>JAZGTH010000046.1:0-2582500 GCA_036877525.1 Chromobotia macracanthus | reverse complement strand
TTTCCACTCTCTCCTGCTCCCCCTTTTAAAGTGTAAAGCTGTTGCTAATAATGGTTATGCCAGTCAGAATTCAACAGTCAATCTCTGCCAATTAGAAGTCTGCAACATAACTTGTTTCTGAAATATGAACAATGTGCAACCAAACCATTGCCTATTTTAAGCCATAGCCTATTTATAGAATTACAACTAATATCCTATTAGTTTACTTGAAGTTCTATATAATATATATATATATATTATATTTCATTGAATCAAATATATTGATTTTTAAAGTGGACTTGTGTAACCTATTCACCACTAGCAGCACCAAACAGAATTACAAATATAAATGCTATTATGCCGGACTGACAAATCAAACAAAACAATGTTTCATGGTACCACAATGGCGCAATCTTTACACTTTCTTTACACTTACACTTTTACACACAAATGTCTATCCATACTACAATTTTCACACCGAAAAAATGACACCTTCCATTTTCAGTTCTACTGTTGTAAGACAACATAAAGTCAACAGGAAACTGCAAGAAACCCATTTTACTTCCATAAGTTAATTTCTTCCCAGTGAAACAATATTGCTTCAGAAAAATCCAAACATATAAGAGTCCAAACATTTATTGCATGCTGACCTATATGAGGTAAACTGTACAATCTATTGTTGGAGGGGTGGGGCTAATAAATAAAAGTTTTTTTCAGAAAGAAAGCTATTTATATAGAAGAACAAATGAACAAGTGCAAAAGTCAAACACTCCTTTTAAGTTCTTGGGAATAACATGTCAATAAATCAGGAAAATAGAACAAAGACCAGGAACTTGCATTAGGAAAATAAAGTAAAAACAAATTGATTTCATTATGATATGTGTCGTCAGTTCTGGCATTACAGCTATAGAACGATAGGGAATTGCATATAAAGCTTAGGCCACATGGGCAAAGCATTGTAGCAGAACATCAACTCATTAGGAAAACATACTTCTCACTGGTATTGCATGTTACTGCATATTACAGATGTGCACAGTAGTAGACAATAAACCTATTTGCTCTGTGCCAGTCAGAAATACGAATTTCTCTTCTTTTTAATGCTCCACACCTCTGCTGATGATGCAAGTCTTATCACAGCACAGATCGTACACAGCCCTGCATTAGAGCCTTTTCCCATTGCCTTTAAAGCCCCCTCCCTCAGAACAGAGCCCCAGGGTTATTTACAAGCAGTGCTACAAAAATCTAGGTTAGGCTGCAAGTGAAGTGTAAACTATTGCACACTGCAGCAGACAGTGCTTCTAAAGACTGAAGCTGCTCACTGGAAAATACAAGAAAGCTGCGTATGTGAGCATGCAAGGAAACTCAGGCTGCGGCGTCACCTCAAATCCAATCACCCTGCAAGATTACATGTGCTATTACATAAGCACAGGACTTTTGAAATGTCCGGTGTATGACTCCACACAGGAGAAATTTAGTTGTAATTTAAATTTAGTAAATTTAGTGGATGTACCTTTTCCATGCACCACACGAACGGCAACAGTGCAGGATAATGAAAGATTTGCACAAAGCCCATATAACTGCTACACACACTCAACCACACACATTTGTTTTAAACTTTCAGGCACCTGCTGGGAGAAAAGTGCCTCATACTTTGTCTATTTTTAAATGTAAACAACATTGATGTCACGTGTGCAGGAATAAATCAATATTGTCACCTCCGGCTAATGTTTTCTTAGCACTCCTCCAGAAGGGCTGCAGCGGAAAAAGGGCATTTTACAAGGTACACCAGAAATAAATATCTCCATGGACTGGTTAGCCCAAACAAATTACGGCATAAATGAACATGCAATTACAGAAGCAAGATAGTGCTTCTCAGGGGCAAACAAATCAATAACTCTTGACAAGTGCAACAGTATAACAGGCCAGAACATCTTCTGCAAGATCAGCCCAAGGGGCGCTGCAAAACCTGCAATCGCAATTAAATTAGGGACATCGGAGAAAAAAGCAGGACTAATTTAGTCTCCCGCTACAGACTTTTAATGCGTCCAAACTGTTTCAGATAGAAACAGTGGTAAAAATATGGAACTGGGCAGCATTTTAAGGAACCAGGAGAAGATTTTTAGAGTGTGGAATTCAATACTTAGATGTGCCATTATTGAACTTGCACAAGAAAAAAAGGGCAGGCAAGAAACGTATACCTGTCCTCTAATTTTATCCCCCTTTACTCACTGGATTTTCCCTTGGGAAGGAATGAGGGGATTGCAGAAAATAGACTCAACTACATACCAAGAGAGAGATATGGCCTTATTCCAGAACAACTTACTTCATATGAGGTACTTAGGCATTAAACAACCAACTGGCTCGATACCTAATGTGCTTTTTTATAGCTAAAATTCAGTTTTACATCAGACTAGACTAGCAGCTAATAACAGTTTGACCAACATTTTTTATGCAGACTTTTCTATTTAATCTGTTATCTGTCCTCCAATAAATGTAATATGTTCAATAAATGTCCTATTAATGCATGCTGGCTTTGTTACTTAACTTTTTACTAAGAGCTTTCCAATCTTAAAAAAGTGGTACTTCTCTGTAACTGAAAAATAAGGAATAAATAATAAATTATCATCATATTTTGCAACCATTCAGAACATATTTAATATCATTTACACATTCATGATCCATGTTTATAATGCTTAAATTAATGAGAGTATGTTATAAAAACATCAGACAAGGCTGTTGAGACCAAACTTAACTGAGCTTGGTGTCACCAAATTATCTTTATTAAACACACGGGCAAATCTCAATACAGAGTCAACTTGATGCTATGAAGAAGCGTCACTGTGAACTATGAATGTAGCAGGTTCAAATCATTAGGTTTAATGTTTTAAAGTCAACACTGTGTGCGGTCGAAACGGGCAGCATGTTACAACACTTTGAGCGCATCTTCCTGTTCGCTGAGGTGCATTAAACGAAGGCGGCAGATAGTGAGAGAGCGTGGAAATGTCTGGGGTGCTGATGGAGGTGTTCGTGTCCCTCCACAAGGAGGAAAAATCCTCCTCACACAGCTGAAAGGTTTTAAAACGTCTCCATGGAGAGTCGGACGTGACGAACATGCTAAAAAGCCAAATAAGATAATAAGCAAAAACATTCTCTCGGTTCATTAGTGGTAAACACTGTGGTACTTTGTTAGGTTTACATTAGGACGGGCGGATAAAAACGATTTCATAAAAACAAATTTCAGCCAAAGGAGGGATTTTTGTAGGGATGCACTTTGATCTAAAGCGCAAAACAGTCTGTACTCATTCAACAACATTTCTTTTCGAAGCGTCCGACACGACAATGCCACATTATTTACAACCTAAAATCGGACGCCGAAGCAAAACCCGCTGAGTAAATAATATAAAGACGACAAGCGCTTTTAAAACAACAATCTTCAAAAGTCTAGCACGTTAAATAAGTGCCCAAACAGACAGTAACCTTACAGGAACCATTAAAATGATAATTATCGGTAAGCAAATACAACACGGAAATGAAGGTTGGTTGCACCATATTTGCGATTACACGAGCAATAACAACAGGTTTAATCGGTAACTGGTGCTACCGATTATCTGTTAGTAATCAATAACATCTTAAATGACCCACTGATGTCCTTTAATGACTAAATCAACACGATGACAATGCGGGGCTATAATACCGTTACAAGTTACGAGTTATCAATTTTTTCGAGTTATCTTTTTCCGTCACACAAATTCAAAAATCTAAGTAATGTTAGTTTTCAAGTGGGCACCAACTTGACGATTTAATGAAACTGTTATCCGAGACCTTCATTTAAACCAAAAAACAACCAGTGGGTAGTTTAGACATCACAACTACAGCTAACCACAGTTCGCACACATAAATTACGCCGATTCGGATCCGGTTCACATATCTGAATATTGTTTAAATATCCGAATCGTGTCATTACACTCTGATTCGATATCGCACCTTCGTAATGGTCGATGAGGCATTAAAGCCCCTCTTCACCGCTAACGACGCGACAAACCAGAGCGCTTGAACGCGTTCAAGACGCGTAGACAGCTTCATCGCTTATAACAGAGGCGTTTGGTATGTCGCGTCGACGCTGGCTTGCAGTTAATATGAGGAGTCTTACACCTGTTTGCATATGGTTTGCAATAGAAGTGCCAGTCCATCTGCAGCCCAACCAAACCAAGCCTAAATGTACTACCAATGATTTACTCCAGCTGCCTCAAATACCCTCCGCTCGATCTCTTACCTCCGTTTAAATAAATCGGCGTCACATCGCAGCTATTTTAACGTCTGGATGTCAAGCGTATAGGTTCATCCGACCGCAAGGAGAAAAAGAAATCTCGCCCTTCTGCCTCTCTTCTCTCCATCTACACGAATCAATCTGCACACACACACTTTCACTGTCCAGCCTCAAGACCCGACAAGCCGAACCCAGACCCGCTTACAACGATCTGAAAACTCCACTGTGCAGCCTCGAGACGCAACCAGCGGAGCGAAGATTCATATTCCTCAGTGTACACACAGACTTACTGTCTACCGGCAATAGTTTATGCTTTTGAATGACATCCGAAATTTGCTGTTTCCAAATTATTTTACTTTTAAATGGCTACATTTGGAGGCTATATATCTTCTTTTACATAGAAGAACTGTTATCGTAAATATAATAATAATATGCACTCATGTTGTATTTTAGTTATTAATGTGCTATAATATATCCTTGCTATTGCAAAATTCTTATGTCGAAGGGCTGTTAAGGCCTAATTTACTATTCTTGAATAAAAACTTTCACTGTATAGATTTAAGACTCGACAAGCAGAGTCTGTCCGCTCGATCCCATATATACCTCTGATGTACAAAACCACGTAATGAAATCAAAGTCCCCTCTGCAACAACAAAAACGTGCATTTGCCATTTTGAAATAAATTAAGATGAACTGACCCGATTCAATGAGATGAAAATCCTTTTCAGCGCCTCTTCGATGTGCGAATGAAACAGGCTGATGTTAAAAAAAACCAAAGTCCTTCGTGTCAATAGATGAATATGTGTCACTAGTTATTGATCGCGGTCAGTGGGATATCTTCTTGCGTTTATTTTATTCGTCTTGTGTCCTTAACAATCTTGCGACAAAACGGTTAAGAAACGAAGATGAATTATTCCTGGCAAATCCACAGGACGACTGCGCGGCGCTTGATTATACGTCCTGGTTCGAGTCTGTATGACGGAGAAAGCAAATTAAAGGAAAGACAAAATGAAAGTACGTAACGAAAGTCAAAGGTGATCACATGGCGAGGAGAGGATTTCGACAGCCTCACATCTGTGTAGCGGGTCGTTGACGAAATGAAGCTTTCACGTCGTTTTTCGGAGTACGAGCTGCTCTGCACTTGCCGTGTAACTCCAGTGTCTGTGCTTTGAAGAATATCAGATGGAGGAGGAGGAATATACCTTTACACTCCACCCCTTTGAAAGCCTCCACCTCATCGCTACTGTACTCCAGTCCCTAGAATGGGACAGAGTGCCACACATACAGACAAAAATCATGCTGTTTATGTTCATTTTTCATTATGCATGAACTAATGTTAACAGATAAACGCTTAATTGTCAAATATTAGTATAAAAAATTAAAATGTAAATTAATGTAAAACTTGTAAATGTTGAAATTAACGTACCAAAGACAATAAATGCTATAGAAGCCTTAATGTAAATAACCAAATCAACATGCACAACTACTGCTAGAGAAAACACATTTGTGTATTTGGACTTTCCACTCAAAACCTCATAGTTACTGATATGCCTTGTGACAACATACCTATGTGACAAATAGCTTTAATTTTCACTGTCCTGTTTTATCTTATGTACTGTATAACAATATATATGATATTATTGATATGATCTGTTTCTTTATTTATTTTACGTGTTCTGAACCTCGTTACTCACTTTGGGTTTTAACCTTACACTGCCTGTTTTTGACTCAACATTTGTTACTAGGATATAGGATGAGATAAGATTTCTTATTCCTCTCGTAGTCTATAAGCATATGTATATCTTAAACAGGTCACATAATCCCTTTAGACACAGTGATGCAGTCCTGTACAAATGTTGTTTCAATATCAGGTAAGATATCATCAGCAGTGCACCTCTGTGGTTTCATTTACTATAGCCATTTCACAGTGTATCAGCCAGCATTTCAATTAGGCAACGAATACCCAGATCCTTAGAGAAACAAGGAGACCTTTGGTGTTTCGCTGTATTCCTGTAGAGGATAAGATTATCAACATCTCCACAGTTTCTTATTCTACAATCAATATCCAGCCATTTCTGGATATAAAGGTGGCCATCTGAGAGACAACCTGGGGTGGCTATCACAGATCAATAAAGGCCATCTTTAATAAGGGCAAATATCCCCAGCAGTACCTGAGATCACATTGAAAGAAACAGTCCAAAAGAATCCAGGCATTTGATTAATGAAGTTTAGCCTGGACGCATTCAGAAAGGTTGATTAGTAACACAAAGGTGGCCAGTAAGGAACCTTATTGTAAAGCTTATATTAATTGTATCATATTGTGTTGAAAGGTCCTAGATTAGATTTAATGTGGAAGGCATTCCTATCAATTTACTGTCAACCAATGGATACTTCATAATCATATCTGAGATGTCCTAAAAATAATACAATACAGTTTTATACCAGCTTTTATTAGATAGCTTTTATTCAGCTGAACGCACACATTTTTTAGGAAAAATATTTCATCTCTGCAGGTCCAGACAATGCAGATGATTAAATGTTATACTTTTGTGTAGCTTAACATCCTCTGGTGACTGTATACTTTCATTGTATGAAGTAGACAGACATCTTGGTAAACTTAACTAAAGTCATATGTGTTTGGAATAACATAAGAGTGATTAAATGATGACAGTTTTTACTTTTAGGTGAACTGTGTCTTTAATACACAGAATTTCAGGGATGAAAATTAGTTTTGAAGATTTACATTTTATCATGCAGGTAAGTTAATCTTCTTAAGGAATATATTTCAAACAAAAATAAATGGTAATTTCATGCAATATTGCTATCAGCTCTTTTCTCCATGCTAATATCATGTTAACAGATGATGTACAAACTGCAGGAAAACACAGTTATATGTTAGTCAGAGCAAATCCATTTGAGTGTGTCTAATGTGAAGTGACAAAGCAATGTCCCTGAGAGCAGTCATGTTTGCTGGGCTTCAAATCCTATTTGCTTTTTCACTTAAGGTATTAAAAAGAAATGACAAGCCAGAAACAATTGTGTTCTTGGCTTATTGGGATACAGCTGTGTGATGAGAAGATTTTGCCCAGTAAAACTGTAATACTGTACCGTTGTACTGTATGCACTTTCCTATATTACAGTGTCACAGGTAGCCTACTGAGTCATATTCTAATTGTCTATTTTATGTAAATCATGAGATATACAAAAACCCAAAAGTAAAACATCTGTATTACAACAATGTGTAGTGTGGGGACATGTGCCTAATTGTTATGAAAATAATGTCACAATGCAAACAGAAACTAGGTTTTTTGTTTATTGTGCAAAATATAATATTTTATTTACGTTTGTTTTTAGGTGAAATATGACCCAGAGATGTTCTTTTTGGAAGATTTACCAACAGTATTTTTTTTATGCTTTGTTACCGTAAACAAATACTGTAAGAAAATGGATTTACGGCAAACCAACATGCCCATTGTGATATAGTTATGTGGATCATATTGTACCATAAAAGTCAAGCATCACACGGGCTCTGCTGTTCGCATCTTCAGTTTGGCCCTGTGGGATTATGGGTGGGCACAGTGCATCAAAACTGCCAAAGGATTTAGTTTGTTCTCAGTAGTTCTTGAAATGAGGAAGCACCGGATCTCAGCATTAAGCATCTGCTTGCCCGGGATATGGAGCGTCATGAATTTTTAATGCCAAGGTTATGTTTATTGCTCAGGTTGTGTTAAAGTGTGTTGCCTAGAAAATGACATCTACATGCTTTGATGCGTGAATGTTCTCTTTCAATGCATCTGTCTCCTTAGTTTTCACTGCACAGTTGAGCAAACACCAAGAATCAGATGTGCAAGAAGTCTACGTTCAATGTGTGCATGTGCATCAACGCATGCTTACTTTAGTGCTTGTTTTCCGCGCTGCATGCGATTAACCCAGTCATGCTAGGGCATCCTGGTGAACATTGTATCTTACTGATTAATCATTTATTGCCACCTTAAAAGGGGTCCAAGTCCAAGGGGGTGTTTCTGGTAGACAGACAAAGAAGACAGCTGAGCACCAAAAACCCTCATTCATAGCAACTGTTCCAATTAGGGCATGTGCGCATCATTTATGGTTATTAGGGCGACATCTGTTTAAAATAGGCGCCTCTGTTCTCGGTTGCCGAATTTATTTGTAAAGTGGCCAGAAATGTCTCAATGATGAGGTTAAATTGGTTCACTGGAGCATGCAAGGACAATAACGTTGCTTATCTACTTTTTCTGAAAAAGATGGCATGTGTCATAGTATACCCACAATGCATTGCATCAGTCTGTGCTGATTCCTCTCAGACTAGAACATCCTTACTGGTTGCATCACACAGGCAAACACAAACACATCCAAATTGTAAAAATAAAATAAGTCTGTCCTGATATGTAGTACTTTTTACTTGCAGAAAAAGCAGAACTCTGCATTAATTACAAAACGATTAGTACAATCAGTGAATCAGTTACTTGTGAACATAAACAAAAAACAAGTTACTTTTAACCCAGTAATCATGAGATTCACCGGAAATGTCTGTGTATTTCTGTGTATACTCATTATTTATTCACCCTTGTGTTGCTCTCAACTAGCTCTGTGTAATGAAAGTTATTAGTCACTGTCTTGCCTTTATCCTAGGATTGTGTCTAGGCCATGTATAAGTATGTAAGATGCTTGTGGTAATAAAAACATTAACATAAATATGTATAACAATCATAAAATGTATTGAAATTATAATAAATGACCACTGAAGATTTTAATACCAAACTGTGATTAATACAGTTGTTGACCTGACCCGTGTGCTGGCACGTACAAATCCTGCGGAAAATGGGAGATTGAATCGCATTAGCATCTAAATGGTGTGTCAGAGGGTGAGAAATCAGATAAATATGTAATTTATATTATGCTATATATCCTGTTAGGCTACATATCTCCTACTGTTAGAGAAGCTACATCATTTACTCACATTTAAAGACTAATCACATCACTCATCTATGCACAATCTGATTGGAGGGAACACTTCAGTTGTCTCATAAGAAACAAAATGTGGCATTGTGAGAACTGAAAACTGCAGGACACTTTTGTGATTGGGAATACTGTAATAAAATTAGAAATAAATACTTTTGTTCTTCATTAAAGTTTAGTTGCATTAGTTGCATAACCTTTACATAATTACGCCCTAATTCCTAATTAACTAAAGTAAATATCATGCCTTCCAGTTTCTCTTATTTGTATTAAGATAAATGATGGAGATTTGTTAAACCCCTTTTATCTAATTTTGGTACAAAATTTTCCTCATGTTTCAGTAAAGTAAAATTATGATGCTGGCAAGCAACAATGAGAATCTGAGGAGATTATATAAACACAGGAATTGATCTGATTAAACAGGCTGCAGCTATGAGGGGGGAAATGCTCATTACACACAATATAACATTACAGTCCATTTTCTTTAATGGATGACATTTGATGCTAAAGCATTGGTGAAGTTTCACTAGTCTTGCATCAGCAAAAAACCCATAAGCTTTCCAATTATAGCACCATCGGAATAAAACACACAATGAGTTTTTTGCTTGGCTTTGTTTTCAAGTTGAACAAATTTGGATCCGAGGATGCATTATTTGGATGTGACTAATTTTCTAAACATAGTTACAATTATTAACATTTATTTAATATAATATTTTATGTACTGATCGCTATAAAGTAAGGGTGTCTTTGTTGTCTGAATGTTGGTGTTACAGAAGGTCATGTTCTCTGAATGTATGCATCATGAAACCCACTGAAATAAACATATATATAGTTATTAATTATAACATGTACTGTTCAACATTACATAAAATGAGGATCATATCTAGTACAGTAACCATTCTCAACAGTCTTCTTCTGTTGGCTTCTCCTTATTGATTGAATTTTATTTTTACATTGGGTTGAATACCAGCAGTGACTAAACCACCAGCTCTTATTTTACCTTGAAAGTTGGCAGAATAATCTAGAATTCTAATGAAGGTCAACCAGAAATCTTAACTTAATGAGAAAGTTAGCTTTAGTTTAGATAAACATAATACACCACAATTACAGACATCACAGATTTCTCAGAGAAATAGATTAACTCAAAGTTAGCTGAAAAACAGTTAGACCAGTTATTTTTCTATTAAGCAACAGAAAAGCCAACTGGTCTACAAGCTGCAATTTTCAGTAAGGTTAACAGAACCAAATTATGAAACTGTACCAAATGGAATTTCAGGCCATTAATTTATAAGGAGAGAGCTAACGGTTAAGATACATGATTCTTGGACACTGGCCTTGATTTAAAAATCAACAAATATTTGCATATTTGCTGGTGGCTTTCTTGACAAGACAGGTGTTGATACAAGTCAGCACGTTTTAGACACCAGCAGTCATGTTAAAAAAAAACTTTGCCAGACAAGCACTCAAGCAGCTGAGCAAACAACAAGAGAACAATAAGAACTAATCGCTCTGATTACGCCCTCAACGCAGACGCTCATGCACAAAAACCCACTTTCACACCCACACAACCATGTTCCTCACAGCTCACAGCGCAACCTGAGTCCACAGAAGAGGACGTGTAGAGGGAGGGTCAGCCTCAGGTAGCTGGAAGGCTCTGATATCATATGACACAGGGCCAAGATAAACATCTGAGTGGACATGTAGGCTTGTAAACGAGATGGAGGTTTGGAGGAAGCATTTAAAGCAGCAGCACCTGTCTCCTTAGCAAATGAAAGACTCATGGGTTGGAGTTTCAAAAGCTAACCACTGAAGCCTGAGGATATGCCAGGGAAATATTGCATTGCTCAAAGGTTGCTCAGGAAACATAATGAAATGTGTAGTTATGCATCAAATGTCTGTTGGATGTTTCTCCTTAAATTTCTTTGCAGAAATAAAGAGAGACACAAATTGTTGAAACACAAATTGACAACTTGTTGACACTATGAATAAATAACATTTACACACATATTTATTTAAAGCATTAAAAAATTATGTGGATAGCACAACCTGAATTATTTGTTCTTGGAAGAATTGGATCAGAAAAAAAACACTCACTTTTGATTGCAGATTTTGGTATCTTGGCAAACCTGGGAATCTGAGATCTCTTCTAAAACTAGACAATAAATGTAATATTACTTGAGTCTGTTTCTCAGGAAAGACAATCGGACTTAAACAAACGTCTCTGTTTAATCTCATTGATGTATAGGAGAATCAAAGGGGTCTCATTTGTGATTTTCTTTCTTATCTCCTATGTATCTTTCTTTAAACACTGCTGGTGCCCTTTCAAAAACATCTGTGCCTGCTGTTGTGTAATTACCTGGAGGTGATCCAAACAGGATCCAGTCTCACGTCTCTAACTTCTTGGGAGAGTTGGTGAGAGGCTGATTATCCTACTAGTAACACCCTTTCTTTCTCTTTTTCGTTCCCTTGGGGCACATATGGGTCAATAAAAAAGTTTGTGAGGGGCGACATGTAAAGCCATGCCATTGATCTTTTGTCTTGGAGGTTCCTTCAAAAGCCCTGGCCTAACTCTGGTATTTTCTGCACACCTTTGGAATTCCATTCCAAAGGGCTTTGTTTTCACCTGAGGCCTTTTCTATTGAGAGAAGCTTGTATGTCCGTAGGGCACCATAACTCGAAGCGTCTCACCTTGCTTATCAGCAGTTCTTTCATTAAGAGTTTTGTTTATCCTAAAACACTCCTCTGCATTTAGCAGAGACCCAGGGAATGCTTGCTTTGTGCCAAAAGATCCCTGAAGACAAACCTCAAAACAGCAGCCTTAAGCTTTGGAGGCATTCCACAGTAATTTCAATCCCAGACTGCCCGAGATTTGTCTAAAAACAGGGGTTAGTGTTTTGATAGCTCATTATTCAGAGTGAAAATCGCTGTCATTGTGCACTGGAGTGGGTTGCAACAACAAAGTCCCTAACACGGTTTTGTGTCATGTGATGTCACTATCTTTGTAAAGCAGAAAAAAGATCGTCCAGAGAGGCTCTGGGTGTTGCTGTGCATTCAATGAGCCATAAAGTAAATAGGAAGTAATTGGTGTCTTTGAATCCTTTATGGGAATTCTTGGCCGTAGAAGCATTTTTAAACAAGACTGTGAGCAAGCCAGTTTGAAAGGAGTGGCACAGATACAATCCTTTGAATACAACTTTATGATCTATTGATTTCAGAGTAAACACATGCGCGATTGGGCATCTTGGATTCGTAATTTACATTTTGTTAAACCAACATTGGTGGCTCCACTCCCAACGTTCCTCTCCGATGCCAAGAAAAGTCAGCTTCCTTGGATCTTGGCTATCTCACAGTGACATTTCTGTGAAGCCTGGGGCTGTTTGTGTGTATCAAGTCCCTGATCAATTCTCAAATCGTGGTTACACTCAATAGGAAGGGACTTATTACTTTCCCACGAACACAATAAAAGCCCGGATGACGTAAAATGCTGAAACTGGCTTAGAAGGTCTGAGAACGTCAAGTTTGCCCAGGCTATGGTCATACTCTCTAACATCTCTGTTTCTATGGTGATGATGTAGTACAGTAATTGCATTATTTTGTCATAATTGAAATGAATGAGGTGAATCACATTAAGAGATGAATAGGTTCATAATGCTGTTTCTCTCTGATATTAAATCTCGCCCTGCATTAAGGGATATTTCTTGTCACATACACATACGTTATTATGAATAATAAATATGTATTCAATTAAATTATGCAAAATCGATTTGAAATTCCAACCTCATTAGTCAGGATACCCAAATGGCTATTCAAGATCTTCAGGATGTTGACGCCACACCCCTTGTACAATATGACGCATAATACTACATGCTGTATTTAGAGATTCAATTGAATGTAATTGAATAAATCTTAAATTAAGTTACATAGCAAATCTTGTGGGATAGCTGCATTGGTCTAGGGTGAGAAAGGACTAAGAATGAACATTAGAGGTTAACGCAATGGAACGTTGCTAGGCAACATATAATTTGGCTGTGGTAGCTGGTATGCATGTCATTATCCAAATGACGGTTCTACATTCTAATTATATGTTTAATTGGTCCGTGTGAACTTAGTATCATATGAGGGCAAAAGCAAATGTTTTATGAATAGAGTCACGAAGAATAACTGGCGAAGACAGTCCAATAATACTGTTGGCTGGGGGACAGTCACATGGGCAGCATTAGGGGTGGGTTTCCGGAGCTTAAGCCCCCAATGTTTCTTTATCAATCTGTCAAGTTTTCATGCCTGGTAATTTTTGTCACTGTAAAATCCATTTAGAGCTGCAATTATGTTCTATAATTAAGACAATCTTGTAAGCCAGATTTTTGACACCGCAAATTACAATATTTTTACAATATTGGCACATTGTAACTTCCATTGTAATTGGAACAGAGGCTTTATAAATTATGTACTTTGCTGTTCAGCAGACAACTCTAAAAGAAATAGTTTAAAAAAACTGTTTGTTGATTGTATGGTTAAAGTTTCCCCCCATCCAAAAGTAATAAGCACCAAGATTCTGCAGCCATAAGTCAGTTGTGCTTGAGGAATTTGGTGGCAAACTTGAGACATAAGCCAGAACATTTGTGGTTTGTGTAAAACTACTTTATTATGACATGATGCAATGAACCTTGCAAAGTGTGTCAAAGTCAGCAGCAGTATTTTTTCCTTAAAAGTGCTCATTGTAACAGTCTGCTAACTTCCAAAAACCCAGCAACAAAACATGAAAAAGTGTCATCAGGGCACAGTGTGCACTGTGAGCATCAAAGATTTGTAGTTTTTTCTTTTTTAAAATACATTATTAAAATAACAATGTGTGGAATTAAAACACAAGATTTTTAATCTTTGACCATGCCTACGTCTTTTTTGGTGCTTTTGTAGTTTTAGATTTGCTTAACATAAAGTGACTTATTGTATATAACATTTTAACAATTTAAAGGGCATCATATTCTAATATTTAATCAAAGGATGGCCCCATACGCATTCACAGGAGTCAGGGCTAAGCCCCAAATATTTTTTGACTGTACAGTTGCCCCTGGAGATATAAATTGCACACCCTCCCATACCTAGCATCACCAAACATGCACAGTAAAATAATGTCAATGTGCCTATCATCTGAATCAAACATCCCAAATTGGTCAAAAAGAAAAGTTATGATTACTCAGGACAAAGGGTGACTACATTAAAGATGTTAAAATCTAAAACAGTCTTAATTTATTTTGGATGGTTTTAGTCACAGCATAATTTCCAAAGTTACATTTGTGCTATTTAATAGTTTTGATGAGTTACTATTATTCTAAATTGTATAATAATTATTATACAATAATAATTATTCTAATATTCTAAAATATGAAAACAATGAGTAAGTGACCCTAAACTTTTTACCAATCATATATATTTATTTACTTAGGTCACACTGGGTAGAAATAGCTCCTTGTGATAACTGAATGTTCATTTTTACAAAACCATATAAGAATGTTCTAATCTCTAATAATTTTGAATCCACAAATATATAATGCATGTTAATTTGCATTTGTTAATTTGTTATCTGTGCTGAATTTGTATGTCTGCATTGATTTAAACTTTCAACACTGGCTTTCAGGACTACCTCTAAATCAGTAATGCCTGGTAGTACCATCACAACAAGGTACAAATCACTTACAAGAACCTTGACTGTGTGGAAGAATGACTGAGCTTCCAATCTCCAGCCAATAAGCTGAAACCATCACAGCCTCACACGTTAGAAGAAATGGCTGAAGACACACCTCTTCTGTGATAACTTAATCCATAACCAAAACCAAAGGTACTTTGCATTTAAAAATTCCTATTGTACTACTTTGGTTTACTTAAAGTCAGGATTGCTGTACTTCTAACACTGTTAGCTGCTATATGATTGGTTGTGCTTTTCCTCATTTTTGAGTCGCTTTGGATAAAAGCATCTGCTAAATGATTAAATGTAAATGTCATTCTCATTTCAAATGGGGCTAGCGAAGAAGAAAGCCAAGAAAGAATTTCAACATTCAACTTAAACTTCTGTGTAATTGGGAATTACAGATGAATATACTCTAGGATATACCTATTGTCCTTAAAAGCACTTTCTAGTGCTCCTTGCAATCAGTTAGAGGGTTTAAGAGTGAAGACAGGAACATCATTCTCATAAATAAATTATTTTGCATGACTTGCTTTTGGGCAATTTTCTGCTCAAGATCAAAATGCAGTGAATTGTGTTGCGTCCAGGCTCTGATTTAAGTCTCATTCCCATGGTTGTAGTAATCCATTGACCACCTGTTCACCAACTTCACAGCACTGAGGCCTAAATAACTCAGTCACGGCTGCTTAAAACACACTGAACCATAGATAAAGGTCAACCCTCACTGAAACCTCGCCAACCATCTCACTCAATGAATTCCAAACACTCCTACAGTTAAAGTGTGGGAGTGAGGCCTTGAGCAGACTGCTGCGGCTAGATATGACAATGTAGCAAGCTATATTCATAAACATTAAACATCTCCTCTGGTCCTCAAGGTTCCCGTGAATCAGATCAATGAAGTTTGGCCATGCTGAAATAGATCAATGGTGATTACTCGAAACCTTCTGCTCTTTAAAATTGCAAAGTGAGAACAGATTGGCCCTGTGCCACCAGACTGTCTCTGATCCAGACTGTTATTGGGTGGTCATTGTTATTTAGATGTGCTGACAGAATTGTACTCCCCCACCCTTTCATGCCACAGTCCCGATTGTGTTGCTTTGACCAAACAGATGCACCACTGAGCTGCAGTTAATATTTTTTTCACCAGAACAATGCTTTCCCTTTCTTGGCCAAGCTAGTATCACAAATCAGCTTGGGGTCTTAGCTTTCTTTTAAATGCTAGTTTGTAAAGTGACATTTGGGAATACATTTTCACCCAAATCATTGTCTATTTTTACTGAGAGACAAGTAGGATCTCTGCTGTCCTTCTGTTGTTACTGAGCAGATGGTTAGTACAAAATCTTGTTTTAACAAGTCTGGCCAACAAGAACATGGTTTAGTCCATTCTAGGGCTCTGATGAAAGCTCTGATGAAAGTATGCTTTGATCATCTGGCAATCATTTCAGGATGATCCAGTACATCATGTACAACCCAAAACTGAGGTATTAGTTAGTTATTTTGTAAGAACACTTCACATAGTCTTTGAAAAACAACTGGATAAGACACGGGAACAGCTATCTGACTAGCTATTTTTTGCAGTCTGTTTGGATTACACTAGAGTTTACATTGTGAACCTGGTGCATCGATCATCGATCTGCGCACATAAATCATAAATGTAGGGGTTTATTCTGACTGAGTGTGCTACATTTCTCTTATACACACAAATATGTAATCTGTCCTTGGAAATAATGGAACCTGTAACCTTTGAGCCAAAATCCATTAGATTTTAAGCAGTCAGCAGTAAGCCTCAAAGTAACACATTTGCTTGAGTAACACACAGAACAGCACTGGGTGGTACAGTGTAAATGAGCAATCAGCAAGATCATAATGATGTTTAATGACCACATGCAATTGCAGAATTAAATGAGTTTCTACACTGTTGCATTTGCCTTTGGATTTTGTTCATTTTAATTCTCATTTTTGTAATTGAACTTTGACGAATTAACTATTAATATCTGGCCCCGTTTTTTGGCTTTGGTGGAAATTTAACATGCAGGTTTAACACCAGACTTGACTCTATGCCTAAAGCTGTAATGATCTGGAAGGGAATTTTGGATTGGCACTAGAAAGCCGGAATACTCAATCCCCATTCGGAACCATAACTCTGAGTTTAAAACAAAGAGAAAAGAAAAACACTGCTTGTGTTTTCTTACTGATTTTTGGCTTGCAGATGCAGGCCAGCGCAGACTTGAAGCACAACTGCAGAAAAGCAGCACATATTAATTACTACAGAGGCAGGCATTTGCTCATTTTACCTGGTCATTGCAAGGGATAAATGATGCAGAAGTGGACCAGACCTCTGATAAATCAATCCTCAATCTGTGTTTTTATATCTGTGGCAGGCCTGCAATGGCTAACCAGATTAGATAGGCATATGGTACGCGCTGTAATGTGCCATGAATTTAATAAGACAAGTACCATAAGCACCTGTTTCAGGAGCTGATCTGTCAGGAGGACCATTCTAATTAGATTTCAACCCATCCTTGGGGGAAGGGTCCTTGGTTTGCATCTATTATTGAATGAAGAGGGCTTTTACTTTTTCCTCTAATAAATATAACAGCCTAAATTGGTTTGCTGGTCTTAGACGATTGTAAATGGTCTAGCTAGTCTCCTAACCTGGTCAAGTTGGCCACAGATAATGTAATAATGTGGATGCCACATTCTACTGCTACATTTCAGGTAACATTTCAGGTAAATTTTCTTCCAAGATGGCACAACATTGCGTTTGGCCTTGAAGACCAACAGGCCCCCTTGACTGACATAGGAACTGAAAAGTTCTCAAACTCTCAAACTAATCCAGCAAACAGACAGGCTCAAAAAACAACTTAAATTGTTTTTGTATCATCAATTACTTTGGTACCTATAAAGCGCTGGTGATTTCATTCTACAACATTTCAGAACATTCTAATGTTGGCAGATCCAAATCCGGAGGGTTAAATACCCAAGTGTTTCATTTAGAAAATTTCAAACAGTTTGCTCAAAAGACACGAGTGCGTTAACTGCAGAGACGACTTTCAATGTCAGGAGGACAGATGCTCCTATGAATCCAAATAAAAAAGAACGCTGACTCAACAGTAAAACAATGTAACACCCCTTCCTTAATGACTTCTGCTACTGTCTGCTGTTTGTTCCATTATTCTCTGTACTGAGAACATCTGTAATGAAAACAAAGAAAACAGTTGTCTGCAGTACAAATGCTACTTCTGGCTATTGCTCCCACGGCCAGATTGTTAAGGTCAACTCCAGAGTTTTACTGTCATCTCTGCTGTAAAATAAGTCTTTGAACTTTTACCATTAAGTAAATTCGAGCCTTTCAGCAGTGATGACACAGGCTCATTATCGTGGCTTCAGTGTGTAGCAGCAGATGCACTGACCCTTGGGGGTGTTCAGTGACAAGGTGGCGGCGATGATGTATATCTCGCTGTGTGATCTGTTCTCATTTTTCCACCTTATTACAGACTAAAGTCATTCAATTTCGAGGAAAGTGCTTGTGGTTTTGTAAGTGAGAGCTGTGAACACTACAGCCATAAGGTTCTGCTTCTTCCTAGTGGGGGGAAGATATTATTTACTTATGAATCATCTGCCATGGCATTTTTTGTACACTGTCTACATAGTCATCTGGGTATCTGATAATGAGTTTAACCTCAGTGATCCTGTCATTAAGCCTGACCTATCTGTGGCAGCAACCTTCATTTCTCAATGTCAAAATTAAAGTAAGAAAGTTCTCAAGCCGTTTTTTTAATACTAAGTCAGATATTCAATAAGTCAGAGTTGGTATGATTAGATTTATTGTTACAAATTGAATTTGAATAGGTTTCATGTGAACAGGACTTTTTAGGAATCCTTCCTAAAATGTTCTACCACAGGCAGTATATTGTACTGGTCATATATTGTAATTCATGACAAAGGAGAGCCAACCAAAGCCAAGACTACTAACACAGACAGTAGGACAATTGTATGATGTTTTGTTTGATATCTATGGGCATGAACAAGGGCCATTAAAGAAAATCAAACAAACAAAGTTAAAGTCAATGGTTTTTATCCAAACAGTATTTCAAGCCTACTAACAGCCATATAAACATCAAGACGAATAATCCAATATTTTTTTGTTTTTTCAAGGAACACTGCAAGATTTTGTCTGTTCATATAGGAGCTGTATTTTTGACCACAGAAATATACATCAGTGTTAAGATATTTCTTCACACACACCAGCTTCAACTATTGACCTTTGTATCTCATTGATAGCATTCTCTATGAGCCAATTGATTTTAGATTCAGCGAATGGCCAATGGGAAAAATAAAAAGAAGTTTGTAGAACTTTAATGGTCGCTGTGTTTTGATTTATTCAGGACCTCACAAGTACTGCGTCCTAAACTCATGAAACTTGGAAAAACCACAGAAGCTCCATGCTGTTGAGTGAGCGATGTAAAATTAAATGAAATGAAAAAAAAAAAAATCCAAACGATCATTATTTCGAACAGTGGGCACAATGTACATGTACTCTTCACCTTGGCTTTACAGATGCGAGAAAGCAAAATATGAAATATATTACTGAGGTATAGGTGGGCCATTGCAAGAAGGCATGGCTGAAATCCAGCTTACTTCACAGGTGATTTCAGGTTAAGCCCTGCTGAGCCCACCACAGCAATCTTCATGAAATAACTATAAACCACCTACTGCTTGATAAGATGTCCAGTAAAACGAAAGAGTCTCGCTCAGTTCCTGAGCTCTCGCACTTTTCAACTCACGATTATTTTGCTCCTGCTAATCTAAAAAGCCAAAAAACATGGAGTTATTAACCTGCTCTGACATTAATCTTTCCAATGTGGAGTGCAATTAACCATAAATTATAGGATGTGCGATTTCGTACATCTCTTCTCAAACAATTTCGCAAGATTACGTGATCAGTAAATCGTTCCCGACTTTGTTGCCAAAGCTGCTAGCATTCCAGTCAAGGAATCAAAAACCAGCTGATGTGACTGTGTCTCAGTTTGCTAAATTGTAAATCTTACATCTCTGCAACAATATATTGGTTTCCTTGTTAGCACATTTTAAGTGGTCTTTGTTTTTTGCAATTCAGCAATCAAAAAAATGAAATCTCATTTTTTCCTTAGAAAAAGCCAACATAGTACCAACTGAGCCAGGAGCACATGCCACTAGATTAGCAGAGTGTTAGCTCCACTTATATTCCTCACACAGAGACACTTACAGTTTTATCCTAACTTAGTTAGCGATTCTGTCAACTAAATCTATCTGTACTAAACCTCACAAGACAAATTTAGCAGGAAAAAGGTCTCAGTGAGGCCAAAAATACATCATCACCTGCAAAGTAAGGCTGATAAGACAAAGCAGAAGACTCTAAAGGGAAAAGATTATCAATTGTTTAGGCGTTGGGGCCCCTTATTCAAAGAACCAATTGCTTAGTGTTAATACTTCTAACCCAGTGATATCACCCCGAGACTCCCATGTCGCCACACTATCAGCTCAGCTACATTTAGCGCAATTATCAGCAGCGGAGTTTGATATAAAGTAAATAAAAAGAACAGTGAATTTACTGCTTTAAACTTACCCCCGTCTCAGAAATTTACACATTAGCAAATTAATCATACATAACATATACTACAGATTCATTATGGTACAGAATACAGTACACATAGAATTCATTAGCTTGGCTATCACTACTGGGAAAAACGGAATTAAAACACGCTTTTTTAAATTGCAGTGGTTCTCAACTTGTTTTACTTTAAGACTCAGATTTTACATCAGGTTATATTTTGATATCAAAACATACAAAACTGCCCTCAAGATCAAACATTAAATGTAATAATATTACCATGAAATTTACTGACTCAACAATATGCAAAGTAGTTATTAATATGACATGCTCAAAACTGCAGGAATCTTAAAACCAGAAGAGAGATTTATGCTAACTCATAAAACAGCTGGTGCACCATATTTTGTATTAATATTACCATAAGACCATGCTACAGTTGACTGTTATATTCCATGGTACTGTTTATTATATTCACATTCGCATACATTATAATGCAGCATACAATGTGAAAGTGTTATTTCAAACATAACATTAACTAACCTTCAGAAATCTAAGATAAATAATAAAATATGCTTTTCAATCACTGACTGTTAGTTCCCTGCTAAGGTTGAAACTCACATGACTAGGCCAGTCTTTCCTCAGGTGCAGCTGCAGCCTGCTGTGTCTGTTTTGACTTTAGCCCAGAGTTGCTACCTGTAGGAAGGTCATTGGGAGGGAATATCTGCGTGCAGCCTGAGAGAGCAAGATAAACAGACGTAGCTTCGCTCCACTTAGCCGAGCAAATAGTCAGGATATTACAGCAAAGGGATAACTGTCACCCATGGCACACTAACCAGCTGTTTGGCATTAGTTGCAAATAAAGGGGCTAAATGATTTTTATTTTCACAGGGAACCTCTCGAAACAAGTTAATTGGTGTAGAACCAACCAGATTGTGATGAATTGTTGTGCTCGGTTGGTTTGGTGAGAAAACCAATGAACTTTAAATGAGTAATTTTTACATAGAAGAATGGCTTTTTAAGAAGAATGGCTTGCTTCTGTCTTCTTCATTTGAAAGCATGCGAGATGCGAGTGTCACATGCTGAAGTGGAATGTACTCTCCCTCTCTCTCTCTCTTACACACCTATATATACACACACACACACACACACACACACATATATATATACACACACACACACACACACACACACACACACAAACACACACACACGTACAAACGCACATCTCTCATTTGTCTCTAAATATTAACTGACCTTGGAGTTCTTAACTTTATTGTTTGTGTGGCATTCAGAGTTGGCCTCAGTTAACGTCATCGCATGCTATGATTTTGAACCGTTTTTAAAGGTGAAAAAAATAAATGTTTCTTAGCATGTTTTCTGAACACCTGACATGATGATAAAAATGGGTAAAATAATCCTATACATGTATACTGAAGGATATATCTTGGGGCCATATCTATCTTGGGGCCAGTATCATTAAGACTCGTGGTTCGGCTCTGTTGACTTGAATCACTACCTAGCAATGACCTAGAAACACCCTAGAAACATGCTAAAAACACCTTAGCAATCACATAGAAATGCCCTGTATGGCAACCAGTGCAGTGTAGCATCGTGATGGCATAGTTTGTATAGGCAACCACTGCTCACATTTTCTTTACAAAGTCTAGTTTGCAATACAATGCAATGTAGCATCTGCAGAACTTTTCCTAACCAAAAGGGGAGTGAAAAGAACCATTGTCTTTTAGCTATTGAATAGGTGCAGATTTCCCATTCTTAATTATCTTATCTAGTGCTGTTAGCAGAGGAAAAAGAGGAAAAGCAACACTTATTGACATTCTCTGAAAACTATTTTATCTCTTGGCTAACACCCCTTACAGAATCAGTGGCTGGGTTTTCAAGAGCACCAATGACTTGGCTATTCAATCATTACAATAAGACAGCCAATGACGTGGCTTTGTTGAGTCAATAGGCGGTAGTGACTCATGCCACAGGCACACGCGCACACAGGCACTCCAGTAGCTGTGCAGAGAGAGGATATTCAGAAAAGCCACCATCTAATATTCTCTACCCCAGTGCACCAAAGATACAGTGACAGCATCAAATGTCACAGAAACTAAGAAGGAAATTAAACAGACTCCAAGGTCTATTTAGGATATTAAACTAAGCCATGCATGACATCTTCAAGAGCATTTCACTAATGATAGGAAGCATTTTTGAGTTTTCAAGCGCCAATTAAACAATATTGAGAAGCTTTGTCTCAGACACAAATATGAGTGAGGGCTTTTCGAATGGAAAGGACTTCAATATTGTATCAAGTGAGGGATCTCTAAGGCTCAGCTGAAAATTGTTTTGGGATTATAATGGGGTACAGGCTGAAATTCTGTGTAAATCCTTGAAAAGCATCATCTTTTTGACATGAGTGAGAATTTTAAAGTAACTACAAGATCTGAAACGAGTAATTGAGAAATTTGAATGCCAATCTAACAGCTTTTTAAAAATTTGTTTTACAGACTTTTCGGTTGTTATTTAGCACAGGCTGACTGAATGGATGTTCACACTAGCCTTGTACAGCCACACTTTTGCCAATCTGCCTTTAACTCTACTGTGGAAAAACTACTGCTAGTTCCGCTAGTTGATATCTAGTTTACTTGATATAAAATAATCCAAAAAAGGTTTGATGATAAACTTTGAGCCAGTGACCAGTTCTTCCTTAAAAGTTCTCAAATTGTATCAGCCTGTTACCTTGTAAACACAACTTGTCTCTTAATAGGTTTCCAGTAAGCCTGGAGCACCCTCACTGCTGGATATTTGCGTAAATGCCAGCCATTCAGATTACAACTTGCCAGACCGACAAACTGCTTGCCAATTTTGTGTGGACTGTGGAGGACTATGTTCACACTGACTGTGATTAAATTAACGTAAGTCGGCAAGTTGCTATTGGTTGCTAGATGTTCTCAAATCAGGTTGTTGATCATGTGCTCCACTGTCATACTCCCATTCACATACCTCTGCTCAACTTTGTCGCCAACGGACTTTGTCACTCAAGCTACCTCAAATCAGCATGTGTCACTGATAATGATTTCAAGATGCTTAATTAATGATAAACATTGTCAATGTCAACAGACTGGATTATAGATGGTACAAGATCCAGAGATTTCCCACTTTTATAACATTTTAAACAAGCATAAATTCTGTCTTATCAACAATGCCAGTACTGCTTTTCATATTGTTTACAAAGTCGAGTTTATATTGCATATACACGTTTTACGGGTTGAGTATATATGTGCTCAACCATAAGCACATGCTGTCCAATTCGTCACACAGTTCACATCGTGCTGTGCCTCCCAATGGATGCTTCCTGCAGCAAAGTGTGACTTTCTGCCAGATGACAAGACCACATCCAAACACACCGCATGCTATTTATAGAGCACAAACTGACCCATATACATGCATGAGCAGTGCATGCTTCAGTCGTCACTAATGATCTCTTTCCATCCAAGTAAGAAAGAGTTGTGATGGCAGAATAGTGTTTCATGGAATTAGCCTGTCCTTTCAATGACCTGACAAAACAGTCCCCGCATGAATGCATTTCAGATGGAAATTCATAGATGAAAGTCCAAAGCCTGGTGGCTCAGAAACTTACGCTGAATGCATTAGGTCAGATAAGATTCAGACATCTTAACACATCCCAGTTCACTAGCTTGCCAATGCACCAGTCAAAAGATATATAATTTACGCTCTGAACATGTCATTTTCAATGCACTTAAACTGCTTTAAGGAATGTTTGGAGAAGCCAAAAGTTATTTTAATTTTCTGAGAAACAGATGATTTCTGTCTTGGTCCTTTTTAATTTCATGCACGCCTGTCATATTATGCTCCATCTTTTAAAGTGTGATGACCATACAAAATGCATCCAATGTACACGCTGAAGTAACAGATTTCGAGACATTTCTCTTCATAGTCAATGTCAACAAATCACCAGTTGAAGAACAAAACAGAATGAAGATGAATAGATTTGCAAATGCAATGAGATCTCTATGCTTACCTTTTTGTTTAGGAGCACTCAAGCCCCTAAGTGAAAATTTCTTGGGACAGAGTCAAAAATGACATTCATACATATGAATTTTTGAGGAACAGAACAAAAAGCAGGTCATGAGATGCATTTTTAAAAGTGTAACCCATTTTTACCTTAACACACGATCTTAACCCACCCCTCATAAAACAAAATAGCAATATGTGACAGAATGGACAAACAGGCCGTATGTATATATACCAAATTCAAAATAAATAATAAAAATGTCTGCAGACATCTTCTCAAACATTACCAAATCTTTGCACATTTTCTTGCACATTGAGCTTCAGTCTTTTAGTAACATAAAAATTAATTTGGGTTACCTAGTCATCCAGTGAGACAGCAGTGTGACAAATAAACTATCTCCATCTAATGTTTCGTCTCAGTCCGTACGTTTATGAGATCATCTTCGTTCCGCCAACATCAACTATTACTGCAATTCTGGCAGGTCTTGATCTCAATTTTTTATTGCATTTAACGTGTTTAAAATCCAATTTTTAAACAAAATTAAATCTTTGAAGTGTGACTAATTGTAACTACAAGCCACAATTTACAGAGCATGATTTCCTCTCTTTTCCGTACCTCTCTGCTCTGTTTTAAACAGGGAAAGGTTGACATGCACCTGACTGCTATTTTAATGACAATACTGCACGCAAGACTTGTTTTCAAATTTTACCACTTATTAACTTCTTGTGGCTTGGCTTTCTTTGGATAGCTGCCGGTGCTGCAGAAGAAAGGATGGATCCAACAAGAAATGTTTGATGGGAAAGATACAACTAACAATGCTGCAATCAAAACATTCAAAAATAGCACAGCCCAAGGCTGGACAATTACTGAATCTCTTTATTCAGGCCCAGGCTATCATCACTAACAGGGAACAAACTAATTTAGTTACAAAATGCTGACAACTAAGATACAGGGTCGTTGAAAGTGCATCTTGCGGAAGGGGGGGCAACTGTTTATTAAAGATTTTGTTTTATTTTGTTATTCTGTTTTTGTTATTTAATGTTTTATGTTTTAAGTGTAAAAGTTTGCCCAAAAATAATCATCATAGTCATAATCTGTAATCATTAACTCGCTCTAATGTTGAATGTTAACGTTCATTAAAGATAAATTTCAAAGGATATCCTGGTTGCTCTTTTCCATGTAATGAAAGTGAATGGGGACTTAGTCTGTCTGGCTTCAAAATGACAACAGAAACATCATTACTCAACTTGAAAAAAAATTTGAAAAAAATTAGTGGGATATATCATTATTTAGCAAACTTTCCCTCCACCAAAGCTCAAAAATGTACTTTAAAGCTTTCTTGACTATAATAATGGCATGTTGGTACCAAATACAGTTGGTTTTCACATGCCTCGCAACCAGCTATCAATGTCACTACAATATCCACAGAAGAAAATAAATCATACAAGTATGAAATAACATGGGTTAATGACTTAATTTTCATTTTTGGGTGTACTATCCCTTTAAATAGCACAACTCAGTGAAGGACACAGAGAAAACACAGGACTTGTACTGTTACCATTTCTGCTACCGTCTGTCAATCTTCCTTATCTCTGAGGGCTGACAGTGATTGATTGAGTTTAACACCAACTCGCTCTACAGTTCATTCCCATTTCACATTTTTACTTGGCATGAAAATATGTGCTTTTCTTTTGCTGATTCACATCCTGCCAGTGCCGGCAATCCTCCAGAGCTAGCCAATGCAGATTTTCTATCCCTTCCCTGTTTTCCAGTGAAATGGTGCTGGTTCTCATTCTGGAGCTGGTGTTGTATGTATGTGTATATATTCAATTGATGTCCACATGTACTGCTTGTAAACAAAATAATATTGATGGCATAAATTAATGGCCATAGCTGTCGTGCAAATCAACAAACATTGGAACAACATATTTTAACGCATGTTGTATCATCGCATTGGGCATGTTTGGCGTGTCTCATTTGATTATAACAGCAGTCATCTAGTTTAGTTTTTCATCAGTCGGTCTCTGACGTTAACAATTCCTGGTACGAAATCAACAGGTTTCAGGATGCCAATTTTTGTTTTATTTTTGGAAACATGCAAAATGTTTCCAGATTGTCCATCGCCTTTGGCAGACGCTCCAGCACCTTGTCAGCTGAAAAGGGTCTTTTGTGTCTCGCATTACTCTTGTACCTTTGCAAGGGGAAACTTAAATATTCAAAAGTGACTAGACATATGTATTTAAATGCATAATACCACGTGGATTTAATGTACCTGTTTCACGGAGTTCAAACCATCTAATAACCCCTGAGTTACAGAGATGGGTTTGATCTTACAACATCTTTAATCATAAAGTCATGAATTTACATTTTATATGAAACGACAGTTTACATTGTACCTTTTCGATACCTCTTGTCAAACAGTGGAAACAGCACACCTCACTATTCGTCTGTTGCTTTGTTTGGATTTGTGCATGTAATCCTCTTTGCGGCTTAAAATGATATGAAGTCAGAGAGCCAAAAACCTCTGTCTCATAGCGCTTTGCTAAAGAGAAAGAGGAACTAACAATGTAAACAGTACGGCCATTTTTGGAAGTGTTGTTTATATATGACTTGCCAAATATGTATCTGGTAACATAGATATTGGTATTAGTTAATGAACAGAACAAGTGTTCATGTCCTATGGAAGAAGCTACCTATGCGTGGAGACTGGTTGTCTGATAGTGGATGATGTCTAGGTAAACTAGCCCCTATGTCAACATAAAATGGGTCAAAATGGACCCTATTTAATTATTTAATATGTGTTTTTGGTCTTGTTGCATCCAGTTCATCAATATATATCAGTGTTTCTCAATCAGGGATCTGGGGCCCACTAGGAGGTCTCAACAAACTTCCAAGAGTAGCCTCAAAATTACTGTAATTATTTAAAATAAGACACAAAAAATAGCTAAAACAACTACAAAAATCAAGATATTTCTTGCCTTCAAAAATGGTTATGGACAATGGGGGGCCTTGTAGTAAAAAAAATTATGTAACACTGGACTACATTAATCCTATTTTTATATATTCCTATTTTGGAACCCTTCCCTCCAAACATCTTTATTCTGGTATGAACCATCACTTTTTCTACACAATCATTGCCTGGTAAATTAAATACACAGCCCTACATATTTTTGCATTAAATACATTGTGATGTGAGATTACAGAAGTAAACTGGGTTGTGGCTCATGCTGACTGTGAGAAACACCTGTGTGGCACCTGTGAAGTCTGTGCAACACATCAAGCTTTCATTCCTTTTCCTTAATGAAAGGTAGTTCCTGTGTAAACAGATTATTGGTCATAACACACTGTAAAACAATGCTTTTGTGTAACCTAATATAGTTAGATGTATTTTGTCACTAAATAATAATAAAAATTTGAGTAAAACATTTATTTAGATGTTACAACATGAAACATTTTAGGTATAACTTTTGCATTTATAAAAAAATAATTAGCATTTAATTTTCAGTTGAGTCATTGTTGGTTGTTGATAAATATAACATATAGAATAATTCCAATGTGGATTGCCATGAAAACCTGTTTGCTGTGGACTCACAGCAACATAAAGCAAACACTTGCACGAGTCTTCGGCTAAGCCGTTAAAGGAGGGTGTCAAACCAAACAGCCGATTTCAGAGAAAACCGCAAAAACACAGCCCACCCATCACAATGTGTGTGTGGAGAATCGAACAGTTCACACTTCTCCATATGTTCCAGAACTCAGAATGCTAAGCATCTCGAAATTACGGAAACAGATTCCCAGAAAATGGGAGGCTCTGACATACCAGCATTCTCAGGCAACAGAACGGTCAGATAAAAGCCTCTATCTCCTGTTACCACGTCTGATAACCATCAACACATTTCGGCTGAATTTCACCTGCCCTCATTTCTCAGATATTCATTTTGATTAGCGTGCGAGCATGAGTTAGCGCTAGTCTGAGTAGGGGGAAGGGGCCTGGAATGACACAGAAGAAGAAGGCAGAAGGGCCGTCTTGCTTCAAGCTGCCACATGCTGTTGGCAAACATGTCTTGAGAATGTAAATCTATGACGCTACCCCCCTCACAAACCCCCCACTGTTACATCCCTGTCATTGTAGCCTTCTGTCTCAATGGTTGCTCATTGCTCATGGAAGCAGACCTCATGAGCATTTTTAAAAACCAACTATTGACCGCTTTAAGCTTAAAGCGGGGGGCAAAATCTCTCCTATTCAAAAACATGACAGCAATGAAGGTCTCTGAGTAACACACTGTGTGAAACAGGCCAGATGCTTCGCGTCCCTTTGGCTTAGCTCCACATGCTAGTGCTTTAAATGCAGCATTTCAAGACTCGCCTGCCAAAGGTTAATCATTAGCATAATCCACTGCTTTCATATGTTGTCTTGAATTGTGAACATAGAATTCATAATTCAAGCACAGCGTACTGAGTAAGATTATATAAATTTGTAGAGCACCTAAGTATACATTCAACCATAAAATGGCTTTGTATGTCCAGATAACCAAATGTGACGTAACGTAGCATGAATAGATGGAGAATAAGATTTGAAAGCTGCAGTGAGGTGGGAAGATTTTCAGTGAATGATATCTTTAATTTCAATCTGTTCCTTGCTCCAAGATATCTATCACATGATTCAGAAGACTTGGAATATAGCATGTGAGTCATATTTCATATCCATCTGGACCTAAGTTATTCCTATAACTTACCTCTGCATCATTACAATTTTAACACTGCATTTCAAGGCTTGTCAACCAAAGGTTAATCATTAGCATAATCCTATGTGTTTTCATATGTTGGCTTGTATGAGTAAACATAAGAAAGAATTTGTTAGAATTCCATCCTTGTGGTCTGAGCAGGGATTATACGAATTTGAAGAACACACAAGATACTTTTAAGTACTTGCTAAAGTGTTTCCTTAAATTTGCAAATGAATAAAAAGATCATATGCATCCCAGCAACAGTAAACAACCTAAAATGACCCAGGTATGATATTGAATATGTTGTTTCACCCAACCAAAGTGACTAACCTCCAGCAGTCCAAGCACGACAAATTCAAGCCTACTGCACACAGCTTTTCTGCTGCTGATATCCTAGTTGTCACTTCCGTGCCATTAAACCATGTAAGATTATGCCTTTCCTCACACTTCTGTTTACATATAGAATGCCTCAGATGACTAGCTTTGACGAACATAATGCCAGGGGGCGGGATTTAGAGCTAACTGAGAGAGAACAGTACTTCAAAATGACCTCTGGTGACACAATCCACTGTCCTTTATGGTTTTATGACGCCTCTGTTTGGACGCAGTCATGCCTTTTACACCTCATCCCTCAGTAGCTTAGCAGCTGTGAGTCTCTAGGACATGGTCAAAGACACATCAGACACTTTAAAATGAAAGTATAGACTGCTAACGTGAATATTTTTAGAGGTTAACACATGATACTATTTAATACTTTCCCCAATAAATTAAATAATTTACTTCCCCATACCCTGTTCCAAAATTGTGTTTAAAAAAATCCATATAAAACAAAACAAGATGTTAATGTCTGACAGCCTCTGTTCCCATTCAATATCATTTTATTGAAACAAAAGCAAAACGTGTACATACATTTTTCTTTTTAAAATTTCACTTTTGTGTTCCATGGGAGACAGGGTTATGGGCTGTATGGATTTGAAACGACATGAAACTGGGTAACTTGACAAGAATTTGATTTGATTTTTGGGTGAACTATCCCTTTAAATGTCATCTTTCACATCATTTACTTTTTCTGGCTGGTTCTTGGGCTAGACATTATGCGTAAAGTCAAAAGTCTGCCTATGTGAGATTAAAAGCAAACTGAGATCTAAGGAGGAGCAAATCAAACCGACTTTTTGGTGGACACGGAATCTCAGAGGTGCTACCTGCCGAAGACGAGAATTAAACTCAATGTGGACTTGAAAAGCGCAAATAAAAAAAGAAACGTAAGAACATAGCAGATAAAACTGGCAGTCTTAACTAATGATAAGTGACTACATTTGCCTTTCCTGACCACTTTGACAAGCTAGCACGATGACCTTTGTGTTGGGTGAGGGCTTATATACCTCACGACTAATCTGTAACTAGGCTATGTTCATATCTCACGGTCATCTCCACAACCTGTCCAAGTACACAACGATTTAATCCAAAAGTTCTTTCACTGAGTCATAAAAATTCATAAGGACCCTTTGAATGACTTAGTTCAACTTGTGGGTAAACTCTGGTGGACAGATTTAGTTCTTTTGCAAGCCTTTTAGATGCACTTTTGGATACATGTTTGAATGCCTCAAGGTACTGCGATTGGTTTCTCTGACTGTCTAGGCATTTCTTAAAGGAACACTTTACCTCCTTACAAAAAAAAATACATTCTAAAGAATGTAGCCTACTGTTCCATAAAATAACAATGAATGCTAACTAGACCTTTTATAAAGGTCAAAGTATCATATTTAATTGGTATCACAAAAGCAGTATCTGGAGGCAATAATATTTGCATCAATTTCAAAGCTCTTTTTAGATACTCCCTATTTATTTATATTGCATGAAAAAGACAGACCAGCACATTCAAATAAACAATCTTTCTGTTAATTTTGTCAAACCCTTTTAAGGTCTTTGTGCATGGCGTCTTGGTTTACTTGCTTATTCTTACATATTAAATATTAAAAACATCACTGACTAAAAAGAAGAAAAAAATGAACAAGGTGACCTTTAAATGAGAAATAGTGATAGAGGGTGATATTCAGAAACTCAGGCGTTACGTTGTATTTGCTTTGTACAGAATGAAACCCCATCCAACTCCTGGGAAAAATGTCAGTGCCTTTGGATTTAAATAAATAGTGCTGGTTTCATACTTGTTCTATTTTGGGTCTTTCAATATAAGAGTTTTCCAGTAGTGAATCCAAGTTCCTAACAAACCAGCGTGCCAGAGGTCCCGATGGAAATGAAGAATATCTTTGGTTGAGAGCTTGACTAAGCTGCACGCTTTTGGAGTGCTTTCCACTCAAAAAATTGCCGCAGAGCAATGAAAGAAAGGAAATGGATTTCTCATTGGGGAATAAGTGTTGGAACTTCTTCCACTAAACAATGAATGTAGTTCTGTTAGTCTCCCATGTGTGCTAAGATTTTGGAGGGTAAAGCTGTTATCTTGTGCATGTGGCATCTTTCAAAGAATGGAAACAAATCCCAAGGAATAACCGTAGATCCCGCTTATTTCAATTCCGTTGGGCTACATGCCTGTTGGCATTTTATCCCGTGCTTTCTCTCTGCATAGTCACACTTGGATCATATCTTACCAGTGGCACTCAAGTAATAATCAATGGAGGAAATTTAGGCAACTGCAGTTTTCCAAAAGGAATGGACTTCTTTCTTTGGCAGGAGCTAAAACAACTTTGCTATTCTAGCCAGCCAGACAGTCTTAAGTATCATTAACTCCTTCTCAATTCACTCCGCAGTGGATCCCTTTTTGACCTTATTTATCTGAATATTTTGCATGTAACAGAGAAACAATTTTTTCTATTACATGCAGAAGTCAAAGTATCTTGTGGAGGGGTGGGTGATACAGGCATTACACTAGTATTGTTAGCCAGACATTAGACTATTGGCATGAAGTCCAGTCCACTTTTCAACTTAGTTGAACCAATAACTACCCACCTAAAAAAGAAGAGAAAATATGACTGGCAAAATCTGCCAGGTAAAATGACCAATATTACCATATTGCCAGACAAATTCTAGGACAAACAATTTTCAGACAGACCAGTGCAATTCCTGAATCTTGGAAGTTGCAAAGCACCAGCCAACCAGAATCAAACTAGCAATGTCAGACAGGTCTTGTTTTTTGTGTGTGCATAATGCATCAGGCTGAGACTGCCCCAGTATAGACCTCTGACTGGTCAAAGGGGTCAAATCAAGAATTAAAATAATGCCACAGAATTACCATTACATTACTAGAGATAATGATGGCTTTTGTAATGGTGACAAACTGGTGTGTACACAGGAAATCTGTATTATCCAAGCAGGTTCCCTTTAGATAGGAAATTTATTCAGCCGGACTGGAAATGCTAACTTGAATTTGGGTGGGGAGAAAAAATGAGATGTAATGCAGTGTAAAACACCTGTAGCCATCCCAGAGGCCAGAGGAACATTAAGAAATTGAGAAAAGGCACATTAATAACCATACAGACCGGCTGCCTGTCACATTATTCAGGGGTCTGCCTGCCAAAGTTCTGGTATGTGGTGGTCTACATCATGTACTAGAAAGAAGAGCTGGAACTGCAGGTTTGTATCAGCAGAGAGTCTCACTTAAAGTTATGGTGAGTCAGCTACAGTAACATTGTTCCTAATGAAAAAGTTCTCCTGGTATGGTGGATTTCATCTATAAAAATACAAATTTTGAAACTCATGACACCTGTCAGGAACATGTCTGGGTCACATTTCATAAGTAAGAAATAAATTATTTAAATTTGCTTATAGAAACGTAAGCCTATTTAGGACCATTTGTGAATTATCACTTTTGTTAACAATTAAACTGATTCTGTTCACTGTCTGTTCTTTAAACTGTTTTAAAAACAATTGAACAAACATAATGCATTATGAATTAGTTTAATTATTAATTAAAGTATTTTTATTTAATGATAATATTTCTTGTACTGCTTTAAGTTTATGCCAAATAAAATTGACTTATTTATGGTTTTGTAATATAAAATGTACTAGAAAATAAATTTAAAATCGTCCTACAATAAGCTTAGTTTTCTTTATCATTTTTTTGCTTTAGATTTTGAGGTGCAGTGTAACCTGGACATGTTTCCTGGGTTTCAACCAAAATTTATATATTATATATATATACATGTTCATAGATGGGTTTTATGTGCTTAATATTTCATACCGAGATCTATGATTTATTTTTCAGGCCCCAGGCTCAGAGATTTACATTGGTCTGTAATGTGATTTGCTACTATGCACATGTAGGTTCATGTTTTTAAGAATCCACCAGCCATTACTCATGGATGGATATAACAGAAATTTCCTGGACTAACATTAGTCTTTCTCATCCTACTTGGACAGCTGGAATACACACCCTTTACTGTATTGTACTGTGTTTGGAAACTTTAAGTGCTTCGCTGTTGGTAGACTAGAGCTAAACTCAGTTAAAACATGTTGATGCAATTGTCAATCTGTGTATTACCTGTGATTACCATATAAAGCTTAATTATAGCCATTGTATACCTGTGAATGGCTGAGTTTTGGAGAAATGGCTTCTATGAACAAGCTAGCCTTTCAAGGTTACCCTTTACTCTAATCATTATAATTTGCTGTTACTAATATGTTTTTTATCTAAAGAGCAAGATAGCTGATGACCTGTATAATGATAGGCTATATAAATGACCTAAATAAGAAATAACATCCAAATCCATTCATTTGAGGTCTTTTTTTGTGTGCAGAAATATTTTCATGTTTTTGACTTTTGAAGTGTCAAAAAACAAAAACTGGGGTGTTGTCTAAATTCTAAATTCAAGCTTTATGCCTCATTTCAATTTTGCTTATTCTCAGAATTTCAAAAATTGGCTTGCATGCCATAATGAACACTGTCTCACATCAATACACATAGATTACAACTCAATACCACACAAATACAGTGCAATATGAGAAACATTACTCTTCATAATAATACATAAATGGCTGCATTTACATTAATTAAACACTTCCATCCCCTTTTCTGAAAACCTGAGACCTACTTTCCTCAACTCTGGTTTAATAATTTGACATTATGACTTATGAACAAAAGATTTTGTGTAGTCTGTTTAACTAAGCATGTACACCTCAAAGTTGAACTCTTAATATCAAGTTAAATGCTGTCATAGTCAACCTAATCACAAAGGAAATACTGATTAAATTAGAAGTGATATCTGTTATATTTAAAGTGATGTTTTCCCCATACAAAGCTTCAATGTAGCTAGTTTTTGTAGCTGTAGTGTAGCTAAATAGCTAACTTTTAATTGCAGTTAGCAAGTAGTTTTGCAAGTTTCAAAACAGCTTCCTCAACACTGCAAAAGACTGGGAAAGACTGAAATGAATAAGACACAACATTACTTCACACAAGCATTAGATAAGCAATAAACATTGACCTTTCATGGAGGGAGACATTACTTGTAGGTGAGGTTAACAGAGGGGAGAAGTGTTTAATTCAAATTCCATCTGCTTCTGTGTTTACAGCGTTCATCTTTTCTTCACCTCCACCAGTTCTCATTCCCTATTCTGTCTCAAATCATCCGTAACATCCCCATTGTGTTTTCATTTCCTTTAAGGCCCTTAACCTGCTTCTAAATGTGTTATAAATAATTGATCAGCCCAAGGGAAACTAGGCTAAGTGCACCCATGGGAGCTGTGTCAATAAATCTGACGGTCAACAATGCAACCACAAGATTCACACCATGGGGAGTAAAATGCGAAGTGGCGACTTGCTGACCACGTGGAGACGCCACCCAAGAGACCAAAAGAAGGTCTAAATGAAGCTCCAGACTACAGAAACCCACGTGATGGGCAGCCTGTAGCAGCTAAACAGCATGTGACACATTTATTCTATATTTTCTGTATACTATTGAGTGCAGCGTGAATTTGTATACGCAGCCCACGGTTAACCAAAAATAGCACATTTTGATTGCATAACATTGTGGCCAGTCATTAAGCTGCCTCTTGGATATAAAAGCATCCCGCCATTGGGAAGCTTTAAAAAGCCATAGCAGAACAATGGAAGGATGGCTTTTCTCATCAAAAGCCTGAATAGCGATTGGGGAAAGTAATCTCTGTTATTAGCAAGATGCTTTCATTTCTAGGGAGTCTTTAATGAGGTTGACTACATTTCATAAAACACCTTCTTGGCATCGTTCAGGTAGAACGCTCCACAGAGCTTGCCATTTTTGTTATTCCTGAGTTGATGAAGCCCTGACAACCATGCTGTTTTTTCTCTCTTTTTGTTTGTTTAGCAACTCATCCATCCATCCATCCATATCCTTAGTACACTGTACACTGACTGAATTTTACAGGTGCCGCTTGCCTGTGCAATATTGCAGTCAGAATGCTAGGATGTTCTGAGTGGTTTTAAGTAACTTGCTATGCAGTTGCTGGGTAATATGAATGGTTGTTAAGGGGTGGCTTGGCGGTTGCTAAGGTTTTTGGAGTGTTTTTAGTGAGTTGCTATAGGTGGTTGCTTGAGTGGTTGGAGTGGTTTTTGCTATGCCTATGATGCTATGTCATTGCTAGGGTGATTTGAATGATTTTCATGGTGTTGCTTGGTGGTTGCTAAGGGATTCGTAGTGTTTTTAGCAAATCTGCAGTTAGGGTGATCTCAGTGGTTTTTAGGGTGTTGTTGTTAGGATGTTCTGGGTGGCTGAAATCCAAAAAGCCCATTCCCAAGTCTCTAGGTTTCCAGATATGGCTCGGATTCCTATGGAATTTTGTTTTACAGGTTTTATCCTCCGCCTGGTGAAAATCATAAATCTATTCGCTCAAGAAAGTAATAGCACACTTCAATAAGCCACATGATTTAAGGGATCATTCCACAGTACTAAACACTTTAACACATCTGCATGTATTCAGACTGCCGTCGGCACAGAGAAAACTATCATCCAAAATTACAGTGATGGTATAACAGTTCAAAAATCTGTGTGAAGCTATATAATTACACAGTTCAAAAGGTTCAGAATCCTCTTGCCTAAAACACCTTTATACTGGCAACACAATCATTTTTGCTACTTTAAATAATTCACATTTTAAGGCAGTGCTGTGTTACATACATTGGATGGCTGCCCCATAGGCTTGTGGGTAATCCTCAACATAGGCATGACTGCAGCCAACAGCAGTGGCCTGACTGCTGTGTGTTGTGATAAAACAATCCTGTATCACACAAATAACAAAAGTTCCCTCAAAATTAATTCATGCACAAAGTTTTTCTATCAAAACATGCCCTTACAGTACCCAAACTGCATTACAACGAGGTGGTAGTCACATTTCCTTCTGTTATTTTTCCCTACTGTATGTCGCAATTAGTAATAGAACTCCTAAATGACGCTGTAGATGGAGGTCTTTCCCCTTCAATAAATGCAAACTTGGTACAGTGGATTTTTGTTGACTGAATTTATTTCAGGATCTGATACCAGTTCATAAGACATTTGGCTCATACCGTATCTGAATGCACCAAACTGAATTCAGACCATTTTGGGAGGTGATCTGAGTCTGACTGACTGTGTGAGTCACTTTCAGCCTGCCCTGTGCACACAAAACTTTCCAGGTCTGCTTTAGTTCCACATTTGCATAATTCCAAATAATTTTGTCTGACAAATTAACACACCAGGGGAATAATGACACACAACAACACAAAGGATATGAGCCAATTATTCTAGTTTTATGAAGATGACAGAATAAGAAAAGACTGCACACGCAAACTCAGAAGTTATTCTTCAGTCCTCTGTGAAATGATTTTGCAAGCATAACTGGACCATCAAAGTCAAGCTAGAATATAAATATATTGTTAGAAATATATTGCTCTTGTATTATATTAAATAAGTAATTTTCTTATAATATTAAGATAATGAATCCAATAAACAACTTTGTGGACAGAACAACTGCAGATGAGATCCAAATCCACTTTTTGGTCCACTTAAAATGGTCTGAGATTGCTTCTTTTGTTAGTCTCTGACAAAGACTTTTTCTAGTGTCAAACATTATATACAATCACCATTATACAAGGTACATGATTTACTATTGAAAACAGCATTTAGGATCATTTTATCTGAGTTGAACAACAGTCTTTCAAGTTAAATATAAAATTTCATGTATAATGATGTCTGAATTGCAGTGCTAAAAAGCAATAAATATAAGAAATAAAATAATAAATATTGTCCCTCATAAAACTAGAAATTTCTTATAGCTTGTCATGAAACATACATAAGCCTGAATTACCTCTCAAAGGCTTCACAATGCCATTATCATTTTACATCAAGATGGCATTTTAGGATTTCCTCTTTAATGCACTTGTTTAAATGTCAAATCATTCACTCAAAGCGCTAGTTGTCTATTGTCAACAGACAATCACAGAGCAGATAAAGTCACTTGGTAATGCTTATGCACAAAGCTAGCAGCTATTTGCAGGATTAGGTCATAGTGGAGGTACTATAAGCAGTCAGTAGCTGCCTGGTACAGCATTTCTCCCCTAAGACCATAATGTCTAAACAGAGATTGTGACGAATATCCAACATTGAGTGTCGAGTCTAGGCCGACCTGAAAGCTTTTTTTTTTTTTACTGTAGAAGTTTATATTCTTCTGAGGTCAGTGGATCATTACAGGCTGCTTACAGAACCGACCATCCGCTTGATATTTGAGATTCGCTCTATTCTGAGTGTGGAGACACCAAGGCATGGCTCGAAAGATGAGAGGAGAGTTTTAAAATTGATGGAGAATGCGAAAGTCTGTTCAAATGGATTTTCCTTGATTTTTGTTTTTCTCGCTTTTTTGCTCTTTACTTTACAAGGTCAGACATAAAACAAAAGTGCTACAGACAGATTCGCGCTCTGATGTTTAAAATAAGACGGCGCTGAAGGTTAAGCATGTCTGTTATGACAACTCTGACTTTATGTGTTCTGAGCACAACTTTGCTGCACAAGCCATTGGCTGTGGTGATACAGTACTGCTACTGCATATATGATGTAAAATATGAAAATAATATGCACATGCCCTTGTTCTGTTCCAAAAAAAAAAGACTCACCAAATAAATCAACTACATTTATTGGAAGTATTTATGTACCTTGGCATTTACAATGTACTCCAGGGTAATTCGAAGAATACCATGGTTCTTCCATCGGGCATTTGGACATTATCACAGTAACACACATTTTGTGCATTTTGATGCGTATGTGTGTGTTGTTTTAATTTTACTAGATCAAGCCTGAAGACGCAAGGGTAATTTTCTCACTTACCACTAATGAATGACTGAATGACTCATGTACATTCAGATCTGAGTAATGAGCTTCCAGATGAATCAATAATTAGATGCAGCATATTTACTAGCACTGAGGAAAACCATCACCTTCTGTGTTTTAAAAGCTCAGTCATCTTTGTATGTCATTTACTCACGCTGTTACAACATATGACTTTCAAAACAAGATTTATCATAATGTTCTTTCTTTTTGATGGCGTTTTTCCCCTTGTTTAAACCTGGCAGACAAGGTTACAATAAAATGTCACTGTATGTATTCCTCAAAATATCTCCCTTTTTCTTAAAATTTATTCTAAACACAAAACAGAATAAATACAATAATTCAATATTTGCACATTTGTATCGTTTAACATGCTTCAAATATCTGTTCTCAGTGCTGGGAATTCCACCGAAACTGTGATTGATAACAAATTGTGTTTTTGATATCTGTAACAACGCCAGCCAGGTGATCTGAGAGCTGTTGGTGCTGGCAAATCATGTAATGTTACTTCAAATCACAGTGGTGGGTACAGCTAGTGTCTTTGTTGCTGTCTGATCTCTTTTTCTGCTGCCAAACCCCCTCTCTCCATCTCTCCTGCAATATTCTCACCTCCATTTATTTTTACACCATGGTTTAAGCACCTGTAATTCGAGCCAGAAGACAGCTGCAAGTGCTGGCTGCCCTGTCTAAATACGTAGGGCTGAACAAAATTAGCCAGCGCCTGCCATCCTGAAGACACACAAGGAATCCATATATTCAGCCCTGTGGTGGCCTGGAAGATGACCCCAACAAACTGATCCTAGATCAGATTTGATGTCAAGATGTGATAGTGTGGCTACAGCACACGTTTAATGTGATTGATCTGAGATCTGACAAGAGAATGTGGGTGGGGGTGCTCTGACAAACAAGACCACACAGAGAGACGAGGGTGGTATAGATAAAAGACATCTACTGTCATTTTCAACTGATACACAAACACACATACCCCACAGGGGACAACTTGATTACACATTATGGGGTGTGGTGGAATCTCATTTTTCCACACAACAAAACACATCCCTTTAAAACCAGGAGCTACCTCCTATCGAAGCTCCACAGACGCCACACCTGCAATGTAAACCTATGACAGGCAGATCGCACCCTGCAGGCATGTCTTAAAGAAATGTAATCATCTCTCAAGACTCACAGCGTCTACCTATATAATTCTGCTTAATCTTACAACATGGCAGCCTGTGGATTATTGGACAATTTGACAAGGTTGGCTTGTCAGTAATGAACGTCTGTAAGAAATCTGAAAATTTAATTTGCAATTTAAAAGAACAAAAAGCCAGCCATAGAAACACTTAAGCGAGTGGCAACAGGCGAAACTTTTAATGGAAGTGTTGATGCGTCATACAAAAATGTCCTTGCCCTGTATTCATAGTTACAATGCAGATTTTGCTAAATTGTCTGTCATTTAACCTATGTTTTTATCAGAAATTAAGACTGTTTTATTCTTCTATGCCTTTTAAAATGAATACTAATTAATAGATGTCAGAGCTGTGGCCTAGTGGTTAGCACACACACTCTGACATTGAAATGTGGCACTCATCCAGCCTACACAGGTTAAATTTTTTATCATTAAAAATAACCCTTTTGTATCCTTTTATGCCTTTTAAAATAAATACTGATTATTAGATGTTAAAGTCATGGTTACCGCACGGTAAGAGCTGTGGTGCTTATCCAGGCATGACAGGTTCAAATTTGGCTCACAACACATTCTCTCCCATATCTTGCTCGTTATTTTCTGTTCCTTTCTGTTGGTGATGTTGTTTAGAATGAACATAAACCTAAAAACCAAATGAGATCTTAATTGTTTATCCGAGAAAGCAATGTAATTAAATGAAAAGTGAATTAAAACTTTGTCTTAAGGCATAAAACTTACACTACGCAAGTACATCTAGGTACACAGTATCAATTTCATGCATTGTTGCCTTCTGAAAAGTGTCAGAGCGCAATTCAAATCGCACGACAAACACTGTACACATTGTATTCTGAACATTGCCACAGGAGGTGCTATAATGCACTAGTGACCAATTTTCTCTTGAGTCAGCTCCTTTTATGGTAGAGCAACAGTTTGAAAACAGGCTTGCTTAGAAAAACAGACCATATAAACGTGACTGTTATAGTGTGCTTGTAATGCGCTTGCCAAATGCATGTGTCTGTGTTTGCCTTCTCAAATTGTTGCCGCTCAAATTTTCCTTCTGAGTTAAAAAAACAAAAACAACTTAAAGTATCTCCTCTGTCTCTAACTGTGCTCAGATTTACCAGAATACCAAAGTTAGCAATGTAGAGTTCTCAATATGATCTCAAACATTTCTGTAAATTTTCTTCTTGCTTTCAACAAGAGTTATGTTTCCACTCTTTTACTGTACATCAGCAATTTACTTGTTTTAATTTTAATTCCTAAAACATTTCAGGAAATCAGAGACAAAGATCTACATGAATAATTGACATATAACTTAAAATTGAGGACTTTATTACGTCTACCCTCACATAAACACTTATCATCCTATCTGTGGTACTTCGAAGGTATTGTGTTGACGGAGAAGCCCTGAGACCTTTCAATAATGCCACATTCACACTTTCCTATTTCACCTCATCTGTGTGGGCCTGCGTGATAAAGCACGCAGCATCTATCATGTCATCGCTGATATTTTGATGTGCGCTAAAATGGGAATACGACCGCAAACTTAATGAGCTTTAAAACTCTTCTAATAGCTTCAGTAATCTCAGCTTTTCACAGTCAAGTGAACTTAGAAAATGCCTCAGTAGGAAATATGTTGCAGAGGATTATATTCCTCCCCTGAACTTGCCATTCACTGACCCAGAGGAGGAACAGGAGGGGAATGTTCTGGAAAGGTCAGCAGGGAGAATGTTTTTATAGCTGGAGCGGTGCTGAAGCTGCATACCTTCAGACTCATTTTATGTGTTTGTTTAATTGACAGGACAGGAACAAATATGTCCTATCTTTCTGTCCAATGAGAAAACATTGCGGAAGCTTGAATTGTTTAAGTTTCACATTTTGCAAAAGGTAAATTTTAAAAGAGTGCTAAATAAAAATTACGGCAGGCTAAAGCTGTGGCCTAGCGGTTAGTGTATATGCACTGTAGGTATGAATCCAGCATGCAGTGTTTTCCTTTCCTTTCCAGCTTGTGACATCACTTGTTTCTTTTTATTGTGCATGTAATTGAAAGTGGAAAAAGGGCAATAAAAAAGAATTACTAGATGCTTGCAAAATAGAGGCCCCTGCTGCATGGAGCAATTGATGTACACTATATTGTTTATATTTTGAACACCTTCCCAGTACTTTGTCAGTTTTACACAGAGACTTTCTCTCCCCATGACGCATATGGCGGTTTCTCAGTTTCGCAGATGAGCCACACATATGCCGATCGTTAGCTTGCATACAGGAGAGAAAGAAAACAGGTACTCCAGGCACTTTAGATGCTTGGAATCCAGCCAAGTCTCAGATTTTCAGTGACCATTTCCAGCCAAAATGAAACAAAAAAACTAAACCTAAAGTGACTGCCAAATTGGTAATCCATGAGACAGCCAAAGCTGTCAGCCTCACCCCAGGTAAACTGAGTGTTTTCCCAAAGCCTTAGAAAGCACAACCTCTGCCTTTCAGCTTGTATCTTGAAGGAAGATGCTTACAGTCCCTCAAGGGAACCCGATCACAGAGACCCCTCTGTGTTGGGCTGCATATGTGGGGTTTGACTGGATTCATACCCAGCACATGCCCTGACCTTGCCCATGGCAGCCGGGCTGCCCACTCTGAGCTCAGAGCCAGGAGAGAAAATACTGGAGAAAAGCCCACCGGAGACAGTGAGAGCAAAGACGTCTCGCTTTTTTGCTGGCTGGAGAGTTTATCTCTCGTAGCATGCCATGACAGCATTTCCACAGTCATGATTTGCTCCCAGGTTGCCTGAGGAAGGGAAGTGACAAGAAAGGATTGTCCGGGGCTCTGTGGGGGGAACTGGGAAATAGATTTTTTCAGGAAAAATGGGCTGTAGTTTTTTTATGTAGGGGGGAGACACACAAACAAACAAACAAACAAACAAACAAACAAATAAATAAATATAAAAGCATAGCATACATACACACACACACACACACACATATATATATATATTATATTTCCGATGTTAACTGGAAGTGCCTTGCTGATGCACACCCACCCGCACAGGTGGAGGTCTGGGTGGAATTTAATTAATATGCACAACGGGGTGTCCCACAGATATGCCCTTCTTCCATTGCGTCAGAGAAGTCACCTTATTTGCTTAGCTCTCAGAATAAACAAATAAAGCCCAATGTCACATCTAAAGTGATTTTCGTATGCGTCTGAGGAAACCAAGTTTGCTCTTTGGGTATTGAGGCCACGGTTGTTCTGTTGAACTTTAGGCAGGTCAAAAAAACATCAACACAGAGGACAGTAAAACTATAAACTTGTGACTCAGCAGAGGGACGCTGGGAGAGGGAAAAAGATAAATTGCAAACTGAGGATTGCAGTTGACTTATTTCTGGTTGGCATGCCAAGAGAAACTGGCACATGGTCTAACCACTCTCAAAGGGCACAAAGCAGAGAGCCCCAGTGCATTCTGGATGAACACTGAGTGATTGTGAGCGCTCATCATTACCATAACAAGTGGATGTTATTGTACAAACAAATTCATTTATTCAAAGTTACTGTATTGTTACTGGCTAATAAAAACCGTAAACAGGGAGGCAAATGGGTTTTGGTTACTCTTCACATTTGGTAATTCCAACACAAGTTATTCCACATGCTCTCATTCATTCACTGCATTAGTGATTCCTAATGCAGACTACACATCTTCAGTATAGGGAACAGAGAAATGCCCAAGTCATATTTCCCCTCAAAATATAAAAAAGAAAACAGAATTATATTTTGTATAAAGAAAACGGATATAAATGACCTCCCCCAATTGTCAAAAGGTTGCTTAAATGTAATAAAATTTCATTCTCATTACTGTAAAAAAACACATTATCTGAATAACTTTTTTTATATATTAATATGAGCAAATATTTGCTTTTATCTGAAAGAAGTGTTAATTAATTTTCTAAAAAGCAGCATTGCAACCTGTGCAAAGACAATCCCAGAATGCATTGCAATGAGCTCAGTACAAATCAATTAAAAAACGAAGATGGCGTACTCAGAAATGTTGACTATCTCATCCAGTATTAGTATGTGGCAGTTATTTTTATGGTCATTAAAATATCACACCATCAGCTCAGCAACGTGCTAATGTCAAACATTATATTAAAATCAACTTTGAAATCAATCGCTGGCTTTTGAAAAGCACTATGTGTGGCACAGAGAGTTCGATTATTTGAAAACAGATCCAAATTAATTACTAATGAAGTTCTATGATGGTTATGATGCCGCATTAGAAGGATGTAAACAGCAGGCAGCTCACTAGCTTTTGGAACAGAGCTGTTTAATTGACACAATATCTCAGCGTCGTGAAACACTGTTCAGTGTGTCACCTGTTTTTTTCTGTCTACACCGCTCTCATATCTGAATTTTATTTTATTATGAAAGAACGTTTTAAGCTCAGCAGTTTTTTAACGACTCTTACGAGGCAGGGGCATGTTTCCTGACCAGGGCAGAAGAGTGATGTTCCATTTTCTGCGTGCAGCTGAGAAACATGTTTCTCTGTGGGAGCGCAGCATTGAAACGGGGCAGGCCTGTGAAATACGGTGACACCCTCAAGCGCAAAGCAGCATAGCGGGGGAGATGGAAGGGAAGAATTACTGTACAGTGAATGCCTACCAGTGAGGGAACATCCAGGATGGCTTTATTGTCAAAGTAAAGTGGGCATAGCATGAAACCACATAACAGGCTGCATACAGTCCTGGAGCTCTGAAGTTACAGAAGGTGCAGATACATACTGATGCAGAAAATCTCATTAGCTGTATATCTTCAGAGGTACAGAGTGTAATTTCTGTTATTAAATAAAATGAATGTGCTCTTTTTCTAAGGATTTACAAAAACTTACTGCCCCGCCCCCAGACTGTCATTGGTCAGAGAAAGGTTAGTACCACCCCAAATCCACACCATTAATTGAACTAATGTTGGTATGTCAGGCTAGATGATCACAAAAACAGAGCAACAAACATAACTGCTTTGGAAATTGTATTTCCCAAAGCAGAAAAAAACAGTATATAAAATGTTTTATTTAAATATATGTAAAACAAAAGATGATAGTAACACCCATTTCAATGTATAAGAAGGTAGAAAAAGACTTAATTATACTCTTATCACTCAATATTTCCAAGTTTTCAAGTTACCCCTCTGAACGATACCTGATTTATATACTCCCCTGATATGTATTTAGTGCCTATAATACAGTGACCAAACTTTAGGTCCCTCCATTTTCTGCTATCATCAACAGCTTGCTCTCTTGACAACATCTGCTCCTTCCTCTCATAAGACCAGCCTCGCTCTTTTCCAGTATGGTTCTGTGAAGATTAATTGAGATCCTGTCATCATTATCTTGTTGTGTCAGTCTTGCCTGCCTTACCCAAGCCCTCAGTTTTTTCAGAGCCGTCCGAATGGAATGCCAATGAGCGCTCACAAGCCTCTTTATCAATGCGGCCTCGTGGTTTCAGGAGTGTAAAGGCGCTTCCGCACGCCTGCCTCGCAAGCCCACTGTCTCTCTTTCATCTCGGAGGATAACTGGAGCTGCTGTCAGCTCCCAGATGACCTGGTTCTGCTTTTCTAGCTTGTTTTGACTCTTTCACAAGCTCTGCATCATATTACTATTTCATAACGCAGTACGTCTGAATGCTCAATTCAGATTGGTCAATGAATGTTCTGAGGTGTCGATTAATTTCCATATAAGGATTTATGGCTGTGCACAAACAATCAGCGAGGACATTTGCATGATTTTTGGCATGCTGTAAAAGTGCTTCAATTGAAGATGAAAATTATCAAAACTGCTGTTTATGAGGTTAAAACACCCTGTTAAATCGAACGCTATTATGTTTGATTGATTTGAAATAATGTTATTTAAGGGAGAAAATGAGTATTTAAGCAGTAAAGACGCCACATCTGACGTCTGATATTTTTATTTTATTGCATTTATGATGGTATACTGTACTGTATATTTCTAAGCTTAACATGACACAATCATCATAAAGTAGTTTTTCTGATAGTACAAAAAGCACCTGTATATATTCACTGCAAGCCATAAGTAATTTACGTTTATAAACATTATAACATTATATAAAAATAAAATGCATTATACACAATGCTTAACAGACTGTAGTACTGCAGTGCTGCTCAAAGTCATAATTAGTTTAATCTATAACTGCACGGAATGAATTAGTTCTACTTTAATTGAATGTATTATAATTAATATCACTCTGCCACATTTTTCCACATTGCTGCAAAGTTTTAAATGAGCGGACCTTAGAATTTAAAACTTTAGAATTTAAGAATCATACAGCCCAGCATGGCAACAGAACCTGTGTCATTTTGAAATTACTGATAGCTTGTGGTATGTTTTAATACAAAGCGCTTGATTGATGCCTAAAAATATCAAAACTTATTTTTAGCATGCCAAAAAGAGATTGCTGTTAGCGACAACATGCAGAGGTTTGTTTTTGCCTTTCTGTTCTCAGGCAGGGAGCGATCACCCTGGACGTGTGCTTGACAGGCCAGTGTTGGTTACAGTGTTATGCCACTGTTGACTTTAACCTCTGAGTTCACCCACATATAACCCTAACCTGTTTAGCACTGAGTATGTGCCATGACTTATTTAGGTCACACTAGAGGGTGACAGCCTTGAAGTAACGTTAAGCAGTGGAGCAAATACAAAAAAATATAGTGGCACTTTTCCACAAATAGACTACAAAAATAGGAGCTAAAATTCCTTTTCATTTTAAATAAAACATTGTCTTGGTCAATCTCAGGGGCTCAAAGTGACATAAATGAGCATGTTTATTTTCTGTTCATTTTTAAAGGTTTGTAACTTTTTTAACTTAAATATGTCCAATTACACAAAAGAGACTGATTTTGTTATTCCTCTTAAAAACATCAAAAGGAAGCAATGTACAGACTAGTTAGTTTGGCACTTATTTTGTGCACAGAGTTTTTGGTCATTTTTTAGCTTAATTTGAAGCTCTTTTACAGTGTGCCATAGAACCCTGTAAATGTTTCAGCTGAATGTTTGCTTGCGCACAGTAATTTTATCAATGAAAATAAATTGTCACCTTGAAACGTGTCAACCAATCAAAATTGAGCATTTAGAGTTTTCACTACATAAAACATGTGATATGTACCTCTAATGCTTCAAAATAAGCATTATTTGGAACATGCAATTATTTGGGATATCCATTGAAAAGTTCTAGCCAGTGCTATAATCAGCTCTGTAACATCTGCTTCACCTGCAAGCCTGTGTTGCCGTGCCCTGATGATGCCCACAATATCCACACAAGCCTGAAACCTGCCCCAGCAGTTCTTTAATTACTTCATTAATTTTAATCAGATTCAATTAATTACATTTGCTCTGGCCCGGTGGAAGGCCTGGGCCTGTTGACCACAGTAGGGGACCTTGCAAGTCTTTTGATGCGTAAAAACTTTCAATTCCATGAACAATCAATTATTCCTGCAAGCCGAACAAAGACTTTTGTTATGCAGTATTATTCCCTGCTTATATGCTACCTAATGTAGTACACCTATGGCCTTTAACTGCTATCTCAAACACTTCTTATGTGTTTAACTCCTGCAAACATGGCTGCTATGCTACAGGTAAGCATCTGTAATCACTTATAGTAAATCTATGGTTGGGCAGTGAACAAAACAAACATAACCTTATGCAGCACAGAAGTTGTTATAACTTGTTCTTTAACACACATTCCTCTCTGACTGTTCATGATTTATCGATGTATGTTATTCCAAAGGGGAAAGATGTTTGACTTTTAAATATTTCATCTTTTTCATCACAGCTCGGCCTCCAAAACATTATTTTATTGGAATGGGGGAAAAAATCACAAATGAGATATCGTGAATATCTCAGTTGCTTCTCTGAGACACTATCAAGATTACATGATGGAAAAACTGGATGTCTTAGATGTTCCTTGCCAAAATCTTCAATCAAGTGATATTAATATGAACTAAATGATCTGATCCCTACTTTTATTGTACGTCAAATGTATGTCTAATTTTTCAGATGTTTGCAGGCAAAACATGTACAAAGCTGACACATTGGACATTACAGAGAACTCAACTATGTCTCTCAAGCTATAAAAAGGAAAAAAATTCTGGGTTTCCTTTTCTTCAATGTCTTTTTTCACTTAAAATTACATCAGATTACAGAATTAAAATGGGTTGCCTCAACTTTGAAGAACCGTTCCTTCAGGTGCATCAGGTACAACTCTCGAGAAGATATTATAGGAAAAATACACAGTCTCATGCACTAGCTATCATGTTTGGTTGAAAGCAACAACTCTGAAGGAGTAATTCAGCTGTGAGGCAGTAATTAATATGAAGGCTTAAAAGGCATGAATGAAATTATACGAATTCACTGTGACCCAGTGTCACCATATTCACTTCAATAATTCTTTTCCATTGAAAGATGATATATCTTAGTGTGATATTATCACCCCGTGATAACACAACCCCTCTATACTCACAAATGATAAAGATGCAGTAATTGATTGGTTCCCTTTGACTCATGCTGGTTTATCTGATAGATGTTTTTGGCCTCAGGTATGGTGTCTCATTTTGCTTCAACAAGCAAACAAGCCATTAGAAAATAAGCTTGATGATTTCTAATAACTAAACCATTTATCTGATTTTAATGTGCTTAACTCTGCCTGATTGCCAAGACAGCATGAAAGTCATATAAAAATCTATTTGCTGGTTTATCTTGCACTTTGTACCTATTTGCACAGATTGCCACCAAATTACCACAGTAAATGCATACTGGATTTCTGCCCGCATGTTCTATATAACTATTTGGACAGCCATAAATATTATGACCATCTGCTCAAATGCACTAAAATAGTGTCCATGTGACAGTACATTATTGAATCTCTTCAGTTCCATTCCAAAACCTAGTGAGCGGCCTACATGGCTGGTTTAAGGCAGGGACATTATTCTGCTGTCTAAGTCACCTACTTTTGACCAAATATTCCAAAGGTAGGTTTCATGCAGAGAATGCAATCCCAGAATGCACTGCAACAAACTGTAAAAAATGAGGGCGCCTAAACTATGATAGTAAATTACACTTTTAAATCTAATGATCTGTGGAAGATGTGAGGTGTGACTCAATTGGACTAAATTTAGAAGCGAGGGGCCGTTTCTGCTTACGTTTTAAACTCTTTTACTCATAATACTTTATTTTGGACTTAATTGTTAAACAAACAATTTTTTAAGTATTATATTCTAAGACTGATTACTCCAAAAGTCTGCTCACCTAAAAATAAACAACTTTAATATCTATCACAATATAAACACAGTGAACTCCACCTGTTCACCCAAAAGCAGAAAACATAATTACACAGAAGCTCCCCCAGCTAACAGGGAACATTCTTTAAAAGTTCTCTCAAAGTTAACCAAAAACAGTCTTGCAGTAACATTAGTTAAAGATGTTAAAAATGTTATTCTTAAGTCGTTAGCAGAACATTTAAAAATGTTACAGATTAAAAAATGTATTAATGTCCTAATAACCAAACAATAATGCCTAAAAAACTGCTTTTTTGAATGTACCTTTAATATTTAAAATAACATTTTGTTTTTACATTTTTGTTACTAATTTGAAACATTAGGGAGAGGTTCAAACAATCAAGCTGGGTCAGAATCTTCTCTTCTGTGCAAGAAACACTGCTCAGGAAAACCTATGACATTAGAGATGTATAGTTCCAATTATATTATTTAATCTTATGGAGCTGATGGTATTGCAACAAGCTACTGTAGGTTTTCTTTACCGGGAAAACATTTATAAGGAGAACATTTGTGTTCTCATTAGACTCATTAGACATTCTAAACTTAAGATAGACAGATTTTGTAGGAAGACTGTGCCTGCATGCAGATAGCTGTAAACCCAATGCGTGTTGTGGCAAATAGCAAATTGTAAGGACTTTCGTGTTGTTATCTTGTGCCCACAGCAGAATAAGACTTATCTGTTGAACCAACAGAGAACACGCTCTTAATTTACATCTTTGGTAGGGCATCTGTAATTTCTTAGCACGTACTTAAGATGAAGAGCTTAAGTATGACATTTTGTGCAGCATTGTTACTGCAGAAAGTTGAACTGCATGTATTACTGCATGCATAAAGCTGAACTGCATGTACCGTATTACTGCATGCATAAAGCTGAACTGCATGTATCGTATTACTGCATTTAGTAATATTAATAAATACTTTGGTGTAAAGAGGTACATTACATGTTGTGTATAAATATGCCTGTACCTCATACAGTATCTGTTAATAAACATTTCTCCTTGTCTTTTTATTTCCTGACTGGCTGTTCAAAAAATCAGTTTCAAATGTGTTAAATGCTTTATAACATTTGTCAGTCTAAGTATAAGAGCTGTGTTTTTATTAGAATGAGGAGAAAGAGAAACGTATCTGTAATATTCACGATTCATTAGAAATCCAATCCGTACTTGTCTTCCCCATCAAAAGCACAGAACCTCAAGGTTTAATGAAATCTCTTGTTCACAGATATAATGTTCTCCACAGCACAAGTGAGTAATGCATATCTAATCATGTCACAAAAACGCATTAAAGGCGTCCGCCACCTAAGGTACACCATTTTTTAAATTTTTTTAAAAATGCTATGTATTTATTTATTAATGTATTGTATTTATTTTACTATGTATTTATTTATTTATTAATTGTAGGATGCCTTAGTTTTCACCAAATTTTACTTATTAATGAGCTACATAGACTTGAATAACACTGCATATGTTTGCATTTGACTGACTTGGAATTAACTGGAACACACATTTCAGATATTCCTGCCTTCAACATTAACATTAGGGTGCTATATTTAGCCCACATTCCTGGGAATGATATTATAGTTAACATGCATTAACATGATTTTGAATGATAACCACGATTTTAATTACAACCAAAATTTATATAATTTTTTTTTTTTTACTTTTGTAACTATGCAGTATTTTAAAGAAATATAGCACAAACACACTTTTCAAGCAAAACCTTTTTAAAAAAATACTTTTAATACTTTTATAGAGTTTAAATGATAAATTAATCGCTATAAATGATATGTATAAATGATATGTATGATAAATATAGGAAGACGTTTTCAAATGACTTTGAAAACAAAGACAAAATCATTTAAAAGCTTTGTGCCAAAACAATGGTTGTCAAAAATCAGTGGGATGTCTATAGTTATTGTGATGAACTACACCTGCGGTTACACTTCTGGCCCACCTGTGTGAACTTGAGGGCAACTGACTTTGAAATATCAGTTGATTAAAAGTTAGTTCTGAGAAAAGGTCTAAAGTGTAATGTATTTGCAGACGACATAGATCGATATTAGATATGCTGTATGATAAATACACAGACAGACAATCAGACAGAAAGGCAGATAGACAGACAGACAGATAGAAAGACAATATATCATGTTAACTTGAAGGTCATTATGAAAATTGCTTTAAACGGGCATGTGGTTTACTTTGTTGTACAAATCAAATGACATGTTTTCTTGCCACAGAATGTGAATGATAAAGTGTGAAAAACACTTGGAGACACAGCTGTAACCCAGCGATCAATCATAAATATGAAGGACAAGTTCAAAAACAAACAGTCCCTCAGAAAAGCAAGCTTTTTGGGGAAAGATCTTTCAAAACACAACTTAGTCTGAATTTAGTCTTTACACTCATAAACATTTAGCTAACATGTCTGTGAGGTTCTTTATAATTCTACAATAATCCAATAATATGATCTATTTCTTAAATTCAAAAGCCTTTGTGTATTACATAAACTTTAAATACAAAAAAAATAGCTGAGAACAGAGAAACGAGAATTTTTTTTAATTAAACTTAAAATTTCCCCTAAATTGGTGGAGTTTTGAATGAGTCAAAGATAAACTACATGAAATTCCAAACATAATTTTGATGAATTCAGATTAATAATCGAAATAGAGGTAGGTATGCCCACACTTAGTAATTAAAATAAAACACACCCACATCATTTCCATATAACGGCTTCCTGCACAATGTCTCCTGTAGAGTTATTTGTCACTCTATCCTGTAAGCACGACACAGCAGGAACTTTGGGTAAAGCCAAATGTGCCCTTCTCAAAGCAGAGGAAACACAATGAAAACCTTTTATATAGGCCTAGACAGCATGTGATGGGCTGCACCTTAAAGCTGAATCTTTTCTTGATTCTGCTATACTACACAATAAGTATGATTCATTCACAGGTCACTAATTTTATTGAGCATATTCCGTGTTTCTGTGGATTTGTCTGGGTTTTTGCAGGTTTTTTGAGATCTAAATGTTTGTCCTAAATTTGGAAGAAACAGTAAGAGCTAACAACAGTAGATCTCAACCTGACATACAACAATATTTGAAGGCCCCCCACTCAGACTTTCTGTCTATTACAATATTCAAGAGCTTGGCGTAACAAGAACTATGCATATTTGTTTTAAAAAAAAACACTAAGAAGTATCTTAAATTTTGGTTGTTTAGTTGTTTGTTGCTTAGTCAGCATAAGGCCCCTCTGGAAGTTTGTTGAGGTCCCCCAATGAGCCCCAGGCACCCATTTGAAACACTGGATCATGATTTTCAAGGTGCACGCACTGTTTAGTGAATGAGATTCACTTTTATATCACGGCCACCAAGTTTCTGAGTACAACGTCCATGGGTCATGGTTAAAAAAGGGTCATGTGCGCCTCCCGCACATCTTCTGTGATGATAATTCTACTCCTACCTATAATGCTTAATACGGCAAGGCTAAATCAGCAAAGAGTGTGATTGCATCTACTGCATGAAGGCGAAAAAACCAAGCGCACACTTTTCAATCACACTAAAAATGCAGATAAGCTATCCTGAGCCATAAATCTAGATGACAAATGACACCAACCAACGTTCAGAGGCAGCAGTGCAAGACACCACACTTGGGTTGAAGCCCACTGAGATGTGCTTGATGGAAGGTGTGATATTAATAAATTATTAAAGGCCTGTTTTTAAGATCTGATGACTGAAATATGTCTCTTCCCTCAATCACAAGCAAAAAGCGAAGAGTAAAAGAAAAACAACCTCTCAAGGACGGTTCTAGACACATTGTTTGAAGAGACACTTGCATTTCTCAGATTTCTTGTCAAATCCGGGGCCTGCGATTTTTGTTATGCATTCTCTGTGCTATCTAACTCTAAACACTAAAACTCGCTTGTGCCATAACAAGGTCAAGAGAAAAAGTACTTCTGTGATAGTCTGTCAAACAGCCAGGCGAGGCTGTTGAAACTGTTACAACTTCACAAACATGTTTGTAAGAACATTTTAGCCTGTTACAGTACAGCAGAGGAATGACATTTTAGGAATGCCATCTGGTGCTGGTCATTATAAAACCTTTAAGACAAACATTAAAGAAATACTTAATCCAGAAATGATAATTCTCTCATTATTTACTCAGCTTCACGACTTCCTATATCCACATGACTTTTTCATCTGTAGAACAGCAGTGTTACTTCTGAATTCTTTTTAAAGCTTGAAAACATAAGTCCAATTCATTGTAATTGTATGGAAAAGAGTGGCCAGTACATCCTTCAACATTTCTTCTTTTGTGTTCCATAACAGAACGTCAAATACAGGCTTGGAACAACATCAGGGTAAGTAAATCATGACAGAATTTTCATTTGTGGGTGAACTAATACCATAATCTTCAAAGCTAATGTTGAAAATGTGTAACATTTAAGTTAAAAGAATCGGTATTTGGCACTTAAGTACCACTAAAAAAATATTCCATCACAGAAGGCATGAGACTTAGAGGAACAATAACACGAAAATGAGAGTATTCTACTGCCAGATCTGCAAAATAACTCCATAATGACTCATACAGCAGTTGGTGGCTAAGCAGGACTTAGGAGATCCACCACTCAACTAGCACAGTACAGCCAAGAGATCTCAGTGAGGTGAGAAGACACAATCACTAATCCTCTTTTTTTTAGGCCGTGTCAGATGATTTGCAAATCTCTCTGAGCTGGAATCCCACTCGTGTTTGATGTTGTCTGCAGCATCTCTGCTGTCGTGGTTTGGATAATGAGGGTGGGTTAGAACAGCCAGCCATGGGCACAGACCATTTAGTCCATTAAATCAAGTGAGGGCGAGTTGATGTTCTCTCCTGCCAGAGCACACCCACCACAACATCAGTTGCTTTGGAAGACTGCTGGAGAAAAATGTATGTTCTGATGAACCTGAGGGCATGACATGTCAAATTAAACAATATTCTGATTCCTCGGAAAGTTGCATCACATATATTTTCTAAGAAACCCTATTCCTAACCGTAGGAATAACCCAAATCCTCTTACTAAAATCTGATTTGTTGATTAGGATGTGGTTGTAGTCTTAACTATAACCATAATATCTGACAGTATTTATAATATTGCTCTTAAAGCACTAACCCCAGTTGTAAATCTAACCCTAAACTCTGATTGGTTAATAGGAATGTTAATAGGAATGAACCAATAAGGTCCCACCGCACTTTTGTAAATGAAACTCAAAAGTGCAACAAAAATGTTCCAACTATAAGTACTTGTGAGACTAATCACAGAGACACCATCTATGAGAATTTCAGAACTGTTTGAAAGACCACATTGCATAATGAGATATATGGAACTGTAATTGTAATAAAAGACCTCAATCTTTTTGTTGAGTGGTAACAATTCACAAAATGACAATCCGTTTTATCGCTGCTGGAAATGGTTTAACATGGGCGCAAGCAAGCCTTGTTAAGATAATGCCGGATACCAGCTCTGAGCTTAATGAGGTGTATGGAACCCCCCTGCAGAATTCTACCTCATCACGAGCACCACGGATCCCATTTACAGTACTCAGTCCTGCATCGGAAACCTTTCAGGAATGGAATTTTTTTTGTTGAGTAAAAGCATCAAAAGGGGTGAGGCTTGTAAGACCGTTCACCTGGCTTGACACCTAACACTTACCACAGGCATACACACACACTCCCCGGCCATTGCTCCCGCAAAGAAAACGGCTTCATCAGAATTCTCCACATCTCCTGGCCCAGAGTGCCTCTCGGCCAGGCTGGGATTGGACAAGGTTCATTACCCCTCTTTGATGTATTTCTTCTTTCAATTTTACAGCCCTGCACCTTTTTCCTCGTCAGGATCAACTCTGAGCACAGATAAAGACCAACCCGTCACACATCTGCTGTGGTTAGAGGAATAAAAAAAATCTGCTTCCTTGGAGCCTCAGTTTTCTTTTAAGGCAAACCAGGAATATCATGTGAAGATGACAGGGCGTCATGTGAAGGTAATTCTTTTCAATTCACCCAGAAAGTCTAATGCTGGCTAATGCTGAGCTACATTCTAATCCACTTTGAGGAGGTGAAATTTGCGGTCAGATCTCTAAAACAATCTGTTTGAAGTGTTCTCTCTAAAATGGATTAAAGTAAGTGGCATATGACCCCAAACAATCTCAAGATCAGGAATTATTACACAGGATAATGCATAATGCCTGCTCTCCTCGTATTCATGCATGAGAGCTACTAACATAGACGTAAATTATTGTGTGCATCTGTCTCATGATCTGTAAGTGTGTCAGATGCTCACAAGTTCACAAACAAATACTGAGCAGTTTAGCTTTACTGTGCATCTGATTCACTAAGAACCAGCAATGCACCCTGGGATATTAACAATCACCAGGTTCATTTCAACTTCATTTAGAACCAGATAATGGTTTCTGACCTTTGCAGCAAATACTTTTCACTGGACCACAAAATTATTGATAGCTATAACTAAAATAATAAAGACAGAGTTTCATTAATATGTACTGCATTGATGTTTATCCAGGGAAAAATTTTGTTTTAAGTTTACGGTTTTGTTTCACTCAAGTGTCATTTTTGTCTCAGATCTCCACTAAAATTCCACTCCACTAAAAAAGTAATAAAGAGACACAAATGAGTCAATTATTAACCTACAGATATAAAATTAATGTGGACGGTATAACTCAAATAATTTGGTCTGGATGATTAATGTTCCTCTGATCTGGTCATTACCATCTTGGCAAATCTGAGTATATTTTGAGACATTGCTTCCAGAGGAGACACATTACTTTGAAAGGTTGTTTTCTTGTTTGCTTTATTTTTGGGCTCAGCTCATTGCTGAGGACATTAAAGTAATCTAATTGATTTTTCCTTTGTATGGTTTCACCATCACATTACAAGTCAAGTTGGGTAAAACGGATGGTAATTTGATGGCAGGCACCTAGCATTGTGATGAGAGGCGGGAATGTAAGCGAGCCATATTTGTAGCGGCTCATCTAACAAGGTCACGATGTTTGGGTTAAGGACAGATAAAATTAATATGTGACTGGGCTAGGAAGGCCACGATTAATTTCACAGGTCCTGCCTTCCTCTTTTTCCATTTGCGAGAGAGGGGCCAATCTGTGGCCTGATGAGGGCACAATCATCATGGTTGCCCTGGCAACATTTAATTGCTTTGCCTCTAACAAAATGGCAATGGTTTTGTTCTTTTTTTGTTCATCTTTTGCTCATTCTCTAGGCTCGGGTACACTCAATTCCATTTCAGTCAAAAGCCGCTAATCCCTCTCCCAGAACCACAATCATCGGGTTTTATCTCCAGCATGGGCGACACTTTTCTTCCACCGAAGGGGCCAGTGCAGCATCTACTCCACTTCATTGTTTTGTAGCAAACAGTGCTAGCATGATTATCTACATGATTATCTAGCAAACTACAGTAAAAGTCAAAGCAATAAAGTTACTTGCCAGTTGGCTGGTACGTTTTATTAAGAGCAACAACATATATCATGGCCTAAATCAAATTGTAAGAAAGATAAATGGAAATATGATTCAAAAATCCTGTACATCTTAAATGTTTTTATGATTTTTTTTGTTTCAATTGTCGTTAAATTAAGAGATCCAACAGTGTCAACATTATCATTATTAATTTATCATTTATTAAGTAAAAAAGTAATTAAAATAGAATGCATTAAAAATGTAAACAATTATTTAAAAGATGTGATAATTTTGTAAATGTGAAAACAACAGCAGATAAAATTTTCTAAACATGTAACAAACACTTCATACTAAATCAGAATTAGCCATTTTACTAAGTGACAAATTAATTCATGCCACAATATACATACATTTTGATTGGACCCACCAGTTAAGAACCATCAGCCTTTGAAACACCTACTTTAGCCGACTGCTGCGCTAGCTAAGTACGATCCTGATTTCCTTCACTAACTAACATCACTGTTGGGGAAAATCATGTGTCAGTTTTCCTAATTATGCTGAGCTGATTATATCCCACAGTAGACTCTAAAACAGAGATTAACGCCCATTAAAAGCTCCCAAGTAGACTGACCGCGGAGACCTTTTCAATACAAAACAGACTAAGTGCAATTAGAGCTGTTTTTAGAGTTTTTTTGTCAAAAATTATACATAGCAGCAAAGTGGAGCGTGACTGCAGGCCTATTGTGTGCCTGGTTTTGATGGGAGTTTGTGACTTAGCTCAAGTGGAGCTTAAAATTCCATTTGTCTAGGAACTGATTCAGACTGTGGGCCCTAATGCAGTTGTGTGCCTCCAGAGCCAAAAGGAAACTGGCAGGCCCTTAAGAATGTGTGAGAACGGGTCTACAGGAAGGAGGGTGGGCTTGTCTGATGTCTTTGCGGGATCTGCATTGATCTTTGTGAATTTAGGGAGATTTCACACTAAATCCTTTGGTGCAGGCCCAAGTTCTGTTGCTTTCGCAGCAAAAAGGTTTAATGACGGCACACAATCAAGCTGGTATGGACTCCATAAGTTTGTGCAAAACCTGATAATTCATGTTATCTCAGCATAATTTGAGAATGTCCCAAAGAGCATTTTGTGTGCCTAAAAAACATTTCTAATGATTAATGTCACAAATTTGCAGAAAGTGTGAAATATTTAATATTAATAATGTTACATAGTTACATACACAAGCTTTGTTTATTACCAGGCAGAAATGAAAATTCAGATTTTCATTGGGGTTCTGGAGTACTGTAACACACAGTATATTATACAATAGAAAAACACATTTACCATGTGTTTGATGTAAGTTTGTATACATCTTGTGTCATTTGGGTTAAAGTGACCTTCAAACTTGTGATGTTTCTGTCAGACACATCTGAGAGGACATTTTGAAGACAAAACACTGCCAGGCATGCAAAGGTCATTCTGGAGGATAAGAGTTTGTTTTAGGTCTCCACTTTAGATGTGCAACTGTGCATGAACAAATGTTAGCATTTTATTTCTCACACAGTCTCAATGATTAAACAGTTTTCAGTGCTTGTACTGTGGCCCCAAAAAGTATATGGACACTTAAGTGCCTTAAGTTAACATAAAGGGGTCATATTATACAGAATCAAATCATTCTTGTTTTTTTCACATTTCACATGTGAACAAAAAATGTTACAAGAAAAACATTTTTCAAACAAAAAACAAAAGTTTAAAATGATAAAATTGTATTTTATTTGGAAGCAAATACTTACATTTAAGTATCTGGAAACCTCCTGGTTTTAACATGTTGGTAGAACATAAATAATGTTATAAAGCAATGTTATCTGGTTCCTGTGCTAGGATACCTTGAAAGACTTCATACATCATACATCTACTGAAGTAGATTCATACATCTACTGAAAGTCACCTTGACACCAGTGGGTAAAAAAGTCATTGCAAAAATGGCTCAGAAAAGTGAAATTACTTCTGAATAAAGTCATCTACTGTATGTAATGCCATTCAGACATTTTAAGTACGACTTAAGTGCATCCTAGTTTTTAGGGCCACTGGAATGTAACATCTTGCAAACATGTAAGCAACTGATGGAGATATTGCTGAAATGTATTGTGTGTGCAGACATCTGCCATGGAGGAATACTGAAAAGGGAAAGGAATCTGATCACCGTGGGTGCTTCGCCCACCCGAGCAATTTGGTGTTGTGATGGGTGTGTGAAAGGGATAGGCCATCTCTCCTGGGAGCGGGTGGGATGAAGAGGCGTGCTGGAAATCCAAGTAAACACAGAGCCTGTCTGCTGGCTTCTGCTTGCCGTGAAAGAGAGATTTATAGTTGTCAGGGTTTGTGTAAAAGACCTTGGAATACATTCCAATTTCAGCTCTCCAATCAAACCAGACTAATGTAATAGCCCCATCTTGGGACCGCCCGCAACCCACCTACCACCTTGCACCCCTCCACCCACCCAAACAAAATCAGCGGCCGCAGCCGGCTCAGTGGACCGCAGGTGTGCGTTCGGCTATAACTCTCATTTTCGGAACACGTGGCGGGCGAGTAGGTGAAGAATGGAATCATGGGAAACAGCGGTGGCTCCCATAAACATTCTACAAGGATGATTACATACTGGTTAGACTGGAGAAGCTTCCAGCCATAGTGAAATCAATCACAGACGGACCCCCTCTGTCGTAACCACAAACAATTCAGTATATTGTGACCATGTGTTTGGGTTTGTGTAATACATCCATTGTTGCATAATATTTGTAGCTGTGCATTTGTTCTACAGTACATGTAGACGGATGCTGTTTTTTTATTCCAGGATACACGTGCTGAATTGGTCTAAAGCCCTGGACTCTGAAAGGTTTCGGAACAAATTACAGTTATTTTCAGCTACACAAATAATACAAAGTGCTTTTCTCTTCCAAACATTTTCTGAGCATTTATGCGAATGCCAGTTTGAAGTACTGTTGAAATTGCTCTCACTACGATTCCAAAGATGATGTTGTGGTTTAGATAATAAAATAAAGCTCTACAAATTACATCAAAAATATACAGGCAAAATCACAAATGAGATCTCTTAAATATCTCCATTGTTTCTCCCAGACAGAACTAAGATAAACTTTTAGAGAAAATTCTGCCAGAAAATAAGACCCCAGTAATGACAGTATGTGTTTTAGAGATCTCAACAACGTATCAAACTGTTCCCAGAAAAGTCAGTAATGTCAATTTAAACTCAAACATTTCCCATCACAAGACTAAATGATCAGAGCTATACATTCTAATATTTTTATATTTTCAAAGGAATTTTATGGGAATTTTTAATCTTAGAAAACATTGCTTCTTGAATGCAACATAACTAAGAACTCTATTAAGTCATCAAAGGACATTTTTTTCCTGTAGTTCCTCTAGTTGCTTGACTCATCAGTGGAGACATAATGAAATGGGCGGTTTTTTTTTTACATTAAATGCTTATTTATATATATTTAAGGTGCAGCTGTCATTGAAGCCAGCTGTTTAGCACAAAGAGACTTTTAGGTAGAATGTGCAGAAACAGGTTTGTAAATGATAAGATGGAGCCAAGTGCCCGTTTGTGCATGAACGATCTGCAGGATTCTACTGTTTTTCAAGCATTAGCGTTTAGAATTACATACTGGTGAGTTAAATAATCATTAATACCATACAGTACCAGCTGTTCAATATGCTTGGGTTAAGACGCAATGCATCTGGCTCTCTTCTAAACTGATAGGGCTGTCTCACGCACCTTGAAATGCCAGCAGAAAAATCTGCACAAATTGTTCTGAAAACATTTTTAAAAAATGTGTTTATGTAAATTGTCACATTCAACTTACATAACAATGGTTTTGTAAGAATGGAACAAGTTTATTGTCCTCATAAGTGACGATGCTGCGTTCCATTTAATCCGGAAAGGAGTAATTTCCGACTCCCTAATTGGAAAAGTGCAACAGAGCACCACTTTATTCGCACTTCCAGGGGGCACACAGCGAGATGTACACAAATAATGATAAACATTTCCTAAAATGCACCAGTGAGTCAGAGTTCCTGTTCGGAACATGTTTATGCCCCACAATTCCATTCCAAGACCTATTTGTTGACAACTGAACATCTGCAGAGCTAATGTCACATTGTCACTTACATATGTCATCTCACAGGCATTAAGCAGTGGAAAAACTATGTCGGAAGGTGATACATCGTGTAGGAATATCTCACATCTGACATTAAATGGAACGCAGCACAAGGCCCCATGTTACTTTTATGTCATAGTAAAGTTAGTAGTGTTCTTCTGGTCATGTGACCTCAGCATGGCCACCACCATGAGGGCCTTACGTAGAATAAAATCTTTTCTAGGTCACCGACAGCCTTCATCATATATAAATGTACTTGATTTTAAAGCATTGCGCTTTGTTATTTCAAGTAAACATTTTTTAATTACACCTGTAAATGTTTGTGATAATGTTTTCTAAATATTGTGACCTTTGTATAAAAATTTCAAAATGCTTATGTCTTTCATAAGTTTCGTTCATATAATAATTCTGCATTTATTTTTTTTAATGACATACCGATTTGTCTTGAGCTGTCAAGACTTAATCAAAACAGCTGCAGAATATGGCAGTGTCTATCTGGGGAGAGAGAAAGACAGGAAACAGGGAAGAGAGTGTCCTTTGGGAGAAGGCAGAGGTTGTGAGCGCTGTGGAGACAGGCAGTAGGTGACAAAAAATTTATGATGCAGCAGAGCTCTGGGCACAAAGGTGCCTGACAGGTGAGCCCATATTGTAGATGAGCCAGCCGTGCATGATGATGTCGGCAGGTGTGTGGCAACCACATTTTCTTAAAGATGATGGCAAATTATTTATAAACACAAGCATAACAGCCCTAAGAGAACAGACCACCTGGTATTATTCTGAGAGTAAATGTTTGTTTTCGGAATCGTTTGTGGTTTGCTCTGTTCTGAAATGAATTTCCCCTAGCTGCACGGATGCAAAAATGTATGGTGTCCTTGCTAGTAGCATATCTCTACTGTTGAATTCTCTAGCCTTTCAAAGTTCTGTATACTAATTTTGACCGTATTGATTTGGGCACTATTACAGCTTGCCAAAAGGGGATCCTTCCAATTTTTCCAATTTTTTTTTATTTTCTGTCACCTCTGTGCATTCATCCAGCTTTATGTTACATTTTTACACACTTTTAGGCTGAGCTAAACTTTTTGTCACATTTGCAAAGTCAACTTTATATATTGCAATTTAGATGTCCAATATAGTTATTTGCGAATATACGCAAACTCTTCTCTGCACAGTGGTTGACTGTTGATTGCTATGACAACTGGTTACCAATTATGCATTATGTATACGTTTCTTGTTCATTGTTAACTTTTGCTTTAACTTTTGCTTCCTCTTGCCAATGGCATCTTTTAGTTGTACATTGTACATTGGGCCTGCCTGTGTGTTTGTCTGCATTTTGTTTCACAGTATTGGATTTAAGTTTGGATTTGTCTGTGTTAACTGATGTTGATCTTCCCTCGATAAACTTTGCAAATGGATTCTAAACTGCAACCTGAATCAGCTACATTACGAGATGTTTCACAAGTTAACAAATGCCATGAGGTAAGAGTTTGCCTTGTACTGTAAAATCAATCACATTGACTCTTGATTTAAATTGTTTTAATTTAAAACATTTTAGAGATGCTAAGTTTTAATGAAGGTTTTTCTTTGCTTCTCTTCTTTAGTTTCTCTGCCTGCTAAGATTGGAGCAGTTAGCGTTGCGCTGTTTCACTTGTACTGGCACCTGGTTATATAAAACAGACCATCTGTGTTTTATTCAGCTGTCTCTGACTACTTGAGGGTATCGAGTTTGCGCTTCTGTTGCAGGCACAGTAATTACAAAAAGCTCCGTTAAATAGTAGGAACGCAAGAAAGACCCAACACAGATGTTGAGTGAATCTACTGAAACAAGTGATGTCATACAGAATGGCTGCCAGAGGATATTTGCAGGATCAGGACATGTACATGCTGGGGTGGAGGATGTGGGTGTGGTTTAAACAAAAATCTTAATGAAAATCTTATATTAGTGTAATAAAGTCTGTTATGTCAAATAATAAGTACATAATTATTTACACCCAGGCCTCTGTCAGTAATTTAAATGCATTACAACTACCAAAAACTAACTGAATGAACATACACATATATTTATACATAAATATGCAAACATAAATACACATGCAAACACTGGAAAGGGTTGCAAATATATATAATGAGGTACTCTAGGGTTTGTAGAAAAAACAACTATAGCATGAGATGTATATACAATTGTAGCTGATATATATCTCACTATATATGTCATTCTATAGTTTTTATCCTCGAAAATTAACTTTTCACTTTTCCTCATTTTGTACATTTGTAACCCGTTCAAGTGTTCCGGGATCTCGTGTTTGGACTGACTCCAGTTAGCTTCCTCAGAAGTCATTAGTCTAGGGATTCACACAGTTTTTCCTCCCTGCAGTGTAAATGTTTACTTGGCATGTTCAATAAAGACATGAAAACATACCGCTGTTTGTGTGCTATTTGTTTAAAGGAGTAGTTTCAAAACTGAAATTTCTGTTATCATTTACTCACCCTCCGTCCTTCTAAACCAATAAATGACTTTATTCTGTTGAACACAAAAGGTGACTGAAAGTTTCAAAGTCAAATTTTAGTCTGTTCCTGACACAACGCTATCTTTGCCTTAGAAGACTTTGAATTTAAAATATGAGTCCACCTTTACCACAGTTAAGATACTTTCATGTTTTTTATTTACTTACTTTTGCTTAAGGGCACTCATTCACTTTAATTATATGAGAAAGAGCATCCAAACCCTTAAAACCCAAAAAACCTGAAATATTTCTTAAGATATTCTTAACCTCACATTTTGTGTTTAAAAAAGTCATACAGTACTCTGCATTTGTGAAATGAACAAATCTGTTGATCAATTTGATCTATTAATCAAAGGTTTTAACCAATTTTAGGAAAGAAATCTGTAAGATTTCTGTCCTTTTTCTCCCAACTGTAAACCATTATACCGCCCACATACAAAAACACATGCTTTCAAAGCACATATAGGGTTATCTTTACAATAAAGACCAAACACACATTTTAAAATTTTATTGCTGACTTGTTCGACCTTCTATGCATGGATACCTGGATCTCATCTCTTCTTTGAAGTCTCCCCATAAATGAGTCACATAGTGTTTTACCTAACCGCAAGACCTGAATCCCGACCTCAGCTTTTGAGAGCCAGGCCAATGTGGTGGTTCTAGATCAGTACACTGAATGGCTGCCAAAGCATGTCGCCATTCCATGCACAAATCAGCATTCACCTACAGCAGGCTGGGGATTGGAGATCTGTTGCTAGGAATGACTTTTCTCCAGCCCTCCCTCCTAAGTGCAGTCATGCAACAAGATTACCAACCAAGTCCTTATTTGCAATGCCTTTCCCACACCTGTGAAAGCAGCGGCAGATGCATGGCTAAGCCGACGGATTCCAAACACCATTATCGGATTTAATCCAGGGCTGAATCTGCATTGCCGATTCTAACCCTGTGGCATTAGGCAGTGTTTTTCATTCAGAGCAACAAAATAACCCTCAAGAACAATGGAATTCAAAAAGAGTTTGGTAATCATCATTAATTTCATTCCTGTAGCTCAACTGGTAGAGCACTGCATTAGCAGAGCAAAGGTTGTGGGTTTGATTCCCAGAGGACACACAACTGCTTAAAATATATGTACTGTGAATACACTGTAAGTTGCTTTGGATAAAAGTGTCAGAGCAACAGGGCAGACGCCAAAGTGTGTGCAACATGTCACTCTATCCACCGCTGTGTATTTTCTCAGTTCACATACTTAATAAGCATAGTAGTAAAGATCTCCTGCCTGTTTATTAGGAGCTATGAGGTGGCACCTCATCTGCAAGCTTTGAAGGGGCTGATATTTATACCTGTAAGTGTTATATGTTACTGTGAAACGTGAACTGTTTGCTGATTGAAAGGTTTGTATCTTCACACGGGAAAGAAGTGAGATTCTCAAGCACGAGAGATTCTCACGTCAGAACAAATAATCATTCCTGGCATGTAAATCGCACATTTCATGGAAGAAAAAAAAATTGACAGACGTGTGTTAGGTCAAGAACAAGCGTTGTGCTAATTCTCTAGTGTCAAATGTTACAGCATGAGATTCACATAGAAAATCCAGCCAAAAGTGCCTAAGCTAGTCGCAGTGGCATAAAGCTATCCAGCTGTCATTATCTGGTCCAAGCTGGTTTTGGTGGTGCCATCTTGGTCAAGGTCACTGCTGAGAAAAAACTAACTGGCCAACCATCAGCATAAAACATGATTAAGGTGGTAATTATGGAGTAACTAAGTCAATATGCTAGTCACTAGCTGGTCTATGATGGTTTGGGAGATTGACCAGCTGGTCTACCATCTCAGCCTTGAAGTATAATATATATATATTCAGCAAGTTCCTAGATCTTGCTGCTGAATGTGAGTCAACCAAGATGAAGAGTTCGCACCATTTACCTTAAGCCAATATCACTAACCGCGTTAAATAGGTGCTGCAATGACTGTGATTTCTACAGTTTGACCTGCAAGTGCTGTTAGTTCTGAAGTAGTTATTGATTTTGTCCTGCAGTCAGTATTTTAGTTTCTACCTTTGATAATGGATCTCAGCATGTGGGATTTTCACATCTGTATGGAAGCATCTGACTACCCTGAGGGTTTACAACAATGAAATACCAACCTCATTACCAAGTCAAATACTGGATTTACTGGATTTATTTCTTGTTAATTATGCAGAGTCAGTTTGAGCCAGCGTACAGCACCTGGAAAAGTAAATAATGACACCCCATAACTATGTTTGCATTTCCTTTTATTTTAAAAATACTAGCACTTTCAAAACCGTGTAAAGTTTTATGTAAAATGATCCAGCAAATGCCATTAGCAGCTGCAAATCATTATGACATTTCAAGTATTTAAACAACATCATGACTGACAGTTACACCCTGTCTACACCAGACACCAGTGTCTCATCATAGCCATTAATACTGCCTGTATCCATAGCGACAGTGACAAAGGGAAACATCAAAAATAGAGAAAACCAGAAAGTTGTATCACTAAAAACACAAAGCTATTTAATAAATGAGTCCAACTGAGGCAAGAGTTTTTAAATTTTAACTAACCAACAGCCTGACTTTTGTATGGCATACGACGGCATGTCTCTGTAAGTTACGGGAAAATAGTAACACATGCTGTTTATGTCCCAGGAAGCACACACATACTGATAAAAAATGTATAACTCGAATGACTGTAGGTCACTTTCGATAAAACCACACACACATTCATATGCATAGACGTAAACAGGAAAGTGATTTGGACCTTTTCAAAGTCTCATGTTAAATTTCTTAAAATACATTTATGCATTTGGCAGACACTTTTATCCAAAGCAACTTACAGTACATTTAAGTTATACATTTTATTAGTACCTGTGTCCCGTGGGAGTCAAACCCACAACCTTTATGTTGCTATCACAATGCTACAGGAACCAACTGCGCTAACAGGAACACCCTGGAACAGTAACACCTAAAAAAAGCATGTGTATTAAAACAAATCTAAGCACACATCTAAGCCTTAAATTATCTATAATGCAAAGTTTAAATGTATAGTCTGTATGTGTTGGTTCCAGAAAATCATTGAAATAAATATACAGCCTGTATATGTTCACTTGGGCAGACAAAGAAAACCAACAAACTTGTCAGTGCATTTAAAAAGAAAACATGGAATTAAAGAAAGCAATTTGGCTGATGAAATACAATCACTGTCACCTCAAATCACATGCCCATAATGTTTTTATTTAAATGTATTTTTTTGTTGCAAATGTCCCAATTTCGATACTGGATGTGCAATTTTCAAAGAGTTTAATTTAAACATTCATTTTAGGTATTTTTTGCATTTGTGAGTTTTGTGATAATAAAAATGTAACTGGATGTGTAAACTAAGCACAATATCTAAATATCGAAATATTGATCGATTCATTCAGCTCTTGGATGAATCAAATTGTAATTATATTGCTGAATGAGAGAATCAATATCATATCTCTCATATTGTGAGATGTCTGATTTACACCCCTAATGTTTACACCATCATGCTGTCATATGTGTATAAAGTATATTTAAAGAGGGCAGCCTAAATCCAGTCAACACACAATATGGTCAAGCTGAGCTAATGCATTATGTGTCAGTTTATGCCCGCTGGTGGTGGTAGTGGTGGAATAGAGAGGCATGTGTCTGTGCTTTGATAACATATGCTGCACTAGCTGATTTAAATCAAGGGTGGCATGCCATTGTGCAAGACGACACACAGAGGGGCCTTTGAGAAGTGTGTGTGTTTAGGGGGTGTCTGTGTTTGTGCATTCCACAGACAAGATGTAGCTTGCCATATCCCACCTTCTTAACAGTATACAAATATTTTGCACGCTTCTACATCAAAATCAATACAGTTGTTTAAAAAGAAAGGTGTATGAGGTCACTGGTGTATGAGGTGGAGGATTTAGTTACATATCAAATTTAACACCTAAAAAAATCTTGTGTATCGGCACAGAATTAAAATTGCTCTCTGAACGATGCATTGGCATGACTTTATACATATAAATATTCTATACATCTACAATGCCATATATAAATATCATAAATAGCTCTGACCCTGAATATACATATATATATATATATATATATATATATATATATATATATATATATATATATATATATATATATATATATATATATATATATATATATATATATACACATATATATATATATATATATATATATATATATATATATATATATATATATATATATATATATATATATATATATATATATACACATATATACATATATATATATACATATATACATATATACATATATATATATATACCCAACTCTAATATCCAATGGCCACATAACTAATTATGTGATAACAATGGAGAGTGGCTTTGAAAGCCATTTAGAAGATAGATAAATGCTTTTCTCCATAGACACTGGTGGACATTATTTCTCCTCTTGCTATTGATGTTGCTATATGTCGTTATAAAGATCCAGCTGGTTTCCTCATATACGTCTTTGGGTTTCTATCTGATTACCATAAGCACTGAACATTTTCAAATGTTCTTTTCCTGAAGTGGGTGGTTGCGGGAACTTAGGGGCTTATTATGATGTTGATGGCTATATCAGGAACCGAGGGGAACCGCTGTACAAATTAATTGAATAATTTATCAAGCGAAGGCGTGATTAGTCAGGTCTAAATCAATGGACTAGACGCAAATGTGCTTGATTAGGTGATCAGACTGACCTGCAACTAGTAGACGGTGTATGATGAGCTGCTGTTCTGTACTGAGTGGTAATGACAAAGATAATGATACACTTTAATCAGATTATATCAGCACTGACACTACGGCGGCCATTTTGCTCATGGACCTAGAGGTAATGAAAATGGATTTCAGATTTTTATGACTTTTTTTCAACTGTGAGCATATTTAGCCCTATGAATGTTGGTGAAAATGTCTATTAAGTCTTTAATTAGTCTACAAGCAATGTCTACTAACAGTATATTTATATTGTTGCCAACCAGCAAATGTAACTTCTAATACTTCCCAAACTATGTTAATAACATTCTGTGGTGAAAATGGCATTTTAACTATTTTTAAAACAAAACAGCAGACATCACTATCTTGCTAAGGCTAATAGCTACCATTTTATGTGTCTCAAATAAAATCCTAAAAAAAAACACTGTAAATGAGCTGCTGTGCTGGTCTTCCAGCCTGGTCTGCTGATTTTAAGGAGGTTTGGGGTATTTGTCACTCCAGCCAGGTTAGGAGACAAGAAAAGACTGGTTAAGCCAAACTGTGAGATCAATTAGACCAGCTAAGACCATTAAACCAGGTTAGGATTTTTGCCACACTTAAAATAACCACAAAATGATAAAAATAACAATATCAGCACTCAAAGACCTCAAACATATCTCACACAAAGGCTGTACATCTGATCTACAAAATGTATCTCCATTTTCTTTACAAGCTTGCAGCAAAGGGCAAATGGGTTTCTTAGACATCAGATACAAATGACAGGTGCTTACATGCTAAACCACATCACTACACATACTCTAAAGCGCAAAGCTAAAAAGACTGTTACTTATTGTCTTATTTTGCATCCATCTACAGCTCCTTGCATGCTAACCCAATTAGCCACACCATTAATCGTGCTAGGCGAAATGCTTATCTCTTTGAGACTAGCATCTCAGTGGCTGTGCTGAACGCTACTTCGTTAGCAGAGCAAGATCAGATCCTTCCTGTTTTCAAATGTGCAGGCCACGGGGTATTTTTAACTCGGGGCTGCAAGAGGCCATTCATCTTTCGTTGCTCTGCACCGGCAGGCCACAGCTAACAGCACAATCGCTTCAGTAGCGAGACCTCGTGAAATTATAACGTCATGGTGCGGCTTTAAAGGGCAGCCATCAAACGAGGACAAGCTAGTGAGAGAGAAAAAGAGAAGGGGCAGAGAGTGACAACATAGTTTTTTTTTCAAACTATGCAGACTTTTTCCGAGATTCTTTATCAAGTAATAATTGGATCATAATAAGTGTTTCCTAAATGACAGTTTATCTATAAGAAAATACCATTTATATCATGCTCACTCTTACTTTACACTTCACAAGGGTCTAGAATGATTAAGGTTTGGTCGAGTACATTACAGTGAGACTTAGACAGGACCATGTCTTCACGAGTTTCCTGAACACAAGGAGTCTGCCATTTCCACTTAAAGCCCAAGTGGATGATTAATGGGCAGGTAAAGACTTCTCCGATCCATGTCTAGATCCTTCAGCTAGGCCTCACTGCACAGATAAAAGTCAGAGGAGGATGGCTGGAGCAAACATTCCCCTGCTGCAACTAAGACTCAAAGAATGCTTTTTGCATTCTGCGCAAGCCTGCAACACGTTCGGGCAGGCAATGGATGCCGTGGAAAACAGCCAGAGGACCCCGTCAATTCCTTTCTTGCTACATCAGTTTGGACTTAAAGACACACTTCACACTCCAGATTTATCCCACGTGACTCCAAACACGGTGAACCGAGATCAAAAACAGTGAGCAAATAACAGCTATATGCAAATGACAAACTCAAGGTTGCAAGTGAACCAGGTTAATTGAGAAAAAACATTTCCACAATCTGTTTAATTTCCTTCCCTTTCTGTTTCGTTACACACTGCGCGGGAAAGATGAAAGACAAAGCTCAAAAGTTTTTCCCATTTTCTTTGCTTGTTGGAGCTCAATTTGTTGCATGGCTTGTTTGTATATTGCACTCCTGTATATGCAGGACAGAAGTGAACAACAAACTGTTCTTCAGCTGCCCAGGAAGTTCTTATTTAAAAATGACTGAACTCTGAGTTCATGTGGAGGTCTTGATCTTTAAGAGTCACTGACATGAAATGGGCTTCTTAAGGGCTCTTAATAGAGACTTTGCATGAGAAAACAGCTCTCTGGGGAAAAGAATAACTCCAGATATCTGCTGTCAAGATTATGCAGCAGTGTTGTGTACTGCTCAGAACTTAATTGAAATACCATTAATATTAGTTCAGTTCCTTTAACCTGAATTGAGGTTGGATGCAGCAATGTAATTTGTGTGTGACTTATTGTATTGTATTGTATTGTATTGTATTGTATTGTATTATATATTACAGTAAATGTACTGTATAGTGTATTTTACAATATAGACGATTGTGCAAAATAATGCGTCACTTACTCAGGGTTGTTTTGACAGCATTGAATTTAGTGAAAATGTATGTAATTAGATGGAATCATTATTAAATTATTCAAAGTTTTTTTTAGAAAAAACTAAATCAAATCAAAGTTTGACAAAAAATCAAAGTTTTTTTAGTCTGTTGGAGTAATGAAATTCATGTGCTGAATGTCACTGAATTACAATTCAAAACTCAGCATCCTGTGAGATGTGGCTAATTCAAATTCTAACTCGCCCATTAAAGGCAATATAGCCAGTTTTTTAAATTCTACTTTTCCCCCAGTCCAATACAATTCAATCTAGTTATTTACCACACAAGCTGGAGTGCTGATGTTATACTGAAAAGCTCAGTTATACCCTGAGATAATCAAAAGGAAGACGAAATTCAAATAAGTTTTAACCCTGAGGTCTATATTGCAATCACAGCCTATTCATTAATTCTACTGAAGGACCCGGGCTAAGCCTAACACACAATAAAAGTGAATTAATCCCTGGACATGCTCTTATTATTTTGCATTAGAAGAGGTGAACTGGAGTGCAGTTAGTGCAAATTATTGCAAAAGTGGGAAAACATGCACTTCAAAGTAATTGACATCCCTAATTAACTTACTAAAAATGTGTGAGGACAGTGGCTGAGGATTGTGGGAGAGGGAAATGACACTATATCTAATCATTAAGACATTATCTTTTCAAATAAATATTAAATGTTGTTTGCAACTCATTTTACTTCCATAATCGACTATAAGTAACCCCCTATTTTTGAGTTAAACAGGGTGGGACAATTTTATCTATTTGAAATTGATTGGATGGTTACAAGTGGGTGTTACATACCAGAATAAAGCCAGTTGATCGGAGGGGATGGTTTAAAAAAAATTAAAGAGGGATTTGTGATGGAAACTAAAAGAAATGTTGTTTCAAAGGGTGAGCAAGTTGTTACATTTTGTTGAAATAGGACAAACCTTCTTAATTTGGAATAATGTGCATAGATGAACATTCACAATAAGACCAAAAACATGCATTAAAAGTGTTATAATGAGAATAGCCATTCTCTGAATCCAAAGTCACAGCAATCTATGTGTCTTTAAATGTAGGAATTTCCATGTGGAGAATGGTCAAAACAGCAAAATGCATTTGTAAACACATTTATGTTACAGAATGAACTGCGTTAGGCAAACCAAAGCTTGGGGGTAAAAATTTCAGCCCCAAAAGTAGATCAACTGCACTGCTCATATGGCCCAAACCAGAAACATAATGAATATAAAATAATGAATCAAATTAATTACAGATTTCAACTTGTGAGGTCTACAGGTGCCAAAGAGAAGTCTGAAACAATGTATTTATCATCAGGAAACAATGGAGACTGTATTACAATGTACCCGGTAATTTTGCATTTTTAGCCCACCAGCATGACAGAAAATTACTGATGTATTCATATTAAACTTTCAGTTCTCCTAGATCGAAAGGACCGTTTCCATAGTAACCACACAATAAATGTGCTTCTGTGAACGAAAAAACGCTCTCTCTCCCTCTCTCAAATGTACAGGTTACGTGTATTCCTTTCAACACTGATGTCAAAAATGGAAAAAAAAATGGAAAAACAGTGATGTCAAAAATATTAAAAATGAATATTAACTATACTCTTTGTGCTTGATTCATTCAGCAAATGTCCATGTGCAGCTATAGAATCAAATTCATGATTCATATTTCCAGTAAATCCAAGGACTTTACTTAAAGAGTTACGAAACTTGTCTCTGCATTAACTATTGGTACATGATGAAAGCTGTGTATGTATGAAAGCTGTGTGGATAAAATGTGTGTGTATACAGTACATATAGGTGTATATATATATATATATATATATATATATATATATATATATATATATAGTTATTATTAATCCTCATTAAATCACCTTTTACTTCCTGTCAAGCTGGAATTTTACACAACAGAGAGCATCCCTTTCCACCGGACTCTCCAGGGACACAGCTGTGGTTTAGACCTCGGATGGTCAACTGGGTCTGGTTCCACACAGACTGTCTGGGATTTCATGTTCATTTTGAGCTCTACCTTTTCTTTTGAAACAGTGCCAGCAACCACTTAAAATGCATGAATGCTCTCTGTTTTTTACACAAAGTGATTTTGATCCCACATTGTGAAGTGACCTGAGCAATGTTCCAGAAACCCAGTGAGCCGCCTCAGTGTCTACTGTCTAAAAGGCAGCTGCTCTTCAACACTGTATTTGCATCTAATTTGTAGTGTTGTGAGGTCGCTGAGTCTGATATTAGCAAGTTGCTAAGCAAATGCCAAAAAATAATTTTAGATAAACAACTATTTTCTGTCAATACATTTCAGTGCTGAATAAAATATACATTTCAATCAACCTCGTCCAGCATCTTTATGAATAGCTTCACAGAGCTTGTCGCAGTGCATTCTGGGATTGCCTTATTCATGTAGGATACATGTAATGCTGCCTTTGAGTTTGGCCTATGGGGGTGAAGCTTAAACAATCCACTGCCTAATGCTGCTTTATTCTACAGTCAAGTAGGAATAAGTACTAGTTATCAATATTACAACAACTTCAGCAATTAAGGCAGCATAATTTTGGAACACTGCCGTTTCCAAAATAAATTAGGGTTCACTAGGAGTTTAGAGTGCTCAGAGGCTTTTAATTCTGACTTGAGATGTGTTCTGAGCGTTCAGCGATATGACCTGAAAACATGATCCACATTGGAAAATCGGGTCTAGGATATGCATGACAGAAAATTCATATTTCCAAAATTCATATTTCAATATTGATTGAAAGGGTAAATTCTTGCATTATGTATGGAATTCCCCCCCCCTGGTTTCCTTTGCTTTTCTCAGCTGTTTGTTTAGGCCTCCTGAATAGCACAGCTGCGCTCCTACCTGCCCTCGTGTGAACCGCGCCGCACCTCACAATCATCTCCTGTGCTGCTTCCTGGGTTGGTACAATGTCAGAAAATAAAGCACTAATCATCGATAAATGTCTCCCTGTATGTCTCAGTGAAAGTAAAGAGACCATCCAGCAAAGCATAAATGATTCATCAAGGGCTTTCGCTCATTTGCGCTCTTATTTTCCACCAGTTCACGGAATCTTTTTTGTTCTCCCTGTTTTGTGGAATCACAGTCTCGTGTCAGCAGCAGGCAGACAGCTCCACTTTTTCATTGCTCCATTTTTGGATGAACAAAGACAATCCAGCTGTGTTGTCAGAAGATCTCTCTCGCCCACTTTCTCTCTTCTATTTGTTTCTCACCAGCCCTCTCTTTTGCCTTGCAGTTAACACACACTCTCCTCAACTTGGCAATAAATTCTGTCAGATTTAATAAAAGGCTACATCTTTCACGCGGCGTGCGGCAGTTGCGAGACTCCCATTGGGTTGAAGAGGACCCACCTTAGAACCTTAGATAAGACAATGACTTTCACCTGCTCTCGTTCCAGTTTAAAATAGCTGTCTATATAACATGATCTTAGAGGGGTCATATCATTCAGAATAGTATTCTTTCGTTTTTGGAAGAGTCATGCCATTAACAATGAGCTGCTCCCACCAAGCAATTTTGGCTAAAACATTTATTACTCTTGCTAATATTATGGACCAGAATATCAGATTTGGAGGTAGTCACTTTTTTAACTTGGCCTACTTAGAACTTTCCAGAATGTCCTAGCAACAGCTTAGCAACACCCTGTCAACCAGCCACAACACCCTAGCATTGTGACTTTTGGAACGACAAGTGAACACTCACATTTTACATTTCTAGATATACATTTCAACGCATTCTCATTGCAATTCATTTTACCGAAGTGGTGGCTAATTTACATGAGTTTGTATGATCTCATTGTTTTCCCTGTGCAGGACCTGCAATATCTACCTCACAAAACATTTTCTATGAGAACTGACTGATAAATCTCATTGAAACTGGGGCGCAAAACCAGGTCGTTTTGAAAACATCATGGTTATAACATCAAAACTATGAGCTTATTAATATATAACTGGAAAGATTCATACAGATGCCTATCCATCATCGCTACAAAGGTAGTTTTCAGTGGCCAATCACAGGTCATCTACATAAGTCTTAAAGGTACAGTCACAGCCTGTGACAGACTGTTTAGTTCTAGAGGTCAGTGAGGGTGAAAAATGTCCTTGTACAAACTAAAAACCATATTCTATAAAGACTATAAACTATAATATATACTACACAGAAAGCTGCAGTTTTTGTGATGCATAGTGTTTGTTTGTGTGTGTAGCTATCCAGAAAGATTAATTATTCAGGTTCAATTTGCAATGATGGATGATAGAGCTTTGTCACAGAATTATTTGAAAAATGGTTAAGCACTGTTGTTTTTGGTGATATTTCTAGACCAGTGGTAATGAGTCCCAACCTGACACGTTGTGTTTTTCTGTGGTTTCCAATATGGCTGACACAATGCAGAAATAATTGCTCACTTTGCAGTTACTTGGTACAAAGAATAAAGAATGAAAACACCCAATTAGCCCCTAAATTCCTTCATTAGCAGGCAATAATTGCTTAAATTCATTGAATCATGGCTTTTTTGAGCTTCGGTTCCACATTATGAAGAGTCTACGGGAAATGTATTGTTTACAAAGATGTAGCAAATAAGCAAGGAAAGCTCCGTGTAGCGATACAACCAGCCCTGTGGAGAAATAAGGGCGTACTGGCATTGAAAATTGAATGTTTTGTTCTCCAGTGCTCCTACCTGTCAACTGCCTTGTCACTTGTCATCTCAAAACTCTCGCTGCTCGCTCTCAATCTCTTTCTCTCTCTCTCTCAATCCAGCTCTTCCCCAGCAGTATGTCATTGAGATGTCCTCAGATGGAAAGAAATGGAGTGCAGATGCTTATTCCTTCATACTCCCTGTGTTTGCATCTACATCATCTTCGCAATGGAGAAACTGTTACCTCATAATGACCTGACACCCAGAATTACCCCAGAAAGACAATTTACGGCTGAAAAAAGCAAAGACCCACAAACAAGTTAAAATGTGATGAAGGCTGGAGGCTATAATGTGGCGTTAACATCGAAATGCTCTTTACTAGCTGTGGTAGAAAGCATATTTTGTGCTTATTAAAGGTCCCTGAAGAGAGCTGTACACACAAGGTAGGGTAAATACATTATCGCTCCAGTAACCTTAAAAAACATGTGGTTCTTGACTAAGTCAGGCTGTTTGGCGATTTGCAGCAGTAGTTTTTGTGTCAGCTTCTTCAATCTGACGGAAAGGAAATATCAAGAGCACGTTTAAAACGTGTGCAGTTCCCAAGGGCCTGAATAAAATGCTGAGTGTTTGATGATTGCTTTGAGGAGAACAATACACACACTCCTAACAGAAGAATTCATGTTGGGTTTACTGATTATAAGGTTGCTGTATGTCAAATACAATCTTTGCTAGAAAAAACAGGTTGTGGCAAAATAAGCTGGACATGCTGGTTTATGAAACATGGTAGCTTGGTTTCATGGTAGGTTTTTTGCAGGCTCAAGGCTGGTCTATCAAACTTAATCTGCTTGGCCAAAATGGTCTACCAGGGTGAAAGTCTTAAAGTCTTAACATTTAACACTTAACAACCGTCTATAATTTGGAACAGCTACTGACCTGCTTGGCCTAGCTATAAACCGTGTAAAACAAGCCACCAGCCCAAATTTAACATGAACCAGAATTTGCAACTTAGTTTACTTCCATTATGTGATTTTCTGAGTGAAACATAATATTTAACAAGACAAATTGTAGGGCAGGACTCAGTTTAAGGGAACTGACCGGAAACCTAGGCATTATATACCCAAATGCAGATGGCAGATGGTAGGAAATGAAGAGATTGAAAAGAGATTTTTCTTTCAGAGATGAAAGAAGTCTACGTAAAGAAAAGATTACAAAGACAAACATTTGTTTTACAGTTTTGATCCCACAACTTAGTTTTCTCACAGAATAGCCAACTGATGCATTGGTAGACAAATCACAGTAACTAAAGACAAATGAACAGATCAGTCAATCCCGAACAAAACAGCTGTCTGGGAGCAAAGCCCCAGGGGTGAATCTTGTAGTGGAGAAGCTCTCAGCAAACTTTGGGTCAAAAGTGCAATTTCTGAATATCCATGGTTACTAGTCATTATTCCCTAGAATGTTCTCACAGAGTTTCTACAAGCCTAAAAGAGAAACGCCACAGCAACCAAAGGGGCATGAAAGAGTGAAGAAAGTAAAGAGGATGATTACATTGGGGGATTGAGTATAATGACATTTTCAAATGTGTCATTGTTGGAACATGTTGGTCATTGTGTGGGTGTGTGCTAGAGAAATGCTAGAGAAACATTTTTGGACACTGGGGTGTGAATAATCATGTGATTACAAGTGTGTGAATGTTTCTCTATAATACATACATAAACGTAAAAGAATTGCTAACCTTGTTGAGTGAAATTTGCCACAATCAGCACCAAACAGAATTACAACAGTAATAAGTGTCGAAACAAGTTGTAAAAATCCCCCAGTCATCATTGTTTATACACACAGGTTGCCCCAAACTCACACCATTGAAGGAATATACATGCAAAATGGCACAAAGAAACAGCAGTGTTGTGAATGCACCACATTACACACTTTAGGAAGTCAACATGTGAATGGCTTATATTTGACCCTGTATTCACACTGGAAGACCTAAATGAGTTTCTATGGCACACATGCCCAAGCTCACTGGAGCAATTGACATGGCATGTTGAGGAACAGCTGCCCCTGGCCTTTACCCCACTGACAAAGGAACTGCAGATGGTGCCTGTGTTTTTTGGCCTGTGCTGAGGTCATTTCCTAACATCAGACATCTCACACACATTGCAAAATTGCAATTGTCCCATTATGCATCTTGGGAGATGTTCCAAATAGCATATTAACACACTTCTATTCATGCTGTTCACATAGTGTCTGTGCATAGAATACTATGTTTACACCGACTACATTTGCCACAGTGTGCATTATAACAGAAAACATTGGGTAGAATGCTGCATCCCACAATGCAATGCACCAGGACTTGACCTTAATAAATAGGTCATGATTTCAGCTGTAATTTTTATCATCCTCTGCTTGGTTATTTGTTCACAATGCCAAATATATTTTTCATATATTTTTCACAAAACTGGATTAAAAATGTGAAACAAATATTTAACCTGGTTTAATTTAAATCCTCTTAACTTTATTCATCCAACTGCCCAGCTCCATGTCAACTTTTCTCAAAATAAATCCCAGTCTGCATTTGGTCTTATGGAATATTCACATTTTAACTCCACAGTTCATCTCAGTACAAAACAAAAACGGTGTTGCAAATGCCATTTTATGTTGACATTTAACCCAGTGTTTTTTGAAACCTCAGACTAGTTATTTTTATAACCTTTTTGTTATGTAAGCACTGCGCTTATGGATTCGTTTAAAATGTGATGAGAAAACCAAACCTGCAAGGTACTTGTGACAGTCATTGTGACCATCTCCATTCTCAAGGACATAAATAGAGTACAGTAGAACTTTAGACATGAAGAATGCAGCAGGCTTACTTTTATCCTCTCAGCCATTTTAAGAGGACGTCATGAATAAATAAATAACTAATAAATCCTGCTCCTCATAGTAATTTACACAACCTGCCAGCATATTGAATTTCCAGCCTGGTTTAGAAATTCTTGCAAATCCAGCTTTGGGGCTGATTAACATTATACCACCCTCCTCCCTTCCAGGCGAAACACAACGCGAAAATAACGCGATCAGCACAAAGCGACTCCATAACTCAAACGAAGCAGAGATGGAGACTTTGCTCTCTGACACCCTCAGGGCCACAAGCGAGAATAAAGGGCCCTGGTTTTTCCTTTGACTCCCTCGCCTCATCCAGGGGGATGATATTGTGTTAACCAAAAAACATGATGACCTTAAAACAATTATCTGACATTTCCATTCCCTTCATGTGGCTTTCTGCACCAGGAGAAGCAGACAGAAAGATAGAAAAGGCTAGTATGAATTACATGTAAGAGAACACGAGACGTCCACTTTCAGCGCACCAGGAGGGTAAGCTGGGTGAAAGAGAAGTCAGAAGAGACCTGGGGCCTGCCGACTAAAGCTTGGAAAATGAAACAGGTTCAAAGAAAAGGCCAGACGGCTGAGCTCTCATTTGTTAATTAGACTCCTGTAGGTCGTTCTCCCTTATTCACACGCAATTGCTTAGTTCACCTTTTATATGAAAAAGAGAAAGGTCTGTAAAGTCTGTTAGCGAGTTAGAAACCAGGAAATAAAATCACAGAAACACCGGATGCTGTTTGCGTGCATCATATTTATGTGCATCAATAAAATCACAGCATTAATTTTCTTTCTAAGAAGCACCTTTTAACTTTGAGCCAGGCTGCGATGTCAATTTAAACTGTAAAACTATCAACCCTGTTATCAACCCTGTTACTAAAGGCATAATTATCTCCCAGCATATAACAATATGCCTAAATTAAGCTTGAGATGGCACAACACAATGTATTAACATCTGAACACCCCAAGTGATGAAAGGTTTAAAATTATTCTAAAATGTACTAAGATATCACCTTATCAAACTGAAAAGGCACCCTGTAGAATGACCCCAGAGCAAATGAACAGAGACTAGGTTTGTATATGAGTAAAGGACACACATTACAGTTCCTACACAGCGGCTCTTCCCCCCAACTATTATAAATTACAAATGATTACAAAGGTCTGTTCACACTAACAGTTATTATATTTCTGGAGGTTGGCAGGTTACTGTTCTGTTATTTGCTATGCAACCAACAGGTGTTACTGTTCGACTGATGTATCTAACCCTATCTGGCAGCTAATCACTTTTGCTTGATTTGAGCTAAAGAAGCTTAATTTATGATATCTGTCTGATTTTTATTGGTGATCTGACAAATACTATTGAAAAACAAATTTGGCAGTTTTGAAGATTCTGGTCTTTCCTAATTTTGGGTAAGTAGATAACAGATGTACTTTAGTGACTAAAAACAGCTGCCTACCGGCTTTACGAAGCTGAACACTGAGTGGACTGTCTTACCTTTAAAAAGTTCCTTACTGATGAAGTATCGATTAGCTAGGGTCGGAAATACATTATGAAAACATGGCTGCCTGCCAGGTAAAAAGTTAAAAAAAACCCCAACAGATTCTGCAATATTCATGACAGCCTTAAGAAACTAACTAAACTGGTAGAGCGTGGTGCTCATTGGGCCACACAGGTATGAGTCCTGCATGTAATGTGTCCAATCCCAAAACAATTTTCCTCTCACACTGTACAATCCCTGTATAATAGAAGCAAAAGTCTCATAACTGTACAATAAAGAGCAAAGTATTGCTCTCACACACGCACAATCATATTTATAAAGTTTAGTTGTTTTTCCACTTAACAACAGCCTAAAGACAAAATAGCCGTAGATGACTGCTTTTATTAGCTTTTTTACACCTGTGAAAGGTTAATTATCTAGCACCTGCAGTGCGCCGAGGTGACTATTAGAATGAGTTTCGCAACAGAAAACAAAACCTGCATTAAAGCGATTTCAGGACATTCTTTAGAATTCAAACGAGCAAGACTACAAAGACACGAACTGACTAACAATACCATCATTATAGGAAAAACATATTATTACCAGACTGTTTGTTTAAATAAACCCCTTGGGCTGTAATTTGAGAAACAAGAGAGATATGCATTTCATTCAAACAGCACTAAAAGATTGCTTCATTTCTCAAGAAAATATATTCATAACAAGCCAAAGGAAAAATCAAGCTGTGGCAGTTTGTCCATCAGGGGCCCTTACTGTGTGTGTGTGTGTGTGTGTATGTGTGTAGGAGCCCCTAGAAGCAGCAACGGAAAACTGGCAGGCTCCTTCTTTAGACATCCGGTCCAAAACTTGGCCAAATTATCCAATAGCCTGGCTTGTAACATGTATATCTGAGAGAAAGACAGACAGATAACCAGAAAGTGGAGAGGGACTGTGGCCAGCTGGTGTCTTCTGACTGTAAGACTGACATATTAAATCAGCGTGGCCCGTAATTAACACCTGGCACCTCTAGGCATGATGGGAAAGCAAGAGATTATTTCATGCCTAGGGACATTACACCTCATCATCAAGACAGAATGCAGTGAGAGCTTTGTTGTGGTATGAATGACTTCATTTCCTCCTGGGCGCAACCTTGAACAGCAGACAACGTTTAAAAGTGCTGTCGGCATGGGTCTGCATTTGTAGTCTGCTATCCAACTGGACCCATACTTCTGATTTATTTAAAAGGATGATAATATGCGGCTACGTTGGATTTGTTCTTAAAGGAACAGTTCACCAAAATAAATAAATAAACATTCAGTCACGGTTTACGTAATCATTTATATATGTCATTTCGAACACATACTGTATAATTTAGGGTTGTACTTCAGAACTTTGTAGTGGAAGACTTTTTTTGTTGGGGTGGGTATTGTTTTCTAGGGTGGTAAACTTTTCTTTGAACTAATTTTCAGAAATGGGGTAAAATCAGTAAAGGGTAAAATTAAACAGCACCTGTCAGTGACCCTCTCCTGACCTCTGCTATGCCTTTAAAACCCGCGGCTATGAAACCACTAATCAGTCGACCCTGACACAGAACTGAGCTCAGAGATACAGCCTTCAACCACAAGCTCTTTCTCTCTCTGTTCTACCTGTCAGTCATCGGGGCTCCTCTGCCGCGGGAGTTTCCCGATAGACCGCTGCTCTGTTCCATCCACTGTTTAAATCAATAAATTGAATCAAGTAATTGAACACACCAGTAATTGAAAAGAATCACAATAAGGGTGGGGGGGCTTGTATAATACAGAAGACACTTAACAGAGGTGTTGCTTTGACTGGTTATGGAACCACCAGCTTTGTCAACTAGAATAACACATCCATAAATACATGTTCCAAAAAAAACTCCCCATAGATGTAATCATTTATATTGAGCTTTTCAAATTTTTATCCCCTTCCCCTAACCCACCCGTAAATCTAACCTTCACAGAAAAGTTTGCATTATTTAATTAAAAACTAATTTATTTAAAAAGTATCTGTTTTAAACTCTTTGGTTTATGAGGACACAGGAAGTGTTGTTATACACCAGTGCATACACACACAGAAGCACACACACATTTGCAGACACATACATTTAATGTACATATTCTGTACATTTCTATGAGTAAAGACAGACATTATAAGTACACAAACACATATATACAGTTGCAAATGTTTTTTTACTGATAAGGAAAGCGACCCTTGGGTTGCTTGTTTACATGTTCTTTGCTCACAGTACACAAACATGAAGAGAAACCGACTCTAGAGCCAGTATTAGCTGTCACGTCCGGCCAGGGACTGAGGAACATTTAACAGTGACAAGACCACATATCTGACGCCTTCAAATGTCTGTTCTTTCCCCAGTGCGAGGAAGGTAAATTTAATCAAATTAAGTCTTAGTACTTGCTCATCTTTAAAGAGACAGTCTCTCACAAGCTTTACATGGGCTTCAGAAGTGTTCGAGAAGTAAATAATTTGTTTTTTCCCAAGGATGAGAATTTTAATGCATTTCTCTTCTGTTTTATCCATTCTAATCTTCCTATTTCACACTTTATTTGCCCGTATGTCTTGCAAGTCAATTGAAAAAAGGGAAATTGGAACTGCAAGCAAATACTGTTCAGAAGAAAAACTGCAGCTCATCAACAACTCTTGAAGGCTGTAGGAGCTAATCCTAAAAAGTTGATCCATAAATTATTATTGATCATGACAATCTCAAAACAAATATGCAGTCAATCTCGTTACCGTAGCATCATACAGTAAGATATGGAAAACACTATGTTGGACAGACAGATACAGGTGAAAGTAAACAGGAAAAATTGTAATGCCAAAAATCTTCTTCATAAAACAAACAAACATAATTACCATATTGACAGAAGAAACACACTGTTTATTTCTAGGATGTCTAGAAATACCTTTGCTTGTTACACTATCAAAGATTTTTCCTTGTTTATCACAAATCACACTGAAAAGAAAAACTTCATCAGGTTGGATGAGCAAAGTAAATATTTTATTTGTTGTTTCTTTAAATCATCAGGTGTCATGTTATTTTCCCTTGGAAGGCAGTCTGAAACCAGCTTATTTTAAAGTACCTTCATGCACAAGATGTTACCTGTGAAGTTCTTGACTGACTGTATTTAAATCTTTTAAATATTTCCACACATGCGTACAATTATAAGTAGAGAAAAAGGTGATCATAAACATCTCTCTGTTTCTTTCTTGTCTCACACTACAAGGTGGTCTAGCACTTTCCATGTTCCCCACTAAAATGTGCCATTTAAAAGGCCAAGTGACTTTAAATTAGCCGCAGACTGTGTCTCTGAGCAGAAAGGGCATATCTTCACATTTTTAAAGAGATGTTTTCAATTAAATCAGTTTTGGAGAGAGCATATGCTAATGCCATGAATATTTAATGTATGTTCTAAGAAATAGTTAAGACCCCTCTGGTCACACGGCTCTTTTGACACAATCAGTACGAGAGAGTAGAAAAGTAGAAGAGGAACTAAGAAGTTGTCGACAGCTCTTGGGCAGAACGGAGGGGAAAAAAGATAAAAGAGGAGAGGGGGAAAAGATAACTTGGGCTTTTAAAAGCTGCTTTCCCTCTTCTGCCTGTCTCTTTTATTTCACTGACTAAACATGCCTGTGGCATGTGGGTCTGGTGAGTCGGAGTGTTCTGTGACTGCTAGATGGGGAGATTGAGGCAAAATTTGATGGGAATGCCAACCAGCCCCTTAGAGGAGAAATTGCTTGGAGGTTGCCATTTCGTAGCTTGGGAGGCTATTTTTGACATCTCTGTTAGGTTTTTTTTGAGTATCAGCTTTGAGGTTTTTCTAAAATTTCTTTTGGATAAATAAAAATTGACTCAAATTAGAATATATCTGGATACAGTAAAGGTGCGTTCAAACTATGGATGACAACTATAAAGTTTAAAAAAAAGTGCTTTAAGAGAAAGGCATATAATTGTAATATAATTAGGATCACTTTCAGAGGGAAACCATCTGACAGACGTGAAAATCTATAACTAAATTCACATAGTGTCTGCACCCATGTCATCTGCCTGCGGATCTTCAATTCATTGCTAAGTCGCTCCACGGTCTGAGTTTTGCTCAAGGAATTGTGGTGGAAAGCTGGGACAAAATCAAAGGTTCATGACATGAAGGGGTTTTATTTTGAAATAAAATTACATATTGAAAAAGGATTAAGTGCCCTTGGGAAGCGGGAAATCAGAAGGGTGTTTCTGTGTCATGCAGGAAGAAGTCAAGTTTAGGCTGTGGAGGGGGCAGAAGGTGGTGAGGTGGTGGTCATGCCCTCTTTAGAGACACCCTGGCTTTGTTCATTCTGCCCACAAATCCGATTTGGCTTTCAAATATGATCTTTAGAATTGACTTCCCACATGGTCATATTGCTGTATAATATCTATTGTACATTGGGTGCAGTAGGGATGATATAAGCATTAGTACAATGCCAATAGATTTTCTCATACAACTGCTATTGGTGTTAATAGAGAAGACAGAAAACTGGAAATTACATATAATGTGAGCAAAACTGTGGACACATTCGCTCATTCACTATTCACTAATTAATGTCACACACGGTAGTTTGCTACAGCACAAGATAATTGGAAAAAATGGTTTAAATTGGTACACAGACAAAAAAATCTGATTGTAACCTGATTTCAGAACGCATATGGATGGACTGGGTTTTTTGCTCAGACAAAAGCTAAACAGCTATGAGTCAGTTATACCAATAACAAAAGAGAAAAAAAGGCTACCTATCTTGTCCAAGTGCTGTTATGTAATATTGAACTGAGTTCTTTTTGTTTTCACTGAATTCTTTATGCTGATCAAAACCCATTTAACTGGTAAAACAGAGGGTCTTAGCTTTCATGAAGCTTTCACTTCAGAAGGGTGATAGTTTCCAATATAGTAACATTGTTTTGCCTCCTGACACATTTTAATCTGTCAGGTATGTAAGGCTAAAGTCCTCCATAGAAGCTCCTGCTTACAAGTTTTGACAGTGTAAAGGAAAAATTATGTTCTAAGAAGAAATTGGCTTAGCTGTTGCTGGTAAACTGGTCCTTTGAAATTTGGGTTTGGGGGTTTTGAAAATACTTAAGCACAAACAATATCGGAGATGTATTCCTTTGTACCGCTAATGAAATTTTAGAAAAATAATAAAAAACAGTGCTTTCAGAGTAAGCACAAATGATTTATTACCAAATTAATAATGTATTGAGGCCTTTAAAAATGTTTTGAAATATGGCTATGAAGGAAATAGCCACTGGCTTTAGCAAAATAAACAGTGACAGATTTACGAATGTAAACAAACAAAGGATCAAGCATTCAAAAGGTTTCCTGCAGAGCTGCTTGCTCATCAGCACCTCTGTTAGTAGTTAGTGATTAATAAGTTATTAGTGTTGCTCACAGACTTGTAGGTCATGGAGGCCAGTCGCATTTGACAATTAAATGACAATTCAAAGCCAAAAGGAAGTTTTCTGGTCTTAGCAAGATGGTCTGTTTGGTCTTCCAGCCTGTCCAAGCCCAAACCCAGCTAACAATTATTGGTTGTAGGAACATTTCCCTAACGTTTCAATTAGTAACATAACATTGAAAACATTATTTTGAAAGTTCTATAAATGTTTAAATCATCCCATTTGTCTTAATGTTATTGCTCGGTTATAAGAACATTGTTCAAACATTTTGTTAATTCTGTAATGTTTAAAAACCATTAACGAATAACAACTTAACAATAGTGGTTTTGATATATAATATATAACGTTAAAAGAAGTTCTACTAATGTTACTGCAAGAATGTTTTTTGATAACTTTGTGAGAACCTTTAGAGAACAGTAGCTGGGAACCCCCCTAAAACCATCAAACCAATCCAGCTGACCATCTTGCGTTGATTTGACTTTTCTTTGTCTGCAAAAAGTCTCATCTAAGACCTTTTCTGTAACCGTTTGTTCCACAAAATGACTGCATATAGTGAGCTATCACTACCCATGTGCTGAAGATTGCCAACGCACGGTTAATGCCAGCGCCTGTGGCTTCTAAAGCTGAACTTTGTCCTTTTAAGATACTCAGAAAATCCCTCCTAGCATGGTAGCATTATCACCCTGCTCTTTCGATCTCTCGTTTTCTATCTCTCCATTTCTCAGCATAGAAATTCAGACATCCTTGAGCTGTGTGCTTATGTTGGTCTGCGCGGCTACTGTGTTGAGTTTTATTAAGAGTGACCTTCAATATGCCTCAGCTATCTGCAAAATGTCGCTAGCAGCGTTGGGGCACCAGGAGGTCCACTGGTTTCCCAGACTGTCTCAACATGCTGTATTCTTTTTCCTCGCATTGTTTTGCTTGAGATGATTGAAACAGTTCGGGCAGACACGAACAGTTCATCTTACGGTTCAGGAGTCTGGAATATTTTAGTTTAGATGTTTGTTTCTATCTAAGGATCCCTCTGACAACAAGGCCCAGAATAGACCTCAATCAGATACGCTATGTGTGGACCAAACTTCTGTTAACGCAACCACAGCAGAACGGTGATCTTCCCATAGGCATGGGGGTGGCATGACCTAAGACTAATATACAGTTACCATGATTTAAAATTACTCATTCCGTGATGTGTCATGCAGGGGCGTTTATCTGAGGAGGCAGTGCCAAAAAAAAATTAGGATGACATAATCGGTATGAAAATAAAACTGTATTGAAGTATTGAACAGTGATACCAGTAGAAAAAGTTTTAGTTGACTTTGCTCTGTTATTACCCTCCCTTAATAACAAGTTTCTCCTCGACTTGAGTTGTTTGGGAAACACCCCGCTCTGTATATTCGTATTACTCCATGTAATATCGCAAGGCAGTCCTGTCCACTGACAGCTGTAAGTATCTACTGTATAAACAGTACAGCAAAATCTTCACCAGTTGACATATTTCTACTGTTGCATGGTATATACTGTCACAGCCCTGCCCGAGTTCCACATATCAATATGAAAGTCAATTTGCATCCTATTACAAATTCCATGCATAATCTGTTTCAGTGACCCCAAGACCTCACCAAAGTGATTTTCCTCTTTCAGAAGCCAAAACAGAGATAAGACTCATGCTAATTTATTATTTCACATTTCCAAAGGGTTGGTTTCTCCAATGCAGTATATCCCGCAGGTCGCAATAGATAAGACGGCTAAAGTGTTTTTGCTTTTGGAAATCTGGCCTCAGTGTGAATCTGTCCAGAAGTGACATTAGACACACACCCGTATTGTTATACGACTCCAAAGCGGCTGACCTTTTATATTTCTTATTCTCAGCTAAAGCTAATACTTTAAACACATAAAGCCACTAGCCATTAGGAGAAACTCTAATCAACTTTACCTTGTCAGGACTAAATTGGATATGTTCATTTATTCCAGCTAATTGCTAGGCAACTGATCACTATGGACTTTTTCAAGGTTATTAAGTGTTAACACAGCTAGCAGTAGCTACAGAGGGCATTCTGAAGTCTTTGTATTTAGTGTGTTGTGTTTATTAGGTCTGTGTGACGCATTAGGTTTATCAATGCCAGAATTAATTTCTCGGGAGATTAAGGAGATTTTGGAGGATGCAAATGTGTAACCCTAAGCCTATGGTGACAATTAAAAAAAAAACAGAACTTCCCAAACATTTGACATCCAATTGTTAAAATATTCTTTAATTTCAACATTTTTTCAGACATTTATTTGTTATTTGTGAGTCATACTTCAGTGGCTGTGCTGTATGCTTGTTGCTGTTTGCAACCAGTCAAGACAATGCATTAGATGAGTTTATTTATTGTCTTTGTTCTATTCCACTGTGTAGAATGTGTGAATGACATTCAATTCAGGCTACAAGCTCATGAGGGCTAACACAACACATTTTCTGGTGCCACTTTCAGTGCCGTGGATCAAACATCATATTGCCGCCAGTGAATAGATGATGCCCCAGTGTGGATGTTCAAAACCCAGTCAAAATCATTCAGTATGTTTCTTTAATGGAACCAGATTCAGCTTGGCTGACGTTTGCCCATATAAAACTTGATCTGGAGGTTCATTTCATTTGGTTTTGTGAGGAAAACCTCTAAACCTGGACATTTACCACTCAGTCTAGATGTCTTGTAAAATGCATTGTGCCCTTTCCAATAAGAAGCTAATTCCAGCATCCCAGAGGTTATTTCATATCTTACATTTGCATAATTCTTTACATGATCCCATCAAAATATACAACTGAATATCTGCCCCGAATGATTCCCAGTTTCCCTCAGTTGCTAGGGATTTTAGCTTCCTGCCTGTTCGCTTCCAATGTTTAACACCTCAGAAAAGACTTGAACTGTGAAGATGCTTATTTGTGGGATTGGAGAACACTAGAAATGATTGCAGAATGATTGTGATTAGGGGTCAAATAGGACCTTAATGACTTTTAAGTGGCAAAGCATCATGGGATTGAATATGAGGCCAGATGAATCTTGATTGACTCTCAATCATTCTCGTGCCTTACGGTTCCTGAATTCATTACCTTACATAGATTTTGTTTATCAGTCTGGGACTGTACAGGATGTTATTGTAAGGCTAAGTGCATACAAACAAAGCTTGTCACCCTGCACACATTAAAGCAGTGTTTTAATTCACATTGTTGATGTTATTGTACAACACACTAAAAAAATTATTTGAGGTTGAGGGATTTTTTCTTGCATTTTTGGCTGTTGCAAAATTGTCTGTTGCTCTTTAATAAAGTGTCAATATTCAACAAAAAGGTTAGGGCTTAATTTTATTCTAAGCAACCAAGTTGCAGTAAGCTGATTTTTATATAGTATTATGTACAACAAACTTTATCTTTGTACATCTGGCAGATGCTTTTTTCAAAGAGATCTGGTACTTTTCAACCTGAAACCAAGGGGGAACTTAAAGATCTGAGTTTCCTGAAAGCAGCCTCTGTGTATTGCTGTGTAATTTGTGATGTGGCTATATGTCTGCCTTTAAAATTACAGAAATGCATTCATGTTGTACTATGTATCTTAATTTCATTTAAATTATTTTCAGTTTTTTAATTCTTACTATGCTTTGCTAATTCTGTTCACCCTTTTTGTTTTGTGTTGTTTGCGATAAGGAAACGTCTCCATCTTAAAGTTATGAATAACGTCAAAGGAAAAGTAGTATAGTCATTTTTCACCTTGGTATACAGACACTAGTTAGAAATAAACAAGAATAGTTAGAATATGTATTGAGAAAGATGCAGCTAAGAATATTCAATAAACCTATTTTTATTTTCTTTTTCAACCTTTATTTATTTTCTTTGACTGCTGCTTGTTTTTCTTCTCAATCTCTGTATCTGAATCATTTACTTACAAGAGAGTTGACTGATTCTGAATAACAGACAAAATCAGAGAGAGATCTATTAAAAAGTTGGATGCAACAATGTTTCTTTTTTTTTTTAATTTATTTTAATTTAAAACAAGCTCACGTTTTTAACAAACCATCTGTATAATATCACAGTATCCTTAATTCCCATGCCTGTCCTCCTCATCTTCACTGACAGACACAGCTGTCAGTTAAACGGTGGGGATAAGCTTGGTAATTATCTGCATAGGAAAGCCAGGAGCAATCGCCTCACCATGTCGTGGTGCTGATATCTGGAAGAGTGCACAGATCTTTCTATCAGCCTGATCTCTGCAAGAGAAGATGAGCACCATCTTTGTGAACTCCAAGGAGTGGGACAGTGAACCATGTCTCTGTGGTTCTTTAAAGCCTCTTTCCACAGCTCGATGATCACATACCGTTTCATTGTCCCAACCCCCAAGCTCCACAAATCCACTTGTATCTCTGGAAAACAGCCAGGAATGCTGTGGTACCTGCTTTAGCTGGGATTCTGCCTGCTTGCATGTCTTCCTCCAGGCACAGGCCATTATAACCGATATGAATGTGCACAACCCGAAGATGCCATGAATATGATACAAGGGAGGAAACGGCATCATGGTGCCCGGGGGCCATGAAGCCAGAGTCGGGCCGAGCTCAATAAACTGTTCCCACATGCTGGCTGAGAATATGAGCATGTTTTAGTATGCTGCAGTTTACTGGCAAAAGTAAGAGCAGAGAAGATGCGTTTGGCATACAAATAGGGAATGATAACTTTATATTAGGACTGTAAATGAAAAGGAACAATATACCCCAAAATCAAAATAGTCATAATTTTCTTAGCCTCGTGTTGTTATAAACCTGTGTTACTCTCTTGAACACAATAAGATACTTTTTGTTTTCCATACAAGTACATCAAATAGTCGTTTAAAGCCTGAAACAAATGTAAAAACTCCATAAACGTGGTCTAAACTTTGTGTATGCTGTATTTCAGATTTTCTTTATCATGTAATTAATATGAACAAAAGAGTTGAAACTGAAATGGTCAGATTTATAATTAGAAATCAAGTAAATATTAAGCTGTCACTAAGCACATGCTTTATTAATGACTGACAGTGTATGATGACATGGAGGGAACCCCAGAGCTACCTGAGGTTACAAGCACATACATACAGAGAGATGTTAAACTTTACAGTATCTCTAAAATTTTAATTAGAATTTTGTCATGTCCTCACAATTACCTATCATATGGTTTTAGAAAACTAGCACACAGTCAACTAGTTGTATAAACACTCTGCTAAATTACTACTATTGTGTTTCACAAAGTAAAAAAAAACATCATTTTGGCTTTAGAATGTAGAAGCTACATTTTCTGTCCCTTTAAGGGTAGGAGAGTGTGAAGTAAGTGTCCTTTAGGCAAGGAGAAGTTAAATGGGGATAAAACGAATAAGCCTAATTATATTTCAGTGCCTCCTGTCAGACGACATAAAAATATGATTGCTCCACATTAGGGGTAAGCTGTGTCAATACCAAGGTTTAAACAATATTTAAATTAAAAATGAACAGAAATTTTATACTTAAAAACAATGTAATAATCAACTATCCTGTTGTAGAATCTTATTGTTTTTGCACAAATTTGAAAGATATGTGTACACTTTGCAAAATTGGAGGGGACACAGTTTAGCCCATAACCCATCTTACCCCATTCTCTCCTACATTTAAAGGAGTTTTCCTGTGCCCATTTTTTTTACATGATTAAGACTATATAGATAGACAGACAGACAGACAGACAGAGTTTGCTACGACAAGGTACAAAACTGGTGTACTCACATTTATTAGGGAATTGATTCCTCATATCGATTGTCTTTTGGCCTAGAAAACTAGACTTAGCCTAAATAAAACAGGCAATATACTTTAAAGAAATTGCATTCATAAATGTTCAATTTAACCTCTCATTTATAATAAGCAAAAAAAGGGTTTCTATCCGAAGAACAACGTGATGATGTCAGCACCTTGATGATTGAAAACAAGTCCAAGGTAAAAGAGAAGGTACTGCAACGTGTCAAGGTGATTGGCTAATCAAGTGTGAAGAGCAGTAAGGGCTCTGCCAATGAACATGGAGGTGAATTTTTATCCTGCACAATAACATTACAAGCCATACAACAACTGTGCATCCCAGAATACTCAGACTTCTGGTAAGGTGAATCAACCAGCATTCACCTGAGGGAAATTTCTACAAGTGGCTATTGGGGGCCAGTTTTGCTTGGGATGAAAAGGGCCGCAGGCCATTAAGAATTTCTAAGAAAAACTGTTGAAAAGAGGGATGTGTAGGATGATATAGGAAAGTTGCTTTTGAGGTAGAGCAAATTATTAAATCTTGAGAAAAGACTATGAAGACAAACGTTTTTAATTTAAAAGAATGTGCACCAATGAGTCACATAATAAAACCAAAAATGTCTGTTAAGAAAGTAAACAGGGCCTGTTTCGACCTCTTGTTGGCTTTAATATTTTGTGTCTTATTACCATTGCAAATTGCTGTTCATCTCAGGGAAAAGTGAAATCACTAATTAGGAACCAAAATAATTTTCAAATAATTTCCACTTCCATGTAAGTCATCACTCACTTGTTAATTAACATAATCGAAGTGGTTTTACTAATGTTGAATGTGGATCTTTCTGTCATCTATTCCAAACCAGGTGAAAGTTATGAAGATACATTTGTGCCATCATTTATGTGCAAAATATGAAACAGTATACAAAAAATAACAGCGTACAAAAACTGTTTGAACACTTAAGACTCACTTAAATAATATGAATGTCATTGCATATATATATATATATATATATATATATATATATATATATATATATATATATATATATATATATATATATATATATATATATATATATATATATATATACACACAGTGTGTGTATATATTATACACACACACACACACACATATTTATATATATAAAAATCCCAGATGGCTAGACATTTTTGTTATTTAAATGCAATGACATTCAGAAATTTGAAGTGTAGCTTAAGTACACACTTTTTGGGCCACTGTAACTAATCCCATGATGATTTACAATGCACAATATTATCCACCAGTAACTCAATTTTAATAACTGTTTATCTCACCGAGCTTGGGATTTATTTGACATTATATTTAGGAGATATGTTAGTGCTGACTCACAGGGATTGTTGATATTGAGCTGTTTTCCTAAACAAGCATTTGTTCTATTGAGTAAAACAAATAAGGTCATTGCAACAGGACAACTGGAGTTATTATTTTACAGCACTGCAGGCTGTTTAATAATATTTCCAACCAATCAGCACAATGAAAACAGATGATCAGAGAGCATTGTTTTTTTTTGTTTTACTTAGAAGACTACACTTAAGAATCAAGGGTCGTTTTGTACAATCTTATTAATTTTCGGTATAAACAATCCAGACAGAATTAACTTATATATATTTTAATCCATCTTCACTAAACTATTTCACCATTGCAAGGAGAAATACAGAACTACAGTTCTGAAGTGCATAATTGAATATGCAGACAGGTGGGGCATACCAATGAGGCAAAACGAGAGCATAACTCAACCAGCTTCCCAAATGAGCCAGTCATAATCTGGGAAATGGGTTTCAAGATGCACAGACGGTCTAAGCAGAATGCAAAACCGTGTAAAAAAAAATGTAATGAATCCAGCACATTCAGCGCAACTACTAGGAACTCATGCATTTCTGCCCCGGAGAGTTTCGTAAAAAGTCAGGGTCATGCAGCAGTAGTCAGGTTCATAAAGTCTTGGTCAAGGTAAACCCTGAAGCAAAGGCCCTTCATGTTGAGTTATTCCTTTTACTTACTGTATATAGTTACTGTACCTTATCTCCTCCCTACATGACTGAGCTCTGCTTTTACATTCCATGTAAGGGTGAGCTTCCATTTCAATTATACCACAATTAATATCAATATGACTAAATGCCATTTGTTCTTACTTGCCTGAACGCTATGTGCTAAATTAAAAAAAAAAAAAAAATCAAACAATTTTGTGTATCACTGAAAAAAGACTGAACAACCGGGTGAACCGTAAACAATCAATTTTTATTTTTTGGTGAACTATCCCTTTTAAAGGAGCTTTTAATTGGAAACCAGCATGTTTGCATCCTATATCTTTCCTGCTAGCACATCTGAGAGTGTTTGGTTGTTTATGCAATAGCAAATCAACAGCATTAGAAACTTCTGCAAAGCCAAAGTATGTCATTAACCTACGGACCTCAATCTGAGTCATATTTTTCCCCTTGATCAGCCACACAGCTTCACGCAGCGCAGGCTAGCCGGTCATCTCTGCAACCAAAGAGTGGGGTCAGAGAGTAATTACTAGCTTCAAGTTAAGATATCCAGAAAACAGTTCTAACCCTTAAACTTGACACTCATCATGTGTGGGAGGAGATGAAATGAACCACAGCACGATCAAAGAGGAGATGGGCACAACATTAGAAATTAGCCGAAAGTGTGGGAAAATCACCTCAGGTTTGAGGGACGTCATCATCTGCCTGCAGTGAAAGAAGGTAGCTGCCCTTTAGAAAACGTTAATCATCAACCTCAGGGGAAACTAAATGTATTCTAAGCTACATTTATAATTTTAGATAAGGTTATGTAAGCACTTAAACTGTAAACTCTGGGCATGTCTAAATACATCTTAAAAATCCAGTTTGTGTCAGGTTGTTGTCTAGCAGTACACAAGAAGCAATACATGTTGGCTTGTAGGTATTTATACACTTATATTTCCCACATATTAAATATTTTTTTTTTCCAAAAACTTTGGTAATGGGGTTGAGCTTGATAAATGCAGTGAACGCATCAATTTCCTTAAAACCTGAGAAAATGGAGACGTAAAAAAAACAAAAGTTCTAGAAAGTTCTGTAAAGATACACACTTGTACTCTGCACTCTTTGCTTCTTAAATCTGCATCACACTGGTTGCTTTCTTAATTTCCAGTTGTAATGTAGTGTGAAGGCACAGGCAGTGGAGTTCTCCCTCACACTGGGCTGCCTGCTCCTGGCCGCCCGTCAGGTAGATTGATGGTGCCCACCCCCTGGAGGTTGCGTGATGAGCTAATGATGGCAGCTGGGATATTGGTGAGACCCAACCATCCGGGCTCCTGATCGTAACTATTGCTCTTAGTGATCTCACTCTTTACTCATTCATGGGAATTTGGTTCCTGAATGAATGCCTTACAATGTATTTTCACATATATGATACTTTTCATGCAACATAACAGTGACAGGAATTGAGAAAAACCCATATTTGCCCATATAAGTACCGGGTCCATGTGTTTTATTGTGTTTGTGTTTCTAAACTTTTGACAAATGCCATAGTCTGGCCCAATTAGAGAGGGTTTGTCTGACTGACTGACCTTTAAAGTGAGCAACAATTTGTTTAGTTTTTACATGCTGTTTTGGGGCAGGGGGTTAATCTCAAATTGATGATACCACAATAAAAGACTGGCACGGGAAAACTTTATAAAGTCATTCCAATATCATTCCAATGCACAAAAGTATCAATTCACGACCAGCTAAGAAGGAAATTAGCATAAAATATGTATAGACTTTGTTATTAGACTTTATGTTTGGCCAAAAGAAATAATTGTATTTTTTTTTATTTTAATTATTGTATAGACATAATTTAGGAAACAAAACAAAATATAATGTTTTGCTTGTTGATATTCTGTTGACTTGCTGATGAAATGTCAGCAAACAAAACGTTCAGTAGTTTTAAAAGGTTGCAAAACCATGCAAATTTTAAAAAATTCTGTGATTTTTTTTACCCTCCAAAACCCCCCCCCCCCCCCCCCCCCTTTTTTTTAAAAAAAAAAAAAACCCCCCCCAAAAAAAAAAAAAAAATAATTTTTTTTCTTCCTTTTTTTTTTTTGGGTGACAAAAAAAAAAAAAGGGGGGGGGGTGGGTGGGGCAACAAAAAGCCAAACACCTCAAATTAAAAAAACATACGGTTCAGATTTAAATAAACAGTTCAAATCATTTTGCCATCTGCCGCACTAGGATGCTAGGGAGACCCTGCAAACCAAGTCATCACTAAAGCTGTGGCAGAGGAGGACAGGGAGCTGCTATTTATAGCCCACTGTATGTGACAAATAAGGTTAGAAAAACAACTGCTTGACTGTGAATGCAAAAACTCACTGACGGATGAGAACTATTATGATAAAGTGGGAAGAGGTGAAGATATAAAATTTGTCAAATGGAGGGTTACCTGTTTTCTCCCCTCGTCTGCTCAAATATTGGCCTTTCAAAACATGATTAATACACAATCCTTGCTGAGAAAAAGATAAACAGCTTAAACCAGCCTAAGGTGGTTTGCTGGTCTTAGATGGTGTCAAGTTCGTCTAACTGGTTTCCCCGCCTGAGCTGGTCTAAATGTTTTCTCAGCTTGCCCATGCTGGTCTTCAGCTGGTCTAGCCTGTCCAACCTGGTCTTGAGCTGGTTTAGCTGTCCTCTTAACCTGATGAAGCTGGTCTTCAGTTGGTCCAGCTGGTATCCCAGCCTGGTTATAACTAATTAACAGGGTTACCAGACTGACCAGATACCAGATGGTCTCCTAGCCTGACCAGCTCAAAACTGTTCTAAGATCATCAAAACCGACAGCTTGGACAGACTGAGAGACCAACCACCTTAAGCTGATTTATCTGGTAGCAGGTTTATGTAACCTGCAGCATTCCATGACAAACTAATTTTCCAAATGACTCCATAACTGAAGCCTTATGGAAACCGTAATCGAGCTCTTGCATAGACATGGCAAATGGGTCTTCTGAGATGTAAAAGGGTTACTCCAGGGTACACCATTTTCATGAAAGGGCCAATTTGCAGCACATGAACCATCTCAATCACAGAAATCAAATTTAATCTAATTCATATCGAGTACGACCAATTGCAAATTAAGCCTCTTAATTAAGTTATTCACTGTAAATTGCAGAAATGTTCAATGCGTTGCTGGAACATTGGTGCGTTAAATAACAGAATGTAGGATATTAAAGCAATTTCCTGCCAGTCTACCATTAACAATAGAAATAACACATTTTATGATTAATTTTACTGTGTCATTTGACACCTGGGGATCCTCCCCAAATAGAAAAAGAGAAGTCTAGCCCAACAAACTGAATGCTCAGCCTGAATTTGTGATCCGATTCTGAGTTTAGGTCACTATTTTTCTGACTAGCAACCTCTGTTATCTCTAATTTCACATAAAATGTATAGAAATTACCTCCTTTGGCCTCAGCAAGTATTTTACCCAATGTTTTTTTTTTTTTGATGGATGACTGAAATCTGTAGTACTTATTTGCTAGCATATTAGCCACTCCACTCAATATGGAGGGCCATCAAAACAAAAGTGAAACCCCTCTCCTTTCATTACATTCTTTATTTTATAAAGCAAATCATATAAGGGCTCACATTAGGAAACAATCTCAAGGCACCCTACCCACAATGCAACTGTCTCAGAGTATATCTCTGACATTCTCTTAGAGCAAACAGAATCTGAATTGAGCGGATGGCACAAATAGCCATATTGATCAAGAGATAATGTAATCTTGTCCTTGCTGTTTTTCTTCAACATTTTCATTTCCTCCTCACCTCAGTGCGGCCCCCTCCTGTGAGAGAAGTGGAGGGGATTCATTTCATCATATGTTCTAATCTTCTGCTAAGTGTTTAATTACATTAGCATAAAAAAAGTAGGCCAGTGATGTGTTATGATTAAAATCATTTTGATTATTTGACATACATGGCCTCTTAAAGTACAACTAGCCTGGCAATGCAGCATCAAGAAATGACAACTGTGCAGTCCTGCTAAGCTGATACAGTAGCTCTTATTCCAGAGTAATTTAATTTGTATTTGTGTATTTTCTTACATTTAGAAGAGTATCAACATTTCATTGTCTAGCAAGACATTTCAACTTTACAAACAAATTCCACTAATTCACTAATTTCAATGTTTGTTTATCTTACTGTTATTTGGCATCAGACTATTAAACTTGTGAATGTGTAGCCTAAAGCTTAGCCTAAATTTCTATTCCACCTTTGTTTCTTTGATTCTGTTGGCTAATTTGATTACAACAGGAAGTGGAAACAAAAACCTTCAAATCCTTCACTGTCCATGTCCTCACATCTGCTGGCCGACCTTACCATACCGACCCTGAGCTTTGTCGCTCACCGTCGCAACATCAATCTGAAAAGCCAAGCTTGGTGCAGGACAGTTTCCTCTTCTGTCTTAACTAAAGGATTCACATGACTAATCCAAAACAAATCCGGCGTTCTTTGAGCCAGCCAGCATGAATTATGCTTTTTTCTTCCTGAGTATTTTTGAAGCGGCTGCCGTGTCTTTGTTTTAGTGTGTTTGAATAGAAGCCTCCCACTGGGTTGGGGCAAACTGCTTGTTCTTATTCAGATGTTCATTAGCACAGTCCTGGGTCTTTACTTATACACAACAGCCAGAGGGGTTTGTGGGACTACGGGGTTCCAGATGCTGAGCCAAAATATTCAATGACAAAGTAGACAGTTGCACATCAATAACATTAAGACGTTATAAAGCTAGCATCAGCCTATTGTTACCATGTTTAAACCAATGACAGACCTTGGTTAATTGTTTCTGATGAACACAAGACTTTGGTATCTGCAATGAACACAAAATTAATAGTATTACAAATCATCAGATGCTGTGAATTAAACTACATACAGTAGAAACATTTTAGGGTTTATGTATTTGTTGAAGCCGTGGCTTAGTTTGGTCTGGTTTAATGTGGTTTAACTGGTTTAATGTGGCCCATTTAGCTATGGCACTTAATACAGGAGAGGCATACAGGTTTGAATCCAGCTCGCAACATTTTCTGATTTACTTTTAACCTGGCATCTGGCTAAAAACTTTCAGGTACAGTATGTAACTAGGTCATTTTTAAAATGATTTTCATCTCAAAAGAAATAGAATGGAATTATGCTTTTCTTTCAGAAAATGAAGTCTATTTTAAGAAGAATTTAGAGAATGGAGAATACTGGCTTTAATTTATCCTCATTTAAAAAATAAGTATTATTATGTCTTAATACATACATTAATCTACATTACATTAATTACACATTCTACATCTTAATGTGTATGATGTTTCAAAAATCTGTTTCTTATCTGTTTTATGAGTTTCTTTAGGCCATATTAACATCTATGTGCAGCAGAACATCCACACCTCCCCCATGATTTAAAAAAACAGAAGCGCTCTTGACGTAAGCAATGAACGCTTGAGCGCACCGTGTTTCTCCACTGGGATCCCAAATAATGTCTGTTATGAAGCCTCTTGTTCTGCAGTCTGTGCCAGAACTGAATGAGGAGATGTCAAAATCCATCTGTCGTGACGGATATCAACCTCATATGAAGGGAGGCATCGATCCAGTCATTTACAATTATATCCCTCAACCAGAACTGACACCAGAATCTCAGGCAGACTTATTGACATTTAATTGTGACCAAATGTATTTGAAATCACATCTAAAATATTGAAAAGCCACCATTGCCGTCTCACGACTTGCCAAATTGGCCTCTAATGATAAAAATTAGTGTAATTATACAGTCATACCGGGAGCTGCGTTACTGCATAAGCAATTCCATAAGCTTTGATAGCTCAAAGCTGACTGATGGATTGTAATCATGAGACGACATCCCTGTACAGCAGAGACAGAATTCCACAGGCTTGTTTCAGTATGCGGGCATACTGCCAAAGGTCAACCTTTTTGGAACTGTGTATGTGTCAGTGGTGAACGATGTTAAAACAGGATAAAACTCAAAACCCAATAGCTTTAAAGATTTACCAATCAGCCTTGACTGATTTGAGACAGTGTGAGAGAGACAGAGAAAGAGATTCAATTTATTAATAGCCTTTTCCTGGTAAAATAAGTTAAATTAAGAGGAGCAAAATAGCATAAAATTGCAAACTGACCTATTAAGAAAATACTTCATGTTATGAAGTATTCCATGTTCCTTGTAAACAGTGTACCACGGTGACCATGGACTGTAAAAGAATGTTTTTTTCATGTAACCTGAAATGATCCTTAATATGGAAACATCTAAATGATCTGGTTTAATCTGGACAATTTCATGCTTTCATCTACCACTTTACTCATGCCGCAGTGCATGTTGGGATTGGGTGACCTTAAAGAAGATTGTCCCCCAGATCTGTACCTACAAAGGACTTTATCACAGCCAAAACTCCATCTACAGTAAGTCCATGTTTTAATTCACTCCTTGGATGACTGCTCCAGCCCCCCGTCCTCAGCTGAATCTAATTTGTTGTGTCGGCATGATGCAGTACCTGTTGGCTCTCTTCTCCCGGCTCATTTGCTATCCGCCCCTCCCCCCATACCTCAGCTACGAAGGGACAGCCAAGACAACTGGGATCTTTCTCCATCAATGTGTATCTGGCTGTGTGCAGGGAAGATAAGGATGGGATTCATCTACCTTTGAAAGACGGCGAGAGAGGTTCGAGGAGGGGAGAAACTCTGCAATGCTGCAGATCATTAGATGTGCTATCTGCTTTCAGTCAGTAGGGACGAGGTGCTGTGGAAAGAGATTACTAAACAAACACCATTCACAACATGAGCAGAAAATCCCTCTCTCTTTATCTCAACCTTAGTACTGTATTGATAATGGTTTTTGAGATATTGATAAGTTAAGAATAAATCCCAAGTGAACAGACACTGTTTCTGGTTACAGATGTTTAGTTCATGATGCTTTACATGCCCAAAACTTGAATTTATGGACGTCTAAACCAGAGACACTCTTAAAGATATAAAGATTCCAACTACAGTAGAACTGAAAAGGGTTTTCACAGCCTGCAAAAACGAAACACAAGAAAAATACAGCTATTTACCCCAAAATGGAAATTGTCAACATTTACTCACAGACTAGGAGAAACAAAAGGAGTTATTTCCATACAATAAAGGTCAGCGGTGACCACAGCTGTCAAGCAAAATATTTAGTTAACAACAAAATATTCTGTTCTGTTAGTCTGTTCTGCACACAAAGCTATTATATGACTTCAGATTCCTTGGAATAAAATGCACAAATCATATGAACCACTTTTATGATGATTTATGATTATTTATTTATTTGCCATTTTTTATTTATTTATAGTCCCCATTTACTTTCACTGAAAGTGGAGCCACCCAAACATTCTGCTAAATGTCTCTCTTAGTGTTCCATTGACTAAAGAAACTCAACTCAACACAGATTTGGGATGAATAAACTATTCCAAAACTTCATTTTTGGGGTGATCTATCCCTATATCTTTCCCAAATAAAAATGACAAACATGACAATTGTTTCTATAATATGGGGGAAAAATAGCTCCAGATGAACAGGCCACAAGCAAGACATCGGCTGTAATCTAAAAACACAGCCTATTATCTGAAACATTTTCCTTGGGCACAGAAACATCCATATGAGCCGTTAAACCACATACTTGGCAAATTTTTAGTGTTTTCACTGTAATGTAGGTTTATCTACCCGTGTCTAAGTCTGTAATGACCTGGACCTGTACTCACTGAGAAAGTATGTGAGGCTGCCGCAATCAGAAGTTTATAAGCAAACTCACAAACATAGAAAACCAACAGAGTAAGAGACTTTGTATCAGGGACTCCTGGACTAGTATCCAGCTAGTATCTCTGGCACATCTCCCAGAAGGATGGCTAACTTTATCCAAGTGTTTCCACTATCCTGGAGGCTTGGAAGCATTGGAGATTTTGTAACAGTATGTGTGCATGTGTGTGTAAGAGAAAGAGAGAGGGAATGAAATTCCCTTGTGAGTTTTAGCACTGCAGTGCAGACACAAAGGTAAACTATACCACTGGTGTCTGTTGCCGATAAGAGCCAGTGACAGATACAGGCTAATGTCTTTAAATTAAGACCCCCATTATGTGCTTATTGATTTCATTTTCACATCATGTGGATTTTTTTCGTAATATATTTTTTCACTTGTAATATGGCACACTGTTGATAACCATCATCAGGTTTGGCCCAAACCATTGGACTGCGTCCTATCCAGGCACAAGTTGCCAGTCACAAGCAATCTGTAAACATGAAACTGCTACATCAGGTGGATCAATCTCAGCCAATCAGACAGTATTTGATAGTTGTGAAATAACTTTAAACCTGGTTAGGACACAATGTCCCTACATTGTTAAAAAGGTTTTGATAACATTGAAAATGTTTTTATGCTAAATTAATAGAATGAAAAAATCTTTTAATAGATTTCAGGGATATTTTAATGTAATAAAATGCATTTACCATAATGTTGTTATGACATTGTTAGATTGTTCCCTTGCAACATTTTATAAACCTCATTACCATGTCCAATCCACTACTATATATGGTATTGCAAAAATGTTTTTACCACATATGTCATTGTTATGCATCAGCTTTTTCTTTTTCTACTGAGAACTTTTTGGTGTCCTCCAAACTTTATTTGTTTAATTTTGTTTAATAATTGTGATTAATAATGCAATGTCTATTTTTTCCAAATGTTGCAACTGAGGTCAACTACCAAACTGTTTGGCTGTGATGTGTGAGGTCAAAGGTCAGAGGTTATTAGGTTAGGAACAAGGTTTATAGTAAATCTATGGAGTATCTGGGGTCAGTGTTTGACAGTCTAATACAGCCTTGGGCATAATCCATTACAGGCAGGGATTACATGGGGAAAAAGAGACATGTCCATGTCCAGCTATTAGCTCAGAGGTAAAGATCAATTCATTGTCACAAAAATAAATTCTAATAAATTAATCCTTATAATTAGTTGTATGTTCTCTTAAATAATTGTAATGCATTAAAATTAAGGCTGCAAGATACTGTTACAAAAAAACAAATATTCCGATTTTAAATACAGGAATGTTTATCAGATGAACACTTCACCAACTTTCCATTCGTTAACATTAATTAATGCTTTAGCATGGACTAACATGGACTAACAATTAACAATATATTTTTACGGCATTTCTTAATCTTTGTTAATGCTACCTAAAATACAATTGTTTATTCTTTATTCATGTTAAATGCTGAAATTAACTTAGATCAATAAATGTTCTACAAGTACTGTTAAATGTTAACTAAGGTAAGTTAATTAATGTTAAAAAAACCTTATTGTGTCTTTTATCATATTGCTGTTGCTATGATTAAAAACAGCAACCCATAGCCGATTGACTGATTATCATTAATTAATATTCTAATACTTCATCACCAAAAGCCACACAGATGGTATTCATTCTTTACTTTTACGTAATAATGAATAAAACAACAACAACCATTGACAATTGTTTGTTAAAATTAGTTCATATATAATATAATTAATTGAGTTTCAGTACCAAGATGAAAGTCTGGAAATAATTCAAAAAGAAAAGACTATATTGCCACTATAGCAAAAAATAAGTAAAAACATATAAATACAAAAAAAAAAAACAGCAAATGTTTACAGCCATGCTGAACTTTCACTTGAGTGCAGTAACTTCATGTAGAGTACAACCCTTTTGCTTTGTCTGAAGTAATTATTGTTGTCCTTCAAGGGTACCACAGCTTCAGTCCATGAAAATAACCTTTACTTTTATTTTCTCTGAAAGAAATTGATTTTCCTATTTTTTTATAGTGAATCTCAACAAAAATGTGCAGTAGACGGTAAATTTTGGCAGCGCTAGCTTTCTCATTTGTTTTTGATTCACGTCAGCATTTCCAATTGAGTGCCAAAAGAATGAGTTTGTGATGAGTTTAGATTTTCTTTTGGGTTTACTATCAAACACCTATTTCTTTGTTGAGGCTAAGCAGTGATTTGACTCACTGTCTTCCACTGGTGAGTGCTTTTAAAATGATTCTGAAGGATCCAAGGTGAATTGACCAAGTAAAGAAAATGTATAGACTTAGCTGACTAATCCATTATACAGTCATGAGCCACTGACCACAGGAATTTCACACATAAGCTTCTATACATGGTGAGGATACATGGAGTAATTCAGCTGGCCGTTTTGTAAAAGTTTACTTAAGGGTGAAGTGTGGATGGTAATATACTTTGCCCTATCCCAGCGTGGTATGTGGAACCAACTATAAGTAAGCCATTCACTGGTTGAGTGTAAACACTGACTTTGACGCATAACATTTGAGCAGTCTGACAACTTGTGGTTCAACCAATGGTGTAAGTTTGGGGTAACACCATCACTTTTCCCAACCAATAGCAGGTGGGGTGGATAATTCTTATGCAGAAATTACACGTAACCCCTAACATTTGAAGATGTGTTCATAAACTTGATACATGCCTCGTTCTAAAGCAGATTTTTATTTTTACCCTCAAGTATGTAAGTAGAAGCTCCTAGATCAGGGCTGTTGATCTCCAGTCCTGGAAGGCCACAGTTCTACAGAGTTTAGCTCTAACCCCTAAAATGAAGGTCCTCAGAATTGCTTGAAATCATAGGCTGGTGTGTTAGATCAAGGTTAAAGCTAAACTCTGAAGGGCAAGTGCCCTCCAGGATTGGCGCTGAATAGCCCTGTACAAAAGAATAGTGACCCGGCTGGTGTAACAGTAGGGAAATTCAGCCACATACAGAAATAAACCAATACCCCAGAGCTGCATGTGGTTCCAGAGGAACCTGCTCTAAAACATTTCCTCAGCCAAAAACACACACACACAGTCACACACCTTAAGATAAGAGGATCTCTCATATGGGCCACTGAACACAAGACCTCATCTCAGAGTCTGGAAATCCCACATGGTTTTCCACAGAATTCCAGTCAAAGTTGGATGCACAATAACAGGATTTGTATCTACTAAATATGGCCACATCCAACTGATGTGACAACCTCCCTAAAGATTCACAAGTCCACTGGGTTTGCATCAACCTAAACAATTTAGCTCTTCTTATGCAGTAGAACGATCCCTGTTCAAGTAACTACAACTCAGCCCTTGTCTTTGAACAGTATCTGTCTATTATGTTTGTTTATTATTTTCCTCCTGCCTTCATTTTCAGGATGGAATGAACGGAATTAGCATACAGCACCCAAGGGACATATGGGAAGGTAAATAAGCAGCTGAAAGTCATCATGTGAATATCAAAACACCACATTTGCATGGCTGGTGATCATTAACTAAATGTAGATCTGCTTATTTTGCTGAATGTTAACGAGAAGGGAGAGGAAAACAATGCGAGAGAGGTGGAAAACAACTTGAGTGTGGACAAGTAATCAATAGCTCTATGAAACTCTATTTCAGTATTATTATATATCTTAACCGTAAAAAGCCCACCATTAAGCTTTAAGATATTAGTTGTCAGAAAAGTCTATCACACTAACATTTGGTGCTTTTATCATAGCAGTTGCCACCACTTTAAAAATAAATATTTGAATGTATTTGTATATTCAAATATATGTAAATAACATAAGACTCGAACCCAAGTCCCTTTGAGCTAACAATTATATCAAAGCACGTGTACAACCCACCGCACATCTAAACACCCAAAACAAATGTTAGGGCCAAGTGTGAAGGGGGCAATAGGGCACATGTTTATTCATCTAGTCCTCCATGGCTGTTTAGTCTGGCGTGATTCTTTAAAGCAAGTGTTACAGACCCACAACACTCTTTTAACATTGCTTACCATGGTAAAGCGCACACGTGTCTCTCCTTTACTTACCCTCTCTTGCACTCAGTGCTCTTCTCTCCTCTGAAAAGAGAAATGCCAACGTGTCCAGCGTTTCTTGGCTTGACCTTCTAAACAGGCGCTATGTGAAAGGAATCCTAAACTTGCCCGAACACCACGGAAACACGAGGGAGGGGGTGTCAGGACAAAGAAGAGCGTTGTTTCACCAGCTCCCCCACCCCAGAGACTCATTTCACTCCCCACTTTAGCAAGGCTGGCCAAATATTTGTCAACCAGACGCTGAAAAACCTCAACAACAGGCCAGACAATTACATCTCTAAGCAGCTTTGGCGTGTGTTGTTTTGGTGCAACTGTTGTTGCGCTTAGGTATGCGAAAGTTTCGCCTCAGACATTGACAGGGTCAGCTGTGGAATGCTGTGAAAGCAACACAACAAAAGCCAATAAATCAACAGATTAGCAATCATTTTGTATATCATATAAGACATTATATGATTCTCCAGTAATTCCAGTTGATAGCAATTATACCAAAATGATACTAATTTTAATAATACTGCAAAAATATTATGCTAACAAACACGTTGCCCAGCTAAATGTAGCTCAACTGGTTGGTAGAGCATGACGCTAACAATTCCACGATCATGCTTTGTGTCTGTCTGTTGGTCAAGCATAAAACTGTCAAGCCAACGTCAAATCTGTCAAGAAACTTTTCTAATGTTATTTTAGTATCGACTTTATTATTGATTTAGGACCGAATACCTTTCGTATCCCTACAGAGTATATATGGAACGCGTAGAAATGCATAGTGTTTACATACAGCCCTGAGACAGTAGAGAGGATATTTATGAGAATAATTACATACTGATAGCCAGAGGCTTCAGAGGTGTGCAGTTATTTAAACAAGTGTCACTACAATATTCAAAACACCACCCAGCAGGTCTCCAGAGAGACACTTTATGAGATGCAATTCATGTGCAGATCAATAGCAGCAGAGAGGAGAGTTTACATTAGCCCACCTGCTTGACTTTGAATTCATACACACTTGCTCAAATCCAAGCAAAGCGAGATCAGAGCAAGCCAGATGCCGAATGCCTCTTCTTTGAAAGGGGTGCTAACCATATGACTGATGTCTGTTAAATGCAAACAGATTGTGTCGTGGGGTCAACACCAGATGATAATCTTAATCAAAATTATAGTATAATCAAAATACTTCTCCAAAAGACTCTTAATATACACCTCATATTCTGCAATATGACCATGGATTTAGCTCCAGCCCTGATTAAACACACCTTATCAAGCTAGTCAATGTTTTCAGGATTACGTAAAAGTTACAGGCAGGTGAGTTTGATCAGAGTTGAAGCTAAACTCTGCAGGAAAGTGGATCTCAAGGGCCAGAGCTGAAAACCTCTAGTTTAAGACAGTTTCTCTGAGCTCCCAATCAGACACATTTCTCACAGAGAAATGGACACTAAGTTCTTTAAAGGGAGGACCTAACAGATAGTCAACAAATAAACAGGTGAATAAAAGAATATTATCTTATTGCCTCCAAAAAAAGGCTGTATTACAGGCAAAAACCACTTATATGAAGTGAGGCGCTTTGGTGTAACCTGAGCGCTTGGGCTCATGGATCAATCCACCTGGTTGGGCATAGATAAGAAGTATTGTGTGTGAGCAACATCTAGTTCAGTTAGTAAAACAGTAAAACAGTTCATTGAGCATTTATTCATAGACCCCAGGAGCAAAAGAAAGTGTTTTTCGAAACAGTTTCGAAAAACACTGTCCTTTAGGTTAATTCACTAATAAACCTGCGGATTCTGCATAATAACAGTAACACTGCTCACAACAGGCGATTTAAAGTCCAACAGTGATGGTCTTTGTTCACTGCTTAATGCAGTGGAGATTTAAAAGTGTGGAATTAAGAGACAAAACTCACAGGAGGTTTTACTGTGTTTACTGTGAGCACAGTAAAGCACAGCATGTAAAACAACTCTCAGAGAAGCTGTGTCTCTACATTATTTGAGAAACAAGTTGATTAAAAGCACCATCACAATGGTCTAGTCAGTTTTTATATGAATAGTGGGCCGTCGTAGTACATCCTAATACTCCACATACTAGTGAAGATTCTTCTGAACATACTCCTGAAGATGTTTCTCAACATTTACCTCAACATTCACCTCAACACATTTCTCAACATCTCAATGTATACCTCATTTCCTCTCCAGCAAAATCCTTATCGTATTTCTTTACATACTTGTATTATTCATACAATTTCATACTCAACACCTCAAAATACACTTTTCATCCCCCACCAAAATCTCCTTAATCAATAGTGTGAAGGATTCATGATTGAATAAAAATATGAATTTTTAGAGTGTGAAATTTATCATTTTTTTTAAATCTGAAAGTTTAACTTCTTTAATACTGCTGTTAATTTTAAAATTTAGTGTGTCGCTAGAAGTTGTTCTGTGATACATTAAGTTTTACATTTTCTCTTGTATTGATTTGGAGCAACATTTAGCCAACACTCGCTGATCCTAGATCAGACCTTGTCACCTTAAACTAATCTGAAAGCCCACTCTTTCTTCTAACTCCCTGCAAACCAAACCCACCATCAGCGTCCCTTGCTATGACAGGTCTCAGAAGCTTTATATCCGGAACATGCTGCTACCTGCCTCGCGTACTGGTGTGCAAGTTTATGGAAGAGAGACATCCATCAGCAATACAGGGGGCCGGCTTTTGATGGAGTGGCCTTGCCACGCTTCCATGCAGATCACTATGGCTCCAGGCAAAACAGCAGTTGCGTGTCAGAAAGGGAGCAATGCTTCATCTATATTGATGGGCCTCTCTTTGCTGGTCCCCACTGTTCATGTTAGCGTTAGCATTAGCTTGAGTGGCACAAGCTCTGACAAAGTCTAACATAACGTAAACATCCACACTGTATTTACCCCATGTACAAGTGATGTATTGTGTGCCATAGAGAGTTAGGGGAACATTGAGCACGTACTGTGAACAGTAAATAAATCCACACACTGGGTATGAAAGTGAGAACCTGAACGGTAAATCTAAATCAAGGTGTCGGACAAAGAGCAGGAGTCTAATAATTCATCATAAGCATCAGCTGAATTGCTAAAGTCATAGTTTGTCATACCACAGAGAAATTATTTTTTGTGCAGAAATGCCCATACCTAGCCTCCTTCTTTAGGTTCAGGGTATAACAATGGTTTAACTGGAACCCAACTGGTTAATCTATGTAAACCAAGGCCATAATATTAAGCATTGGATTGTGGTGGTCTGCTCATAGTGTAGTTAAATATCTACTGTAAACCAGCTTGGTCCAACTTATGATTGTAAATGACCAGTTAGAAACCATGCAACACCCCTATGCTGGTAGCCCAGATGGTCAACCATCTAGCCCAGCTTGGAGCAGCTAGAAAGCATGTACAACCAGCTACCATCTGAGGCTGGTATTAGCTGTATTTTTTGATTCACACTAACAACATTTGCGATTAAAACCTCAACAAAGACGTCTAGCCACTTTTAGGGAGTGTTTGTCCCGGTAATATCTCATTATAATCTCTCTACTCGGTGAGAGAGAACACTCTCCATCAAAAACGATTATAAATTAAAAAACGAGGAGTGGAGTCTAGACACTTCAGTGAGTAATTTGAAATATAATATTTTAATTGCCTTGTACAAGTGTATTTTAGGCCAGATGATGCACTGCCTTGTCAGGGGTTTTTAAGTCTTAAAGCCTATTTGCACTTACAGCAGTTTGAGCCTTAAAACAAACTCAACACAAGCATGTGAACACAGATGCTTCTAGCTACACGTTCAATTTTTACGTTATCTTCTGAAATGCGTTATCGCATTCTCAGTATTACCACTGGGGGCACCAGAGCAGTCATTCACATAATGTTTGTGGTCAGTTTTCTTTGTAGTTAAAATACTTCTATCACTAGTAATTCATGATGAACCAGTTAGTCCTATGATTTTTTTTTTTACAGCTAACTACCTGAATAAAAACACAATATTGGTTAAATATCAAAAGCATTTTAAGTCCCCCTCTAGTGTAATCCAAGTTTTTAATGTTGTTTATATGTCTGTGTGGTGTCTGATTTGCTTTAAGACAAACCATGTGCAAATCCCTGTCAACATCATTGCTGAGCATTTTTTCCTTAAAAAAATGCAGTTTACTAAAGACAGTTTCACGAACTGTTTTCTACGTCACAAACATATTGTAACTGATCACGTCAACATGCAGGGCGGGTGTTTTCCTGGATCACGTAGGTGTCATTGAGTGGAGGTGGGGCTAATTTGCATATTAATGGGTCCACGTATACTAAATGAAGCACGGGTGTAGTTACATTCAAGCAATTGACAAAAACGCTTAAAGATGTCATTTTAATGAACAAACATGAGTTTTAAAGGGATAAGGAGTAAGGAGGTTTGTAATCGCCACAATAAGTTAAGAATGTCCAACTTGACAACAAGCTTGCAATGTGCTGGTAAGCACTTGTGTCTGAAGACTTGCACAGAATGTTTCTGGCCTGAGAAAAACCTTCTGCACTGCGTCAAACAATCAATGTCAAGGGTCTGCAACAAAAGCACACAAACCAAGGAAGCAAACCCTCATCATCAATCCATAAGAGCAGTTTGTATTTATCAGACTGATGTACACATTTCACCCCGAGCACTGAACATTCACCTTTCTCCAAGTTCGTTCGACATTAGTGTACTAAATGGCACAGAGATTGAGTTTACTTAACATTAAGGTCTACAAATGAGGCCATCTGGAAGATATGAACATTGTAGATGGGGAATACTGATTTGTAATTGCATGAAATTGCTTGGTAGTTTCTTCCCCTCTTATGCGTAGGGGCAAAGAGTCCTCATGAATATTTATCACACAGCGAGTTAAACGAGGTGAGCATAAACTCAGAAGTAACTAGCTGAATGCAAAAAACAAAGAGATGTCAATGGTTGAGGTTAAAACAAACAAAACAGAGAACAAGTCTATGATGATGTATGACATTTGAAAAGCAAAACCGTTCTTTAAAAGTAAAGTGGGTAATTTGTGCGCCACTAGTGTCTTCAGACTGGTTTATCGAACAGTCTCCTTGTCTGCTATGTTCGAATGAACAGACAGCCCCACCCCAAACTCACACCATTGCCATTGGTTGAGCCAATGTTGCAATGCTGAGAAGTTCAAACAAGCAACCAATGTTCTGATAGCACCAGTGTTTATACTTTTGAAGGAATCAACTAAATGGCTTATAGTTGTCTATCAACATTAAGCTAGAAAGTATCTTGACACAGAGTTTAAAAATACACACATCACATTTAAAGATTCTGCAAATTAGTCTTTAATAATTAACAAACACACCAATGACATCATTGGCATTTCTTTCTAAAAATGGGACATGGCCAAGCAAACTCTGCCTACAATTAATACCAATATCCTGTAGAGCAACAGAGCAGAAACAGGACCAGCCCACCCAATTTACAACCCAGATGGACTGTGAAGAGGGAAATTTGCTTAAAGTAACAGAATGCGTGACCACGGCTTACATATTAAGGCCCAGGATGTACAGCGAGCACATTTCATTTTCTTCTGCTTAGTATAATAATGACTTTCCTCTGTTCCTGGCAAATTCAAAAAGGATGCTTTTTATGTACCTAATAGGGCCCACGAAAATTGCAAGCAGTTCTGCTGCTTAAAATTTGCCTGCCTAGCCATCAGCCCCCACAGAAGAATACACCAGGAATTTTTAAATGTCTGTTTAATCCGGCGACCGTGCTGCTGCCACTGGCTATATAGTGGAAGTAGTTAATTAGCAAAACAAATTAAAGGCAATGAAATTGTTCGAATTAAATTAAAAAAAAGGATAGAGACAACTTCCTACTGCCAAAATCGTGGCGACTCTTAAGGTACAATCTCGTTTGATTTAAGTGAGTTTTAATAAGGAGCATCAGTGGAGAGAGATAACAGGAAAAGGAGTGAGGAGGGGAAAGCCATTACGTATGGAACAAACGTCCTCTGGGCCTAAGGAGTTGATAAACCCACAAGTAACTTCTCATATTTATTTACACACACATGCATAAAGCAGGATGGAGTTGATGAGAGTGGAACCCTTTGCATAACAAACATCATTAGTCACAATGCTTTATTTCTTGTATACGCACTGCCTAGATCTTTATGCACAACCCCACAGGCAAGAAGGAGCTTTTAAAGCCATAAGTAAATCCTATAAAGCCATATGGATCCCAGTATCCTGATAACAACCAATATGGAATTTCTGACCTGTGGTGATGTCCAAAGGTGATGGATGTTGGAATATTGAGATGGCACTATACAATTTTGCAGTATGAAGTACTGTATACATAATATGCAGATTTTCTTTGCATGGAATGGACACCTATTACAAAATGTGAGGTATACAAAATGTGCAGTAGAGGACACAGAGGTGGATACAGTAACCAACAATGCAATGTGCTTGACTTGACTCCCAACTCCTCTTTATTTTACTGGACTGCCAAAAATTAACACATTTTGCATAAAGATTGACGAAAATGCAAAATAATTTTATTTTCATGATAACTGGATGACACCATGTAATGAAGTCAACATAGCATAATAAATGATTACTGCTTTTTGCGGACAGTTCCACACATGCACACACAATACCATACAGTACTAAATTCTATGGGTTTTATTTTACAGTTTGCCCCTGCTGTGTGTGACCGTTCTTGAAGCTCAGATAGGTTTGACATAAAAGGTTTATGGACATTGCTTTTATGAAGTCTGCTGACACTGTCACTTTGAACCGAGACTGTCAGTTATACAGAGATGTAGCTAAACATTCACCATGACCTCTTTCAACAGAAAAAAAACTGTCATACTGACATGAAAGTGAATCCATGATGTGCCCTAAGTGTAAGTGTATCACAGCATGTGCAAGCTTGTGAGGGCCAATAACACACACACACACACACACACATCACAGCTGTGACTTAACGCTCCAAAGAAGACTTTAACAAGCCAGAAAGTTACTCGACACTTGTCCTGGTACAGTTTGAGGAATCTAATGTTTTGTGTAACAGTTGGTGCCCACACTGTACACGTTTACCTCAAAATTGAGGTAAATATATAATTAATGTCCAAATATATTAATTCAGAATATCAATAGTTATCATATTATTATTCAATAAAAATTCTAACCCTAACCCTAACCTTACTTTTATAATAGACAGAATTGAAAGTCAAAAACTGTCCTGATACCTAAAACTAAAAAGGTTAAAAGTTGAAATGCTCAAAAAAGAAATGTAATGTCAAGGTCAGTCCAAGTTGTAAAATGTCATATGGTTTAAACAAAGAAAACAGAAAATGACGTACAATATTTGCAAAAACATGCTTTAAAAATGTTGTTTTCAAAACAATGATTTGGTGTAAATAAAATCTGATTACTTCATACTTTATGGTATAAATAAACAGATTCTTTTGTTAAAAATAATATAAAAGTTGTTTTTCAACATACAAAACAAACATCTAAAGCCAACATAAAAAAATAACATTTGTAAGAACCAGTAAAATACACTTTAAACTAGATTTATAATGATTTTTCCTTTTCATCATCTCAGACACCATTATTTGTCAATGACTTTTTATTATTATTTCTTTCCTACCATTTGTTTGTTGACACCTGCATAGGAAAAATACGTATTTCTTATTTCTATTATGTATTAGTGCTGGAACATTGATTTCTGGCAGTACAGCTGAGTTTAAGTTCACAGTAATAAACATTATTTTTGGATGTGACGGTACTGTTCAGAATATCACAGGCCCGTCATGTGATACACAAAATGCAAAGACATACCTTCCCAAAGCATTCAGACAAGGAAATGAGGTATGTTTTATATGTAAAATAATCTCCTATTTATTCTAAGAACCAAGTTTGTGGCCTTTTCCACACTCTTTACAGAAGAAAACGTTACAGTTATGAGACGTCTGGGTCAATGGGGACACTGATAATACAACTGTGCAATGCCTGCCAGTTGGATAATTGCAAACTGAAGTGGTGTGAGGGTGAGCAGTTTGTATTCTTCTTTTGGCACATGGATTTTGGTGTGTCCCTCACTTGCCTGACTGGTGTAGCGTTACTGCAGCCTGGAGGCCGAGAGATCATTGCCCTGACAAAAGAGGTGGCTTACGCTCCTGCTGCCTGACAGCCTGCAACAGCTGTCCGTGCATCAGGGAATGAGAGAACCAAAGGGCACAGCAGGCTTTATGTGACTGAAGGCAGCAGACTCCGCCCACAGTGCCAACTGGAGCCCTGCGCAAACAATGGAAACCTTTTCTGCTCCTGCATGATTTTATGAAGTCCTTTATGATTGTTGTTTATTAGAATGTACTATGTGACCCCACAATCACTATGTGATATAGTGTACCGCACAAACTCAAGCAGGCTAATTTTGATAAATCTAATATAAATGTGAACAAAACAATACTGTGTTGCATATCACAAACTAATCAAGTTTAACAAAAATGAAATGTTTAGTTAAACTTGATTAGTTTCTCTCAATGTCATTAATTGCTGTGCTTATTGGCTCTTTATAAAATCAAGTCCCACCCATTTTTACTGAAAATCTCTATCACTCAGAAATGTTACATAGATTAATTAGCCGGTTTGTGTTGACTTAGTTCATTATTATGACATCCCACCTTATACAGACATGTTTGGTCACTGTTTTGAGATTTTAATTTTCCTGCTTAATCCTACAGCAGGAGTACAAACCCCTTAATGGATTTGCTGCCCATTTTTTCAGTTCTAAAATGTTTGCACATTTTTCCACACATTCTGTCTAGTAGTTATGATGAAGTAAACATATCGTCCGTGAATGATTACTTCTACTTTAAAGTGTGCTTCTCCGGTATCTGATCTAAATGCCAACAAGAGCTTCACATAAATATGTGACAGCAGACGGTACCAGCAGTACTTCACTCAGACAGTGGCGCTTCTGCATGTTTACCTTCTGCCTTTCACCTTTGTGTCTGGGTTACATCATAGCCAACATTCCACATAATATTTTAAGCACAAAAGCAGCAGCATATTTTATTACATAAATATGTTCTGCCTATGGCTGTAAAAATTATGCCGCTTACCACATCCAAATCCTTGGTGTCTCCATGTGGGGTCACAACCTTTACTTTACTGCACACATTTTTTGTTCTAGTCTTGCCGTAGATACATTTTGCAAAACAGGTGTCAAACACGCAAACCCCAGCTGTTGTCTGGAAACATTCACCTGCTCTGAGCTTTACTTTAAATGACGTTAGGAAAGATCTGACGGTGAAAGCTGTGATATCTGTAAAAATCCAGAGAATTTGAAAGACACATCAAAGCCGTTACAAGGCAAAACAGGTTTGCAATTAAATGCCGCGTGGGGCCCATAAAAATGGAAAAGAAGAAGAGAAATCCGGCACAATACACAGATGAAATAATAAATCGAATGAAAACTAAGTCAGGCCTGGCGGCACATCAAACAACTCTCATCAACAAAGTCAATTTCACTGATCAAAACTAATTAGTACAGAAGCAAGCTTTAGGACAGGGCGGTGCTTACCCACAACTCCCAGTGTCTTGTTCAGTATGCTAATGCAGTGCCTTCACTAAAGTGGTGAAATTTGATTGCTCTAATCGGATGGGACTCGAGCCAGCATCCAACTGCAGAGCTAGTAATGAGTAGCATTTCTGCAAAAACTAAATTCTATATTCAGCAGGTTATATTGTGCATGTTGTTTTTAAGAACGCTTGTCTTCGCAAACTTTCATCAAATTGTAATAACTTGCTCCCACTAAATGTCTTTCTCTTTTCAGTGATGTCACAAATCCCTCTCTCAGCCACTCCCCTCTTCCCAATGGGTGAATTTTCCTCTACAAATCCAGTTTCAGTCAGAAATTTGTTTGCTTAAGTTTAACCTCAAAATAATTTTCAAAACATAAGTCCGTACGGTTAGAACAGTCAAACATTCTTTTTCCTAACACCAGGATATTGATTGATCTGACCATTTAGTTTTGATTTTCTCAGAGCCTGTGCTGTTTTTCCGGAACTCTCCTGTCTGTGAGAGATGTGAAAGCCCTTGCTTTTCAACAAGCAAGTTGGCTTTTGCATCAGAGCTTTTGTACAACCCTGAACCCCAAACTGGCCTAATAATGCCATAAATTCAAGACCTTTATCGTCAACCACCAGACACCAATTCAAAGAGAATTCAAAGGAAAGCTACAATGAAGGATGTGTGTACTGGCTAGCGGCTGGTGCAATGTACATGCAACATTGTACGAATCCTCTGGGACTTCCTAGTGCAACTAATTGTGCTATCAAACCATTCCTTGCTGCCTCCCCTGGTCGACTGGTGGTCTACAGACACTTCAGCAGGTAATCAAGTGTAATTAAGCCCCTGGCTGGCACACTAGCAGAGGGCATGGAGACTAACAGCGCTACGGGTCGCTAGCATGGCAGTCCCCCTGCTGCTAGCGAGTGCCAAAAGTGCGCTAAAGGGGGAAGCGACAGAGGCAGGAGGCATAGCGAGAAGAACGGTGTGCTAATGATTGATACAGGTTGTAATCAAGGTGGAGAGGGGATTGAGGAGGCGAGAGACGACGCTGTAATGCTAATGATGCCTTGCTGGGTTACTCCGTCGCAACTTCACAGTTGGCGCGAGGATGAGACATTGTTTAGTGTCTAGTTTGCAGCGAGCAGCTGGCTAGACTGATTCACTGCATATTACATAGCAGAAAAGAAGCAGGGAAAAATGGGATATTGACTGCAGTTGCACTCAAAGGAGAAATGAATGAAAACTAAATGAATTCGGATGCAGCCAATCTCAAGAAATCAAAGAGCAATGTGTATAAATAAGCAGCCAATGCAGGGTAGAGAAATGAGCTCTCTCTGAAGCTAGTCTCCAAACCCCTTCATTAAACATCATGACATGCTCGTACCTTTAAATAAAGCTTTGCAAATCTGCCAGCTCTGTGAGCAAAGAAACAGTAATGCCTGAGGCTATAGCATTCAAATATTAAATATCATTACAGAGACCTATCAGACTTCTGAGTAATACATCTTGTGATGTTAAAATGTTGATATTCAATTAACCGTTATGCGGGCCATTTTAATCACACCAAATTCAAATAAATTACTTTGAGATTGGTCTTCCCCTACCCCTCTCAGATTCACTTGTTTGCAAAATAGATGGAAGAAAAAGACAATGATACTGAGACAATGAAAAATAGCCAATGGAACTTAACCTCTTTTTTAAGCATATTTATATAAAGTGCCAGCCACTCTCAATAAAGGAGACTTAATGAGGTGGTCAGCTGTGATCGTGTATAAAATATAAACTAATATAAAAGCTCTGTGTGACGCCAAACTGAAACAAATGTAGGAGCAGAGGTTCTAATGAGCCCTGAGAAGTGTTACAGGAACAGCTCCATTCATGACTTCCAAGCCTGATCCACCCTCTCTCTTCTCCCCTCTAGCACATCAATGGAAAATCAATGGTTGTCAGAGGAAAGCTATTTCTCCACCCTTTACTAAAAAAAGACGTTTTCGTGCCTTGAATACCAACTGCTGCCCCTGGTTCAATGGCAGAGACATTGTAATTGACGGAAAGGGATATACTGTACTGAAAGACTTGAAAAGATCATGGCTTGCGGGAAGCTCTCTAATTCTGTTCTTTCTGGTTGTATTAGGTTTGGTTGCCGGAGTGATACATTCATGCAGAAGCCACATTAAATGCAACACTTGGACGCAACTGTTGCAAGCATCAGAACTTTAATGTTTAGACAGCGGCGGGTCTGGAGGGTCACTCCCAGTGACGTGAATGCTGAAGCAATGAGGGAGAAAGAGGAGTCATTTGTCTTAGTCGCTTGCTACTCACAACCTTGAGAAAGTTTATTGTTATTTGCCACATTTTTGTTAGAATATCACGAGTGCAAATTATCTCCGCTGGGTTGCAACCCAGAAATGTTATCTTCTTATCAGGTCTCTTAGGAGTGGAGCCGCGACAGCAGGGGAAAAACAATGCGTAGTTAGGATAATGAAATGGCTTATCAACTTTTAAATGGGAGAAAGTGCTTTCCATAGCTTTTATTGTTGATGTCGAGGACGGTGCACAAAATCAAACTCTTATGTATCTTGGTGCAAATTTATCTTGACAGAAGGTAACCAAATGAGGTATGTTAACATTGCTTGACAAAGTCATAAACAATACTACACACTTTAAAAGAAATTAGGAACAAGACTACAATAAATATAGGTTTATATGCCATGACAATAAACATAGTTAGTCATCTTCATAAATTTTAACGTTTGCTTTCAAAGACATTTTGCATGCACTTTTAAGCAACCTGAGTACCGTGTCAGGTCACCACTTAAAGCTCCACATAAAATCTATTTCCTGAAGCGAAACCAACTCACTCGCAATTAACTTTTGACGCCAAGAAATATTAAAATTCTGATGAATGTAAACCCATTGTGGCTAATGCAACCCATTGTTGCATCACTCTATAAGAGACACTAATGAATCCTGTCAGGCTTCGAGAATCGCATAGTAAATTTCACCCTGTCTCCTCCTTTGCATACTTTTACATATGGCTCAACTGCGAAACGAGATGCATAACTGCATACAGATCAACTGGACTGGACGACTTCATTAAACACCAAATCTCTCATAACTATAAAATATGCTGATGACGTGCAAATGAGAAAGTTAGGAGCTGTTGTGCATTTATGGCCTTATAGTAAACTATTACATGGTCCACAGAGGCTCCTCACAAAACAAAGTTTTACCTCAAAATAGTTTCAGATTCCTTAGCGCAACAACAACTCTTAACAAAAACCTCTTTTTTGAGGATTGTTGAGCTATTCCATAGCCACCTGAAATGAAAACAAAGTGAATTATCGCAACCTTGGAGTGGCAGTGATGCCAGACCATTGCTTGTACCATCAACTCTATTGATCTATTGGCGACTGCACACTGACCTTTTGGTGCTGCTTTATAACAGTAAATGTCTCTGTTGCATCTTTCTGCCTTTTATCTTCTCGCCACATTTTTACAAAATTAAGCATTATGCATATGATGATGATAAACACGATAAACTCTTCAAACACTACCACGCTAAATTGTTATTTAGAAATAAATACAATTATTTTGCATTTTAAGTCCAATTTGTGTAAATATGTCTTAATTTTGCTTGAATACTGAGTTAAAACAGAGATGTTAGAAATGCAACAGTGGCTGATGATATTTCCAGTTCACTCACCATACTGAGTATTAAAGGTCAGGTTGAGTGCATTGCATTGTGGGATATGGTATCATGTGCAATGTGCTCTACTCTAGGAGCAGCAATCCATAGTGTGTGTAGTGCAAGAAAAAAAAATCTACTGGGATGCTCAATGAATGTGTACAAAAAAATCTTGAATCTTGAAAAATCAAAAAATTTCCTGCTGTTTGTCTATTTCCCTTTTTACTCTGTAATTCTGTGTAAATACATTAAGACTTCCATTTAGATGCCTACAAACATCTGCTACCTCATGAACAAAAGTTGCAAACATTCCTTCTGTCGGCAACTTCAAGCATGCAATCGTTTGCTGAACATGGGGACGATTTTCCATAAATTGAGTTATTTGGGAGACGAAGGCAACTGTGAAACCCAACCAGATTTTGCGCCTCAAAAAGCACAAATTTCCTGTCTGCAGGCACCTGCAGATGTCATGCATTTATTATTAGACCTGCACTCTGATACATACTATCAGGGGACCAACAAACCAACAACATGAGACATGGAATGGAGTTTGTCTCGGCAGGCGATCGCGCGTACAAACCCGCAATCTAATTTGAGTGTTAATTGGAAACAAGCCAGAAAAAACGTGCTCCATCGTGTAGAGTGACTTTTGCACACAAATGCTTTATTTGGACAGGATTACTTTTGCAGTGTTTGACTTATTAATACGAGTTGTGATTTCACATACAGATTCAAACATAATCGAGATCTCTGAAGTTATCACTAAGGTGGGAGCGTCTGTCATTTAAATGTGGGGTCACAGTAATCAAAAAACTCATTGAAATAAGTTATATATATATGATTAAAGAATTATCATATATATATATATCATATAATTATCACACACACACACACACACACATATAATTAATTATGTATTACATCCATAATTAAGGATAGAGAATTACTTAAGATACAGATTATAATGGATTTTTTGATGGATAGAAGGCCAGCTGTACTCTACTAACTGATGTGAAGGGTTACACCAAAACACAAAACACACAAAATGATGTTTTGTTTTGTTTTATTTTATTTGTACAATTTAGCCAACGGCAACGAATGAGAGGCACTGTGAAAAAATATAATATGCCACAATAAAACATTCCTATCCGATTGGGATTACACATCTCAGAAGATCTCTGAGCTAGCAGAAAACAGCAGGTAATTTGCTGTCACTTTAACCAGTGATGTGGGAGGAAACACTTACAAGACAAGTTTGAAATGTTACCTAAAATGACAAATAATGTCTGAGAAACTTAAATTTCCTCAACCTCCTCAGAGACAACTAGCTTCATATAAATAGGGCTGAAGAATCATGATGTATGTTTTCCATCATATGTATTCATACAAGTGCTGCTGTACATGGTTCATTCATCAAATAAATCCTAATAATAGTAAGTAACATTTCATGCAATGTAGGTATTAAATCATGTCAAAATCGTATAGTATTAATATTTTATGCATGTGCACTCTTTCACCAAGTGTCACCAGACAAAAGTTCTAAAAGACTGAAAAAATTACATACAAATATAAAAACAATTAACATATAATTTAACTCTCTCACATTAATTAGCATAAAAACACAAAAAATATTAAACATGGTCAAGTGTCAGCAGTTCTATGTCTGTGTTGTTCGTGAATAAAGTTCTGGCTCTTAAGCTTTCTCTGGTCTGACACATTGGTGTGTGCGCTGCAGGCTCAGTGCTGACTGACATGCATTGATCAGCTGCATCGAGAAGAGCGGCGGCCCAGCTCAAGTCTGCCATCCATTTTGTTCTCTTTCAGTGACCTCCATCCCCTACAGCAAATTATAGCCACAGACAACTCTAAGATGAATTTATACACCCAAATGTAAATGTGCACATGTACACATGCCAAAGGTCATTAGGTGTCCTGGGGGGTGTCATCTAAGAAGTGCATGATGGGATAGAAAAACAAAGGTGAGGAGATGTCGATAGAGATGGGGGATTCATTACATACTGTCTTCGGGCAGACAGGCTTAAGAGAAAGGAAACTTATTGATGGAAATTGACCGCAAACTGCAATTATCTGAAACTAGTGAAATATAAAGAACTAATTTACCACTGTAAGCCAAAAGTCAATCCTCAGGTGTATAATTTGCACGTGGCCTTCCCCATGGCTTTGAATGCCAGCCCCTTCCATATACAACAAAAAGATGGGGTCATTATGGCCTGATATGATGAGTTCCAAGTCTCAGCTTCCTAAAGGAAGTCTTTATTCCATGCCTCATCTTCTTCTTTCTATTTCTGTTCATGATGGCGTGTGCCATACTGCAAGCTTTGTTGGAGATAATGATGTCTTATTAAAGGGTACTTCTATTCTTCATGGTAGGTTAAATATCTCCTACTTATAAGTGCTGAGACACGAACAGTTAGATCTTGGTTTTACTGAGTCAATCGACCATTATTTAATTTGGTTTTATTAAAACAACTGAACATTTTTAAATAATATGTTTAAAGCATGGCATAGAATGACATCATTAAAATGTCACCAGTTTTTCTCTCATTCATAAATCGAAATAAAAAAATGATAGAGGTCCACCAATAGGGAATTTTGCATATACCGATAAATAAGGTGCGAAACGTGGCAGATAACCAAGTTAGCTAATAGCTTTTTAAAATCAATAACATGAAAGAAACCTTTCCTCCACATGTAAAAAAGTGCACAAAATACTGGCTTAACCATGAAATAAACTGATATACAAAACCAATATACACCAGCCACAGAAGAACACACACAGAAAAAAAGTATTGTTGATTATTGCCGATAACCAAGAGATTAAAAAGTACTGAAAAATATGACACTAAAAAATATGACACTAAAAATATGACACTAAAAAAGTACTAAAAAATATGACACATTCATTGGTACTGATGAATGTCATATTGATATATGTGTAGGTCATTACTCTTGAGGTTTAGTGGGACAGGATTCTGTGGTTGAAGGAGCTTGCCTGATAATGGCTTGATTTACAAATCAGCTTATGCATTAGGACAGTAAATAGGGTCATTTTGATGATTACATGTATGTTCATATGGCAAGCCAGTCACATAATTTAACACTTGACAACTTAAGATAAAAGACAACCCCAAAAATAACAATGTTCAAGTCCATATTTCATCGTTATATTCCAATAACCCATCACAGACTAATTCTATCATTATTTGGAAGGGCAATTGTTCACCACAGCAACCAAGCCCCACAGCATAACGAATAATGTTCTTTACATTTAGCAGATGAGATGATGTATTGAAATCTACAGAGCATGGCAGTTTATGTGTCTGCACCGATTGTAGAGACATCGGGAAAAGCAGGATACAAAAGTGATAAAAATAAAAGTTTACTTAACAATGAAATATTTTGAATTAACGTGCGACACATTTTGGTGCAGACACTTTTTGCCAAAAATGTTTTTTCCTTTGTTTGTCTTGCTGTTGTATCTCAGTATTTGTCCACACCATCCCATAAAAGTCATATGTGGACAAATCTGTTGCTATAGTGACAAAATAGATGTTCTTCAAATATCCCAATACGGTTTTAGTGATTGAGTCGATATATACTATAGGGCTAAACAACTTAACAATAAAAAAAATAAGCAAATATTGTTTTGTGAAAAATATTGTGATTAGGATCTAAACTGCAATCATATTAAATGATATAATGATTAAACAAAATCTGAGAAAAGAGATTCTGGTGGCATTGATATTTTTAATTTTGTACCAATACTGAAAGTTTGTTATTTTAGTTTGTACCAGGTCTCAAGAATCAATGTGTACACTTAGACCCCCAATATAGGGTCCACGTCTTCTTAAATCACTTCTATTGCTTTAGCTGCTACACACACAAACACACACACAACAGCCTGCCCCCCACTGATGGATACTGACAGAATAAAAGATTCATGCAAGCAGCTGGGCAGTTCGGCCTACATCACTGCCCTTCACATCTCACTGACAAGAGAAATCTCAGCCAGAGAAAAATCCAGTCATGGGCTCCTTGTTTGGCCTTTATACAGCTCCATTTAAAAACAAACATTGATACACACCAGCCACCGTGACACCGTCTTTTCCAAAGCTTTGCTCTTAACATGATGCAGTGATTGTGCTTTGATCTGTTATGACGAGCCATAATATGTTAGTCGACATAAGCACAGAAGATCACAGCAACCAAATAAACAAAAAAAGAGTTTTATTTTCTTACGATGGCCAAACGGCTCCTCTAAATGGCGGGGCGATATTGCTATCTGGTATGTGTCTTATACACACTCAACGAGATGGAGAATTTCTCACGGATTGCCAGCCGGAGAGAAACTACAAGGAGGGAAGCAATTCACCCCACCTGTCTTGTCCTATTTGAGGAAGTGTCGTCGGCTGGGCTGGGAGAGAGGTGATTTGGTGTTCTCCTGCTATGAGATATAGAGTGGCAGAGACTTCTCTGTAATAGTGTTCAAACATACTGTGTTCACCTGGATCCTGTAGCCCAGTTCCCTGTGTGCCTACTTTGAATCTGTGCCTACAAACACTGCGAATTTCCATGGAACTCTAACTCCCGTCATTTACATTTGTTGTGGAGGTTGGTGGGGGGGCTAAAATTTCCCCAAAACAACGGAAATCTCACAGAAGACGATGAAGAAATCAGCTTACAGAATCTCTTACACAAGACAATATTACAGTCAAATAAGCACAGCATATCCAAAGCCTTGATAATAGTGATAATCACAAGAAGCAGGTGCATGTTATTGAATAAGAACACACACAGACACACCACACACACACACGTCATATTATGTTTATAAACACAACTCTATGCTGATTGTGTTTGTTCTTATACAGTGTAAGTAAACTGCTCAAGCAAGATTGTTGCTCTCTTTTTCTCTGTTTTACTGATTCTTCACAATGCATTCTGGGTATCTGCAAAACCACAAGATACTTCCACAAAATGGTAGACACGCACCGACATATCGGTGGCCGATATATATCAGCCAATCAGATCAATGATCTATTTTATTAACACAAGTTCATATATAAGTGAGCATGTAACAAATATCAGTATTAAAATATGCTTAACAGCTGTTTGTTAAAATTGGTATTGGCCAAATGAAAAGAAATCCTAGCAGTGTATTCCTACTAAATGATACTATCGGCATCTTAGAAAACAACATAAGGCTCCCTACCTTTTGCAATAGCCTTTGTGTCTGCAACATGCCTATGATACTTTTAAATGTTGCCTACATAGGCAGCATCCTGGGTTTAAAAGAGAGTTAATACCAGAAGTACAATAACACGTTATTTAGGAGCGTCTGCCCTAAAAAGGAAATATGCTCTGCAGGCACTGTACTCCTTCCTTCCATTAAATTGGCTAATGAAGCCTCTAGTGACCATGTGCGCTCTCCGGAGAAGGAAATTTATCTTCACACGCTCCTGACACGCTGGGGGTTCTGCATGAGCAGTGCGAAATGAACTCGTTTTTAGTAATGCAAAATACTGTGTGATAAACTTTGCATCCTTTTCAGTGTTACATATTTGTACACGTCTCACGCTCCTTGGATTACCATGAAAGAATAAAGGCAGGGGAGGTCAGAAAGGTGGTCTTGTGGGTAGTATGCATGCTTTGGTCGCCCACACAAAACACATGCATATGTTTGGCAAAGTTTTAATCTGTAATAAAATTGTTTTAATAAACAACAGTTTGCAAAGAACAAAAAATACATTAAAGAAACAACTTAATTAACAACAAAATTAACAGGGATACATCTGATCTTTGGACTATAGTGAGTCATACAGTAACTAAACGTTAACTATCAAACTGAAATCACAGTTCAACTCAAAGCCTTAGTTTTACAAACTTAAGTTAGCTTTTTTCCCTTTTCCCCCAATAAATATAAATGATTAAATCATGTAAATTACAATGTCACATGGTGGCCAGTAAGGGCCAAGCACACGCTACAAGAGAGAAGCTCTTCGCTCTGTGTACAGTCTAATACCTGCAGGTCAGTTATATTTTTAAGACAGGGCTTAGTAAAGCATCAATTGGGACTGTCCTGAGTTTAGAGACATCTAGTCACCCTTACACACTCCACAGTAGTACACACTCCACAGTAGTACACACTCCACAGTAGTACACACTCCACAGTAGTACACACTCCACAGTAGTACACACTCCACAGTAGTACACACTCCACAGTAGTACACACTCCACAGTAGTACACACTTAGAGAATTTTGGAATAATCATTACATTACCAGTTTATGTGTGAAAAGGTAAATATCTCACACACTGAAAACCAGCAAGATCAGATTACCCACCTCACAGCAGCAGCTAAATTACCGTAATGTGTTTCCTGACAAAAGAACGACAGACAGGAAAAGAAAGAAGGTGACAAACGAGCACCTCAAAAACGATGATTTCATGAATTTAAAAGCAGGTGTGCTGCCCCCAAGGGGGGGGGGGGGGGTTTGGTTGGGTGCAGCGTTGTGACATACATCAGAGGTGGTGTCTGACCTTCCCCGGGCTCAGTGATGGATGTTTGGGCCAAAGGGCTGCTGGAGGCTTTAGCCTCTGCTTCTACATCCGTTTTAACTAGCCTTCTAGAAGTCTCATTACGTAAAACAGACTTTTAAAAGGAAAATTCTGGATCTGTCAGATGGAGACCACCTCCCATGTGGTAATCTTAAGGTGTGGCAATGATAAACATTGCAAGATATCGACAAAATACCAATTAATCAAGAAATTGGACAGATCCAAACTAAACCAAGCATTAAAGAAGCAGTTCACTAAAAAAAAAGATTTTTTGATTTCTATTAAAGGCACAGTGAAAGAAATATTTTTTTTAAGTCAAAGAATCTAACAGGCATGAATAAACAATGTTTTGAAAAACAGTTTGGTAAAATAAACCTTATATACTCTTAACAATAAAGGTTCCTAAAAGGTTCTTTATTAGGCTGTATGCTTCCATCAAGAACCTTTAACATCCACATAACCTTTGCATAGAACCAAATGTTCTTTGTAGTGTTAAAATGTTTTATATGCTATAAAAAATAAGATACCTTTTATGGCATTGCTGTGAAGAACCATTTTTAGCACCTTGATTTTTAGGAGTGTACATGAACTTTTAAAGGAAAATAAACTCCAAAATGTCACCAGAGTGTAGAATATGGCTGCTTAGAAATGCAAACAGACCATTCAGCAGTGCTAAAGCATCATTCCAGACAATATCCGGGAGTTGTGTGTCTCTCTGTGGTTCTTCTGGCTCACATCTCAGAGCCACGTTCAGAGTCATTCTTTACCTTCACATCAAACCTTTATTAATGTCTCTGCATGCTTCCACATTAACAGTCTGACAGAGATCCACTATCACACACACACCAGTGACACACACTCGCACACACACACCAGTCACACTAATCTTTCCAGAGACTATTTTTATTTTCTCTTTAGAATCATTTTCCATTATTATAATAAACACAGTAAGCAAAAATGTGCTGCTGTCCTGTTGGCCTGAGAACTTTGATGATCTCAGATCAGCTCGGAATTTAGAATGGCTGTCATCACTGTTTGAAGGGGATTGCATTTCAGAATCTGATGTGAAGTCCAGGTCTGTCAGGCAGATAAGACTGGAGGTGGTGACATGGAAGACAGTATCAAGGGTTTGATATCAGCCGTGACATTCAGTGATCTCTCAATCTCAGTCTATGTTTGGGTTGAAATATGAGCAATAATCAATGAATACTGTGCAATATACAATTTTTAAAAATAGTAAGTGAAACACTAAGCATTATTCTACAACACATTTTTTTTAACAGGGGCACACTTGTCACGTGACCTGTTGGTGTTGCATGTGGTGCCCTGTCAGAATGTTAATGCAGAATATAATACAGAAAATAATGTAGCTCATCTAAGAATTCTGTGTATATGGACAATTTGCATAATTTGCATGGTGAATTAGGAGTCTAAACCCACACGTTCTTACACCATCTCAGCAATTAGAGTTATGAGCAGTTTCATTATAATTATCTCGTTTCCTAGTTTCAGATATATAAGAAACTGAATAAATCATCCTTTAATTTATTTTCTTCACCTGATATTAACTCTAATTTTGAGTATTTATTGTATAGTACAGTACTTTCTGTCGATATCTATCGGCTGGTAACTGTTTCTGTATCTGTTTATCTATCTGTATATCTCTATCTGTCTTTGTCTGTGCATGTCGGTCTGTATCTATATTTGTCTTTGTGTATGTCGGTCTGTATCTATATTTGTCTTTGTGTATGTCTGTCTGTATCTATATTTGTCTTTGTGTATGTCGGTCTGTATCTATATTTGTCTTTGTGTATGTCTGTCTGTATCTATATTTGTCTTTGTGTATGTCTGTCTGTATCTATATTTGTCTTTGTGTATGTCTGTCTGTATCTATTTAAATCTGTCTTTGTGTATGCCTGTCTCTGTCGGTATCTATCTATGTTTTCTGTGTCTGTCTGTCTGTCTGTCTGTCTGTCTGTCTGTCTGTCTGTCTGTCACACATATATACACTGAATAGTTTAAACATAGCCTCTATTTCTCTAGAGGTTGTCATGTTTATCTTAACACAGGAGGAGCGCATATGCATCTAAATGATCTATTAGTAGTGGAGATAACAGGCCCTGTGCTTTACATAAAACCCTGTAAAACATGCTTCCATAACTTACTCGGTCATCAGACATTTCCCAGTTACACAAATGTAAGGAACACAATTAGACAGATTAGTGACCACGTTTATATAGGAATTTTAAATGGTCTTTAGGGTGATGATTCTGAAACTGTCTGGTTAATAGTGGACAAAAAAAACTGTGCTACATTCAAACAGTAAAATGCAACTAGCCATATAATTGTGGATTGTAAAATAAACAGGATAGCTTAATAAACAGGCTCATCAATTTTTAATAAGGAAAGAGATATTTCTGCCATGTCACACCTGGTAGCCCAGCCCCCACTGAAAAAACTGGACATAAATCCTTCTCCTCATGTATGTTAAGTATCAAACATAGAAAGTAGGAGAAAATATTTAATTTGGCCATATTTGATTTAAAAAGAGAAAAAGTTAAAGTAACATATGTCAGACATGGTAACCCATACCCGAAATGTGACCTCTGCATTTAACCTATCACTGGTGAGAAGTGACCACATACACACTCGGAGCAGTGGGCAGCACATTACTGTGCCCAAGGATCAATCGGGGGTTAGGTGCCTTGCTCAAGGACACTTCAGTTGCTGGAGTTGAACCAGCAACCTTCTGATCGCAGGCCCAACTCACTTACCAGTAGGTCACAACTGCCCCTTTAGATACGTGGGTACACATTACTGCAAGTGATGAATTTTCTTTTTTGGGGGAACTATTCCTTTAATCACATTTTTGTTTACTTGTACAATAAACTGTTTCAGTGCTGTGTTGAGTCACCACTTGATGTTTAACAACAAACTGGAGTCCTGAAGTAAGTCGCTCACAGCAATACGGTACAAGGAAAAATATTTAAAGTAAAAAATAAGTTTCATAACCTTTTCTGAATATCACTACTAAATGATTATTATTTTAAATTAATGTTATTTGTGTAAAGCTTTCCAAAATACAGAGTTACAAAGCAGCTTTGCTGAAAACAATCCCCCAGTAACAAGCCAAATGTACACATTACAATAACTATACATAGGCCAAATATTTATCTCATACTGATTGATGTTGCCAATGTTTGACTGACAAACAGGCCTGTGATTAAAATTGCATTAGCTGAACTGCTTCTGTTTTAAAGCTTTGTTGTGGTTTGGTTTTAAATGTCTTATTGCTGCTAAATTTATTCAGCAAACAGCAGTGTGTGTTTGCCATAATACTGACAAGAATACTGATATTGAATTGAAATTCCATTTAGAACATGCCAGCGTGTTATAACATGTAAGGCATCAATTACTAATTATATATATATTATATAATATATATCACTATAATATAAGATTGAATTATATTATATCACTATCTTATATTATAGTGATATATATAACTATATATATATATATATATATATATATATATATATATATTTTTTTTTTTTTTTTTTTTTTTTTTTTTTTTAAAAAAAAAAAAAAAAAAAAAAATATATATATTTTTTTTTTTTTTTTTTTTTTTAAAAAAAAAAAAATATTTTTTTTTTTTTTTTTAAAAAAAAAAAAAAATTTATATATTATATAATTATTTTTATATTTATATTTATATATAAAAAATAAAACAATAGTTCTACAATGTTTTAATTAATCCAGATGTAATAACCTTGTCTAACTACTAATACCATTATCTATTATTTAAGTTTTAATTTCTTTTTAGCTTATTTTGTCTAATTCTGCCCTTTTTATAATTTATATTATATGTTGTTTTTCTTGAATTTCAAAGATTTCAGACAGGCTCTTAAATGGTTAAACGATAAGTGATTCAAGGTGAATTCCCATTATTTTCCTCACTAAGGTAATTGAAGTACTTCATCTCTCTTATTTTACCATTATTAACTTGAAATCCCACAGTTACAGCACTTTAGACATGGTACTTTTGGAATCATTTGTAATGATTTGGGAGATTTGGTTTTTTGTCACTGGGAAATGTTTATTTGTGCACTTCTGAGACAAGCACATGCTTGGCTTCTCAGGTTTCATATAAACTCCTGAGGAAAAAGATGGCTAATGAATCCTTCTCAAAACAAGTCATTAGCTAAACTTGAAACCATGTTCCCAAGGGAAGGAACCAAACTGGATGGAGGCGTGTCTTTAAAGAGCTCACTGGAGCTTCGCTAATGTACAGACACATTCAAAATGGCCAGCGTTCAAAAAATCTAAAAAAAATAACCATTATAAATTGTTTATAAATTATAAACACTGAGATCTTGTTCTCTGGTTTAAGGACACTAAAAAAGTAAATCTTGCCAGTTTCCATGCATACAACAAAATCCTGTTTCATCAATCACTTTGATTGTGAAAATTATGTATGTCCTTTGAAGTTTGCCATAGCTCATGAACTTTGTAAATAATGTTGACTTTGACATTCTCCCATCTCATATAAAACACTCTGATCATAAAGATCCCCTTGTTTGATCAAACCTTGTTAATATGCCTTAATACATAACCCACTCTAACCAAATATATACAAATACAGACTACAGAGTGACACTGTAATCACATGATCCAGCTGTATGACATGGATTGTGGGTATGCAGGCATCAAGTCTGTATAAATCACGGATCAAATGCTGTGAAATTGGTTTGGATTGTTTTCCCAAACCCTGCTCTGTCACTTAGGGTTATGTTTCAAGTCCAGTTTCCACAGATTTTATATACAGAGTTTATACTGTCTTCAATAAGATCATGATTAGAAAACAAGACAAGCCCCATGTTAGTTGCAAACTGCATTACATTTAAACAATTTTTCATTAGTTTCATACTTTCTATTATTTGGTAAATTCCCCCGGTGAATCAAATCAACAGCTAAAGATTTTGTTAAAACGCTTCTTGGTTTGCTAAAAACAAACATGGGTAGAAGTTTAATGGGGATTCTACAACTTCTACAAAAGCTAAAAATAACCAAACAAACAAATAAAATCAAAGGTAATGAGTGATGATAACACCTTCAGGTGGCAAAAATTATCTGTGGTAAAACAATATTTAAGAAAACAAAGCACTTTTGACAAATAAAAGTTACAATCAAATAACAAGGAAAATTATTAGTTTCAATAAAAGTAATGGAACAAATAAGTAATCCAGTGTCACTTCAAATCCAAGTCTTTTTGCGTGTGTTTCATTAGTGCATGTTACTGTGAAAAATGCTTGGGTTAGTAACCTTGTATTAGGGTGTACTCACAGTAGGCATAATTGCCTTGTACCGAGCCTGTGCGTGATTGTAGCTATTTTTGTATACAGTGTATACATCACTGTGTGAGTACGTCCTATTAAAATATAATATTTTTTATTATTAAAATATAACAACAGCATCTGAATCGATTTTTTGCCTGTCCTCATCTAGGCCAAAAAATACTGGCCAACTGCCGAAAAATTACTTCTAACATCGTCACTTGAAAAGGCATTCATAACCCATAATATGTTAACGTCAACATGCATTAAATGGCTGCATTTACATGACTTTAATTGTACACATTTTAAAAAATGCTTGGTTGTGCAACTTTTGCAGGTGGGAAGAAGTGAAAAATGCATTTAAAAACAGATAATGACAGAACGGAGATGTCCGAGCCAGCGTCTACAACAGCACAAATTCAAATCCTGAATTAGCACCAGTGGCTTTTTGTTTTTGCTCCTCAGACTGTAAAGCTTCATCAGTTTGAAAAACTTAATGACCCAACTGAAACCCTTTTAGTCAGGCATTCATCTTCCCAGAATGCAGTTATTTTTCTTTACAGCTGTCTTTTCATTCACAGTCCGCCTTTATATCTGATTATCTGTTTTTTGCTTCCTTCCTTTAAAAGCCTATAATGTGTTTCATGAGCTCCTGTGGCATCTTTGTGTGGTTGGCACACAGGAAATCGATACAGGTGCATAAAGGTGCGAGTGGTCGCAGCGATGAGCACAGGAACTAATACAGACGCTCAAACAGCTGACCTTTGAGAGCCATTCTGACAACAATGCAGGTCCATGCTGGAGCGGGTTTTCCTTTTGAAATAACGAGTGTTTTTAAAGATTTTGCTAACAGTCTGCGCTCGATACCAGGCTGCGGTTGACCTTTCACAACAGGTTTGCCGTCCTGCGCTGCAAATATGCTTTGTTCGCTGTAGACCAGCAGAACTAAACAACTGCTGAACATACAATGTCAGGAATGAGAATCAGCATGCAGTAGAGAGAAACCGAGAGAGGGAGGGAGAGAGACCATACACGTGAAAGTGTATGAACACAGAAATTAATTTAATTGTGTCTTAATTATTTAATTGTGTGTACCAAAAACAGTATCATGATACCATGTCCAAATAAAAGCTTTTAAGATGTAATGTGGTAATACCATGGTTTTAGGCACAGACATGGATTTCTGGTCTTGCATCATGATGTAGGCTTGGTAACAACGTGTTTGGGTATGTAGCATGGAAGTACAATGGTTTTAAAGAAATCTTATAGTCTTTGGTCAAGTAGTGTAACAAAACAACTTTTTTGAAGTATCATGGAGATTTAACTAAATATCTTGGTAAATTAATGAATGATCATCAGGTTGTTACCATGGTACCTGTCAAAAATCATGGTATTAAAAACCCTAAAAAATGATTACCATGCCCAAAAACCATGTTATTATTGTGGTGCGGTAACCTTCCTTTTGGGAAGGGTAATACCGTTCTTCTTTTTAACATAGATGTGTACTTGTGCCTAAGAGGTGTCTAAAAAAAAACATGGTATCACCATGGTACTTTGCTGAAAGAAACGTAAAATAAACGTTTTAAACTGTAAATATAAAAAAATGTACAGACACATTACAGTCAAACAATAATCTGTGTGTGTATGTGTGTATGAAGATCAAACAGCATGCCTGCAGACACAATTAAAATCACCTGACGGTCTGACAAACCCAGAGTATGTCATCCTACACTCTTATTTAAAAATCCATTACAGTCTTGTATAAGAAAGCCGTAGGGATTCTCCAAAAACACTTGGTCTTCATCCTCTCTCGCTCTGTTTTTCCTCGCTCTCTTCAGATTAAAGGGGAACGCTTGCTTTCTGTATTTCTGTAGGTGTTGATGTGGTACAGCGCTTGCTAAAGTCACTGAGCATCTCAACATGGTGGATGTGTGAAGTTAACAAGAAAAATCACTTCAGATTGACCTTTGAAGAACTGAAACAACTTGTGAGTTTATTTCTTGGAACAGCTCACTAGAAAATGAATATTCTGAACTTTACTCACCTGTGTGTAGCTTCAAACCATGTCCTTCCACGTGACTTTTCTCTGTCAAACACAAAAGGAGATGTTTAGCAGAATGTTCCGAATGTTTCTTGCCCATGCGTTATGTTGTTCAATGAGAAAGTTTTCAGCTTTTTTGCGCTTGCTCATATTCAAACTTCCCACACTGTGTTGGGTTAGGAAGTACACGAGAACCAATGATGTTTAGTGTCACTAAAGCCAAACCTAATGCAACATGACGCAACAAGTTTGAATATACAAAAGCACAAATGAAATCTGATGGTTTATTCAAGATTTTCAATGAATGAAGACTTTCAGCAAACATCTGGTGCACAGAATATGCAGCTCAGAAGAATTTGTTTTGGTCTTAGAATTTGATGAGAAATGACTTAGATTTTCTGACTTTTTGATTGTAGGCTTCATATCTTGGCAAATCTGAGCACAAGATATCATTGAGATCTCTTCACATTTAGGAAGCATCTAAAAGGTCTCCATTTATTTCTATTATGTTCAAGGAGAAATAACTGAGATTTTGAAAGAGATCCCATATGATTTTTCTTACTTCTTTGAATGCAGTCATTGGCTTTGACAATGATCTATACATTTTCATACCCCTATAGTCTATATTGAATTGTGTATATTGTGTGTGGTGTATTTACCGTGTTTAGTGTTTTTTTGTTGTACAGTGTATCACATTCTTAACTGCACTGCTGCTAGGACTACCGCACAAAGTTTTCACTCCCTGTACACCTGTGTCAAGGATGTGACAAAAAAGTAAATTAAATTAAATTGAAAACAAGGATTTTAATTTGCTTAATACAATTTGCTTGTTTAAATGTGTTAAAAAACTGTGAATATTAATGGAGTCTGGTGCCTGCGTGTTGTAGGGTCATTAGCATGCTTGAAACGAAAAATCCACGGCTCACAAGTTTCAGACTGATAATTACTCATTAACTGCTGTTTCATATCCAACAAGGAATTTCATGTTTTCTACTTTTATATTCAGCATGGGAACAACTGTCTGTATGCTATTCTGTATTTGTGTGTAAGCACATCCAAAATTATTCCCTTGTACAGGGATGTGGGTTTTGTTTGTGTTTGTAATGGCGTTTCAAATTATAGCTGTAAATGACAAAAACTAATGCCAGTGTAAAGTGAAAAAAGTGAAAAGTATGGTAATCCATACATGAAATGTGACCTAACACGTACACAAACACACATACACACGGAGCAGTGGGCAGCTAACACAGGGAAGCGTACAGGCAGCAACTGGGGGAAACCTGCCCTGATAAAGAGCACTTCAGTCATTTTCTGCAGGCATTGGGAATCAAACCTACAACCTTTGGGTTATGACACTCCACCATTAGGCCATGACTGACCCTGTCTGGTTGTGTTTAATTCTATTGGCTGTTTTCCAGACTTCGAGCAACCCAGAGGCAAGAAACAGCAGACAAACATCACACTTTACAGGAAGAAACACTGCCAGTTTCATTGTTTTACCCATACACCCGTACCAAAGCAAACTCTTAGTCAATATGAAATTACATGAAGATTAAGCAAACATGAAACACACAAAAAAACATTTAGGTTAATCTCAATAAACCTGTCAAGTACATGTCTGGGTCAAATATACCCCTAAAAACAAAGAAATTCTATTATGTTTGAGAAAATAAAGCATATTTTTGTAGGACATTAAGGTCACATTGTTACCCCTCATTATTGAAAAAAGAAATCGGTGAAACAGGAAAATGACATCATGACAGCTAATGGCACGACAAGAACACATATCTGGACAGGGAAACACCCTGGATAGGTTGTCAGTGCATAGAACAATAAAAAAATAAATCCACCACATATTAATTTCACTATCCCACATTTTATTTTTTGTGTTCCCTGGGAATCAAACCTATGACCTTATCGTTGCTAGCCCAATGCTCTACCAACATATCTGCAGTTCATCTAAAGTCTTTTTGAATTGAATTGTGTGTCGGGTCATGTGACCTCAACACAGCAGCCTGCCTGTGCAAAATAAAACAGGTTCTAGGTCCCTGATATAAACACATTTGTCAAAGCAGGTGTTCCACAAGTAAGCAGAAAGCAGGTGGATCATGATGGATGGATAATGTTAGAGGTCACATGACTCCTCACAAAATAGGAGGACAACAAAAACTCAATTTTTTAACACATTGTGCGAGAGGGGTCAAGGTGAGCTGGTCAGGGTGGCCCATGTCTGTTCACATTTACGGGACCGCTGCTTGTCTGTTTCTGTCTCGCTAACTTCGGGGAACAAGATGGAGTGATATAACCGTAATACATCTCCAGCTAACCTGACCATCTGTGACACCACAAAATTGGTAGAATTTAGCAGAATTGTTTCTTCGCTGGAAGGGAATGTGACTGTGTGTGTGTGTGCGTGTGGTGCGTGTGGGATACATCTGCAGTCAGATACTTCAACATATCCGATAAACAGCTTCCAGGCAGCAACAACAGAGATAGCTTAGATCTGCTGAGGGATGAAAACTCTATTGGCTCTGATTACTTAAGCACTTTCCAAACATCTCGTAAAACATACTGTAGTCTATAAACAAACAACGCAATTAATAATTAACCTTCCCCAACCAAATTCACCCTCTAAGCGCTGTTAAAGTGAACAGAGCTCTCGAGATGCAGCGAAGCCATTTTCCACGCTTGTTGAAAATCAGCGTTAAATCACTTCAGAAATCAATGGGCATTCCAATTGCTCACCCACAACGCACATAAACGTCTGCAATATATTACACAGAAAAACCCATCACTGAAACTAATGAACGTAAATACCGGCCACGCAAATAATGAAGTGTAAATCTTGGCCTCACGTGAAAGACTGCCGAGAGAATAGACAAATATTGTCTGCGTTGAGAAGAGAGCCGGAACAGATGTATTCAGGCGGTGAGTGATTGGTTGTTTGTATGAACCAGACTGTTTGTGATTTACAGAGACCCTGAAGAGTCATTGGTCTCTTGTGAAGTCAACCAGCAAGGTAAATTTAATTAAGCTGAAAGTGTCACAGAGGGACCACATTTCTCAAACCTTTAAATGCAAAAGCAATGTGGTGATTATCGTTTTTGACGGCCCACGTGAAACCTGTGACTTCGTGAGTATCAGCTGGAATGGGGAATCACAAAGATATCTATAACCTTGCACCTGAGCCAAAAAACATTACAATGTTGTCCTAAATATGCCCTTTGCATTTTTCATATTATTGCACCCTTGCAAAACTGTCTAAAGGTATCATAGAAACTAATTGTAAAAATGCAACGTCAAATGCAATGTGTCACTATGCATCAATTTGACAGTATGAATTAAATGCACAGATTGTCTTTCTACAGAGCATTTGATTGGACAAAACTATGTGCAGTGCAGAATGAGTCATTAATATGTTTGGTCCAGATTCCTAAAAGAGAAAGACTGTACATTGTTAAAATCTGTTAAAAGTACAACTGAATCTCAACTTTTAAAAATACACTGACATATAGATGGTCTCAAAACTAATGTGCTTAGACTAGCTACAAACTCTCATTTTAATTTCATGGGGTCTTTGAACGCTGCCTGATAAATTGGGCCAGTTGACAAAGGCCTGCTGATACCAGCAAAGGATTTTTGATTATTTCTTACCCTCTACTTATAACCCTGTATTTCCTTTTTCTGCGTAATATAAAAGTATACTTCAAAATCAAGCTCGAGCAAAAGAAAAATGTTATGTTGAAGATTAAGCCCCTAACAGTACAAGAACCTCCAATCTCTTCATCTTTCTACCTTCTAATATTTCGACGAAACCCCATCAAACCCAGCAGTAGACATTGAAAGCTACTGTATTAGATTACTGTACATAATCACTTAAGCTCATTTCATAGCTGGTTTCGTCCTTTGTGTACTAATTGGAAGTGGCTGTCATGTGCAGAAGAGTGAATTGTTTAGATTTACGATGAGGGGAGACAACAACAACCGTCTGTGACGCCCAATAATTAGCTGAGAAGTGGCAGTACTCTCTGCGATAAGCTGTCTGCTTTGTCAGCGAAAGCTTTGACGCTCAGATAATGGTGTTCTGTGTTACCTTCTAAACCTGAATGTCGAAACATGCTCATTCTATTAAAAAAAAACTTAGCGTCATAAAGAAACCAGATCAGATCAACCAGAAAACTAATTCAATAAACCAAAACTTTGAATGTAAACTGATATGTATGTACATAAAAACATGCATTCTGTTGTTATATTAATGAGTCCAGTATGTTAAACAATGTTTTCTCATAATGCAACAGTGAAGCATCTGCCCTAACAAGTGAACCATTAAAAACAAGACACGTGATTAGGCTAACGCATATTAACGCTCTTAAAAAAAACAAACAAACAAAGAAATAAATAAACAAGCATCCTTTTTTACCAACTCTGTCCTAAATGAGGCGGAGAGAATTGCCCTGTGCAGAGGATACCTGATCACCTGAAGGTACAAGGTATCTGGTCCATTTCGCAACAGTTTCAGTCTCTGACATGTTTAATTGGGCAGCAATTCCAATGTTACGCATGGTAGCCGAGCTGGGCCTAAATTTCCTCTGAGTAACACAATATTGCATAATGACAGTAAGCTTAAAATGCTATTACTGCTTTTGGGTGCTTCCTGATTCGTCGGAATTGGTAATACTGTGCTACTTTGTCTGATAGACTATTGGTTGCAGTGATATACAAAGTTTCAAAGTTTAGTTCTGAAATGAATAAGTAACTGGTAAGTAACTATATCTTTCAGTGGAAGGATGGTACTTAATGAATTGACATAAAATTGTTTTACCAAAATTATGCATCAGTTAATATTTTTGTGGTATTTATTTTTAGCAATTAGGCTAAAATTGCCCAAGCAGTTATGGCAAATAACAACACGATTATGTTCACAATATAGCACAACCTCTTTTACCTTTAATTACAAAACAGATCTAAAATCCGATTGGACAAATCACGTTCATGATCACATTAATTGTAACATGATTACTGTGTAAATTATGAGCACAGGTCATTAGATACCCTAATTAAATGCCTAAATATCTTGAATGTACCTCAGTGGACATAAATACAAATAAGGTTAATACATTTAGATACCTGATTACGTTTTGCCATTACACATCTGGCACTATATTCAACGTATGACATTCTCATATTTCCTGTACTTGTGGCTGTGGGGGAGATAAGATTTCTAAGACTTGTGTTTGTGTGTTGTTGTTATTCTCTTTTTAAGCTTTTTTTTTAACCTACACTGTCAAGAAACAGTCTGAAATAACCAGAACTGACAAGTAATTATACGCACAACTTTCCTCATTCGTCTCCAATTATCCCTCCACACCTCAACCTCAGACCAATTATACCAAATTGTGCTGCTTTGTCTCATTTTTCGTGTCTTATTTTTGGGAAGGGAAACCATTCATTACTGTTAAGTGTACATTGTTCACTGGCCAATAATCTGAATAAAGTTTAAAAGGTTCGGTTAATGTGAAGCCTCAAAAACAAAAATAAAGCTCTTCTGTCATAAATTGATCTGAACTATATTTACTGAATATAGTCATTCTGTTTTTTAAAAGAATTTTGATTTCAATGTAAACAATGTTTACAACATTTCTGAATGTTGTAAACAGAATGGATAAAAGTATACATTTTAAAAGCTCAGGAATATTATGTATTATATATATATATATATATATATATATATATATATATATATATATATATATATATATATATATATATATATATATATATATATATATATATATATATTTCACACTAGCAAGGCTACAGCATATATTTCAATTTGCATATTTAAATTTTCAATATACATTAAAACTCTTGTTGTATTAATTAGACATATGGAGAACTGCATCCATTTTACTTTGGCTGGGCTTTAGGGGTTGAGTTTATTAATAACAACAAGCTCTGTATAATGTATGGTGCACCAGGAGTTGCTCCAAAACAAATGTCACTAGATCAACAGATCTCAGGCACCCAATAAAATTATGTGCATGTTCGAGTGTCATGGCCTCTAGACTGTAGACATGTTGCCTTTTCACACTGATCCATGACCAGTTTTTTGATTTCTCCTACAAAAGTTATGATTTGAAGTTTAGTGCAGATTAGTGGAAAATCACATTTACCAGGAGGCGACTACGACACTTAATTTCCCTTATGTATGTATGTATGTATGTATCTCCATCTTGCTTTTTCTCTCTTTCCTTTTTTCCTTCATTCCCCATTGAATTATTGGATAAAAAGAATGGCACTGCAAAAACACAGGTCTTGTTTTATGAAGTTCCCAATCTAAATGTCACTGCGGCCCACTGTAGCGCTCAGGATTGTGGGTAGGCAAACACCATTGGGCAGCTGTTTTACAGCGACTGCTGAATCTCCTCAGGATCTTGTCTGAGTGAGCGGGAGATGACAGTGAACATGTCTGGGACCCAAAAAGGTCAACTCCTGCTGCTGAGCATTGTTCGACAGACCATCTCTGACAAGTCACGGGCATGCATACTCACATTCTGATGCCGGGCAAACAGCTGCTTGTGTAGCCATGTCTCTGTATGACACGTTATCATAAGCTTTCTCTCTGAAGGTTGCAGGATGGAACCTCCTGTTGCATTCCTGTGCAGCGCTTTAGCCGAAAAAAGAATGCAAATGGAATGGAGGTAGCTCATCACAAAAGGGGTCACCTAACAAAACAAGCATGAGAAAAAAAACGCCCTGCAACAGTGGAAGCTATGCAGGCTTTGATTTATCTTGAGAGCCTACTTGAGCATTCGGGCACCGCAATACAAGCACTGCAGCTTTTCATTCAGCTGCAGCCCAAGGAAGCACTGAAAGTATCAATTGTACACTGTGCTGCCACTTAAATTTTATTGCTGTCCATATTTTTGCTGGTTAGGGAACATTAGAGAGGCGAAACAGAACCTCATTTGTTTGCAAGGCTCTTGTGGAACAGTGTGAACGGACAACAAACCAGCCGCTTGTGGGAGGCTGGCCGGGTCTTGCACCTTTAAGCCATAAAAGAGTGCAAGACTTATGGCCGTCTGGCATTAAAGAAGGATGGAGAAAGGAAAAAGGAGATCGATATTTAGGTTGATGCAGTTGGAAGCCTTCAAACGTGGCAGCTAGAGATGGGACCTCGGCCACTGGGGGGGCTAGCATCAAATTTACAATGCTGAAAGCCACGAAAATCCTCATAAACCATTGCAGGCCATTGTAATACTCCCTCCCACTGGATTCCTCTTTAAAAATAAAGGTGATAGAGGATAAAGCTTTGAGCAAAATAACTAAAGGGTGAAATAGTCAAGGCTTATAAATCACTCGACGGGGACAAAAGTGTTGAGCCGAGGACCACCAAAAACAGCTATGCGAAAAGTCCTTCAGGTGCATATCTGTGAGGACGTGTCAGAAAGAATTAATAAAACTGTCTTGAGTCATTCAATTTTAATTAAGGGCTTGAGGGGTCTGGGAAGTGAGTATTAAAGTGAAATGATCCCACCCTTTTCTGGCCCAACCCAGACCTTCTGCTAACCCCAAGGACAGCCTTCACTCAAAATGCATTTTGACATGCAAATAAAACTGCCAAGCAAAGCAGTTTGACGCTTCTATTACAATCTGTTGCGTGTGCCGAAGACTTTATGACATCAGTGGTCTTTACGCAACACTAAACAATTGCCAAATACATTGTTAGCAACTTTAGTCACGACAGACAGTTTTGTTTGGGCAATCAATTGTCTGTAGTTGATTAACAAAAAGAATTTTGCTTATTCTTTAGAGTTAATTTTGTCTATGTGATGTAAGATGTCTACTCCAAAATATGCTCATACAAAGCATCAACCTTGTAAACCAAATCTTGTCTCACATACACACACACACTGCTGTGCACCTATTGATTTACTATTAGATCCCATTGTAAGTAATAATTGTAAGACTATGGTCCAATGTTTCTGACCCTTTTAGAACTTTGTTGGAAGCTCAAATTCTCTGCAAAGGCAATTAACTAGTCACAGATGAATGTCACTAACAAATATTGAAAATATTTATGTCATAGGGCAACACTGACTTTTCAAAATCATGACATACAGTGTACATTTAAAATGGCTTATTTTTCCAACCAAACAAGACCAACCTAACACAAACCAAAAGGAGCCTTCCCTGAAAATTCTTGTTGACATGAAAATAAAACCACCAGTCAAAGCACAGTTTGATAACTGTGTAAAATGATTCGTTGTGAATGTTTAAAAGTGTCTTGGTTTTTGAGACAATTTTTCACAGTCAGACTCACTCAGATGGCCTAAGTTGAGCCCCTTTGGCATGCTATATCGCAATGGAACCGTTTTCAAATCAGGCGATGCATTTCCTCTTTTATTTTAAGCGATGAGACAACCATCACAGATTATGTAAACAATCTCCCACAGCTTTTCAAATGTCACAGCAATCTCTTTCCATACAGTCCGCAGACATTTATCACTGGGTTAAGAATGCGTCATTCCAACATGATAGATATTCAGGCTTCGAGACTCGGGGCAACCTAATTATAGAACCTGTAGACGATATGGGTGAGAAGACAGGAAGAAGTAAAGAGATATAGAGGGGGATATTTTTCCTCTATGCGACAGTAATGTCACCCCCCAGCGGACTGGATTTTGTGGCTGATTTAAACTGCCTGCAGCTTCCCAGCTGAGGCAAGCTAGACAGACAGACAGGGGTCGATAATAGAGGCACTAGCAACTCTTTTCCACAACATCAAGCTACGCCATTGAGAAGCGCTCGAGGAAAGACTCAAATAAACAAGGGAAGTGGTTAAGATGTGAGAAGACAGTGGCGAAACTGCCCAAGGAGAGTAAACGCATCTGTGTCGGCTGCAGCAAAGCCAAACAACTAAATCCAGCCCCAGCCTGAACCTGATTGGCTGTTTCTGAGTTACAAATGCCCTACGTCAACCAAAAAAAAAGTAGAAGACTTTGAGAGTACCATATGACCCAAGGTACTTCACTCTCCCTACTCAAACAGATCTCTGTGTGTCTCCGATTACAGAAATGAGCCATTTCCCTGCAAACACCTGCTCAAAACCGCTGGCAAATACCCTAAAGAGTCACCTAGCCAGAGCTGGCTACAAGAAAGAGGGAAAATAAGGGCGACTTTGAATCCATTTTGAGCACAGCTCGGTCCCTGCTGTGAGTGATTTGGCTTGACATTTTTACGTTGCAATTAGAATCCTGTTTCCTTTCATTTTCGTTCCAGTGTCGTCATGTGATATTCATGGCTCAGCCTCTACACACAGGTTTAAATCAGGTGTATCAGGCCAATCTGGGCAAAACACATGCTGATGGTTTTGATTCAAGTCTAATAGAAACTTAATGCATTCATGAATGACAAACAAGATGCCACCTGATCTCTGGCAGTGGGGATAAAACCATATCCAATGCCGTAAAACAAGACTGAAAAATGCCATTAAAACCAGCCTCTATGAAAACCAGCAAGGCTAATTTCTTTTGGATTATGTCCTTTGATCTTACAGCTGTCCTATGCAAGTGCTAAGCAAAACAACCTACTGATTCAAGAAGCGTTCTTTACAGTTATTCACAAAACACTAAACGTATGTGTACATTGTTCATAAATACCATTCTTACACACTGTAAATTGTCACACTAAGCCAAGTATGAAAGTTAGTGTACAAATCATTTAGCTAACTTTTGCATAGCAACTTATTCTGCTTATTTGGAAGCATACACAATGTCAGTTTTCAACTATTTGGGCATACACTTCAAGGAACTATTATATTGATTATATTATATTGATATTGCATAATGACCTTTATTAGTTTTAAATGACAAAGTCAAATATTGGTTACCAGCTAAACTTGTGGACACATTTAGTTTATATTGAAAGCAACAGTTTAGAATAAGAATTCAAAACTTGATACTATAAACTGAAATGACAAAATATCTCACTTTTTACAGTAAAATGTGGTATACACCACCATGTATACACAAAAGATGTTACGCAAATAAACCACAATGTATATGCGTAACACCAAGTGACATGGCACAGATGATAAAAACATTCTGTGTTTGGTTATAAACTTGTGTTCCCATTTGATTTATTTATTTTATTTATTTAAATATATATTCAAGCTCATACTGTACTCAAAGATTTTTAAACTGCATGCACTTTCAGCAAAACCAAAGCCTGTTTTCACAAAATTACAAACACAATTTCATACTTTCAAAGCCATTGCATTGAAAGTATGAACTGACAAAATGTACTTTTACATTATTAAATTTGACCCAAACTCTAATAAATTTGCCCAATGGGTATTTTAGTTACTAGATTATTTTTTTTACCAGTTCATGACAATATACATCAAAATCTGAAAAACATTATAAAAAGGGACATGCTACCAATGCAGATGTGGGTTTGCATTATATAATATCCGGTTTATTTAATAAAACCTGTCAATGGTCCTCATGACTTACTATTCAGAATGAAGCCACTGTAACAATTTCCGCCAATTTTGTTGCACTGTGCAAGTCTTAAGTGTTTTTCAGTAACAAGCGAGAATGTGTTCAATTTGAGCATATTTATATTCAGAATGGTAATGTCTATTCAAATTGTAGCTCTTATTGGAAAGGTTTCTAAGCTAAAGAGACTTTCCGAATTGGTTTCATCATCACTAGACAAACAATATTTACTTTAGAAGTAGTGTTGACTAGCTTTGGGCTTTGTAAGCAGGGTAAGGGTGTGTTAACTAGCTGTATTGCCTCATGACCTGTGCTTTGCCTTTGTTGTCCTAAGTGGAAATGCAGTTGAAAGATAGTTTGGGTTTAATGAGTCACTTTGGCATTGTGTCAAGCATAATGGGTTGATTTTATGCTATACAACCAATTACTTTATCACTTTGGAAGGAAGAAAGTGATACTTGGGCACAGCAAATCCATTGAACGTTCATTCATTTGTATTTAACATTTAGGCTGAATGTTTTATGTTGCATATGGGCACCAAAATGCCAACGGTCCCCTGCTATTAAAAAACTATTTTAATTGGCTGCCTCAAATTTTTCCTCCGCTAAACTTGCTAGGGGACCACTCAGCTGTGCAATTTATGGCAGCTCTGTGAATATTTTGAACATGTTCTGTTAAAAAAAGCTTGAATCCAAAAACAGAAGATGAATCCCTGCTAAAAAGTTTAAGAATTTGCAAATACTTAAAATGTCTCTTTTGTAAAACACAAAATTGCCATCTTGGTTGTGAAACCTCATAGAAGTTCAATTTCATTCCCATCTGTGTAATATTTCTTGCCTTTCATTCCATATGATTCATAATTATTTGCATGTCAAGTTTTTGTGTCTATACAGTGAATAGCCTGGGGATTAAAATGACTCATTCTGAATATAGAACAGTTTATTGCATGTTAAATGTAGCTATCAAACCATACGGATTCAAGCCAAGATGGAATACGATCCCTGACATGCTAACAAAACCTTTTTTCAAAGATTTTTTTTTTTAATCTTAACTTGTCAAGCCTCTTATGAGAATTACTCATGATTAAAATCCCCTGCAATTTCTTACATTCTACTACAATTGTTACATTATAATACTGTTTGGGCAATTACTGCTTCTTTCACAGGAATTACTTTCACATTTCATTAAAATAAGAGCTACAGGAATAATTGTGTCTCGCACTCGTTTTTGTGTCCTCTCTCTTCCATCTCTGAGAGAAGCTGGGGCAGAGGAACAAACAAGCTGATGATAAATGAAATTTGTTTGAAATTACAAATAACAGAGGAGCATCAAGCGCCGTCGAGGGAATTCTGCATTCAAGCGCATGTTTTCACTGCAGAAGAAATAAAGTGTGTGAGTGTTAAAAGTGCTTCCTCTATTCTAGTGCTTCCCAAACTGTTGATGGTACTGTTGATGGTTGGCAGATTTTTCAAAACACAATTAAAAGTTCTAATTGTAGAAAATATAGTTGTTTATCTGATTTATCAACAAAAATGAGTGAATTAACTGATTGCATTAATATTACATTGTGATAAAGTATTTTTGTTGTACAAACAGACTGCTAATATAGTGAGTTTCTAAAAGTGAGACTAATTTATAAACTGGGGGGATTTGCAATCCAATAACTGTAGGTAATAGTTTTGAAGTTGATGGTATTTATTATTATTATGAACTGTTGTTTTATCCAGTAAAAACAGCAATATATTGAGATATACTATTACTTGTAAATTACTCGTACTGATATATATATGACATATTTTGGTCATACTGCCTACCCCTACTCTAGTGTCTTTATTACTGCACCTCTCTTTCTCTCTCTCACTTTCCATCTGTTTCCACCTGACAGTTCAGGCAGCCTTGACATGGGAGCAAAACATGCCATCACAGGGACGGTTTGATTTAGCCCTACTGCGCTCTTAACGTGCTGTGCTTTTGCAGACATTAAACGCCGCCAGCCTGGTTTCTATTTATTCATCTTCTGTCAGGAATCAAACTGACATGTGCCTCACGGAGTCGACATGAAGACACCAAACATTTCCCTGCTTTAAACCTCTGGAAAAAGATCAACTGATTTTAACCAATCAAATTAAACAGTTACCATCCATTTTTAAGGACAATATTGATCAATATTGACATCAAAATGAAGTCCCATTTCCTCATTTGACAAATTACCCACAATAAGGGGCTTAAACGTGTCAGCACATATGCCAAAAGAGCAGGCATTTAAAAAACCGGTGCCAGTGGGAGGCGATAGCTATCCCAGAGTCATGAGAGCAGAGATATGGATAGCCGTGCAAGATGATATAGTAATACATCTGTCTGCTGAGGGGGAGAGCCAATAACAGAAGCCCCTACTGCTGGCTGCAGAAACTGCAGAAATAGTCTTTACAAGCACTCTCCTGTAAAGGAAGGTTTCTGTTTTCAGCTGTGTTCCCAGAATGCCTTTTTCACTCTTAAACACTTCGGGGCCATTTCGTTTATTCATGCCATTTCTTAATAAAAAAAGACACGTTTTGATATAACAAAAGACAAGTTAACCAAGGAAGTGAAGAATCTTCAGAGCAAAAAGAATGAATTCATTTTTCACGCATGTGAGGCAAGGTGCCTAGATGCTGTTTTATCAATGGCATAGCTCCCCCTGGAGGAGCAACGCTGAATTATATAAGCAATATCCTTCTCACCCAATTCGTCCTCTACCCCTCCCCTTCCCTTTCCACACCATAGAAAAGCTCTAAGCAGTCTTGTCAGTGCATAATCACAATCTCGCTAAGCAGCCTTCCTCATGGTTTTATTACAAAATGGAAGACAGACATTCATTTCAGTACAAAAGCTAAATTCGAAGCGCAGAGCTGAGACTTTCGCTGATTACCGACGTGTCAAGCTGACAGATAGACTTGGAGTTTATTCAGTCTATTGAGGGCTGACTTATATAAACCTAACAAGCCTTTTATGAACAAAAGGATATAACCCAAAGGACTTTCAAACAATCCTTGGTCTCATTTTGTGATCAATATACAGCTTTTCCCCACTTCCTCCTGCCCAAATCCTCCAATCCCTGTCTAAAATGATGCGTGTGGAAAATCTGGCAATGGATTGGAATACTAAACAAAGCAAAAGCGGTTCTGAGCTGCAAAAAAACTTTTTGGGCTGAATGGTTATAAGTTTAAACATAAGCATAACTATACTGCATTTGCACAAGTATGTATATATTGTCAGGTGCTTGTTGAACACAGAATTTCAAAATCATAGGCATTAATTCCAGCTAATTTCACTTCCGGGTAGGTTTTCTATAAGCTGTTGGAACGTGGAGCATCATTATGGTCAGGCACTGATGTTGGACGACAAGCCTGGGGCCTGGTTCACAGTCAGCGTTCCAATTTATCCCAGATGTGCTCACTGGGCTTCAGGCCTGGGCTTTGTGCAGGCTGGCCAAGCTCTTCCACACTGGAACCAGTAAACGATATCTTTATAGATGCTGGAACAGTAAAAGACCCTCCCCAAATTGTTACCACAAAGATGGAAGCACACAGTTCTCTAGCATGCCAATGTGTGGCATAGTACTGAATTTAGTCTTCACTGGAATTACCATAACAGCCAAATTCAATTCAATTCAGATTTATTTGTAAAGCACTTTTCACACTGCATAATATTTCCAATAAGCTTTACAGATGCATGTGTCTATGTTAGTCTGTGTTAGAGGTTAAATCAGAACGTACAGTTGTAGGAGTATAAATTATAGCATTTACAATTAGTTTTACAATTTCAAAATTAGTGTACATTTTAAGGCACTGAGATTATAATGCATTTACAACAAAAGTTGGGACGCTGTGTAAAATGTAAATATAAACAGAATGCAATGATTTGCAAATCTCACATACCCATATTTTATTCACAGTAGAACATAGACAACATATCAAATGTTGAAAGTGAGTCATTTTATGTCTATTTTTAAAAAAATAATTAGAGTTCCAGTTATCCTTAATCCTATTTTTTGCAATTTATTACTCATGCATTATTACTTTTTAGGGTGATTTTACTGTACCTCTAGAACTCAGCAGAAAAGTCACAGACAGTGAAATCATCTCAGCTCATTGTCTGGGCAGCCTAGCCATCAACGGTGACACTAAGCACTTCAATAAAGTGCCACCTTCAATCTTTGAAGCCTGTGAGACTTAAAAGTTTTCTCAGGTTGAATATGGCTCGTAAACATCAGCAACAAGCATTACACTGAAGCAATTCTCTCATGAGGTCAACGGCATATTTTTATTGGTTTGTTAAGTTTAATGTTTGCATTGTAAAGCTGAACATCTCTAATAAAATCTGGAAGCAGACACAGTAATGTCCCTCTCAACCTTGTACGCAGCATAGAAACTGGCGGCCTATTACACTACTTCACTATTACGCTGCTGTATTGACTAGAATTGCTTTCTACAAGTCTCTACAGCGAATTGACCTGCAGGAAACATCCATTAATAAATATACCACTGTTTTACAGGAGGACTGTAACCATCCTCAATACCCTTATATATTCTACTTCCCACTATACGTGTATCCTCAGTGTATCCTGAAATGTATTTTTTATGCTTGTGATGTGACAATAAAAAGGTTTTAATAAAGGTTTTTGTATATGTCTACTAGACATACATTGCCTTGAAGAGTTTATATTAATGCTGGACTAGGATTGACAGTGCAATAAAAGTGCAAAAGAGACCCATTCTGTAGAAAAAGTACTCTTTCTCCAGTACCATGCTTCACATATGAACCATACTTCAAATTTTATTTTCTGCTAAAATAATAGTAACAATGTTTTATGTAAAAAGCACCTTTCTAGACTCCAAGGGTGCTTTACCATGTCACTTATGTCAACAAGAAAAGAACACTAGCATATAGATGGCTTTAAAGCAAACAGACATATACTAAAAACCACCAAACGTCATGTAAAACAGAGTGTAAACCTCTCTCTGTCAGTCAAATAAAAGATGAATTGAATAGATGTTAATTGAAAAAACCTTGTCAACATTAGTTTAACAATCAAATCAAAATTCATACCCATAAGATTTTTCCAAAATCTTTAATTGCATTTTTGGTACCATTTGCTGCGTTCTGCTTTGAAGCAGTTTAGCAACATACATCCCATCAGATCTCTCCCTCTTTCTGTCTTTCCAGCTTTAGAATCAACTTCTAAAGAGCCGGTGTCTTTGACTGGGATATGAAGCAGGTCGTCGGGCAGGCAGCAACATGGTTAGTTCGCACCAGGTTTTGTTTTCAAATACTGGGGGTTGGAAAATGCCATGACTGTGAACGGATGAGTCTCAGAACTGCCAACTTTGCTTTGAGAGCAGTGGGGACGCAGAGGACCCAAGCCCTTCTCCTAATTAACTATTTAACACCTTAGATTAAGAAAACAGTGAATTATTGAAAGCAGAGAGCTCTGTGGGGAAGAAAAGGACAGGCTAGAAAGCCACACTGTACTGAAGAAGTAGAATGTGTCGCAGCATGTTAAATGTCTTTAGAAATGAAGCGGCTGTCTGATAGAAATGCAATATGCAATACGTAATAAATTAAAGTGAACCATCTAATAAAAAGAGAAAAGAAATCACTTATAAAGATTTAAGAGATTTTTTTAACATAACCTCATAGCATGGTTATGGAAATCAATGATGTTCAGCTTTTTATGCATTATATATTTTTGCATTATGACATAGACTTTACATTACACGACACCTCCCAGTATCAACATAGGACCAACAATATGCATTAACATGACAAGCTGAAATTCACAATTTTGGTTTCTAAATGGTTTCTGAATTGGATTAACACTCTTGACAGCCAGTATTTCCCACATTTTGTTGGCACAACAACATTTTATCCCTAAATGTAACTCCAAATTTGTGCCTGGGTTGTACTTTATTTTGCCTTGGAATGGCACGTCACACAACCTGTCTGTGTTGGCATCTACCTAATTTGGCAAGCTTTTACCAAATAACAGATGAATCTTTGACGTCAGAAACAAAACATATGGGAAGCCTTTTCCCCTCCCTTTTAATAAGCTTAAAAGTCACATTGGTTTAGTTGCATTTAGCATCATTTTATTCATGCATTCCATAACTGAATGACAAAAGATGTGCAACCCATCATTTGAGAACCATTTATAGAAATCTGTGATTTTCCCATCATGGCTATGAAACCATGCGAAGAAAGAAAATGTGCAGAGGCTGATTTGATGATTTAAAGTAAAATTGTGTCTAATCTGTGTTTTACAGCACAGATAAAGCTGATTTTGCACATCATTGCTTTTGCATTATGGGGCAGACAAAATTCGCTGCTGTAACTGGGCTGTCTCCATTTGTGACAGGAGAATAGCCACACACTTGTCCATTTGCAAGGCAGGAAGGGTGAATATCTTCTCTTACCACAAGAGACACATTTCTGTATCACATTTTAACCGGATAGTTGTCAATAGTTCTGTGTTTAGACCTTGTCATCATTATCTTTAGATGATAGTGGAAGATACAAAAATTTCTTTTTGCAACCAAAGGTGCCTATATTTGTCCTATTTTATTACCCACCATGTGAAAAATCACAATTCATATCTCTTTGAAAAGAAATAACGCAGCTCTCCTCAACAAGCAAGATAATTTGAGGTATTGTTCATTTCCGTAAACCAAACAGCCTGAGCAATTGCTCTATTGAAAGTGTCGCTAAAAATGGATGATTGTTGACATTTTGCAGAAAAAGAATACTTGAAGGTTTCAGCACTGAACCAGAAAGATTAAATACACAGGTCAATTTTCGGAAAGATTCATACTTGCAGTGCAAATGTTAAGACGTTTGTTTATAGGCACGTAATTGCATCTGAATATATGGAGTGCTTATCAGGAAAAGGCGCCACCTGCGCGCCGGAGAATACATTATCCGAGAACATCTGTGCATTGAAAACAGAAAAAAAATAATGAGGGAGATTATTTTCCATTCAGACCCCTACTTTGCCAGAAGAGAGTTCATAATTGCAATGTCAGGGCATGGGGCTGCATACACTGTTTAAGAGTTACAAATGCTTATAGATATATCCTGAACTTTGTGTAGCTGGCCTCATTGCATTTAAAAAATGAAAAATTCAGATGGTGCAGGGGAACTTTAATGCTGATTATGAAAGGGCTTTCACGTATTCAGGACAGTCACTCTTCATAAGCATATGCCTATTAGCATACAAACACACACAAATGAATAGATTAACTATCAAGCAACATTAATATTGCAAATTTACGTACTCTGAGCATGTGTGTGCGCTTTGGGGAGAACAAACCAAGTGGAATGTTCTCCCCAAGTGTCATGCATCTACCTATCTGCCTTTTGTGGATCTTCACAGCGGGACGTTCTTTCATTACGCTAATGAGTGAGGAAATGAATCGCTTCTATAAACAGACCCCTGATGCCCCCGGTGAAAACGGGTTTCCTGTGCGAGAGAGAAAATCGCCAGGCCCTGTGGTGCTCCGTTGCACATCGTTTCATAAAATGGAACATTCAGCCCGTAATGATTTTGCATTTAAGAACCTCACTGTTGTCTGTGAAACACGCATTGAAATATTGACCCAGCGAAATCAACATTTTCTTCGACAACTGGCGCCTCAGGTGAAGTTGTTTGCTTATCTGAAACAGGAGCTTTTCATTAGTGGTCTTTGCTAGACAGGCATTTCTGTTACAATTGCTCACACTCTGTTCAAATTCCTAACCGTAATGATTAAACTTTGATGCTTAATTTGTCCCAAACAGTTTATGCTATAGACATGAAAGTATTTTAGATTGTGTGGCTTGTTGGGGAGAAGTGATATTATTTTTCTGGCAAGTGATAAAACTTGTCAAAGAAGAAATCTAAACAACCTAGAAACCCCCTAGCAACCCTCTAGCAACACCCTGGTTTTGAGTGGCGAGGTTTGCGCAGGTAAAAAGCACTTTATATAATGTAAAAATCTAGGCAGTCCTCAGAGACTAGCTTGTTATTCAGGAATTAAAAATATAAATTATGATTATCTTTTGACAAGATGGTAAATGCAGTACTTTATACAGCAGTATCTGGACTGTCTCCTATATTAAAAGAGGGAAATGTGTGCAGTGGTGTCAAAGGACATAATTTATTGATCTTATGCGCTTTGGGCTTGCAGTGTCTGGCAGTGTTTAGAATAACATAAGCAGGCAGTGTGTGTCTCCAGAGAGGATGCTTGGCCTGTTGAGTTGATGTTTAGCAGTAGGGCTATGTGTTTGGAGCATTTAACTGTCTGTTAAAACAAACAGTGAGAACCAAGTCAAAAACAACAAGTTCAACAAATCAAAATATGAAACTGTAGCTTTTAGACTATGCCTATCAGTACCTATGCCTTTGAGATCATCTGTATATGCTAATGTAGTTCTAAAAGTTGACATTTGTCAAATGTAAGCAAATATACACATTTAAAATATACAGTCTTTCTTTTAGCAGAGAATGGAACAAAAAATACAGATGACTCCTCTGGCACTAAGGGGCGTGTCCAAATTTTTAAACTCCCACTCCTATAAAGTATGGTGAATGACATAATCAAGTCAGGCTTCCCATATTGTCAAAACAATACAAATACAATAAGGTAATACAAAAATACCTTTTAAACAAAAATTCAGTAATTTTGCATTGTTCTGTCACTGTTGCTGATTCAATTACTTCATTTACATTGTCATTTAATTTTCATAAACAATGCTGTAGTATATAATATTAATGCTGTAATATAAATAATTCTAAATGTTATAATAATTTGTACAGTGTACAATGCAACTCTGGGCCACACATGCTGTTAAGGAGTTGAAATGCTTAAATAAATGCTTATAGATATATTCTGAACTTTGTGTAGCTGGCCAGGCGGTGTAGGGAAACTTTTAATTGCTGATATGAAAGGGCTTATCACACATTCAGAACAGTCACTCTTCAAAAGCACATGCGTATTAGCATACAAACATCCCTGAATGAATAGATCAACTCAAGCAACATTAATATTGCTAATTTACTTTGAAAAATGATTTTATAAAGGCGAGCATACCATCTCATACGATCTGAGCATGTGTGTGCTTTTGCGACTGTTCTTCATCTTAAACCAAGTGGAATGTTCTCCCTGAGTGTCATGTATCTACCTATCTGCCTTTTGTGTATCTTCACAGCGTGACGTTTTGCCATTACGCTAATGAGTGAGGAAATAAATCGCTTCAAAACAGACCCCCGATGTCTGTTATATAAATAAATCTAAATGTTTTAATAATTTTCTCTTAGTTTACGATGCAAGTTTGGATGAACTGCCCAGCCAGACAAAAATGACAAGAATGGCTGATCTACAATTATTGAAAACTATTTTCTGTCTCCAGCATCATCAAATAAAATTGCAGAAATTCAGCTTCAAGTAGACATGGTCCTGTACCCTGGTCTTTGTTTTTCCAGATACTTTTTTGCTTCAAATCAACATTTGAATGCTATGACTCATCTGCCTGGGTTGGTTTGGTTCAAGGCTAAGAATTCTCAATTGAATTTTTTAATGCCTATGGAAAAAAAAATAACTGGAAGAAGTACTTCTGGAAAAGTGGGCCATCGCTGTTGTGCTCTATTGACAGCGCTGTGTGTGTGTGGGTGTTACATTACGGATTCATTGCAAATACAGTTGTTGCTCTGAAGATAGAGAGCCCTCCATGGTGATATGGTTATGTGTAGCTGGAACATGCTGTGCATGATATGCAATTGTAATACAGATCAGATCTTTGAAGCCACACGCTTGATAATAATATAATCCCTTATTCAATCCATTTACAGACTCTTAGAAGCTAAAAATATAGTTAACAATATAGTTAATTTGAACAAAACTGTAGTTGGAATGTTTGAATGACATTGTTGTTTTCAGTAACTAACAAATCTGCTCAACTCCTTGTTTCATCATTCAGGACGGTTGAGTCACCAAAGCTCCCCACACCCCTTCAGGGACAGAAAGGGAGTGGGTGGACATTAATGATAAAGCAATTAATTTCCACAGTCCATAATTAGATAATATGACAAAGTAACAATACTTTTACAGCAGGCCAAACAGAATACTAAAGTGTAAAAAGACTGAATATTTTCAGTATCACTACATATGGAAAATGAATTCTTCTGAAACACTAGAACTACACAGAATAGCATAGAATAGCATAGATAAAATAGAATAGAATAAAAAACCCATTACATTTTATAAAAGGTGTTTTATATTAGAGAGCTTTGCAGATTTGACAGTAATAAATCAGCCAAAAACACCCTGTGTGTGTGTGTCGTATAACTCTATTCTAATTATTTGTTAAAAACTCCATTTAAACCACTTTAAAAACCATGTTTTATTCAATAAAAATAATTATTATTGGAAATGCTTTTATTAATAATAATAATTTCCATTTAAACACTGAGAGCATTTTTAACATTAATATTAATAATCACTTTCAAAATTCTTTTTACATACCAGTTACTAGGCAACCACATCCCATAGTGTGAGATCCTGACCACAAAAATATCTACATGTAAAGTTGGCAACTTTCCTTACATGGTCACAAAGTTACAACTGTTCAAAAATAAGAACAGGAAGTACAATTTTACATTTTTAAAGAGAATATGAGTAGGGCTCGCTGTGCAAAACTCGTCACCACAACCCAGTGCATTGCTATGCAGTTTCTTCGGTGTACAGTAAAAGAGGAGCTTAAAAAAAATGTTCCTTTGCTGAGGTGTTCCAGGTGAACGCTTACTAGCCCATTTGAAAATAGCCCACCTCAAGTCTCTATTGCAGACAGGTCTTGGCTCAGCTCCATTCTTCAATGCAAGTCTGTGTGATTTCTTATTGCTGCCAGCAAGTCGCACAATTTCAGGTTCAATTCACGCCCCCACAGCGCAGTTATTTGTAATGGTGCTGTTTGCCTTGGAAAACACCTCATATACAAAGCAGTACGGTTTCAAGTGGATTAGCTGCTCGGACACCTTATAAACTGCCCTTGTGCTGATATCTGAAACTGACACAAGCCCACATTACCCATCAGCTCCTAGAGACCAACCTAAGCAATTCCACACGTCACAAGTTGTGGATAAATCTGCACTGGAGATTTAAAAAATAAATAAATAAATAAAATCACCCTTATCCATAATACAGGTTCATCGTTTCCCATCTATCCCATAGACAGAGTCGAGATTCACATTTCTGGAAGGTCCATCCACTGGCAGTATTGTCCCTGCCCTGCAGCCATCAGCAGGGCCCATTGGGTGCTGATGTTTATTTGGCTGCCGGCCAATCGTCTTCCCCCTCCAGGACCTTGATCAGACCACAAGATGAAGCATCACATTCAGTCTCCAATGCTGATTCAGGTTCTCTGCCTTAGAAGATCAGAAAAATGACTGCGGATTAAATTTGGATGACCTCCTTTGGATTTGGCTCCTTTATTTATTTATTAATTGTTTGAGTTTCTTCTCTAATATCAGCAAAAAGTACTTCCGAAGCTTTTCCACAAGACCCACTCTGGCAGCTGATATTCTTTTTTTTTTTATGGCGACCTGCCAGAATTTACATTAATGCATGTACAAGTCAGAATCTGCAGTTGTCAGAAATAATCTTCATCTACTACTGATGGGTTCTGTGTTTTCAAACTAGCCAGAGTCAGTTGAGGGCATGGCCCTTGTGTACAAAATCGTAGGCGGCTACCGTGCTGCCAGGTGAATCAACTTAAGGAATATTTTAGTATAAAACCATTCTGGTTTCAAACAAGCTTCCAAAGCACTATAATGTCATTTCTAAACATGTAGAACAAATTCAAGTGAGCTTTAAAAACAGCCAATCAATTTTGTAACCAGCGCCCAAATTGCATGCAAAGAATTGTGGGATATCCTAAAGACAGAATGATGCATCTATGCTGCCTCTGTGCAACATCTTAGACAGAACAACTGTGCCTTGATTTTGTTTAACCTCAGCACAAGCAAGGTAGCATTTTTCAAATTCTAGACGAAACAATATCTTTTTCAGGCCATGTGCGTTTCTGAGCATGAAGTGCGCAGAGGAACCATAAAAGTAGAAGGGTTGACGAGCCACAATTTCTCACCGCTTGAGTAAAAGTGTGGGTTGACCGCGTAGGTGTATCACAGAACTGGCAATAAAACAGTCTAAATCTCAAGTGAGTATGTTGTAATTCCGAGAAATTCAGAACGAGGGAAGGATGAGCAGTTTCTTGTGGGTGGTTGTGGGAAAAGCAGGGCCCATTACTGTCTCATGGCAGTAATTATAGTAGGTCTGTTTATGGTGCGTCCAGATGGCTGATCCTGCAATGTTTCTGAAGTTTAACTTTTCAGTTAATATCTGACGAGATCGACAGTGACTGCTTGAGGGTGCCAGATTTGTAAGCTTATTATCTTTTCGACTAGGGTCTGGATTGTTTCTGTTCAGCAGGCCTGGGTTACAATTCTATTCAAAAGAAGCAGACATCATCATTTTCGAATCTTCACACAGGTGTGAAGCTCCCCCCCCTTGTTACCTGCTCCTTTTCGAATGTGCAGGTGTTACACAAAGGCCTAACCGCGTGAAATAATTGTATTTCTTCTGCTCGAAATGACAGCCCTTATTTGTGAGAAAGTGTTTAATCCAGTGAAAAGCCAGACAGTCGACAGGTTGTTTCACTAAATGGATGCAACTCACTGGAGAATAACAAATGTACAACTGTCTTTTCCCTCTTTGAAGTACAGTCAAGCGAGAAAAGAAACAGAACTTTGGATAAATTGCTGGAACTTTCCTCAATTAATGATGGAAGGCATTTGTGTGGCCACATTTATACCTAGTATCAACATCTGTCTCTGGTGATCCAATGTCAAGTAAGCATCTGCAAACAGGTGTGAATGGGGTTGTATGCGCAGAACATCGCAAAAAATTCAGCATGTCCAACATAATGTGACATGCAAAATCGTAATTATGAAAATTATGACCCTCCCCAATAATCATCGAAATCCAATCACAAGTGGTCACTGGACATGTAAACAACAGATGTAAATGGTCCAATGAATGGTCAATTGAACAGTTAAGTATTGGTCCTGATGCCCCATTCCCAGAAGTAAACAAGAACTGTTGTCCACTGCTTTTCAAAATTCTAGTCCGCTTAAGTACCACATTGGGGACAGTAAACCAACAAAAATCTAAGTTTCCTACATCTTATCCAGCCTGTCTCTGTCTTGCCCAGGACAGTACCTACAATATCAGAAATGTTGCTCATTAATTCTAGACCACAGAACCATCAGTCTGTTGATGTTGTCGACACGGTTTAGAGGATTCTGTCAAGACTCGGCAGCAGTAGGATGTTATCGCGTATTTGAATGACAGGGCGAACGTTATCAAATTGGAATGATGCAAAACACAGACGGAGCTTCAACTATAATCTCCAGAGATATTTTTGAACACCTTTGACTGGTGGTGTTAATGAGTGCTATGGCAGGTACAGAGAATGCACAGCCCTTCTGTTTTGGCAGATGCAGTCACGAGAAGAGCAAAATTCCCTGCATTCCTCGGCAGAAAGTGCACGGGCTGGCCTTTAATGACATGATTAAAGTAAGCTCAGGTGGGAGTTGCCATAGAGACCCACCCATCCCTGATGCACTCAGAGCACTAATAACTTGTGACAGCTGGCACATCTACGTTTAGTCTGAAACATCCTCCCCAGTCCAACAACTAGAAAAACAAGAAAATGACTGATTTTCAACTTCCGTAATTTTGTAAGATCATAGATATATGAATAAGACATGACTACCCAAAATTTAAATCCATCAGGCCTATTGGCTAGTCAGAAATGTGGGCCGCCCAATCACTGAGGTAATAAGAAAGCAAAAACTAATGATAATGAGAGTCAACAAAGTGTGGAGACCCTAAGGGCTAAGGGTGTAATTTGGGACAGGGCCAAAAATGATACTAGACCTTGAATTTAGTCTTGGAGATTTTCCTAGCTACATCTTTTGTTAATGTTCATTAAGAATATTAACCAGCATTACTGCAACATATAATACACATACACATAATTAGTAGAATAAAGTTAGTAATTAAAAGAACAGTTGAACGATCCCGCTAACAGTCAGAAATATCATTAAAATTGATGTTGTATACTGTATGTTTTATATGTTTCCTTCACCAAGCCCTGACTGAAACCCTGGTTTCAGCTGAAACCACTGAAACTACATCCTTCACAAAAAATTCCACTGGTGGATTGTAAGATTTAGACCTGCCCTCAAATATTAAGACAGACTAGATATCTATCCCTCTCAGCCTTTCTTTTTATTTGCATCAAATTAAATATGATGTTCGGTCTGACTAATGTAAAAGACGGATCATGGCCCTGAGACACCCAGAAACACAGGCCTCTTTGGAGGCCCCGTCTTGTCTCAATTCCAAATCACAATGTCCAATAAAAAGAAATTACATTGTAAATATGAAAATTAAAGTCGCGTTGTGTGATATAGTCTCAATGTTGCAGTTCCGACAATAGACATGGGTTGAATATATTCCAAACAAAACAACAATGACTACAACTAGTAAACAACATCAAAGCTACAATAAAGTGTTCCGAGGTCCCTGTTAGTGCCAAGGAGGAATGGATAATATGTCTCATTTCAGTCACATTTTGCATTTACTTCACATACTGCAGTAGTCATTGGCACTGGCCGTTCAATCACTGTTTGTCTGCTGAATTTACAGCTGCAGTTGCCCGTTTTCAAATGTCGGGCCACTGTGGGTCTCCCAGCTGGAGTCCCCAAACAATCAAAGGCCCTGGGGCCCTCGGTCCATTCACCTGATGTGTAATCCATCCCTGCTGAGGTCAACAGTCACTCAGTTATAAAAAAACAAGAAAATTTTAACTACGCTTATAAATCTTCCATTTGTTTTTTTTACTTCACTGCATATTGTGACAAATCAGCTTAAATGCTAATATTTGAAAAATATAAAACCCACAATAGAAATGTTGTGGTGTTAGGTAAGCCAGATGGGACAGAACTAAGACAGAAAGAATGTAATGTTTTAGAAAGAAATGTTTTACAAATGGTATCTGGCTTATTGTCAAGATGCCATAATAAGGGCATGTACCTCACTTATGTACTGGGCGATCCAGGTGTATCATAATTCCAACCTGACACAGTATGTGGAAACTGGAGACCAGATCTCAGATCAATGTTGCCAAGAAACACAGAGAAAAGCTTGCAAAAACGCACAAGGGGTGGCTGTAAATTCAACAGCAGCACAGCTCAGGTTTGTGAACTAACGTAAAGTCAACAAAGTTTAGCTTGTTCAAGTGTTTCTTTGGTAAACATAGATGCTTGAACTTTAAACTAGGTTTTAATTTGGAATTATCTGTATGAAGAGTGTAGTTCAGTGTATATAGTTCTGTGTGTTCTGCTTTGAACTCTTCAGCTAAAAGTCTTGACTCTTTAATTAATCCAGGACTGTGTCTTTCATCAAAGCACACCTTGTAAAGCTATATATTGTTAGGTAACTTCAAAGGGAAGGTATTTAATGGCATACTTCCTTATTTATTTATTCACCATATTTGATTTATTATTAACGCTTTATATATAATTTTCAGAGTGACAGTAAATGCAAAAGACGAAAGACCCACCTTAATAAACCGCAATAACCTGACAATATGTGAAATTAATCCATACGTGAGCTATATATCTGCACACAATGTCCTACTGTGACATTTTATTTTACACTGTAAAGGTTAAGTGTCCTTTCTGATAGCCTTCACAAAAATGTCTCTAAAATAAGCCTTTAACAATAAGGAAATATCTTCACACAAATCAACACATTCAAATTATTTTCTGACGCTAGATCAAGACCTAATTAATGTGAACCTGTGATTAAAGATCGAATGCATATTCAGTTCTGTCACTGACAAACCCTGTGATAAAGGCGCCCTCTTCTGGACATGAACTACATTTTACATTTACATTTAAGCATTTGGCAGACCCAAAGTGACATACACCGCATTAAAGGTAGGCTATAGAAGTTATTTGTTATGTGCTCCCTGCCAAAATGCATGAACTAACTTCCTGCTCAGCATTTCTTTATAATGCCCCCCACCAAAAGTTCTGACTACCTTTACATGCAAGACAATATTGCAACTCTGCAACGCAACATTTATAAGCGATTTCAATTTACATAAGATAAAAATGCACAAATGATACTACAGCTTTTCTCATCTTTCTAAGCCATTTTGCAACAACTTTATTTAAATGGTTTCAAGATGACTTTTAAGTGGATGTATGAAGTCAGTTTAGTCACACTTTAGTCACTTTATACTGGGGTCTTTGAAATCTGTACTGAAAATTAACCAGACATGCAAGAACCGTTTAAATAATTACTTTACATAATTTGGATCTTCTGAAAATGTCAAATTACCTGATTCCTGTCATTCATAAGCTGTGCTAAATAAGTGACAAAAAATTTAGTCAAAAACTGACTAAATTGCTCTTAGATGGTTTCAGATGGTTTTAGAATGTATTCTCTTTACACAACAATCACATAATAAATGTAACTGTCCAATCTGCCACAAAGTTCTGGGATTAAGATCATTGTGCAAATCATAATAAGAAGCACACCAGTCAAACTTCAAAGGAAAACAAGCAGAATAAATCAATACGTACTCATTTTCAACCTCGGTCTGGATTTGTAGCAGGTGAGAGAATGTCTGAACAATGGACTATCGATTTTGTGCCAGCCTAATATATCCATTGGCTTATGAAAGTTAGCAGAAGCATTTGAAGACAACATTTTCTGAATTTCAGAAGTCTAACAGATCACCAAACCCACAATATTATAATGGTCTCCTTACGTCTCCACAACAGCCCTTCAATTTCTGTGTGGACCTCATCTAAGTTCTACTCCTCTGCAAAGAACTTTACTCCCATATGATGCTCTCATGGTTTCCCAAAAAGAGCTGACAGGGTCTGACACGCTGCCAGTTTATTTCAGCAAACGCGAGTGAAATTCAGATCCAGATTTACCCCAAACAGACCATCTTCTTGTCAAACTGGTCATCTTTCTGAATCATAGAGCTAGAGTTATATTTGATCATCATTTCACAAGTGAGTTTGTGAAAATGTTTCTGGATATCCATCAAAATTCAGCCTAACGATTAAAGCCAAAATGTTCAGTTTAACTTATTTTAACTAACTTGCTTAGAAAAGTTCTTCAAACTTTTACACAACCATGACAGTAGATGGCCTGAAACGGAAATGTAGCCATGAAAAGCACCACAAACTTTGCAGTTTGCAAATTGACACATTTTAGTGAAATCAAGCTTCTGTGTATGTGTGTAATGAATTTAGTTTGTCGTCAAAGTGTCGTCAAACTGTGTTAAACACTACAGAGACGAAATATTTTGTTAGTTAGGTGGCATGTTCAATCCTAAACTACACACATACAGCACACCATTGCAAAGACTGTCAGTGCAGTAACTATGAATTGCATAACTCACTCCAGTACTGATGATTTATGGCAAGTCATGTCAGTCAAAAAAAGAAGTGAATTAAAAGGCTGAAGTTATGTCAAATGATAAGTCATGCACACCACAAACAAGAATATTTATTTAATTAAAAGGTATGCATGACCAGGCACAGCCCTGCTGTACCCTACTAAGAGCAACTGACCTTCAATAAGCCACGCCTTAGAAACATTAATGACCAATCATATTTCAGCAGATATTGCTCTCCGCTATATTCTATTATCAGACACACATTTGGTCATTTCTATATTCATATTTAGGTCCTGTTTGTTTTGCTTAGTTTGAAACTGAATTTTACATAAATTATCCCAAATTACAAAATGGTTTTAGAAACAAGGAATTTTGTTAGCTAGTATGACAATAGACTTATAATAGATAATCTAACCTAGCAAAACACGTACTGACTTAAAGGTGTATTTAATATCTTTCACCTTTCTATTTTGAGATCTTTTGCGAACTTTGAATAACATTTGTATTTCTCAATTTATCACGCAGCAGGGTCAATTATGTATACAGTAATGTAGGTAATATAGATCATTTAAACATGAACGCTGCTTGTCCTTATTTTTCTCTAAGCAAGACGTTTCTGTTGTCCATGTAAATGAGCTTTAATAATATGACATGAATTAGATTTTGATTATAAATGTTTAGCTACTACGCTTCTATAATGCTAAACCAAGATGACTGGAACGATGGAAGTGCGAGTTTCTACGGTTTCGGGAAACAGTCACACCAACAGAAAGATTGATCAATGAATTTGATCTACTCACATGTATGCTATATTTACAGGGGAACAACTTCCATCGCTCCTCCATTTGTCAAATGTGCACTGTCGTTCATTTGTATAAAGATCCTTAGAAATTGGGACTTCATCGCTAAACTTGAAACTCTTCGCTTGGCGCGTAACTACAGAAAACGTCGAGCGTATTCCACTTAAAGATAGACTGATGACGTCAAAGTACCGCGAGAGTGGTTTGAGAGCCAACGCTTTCCGATTACTTTCACGGTACTTTACGTCATACTCCCAAAATTACTGCGGGTATCATATAATGAACTGGTGATTTACTGGATATATAATTCTTTAATTGAAATAATGGCCTCTTTCATTTTGTATTCATCTGTTTTTTCTTCTTTTATTTTCTTTGTCTTTATTCTAATGTTACTTTCTATTTCTGTCCTAAACATGGTTATGTGTTACTGTTAATTGCTTGATACTTCAAAAAAAAACGGATATCTCCAGTTCAGCCATGTGGGAAGTTCTGTATTCTTGTCTAAGCAAACAACCACATTTAGAAATCTAAAATATAAATGTCCACAAATATAACAATGGCGTAACAACTGGTTTAAATAAGAACTCACCTTCTAAAACTGCAGAATTAATTGCAACATCTGCCCTGGGGTGCTGAGCGGACATCAGCTCCTGATCTTTAATTATTTATGGCAAATGGAGTGAATCTGCCCACTTTTCTTCTATTATTCAATGTAATTTCAGCAGTATTTCACACCTGTCCTGATCTCAGTATTATCATTCCCTTCACAAGGCTGATGGCCTCACCACGAAACGCTGAGGTGATGTTTTTCAGCCAGTTTTTTAGCTGCCACAGCAGAGGTTACATGACAATTTGTGTGTCAGATCATTAGTCAGATGTTACTTTTTATTGTCTGTTGATGCAGCAGCGTACATACCATATAATGTATGTATAACACAATATAGGTGAATCGTATGTCTTCAAATTTTCAAAATCAAAGGAAAAAATAAATTATATTTGAAAAAAAACTGACGATTATTATTTTTTAACCAGCATGATATTCCAGTTTGTCAATCTTGTTAACAAGCAAATATCTCTGTTGTGGATTCAGCATCCAAAACCAAACATATGATGGCAAACCATACAGGATCCATTCTAGAATATGATGTGTCAAAAAGGCAGAACATCAGCAAAAGGGTTGTTAAGGAAGAGTGGGTAGAATTTAGAACAACCTTACCTGGTATGGGGTTTCTTATTTTTGTGGTCTCTGATGGCTAAACATTTCTATGGCAATAGACATAATAAAATCTAAGAAGAAAATCACACAATAGGGTTTCAGTAGCCTTGGCGTTTTCTCACTAATTAACAAAAAAACAAACTAATTCTTGTATTGCTGGATGCCAGATTTGTTTGACTTTGAGACCTATAATTAATAGCGACTTGCCACATATTGGAATTTCACAGAATAACAATCTTTATAAAACAAAGGTCACCCTCATTACCAGCATAGGCTTTTACCACAGGATGTTATAGCAGAGCCCTCTGTGAATTGAAAAGACTCATGTCACCAAAGCAACACTAGGGTCATTGTGGCAGAGATGGTAGAAATATCAACAATATATAATGATTAAGAGCCACCCAAAAACTGCATTTGGAGCAACATGTGGCACAATAACTCCAATATTCCAATTACTAGTTAAAGGAGTGTTGCAGGTTCAAGGCAGTGTTGCAATTAAACACAGTCACAACCAAAAAGCAATATCTACGGTACATCAAATGTTAAAATATGCATTGTTTTGAAAATAACGTCATTTAATGTCACTGCAAATGCATTACATGAAAATGATTTTTGGATTTTTAATTAAAAGAATGAGCCTAAATTATGCTATGTCTCTGCTAATCAACAGTATATCACAGACAAATTTATTTAAATCAAAACAAACAACAAAATACAGTTACAGCAGATTACATTATGCACACGCACTTTCAGTATGTGGACTCAGCAGAAGGCAGTGCACTGTACTACAGATGAGAACATATGCTAGCACTACAGTCCTGCAATGTCTCTGGCTGGCAGACACCTCTTCACTGTACGGACTGTTAAAACTTGTTCTGCAGAGGATAATCAACAGCTGCTCGTGTGATAATGAAGCTTCTCTCTGATGGAAAAGCTGCTGTTATATAACGGGCCTCAATAAGGTCAGAATGATCAACATGGGGATTGGATTTAATTTGCAGTTTGACCTTCGCTGTTTTGAGGGTTGATGTAATTTAGGTGGAGAGGTGCGAGCTTCACGTTTCCAAATTGCTGTTTTTGAGGCGTCGATGAAGCTAATGTTCACATTCCTTAATGTGAAGGTGCTTTGAAGAGAAGAAATAGGTGCAAAAAAATATTGTGACATCTCATGCATACCAAAAGGTTTTTGATAAGTTTTTTATGAACCATCTAAACACCTTTAAAATAAATTTAGTTAAAAATCAATATTTCATAAGATATTAAGACTTGTTTTCAGAGAACATGTCTTACCCCATTCTCAAATTGTTTAGCTTTGGGCAAAACTTAAACAACACTCAACAAAACTCAAACATAAAACGCAACATCTGTACAATTTTGCTTCTCAAAACCCATTACCAATAGCTGTCACCAGGGGGAGGTATGCGTACACAATCATGCTCTGTGGAACTCTGTGCTGTGTTTTCCCACTTCAGATTTAGATCTATTATTCACACCATCCCTTGCTTTGAAAGTGGACTCAGGTCTCATTTCAGTCTCACTTTATTATTGCTGCTCTTTAGATTTAATATTATATTGTTCTAACAAAACCAGCTAAATTGAACAAAACCAGCTCACCTCCTCTGTGTCCTGCATGTCATCATTACTTTTGTATGGAAACCTGTAATGGGCAAAAATATTTGATCAGAATTAAAAAATGAACCTGGCATTTTCACATTGTACTCTTGGGTCTAAACCAATTGCATAATCAGACTATCACTGTTAGCAGCAGCTGTTCAATGCTGTAGTTAAAGAATGACTCAGGAGCCAGTTTGACTGTGTTATTGAAGTATCTGTCCTTTTGGATTACCACCAAAACCTCATACACATGCACAGTATGATGCTTGCGCTTATTGTCTATGGATGCATTACAAAAGATGCAAAAAATGTGGGCTTCTCTCCAACATTATTCAGAGATAAGCAACCATGCACAATGTATTATTGTGCATACAAAGAGGCACATTGTGTTATAAATAGCAGCTCACTTCTACTGTAACAGTTTGCTTTGATACCAGTTGCAAATCATAAGCACTGCAGATCACTCAGGTGCAATTTGCTGATTGTTTTGGAAAAACAAATGTTTACATCAAACCTACTGTCTAAGCGCTGATTTCAAATGTTATAGCAAAAATGCACCCTAAAATATCAACACTGATCTACAATTAGTTGCATAACACAATAGCACCAGCTTTTCCATCTATTGTTCCTACAGAAGAGAGTTAAATTACACATACTGTCATCGCCACTGTGTCAGGGGCACTAAAATACCTCTAGTTTACTATGTGCCTGCTATAATGCACCTGTGCAGCATCAAGAATTCTCTCTCACACCTCGACACATGCCCCCCTGCATTAGACTCACTCTGGCTCACCCTTAAGCTTAGTGAAGTGAGGACGTGTGCTGCGAATGGCTCTTGTTGCCCTCGGGGACTGGCTAGTTCTCATAGCTGTCCACACATGGGACACCTGTTGGTCTGCTCATCAAATCAGGCACCACTTGGTTCACTCAAGAGCTGCTTGGGTCCTAATAACTCTCAACAGATCTGAAATATCCACATATAATTAAGCCTCTTTAAAGAATGGACAGATGCAATATGGGTAGCACGCCCTCGGTCTCACTGGGAGATGATAGTCATGTTATGATGAAGCATAGACACTTTGAGGAACAAGTACAGGTATGTTTTATATGTATATACATGTACGTTAGAAGTGACCAAAGCCAGGTACAAAAAATCACTCAAGAGCAGCTGTCAAAAACATGTATAGTTGTTTACCAGATACAAATGCTCTTGTCAATTGAAGTCCATGTCAAAAGGAAGATGCCAGCCATACTAACATATAAAAAGAAATGTAATCCAGTGAGCCCTACCCCATTCTTCCTACAGTATCACACTGTTGCAGACTCAAGGGGTGTCAGTTGCTCACCTTAACATCGCTCAAAACCCACATTCATTTCTTGTTTCTGTGCAGCACATAAAGAAATGTTTAGCAGGAAAGTGATGCTACATCTGTTTTGCATACAATTAAGACATACTGTGACCAGGAACTGTCAAGTAATTTGAGTCACATTAAAAAAAATATATCATTTAAGAAAATGTATAATATATAGAAACTGCTGAACTCCTTGTCTGACTCTAGAATCACACACAGCAAAAAGTGTAACTGTTTTATGTCAAACTCTGATTTTTACATTTTTGAAGACCCTGTCATGTTATGTTTTTAGAGAAGACTTCAAAACAACAAATGAAATACATTTTCCCATTTGTACAACAATGAAATTAGATGGGGTTTTTTTTCAAAATTCTACAGTATTTCGTATATATTTCACATCTTTAGTAAGTATATTCTGTTAATTTTGCAAATGTATTTGACAGAACGTATGATATAATGTATCTTCTTCTGGGTATTTTGCACATACAGAAAATAATCAAAATAATGCACAGCACTCTATGCATACTACATACAGCAAAATAGTATGGATAGTATATACTGGAGTATGTTGTTCTATATGTTAATCAGTTTTGACTCTACATAAGGCATTTTTGCATTTCTATGGAAATTTCCGGGTACGGGTACACCAACAGACTTCTGGGATCATTAATAATTAACAGCGGGCCATGTCTAATGTTCATATCATCCCTCGCTGGCTGAAATGAAAGATTTCTGATAGCAGCCTCAGCCAGTTGTTAAAAGACAACAGAATATTGAGAAAGGTATAGCTTTAGGGGCCTGTTGACTTTATATAATTTAAAAGCAGTTCAATTAATTAAAAGATTCACAGACGCAGGAGGACTAATAACAAGCTTAGTGAGAGACTTTCTAAGCCTGAACCTGCGGGGAGAAAGTGTTGCATGGCATAATTCAAATTCATTACACTGTTAATATCATTTGACTTTAATTGAGTTTATATGTATGTAGTATATTAATATCATGTTAGATCACCATTTGAATATATGAATACACATAAATACATCAAATATAATTTTTACATTGCTAGAATAACATAAATAAATCAAGATAAAATGTAATTTTGTAGTTTTAAATTACCAATATCTATCTATCAAATCTTGATTTTACTCGCACTATGTAAAAGTAATAACAGTACCGTTAATACGCATGAGACCGCTAGATGGCAGTATTTCTTAGGATATGTCAAGAAGTTCCGATCTACATGTATTTATTTTTTTATTCTTCTATTTATGGTTGATCAATGCAATGCATAATGCAGAAAGTCATATGAAAGATGATCAGTTTGGTTTATAAATAGACCAAGATTGTTTGATGGGTCTGACGGTCCACACTAGCTAAATGGATTTTATCATGCTATAGATGTTATAGTGTATATAAAATCAGGATTCTTCAGCAAGCAAATGAGCTATAAAGACAGTCAACTCTGGCACAAGGTAAGATGAGAAATATTCAGTGGAGTTTTGGCGTAAAGTTAAAGTCAACCATTTTGTTATCAAAACAAATTAAAGATACAAACCTCACTTTATGATGCCTTTCATAAATAAACATGAAACATGTTGTAAAATAACAGTTTAGATGAAAAACATATCAGCACTTAAAGGACATATAATCTAATAATTTATTTTATTAATGCTATTAATTAAATTTAGTCTATATGCCTATTCTTTTTATGTACATAAACGGCTGACCTGCTGAGCATTAATGAACTAGCATCAAATTATCTAAAAATGACACTTTTTGTGTTTTTCCTCTGTTAATCATTTTCTAGCAGAATCTATTAGAATTATTACTGTTATTATTATTCATAGTATTTGCATTGCTCAAGTTGAATCTTTGCACTGAATTAAACTGGTTTCTGTAACCACTGTCTAATGGATCTTTATCGATGCTTTATCGATCACTCTGTCCATCATTACTGGACCACTCGCGTCAGATGATGTGACGAGATCTTATGAAGGAATCGATTAACAGAAGCAATTGCGCTAGATTTTGATCCTCGGTGTATGGTTTGTGCATTGTTGTTTTTTAACCCTCATTTGTCAGCTGTAATTGGATAGGATGGTCCTATCTCCTTTAGCCCCCCCTCTCTTTCTCTCTTTCTCTTTCTCTGTCTCTCTCTCTCTTTCTCTCTCTCTCTCTCAGTCATCGGGATTTTCACTCACACAGTAAGCGCCTGGCACTGACAATGTGGACATCAGCAGGGAATATATAGTATACCGTCTCCATTCGCATCGTATTATCAGCGCATTCAACTTCATTATTAACAGGTAAGAGACCATTTTTAGATCATTTTTTTCATCTATCCGCATATCGTATGTGTAGCTTTTGGCACATGCATCAGATATGAATATGATCGGACAGAAGTGAGAGACGACATCAGACTTGCGCTGATATCCCGCAGGAAACCGCTGTTAATGTTAAGGCAATAAAAGCGTTTCGGCACGGCTCACACAAGTTAAACAACTGATCTAGAGCTGAACCGACAAGTTTACATCTCAGTGGACGTTTTATTTACGTTTACATTACGGATCTCTGAGTATGCCGTTCAATTGACATTTAACATCATCCAAAACATGCTGTACCCTTTTCGTAGTGCGCATGTTATGTAGAAGATTAGACTAGTTTCTTGTGGATGTCTGGTTAAGCCAATGCAAAGTAAGAGCTGAACCAACCCTGAGTCGTGATTTAGGGTTTCAGATCTCCTTTACAATCAATATAAAGGCTACAGCTTTCTTTTGCCGTGTGGTCTTTGCTATATGTTGCTGTATGTTTCTTTTGGTGATTAAAAATAAAGTTATTGATGTTTCATTATATTGTATTTGTAGTGTATTAGTTTCTGTTTTTCTAAAGCACCATCACATTAATTGTTTTCTTAAGAAAATAAGTTCGATTAGATACAACCACATAGTCAATTCTTTGTGGAAGTTTAAAACGGTATATAGTTAAACTCTTTATACTGGGACCGTCATTTTTAAAGGATAGCAGTTTGGATGACGTGACTGTGGTCTGGGCAGAAGTTCACAGCCAGCAGGCAGCCGGAGGTCTGGGTGATCACTCCTCCTGATACTGTAATTGATTGGGTCGACCAAGACATGAACCCCCACATTACAGCAAATAGTCTTTTGCTTGGGTCAGTGACTGAATGACTGACTATCTTCGTAATTTAATTATATGAGAGAGTAGATTGTCTAAAGTAAACTGTCTTGTCCACAAAATACAGCTGTACAAAATACACTATACACTAATACTAAATCTATCTGTCTGTCTGTCTGTCTGTCTGTCTGTCTGTCTGTCTGTCTGTCTGTCTATCTATCTATCTATCTATCTATCTATCTATCTATCTATCTATCTATCTATCTATCTATCTATCTTAGATCTGTCAAGCGTTACATAATGTTTGATAAAAATCCCACTCATCCATCGATTCGACTAATGTATCTGACTTGTTATTCAAGAAATTCTCTGTTATATGCCAAGAAATAGTCAAAGCTTGACTGCACCAGCATAGTTTATTTAGAACAAAACACCCTCATTGTGCTCATGGCATTTTCTCTGCTAAATTGTTTGGCATGTGAGCAGCTAATTCTTGTTCCCTGATTCACTGAATGGAGATCTTTGTTGCTGCTGTTTTGACTCTATGTGCAAACTACCTTTGGATATTAATAGTGTGGACTGGGACATGCTGTTAGCTATTGCCTCTTTAAGAACATTACCCTGACATGCCCCTTCAAAATAAGTACATTTGATTCTGACTTCAAAGTGCCATCATGTTTTCTTCTTAATGACTATTTGACGTTTTGCATTAATTGAGTTTCGGGAACTGGAGATATAGGTGGCTTTGTAATTGTGGCCATTAAGATTTTTGACAAATCTGCAGCAAAGCACATTAGTTTTGGTTCTGTGATTAAGTCCCTTGTCAACTCAAGACCCCTCAAACTGATATTTCCTCAAAACATGTTTATAGAGAAACAAATTGCCTCTCTGGTTGAGGAAATGAGAGGAGATGGAAAAAAGGTGATGAATGACAGGAGAAAGAAAAATGATGTGTAAATAACTAAATTAAAGTTTTACTGGGCAGATCTTCCAAATGTCATGTTTTTTAGCGGTCCCTGATACACAATGACATTACGCAAAGCACCCCCCCACCCACCCACCCCGGCTTCAATGCAGACAGACGATTAACAGCAGTTTAATCTGCGTGAGGCCATATTCTCCTCAACATTATGATCTGCGGCACTATTTTTAGCCCCACAAAACAACCCGGCCCCCCCCAAAAAAACACTGCCTCGCTGCAGGCGTCTGTGAGGAATCCAGCATTTAAGATAAGAGCACAAGCTTGCTTGGCAGTGCACGAGGATGCTAAGTTTATCTGCGTGACACGCATGTGATTCATGCTAATTTTTCCCTTGTTTCTTCTGTTTATTGCTTTTGACTGAGTTTGCCGCACAGAATCCCCCAGCATGCGGTACAGGGCTGATTGGACATGGATTCGGTGTTATAAAAAGATCTGAGAAGATATCGACCGTTTGCATGTACAGTGGGATCAGTAAATTTGGCCTCTGGCCTGCAACGTGACTTCTAGCTATTAAAATCATTAGAATAGGAGGGTTTAGACTTTTACATTTTTCTGACTTGAAGAAATAATGGTATCATTTACTCACCCTCATGTCTTTCCAGACACGTATGGCTTGTTATTTCTTGGGAGAATTTTGTCACGTCAGTTTACAGTAGCCACATTTGTCAAAATGCAATAAATGTACCACAGTGGTAATTCATTTGACTTCTATAGTATATTTATTTTGTTGTTTTAATCTTTTAGGACATACATGTTAACAATGCTGCTGAAGATTCTTCTTTTGTTTTCCAGTAAAACAGTAACAGCATATGAGTTCTGAATGAGATGAGGGTGAAAATATTTTTTAGGTTGAACTGTTCCTTTAGGTGAAGAGAAAAGAGCTTATTGGCAGATTGATAGTATAATGATGGCTTAACGTCTGTCGTGTGAGGTAAACAAATTGGATCCATTGACTCTTCACAGAAAGAGAGAAAACTGGTTGTCTTTTCAGAACGTGTTAGGTGCTGAGACAACTATTCCACAAGTCTATTCTCCTATAGTGCTTCCTCTAGCTAAATCCGTCACCTTACATCAGTATGTTTTCCTGTCTGCCGCATTCATGGGTACTGCACTGTATTTTATTTTTGACAGATGACACTTCCCAGATTTACAGATTTTTTGTCTCGTTGGCCTACAGGGATGTCTTTGTCACTGCAAAGCATGAATTTATTATAATAGCAAACAAATAAGCTTTATGTTATATATTATAAACGGTATGGCTGAAAGATTTTATTTTTCAGATTGTCTGCATATTTGAATATTTAACAATAAAAAAATCCAACACATACTGATACCTTGTAGTAGTTGTTGCGTGTTGTTGTGCCATCTTTAATGTTTTAGGGCAATATCTATATATTTTAAGTTTGAAATAAATGTAAAAGATAGCCAAAAGAAAAGGTAAACAACTACAATATAGACATAAATACATATATAAATGAATATTTTAAACAGTTGTTTAATGTAAAAACAGCAAATATTAGCCTTAACCTAGTAATTCTTCTACTCAGAAAACAAAACACTATTTATGAGTTTTAGAAAAGACGGGAGAAAATAATGAATGTTAATTTTGAAAGCAATCTTTGAGCACATCGGGTTTTACTCTTTTGCCATCTTCTAATATCAGCCAGCTTCAAACGAAACGTCAAGGTTGTTGCTTTTGTCTAGAGACTGTATCTAAACTTAGAAGCGATTCTCTGTTGTGCGTGTTGTTTGACGCTCATCTCTGCTTCAGTCGAATTTTTGCTCCCATCAATGTCACAACACCCTCCCTGCTCGCCCACTGTCAATGTTGTGCTTTTGCCTCTGACTTTTTCCTCTGTATTTTTTTATATGTTCTTTGGAAGAAACATGTTGCAATTTAGAGCCCTGAGAATTTTCATTTTGAGATGTATGGTTCTCTATCCCTCCAATTTTCGTTGATTTTAAAGCCAGCTGGAGAGGCTGCAATCAAAAAGCTGAAAATGATTCTGAACGTGCAACTGACACGTTTGACCTGCTTGTGAAAAGTGTGGGTACGGAACGCATTGTCGTTTTGATGAAACGAGATGTTTTCAGTTTTACTTAATATCGACTAGGAGTTAATGAGGATTGTGTAATTGTATTGTCACTTTTACAGGCTTGCTCTGTATAATTTCCAACAAAACTGTCCTTTCATAGGGAGAGAGAATACAGATATTGTTTTATGCATTCTAGTGAGGGGGAACAAGTAAAAAACGCAGCCCACTGTTTCAAACAAGCAGCCCCTTATTTTTCTGCTTTCTGAGAGATTGAGGTCATTGTTAATTGAAACACAGACACATGTTAATTAGTGTGAGATATTTTTCCCAGAATCTCTCCAACTAACGATGTCCTTCAATTAATTATTAGGTTTTTCTCACTGCTGCAAGCTAGTGCTTATCAGGAGAAAAATAAATGAAAGTTGGCCCACAAAGTCTGTTATCGTTTTATTCCAAACTCTTAAGACTTTCTTCCAATATGTGGAACATACTAGGAGATGTTTTGAAGAATACTCAGGCTGCTGCACAGTATGTTTCATGAAACATCAAACAGGCCTTGAAAGAGGTGATTATATGTTTACAGATTTTTAACTGTTTCTTTCAGTCTTCAATGGCTCAATGGCTACTACATATAAATATAATACAAAATGAATAGCAGGCTTTTGAAAAATTGTGATTACATTAGCATCTTTGTCATCAAAACAACTTGCAGACGGTTTAATAAAGAAGTGTAAAGTAAATTGTTTGGTTGAATTGGCGTGAAACTGCCAACCGTTTGAGTTAGCCAAGGAGAAATAAAATTGCACACGGCATACAAAAAGCTTGCCGGGCTACTCTAATAAAGCTTTAAGTAATTAACTAATTTCAGATGGAGGCAGTTTCCTGACAACAACCAAAAATGTCTTTCATGGTGATTTTTGGGATGTAATCAATCTGACATGTGTATCAAACACCTGTTTTCCCCAAACAGAATGGCTGCCACCTTCCATTTTAATCAGCTACAGAAAATACACCACAGCTTCCTGACGTTCACCACCTCTTATAAACCCAGAACACTCAGCGCGGATCTGTCTCAGCTCTGCTGAGAGATCCCCCCCGAAGCAATATTTATGAGATGCAATATTCACCTCCTACAGCCTCAGATGATGTCCTTTCTGGAAAGGCACGCGCGTACCTGAGCGTTGTGGGCGCTTTGCCGTGGCAAGCTGCCTTAAACTTCCATTTTCCAAAGTAGTACTTAAAAGTGTGTGTGTGGGGGGCGGACCTCTGGACTTTCTGCCATTGGTTAAGAGCGTTGATAAAGGGAAACAGAAGACAGGGGAAATGTGAGTGCTCATTTGAAAGCACTTTGTATTCTCGGAGGGACGGCTGAGCACATTGGGGAAACGGTTGAAATCCTCCATCAGGCTGGAAGGTTACAGGGTAATGACTAACTCTGGAATAGGATAGGAGGATGGATGCTTTTTGGCAACCCAGCTAAGTGAAACTTGGGTTTTACAAGCATGAGTATATAGCAGAAAGATAGCCAGGATGGTATCAGTATGTTAAAGTCAACATCACATTTATCCGATGCGTTTCTTTAAAGTGGCTTTCAGTTTATTTAAGGTATGCACTTTATCAGTGTGTGTTCCTGGGACTTGATCCCATGACCTTTGTGCTGCTAATGCAATGCTCTACCAAGTAAGCTACAGGGGCATCAAAGCAATATTGACCTGACTTTCAAACAATAGCCTCACAAACTACACACTACTTATATTTTAAAGTAATAATGCTACTTTAAAACTTGTTTTTTGGAAAAAATGCCAGACATAAAATAACTAACAGTAAGTAGCTAACTACATTGATCTTATATATTTTTAAATATATAATGTTAAAAGACAATGATCTTGTTATACGTCCATTTTAACATTGTCCTACAGCTGATAAAACTATTGCAGAAGGCCGACAGTTTTTTTACTGCTTACAGTATCATACAGTATCTGTAGTTAAAAATTTTATCAGACTGAGGTCTCCACAATGCACTGCTGAATGAATAAGCATGGCTGTATAATTACAATTTTATATGAAACTTGCAGCTGTTTGGTGACTAACACAGAAAACTGGATATAAATAGTCTAAATATCTAAAAATGTCTTCACAGTTATGATTCATCCATCCAAATGCACAGCAATTATTTTTCTTTTGTTCAGACATTATTCTGTTATCCAACAGCAGTTTAAACATAATATTGCTTCAATTACTAGTAATCAAATTATATAAAAATATGTCTTGTTGCTCAAATATCAGATATACTGTATGTATATATTCAGAGTGACTGTATAAACCACAATTATACACCAACAAGGTAAATATGTTGTGTATAGTCTGTATGTAAGACTGTCCATTTCTATGACTCATAGAATTCATTTTAAGGTGCTGTATGCTATTGTGTTACCTGCCGCCATGTTGCTAGTTTGACTGACATGCCCTTTCTCCAATATCCCGCCTTCTAGAGATAGCTCAGCAAACCCAGTGCAAACAGAACATTTTTGACATTTTATGTGTGATATTCTAAAAAAATGACATATATTACTTTCAGCAGCTATATACAAAAATTGATGTCATTGTTAATATACTCCATTTATTGCCACTAAAGATACAGACAGCGAGTGCCATGTTGAATTACATAGAGTGAACATGGCACAGTTAAACAGCCATGGCGGAGAAAAGCTTCCTCATAAACGAGTTGTACAAGTGTTTGCTTTGCAAATGCAAATGAACAACTTAAGAGAAAGTTCTTCTGGCTCAACTCGTAAATTGTAGGTAGAAAACTGATTACTAACGACGCCAGGGTCACTGGTTCGATTCCCATAGAATGCACTGTAAAAACGCTCAAGATAAAAGCCAAATGCACGAATAGTAGAATAAAAATAAAGATCTAGGTCACATTGTATGTCTCATATATAGTAATCTTGCTTTATATGAGCAAATTCTCAGAACCCCCCACGCAAACCATCCTCCTTTATTCTGTATCCCCGCCCTTAAGCATGACTGCACAATTATGTCAAGCAATACTTTGGCTTGAACAAGTGGCTGAATGGTTCAGTCGCAGAAGATAGCAGAAGCAGTAGAGTGGTTTATTATTTAACACCCATCATATGTTCAGTGGCCCAGACTGGAGTTATATCTCTTGAGCTTAGATGATGTGGGTTTATTCATGAGATCCAAAAGCAAGACCACCAACCAGTCTTTAATCTACAAGCAAACTATGGATCTAGTTATATGGATGTAACCAATCTTGTGTCAATTATGACATGTACTAATCAGGGAACACTAGTTGACATCAGCAAGTGTCAGGTTTTTGCCCCATGAGCAAGGCTGGTGGGCATCATCGTGAATGAGGTTGAGCAGGTATGCCAGACAGAAGAAGGGGGAGGAGCTAAACATTGATTGCTCTCTAATTATGTTGGAGGTTGGTGTGGTATCAGATGAAGTGAGTGAAGGATCTGTAGACGAGGGACACCATGCAGCGTTTTCCAAAATTTCAAAATCTGATATATACTGTAGTCAATGATTACCATGTCATATACTGTGGTATTTATTTTCATGCTACTTCAAAGTAATTCAAAGCATACTGTGGTTTTGTTGTAGATTCTATTGCAATTACACTATTTTCAAAAAAACCCTGGTAATATCAGGACCATTTAACCATTAATGTAACATGGTACTGTTGCTCATACTTAAAAATTAGATTTCTGCACTTGTCTGGCACCATTTGTGAAACATATCTTAAATCATACGGTTTGGTGGGGAGAGATGTGCTGTTGCTTTTCCAAACGATCAGACTTATTAGTTTGACCTTGGGGATGATAAAACTGGTGAAGATCTGATAGACTTGCATTTATAAAGCGACCTGATCCAGGACCAGAATATACAGAGATTTGTGGACTTGTTGACATTAAGCAGTAAGCATTCTGGACACCCTGGAAAGCCACAGAACATTATGTAGCATCACAGCAGCCAGTTTTGGACAGGCAATCACCATTCGCTTTTCCTTCAGAAATCTTGTTAATTTTACATGATGTCTAACAGGATTACGTATCCCATTTAATCTTTAGCTTTACATGCTTTGCCTGGCAACCATCCTCAGAAAATGCTTCCTTGTTTTTGGAATAACAATAGTGAAGGATCCACCATAATGGAACCTCACATGTCATGAGGAATGCTCCTAAGGCGGTGTGAGGAGGGGGATGATATGCCGTGTGGGCGCATGCATGCACGTCTTTATCCCTGAACGCGTCAGAATGATTCATGCGATGACAGAGCAGCCACTGTGCCGGCCTCGCCATCTCTTCCTGCTCACAAGTGGCTGCTTTGTGCCTCTGTCAAGCCTGGGCACAGGGCCTTACAGAGAGAGCAGGACACAACTGGTGGGGTTCATTCAGCGGGAGATGTTCAGTGTCTCTGGGTCTGACCGGTTCAAGATCGAAGAGGAGGAGCAAGGAGAGGAGGCAGCAACGGGGTGTCTTGCCAAGTCGATGGGCAGCATCTAGTCCCATCCTGAATTTAATATCCTAATGCGCTCTTGGAATCGCAGATCTAATAAGGAGAAAGATTGAGGGTGGGCAGGAAAAAAAAGAAGGTTGGGCTTTTTCAATAATGAAAACTGGGCAGAAATCTCTCAAGCAGTGAGGGAGAGGGGGGTTTGAGGGAAGGAAAGGTGAAGGCCTACCATAAATTATCGAGTCAGGAAGTGACACGCACATTTTCAAAAGCTCTTGGAAATGCCAATATCTGGACTTATTTGTAGTGCAAAGATGCAGCTCTTGCAGGCTGGAGCAGAAAAAGGGCTTTGCAGGGAAAAAAATGCTGAAGACTGAAGCACTGCTGACTGTGATACCTCTGTCTGGCCAGTCAGAAATAGCCTTTTTCTTTCTTCCACTCTTTTTCGAGTTTGTTGTCATTCTCCAACCATATTTTTATTGAAACAGGATATTCAATGAGAACAAAAATGTACTTAGTACATAATAAAATGGATAGACCTGGTAAAATCAATGCCTACATATTTTACATGGCCTACATGGTTAACCATAACAATAGCTTGTGGGGTCGAGGTGACATCATTCAAAAAAGAAAGCTGTTTCAAAGCAAATAACACATGCTGATGAATCATTCACAATAAGAATGTGTTGTAAGGAAGTAAATAGAGTCAATTTGAACTGCATGTAGACTTTAACTGAAACATAACTTAGAACTATTATGTCTTCTGACCTATAAAAGAGCAACCTTTGGGCAATAAAAATGTATTTACTCCACTCTCAGTTCTCTCCCTGTCTGTTTATCTTCCTCTCTCTTACAGGATCACTTCCTTGTTTTCCGTAGAATATACATGTCTGTGCGGGTAATTACTGTGCAGATCACTCTGTTATCTAGTGCAGAGGATGTAGTGTCAGTATGAATAAGGATGAGACAGCCCTGCAGCTGATGGCTGCGTTCGTTTTGAAGATATAATCATCCACCAGCACACTTCAGTCCCCACCCACTCTTTATGGCAAAACAACAAGTTAATCGCTATTATTAGTCTGCTAGGTTTCTCCAAAATAAATTGATTATGCTGACCTAGTTTTTGAGTCACGGTTTTTAAACGAGAAGGTTTAGCATCTCCCCAGCACACTGGCGTGACAAGGGAAGGGTTTAGCGTCACAGAGCCACGGCTTAGGGTTTTAACAGCAGGCCTCTGATAGTTCCAAAATCAAGGCCATACCGCGCACGCCCCATTCGTGGAAATGGTCTAATTCTTTTTCCCAGAATAGGGTAATAAATCTCACTACATGATCGCCACCAAGGATGCTGCAAGAATGTGCTTCAGTGGAAACGTCAGAGTTCTCTCCTCATTTCTGTTATTGTTGTTCTGCTTCGGGTTTGTCATTTTTACTGCATTTGCCCATAAATACCACAAGCCAATAACTTCTTCATCATATTTAAGGCTAAAAACAGGTTTACGTCTGTGACTCAAACAAATGGCAGTAAATAGTTTATGTACAAACCAGCAAGCAAAAAGGAATAAAGGAAAAAAACATTTGGTTGCAATTAAGAAGAAGTACATCGGAATTGTTTTGGAAACATTTTGAAAGTCATGTCACCAAAGCAGTGTGCATTTTACATTTCAAGCATAAGTATTACTAATAAATAGTAATAAATAGTATTGCAATACTAAGCATACCAACAAAGCTTATAATCAGTTGGCATAATTTAACGCTAGATATGTGCCATCAACAGAAACTTTCATAAATTGTTATTAATATTATGATCTTTGTGACTAGAATTATTAGGCGCACATGACATTTCGCTGTCTGACTAACTAAATCCTAGATAAAACTTTGTACAATGTGTTTGTGCTAAGTTGGACATTTTCAATGACACAGTGCCATGGGTGAGCAGTATAAACGTGAGCTGCACACATGCAGTTTGAAAACACACTTATTTTTCCACGCTATTCACTCCAGAGCTTGTGTTTGTGTTCCTCTGTGGCATGCAGCATTTCTTTAACTTAGCACTGAGCTGCTTATCATTCCAGAGGCTGGTTACCTCCCCGTCTTTGATCAAACCGTGTTTCAAGACACCCCTCCACTCCACCTTTACTTGAGGCTTGCCATGAAAGAGCCTGATGCCCGTTACCTCTACCCCAAAAATCCTCTCTGCTCTTTCCTGATGGCCTATGGGGGGGTTTGATAGAATGTCATAGGGTGTTATGAGTGGGTGAGAAGTTCTGAGCTCTTAGAGGTTCTCCCACCCATCACCTAACCACCACCTCACCCAAACCCCCTGCACTAAGCCATTTGTTGCTGTTGTCACAGTAGCAACCACTAACCGTAGCTAAAAGTGGCCTGCTTTTCCAAGCACTGGCTAATCTCACTTTGTTTCGCCAAGCTCTGACTTTGTCACAAAGCTAGCATCTAAATTGTTACTCTGGCTTTGCAAAATGTCGGTGCAGGCCACAGCAGAAGGAATTATGGGATGGTAATCAAACGCGAGAGCGCTGCATGGGTGCTGTGGATAAATCTACATCGTTTAAACAAAGCTGTGACACGGTGCGGCCCGCTAAACATAATAATGCTCTTCTAAGGCAAGATGGGGCATCTTTTAAGGTTTAAGTGTTTTTGTTGGTGAATCAGGATTTTTTTTCTTTTTTCAGTCTGCCAAAGCACCTAAAATATTTAACGAGCCTTGTGCTATTTTTGGATGGAAATTCATTCTACCCTAGTGTGCGTGAGTTCCTATTCTTTCTCTTCAATCCAGATTTGATACAATTTCTAAATTTCAGTAGGAGGTATTTTACAGCTTTGTCAGTCTCCAAAAGGATAGAGAACCAAGTATGGGTATGATTGTAGATACAGTGCAACAGTAGAAGTGTTCCAGTAACAAGCATAAAACTATAATGTAATCTTCACAGACAGACACTTCAAGTACAGACAGCTCTGTTTGAATATAATGGAAGGCCATTATCAACTGTTGTGCTTTCACAGGTGTGCATTGAGGCTATTGGTTAAACATTTGTTATGAATAATCTTGTTTTGATTTGCATCCATAATTTCATTTCTGCTGTAGTGATTGGTGCATTTACACATACATTAGCCTGCATGTTAATTACTTTCAAATCTATTTATCCAAATCTAAATCCTAATTCTCTGTCATTTTTGTCATCTCTCTCACCATTTCTCATCCTTTTCAGCCCAAACCTCTCTCCCCCCAACCCTTCCTGCTGTGCATCTGTCTATCAGAATGACAGGCAGATGGGATGTGCCCTGGAAAAAAAATCCTGCACGGAAATCTGCGGTTGTCAGAGACGGAAAGACCAAAGTGTTGCGTTTGGAGACACATCTCACACAGAAAGAGCTAATCTAAGAGCAGATTCTGTCCGTAATGCGCTTAGCCTCTGTGCTCTAACCAATCAAAACTGATCCCCAGTTGCTGTGCTGTAGGTTGTCCACATGCTGTTGATGTGAAGTCATCACTTCTTGAAGAAATTTCCTGAGTCCTGACAAGTTTCATAATACGATTGACTGTTTGATTGAAGGTTTAAAACTTTAAAGGTTCTCAATATCAATGATTAATATTAAGCGCTTTTGTGCTCAGCATGTCTCAAATTTTAAGCTTTCAATATTTATTTGGGACATCAACATAATCCAAGGTCATCTTCAACTGGCATAAATGTCCATGCTGGATTCAGGCTGGTTTAAACTCGTTAGTACTGGTCTAGCTACAGGAGTAGCACAGCCATGCTGATTATCAGCAAAACATGGTGACTTTGTTAAGCCAGCATGATCTTTCTGATGAAGCTGACTGACCAGGAAATGATGATGGTTATGCAAGTTAACAGCTCAATAGGGGATTGTGTGAACAAAACTTAGATGAACCAGCCCCAAAACCCAATATTTGCTGGTGATTTGTGCTGGTTGTTTCAGCAGGGATGACTAATGTTCAGAACTGATGTAGGATCATAATTCTTAGTTCATCTCTGAAAACATTGGTATTCTGGTATTCCCAGTACCCACAAACCAATCCTCCCAGTTGTATGTTCCCACAGACATGACAACAAAACATGCCGTCTAGGATTAGATTTAAAGGCCACATGTTGCCATAATTGTACTGTTTATGGTGAGATGAGAAGACCAGTTTGAGAAATGGTTTTTAATACCTGCCATGACACGCTACTTGCAACCGAAGAGTAACTTGTAGGGTTTCCTTTTGTCCCAAGTGTACAAGTGGCTTCAAATGAGATTTTTCCACACATGGTTACCCAGAACCCCACACAAAGACCTTGTTGTAGCAGTGGGATGGTTTCTCATTAGAGAACTGGCTGCTTTCAATGTGTTCTTTGACTTCAGCGATAACGACAAATTGTTCTACATTTTGGATTACGGCCATGATAGATTATACAAGCATCAGTCTAGACACTTTGGATTACATTCCGTTTTGTGTCCTAGTTTATTTCGGCTTACAAAACAAGTACAAAACAAGACCATTGATTACTTTTACGTTTATAATACATTGTTTGCAGGTAATCAGAGATTAAATGAAGCACTTTGGACTGTTTTACCATAGGAATTTTAGCATGTCAATTGGAATCATGTTATTTCCAAGGTGCTTGAAAAGGACAGAAGCACTTTGAATCAGATTTGAAAAAACAAAGGAACTCAAGGTCGCACCACAGACTGGCAGATCATGATGGAATTGCGCATATCAATTATTTTTATTTCTTGTTTTTGGCTGACACCCTGAGTTGCCAATTTAGGTGCCCGTTTTAGAGCACTGGCGTTCACTGAAGCATTCCGGGAAAGGTAAGCGCCCACGTTTAACTACCAGTTCTGGTGTTTTATCTGTGTGGCTTCTCGCCAACACAAATGAGTAGGTGTTCCAATGCCCAGCCATGCCTTTGCTCAGGGACAAATGCGTTATGTGTAAATTTGTGTTTAAAAGGCAGTGTTGAAAGAGAAGTGGCCATAACACGATTTAACTATAGAGATTATACAAGACATTCATAAATTAAACTTAGCATAAGGAAATATGGGTTTTTATATAATTTCATGTATATAAACTAAATCCCATTTTTTTAAATATGGGTTTGGATAAATAACTAAAAACAGAACATATACTACTATGCTGTAAAAGACCATAATGATTTAAATCTGTTTATTTTTTTTAGATTGCAGTAATAGTTATTATATGCTTAGGTATACATATTTGTCAAAAATAAATATGTACATGTATAAACGTGTGTTATAAACTACATTTAGTCTAAAGCTGAGTTTTTTTTTGCAATTACTTACTCTCTTCTTTTGATTTTGAGCTAAACTATGTCATGCATATAAAAGCGGTTCCTGTGTCACAAACAAGAAATGAACACAATAAATAAAGATGTTCTCCGTCCTCAGGCAGCACATTCAGGAACAGAGGGATCTTGACATCCAAGACATTACGTGCGCCTGCATTTTTAATTTCCACCCGACCACTCCATAGGGCTCTGGTTCCTTCACCAGAGATCAGTCAAAGAATGATGGAGATATCTGTCCTGCTCGTCATATATCACTCTCCTCTATCCCTCATATCACCAACCAAAGACGTCTCCTGCCACTGCTTCACCGTCACAGGGTTTCAGATGAGCCAAAGTGCTCCAGATGTAAAAATAGTGTGATGCAATCTGCCTATTGGCAATGTAATTTTATTATTTGTTAGCATCTCAGTCTTTAGTTTAATGGTTGACGGTTTGACATGGGAGCTAAAAGACACAGACTTGCTGATGTAATCTAATTAAAAATGGCTCGGCTGAAATTACAGCCAATTAAAGCGCAAGGACAAAATGTACATATCCGTAATGTGTCCTTATAACATTTTCTGGTGGTTTGTGGAGCCGCTTGGAGATCAGATGATGATCTCGAGGCAAAGCAGGAAGAAAGAGGAGAGCAAAATTACAGTTTAAATGTTGTTGAGAGTGTTAGTGATGTTTGCTAAGGAAAGACTCACTATTGCCTTTGCTCATACTTGGGTTTAGGGATTTAAACAAGCCCCTGCTAAGCAGACTGACTGACGGTTGTTGTCTAGTGGTCAATGCAGGTGAAACAATACACATAGTATTGTATTAATAAAGTAATCCATTTAGGAATCTAAGTATTATAGGAAATCACCTTATTTGACTGGAGCTGGTAAGCAGGCACCTAACAATTACCCAGAACATTTTAGCAACACCCTAACATCTACCCAGAACACCCTAGCATCATAACAACTTGACAAATAAACACTAAGAACACCCTAGCAACCACATAACAATGCTCTGGCAACCAATCACACCATGCACCATGGCAGCCAAGCTACAACCATAGTTTCTTCAGGAAATTTTCAAATCTTGTTACTTATTGCTCATCACAATTCACATCCTCTTCCTTTAATCCTCTGCAAAGTTTACTTCGGTAAAATGATCAGAGTCAAGGTTCAGTAGAGGATTATTTTATCAGTTCGTCAGCGAGACACTACTGAAAATCTTTATTTTTTTAACTCTTTGAAAGTCTTATCCCGATCCACCAGCGTTCTTTATCCATTTTTATCCTGCTCTTAAACTTTGAGCTTCTACAGATTCTGTCAGCTATCTCTGCAGAAAGAGCCCTGACAGGACTATATGATAACTATTACAGATGAGAAATGCCATGCCTCTAATTTACACATTTATCTTGCTTGGGAATATTCTGAAATCTACATGCTAATTAATAAGTTAAGCTTTCCACCCAAGTCTACAATGTCCCATTATAAAAACTCCTAAGGAAAGCTGCTTTATACAGCATGGCAGAAGGGCAAGTAAATAATCTCTCCCATTTTCTCCAACCAGTAGTATTATGCTGGCTGCATTTATCAAGCTCAACCTTTCAACCCTGCATATATCTGTTATTTATATAAATCCTTGCATGCTTTGTGTCTATAATACAGTGAATCAGTGCTCAATGAGTGGTGTACATTGTAGTGGTTTTTAACACAGCAAGCTTTCCTATAAGCAGTGAGTAATGCGGGCATCCATAATCTGACTGCCTGACCATCGATCATCGATCTCCTGACACCCCATCCCAGCATCCCCAGTGCCTTCTCGGGTTGCTTGCATCATCATCATCCCATAGAATCAGTATAAAGTGACAGACTGATAGAATGACCTTCAATCCAGACAGAGGTCAAAGGTTCAGGCATTTTTGCTAAATGGCAAGCTGTTCAAAAACACAGACTTAATGGAGGTCAAACCTGAAGCAAGGTTTAGGACTAGGACAAACAACCATATCAGTAGATGAATCAAAATAAGAGAGGTAAGGAATTAATTGTTACTATCTGGTTAAACAGAGATTTTACTGAGCAACACTTTTGTGGCTTTTAGTCCATGTCAGTTTAGTTTTATGTGAAATTTACAGTATTTCCCTTGTGTATAAACAAATAATGATGACTCATCTTACACTACACAATTTTTTGTTCAATTAGATGCTCAGACTATGACATAAACTAAAAGACAAGGAAGAAAACAACACACATCAAGCCATTTTATGGTGTCACTACAACTACAACAAGAAGATATTTTTAGTGCACCGTATATTGTTTTTAAATTGCATAGAGAGAGAATATTTAAAAAATAGCTAGGAATAGCAGAGAATTTGTATTACAGAAGCATAAGAAACAAATGAACATCAGATAATTCCCAATAGGACTTTATTATATATATTTTTAGATGCTCTCTAGCTATGCCTGGTGCCATCGTAGCTGAATGTGTCCATAAATTGGTTGTAATCTGAGAGAATTGGCAGCATATGCAGAGATCTCGCCTGAGGGGCTAATGTGTCCCGTGAGTACAAAGTGGTCCCTGCTGCCCACCCATTTACTCCTGCAGTAAGAGGATTTCACCAGATGATTGCTTGATCTGAAGAGGGGTACGTCATTTTAGAGAGCCCAGTGTCTGTGTGTTTTAAGAAGACTGACTCTGTAGGCTTGTTTTGCCCTTGTGGAGTTTGCCACCAGTCAGAGTGGATTTCTGCACTGAAAAACACAATATAGCACATTTTCTCGCCTAGACCAGAAGCATACTCTACCAATTACACAAACACAATGCCTTGGGACTGTCATACATACTCAATACCCAAGGGGGTGATATAGTTGCCTTCAAACCTCTGTGCTATTAAATTGTGTTATGATTCAGGTAGTTAGCAATAAAAGCTTATTAAATCTTACGCTATTATACTCAGCAAAATCACACTGTTACTCCTCCATGACAGGAACTGATCTAAAAGAGAAAACTGACTGTGCATGACACAAAAACACAATTTACACTTATCCCTGCTTGAATGTCATTTGTGAAATTTTAAGAATGCAACTTACATCTCAACTTCAGTACATTTCAACTAAGCTTGTGTAGTTACAGTATAAACATCTACTTTAATTTCTAGTTTTGTCTAGAGTTTGTTCTTGGCCCACTTATTCTTGTGATGCTAAATAAAAGTAGCATTATAAATGTTATGTGATTCTAATGTGTGATTTATGGATTTTTTGTTAAAAATGATGTTTGAAGTCAAGCTTTTGTAGACCACGTTTACCAAGTGTAGTCCGATATAGCATGCAAAAATGCATGGCACCTATACATAACTTTGTCTGTGTTCTCCTGCTAGTATACAGCAGTTTACGTTATGTTTGCTATAGTGCTCCTTGTGGTAGGTCCAAGAATGCAAACTGCACCTTGACACAATTAACTGATTTCAGAAAAGAACAACACATGAAAATGAGCTTGTGTTGCTAAACGTGTCCATTCATGTGCCTAGAGAAGCCTCTGGATATTTGTTTACTCAAGCTATGCATTGTGTGAATTCACTATTTCATAAAGTATTTCAGAGCCACTGGCCTCAAAGACCAAAGGAAAACAAGAGTAGAACAATGCATCTTTGATTGGCTCTAATAAACAGATCCATTTAACTGACCCACAAATGAGCCCAAAAGGAACTTCATTGGAGATATGGGAGGAAATGATGTCTCTGATCCTAACAGGATGCTATATTGCTATAGCGCGTTCTGCAATTAGTCTTCTGAGCTCATTGATTTAAGTCCACTATCTGGCAGCCGACGAGACACACAGATCCTTTGTGGGTGTTTTTTGCCCAGAGGGGCAGTTCTGATGTCCAGATGTCCATTACTTTAATTGAAAATGGAAGACAGAAAAAAACAGAAAGAGCTAAAGTGCAGGGATGAGAAGCTATTCCTGGTCCAAACATTCCACTGTGCCTCTGTTCTAAGTGGTGGAAAGATCACAATCTTTAAGTACATTAAGATCTCTCTAAAACTGTAATGAGATCTTTCACCTTTTCTGCTCTGGATGTGTAATAAGACTAGGATCTTGTATTGAGAAAGTGAATGAGGCAACTTTGGATTTCATGTTTACTGTACGCCATTTTGTTATCACTTTTAGCTGTGTTCGACTGCAGTTGTTGCATGTTTTTAGGTGGGCTCAGATACTGTGGCCACTTGTGCATTGGCACACTTCATTCTGCTGTCATTTAGAATGACAAAAGGGGTATTGCAGTCTGGTTGCTGGAGACACTAAGCTTAGGGACAGAGTCTTAAATTTGTTTTGATGGATTTTTGTGCCCCAGCTGTCTCATGGTTAGAAGCAGTTCAGATATTTCTGGCTGCTTACTCGCATTTGTGACTTTTATTTTACCCAGGTCACTTGTTTTGAAAGATATGAGAGAATTTGTCAAAACTGCATTTTATCCCGGTTTTCTTTCTGGATGTTTGGTTTGCAATGTTTATATGATTAAAGGTTGTGGTCATGAGGAAATAAGTGGGTTTTAACAGGTAAATCCATCATTAAAACATGAGCGGATATTTTCCTGAGACTTTTCTCTAAGCAAATAATTTGCGCCACTTAATTAACTTGCGAATTAATCCGCTCAAGACTTTCATATTTTGAGCAATTATAAGAGTCTTTTTCTGATTAATGGTCAAAGTAAGCGTGAGAGTTCTGCTAATAATTATAATGCCTGATAAAATTGATGGTTTAATCAGAAAAAATAAAATGAGACACAACCCCTCTCCTCTTTCATGACCAACTGCTGTAACATACCATTATTGAATATTACACCAGCAATTTAGCCCCAGTAACAAAATAACAGAGAGTTGGTGGCTGATTTACAGTGGTTATTTTGAGCTTTACTGCAACAGGTGATACAAACAATGAGCGTCTACCTGTCTACACGAACTAAAACCTTCCTGCCTTTGCAGTTAGTATAGCTTAAACTACATTTTAATGCTTAAACTTTTAAGCTACATTAAATCAATGCATGCTATATAAGAGTTGTAATTCATAAAGACTAAATAGTTGTTGTACGTCTTAGAGTGGAAAGTTAATGAATATATTTGATTATCCAATTCTCTGCTAATGAAAGATACTTAATTTTTTTGTTCTTTTATTTGGAACTTGATGGATGCAAACCAAATGATATTGTAAAATATTGATCATTTTAACAAATCAAAGATGAGTTTGGTATCAGTGCAAAAATGGCTGCTTCATTGCACTTGGGTCATACACTTGGGTTAAAGCAAAACAAGAAAAAAGAGAATAGGAATGCATTATTAATGCATACATACATAATGAGAGATCGAGAGAGCAGTTGGCAAATTTTAACATTTATAATGCATTTTTGAAATCTATATTAATACATTTTAAAAGTTGCATTTATTAACATAAGTTAATGCACAATGAATTAACGAGCGTGAACAATGAACAACTGTACTTGCTTTAACCAACATTAACACAGATTAATGAAAGCTGTAAAAATATATTATTTATTATTAGTTCTTGTTAAGCTAATGCATTAAATTATGTTAACGAATGGATTCTTATTGTAAAGTGTTTACAAAATATATTAATATTCATTTCTAAACTGCAATGTTGAACAGCCAAGCAGAAGACATGAGATTCATCCCTGATTGTTGCTTCTGGTGTTTCTGCACAAAACCAGATGGCTAAATGATTGTGACTCATTTTCTTTCTGAATAGCATCAGACACAGGAAGCCCAGCATTATATTATCCTTTATAACTTGGAATTAGCACAATGGCTGTGGAAAGATGGAGGATTCTTAAAATCATGGGGGGCTAAAATCAATAGGTGCTGTAGGGGTTAATGAGACAGATGTATGTTGAGCAGAACAGTTTGAATGTTATCTGGACAGCTTGGCCCAAGGTAAATGAGCCCAGGGGCCAGACTGTGTCTCCAGCACACAACGGGCCCCCTGGGGATGAAGACAGAGTGTTTACTCAGTAGACGAAACTTGGACTGACACACACTGGCCCTGTACTGCATAGACACAGGCGGCTGAGCTCAGCGCTAGTCACGCTAGTCATGCTAGTCACTTGAGTTGGCATGTTGAATTGTCAGGTGCGGCCATTGCAGTGTTATTTTTAACAACTTTGGAATGCAGCAGCACAATTAGGATTTTATACCAAGCAACGTGTAAATTAACAAGGGCAAACTCTCGCCCTTGTTAATAGGGTCGTTATGGCATGTAAACTCTAAAAAAGCCTCTGTTGCATTCAAGCTTAGTTAATTCCAAGCTTAGCTCACTTCACGCTCCTGTCCAGACCAGCAAAGCTCAAATGTACTTGTTTCGTCTGCACTAATAATTGCTGACAAAACCAACAGTGGAGTGAGTCTGTGGGCTCTTCCCAGTCCCTCAGTTGGTTAGTCAAATGACACTGTGTATATACCGGTCAGCATTTTCTGTTCTATCTTGTCTAGAGACAAAAGGAGACATTTACTAATGAGATGGTCCCATCCAGCCTGTCATACTCTTCCATCAAACACACACACCACCCATACATTTACAGCTGTAAATCACAATTAGAGTGACATGCCTTAACAAGCCTGTATATTGTCACTTCTATGCCCGTCACAGCATAAACCTCCAGAATTACAAATGTATAATTAGATCATTTGTCCGTTCAGCTAGTGTAACTGGCACTGTGGTTTGCTTTGTTGCTCCTCATTTACAACTAATATAATGTCATTATTGTAATAAGATAACTACGTAAATGTCAGCAGTACATGTATTAAATCTCAATGGGATTCAGCATATGAGTATTTGGATATTACAACCTCAATTTGTTGTTTTGTCCCTTTCGAACAAACTAAACAAATAATGAGTTGTCTGTGATGATATATTTGTTTGCCGCATTATATAAAAATCATTTTTAAATCAAATTTATTAACCATATCTATTTATAATGTATAAATCTCTGCCCAAAGCAGCTCTAGTACGAAGAATGTTTTGCTTCAATGCTTTTAAAGGCTTCTCCTAATTTGGTTTGTCTGACGAATGTTTCTGGAGAATCAGATTGCCTAGTTTTGATGGATTGCAGGCAGTTTTTGTGTCTGCTTTTTGTAATGCAAATAAATCAGAAATCTGTCTTGATTTCATTAGTGCACACACTCATTGTACGTGTAAACTCAAGTAAAGCATGTTGATAAACAATTGTTACATAGTATTTGTGCAGTACTTTAATGGATATATTTTGATGGACATGCTTTAACTCTTTTTTTACAAAAAAAAATTACAAAAATATTGACTTTTCAAACAGGCTTCCCAAACATTCCTTCTGACTTTCATAGGTTACATTACAAATGATTGCCCTGCCCCGAACTCATATTATTGGTTGAGCCAATGTTGCTGTGTTGTGCCGATTGAATGATCAAAGTAATATTTTATTATCATTTATTTAGGAGAATCACAGTACAAATTTCATGTATATGTGTCTGCATGTTTAGCAAAGACAACATATTTTTAATATTAAAAAATACACAGCACCTTTAAGGTCATGCCCTAATACATTAAATGAAAGGACAGTGTTTGCATAGAGATTTTGGGACAGATGGTTGCATTAAGATAGTATTTATCAAGTTCTTGTACAATTGTTTTAGTAATTATACGAGATAAGGTTAGATTAGCCATTAGTCAAAATGGCTTATGCATAAATAACATATCACATGATAAACCTTTCAAAAACAGGGCCGAGTGTAACCTTTAACATGCATAACATTATATCAGTCATGGTAATTATCACTGTCATTCGACTGAACATTAATCAACCCCAGCAATCTTTGAGCAAAATGAAGAAATAAACAGCGTAGCGGACAGCATGTACACAGCACGGGTCATTAGCGGCTTAATCTTCCCAAGTCATTTTTCACTTTACGTTTGTGGATGTTTGCTGGTTCTCTTTTGACATGGTCAAACAGTGTGATAGGGTAAGAGGTCGGGAATGGTCGGGAACTCCTACAGAATGTTAGGGCACAGCAAGTGGACTGCTCCGCTCCCCACAGGCCTCATTAAAGTGTTGACGAAAAGTGGTGTGAGTCTGACCACTGCATTCAGCTAAGGACAACTTCAGACAACCTCAGATAAATGTACAGAACTTCAAAGTTCAAATATTTGAGAGAAAAATAACTTTCTAAGCTACACCATAGGGCTAAAACAGGTGTTTTCGAATTGATCCTAGGGCTAGAGCTCATATTTAAACAAGGGTTATGTTTTGGAGTGGAGGTTAAAGGTTAATATCCATATCTTAGTTTTTGTCTGCTTTTACACATAGGTTTAGGGCTAGGTTAGGCCAGGGGGAGTAGAAACTTAAAATCTAACAGTTTTTAGAATCTAAAAAGGGGACATGTTACAATGCTTATCAGCTTGGAAGATAAGATTAATATTTACATGATATGATGTTCATTTATGCATTTGGCATACACTTTCATCCAAAGCGACTTACAGTGTCTTCAAGTCATAAATTTTATCAGTACATGTGTTTCCTGTAAATTGAACACCCTATGCACTGCTAATGCAATGCTCTACCAGTTGAGCTACAGCAATATGGTCACATAGTACTTCTGTCTGATTGGCTGAAAGGCAAGCACTGATACAAAAGCCTTAGCAGGATTGCCTTTTATTTTTTGCCCACTGTCAACACAACCATTTGGTAGGGTGGGGGAACTAATTTAGAAATTTCTTAAAGTTTTAACAGTTACTGTTCCACGTAGGCTTACAATTGTGGTAGGAATGTTGATCCAGAAAAATGTCCTACTTGGCAAACTCACATGGTGCCTAATTATGCACATTGAATAATTAAAAACATAGTTACTGTTGGAATTTATACAAACATGTTTTTCAAAGAGAAATTGTGTCCTGTCGCCTGTACTCTAATTCTAGCAGGCTGTTTGGTTCCCTCAGGCGTCCAGCTGTCCAGTATAGAACAGCTGAGGAGCTTCCCAAAGATCAGAAGCACACGCTCCAACCGCTCTGCTTGTGCAGCTGACAAAAGCCCTGCCCTGACCCTTCGTTCAGGCCCCTTCAGTTTGCTTTGTGCAAGAGTCCTGGAATCCACTCCTGTGTGAAGGGTGGGTGGCATGCTGTGTTGTGTTAGCACCATGCTCTACTGGGCTCAGGAGTCAGGTCTGTAAACCAACCATGTCCCAACTCATGTCTGTCATTGACTGACACAGGTCCTTACCAGCTCAGGTATCACAAGCCGCCCCGTGAAGAAAGTAAGCCATAATAATGACAGCAACTCGAGACATCAGAAACAAAGTAATTCAAATGGAAGACACGTTGCAGTGTTGTTATAATATGTATTTGGGTCAGTTTGTGTCGGGAAAGCTGGAGTTGGCTCATCAAGAGAGAGATTTTCCCATAATCTCCATGTAATGCAAGAAACAAGATGCGTTTCTTGTGAGACAGCTTTTGAAAACAGTCAGGAGAAAAAGAGGCGGATCCATTTGACAACTTCTCTTCTCTGAAGTCTTCGAGAAGCAGTCACAAACTCAAGCAGTGTGGCTTTGGTCAAGAAACTGCATTTATTGATGTCCAACTAAAAGGCAGGTAAAAGACACCCCTTATGAGCTCAGTGTAGATTCACAGAAAGCAAAAGGGAACTCTGAAAATTCAATAACTCTGTAGCCATCTCCTTTACTCATTCCCCTGGTCCTTTTTCCAATCTCCTTTATATTTACACTGCCGTGCTTTGGTATGCGAGTAATCCTGTGCCACTTTAGAACCGAGGTCAGAGATGAGGATGAGAAAACTAGCCGTCTAATTTTCTTCTGCCAATATTCTCGGCCAGTGACCTTCAACCTGAAATAAGTGGAGGAAGCCAGCCAGGCAACGGCTAAAGAATTGAGGGCTAGAGAACAGAGAAGTGGAAATGGAGTTTCCTGCAGGGCCAGACCTGACGGCAAAGGCCTGAGAAGGATAAATAACTCCACTGCCTTTGAGGAGCATCTAATTAAATCAAAATAGGACAGTTTCAGGTTATTGCCTCTACTCATTAAGTACCTACCCAGTCCTTGTACTCCGAGCTTTGCTCAGAGTCTGAGATCACTGAGCAAATTTAATTCGGCACTGACGCTCAGCTGGAGCTGTTCACACAAAATGAGGAAAAATTATGAGTAAAACAGCATTGGGTTTAAGCATTAGGGAAATCACAGAAAAATTCATATGCTAGTCACAGCAGTTGGATCAGTGGTCCTGTGTTTAACTTTGTTAACTACTTCAATTACGTACACAATTACAATTTTACTTTAAGTGCTCTACTTATAATAGCCGATGTAACGGCATACTAGCCAGAACAATTAGGAAGTTAATTAGGAAGTATTCCAGGCAGTTTTCTTCATTCATGAAGTTCATATGTTTGTTCCACTTTAAAGAAAAATCATTACAAAAATCCTGAGAAACAGTATTATTAGCACTGATATGTAACTGTGAATTATAGACTTCTTTAGTTCTTTAATTGTGTGGGCCAGACAATATGGATTAGATTAGAAGGTCATTGCAGGCACACTCCACGTTCACCCTGTGAGCCATTCTCACACACATCATAATCCACCCCCTGGCTGATTGGATCACGGTTTGAGCGTGATCTGCGCTAACTCTGTGATTTCACTGTCGGGTTACTGAGAGGTAATTTAGGTGGTGGCAGTAGTCACAAAGAAGCCATTTCGATTGGCTGTTTCTCTTTGGAAGACAGATCCAGATACAGGAAGCCTATGAGCAGTAAAATCTAAAGACAGTAAACCTGTCATTATCATAAGCTTTTTGATGTTTTGAAGACACATTCTCATACAGTTTTATTCTATTTTCTACCTCATTCAGTCTGTGATTAGGCTGCATTCATTCAGGAAAATGTCTTTGAATGCAATGAAAGAATGTAATTTGGGTGGCAGCACTAGCCACAAAGTGTTTCTGATTGGCTGTTTTCACTTTTGTGAGGGACTTTTGTAAGATTCCGACGCAAGAAGCCCATCAGGCACAATTTAATCCAAATAAATGCAAATAGGACAACAACGAGAAACACACACAATTAATAAGCAGAGGCAATAAACCAGCTGCTAACATAAACATTTATGCTAAGGAGCTAGCCAGAAACAGATGTTTGCCAAATCAATCTATAAGTTTATTTTAGTTTAATTATAATCTTATTGTCTATTGCAAGGCTATATTTGTTAATGAGGATGTCTTCAAATGCGGTAAGAGAATGTAATTTAGGTGGAGACACTAGGTCAGATGACACACATGCACGAACAATAAATTTGTTGTTAGCATATAAGCATTCAAGCTGACTGAATAGCAAGCTAAAGCATGGTAACATTTCTTTTTACAGTATCGGAAGCTCGGATACATTTTAGCTTTATGCAGGCCATGATTAGGCTAAATTTGTCCAGGAAAACATTCTCAGATGCAATAAGGAAGTAGAGGTCATTTCAAGCACAGACGATCAATAGTTCCTATTCACACGAAAAGAAAAACCTGTGCGCAGTACACAGACTGTAATTGAGAATGAAGTAGAATTTATCCTGTGAACTTTTTCTTTTAAGTTGTGGAGGTGAAGTAGATTGTAATCTCGCCTTTCCAGTGCTGAGATTCAAATGTTTGGCATCCAGAATTTGAATATTACCCAACACTCTGCTCTCACTGCAAACAGCATTTCAGATTCTATGCTAATAAAAACTGCTCTTGGTCACTGATCTGAGGTCAGGAGTATGTGTGTTCCTCCTCTTACACTGGGAGTGGTTTGTGTTTTCAGATCAGCACTCTGGGGAAAACGTGTGACTGTGATCTCATGAGTCATTCACACTGATGTTTTTCACTATTGGTATTTCTTTGTCCCTCTGTCTTCTACTTTTTCATTTACTTGCGGAGTGTATATGTACCTTAATTTGTAACCATATTATAAAGAGATGAATTTACATCATAATCCAAACCAATGGTCCCCATTAAAAGCAAACAAAAGGCATTTAAGTTCCTTAAAGGGGAAGTTCACCCAAAATTTTAAAAAGAGTCATAATTTACTCACTCTTGTCATTCCAAACATATATGACTTTGCCTTCAGGTGTCAATGTTGTGTAAACATAATTCAGAATTTCTCTTTTGATTTCTACAGTGGAAGGAAAATCATATGGGTTTAAAATGACAGGGTGAATAAATGATGACTGACTATTTTATTTTTGGGTGAAGTGTCCCTTTAAATCATTTCCTTGTTGAACCAAGAACATCTTTTGTTTCTGAATCTCTTTCACTATATGTCACATCAGTATTCACAATTGCATCATTCTCTTGACATTTCACACTGCTGCACATTTGCCACTTGTGGTGTTGAGTAGCCGTCAGCAACAACATGCCAGAATCCCTTTCCAGTTCTTCCTCATCCATCGGCAACCAGTCCAAATACTTTTGCCGAGTTCTTTTCAGACCTGTCACATAATTCTCCCTCAGCCCCTGGCCCTTCGATGGCCAAGGTCACTGATACTGTTTAGCTGTCAGTCATCTAGCAGAGCTTCTTTTACAAACCAAACGTCTCCCTGCTCTGCCCATTCAGCTCTCTGTGGAGAAGAAAGTGGAACGTAAAGAATTCTAAGCGTGAAAATAAACAGCATCACAGCAACAAAAGTGGTGTCATTTCAGTTTGCGTTTAAAGTCAACTCACTGTTCTCTGCATAAACTGTCTGCTGGGAAACCTCAACCCCCATAATTATGCTAATACACCTGAAGTCTTTGACAGTATAATCACTCTGTACTCCCCGATAACGTGCTGTTATCTTTTCCTCAAGGATTTGCGACTGCGTTTATTGACCTTTAAGTTGTTGTAGTGGCACGAGCCGTCAGCGAAGAAATTGATTCGCAAAAAGATAGCAATCAGAAAATCCGTGAGAAATTATTCACATTCGCACCCACTCCTCAGCCACTAACAGCGTCGGTTGCGGAGATGCCAAGACACCGGCAATTATCGCAACAAAACGTAATGATGTACGATTGTGATGCAACAGCCGCAAAAAAGAAAAAGATCAGGCTAAATAGAATCTGACTGCTTTGTACTTAAGCACACGTACTTCAGAGCAGAGAACTCTGGTTCTTTGGAGTGCTCTTCAACACCACGCTATCCCACTCAGCATAATTATAGTGATCGCGGGTGCGAGATGAGTGATGGGAGGAGAGGGAGGGAGAGAAAGGGGGATGGATAGAGTGGGTGGAGGGAGGAAAGGCAAAACTGTGTGATCTTGTTTTGTCTTGCGCTCTGGCAAGGTTCTGTCAGAGCAGAGACATGTAGCTACCCTACACTCTGCTGATTTAAATAGAGCGTGTTGGTGTGCAGTCCTCTCTCTCTGTTGATGCGCAAGCTACTGTAAATACAAACAAAATGTGCATAAACAAAAATAAGGCCTAGATATGGCAAAGGTGTTAAAAACGAAATAAATAGAAAGTGGGGAAGTGTTATCTAAAACTAAATGATGTGATTTCAGTGCAAGAAGCTTGACTAAAAGTGGATGTTGATAAAGAAAAAGAAATTGTAGGAGAGGACTATTCAATTCCTGCAGGGTCAGGTCCTGCAGAGTTTAGTTCCAACCATTATTCAACACACCTGAACCAGCTAATCAAGGTTCTGGATTATAGAATTACAGGCAGGTGTGTTTAATTAGCATCTGTGCTAAACTGCAGGATGCGGCCCCCCAGGAATGGAATTGAATAGCCTGATGTAGAATGTGGCCCTCTTAACAATAATAAACACCATAAATTGATTTTTAAGAATGAAATTTTCACACAGTTATTACAAACGACTGGAAAGGTCATAATATTTATTTATTTACATGGTGTAGGAACCCTGTTAATTGTTTGTTTTCATTTTGTCCCTTGCAATGTCGTACACAAACTTTTGTATGTGGGAGGAGGTTTATAAGAACATATTAATTAGTTCATTAACAGCAAGAGATGAAATTAATCAGTTAAAACAAATATGAACCACAAAAGTCACACAGATTATGTACATGCATTTAGAAATGTGTAATTTTTACTTTTTATTTTTACTGTTTAGTTTAAAATCAGGCAATCCTCATATGCTTTAATGCATCAAACTCAAATCAGATTGCAAAAGGGATTTAGATACAGTATTGCATTTGGCTCACATGGGGATTGTCTTGCAAAGCTAAATACATTCACAAATGCTGTATCGTCAACATGCTGTATCGTCAACAGAGAAAATATTATTTACCCAAGGCCTTCTGTTCCATTGTCTCCTACACAAGAGACTCTGTGCTTTTAAAGGGCTTTTTCATATCGTCAAACCGATTTACCCAGCAATAACATTAACTCAGCCCTTGTGTAATGCTAATAGACTTTCCAGTCCAAGGTTGGCCCAGTGTTTTAGAGACACAAACTTGTCCATTTGGTGGCGTGATGGTGATGTTAGTGGGCTGGGCCAGGGATCATGCATAGGTCAGTGAATAAGAGGAAGAGAACTGGAGCTGGACAGGAAGCTAAAGAATGATTTTAACCCATTCCTGCAAGCGTTTGAAAACAGGTCCATAATTTATGTTCCCTGGGACAAAGTGTCATGGCCCATAATAGAAATGCTGCTGTGTCCTGATGGACATTTGAGAAAGTTCTCCATCATATTAATCTCACCCTGAATCTACAGCTGTAGGCGTATTTTAGCTCAGTAAACAATGTCTCTCAATAACCTGTATTGAGAGACATAGGTGAAACTCCAATATCTAAAAAGATAATTTTTCTATTGCTCAAATGTTGCCCTTTCATAGCTCAGAAGACATAATGGAGTTTTCAGTTATGACATATACAGTTACAGACATATACAAGTTTTGTAGAAATAAAAACAGACACAAATGAGACATACCGTAAAAGCATAGACATATAACCTCAATGTAGATTACATACGTCATTTAATTATGAAATAATTTAATGGGAAACATCTGAGTTTGTGCTGAAATATCTAATTGTGTTTGCCGCTTTGGTATTTTGGCAATTTGAGACATTATTAAGATCTCTTCAGAAACCTACTGGGGTCTTTATCCTAATAGACTTTATTCTGAGAAGCAGGAGACTTAAGCAACGTTAGTCTTCATTTACTCCCTATTTAATCCTCCCAACTGTCAAAAAACAGTTGAGAGAAACACTTGAGGGATCATTTAACATATTCCTCCTCTATGGGATCCACATAAGGTTATGCCACAGAAAACACCATTACATTTCACATTGAGTTTAAAGGTCAGAGAGGTTGGAACATGGTCAGCAAATTAAATGGTTTATTTTTTGCTACTGTTCCTTTAAGGATTATAGACCTGTATATGTAAATGACCTCTTTTATTTTTGTCTCACCTCTTTGCATGTGAAATAATTAACAACACTTTCTTATTAAAATGTTTTTAGTGCAGGAAACCTTGACTGCAAGCAGACTTCAATGAAAAAAAAAACAAGTGTATGACATGGTCCCTAAATAACAAAGCATGTAAAGCAACACCATACAATGCAGAACAAAATAACATGCCCAAGTGTTCATCAAGGCCCAAGTGATCATCTGGGGCTCCCCTTGCATTCAAGGTTTGGTGGTTTCCTGTAACAGTGCTTGAATTCATGGAATGCACCATTATAAATGTTGTCGGGGTGAGGGAGGGGCAGGAGGAGAAGCATGCAGAGAACTGACATTAGTGTGTATGGCCTTGACTGGCAGGGCGCGTATTTGAGTGTGTCAAACATGGGGGAAGAGAGAGAACCAGAGAAATAGACCAATGCAAATAGCACTGCTCTGCCATGACCCAGCACGCTTGTCTGCATGCAGATGTTTTGAATAAATTCTAAGTTTGTGTTCATATTCAAACCCTTTTAGCATGAGCTCAGGTGCTTCTTAATTTCATTGCAAGAGAATATATTGATCCCAAGCTCTGCTTTGAAATGCACTTGGTGTTTGGTAGATCTAGCTCATGACATATGGTCAATATCATGTTACATTTATTGAAAAGCAGGAAGGATACACCAGTAGGCTGCTGTTGCTTAATGTTTTATAAATGCTTAACTGAAATCAATAAATCATTTTTACATAATAAGCTTTTTTACATTAATGACATGGATTTGACATGGTACTACCATGTTTTTTGCATATTAGTATTCTTCTGTCTGCATTCTCTAGAATACCAAGGTCTCTGGAGTACCATAAAAGTACCGCACCATTAGTATTTCAACAGTATTTCGTACCATGATATAGTGCCAGGCAATTAAAACCATCAGTACAACAAGTATTTTTTAAAGATCAATGCATGTTTTGGCTGGCATCATCTTCAGCAAAAAACATCTGTGTGACAGGTTGCGAACATAAACGATCTTCACTAAAACAAATATAGCTATATAATGCATATAGTATATACAATATATAATATAGTTATATAAATAGAAAGAGTTCAGAGAGGCTGTGTATTTGTGTCAGGTGACTGTTGTAATCCCTTGTGGTTTCTTTCACATCCCATAATATACCACACTGTCATTTAACCACTGTTTAATCTTCATTAGATGTGGCACTGCATCACTCATAAGGTTGTGATGATTTACGGGTAATATGCATCACTGTGTTAGAAATGTTCTAATAGACACATTTTGCTAAAGGTTCAAAGCTATTGAACTTGGTGTGATTTTAGCAAATAAAATACGTTCTTGAATTTGTGATTGGTCTTTGATTGGTGATCCAACATTCTTGTTATGCAATTTTGAACTACATTCCTGCCAACCTATCATTTCCTTTTAGTTGTATTTAATTTAAAGGGTCAGGATTGAGGTTAAAATGAGGGTCAGGGCTGTTTAAGTCAACAAAAACTGTTGATCCAGGAACGCATCCTATTTAGCAAAATCACAGTGACCACAGATGTAAACCATGTAAAATCGTGCCATCTCTCTCACTCTCTTTCGCTGTCTCTTCCTCTAATTGGTTGGTGGATCGCCTTGAGGGAGGAGAATAAATGAGACAGGCACAAGTAACGATCGCTTTGCACTAATGACAAGCACACCCGTGAACATGACTGTCCAAATTGCACTGCCAAACTCCCACACGCCCAGCAGAAAGACTCATCGATGCCTCTCACATGACGTGAATTTGTGACCCTATATTGAAGACGGCCTGTTGAAATTTCGGATAGCTTCCGATCCTAATGCACTTTTAAAATTGAGCCATGTAACAGTGGCAGGTTTAATTAGGCTGTTGGCAGATTTCAGAAATCGTGGATGGAGAACGTATGGTGTCACAAACTCTAATCAAGCTAATTTGTTATTAGCATGCTGAGAGTTACACTTATGTAGCTCGTGTGACGCCTGTTGTGGCAGTTTCTGTTTTTCAATGTGAGTGAAAAACATAGCGAAGAGCTTTTTTAATTTATCCTGAAGCTTTTAAACACTTGCCAATCAGATTTTAAATAACACAATAATTTTGAGATTGTAGGCTTCATTCTAGGCTACTCTCCTAGTACATTCCAAACAAACTTTAGGTTAAAATTATATTTTTTAATGTTTTGGCGTGAAAAATGACCAATTTTATTGTTATATTATAATTATGCTTATGGCTGAAACAGGTTATTCAATGAAAAAATGTAAAGTAAGATTTCACTTGATTTGAAATTAATTTACATTTGAAAGGTAGGTTATGAAAACATTCTCTTGGAATAACGTATCTTAATATCAATTTTTATTTCATGTTGACTCAAGATATATTCAGCTGTGAAAAAGAAAAAAACATTCTGTTCTCCTTCTAGTTTTTGTTGAACACACAAATGCATTGTTTACACAGCCCCTTACTGAACCGTACTGACTGAAAGAAAAGCATTAAAATCTGATATTGCTCAATTCTGATATGAAACTATTTTAGATATTTGTTGTCTTGGCTGTGTCTCACTGCTCTTTGCACTACTATAAACAGCAGTCAGACGGTCTCAATAGAACCGGTGCTGTTTCTTTCAGTTAGAGGTGTGCAAAACCTGCTATCCCAAAGAACAAATTCTTTAAAAGCAAAACCATCTCACACTTAAGGTCAGGCTCACCACCAAAACCACAGAAAAACTCCCTCAGTGGGAGTCATTCCAGTGAGCGCTTACAGAGCTATCATCCACTCTGACAGTGGCTAAATTGGTGATACTGGGTTTGGTTTGTGATGTGCGCTGTAACTGAACACCGCATTGTCAACATTCAGCTGCCCAGACATTGTTGGATCTGTCATGTGTGTCTACGCTCTTTAGTCCTAACAACCGAATGCTTTGCACGTAAGATCAGATGGCACAGCCATCGCTGGTCATCTTATTTACTGCTGGAAGAAATGCAGGTTCAGGGGTCCTGTAGCTCAACTGGTCGAGCCTTGGCTGACAACGCCAAGGTCATGGGTTCGATCCCAAGGGCTGCTTGGGATAAAAGTGTCTGCCTAAATGAAAAAAGACATTCCTCTTAGGGAAAACAAAAACCACCATGGTTGAACTGTGGTTATGTCAACTCCTCTAATAAAGTGTTTGGTCAATATTTCAGAGAACTGGTCTGGTGGCTATTGCACGTGGCCTGACATGTTGTGACATGTCAGTGAACCAGTTTCGATTCTGACTTGGGTGATTTCCTGAATATCGCTAAAAGTGACAAATACCCCAGATATTTAAAATATGGGGGCAAAAAGGGAATTGTTGAAACTAAAGTGTTTTAGAAAAGATTTTAATTAAAAAATCAACTCAATTCCATTATGGAGTCAGTACATTATGCAGGATTTTCAGTTGCTGTATGTAAACACAACATTTTAACCTGGTCCCTCCTCTCGGGCGGAACATTGCCAGAACGGCACACCTCCTGGGCATTGTTATTGGCTGGGGGCTTCACACCCACTGGCAAATGTTTGCCTCTCAGAAACATCCTGATCACCCCAAACAACAAAAAAGAAAATACAGAGGACAGTTTTTCTGTAGACACAAACACCATCCCACACTTGTAGTAGATCTTGCGTAATGATTGAGAAGGGCTATTTTTGCATACTTTATTTTTATAAAGTCCAGGCACAGTTCATCTTCAAAAAAACTATGTTCAAAAACATGATCTTGCCTTACCCTAACTTGCAAGCCGTCTATTATGATTTGTATTATAAGCTGTCTACTCAGATGTGACAGGACATTTCATTCATCCTTGTGTGTCCTGTCTATAAGAAAAGAAAGATGGTCGAGCTGCTGTACTGCATTTGTAAAGTGCTGCTGATACATGGCATATATATGTGATATAGTTCATTTTTATTTTAGTTAAGAGTAGTGGCCTGTAATTGCCAGGTCTATTTGACATTGTGAGGCTGTGATGTTGTTGATTGTGATTATATAAAAATGCTAGAAAATAAATATGCCCTCATAAAGCCAAATAAAGCGAATTAATGGCGCAAACGCACACGGTCTAACACCTTTGCATCATAATGTACATGCGGGAGGCTACAATGTCAAATCATTGACGTTTTATATGTTGTCGTTCCAGAGAAGCGAGTGGAAGAAGAGATTCCTGATTCCCCCCTCCCCACCCATTCCATCTTCAGCAGAGCATCTTTCATGCGTCTCCCTGGGACAGACTCTTACGTCAGGATGAACTGTGAGCAGGATTTTGGAGATGGAGGAATGAATGTCACACTAACTCTCCGCCTGCTCATGCACGGCAAGGTAAACATTCCAACCCCACATGTGCATTTCAAATTGAAATATTAGAAGTATTGTGACGTTTTACTTTACAATCAATATATATTTGGTTATACTAATATTTAGGGGGAAAATTTTGACACCAGTTTGTCAGACGTTTTGTCAGAGTTTTGAGCACAAGACTAAAACAAAATTTAATTTATATATTTTACTTATGTGTCTGTAGGAAATATCAATATAAGTTTCCAAACATTCTTAACTATAATTAGATGACATTTTTTATATTCCATTTTTGTTTGAGTTTTTGAGTTTGTTTTATATTTTTAATATTTTCATTTTTTAATAAAATTACTAACATTGTAAACATATAAATGAAATAAAAAATACATTTCATTTCACAATGAATTAACATGTATTTTGTTATTGTTTTATAAACATAGTTTGTTTTATCTATATCACCTAGTTCTAATTCAATCACAATTACGGGAGCTATTAGTAAACAAACAACTGTACATTTTATTGCTTGTGCTGTTTTGCCAACATGTGCTTTTAACTGTCAGCCAACTGCCATGACAGATTTCCACCCACATGCCTGTAAACTCACTAATCTTTTCATATTTACATGCCAGCAAAAATGAAGGAGTCATTAAAAACAGTCATGAAAAATCCACGGATACGTAACGAACCGTTAATAAACTGCCACATTTCTGTGATTTATGTGCCAGTTTATGGTAATTCTCCGTCACATCAACAGATTGCAATGTGATGTTTTCAAAGACAATGATGATAAATCAGTGATGTCACCTCCTTCAAGAAAAGCTCAAAAGACACATGGAAACACACTGGAAACTTTTCACTTTTGTCAAGAAAACGGGATATAAAGTGGTGTATGACCTTTTGTTGCTTTCTATACCAGCTGTAATGCCAAATCAAATACCACACACAATCCATAAATGTTTCCAAATCTTTTTTTAGAAGAATGATACTATGGTATTACTTCTTAAATCCAAGGTACTTTGTAATACAACATAAATGCCAAGGTACATGAATTTTAGAACCAGTGTTTCTATCGTATTATCAAAGTATTATGATATTACCATCTGACATCATTACCCAGCGTGCCTCATGTAAAAACCCATAGACAAATGTCTGGCAAGTGAGCCTAGCAATCAATACACTGACATTTGCTTTGTTTCTCGTTTCACAGGAGGTTGGAAGCATCATAGGCAAGGTAAGCGAGTCTTCTGTTGTTCCCTTTGTTGACTTAGATTTGATGGATGTCTTGAGCGTGCCCTAAAGTTTTTGTCACTGTTAACAACATTACAGTTGGATTACAGAAGTAAAAATCCCAAATATTTTAATTCTATTTTATAATTCTATTCCTTTTTAAAAGACAAATTCCTGGTGGCAAAACTACACTACCCATAATCCTAAAGAAAGATCCACCTTTGAGCCACCAAACAGAGAAATCAATGTTTCCACAGAAACGAGAACCAGAAGAGCTAAGCAGCAACTGCCCACTCCCATGATGCACTGCGAATGTCTCCTTACACTCTCACAGAAATTACATTTATACTTTACACATTAACATTGTACCCTTTTTTACTTGATTAGGTTATTTTGCAATGTTTCATGGGAATCGTATAGTCGTCTTACATTTTTTTAGGTACACATTTAGTTTAAGACATACAGAATTTAATACAGTTATAAATAAAAGAAGTACAGAAGTACCTTCATCATATTCTCTGAGTTTCAAACACCTTTATGCTTCAAAGTTTTAATGTTGTGATTCATCTTGGAACTTGCTGGTTTGGTTCTCTTTATTGAAATCTTTACTGAAAGTCTCTTTTGAGAAAATGAATGGGAGAAATAATTCCATAATCAAAGCCACTGAGGAAGCTGGTGGTCAGTGAGAAACCTGAAGTATTTTTTCTCTGTATAAGTTTGTTCAAAGTGCTTTCTCACAAAGCTTTAGGTTAGATTAGACATCTCCGAATGTATCATTCTAAGAGCTGATGTTTCCTGGCAAATGGCTTGTAAAAGGCTGACGTCATGCATTATAGGTATTAATGATCTGGATATATTATGTTGTTAAAGTCTACAGCTAGCACTGTTTATCCCTAGAGCAAGTGTAACTGTCCAAACATGGCACAATGTCTCAGAGAGACCAAATGTAGATGTCACAGTGATTAGTAAACAGTGTCAGCTAGAGATAAGATGATTTCAGTGTATGTGTGTGTTTGTTTTTTAGGTTACCATCTAAGTCCTGCAGCTACAAACACACAAATACAAACATTGTTGGCATTTCCTGGGCCACACATAAATCTCTGTGACACAAAGACTCTCACTTCAGAACTGGTCTGCTAATAGGTCTCTGGGCCTTTGCCAGAATTTTGGCTGGAGCATCCACAACACAACAGCCAGACAGAAGAATACACCCCCTGAGCTGCAAAGGGGTCTGCACAGCCACACATACGCCTTTTCAAAGACAAAGTTCACTTTGCCTTTATGGACAGATAGTTCACTCTTTAGTCGTGAAGCAATTCCCACACTTTTCAACATGCACAAAAATAATTGAAGAATAAATAGGTGTGTTACAATTTCCATATCTTGAAATAAGTAGGCCTATCTTCAAATTAGAATATCCAAACAACAAAGAAAATGTTTTAATCTAATTTAAAGTTACTTCCTCTTTGAAACAGTCAAATTAGACACAGCAACTTGGGGTGCTATATTGGGCAACAGCGTAACCTATCTTTTGTGGTCAGTAATATTACATTTGGTTTAATAGCGGAGACATTTGAAAGTAACTCCACCATTCCCTGAGGTTTATTTAAAGGTTTTTGAGTTGAGTTACAGGTTTTGTTTATTTTAAAGTCTGTATCTGTCCATATGCTTCCCAGTATTTGGTAAGTTTCTTAAAGTGTAACATTCCGTAATCATTAAAAGATTAAAACCCCTCTTATGTGATATTAATACATTAATGCCATGTTTAGACATTTCATCAGACTAATTTAAATATTACGACTTCTCACTTTGGACTGTGATCATACACAGCTGTCCCAGGGTTTTCCATGACATTTATGGAATGATTATTCTGTAATGCTCTATCACGTTTCAGTATGAGCTCAGCTACATGATAGGCCAGGCCATGGTTGTGACATCCTCTGTTGTCTTTTTCCTTCACTACCTCCTCTGAAGCTCAGGAAAATGAAAAAAGGGCTATGGCATATATTTCCCCACAGTGAAATCAATACACTAAGGTTTGGTTTCAAGGATACAGATTAAACTGAGACCTAGACTAAATTTGTGAAGTTACCAGTGGCTCTCCATCACAGATCTCCAACATAGACTGTCATTGGGAAGGGCTATCTTGACTTGATTACTATTCCTAATGCATCCTGAGGAGAAAGAAATGAAGGTGAATGGGAAATTACAAGCAGTAATAGACCTCGGCTCAGAGTAGACGACATATGTAATTCAATGCGAATGAAAATGAAGCTGTTTGGGACAAAAGAACATTCTGTTCAAGGAGCCTCGTTTGTGAAACAGGACTCAGTGACTTCCTGTGTATATTGTTCGAAAAATTTCAGCTATTGTGGGCCTCATTTATAAAACAATATGAATTTCTGAATAAATTGCTCATAAAATGATTCTTGATTAATGCTAGCTTTGTAAAACAACGTTTACTTAAACAGGAATGAAAGTAAATAGCTGTACAAATAAATTACAGAAAATTAAAGAAGTTGGTTCTGCTTCATGAATGTGGTCAAATACTTTTCAAATTTTCATGACCTATGTTTCTGTTCACAGAAACTTTTGGATGTTTGGCATGTTTTTATCAATGGTTGAATGACTGACAGCCAAGTAACACTATGACATTGTACCACACAGCTGCATTCACATTCCACTTTAATACACAGCAAGAAAAAGTAATTACTGTACGTTTTATCCAGTCTTTATCCAGGACTTTTTCAATTTCAGACACTAAAAAATGTGAGTTACTTTGAATCTACATAAAAAGAAACTTTAAACCAACAATATTTCCCCAAATGTTGTCCCAACCAGCCTAACAGAGTCTGCACAAACAATTTCATATTGAACAATGCTGTTGATTTGTTCAGGGTTTTGGAACTCCCAGCATGCATTGCAGTATGAATAAATGATGCTGCTGCTGTTATAGGATTGTTATTTTGCTGCGTGCCAACTTTGTATGCTGTTTTTGTTGCTTTTGTCGTCACTGTTAGTTATTGGTTATCCTGAGAGCTCATCTTTTAACTTAATGATGTTTGTTGATTATCACAGGTAATGAGTTTTGTGTATGAAGCATTACAGTTTATGTGCGTACATGATCGTGCATAATACGTTTGTTCTGTAAGATGGTTTACATCTTCATAGACAAAGACTGTAAACTTTGCTTTTTAAATTCATAAGCGTTTTCAGAAAAATAGATTGTTGATAAACAAAGCAGTATTAGTGAGGACAATTATCATAAATGTATTCTTTTTTTAGCTTACCTTTACAATTACTTTATTACAAAACACAAGACACTGGAAGTCTTCACAAATCAGACAACCAATGTATTAAAAGTTCTTGCAACATTACTCATATAAACTGATTATTCAATCAGCATCTGTGAATAATGTTGCATGCACCAGAGTGTGACGTTTGAAAAGATTCTGTGGCATCAAAATCTTTATTGCTGTTAAGTTTGGATTTATGATACGGGTGGTCTTGAAGAAGCCCTATCTGAAATGAACATTTCCCTGATAAATTAAAACCACTCAAGCCCCACTTCACCTCAGTTATGACACATTTAATCCCCTTTTCTGCCTATCTAAAGACAATGAAACTGCAGTCAGGCGTGCAAAAGCAGACATTTGGGTCCTTGGTCATGACTATGCAGTGCGTGTTAGCTTCTGTGTCAGATAGCAGGACGCTATCTGAGACTATCTAAGTGATTCATGGACTATTGATTCCCTAGTCAGTCCAATTGCGGGCCCTTCGATTGGAAAGCCTGCTCCCCTGGGGCCCATCCATGCATACGCCATATTGCTGTGTAGTGAAGCAGAATTGATATAAATCTGAGCTATCTGTTCAACGAGTCAAACTCACTTTATCCTCAGCTATTAGGGAAAGACAGTCACTCTGGAGAAAAAACATCATGCAAACAAACGCAACACAAAGGCAATAAGTGAGTTATTTTCATTTTTTTTTCCCAACAGAAAGGAGAGACTGTGAAGAGGATACGAGAGGAGGTAAACTACATGTTACATACATCTCTGTTGTCTTTTTAAACTTCCCAGCATGCATCATGCATGCAGAGCACACTGTGTTCCTTTGAAGCTAGACACACAAACGATTTTTGTTTTTCATGCTGCATAAAATAATCTGAAACTTCCCTTATTTCCCACATACATCCTCAAAACAGTCAAAGCCCGCTGCGTTAAAGCTTAAAGACTCTGTAAGCCGTGGCTATAAGGAAGATATGAATATTTAAATGAACACTTTCATCTCAAGGGCATCTGACACGTGTACACAAAATAAATTCATTAGGTTGATATGAATGCGCTGGTATTTTCAAGGTAGCTGCTTATAACATTGGTTTCCAGATAAAGACTGAAGCGGGTTACCAAGGAGCGAGACTAAGGCGTGGGTGAGCATGTCCCTCAGAGAATAAAGGAAAATTCTCCCTCACACAGTTAATCAGTAGAAATTCTGTATGAGCTAACCACAGCACACACTGACTAGTATTGTCAAACAACAAAAGTAGATGTTTTTTCTCCACAGAACACAGAGATGGTTTTGAAGAACAATTCTTGCTGCTGTTTTCACAACAAAAGCACACAGTGACACAAAAATGCTTTTGATACTTGCGTGTTGACGTATTTAATAGTAAAATATTGTTAGAATAAACATAAATAAAACTTCAAATCAGTCTGTCATATGGCTTCAGAAGATTTGAAATCTTGATCATATAATATAGTCTACAACACCTTCCTTTAACATTCCACAGAGGAAAGTCATAGAGGTTTACGGAGACATGAACGTTAGCAAATGATAACATAATTTTCACGTCTCTGGAGCCTTGAAATGAAATTGAAAAATTCTGTGTATTTTTAGAAGCAGCAGACTGTACAACAAAAATATATTATTACTTTGGCATGAGTACTCGTGCCTAAATTTAGCTATGACATAAAAAATTAGAGTTCTGCAAAAACAAACGTCATGACACGCCTCATGACGTAAACTCACAGAATGAGCTGAGGCATTTTTAGCGGCCAGGCATTTGTGCATGATTGATAGAGAGATCAGTTTAACTAAAGAGGACAGTCCAATAGCCCTTCAAGGACAATGAATCACGCAGCCCAGTCTAGATCTCTACTACAGACAGCCTTACAGAAACACATTTGCACACTCACATAAACCATCATTGAATTAATACATTTATACAATGAAAATGCTTGAACGTTGCTCTTTCTTAGCCCAGAAGACCTAATCTAAGTTATATATTTCTGATATTTATCAACTTCGTTATAAGCCTCTGGCGATTGATGGTTTATCGGGCAAATCTGAGCTCAGTTTGAGACATTGTTGAGATGTTCTTCGAAATGCTGAGATAATGGGATACATGACATTACTGGGGTCTTATTCTCAAGGAATGAGAAGCGGGAGAAATGGAAACGGCACCTAGAAACTGGAAACTGTCTAGCAGAAATAAATGAGACATTTGTAATATTGCTTTTCTTATTGACATCACATGCAAAATTATACGTCACAGATGCACAAAAACACAAACCTGTATTAGAACAAACAACCATAAACACAATACTTTATAGTATACATAATGGTTTAAAACTTTAAACTCTTACAGAAACTTGTTAACATAAAAGCAATACATGATTTGGACCATTTATGAGCCTTTCTAATAGAGTGGTTACCACTTCAAATGACCCCTTCAGTTGGTTCATATTTGTGAGAATATTTTTAAAAGTGTGGACAAGCGCATACTGTTAAAGACTGTGTTTAAGAATGCACACAAACACAAAACACATGCTGCAGTGTAAACAGCCTCAAACGTTTTCTAAAAGTTCACCATTCCAAAGGCCCCTTTCAAACACACACAAATGTATTTTATCCTTCAAGTGAAGTGTGGCCACAGCAAGCACTTCACCTACTTGTTTGAACTCCACTGTTATTTAGAGAGAGACACAGAACAAACGAGAGAGAGCCAGAGAGAACGAGGAATCACAAAACAAGAGACTAGGGAGAGAATAGAGAGAGGACTGTTTGGATGGGAATAGTTTTCTCTGAGGAGGAGAGGTAAATTGGTGTCTCACAGACATACAGAGTGATTTTAATCCTATACAAATCAAAGACTTAAAATGTATTAAGCAAATTACTGTTTCTTGGGGTCCTAACTCAGGGGTCCTTTGAGAAATCTGATGTTGTCTATTTAGTAAAACTCTGTGTTGTGGTGTATTATTTTTTTACAATGCTTCTCATTATTGATTTCGACTTTCATTGAATATCATAACTAAAGCATTTTAGTTATTATGAGAGTACATTTTATTATGAGTTCAGTTTCTTTTTTTAACATTCTAGGAGAAATAACAACTATTTCAAGTGCTGTTGGCATCCCATCTAACTAAAAATATAAAATTTATAATACAGGAATTATTAATCCACAATGGAAAATGAGGCAATTATTATTACTCACTTTTGTTTCAAAGCTTTATGCTGCTATTTTTGCCTTCAAACACAGAAGTAGAAATTTGTCATTATTCAGAGTCATTATTCAGCTTGTCATACAACGATGGTGACAGAATTTTCATTTTTGAGGAAGAGTAAAGAGGAAGAAAGCAAAACAACAGGAAGTAACAGGATGAGTGCATAGAAACAAGATTTCCGTTTATTATCATTTCCTTATGATTCCATCTGCTTCTTTTTGTTCCATCTTTTCCTCCATAACAGAGCAGTGCACGTATCAATATCTCAGAAGGCTCATGCCCAGAGAGAATCATCACCATCACGGGGGCCACAGAGTGTGTGTTCAGAGCCTTCACCATGATCACAATCAAACTAGAGGAGGTATGTACAGGAACACATACAGTATCCCACAGTACATATGCATATGATATGTGAGCATTAGAAATAGAGATGCAGTGATATGCACATTTTGGACAAAACAAATAGCTCATAATTATTTTGTGTTGTAATGGTACTTGCACTGTGTGAAATTCTGAATTAAAATGTTATGGGAACTGCCTAAATTATGGGATTTTATCCTAAATTATGCTGTCATTCAGTAGAGACTAGCTAGTTTGGGACCAGATGTTGGTGTCTAGTTATAAGTAAACAAAAATATTTGATTTTCTTACAATAACTCAGGGTAACAGTTAGATTTGCTGTATACATTCCAGTATATAGGAATGATTCAAACACATTTAGTAGCCGAAAGGTGTTTGAATCGTAGCATTTCTGAGAACAGCTGGGTAAAGCAGTGGGGTAGTTTCATTTATCTTCAAACAGTCCCATAGCAATGGGGTGCCTGTCTGTGGTGGGATTATCCCAAAGAAATAATTTGGGCTCCTACACACATAACAACTCCCTTGGCGATGCCAGTGAACGACTGATGAAAAGAGACAGACAGCTCGATGAAGAAACGTGCTAGACTTCGCATAACGCTGTGGGACTAATACATGACTGGTGATGTGTGGCATTTTTTTCCGGAAAACCTGGAAAATTTGGGAAACCTTCTTGAAAAGTAACTATACATTTGCCTTTAATAAGTAAATTCACACCTAAAAAAGCAAATACACACAGGCATGCAATACACTGATGTTTGCCAAAACATACATTTGCACGCACCACAAATGTATTTTTATTAACTGCATCAGTAGCGTTATATAACTGCCAACGATAGTCAATGATGTGTATCTGTCTGCCTGAAGCATGTCAACCCCTACCAAGTAATAATGAATCTTTTTACTCCTGCTAAATCTGTTATGTATTTGATATCCATTCGGGACAGGCAGGGTGCCATTCATTAAACATCTGTTAGGAATCTTCCTCTCCTGGTCCTCTGCACACAACCGCTTCCTTCTACCCATAAAGGAAGAGTCACCATAGAAACTCTGGAGGCTGTGGCAGGCTTTTTCTTACACAGAGCATGTGACAAGGATTGGTGGTCGAATTTTATAAGGAGCTCCATTGAGGTCTGGCACCACTTTGATGCAGGATGTTACCGTCTGCTGTAGATGTAGCGAGAACATGGAGGGAGTCCTGAAGGGCTAAATCTGTGTTTTTTTGTTGATCTGTGGCAGATTTGGAAGAGAATGGAGGCTTGTGGGACTAAAAACAGAGTGCAGAACACTGGAGTCTTTTTTTATTTTTAGGCTAAAAATTTTCAAACCACAGGACGTCATGAGACACCAAGTATGTTTGGGCCCATATGTGTCCTCCTGTGAAAGAAGCTCACAACATCTGATAAAGTGCACTGAAGACAAAAATCTGCCATGTTATGTTTAGAATTAGAAGTTGTGTAGATTAGCACACATTAACATGCATTAGATTCACATGCATTTTTACATTCATAATAAAAGCGGCTTTTATTATTAAATTGGCAGTCCTCTGAAAATGAACCATTTTTGAAAAGTTCAAATCATAAAAAGATAAAGCAAAAAGAAACAACGACTGAATGACAACAACCAACAATAATAACAATATATCCCATTTTGCACTAGGAAACAGTTCTTGACGATGAATGATACTAAAAGATGCTTTTAACCTTGAGATTTTATTTAAATAAAAGTTCCTAAATTCTGGCAGCTTTAGATTTTAGCTTTAACAGTTCCTCAGTTACATCTGGCCAAGGGCTCATAAATTCTAAGCCTGCTTACTAAACACCCCATATGCAAATAAGCCTGAGTCAATCTGCTGAAAGTAATAACCAAATTGCGTTTTTATTATTCAGTTGTTAAATGAGATGTGAGGAGGAGGTGGGGCAGGTTTGGATGAGGTCTTATATTATGATTGAGAATAAAAGTAAATGGATATTCTTGGCTTGTCGTTATTAAAACATGCATCTTTTGAATTATGTTGGCGTTTAACTAACTAAAGAGCATCAATACTTTTTGTTAATTACATTTTTAGTAGTAAGACAGTAGTTCAGCTGTACTTAAAATAATAGCTTTTCCACAAATGAGTTACATTTCAAACTATTAGCGATGTAGAGCGGTCAAACTCGCATTGTTTATGTGCATTACAGATGTTGGAAAGTCTGTTACATTTTACTGACTTGGCCATATTCAGACTATTCATTGATTTTAGTCCTTGCTCAGCATTTTGTTTTTCATTGCAGAATATTTAGTTAAATGCTCACTCCTATGTTCATAGTGTGTGCTACAAAACTACAGAAGATAATAATAATTAGAGCTACAGAATATTTTTGGGCAATAAAAATTTAACTTTATTAAATGATAATATATTTAAAAATAGTATATTTTACAGTCTACTCAATTTTAATGATGCTTCTCTGATACTCATTAGCACTATTATTCCTTTGAGAAAAGAATGAAAAGAGAAGGTGTTGGAACGAGAAAAAGGTCAAGAGTTTTAGTCAGACATTTGGATGTTCTTTTCCTCTTCTAAAATGGCACAACATCAACGAGAACAGATCCTCAACTGTCTCTTTTCCACCTCCTCTTCATTCTCTAGAGGTTTCAAGGCTAGACATTGAAAGAACACAACAACAGTGTCTCTCAAACCTCATGCACTGATGGAAACACTAAACAAGAAAAAACAAGACGCCACTCGAGGTGTATATATTCGGCTCACGTAGGTGCGGTCTGGGTTGATGGGCAGGGAGACAGCACACACTATTTACATTTCAAACCCGGCAAGATTTCTTCTCTCACCTAATTGATTGCAGCAGTGGTGGGCTGCGATTCAGTCTGATATTTATTACCTGGTTTAATTAAAGAGAAAGCCTCTGAAAGTGCACTGGATGAATAATGGTGGTGGAAACTGATTTCTCTTAGTGGCAAGAATATGAGAGTGGAAGTCCTTCTTTGCTGATATATGGTTGTTCTCTTACACTGGTATTCAGCAGAGTTCTGGGATATTTTAAAGGAATAGTTTACCCAAAAACTTTCTTTCTGAATCTGTATAAATGTTTCTAGAAGAATGTCAGTGCTGTTTTTAAATACAATGAAATTGAACGGTGACTGCAGATGTAGAATGTTTTGCGTTTATAACAACTCAATTTTTTGTCCGTCTTGTTGTAACGCTTTAGAAGACTTTGACTAGAGCAAATAAATTGTGTAGATTACTTTTATGATTTTTTTTGTCCTTTTTGAGCCTGACTGTTTCGGCCCCCATCTACTTTAACTGTATGGAAGACAGCATATACTGAAAAGTGAACTGTTCCTTTAATATGACCCACCTCCTGGTACATGTCATATCTTGATAGAGATGACCTGTGAGGTTGACAGGCTGGTAAATATAATTTAATATGGCCATAAAAATCAATCAGGTGTCTTCAGATGTGATACCACTGTGTTCAATCAGCTGTAACCTTTTGTTTAGCGGGGCGCATCGATCCACAAACTCAGGAAAATTGATTAAAGTAGCTTTGTTGAAGAACATTTCATCAGACTGTGCTCAAAAGCCATGACGATGTGATGCAAAAGTGGTATTTCCAGATCTTGGAACAAACATCTTGTTCAACAATTCTTGTAAATTATAAGGACTTCATTCAAGGCACCAAGATAACTTAGGATGCACCTCAGATTGTTGTTAAACAATGTTGTGCCTTCTTAACACTTTCTATACTGACAGCAATGAGACCAATATGTCTTTTGAACCAGATATTTTACCTTTAAGGTCTGACCAAAGTAACAATTGCTTCCTATATCACTCATGTGGGATACAGCTGAATGGTTTGGAACATCCATTTTGTTTTTGGGAAAAGAATGCTTAGTACTGTTTTGGCCTGCTGGAAAATCTAGATTTAATTGACATTAAACTGTCCAAGCTGGTCATTAGATACCAGCTGGTCAAACCAGCTCAAAATGATCAGGCTGGCTTCTGGAATGTGGTGGCTACCATCAAAACAGTTATCATGTTTCTACACACTTTACAGTATCACTAGGAATCACTGTCACAAATTAAATAATGATGGAAAAGAAATTATTTCTGCGTGAATTATCCCTTTAATATGGCCAGTTCTCCTTGGAGTAATCTGGGGTTCCTTGCCTAAAAGTGCACTCGTGATAGCTTATGGATCACTGTTTGCAGAATTCAAACCTGAAATTTACTTCCTAACAGACCAGATCTTTACCCACTGTACCAAATAAGAACTTGAACTTTCAATAAACACATTATCCATTCTATGTTTGGCCCACTAGGACTTGGCGGCTCTCGTGGCGAACGGCACAGTTACCAGCAAGCCTCCAGTCACACTGCGGCTGGTGATCCCGGCCAGCCAGTGTGGTTCTCTCATCGGTAAGGGCGGCTCCAAAATCAAAGAGATCAGAGAGGTGAGTGCCAATATAACAGACTTTTCATATTCCGTATCTTTCCTCCTACCCCAGAGGACATCTATGTTAGGACGGCTTGCTCCGTTGCATATTTCATGGCTTTGGATGCCAGTAAAAGCCCATTTATTTTACATTTATGGTCTCTGGGCTGTCAGGATGCTATGAGGTAATGTTGAATGGTCCGTCACGCTAAATTCAGAGTGTTCTGTAATGCACTGGCATTGAGAGTGTGTTGAAGGGGAGGGTTGTCAGAGATGGGGGAATTGTGAGTGCGTTAAGCTAATCAAAGCCGGAAAGTTAGTTTCGAAATGGAGTGGAGGCTTTCATGTCAGATGCACCAAGTAAACACAGCAGAACTCACAGCATTTTTAGTCCTTACGTTCACTTCCTTCATGACGTTTGGTGAAGCAGCTATTAGATTTTAAGGTTTTGACAGAAACCTTTAGGCTTTTGATGTATGTGGCTCTAACCTGTCCATACGATGGTGACAAATTTACTGAAAATGCTGCCTTAAGTAAGCTAAGGTGACACTACCTATTTTCTTGCTTGTGAGCTTTATTTTGGCCAAGAAAGACCTGCTAGTTAACCCAGTTAAAAAGCCTCCACCAACATATTATGGGACGAGCAGTCAAAACACAACACATGCTGGTCTTTTTAACAGGGTAGGGGTGGTAAATTAGAAAAGAAAGTCTATAGTGTCCCCCATCCTATATATGTGTACTAACATTTACATTTATGCATTCAGCAGACACTTTTTTTCAACAGCAACCTTGAATGTGGGGTATATAGCTTCACAATCCATCTGCTTCCTGGGAATCAACCCTTGACCTTACCACTGTTAACAACATGCAGTACTAGTTAAACTACAGGAACACTAATGGCCCATTCTTTCTGTTTGTGTCAGAAAACAGGAGCTCAGGTACAGGTGGCAGGAGATCTGCTCCCTAACTCCACAGAGAGAGGGGTGACGATATCGGGCAGTCAGGATGCCATTATCCAGTGTGTCAAACTCATCTGCACTGTAATACTGGAGGTAATTCAACTCTTGAGACTTTTTTATTGAGCTATTAAGCAATAGCAGATCCATTTGGCATAATTTACAGAATATGTGTGCATGCATTCGCTTTGAAAATCTGTAGTGGATGACTATTGTGCAAAATTCTTTATCTGCAAGACTTCAAAGGCTCCAATACTTCAAAGACAGCGGACTGTTTTTCCGTTTTAGCTTTTTTGGCATTTAACAGAAATGAAGTAATTTGCAGTCGCCTGTAACTGTATTTTTATGGCTTTCTGCAGCTGTCAAGTACTTGATCAAGATACTTGATCTAACTAACCACACATTAAAAATCATTACTGCAATCAGTTAAACATGGTCTCCAACAGCGTGAAATGAATTTGCTGTCAAATGGTTTTCTTTGCACACGGATGGTTCAGGAAAATATTTTACTTTTTGATCAGTGGGATTGTACCATGTACATCCTGCACGTTCCATTTTGTTGTTGAAGTACCGTAAGAGTGGGCCGATTAGTGATGGCTACATGCCCCATTTTAGGAAACCTCAGTTGTCTGCCTGCTCCAGGTTGCAAATTATGCAAAGTCAACCAATGAATATTTTAAAAGATTTATTTTGTTTGGCAAAGCAACGGGGGGATGTGCTTCACTGGGTCTTCACAACATCTGCCCTAATCTCGGCTCGTTCTTGTGTTTTATCATTGGATTTCATTTAACAAATTACAGCCTGGGGCCATAAATACCTGGTTATCAGTGTACTTATCTGTTTTATTTGTGTAAGATGATGTTTTCTGGACTAATAAGCCCGCAGCAGTGATTTCACTTCAAACTGTGTTCTAATTCCATTTAGAAGATACAATCTGGATTTTAACAATGAGGTCCATCATAGCATCAGTGACGCTGGTCAAAGGAAACATGCTTGAAACGCACTTTGTTGCTGTGCACATTTGGAAACCCTACTGCCACTCTGTGTAAATTTTCCATCTGAGAATTTCACAAGCATTAATGCTCTCAATAGCATTCTGAAATAATCCAACCAAATGACTTCCTGTGAGAGGATAATGGTATGCTTTTAAAGTGCTCCAACGAAGAGCCAATCGATAAATGTGTTGCATTTGTGTGCCGCGTCGGCTATTGTGCTGTGCAGATTTCCACTTATTAAGATAATATGTCCAAATGACTTGCTGTGGATGCCTCGAATAAAGAGAAACCTCAGTTTCCGGAAGAACATTTAGCGCTGTTATGTAATGAGCTGAATATGAGTTACAGTTTGCTTCTGAGGTTAAATCTTTAAGGTCCTGTGTTACAAGTATTAATTGCTTCACTTTGTTTACAGTCTCCTCCAAAAGGTGCTACAATTCCGTACCGCCCCAGTCCTGCTCCAGGTGCACTTCTTCTAGCTGGAAATCAGGTAAAAACATAAACATGGCAGAACATGCTAATTTTTCATGTTCTACTTTCTCTTTTCATAACACTCATTATTAAGTGTTAAGGCCTTGTTCACACTGTACACAAATCCGTTTTGTTTTTTAAAGTGATTCAGTCATATTTTGGACTGACTGTCCGTCCACACTGACATTTTGCAAGTGATGTAATCTGGTCTGTTTTCAGCCCCATGTAGTCAATATCCAGTGTATCTACAGTTCCTACATTGATTTAAGCATACTTTTAATATTTATTATAATTATGTGTAAACAAATGAAAAGGGTAAGAAAAATAAATACAAATATTTAATATATTCTCATATGCTTTCCACAAACAATGTTGTTTCTCGAATAAATTTGTTAAAATTATGTTTAGATTTTTTTTATTATTAAATTTTATAAATTTAAACCTAAACAATAAAACAGATTTTTGGTCAGTAATGTCATGTCCATGTTGGACTGACCACTGATTACGACTGTAAATGGATTTGAGTTAGATATGCCAAAAATTGTGCAAAAATATGCAGATTTCTGCTGCCCATGTGAACAAGGCCTTAGTGTCACAAATCTAACGCTAATAATCAGTGTTGGTACAAAGCAGATCCGTTATTCATCTAAACAAAAACATAAATCACACCTATAAACATTCTGGCCCTCATTCACGAAACAAAACAAATTTCTGTGTAAATCATTTGTATCATCAGCCATCATTATGTAGACTGTTGCATTAATCATAAAGGGACAATTTATTTAAGGATGGCTTTATGTACAATTTACACAGAATTTACACGTTCTGCTTATGTTTTGCGTGCTGTGAAAACAGTTATTCAGACTCCTAATATAGTACAGCCTCACAGCTCCATATAGCTGACAGCACGCTGCCTCTATTTCCTTTAATAAAGGGAGCCTGTCCATCAATGAAGGGTGCTGGTGGGGGGCAGTCTATGAAATATTCTATGTTCTATGAAATATTTCTGAAGCTTGTTTGTTGCGTCTGTTCTCAGTTATGTTGTGGACTGAAAACAAAGTTGGTTCTAAGTATTACAAAACTTAAATATAGAGATCATGAAACTAGCAATTTATAAGCGAGATGACAAATTTGTTACAATTTAGCTTGTTTATTAGTTTAAGCTTTAATAATACCATCATGTATAAACATTAAACCTGCAGCTTGTCTCAAACACATTGTGAGAGACCTCAGTTGATTTGAATTCCAATATAAAACACAAACGAAACATTTTTGTGGAATCTTGAATAAATTGCGGGATTACATTTTTGTAAATTATTTTTAATTATTAATTTTATTAATTTTAAATTATTAATTTACTAATGTTATACAAACGACTTACGCATAATTATGCTTAATGGGCTTTATTCATGAAACGCAACATGGAATACATTTCTAATTTGTTAAACTATGTAAATGTAAATTGCTACAAATTGTAGATTCCTCAAATTCCCATGGTTCATGTCAAATGAAACTCTCTTTAGCTCTACAATCCATTGTTTTACCTGACAATCACTCGGTTTGTCACATTATTTACTTTATATACTCTAACACATCTTCTGAAGAGAGTGATTAGCATGTTTATTCACATTGACACGGCCATTCTTTACCAGCATGCTTATGCATGATCAACAGTAGCATTACGTTTAATCAGGCTCATGAATATTCTTCACGATTAAGAACACTTGCCATTCGTCCACGGCATAATTATTGAGTGGCAGAAACTTTGACGTGCGAACGTACCATACAAAGTCTGTCTGATATATTTACCAGTCTGTCATGACAAGACCAAGATTAATGTCTAATAATGTAATTAATGTTCATTTCTTCATATCATACAATGTATATTATCATTAACACCCTCCTGTCTGTATTCAAATCACGCTTTATAGTAACGAAAGCAGTAACAGCAAAACTGACATTTATGCACATTGCGAATTTAAATATTCGTAATGGTAATGACATGCGAATGAAGCCTTGGTTTGTGTCTCTGTCCCCCATTTGCCTTTTTAAGGTTTTTGAAACGTCAGAGTTTGCGTCACACCCACTTTTCTCGGTGGCTCAGGGAGGGCTGGATCTGCAACAAGTGAGTATGATTAATCCATGATGGATAACACAGGGAGATGTGCTCCACACTCTTTCTTTATTTGCCTCTTCCGCCTCTGCATGGAGGTGGGAATTCTGTTCCCCCCTGTCATTCCTCTTGCCGCATGTTGCAGCCAGTGTCCTCCCCACTTGAGCAAGGGAGCGTGACAGTACAGCAATTACTATTTTTCAGACTTCCAGTTGTTTTCCAGTTGACGTTCCATTTGTGCATGGCTTCACCCTCGACCCCTGCAATTGTCCTATTTTATTTGATCCTGTGAGCTTTGACTTAAAGTTTTGTATACTTTGCAGCCATATGACATTTATCAAATGAATTGTTTAGAATTAAAAGAATAGTTCACTTAAAAATGAAAATGTTGTCACCATTTACTCACCCTAATGTCATTCCAACCCTGTATTATTGTTTTTCTTCCCACACAAAATGGGATCAGAGACAGCATGTCTGAGCTTGTTTCTACCAGACGTCTCCTTTTATGTTTTACAGAAAAGAGAAATAATACAGGTTTAAGATATAAGGGAATTAAACAGGATTTTACAGGAATTATACAGGGAATAATACTGTTTTTTTTTTGATGAACTATTCCTTTTAAATGAGCTCTTTCCCGATTTTCCTCATATTACGCTGAGTTTGCAAGAACTTGTTGAGGAGGTGGTAAAATTCTCATAATGTACAAGGTGTTTAACACCTTGTTTCTGTGATGGGCAAACATCTATTCTGAAAGTCTCACTGTTATGGAATTCCCTGTTGTGGGGAATTTGTTTTTGGTTACTATAATTGTTTGAATTTCCGATAACCGCTCGACCTGCTGGTGAGGTGTTTTAAATTTATATTAATTAGCTTCATGTGTATATGAAAAGCTTAACAGAAGCAGTTCAGCTGGGCTGATAATATCACCCACTCCTCAGTCAGCAGTTAAACAGTGCTGAGAGAATGTTTAGCATGGCCTGGAGACACAAAATATCAAGTCCAAGACTTTATGTGTTTTAAAGGAAAAGTACACACAAAACTAGATGATTCTCAAGTATCAGCTGCATCCTAATCAGTCATGAGGTGTCTGGCTTCGGTTTTTGACTTTCTTCCACGGAACACAAAAACAAACATTTTCAACAATGTTCATGCTGTAAAAGCAAAAGTTCATACAACATTTGTACTATATTCTGATATTTAAAATCTTTCACTGCAATCTTTTTCCCCATACCGAACATGTTGGTTTTTTGGACCATACAAATCACATTGACTACTTTCATTTTACTTTTTGACCTTTTTAAAACTTGACAATCCATAGTCACAGGTATGCTTTCATAGCAGCTCAGAAATTCTGCATAACATAATTTGTGTTCCACTGGAGAAAGTCATGGGTTTACACAAAGGTACATAAAAAATTCTTATTTCTGAGTGAACTATTCCTTATAAAAATGTCTCAGTCTTCTCTGACTAAGAATTAAAAGGGGAACCAAAAGATCTTCCAATACACACACACACAGCACAATTTTGAGGGCTGTAAGGACAGAGTGACAGGGCCGAGCTGTGGCATTTTCTTAAGGATAAGTGCTGTCTGGCAGGAGACTGACAGCCTCACTGTTGCTTTTGCTAATAAAGGCCCCATGTAGGTATATACGCGTTTGTGTGAGCAATACGTGATACCAGGTACCTCAGCTAGGTAATTAATGCTTTTCTATGGAATAAATGAGGAGACAAGATAATAATAATGACATTCTGCTAAACATCTGTGTTTTATGGCAGTCAGTCAGTCAGAGGTTTGGAAGAACATGCGAATGGTGACAGAACTTTGATTTTTGAGTAAACTGTTACTTTAAGCTTCATATTTATGTGAAAACATTAGATAAACACAGCAGAACAGATTCATTCATTATGAATTACACATTCATTATAAATCATAAAACGTTGTAGGGTGCTATCAGGGTCAGATAACTGATGGATGTGTAGAAGAGGGAACAAGAAATTAATTTTAAAAAATGATCACAACTTTAAAAGGAAAAAGATAGATGAACAGAGTGCAAGTTAGGGGTGACAATCATGTACCAGTTTCTCCCAGCCACCCACAGGACTCTGAGCACACCCCGCGAGACATTAAATCCATCCTGACAAAGGGTCATGTTTTTTTCCCCAAACAACTTTCTCCTTGAGAGCTGTGACCAATCATGTTCATTAACTCGGCTCCCAGAGACACAAACTAGGGTTCCTCTTCAACATGGACTGCCATTTCTGCCTCACTGAACTTTTTAGTTTCATTTCTTCCCTTGTTTTTCTCCCTCTCTCTCTCGACTTTCCATCCTATCTTCTCTCTTTTCCACATGTTTAAACTTTTAAACGGGCTTATGCAAGAGGACCTCTGGGAACGATGCGTGCTGTAGTGCTCTTCCTAGCGTCTGGCTATTTGACTTCTCATTCTCTTTGATGCAGAGGCCTTGATTCCGAGATCATCTTCGTTCACATCTGCACCGTTTCCAGTGATGATTTATAGGAACATATCAGAGAAAGCAAGATTTTACGTGCTTGTTTAAAAGATGTTGATGTTTTTAAAGCTGACTGTTTTGAAATTGTCAAGGCATTGATGTCACAAGCATGAGCATTCACTGTGGTGAATGTAGACATCCCAAAGTTAACATAAAATGACACATACTATCCATTTTAGTTCTGTAACGTGAGGTATTTTAATACAAAAACAGTACATTTAATGAAATAAACAATGTGCAATGGGATTTTTTTATTCATCTGGAATTGATTGGATCATGAAAAGTGTGTTATTCCACAAAGAAGCCAGCTGGCTTAAGGGGAGGGGTTAAAAAATAAGTGGAATTAGCTAAACAGGAAAGTCATTTAAGAGGCAGACGAAGTTTTCACGTTTCAATGATTCATTACGAAGACAAACTCGTTTTCTTTTGAATTACAGGCACTGATAAATTTTACAATAAGATGCAATAAGATGAAATAACAATTTTAATAACTGTTTCAATTTGACAATAAAACCAAATATGACTGCCAGTTTTGCTGCTTTTCATGCAGTTGATCTGATTTTGGTTTGAACAGGGCAAAGTGGGCGTAAATCAGTTAGTATGTGCCACTTCACAAAAATCAATGAATGAATCAGATTTTCTCAGCACATCTGTTTATTTAACACCTGTCTCTGTTTCTTTTTCAGGCATACACTGTACAAAACCAATATGGCATTCCACACTCAGAGGTAAGAGGAGAAACAAACTCCAAACATCTTCATACCGTATAGCGCCTGAGTGTTCTTCTGTGAAGTACAAGCTTGTTTAGCACAGCTGAATGAAGGAATACATGAGATGATCCTCAGCTGTGCTTTCTGATAAGTAATTAAACCTTTTTATACAAACCAAAGTGATCTTCCTTATTTGTGTTTCTGTTTTTATCCCAGTTGGCCAAGTTGCACCAGTTATCCATGCAGCAGGGTCTCACCCCCATAGCACAGCCCACAGCCACTCAAGTCCTGTCTGGTATGTTTTTCCATTCCAAGATCTCCTTTAAGAGGAAATCTCTTCATATCTAGGAGGATTGGGATGGAGATAGATCACACAGCTATTGTATAGAGAATGAAATGATGATGTTATGTCCTTGCCACCTTGGTCACACAAGCAGGACTCATTGTTCTTTTAGGCTATGGGTGTTTTCAGACTTCAATCCAATTAATAGGTTTGAAAGCAGATTCATTTTGGCTCGTGTAAATGATCCAAGCGAACTCAGACTCAATTTGATGTGTTGATGAGATCTAAGTACAGTTTGTCCATTGTGCAGTTCCCACTAAACATAAAACATCTGGGTGCACATTTTCACATTTGTGTTCTAAAGGTTTCCGTGCAAAGGTTCTGTGCAATGACATTTAGGTGATTATGTAGCTGCTTGCTCAATTTCACGCAGAGGACAGAATAAACAGTACATTATTGTATTGTAAAACATGATTGTTAAATCAAATTTGAGATGTTTTTGGAACAGTGACAGCAATATGTCTTTCAGTTCCCTTCAATACATACAGACAACAACAAAGTGATCCAAGTTTCTTGTGAAGATGACACACATGTGACAACACCGTATGCTGTACCCCAAACACACACTGACTTTAGAAGCGCTCAGTATTAGGCCTCCCAATGAGCCAATGGCCACCCAGGTTCAAGCTAATACACCTGAGCCCTGTGAAGCATACAGCACATGTAGATTAGACCTGCAAAAATGGGCCAAGCCTTACAAGACTTCACAGGCAGCTCCTGGGGCTTTTCACAGCCATTACAAATTTCAAACTGAACCAAAAGGAGCGACACTTTCTCTTTTTTTTTCGCTTCGAGTCTCTCTTAGTTTTCCACACAACCAGACATCCAATTATACAGCCATCCAAGTTGTTTAACACTGTCTTTCAACTTGTCTGGAGATTCCCAACATTTGTTTAGCAAAAGGTCCTATATGGTAAATAAGCACTTTCACTGCAAATGTGAGAATCAAAAAGGGCCTCAGAGCAATTGAGAAATCGAAACAAATGTAATGGCTGCCCCTCCTGCCGCTAAAACTATGAGAGCACATCCTTGCGTGATATGGCTGGGGAATTCGATTATGTCTGAGGTAAAAAGCTCATCAGTCAAGGCAATGTTTCAGTCTATTAAATAGGCCCCTGTTGGGATGGAAAGCAGCACTGGGTCTGGACCTCCTGCAGAGACAGGAAGTGAAGGAGAAGACAGGCAGGCTAGCTCTGTTCCATCATTAGCGGTTAGGTGATAACATCCAGGTTTAGCTATTATATGGGAGGACGCTTAATGTAAACAGGAAAAAAATGGTAACACCATTTTTAAAATGGTGCTATTTTTTTTTTAAATGGTGTTATTTTTAATGGTACCGGTAAAAAAACGGTAACACTTTACAGTAAAGTTCCATTTGTTAACATTAGTTAACTAACTTTGGTAACAAGAATTAACAATTAACAATACTTAAACTTAGTTAACGTTAATTTCAATGTTTACTACTACATTTTTTAAATTAAAAGTTGTATCTGTTAACATTAATGCACAATAAACTGAATATGAAAATGCGCAACTGTATCAATAAATACTGTTAAAACATATTGTTCAGTGTTAGTTTATATTAGTTAATGCATTACATAATGTTAACGGATTGAACCTTATTGTAAAGTGTAACTGATTAACTTTAAATGTCTGCTAAAAAATCCAGCTAAAAACACACAACAAATGAATAGTTTTAAATTAGTATTAGTAACAAATTTTTAGTTGGGTGATTTGAAGGTGTCACTAGTTGCACAAAATGTACACTTCACTACATAAGCTAGTTGGTCAAAACTGTGTGATATACAATAAACACTAAATGGAAAGCACAAGGAATGAAAACACTGCATGATGGGATAACTTAATAGAGACCAGAAGATTATGCTTGTAAATAAAAGTAAAAGACATACTGTAAGCAAATTAAAGTGATTTCCCCTGTGGTTTGTTAACATATTCCCTGTTCATCTTCCAGCAGGCATCGAGTCCAGCACCCAGACAGCATCACAAGAACTCCTCATTCCAAATGACGTAAGAACAAAACCTTTTTTTAACCTTGTTTATTTTGGACACATTTCTCAGGACTGTTGTTTGTAAGGCATCTATGCTTTCATCCTCACTGTTCTAATTTGGTTAACGTATTTAAAATTAAATCTGAAGATGCATTTAATTATAAAATTGCTCATTAGTCCTCACAGAAATCAGGGCAACGTTATTTTAAAAAGCGGTATGTGAATATATTTTCATGCTGCCTTAATGGTTCACTCAAGCAGTCATTATTTAAATATTGTCACATTTACCCTCATGTCCTTCCAAACCTTATGCTATTATGTTCTGCCTGTAAAATGACTTTTGTGTTGCATACAGGTATGAACAATGTGAGACTGAATGAATAATGACAATTTCTATTTTAGCTAGACTTTATCTTTAGGCTTTTAAAGAGTGTTGCCTATTTTTAGGAAAAGTGCTTGCATTAAAATGCTTTTTGGACCGTTTCAGACACTGTAAAAACTCCTCTATGCCTCATGACACATTGGCCATGTAGAATTACATAAACTTTAAATGTTAAATGTTAAAAACTTAAACTGGTGCATCTATTACTGTTCTGTGGCCCTGTCAGAGGAGGCTCACAAGGTCCGGGTCAGTCTTGTCATGGCATCTGACATGCTTAGCATTGCTTTGCTGTCAAAACAGAGATGGTAAATAAAGCATCAGCCTTTTGTCAGAGCTCTAGATTGTGGCACAGACCCTGCACCCCAGGGGCCCGCAGGACGTTCCCCTCATGCCTGCTGACCGGGGCTCCCTCTCGCCCTCACGTCTCCCTGAGATCACAGGATTAATGGACTGGCAAAGGGCCCAGCTCAAACTCTGTCCACACTCAACCTATAATTCCAACTGCACTTGTGTTATTTTAAGGCCCTTTGCCTGACCAGCAACAATCTACTGGTGTGTGATACTAGTAATCAAACTCCAGAAATAGTCCAGTAATCACAGTGGTTTTCAGGAAAACAGCTGGTTTTTGACACATTTTGTCACATGAAGAACTATGCGTGCTAAAGATCCTTTTTTTGCTTTTAAATGCATCACTGTTTTTTTCAATAGCATTATTTTAAACTGTAAATCATGTTATAACAAGGTGTTTAATCAAAGGTTTTACATGATAACATGCACAGAAATGTCTAAAGCTGATTTACTAACACAAGTCTACAGTTTAAAATTACAATGTCTTTTAAACCTGTGGTGTGATGTTTTAACATAAATAATATTGTAATATCGTTGTTTTTTTTAACTCAACTGATATCATCCCGCAACAATTTGCACTACCTACGTGGCTATTTGTGCAATTATTTTTTGTAAAGTACCCTCAATGTCAAATTAGATTGTGCAAGCAAATCATTAGCCTTTATTTTGGAATTGGCATGGTAAATCATAGCCTCTGTTTTTATTTTGGCAATGGCTAAAATGGCTTGACAAATGATTTCATTATTGAGGCAGCTTACTTTTATATACAGAGTTGAAATTTGAAGCTTACAGAGTGAATCAGCATTTGCGATATGTCGTTCATTTGTAACGGCATGCAAATTGAGTGGCTGCATTATCTAGAGTGATTCTGTACAAGCGTTAATCATTGATTACCTTCAGGCACATGGCCACATTAAGATTCAGCTCGTATCAGATTGACATCAGCTTTAAATGAAACTTGACTTTCCTGAATGTATTCATAAACCACTAGACCTCATTTCTAAACCTCGGCAAACATTACATGATAAACTTCAAAGAAACTGCACCTGTTTTTCCTATCAAGGACCAACTTAGCATGCTTGTACATTCATATTCCTGTGCAAACCCATAAACAAGGAGATGGAGAGCATGTATTATTGAAATACCCTCACAGCCATCCGATTCCAAAGCAAACGACATCAAACAGACATCAAACGACTGGCAGACTAAGTTGTTTATCATTGGCAATCAGGTTTCTCTCTGCAGAGGACCTGATTTTCTATGGCGAATCTCCCCACTAAATTGTCAGGAACATGTCACAGTTAGATTAGCTTCATCTGAGCTTGAGGTCGCAGAAGTTGCAGGGAATGCAGCTGGGTCTGTACGATGGTTATATACCTGCTTGGGGGTTGATCCGTGAGAGGTGGACAAGGATTTTGGCTACATTGCTTTTAGCTGGTGGGAGACATATCCACACACAGGTCCCCAGATTTTCACAAATTAAAGCCCACAATGGCGATACCTTTAAAATAGACCTGTCTTAAGCTTGGCTAGAGTATATATACACCTGTCTCCTGCTAAGATTTGACCCATGGCTTATATCAGAGTTGTGGATGTGAGGAAATTGTGAAAGTTTGTGTTATGAGTTGGTAAACATGAATGGAGGTTCTGTGTTGGGTCAGAATTATTTAACGTTACTAACTAACACGGTAACTGTTCTAGTAACACATTGTTCTTTGGCAGTTTAACATGATAGAAAGTCTTTAGAAGCCCTGTGCACACTTCTGTAGTTGTTCTGGTTAATAAATGTTACAAATTATATCAGAAATATTCAACCAGATGTAGATTATACAGTTTAAAATATATTTTCCATTTTAGTTTGTAGCTTACTGCTTCAAAATAATAGCTTCACTGTTGTTTCAGAAACAATTGTAGCTTGTAGCTTATGAAGCTACAGTAGTTTATGAAGTTTTCCAAAACTGGTCTTTGTTTTATTGTTCCGCGATTTGGGGAAAAATGAATAATTCTTAGATGTGCAGAAACAAAGGCTGTCAGTGAGCAGATACACAATGCAGCGCATTCTGGAATGTTCTACGTCAGGGTGGCATTGAGACCTGGCGGCTGACTATACACACTTAGCCACAATCAGCTGAGCCATTAATAGACCCCAGGCACCAGGGAGAGCTGTGTGACGAATCAAAAGCTTTGACGTCTGAATGACTCGTGAGGAAAGGAATGCTTTATGGACGAACACATACGCTCTTCCCCACATTTCCAACAGGAGTAAGAGTTGGGGGCTGGAACACGAGGTTAACAAAAAACAAGCTGTCAGTCATTTCAATGACAAACCACTAACACATCCTGGTTAGGGTCACTCCACTTTATCATTGTCCAGGCTTGACACCAAAGGATAAACTTACCCACTTACTGCAAACTGTGTACACCTTCACAGAAGGTTAGAATTCAGAAACAGAGGTCTTTTAATAGCTAAACCAATGATAATACCATGGACAACCAGCTTAACTGGAAAGACCATGCAGGTCCAACACCTTCACCAGATCAGATCCAGATCCACCAGATCCAATTTATGCTGGTGTAAGCCTACCTTTTCATCACAGTGTTTTTGCTTTGCAAGCACCCAACATTTCCTAAAAGCTTGATGTAGCCACGTAGGATGAATCAGAGTTCACCACCTGTTGTCAGATTTAAATTGTCTGGATCTACAAACCAAAAAGAACTATTAGCAGTACTGTAACAATACAATGTGTAGGCACAGCCTTGTCAGTTCAGGCCCAGATGATGCATAGATAAACCAGCACCTTCTTGACTCCATGACCTTAACCGAACACTGCAGGATTCAGAATAACACAGATACACATGCGATGACATGCACATAGACAGAGATTGAATTGTTTGTTTAAGAATGCATTAGATACAGGCATACAAGCACAAATGCTCTCCTTAAAAATCAATAGTCACTTAGCCGCACATATGTGTGGGCAGGATTGTATGTCATGTTTTATGAATTTTGACAGGCCTGCAGTTGACCAAACGCTGGGGAAAATGAGTCGCAATCCAAGCTACACAATTTCAGTTTTATTTAAAGTAGTTGGTGTTTATCGTGCTGGCTGACTAGGACTGCAAATCGAATATTTTTTATTGATTTTGTTTTTCCTGAAGATCTGTGTTCTTCAGCTAACATGGACAGAACACTGTATGGAAATTACTGTTTTCTGCTTCGCAATTCAGTGTCGGTACCATGCAGCTTCTGAATCTACAGAGTAATGCAAATAATTGTTTTATGAGTAGTGACCTTGAGGTCTGAATTTAATGTAATAAAAAACAACAGTAGATGCCACAAAATAATACAAAAACTAAAAATAAAGTTTTAGTTTTTGTATATTAAATATACAAATATTTTTATATTAATTTTTTAAATATTTTAATAGGAATATATTAAATAAAAAATAATATATTCCTATTAAAAAGGAATGTATTAAATTTTCCTCCTTTGTTTCATGCAACAAACATATAGCACCTCCAGTATATAGTCTGATTCTTTAAAAAAATGCTATTATGAGCACATTTCTTACAATAAAACAGTCAAAAGGACTAATTATTTAATCCTAAATGTCATTGGTTTATATCACTAGTCAACAGTTAAACCTGTGCTACAAGAATTATCATCAGCAAATCATTAAATGGAATCAAAACCAGAATTGTTACATTATGTATGATTCCATCCCTTATACTGTCTGGCACAATGCAATTTTGTTAAATTACAGTGTCTTGGAGGTAGAAAGTGACATTTCATAGCAGCCATACATGCTGCTATGAAATAAACCCAGCAATGTTGGCTTAAGATTTATTCATCAATCTGATTGATCAGTTTTTTTCTTTACAGCTGATTGGTTCAATCATTGGCAGACAGGGTACAAAAATCAACGAGATCCGCCAGGTATCAGGGGCTCAGATTAAGATCGGCAGTCAACTCGACAGCACCAGCGATCGGCACGTCACGATCACTGGCTCCCCAATCAGCATCAACCTGGCCCAGTATCTAATCACATCCTGGTAAGCACCTTACGCCAACCCATCATAACAGACCCAGGGTGTCCCTGCTTAACCACTCCATATGTTTATTCAGCGTTGCCTTTTACTCCATGATGCTGTAGATGAGAACCAATTCTGAGAGCCCTGACTCATCAAAACCTTCGGGAGTATTCGGTTGGGGTCCTTCCAGTCTATAGTTTGCTGGCCAAAAAAAGCACTTGTGAGCAAAGGCATAGCACAACTACAAAGCAAAAAGATGCAGAGGAAAGAAGCCAGGGTGAGGGATTAATTGGCCAGGTTTCAATCCAGAAGCTTGTTAGAGCTAAAGGCAGGGCGTTTTGGCTGCCTCATAGACAGACTGTAATTTTATCCCACAAGATCTATGTGGTTGCAATTTGATCAAATGTTGTGATAGGCAAGAATGCAGCAAATTCCAGACAGTTTTTATTGCTTTGAGAGACTTTCCTCTTGTTGCTGTTGCATAATTTAATTTCCTAATTTCAGAAAATTGATAGTTTAGTGTTTGCCCCAGCTTACGCAAATGGTTATTGTATCCTTCTAACACCAATTCAATTAACATAAGGTAGAATTCGTTGTTGTAGTGCTGAAATCTGATGGTTTTAAATCAGGATAAAGAGAAATGTATAGTTTTTGCTGCACAGAGTTCAAATCAGGGGCCAAATGACATGACTAGAATTTAAACTGTGAACCCAAGCACATTCACTAATGAATAATGAGGAAGAAAAGGAATAAATTACACTCCACTTGAAATGAGTGGCATATTCGACAAGTGGTTATTGCTGTTTTCCCTAGCTTCAGTACTAACACAGAGAAATGTAGGTTGCCAATAGATGCAGTGACATGGATACAGCTACATATTAATTCTCCTGCCAAATTATGATTCAGCAAGCTGACAGAGAGCAATAATTAGGTCTTGAATGAAATATGCATGGTTGTCTCAGGTGTGTTCAACAAGCAGACTGGTGCAGAATGTCCCACTCTGGGAAGCCCCCTCATTATTTTATTTGAAATATGTTCCAAGCATCCTGCATGAAAAACTGACTGTTGGTTTGAAGATATTTTGAGAAAGCTTTTGTTGTTTTGATTGTCTTAATATTATTGATTTTAGTGGTGTCTCATTAGTTGAAGTCATATCAGTTTAGTTTTTGCCTAATGAAGGTGACAAACACAGACCCCCAGAGCAATCCAAGGCACTCGAGCATTGGAATATTTCTTTAATGAGTATGAGCCAAATAAAATTATACATGATTATTCATTTCCTGGAAGTCCTGTTGATGGAAACCAGTCCCAACCAGTGTCACTCTTTAAGAACAATTCCTCCAATAGCTGTTTCAGTACATTGCATCAGAATGTTCTGCATATTGAACACACCCCCTACTTGATAATGTAATAAGGCATCAATTCAACACAAGCCCTTTAGTATCAACAAACAAATTGCACATTAATGACAGAGCACATTTACATGCATTTGCAATTAGTAACATGTTGACAAATGCATCTTTTGACAACTTAATACACTGCAAAAAATCAGTTTCTTACAGAAGTAATTTTGTCTCATTTTCAAGTAAAAAATTCTAAACATCTTTTTACTCCACTGGCAAATAGTTTTTTCATGTTTTACAGAAAACCTCACAAGTTGTTACATTTATGCTTAAAACGTGAAAAACATTTGCACAGGAATATAAAAGTCATTCAAAAAACACTTAATACTTTATAAATGTTTTGCTTCTGAAGTAAATTTATCTTGTTTAAAGCTTAGATTTTTACTGGAAAACAAGACAAAAATACTAATTAAGATGATTTCTTGCAGTGTAAAGATAAAAGAAATGCTACTGAAATTGAAATCATTTTGTTTCTTTTTCCTAAGCCCCTACCCAAGCCATCACCCTGAATTAAACAGCTCCTTCCCCATGAGTGCAAAAGTCCCCCCTCAAATAATCTGTTGCAACCACCAGCAAAACACACCTCTCTTATGATTTTTGGTTTCTATTTTTCTTTTCAATTTTTTCTTTAATTTCTCTCAATTTTTGTTTAACATGTCTTTTATTTAACCTTCTAACCCTTCTTCATCCGACTCCCTCTCCTGTTCCTCCACCCTCCTCTCCTCCACCTCCTCCCCTCCTCATACAGTTTAGAGACCGCCAAATCCACTGCCCAGTCCTCCTCCATGTCGACCCCTGTAGACCTCAACATGAGCTTCACCCAGACTGCTCCCCCTGCATCGTCCTCTGCTGCAGCCCTGGCAGCGATGGGTGGCCTGCCCCACGCTCCAATCTTGGGCGCCCCCTATACCCTTCCCCTCTCCAGCCTCCTGGGAATCAAATCCGTCCCCTTCCTGGCACTCTCGGCCCCAGCCGCCACAGCTGCTGCAGCGGCTGCTGCCCCTGCTCATGGCACCTTGGCCTCCTACACCGCCAAGATCTCCTCTGCCAATGGCATCAAGAAACCAGAGAGACAGAAGTTTGCACCCTACTAAGGGCCTTCCAAGAACCTCCTTTGTTCCTGAATGAAGAACTGGAGAGGAATCCTTTGGGGGTCCATCTTTCTAGCCTGATGTAGCTGTGTAGTTGAAACAGAAAGTACCAATTCGTTTCCTTTTTTGTTTCGTAGCTTGTCCTAAACAAATAGAAAAATAATGGCGTAATTTGTTTTATGTTGTTTTTTGGCTGAGGTAGCCGCTAAAGCCATAGACTATTCCTAATCTCCTGTTTTCCCAAAATCTTTACACACATTTATTGTCTGCTCTTATTTATTAACAACGAAGAAATATTCCCGCGAAGAGTTTATAACGTAGAACACTGTTGACTGATGCTAATCTCTTATGTATCAGCTTTTATACAATGATGTCTGTGAATGCTTCTGTATACAACTTCCTGATTTTTTTAGGAATCTTTAAACAGTGTATTAAATTGAAAATATGAACGAAAAAGAAAATGTTTTTAAAATGACAACAAATCTAAACCTCGCTTTTGTGTTAAATTTTTATGTTTTGTTCACATTTGTTTTGAAATGTTATTTATTTTATTTATTGTACTGGGTGTTTCTTTGACAATTAATGTTTTCTGTAAAAGGCTGCAGGTAACAAAAAAAAAAAAAAAAAATCTCAAATAACTTCCATTCGATCATGGTTACACACATATTCTGATAGACATGCATCTGGGTAACCAAGAACAACATAGTTCTTTAGGTAGTGATTTTCTTTACTTTTTTATGGAAAGTGTACGGCGCCACGGTTGAAGTCTAATTAAAAGTCCAAATACTAAACTTTACACAGCTAGCTAATTCATTTAAAAAATCGGCTGACAGCAATCAGGTTTGGACAGTGATGTTTGCATCAGGGGGTTCTAAACGTTTTCTGACAGTGTAAAATGACTACTATGCATGGTGACTGCCCTTGTCAGAAACTAATGCTGCATGTTGACTCGGCCCCTTACACGCACGCACTAGCAAAGACAAATAACAGTGCAAGTCTGTTTGTTGATGGCTTTCAAATAGGCAGTGTTGCAGAAGAGCAATATTGGTTTGAGCGTGCTAAAACACACATATAGCAGATCTAGATGTAAACATGCTTCAACTGTAGCTACAGTAATTCTGATTATGCTCAATCACAAGAGTATATTACATGGACTTCCTTTTTGTTCTTCTTTTTATTCAAATAAATATAGAAATCACACTTATTTTTCTAAAACTAGAGTCCTAAAAATTGAATGTGATCACTCACACCAGTTCATTCACACAGTAGATGTTGTGTAACCTTGAGTTGTGTTTGTCATTTTTTTCCTCTATTACATTGTTTGTTTAGATATATTTCTCAAACGTCTGTCCCATAGTCATTTGCATGAATTTTACTTGGCGTCTATGCAAAACATCTCGGGGGTGGTTCAGCGAAGTATCCTGTGTCATTAACAGCCCTGAATAAACCATCATTGACAAAGGGCTGATCCACAAAAACAGAACACAAGGCAAGAACAATGATGCTTTCAGATTTACGAACCATGCTTTGTATAATATATATAAACATAAATATATATGTTGTATTATATCCATGCTTCCCATTCCAAAGCAAACACGTAACCACCCTTCATCACACAATATGACAGTGTGGCTATGAAATGCACTGTTGCACTTCACAATGATAATTCCACAATAGCCAGATGAGTTCGGAAAACTGTTCAGATGCTTGAATTATCCAAGATCTGTTTTTTAGATTCACACAAGTTTTCATTTGTCAGCCTTGGCATAAATGCAACTCTTGTTTTAGTTTAATTCATGTCATACAAATGAATAAAAACATTACTGTATTAATGTAATCCAGTCTCTTTTGTTCTTTTACAGCTGTGTGAACTGGAACGGGCCAGTATAATCATGATAATAACAATTTAAGATGTTTTTTTAGGTTGGAAATTTGGAACTTTAATGAATTTTAAATTTCACGTAATCAAGTCAGTTTAACAAGTCAGTCCTAAAGCAATAAGCCACAGCTGGTTAAGGTTACAGTGATTTTACTATGAGCAAAGGATGTTATTAGGCCCAGAGAAAAGCCCTTTAACCATGCTAAAATAAATGTGCTTCACTTGTTTTTTACAGGGCATTAACAGTAATTTGATAAAAGACACTAATGTATTCATATTTTTTCAATTTTTTGTTTTCATAGGGATGTAGATTTGTGGCTTTTACATAAGCATTAATTAAAAATGAGCAAACTCTGAGCTCATGGTACATCTATTTAGAAAAAAATTGATGATGTTACTAAAAATGTCTCTGTAAAGAACATGTATAGGATTTTTTTGTTCCCGCAACGTCTGTTAAACTCTGTTGCAAACTAGACATATTTATAAAGAATTCAGATTTCAATCAAGATAATGTTGTAATTAACCATTTATCATAAATATTAGTCCTAACATTGTAATTAAGAGACTTTTCTGTTCTGTCAAAGCATGACATTATGTTTTTACAAGGTTTAGCATCCTCTCAAAGCTAATTAAAATGCTATCGTGCAGTGGGCCGTTAAAATAAGCGCTCAAAAATAAGACATCCGTGCTTTGTTTGAACAAGTCTCTGTTGTGTCACTTATTGCAGAAGGTGTATTTTCATTCCAGTACAAGGACCCCTTGAGAGTAATACGGCTGTGTCTCCACAGCAATAGCCAATATTCATGTGTATAATAAACAAACTCAGCTATAATAACATGCTGACACACAGGTGATCCTTGTATCTTGCCATCCTAGCTTAACCTGAGCCGAGAGCGCCGCCCAGCTGGTGGCTCTCTATCCTGGCACTATGCACAACAACGCCAGAGATGAAAGCAGTCTATGAATAAAGCTTACCTCACTGCAGCTGCTCAAACACAAACAAATTCTTGGAGGTGGGGTTTTGTGTCGGGAGGGGGTGGTGCAATGACAGCATAACCACAGTCTCCATCTCTCACTAAGGCACTTGGTGATGCCCCCACACAGCAACTTATGACATCTTACAGAAACCACCAGGTTCGTCGTTGCCCGTTGACGTCGAAAGTCCATGGCTCGAGACCAAGTAATTATGCAAGCGATAGCTTTATTTAACCAGTGACTGGGATAATAATTACAATTAAAGACAATCTGAGGACAAATCGGTTTGAAATGGAAGCCAGTAATTATATGGCCTCTTGGTTGTGGAAAAAGCTAACACAAGTGGGCTTGGCATGAGAACAGAAGCATGTGCCACGTACTTGGAAAACCCATTAAATTGGGATTAATACAGAGGAAACTGAAATTCAGCTCACCACATTAAACAAAAAGGTAGACTGTATTTCTAGCCCAAAGCTATCCGGAAAGGACTTAGAATTTTTAAGGGTCATTGTGACCTTCCCTAAGGGAATGCGAAAGCCAGTATTTGAGTGTAACGAAAATGAAAGGAATTCAAAAATAGGAATGGAGCTGTTGCAACTTCAGCAATTCTCAGGGCCCATTAACAAGCCAAACACAGAGTGACATCCAATCTCCATCACAACATGAAACAATTTCAGAAAACAGAAGGGACTGTGTTGATTTTGCTTATACTTGCAGGCCTGGATTTGCCCTTAGCAAGACTATGCTAGTCTTAAAATACAGGCAAGTCTGGTGTCATTGTATGTCACTTTTAGAAGAATAATTATATTTTAAAGGTAAAGAGTATAATTTCTACAACACTTTCAGCACCAAATGTTGGAAGTAAGACTCCAGTACCACAACCTGACAATGGTTGAAAAAACAGTCGCATTCCAAACTTGTACCATTGGTTGAGCTATGGCAACTTTTATATCAACCAGCTGCTTTAGCAGTAGACTAAATGCACAAAAGTAAAAATGTCAATTTTGGTCTGCACTCTCTATGCCGTAATAACTAAACATAACCAACAGGTGAAAAGACAAATGGTGTACTTGTACAGCACTTGTAAATATTATATAGAAAGGCTAATGAGAATTCCTATCATTGCTATGCCCTGATGACATAACTAAAAGATCAGAGGTTATCTATAACACTAAAATATTTGACGCTCTTTACACTAGAGCAGCGTTCTTCACTAATAGCCATTAGTTTGTTCAGAGCAAGATGCATCATGGGACACGAAGACGTTTTACATGCAGATTTTGTCTGTTTTGAAATGCAATGTCAGATTTGTATAACAGCCACGAGTTCTCAAAGATGAAAAAAGAGGATCAAAGACAATGAGGCAAATGAGGCGATTTATGTGGTGTTCAACTCTTGAATAAAGGGGCAAGTAATATTTAAAAAGATTTCAAAGGTAGTGCAAACGTTTTGGCATTTTGCAGAAATTTATGTTTGATTGTCTAATTTTAAATACTACAAAATAGTTGTCTTAACTACATAAAAGTTGCAGATGTGATAACTTGTGTGTCACATTTGTTTTATAACCAAAGCTATAAATTCAAATTATTGTTTTTTTTTTTTTTACCTTGCTGACTATTTGGCTTTGCATACCACTAGGTGATCAGCCTGCTAGCCTAGTATATACACAAATAAATTTACTACCTGGAAAGTCATTTTGAAGATCTGGCACAAGATATCACAAACAAGTATTACAAACACCAGTTTTTGTGGCCCAAAGGGTATGTAAGTCTACAGGGTGATTATATTGCACGTTCAAAAGTCGATCGCAATCAGAAAATATTTTTGACTTTCTCAGTTTGTAGAATCTACAGTAATGCACTTACAAAAAATGTTGTTGGGAAAGACATATCAGAAAATTTCAAAGCAGAAATGTCCTGTTTACTAAACTAACTGTGAGGCTACTGTACTAATAGGGTGAACATCTGGCTGTGTGTTACTAATGTCATTTCTGGGGTGAGCACTTTGGAATTGTGCCCACAGAGATTTGATCCCACTAATCTTGTTTATAAGTATATTGTTTGAGTCTTGTGGCTACACTTTCAATCTGTATGATTATGGTTACTATACTTACTTTTACCATCACGGCAGTGCAATGCCTTGCCCTATAGACTTGAATGAAAATAAGTAAATGTACATTTTTGCTTTTTACAAACTGAGGGATGAGTTCAAATTTTAATTTTACTTGATAATAAACAGCCTGTCAAAGACACTGTTGTGGTCTTGAGTTGCATTGAACCTGAAACATTCAGAAATGGACTTCCTATCAGAGTTTTAAAAAAATATATCAGAGTTTTGGAAAATAATAAAATGCTTGTTTTTTGCCAGCACCCCACAGGCTATTATCGTCTGAGAGATCCTAATGCTTTTATTTAGCTAAGGGTTCTTAAAATGAGTCACAGCCATTTTTTATGATGCAAAACTGAGAAACAAATGCTTAAAGACTCCATTAAATCAAAACTAGTGTTTTGCGGCTTTTAGTTCATGTCTGGTTGCATTAAGTCTGTCTATATGCCAATATACTGCTGAACACTAACAAATTATCTGATAGGATGCACATTTAAAACTTACAATCTTTCTCTTATGGAAACTGGCCTAAATGTTTATAACTCGGCTTGTGGGTGTGTCCAAAAAACTATGCCCTGCCCTAACTTCCTGTTTCAAAGGGAAATACATCAACACAGAAGAAAGCAGCTTTTCTGCTGCATAACAGAAGTGCTGCTGCAAACAGAAAATAAAGTGATTTATGGGTTACCACACTGAGTATGTCCTATAATAACAGCAATATATATAAAATGGTTATTGGGATTAGGTCTTTGAGAACTGGTCCTCCTTGACCTTCATGAAATCTAATTCACGTGAGCAAGGGGCATCACATACTCATCCAAATAATAATGAATCTACGTGTAACGGAACCTAAACCACAAAAGTAGCTATAAACTACTTAAGTCACCTGTATTCATTGACTTTAACTGAACAGGAAGTGCAGTTTATGTGTCACCTGCGCTTAATCACATCAAGCCCAACAGATGCCTTTGCACAATCAGTGAGCACTTAACTCCATTATTTTGTTGCTTCATAAAAGCCAACATTGCAGAAGACTGTGTTGATAAATAGGTTTATGGCACTTTTTCAATATATTTTCTATGCTTTCCACAGCAAAAGTAGGATAAGCGCAAGAACTCTCCCTGCAGCTGCGATTCTACCGTGTGGCGTCGCTTACGCAGGCAAAACTGTGACCTGTTAACGCAGTTGGGCTACATAAATATACGCCGCTTACACCGCGAAACAGGCCCAGTGCCAGAGGTGCATGCATGTTAAGTGATTCTCCCTGTCTTTTGACAAGGTTCCATCCCAAACAATCATTCACTACACTCTGTTGAGCACAGAGCCTATTTATCAAGCTATTCATACATGCATCATGTACCAACCGCCTTCCCATTCACTGCATGCAAAGCAAGGTGCACCATTGAATGACCTGGTTATCAACACAAGCCTTCAAAAGAGCTAAAGCCTTTTTTGAGCACAGAGGAGATGGCTCAATGGCATTTCTTTGTGCTGACAACAAACTCTGTTTCACCCCCTCCCCCCTCTCTAACAGTGATCCTCAATCCAATGCCCTTAAACTCCTCACCTTAAACCAAAGACTTCTGAAGTGTCCTCTCCCAGAAGGCATCTGGGGCACGACGGTTCAGGAGGGCGATCAGAAAACCAGATCAATCTCTGAAACAGGAGGAGCTGGAGCACCTGGACCCCTCATCGCCATCTGCTAGCCTGGGGCTGCTGTTTTAGTAGACCAACAGTAGACCACACCTTTAATACATACAGCTGTGATGTGCCTTCTACATGCTCTTAATCTTAGTCTTTCTATACACAAAAACAAAACATTAAGGTCAACCAGCTGTGATTTTGATGGCTTTTTCTTAAGGGTGTAATGTTTATTTTTTTGTAACAGACTGTATTAATAATAAACTCTAATAATAAAGTAACCAACATTATTCTGTATTCTATACTGTATACATGGTTACACAACTTTTACTTATGGACAAATGTAGAATTTTCTTCTAAAACGATTGTAATTGTTTAGAGTAATTAGTACAGTGGTCTCATTATGATCTAGAAAAAGTAATTTGTGACTAGTAACTGATAATAACTTATTGGTAACTTACACAACACTGACCAGCAGATTCAGGAATGAACTGTTTGAAGTTTACTATAAACTGTTAGTTTATAGTTTATACACAAATTAATAGTGTGATGATTGATTCATCAACACAAGTTTAACTACAGCTAATAACTGCTTTATAGACTGCTTACACTGTTTAAAACCAGAACCAGTAAATCATAAATTCAAAAGCTCTCCTCTAATAATCTCCCTGTTGTAAACTACGCTCTTTATTAGCATTTATCTCTAATTAGACGTGGGATACATTTTCTTCCCCGAAGGCAACCATAAATTTATACACCGTTATAAATTGTGCCATCTAATTCCAAATTGCTTCTTGGATTTTCTTAACTTTTACCAACTTAATAAAATACATACTCAATCATTTCACAAATCTGCAATCAAGATTATATGACCACCAAAGCATATGGTAGAATATTATAATTATTTAACATGAATATTACAAAATATAATTGATATATAATAGGTGTATACAGTATAAAGAAAAAATTGAAATTTTAAAACTGACATTTACTCACCCTCATGTCATTCCAGATCTGTTTGTTGTTATTGTTTTCAGTAACACAAACAGTAGATCTTTTGCATACCACAACAGTGGATAGAGACCATGGGCTGACAAACTCTCTAAACAGGCCAAAAAAAACCACAGATTAAACTGTAGTTGGTGTCAGCTATTCATTGTTAAAGCTATTATACTTCTATGCACGTTACTGAGGGACTGAAAAATAGTTTTTGTAAACAACCAATAAAATCTCAGTGTATTGCTTTATACAGTGTAAAAAAAGCTAAACATAACATAAAAAACAAACATAAACACTCTAACATCTGATCAGCTGTGGCAGCCAGTTTCACTGTGTAGGCAAACATGTTGCATCTGTACAGTAGGATGGATTTTAAAATCTTAGGGCTTAGGACAAAACCTATGCCCTTGACAACAATAATTCAATGTATATTAACACAGCATGGTGATTGTTGGGTTAGTTAAACTCATGTATTTGTTCAGGTACATACCTTTAAAAATACTTTTTAAGCACATTAAACACATTGTGTTTGCCTTTCATCACAAACACGCAGGGCATGTTGTCATATTATAAAGAGTGAATCATCACTGTGCAACCTTGGAACAAGCAAATTAACATTAGCATACATGTTTGTCAATCCATTCTTTTGGCCAACACTTTTTTGGAATTTCAGTTTGGAGAACAGAATTCACAAAACAAAAAGTTTTGAACTAGGTGTTTGAAACCATCACAAAACTAAAGAAACCACACATTTTAATTGGGCTTTGACTTAAAACCTACTGAGATACAGCTTGTGTGACAACTTCCCTGTGTGACAGCTGGCCACTGTGCCCTATGCCCTGGACATGTTCTTGACAGGTTTCCTGGGAGAGAGAAGACCATTTAGGTGCATATCTGCAGTTCTGCACTGCCTGTTCTATTGTGCCTGCTTCATGCTTTATAAATACACCAGCAATCTCATCGGGATAAAACAGACGGCAGATGTCTCAGTGAGATTCCTGCTCTTGTCTCTGCTTTAACAGAGTTGGATTTGTGAGACAGCACCATAAGCTCTCTACAGCGATGAGGAGCTTTCTTTGTAGTCATATAACAATGCCTAAAGCGATATGGTAGGTATGCAGCACATATATGTGCCGGCCAAAAGCCACCCGGCTGCCTGCCCGCATGACAGAACGTAAAGCCTGGGATCCAGAAAAGCTCAGCTGACTTCATCTGGCAGGGCATTCAGGTCCCTGTAGCTGCTGGTGATGTTGTGGTTACACCATATTCAGTCAGCTTTTCCAGAAAGTAGATCTGATGTACCCCTGGTCACGCCTGACCCCCAAAAACGCTTTTGATGTTTGGAACTAGAGCTGGGGGCTGGAATACATCCTTATGTAAATCACAAACATTCCATTAATATGATTTTAATGTTTTTTGACCATTAAATAAAAAAGGCAGTAGTGAGCGTTGCAGTATTTAGACTTACAGTAGCAAAAACAGTGTCAGATTTAAGTTTGGTTCATTTCCATGAATCAGTTCAAAATTGTTTCAATAAATTAAGACTCAGATTGTGTGAAAAACATGTATTCAATCATCTCTTACATCAAATACATATATATCAAGATATGTCAAATATCAACAAAATGCTTAAAAATATCAAGATTGTCTAAATTACTAAACCTCAAAGATCTGGGCAGGATGTTAAACAACAAACTGTCAACATCAAGCTCACACATTAATTTCCTACATTAAAACAAGTCCTACAGAGCAGTTACTCCATAGAGGTCTAAGCTGTTAAGGTCCCATTGAATATTAATGGGACACAGGCCCTGTGTGTCACGAATGGCTGATCTCTGGTATAAGCTTGTTCATGTGTGTTCTTACCAAGGGTTCATAAAGAGGAGGAAAACAACATCGCCAGATCTGGTCGTCTCTCTGGCCCAGCTGAGAGTCTGTGGGGCCACGTTCCATTGATTTTTCCTGCTTTAATGGATTGCATTGGAGCGCTCATGATTCTGCATTAATATTTCATTACTTGTGTCCTCCATTTCCTGGCTTTAAGAGTGCCAGGCTAGCTTACAGCAAAGTGCTCTTGGTCGATGGACTGCTACCAAGAACTGGGTGACTTCTCCAAACACCCGAGACCTGTACGCACCCAAGGGATAAAACTTGTGACCCCTGCATCGATCCAAGATTACAAAAAAAGAAAAATAATTAGGTAATGAGATTTGAGGGTTAGTTCACACAGAAATGAACATTCTGAAATCACTCACCCTTGTGTTGAGTCAAGAGCTGTTTTTGTGCTTTTTCCTGCAAAGCAAAAAAAAAAAATTAAAAGGCTATTTATGTCAAGCTTCAAAAAGGCCATAAAAACTGTCCTTACCATGCATGCTGAAATCCAAATCTTCTGAAGCTGTAAGAGTTTTATTTTGTGTGAGGAAAAACTGAAATTGAAGTTTACTGAAATTTACTTGCCCTTCACTGCAAATCACATATCAAATGCAATACTGTTAGATCAATGATTTTTGCCCATGTTTAGTTCTCACAAAAGTGGCATGCTTTTTCTTCAAAAACTCTCCTCTTGTGTTCCATGAAAAACAGCACGAATTTAGGGCGAGAAAAGACAGCGTTTTTATTTCCACGCCTTTAACCAAGATAACCAACAATGAACAAAAATATTTCATGTTTGGTGCTAGAATGGGGCTCATGTGTTCGTGCTTGTAAATAAATAACCTAGCTTAGATCTCACTTACGTAAATGTTTCATGTGCCAGAAAAATCTGTTCCATCATTACCTGAGCAAGGCTGTTTTGTTGGCATAAATATTTTTTTCTCCTAGACGATCCATACAAGCACCTGAGAACTAGATGTGACATTTTTTTAGTTGAAGAAATCAACAACACATCTTACAGTTGCGATTAATATTATATTACTGGGTTGAGATGAATTGTGGATATTAATGTATTTAAGTGCAATAGCACAAACTTAAGCGATCAGACATATACAGGTCAGACAGACTGCTGGCTCAGCACACCGTGGAAAGATGCTTTTCTAAAAAACCCTTTCAAGTGCTGCTTCAAAGAGACATCAGTGTCAATAAAGAAAAAGGCAACTGCGACAAATAGATTGGAGCTGAGAATTGTGTTTATCTCTCTCTTGTGCCTTGAAAATTAAATGTGCTTTAAAAACACTGAAGCATTTTTTGTTTAATTTGAACAATGATAAAATTTTTTAAGAATCAAGAATGGGAAACATTTACACACTCAAACATAAGATAATACATAACAAATGAAACATTTATTAAACAGCTCTTTGGAAGTCGTGATTCTGATTGGTCAGTTACTGCATTTAGCTGTGAAATGTTGACTGCAGAACTATTCAGTTGTGAATTTTTACAGTTGTGCTTATTTCTTGTCTCTTGTATCACCACTAATTTAATTTGTTTATTTGGAAAGTAGTCATATATAAAGCAGGATAATGTACAGCCAGCTGAATACAATCACAAAACAAACCAGTCACTGCATTGCCCTTTACATAACTAATGCATACAGATCATTAACTAATATAAAGGAGTACCTGACAAGAAATGTGTATTTGATACAAAATACTTCTAAAACATCTAAAAACATTATTTCTACTTTTTGTAACATAAACATCCGTCATTACCAGCAAAGAAGTGAACATACTTTATTACTACTATGAAATTACAAAAATTAAATTAAAAAATTGATCAAATTATTTATTGATCAGAAAAATGTTAAATCAAAGCTCTTTGATTTAAGCCTCTTAAGAGTAGCCACACTTTCCTAAGATTACAGCACTGCACACTCTGAAGGCATTATCGCGATCAACTTCAACCAGAGTATGCACAATTCCTGTGTCAGTAAAATGAATATAAAGTATAAGCATAAGCCTGTACAGTAAATGATTGTATTATTTAATTTATTAAGGAAAATAAATTCAGTCATGTGCGACCAGACCTTTGAATGGCAATATACAGGAAGGTTTATTCACTATTTTAATTATTTGTGCCTTTAAAACTTTAAACAAAGGCTATTTAAATATGATAGCAATATATGGCAACCAGTCACAGTAGCATTTTCCCTTCTATAAGAATATACTATTTATTAACTAGTCAGAATCAGGGTTTACACAGTTAACATTTCCAAAAAGCAATTAAATATGAAAAATCTATTTTATATTTTTGCATATTTTGCCAAAAATGCATTTCAAACTAACACCCCTTTTGCCCCATTAAGACCTTCTACTGTTTATATGAAGTAGTCTAAATATAACATCAGAACACAGAGCCTTGATTCGGCTCATTATCTATATCAGGTTCATAAATCACAGACCGTCAGAACAGTCAGTGTGGGTTGTTTAAATTACAGCAGTTGTTGGCAAGCAGATGTGCAAACAGAAAATCTTCTATAAATGACCGGTTTCCAGGAATTACCTGTCACACTGAGAGCAGGAGGTCCAGTCAATTAAGTAACTCTGAGGTCTTTTAAAGGAAGATCTGTCAGGGGGATCTACAGCAACTTGATCAGTTTAGGCTCACTGCTTCTGACATTGACAAATGAGCTAAATAACAGTAAGCCTCTGGTATATTTACCCAACTACATCCTCTGTTATTAACAAACTCCTGAAACAAAAGAAACACCTGAGCTAATTTTATGGCATTCATGTAGTTCTATATATTAAACAGCATTAAATATCACATGCAAACTACTTTGTTTGCATACTGACACAGGGTGAAACTAAATGAAGACTGCTTTCAAGTCTGTGTTAAATGCGGTACCAATGTTCTAGCGAGTGTTTCATATGCACTGCAACGGCTGTATTCCTTGGAGCAACTTTCCACTTGCACAGCAGGGATTCATATGTTCAAGTCTTATTTTTTTCTTTGACCACACTGCCACCTAGTGTTTATTAGAAGCATTGTCACCGCTAGGCCTTAAACTCTGGAATTTTTTTTCTTTTATATGATGGATGCGGTTGCCTGGTTACCACTTTAACCTTCACAACTGGTTTTGGAGGCTGTGATGTAGAGGTAACTATGGAGACATGGCGTATTGCTTAGGTATTAAATCACGTTTATCGGCCATTCCCTTCGCTATGAAAGCGAATCTGATGCCTTTCACATTTTTTTTAAAATAAACATTAAATGCAGACATTTCGAAAAAGGACCAGAAGTAAAATTTAAAACAAGAAAATTAATTTTTACTTAGATTGTGTCATACATGATTCTGCATACAGACAAAGTAAGAAGTATTACAAAAAAGAAGTGATAAAAGGGGCTATAATAACAGAATACAAGTATAAAAACAACAGAAAATGACTGTTCAGTGCAAAGGTTGTAGTGTTTGTGGGGGGATTTCCAAACACCAATAATAACTGAAATCTGAAAATAACACTTGATTTAGGGTTGTAACATTTTTATGAACCTGAAATAACTGGGCATTTTTTAACTCTTACAATAGCACTTTTTCAAATGTATATTGGCTCAAATTACTGAGTGAAGATGACTTGGCAGCAGTCATTGTACTGGGGGCTGTCAATAAACAGATAAGGCATAAAAAGACATTCCTGCATACAAACAAGCAGTTACACAAGCTGTAGCGTTCGTAATGTTTACAAACATTAGTGTATTTGGATGGGTACAGTACAGTAAGTTACACGGATGGTCACATGATGTTCTTGTTAGCGCTGCAGGTGCATATTTAAAACACAATAAGATTGCAGTGGGCTCAAAAACAGTTTCTGTGAATTTCATTTTGTTGAACATACCTGATGTGTTGCATGATTGAAGAGGTAGATGCCATCAGTTATGACCCAAATGCCTCATCTGACCTGAACATACTGCCTTCAAGTATGTGTGTATTTCTGCAAAAAGACGGAAAAGCTAGACCCTTACCCAATTAATGTAAACAGATAAATGGATGTGATATGGGAGGGGTGACCTGTTACGGAGCAAACCGCTATGGACAAATTATCCTTATATTACGGCTGATGGGCCTCGTTCATGAAACAAAAGCAGAACAAGCTTAAATTGTACAATTTTTCTTATGTGAAAACTGTTGCATTGAATCAAACAAGTGACAATTTACTTACAAATGTTTTGCATGGGCATTTGTTCTGCTTGTGTTTAATGAATGCATGAGGCACAATATATTTCATACCTATTACAACAAATCACTAAAGAGAAACCTCAGTACATTTGCCTTGTGCATGCACCATTATAAAACACATTTTTAAATAGGACACAATGAAAATGTTTAACACTGTTTAGTCAAAACAAATTTAAAACTCATTGGTTTGTTTATAAAACAGGTTGTTGGGGGATCTTTTGAATTTTAAAAACATTTTAAGGAGATGCACTTGATTGCTTGGAATTAAAAACACATCCACTTAATATCAAAAGGCATTATACGTGTGTGGAAATGGAGTGTAATCTAGAGTATTGGAATTAAAGTGTCATGGTGAGTCTCTAACAACCACAATGACCAAGTGTTCCTCCTCAAGTTTTCCAAGAGTTTTCAGAGCAGTCTGGAGATACTGCTGTGAAAAGTCACAGGGCGGAAAAGCATACAGCATGCCCCCCATCTCTCTCTCTTTGGGGCCACCAAGGGGCAGGCCGATGACCCCAGCTGCCTGCTTGTTTCTGAGGTAAGTCACCAGGTTTCGGAGAAGGCGCTGCTGAAGGCTCGGTTCTGGAGCTGGAGGGTCACGGTCCAAGGGCCCCTGGACAGCGAGGAGAACAGCATAACCATCTGGGCTGCCCAGTTTGATGCGACGAGTGACCTCATCCAGTTTGGGCTGATCCAACCTCAGCCGCTGAGCAATTTTAAGCTGTGTGATCTTGGAACCACCTGCCTGATTGTCCCTCATGAGAGAGAGGAGAAAGCTAGCGCCTCCTTCAAGCATGTGCATGTTAGTGGGGAAACAGCTGTTCTTAAGGACAAGAGAACCATGCCACACACGACTCAGAGTTTGCGCATATTCAGAAAGGGTGCTTGGCTTTTTGGAGTCCAGTTTGGACTTGTCTGTCTGTGAGTCAGGGTCACTTTCGCTCTTCCGGTGGTTCCGATCATGTTCTCCATCTTTCCTTGAATGTGTGGAATCATCTTGTAGGTGACGTTCGTCATTGGAGTGTCTGCTGATGTCAGGAGTGTGATCAAGGGGTTCAGAGGTGGAGTCTGGGAGCCGACCACGGCCCCGGTCTGGGCTGTCCTCAGGGGTAGAGGGGGCCCCTGCCCGGAGCTTTGACCTTCCACACTCTTCTGTGGGCCGCTCGACAGGGCTGAGGCTTCTGCGTTTGCGACGCTCCTCCCAGTTTTTCCCAGGTCCGCGTTCCAGTTCTCGCTCCTTTAGCCAGCGCTCCCTGCTGCGACTGCGGCTGCGCTGTCTTGCTCGCCCAGATGCTTCCGGGTTTGCCCTCCGCTCCACCCCTTTCGGTGGACTCCATTCTCGGTCAGAAACGCGCTCTCTTTCTCTCTCTGCAAACAGAGGATGGGAGGGTGAACGAGCTCTTGCTCTCAGCTCTCTTTCTAGGCTGCGGTGACGTCCGTAATCATCAGCCAGAATATCATAATTAGGAGGGGGGAGCAGAGGAGGCTGGTACTGCTGAGGGTACGCCCTGGTCTCCTCCGCCTTAGCAAAATCCACACGCAGCCTGCGGTTTGGACCACCCAGTGGGAAGCCACGCATTTGTGCACAAGCGGCCTGGGCTGCATCCAGGCTCTCGTAATGAATGTAAGCAAAATTATCTCCTTTTACATAGTCTATGGTGCGAATACTCCCAAATCGATCAAATTCGCGGGCTAGAGCAGCCAGTGAGGTGTTGGGGCCAAGTCCACCCACCCACAGCCGTGTTGTTGGATTAGCTTTCCCATAGCCAATCTTAATCGGATTTCCGTTAATCATACGTCCCTGCATGGCCACTTTTGCTCGATGAGCCATATCCAAGTTCTGAAATTTGAGAAAAGCATAAGCACCCCCCTGTCCACGAGCAGGGCGCTTAATAACAACTTCTTCAATAATTCCATACTTGTCAAACCCTTGTCGTAGCTCCACCTCAGAAATATTATGATCCAAGTTGCCAATGAATAAATTCCTGGTGGCTCTCTGATCATCCTCTGGTTTTAAGTCCTCCTCAGGAAGCTGATACGCATACACCCGACTCCTCTCCTCCAATGCACTATAATAGTCCAAAACACGGTCCCTACTGAGTCCAATACCATCAACATAATGTCTGGGTCTCACGTCTCTTATGGTACTAACTCCAGCACCTGGAGAAAGGGATCGCTGCCTGTATGGGTAAGCAGCACCATGCACGGGCAAGTAACTTACATCAGGAGGCGTGCAACTGCGACGCCGCATGTACATGGGTTCAACTTTGAGTGGACGATCATACAGCACCAACCTGGTCTTGGCGTGGCGGGCTTCCCGCGCGTTTTCCGTGTGTCTGAAGTTGACGTATGCGACTCGACCCAGTTCGGGCGTGTGAGAAAGCTTGATGCTCACATCCCCGAACTTTTTAAACTCGTGAAACAGTCCGTCCTCCACATGTTCGTCTGAAAGCTGTGATCCGAAGTTGCTGATGAGCAGTGTCTTGTATTCCAGCCGCGTACCCGCCATGTCTGCGGATGGGGTCTTACCTTTAGGCAGGGCCGACGTGGTTCGCAGCGGGTCTCGACCCTGCAGACCCAGTTCATGATGCGGGCGGTGATGCAGGCTCTCTCTCTCTTCTCGCACCCGCGGTTTTTCGCGCTCTCGGCTACGGCTTCGTTTGTGGTAACTTCGGCTCTCGGCGAGAAGCAGCGCGAGCGGCGCGTTCGGTTCGCGCTCTCGGTCTCGTTCGCGGACGCGTTTGGGGAGCGCTCTGGACGGACTCGCGTCGCGTTCGGCCTGTCGCTTCATTTCAACAGTGATGCTCCTCCCGCAAAAAAACACAAAATCAGCTTCGAGGTAAAATCGCACGGTTGCAAGAGACGGTGCACATTCGTGAGGGGGACTTTCACTAACGTGTGCACGGATTAATAGTCGACTGGATATTTAATTATGCGGTTAAAAACAATACAACAAACATTAGCGTCCCTCGGCTGCATCTATTCCACCATCTTGGACAAAAGGAATGTGCGCGCTCCCGCTGGAAGGAGGAGCCGTTGTTGACGTCAGCGTGACGCCATGAGAATTATTGAGAATCAATATTGATTCCAAAAATAACATTGTGGGGTCACAAATTAGAAAATGTTTATATAATGTTGCAGAATTATGTAATGTTGAAGAATATGAGTGTTTTTATTAAATAACAGAAAAAACACAATGGCTGAAATACTGCACAGTATACTGTATTTGGCCATTTCTTACATTATAAAGTATGTGAAATAGTATGCAATAAGAAATGTTATACGTTTATTTCTATATGGAATACTAGCCTATTGCACAGGATATACTATAAAGACTACTATTTAATATTACATGTATGTGTAACAGTATGCAATATGCAACAATAAAGACTTCCAACACAAATATGCTACACTATTATCACGACCTTACCACACTGCACACTGAACACAACCAAAAGCTGCAGTCTGTTGTGTCAATAAACATCTTATATTTCATATATAAACATACTACATCTCCTGATTTTGTTTTTATATTATGGTTTATATTAACAACAAAGGTGTATAAAATGAAATTCTTAAAAAAAAATGACAAGACAAACCTTTTTTTCTTTTAATGAAAAAGACAGTATAACCATATTAAACACATTTTTACAGCATAGTCCATTCACATTGACCCACACGTTTAAAAGGCAAGACTATCTCCATCTATTTCATATAATGAGTCAATTATGAAAGCCCATCCCCTCAAAAAACAAAACTATTTGTATAAATCAAACTATGCAAAGTGTGTCAAAATATTACCCATAACATCAGGAGGTAAACACAGGTGGTGGTAGACCTTAGTGAAGCTTGCCTGTTAAATTATAAGTTGCATTTGCATGAAAATATGTGGGCTTGAGTTATTGATGTTTACCCCAGGAGAACATGGTAAAGTGACAGCACAATGCAAACCCCACTGTTAGGTGGTCAGTTAGCTGCACAGCGCAAATCTTCCACTCTGAATGCCTTTGGCCACTGTTATGATCCCATAATTCCATATGTTTACAGATCAGTCCGTGCCTTGGCTGCGTTAGGGGCATATTTAGGCATCAGTTCGTTGATCTTACGGATGAAGTCAGATTTTTCCACACAACCTTTGCAGGACTCTCCCCATTCTTCCAAAATCTTCTTCAAGTCTTTCACTTTCAGCTTCTTTAGGTCAACTGAGCTCAGGTCAACTTGTTTATCTAGAAGAAAGAAAAAGGAAGTTATGACATTGACATCAATGATTGATTAAACCCAGTATAACTTTATGACTGACATCACTCAAAAAAACTTAAGTCAAAAAATAAAAAACCCGACAAACTATGATCAGCAGTATCAGTTTAAACTGATAAATGCTAATAAATAATAATAATTAATAATGATAAATGCTGATAAATGCTGGCAACAGTAGGCATGTCACATAACAATTCAGTATATTAACAATTATTATTGAATGTATTTATTTTATTTAGTCTTTATTTAACGTTTAATAGCTCAGTCACTCCGTTTAATTTAGTACTGAGCTGTATGGAAGCCAAATTCTACACATTAAACCAGCAGTGCATCCATTTTATCTGTGAACACTGTACTTAACAGCAACCTCATCTGTGACTATATTCACAATATAGCAGAGCCTTTTACACCTTATTGCTTAAGAAAAGGAACATTAACTTTTTTAATGGCTATATAATATTACACAGATGACAATTAGAGCAGGCCAGCAGTAGTGATAGGCCAACACATCTGATTGGCCAAGCAGAGTTTTTTATAGCATCAACCTGTTAACAGAAGTGGTACCTACCAACAGCCGTGTCAATTTACAATAACACCATATTGGTCATCATTGAATTATATATTGATCAGCCATTAGCCTTGTTAGTTCAGTGATTCTCAACCCTAGAGAACCTTCAACAGTACCAGTTCCATTAATATACTGTTGGCAGCAATGCATTAAATCAACAGTAAATCATTTGCTTATGCAGATTAACTTTTCAACATACCATATTTAAGTTCACAGATTTGACTGTCCTTCTTTTTCAGTTTTTCACAGATCTTGTCCACTGGCACATGGTAACTCATTGGTTTGGAAACCTCATTAGTTATTTTTGTAGCTGCATCACTTGTTGCACCTATATAATAACACTGTATACACACAAAAACAGAATAACATATAAATAAACAAAAATAATAAATAACAGAAAACTTTATATATGAAAGGACACACTTACAAAGCGGTTTTCTTTCCCTTTAGCCTCTTTGCAAGCTTTTAGAAGAGCTTGTTCGATGGTGTCACTGTTGAATTTAACATTGTTGTCTTTAAGAGACTGGTGAAACCGTTCCAGAAAACCCACACAAACTAGAATGTCAAAAATTAAAAAGTTAACATTTCTCACACTCATGAAATGTTACTACTCACATTGGTAACATTTATCACAAGTGTTCCTGTAGCTCAATTGGTAGATCATTGTGTTAACAGTGCATAAATGTAAAATTTGATTCACTGACAAATCAGGCATCACTATGGCTTGTGAGCAATAAACTTTTTATAATAGACTTAACAATTAAGTGTTTGTTAATTTCCATGATTATACAGGCCTGGAAGACAAAATATTTTAGTCTAATTTAAATGAGTTTAAATGATTACCTATAGGTTATTTTAATGGGTGTGCCATAACACATAATGTCATGATATTAATGTTTTTATTTAACATACCTAATATTATAGCATATAGCATATGCATGATACTTGTATGATATGGCATATAGCATACAGAAAAATGAATATCTATAGATAAGAGACTCGTTGATAAAACGTGTCTAGATTAAAGTCAAATGCACAAAATAACACATAAATACATGTTCAAAAACTTGAAATTGATATAAATGTAATATATGTCAGAATTGTATTACATTTATATTATTGCTTATGCATTTAATACATTTATATTAAGTATCATACATATTATACACCTAAAATAAACCTTATAGAATATAGAAAGTTACTGATACATTAAAACGTAATAAAACAAATACAATATAAACGTAAACCTAATCAGATCAATACAGTCAGATCAGAGATGCTGTTGACAGGCAAACATGTTCAAGCATACATGAACATACTAAACAAACTCACCTTCACATTCTCCATCTTTTAAAGCATCACTGCCGCCCGGCAGCAGCGACAAGGCCAGCGCCACAGACAGCCCACTTAAATATAACATCGCAAAAGCAAAGAAACGCTTCAAACTACTTAAATATGGTATAAAAAGTGGCGGACTTGATCTTGTCCGAACATTAAACACACCGGTTCAGCAGCACGGAATGTAGTTATTCAACACCGCTTCCTATCGAAAGAACCCGCCCACTCTCACATTCGATTGGTTAATGTGACATTCTTCGGGATTCTATTGGCTGAGTTATGACGTCGCAACACGCACTGCCGTATGAATGGATGCGAAGTGTTCATCCAGGGAGTGAGTCCAGTTGGCGGCCTCTGATTGGCTATCAGGGACAACATGGTTTAATGACGCATACCTTTGTATCAGCGCCATCATTGTAGTTCACTGTGATCATGTGACGTCATTACAACGTTTGTCATTTCACTAAGCAGATGAATGACAATTTATTAATTAACAAGTAATATGTGTGTAGATAGATAGATAGATAGATAGATAATCTTCAGTTACACTGTAATAGAATAAAGTTAACATTTTCGTTACTGTAATTCTGCTGTACCTTTTCATTATTCTTACAACGAGATAAACTCGCCACTAGGGTGTGCTGTTACATAAACAGCGACTATTGTCAGCGTATTACATTAAGTACTACAATCGTTGTGCGCTTACACGTCCTGATGTTTGTTTACTACAGAAACATTGGTTGTAGGTTAAAAAAAGAAAATGTACGTAAAAAGACGCTCGAGCTCTATGCAAAATAGTTTAATCATACTTTGGAAGAAATGACAGACAAATATCGGTTGATAAAACATTATCTTTAATATTAGCCATTATTAATGAATTACACGTCACAGCGGTTAAGTGAGTAGGAAAAAGTGTATTTACATCTAAAATCCACACCACATTTATTCATGCTAGCACAATATATACAGAAAAATACTTTGAGAATACTTGTACAAAGGTTTTTATATTTCTGCATGGTAAAACGTAACTTTCTTTCGATTTCGATGCAAAATACACAAAATAACTGTAGTGATTAGCTATTGATTTTTTTTTATTTTTACTTGTTTGCATTTTAGTTTTAAAAACACATTTACATCAGAAAGTACAAGGCAGACAATTAATCTCGGGTCTATACATGATTTGTCCTTCTTGACCATATAAATACAAAGCTTTTGAAGGATTATATACACAAAATAAAGCCAGATATGGTGTGATACAAATTGTAATGCAGGCCAGAGTGTGTAGTGCCCCTCTTTACTCAATTTATCATATGTACAAAGACAACAAAAATGTCATTTTTCCCGTGTTATAATTTTGCTTACCCATATCATTATCTTGTAATACCAGAAATTGTCAACTTCCAACATAAGACAATATACCTCTTTCAATAATCATTATTCTAAGCAAAATACAGGTAAATAAAACCAAAGCTTAATTAGCAAATTACACATAATGCTGTATATATGAACAAAATATTGATCCAGGGTGACCTCATCATGTAAAAAATAAAATCACCCTTAGTCCAAAACGTCTCTGCCTCCACTGAGACATCAAACATGTAACATATGTACAGTTGTTTTTACATGGTTTTGAGCCAAATGGGTAACCTTCAGTTAAAGCAAGAGGTTTAAATGAATTTATGATTATATGCTTAAATGTTTAAATTATTTTATTTTTGCTTAGATATGCAAGCAAAATTGTGTTGGTGAATGAATACAAGACACAGTATTCGTCAGTCAATATTTACATGCAAAATGTCTAGAAAGGTGTAAAAAGAAAACAATAAATATTAATGCTTTTTAGTTCATCAGCGCTAATATTCACAGAATGGGCCATCCCAGATACACTTTAGCAGTTTACACTTTCTTATATCACACGATCTTTGCATAGATTGCAGTTCCGTCCCTGATCACTCAATATTTCATATATATAAAATTTTTTATATTAAAATGATTGAACTATGTCAATATAAATAGCTCATCAGTAAACCCATGCATATGTCTTTGGAGACATTAATGCAACGTTTTTCTACCAGTATTAGCTAGACCTTACTTAATCAGGAAATGATATGGAGATATGGGCTTCATTGTGTTATGACTATAAGAGAAATAGATTTGAATATTATGTGAAGAATGAAAGATTTACAGAAGTCCCTCTATTAAAACAATCATTTGTATTCATAATATGAATACAAATTTTTTTTGGCCATAAAAAGTGATGACCTACAAGCCATTAAGTTAACATGCTCATCTCTCTGTACATATCTCTCCAGAAACAGTACCGTCTTCACATTACAAAAATATACAGAGAAAAGCCTTAGATTTCCTACATACCAGCCATTTACCTTCAATATTCCTCAAGTATGGAACTGCAGTGTATTTCATATGACAAACAGCCTTATTATACATTTTTGCATTTGTATGCCGGATCTTCAAATAAATGAATTATATTTTTCAAGTCAAAAACATTTCCCTCATAATGAAGTATCTGAAAACAGTACCAAACTAAAACAAAAAATGACAAATTACACAGTGTCCTAACCAGGTGTGATGCATAAGATAATCTGCAGACAAAAAAGTAAAATGCAGCATGATGAAATAATCACAACTAACTAAAATGCATTTGATTTAATATACATCTATGTAGGAATTATGAGCAGGAATCTGGACCAATAAGGATTTACCTTGGGCAGAGACAGATATATATATAAATATTTATAGATAAAATCATTGCACCCCTTTTACACATAATGCTTTATTACATTGTGCCTGGTTAGGGCACCATATCAAGGGCCATTCTTGATTTCCTCTGGAAAATAGACTGAAATATATTTCAGCCACAATAAGCAGTGTTGCCAATAAACAATGTCATGTGACATAAAATGTGAGTTAATAGTAAGGATGTGTAGATATATAAGCAATGTCTTTACCAGACCTCCTTCAGGTTATACTACAACCACCAGTGGAGAGAACATACACAATATAACATAAAAAATCAGCTTTTTAAACAGTGTGTACTTTCAAGTCACCAGAAATTGTTACGCAGTCACTATCAGGTATCAAGTGCGACTATATCAGCAGCTGAAGGACTTGCCCAAGTCCCTATACATCAGTACAAAATAAACAAAACACACTCCTAAATCCTGTATGTTTTCCACCCTCTTAAACGTGTGATATAATCTTCCATAGCAATATTTATGATATAATTTAATCAACATTTATTCTAGCTCTCAGTATTATAATTTTACTATACAATTATACTAAAGTCTTGGAATTTTATTACAGCTCAATCTAAAAATATATACTTTATGAAAACGGTTAACTCAAGGGGAACAGAAATCAGATCCCAAAAAAAACGGCTGAGACCAAAAGCTGCTTTACCGTAAGGAGATATCTGTGAAATGGCTTTGATATAACAGCTCTTTGACTGTTGTGTTATTAGCGTAACGGAATAGTAATGTTCAGACAGGCTGATTTGCTTTTGCAGCACGACAATATTGTGGGTTGTAATGAGGCTAAATGAGGAAGATCGTAAAAGCCTCTTACTGTCAAATCAGTGCAGCTTCTCTCAGGAGAAGCTTCTCTCAAACATGCAGGGGGTAGCAGTCATTCTGCTAAGTGTTTTTAGGTCTGTGATGAAGTGATGGCATGTTATATCAACCGCTATATTAATAAAAATACTTTTAAGGTGATCGCATTGGATTGGGAGAGAAAATAAGCATGCTGAGGAGATGTGGAGATCTTCAAACATCTTCAAAGAACCCACTAATCCACCCAGTAATCCACTTGTATGACAGCAAGATCTGACGGCAAGATCTGAGTCAAATTAGTAATTCCTTAGAAGTGGCTAAAACTTAAACTGTTACTGCCACTGCTAGACTTTTCCAATGTATCATTAAAAAAATATGCATAACTAATAAGGGTCTTGGTGCTCAAGTGCAACCCAAGCAGAAACAAAAAGCACATTTGTCAACGCTATTGTTTCGGTAGCACTATGATAATTATAAAACATTAACAACTTGTAGAAATTGAGAACAGATATATATGTCTCGGAACTTTTTTGATCTAGTAAACCGGGCAAAGCAGATTATTCCAACCTGCATACCTAAAAACCATGAGATCATTGTGCTTCCAGGACTGTCTGAAGATCTCTTCCCATACCATAACAACTTTTGGGATTCTTACCATCTCTGGTTTATTCAATCCAAGAACAGACAGTTATTGGGAGAAGTGGTCTGGGCACTATGAGTTTAAACAGTTTAAACTCATTGTTCAAAGGCAACGCCCATTCAACACCCACTAAGCGCAAAACAAAAATCTCACTAGCATTTGGAAGCTCAGCAACATGGCAAGCACTTCTGAAAAGGTTTAAAAGACCTACACTGAATATATGGGAAGAAGAGGGGAAATTGGAAACCAGTCATTGCTATGGCGCTTCAAAATTCCCATAACCCAACAACACATCAAGCAAAATCCAATGATCCAAGCAGAACCTTGAGCTTCTTCTATTCTTCACTGATGCCATGTTCCCAGGCCACTTTAGCCTGCTCCTCCTTGTTGGTGAGCAGAGGCTGGGAGATCTTCCGGGGCATGGGCCTTGGAACTGGCCTCAGGTCTTCTTCAGGGATGCATCCCTCCCTCAGGTAGGGTTTCGGGGGCAAAGCAGGTGGAGGCTCGTGATGGTAGTGAGGGTGAGTGATGTGAATTGCATGTGGATGGTGGTGATGAAGGTGCAGGTGATGATGGTGGTGCCCATCAGGGGGTATCCCTGGGGTTACACCCAATGGGGCAGAGTGACTACGACACGGAGCGGGTTTGAGAGGGTCCAAACCATCCGGCTCAGAGACACTGTAGCGCACAGGGAGGTAGGGGCTCTCACCTTCCTCCGTGTCTGTGGTCCAGGCCTGGCTGCTTGGCATCGAGTCCAGGGTGTCTGCTCGCGCCGGAGGCTCGGAGGAGGACTGGGCGAAGTTGCTCTCGCTCAAGGATGAGACGCCACTGCTTGCGCTGCCGGACAAAGTGGAGTTACTGCCATCCAGGCCTGATTGTGGACTGGTGGGTGAGGCAGGTATAGGGTGCAGGGGAGACTGTTGAGGACCAGGAAAAGTAGAAGGTTTGTATATACAATAAATTGCACCAAAACCATATATGCAACAACATGCATAAAATACACCAGTAGGATGTAGATGTCTGCTGATGTTATGCCTGTCCACTTGAGGAATCAAAGCCATGTCATTTTGTGGATTGCAAATGTAAGGTAATCTACATTTGTAGGGTCACATTAGGAAGATTTTAAAGTAAGGGTGGTTCATCATTCTACTTCCTACTGTTTGCTCTAACTTTTTATGATTATTTTGCCTATTATTACTCAAACTTTTTACTTATTAAACAATACTGTATACAGGTTGATACAAGTACTATGATACAAGTGTCATAGTACATTCAAAATAGAATGCAAAAGACGTCCAGTGTGTATACTTCTGCCATATTTAAGCCAGTGAATTAGACCATGATTTTCTCAACCATATGCCCTCTCAGCAGAGTAGGATATGCAACAATTAGATCTCTGTTATCAAGACACATTAATGTAGTGTGTCCCAATACTGGAATACTGTCTTTTATAGCATACACTCCAAGTCTATACTTTGGGGTGTAGTACAAGTGTGCATTGAGAAGGAGCCAATTCACATAAACCCAAAGACCTTGACTAGCTTTGACAAGGGTTGGAATTACACTTTGTAGGAAGGTAGCTCCCATGTCTTAAAGCTTCACTGAGAAATGAAGTGTAATGTTTCAGAATTAGATATGACAGCATGTACAATAAAAATCTTTAGAGATTAATTTACACAGTATTTTGAAGCCATGTACATCAATTCTAAAATCTGTAGTTTCTGGATGACCAAAACTTGAAAGTCTTTTTTGATCTGTCTACAGAACCTCAAACATAAGAACTATGTCCTTACATGACTCCCTATTCCCTATTCATCCTGCTGAGCTTTCATTCAAGACAGACTTCCACCCAGGTGCACGTATATTATATCACTATGAACCCGAAGCACTTCAACATCATAAAGACACCAAAATATCCCACAAATTACATCCAGAACCAAACTCAAGTACAATTAAGCTCAGGGTGTTTGGATAGGAGAACAGGTGAGGACATCTACGGTCAACAAGACGCAAGGCATCTTGTAAGGCTAGAGGAACATGCACGACAAGGACTGATATGTATAAGACATGTCTAGGCAGAGGATACCTTTCTTAAGGAGCGCGCAGGGAGAGCTGGAGGGAGTTCGTTGATCTGGTGGTGAAAAGCATCAAAGTGCATCGAGAAGTGTCCTAAAGGGGAAGACAGGTGTACAAAACATGGGTTGGAGAGCACACGCCCACACAAAGATACACACGCCTATGCACGCACATGCACACACTCAACAGGCAGTATGAAGGACACTCTGAACTTAGTTGATGTTCAGTGTGGAACAATGACTGGGAAGGAAATGGGGTGGAACACAACCATGTGGTCTGGATCATGCAAGGATGGAAATGGAATCTATTGAAATGTGGGTGAAAGCGCTACACTTCTAACACAGGTTTGGGCAGTTGATATAATGTGTCACATTGAGAAAATCACCAATAAGGTAAATCAAAATTACCAATAAGGATTTCTCATTACTCTATAAATATATTCTCAGTTTTTTCTATAAATATACTTTGCTAGTGTAGCGATTTGCTAATGGCTGTTCTGAGCTGTTCCTTTAAAAGCTAGGTAATTCTTAGGTCTGCTTGCTTCATTGTTTGTAAACATCCTCCATGCTGTACATACTTATTTTGGCAGGAAAAAACACATTTCTCCTCACTGAAATATGTCTTTAGAGTGTTTCTTACCGGGTGGGAGGGTGCGTGGGGGAACGGGTGGTGCCATCACACTCCCCACATGAGCAGAGAGGAACGGGAGAGTGTCCCTGGTGCCACTGTCCAAACTCCAGCTGCTGGGAGCAGTCAGCACTACCAGAGAGACAAAACAGAGACCATCAATAAACATCACTGCTGACCTGCTGGATCTCTCTAGAAGATTTGCTTTAAATACCAGTATATATTGTGTTTTTAATGCTTGCCTTGGTCAACCAACTAAATCAAGAATTTGTTTAACTTTACTGAAGGCTGATGCTGGTGGACCGGGTTCACATTATGGTTTTGTTGGTAAATCAGCTGGACCAACAATAAACTGACCAGTTTTACATGCTGGTTGGTTAGTGCTGCTTTGATCCAACATACCAACATATCCAACATACATCTTCAAAGGTCTGATGGCGAGTTTGGATAATCAGCATCAGCATTCAGCAACTAAGTCAATCAACTAGTTGTACATGCTGGATAGTTAACGCTGATTAAATTTGTCTGGTTAAATAGCATTAAACTTCTGCAATTTTTCCAGCGAACTTTTATTGGTGAAAATCATGTTAGCACAATCCAGCTAGCACTAATTATCATGGAAACTCACTGTAAAGTGAAAACTCCAATGCTCAGTAATTTATTAGTCTTTTAAAGTATTAGCCGAAAATAATCAGCAACTATGATCTAAACTTCAGGATAAGGCTAAACTGTGTGCACTTTCCATATATTCTGACATTCAGACCAATTCAGCAACTTTGACAGCAAAAAGCAAGCAAATGTTACCTCATCTAACGTTGGTGATGCTAAAACTCAATACACAATTTACATTTAAATTTGCATTTTTTTCAAGTGACTAATAGTACATTCAAGTTACACATTTTATCAGTACACGTGCTCCCTGAGAATTTAACCCACAACCTTTTGCACTGCCAACACAATGTGATACCAACTGAGCTACAGGAGAACCTAGTTTTAACTATAGCTTTCTGTCCAAACATAATGAACGTAAACTGTATTGTGATTTTTGCCTGCGCAGGGGACTGTGGAGGACTAGACTGGTACAGCTGGTTTAGAGAATCATACACACCGAGTCATACCTTTATCAGCCACAGATAGATTAGGGTCACTGCAGGGTTTGCAGGGACCGATGACCTGATGGTACAGAGCCCTCTGGTGATTGGTAGGCTAAGAGGGAGTAAAAAGCAAATCACTTAAAATGAGTCAAGATCTGCTTGTTAAAAAGGAAATCATAATTCATAATTTCCTGACACAGTTATGGTTTTGTAAGCTGTTGGTTAACTCTGCTGTGTGGCGGACCTGTCCATTCTCTGTTATGTTGGGGTACATGGCACTGGTTGGGCGATCCCTGTGAGGTGGCAGAAGCATCAACATCTCTCTGCTGTGTCTGTATCTGTCAGGCAGTGATGGAGAGCCAACTGAACAGAAAGGAAATACAACTTCACTCATATGTAACACATAACAGGTGCTCCCTGAGAAACAGTATAACATGAAACTGTTGATTTTGAATTAAGTGGCTCTTTTGGGAGCAGTCAAGAGCACTTATATACTTATCAATGTGATGTTCATACTGATGGTCAACCCAAAAACTTACCTCTAATGCTGGTGTGACCTGAGTTGATCATCTGAGATGGAGCCGAATGCGTCGAGCTCAAACTGGATGATGATGGACTAGGCTGAAAATATTACACAGTACTTTAACAGCACAGACTTGAAATCAATCAGTTGCTAGGGTATTCTGGTTGGTTGCAAAGGTGTAGCTTGGCGGTTTATAAAGTGTTATGGAAGGTTACTAGGCAGTTGCTATAATGTTCGAGGTGGTTGCTAATATATCTGGTTGGTTGCAAGGACATCGCTACACGGTTGCTAGGGTGTTGTGGTTGGTTTCAGAGGCATAGCTAGGTGGTTGTTAGTGTTACTGCTGGTTGCAAGAGCATTCCTAGTGAGTTGCTATTCTGATCTAGGGGCTGCCTCTTGTGGCTCATTGGTTGCTAGGGCATCGCTACGTGGATTGCAAGGGCGAAGCTAGGTCGTTGCTAAGGTGTTTGGAATGGTATTTAACAGATGCTGTGGTTTTTAGGGTGGTGTAGGTGGTTTCTAGTATGTTGTCTTTTTATACTGACCCTGTGCTCACAGCAAAATACATATATTTTTCTTGCAATTTTTAGTCTCGCTTAAAAAAGTAACAGCATACTTCTCCTCCACAAGCATTACAAAAAACATTTATTTTTGTCTGCTCTTGAGCTCCTGCAGCCCACCTGCATGCGGTAGAGGTCCTCTGGGTGCTCCATCATGCTGTCCGTCAGGATAAGCAGGTTTCCTGTCTCACTGGAGGTGTGAGAGGAAAGAGAAGAGGAGGAGTGGCGGATAGAGCCCAAAACATTCAGAGGGCTACACAGACAGACAAACAGACCGACAGACACATGCGGGGATGAAGTAAAAAGTAACAGGGCAGTAATGATGCAAACAATGGCAGAGGAGGTGTTTAAACAGGGAAAACATTGTGGTGAAGCATGCAGGCATGTGGAAGGCAAATCATTCCATGATGAACGAGAGGTAAAAGGTAAAACAGACCGTATCCAAGAGTGATTTAGGTAGCCATGCAAGTATGAGCAAAAGAACATTGTGGAGATAAGTAATAGTATACGAACATGCACAAAAATAGTTGCCAACCATTGATGAGAAAAAGTGATAGCAGAGAGAGAGAGAAAGAAAGAGAGAAAGACATGAGAAAGACGGTGAAGCAGAAGCTTGTGTGTTGAGGGTGGGAGGCATGAGTGCGCAAGTGTTTATGGAAAATACACGGTCAAAGAGTGTTTATGAGGAGAAAGGGCTATGTCTACACCTCTATAATCCAAATACATGTGTGTACGCACACACAAACACAGACTACACACATTACAGTGTGATATATGGAGTATGAGATGCTAAACAGGAACTAGATATTGAAACTAAATCTATACTAAAATATTATTAAATATCTATATTATATATATCTATATATATATCTATATTAAAATATAGCAAGCAAATGTTACCTCATCTAACTTTGTTGATGCTAAAACTCAATATACAATTTACATTTGCATTTTATCCAAGTGACTAATAGTACATTCAAGTTACACATTTTATCAGTACACGTGCTCCCTGAGAATTGAACCCACAATCGTTTGCACTGCAATGCGATACCATTGTGAAAACATAGATGGAAATCCAAACGTATAAGAATGAAATATACATATATGGAATGAATATATGTTAAAAAAATTTATAATAAAAAATGAAACCTAAACATATGGAATGAATATATGTTCTAAAAATTCATATTAAATGAAACCTAAATATATTTTGGCACACCATTAACCAATAATAAAAAGGTTGTGAAAATATATTAAAATATAGTGTTAATTAACTTGTTCATATTTGTGTATATGTTCAAACGTCTGTAAAGGTGCACTTACCTCTGTCTGTGCATGAGTTTAATACTCTCTGGGCTCATGGGACTGTGGGTGGTGAGGATACCGCGTGGGGTACTGGCCCCTGAGCAGGCTGGGCTTAGTTTGTCCAGGCCGGGCAGGCCCTGCAGGGCCACATAGAAACACTGCTCTGAATATTCACACTGTCTGCATTGAGGATACTGAAAATGATGGTTACACTTTACTTAATTTTTTTGCACTCACTCTAGGGTTAGGGATAAGATTAGAGTTTGGTTTAGGGTTAGTTGCATGTAATGATGCATAATTTATTCTTATTACTATAGTAAGTAGTGTGTAAAACTGTAAAATAAAGTGTCACCCACCTACAATAAAGTTTAACTTGCTAATACATTTTTGAAATCAACAGTCAAAATGCACAATGAACAAATATGATCGAAAAACTGCATTTGCATGAACTAACATTAACAAACATGAATAAATGTTGTAAAAAAATATATTGTTTATTGTTAGTTCATGTTAGCTAATGCATTAACTGTTTTTAAAAATTACCAATTTTTTAATTGATTCTCAGATGTTTTACAGAATACAATACAATACAGCTATACAGAATCAACCATTTTACCCCAGACTAATGTTAAGGAACGAGACCTTATTGTAAATCATTACCGAAACACCATACAACATAAAGTCTAAAAATGTTCAATCTGAGCTAAACATGAGGCACTAAAGGCATCAATTTATTTTAAGACACCATGATACGGCTTGGCTAGTAGAAGTTCTTTCCTATATTGATGTTTTAAATATCAATATAGGTATATATTAATATTTAATATAAATTTTTTCACTATTACAACAGTAGTTTCTCTATTTTCTAACATCTCATTAATTGATAAATTCATAAGTTGATAAATTCATAAATAATTAGGAAGCAGATTAGGAGCTCTCACATGACAGAGGCTGCTCCTCATCATCTGGAACTGATCGATGAGTTTCTTGTGCAGGGGACGCATTTCTGGGTGCACCAGTTTCTCATGGACAGCCAAGCCCACTCCCAGGATGTGAACCTGTTATTTATGATGTACAGTAAGTGAAATTATTACCCTGAGCATCCAAAAATCTGAGTTGTTTACTGGGTTTTTGCCATGTTTACCTGTTCCAGCATTAGATCCTTGAGTTGGGTGATCTTCTCCGTATCTTCTGAGTGACTGCTAATGTATTCTTTATCAAAGAATGCCTGGAGAACATCAAAAATGAGAACATCAAGAAAAAATATATTATATTGAATATATTGCTAATTCTTTGATCAGTTAGGCACTGAAAAGGCGCCTCAATTTTTAGAGACACCTTTAGGAACAAAAGACTTGCTTGAAACAAACTTGTCTGTTAAAGTTTTCTCCTATCTCCTGATATGTAGAAGCTTTAAGTCGAATTCTCAGAAGTGACTGCATAATTAATGACTATTTGATCTTTAAACTTAAAATTAAATATCTTTTACAACCCTTCTATAAAATGACTTACTTTCAAAATACATTTTTTCAAGAGAAAAAATCCATTGACTTGATTTTATACATTGTCAGTTAATTGGATTGTTAAAAGTGGCGACTCCATACCAGAACACAGCAAGACCTGAATGTGACTTTCTACAGTAGACTGGAGAACTTTCTTCATGTCATTGGAATAACATGCACAGATGAATTTTAAGACCAGAAACTTAATTTTATTAAGGAAGCAAACAGGCTTAATTTGAACTTGCATTGACTAGTGAATTCTTGTTACTACACTGTTACTGCATAGTGACTGTACAGCTGTGACTTCTAGCCTCCACAAAGTGCTCGTTTATGATCTAATTTTGCCACTCACTTCCTGGTATCTGGCGATGCCTCCATTGACAGCGGCATCGATGACCCCGTTCAGACACATGCTGAGCAGGTTGATGTTTCCATGAAGCTGCTTGTGCTGGTACTGGCTGATCAGGGTACGCAGCTCCTGGTTCTTGTTTTCCACCACATATATGGCATTCTCCAGTGGACTGACTTCAATCTACACAACACATAATATAACTAATGTAAACTTACTGTGAGTGCATATTCTTTTTTTAAATTATTCTTAATTTAAAATTAAAAATTCTTTATTCTTAATTTTATTTTAGATTTTGGATACATTTATATATTTGTATGTTTATAGGTGCAGTAACTGGTCACCAAGTTTTCAACCACTATGTTTACTGTTTTATTTTACTAGTTCATATCAATGTATTTTCTTTCAAACTTATTTCTTTACGCTTTTTTCTCATGTCTACAGTTTTTGTGCTAAAAGTAAAACATTTCTGTAAAGCTGCTTTGCAACAATGCAAAATTGTTTACTATTTACTATATTTGCTACTTTAATATTAACTAATATTTACTACTTCACTAATATTGTTAGACTGTTTAAAAATCAGTTTTGCAAGTAAATTTACCTCATTTTATGAACGTTTGGATATTTTTATTGGAAAACTAGGCAAAAAAACGTTATTACACAAACTCAAAACAATCAATACTCAAATACATAAACTCAAAGATACATAAGAAAAATCATAAGAAATCTTTAGTAGATTTTTTGTTCATTTTGATGAATATGACAGTCACACTGCAGGATAAGTTTCACATTTTATTTGAAATTGCTATAAAATTAAAACTTCAGAAGAAAATAACCTTTCACTTTTAGTTTTGTTAATTGTATGTTTATGGCTGCCTCAATGATCATGCTACGGTCTGGATGTGTTTGGATGATGGTGAAGCTCTGGAGATGAGTCACCTACCAGCTCTCGCTTTTCCACCTCAAACCATCGGGAGATCCCGGGCAGAGGGTGCGTGAGGATGAGCGTTGTCCTCTCTATCCAGAGACTCTGATAAACACAACAGACACATCACACAATGTCAGCCTCTATAATGTTTCTTTCAAACACCAGCACTGTTTATTTCCTGTTTTGATTTCCAGTGGATTTCAGATGTTCACCTTGAATTCATTCTCCCTGTCTTTTGGCCCCTTGTGGAAAGGTCGGTCGTAGCGGAATCGGCGAACATTGTTGACTCTGTAGAAGCTTTTGATGCGGTCGGGTACACGGTCCATCTGCAGAACGTCTATGTTTTCTGGGACTGGAGTTACCGCATAGATCTGCAGGTCTTTGGGGCTTTATAAAGGAAAAAGCTGTATTTTTTAAAAAATGTACTTTAATGAAGACACAAAAGCACAAAATGCCCCTTTCTAGTTATAAATTAACAAATAAACCAACAAACTACTGCATAACTACCCAATGTAGCAGAGAAAAAAATCCTTTAAACTATTCCTATTGCAATTTTGTTTGGTGACATTTGTGGCAGAGACAATTACACGTTTCACCTTTGATCAACTGTATTGGCAATATGTATTGGTTTTGAAGTACTGTAAATTGCAAATTCACCCTGACCTGACATTCAAAAAGCCATTTCACTATCCCCAATTCCCCTGAAGTCCCCACAGGTGTCTAATATTCCTATCAGGGTGAAGGATACACTGGGCATCACCCTGTAAAATTGCCTCATCTGGTTGATTAGGGTGCTGCATGGCAATAGCCTGCGGAAATTCTCCCAGCATTCTTTGCTGAAAGGCTTCAAGCCTCTCGTAGTCATGACCCCGGCAAACAAACTCCTTATTCTGTGTGGAGACAGACAGAGAGAGGGATTATAGTGAACTTTTTAATGTAAAAGACTTGCCTTCAAAAATAATCAAAACTGTAAATGTTTTCCAGTTTTTTTATCTTTACGGCTCCCCTCTAAGATCCCCTCTTTTTTTAATAACATGTTTTAAAAAATTCTGTTTGTTAACCTAAGTGCATTAACATGAACTAACAATGACAAATCTATTTTTACAATCTTCAAAACAGACTTTTAAAAATGTTTTTAGTGAAATGTATTAGCAAATGTTATCATTCTTAATATTTACGCAATTACTTTTACTCACCCTGAGGAAGAAGGGAAATTTTCGACCGTAAAAGCCCACCCTGAAAAACTCAGGCTCAAGTCTCTGCTGCTCCATGATGTTGTCATAATATGCTGCCTCCATTTTCTGTATCAAAAGAAACAGCTGAATATTCACACAGGGTTGGCTACTTCCTCAGAATAATAATATATAACATAAAAGTCTATTAACAGCAATAGCAAGGTCAACTGAAAGCATTATAAAATCTAAACCCACATATAAAAATAACATTAAAAACCACTGACCCTTATCCAGCTGAGACTCTGGTAATCATAAAGTGACTCGTACTGGAAGGCTAATTCTCGGCACAAGGGGATGCCGTACTCCCAGCACTGACAACACAAACAGCATGTTTGGTGTGAGTTTAGAAATAGAGGCATTTTGGGAAGGAAACAGAACTGTCGCAGTCTAACAGTAGCTATAGCTCATAGAAAGAATAGACAGTTTGGAATTTTACCAGCACAAATCAATTAAACATGATGACTACCTTCCCCTTGTTGAAGTAGTGGATGACCTTACGACAGAGACCTTCTTTGCGATGCCATTCGCTCTGTGCAGGATAGTGCAGGAATTCTCTCAGTGGTCTTTCCTCCCAGTTTAAGAGCTCCCAGTACAACAGAAGAGTAAACGCTGCCTCTGTGGAACACAACGGTTGATACAAAAGAATTATCCATGTTATATTCTTTTTATAAGCTGGAACATGGAACTACCAACACAAAATCAGTGTTCAAATTGCATCTAACATGCATTCTGATTAAATGTTTTGCTAAAAATACTTTAAAGCATCTACCAAATTAAACAAAAATATGAATGATGTCACTTCTGAGGTAATTATCTACTGATCTCTCATGGATGATTACAAGTTGGTCATCTACTACGAGAAGGTCTTTGATAATTCAAATTAATGTACAGGTCTCACCTGTGTAGTTTTCAGCCTGCAGGTGCATGTCACACAGCTTGTGAATGTATCGGATATACATCTCCTCCTTGTTAATCTCTGACTTGTAGAAATTCTAAAACATAAAAGCCAAAATTCAGCAGGTGTGCTTTTGACTGATGAAATTACACTTTTCTTTAATTGCTAAACAAAACTCACCAGCAGGTTCACAGTGCAACCGATTTTCTTGTTTTCCGTTTCATCACCCTTCATGCAGTCTCTGCGACACAAGAGAATACTCAACTCAGCAGTCTCTTATTAGCCATTAATCTGCCACCTCTTAATGGATGCTCACTGACTGTTTGTCTTTTTGTCAGTTGTAACAAAGTCACCTTTCTTACATTAAACCTTCTTAAGAGTACTTTCTTTCACCATTAAAATATTGGCAGAAACAAGATAATTTATCAGCATCTAAATATTACATAAAAACAAACTGTGGTTGTTGACTTTTTTACATCAGTGAGACAAATACGCTCTTGGGGGGCTCTTGGCCAGAATAATCTGCAATGTGGACTGGAGTTGATGCCAGCAGTTAAAACGTTGGCTATGCAAGACTACATATGTCGTAATGTCACATGGCGTACATTTATCCATAAACAGAATGTAGAATGTAGACTGACATAGACAGAATCTTGAAGGCCACTTTCTATTTACTAAAATATTCTAGATCCAAATGTTTGTTTGTTATAAAAATAACCACACACTAAGAAATATCTTGTTTTAGCTTATTTTAATGCTCTTTTTGTCTTATTTTAAATAATTTTAAGTCATCTTGGGACCCCCTTGGAAGTTTGTTGAGGGCCCTTTGCAGTTCCTGGCCCCCTGGTTGAGAAACACTTTAGAAAGACTTGTAGGCTATACAAGTCATGCATTTTACCTGTAGTCAAGCAGTCGTTCCATGAGGCGAGTGACAGACGTGACAAAGGAAACACCTGTTTCCCTCCAGGTCTCCTGCTCAATCTTCTCCAGCAGGCTAGACACAAAGAGCACACATAGTTATATATAAATACATAGTTATAAGAGTACTTGACAGGCTGTTGGTGAAAGAGCTGTCATAGACTCCCGGGCATTACTAGTGGCATCCGACTGGATAAACAAGGTTAGTTTCCTCTTACCTGGGGTAAGGCCCAAATAGCTGTGTTCTAAAGTTCCCGCAGCACAAGGTAAAGCAGAGACACTCAGGTTATAACAAGAGCACTAATACAGGTGTGTGTCTCTGTGGAAACTGAAGCAGAATGTGTGTCTGTGTGTGTGCTTACAGTAAGCTGAAGAGCTCTCTGTAATTCTCATCTCCTTTGCCTTCAGACACCAGACTGTCCAGTTTGTCTATCAGTTCTGCCTCCACCTGCACGGTAAACATGAACTTCATTACGCACAGATAAAGTAACAAATGACACTGAATGGAGTTGAATTAAATAGACATTTCACCTCAAAATAAAAGCTCTTTGATTGTTTACCCAGCCTCATTTCACTTTAAACCTGTGACATTTTTTGTTACACATTTTTATATCATTGAAACACAGAAGGAGTATGTCTAGATTTCCATACAATAAATGAAACAGAATGGGGACAGGGGCTGACAAGATCCAAAAAGGACATAAAGCACCATAAAAACACATGATACATATACTATAATGCTATGACTTCTGAAGCCAGAAAATAGCCATTAAAAGGAAACAAGCAGTCTTAATATTCTTTTAAATTTCCTTTGTGTTTCACAAAAGAAAAATGAGTTTAAAACCAAATGAAAACCAAAAGTAAATGGCAACAATTTTCTTGGGTGAAATGTTCCTTTAAAAAAGCAAAAGTGGACCTGTTTGAAATTGCCATTCTTTCGCTGTTCCCAGTCCATCATGTCATGGAAGATGGGGATCATTATATTCCGCACTTCATTTTGTGGTACAAGCGTCACACCCAGAAATGGCCCGATCATCCCCGGTATGAAGTGGATCTTATTTTCACCTGCAGTTAAACCAAGCAAATCCACACCACCTTAAACTACAGTATTTCAAACCTGAGCTGTGATTACTTTTGAAAATTATTATGACATGACTTCCTTACTGAGAATCCTTACATTTGACCCTGTGGAATTTTAGACATTTTTGCCACTTAAAAAATATATAATAATAATAAAAATGTATATATTTTTATTATTTTTTGCCACATAAATTCCTGTTAAAGTATTGAGAATGATTAAATTTATTTTGTGATTTCTTTAGCTTTCCTTAAAATAAATGAGGAAAGCTTCATACAACATTTCCAAGACGGTTTTACAGTGAGTCAGAGCATAAAATTAAAATAGGTGCTTTCAATAAACATAAACCTGTAGGACATAAAAAGGCCTATGACTGAAGAAACATCCAATGCTATGAGGGTGTAGAACACAGTTCATAAGCTACCAACGTGAATTCAGCAGCAAAGTTCCCTCTTTCACCTGTAGACGTCAGTGTTACTTTCTTTGCTTCTCTGTGTGCATGTAGAGAAGTGCAGAAAGAAACAATGAAAACACTCACCCAGATTCTGCCACATGTTAAACAGTTCATAAGCCATCATGACCCTCATGTCACCATACCTGTGAGAATAAAAACAGACAAAAAGAGCAAACAAACATTGTTATAGACCACTAATAAACGCACATAAAAAACAGGATTGTTATGCATTACAAGACTACAATTACAAACAGCATGATTTAAACATGCGGGACTCTAGAAATGCAAGCAAGACATCTCTGTTTTTAGATGGGGGGGCCTGGCAGTTTAAGGGCTCATCTCCAAAGTAAACTGACCAATCAGAATGGATACTGTAGTGTAGAATGGATACATCATGTGTGAATGTGAAGGATAGAGTCTTACTTGTCAAAGACCTTCTTCCTTTTGGCTGGAGTCAGAGTCTCCAGCTGCAGACTGGGCTGGTTAATAAACAGAACAGCCAGACTGAAGTATGAATTCCAAACCTGAGGTACAAAGAAATACACAAAACCATTATTATTTCAATGAAGATCTTAAAAAAGCTTTGGAGTAGAACTGCTGTTGCCAAAAGCAACATTATGGGGATTCATAAAATTGATTGCTGTGGTTGGTGGGTGTGTCACACTTAAAGCTGACGTGAAGCCACGTCTGTAGAAAAAACAATATATATTATAATCAAATGATAACGTTAGCTGTAAAAATGTGTTTGTTCATTTAATATAGGTTTAAAAAACATTTATTGGAAGTATAAATGAGGCCACGTTATCTACACACGTGCACACATGCACGCACGCACACACACACACGCACACACACACATCAGACCAGCATATCTGTCTAGATATAAATCATCTTGCTAATTACCAGCTATAGTGTTTTTTAGTTATGTTTTAGTTTTTAGTTAGTGTATTTTTAGTTGTAGGTGTGTTTTAGTTATGTTTCAGTGCTTGTTTTGAGCATTGCATCACTATTTAAGGTAGTACACCTAGTACACAACTTTTAACCAGCATGTGCCAGTAATAGACCAGCATTTCTCATTAAAAAACAAGATGTGAAGCTGGTCAACTACTGTCTAAGCTGTTTTTACCAGGAATAGTCTAAGCCCACACTTATAAGCAGTGCTTTGTTTTTCCGCAAAAGATAACCTTCATTAATAATTCACTAGATTTAAACTTTTCCGAGCCAGTATCCCTGGTTAGCGACACCATCTGTTTTGATCAGGGATCATTATGGAGTGGATTTGAGAGTTCAGTGTGCCCAATAGCAGAACTTCATAAATACTTTATAAGCACTGCCACACAGGCGCATTGTGTGCATGTAAATGTGTGTCATTAAGAAAATAGATTGTGTTTGCATATTTAATGACAGCCATTGTTTAATGGCAATAGTGTGTTTCAGTGTATATCTTTGTTGCAGTGTTGTGGTACAGTGAAATGTGTGTTTGTTGTGTGATAACACACCTTAAAATCAAACTCGGCATCTGTGAAGCTCTTATGGAGAGCAGGTGAAAGATATTGCGTTGTGCTCACAATGATACTGCAGAGAGAGAGAGAGAGAGAGGGAGATCAGAACAACAAAGAGCCCAAATATATTTCTGGTAAGAACAGTGGCATCTAGAAACACTTTATAATAAATTCCTTTTCTGAAGAGCTAGAAAGTTCAGTCCACCTACACCAGAAACACTACACACCATGTCAAATATTACATATATATCAGCTGAACTGAACATCTGATTTATCACAAATGCTGATTTTAAACAAACTGACTATAACTGCAACAACTGAATTCAAAATGTAACTTTCAGGAAAAGCTTTAAAAACACCCTAAGCTGTGTTACAATTACTGTAACACAGTCTTTCATGGTTGCCTTTATAAAACACTGACAAACAGCAAAACAGTGTTTTTTATATCTATTAATTATAATAATCACAACAATTGTTGCATCAGCAAAAAGTTGCTGCTAGAACTTTTACTAATTTTTCCTGAATCCTTCTTCATTGACTTTTAAACAACTACTGTCCAAATGATTTTCAGTGGCAAACATTATGCAGATCATCTTTAGGATAAGCAGAGGAAGAGAAAAATCTGGAGAGGAGGGTTCAGTTCTCACTTGCTGGTCAGAAGCCGCATGACATTCCAGTCACGAGGAAAGATGCTGAGCTTCATCAGATTTCTGAACACACAGAAAATCTTCAGCAGGAACTCCTGGGAGAGATGACACAGATTAACTATTTATTTTATGCACTCCATATTAAAATCATTATAATTTAATCCAGATTTCAAAAATACTTTAAGCAATATTATTACACAAGGACCTGGAATGCTTGAGTTTTAGCATTATCTGTTTAAATTTGTCCTTGTAGAATTATTGTTGTCCCAGACAATCGATCTGTGTAAATGTATGTTAATTAATTTGACTCACCTTTAGCTCCTCTTTGCTCTGGAAGTTGTCCAGCAGGTGTTGGAAGTGAATATCTGACATCTGACGCAGGAGGGACAAAAGACAGGACACATACTCCCCCTGCCAATCAAAAAGCAGGAGAATCTCTGTGAGCCAATCAGTCTCTTCATCTGGCAATCAAACAGCCAATCAAATGCATCCAAAGGGAGCAGGGTAGCAAAATGAAGGTGAGAGGTGAAGAGACATGAGTGGATTTCAAGAACCCTGTCAACAACATGTTTGAGTCATATTTTATCTCATAATCAACTTTCTCTCCAAATTCTCATGACCGAAATGCACATTAAGGAATAAAGTTATCCCATCATACCATCATTTTTTGTTCCTCCTTTACTTTGCAATATATAACAATAAATAACAACATTAATTCAATTATAATAATTTACAATATAGTATTGTCTTTAGATTTTGAGGTAAAACATGACATTTTACAGTACATGCAGTTTCCTTATGAAGACATTATGTGAGTCAGTGAGTATGAGAGACACAACAGACGTTGATGTAAAACAGATAGTAGAGTGTGGAAGTAGAGTGTGGGTGTTAGAGAGCAACAGTGACCATCACTTCTTAAAAGTGTTGGTTCCAGAATTACTTGCCTTATTCCATAGAGACTCTCCATTTTACAATAAATTCTTCAATAAAGAGTTATAAACTCATAACCCAAAATGATAAATTACAACCATTGCACTTTTATTACCCTTTTTAGAAAGTTTAATTGGATACAAGACTTATTTTGATAACTTATGAATGTTTAATCCCATTAAGCACTGTAAATGAAAACAAACATGGGGCAACATAAAACTATTAATGTACAGTCATTGTTTATGAATATATATTTTAAATTTATATAACTTGAGAGATCATGAGAATATCCAATTACATTTTTTATTTCCATAGTAACAGCAAAATCTTTGATTGGTGGATTGCTCTGGATTATGAGTAATGTAGTTCCTCTTGGAATTCACAATATTTTTCATAATTACACTTACTTGTGGTTTTAGGCCTTGAAAGTTTTACATTTATACACCTCATACAAAAATCTATTTCTTATTGAAGAAAACCTGTGATTTATATTCTAGACTCTAACTGTTGCACTCTATAGGAAAAAGAGGAGTTCATAAAAGGATATTATGAGAGAGAGAGAGAGAGAGAGAGAGAAAGAAAGAAAGACATGGATGCTGCCAAGCAGGTGAAGAAGATTGAAGAATGGAGGGAAGGAAAAAAGTAGAAGAATCAGATTGTTAGTTACTAACAGTGATTTCAGCTGTGCACTGTGGACAGCGCTGCCCTCTTACCGCCTCCTGCGACTGAGATTTACTCATGATGGCCAGCAGTGTCTGCAACAACACATCCAACAAGCTCTCCACCATCATCTCCACCTCTTCCTGCACAGAGCTCTCCTACAGACAGGAACAGAGAAACAGCATTTCCTCAATCAAAGTGGCTAACCAGATAAGGGAGGCTCTGGAAGATCTGAAGGTTTGTACGAGGGCTTATTGTATTTGTGTACCAGTGAGCTGCTCTTAATTATAGAGAAGATACTGCTCAGAATCCCTGAGCAGATAAGAAGCTCCTTCTGTTGCCTCAGATGCAGATGAATATGATGTAGAACAACAGGAAGTAGAATTCTCCTTGACTCTATAGACAGACAAAGAAAATATATACAAGTCAAAATAAAACCAAGTCAACTATATATTATCCCACTTAGCACATGGCTACTCACCAAATTAATACATAAACAAATGGATATAAACTACTGATTTGCGTTTTAATTATTTTATTATGGTTGCCTGGGTCAACAGTCAGTTTTAAACAGTTTAGCAGCCATTACACAAAAATATTTCACAGCTGAATGCAGTGACTGGTCAATTATAATCAACTACTGCAAGTTAATATTTGGTTTAAGAAGTTTGCTTGAAGTTTGCTTACATGAGAACTTAAAAAGTTCTCATGTATCAAACATCTCACTGATTAAAGAGGTTAAACTCATACCTGGGAAGGAGAAAAGCCTACTGTCCACCGTCCGTGCAATGGACTGCAGCTTAACCACGTCCATTGACTGACCGATGTGCACTGTGCTAGGCATACTGCCCAGAGTTCCCCTCACAAACTCTGCTACTTCTTGCACTGTGAACATTTGCAGGAGCTCGTCAAATATGGCCGGAAAAGAGTTCAGAAGGGCAGCCTGGTGAGGAGATGGGATCAGAGAAAGAAAAACAGGAACAAAGATGGAGACTTTGTTTTGGTGAAGGACATACTGTAGTTTGCGTTCCACTTGGGATAACTTAAGATGTCAAAGAACTGCTGGCCAAAGATGGGAAGGACTTCATCCAGAAAGCAAGTTATTGAGTATGTCGTGGTCACAGTAAAATATTAATTAAAAATTCACTTAAAAACAGCATTCAACTTGAGTGACTATTAGCTATCCCTGTTTTAAAAGATACCACTGTTCAAAGGTCTAATTTATCTGCTTGAGGTTCTAAACCCCCTCTTTGCTCAACAGTCCAGTGATACCATCCATTGTGATCTGGTGACCAGTTCAATACTACTGAAGAAGAAACAAAAATGGTGAGGGTGATCAAACAGGTTGAAATTTGTAAAGGTTGTGGAAGGACTCAAGTTATTGAATATTTGTGCAGGAGAAGATTCAGCATCAAACACAGCAATCAAAACTGAGAAACACATCAAACCAAAAACCAAACAGCTCTGGGGGAAGTTGGGAAGCAGTTGTTGGTGTTGGTCAGTTTTTCCGAATTGTTGGTTTATGTTGGGAAGAGCAGTGGGTTGTTGCATAGATGTTGTGCACCTTGGACGATAGCTTGGGTTTTGTGAGGGAGTCTCCATTCCAATACTGCGTGACAATTCAACAAGCTGTGTCTACTTACGGACAGTGGAGAGGGTCGTAGGGCATTGCAGCTCAACGGCTGCAAGCAACTGCCCTGGTTGGTAGTGGCCGGTCCTGTAGGAGGCTGGGGACCCTGAGGGAGTACAGTGAGGCGGGGCAGGATTGGGTCATAAACCAAGGCAAGGATGGGAGGAGTCCACAAAGGCACAAATTGGGGCAATTCGGGAACAAATTTAAGTCAACAAAACACCACAAAAGACTTGCGTTATGAAAGCAGTAATGCAATCCTTAGAATTGTGTGTGGGATGGCCTGTACTGTGTTCAGCTATTTATTAATCCAAGTACAGCCACTTGTTATTTATATCACTGCTTCTAAAAAATGAGATGTGGAAGAAAAATAACCTAAGCATTGTACAACTGTACAACCTTATCAATAACAAATAAAACATGACATATTTGACTGATCGCTTGTTTTGTACAGTCCATCATGCTCTGAAAAATATAAACCTATACCATGTTTGTGTATGGACACCCCTACCTGGTATTAACTTTGCCATGCATCTTATCTCACACTGTGCAACTGACATAAATTACGTCTCATGTAAATATTGTGGATTTGTGGGCTCTTTTCACCTGGGCCAGTAAGCAACACTCTGCAGTGGGAACCACCCACTGTATACAAATATAGTGGAACCACCCACAACATTCTCGCATCATGAGGGTTATTTTGGCATTTTTGGTTATTTTTAAGAAACGTTCTAATTTTCACCAGAAGTGTTTTATCTGAAGAACTCTGCTGGTGGCTGTGGTGTAGACGTTGATCTTCTGAAGTGCTCCTGTCTTGTGTTTTTCAGATTTAACATTTCAGGGCCAGTTCAAGTCTGCTTCAACGAGCGAGCCATCTTAAGCAAGCAAACATCTCTCAAAGATACGCTAGCAGCCTGCAAGAAAACCTCATTTTTTCTCATCACAACACAGCTGCACCTGTTGATTATGCTGGGAAGGATTCTAAAGGGAAGGATTCTTTAATGATTAAAAAAAAAATCAATACTTTCATAAAAGTAATGTCCTCTGTTACATGGTAATGTCAAGCTGTTAACTATAGACAGCATTTCATCTTAAAAAATCATAGCTTAAGCTTCAAGCGACTGCTTTTTTGTTATTTGTTCTGTAACAAGTGTGGTAAGTAACAGTATAAGCATCTGTAGGTGATAATGTAATAATGTTTAATTTGAAACCTTGCTGTGGTAAACCAGACAACTGCACACTTTTATCAGTTATTGTACAATTTGTTGCAGTAAGTTTCAATATTCTCCAGCAATATTTTTAGCTTTAATTTATTGTAATATAATCTTCTGTGCTGTACTGTGTAATGCAGTCTTTAAAACAGCCAGTCTGGCTCAGACCAGGTGGCTCTGGCTCAGTCTTTCCGCATACAAAATGTAACGAACCCCAAAATATTTTGCAACAAGGTTTTCATAAATATCTAAATATGCCTTGAGTTTGTATCTGACCTGGGTGAAAATGAGTGTCTCCGAGCTGCGGCTGTCCAGGCTGAGCACAAAACGGATGGATTGAAAAAGCTCTTGGATGCTAGCCCGAAACTGGTCCTCCTCCATCCCACAGGTGGCCCGTGAGTACAGAATCCGTGACTGGACGATGAATTTAAACAGATATTCCAGAGCCTAGGGGGGATTTACAGGGAATATTTGTATCCTGAATGTGTGTTTTAGAGACAGATAGTAATCCCATCAATCAACAGACATTCATGACTTCAGTGACAATGCTCAATAACATTTGCCAATATCTGCTTAGAACATGATGATGTAATCATCATCACTATGCCAAACAACACTATGCCAAAAAAGGAGTATCAGTGCTTGATGACATCACATGGACTTACCCTCATTGCTTCCTGGATGTGATCCTGTCGTACAACTTCAGCTGACCGGTCCATGTACCACTTCAGGCAGCGAATCAGCTCTCTGCATTTCAAATTAAAAATCCACTTAGATTACTAGAGGAGATAAGGGATTGTCATTCAACAATGTTACCTCAGGGAAACAACTGTGTCATCAGTTTGCAAGGCCATGATGCATATATGATGACAATAAAAGGGACAATAATGAGGGATGACTTAATAATATAATGAATTAACCAATAAAATATTTTTCTAGGTGACACTACATCCTGGTAGCCATGTGGATTGTGAGAAAGCCACCAGAATATGATTCCCATTCACTAATGAATTAACTTGAACTGTAGAGAATAATGCAATTCATTGGTGTAGATAGCAGTGAGTTTTTGGGGGTGAAATATTGCCCTGAAATATAACTGTGATGAAAATATTTTGCAAAAACAATGTACTCACTTGTAGGCCAGTGCTCCAGCAAAATGTTTCTGGATGTAGGTGTCCATCACAGGCCTGAAGTGATAAAATTTACTGTCCCGGAGTAGATTGATGATAAACACCTAGAAACAGACAGCACAGGTCAGGAGGTTACAGATCAGGCCCAAAGCTCTGACTGACATGGATCATTACACAAGCAAAGCATTTGCAGAAGATTTCTAGAGTGATCTGAATAATAATCACAGGCTGTAGGTTTGAAACATTCAGCTTTAGAGAATAATGATGGTTTTAAATGTGTCTGATATTTTTTATCTTAATCATGGTTTCTTGTGCCAAAAACACACTTGGATTCATTTATTATGACAATTTTCCCCTCTTTCAGACTCCTGTATTTAAAAGGGACATTTTTGCTACTGTATCTTTAATCCAAATTGGTTTTGCTGTCAGGTTCAACATAATTTTTAGCCCTATCCTTCCATTATAACCTTTTACCAAAGTCTGCATTAAACTGTTGTCAATTCACAAACCAATCTGCGCTAAAATGAGATCAAGCTAAAATGACCATATCTAAACTCACTTCTAATGCTGGAATCTTTCAAAAGAATACACACAAACATTGGTCCTACACTCAGCCAGGAATAAACTGTACCTCATTTTAACCTGATCTCCGGTTTATCAGTTATTTAGGAACAATAATAGTCCTACATCCTAATTACCTCACTGTGACTGAGTTTTTAGAACACTTAGCATGTGATGAATGAATGTGGGGTCTTGTGTTCATGTATTAAATGATGTGTTTGTCCAGCATCTCAAAGTCACAAATTTTGGAACAAGTATTATTTTTGGACTATGGAGGAAGTTTTGAGCTCTATAAGTTGCACTATGTTTTTATAATACTTCTAACACTCCAATTTCACAAAAAGCAAGGAAAATGTTATTTTTTCATAATATGACCCCTTTAAAATTCCTCCCAAGTGTGTTCGCATCTATCAAAAACTGAATCTCATGTGAAGTTGATTTTAATTCACACAGACATCCTGTTATATACAGCAGCTAATTTCCAAATGACTGCGGTACATTATTCACAACTGACAACAACACATAAAGAAAACAGCCTGTGCAGGTACATTATTTTCCTTGCAAAAACATGACAGATGTATTCAGGCCAAGAGAGGCTAGAATATCTTGACTCTTTTTCACCAGTACAAGAAGCTAAAGGCTCTCTTGAGACACCATCAGGCAGCTGTGAATGTCTAATAATGCTTGGATCCATGCCACCTGAAACCTTCTATTTTTCAAAACAAGAAGCACGCACACACACCCTCTCTCCATAGGCTGAAAGCGATGAATCACACGTTTAAGGATGTGCATGCATACAAACACATACTTGTACAGTGCTGGTCTTTAAGAATGGGAAATGCTGATGTCATTATATGAATTACTAATATCAGGTAAATTATGGTGTAGATCTACAAAAGGCATTTATTTATATTTTCTTACCAGTGACTGAAACACAAGGGGCCCATATTTGTCCGTGTTGTCATCCAGAATGGAAAACAGTGTGTCAAGAATATCTTGAAGAAACTGAAGAAATACAGAAAATGTGCATGTAAATTACATTAAGAGGATAGTAATAATCTGACAACAATTTTTGTTTATAATACTTTAAAAGGCAATCAAAATAAACGAAATAAATATATATATAAACAAAATAAACAAAATAAATATATATTTTATATAAATATAAAATATATATATATATATGAATGAAGAATGCTTACTTTGACAATTTCCTCCCCACAGACGTGGCGCAATCGACCCAAAATGTCCATTACGCGGTCCGGATGTGCTTTCCACTTTAACAAAGCTAGCAGATCAACTTAAGAAACATAATTAGAGACTATAAGTAAAAGCAGAAACCAATGCCCATAAAGAAAACTGACTATTGCCATAAGCATGTTATAACAATGTAATTACATAGTTATACAGTGTTAATAAGCTACCATTTTGAGTAAGTTTGGTTGAGGAGAGCTGAGTGGAAATCCAGAGAGTTTCCTTGGTGCTGCGCTGAAATATGAGGCTGGATGGGATGTTTGGACAGCCGTTGAAGTCATCTTTACAGCAGGGCAGGCCCAGATACAGTGCGTGGTTACTGAAGGTCGTGTTTTCGTCACACTGGTTTACACACAGAACAAAGATTAAAATGTTAAACACCATGTGAAAGTGCCCTGACATTTCTTTACAGCACATGAGATTACATCACTTCAAACACTGTATTTAATACGTACGTCCTTGTGTTATTGATTTTATAAAGTGTAACAATTACGTGTGACTTTGATCTGACAGTTATTGATTATACGTGCAATGTCTTCAAACAGTGTTTAAAAGTGTCCTCTCTCAAAATTTTTCATGGCAGCCATGTTTAATCAAAGCGGGCGTGTCTTGACATTCAGGAAAAGTTTATTATTTGCTCTCATTTGATAAAATGGGACATGTGGTTAGGCACGTAACTGGAATTTTTTAAAAATACAATTTAAAACTTGCTTTTACTTCTGTTTGTCACAGAATGGAAATATGTCCTTTTTTGGATAATACTTAATTATTTTTTAATAATTTCATTTATTATAATGTTTTAAATGGTACACATAGTTTTCCATTAATCTTTTCTTTTGTTACAATGCTCAAAGTAGTTTGACACTGTTACAAACAGTAAAGGAACAGCAGATGTTGCTTTTACCTTGTAGATGTAAAGCTCATGGCTTTCATCTGACAGTGTGGTACCATCTTCCCTCATTAGTGGAGTGAAAGCAAAGCCAAAAAGCTTCTTCTCTCCTTTGTCCTTTGCTGTAGACACACAAAAATAGGAATAATCTCAGATTTGATGGCCATGTTTCAAGTAGCAGCACTTTCAAATCATTCAAATGCATTATATCACTTTACAGGCAAAGTGAAAGAACAAAAAGCCTGAGTTTTGAATGTGGAGTGCTCCAATGCTGATTCTTTTTCCTGACAAGCTGAATAACACTTACAAAATAGCAAAAGTTTGGACATATCTACTCTTTCTTTATAACTATGTTTCACATTTTGGAATAAAAATAAAGTAATAAAACTATGCAATAACATAAATGCACTGTAAAAAATAAACTTTGCTGCCTTAAATTTTTAAGCTTAATCAACTTGGCTATACATGTAATTTCAACTTAATATTTTAAATTCTGACTGGTATAACTTGAAAAAAGAGGTTAAGCAATTTTCCAACTATTTCTTTAAAGTTACCTCAGCTTCACCCCAGACAAGATTACAAAGAGTAAGTTGAAATGACTTGTGCAACCAAATGAATTAAACTTAAAAATTTAAGGCAGCAACGTTTTTTTACAGTGTGGAAGTTTGAGAATTATGTAGTGACAAAAACTAATCCAAATTTAGTTTCTTCAAAGTAACTACCGAAAGTACCCTTTGACTTTGACTAGTCATTTTCTCAATCAGCTTTATGAGGTGCATTCTGGGAATGTCTTTATTAAAAGTAGTATAAAAGTAGTATTAAAAGTCCTTCTCCACAATGTCCAACTTATCCACTCCAACATTTTACATCAATATTTGAGATTTGTAAAAAAAAAAAAGCATAACTATGCAAAACGTATAATTGTTTACAAAACTAATTTAACATTCAAGACTTCGGATCAAAAGGTATTAAAGATAATAAGAGAAACATTCAGTCAACTGTTTGATATTTTAAATTGTAGTTTATATCTATGTACAACTGTATTGCTATTTAATACCATCATTGTTTATTAAAAGTGACCCCATCTTACTTGAACAGTGTCTGAATTCAAAGCGCAGATGGGATCCCCGGAATCGGTCAATGGGGATTGGTAGTTTGATGACCTCACTCCAGCGTGGACTGTTGTTGTGGTAGAGGACGAAGGAACGGTATTCACTAATGTTGTGCTCTCCTGAGCCCAGACTAATGCAGTCCTGATAAAAGACAGAGGAAATGAAAAGTGTTCTTAACATTTGCTTTTATGTGGCTTCATATGGCAAAGTTTGTGGCAATCTTAAAAATGACACAAACACAAATTAATGGTGATCTTATTTCCAATACGACAGAAAATCCCAAGCTTGTTAACTGTCTTTATACTGACTTTGATTTTGTCTAGACTAAATGATTTAGCACACAAGCTATGCATCATTCGTCCATTTAGGTGTATTCATTTACTGAAATGGTTTGACATACTTTGAGGATCTCGCCGTCAGCGTAGAGAACATACATGGTGACCTCGATGTTCTTCTGAACACTCTTGCCGCCCCTCTCAAAGTCTCCTCTCTCCAGTGTGAGGTAGAGATCATTGCGTATATCACCTAAACGGCAACAAAAATACTAATTTTCAGACATTTAAAAGTTTCACCTAAGCATTTAGTGTTAAAATGTGCTCGATGAAGCTGAGGTCTCGGCAAAACACATTGTAAAGTTTATTAGATGTGCTAACAGCTACAGTGCAAATATGCTAATTAATACTATGTTTATTCTTATCCGTGCACTTTGCTAACAGCACAATTGTAAGAGCTTGTGACACTAAAACATACAAAGATTTAGACCCTGTCTATGAATACCAACTGGTGAAAAGTTAGATAGAAAAGTACATTTTTTATCATGTTCCTACACACGTTTTTTTTCAAGCTTAGGTGAGAATCTAGTTTTGGACTGACCCAGCACATATATTTAACATCACTTTAAAATCTTTTAACAGAGTGTAATAGAAGCTATCACTATATAAAGGTCAAATTGTTTGTCCAGCTGACCCCTGTGGGAGCAAATCTGTGGCCACTGGCTGGAGGAAACATCAAAATTTTTACAGAGATTAACCTGTTTTTTACACTGTGACCCTGGCATTTGAAAGATTCTTCCATTATTGACCCCTTTCACTATCAACCCACATTTCCTCCGCAGAAATGTGACCTTATTTTTGGTTGTAACATTTGGAATAAATATCTCTCTTTGGAACAGCACTCTTACCTGTCTGCTCAGGGGAAGAAAAAAGTTTTTCTTTGTTAGCAAAAGAAGTTGCAAGACTTCATTTAATTTCTTCCAATTACAGTTGATGCAATAAATGAAAAATGAGCATGCCTGCTTCTTCAGAACACTGCTTCCTGTTGTTAACACCCACCCTGCAGCTGAATATGCAGACAGTTATGAGTGTGCTGATGTATATTTGGCTCTATACTTTAAGCAAAGCTGAACTTTGCACTGTTAATGAGACACCAGATATCCTTTGAATATCTTTATAGAGGGTGGATATTTTCTACATAATGGAGAATGGTTGCAATGGGCCTCATTACCACCTGAGGCCCATTGCAAGTTAAACATTGCTCTGCATTTGCTAATCTTTGCTTAATCTATAGTCTAATATTAAAGAGTATTACAGAGTAACCCTAACAGAGTTCATGTAGCTTGTGTAAACATAAAAACATTAAACATGAAACACAAATGTAAACACAATACTTGTGGTTTGTTTGCATCTAATGGAAAATAACAACAACCAATAGCAACCCCCTGCCCCAAAGAAATAAACAGCACTCATAAGCTGTTTACTTTGCAATTAAATTAACGATAATTAATGATGAAATATTACAAAGACAACCATTTTTTTTCTTATCGTAATAAGAATCATGCAAAATAAAACCAGCAATGTGTATTAAGAAATACAATTTTAAAAACATATATAAATGCATTGGCAGCACAAAGGTTGTGGGTTTGATTCCCAGGGAACTGTACTGATAAATTGTATACACTGAATGCACTGTAATTCGCTTTGGATGAAAGTGTCTGCCAAATGCATAAATGTAAAATTATATAAATCTTCTTGAACCAAAAAACTAAATGAATGATTTTTTTTGCTAAATTTGACAAAATCAGGCATTTTCCATAAAGTTATTTATTTTACATTTGCCACTCTATAACCATACTCAGTACTATTTCCAAAGAAACTCTAACACGAAGGGGATCTAGATAAGAAAGTGACTATGGCCACAGCTCCTTTTAGAAATGCTGAATGGACCAAACAGCAAACTGTGAAAGACTAAGTAAAACCTTGTTCGCATGTCTGTTTGGCTGACAGTATTTCACAGTTCCACACTGTGGTACAAATGTTATCTGGCACCAGCAGGCTGGTTCTTAGTGTTTCACTGGATTGCTTTCCTGTTTAAAGGCCCCTGTTCTGTAATGGGTAACAGCCACAGTCTTACACCCCTTTACTCCACTGCCTCTGAGCTGTCTGGGTTTATAAAATCCACATAAAGCTCTCTATTCAGTGAATATCCACAAATTCCTTCCAAGAAAAACAATCCTGGTGCATGCCCAGCTGGAAACAAGAAAAACATCTAGAAGTAGCTAGCTAGCGTTCAGGCTATTGGAGGTAAGTCACATGCTATGGTTGGAGGTTTTGACTTTTGCGTGTTCTCACATTCTAGTGTGTGTATTAGAAGGTAGAACAAACAAAAAACTTTGGAAAAAAATTATTTTAAAATCTGTTAGCTGTCAATGGTTATCTTATTTGGTTTTAGCTGTTGGTCATGTTTGTTGGTCATGTCAGGTAATAGCTGATGAGCATTGCTAATATACAATAAACTGCTCACAACCAAACCTATAATAATGCATTTAGCCAACTAAAAATTCAGTTTAAATAAAAAAAAATGGCCCAGTTGCAAGAAACTCCTTAAATACCAAAAACCAATTAGATGCAAGTCTGCTGATAAAGCAGGCGGTCACTGTTGCACTCTATTAAGCCATTAAATCACACTTGGATACATTTACTACCATCTGTATTTGCCTGTTATCAGACTCAGACAGAACGAGCAAATGGATATATAATGGGTGAATAACGGAACAAGAAAGAGCCTTAGAAATGAATGGTTATATCAGCTTCATCACGTCTGACATGGACAAAAGCTACAAATAATTCTGCAAAGGTTTTGTTGAGCAAGGCTTACAGAAAATTGTCCAAATCCATGACAAATCCAGTGATGTTAACATTTCATGACGCTAACAGTTTAATCTTGTAATTGCTGCCTCCAATTCTTAATATTGTTTGACTGACAAACAATTTTTTTACCGCAATGGATCCAAAAGCTAGGATCATGCATTAGCAACCTGCCAAATTTGATCTCACTGAAAGCAGTGAATGCACCAATCTGAAATAAGATTATGTGGGCTTCTCCCAGAGACTGGGGTTCAATAGCGTCTAAGCCCCTTTGAGAAATATCTACACAAAACCCCCATAAAACTTTGGCTCTTAGAGGTGTATTGACTTATTGGCATTTCAGAATGCTGAATTTAAAGAGTGCAGCCTCATCTGTAATTAGAATTGAACCACCTTAGGCTGCTCAATATGTTGATGTTCAACCCATCATTGAAGCTCTTATGAAGAATGGGGAAGCACAACCTCAAAGACAGATGAGATGAATCAGCATAAAGACAGAGGATGTTTGCAGAATCCATCAATGTACACAAAGGCATCTGGGACTACAAGACAGATGCTTGACATTATGGATGGAGAAAGGAGATATTAAACAGTGGCAGGTGATTGTGACGCTAAAGATTGTTGGGCAACAGACTCTAGAGTCCAGAGAATGAGTCAGAATTCTTAACATACCCTGAGTGACATGAGAAGCAGCAGTTTTATTACAAGAACACTTATGAGACACCCCATGGCTTCTGCTGAATCACAGGGATGGGATTTCGTAACTCAGCTTTGACGTGGCAAGAGGCCAACTGATTTTACAGGCCCTCTGGGGCATCGAGTAGGAAGCTAGTGCAGTCTGTCTTAATGTGGGTCATATTGGTACAAGCATTAGTCTGTGCAGTTAAAATGGCAATAAGGGTGATTATGTGATGATATGTGTCACTTTAACTATTGCTCATACCTAGTGTGATGGATTTGAATAAACCCATAAACCACCTAGCAACCATCCATAGCAACTCCCTAGTAAACAAAAATACTCTGAACATCTTAGTAACTGCATAGCAACACCCTGGTAAACAGCAACATTCTACCACCAAGTGTTGAAAGTGCCACTACTTCAATTATTGGAACTGAAGGGTGATGTTTCACACTTGTCCAAGCATCTGATACCAAGTTAATGTTTTCATATAAACCATAGATGTTATCCATTTATGTACACTGAACAGCACATATAAAGAATATTAACAGATACGCTTTAGCCATTAATTAGAATTAGATGACTATTATTATACGTAATTCCGCTAAATATTTACATATGCACCATAAAAAAACGTGCAGTTTTAAGTGTTTCACTCATTCAGTCTCATAAAATTTTTAAAGTTCACCTGTGACATGCTCAGGACTCACCTGGCATGATAACATCAGGAAATCCCAGTTTGCGTGTGACGGCCACACCGCGGTTGAATATCATGGGGTTTTCTCTGCGTACCTGCTCCATGTCACCCCTCAGCAGCTGCAGAGAGATGATCAGACCTGCCGACAAGAACATTTTGGGCCAAATGTGAGACGACATTATGATGACTGCTGTAATTATCACCCATAATTACGTTACTATTATTTACAAAAATGGGACTTTGTTTTCGAGAGGTACTGCAGAGATATGCTTGTATTTGTTCAGGTCTCTATGCTGACTGCCAGTAACTGCTACGATTCAATTCAATCAAGACATTGTTTTGCGTCTACAATGCCACTAATGGCCTGGCTCCCCACTGCCTTCATTCCTTCATTAAATTGAACACACCAGCCCGCCTGCTGCAATCAGTCATTCTGACTGCCTGCCGCCCCCGATTCCCAGCTGGACGGGTTTTCCGTTCATCCCCATCCAGAAATATTCAGGCTATCCCCTCAACGGCAGTATGAACTCTCAATTAAACAAGCTGATGCGACAATTACCGCCAAACGGAGCCTTCAGGATTCATTTCCTTTAGTGCGGCTATAATTTTAGGATGTTTTTAGCTCTTCAGTTTTGATGTTTAAAATTGCAGTAAGCAATTTCTAAAAATAGTGTTGAAAATTTAAAACAACACACAAACAATTTTGTCAATGTTTGCTTGATGTCTTGTTCTATGTGTGTTATATGTGTGTAAAATATTGTATTTAAAGTCCTGGCTGTGTGAATAGGAGAAAAAACTAAGTAGATAGGGCCGATTACCATAACACCATAACACTCTTGTAGCCAATTAGCAACAGGGGGCATATGTGTCAGCTGTTAGTTGTTGGCTGTGCTGCATAGCAGGTTCATTATTCTGAGGGTGGAGCAATAAATGGAGGTTGTTTTGTTTGGCTGTCAATTTCAAATAACAACAGGGTTGTTACTGTATTGACACATCAATACAGTAACTTCAGTAAAATAACACATCTTAAAACAAAATGGGATGATAAAATGAGTTTTTACAAGGGCCGTTTAACTTTTAAAGTGCTCTTACCGTAGTTAGTGCTGGGGGCCGTGTATTTGGTACTAGACTTGCGGATTATGTTCTCGTGGATCTGATACCACTCGTTCTCGTTGTTACAGCTGTAAAAGAGATAAGGAAGAGAAGGTGACAAAGGTAAGATATAAATTAACAGAACAGATAAAGCAGGTGGAATAACCGCCTGTATCAGTACTCCCAATAATACCCAGATGTGTTGAGTCAGAAAATCAGCATAGTCAGTATATACATATCTCTGCTTCAATAGTTAAAGATCTTGTCCTAAGACGGCATCGCAAAATGGGTATGAGAATGGGCCAGTATTCAAAGAAAACCTGAACTTTACAGTCAAGGGATTTCTTAATTTGGGAAAGAAATGATTAATTATTAATTTGCCCAATACCCATTGTGTATTGACACTCCAGATACCAAAATCTTGTGAAAAGAAATATTCAACAAGGAAAGAAATGAAATTTGATTTTATCCATCAGGTATTGAATTGATCAAAAAATGAGCATTTTGTACCAAAATGGAGTCAGTTCTAAATTTTTCTAAATGCAATATTTTGGAGGGCTACTGTTCATAATGCTGGTTTTAATTATGTAAACATTTGCTTAGTTACTTCAGGTGTAGTCTTTAGATTGCATACTCACGGACCACCCACAATCTATTCACTAATCATCTGATACTCATTAACAATCAGAAAAATACTTATTGGACTCAGTATCTGATTGGCTGAAAATAGATCTCTGATAACCCTGCCACAAACAACATGTAAAAAACTGTGATTGGCTGCTTCACATGCTTCAAAACAATGAGGAAAGAATTTCTCACTTCTGACAATAAAGATCAACAATTTTTCTGACATTATTCTGGACTTCAGCTTCTCATTGGATTGTTCTGACCAATCAACTGCTCTCTAAAATCTAAAGTGTTCCACCCCCAACTTTGTAAATATCACCTTGCCAAGGTTACTAATAAGGGAGAGGAGAGAAATCTGCAAGTATGGACTGTAAATGTGTCTTTGCTTATTTTAACGTTTGTGTTTTATTCAGTTTGTTAAGAATAAAATGGCTAAAATTAATTCACTTTGAAGGAGGATTTATATGTGCTATAACTTAAGGTTTTGTGATAGACCACTAAATATGTCCCTTAACTTCCTGTTTCAATGGATATTAGGTCAATGCATCAAACAAAGCTGTGCATTTTAATGCATGTCAGCAGGTCTTGAAGATTTAAACAGCTCCAAATGTTTGCTGCAGTCAAAGGCCTGACTATGCAAAACTACTTTGATGGTGCTATATAGAGGTTAGGTATATTTGAGAGTACAATGGGCTATTATAATGACAATTAACCCCAGCCGACACAGCTGCATTTTTGAATTAAGGCTTTGAACAAGCTTTAATAGCAAGTGAAAAATGAGAAGTCAAGTACAGCCAGTCATCACCTATAAAGAAAATCACTGAACTCTACTGCTTTAAAGCAGAGACGTGTGGCGCTCTCAGGAGAGGGAACAGAGCCATACGGTATGTTCCAGCATTAGTAGCTGCTAAATTGCTGCGGGCGAGCTGATGGAGGTTTGAGGATGACGGCTCTCTGGCCTGAGGGGAAGTGATGTTGTTAATGCCTGATCCAGTCGTGACTAAACCCGCAACAGCAGTTGAAAGGGACCTCCATGAGCTAATGCTAGTGTTAGCGGTAGGTGAGTGGGCAAATGCTTTGTGGGAACCCCTGCAGAGTCCATCTGGTTGGCTGTGATGGCTACTGGTTCCAAAGGTGACAAGGGTGGTTCTGGTCTGTCACTTTAAGGGTCACAACAGTTTTAGACAAATACATGAGGAAAGCCGCATGACATGTTTTCACAGGCTCTTTGATGAAAAAAATGCTAAATTACAGAACATGAAAGGGTATATTCAGCAAATCTGACTGGCTCAACGGCATAACTGTGCAGGGATTGTGGCCAGATCTGGTTGGCTGATGAGGGTTGTCATAGCATTGCCATTCCCTATCTAGTCCACCACTAGGTGTCCCCACATAACTAGCATACCTGACACACTTACACAAGCACAGACCCAAACAAACACATTCCCACACACACAAATACACACATAAAAGGAATTAAAAAGCTTATTACCTGGGACAAAACTCGCAATGAGCTAAACAAGCCAACTTAAAACAACAATATGTGAAATTTTATGTAGTATATAAAGACTTCATTACATAATTAAAAGGCATTGTATAGTTTCCTCTCATTCCAAAAACCCATCACACACAGCGCCACAAGCAATGAATCAACACAGAAATAAGAAAAGGACAAACTAGTGAAAAGGCAAAGATCATTTTCTTCACAGAAACCGATGGCTTAATACCACATGATTGCTTGTCGTTTTGATTGCAGCAGTATCAAAACAAACCTTGCTTTTTTCTTTCTCTCCTACACACATACACCTTGTGTTTTTCTTCCTGGAGTCCTTTTCTCTTTTAACCAGTTCTGTCAGTTCCCCAGACTATAAAACAGAGGAGAGTTGCTGCATGGTTGCACACAGAGGTAATGAAACTCTGTGATGGAGATAGCTAGAAGATCTGGCCACGTGTCGCTGTCTGTGGGTTGGTAGGATCTATCTCAAACAGCAGTGCAGTATACGTGCTGTGTGTTGTTCTGTGTTGTGAATATTCTGTAACAAATGGCCCTGTTCCAAAACCTTTGAGCTTCCCTGCTGTCTACTGCATAGGGAGCCACAGCATCTTAATTGTAACATAACTACATAATGGACATTGAACACTGTTTAGTCCAGCTAATGACAATGTACTATAGTATGCATAAAAATACATAGAACATACAAATATTGGGTAAAGCAGACCATTAAAAAACAATCAACACTTTCAGTATTTAATAATATATAAGAATAACAGCTTTTCCTTAGACTTTTTGTCACTGAGCTCTTTGCAATGCATTGTGGGATTGCCTTAACCATTATGAATACACACACAATGCTGTCTTACAGGTTGGTTAAAACTAGAGCTCCTAAAAGGCAACAAACCTTCTGGAACTTAATAAACTATTTGCTCCTTTAGTTAGTTTTACTGTAAGATTAAGAGCGTTAATCATGACTCAATTTAGGGGTATGTGCACCAAAACCAGGAAGTTAAACAATCCATGTTTAAAAAAGCATTGTGTCATTCACAGAACAAATGTGTTTTTCTGATATGAATGAATGAGGCATAATTTCCATGAATTTTACATGAATTTGTGTTTACAACGTGTTCAGCTCGACAAAGCTCAAATGATTCAGTCTACAGTAATTCCCAGGACTGTACTAGTTGGAACAGAAAGGTTAATATATTATTGAGTAGTTTCCATCAACTCAAGTGTTTTGTCAAGACTGTAGATAAACCAAGCGAACAATTTATCACACATGGTTTAATGTAGTTCATGACAAACAGAGGAAAGTCTTTCCATTTAAACTGGTAAATCACACAAAGACAAATGATTCAAAAGGGTGTAAAAGAGACTTACGTGTACACTTTGAGCACAAAGTCTTTCTCCTCTTTGAGTTCAGAGATTGTCTGAAGAATGTCGCTCATGGCGAGGACAGCGCATCCGTACGGCCGGCGGTACTGGACGTGAGGGGGGCCTTTCTTTGAGTCGTTCAGCAGCATCCGCCCTGTACATTATAAATCACTGTGAGAAAACATGATGTGGACATGCTAACCTCTACATGAACTACACATATTTTGTACTGGAGAAGGCAAATAAGTCATTGACCTATGTCATTGAACTTCAAAAGTTTACATATGTTTGCTAGTAAATGTTTTGATTGGAAACTGGAAAAATCAAACCATCGCATTTATCACTTGTGTTTGCGTGTTTAAGGTTCAATGTTTCAACAACATTGCAGCTTAAAAACACATTCGTATTCGCACATAGTACCACATTCCCACATAGCACCGTAATTTGTACTGTATTGTTGTAACAAGAATCTGGGTTCTAGGCACTGCGGTATGTAGCATTCTTCATGAAATTCTTCAGAATTCTACATGAAAGTTTCAATGATTACAAAATCCTCAAAAACAAGGTAAAATTGGTCAATGGAAGAGATGTTTCCATTTTGGGACCAGGGCTGCACAGAGCCAGGAAAAGTTGCCTTTGATTTGGGGATGGTGGGTGGATGGGTGTCAAAGGATCTGTTCCACTATTCAAAATGTCCGTGTCTGTAAAGCTGGAACGGAATTCACAACCCCGCGTTTACGTAAGAGCTCTTGAGATGCAATTGTTGCAGCAGGGGAAATGTAATGCCTTGTGGCAACTTGGCCGCATTTGGACAAAAATAAAGGAAATGGATGAAGTGAGCGATTGTGAGAAGAGAAGAGAAGAGAAGAGAGAGGGAGAGAGACTACATGCAATGGGATGCTCACCCGTCCTTATGACCTGGGACACAATATAAAGATCTCGCTTCATATCCTTGTTGCTGAGATCCTGTGTGGGAAATGAGAGAGATGAATGGGCTATCAAAACCACAGGAAAGAACCACAGGGAAAAAGAAAGAAAATCGCAATTAAGATCTTCTAGAGAGCAATGAGATTAAATGGAGAGCAAACAGACACTTTTATAAGTTTCCTGCTTACCAGATGTTTCTCATAAGAGACAGACCAGTATTCTTACATTTGTCTCTTCTGGAGAATCAGAAAAGACCTCAACAATCTCAGCAATCTCTCAGTTTCCTTCACAACCAAATTTATTGAGGTATCAATTTAAATGTCATTGCTCTAAACACTTATGAATTTGTGTCTATTTTTAGACAAAAATTCATGAGAATTATCTGAGACAAACCTGACTTAAAACCTCTACTAAAAAAATCTCTATTAGGTCTCCTGAACGTTGAAAGAGCAACCTCTAATAACATTTAAAGAATATTTTGTCAATTTGTAAACACATTTTTATAATCCTAAGCAATAACAAATAAGAGTTTATGAACTGTTCTCTCACCGTAAAGAGTGCGCTGAGACGGTCGACTTTTTCAGGATTTTTTGGTCCTCCATTTTTATTAAGCCTCACCATGAACTTCTCACTGGTGGAAGAGAGCAAAATTTAATTAAACAACTTAGTCAAGAAAACCATAATGTAATTACCCATATTTTACTGTGGACATCTACTAACACAGTACTAAAACTGGTTATCACACAAAAAATCCAGTCCATTAGTAGAAAATGATTTGATAATGCCACAGAAGTACAGTGTTTACACTTGGTCTAAATGGTTTACTTATAGTTGTCACTGGGATACTGAGAGTGTCACTGGGAGTTTTTTTTTTTTTTACATTTTTGCAGGTGAAGATAAAAAAATGCACTTCACTTGTAAAATCATCAACATGTCCTCCAACCCATATGACCAACAGACTGTCAACAGACCTATGGCCATTTTATTTTTGGAAAGTGACCAACCATTTGAGAACCAGTGACTTCAGCAGCAACTTAATACTAGTAGACAATATTGAATTTAAATAATATCTTCTGCAAACACAAAGATGCTTTTTATTAAAGCCTCTTCCACAAGTGGAAATTTTAATATAAACGTTCCATAACCTCAGGGTCCCTGTTGTTTCTAATGACAACAAATTGAAAATAGACGCCAGCAAAAACATTTTGGAATTAATTCAGACCCCATACAAGGAAGACACCGGCAGAGAAGATCGCTGAGAACAAATAATAATGTCCCTCATCTCACTTGCTTTCCACTGTGGCTGTAAAGATGAATGAGTCAAAGAAGCTGTAATCAGATTACAGGAAACAGAGCTGCACACTTCCTGTCTGCTCCAATATAGCCTGGAGTGTGGGGTGCCACCAGGGCGATTATAGCGATAGACCCACAGCTACTGCAACAGCACTTGCAGTATGACTTGATGTGTGTGAGGCATGCAGCTGTGGAAATACAGTTGGTTTGAAAAGGACAGGTGCTGCTTGGATCTTGGGTCAGGAAGATAAAACTAAATTTGTTTACTGTAAACAATTAGTGTTTGTTGTATTTCACAAAATGGCACATTATTATGAAAGTGGTTCTAAAGTTCTTAATTTTAATTTTTCTGTGAACTGTCCCTTTAAGAATTCAACAACTCTAATAAACATTTCATTTTTCCAAATGTTTAGGTCCACATAGAGAGATTTAAAAATGCTGGTGCAATGAAAACAAAAAAGTTTTAAAACCTTAATGACTTTTTTTAATGCCAGTAAACTCTGAAATGATATATTTGAAACCTTAGTTAGGTATTAATTCACAAATGCAAGCCAGTTTCCTATGCCACAAATTCTTCACATGCCATATGTTATCCACAGGAACCAATCCTCATGCATATCAACAACACTAAAAACTAAAAAGTGGATCTGAATATTTCTGTTACTGTTGCGGTTGGCAGAATATTAAGTCCTTTGTTTCCGTGTTGTGATACAGACTTCTGACTTTTTGGGGCAACTTCATTTGTTTCTGTCTTTCACAAAGGAATGTGTGAAGTATATTTTTTAAATGTTTTCTTAGAAAATAAAATTAATGTGTTTAGACCAGGCAGCCTCACAGGAATACCATAGCTTGAAATAACAGACTTGTACTATTCTGTGGGTTTACAGAAACAGGGCCACATTACAAATGATAGCTAGAGGTAAAATCGATGGATTTTCTAAGGTTTAATTACAAACTGTAACTGAGGCTGGCCCACTGCCTTTTTAATTGTTTACTTATTACTTATAAAATTATTTACTTTATAGTTTACATTTTAGTAAGTCTTAATATTATAATGATATAACATTCTATAATCAATATGGCACATTAGTATACACTATATTTGGTTTTTGCTGCACCTGTTGTACTATATTGCTTAATTGAACCTGGTATGCGGATTCTTTCATATTTCATTGATTGATTCTGACTCAATCCACCCTGGTTGGCATAGAACAAGTACATTATTTCAATATTTCTTAGTATATTCTGAGGCCAAAACCAGAGCATGTACCACTTGTTACATCAAAAAGCAAATTATTGCTAATCAACAGGTAACAGATTTCGGATGTGATATGTACATGTACATCCTTTACACATTCTTACACGTGTTGCACACATTCACATACAATCACCAGTTCCATGTGACTCCGCCCTGAGGGAACAGCTCTGACCAATCATGTAGCCTGAGGCACCAACCAACTTCCTTGAAGGAGACAGCATTTTCTTCTGAAGTATTCATTAAAGTCTTCTCCCATAAGCAGTGCTATTATTTCCCTGGCTTTGTCCCATTGAAACAACTCTGGGGTGATTGTTCAAATCCTATTATGTAGCGATCACTATCTTAGCGAACATGGTTATAACATACTTAACATCTCAAGTGTGTGAAGGCTGATAGGATATTAGGTGACGCATGTTCTTTGAAACATAAAGAAACATGTTCAGAGAGCAAATTTTGGAAAAAAAAAAAAACAGGGGTTGAACTACTGGAGAACTAAGGCGTAATACAATTACCAAACTCAAATACTGAAAGCCCCTTAAAATCTGAATTATTATTCTTACAGAGACGTGTGGCTCTCATGCTTTATAATTATTCATGAAAGGAACATGACGGCTAAAGATAAGATAAATCAGGTCACACACTGCATGCTGGTAAAGACACACACCAATGTTATTAGTAATGAGAACTAAAACAAAACCTAAACGTTTTTGTTAAAAAAAAACAAATAATCACTAAAATAACTGGAAAAATAAATTATTAATGTTTAGTTCTCATAATCATATGACCCTTGATACCGAAAGGTGCAAACAGATTTTGACTGCAATATTCCTGAAAACACGGCTAATTTGCTAAGGTTTTATGAGCTCCCAGCATGCAATGCAACATAAATGAATTCTGCTGTTACTGTTGTATGATCATTTGCTGCTTGCTGATTTTATTATGTTGTTAATGTTGTTGGTTTTGCCGTAGGAGTTTGCATTATGTAAGAGTCATAGAAAGCCATATTTATGAATAAAATGTTAAAATAAATATTTAATATTAGTAAAACCATATTAAAAATAAAATAGAAACATAAAATGGTAACATTTCTTGTACTGCTAATTTATTATGAAGGGGGGTCAGATCAGTCTGATCAGTCTGAAAAAAACATACCAGGTTTGAAAACAATATCAGAATGATAAAAGTTAACTAGGACTAGTTAAGTCCAGTTGTACTCAGAAAATCACAGTAATAGTGAGGAATGAGGATATATGCAGCCTGCTGGGAGTGCAAACGGAGTCAGTGTACATGGAACAATGAGCTACCAAATAATACCTACCAGCAGGACATGTCATGATGCGTGCATGCATGTGTTTAGAAAGTAGCAGAGGGGTGGAAGAAAGTTCAGATGAACAGAGAAAGAGTGAAACAGGGCGTTCAAGGATAGATATGTTGCGTAGCCTTCCTAAAGTCAACATGAAAACAACAAACATAGCCCTGGCCATATTGTACATAATCTGCATACTTATCTGTGTACATTATTCCAAAGAATGCATGTTTGTCTTTTCAATTGTAATTTTGTAATCATAACTTTGTAATCGTAACTTTGTAGTTTTACCTTTGTAAACATAACTTTGTAAGGTTATTAAAATGTATTAATTTGCTCTCAAAAAAGGTTTACGTTGTCAGCTGACATTATGAAGCTCTTGTTCTTTTTCAACCCTTTTTCGACCACCTTTTTCATTGACTCCAAAGTTAACGAAACTCTTTCATTACCTACGCAACTGCAAACCACAAAAAATAGCTGTATGTGGAACCTGCGCGTGGACCACTTTTTTGCAAATCTGAATCAAAAGAGAACGTTTACTGCAATTTAAGTATTTTCTCCTGTAAGTATTTTGGCCTTTTGAAGTATTTTGAAATGTTTGATGATTGGCTACTCAATGCAACACTGGTGAAAATTCCAGAAAGTTCTCTACAAAGAAAAATGGCTGCATACAGTATATTTCTCCTTTCAGATTTGACCAGGCATGATATAAATTTGGACAGAACCTGTGGCCCACTCCAGGGTCAGACAGCTTTTGAGAGGGAGGCAGCAACACCATTATCAGCCTGTCAAAGCCAAAGCTGTGAGGAGTGGGTGGAGAGAGGAAGAGAGAGAGAGAGAGAGCTCTGTGGGGGCTTTGTGATTAATCATCTTGGCCAGCTTTCTTTGGCTGTTGCAATTTATATAATATGATGCATTTTGGTGTATTCTTACAGGTTTAAAATCACGATGAAGTAAATACATAAAATCATTAAAAAATTATTAGGATAACGTGAATTATAGGGACAATGACAAGTTCCTTAAATAATTCCTGAATTACATTTCTTAAGGTTAAATGAAAAATAATCCAAAAATGAATAATATCACTTATAACCTATTTTATTTCATTTTATATTTTATATTTAACATGCAGTGAGAAAGAAATGTGGGCTGGGCTTGATGTCATATATCAGAAAGTGTTTCGAATAGGAAGTTTGCATTTTATACTGGAATGGAGGCAGATGTCTACAGGGGAGGGGCTAAAAATAAATGGCGACATCAGCAGAAAAGGAAGGTCATTTCAGAGGTGGGGCAAGTTTCAGTTTCACTGATGTTTCATTTGCAAAAAGACCAGGATTGTGTAAAAATAAATAAATAAATGAAAAGTGGACAGATTTAACTACTTTAAAATTAAGCAAGTTTAACCTAACAAACGTCTTGCATTGATTTGTGGGTTTTGTTAGCAATGCATGCTTTCCATGGTTAAGATTACTGCAGGGGATAAAAACAAATAGAAGCTAAGCAGAAGATACTGTCTAGATGTACAATGAGGGGAGAGGATGAGAAGTATAGAAAGGAGGAACAACAAAGAGAAATACAGTTGTGTGAGACTGATGACCATGGGGTCTGTCTCTCATGGGGATGTTCTCCCTCAGGACACAGGGAACGTTCTAGGTTCTGTAGATCAAGGCCTCAAGATAACACATATCCATGCTAATCTACTGTATACAATGTTGCCTGCAGGACAGGAGTTATAGGAGCGGTTTGTGGGGGTCTGGGCCCTGTAATCATAGTTTGTCATGCCCCAAACAACTCAAAAAAAGTTTTTATTCTACATACTTGTAGAATGTTTTTAATAGTGTTCCAGACAATGTTTCCAGAACCACAAACAGACACTCACGAATAGAAGTCGTGTTGGCCTGAGAAGGTTACTATAGCAACACTGGCAGCTCCAGACATTTCGTTTAAATCAGTATAACAACAAAACAAAAATAGGAACTGTTGTTGTGCCTGTTTGGTTGTATGGGTATGTATAGTCAATTATATAGACATGCAAATATTTATATTTAAATAACTGACCATTTGATTAAATATTGTAATGGACCAATACTCAGCAAAAAAATATGGGTTATGTATAACAATGTGAACATTGCTTACAACCATTTGAAGTCTAAAGACAATTATCTTACAATTTACCATTATAAATGTTTGCAAGAAGTTGCATTTAAAATCATCTATCATCATCAGCTAGCTGTATGTTTGACTTTCCTAACAATTCTTGGAAATTTTCTCCCACAAACTGAAATAAACTTTACCCTGGTTAAACAATAAAATGGTGAACAGATGACACTGCACTTGTAAGTTACTGGGTTGTTCTTGGTTGTTTCTTTTTTACAACATTCAATAAAAGGACAAAATGCTTCAAACAGAAACATTAAAGCCATCATCATCGTCTCACAGTGGCTTACAAAGGCTTCTCTAATTTAATTAATGAGGTGTATAAATTACTTTTTAAACACTCCCAAAGGAGAAATCTGGCAGTGGCCTAATTCCTCTTAAGATTAACTCATTGAACTGCAAAGGAAAAACAAAATAAGCTATTGCTTTGTTATAAAGAATCTCCTCCATGTTCAAGTTACTGGAGTCCATGAAAATGGACTTCCTTTAAGAAACTTTGCAGCTCTGAAATTCAGGCAGATTCTGATTCCCTGAACTGCTGGAACACTGAGTGGCTTCTAGAAGCAGGAAAACACAATGCCACAATCCACACCAAAATGAGCTGGAATCCTCCTTTATGCCAACCTATCAGGTTCCTGCTACTTATATTTTTGGGAGCAACAGTCTTTACATTTTTGAAGGACAACTGGATCGTTTCTTACTGACCAAAGTCAAACAATCTTGTCAAAGTCAAATCACAAATGTCTGTGATATTCTGGCCCCTAGTCTATGGATTGTTTTGCCCGGTTGTATCTGATTGCTTAGAAAAGTAGGTGCAAAGACCCAAACCAAAAAAGCTCTGCTTTTTTAACCCATAATCTCACACTCTTCAAAGTTGAAATGAACTGGGTTGTCCTTTGAAAGTGTCATCATGGGTAATTAAAACAAATGTTCTATCGCTTAAGCACAGAGCTATAATACACACAACATTCAACATCTTAGACATAACACCACAAAACAGAAAAACTTATTTGTTTTGGATGTTTATGTATAGAATAAATAAAATACAACTCTACATAAATGTCTATCTGCTGGAAAATCCAACTATAGCAAACAATAAATCAAAACAGCTTGTGAAACTTAAAAAGTTTTGTATCCGCTTTGTATTTTTGTACAGAAAAAAGTACAGACACAAGCCATTTCAACAAAATAAAGAGATCTTTCACATAAATACTTCATCAAGTTCTCGTCTTTCCAGAAAAACACTTTAATGTTCTGGGTGCCATTTTCATGTACAAAAATGTGGCCTTTGTACACAAGCAGTATTTGTGCAAGCTCTCATTTCCATGACTTTGATGTTTTAAAAATTATCTTAGTTTATTGCTTATGGGACCAGATGTACTGTTCTCAGAATAACAGTACAACAGTGATTCAGAATAATTACTGATAAAAGCATCCTGACCTGATTTGTTTGCCCTCTCTCAGGTCGTACAGAGAGAAGAAGATATCCGTGTCTTCGCCGATGGTGTTGTATGTGAAGCTCTTCAGGTTGACAAAAAGATGATGCGGCACAGGCATCCGACACGAGTCGCCGTGTCTTTGTCTTCCGCCATCCTAAAAACACGAATCACAGCATAATTAAACAGCACAGCATAGCAACATATAACAAACAGTAACACAAAGAAAACAAAAAAGAAACCAAACACACACAAAAAAACTAAACACCACATTTTGTTTTAAAAATGGAGCTGATACAACATGCATTTTCATAAATGCATTACTAGAGTCTTTTGGCCTATTTCATTGACCTATATTTCATACAACCTACAAATCACAACAGAAGTATGAGTGTTTACACATGTAAGTGTTAAAGGTCTTCTATCATGACTGACAGCAGGTGTTTACATGAACTCAACATTTCCTGTCACATATCAGCCTATGGTGAAGCATGACCTACACAGAGATCTACACGTGTTAACACGTCAAAGACTAAATGTTTCTGACAGCTCAGATGGTCCTGATGATCACAAACGTACCTGGGATGTGCTTTGCTGGACGCTGTGTCTGCTGGATAGGTGCTATCAACAGAAAAATAGACATAATATATAAATATTATGTCTTTATAATATATTTATAGAAATATATATAAATAAATATACAAATATAGCAAATATGCAACAGACTCACAATGCCTTCAATCAATTGCAATAAGCCCGTTAGAAATCACCCATAACTGTTTCCTAGTGAAACTGTTTCCTAGCTGGTTTTCATATAACCAATAGGCTTAACACATTGTGATTCTCTTCTAGTGTGACTGGTTTATGTCTTAAACTCCTAAATAAGGAATTGTTTTGGAAAAAAATTTATAAGAAATAAACTTCCGCAACCAAGAACCACTTAAAAAGATCTAAGAATCTAAGAAACCAGATCTAAGAAGCATGTTTTTTTTTAATATAATTATCTAGAGAAATTCAAGATCAGAAGAATCTAAAAAGCCAGAGAGGGACATAAAAATTTGTGATATTTGTGATATTTGTGATACTCAAATGGGGAAAAATATTACACTGCGACACATTTATAACCAATTCACAAAACCTCGATATCTTTGTGTTTTGAGGAAGGATGCCTTAGATCCACACAACAGCCTCAGCACTTGTTATTTGTAAGAACATTCAAATGTAAAACAATGTCACACTGCATTCATTCATTTTGGGTTTTAGTGCATTGAAATAAAAGTCACACTGAACCACATTTCACTGTAGGATCTATAATTCAGTAAAGATTTGCTTAAGGGTTTTAATACATTGCTGTACAGATGTACGAAAGCTTTATCTCCTGAGATGTGAGATCTTGATTACCCAGGCACTGTCAGCACAAAAACAAACCGAAAACACATGCTCATAATCACATGGTGAATCACACACATCTTGCCCTGGAGCCTTGGTGACTTTGACTTTGTGTCTGTGTTTTTTAGCTTGCATGTCTCTCTCCAGTGCTTTCCACTGTGATTAAAATAAATGCACCAGAGGTAGGGGGTCATGCAAAGCATGCTATTGTAATGATGCAGCTAGAGATTAAAATGAGATTGAGCATTACTGTGCAAAACTCAACAGAGTGCTAGGGTTTCTTGGGGGGGGAGTTAGCGTGATGTTGCTATCTGTTTGCCTAATATTTGCTTAAGTAGTGTGTTCTGGTTGGTTAGCGTGATGCTGTTGCTAGGTTGTTCTAGGTAGTTGCGGTTGCCAGGTAATTGCTTTGTGGTAATTAGGTGTTCTGCGTGGTTGGCATGACACTTGCTAAGTGGTTCTGAGTAGTTGTTAATATGTTGCCATGTGGTTGCTAGGGCATTGCTAGATGAAAGCTAGTTTTTCTAGGTGCTTGGCATGAGACTGTTACTAGGTTGTTTTGAGTAGTTGTTAGTGTGTTGCTATGTGTTTGCTATGTGTTAGCTGGTTGATGGAAGGTGTTTTGGGTGGTTGCTATGATGTTCTCGTTTGTTAGCAGGACGCATTGCTATGGGGTTGCTAGGGTGTTCTGAGCAGTTTCAAGAGTTTTCTGGCTGTTTGATATGGAAAGTGGTAGTAAGTGGTAAGTTGCCAAGCGATAACTTGGATGTTCTGTGTGGTTTACATGATGTTGCCATATGGTTGCTGAGTGTTTACAAGCACAGTGTTGTATTAAAGCATGATTGCTTTAAAAGTAACAGCATACAACAATTAATGGCACAGTTTGAGGTATAATATATGTTAGTGATGTGCTAGGGGCCTGTAATGCATTCCTTACAAAACACAGAGTATAACGAGTAAATAATGAGTATCTTCATAAGAAAATACTGCAACAAGATCATTAAATACATTGACTTTATGTCAGGATAAAACCTAAACTGCAGACAGTGACAATGAGTTTAGGAAATAGAGCTCTATTTGCAAACCCAGTGGAGGAATTCAGGCTGAACTGAGAAATGTCTAAAAACAAATATCTTTCCTTCTGTTCTAAGTCTCACCATCAGGGAGGCTAAATGCATGCCTGGCGGGACTCATTAATTGTAAATAGCTCCTCGCAGCACTGAAAGCTCACCAAATACATTTGGAGAATTTGCAGCCCTGTTATGACACACCTCTGTATGTGTTTTGTGACTGTCTTTATGTAAATCAACATAAACTATTGTTCTTATGTAAAATAAAGTTACTCATTGAGCAGATGCTATTACATTATAGCTCTCTGCCTACATGGGTAGCTATGTTAAAAGTGACTATGTGGCAAGTGAGTAATTTGGAGAGGTTTTAATAGCCTGTATCTCAGCTGGTTACACATAAAGCTCTCCTTGTAAGAAGCACAGAGGATGCTCAACTTACAAATGATTTTAATTGTTTTACATTAACGTGATGCTAGCAAACAACCTGTTACTTTAAAAAGCATAAAGACGCATTGCATGCACATGCCTTAGAATTTGGCCAGAATGATGCATCTAAGTATGCATCAAAATTATGCAGCTGTGATGCCTACAAATGACTACGCAGACACTGGGGTTAAGTGTCTTCCTCAAGGGCACAATGAAGGCAAAATATCATTAAGCCTGCATTTAACTCATAACATTAGAATTTCTTCATTTATTTTTAGTTTATCTTTTTTGTTAATTTTTAGTTACTTATTTTTAGTTTGTTTATGTTAATTGTTAGAAAGTAACAAAAACAATCAGGATTTTAACTATATTTTACACATTTTGGTAACAGGGTTGTGACAATTGAATTTAAACTTAAACTTAAGCTTATGTAATATTTAATTTAATATAATAAGAAGAAACAATCACTTTATACAGCTTTCAGGCCCTAGTACGGTACTCTTCATTTAACAGGCCCAAAAAGTTACCAGTGTCTAAAATGTGTCTAAAGTGCTTCTATGATATCAAACTGTTAAATCACTTTTGAAAAGTTTTAAGTGTGTACAATAGAGAATTCCATATATCTCCTACATCAATAAAGACAGGATTACAAAGTGTTATCGCAAGACCCCAAAAGAATTGAATTAATATTGAGTTTGAAGTCAAAATAGGGAATGTGTAACTCTTTAACCAGAAAGAAATTTCATTTAATCTATCTTTCGCTTCCCTGGAGAAAATTCAGCTGCAACTTCTAAGAAAACCAAAGGTCTGTAGTGCTCTGCAGCTTCAATGCTCTTCGTTGCTTGAGGGCAAGTGAAAGTCTTCTCAAATCTATGTTCCTTTCTGAAGCTTATTTTCTTTCTTCTCTTTATTTTTGCTATTTTGTGAAGCTCCTCCACCTCCCACATATCGAGCTATACAAATCTCTGACCTTAACATTTGGTTACTGCACTTAAAACTCGAAACAGGATTCAGCTCAACACAAAACGACATGCTTGTCTTTCTTTATCAAAGTATATCAGAAAGTTAGGTAAACCTCTTCGTCAGGCAGTTAAAAAGGCTCAAACATTAGAACCGAGTAATATATTCAATATTTTTGACCTATTCGACATTGTTTTGTTGCTCATGGAACCATATGTAACCAACGATAACAAGATCATTTTTATTTGTCCATTGAGTGTCCATTTATTTTTATTTCTCCATTGAGTGTCCCAAAGACCAGCCAAAAAGGCCAGTTTTGCATCCGCACTCCTGTGTTATGACTCGGGCTATAAGGTTTCATTTGAATCTCTGGTTTAATCCAAGTAGGTGTTAAGACATCTGTTGCACTGCAACAGATCTAAGATCTTTAGAACTTTGCAAAACACTTTTTCGATTCAAAACTCTGATTCACTGAATTGTTTGCATCAAGTTTACTCAAAAAGACTCAAAAAACACAAGAAATCAATCGTCACATCAAGGGAACAATATTCTTCAAGTATATCACAATGCTTTTAAGCTTGCTTAATTGAAAACGTGTTTAATAAACATACCTGATTTTTTTCTTATGCAACATTTGTGTTTCACTGAATGCCTGAAGTAATGATTGGAATTTCTTCCAATCATTCCTTCAATTTCTGGCACATTTAGAGTGTTTTGTGTCATTTTGTACAGTTGCTTCCCACACAAAATCAGATACACACACAGCCCAGACATCGAGAGGAAAAAAACTATACATGTTAGCAGATTTCAACATGACCTGCATTTGAAAATCACCTGTTAGAAATAAATGTGAGCATCAAAACCTGTTGATGTTAAAACACGCTACAATCAACTAATAAAGACCGAGAATACAGTAAATTAAAAAACCTGAGATATAATCAAATCACACAGCTATTTTCACACAGAGTTTATCTTATCTAAGCAGCAAATATTGTTTCTTATTAAATCCCAGAATGTAACTATTTCTTAAAGCTGAAAACATCCATTGGGAAATAGAATATGTAAATTACTTATACTTGTGAGCTATTACGGGAATATATTGCCTAATAAAATGTTTAAAAACCATTTATACTTTCTAATTGTTCAGCTTATTTTACAGGTGGGAACTTGGTAGACATCTTTGCATTAAGCCAATGCGACAAACTGATTAGAGGAAAATATTACAACCTTAAATGAATTCCTGTTCTCATCTACATAGATGACTCGCGTATATTAATAGACCCATTTCACAACCTGCAGCATTCAAAGCAACAAAATTACTAGAAAATATAGAAAGAGAAAACAGTTACAGTGTTAACTACAACAGCACACTAGCCAAAAATCACCATTAAAATACAAGACTGTGGTGTGTGATAAACAAAAACTCTGAATTGCATTTACCAGATAAAAACACACACATGGAATGGTATTACCATAACTTACCATTTTGTAGAGGTCTGAAACACTTATCTGGTCTGCGTCAACCATTTCAAATTCTTTTCTGGGTACTAGATCCAAGCCTAAGTGTCTGTTGAACACAGAGGGAAGGAGAGAGAGATCAATATTAATTATCTGGGTTTAAAATACTTAGAAATGGCTTCAATCAAGGAGGGTTTGTAAATAAAAAGAACCGGAAACTGTTGCATACACTGGTGTGTAAACATGCACATATCTAATGCAGCAATGTGATGTATGCTAGCTAGCTTAGAGAATGTGATGTTACACAAGTCAAGAAAAAGATGAATTCATAGCATTTTTTAAAATTGTTTCCAATTTCTCTCATTGGTTTAGACATGTTAATATTAAGACTATATATATAGTGAGAGAGACTTTAGAGCTAACAACTGCATCTATCATAGAATACATATAAACAGGTATCGCTGGCCAAACATGATGAAAACTGTGACGACACACCATACAGTATCTTAACACAATGTAAACAGTGCTTCTCCTAGTCTTAAAGAGATATAAATAACATGGATCAACACCCTGTACAACCTGAGGTTTAATCACAGACTTCAACTGGTTGTCGTGTTTGTTTTGTTGTGTTGTTCTAGTGTAATGTCTTTTATTTTGAAGTCACGTTTTGTAGTCCATGTTCCTGGTCTTTGTAGTCTTTAGTGTTACCCCACCCTATTTGTGTCCAGGTGGTCTTTGTTTCCCCTGAGTAGTCATGTGCATAATTACCCCTGTGTTTACCCTTGCCGGTTATTAAATGCATTTGGCATGTGGTTTTATGTTAGGAATCATTGCTTATTTTCTCACTTTGGGTTTATTAAACTCTATTTAGAGCTGCATATATATCCAGTCCCATTTATGGACATGTTACACTGGTTAAGACGCTCTTTGTGAGTGAAGTTTGAGCACTGTAACTTATCTTTTTATGCTCAAACAGCGACATTTTTTAACACTAATTAACATAGAAAAAATTAAAATGCATAATAGTACTCCTTTCAACAACCAGATTTTATTATTCAACTTCCTTTTTTACATTTCCTTTGTCTTTTGTGGCTGCCAGGCAGTTCAGTGGATGTTCTGTGGTAGTTTTACATCTGTTTATCTCCCACCAGGTGAACAACGTTAGTGAATTGCATACAAAAGTAACAGTACATCTGATCACCACCCAGTTATATTTGCTGTAGCAAATACTAAAAACTGGTCATATAAATTCTAAATTTGTATTGTTTTTTTTTTTTTCAAAAAATCTACTATAACTTTAACCACCGTCGTTGTGCTCATGATCAAGGCATTGGAACGTCTGTCAGCCAACATTATGTCCTCTCGGGGGGTGCTTATGTTTATAAATGCAAAAATCTGCATACTTCTTAAATCTGTCAATGCAAATTAGTTCACACAGAGACATGTTGGATCATTGGCTTGCATCAAACCATAAATAAATCTATTTGTTGATGGCTTTGTTTAAACAAAAAGTAATAAACCTATTATGTGGCAATTAAATAACTTTAGAAATGACAAGCTTGATGCATGTGGCTGAGCAAAGTGAACGTCTCTAATTTGCAACGCCAAGATGCCAAATATATGACTGTCTTTTATAATGAGACTCAATTAAATGACTCCCACTCCTAAGTGCACAAAGTGCTATACTAATATTCATATTATTGATTACATCTATATATAACACAAGAATGGTTTTACATTTTCAAGCAGCTTAATAATTACCATTATTAAAACAGCTCATGCCTGGATTTTTTTGACTCATGATTACGTTTGTTACACTGTAATATTTCAGCATGAAGTTCTCCTGAGCAGTGCGTATGCCTGTGCCAAACTTGCCACCTTAGTGCTAAATTGTTCTGAGTGGTTGTTGGGGTGTTTCTATGCCCAGGCCAAAAGAGTCATGCAGGCCAAATAGACATACAATCACCTCAAGAGAAAATTGACATCCCATACAGACAAAGGTGTAATGAAAGACATTATTAGATTGTTTGAGGTGCTTCTTGTATTTATAGAACACACCAGTAAGTGCTGCTGTCTCAAATCCATTTCATCCCATTTACTCAATTATGCCAGGTTTGCTGATATGAAGACCTGGGAGTGATCTGCTGAAAGCTCAGGACCACAAAGTGCCTCATCACAGAAATGTATCTTCAGGTGACCTTGAAGAACCGTGTGGAACATCTTACTGGGGGACTGCTGGGTTGCATTACTAGCCTTTCAATAATTTCTATAAAAGGGTGAACCCAATGACCTTTCTTTTTGAGGTCTGATTAGGTAGCAAGTTGCTTTTATACAGGAGACATTTACTGTAATTTTTAAAGTACACACTCACAACATCTTGTACTATAAAATTACAGAGTCGTTATTGAGTTTTACTATTAATTCTGGGCTCTTAAAGATCTTAGGAAATGGCTTGACCAAACAGTTTTATTTCCTCTTTTGGTGTATTTCCTACTGAAACAGGAAGCTGAGGCATTCCCTAAGAGAAACGGGATAATCAATGGGAAAATGTAGGACAGGATATAATTTTATCCATTGGCAATTGATTGGATCGTAATAGTGGGCGTAACATTACAGAATGGAGTTGTTTTAGAGGCAGTTTTAGGGTATTTTAAAACAAACCAATGAGTTTGTTGCACGATTTTGTTTTATTTAGGTCAAGTTACCTAATTTACTTACATTCATGTACTTAATCTAATTTTATTACATTTAAAATAATTTAAGATGAAAGTTCAATCACAGTATTGTAGCTTGTTCCCAGTTGGAAAAAATCTCTGGAAAAAACATCTGAAAAGATGAAATAATGATGAAACAACTGCAAATATTGAAGCATACTCAAAGTGCTGAAGAATTGCATTAAAACACTGGTAAAACTGTGTAGGTTAAAAATGGGGGTGGTATCCTGCTTTTTATTGCAGGAAAAAGTCAGTGTATTCCCCACACAACAAACCTTTCCCCACATGATCTGCAGGTTTGTTTGGCCCTACCGTATGAAATCTTACTGTAATTCATGTTACATGGCCAGTGAGTGACATATGTTCTTGTTCTCCTAACTTCCTTCGCTCAGTCGGGCCAAGTCTTTTTAAAGCGATGTGGAAGCTGCAGCCATCCATCTCCAGTGTTTCAGCTGAGTTCAGCTGACTCTGTGTTTGGGAGGCCTCTGCCTCCAGCACATTTTTAAAAACTGGCAGATCTCCATGATGCACAAGTCTTAAATTGAGTGAAGTGTACATTGACTGTGTTAAACCAAACGCTAAAATGTTCAATTGTTTGTTCAATGGAAAGATCGGCTACCATATTTGGGATACATGAGAGTCCAGCAACATGCACTTGGTAGCACAAGGAAGGTCTACAATAAGAGGAGAAAACTCTCTGAGTTATCCTCCACTCATCTTAATGCCAGTTGCTCGGCTGGCTCAATGGTGCTCAGTTTTTAGAGCCAATCATCTGAACTGTAAAAGCCATGTGACTAATTACCTTACAGCTGTGTTTATGCTGCCAACGCTGATTGGCTGATGACGATGACTTTTATAAAATTATGCATAAAATCAGCCTAGTATATATTGTGAAATATCACAATATGCATTTCATAATGGTTTGCAATAGTCGAATGATTTTCCTAAAGTATAGTTAAAGTTTTAGGTCAATGTAGAGTGTTTCTTTTCCCAGAAAGATTGTGAAACATATGTTGGTCATATAAATTTTGGTTTTCAAATATATTTTACTAGAATTTACATTGATTTTACAAGCTCAAAGCATTATCATATGGAATATCACATTTAGCATTTTTTGCAAGTTATTGCATATCACATTTTTCTGCAGCCTTGGCCTAGTACCTGACAAATATCACTTAAAAAGGTGGTAAAGAAAACAGTAAAAAGAATAAGTGAGTGGTCCGTGCGTGTGTAGTCAATTATAAAGCTGAGCCAATCAGAATCATTTTTGGTTTTGTTGGAATCACATTTGCTGATAGTTTCAGGGGACAAGGTTTTAAAAAAGGATGTTTTGTTGAAGAGAGACAGTTAGAGACTGGTGATAATATATAACCTTTTTCCTAAACCTTATTTGTTCTTCCAGGATGTTGATTAGATTTTGTTCATTTGGATTTGTTTAGTATGTTGTCTTGGATATAAGAGATGACTCACTCATTGCCCCAGTCCAGTCGTACAGTGATGTGTCGCTTGACTTCTCGGACTTGATCTTGAGTCAGGTGACCTGAAAGCAGTTGTCGCCTCAGATCAATCAACTCATTCATCACGTGACGGAGCTTGTAAAAGAGGTCGACTTTATGCTTCTGCAGAAAGAGAAAAGAAAAATACTCACTTCACCCTTCTACCCATGACAAACTAGCCTTGTGAATGAATAAAACATCACTTTTACTTTGTGCCAGTCAAATGTTCAGTGCATGGTCATTCATTTTCTACATGCTATGCACATTGTTACACAAAGGTTTAGCTCAGAAAACCAGTGCAGAATATCTCGGTTTAACTTCATTGCTCCCTCAACAACAGCAAGCTGTTTGGACCCTGAGGTAACAGAGCAACCTCAACTCCCGTTCCTTGTATTTTACAGCTGGGATGACATTTGGTGTTGATTTGCTTTCTCAAAACCCAACTGTACATTTACCAAAAAGTACTGCCAAGTTCTTGACAAAACATTGTTTCAGACCTGTGGAACATTCAGCCAGGTCTTTAGCAGAGTCATGCAGTAATGTTCTGAGACAGCAATGTGCTTCTTTTGTAAAACCAGGAATTTGTAACAGGAAACATTTGTAGTTTCTCAGCCCTAGCTTTTTTCTTAGATTCAACAGTGTAACTGAACTATAATGTTTGTAACACGCTTGTTTATAGTAAGACTAGTAACAATTGTGCTGAATTTCGTCTGTTTCTAAACTCCTTGCCTGACTGTAGACTGATGGAAGCCCAAAGATTGTCCATTTTAGACATTCTACGAACTATAAGTAATTCTGCAACTACTTGTCAATTACCAGTCATTAGAATAATAGCAGACTGTCTGCTTAGTATCTGCTAACACTTTATTTTGTTTGGTTCCAAACAGACATTCTACTGAGCACAAGGGACTGTGCAAATACAAGTCTTATAGTCAAATACAACTTATTCTGCAAACCCTAACTCTAACCTTACCCTTCCTTTAATGACAATTAGTTGACAAATGATTTATAGTTGGTAGAATGTGTACTGTGGACAGTCAAAATAAACTGTAACCTTGTACAGTGTTTTGGTTTATTACCCCAGAGAATTACACACTTTTTCCTCATATAAACTTAATTGTTTTCACCAATCCATAACTTTAGGGGTTAAAAATGAACACAAACCAGTTCTACAAAAAACAATGTACTGCTTTATTCTTTGTGAATTACAGAGTAAAATCTGGTTAGGCGAAACCAGAAATCAAATCAATTGCATGCTGCTACAGAAGACTAGCCTGTGGCTAGCTTCAGATGCAAATCCTGGTCTGCTGACTTAATTGCTGAAAAAATACCACTTCCCAATATGTTGTTTTTACGCAAATACACATCTTTGTGAGATAACCTTTAAGAGAAATGTTAAAAAATGCAATTTAGCATAAGCACTTTAGCTTTGATTTAGCGCTTGACAATGCAGTTATCGAGACAAAGTCAGCTTGACTTAAAATCTGTCTTAAAATTGGAATCAGACAATTCCATACAGTATATTTGACAGTAAAATATTGTTGAAGAGCTGTACCTCGTCAAACTGATTTCGTTATGACATACTGACCAATTATGGATAGAATCTGACTGTATTTGTACCATAGTAAAGTAAAGACTAGAGTTTGTGTTGTCAATATACATCACATCATTACACAGCTCTCATAAGTTTCTCTTGTGTACTGAATGACTGGCGTATTAATCTACTGTAGCATTTACCTAGCGCTCTAAGGTATCAAAAATGTGATATTACCAACACAGCAGCATCATACTGTAGCACTTTCTCTTATCTTAGCTAAAGGCCTTTTGTTGTCTTTAAATCATGTCAGAATGATGGTATACAAGGCAACAGCTTGTTTTCTGAGTAAGTGAACCATCCACTAGGCATCATCTAAACACATGCCTTAAACCATGAGGTCTTCCATCCAAGTTGGTTTATGATGGATGCCGGAATCTCCCGTATCAACCCTCAGGGAAACATACAGCAGATGGATCTGTGCATTTGTCATCGACACGCTGCAGTGATTGTGTAGTCTCCAGTGCCCAGTTTGATGCAGCTGAAAACAGAGGAACTCAGGCAAGAACGTGTCCCTAGATGCCCACACATGACCGACATGTATTGTATGTAGCATGATGTATCTATCAATATTTCTTTACTGCGGTGTGTTAATAGGGAAATCAGCTGGAGGTTTGGAAATTCCTGTGCCAAATCTGTCTTTTTGTTGAATGCACTTGGACTCCATGTCCATATTCTGGAGAATAATGGCTGTCTCCTACTCACTGTGGCATCAATAATTACCACTCAATCATACAGTTACCAATAATACAGCATGACTCATATCCTGTCTGTCTCAATGGCGAGTTTCTTGGAGAAGAATATTTGTGGCCAGCTGCAGCCCAGCACATCACAACTTTCTGTCTTCTGGTAAAACATTACTTGTAAACAACCAAACACTGGCAGTGGCCCTTCTGAAAAGTCCATCTTAGATTTGCATGAATTACCAAGCTGCTTCAAGCTGGATACTAGTGATTTGCTGGACCCAAACAGTTAATCAGATGACATTGGCAGATTAAGGTAGTCTTTCTGATTTGACTAGTTAAAGACCCAGTTGGGACACTATAATTCTGATTGACTGGTGATTGATAGTTGACTAGTCTTAAAATTCGTTTTTAAACTGCAGTATTTTCAGCTGTAGTGTTTTAAGGTGAAAAATTTTAGATACTTGTAAAACTTCTTGAAAAGAATTTCCCTTTATAAAGGTTTTTTAATCTTTAAATTTATCATTTTTTAACACAGCTACAACCAGCAAAGCACCACTTTTGTTACAAATTCACCATCTTTAGGACAATTACTAACAGATTCTAAATGGCTTGCTGTAATGCTTCTTCCATTATACATAACCCACAGGTCTCCTTTTGATTTTGGGACTATAATTGTTTTGTGCAACAGAAGCTTATCTACATAACAATAATTTGCCTATTAGAAGCATCTCTAGACACCTGCGCTCTGTCCTGTTCTGTTGTTCTTGTTATCATTTGATAATAAAATTAACTTTATGTAACTATTTCAATAACAATTACCTCTTTCAGTATACCGTTGTAATTTTCAGAATACATTGTTCAAGACGATAAGTAGTGAAATTAATAATCTACACAGATTTTGACTAAAGAATCCATTGTTAATCAGGTATAATCTACCAAAATAATCTCCAGTGGCCAGTTGCATAAACTGCTTAGACTAGTCTTCCAAGTTAGTCATCTATTATTTCTTCAAAACTGAGATTGTGATTTAAAACAATGTGATTTAAGTGACTCTATTTGGCTGGATCTGCTATCTGGAATGAAATGAAGTACAATCCAGTTTTTTTGGGCATCTGTGAAGGATTTCCTAAAGACAACAGAGTTTGTCTAACTAAATTAAAACAACTTGAAATGCTTATTTTTGTTTTTTTGTTTTTTTCTGACATTCTTGATGAGGTATTTTGGGATCTTGGCACATGAAAATGCATTTCGGTATACAGCGTAAGGTCATTTTTCCTCTGGCTTGATCTGCCGCATTAACTCTGTTGCAATCCATTTACCCCAATCAAAAACAGATTCACCAGCCTCTGCAGTATAATCAAATTATTATTTTTTAAACTAGTTGCTGGGAGACCTGTCTCTCTCTCTAAGCCTTAAGTGAAACAAAAGCTCCCCCACAACCCCATGGGCAGAACTTCACCTCCTCTCCAGTATATGACAGATGGATCTCATCCAGCCAGTAATCCATTAGGATCCTCTATCACTTATAGGACCCCAGTCGATTAACAAGTACTTAGAAGATTGACATTGATATTTCAGTAGGGTATTCAGAACTGAGATTTAAAATATCAACAGAGCTTTAAAACCAGAGAAGATTTGTGTTTGGAAAACAATCCACATGATTGTTAAGTCTTAAAGGAACAGTACACCCAAAAATGAACATTCTTCTACTGTTTACTCACCCTCATGTCATATTTTCAAGTATATTGGTAACCAAACAACAGTGGTACTCATTGACATCCATGGTATGGACACAAAACCACTGAGACATTTGAGACATTTCTCAAAATATCATCTTTTATGTTTCACTGATGGTATAAAGTCATGCAGGTTTAAAATGACATGAGGGTGAGTAATGGATGGGAAAATGTAATATTCCTTTAAAAAACAACAAAATTCTTGCTAAAACCAAGAATCAGTTTTGAACATTTTATAAAAGTGCCATGTAAATATCACATTTTATAAATATAGTAACAATTTAACACAATATGATACATCAAGGTATCACGGTATTACCGTTCAATGCATCGCTGTACCATGGCACAACCACAGTGTATTGCGGGGGATTTTAATGCAGTGTGTAGCATTTCTCAAAGCAAATTTTTATAGATGAAGGGTCACATGCAAGGCAACATTTGTGGTCTGTGCTTTAGGGAATCCAGCTGAAGAGAACATGAGAGGGTGTGTGGGAAGAGAAGCTGGAGAACATGTTGAGCTGAACATGTATTTATCACATTTTCCACAACCGAGTGACTCATGGGCTTTAAATAAAAACAATTGAGCTACAGGTGTAGGAATTGTATTTCATGTCCAGCTCACAGCTTATTCAATCTTTTCCTAATACATAGTAACAAATATCTTTAAATGACCCCAAAATATGATGATGGACATCTGCAGAACATCTGATATATTTACATTTATGCATATGGCACTTTTATTCAATGCACTTCTGAGAATAGAACCGATGACCTTGGTGTTGCTAATGTAATGCTGTACCAGTTGAAGTTTCTGGGAAGCTTCTTTCATCGCTGAGGCAAATATCATAAAGTAAATAGCTCTTCCAATGTTGGATTCCTTTGGATGGATATTCAGAGTGGCAGGTGTACCACACAGCCGGGAACAGCACAACGTTTGGCAAATATCCCCAATGTCTTACTCTTAATGTTAGTTATAAGCCAACTGGAACATTGGTATCTCCTTCTGCTCTTCAACAATAATTGTATTTATTCTACAGATACCTGCTTATTTAATGACATAACATAGGTCTATATATATATATATATCCTCACCTCCTACTGAAGTTATTAGAAGCAATGTACACTCAATGACATCCAAACATCAGCAATCACTGAGCAGAGAACCTCAAATAGCATCACAGCAGTTGTTATTAAAGCTCAACTTGTTTAGGAGGTTACATGAACCGTTATATCTGCAAGCTCTTGTGAGACCAGGAACTATAAACATGATGATCTCAGAACTGAAATTTGTCAAAAGTCAGAACTGACCCTAATTACTTTCCTAATACATGTTCCTTGACATTGGTGCATGTTATTCCAAAGATAAACATATATATTTCATATATAAGAAAAACGTATATTTTATCAAATTGTATTAAAAAGCCCCACCTCTGCAACTACTTTACTTTTCAGATCATGTCATCAATCACTCTTGTTTTAGCCCCTCCCCTTAAATTGCCTGTTATTTAGAGAGCACTTTTAACCATCCCATCGTGTCTCGTTCTAAATGGTATTCTCATCCTGTTTCACACTGAAATAATGTTTGTCACAAATTTTGGCTTCATTTTGACTTCAGAGGAACTGCTGCTAAAACACACACAAAAACTGTTCAATAACCAGTTCGTCAGCATCAGATTTCAAGAGAAATAAACACAAACGTGTAATGGCGCGGGAATGGCTGTAATAAAGACATCCAGAAGTTCCTGCTTCCTCCATTTGAGTCTCTGTGAGATGACTCACACCTTTCCACCCACATGCCGCACAGTCACCACTGCTCCTCGAAAGCTAATGCTAGCACTCACCTGTGCTAGCCGACTCACCCACTGCATACTGGTCTGTTCTCTAGATGTTTGACACTGTGAAGAAAAGCTAACAGATGGTACACCAGTCATGCTTAGGATGTGCTAGCGGGTGTGAGTTAGCAAAAGTTAATTATGACTTTTTAGTATGTAAGGTTTGCGTATATGTTATGCAACATATACGATGTGGGCAGATCTGTGAGAACGACATTATCAGGTCTAGTCATGTGGCTCTAAAGCAAAAGAAACCCACACAAAACTAAACAACACAAGTCAGCTTTGGCGCAACAAAGGTGACATACTGCCACAATAAAAATGCTATGAAATATATTAAACATGAACCAAACCACGCAAACACATCCCAGTTACCACAAATCAATATAACAATATTTATATTATAAGGACAATACTGTACATACTAATGAAAAGAACAATACTACTTTTACAGTATACCGTATGCCATATCCAGTATATGTACAGTACAAAGATTTCTATATGCATGGAATATGACCTGACAGCCTTACTACATTTGCCAAAATGTGCAGCATACAGAACAGAGCACAGAGAGAAGACTTCAAACACCCTCTTTTCTGTGTCACAAGACCCTGCAGGTAACTCTACAAAATTAATGCAATATAACAAGGTGGCCATATGAAAAATGCACCAACTCCTTAAGTGAGGAAAAAGTCAGATTGTTTTGACAGAGTGCTTCAATTACAGAAACACTTATGGGAAAACTGGCTTATCCGAGACAGAAATGCTACATTTACTTGGAAGGTTGATAGTTTGAGAGTTGGCTTCAAACAGCACATGACTATTCCACTATTTTAAAAACTAATACTCAGTGGTAGGCTCCTGCTTGCAGAGCTTCTGAACTTTGAGATGACTATAAATCAGTCCAGGAGCTGTTTAGAAAGGACAATAGCCTGAAGAAGTGCATTCTGGGAACTGAACACTCTGTCAAAGCTCTTGTATGAGATGAGTGATAAGAAAAAATATGCTACAGGAACAATTACATGTTCATGTAGAGGTTAAACTCTAAGAGGTAATCTCTAAATTGAGTGTGTGCAATATCGGCAACACTGTGATGAGCCGAGCTAAGCCACATTTCCAGTCAAATGCCCAGTTTCAGTTTTGAAACAGCTTTAGAAGACCATATGTGCAAGCATGTTGGGAAGGCAATAGGTACTTGGCACTCAAGCAGTGGGCGTGAGAGAGAGCGAGAAAGTGCGTGACAGGGTGTATATGCGTGTTAACTGGCTAGTATGATACCCTCAAGGCTTTGGTTGCCTGGCGTGACCTTTGATCGGGGCACGCAATCGCACTTCTTGCACAGTTCCACGCTGCCTAGCAAAACTGTCTAGTCGATTTGTGTGTGTGCTTGTTTAGGGTCATTGAAGGGCAGGGCATGGAGTACAGCACATGAAAAGACTGGACAGTATTCATATCATTATAGAGAAGGTAACCTTGCGATAAACAACCTGGTTAAATTCATTTGACAATGCTTATCAAAGTGTTCATCAATGCAAATCCAGTATTCATAAGTGAGATACATCTGACATTTTCAGCTATTAGACTTTCAGATTAATCAGAATCATAACAATGTGCCTGCTATTGCTGGTATAGTAAAATTAATTTTATTGTACAAATGCTTTTCTGTCAGTTTTGCCTGACATTGTCTACCTGAAACTACTTAAAGATTTAGTAGATTTATGTGTCAACAGCAGCGACAGATTAAACAGCAATTTTACAATACAACTGAAGTGTAAAATGCTGCAAGAGGAATTCTAGGAAAACTTTAGCAAAAGTTAGGAAAAATAATAATAATTTTGGGAATAATAATGTTGTTCTACCAGTACAGAACAGTTTTCAAAATGTTTATATATACTAAGCAACAGAACTTGATAAAATTATAACATACTGGAGAACACTGCTAAACAACTTCATGATAAAAGCGAAAAAGGAAAAATTCTGAAAATCTGAAACTTTTAGGAACATTTTTTCTTAATACTACTACATTTTTTTAAATGCTCAGTGAATCAGGTTAAAAACATCCACCCAGCCAAACCTCTGGTTTTTGAGGACTGTTAAATTCATATGCTGATGCCACTAAAAGCAAACACCTGGTCTTGTGTGTCTGATCACTGACGTCATCATATCTGATTCAAGAGCTACAGTAAAGGGGAAGATCTGCAGTGGATACCAACAACTGAACTAATTATTTAAACATTTAAAAATATATTAACACAGATTTCAGTCTGTTTCTCACAAAAAGCATACATTTTGGTCTGTTTTTCTTCAAAACACATAAAATATACTGCACAAATCATACAGAAAACGTTTATGATAACCATATACATTTTTTATATACGTCTTTTTGGAGATTGACAGCCTCAGTCCTCATTCTCTTTTAATAAATGTAAAAGTGGCTAGAAAACTCCACTTTAATATATTACACTACTGTTTAGCTTATTCTATGCAGTATTAACTTATCCTCTAAACTCACGCTGAGAAATGCATTGTCCTGATTTACTCTCCTGTAGGTGCAATAAAATTGAATAATAAAGAACAAAATGATACTACAACAAACAGCAAAAACATTGCTTTGCATGTCATGTTGTTACCACAGCAATCCTTTGATAACATCACACACCGAAATGAGTCCACTCTCTTGTCAGGTCATAACCCTGGTCGAACCTAAGGGCCTAAACATAACTGGAAAAACTACAAACCCCTTATCTATGCTCTGTCATAAAAAAGACCAGCATGCTTTGCGAAGGGTATCAATGCGCTTTAACTGAGCCATATGGTCTCAAATTGTCCATTTTGACGGTTAAGGAGGAAAAACGGCCACTCACCGCTACAGATCGAGATGTTTTCCCTCCAACAGATCCTGAGGAATGTCTCTAAACATGCACCACTTGCCTGACATGAGTGAAAATCACAGGCTGTCAAATACCTCGATCTCTTTTCCTCTGCAACTAGTCTCTCTCTCTCCCTAGCAGTCATGCTGTGTCTTTCTCACTTTCTCTCACACGCGCGCATTCAGACACACATTGCCACCCACGTCAACCACGAACGCATGCTTTCCCGAGCATGCAGCACAAATGCGCGACTGCTCTCTCTCGGCACGCCTTTAATTTATCACAAATCTATTTCGGACAGCTGCATGCCCTCCTCTTTCCTCCTTTTCCCCTGTCGGCTTGTTGTTTCTATCCTGTGCTGTACTGTAGTTACCTAACTAACACTGCATAAAGCTCTCAGCATCCCACATGCAAGTATGCACCCTCCCTCGCCGTCTCCGAAGAAACGTGGAGGGATGCCGTGAATGTTTGCCATTGGAGGAAACAGCTGCCAGTTTCCTCAGCTGTGCCGAGCCTCCTGTGCATGCTCAGTTCTACTGACAGCCAGAGGCGAGCATTGTTCTATAGGGGAACATTGAGTAACCTTCATACAGACAATGAAGCTAATATTTAAACAAATTTTCGAAACAAATTGAGAGTAATGTTTGCACAAGCAAATAATTACAAGGTGTTGTGACTGGTTGTCAGGGCTTTATGCGATTGTTAAGGGTGTTCCGCGTGGTTGTTTGCTATCGTAAGTTAAAAGAAACTGACGGCTCTCTATTGCGCTGTAATTCTGTGCTGCCTCTCTGTGTACTGCCTACATAGGCAGCTGTCATCTACACACACTGCAACCAAGACTGAATGTCATATGTGTCTAACTTGGAATGCTTTACTTAGTTGATGACTCTGTGGGCAATAAAAAAAAACGCTTCAGACAGAATACTCGACTAATGATTCTTTGTTTGTTGGCATGTTGTTAAGCTAACAATGTGATATTCTGTTAACGATAATATTTGTGTGCTATATGAGTCTCTTAAATAAGCAACAGCAATAGTTACGCATGCTTCAGCAAAGCCGCTAATAAAACTCGCACAATCACAGAGGGCAAACTTAAAACTCCTTTTCACAAGAGTTTCTATCCGCTGAGAGGAGTGGGCAATCTGGAAGCATTTAAACAAAACTAAAATACACTACTCAGAATCAATTCACAAATCGCAGAAGCAACGAATCAAATCACAGCCCACAATCAAGTAAAAAGCAAACATATTGAGGTGCAGCTATCAGGTTCCTTGTTTGGGGATTCCAGAGAAGCTTTGTAAGATTGCAGGCCTGATATTATCACTCATGGATGGTCTTTACAAAGTGTGCAAGTCCCTAAAAACAGCAAGAGATCCATAAGAAGCATTAATAGCTGAGCGAGGCATCTGTGTGGCCATATTGTTCTGGAGGACAAGGCTGCCAATGGCACTGAAGCTAAACTAAACCATATTTCAAAATTACACATTTTGCTTCATAGCAACTTTCTTGTGTCATAGACAGTATTTAAAAGTAGAAAGGAAGAACAAGAAAAAATGGAAAACTGAAATGAAGTGACACACAATTTGTATTGTGTGCTAATAAATGTTGTACAAAATGTTCAAATGCCCTGCACATCTTCCATTGGACAGAACAAACAGGAAGTCATACTCTGAGCTTAAACCAATGGTGTAAGCCAAACAAGCAGACAAACAGTTTTGTTAGATGCCACTAGTGGTACTGAAACTAAACACGGGTTTGGGGAAAGAACTGTTTATCTAAAATCATCAGCTAGATTCATTCATTGTCACTCACAGGCTATTGTTTCCAAACTCTAATAACATAACAAGCTTGTGACAAAGGAACAAAGAAATAATATTAGAGAGAACCAGGTGATGTCAGTTGCTTGGTTTCAAAAAAGTCCAATTACAAAACACTTGCTTCTTCCAGAACATGATGACATTGTTGGCGAAGGAAGATATTTAAAGTCGACAGCAAATGGCACAATAAGACTCAGCATACTGACATGATACAAACTTCAGCATTAGAACACAGTGTTCATGCATTCCAGACAAAAATAATCATTTGTCAGTCCCGAAGACAAACAATAAGATAGAGCTGCCAAAGTATGATATATAACACATTCAGCGCGCAGCATGGTTAGACTAAAACAGCTCCAACAAAACAGAAACAAAAGACCCAAATGGTCCTATTTGGATAATAATTAAGTGGGGTGGGGGCGGAATCAACTGCAAAGAATTATGGGTGGTCTGGCAGAGGGTTCTCATTTTATAAACTGCAAAAGTGGTAACAATGAAGTCTTGTTCTCATTTTTTTATGTTCTCAAGTTGATGTGACGTTTCAAACTTAAACAGATTACATGTAGAAATAAATGTAGAGTAGGACATAAAGTTATCCACTATCAGCAACCATTGGCAAGATTTTAGAGAAGCTGCATAACCTACAACAGTAGCCTAAAGCAGTGCAAAAATAGCATTACCCAGTAGAACACACAGCATAGGTGACCTCACCTGAAAAGCAAAGGTGTTTTAGAGGCCAAGTTATACTGTAATACCACTATAACAGCTTTTCTTTGGAATAACATGCATTGATTAATCATGCACAATAAAATCAGGAACATGTAATGGAATCAAACTCCAGAACACAGATGGTTAGATACCAAAAAGGCGGTTTACTGAACATACAACAAAGGTAAGTATGCAGGTGGGTGGTAATAGTAACAATGTCCTTGAATGACTAGGAAAGAATCTTAAACTTTGCTGATGTCTCCACCAGAGTATTGCGGTGCACAGAAGATGATGAAGGTACCCAGGAGCTGGGAACGGAACGTTGGGCAGAGTAATAGGAAGTACACACAGACACTGGAGAACACAGGGGAAACCACAACGGTAATCGACAGCAGGTATGTCGCTAGCATAGGAATGAGTCCTTATCCAAAATGGAGACCAGACAATGTGCCAGAGGTAAGTGTGTGCTTATATGGTGCAGGTAGTGATTGAGTGATGGTGAACAGGTGAGTGTGATCAGTATTCCGGTGAGAGGGATCACTGACTGGGGCTGAGCCTGGTGTTTCCGTAACAGAACATGTATAAGTAAATATTAAATAGGGCCTATTTTGAATTAATTCTGACATTATTACAGACTAGGGTTTTAAAATTGACTAATTACTACAGACACAACCTAGGGTTTTAAAAGGGACTCCGCAATTATTACACAACCAATTACATTGTAAAGTTGTACATTTACAACCAGTAAAGTTTGATTGTAAAAGTAAATAATACTTTAAATAATACAGTCATATGTTGAGGAAGTTATTATGGTATCAACATGAAAAACAAGAAAAAATTTACAAACTACCAAGAAAGGAAAATGTGCAATTTTACAGAACAAAGGGGCAAGATAAGATTCAGGGGTTTATGGGTGGGATGTGGCAACACAGGAATGCAAAATCAGAATTACAGAAAAGCTTTAGCAAGGAGGAATAACCTCTGTGTGAATCACAGATGCTTTTGAACCAGTCATTCTGCTCACTTACATTTGGTAATGGCTTGAGACGTGACTGGTAAAAATAAATCTAAAAACGGGGCCTCTGCAGTCGGCCCTCCTCAATCTTTTGTAGACTGTGACTCTAAATACACAGTGTTGTCGATCCTAGATCCATGTGTGTTGTAAACCTATTGGGCACGCTGTTCCTTTATGCTAGAATTCACCGGAATGTTCCAGCTGAATGAGTCACTCGGAGTGAATCATCATTCCAGCAGTGGGTCTCGGAGTGGCTTATGGAACCCAGAGAGAATGGTTAATACAGTATTACACACCTTGCATCCCTAGCGCACCACACGTATGCTTATCATCAAGCTGTAAATAAGAGATAAAGCAAAATATGTCTGCTGATACGAAAGCCTGGGTCACAGTGTCACCAACAATTTTCAGTTTTCATCTGGGGACAAAAACTTAATTTTAAGAGCATTTGCTAATTTTCAATATGTCACTAAAATCAACAATTTAATTGGTCCAATTGGTTAATTTGTAATTTTAATGAAAATACTGTCATTATTTACTCTATTCCATTTTTGGTCTATTCTTTAAATTAGTTTTTTAGACATTTTTTAAATCATTTTTTAAAATAGTACACAGGTCTTGAATGGCACTCTCTTTCACTGATGTCTGCAGAGCATGTGTGCGCATACTGAGTTGTCTGTATAACTAATTAGTTACCATTGAAGAAAAAGCATGCTAATGAAAATGGAATACAACCCACTCCTGGGTCTGTATTATTTTTCTAATTTGTCATTTGAAATACAATCTTACATCATACCACAATGAATCTGATATACAGTGGCCCAGTGTGGACCTCACATTTTAACATTTCTGAATGTCATTCACATGCATTAGATTAAAAAATATTCCACTATGTGACATTTACTTTAAAAAGAGCACATTTTGTGATCAAAACATTTTATTTTAGCACGAATATAATTCACCTTGGTTAAGCGTCTAAGCCAAAAGCATAAATGTAGATATAAATGTCATTCAGCAAGTCAGCTAGTAGGCGACACTCTGGAAGAACTACATTTCCTGTTATCCTCTGGGGCAGCCAGAGAATGGTAAAATACAGAAAGGATGTTACACAATTCATGTGCATTATTTGCTTTTATTTTGTTACAGAAGCATTAAGAAACAACATCTTTCTCAGTCAGTAAAAACTGGGAGAAAAACGAAAATGTGCCATTATTACAAACAAATCACCTGACCACGAGAAAATTCAGATTCCAACTATTATGTACAAACTTCCCAGGAGAACCCAGGAAACAGATAATATGATGAACTACACCTTGACTACAGCTGGATACCACTGCATGTACCTTCATACAGTGAACATTCAAACATCTAATGTTTACATCCAACGACATTCATACATTTTAAATGTAAAATGTTCCCAAGTACTTTTTGGGGCTGTTGCATTGTTCTTTACTTATTTTGCAGAATTATTTTATTAAAGGCTGAAAACTGTTTTTACCATAATAATTAAAAAGGCTCAGATTTAGAAACTAAATTGTCACAGCAAGGACTTACAGAAGCAGAATAACTCTAAATACATACAGTGTTTTCCACTGAAAAAATCTATATGCAAAATATACAATAAGACAGCAAGATGGAACTGGCAATAAGAATGAAAAAAGAATAATTGTTCATATATTCCATATCATATTACCTCCTAGGAAAGAAAAAAACAAATTAAAATCTTTTTAATATCTCAACTGTCTAGCCTATAAACATGTGATTAATGTAGTGCACATGGAGACTTTTTCTGGCTTTTCCTCTAGAATTTTAAAAGAGATCTCAACAATGTCTCACAATGAAGTCAGATTTGCCAAGATGTAAAGTCTGCAATCAAAACTCACATGCGCACAAACATTTCAATGTGAACACAAAAAAATCAATGCAAACAGAAACAATTCAATATGACCACAAACACTGGCCATTAGGATTCATCCATGTCAATATCTGTTTAATTTGTGTCTGTTTATATTTATCTAAACAATATTAAAAGACGCATCTGTGGCAATCTTGATGTATAATAGAGTTCTCAGATATTCTTATTTTAAGACTCCAGGGCTCACATGTAAATTTGTGAAGCCTACAGCTATTTCTACCCACTGTTTTTATCTTTTGCATTGATGATACAGCATTTTATATTCATATTTGTGGGTGGCTCAGACCAAAAATACCATAAGGAATGATTATGGCTGAGTATTGTTTTTGTAATAAAGCATAAAGATCCTTCTTAGTTTGTTTTCCTTTCTTTCTCTTTTCCTCACAGACACAGACACACACACATGCATTCTCAGACTACCCATCAGGTCATCTCCGGGCATCTCCTGTTCTCTCGTTTTTGCTCATCAGTGATTGATAACACTTTCAACTGCACAACTAGTTGCTTAGCAACCTTTAAAAGAACCGCAGGGCTATGCAGGGGGATTTCTGATGCTCACCAACAAACTATCTGCATTAGCAAACATGTAGTACTTATTACCAGTAAAGTTTTGTGGTTTACAGATCAAAGAATATAGGTACACTGAATAATAAAATGCATGTACTGTTTACTGTTGGCAGGAATTCTGAGTGCTGTATCTGAAGGGTGCAAACCATTTATTAAAAACATTTTTGTTGTGGCATGTTTTGCACAAGCATGTGCCTTTATCTAGGATTAGGATTGGGAATCAAAAGAATTTAAGGATTTGTTCCCATTCCACTAAATGATTCCAAAACAAGGTTACTTTTTGGAAACAGTTTTCAGAGAGCGTTGTCCCAGACCCTTTAATGAGGAAAGTCCTCTATATTCTGTCCTACAGGATATCAGGCCTGAGAGTGGGGGCCCACCCATAAAAATGCACTTCTTATGAATGAGTTTCAGCTGCAATATTTAAAAAAAGATTCATGGTTCCTGACCTCTGCCAGGATTAGCAGACATTAACTCGCATCTTACAGAATCTATCCAGACACCCTATGGAAACCCACAGACACCCTCAGATTGGTTGTCTGTGTTTAATTTTACCCAATCAGAACATGCCTGTCCATTCTTAGCGAGGACAGTGTCAAAGGAAACAACGAACAGGCTGAAACATTATCATTATGCCCCGTCAACAATAGTGTTTCAGTGAGTCTCTAAAAATACACAGGAGTAGTATTGCCTAGGGAAGATGGTAATGTGCTTCATTCTGGGTACACGCTGTGCGGTAAGTATTCTCGCTCAGATGCTGGGCCTTTAAATGGATCCACGTGGCTCGGAACTCTGGAAAATTCCAGTTTCTATCTTTTCGATTGAGACGCCCCGCTGCGGCCATTTGTGAAATGTGCTTAGATGAAGTGGGCACTATGGTGGGCGAGGGAACGAGAGCCAGAGATGCAGACAAAGGGAGGATTGAGGAGATGTGGCAGAGAGAGAGAAACTTGAGATTGTTGAAGAGCCCATAGTATCGATTGTTTTAAACTTTTGTTGTTGCTTCACTCAGGCAGAGAGCTGCATCACAACAGAGCTTGTACTGTAAGATTGCGCTTCTGTATGGTTTGTATTCAGTATTGTTTATTTAACGAGCCTAAAATTCCATTCATGGAATGTTTTGTCCTCAGAAATCCACTGTAATGTTAGAATTAACTTGGACTAAAACAGTCGTAATTTAATTTGACAACCACTTTCCACACTATCTTTGACCTTTACAAAATAAAAGGCTGTTTGCCTGCTTTGTATCATTTTGCCATGAAAAGGGTATGAAATACAAACTCTTAAAACCTTTACAAAACAAATATAATTTATTTAGTCAGTGAAAAGAGGTGCTTAACCTTAAAAAAGTTATTTTAGCTTCAGGAGCTCAAACTAAATATTTTGTGAGCTGTTTTGATTACTTGTTTTCTATGAGATTTGAAATTTTCCCATCCCTGTTACCAATGTGTGAGACATTTGGGGTTTGACAGTTTGAAACCTGATTTCATTATTTTATAATAATAAAAGAAAATAAATAAAGTAAATCTATGGCAGAATGGGTAACAGGGTTGAAGATTTACTGTAAATTAAGCTATCACTCAGTACAAGTAAATGCAGACTTGTAGTTGTTTCATTTCTCTTCCATAAATTTTGGTAAAAGCTTGGTAACAGCATTTATGTTGTACCATGTGTGAATGTTTCTATTTGAACCAGTATCAAACAACATTTCACTGCTCTGGACACTAACTCCTGGTACACTGATGTATGCACGTGTTTGGCTGTGTCACATTACCTAAGATCTGAAGCTAAGAGACATTCATCTGGATGGAGGTCCAGTCGCTAAACATATACAGAAATCGCCCCCTCACCTCTGTGCCAGCTGCCATTAGAGAAGGGGTTGCCGTAGTAACAGCAATTTGGCAGGCTAGTCAGACGGTATGCAGTGGCCCACACAGTTCACTGACACTACAGTTCTCACTGTCGGTCAAACAAAGGCAGCCAGTCATCACCAGATATTTTCAGCATCACTACGTATCATGTTTAGAATACTACATATGTATTTGAGCCAATTATTTACACACTTGACACCAATACATTGTAATGTAATAACATGATTTTCAAAAAACAAGTTAATTAAGGCTAGGACTGTCAGATTTTCACTACATGGTTATCATGGCCAAAAAAATTCACTGTATTATCACAGTATCTATTGAACTTAAAAAACAATAATGCAATCAGTTCATCTTCAAATATATTCAGTGTTTTTCATATTTTCACATTTTTGACCAATAAATTACAATCAAATTACAAGAGTAAGGCAGACAGAGACTTTGTAAACATTGTGGGTCATAAGGCAAAACGTTGAACAGGTGCAATAGCACCACCTACGGTATTGGAGTGTCAGCCAGATACTTGCAATGAACTATTCACAATATTTTCATATGTGATAATATATGCATTATATTAAATATAATATATTAAACAGTACCAATAATTATGCTTATTAATATGATTGGCAATACCGGTATTTTGAAACCGATCCTTTCTCTCTTTTTGAGGTTTAAAAGCAGCTTTACTATAAAGATCAGTGAACATATCTCATCTACCATCAACAAATCTCATTTTGTCAACGGTGACCTAAATGTTTTGACACGTCTCAGCTCACTGTCATCACAGAAACAATAAAAAACTCATCATGCTGCGGTGGCTGAGCTGGGGCCTAAACAGCACACACAAGATATATTTCCAACATTTGCAGTATACAGATCTTTAAGGTTTGTGTTTTGTGGTTACGTTATAATCCCCCGATAGAGGACTGTACAGGGCTGTATCTGGCCATCTTATAAGATAATAACAAGCCTACAAATGGCATGCATTGCATTTTCTGTTAAATCAGTATTTATTACTTGTTTTCCATTAAAAAGTATCTTTCAAACTTAAAATAAGACTTATTGTCTAGAGGATAATTCTTTGTTAAATTGTTTTTATGTTTTAAATGTATCAAAACAAAATATATTAAGATTTTACATGTACAGGAGCAATGAACACTAAACATGTTGTTAAGACCATCACAGAAGTTTAAAGTTTTTTGACCGCATTCGTCAGTGTTGTTCGTATGATTATTTTAACAGCTAGAAGTGTGTCATGTAAAGTAGCACTTCATATTAGTGATCCTGACCTGTTAGTTGTTTTTATGTCAACAGGAATGGCATACAATTAATAATTAAATGATAACAAAACCAGGCCTGCAGCAGTCTAGCACAAGGGCTAACAAGGTCTGTGGTGTTTCTTCAAAACAAAACACAAGATAATTATTTGTTTATCATCTGGCTTTTTTTAACATTCTCATGTCAATAATCATATTCAAAGGATGAGTGCACATCACTGTAACTACTCGTGAGGAACTCTGGGCTTTCTTTAGCCCTGACTGAGCTGAGGGCTTGTCAATTAAAAAAAAACTGTACAGAATTATACTTAAATATCATGTACCTGGATGAGAAATGTGGGGCGTGACTTCTGTCCATCAGGAATTGACTGGATTGTAAGAAGCAGACATTATATACTTACACACCAGACTGCAATTGGTTGGTTGGTTGGTTGGTTGGAAGGGCTAAAAAAGAAATTTGTGACATTGACCGAAAAATTGACTCTTAAAAACATTGCTCGATTTGTAGAATCACACAGTTAATATGTGTGACTGAGGATTTATCGAAAACAGCATGTGTTAAATGATCCTAATAAGCACACAGCAGTATACCACTGTCAGCAGAGGTGGAGAAACATTCTTTTCTTGAGAAGTTTCTTCTAGAAGACTTAAGAGAATCATATTGACTCCAGTCTTGTATCCCTGGAGCCTTTTTAAGCTGTGGCAGTTTCTGGCTTCCAGCAAAGCCACTAAATTTTAAATAATTTATAAAGAAAACTCTTCATTCATTCTGAATGTCTTTTGATCCTAAACTGAACAGAATGGTGGTATAAAGCTCTCATTTGATGCCTGGCCTCCTTGAGAAGGTATAGAAACACATTGTGAGTTGTCTTTAGCACACCGACACATTCACATTGACCCCTCCAGTACACCTTTCACTACACTGCAAACCAGACTGAGGTGGCACAGTCTGATCAAGTCAGTGCGTGAATCCCGGCTAAACATGAAGCAACCTGACACTGCGTTTGCCTTAGGCTGTTTCACCAACACATTTCACCTTCCTGAGGTCTTGACCCTTTAACATCTGTACATGCCTCATCCAGTCACAGATTAGGATAGTGTTGAAGTACAGATGCTACTGAATGAACTAGAATAGTGAAGTTTTGAATAAGCTAATGTTTCAACTAATTGTGGAATAGTGTGAAAAATGTTACATCACTTTTTTTTACACATGTAGCTTTACAATCAATCAAGCACATTTTAACAAACTGGGTCATATGGACAGTTTATTTCATGTTAAATACTGTGTAGCTTTTAATTTCTTGTTAGATAGCCAGATACGTATGGATGGATACATGGGTAGACAAAATGTTAAAGCTTAAAATAATACTAAATAAAACAATAAAATAATACTAAATAATAATAAAATAATAAAAAATAATAATTGGCATTTGTTCAGTAATGCTATGAACTGTATTTTGAAATGAAACAGGATATTCAACAAGTTAAAAATGCAGGGCTGGATTTCATTTTATCTATCTGGAATGTATTTGTCCGTTAAAAGTGGGTGTTTCAAAATGAATCCAAACCTGCATGCTAGTTTGCTAAAAACTTTATTTGACTATTGGTTAACATTAGCCAATAGCCTGCATGGCCGTAGTGTTGTCAGAGAAAAGTGTAATTGTTTCAGAAGTGTCAAGATTGTGAATTGTGCCCAATAAGAACAGGAAGTGCTTGAAATTACGAATAGCATGTAGTGTTGCAAGCTACAGTTTTATGTTAATACAACAGTGGGACTACAGGCTTTCTGTTGCTCGATTAAGCTTTATAGCTAGTAGAATACATCAAATATGAGCTGAAAAACTCAAATGAAAACCCTACACGAATGAAACAAGGCCGGATGGCTAGACAGAAGGTGTGAGGAATAAAGGTTTTCTAACATGTTGACCGCGAGAGCGCTGTGAGTGACAGTTAACCAGGATGAAGTGACAATGTGACACAAGGTTTCATCATTCTGACGGAATGGAGATAAAAAAGCTTTCACACATGTGCTTCTAACGTTTTTCTTGCAGGTGGGGGGTTTTATGAAGGGGTCTTGTGTGTGTGTGTGTGTGTGTGTGTGTATAGAGTGCTGGATGCTGCATTAAAGCTGTATGCTGCATGGGTGCATGGGTGCATTAATAACATGCTTTTATAGAATACATTAAAATGTCAAACCCCAATGTCACCAAGTTCAGCAATGCTGGTAAGACAACATTTTCCCTAAACCACTTAAGCAGAGACCTTCATTTGCTCTTCATTTAATCTTATGTCCCATCTATGCTGTCTAGGAGAAACAACTGAGACACAAAAGAGGTCTCTGATTTTTTTTCCCTGTGCCATTATCTGATTGCACAATTTGGTTAATTACATAGCATTTCCATGATTTAATAACAAACTGACAGCTGCATCCATACACATGGATAAACATCATTTAGGATGTAAAAATCATACCGTAAAAATGACACACAGACCAATCACTTAGGCCACTTTGACAAAACAATGTTTTAAAGGACGCAGTTTCCTAACAGAGATATGAAAACTAATTGAAGACTCATAGGTGTCATGAATCCTGTTTATTAACAAAAACACAGGTATTGGTAGTTCTGTGTACATTTACTTGCTGGTAAAATGCCACTGTGCCCTATAACCTGTTCTCAAAGCTGATGTTGTTCTATAAGAAAATACCAGAATATAAAAAGACATGTTTCAGATAGACAGATCGATATACAGACAGACAGATAAACAGTTTGTCTTATTCTGTTCTCTATAAGGAAGTATTCTCAGTCTGGCATCTGTGATCACATTTGTATAACCATCACTGAGGCTTCTGGGAGTAAATGATCCGGTTTTGTAATCAGCATCTAATGTCACGAACAGCATAAAACATCATACCATCCCTAAAATGAAATAATAATCAAAGCAAGTTATGCAATAGGCATAATATAAGTTGCCATAATCACAGCTGGTCATTTTAACTGTCTCAAAATATTTGAGCTAATATATGCTAAGCCTTAAATCATAAAATGCACATATTTGGCTGGGTCTGTACAGTAAGTTCTAAAGAATTAGGATTTAGTGGCACATGGCTGAGGTGTTTTGGTAATCATGCTGGTTTTAAAGTTTTATGTGATGACATAAAAACCTCAGCTGTACTGTTAACCTTCACTATCCAGAACATCTCATCTCTGATCCCCAGACTTCTATTGGTATGGCGGGTGGGGTGGATTAATCACATGCCTCCCAGCTTGGGTTACATATTAAAAAAGGGGTTGACAACTGGGAAATCTGTCAGTCAGCATAAACTTGATATGCCACATTAACATCAAACAGCAATATTTGCCTAAACTGAGTGATCCTGCCATCTGAGTCCATTCTTACTGTGGCAACAACATGGTTTATATCGACAATTCATCTTTACACACTGCACAGGATGTCTAAATGATGGTACCACAATCTACTCTAAAATCCAAAATACATCTAGCTACAAACTACAGACATATCTGTCAGTCTAAACTGAAAGCTGAAAGCTCTTTAGAAAAAGTAGTTAAACTACGAGCATAATGTGCAGTACCTTGATGCTATTTTGGCATTTTAAATATACAAATATGAAATATAGAAAATGGTAAACTGTAATTTGATCTAGTATCTGGATACATTTTCAATGTAGCATCCAAAACGCAACAAACTTTTTTTTGTTGCCAAGGTGATTGGCCCTTAGAGTGACATGCTTTCTTTGGTTAAAGTTGTTTTTTAACTGTTTAATTAAGGATACTATAATCTCAAACCCACAGTAAAACATATGGATCAAAGCATTTTATTTAACCTTGCTTGCACAATTTAAACAGGCCACAAACCTAAACAATAACAAAATAAATAAAAACCATGATCATAAAAATAATATAAATATGAATACAATCACTGCTTATTAATGTAAAATCATAACAATAATCATCATAAAATAACAGAAACAATCATTAAATAAATAATAAAATCACTGCTTTGTGATTTGGACAATCTACCACCTCCTGATTTTGGAAAACCTAATCTTTAATAATAAACACCCAAACCCAGCCAAAACTAATTACCACAAGCAATGTAATTTGCACAATACTAACTGAATTTAAAGAGATGTAAAGATGGCAAAAGTGCAAAGAACAGCCATACTATCAAACAGTGAATTTAGAAAACACCTCTCATTAATTAGTCAAATGAATTTTATTGCTGACACTGGCCTCTGATGAGAGTGGCACTTTGGTCGGAGTCCCAGAAACATTTGCGTGCCTAATGGAGATTGTTTGTAACAAGCTATTACAGCAACAGTTTCCACGTGACTGGCCACTTGCCTTTCCCACTTTTCCTGACCGGGGCTGTGGAGCATGAATTTTCACTATCTGCTGAGCCCTGCATCGTTCTGTGTTCATCTTATTACGCAACTTTAAATCAGTATGAATTAGTCATCCTCGCTTCAGCTGGCCATCAAATTAGCTTGTATTTCCTGACCCGTGTTAAAAGCACTGTCAGAATCCTGGAGGTCCTAATATTAGCCTCCGTGTCTTTGAATTGGTGATGACTGAGAACAAAAAGGTGTTTAAGGTCTAAAATTAGTCCTGACAGGAAATTAAACAAAAGTAAGCTTTTATTAATATGAGTAGCACTGAAAGTGCCTCAGCAGCAGATCCAAAACCAGTCGTCTTTCTGTTACGATCATTAGGATATAGTACAAGATACAGGGCATGTACCATACAAATTCTAGACTGTTCCTAAACAGCTACTACCAAAACACAATCCAAGAAAGTCCAAATTCTGAATTATAACTAGTAGTGTTTTAATGACTTCTTATTTAAATATGCTCACTAACTGTTTTAGGGGGTTGCTATGTGGTTACCAAGGTGTTCCTATGCAGTTGCAATGGTGTTCTGAGTACTTTTAAAGAACATTATTAGAGTGTTCTGAGTAGTTGCTTTAATCCCCACTATATTGTCTAACTAAATATTAATTTATGAAATGTCACATTTCCTAAATTATTCACTAAATGAATTAATTTGTTGTGAGTGCCAATTTATTATCTTTAAGTTAAATATGTGACATGACATGAGCTAGTACTGTAAGAAGAACACAGTAGTGTTCCTGTGTGTACAAAATGTGTGTACAGGAAAAGACAGAAATCATTATCTCTGGTCTGTCAGTCAAAACTACAGTAACCAATGACAATATAAGCCAACATAAAATCTGAAATGGTTACATCACGTCTTATAGGCCAAAAGCCAGCCAAGTAGTTTATGCAACAAGAGAGAGAAACAGGGTGAGTTGCACTGTCACTTTTACACTAATGCTTGGTAATACTTAGTACAGGTTTATATAAAACCTTCTGTCAGAGTTCATGTTTGCTGTATTGTGAGAGGAAGGGCAACATGTTCTTCCACAAAGCCTTTTCTACCTCTATAATTATTCAAATCATCTTCAAATCAATGTGCCTTTGCACAGATAACTTAAAAGTGGTCTTTGATATTCAAGTTAAGATAAAATTCAAAAGCTTTTCTTTTGCATGTTTAGAGTAAAAAGCAAGAACATATAATAGCCTTCTGAAGGGGGAAAAAAATTAAATCATAAAAAGTTTCTAGTAATAATATCTCTTAAAGATTAATAAACGCTTGTCAATAATTCAAGTTCAAAGGCTACATTTTTGCAGGACCAAATAGAATTCCAACAGGGTTCTTCTATTGGCTGGATAAACAAGGAGCACCACCTCAAACTTACCCCACTGGTAGAACTAGAAATGGTTTGAAACAATCTACTGCAAGATAGTACTTACCACATACAACTGCTTCCACAGAACAGACCACTCCTGCAGGGTAGAGGTGACCTCCGTCACGATGGGGTCTTCCAAGGGGACCACGATCTCATATTGGCTTCACAGGAATAAACACAAAAAAGCATACACAGACCATAAATTAGTGTGATTGATTACTATAAGAAGTTTCAGTCAGAAATCCAAAGAAGTTTGTAGAGTCAAAAAATATCTATTCATGTATGCTTAAGGAACTTTGACTTCAGAGGAATGTGCCCTTAATGGTACCTCCAGTAACCCCATTATGATAAAAAGGCTATGATGACACTTAAATGTATTTTAAAGTTTCTTGACTATGAAAATAGTATGTTTGAGACACTTTTAAAGGTGTCTTGAGGTTCTTCAAAGGGTTCCACCAGTGCAGAAGCTAAAGAATCTTAAATGGTGCCTCGAGTATCCAGTCTAACATAATACAAAACCAACTGCTCCTTTTGTGAATCCTGTATAAAACATGCATTTAACATCTCTTAAAAGTTGGTGAAATCAAAATGGAAGTATTGTGGTGTCAAGCTTTGGAAGTATCTATATATTAGTACATTCCTAAAATGGCTCTATAGCCGACATATATTTACTGGACAAGTCACAGCCTTTTCTGGGAACATCCACCAAAATATGTGCCTGTGAACTTATCATGTTATCAACTGATATGTCCTGCCCTAACTTTGCAGGAAATACATCATCACAGGAACAAAAATGACATTTGTCAAACTATTTAACAGGGGCTTTAAAATAACAGTGGACACACAGCTTTTATCTGTAAACCAATTCCATTTAATTCTCCTTTCATCACTGCTTCATCTTCCTGCCGTCTCTTTAGTTTCTCCTGTCCATTCATCTTCTCTGTTCTGTTATACCTCCAGCCCACCAGTGTCCTTCCTCTGCCCTTCTCTGACACACTGTGAAAACAGATTGATCTCTTTGTTCTGCTGAGATGATCCAAAGATTTCTCTGAATAGCCTACAACTTTTACAGAGTAATTTTCTTCCAGGAAATTCTGATGAGATGGTGATCCTGAGACATGTGCTTGATGTTGACAATGTGAATCTCCCTCCCCAGTCAAACAATTTTTTTTACTAAAATTATGCATCGAAAATATGTCTGAAATCATAACTATTGACATATTCTTACAGTTAAAATGTCATAACTGTAATAATATTAACGTGGCATATGACTAACTGATGGTCATTTGAGTACATCTGAGTATTTAGACAGTTTCCTATTTCAACTTTGTGTACATGAAAGGAGAAAACAGTATCCAATCTTATCTAAAGTAATTTACATATAGGAGCTTTAAAATTACAGTAATAAAAAAAATAAATTTCCATAGGTATTCATTTGTAAAGTGTGGCTATAGCATTTTTGCATAGACACCGAACTGTACAATTTTAATAAGGACAGTCTGACAGGTACCTGCTTTATAATATTTTAACTGATATAATATTTATTCACACAACATACTATATAATTCTCATAATAATATGACCTTAATCTAATTATGCTATGACTTTGAATTCTTGAAACTTTATTCTTGATTCTTTGGTGACGATGTTTTTTTTTTTTACTGTGGCACTCTTGTATTCCCAGACTGTTGAAAGCTGATTGCAAACAACCTTGTGTAGCTTTAAACTGTTCAACAAGACTCCTGGGATCTGCTTCACTCAACAAACAACAAACAAAGGTGAGCGCATTCACGTGTGCCTGCATGTGGTGTGGGAACACTAAAGTTCTACACGCAACGCCATGTACAAGCACCTGCAAGAAACACTGGAAAACTTAAAACGCTTAAACAAAACAGTAGAGGCTGTCATCTGACAGCCCATGATGATCACTTCTCCTGTGTGTTCTCTGAAGTGAGGTCCCAGTGGGACCGACGACCCTGAGTTACTCGCTATTATTTGACACGCACTCACACTGTACATAATAACATTGATTTGTCACTGTATTGGTGAATCAGATTCATACGTTGAGTAAATAAATCTGTGAATGTGATTCATACAAGTGAATCAATCTGTTTACAAATCATTTCACTAAACTTTGAATTCAAATTCCAAAAAGTATGACTGCAGGCAATCTGAATCTGACTGCAATCTGAACATTCAGATTGCAATATATAGTACCAAATACTGTATTTGTATAGTATTTGTGACTGCATATACCAAATATACAGTCAAATCAAATTCACTAATAATTTTTAATAAAAATATTTAATTTAGAACAATTACTGTAATGTAATTAGTCAGTCTAATTAATAAACAAACAAAAACTAAATCTGGCAAGTTTATCTCACTAACTAACCTTAAAGATTTGTGTTTAAACTACTAGGAGTTAATAAAGCAAGCTAGAATTAATAATAAATAGCTTACAAAAGACAAAATCTCAAAAGACACAAGATGACACTGAGTGGAGATACATGTAAAAAGGTCTTGTCCTTTAACAACATTCTTTCCATCCGTATTTGTCCCTTCTCATCTAAACCCATTTGTTCTCTAATGAACAGCGTAGCAATATTTAGTAGAATGCTTCTTACCCCCTGTTGGTGACGATGGCCTTCTTCAAGTGGACGTAGCTGGCTGGGAAGATTCCCTGAGGAGCAAAAGGGAAGAACATTAGATCTCAGGTTGTGCAACTACAAGCTAGTACTTCACTGATGAGAGCAAGATAGTGTGCTCTCAGCTAGGGCGTCTGTGTGATTGCGACCAATCAGAAGAGGATTTCTGTGGCCCTTCTAGATGTAGATGGTGTCATAATCTTTACTGGTTTGTGCTTGAGGCAGAATCATCTCGGGAACGAAGAACCAGGAACTCAGTTGAACTCAACCTGAAGTGTCAGAGCTCATGTTCTTCTGGAGTAAAGAACTTTTTCATTTCATACTGTTTATGGATGTCTGAGATATGTGTCAAGAGTGCGGTTAGTTGAAGAAATGAGAGCTGACTGAAGAACTCTTGTAACTAAATCGTAAATGGCAACTTCCAAGTTTTGCTATTCTTAACCAAGCTGCCATCTTGCTTTGTGTTACATTGTAAGTGGGGGTGTGGGGTTGCTACTTCAAAATATTCCTGCATTAAACCTTAACACTTTAATAATATTCTTGCATCAAGAACTATTTGCAGCTCCCAATGCAGATGAGAGATGAGTTCTGCAATAGGGTTTCTGCTGATCCATCACAGGGTTTCTGCTGATTCCCACCCCAAACAACTCAATACACACTTAATGATTTCTTGAAATCCTCTGGGATATTCTGGGATAAGTCGTAATTATGATGTAATGCCTGTTCAAGTTATTTTGGTTAGATGGAAATTGGATGTAATTTGGGTCAAAAACAATTTAATATTTCTTTCTATCTATTTCATTTACAGTATGAGCCATCATGAGCAAATGATGCACAATAGCTGTGTAATTTGTTGCTTCATCTCTTTCTCCCGAATCATTCTTGCGCTGTCGCAGAGGATCATGCAACATGTAGTTTTGTCACTTAAGCCTATTGCGTCATAAACAAGTTAAATAAGCAGTATTTTCCGGCTAGCATGAGCAGTATTGAGTAATCTTTCTCATACAATCATTCCAAACTGACAGATCAATTCTTGACCAGGAAACTAGTACTTTCCTACATCACATGCATCAATTAAAAATAGTTATTTTCTATCCCAAAGGCAATTGTTTATTTTGAACAGCTAAATGACACAAAACTATTTATTCAACGTCAAAGCTTAAGATGGGGAGAAAATGCTCTATTTTAGACATAAGTCTTTGCAAGTATAAGTTAACTTATACTAACCCTAGCTCTAACCCTAACCTAACAGTATACTAATACTCTGCAATGTCAACAAACTATTATCAAAGATATTTATTGTAAGTAGAAGTTGCTTTAAATGAATGGGATGGATGTGATGTATTTCAACACAAAGCTTTTTGGATGATAAGAACATGGCATGCAAACATCTCAGCTGCAGAATCCAGATGGTTGAGGTTCTTGCCACATGCAGTTGTTGTCTAATTGTCACTGCTGTTCAAAGGTCAGATTCATTAGTAATTGAGGACACCAAATGCTCTGAAACAAACCTCCATCTGCTGGGGGTGTAGGGATTCCATATGCACGGTTAGCATATGTGATTATTCATGAGATGGGCGGTCTTTTGCTAATCATCTCTTTCTCTTCTACAGCAGGTAAAGACCTCCTATTGTTTGCAGTGAGCTTATTTCATCTTGATGGTTCATCTGAATAAATTATAATGTTTAAAGAGCCAGAAACTCATTCTGTAATTAAAAGCCAAACTGTATTCACACGAACAGCCCTTAAGCAATGGCAATGAAGTCTATGAAGATATTTTAGTCAAGGTTCAGTATAATTAATGCAGGAACTTCATGAATATATGTGCTGCTGATGTTTCACCTTAAAATTAAAAGTAAAAACCATACATACTTAGTTTGAACAAAGGTAAAAAAAACAAAACATTTTTATAACTATTAGTAGTTTATTGTGCATTGTGAGTTCTCAAATATTATCAGCACCAGCAAACTAAAGTACAACAACTACTTTTTAAACATTACAGTGGTGTGATGAGATTTAGTGGCATGACAGTGATCAGTAAAATCACATCACAAATCTTGTGAAGTAAAACATTGTAATGACTTCAAAATTAGGCCTAATTTTCTTTAAGCAAAATTAAATTACTTTATTTATTGAATATATCTGAACATACACGTGAAATGTGATTCGACCAAGCACCAAAAAAGTTTATTTTGTAAATCAAAACGCATGGACAGAAAAGAGGCAATTGTAGGGTAAGATCAAAAGAAATTGAGGTATAGGAAAAATGCACAGCACTTAAATGTTTGATCAATAATTCAAGTTGAAGGCAAATTGTGTGGCATTTTTACACTCTATAGGAATCAAGCGTTGATCCATAAGCACACTCAAATCTATCACTGTCATTCTGTCGTGCTTTTAAACCTCCACTTACTGTAGGAAGTAGATACAGTAATAAAGTTGCTCTATATGAGATGAAATGAGATGTTATTGTAAAGGCTGGAGGCTACATAGTTGTGTGTGTACACATCATCTCCATCTGTTGAAACTCTTAGCAGTGTATGTGTGTGCCAGAAGTATATACTTCATTTTAGGAAATTGAGGCTTTTTGAGCCTAAAATGACATGCCTAAAGAACATAATTAAACATTAGTTAAGCAGCTATGTTGTAGAAATTTGTTGTAAAAGCAGTCTCATAAAAAAACTGTTAAAAATGGTTGTATTTGGTGTATTTAATCTTAAAGAATGTAAAAACTCTAAAACAACATTTATCCTACTGTTTAACCCCTCCCCTTCCACATCTGACTCCATTCTGGTATGTAACACCCACTTTTCAATGGCCACTCAATTTCTGAAATGATAAAATGAAGCCCCTCCCAAATATCTGGTTTCACTCAGAAATGCATTAGATTACAGAAGTATAATAGGTTTTGAACTGTGTTTGATATTAATTTACTACAGGTAATGCATAATTATAGACCTAATTCTAGCAGCAGCCCTGCCTCCATCTGAAGTCTAAAGTCTTCAACAGAAGTTGACATATAAATAATAACCACATACTGTTCCATATCTCCACATTATAATAATTATCTGCATTATACAGCCAGTTTTAACTCTGCCTTGCACTTCATTTTCAGGTATACAATTATAATTTATATGTTTTCCATAATATATTTAAAAGCACTTCTGGTTAGACTGTATTTCTTTAGGTAACTATATTTCACCTGTACTCATTCTGCATATAAAAATAAAAATAATAAAGTCTAAATCTAAACACAAAAGGAACACACATGATTTCATAGGCAGAACATTTTAAGAATATACGTGCAACTACCATCACAAAATGATGAGGTCTAACTCTTGACCTATGGAAGGTCCAACCTTCCATAGGTCAAAAAAAAGACATTCGTGCCCCGGAATAATGCCACTGGCTAAGCCAAAGTTGCAGTGTTGGGCTGGTTGGGATGCTCAAACAGACAAGCACATCATTTTAACTTCTGTGAGATGTTTAGTTATTATTATTATTATTGGATGTGTTTTTGAGTTAAACAGAAAAATCAGTGAAGAATAACACAGGACTGGCCCTGAAAAGTGGCCTTGGTTGCATCATCAAAAAGTTGTTTCAGAGGTAGAGAAAGTTACATTTCATGGAAACCTATGAATAGCTTTTACATTTTTTAAATTAAAGATGAATCACATACAAAAAGACCAGGGACTTTTATTGAGAAAGTAAACAGGGTCATTTTTCATTTCCTGTTGTCTAATGTTTAGTTTTAGAAAATGGTCCAATTAAAATTCTGTCATATTAACAACCATCATTAAAACTTTACCCATGTGTTTATGTACATGTATATCCACTGAGGCAGTTTATCTGAGTTTACCTACACTCCTAATAAAGGTTCTTAAAAGGTTCTTCACAGTGAACCATTCAGTCAAACATTATTAAAAGAACCTGTTCTTTCTTATCTTTTCATAGTCTAAAGAACCTTTTTCCACTACAAAGAAACTTCTGTGAAACAGAAAGGTCAAAGTTTCTGGTGTCTTCCACCAGGTGCGTCATACAGTTACTTATGACAGGGACCACTATTCTGTAACATATTTCTATTCTCTCAGGTAGAATACCAAACAAAATGGAGTATGTTTCTCTTTTCATATTCCCAGCCTAGTGGTCATTTAGCAGGAAAGGTCACAACACTAAGCTGTATAATAACAACAATCCTGCTGCAGGCACAATAAAGACACCGCAAGCTGCATATTAAAATCATTCCTGGTATGCATGCTTCCTTGGATTATGCGGCAACTATTTGTTTGCTTATGAAAATTCTAACTGAACCTAGTTACTTTCTTAATAAATGTCCCTGGTCTTATTGTGCGTGATTCCTCAGCGCACTTATTCTGAGACAAAAGTCATTATAAGTAATGTTTAATCAAAATGTAATAACTTCTTTTGCCTACTCTTCTGCTGAATGCAACAAAGGACCCCCAAGTGGGAAAAAATAATAATCAAGGAACAACTGCTGCGTTGCATAAAAGTTATATGCAGGATTTTTCTACTTAAGATCTCAGAATCGTGACTGTATCACATTCTGTTGTCTGATGCTTGGAAAATATGAAGTATACAACATTTGTTTTGCAGGTGTATGATTAGCAACAGAGTGGATAATTTACTGTGTATAACACACCTGCCTCTTCAAACATTTGTTAAGCAGCTTTTATGTAATGTAGAAATATAATGTAAAAAATGAATGTTTATCATTACCTATATACATATTTCTAGGTTGTGGTAAGTTTGGGTGGAAAAAAGCTGGATTTGACAGAGCATTTGCTTTTTTGAGTTCTCTCTGGGTTAACTTGGTTCTTTCACAAAGAACTAGGTATTAAAACCCTTTGTAATGTGGTTCGAGTAAAAGGTGCAATGTGAATGCAAAACTCCACAGCTTTGCATTCACATTGTTCACTTAGTTTTCACATCTGCATAAATATAAATATAAATATTTCTGTCCATTACTGTTTACCAAAGCTGATGTAACACACTGGACTAAAATGGAACCTGACTCCAATGTAAAAAGTGTGAATGCAAAGAGAGACACATTCTTTTCCATTTGATTTTGTTTTTGGACCACTTAAATGGATCTGACTTTGATTCTTTTAAGCAAGATTCAGACTTAGGGTGGTGAAGGCAAAGAGCCAAACATACTTCAGCCTTCCTGCAGTCATGTAAATAATTAAACTGGTGTATAACTGGACTATCCCTCTAAGCACTGTTTCTGACATTCATTAAAACTGAATTTCCAAAACAAGCTGTGAAACATATTGCAGCAAATTACTAACAGGGTTTTATATTCCTCTGGTTATAGTTAAAGATGCAATCTGTCACTCTTGACATCATAATCAATGCTGAAATTAAAGTTATAAAAAAGCCACTTAAACTTTCATTTATAACATTAAATGTTAAGTGTGTATTTTATAACAATGTTTAAATTCTTTCTAAATCTTAATATGTGCAGACAACTCTGAGTAAACCATTTGTTTCAATACCATCTCCTGCTGGCTCCACCTGCCTCCATTCTGGCCAAACCCACTTTTCACTATCTAATCAATTACTGACTAATAATGTGCTTATGTTGTTTTTGTTTTTTTACATAATACACTGCTTCACTTGGAAGAAACATCAAATTATGGTAGTAAAATGGGTTGTGAACAGCATTTCTTTACATTGATGTACATTTGAATAATTTAAAATGTTAATACAGTTGTATATTATATATATATATATTTATATATATTATATTATATTTTTATGTATTTAAATCTAAATGGGCATCACAAACTTGACCAGTTATTCCAACTAAAATGGGAAAACAGTGCCCTTAGTATCTCAGGTACATAATATTGGTTCCTTTGAAAAAAAAACACTTGTTATTTTGTTTTTTTTACATTAGATTTTACATTACATAATGTGTGTTAATGACTTATTAAAATTCATTAGAAATAAGAGCAAACACAGGAAATAACTAAAGAAAGTGAAAATCACACAACAACAGGCATGAAAATTTACAGGAAATGAAGTCTCGCAGACTGACCTCTAGAGATATTTTTAAAGAGACAGTGACAAAGCAGGGACACCAATATGTCAGGTTTAAATTCGTCTGGGTAACAAACACTATCTTTCTCGTAATTCATCTTGATAAACGGCAGGGTCTGTCTGTGGGGCTGTCTAGAAGACCCTCCCCCCTGCGTCCCCCTGTTGACCTCACTTCCTGCATGACAGCAGACAGCATTTTATCTATATCATAAGAAGTAATGACCTGTTCTAATCAGCGGGAATTCCTCTCTTGAGAACTGTCTGACTGTGGCCTGGATTCTGGAATAGAAACTTTCATTCTTTGGGAAAGATGTCCCAGATTTCAGTGTGGAAGAAAACATATATGAATTGTGTAGTCGTGTTGTTAACTGATTGTCATTAATTGAAATAACAGCTTGTTTGAGTTACATCTGGGTAAAATTATTGTCCTGAAGTAAAACTTGAAGATACTCAACGTTTGGAAACTGGATCAGAACTGCTGCTATGTTATCAGTAAAAATATTTAATATTTAAACAATATATTAACATGCGTAAAACAAGTTACTTAAAAAACAAAATTGCACAAAAATATGATTTTCTTGACAATATATAATTTATATTTAAAGAATGGAGCAGTTTTCAAACAAAATTAAGTGAAACACAATTTGCCAATGCGGTGAAATAAAATAAGAAAAATAAACTAAAGATATATTCTCTGTAAACAAGTCTTTGTAGCTTACACAAATTTGCGTCTTAAGTAAATGTAATGCTTACAGCAAAATTTTTAAGTTAAATGTTACTTTCCATTCAACACTTTATTTAAACAAAAAAGTGCCGTTGTTTGGTTAGCAGTGATGTGGAAATCACACCTTTTACCTTTAAGGACTAATTGTGTCTTTCTGGATCCAGACAACTTTGGGAAAGACAATCTATGAAAGTCACAGATGATTGGGTGATATAAGTTATGATGACTCATGTTGTCTTTTGGCACATTTGACACCATAAAACTGTTCATAAAACTCTGTGATTCGAAAGTGTTTTTGAATACTTCAATCACCGCTTAATGGACAAAGACTGACTAAAACTGATGGAAAGGATTTATAAACACATCCTACACTGCATCTTTTGTCATAAGAGTTGCACAATAGAGAAAAAACTGACATAATTGCAATGCATGAGTGAAAACTGTGTAATTTAGTGCAAAAAAGAACAAAATGTTCTCTAAAAGCCTTCATTATATCTCCAATGTGCCCTTGTCTTTTTGTCAGTACTTTCAGTCGAGAACCAACTCCATGGGCGTTCCGAATTCTCTTGTGTGTCAGTCAGTCCGGCCCATATTGTTTGGTCCATTGTGTACTATCTGTGCTAATCTTGCAAGGTTGTTTGTTTTTCTGGTTTTGGAGGTGGTTTAATATGTTGTCTTTTAGTTTCACCAGACGTTGTTCTGTCAGGCAACATTCAGACTGAATTAAAGTTACGAGTCATGTTCACAACTGGGTGGGACTTGATTTAGTCTATTAGGAATTTTTGGATGGTGAAAAGTGGGCGTTACAAATCATAACAAAACTGATCTGAATATGGATTTGCTACAATAATAACTGCATTGCTATTTGTGTATCTTAGATCAGCTCTGCAGATAGAGTTGATTCTGGGTGGGCGATCACGAACTCAACATGAAGTACTTTTAAAGTAATTAAAAGTAAAGTAAGTAAAAGTAATAATGTTCATTTGTATTACGATCTAACAAACAATCTGCAGTTCATCATACATCCCTAGTGGGCTCAGACTAGTGGTTTTAAAAAGCCTATTTGATTACCTGGATCACAGTGGTGAAGTGTCTTGGTAAAGCAAACCAGCACACACATCTGCAAGATTAAGAAACTCTTCATTAAGAAGTTCATTCTCAATGAATTCTCTAAGCAGTCTTCACCTCTTAGTATATCTAGCTGATTAACTTATGGATAAAAACAAATTGAAGTGTTTGAGCGTTCGTTTAAGTCAACTTCTCACACTCTTTATGTCTTCTCATTTTGTATCAGCAACGAGTGGTTGGAAACACATGCTTGATGTTGCTCTGAAGCTCTGGGGTGTTTCTGTGTAGGCGGACAGGAGTGGGTGAAAGATTTCTGATAAAATAACTGCTTGAGGTATAGAAATTTAAAATAGTGAAGGCCGAACACAAACAACCACTCGCGGCTCAATACTGGCTCACAACACAAATACTAAAGAGACCCTGTAAAGCTTTCATTACAAGTCTGAACTCTCAGAAATAACAAATGAATTGCATTTGTGATTACAAATAAAAATCAACACATCTTTACAGGCAAAAAGGTCATAAAGGAGTATTCTGCGTTAAAAGCAAGATAAACGATCGCCATCTGTGGCATAATAATGCTTACCACCAAAAATAATTTAGCCCCTTTGTTTACAATGGTGTCATCTGTAGAACAGAACTAGTCAATATCAGTCCTGCAGAGTTTAGCTCCACACCTAATCAAACAGACTAGAATCAGCTAATCAAAGTCTCAGGATTATTAGAAAATGACAAAATATTGTGTTTGATTAGGGCTGAAACTAAGTTCAGTTGGACAGTGACCCTGTTGAAAGTGTTTATGGTCATCATATGGGTGGTATAAGTTACTAAGGTTATATGAAGATGTTTTCTGACTAATTATGAAATCCAGGAATCAAACCTGTGTGTCAGAAAACTGCAGTCTCCTACAAAGTTAGAGTTAAGTCTGAACTGCAAGTCTGGCTAAACTTTTTTAATATAATTCAAATGATTTTAATAGGTTTTCCAAAGTCCCTGTTCAAGTTTGCATGTGTGCCAAAAATTATACAGTGCAGCTTGCGACTGTAAGGCATTACAGCCAAGCCCTTATGATTAACGAACCTGAAAAGACTGACTGCTCAGAAATGGCCTCATTTTCTAAAACTGTACTGATAAACAGTTTGCTGTAGTTAGCAGTAATCAGAAACATAATGCTCTCACATCATTCAACCTCATTCATTGCAGACATGCAGAATGAATTTCTACATAAAATGTTTGTGAAACTATTGAATGATGAAGTTTTGGTTGATAATTTACGTGGAAATAGTTAACAAATGTGTTCACAATTGAATATTCTTTAAATGAAAATGCATGATGAAGAAATTTATGCAAGAATAATTTTAAATTCTTCTGTAAACAAACTTCTGTTTAACACGTCAATTTATGTTTAAAGTATAATCTGTTTAAAGATATCTGTTTTCATTACATTTCAAACTGAAATTATTCAGTAAACAAACATTTCACAAACGTTTCACCACTGCATGATGCAACAATTTATGTAAAAATTTGCTTAATTTGCTCTATAAACAAACAAATCTAGTGATGTGTTACGATGGAGGCTCCCATACTGCCTCCTCCAAACCACCAGAGGGAGGTCTCCCGAATACTAGCGTCAGTCAGACTACATTGCCCACAGGGCCACATTCCTGGGGCTGATTACTTCCTTTTAGATCTGTACCCAATTATCCCCTGTATTATCCCCTGCATATAAACCCCTGGTTTACTCACACTCATTGCAGTCTTGTTTTGTCCCGGCTAACATTTCTGAGTGGTTTTCCCTTGTGTTTTGGATTATCTGTTACTTCCTTGGATTGTTTATACCTTTGTGATTGTTTGCTGCCTGCCTCGACCTTGGATTGTTTATACCTTTGTGATTGTTTGCTGCCTGCCACAACCCTCGCCTGTTTATCGATACTGATTTGCCTCATCCCTGTTATACCTGTCTGCCGATATTTGACTCTGCCTGTTGTGTTTACACTCCATAAACCGCTGCACATGGATCCCTCTGTCTCTGTGTCCTCTTTACATAAGACTTCGCCACCAAACGATTCAGCAGCCGTTCCCCGGTTATCCTCTGAGCTAACAGCACAGGCTTTGCAGTTGAACATGCATCATCAACAGCTAGTTCGCTTGACAACACTCACCGAGGAGTTAGTGAAAGCTTTCCAAATTTTGCAAATGCCACCAAAAGATTCAGCATCAGCTCCATTGGCATCCACTATCATCCCGCCAACTTCGACCGCTCACGTGAGTCCCAGACTAGCTTTCCCTGAGAAATTTGATGGTCGTGCCTCTCGTTGTAAAGGATTTCAACGAGAGTGTTACTTCAGGCCAGATCTGTCTTACCACCCCATGGGGAACCAATGCAGCTTGGATTCACTCCACTTACCCCTGAGGAACGTCAACGCCGTATGCAACAACGACTATGCCTGTACTGTGGTCAGAACAGTCACCTCAAATCGACTTGCCCAGTGAGACCTTCCACAGACAAACAGCACCGGTGAGTGAAAACAAAGATTTAAACTTACCACGATCCAACTTTGAACTCTCAGTGGAAATCTACCTGGTCAAGCAGTCAGTAAGAGCAACCACTTTAGTTGATTCTGGGGCAGCGGGAAACTTCATGTCCTACAAATTCACTAAATAATATTAGATTGATCTAATACGCTGTGATTCTCCTCTAGTGGTGGAGGCGTTAGATGGTCGGCCGAGTTTTACAGTTGACTAAGGAGATCAAGTTAAGCATTGGTCTACTACACTCCGAGAAATTCAATTCTATATAATCCCAGCTTCCAAGCTGCTATCATCCTAGGTCTCCCCTGGCTACGAACTCATAACCCCATCATCTCCTGGAGAGAGGGTCAGATTCAACAATGGGGCTGTTCATGTCACAATATCTGTTTGTCCAAACTAGAACGACTACCAAAGCATTCAGTCAGTTCCCTGATCACTACAACCATCCCATCCGAATACTCTGATTTACTCGAGGCCTTCAGTAAGAACAAAGCCTCTGTTACCTCCTCACAGATCTGTTGATTGTGCCATTGACCTCGTACCGGGAGCCATGCCCCCTAAGGGTCGAATCTTTCCCCTGTTACAACCCGAGTCTGAAGCCATGAAGGAGTATATAGAAGAGGAACTGAAGAAGGGGTTCATTAGGCCTTCCAACTCTCCCGCAGCCGCAGGGTTTTTCTTTAAGAAGGATGGTGGATCATGACCCTGTATTGACTACAGAGGTTTAAACAAGGTTACCGTAAAGTTTCGCTATCCTCTCCCCTTAGTTCCGGTAGCTCTAGAGCAACTCAGGCAGGCTAAGTACTTCACCAAGCTAGACCTTCGTAGCCCCTACAACCTCGTGCGAATAAGGGAAGGTGATGAGTAGAAGACAGCATTCTTCACGTCCTCTGGTCATTATGAATACCTTGTGATGCCTTTTGGTTTAGCCAATAGTCCCTCCGTTTTCCAGTCATTTATGAATGACATATTCCGAGACATGCTAGACAAATGGGTAATTGTGTACATCGACAACATCTTAATTTACTCCAACTCCCTGGAAGAACATGTCAACCATGTCAGGTCCGTGCTCAAATGCCTAATTCAATTTCTGTTGTATGCAAAGGAGGAAAAGTGTTAATTCCACTAGACTAGCACATCTTTCCTGGGTTATGTAATTAGTCAAGAAGGCATAGCTATGGACGACAAAAAGGTTCAGGCAGTCACAGAATGGCCACAGCCAAGTACAGTGGTTTTGCTAGGTTTTGCTAACTTCTATAGGCGATTTATCCGTAATTTCAGTACTGTTGCAGCTCCACTAATGGATCTGACCAAACATCAGTCATCCGGATTCAAGTGGACTGAAAAATTCTTGGATCTGAAAAATCATTTCACGTCTGCTCACATACTCAAGCACCCAGATCCCTATCGACCCTTCATGGCGGGGGTTGATGCTTCAGACACTGGTGTAGGGTCCGCCCTGTCCCAACGTCAAAGTTTCCCAGTCAAGATGTTCCCCTGCACCTATTTCTCAAGGAAGTTGTCCCCAGCTGAGCAGAATTACGATGTGGGTAATTGTGAATTGCTGGCCATGAAATTGGCCTTAGAAGAGTGGAGACACTGGCTAGAAGGGGCAGTACATCCATTTACCATCCTAACTGATCATAAGAACTTGGAATACCTACGCTCAGCCAAGAAGCTCAATTCCAGGCAGGCTCGCTGAGCATTATTCTTTACATGTTTTAACTTCTGTGTTACCCACCGCCCTGGCTCAGAGAATGCTAAGTTCGATGCTTTATCCCGTCAGACCGAAAGAAACCCTGATCCCTCTACACAAGAGAATATTATCCCCGAGAGTTTTCTGGTGGCCCCAGTACAGTGGGATATCATGACAGAAATTAATCATGTAAATAACCAAACTCCCCTGCCTCCTGAATGTCCTGACAACTTAACCTTTGTTCCAGTTCCTCTACGTAAGCAACTTCTTTATCAAGTTCACAAGAATCGTAGTTCTGGTCACCCTGGTATAACAGCAACCATCCAATTACTCCAAAACTGTTTCTGGTGACCATCTTAAACCTCAGACACTATCCAACACATCAAACAATGCAACAATTGTCAAGTCACCAAGACACCCATGCAAGCCCTCAGAAACCCTGGTCCCATATAGCCATAGACTTCATTACAGACTTACACAATTCATGTGGCAACACTACCATACTCACCATTGTGGATCGCTTCTCCAAGGCTTGTAGACTCTGTTCCTGCGAGCCTACTGCCACCAATGACAGGATGATTGAAGTCTATATTTGATATGGGCAGAATATGCCCAGAACTCCCTGGTGAAACCATCTACGAATATGACTCCTTTCAAGTGTATTCTGGGTTTTCAACCTCCACTGTTTCCATGGTCAGGAGAACCCACTGATCTACCTTCACCTGTTAGAAGACAGACCCAACAAGCCAACCAACATTGTCGTCCAGGTCCGGTCTACGCTCCGGGTCAATGGGTTTGGCTCTCAACTAGAGATCTTTATCTTAGGCTCTCATGCAGAAAACTCAGTCCCAGGTATGTTGGTCCTTTCAAAATTATTAGGCAAAATGCACCAGTTTCCTTCCATCTTGATTTACCCACTAATTATTGTATCTCTCCAACTTTCTATGTTTTCCTCCTCAAACCCGCTGTTTTTTTTTTTTTTTTTTGGATTACCCGTTACTGTCTTGGATTGTTTAAATCTTTAGCTCTTTGTTGTGGAAAAAGTTTCTTTAGATTATATAAAGGTAAAAAGGAATGGTTCTTTTAAACCTTTGACTAAAAGTTTCTCTGGGGAACCAGAAATAGTTCTTCTATGTCTCTGCCATGAAAAACCTGTTTTAGCACCTTATTACCTTTTAGTATTTGGAGTATTTTTCTGGGTGGGTGTGCTTCCCTCACAGCTCCAGGTAATGGAATGAGTTTACCATCCTCATTCACACCGTGAGTACAACCCTGTGGCCCTCACAGTGCAGACTTGGCACATGAATAGAGAAGCAGGTGCCAGCCCAGTGTCACCTCTACAGTAAATTATGGAGGACTGGCCAAAAACTCTGCATGCTCCGGGCATCGCGGGCACCTCTGCTGGGCGTTTTGAGGTCTTGCCACGTGGCACACGCGCACACAGGTGAACACAGAGGCAACCCCATGGATTCTCACCTCAAGGAAAAGTGTCAACTAGCATGTGGAGCGGCACACCTGTGCCTGACACATGGCCAAAGCAAGCTGCATGCAACAGTGACTGCATGACTACAGTGACTGATTATTACAAGTTCAAATTAAGTTCAGACCATGATAGACATATGTAAACTTAATAATTCACATTAGATATGTCTCACACACACATATATATATCTTCTCAGTATGATTCCTCAAGAAATTGGGTGATGGAAAATGTCAAATTTTTTTTTGAATTTACAAAAGATTTCTTGACATTTTCCATCACCCAGTTTCTTGAGGAATCATCCTGAGAAGATTTTTAAAGAGTATTGAGGAGTTTCCCTCTATTCTGCGCTCTTATTGGCTTCTTTTTTTCTTGATTATTTGGTCCAAATCATCCATTTCAAAAACTTTTTTTTTAAATTGTAGTTTTCTAAAAACAAAAATATGAGATATTCAGGATTCAAGTCACATTTTATTTCATCTTAAAATAATTTAAATAGTCATCTTTTTCTATGCTATTCTACAGGTCTGACCTCATAGCAGCTGCCAGGTGTGCATTACAAACTCTCTCACAGCTCCTGATGTTCTCATGAAAACTGCTCTGTGCAGGTAATTTCTGGACCAGTTTTCATAAAAGGTTTCTTACCTTTAGGAGTTTGGTTGAGTGGTTCTTCATAGTACAGCCACAGTTCCATAAAGGTCATTGCATGCATAACATTTTTGGGTTGTTCTTTGTAAGGTGAACTTTACTCACATAAAAGAAAACTGTTGGAAAATGTCAGCTGCTGGAAATGGATATGTCCACATATGCCTGAATATGACATGTATTTGAATAGAGTTATTGAATAGTTGGACTTGAGTTTGCAGCTTGCTTAGCCAAAAATAGTTCTTTGTTATACTGTAAAATCCAAATGAAAATCTTTTCTTAAAAAGTCTTATGACACTCCTGTATATTCCATTCAGTCATAAGGGTACAGAGGGAGATTCTTTTGTAAATCTATATATATTTGTGTTGCTGTAGATAATTGTTAGAGAAATTCAGAATGTGTCCTCCGATAACATCAAAAACAGTACAATGAAGTCTATATAGATATCTACAGAAAACTACCCAATGTGCCGCACAATTGTGTTGCAAATGTGTTAGTGCTGGATACTGTAACTGTCAGGAAGCATAGTTTTACAAATGACTTCCACAAAAGTTTGTCAATGATTGTGTTAGTGCTGCTGTTAATTCATGGAAAGGTAACCAAGCATTGTTACAGACTAAATTGTTAAATTACTGTTTAGTAACCATTTAGAAAGTTTACATTATGTACAGTGGCAAATACATATTTATTTAAATATTGGTTAACATTATTTTTCCCACCCACCAAAAGTCAGCTAGTAATGTCGGCCAAAAACAGTCTCTCTAAAACTCTGATAATGAGATGTTAATGCTGATATTAATGAAGTCTGAGATATGCACTTGTGCAATTCTTCTAGCAAAATGGACCGTGTTTTGACAGGGAGACTGGTTCCCAACCAGTGAAAGGGGCTTTATTGTAAAACATCCCTTGATTTCATTACTGAGGACAGCAGACATAAAACTGGCCATTTCAATTGCCTTCCTGTAAACAAGCCTGTTGCAAGGTAAATGGATTTCATGGTCTCCACTTTTGTCTGGGAGTCTGAGTGTCTCATTCAGTGAAGTCATCCAGGGATTTCAATTCGTCCAGCACAGCCATGAATTAATATTACTGACAGATGCGGGTCAACATGAGGAACACTTTCGGATTGCGTTCCTCTTGTTGACCTAATGTTGTGTTCCTCATGTTTCGGAATTCAGCATTCTCAGATTTCTGTGAATTTATGTCAAGCCTAAAAAAAACACCTGAAAAAGGCTGTGCAGTAAAGCTCCTATGCCTTTATAAATGTCAACGTATTTTGTCTATGTCTTGATCAGTGTTGCTTTTGCATAAAGACCCAGATTTTACATATTTTAGCAATGAAAAGTAAACTAAAATTGTTTGTTGTGCGCAGCCCTATCAGAATAGACCTGGAACCCTTTTTTAAGGGACCACAACCATGATGAGGTCCACTTATTAGGTCATTAAAGGTTAAACATTCAGTAATCTAAAGGGTCAAATAGGAAGTAAATTGTTACTGCATACCAATACATTGACATACCTTGACTGTGGGTTTCTTGGTGGAGAACCCTCTGTACCATCCTGTAATAAAAATAAAAATATATTAATTAGGATGAAATTTTATCATATGTCAAAATGTGCAAAGGATCAGCTTTCATGATACATTTTGGTCCTATTTGGAGCTTGTCAGTTGGACATCTCCCAACATCCCCAAACACTAAAACCGATAACACAATGCTCATCCAGGTACTGGGTCATCTTTACTAGTAGTACTAACATGTTCATGTTTCTGTAGCTAAGTTAACAGAGCATTACCTTAGCAGCACAAACGGTCATGGGTTTGATTCCCAGGGAGCACATGTACTAACAAAAACATTTATAACCTGAATGTACTGTATATTGCTTTGGACAAAAGTGTCTGACAAAATGCATAAATGTAATAAAATATTTCAAATCAATATTCTGTGTCCAATACTGAAATATTTTGTTCAATATTCTGTCGTTTGCAGGCTCCTGATTACCTGTCTGGGTTATTTTGCAATAACAAGCATCTGCATGCACACACTGAACAAATGGCTTATTTAACATTATAAACATTGTAATGTGTTACAGATGTGATGTTACAAATACCTTTTTATATCAAGTCATATTGCTATCAATAGGAGAATCGCAAAGCTCCAACCCAATCTGTTTCAACTTTACTGTATTAGGGCAACATATTTCTTTACAAATGTAACAGATTTGGTTTTGCTTCTACCACAAATATTGTAATATCATTACAAACCTCAATACAAAAAAAGTTAATTGCTAAACTCATACCTTGTAAAAATGCATCATAACATAAACAATAGAAACATAAGGACAAAAACAAAGTAAATTTTCTTTCATCTATAAATATTAGAATCTTAAATATTTATCTATAATATATTGTGATCAATCACACACTTTGCGATTACAATTTAAACAGCATAATTTGAACTCAATATCAGCCTCACATATGCTAGAATATCACTTTTGTTATGTCTGTTTGAAGTCACGTTTTGTCCATGCTCCTGGTCTTTGTAGTCTTTAGTGGTACCCTGCCCTTATTGTGTCCAGGTGTTCCTTGTTTCCTTTAATTAGTCTCTGTATACATACCTCTGTGTTTGCCCTTGTGTCTTGTTGGTTATTGAATATGTTTGTTATGTCTTTTTTCATGTTATGGATTACTTTCACAGTTTGTATTTATTAAACTCACTTTATCTGCATATAGATCCAGTCTACGTTTGATATTTTGGACAACACGTTACAACTTTATTACCCTCACAGAAGCATTTATAAGCAGACTTTTTAAATATATTAAATATTTTATATATTTTTAAATGCATCCTTTCACAGTTTAATAATCTTCTAAGGCTGTAATATGAATCCAGTTGTAATTTTATCAATTGGGCACCTTTATTGAACACTATACCGATGTATTGATGTTTCAAGGTTTGGTCAAAGTGTGGAGATTTAAAGCTTTACAGACCAATTTCCATCACCCAAGTTACAGCATGAGAACTGTTGAGAACTGAATCCATAATGCTGGTTCTTGCCTGTTTATGTGAAAACAACAATGAATAAATATTACGGTATTTTTGGATATAACCCTTTATTATGTGAGTATTGTTGTTTCTGAATTGTGTCTGCATGTGACACAAAACAAAGTAAAACTAAAAACAATGTCCATTTCAGCTGCATTTACAGTATGCATGCTGTATCTAATTGCCCATGTCACTTTCTTTTTGTCAACATAGGCTGTGTCCAGACACCATTAATCATCTTTTTAGAGCAAGTTTTCCTCTTTGTTCCTAACACACTGGGTCACATAACTATGCTGTTGTGAAGGCCATATCTTTTAGATGAAGTAGAACTTCAAGTCTCAAACACTACATTGTAGTACACCAGGGTCTCTGGCTGACGTCCAGTACATTTCTGAAACACAGTCTTCTAGCAGATTCAGCACTCTGCTGGAGAACCCAACCGGCCCAAACTAACATCATAATTAGCTTTCAGGCCATAATAAATGAGCCAGGTACTGAAATTCGGTCTCTGCACAGTATGTCACCTTATTAAAACCATAAGAAAGCCAGCTGAAGTCAGAAAGCTAAGCGGTGGCATATGAAATCAGATTAAATAGTCACCTAGAGTAATAGTTCTTTTGCTCTGCTGTTTTTAAAGCAAGGTTTCTCTATCTTTTCAAACCACTTTTATTAATTAGATTTAAAGGCGAAAGTGTGTAATATTTTATGTTAAGTTACTTTTGTCTATGAATTGATTTCCCCAAAGGGTGTAAACGCAGTGTCACTTTTAAAAAAGTACTGCTTTTTTACTGCTTTGGTTGTTCAAGTACTCAAATATGTCAATTTCTGTCTCAACCACTGGTGACAGTTTGGGGCAGTGCAACCGGCTGATCTTCTTGTGACTGGCTGCTTTCTTTAGAGATGATTTTTGAGGCACCTTTCTCCCCATGTACAATTCTTTCTCTTGATTTTTCCCATTAAATTCTCTAATTCTCTTACTGTTTTCTGACAGTGGATTCATCAGGATGTGCCCTGCTGGTGCCCTGGACATATTATTTACAAAAGCATTGCTCTGCTTCTGTCTATTTCAGTGTTTTTAAATAAGGACACAGATGAAAGACCCATTTTGGAACTCATTAGCGTACTATTGATACTTAATTACATGCCCTGCTCAAAAAACAGTTGTTAACCAGCATGTGCTGTTTTCTGAGTGCAGGTTCCAAGCATGGAATGCTGGTATACTGTCATCCCCACCAGTCTTTCTAGTCTTTCTAGCTAAGTTAACCAGATCCTTCTGGAACCAGCTTTACATGCTAAGTTTAGCTGGCAAACACTGTGGCTAAACTAGTCTAACAACTAGATCAGAACCAAACCAGCACAAACCATGGAAATTCATGGTATGCAAGGTGATTAGTAGAGGTCTGCTTGCTATAATGGCAATGCTAAAAACAGCAAGGTACATCAGTTTAGCTATATATTTAAAAGAAATGAGACCAACCACTGTGCTTGAAATAAGCCTCAGATACATATTGCAATATAATCCAATTCGCCCTGTGTTTGACGCAACTGATAATACAGCCATTTGAAAACAATCTGCTGGAACACCAGTGGAAAATATTCATAATCTTGGCTGCTATAAAGCTGCGTTTACCTGTGGCCATCTGTCCCAAACCCAACCCAGACTCACCACATTAATCATTGCAGTCAATCTTTGTTAGAATTCTCCTCGGGTGGGTCTTCATAATGGAGCGGTGAAATCATAATTAGTTATTTGGTTTATGCAAGGAATGCGTGTGCCATGTCAGTCAACATTAGCCATTTCCATTGACAATTTCCATTTAGTACCAGAACAAACCAGGCTATTGGCTAATGAACATTTGGTTGCGGGTTCTTGTGTTAGGCTGTGTGACATAAAATGTCAAAACCACAGTATGTTGGGCGTCAATACCTTTTCAGCATATTAGCATTACATTGCCATTAGCTTGCTACAAGAAGCGGAATAGTAGCTAGCAAATTAGACCTCTAATTGGTGTTCTCAGAAAAGAAACCAGAAAACAAAACAACCATAAAAACTTGACAGTGTTGTTGACAAACAGTAAGCTAAAGGCTCACTGTAGGCATTAGCTATTATAGATCAGCAGACGTCTCATGTGGACATTATGAATGTGGGCATCAACATACAGCTGCAAACAAACAAACACCTGATGAAATGTGTCATTTGTCTCTGTGTCTCTCCACAGGTTTAGACGGCAGGGACTTGTTGAGCTGTCAGATTGTTTGTGTTCACAGCTGTGAGGGTGATGTCTGTCTCAACAGGTTTTGCGTTATTGGGCCAAACCTCTGTGGGACTACTGCTGGACTACTACTACTGCCACTTTCTGTCTGTCTGTTTGTCTGTGTGCGTGTATATCTGTCTGTCTCCATCTATCTGTCTGTCCGTACGTCCATCCATTCATCCATCCTTCTGTTTCTATTGAGTCTATAGAGACACTGTAATATCTTGAATGTTGGGCCAGGTTCTGTTTATAATAAAAGGGAAACCCCCAAAGAGCAGAAACAGTCAAACATACTGTCAAGTCTTCAAACACATACTACTCCCTAAACCTCCCGGTGAATGACACTGCAGAAAGCTTCAGCGCTGGGAACAGAACGTTCCAATCAGCCCACTAGACACTGCAGACCACTGTGACACTCCAGAGTCCAGGGCTTTCAAAAGCTTCGATTTTCCAAGCATCCATTACCTCAAAAGCATTTCACTTCAGCAAAACAATCAATACTTGCTAACAATCAAAACTGCTAACCCCGTGAATCAGAGCCCTGATTTACCAGATCTTGAAGCTAAAGCCAAATCTCTCACCTCACCTTCTGACCTGAGGCCAGTTCACTGACACACACACATCTCAAGCTCTTTCCAAAAAATTCTGTAGCTATTTATTTATGCACATATCAAACCATAATGTTTTCCTTTCTTGCTTGACAACGTTTGAAGAACGTCGCTGTTTTCCATACAGTGAAAACATACTTTGAATAAAAAGTATTTTCCATACTTTGAATAAAAGCATCTGCTAAATGTAAATGTAACCACCAGGCTCCAAAAATGACAAAACATCCATCCATCTGCCCCCAAACACACTTGTCCTGGTGTACTACAATGAGGCTACCCCAGCATCTCATGTCGTAGGTATGAAATGCCCTGGAAAGATGGCCAGTCTTGGAAGGACAAAATGGAAGGATGGAATGTATGTAAAGGAAGTATGGAAGGACAAAACAGCACCATAAAATACTTCATAAGACTCAAATGATTTAGTTAAGTCTTCTAAAGCTATACAATAACTTTAAAAAAGAGACTCACATTTAAGCTTTAATTGGCATAAAATCCCGCCCTCTAGCTTAGCTGATTGTCACGGCAAGTTCTGAATACAACAAAAACATTTAAATATTAGGAGATTTGGTTTGGTTTAGATATTAACACACGTTTTATGATCGACTTTTGGTGCCTTTATTTTTCTTGGAGCATGAAGATTGACAATGAAAATCACTGCCCATTTTTACTATACAGAAAAAGGCACCTCAGCCATTCTTCAAAACATCTCTTGCAGTCCACAGAAGAACAATCTCATACAGGGTTGGAACAACATGAGTAAATTTTGACCGAACTTTCATTTGTGGGTGGACAGCCATGTTGGAAGCAATGCCATATATCAACATGAGACTAACATAAAGCTAAATAGGTTTCGATTGTAAAACTTCCCACTCTCTGTCACTGTATAAAAGAAAAAGCACAGGCAAACCCGACAAGCAGCAAAAAGTACACAGGAGACATTTAAAATGTCTTCTACCAGTCATACAAGGTTGGGCTTGCAAGATTTGTGTTTGGCACCTAACGCGGCCTGAACATATTTCTTCCTCTGAAGGGCTACAGTATATTTCACCATATGATGTACAGTGCAGCATGCTTTGCCTGCAGGTCCTGAATGTCAGGCTGTAACTGTGACCATTGACAGCTCTGGGGAGCAAGCGTTTTTTATTACCGACCTTTAAACTGTGACATGCTAAAATTGAACCACTACTCTTCTGATGCCCAGAAGGGCCTCAAGTGAAAATCTATGACAATTCTGTTACCTGAAAATACATTTATGCATGTTTACATTTGAGCGATTTTGAGTGACTTTTAAATTCAAATGTAATCAACATGCTAACTCACAATTGCTATGTGACTGTGCCCTGTTGATATAAAAAGTGATTTTTAGGAATTAAAAATCATGTAGCAATAGTTTAGCATTTGCAAACTTTATATTTTTGGTTCTATTTTGTGCATTATGGCAGTGTCTTTTCCCACAGTTCAATCCACAAAGCGACTTGTTGTCTCGCTGTTTTGAATCTGTAACAAAAATCACTTACTTTTGTATTCTTACTTTTTCCCCAGGGCTGTTTGCGTATTACAACTTCTGAGGATCAATATTAGCTTTCACCCTTGGTATACTCACTTGTTTTGCTGATTAAGACGTTGCTAATATACTCCTGGGTTAGTGTCCCCTTTAACTGTATCCCAAGTGTTTTTAACTCGCAAACATTTGTTGTAATTGGTGCATTTTTGTTTGAATTCCGTCATTCCCCTCCCAGACAACGCTGTTATTGAGCATCGCAGGTTGCAGCGAGGACAGACTCCTTCATCGATTGATGACTGAAGATGGTGTCACACTGAAGCAGGTAATAAAAGTATTTGAAATTTGTTTTAAGTGTGGCCACCACTATCAGGAATAACACTCTCTTCTGTTGTTGTTATTTATAATTATGCACTTTATGATGTCTTTGAATCATCATGGTTTTGTATATCGCAGAATATATCCAAGCAGCACAGGACTGTTAAAGTTATTAACATTTTAGCTTGATAAAGAAGCATGCATGAATCAGAAAATCAAAGATGGTGCCTACTTGATGTTTAAAGGAGTTAACAAGCCACAGACAGAAAGTCTGTCCTGCCAGGGTGCCCTGTTGAGTTTTCTTTTGACGTTATAGCACTTAAATGGTCAAATACACACAAAAAATACTAAAATAGCCATCATGGTGAGTATTTGCATAAAACATAGTCTGTTATGTGTTAAATAAATGCAACATTTGGGATAAAATCAGAAGGCTGACAGTAGATTTGTGCATCTTCTACTGACGTCATTTATTGTTAATCCGACAACAAATTAAAATAAATTACTCACAGATTTTTCGGAATTATGTAAACATTACAAGGTTATCCCAACACTAGCAGGTCTGCAAATGCTTTTAAAAAAAGCAAAAATCTGTGATGTGTTATCTTATGTCTGATACCAAGTTAGCTAGCTAGATTATATGACCCATGTTAGTTTAATGATGCATAATACAAGTCTATCTCTGCGCTCTTTCTCATCTAGAAAATGGTGGGAAGAGGAGAGAAGGGGAAGGTCAGTATAACTGACTATTTTGGAAGGTAATTAAAGGAAATTTTATAGTATCCCATCTGTAAGGGTAAATGTTGGCTTTTGACCAGTCTGGAATCTGTTTGGAACATACTGTAACTGACAAAAACAATGCATAATTGAAAAATGTAACGTTGTAAATTTTTTATTAGAGTTGAGTTTAGAAATATATGCACAAATGACTGATTGTAAATGTAATTCACATGCAATATAAATTTATATATTCCTAATAAACCAAACAAACATTGAATGTTTTGTCATTTTTTGGCCACTTTTATTTAAAGATTAGGTTGGGGTGGGGTGGATAATAGTAAGCCACTTTTTTTTAGGACTACACCACTGCTCAGCACCCACACATGCAGTGTGGTAGCCACATTATGCATCATTATATACGTACCATTGTGAATCAGAGTAAGTAATCAGGTTTGAACACTGATTTATGTACTTGCCCAATAACTAATAACTAATTTTTGCTCATTTTAAATTTAAAAAAGTAAACGAAAGAAAATCAGCAGTGATTTCTTTGGGCTGTTTGTTGTTAGATCTTGTCTCATTTAATGCTGTTCTGAACTGTGTTCCTGATTAAAGTAGGTTTCTCATGAAAGCATTCATGGATTCTTAAGTCACATGATCATGGTCTCATCTGAACATGCCAGTACTTTCAGGCCAGGATGTCAATGTACAGCTTTCATTACAAGAATCGATGACACTCCCATGCATCAAAACCCAAGTTCAGAGTTGGGTACATGGCGATCACATCTACTGTATATGGATCTGCAGGACTGAGTTTACAGTAAGCTAAAGCTAGGTAATAGTACGTGCAAAGTAAAAACAATATACAAACAAAACATTGCGCTATGAAGATTTAGTTTCTCATAGTCTAAATAATGAGAAATACATACTAATCAAACATATATTACTGTTTGGCATGCTGAAGCAGAGTAAAATGACGACCCCAGAGACTCCTGTTGAAAGTCTCTCAGTTGCTTTTAAGTATTCAAAATTATTCTAGTTTCTGAAGTCAAGACTGCCAGCAGCTCAAGTTACAGGGTACATCTTCTCAAGACGAATACAGAGACATGTTTTTCTGGTAATACAGAGTACAAGACACATTGACTCAAAAAAGGGGTGGAGGATGTAGATAAGACTTACGGCACTTCCCACGCAGAGATAATAAAATTGGACTTAAAACTCTCAGAAAATATATATAAAAACAAAACGTTAATTTCAAAAAGTGCTCTTCAAAAGACATTCTCAGAACACTGGCTAATGTTCTCTAAAAAGCCTCTCAAAGTTATCAACAACATTTTTGCTGTAATGTAAGTGTTAGTGTTAGATGTCATTAGAAACATGCTACAGAATTTTTATAGCATTCTTATAACTTATTCTTTATAGCATTCTTATAACTTATAGCAATTATGTTAATATAACACCTAAAAAAACATTTTTTACTTATTGGAACCATTCTTAGAACATAAAATTGCTAGCTGTGAAGGAGGTGCTTATAAAGTCATTGCACACCAATTTATACCATATTTATGTAAAGTACCGATAATGTTTTCAAAGCCTTTTGATCAACATCTGCAGTGTCTGCAGAAACTAGGCTAAGATAATTAAAGTTCTTCAACAACATCAGCTAAACAACACACCTGGAGAATGACTTACCTTCACACTTCTCCAGGATCTGAACAGTTTCTCCCAGCTCTAGAGTCAGACCATGTGACACAGATCCACGAAAACTACAGACCACTGAGGAGAAGAAACAGAGAACAGGAGGATCAATACCAGAAGAATCAACTGCGTTCAAGGATACCGGATTTTGTAGTACATTTACATTTAAATTGTAATGTGTTCCTGTAACACAACTGGTAAACCACAGCCAAGGACATGGGTTTGATTCTAGGAGGACACGCAAACTGACAACATGTAGTTTCAGTGAACTGTGAGTTACTTTGGATGAAACCATCTGCTAGCAGAAATGATTTTTGTCTGCACATTAAACCGGGACTGAAGAGAGTTTTTTTTAAACACATAAGTATATTTGCACGTCACTTTTAATAGATTCAGATATGCTAATTTATCTGTTTATAAATTTATGAAATTTATAACACTTTTCTTTATATCATAACTCTAACATTATTAAACCCTTCAGTTGATTCAGTAGTGACTATAAACAAAAGAATTTGAAGAATAACTATACAGCATTTCTCAGGAGGCATTAACACAAGCTGTACTTCCTGTACACAATGTGTGAATAATGAATCTGTATTCTGTACTCTATTGTACAGATTCGGGGGGATTTAGGGGCTGGTTTAGCTACAATGGCAGTGAAAAAGGGAAGGCCAGCGGTTTCTCTTTTGTTTAGGCATAAGCCATTAAGACAAAGCTACTATAATATTCAGGTCATCTGTAGGCCGTGCGTTTGCCTCTGGGTTGAGCTGAACAAAACATGTCTGTTTACCGTCTATTTTGTGCTGCATTTTTGTGGTCTGTTATAAAAATGCTTCATGGTAGCCAGTTTCTTTCAAAATATTGAACAAAATGACAGATTCAGAAAGCATTTTTATATTGTTTACATATTATGAAATTGATATTATCAATTGTTAATACATAATATGAATTTATTTCCAGTATTTTAAAGACAGATTGAGAGAAAAACATCCTGCTTATATGACATTATATGACACCTAAGAAAAAATGCCCACTAAGCACAAAGCACAATGGTAATACCATGAAATTCTTTACCTACTATACATAATAAGCCCTAAACAGCAAAGTGAAGGGCCTATACAGATAAAAAGTGTTTAATTAAAACATGAACGGTAATCCAAAAACATGGGACGAAGAACAATGGCATACAAGCATAGCACAAACCAGTATGTACATATGAACATCCTAACAATACAAAATACAAGAATCAAAATAAATGACAACAAATAGAACCTTAAACTATATAAAAAACAGGGCATATATGCATTATTGTGTTCAAAAGTCCTAACACCATTTCAGAATGTGTAATTGTCTTTTAACCTGGAAGAATATTTTTCCAAAAGTATGTATATAAAATGTACATGTACAGAAATGAAAAGTGATACAGTATGTTTTCATTAAATCCATTTTAAAATACCTAAAACAAAGAAGTGCAATTTTAAAAGCAGAGATATTTCAAATACATTGCCATGGTAACCTGGAAAGAGAATCCCAGGGAATTATCAAATCCACACTAATGAAAATGGTCATCTGCTGGAAACGATAGCTTTTGTGCATAAGCAGCTATTTCTCTCCACTGTAACCAGTGTTACATGGGAATTGGACCAGACAGGTGCCATTCGTATAAGTCAGGATACTAAAATCACATTTTATAGACTTTACAACTAAAAAATGTTACTTTAAAGTTGACAAGGAATCAGAATTTCTTCAGAATTTTTTCCCAAAATACAAGCTCCAGGTATTAGTGCCCCAGTCTTAATTAATTAGTACCCATAACTTACACAACAAAAAACTGTTTATTTTTTTTTACTGATGTCACTTAGGCCATGCAAGCTATTGAATAATGTTAACCAACAGCTGAATACCTATTTAGGCACTGTTTTAGCAAACTGACATTTGGGCACCATTCTGTTATGCAACACATTTCACAATCCAATGAATTCCCAATGGATAAAGTCCTGCCCTACATTTTCCCTCATGGAATATCCTGTTTAACTCAGAAATGTATCATATTATGAAAGTAAAATAGGTCGCAAATGGTAATTCACATGGACGTAAATGACAAAAAACATAAAACTTTTATGACAAAGACCATAAAAGTGTACAGTAAATGTGTGTGAAATACAGATATCTTGGAAGGGATATTTTTGGATAGTGCCTTCCCAAAATAAAACTCTCCTTATTCTAGATTCAGTTAAATGTTATTTTTTTCACTTGAAATACCCCCCAGACTGGGAAATAAGCCATTCCCTGTCTCTTTCATTAAATTTGGATGAGATTATAATACTCAGACAGCCATACACCCGCTGAAATGCCCGGAACAAAGCTGAGTAATTTCTCTAAATCCATTTGTATTTGTGCAACATGATCCCGCCTGGCCTGTTTTCCTGTGCTGAGTCTGTACACAGGCATTTGATGGGCCCTCTCAAGATACAAAATTGATATCCATGTCTGCTCCTACCAACATCTCATCACAGTACAAACTGTTCACACTGTTACTATGCAACAGGCCTGAACAGCACAGAGCAGAGTGTGTTTTAACAGAGAATCATTGTTACTCTAATAAATGACAGTGTGAAAATCCATCATTGGTTAGGAATAGATAATGGTCTAAATATCACAACAACATCATCAATATGACAATGCATTATGCATTTATACCATAGTCATATGTTATATACTGTACCATAAGTATGGGTATACATTGACAATAGTATAGTTCCCTAACATGCATTTATTAGAATAGGCATAGTTTTTGCCAAAAGAAGTTACTACAGTTTTGTAAAACTGTAATCATAACTTCCAACAAAATACCCAATTTAATATTCATATTATAGCTGCTTCTGTAAAAGTACATTAAATAGGATCTTAAAATGGTAGAAGCAGCTTTATGGTAGAAAAGCTAGAAAAGAAGCTTTCAGAATCCTTTCAGGCTATTTCATATTTTTTATATTATTAACTCAACATGTTTTGCATGAGATTACAAATCCCTCTTAAACTTTCAACCCCTTCCCTCCAACCATCTGCAGAATCTGAAATCAGCTATTTAGTTTGTGTTATCTAAATAATGCCATTCTCAAGACACTACCAAAATATCATCGTTCCATTCTGTTTAACAACTCAGGCAGTTAAACTGTGTCTTTAAGGACTTGTCTTGTTTATTTAATCATTTTTGATGACACTGTGTCATTTGTTATTTGTTTCCAAAAATCCCACATTAATATTCCATGCTTGTCTGGAGACTTCAACTACAGATTTCAAGAAAGCATGTGATCCTGCCAGAGATCTATATTTAGTGAATTATTCAATAGACTATTTGAAAGGTTTTTTATGAGTTAATCTCACTAAAACACAACGTCAAAAACAATGTGTGTTTTGAACATGACAATCTTGGTATTGTAGCCGTTACACTATGCAAGTCAACAAAACAATTCCACCCAGTTTAAGTGTCACAATTCTGAGACTGACGCGTCAGTTTTACAATATTTGTTTAACTATTTCGAGTCTCTTTTTTGTGAATTTACTTATTTGAATTGAAATATTGAAACTTAATATGAAATACAGTTATTTTCTCTTTTAAGACAAGGTGTTTATGTCGTTATATTTTGTCATGCCTTTAAAAGCAATCAGCCCAAGCTGTCTCAGACATGCAGGCTGCATGTACTATCAGGCAAACTATCAAATTAGCAACAACAGTATTAAAATCGTAAGCTCTAACCAATGCTACATTTTAACATGACAGAAACAAATTAGCAGTCAGGTGTCAACTTCAGCAGGCAAGACTTTGATACCTATAGTTAGAAAAGAGACGAGAAAACACATCCAGCAAGGAAATTACATTTTAATTAAGGCAAATAGCTCCTCAAATTAGTGACAGAGTCGTGTGGCCCCGAAGCAAATGATTATGCCCTCTTAGACTAGTGTGTGTGTGCGTATGACTAGTGTGGTTCACAAGGATGTTGTGACAGGCGTGCTAGCTGAGGGCAACTCAACCCGTTAAAACAAGCACAAGAAACAGGTCAATAATTGACCTGAGAGTTTCAGCTGAACTCACATCTGTGACCTGACAGGAGTCAGTCATTATACACTTCGCATCCGCCTGGAGTAACCAATCACATTTCAATCTTGATGCCGTGCGACAACCATGATGTGCTAAAGCTGTAGGCTAAATTAAGATGCTTGCATGTGGGGACTATATGAAGCCATTCTCTTTAATAGATGAGGGCTGTTGGAGCCCACAGGGCTACACCTCTTTTTGTCTTTCTGAATTATCTCCTGTCATGCCAGAAAAACAAACACCAAGCCAAGTGGATCCGTGCTGGTGCGGTTTATATGCATGTCATAATAATCTGCTAAACAAACAGGCAGAAAGAACTAATAAATCTGGGCTTACAGTTTACAGCTTACAGGGGAGGTAACAGTTTTCCTGCTCAGTTTTGCTGACAGATATTTTGAGACATGTACAGCTTAGAAGAGCTACACATATTCAACATATGATTGTCTGATTGACAGAGACATTGTACTGCCTGCCATAAAGCTGCACTCAATCTATTGAACACTAGGTGGCAGCCTCCTTAAAACATGATAGGAAACTTCCTCTTTTGAGGCTTCTAGAGATGCATGATGGCATACTATCATGCTCCTACTTTACACTGTTGCTGCAGTATGTACTGCAGTGTGTAACTATTAGTCAGCTGTAAGCAGAGATAGGCTGTTCAAATATTACATTATAAAATTTGAGCAGTACAACATTTGTAAATAGGGTACATTCAGATAAACTGGGTTGCTTTTAAACACTGACGTTCATTCTTTTTGAAATCATATCACAACATACACCAGATTCACCATGTCAGCCATCACTGAATGAATTCATTCAAATGTTGCAGTCAGACAAGTCCGGATGTTGAACAAACAGCACCACTACGCCACAGTGTTTGGACTCTTTATGAGAATGAATTTACAAATGGCTTCATTCGAGTCTGTGTTTTAAGCTTGAATAAAAAAACATATACAAGGCTAAAAAATGACACACTCCGTCTTTAAATCCACATTTCATGTTACTTGTTTTAACTAGTAAAAAATTATGAAAGACTTGAATTATTGCAGTTATTTTCCTGTCATCAACAACTAAGCAGCATGTGGATTCATTTAACAAATATGACAGTTGCCATAGAAATCAATAATTTCCAAAGACATGAACATCTCAGTACTCATCTCGTTACTACGGTAACATGAACACAGCACAAGTTGATTTATTTCTGAAGAAGAATCATTTAAAGAACAAACAATATTCCTTTTAAGCTTTTCCCAACAAGGTCTATATACAGAGAGAGCTATGGGTTATCATTCCTATTAATCTCAATAGCAGATGTTTTCACATGATGTAGTAATGGCATTTACCAGCAAGTAGCTAACTGGGGCCCTTGATTTTTTCTGAACACTGTTTTTGTCTGAACCAAAGCACCATACAACTACTTGAGCACCATGAATTTGATTCCTACTGAAATCAACTTAAAATCTAACACAAAAGTGGGAAAGAAGATCTTATAATGCCAGGAGGGCGATGATAAACTGAACTGATGAGATGGGAAGCCGGCAGCTGTTGTACATTGTGTTGGCTGTGCTCTCATTTAAAGTGTATTCTACCTGAACACTTTGGACACTTTTGAATCTGGGCATGCTGCCGGCAGCCAGATGAACAAAATGGGCCATTTGCCTGTATCCATTACAGCCTCTGAGGTGTGCAGGGAGTATGTAAAATACCCTTCGATTTCATATGCTGCTCTGAGAACAGAAAAGGTGTTGTTTATGTGACAAATGAGGATGTGACTGGGCGAATGAGGCTGGTCTGAGAACAGTGGGAAGAAATATGTGGTGCCAAGTGGGATTACAGTACCACTTAATTACAGAGTTACTGTTTAACAGTTTTGTCTGACTGTAAATCAGTATTTGTAATAAATGCTACTGTAATAAATGGTATTTTTCACACTGCCAAGACAAAAACACACCTGCTAACAGTGGTATTTGCCAAGGCTAGTATGACTTTTAATATTGCTTGTAATTATCCGCCTTTTTCCTTCTCCATTATGGCTTAACCCAAACGAATGAAAAACATAACACCACTAGAAGAGCAATTAATATGAAGATTGAAATACTACCTTTTATTTTTATGAGAGCCGGGTTAAAGGATCACAAGTATGAAGTCACTCAGGCCTATAACACCCAAACATACTCAGCAGATGGATCCCACAAATCCTTACACTTCCAGACACACACTTGTTTACAGTTTGTCCTGGTGTCCCAATTCAAACCATAAGTGTCACATGGAGTGTCAGAGAATTCGCTAATCTGACTGTGAAAACAAAGACACGTCGCGTACAATACCATCTGCTACACAACGAAAATATTTACATGTGAGATCTCAGTTACTGAAATCATATTTCCAATGTGTCAAAGACACCATTTAACAGCTATTTCTGATTGTACTTTTGTACTTTTGCTTAAAAAATGCTATTCTCAAAATTCAGATGGTTCATGTAAATACAATTTAACCAAACAATTTACAGATTTGAGTTCTTTCGTCTTTTTTGTTGCAAGATATTTTGTTAGTATTTATAGTGTACATTTATCTATGGAGGTTTATTTGCTGTCACTAATTGACATTGTTTGATGTTACATGAAATCTGCTCTTACAAAGAAGTTTCTTACAAAGAAATAATATCATCTGATTGCTACATGTTTAAAATAATGACTCCTAATAGCAACATAAAACCAAATCGACTGCTGGTAGTTTCTTAATGCATGTTTTTTGGTCTTCTTCTTATGTATGATTCATTGGTTTACATTATTCAAAGTATAAAGCTTTGCTTCTATATTTTTTAAATAAGTTGCAAACTGTGTTTTACATTGACCTTAAACAGCATTAGCTGTTAGTTAGCTTGCAGTGTAGCTACCAACATAACTTAAAGTTGTTAAACCAGAGTCTAAATGAGTTTAAATAGTATTTAAGTAGCTTTTCATTGTTTATATGCAACAATCAACAGGGTTCGGCAAGTTCACAAACAAATATACAAGCCCAGCTCCATGGCATCATGGGTAACTATGTCAGAGCAGACAACGGTTAACATACAAAGCCAGATAAATGCTGCCTTAATCTGCTCATGCTACAAACAAAAGCCATGCAGCATTCTGCATTTAGTGTAGCTATTCAAATCTATCCCCCAAATCTAGCAGCCTGTCTGTGTGTCTCAACCTCAGAGTTGGGCCGAATTGTAAAACCTCAGTATACTCCAGCATTCTTGAGTTACCGTCATTCTTTTTCTTTGTTGGAGGCTTCCACTTTTTGTATTGTTGTCCTAAACAGCCCTTATGCATTTTCACTTTATTAAATTTGATTCCGAGGAGGCAGTCCGAGTCACCATTTTAATCAAGACATCATTTCATCATTACATTTGGGGGACAGAAGGTGACGGTCGGTGAGAGAGCAGAAAGGGATTTAGCGCATTTGTGATAAAACGCGGATACTATAATTTGGCTTGGCTTTATGGGTAATCGTTCTGAGGTTTCCAACCTTACTGAGTCATCACTGTTAAAGATTTGGAAATCACTGCATCCCACATATGTGTTTTTAGCATATAAAGTGGGCAGCACTGATTTTAGCATGCAGACAAGGCTCCAAAGGTGGGGCTGCTTTGTTATTGCTTAGTTAGTAGTGCTTGCTAAGTATAAAACGTTCTGCAAATCATGTATATCTTTCATTTTATGAAAAAACTACTTTAAAAACAACATTTATCATATCGCTGACCAATAACTGACTATTATAATTACCATTATCGACCATGGACACATACATCCCATTACTTTATTATAAAAACATTAAGTTTTTATAATAAAATCAGCTGTAAAGAAAGTTTCCTGTTGTTCCTAACTTATAATGCGACTGACGCTAAGCCATTACACGTATGCCATATATTACATTTTAACAAGGACTTGGTCGTGGTTTCATTATCAATATAATGTACTGAAAATGGAGGCTTAATGATTTAACTTAAAATTAGCATTGTTATTATTGGATATTACTTTCAGCATCTGCAGCCTCAATGCAGAGACTAACAATAATGTTTTTTTAGCGTTTTAATTGGCTAAACATGGACAATGCCTCTATCATGTTTTACCCCTTTATAGTAGGTGAAGCAAATAATTCTGCAAATCTGTGTGAGACAAACACTATATTAGTGTTGCTGACGTATAATGTGTCCATAAATTCTTTTATACAGTATCAATGTTAATAGGTTACATAATTATATGAATGGAGGGAAAATATATATTAGGTGCTGTGTGTTATAGTACGTGCAGCACATATCTCACCTTATTTAAACACTTTTTACCTTCTGATAACATCATTGTACCGTGATACCATCTCTGTTTTTCTTGCACTAAAAGTATAAACAGTGTTTATCTGTTAAATATCATTTGTGTATTTTTGAACTAACCGTGTTATCAATCCAAGCCTGCATGGAATCCCACATACCAACACTCTATAGACTAAACACAATCTATGAAAGCATTTAACAAAACATCATTCAGCCTCAGACAAGGCTTTAGGGTTTGTGTGATACCAACTCTGAATTACTGACTATACATCAAACGAGAGTCAAGCTTATGATGTGTTTGCGGTCAGAGTTCCATATGACCAGATCATGTGAGCACCAAACCACTGCCATTAAACTGTGATAATTCTAGTAGGAAAACAGTTTATATTGACGAACACCAATTGAAGATGTTTGACATTGAAATATTACAGACAGATAAAAATAGCTAATTCCAATCGCTAATTCAACTGCTAGATAGACTGGCACGCTGCACTAAAGCAGATGTTGAAGTATTTGACGCCATTGGTGTTGTTTTGTTTTTTGTGGTGCTTATTTTCTTTCATCTGTTTAAATTTCCCATCAAGGGATCAAAAGCTTTGCTAATTGAGTATTTGAAAGTATGCGTGATTACACAAATGAAATGCTTTTTGCTAGAGCACATATGGGAGAAACAGTTACGTCAACCCACTCAATGTTCTCTGCATATCCATCCACAAAATTAACGACAAGCACTATTCTTAGTATGGAAATTATAAACACCCTCAAACCATTTAAATTTATTATGATTACATTTACGTATTGGTGTACCTATTTATGTCAGGATTGGTTCTAAATCTGCCTAAAGCTTCCAGACCTAAAACGCTGAAATGTTAAATCTCGTAACCATGAAATCCTGAAGAACCGAAGGGGTCAATAAGTTAACCATTGAAAATCACTCCTGCAGCAAGACTGATTGGTTTAATTGATTTTGCTTCCCATTTCATTTGAGTGAACAGTGAGGTCTTTTGGCAGTACAGATCAGAACAAAAGCTGCATTATAAAGGATTATGTTGGATTAGCGTGAGGGAATTCTGATGGACAACAAACCCAGCCTGTCTCTAAACAGGTGAAAAGCAGAGCTAAGAGAAAGAGAGGGCATATAACATAAACAGAGCCCCTTTCTATGACCTGCATTATAACTGCATGTGTAAATAAAATTCAAAAATAATTCAGTAAACAAATACAGTACAAATAAAACACAATGCAGCTCAAATCTCTTTGCGTACAGACTCCATTTTCACTTTGTTTTGAAACACTGCATTTTGTTTTTTAAAAGCCTTCATTTTTATTTATAATTAAACTTAAAAAAACTGTCATTGACTAGAGTGTTCAGCATTTAAATTGGAACTAAGAATGATGATGTTGAAATTCCCTGTGAATAACTGATGATGTCATTAGGCCCTCCTGCCTCAGCTGCTGATGTCAGCTAGTTCCTCTGGCTTATATTTGTTAAAAACCCTCATTATTTTTAAGAAATTTCCTGGTTTTTTTGTTTTAATTTAGGTACTCTTTGCTTTTGCTCATAAATACAGAACCAGAAACTTTTTAAATGGTTGTTTTACCAAAAACATTACTTTTTAACTGCCTCGCAGTTTACCTGTGTTCAGTTTTATAGTAGGACATGCAAATCTAGCTCTGAAAAACAGTTTTAGTCCCATAATTCTATCTGTCACTTGAGTGTGGCAGATAATGCTTTAGTAGAATATGGAGAGAACTGTATTAAGCACAGGCTAATTCTGTTGCTTTAAACACCTTAAGGTTACGATGTTATCCTAAACGCTAATTGAGTTACGCAGCTAGAAACAAGCGACACTGTGTGATAAGCTCAAGCCCTTGCCAGCAGAGGCAGTTAATGGAAAGTGTCAATGTGTGTTCGAATCTACATAGTCTGTAGGGTTCTAATGGCATCAACTTATGTCCATACTGTACATACTGTATGCAGAATTGTGTTCTCTATTGACAACTGTCCTCAAAAATGACCTCTACTAGCACTGGGCCTCACATCCTGTCTATGAAACAGGTGTAAATATGGGGCAGTAAATGTAAAATCAAGCTTACTGCAAAACAAAGATCCACATTTTTAAGATTTAACGAGAACTAAAATAATGACCAATTGTGCCAAGACTTAAGATTTATATTATAAAATCCTTGTGACTTTGTGAATTCCCTGTGTGACAACTTGCCCCAGTATCCCCATATTTAAAAGTTAATGAACCATAAGCATATAAAAACCCATTCAGAGATATGTATTTAATAGCTTGTTTTTACAGCCCACCAAAACAGGTGGTTTATATAGCAAACATGAAATGTAGATATACCTACAGTAAGACCTTTTGTTCAGTTACTGTCAACATTTAAGGAAGGAGAAAACATACAGGCTTGACAGTAGGCGTAAAGCTCTGCTCCTACTAGTCACCACTACAAACTAGTACAGCTCACTCATAATGGGTGGGGGAGATATGGCAAATTAGCTTAGTTTAAGAGGAATAAGCACCTTCCCTCAGGGCCCTGTTAGAGTCAGTTAATCTGATCAACTTACTGACCTGGATATGCCCTGGATAACGCGCAACAGTGGCTGTGAGAGGGCGAGCGAGCGCATGCAACACACTGATGAATCTGTATTGCGAGTTGCCGCCAACATGCTACTGTTCCACTGCACTACTCTTCTAATGGACACATTATGCAATCAGTAGACATAAGAGGACCTTGGGCGGTCTGATTTTGTGTAATGCTAATAGAAGTAAGCCTCTTGTTTTCTGTTAGCCTACAAAATGACAGTTAGCATACAAACAGCAGGTGTGCTGCAGCAGTCTGGTTGGTTGGTTTTTTGTAACTGCTCAGGTACAATGACGCTTTTGTGGAGAAATGGCTAGGGGAATAGTCATAAAATGCAACATAAAAACAAAGACAAATATTATATATGGTGACGTGTGTAACAACCACACAAAAGCACACAAAAGAACAAAACGCGATGTTCCAAACACTCTCTCCATCTGCCATTGGCTGGACAGACAGATAATCCCCCCCAGCCTAACTAATTTAGGCTGCTCAAAGGAACCACAATTGCATTTGTTTTGGTGCAGCTGGCACAGAACTCATATACCTTACCTTTAACTATACCCAATGCATTGTTTATCAATGCCTGTTAAAGTCAAACATACTGAAATGTTAAACATGTATGTGCTGCATATGTTACTTTTCTTAACACTGGATGAAGTTGTTTGTGATTCAAACATAATATTACAAGTACAAATGTCTCAAGTAAGACAAAAAATATCCTGTTTAAAAAATACAGTCCAGAAGAATGAAGAATTCAGCTTTTAAAGCCACTAAGCACACACTTGAGAAGGACCCCATGTTTCTCAGAGGCATCAGTTACTATCCAACAGCCTGTAGCTGCCGAGCTGATTGGCTGACCCACCTAATGCTGTGACATTACAGGAACAACAGTCAGCCGTGAGGAGGAATGTGCCACGCAAGCTTTCTGGACTGAGTGTTGTCAGATTTTGCTTTTGTCCGTTCGCTTGTGTTTTGTGTTGGGGGAAGGGTCAGGCTATTCATTTTCCAGGAGCTACATCCTTTGAGGGGTCAACCTGTTCGAGCAGGGCCTATCAGATGTCCCACATCTGAAATAGCGCTGTCTCACTGAGAGGGCTGCTTATCTGAGGAAACTTTCTGCAAATCTGTGCAGAAGATCAATTTAATTTGTTTTCTTGTTTACCATTTGCCTTTTTTCCCTTGAGACATTTGGGAAGAGAAAATGATAAAGATAGACACCCACCTTCCACAGAACCGGGCAGCATTACCACAGGCTTGAGATCTGAATGATGATGTACCTGACTGTTACAACATAACCCACCCACAAACAAACTGTGGTCTTGTTTATGTCCTCCTAGTCTTGCTTGTACAGCCACATAAGAAACAGGTTACCCGGAACAATGGTCGGTTCTGAAGTTCTGTGGTCATTATACAAATATTACAGTTGACCGTAGAATGCCACAATTGACCAATCACAATCAAGTGTTCCACCTTGTAATAACATATGGGCTCCTAACAGTGCTACCCCAATGACTTTGGTACTGATTCTTGTGGTGATACAGTGAGCAGCAGAACCCTGACAAAGGCTGGTCTTGTCACATCACGAATCATGTGGCGTGGTGTGGAGGATGGGCTGGTGCGTAAAAGAAGCTAGTGTGTGATTACAGATATTCTCTCTCCCTACTAGCACTAACTCTCTCATCCCGCACTGTTGTGATATCATCAGTCGCAGTCACATGGGACTGAATCCCCCATGCATTTCACAACGCATTTGGACAACAATGCGTTGTGAAGTGTTGTGTGAATGAAATGTGTTTCTCTGGCAATATGACCAAAACCTATATTACCGTAACAGTATTTAAAAAATGAATGGTATATATATTAACCACATGGCAAGCCAGTGAAAGAAATTATATATAATTTTTGTATATAAAAAAATAGAAATTCTGATTGGATGAGTTACATCTGAAGCTGTTGCAAGAGAAAACATAATAAACAACAACAATAAACAGGTTAGAGCAAATTTGTATTCTGTCAGATCCTGAAGGTGCCTAGTAACTGTAAATAACATACTGTAAACTTTGTTTCATCTTGACTTGTTTGGGAAACATACTGTTCCTTATTTTCCCATTACTCTATGTTTTCCTGTTACTGATACATGTAAACAAGATTTAGCAGTTCCGCCCACCAATACCTGCCTGCAGAAATCTACTGCCATAGAAGTGCAGATTTATCTGTCTCAGAGGAACAATTTTGCACTTTTGGCATTTCTCTGACGTACAAGTATTTATGTTTATGTAACTTTATATTTGCGCAACAACACCACACTGCAATTAAAAACATTTACTGTTTAATGACTGTGGCGTAACTCACAACAAAATGTAAGAAAAAATTGATCCTCGTCAAAATAATTAGCAAATCTTATCACATCGCTCTTAGCTGCTGAAAAGCTCAGTTAATTAGTCTCTCGGTTAAAATGTATTCCCTTTTTACTACAAGTCTGAAAAAAACAATCATAATAAGAACGTCAAACAGACAGTTGGTTTGGCCTTTAAAACACATGCACAGAGATGTGATGACGTGGGTGTGTGTGAGGGGAAAAACCCCATGTGAAAGCAAAGTGCATTCATGCATGCCAACACAATTGGGACAAGCGAACAAAATATTGCAGCTCTCTACTTCTGAGTGCATGCGAATATGCCTGATGCTAATTTTAGAATTTTGTAGCTTTTTGATGTTACACTGTAATTCCACCATATAAGCGGGATTTCTGTTTTGCTCTGAGCAGCTTATCCAACAAAATGACTACGATAATAGGTTAGCATTGAAGTTCAAGACCTCATTGAGGGCAACGTCATTAACAGTACACGCATGACAAAGAAGCATGCAAGGGTTTCCTGGAGGGTCTTGTGGCTCAACCCTTCCATCGCATACAGGGATAATGTGTATAGTTAAATCACTTCAAAATGCTTTTGGCTAAAAAGAAACATCAAAACTGCAAATGCTCTGAGTGGCAAAACTGCTAAGCGTTTTAGAGGATGCATGTTGAAACAAGACATTCTCTGACCTGGGGAAAGGTGGTACATTTTTCATAAATATGTGCAGTATGTTGAATATGTTAAGAATATGTTCAAATTTGTGTTTGCAGGGGATGGATGATACAAAATGAATGTTCAATTCCCAGTGTGGCCTTTTGGTAGAGAGGTTATTCTAAAAGGCCATTACTTTGTTTTAGTCACAGACAGACATATTATAAACTGATACAATAAAGAACAGGAATAAAGGATGTTGCCAGAAACGGAAATAATTCATAACAGACTCAGTAAACACAAAGCTCGTGCACACAGAAAGTGACATCCTGAGCTCTGCAGTGCAGCAGAAACAGATAGGATGACATAACCGAATATGCCTCTGCCATTAGATGCAGCGTCTGCCACCCAAGCCAGCCGGGGATGTCTCTCTCGTACCTGTGTCTAATTCAAATGAAACAAACAGAAGATGTTTTGCTGAGTCTGTTGGCAGCAGTTGTTATTCCCCTCGCACCTGCAGCCTCGTGGAATCAACTTTTTATTGAGGTCAATGGGAGCTGGTTTAACTCAAGGGTATAAAAATTAATCTTGGGAACCAGGTGGTACTGTCTTATTGTGCCAACTAAGGAAAGATAAAAAAAGAAGACCAGCATCCTTCAGAGAAAACAAGTGAAAAATCAAAAGAGCCTAAAAGACCCAGCACCTTCTGCAAGCAGATTCCCTAAAACTGTCTCCAGGCCCCTCACTCTTTCTCTCAGCCTTTTTCTGTCTCTCTTTCAGTCTTAGACTGAGATCTAGCTCTACACTGGCTTTCCCAATCAGCTGTGAATGAGGAGACAGGCCACCGTGGCCGCTCACAATCTGTCAGGCTCATCTAGGCAGCTCTCGTGCTGCAGTTAATGAGGTCAGAGGAACTTATCTGCAGATGCCAAAACGGCCACATCTCCTGCTGTCTGATGCCCACGTGATGTCTTTTCATCTCAGGCGATGCTCTCTTTCTTCAGAGGGAGTTTCTCCACAATGGATTTCTGTGTTGTTATACTGAAACATGATGTATTGTGTAATTTTATAGATGAGATGGGAAATTGCATGGTAGTTATGCATCACAACAGATCTTAAAAAAACACCCCCATATTCTTCTTACTCTTGTGACCATTAAAACCTTGTTTAATTGGTATTTCAAGACACTTTAAAGAAAATCATTTTACCAGTATTACCTTAGCACATGTCCAAACTGCCACAAAAAATATCACAGTATCCCAAAAAACTAAATTTCACCAAGAAACTTATTTTAATTACTGGGGTTGAAATGTGTTGTGTTTTGTTTTATACTTGAAAAGTAGTTCCATTTTTGAAGGAAATTCTTTTTAATCCCTGTTTTAATAAACTGTTTAGTCTATACAGTATTTAGTGTAATGAAAATTAAAATTTACTGTAAAATGTAATGGAATGATGTTTAGTGCAGACCCCAGCTTCATAAATAATTCAAAATGTATTTACCATACTGCAATTCATAATGATACCCTGTAACAAAATCTAAAAGTACGGATGACAGCAGTTAGCTTTTTTATGGATGTGTACGAATACAATCAGGCTTGCTTGCATACTTTCCCCCATTCATAGGTGCCCAAAGATAGCGTTTCTACAGGATTAGTGTTCAGATGGTGACTCCTTATAGTAACTGGAGCAGTGGGCTAATCCACCATTACCCAGGCTTAAAGTCACTGTTATCATTGACCTCTCTATACACTTCGGATAATGTAAGTCCAATGATCAGCAGATATACACTAAACATGTAGACGTCACCACTGCATCTTGTTGAAACGATGTACTGTAAGGTCAAAAAACAGAGTAAGGTCAGTATTGATTTTTTCAACAACTGTAAATAAGTTTGATAGAAATCACAAACCACGAAATGAAATAAAACCTTTAAAAGTGGATTCATTGCTGCACATCGAGGTCAATGGAATTCAGTTCTATAATTTACATAATTTCGCCATAGCACCATGTACTTATTATAAGGTCAACCCTTTGGAGCAGCCCAAAGTTAAGCATCTTGCTCAAGGGCATAAGTGTGGTAGCTAATGGCTTTCTGTAGGGGTCAAACCAGTGAACATGTAGTTACAATTCCTGAGCCTTAACCACTACACCACACCAACCAAAAGGAAATGCAAGCAAGTCATGTTACACTTTAGTGTCATATTGTCTACTAAGACAATCAAAAAGCCCTTTACAATGACTTGTTTCAATATTCAAAAGCATGATTTCCTCTTCCTTATGCAAATGTCCGCGAAAGCAGAAAGGCAGCTTTGTGAGCCAAGCGCATTTCATATTGTCATGGCCAGTAAATGGATTACTTAAAGTGTGTCCGGGTGTGTGCTGAGAATCACGCTGGGAAACCATCCTGTCCTGCAGTGTGCAGGCACTTGGCAGGGCCCGAGTGCCCTTCGCCATCCGAGCCTGCCGCCCAGAAGAACAAAAGCCAACTGCATATCCCAAGGTGCTGAATCTGGACAACCCAACTCTCTGGTGCAACTTCCTGTTGCCAATATTTTTGGGGATTGCCTGAGACACTTGATAAAATAAAAAATGCACTTAGTAACAACAACAAAAATACAATTTGCAGCACAAGAGTGAGGTGAGGATGTGTTGAAAGGGGTTTAGGGGGTTTTGAAAAAATGTTCATGGGTACATTTGGAACTGGGATGGATCTCCTTGCTGAAAAGACCAGCATGTTCTGTTTCGGATGGTGCTGTGTTGTCATCCGCACCAGGTTTTGTAACTAGCTTAACCAACAAGACTTCTTTGGTGAACCAGCTATACTAGCTAAGTTTTGCTAGTTAATAGCATAGCAATGCTGGTCCACCAACGCTTACCAGCCTGAATCAGCCCTGAAATTTAATGGTGGTCCAAGTTTTTCAATATGGATAAATTTATGAAGATGCTGTCTTCAATTTAGCCAAAACAGTGTGTTTCACAATCAAATAGCAAATTGCTCTAAATCACCTTAGCATGCATCTTTTGTCATGCCGAGACAAACAAATGAGAAACCGATCCTAAGCTGTGTTCATTGTAAATGCATTTAGATGAATTCTGCTTTTGTCTTGTCATGTTTAGGGACGCTTGACAAGTGCAAAAGGCCAAAATAACTGCAGCCCACAAAAAACAAAAACAGAAAGAAAGAAACCAAATAAGAAAGCCACAAACACATTGAAAGATTCATTGGCTTGTTCACTCTGGTCTCTAAGAAAGTAGATGTGAGACTGTAAAGGGAGGATATTGGATACTGGAATTACAAAGGCGAGAACACATGGAAAAGAAGGTGGAGAGAGCAGACAGCAGTTATTGGATGGAGGCAGATAAATCCCCATGACCAGATGGTGCTGGAGCATTCACAGATTAGCAGCCGAGCTAAAGCCTGAAACACATATAAACACGCACACGCAGGTTTGTTTCACTATGTTAAGGAGGACATCTCATAGACTTCCACTGTTGTTATACCAGTCTAATGATATTTCCTGTTCTTATGCTACCTCTACCCTTAAACCTTTACACAAACCTGTTACCTGTTTTTTTAGATGTAAACTTTTACAAGGTTTGGCTGATTTATGACCCTTTGTACTAGTGTGGACCACCTAAAATGTCTTCAGCAGACGACTCCTGTTCGACTTCTGAGGTTCTGATTTTGGCCAAAAAAGCAATATTGAGTAACTATAGGTAAACAAGGTTTCAAAAAAATGGTTTCTCTGGTTAGCTGCCACTTGCAGGTCTACAAATGACCGGAAATTATGCATGAACGGGCACGTGCTGACGCAGCAGGGTGGAAATCTTCTTGACCTCTCTGTTGTACACATGCATCGTGTGTCAACGTCCTGCTATCCTCAAACTGTCAGTGTGTCTCTTGTATCCCACATCCCATCTGTCATCTCAATATTCATGTGCCACTTCCTGCTTTGTGATGTTTATGGAACACATCCATAGTTTTTGTTTAAAATAACATCTCAATTAGCACATTTCATTTAATCCTGTTATGATGTTTGATCAATCATATCATTGATCTTGATCATGATCTTGAATAACTACTTATTAAGAGAATCTTTGATGGCACCATTAAACAAATTATTGAATTCAAACCAGCACACTTTAACCCCATTAAATGTCAAAGTCAATGCAATTTAATTAATTACATTTCATTAAAATTTTACTTCATTTGTTTTAAAGGTGACATGAATGTTGAAGGCCACCAGCAGCACCAAATCATTCTGCAAAAATAATTTTCACATCCTGCCTTCCATTGGTTGGGCCAACAACTTGTGTCACCCTGGACTCATGCTATTGGTTGATCAAATGTTGTTATGCTGAACCACCCAATCAGAGAAATGCCTCAAAAGCCCCACAGAGCCATATTGATTATAGTCTTTAGGCTACTCTCTGCATGGCTCACTCTCTGCACATTAAATCAAGACATGAGAAAGTATTCTAAACTTATGTTAGTGTTTTATTTTGTTGGTTTTAGTTTTAGTTTGCATATTAGTGGCCGCTTTTCTTTTGCATAAACAACATGAATAAAACAGATATTGAATTATAATTCTATGAATATATAAACACTCCTGTTGCAGCTGGCTTTGATGTCAACAGCAGGAGCTTTATCATCAAACAGGGAGGAATGTTGGTAAGATTTGCACTAATGCCATTTGATGTTTGCTTCTTTAGAGCTAATCATAAGCAATAGTTTGGTAAACTCATGCTAGTCTCAGAGTTTACAAATCGGATCACTCAGATGCTACAATCTGATTGGATGAGCCGTGTTTAAAATGCAGACAAACACATTTTAAATCTTGCATACGTTTCTAAATACAGCTGTCTATGGTAACTTGTAATATCTACTGTAGCAATTTGTGCAATAAAAAAAACTAAGTGAGCAATGTGAGCACATTTAATAGAAACAATATGTTCAAAGGTGGATCCACTCATAATTTAGATCATTTTAAGAGCAACTGATGTTAGTCAGGGCACACTGCAAATAAAACTGTAGTACTGCAGACTCAAGTAGTGTCAATAAAATTTGTCATGCTCTCTAGGGTCCTAGAACATGTATAATCTATAGCTTTTTTGCCTTGTTTACCTTGTTGACTTATCAGTGCATTTAAATTATACAGTTTGTGCACATACAAGGTAAAATGTGAACACACACAAATTGTATACCGTACCTTGAATACACTGTAGGTCACTATGAATTAAAAGGGTCTTACAAATACACAGAACATAAATGTAATTTCAACAACACGTGTACCAGAGATTTTTTGTACATTGGAAATTTGTGAGGAAACACAAATGTTTTCAACAAAAGCCAAATTTTCTTTAGTGAATTCTAAGTTGTGGACTACTTCGGACTAAATAATGGACTATATGAATGAAATCTTATTGCTGTATTTGTAATATGGTTACCTTTTTCTATCCGTGTTGGAACTGTGACACGTCTGTCAGCATTTAGCCCTATATGCACTGAAGAAGGGAAGTTTAAAGAGGAAGTCTAAACTCCATATGGGTTAGCACATCTTGTGTCCTTAGGGGGCTTGTGGCCTTTGACACTGTTGACAACAAAATGTCTGCTGAACTTGGTCAAACATGCTAAAAAGTCTCAACTCCATCTGAACTGTGGGTTGTGTCTAACGTGCTGAAAGCAGAACTATATAACCAAAACCCATATCTGGTTGCTCTTGGAATTCATGCTCACCTCCAGCTTTGGTTATTGCAATGTGGGCATGCATCATAGCACACCTCCTATTTTTGAGGCGAGGAAATGATGCTTGTGCCACACTGTTGCCAAACCGTATCTATGCATTAGTGTGCATAGTAAATCAGACTCCAAACCAGCCACAGCACAGATCCATTAGCATGGGGACAGCTGGGAATTGGGTCAAAGTAATTGCCCATCAGTCGAAATGTGAGAAGGACATAAAAAGAAGAGAGGGTGAGAAAAAAGAGAGCTTTACAGATGTGCGAAATGTGAGAAAGCAGGGGATGGTGGACAGGAAATAAATCCTTAAAAAAGAAACATTTATAGAAGAACAAACTAAGCAGAGGAAAGGAATACTGTATGCTACATTTAGATGAGGCATGTACAGCAGTCGTTAATTTACATAATTTACAATAATTCTAAGGGTAAGTGGCTGAGATTGCGTTTTCTATACTCTCTATTAATGTCATGTTACTAAACATGTCACTAAAGATATAGACTCCAAACAGTTCATCTACTGACTGTCTGATGCATACCGTTCACAAAAATGTTTTTTTTTTCTTAAAGGAACCATCTGTTTGGCTGGCTGCTTGCAATTTCCATGAGGTGGTGGTGGAGGTCCGATCAGTAATCATGCAGCTACAATTTGAAGAATTGTACTAATCATTAAATTTGATGAAGTTTGTGTGGATTTGGGGCATCAAATATTTAAAAGACACAAATTTTCTGATTACAAAGAAACTCATACAACTCATACATGTACATATCAGCTAATTTCTTAAATATTATGTGTAACTGTCTGTGTTCAGTACTGTATTTATTTATTACAGACTCAGTACAGAATTTATTTTTCTGTCTGCCTCTTTTATGAGTTCAGGAGTTTAGTCTGACTAGCCATACAATGAATAGGTTAAATATACTTTCATCTTTGTGATTGGTAATGGTTCTTGTAAAGGTGAAACACTAAAAATAGGTAGACCACACATACAGATGTCAGCCAGAAAGACCATTTCATACACTGTCACCATTATCAAAGTCACTGAGGGCTAATCAATAAAAGTCTTTCAAAAGACAAAAGTGTCTTATTTTAGCAGCTGACTTCAGCCTTCTATTTTGGGCTTAGAGAAAAGGGCAGCCCAGCGATTTTTAGCAGAGGAAAAATAAATCGGTGAACTGGCCATCAGCACATTTAGAATGTTCTAGAAAACAGTGACACTGATACTGGTGAGAGAACAGGTCTTGCTTTAGGACTTCTTAGAGAACAAAGGGTTTGCTTATATTGAGGTTATTGTTTTTTCTTCACCCTGTGTATTAAACCTTGCTGTGTGCTATATTGTCATTAATGGATCTATTGGAAATAAAGGTTATCTCTTTATTATCTCCATTGTTTCTCCTAGAATAGATTATATAAGATTTAGCCTTTATAAATGAAAAGACTAAATTGATAATTCGTGGAGAGATGCTTAAGTCTCTTGCTTCTTCCTCCAAGATCAAATATTCGGACCTATGCCCTTTACATTCATTTTACAGCTCTATGGTCTTATTATACACTCTAAAAAATAAAGGTTCTTAAATGGATTGTCAGGCTGTATGTTACATAAAGCATGTGTTACATTTGTAGTGCAAAAGGTTCTACAAACTATAAAAAGTAAGAAATGGTTCTTTAAAAAACCTTATAAAAGATTTTTTGGGAAACCAAAAACAGTTTCTCTATGGCATCACTGCAAAGAACCTTTTCAGCATATATAAGTATTAATGCAAACAGATGGTTTCATTTTGTAATTTTTATTTCTCCTAAGTAACTTTAGAAGAACTACCTAATAAAAAGTTGCTTGAAAAAATAAAAAGGACTGAACTTGAGCAAAAAATCCCTCTAGGATACTCTAAATCATAGAGCTGGTTGAGGTGAGGTGTGCTATTTTAAAATGACTGCACCTCTAAGTTTCACCTGGTAAAATGTGACTGACAATGGTCTTGAATCAAGGGCAGAAAATATCATAAAAAGACCTGGCTTGCTTAAATCTGTAAGCAACCACATAGCAAACGCTCAGAACTCCCTAGCAACCATCCAGCGATCCCACAGCAACTGCACAGTAAATTGCTAAAACCCCAATAACTTTCCAATGTCTGATGCTAATCTATAGATGTTCCACCACAGAAGGTCACTGCACAAATGACTGAGCAGTTTGACAGGGCCTTGCTCAGTAAACCATGCTAATTTCTGATTGGCTCATCAGGGTTGTTATGGTAATGCTGGAATCCCTCTGCCAGAGTTCCACAGGGCTGGCTTCTGTTTCACAGTGGTTGCCATAACAACAGCGGAACTCTCTGATAGAATCCCACAATGCTTAGGGCCCTTCTGCTGGGCCAGTCTACAAGGGGGATGACTTACATCTTTATGAGAGGAAGCAAGATGCAGCAATTCCACACATTTTTAATATGCAAAACAGACTATAAAAAGCACATTTTCCACATGTAAATATATAAACATTTATTTTGTATGTTTAAGACAGTATAATAAAAAACTACTTAAACTATTTGTGTAGTGTATAGCACTGTGCACAGTACGCACACTTTATGTATGGGATACCGAGATAATCTACTACATTTGCCAAAATTTACAATAATGTATATCTGCCTGGACCCCATGCATATGCAACACATTTGGGTCCTGTGACAACAATACAGTATAATCCTGTTAACAACTTTTATCATAGAAAATGTGTACTGTTCTATTTACTATTTAAAACGATGTATGCAGTATACAGTATTCAGTAAGTTAGCATTCCATTGAGATTATAATCTTGGAAAACATTCCATAATGACCCTCTTAATCAGAGATTATATGCACCACCAATCACCAAAACATGCAAAGTACACACAGCATTGGAAAACCAAACTGAAATTCTGAAAATAAAAGCCAACTTGAAGTTTTAATTTCACACAGTATTGAGGGATGATCAAAGGCAATGGTAAATTATCAACAGCAGGTAAAACTTTCAACACCAGACTGTGTTTGCACAAAACCACCACTGTGGGTGTCCAACCAAATCAAAAGTCTACTACTACTACAAATTCCTTGTCAAATTTTCTTCTTGTGGTGAAGCTCACTGATTAGTGATAGTCTCCTGACATCTGGCTCACGACAGAAAGACTTACTCACTGAGGACAACGGCAAACAGAAGTGTTTGACAATGATAAAATTCCCTGAAGACAAAGTGCCTGTAATTTACTTCAAATCGGGACATTATGGATGTGAGAAATGTTTTGAGATTTGATCTGAGATTTAGCTTTGTGACTGAAAGAGATCTAATCAAATTGTTCAGCTGGAGCACGGAATTTCTGGAGAAAAGCTTAGCTCAGGATAACACTCGGGTGGATGTTTTACTAATTAACTGACAGCTGCGCCGTCGGGCTGTTCAGAAGTGTAAGGTTTGGCCGGAGGAAAAGGTAAATAGAGAGGATTCCGTTGCACCACTTTCACGGTGATTATGTCGCTATTGACATGAGACATGGGATTTTGTCAAAAAGACGTGTTTGTGAAGTATCTAACTGAGGATTTCCTGAAGCTTTCTGGGTGTTAGAGAAAGCATGGTAAACCTATTTGCTGTCAGACCTTCTCAGGTATCAATCCTTGTGTTGAACAAGGCATTTGTGTTCAGCACCTTGGACAGCGCCTCCTGTAAATCGCTCTGTTCCTGTTTCACCTTTATTGGATCTTCTAATTCATCTGCTGTACTAAGTTCTAATGATTTCAATGTCATTAAACCATATGGTGGAGTCCTTAAGTTTAATTCCACATTGAAAATCTAGTATTCAAAATCTAGTACTCATACCTACACATAAAAAGAAACAACAAATGTTAGAATTTAAAATGAATCTGAAATATTTAAGATTTCTTGGTCATTAAGCAAATTTGTTGCATTAACTTCTTTGTACAAAAGGTCACTTCTTTGTAAAAAAGGTACAAAAGCTTCCTTGTTTCCAATAAACCACACAAGATGTTCTTTGGAATATTCTTTAATTATACTGGGATAACAGATCACTACGATTTTGCACACTTTGGGTCAACTCTGCATGTTGACATTTTAACTTTTGGGCCCCACTATAAGTTTTAACGTCCATTGGAGGAAATATCTGAAATATTGCCTATAATGTTTATTAGGTTTTCTGTAACAATTCATATAACAAAATAGTTACAGTACTTTACAGTACAAACAATACAGACCATAAATTACACTTATAAATTATAAACCATAAATTATTTAAATTGATCTACATTCACTAGCATTTTCTAACATTTATTTGCATCTTATTTGATTGGAAACTGTAAATATGATTCATTACTTTAGCAAAAACAACATTCTAATCAATATATCAATATATCAATATATCAATATATATATATATATATATATATATATATATATATATATATATATATATATATATATATATATATATATATATATATATATATATATATATATATATATATACAATAATCCTGTCTAATTACATTTTAAACAAGAAATTTACAAATAATGACGGAACAACACAATAGGTCTGTTGTCATGTTGTCACATTTCTGTCTTATTGCATGTGAATATTATTGATAATATTATAGACTAATATAATAATATTATAATACTTTAATATTGACTAATATTATAGATGTGGGGCAGGTCCAGGCCAGCTAGAAGCCTTCATTAAGACAGCTTAAACTAAATAGCATTCAACTACACGATCAAAGAAAAATACCAGCCACAGTCAAGAATTTCTAGGTTTGTTTTAAATATAATTGATATTCATTGCCTCTAGCAAACATTCAGCCATGTTGGGTCAGCAGGGGCGTGTGCAGAGGAAGCTTGCAAAACAAAGCTACAGATGAGAGGAGACGCAAGCAGTTCTTCTTCCCCAGCCACTTTCCCTTTTCCAAAAATGTGTCTGCTCGCATCACCACAGTGACATTTGCAGCTGAATGCATGGACGGGCCCCTCTGGTCAGGCAAGTGCTGTAGACTCTTAAGCAGAGGTATCAGTTGAAGAGCTAAAAGAGGACATCTCTGTCGCTGTGCTTTCTGTCTGTTTTTCCTCTCCTGTCTGCCTCTCTCTCCGCAATCCTCTGTCATTGTGAAAGTCATTACTTGCAGTTTATCAAATAAATAGCCATGAAATTATTAAATACTCCAGCTGTTTATATGGCTGTGTATTAGGGAAACAGAACGGATATTCTAAACTGAAGGCTGTTCTGTGTTTTAGTGGTGTTAAGGTTATGCCTAACAACATTTAAGTGTCTTAATTTACAAAACTGAATTGAAATACACAAATTACTTTAACACTGTAACACTACTGTAACATTTTATGTAAAATGTTTTATGTATGTTAAAAGTCACTGTTGGAATGCATGGCAGTTTGTAACTATTTTACATTTTAGTGAATTTCGTACAATCTTCTTATAATCTGCCCTTAGTGCCCTTCTTGCTTTATTGTTTCTAATAATCATATGTTTTTGTACGATTCACATTGTATGGATTCACATTCTTACATGATATCAGGCTGGGTATCGTGGGTGGTTGCCATGGAGTCACAATGCAATTACTAAGATGACTCTTTCTTAGTACATTGGCTAGCAGCTTACAAGGTCTGCTTGGTAGTTCCTAAGCAGTTGCTATGGTGTTCCAAAAGTTTGCTAGATGGCTGCTTACTGACCAAAATAGACCCTGCCCCGAAGTATCCATGACATTTTGAATTCGAATCCCTCTTTTACCTGCCCATCAAGGAAAAATACTGCCCTATTAAAATAATGGCCTCTTAACAAAATGCACTTCTTGAGGTGTCACTTATGTCCATACCACCAACTGTCCTGAGTGTTTAATATTTAAGGTTAAAATCACTATCCTAAAATATGAGCAATGTGACACTTTCCTTAGCAGGCATTTTAGAAGCAATAACTAACTGAATATAACTGTACTCTGAAATGTGGCAGACTCCCAATAAACATTCAGTTTTCTAACCTACTTTTTAATAAAAACATCAAAACAACAAAACAATAGCCTATAAGGCTAAAAGTACAGAACATAGCACTGCTGCTGAGACCTTGAGTGCTTTATTCCTGTTGTTAGCAAGTGTTATGTACTGGAACTAGTGAACAACCATGAACACCCTTTTTCTCACCTGTGTCTCTGACAGTATTCCCAAAAATCAGTGCAGCCTATTCATTAAGCAAAGATGAACATTCAAAGGCAAATATCCAAAGTGTCCATGGGCTCAGCATGTGCCAGGCCTCTGTAGCCATCCATCCAATGCAGATTCAATTAGGGTACATAATACTTCCCTCTATCTGCCTGTTAACTTGTTCCTTTTAGCTGAGCTTCAAAACACAAACCAGCCTTAAAAGGGACCTGATGTTATTAGCAATTACAGTTATTGTGTCTATAAACACATGCTAAGTGCTAATGCTAAGTGCCATTAAACCTGGAAAGCCGACTTCCAATTAGAGGAAAGTGCAATGGATCGCCACTTGATTCTGCACTTCCGATGTGGAAACTCATGCAGAACTGCATGTGACCCCTAACATGGGGCCATACACACAGATAATGATAAACAATCACTTTTAGGTAAATATAATGCATACTTTTTACTGCATGTCATTACAATAAAACATAATTTGCAGTCAAATGCAATAATAAACTGAAATTTGCAATAATACCATGTATTCTATGTATTTTATTTTCTAGCATTTATTTTGTTCATTATTTCTATACTGTTTCTCTCAACTGTTTTATTCTCTCAACTGTTTGTTCAAAAATATATTTTCTGTAAAACTGCTTTGCAACAGTGCAAAAACTGTGAAAAGCATTACAGAAATTGTTTTGAATTTACCTGAATAACAACCAAGCATTTCCAGACACAGACTTTTTGTTGATAATCGTATACCTGCAAAACAAACTCTAGCATCCATTTTGTTTCTTTTTAATTTAACTTCTGGGATTCAACGCTGTTAGTTCAGAATTCTGGGATACTGAACAGGAATATACCAGATTTGACTTCCACTGAATGGAATGCAGTATGAGTGCTGCCATTTTTGCAAATGTGCACAAATGTAATGATTCGTAATGTCTGAGTAAAATGGATATGTGTGTGCGAATCAGTAAATTGTACATCACCTCCACGCAGACTAAATTTGCCTCTTCAACTCGAAATTGGTCAATCTGGCCTCCTACATAACATTTCCGTCTTGTTATCTCATTATACAGACAGTGTCACCTTTGACTCTACTTTTCTGCACAAGAAATGTTGCTCAATAGTACAGTCACCAAACCGAGGCCACACTTTGCATATTACCAGCATTAAAATTAAACTAAAAGGAGCAATTTGTTATATGTGGTTGAAATCATCAACCCATGTAGGAGAGTTTCAGAAAATGTAAAATCTCCAAGTATCAACGCCAAAATCTCCAAGTATCAACGCCAAAATCACAACGCCAAAAGCTACTATACAGAAATCATACTTTCTGTGTAGTCGCTAATCTCACAAGTGTTCTAAATTCAATGAAAAGGTTAATTGTATTAATTAAAGGTAAAAAACCTGCTAATGTGGAATCAATGTTGAAACAATATTATTTCAATGTGTCTTCTACAGTAAATGTAGGCATAAGGAGAAAATGGCCTTCATTGATGTGAACTGTGTGGTGCATTAGCAGGCTAGGGGGTTAGCATCACATTCAGCAAGCTCATTGCATCACAAAGACCCATTCACACAACACCAGCGTGAATAGCTGTTTTTCAATAGCGTGCCAGAGGGACCAGCCCTTTTGGAGATCATCCACGAGTTTCCACCTTCAGCTGCCTCAGAATGTAAAACTTGCATCCTTTTGACAGATCTACTTTTATATTGACAATCAGTAGTCTGTTCACAGATTCTGTAGCTTTTAAATAAAATTGTTAATAATAAAAGTGATGTTGGATCACAACTCTGAAAACACCATAACTTAGAATATATGGCTATAGCTTACCCTCATCTTATCATTATATAAGGATAATCCTTTAACTGGGGCATGTTTGGCAATCTAAATAAAATAATAATAATAAAATCATTTATCCTTGAAGTTGATTGTATTGTATTGACTTGTATTGTGTTCAGTTTTGGAAGAAATATCAGACAACCCTTGGACTTGTTAACACAACAGGTTAGCCAGGAATCAATTAACACTGAATTTATCAAATAAATTGATTGTTTCTAAATGAAAACTCACAAATACTAACTAGGTTGGCAATGAGTCTATTCCCAGATCATGATGTGAAAACCTTTAAATTAATGAGACTGTCACTCTTCTGATCTGGCAGAGATGTGCTTCTGTCACTTCTAATTTCCATGACATCCATAAGGAAACCTTTTAACTTAGTTAAAATCCTGTTTAATACAGTTGTCAATGCAAGCAGTATATGCAGTTATACATAAATAAATCTAAGGAAATTAAGATCTTATTATTTAAACTGTAAATGTAAATATATTTATTATAGAGGAGACATCTATAACACAATTACGGGCCAAGGCCTAGAGTAAATTCTGGACAATTTAACATTTAAACACCATTAACAGTATATAAACTGATTAGAGAGGTACAATTAAATGGTTAAACCATTATAATCTATTTTTAAAAAACTTAAATAGTTATTCTCCTCTGTCTTTTCTTTAAAACTATCCTACAAGACATTTCCAGTAACTGAAGAATCATCACCTACAAATAATTAAAACTTATGATTTTCCACAATGACAAGGAGTTTTCTCAAACCACACAGGGCAAAATTTGACCAGCTAGCAAATTGCATCTGCCAGAGATGCTGAAGGGTGCCATTTTGTATTACAACTCAACAAGCACAAGAAATAAAGGTAACGGGACTGTGTCTGCTAACAAAAAACTTCATTTGATTAATCTGCGTTTTATCTGAGACTGATGTGACAGCAAGTTGATACTTGAGCAATCATACACCCGCCCTGTAATGCTGTTCTCTCTGGTGACTCATCATTATGAGACAAATAATCTGGATGTTCTGTGTACTGCAGCAATGTCACAACTTCTGTGTGATTCAAACAAGCCTTTATCTTGCCTTCGAAGGTGTATCGTGCTAATGACCTCCACAGTCAGCTCAGATATCGGTTTCTGCAAGCACATGATACCTGTCTGATTCTGTAAAGAAAAGCAGAGAACTGTGCTGGCATCTTACGCACTGACGTGATAGTTTCTGAAGATGTTGGTGAATACTGCAACCAGTGTGTGATTGCTATGTGATCTTTTATTATTTCTGTTTTATTTTTAACGCTTATGTCGATTATCTATTTGAGGCGATTTGACAGCATCGTGATTTTATTATTAGTCATGTTTAGTGATGTTTCTCTATGCACCTGTTGGAAACGCACTCTTCGCATCGCCCCCTGTCGGCAAAGTCTATTTTATGCACGAACAACATCAGCAGTGTGTACTACTGTAACATCACGTTGGTATGCAACAGTCGTGCAAGCCGATTTCTATTACGAATTTAATACAAAAGCCTTAGTAATAGCCCAACTACATTATATTGTGGCGAAAAAAGAATTAAATTGTCAGCCCAGAATTAACATAAACATTTTATAATACATAATCATATGTTTTATCTTATGTCATTTAGTTTCAGCATCAGTTGTCCTTTACATTCCCCAATCCTTCAAATGATTCATTTGCCACATTAAACCTTACTGAAATCAGTTGCAGGACAGATCATATTTTCTGCTCCGCATCCAAATTAATAAAGAGTAACAAAACCAATATTTTTCAACTCACCCACTCCTATCTTCTCGTCCTCGGTCGGTGTCCACATGATCCCGGTTTAATCACCAAGATATCAGAAGAGTTTGGGTCCAATGGCACATTAAAGTTAAAGCAGGCGGCCAGACGCGTTTATTTCACAGCTGCGCGTTTCATACATCATATTTCATCCATCAGCTCAGATCCTCCATCCGCGCGTCTCAATCTCCCGTTATGGATGCAGCAGCAGCATCCGAGCATGGAGACGATCATTTATTTATTTCATCGGCTTCGGCCAATCCGCAATTTAACGGTAAAATTCGACCAAACAACCCGAGAACGAAACAACCTCGAGTGTCGCTGGAGTCACAGGCGCGTTTGGTGTCTTCTGCGCGCAGTCGTTGCGTTTTTCTGTTATTTGGCGATGTTTTGTACGGTGTGTACCGGAGACACTTCAGCGCCGGCGCTGCGCCATCTTCATCTCTCCGTCCGTCCGCCGTCACATGACGCACATCGTCGCGCTTTAATGGCACGCGCGCGTTTTGCCGCGAGTCGGTGGCGCACGGAGGAGAGCTCAATGGACTCACGAGTTTCCAGACCGGTCGGTATTTTATAGCGTTAGCCAGTCAAAACTTCACGTTAGTTTTCGTTTGGCAGTGTGACTGTGTTGCAAAACGCAGAGTAATAGCGATAAATGAACATAAAAATGACCATGGTAACCACTTTCTGTTAAAATAATGGCGACTAACACCAATTTACCAGTTTTATTGTAGTAACAATGAGCGGCTGACTAACATGTTTTTTAATGAGCACCCCTGACACTCCTAATGATATATAATACAATTCAATAATAATAAACAAAAATCATTCACTAAAATATAATTGAAACAATGATATCAATGCTCTCAGTTTTGGAAATGTCATTTTTTTTAATTGGTCAAGGTTATCAGCTGATACAAATAAACTTCTAAAGGAAAAATATTGGCAGATGAATCCATCCCTAGTATCAACATCAGTGCAATATTTTATGTAGTATTATTTCTAAAAAGTTCTAATAAGACCATTACATCATACCACATCTGAATGTGGGTTAACCAGCCATCTGTCTAACCTGCTTTAATTCCTAGACTGACTAATTTATTATTTATAACAATAATTATCTGGTCATAATTGCTTTGCAAATCCATATATTGTCTATAGCAAGTGGGTGTGTCAGGGAAATTCATGTACTTGCTGTTGTTTACCATACAAGATCTTTGTTACCTGTTAACAAAATGTATAAGAAACCACTCCAGACAACATTTACTGCCTTGTGGTCCTGTTGGAAGATGTAATGCTGTCCCTGTAATTCATTTTGTTAATTGTCTTTGTCTTTATGGTGATACTGTATGTGAAAAACAGATGAAGAGACCTTCACTTGTTCCAGAGCGCAGGTGGAACCAGAAAAGAAAGGGAGGGGGCCCTTCCCATCTCATTTAACCAAGCATTCATTTAGAAGTGACAGAGTCGATTTGAGCGTACGACTGTGTGTGTATGTGTGTGTGTGTCTGTCATCTCTCATCTCTTATTGCACATACATTAGAAAGACATAAATGCATTCATCCACAATCACAAATATCTCATATACATAACTTATATATAAATGTCCCTGTAGATGTGCTCCAACTTGCACATTTACATATGCAAATAATTAAACTCAGCACAAATTGGACAATTTATCTGATTCCTTTTAGAATGTATGGCATTTAACAGTGTCATAAAACCTCCACCATCCCCCTTTAGAACAGTTGTTTTTTCCAAACCACTGATGCATAAACTCAATTTTGTTGTTTATTTTTAGTATGTAAAGGTGATTTTCTGCTCACACCGAGATCCTGTGAGAACTGAATAAACATTCTGGACATGAGGTAACCATGGCGATGAGAACAGCAACCTGCTGCATGTTCTGAGGCAGTTTTAATGGTCATTGTGGGTGCTGCAGATTCTCCTGACCCGTCGAGCAAGTTGCCCTTTTGATTCCTTAATCAAAGACTCAAATACAGAATCTCTTCTGTTCATTCATTTAAAGGACACAGAGTCATAACAGCTTAGATACTATTAAACAAATTTGATTTAGATCCACAAAATTGCTTTTGGAGCCGAATCAGCATTTTTGAATGTGCATGATGCAGCAACCTGTATCAGCCAAAGAACTCTGTATATATTGAATCTGTAAGGATAAAGTGCATAAATATATTTGCCCTAATAGTTGTATTTACAGCCCCCAGTGTGAGATAAGAACAGTCTATGGAGTCAGAGGAAACTTTGTTACTCTTGTTGGCTGTGATTCAAAAGACTCTCAAGGCACAGAAACATTAACACTCAGTCATTGTGACTCAACAGAGAATTCTCCTGATGAAACGAGTTTACGCAGTTTGGATTTAACTACCAAACACATCCTTGCTATTGCTTTGTTATGTGCAGCTGTCTATGGCTGTATATGGGATCTCCTAAATTTCCAAAAAGTTCAGATCTGTTTTGAGCAGAGGACGAATTCTGATTTTGCTTATGAAACAGAATCTATATACCATGTCATCCAATAACCCAATAGTTGTTAAGGCGAGAGTCCATAGAAATATTTGCTTGAGTATTCACACAATTCAAATGAGCAGCCTTCAATGTTTCAGATTTATAGCCTAATCACGACACCTGCTGTGTGTTTTTCCAACACACTTTGAGTAGTTGTAAACACCCAAACAAGCTTATTAAATAAATAAACCCTGCTGAGAAAAAAACTTACATTTATAAACGTAGAAAAGAGTGGAGTGTACATAAATTCAGAAAAATATATTAAAAGATTACATGGTATTGAAAATCAGAATCGCCTCTTTTCTAATAAAGCTGAATCTGAAGTTTACAGCGACATCACGTGGTCAACATATGAAGTGCAACAAGTGTGTAGGTGGAATACATTGAGAATTAGGGATCATTTCCAATATTAGAAAAGAGTATGTTTGAAATGAAATATAAGACGTGTGATGAAAACAAAGAAAAATCAAAGAAAACACAATATTTTAATGTGTTCACCTGACCACGGCATTCAACTGTGACTATATTCACAATATTCTGTAGTATGGCCACTCATACCTTAAGGGGTAAAAACAGCCATTTTATGTTTAAAGCTAAGAGTAAATTTTAATAAACACTTTAAAAAGAGAGAAAGGTTATTTTAAACAGGAACTTTTATATAAAGTTGCAGCATTTAATGACACAGCATGTGTTTCTTAGATGGTTAAAAGTAGATGGACTAGCATAGTATTAAACATAACATTACAAACATAGCTCTCGTCATATAAAATTAAACAGCAGACATCATAACTAGACATCATAACTTCATAATACACTGCAGTAATAATCTGGCTGGCAGACACATTCTCTTTTGGGTTTTGAAAACGGCATGAATATGTAACATTTTAATTGTATTACAAAAATATTTGGCAAAACATAACAGAAATAAGACAATTTAAAAAGAAATTACATTTTTATTTGACTGTAAACGCAACTAAGCTCTTAAAAACTATTTTAGAAGGCAATTGTTTTTTATAAATAACAAAATAGTGCAAAATAGACTTTTAAGAAAACATACGCAGTTCTTGTCTCAGCCATTTTGTCATGTTCAGCCATAACACATTATGTAACAGGGAAATTGCGATAAAATACTGGTTTGATACTTTAGAATTATGTAAACAGCAGTATCCGAGTGCACTGGTATACATACAAATACATGGGATAAATACTACAGGTTATGCCACTACACAGATACAGAGCAGAATAGAAATCAAAATCAAAGAAATGGTTACAATTATCTCTGGTCCTGTTTGTGCTCCATGGTTGATTTTGTCTTCTTCATGATTGCTTTTGTCTTCTTTATGGTTGTTTTTTTCTTCTTGAGGGTTTCTTTTGGCGTCTTCTGCTGACCTCTCTGTAAGACACGACAACAAATGGAGAAAGAAAATGAAGATTAAATGAATAATTTGCATTGTGGTAAAGACAACATTTCCAAAAATGTAACTTTTTACTTTTGTGGTGAATTTACATGTGAAACAATCTTCAATGGGAAAAAGATATAGGGCGGCACTGGAAATTAATTGGCTTGTCAAAAGCAACAGTTTGGAAGTGAGAACAACTAAATGGGAAATTAAACAGACTTTTTGAAAATGCCGACATAACTGGAATTTTTTCATGAGTGAATTCGGTTTTAGAATGTGGTTGTCACTTCTGTAAATAACTGAAGCAGATACTATGGAATGGGATAGAATGAGGAGAGACAAACTATTTAGTAAATGGTAATAAATAGGGATTAAAGATTAGTCAATTATTCATATATGTTCTAAGATCAAATTACTTTTGTTAATTAAAACTAAAACTTGTTATTTGTTCTTTACACACCTTTAATAAGAAGCTCTACTTTCAGAATTGTCCCCTCTTCTGTAATAAAGCAGTAGTATTCTCCTGCATCACTGTTTTGAAGATTTGTGAGTTTAAGGGAGAAATTTCCTTTGAAATACTCATCAGGAAAAGTTGCAGATCTGTTTCTGTACTGTCGCTCCTGGGTCTCTAATGAACTTTTACCATTGATTATATCATACACATGCATGCTTTCATTATGTCGCCAATATACATTTATGTTCTCAGTTTTGGATTCACTTGCAGAACATGGAAGAACAGCAGAACCTCCAACAACACCCTCAACTGTGACCTGAGGAAACACTGAAAACAGAGTGCAAAAAAAGTGCAAAAAATGAGAAAACAAACTTTATTTATAATAAAGCAATAACCAAAGCAAATTTGAAAGTAACTGTTTCAGTGCTTACCTTTATGTATCAACATGAAAACTATGAAGAACCTGCAAACAATAGAAAGTTTTGTTAACAATTTGTACTTTCAGACACATAATTAACTAAACTGATTATAACGGTTCAATGAAAACCTACAGACACAATGCCAAAATTCTGCATTAACCCTTTCACTTTTATTATTCTTACTATAGCTATACTCATTGACTGTTAGTTTCACAATGTGTTTCTGTACAGCTGCTTTGAAACAATCCTGAATTGTAAAAGGCACTGCAAAAATAAAATTGAATTGAACTTTTAACAACACAGCCTTAATTACATTGAGCTGTACCACCATTTCCCCACATATTTCATTCAGAAATATATGATTCAAGGTAATGTCTAAATGATTTAGTATCGGAAAGATCCAGAAAGCACCAAAACAAACAACTTCAGTTAAAGTATAGATTCTGCCAATTCAGAATTTCACTTAAGTTAGAATTTTTGAGCATTTGTCCTCAAACTGTGGGTCGATGCTAAAAAACTACGCTAACTACAAATTATAAAATGCTATATAATATAATCATGTATGTATATCCATTCACCTAACATGTCTTCAGTTGTTGGTATCAAAAACTACATGACCTGTCAAAATCATGTTTTTGTTGATTTACTAGGCAAAATAGGGAATTGCCTAAATGGACAGAATATGGATTGTCCTTATTTAGGAAATGAAACAAAACTCTCTTTGTTCTCTGAGAACAAAAGGCCATTAAAATTCATGTTGTATGAACTTTCCGACTTGGGTGCAGTTTTTGGCTGTCACTGATGTCAAATGTTAAATGTGGGACCAAATACAACTGAGACCTTTTTCTTAAACGTCCTTAAAATGTGTGTAACACCTCGCTGTCAATGGGCAGCCATCGTATTTACACGGGTCTTTTCTTTTTCCACATCCTATATTGTCACAGACAGAATGCATCCTTTCACATGACAGATTGTGATTTTTTGGATCAGGCTGTTTGTTGTATGTTAGAATGCAGGGTGTGCACGTCCAAGTTACGCTATTTTTAAACCCTCCAGCAGTCAGGGTGGAGCCAAATGCCTTAAAAAATGTCAATATTCAAGTACAGTACAGTACAGTACAATACAATACAGTACAGTATTTTCTTCTATACTTTCAGGTACTGACTAAATACACACAACCTTAAAAAAGACAGTGTGACGTCTTTAGGGACGAGTGCTATTATGCTAGATGCGTAGGATGAGATCACGGATCTTACATTTTAATAAACATCAAACATTTCAATAAGGACTGATCTCGATAACATTTTACCTTAGTAGTAATTTACACGCGTTTACAGTCATTATATCTGGGTTAGTGCGTTTATTTATGTTTTTCAAGAAACATTACTTCCTTACAGATCGGAAAGCCCCGTTTTTTCCAGTGTTTGCGTGGCAGATTTCAGCAGAATCGTGAGATAACATACCTTACCATCATGATATATGAGATGAGATCATATAGCTATATATGAATGTGCGTTTTTAAAACGCTGGTTCCTGAAGCACCAAACCTCCGCGAATCTTTTGTTTTGAAAATCAGACCACTCGAGCCAGACGAGTCGAACTTGAGCAAAACGAGGCGGTCTATGACGTCATAAGGTTAGACTAGTTCTCTGCGAGGCTCCTTGTTGAAAGAAAACAGAGCATCACGTCCTTACTATCAATTCCCTCAGCAAATCCGCTGCAAAGAACAACTTCAACCGATTCAATAAACGGTTATTACTTATACCCGACAGGGTTTCATGAAATAAACACACAGCAACAACAAAGTAATTATGTTTATTAAATATTGTTCTTCCGCCAGACCATGTAGTTCCTCAGAAACAGCAACACACACACACACCAGCGGCGCAGTAATACTGAGGTAATGAGTGTAACGTCTATTGATGGCTCTTAAGTTACTGCATGATTAATTAACTTATTCATCATAAATTTGTGTAAAGTATGACATTGATATCATACATCGTATGATATTGCACTTTCAAAGTTGAATAAATTATCACAGATTGTCACTAATTTTCTTGTTTGTTTGTTTGTTTTGATATTTCTTGGTGTTTTTTGCATTTTTGTAATCTTTTGATAATTTGTTGTTGGTATTTATATACACAACCAGTCAAAAGTTTGGAAACTTGACTGAAATGTTTCCTATCTTAAAAATCTTTTAATCTGAAGACATTTGATTAAACATTTAAAATGTAAAAAATAAAAATATAATTGTTCCAGCATATTAATTTCAATGTCATTTTTGTTATTAGAAAACTTAAAAAAAAAATTGAAATAGATTATTTGGACCTAATAATGAACAAAAAGCCGCCAATAAGAGCGGAGGATAGAGGGGAACTCCTTCAAAACTCTTTAAAAATCTTTCAGGATGATTCCTCAAGAAACTGGGTGATGGAAAATGTCAAGACAATTTTTGCAAATTTTAGACGAATATAGTGACTATATTGAATATGCTAGAATATATCCTATTTTACCTTATTTTTAATTTTCTTTAGTCACAACATAATTCCTAAAGTTACATTTGTGTTATTTCATAGTTTTGATAAGTTTACTATTCATAAATTTAAAAAAAATGAACAAAGAAAAAGTGTTTCCAAACTTTTGACTGGTAGTGTATATTATTATATTGAGACATTCAGCACACGTTAGGCTTTTTGTACACATAACATTAAAACTATCTAAGGAATGGGCATTGGCTGCTTCATCTGACAGCTTCTTCCCCTGGCATTTGGTTGCTGTTTTTTTTTTTACAAACCAACAGATGGCATTGTTTACGACGGTCTTGAAGCTTTAAACCTTTCAAGGAATAGTCAAGGGAAAGCTTCAGTGCTGTATAAGGCTTCATTTTCCCAACACTATCCTAAGCAGCTGTTTAGGCTAACTGTTTAGGAAAACAAACATGTTATTAAAGACACAACTTTCAGGGTAAGCATGAAAATACTGTATGTCAACAGGACTCCACCTAGTAAGAACCAGCATACATCACAACAAGGTCAACCAATCATAGTCAAGGACAGGAACTATTTGTTTTATAACTAAAATGACATAATAACGCTTTTAGTGAGCCACGTGGTCACTGATCGCTTAAAGATGCCAGGGTGATCAACTGACGTGAAATGCCACCTAAACTTAAACTTAAAAAAATATTTTTAAAGTGCATGACTTTTGATCAGCAGTAATTCTCTGTTTTGTTGCTACACATGTTCCAGACACTCCAATCAATCATTACTAATCATTATTTAATCTAGTCACAGTTAAAGTCACAATGAAATCAAAATATACTATTGTTTTGTTTTATAAAATACTGCAGTGTTATAAAATGTATCCATGCATGTCATTATTTTTAAATTCATGTGCCATTAACCACCCCGTTCCCTAACAAGTCAGTTACTGGAAGCTGTAACATGCCTGCTTTTCTATAGCCAATCAATTCCCTGTGGAAAACACAAGCCATGCTCCCCATTTCTCTGTTTCACATTAAATTATGTCATAGCACTGAGGTTGGTTGGAACTTCTGGTTCACACAGACTTTTAGAAAGAGGCCCAAAGACCATAAAAAGAAAATACTATTTTTAACTGCTCTACTGTAAACACACCTATGTAGGGTAGGGATGGGGAATCCTGTTCCTGGAAGGCCTGTGTCCTCCTTCCTCATACAAGATTGTCCCCTATTGACATAGGTCACTTGATCTACAAACTTTTAAGTACTCAGAGTAAATCTGTGCATTGTACTTTTTTGGCTGTATAGCTAAAGGAATATCCAATAGTTCTGGTGAAATTACTGAAATGAATGAATCATAGTTTCCATGCACATTACTGTAACATGTCTAAAAGGTGGTCAAAAACACCTGCAGGGGGCGCCAACCAAACAGATCCTGTAGTAGCTCAGACATGCATACAAAAAAATACATGTGCCCTAAAGATTTTTTGTTGTTAAATTAAATAGATAATTTAATGTTACAAAACCACATGGCTTTCTTCTTAGGAAATTAAAAGAAGAAGTTCACTTAAGAGTGCTGGCTCCTCAGACCTAAATGTAAGTCATTGTCCCCTTGAAGATCGTGCTGTTAATATTCTGCTGAACTTCTTATTTTGTGTTCCACAGAAAGTCACATTGGTTATAAATGACATGATGGTTAGTAAGCAATGACATAATTGCTAGTTTTAAGAAGAACTATCACTTTAAACTCAGCAGTCTATTGTAAAGTTTTGCACAATGATTGGAAAAAGAAAAAGTCACTTTCCTTAGCTCCTGCTGTAGAGGATACCATGTCAGATGAAGTGGCTATAACACACAAGCTGTCAATAATGTGTGTAGAACTGAGGGGAACCAACTACAACAACAATGGGCCATGTATAACAGCATTTACATTTATGCATATGGATGACATTTGTCCTAAAAGCAGCCTAAGGTGCATCAAGGTATACAATTTATCAGTACATGTGTTCCCTGGAAATCAAACCCACAACCTTTACACTGCTAATACTATGCTATATCTTAATTCTCAAATGTAAGTTTATAAAGATGATTTATAATTTTATAGAATAAAATAATTTATTTATTAGAATAAATAATTGAGCTTAATTACACACTTTAAAAATTAAAATTCTTAATATTTATATAAATATATGTTCGAACAAGTGATATATATATATAAATTAGAAGCTTAGGATTCCTTAATATATATATATATATATATTCTTAATATTATATATATATATATATATATATATATATATATATATATATATATATATATATATATATATATATATATTAGAGAGACAGCAACCTGGGACATTGCTACATATTATAGTCAGGCTTACACTTTTAACAGGACGATTTTACATGTGAGCGGTTGGGTTTATGTACAAAAATAAAAGACTAAAAATGTGGTCAGTGCATCTTGACTTCAACTTCCTGTTGGTGTGGTTAAAATATTCCACTCCCAGCTTGAAAGCTGTGGGGTAAAGTGTCACATGTAAAGTAAAGACATGTAAAGTAGTCTTAACTACATCATGATTTTGATCAAATGCTTTAGCATGAAAATCACACGATTGCAGTTCTGTGAGTTAATTCTTCTTTTCACTCATTTGATGTGATTTTTAAACTACATGTCAGGAATACATTGATTTATGTTTTATTGGCAGACTAGTTTTAAGGGAATAATCCACATTATTATTATTGTATGTTTCATAGATCTACTCATATGGTGTCAAGCTGCAGAGGCTTTAACAGATCAGTTAACAGATTTGGGACAGAATGTCACTATAAACTGTGATCTTGATGTAAAGGAAGTTTATTGGTTTTTACTAAAACTACCTCATCCACCAGTCATGATATTACGCTCCTTTTCACCATCACCTTTTTACTACAATAAAAATTTCACACACATATATTCACTGCTATCTAAATATCATCTGTTTATAAATAATGTGACTCTTGATGAGTTAGGAGTTTATTACTGTATGAGCACAGACACAACAGACAGAAGATTCAGCAATGGAACCAGACTGTACATCAGTGGTAAGTGATGAAGTCATGTTAATGTCATTATGTTATAATTTCTTATTTATCCTCCTTAGACACTTACTGTACTTAACTATAAATATTAACTACAAGTGGCTGTACAGTGCTGACTATATCATAAAATTACAAAACCATCTCATCCCAAATAATACAGTGGCCACATTTACTGAGCAGATTTCAACAAAATGGCTGATTATTATCCTTATATCTGGTCTGATGAATGTTCTTCTGATTATTGTGGTTATAGGTAAGTTTATCTGTCTTAATCTGTGTAAGGTAATTTTATGACCTTATTAGATCAATAGATCTAATAGGAATAGATCACCCAAAAATGTTCTCTTTCTATTTACTTTATTATTTACCTTATTATCATTTTAAATTCCTATTTTTAAAGAATGTTTAGTCTGGTCTTCCCCATTCATTGACCTAGCAGGCTGTTGTGTGCAAAACAGATCTAAATGTAGGTTTACTATATTAGGCTTACCTCTATATCTATCAAAGCTGAATGCAGGTGAACTTATGAATACGCTAGTGTCCGTTCCTGCCTTGAAAAATAACATTTTCTGTACCCATCTATAATTCTTTAAACCTACTTGTCATCTGCATTTTTACTGTAAATAGTCCATTAAAATTAAATCTGAATTTACTTTGTAATTTCAAGGGCTATTAAAGGGAAATAAGAGAAACAGTGAAAGCTCCAAACACTTTCAAAATAACTTACAGAAGCCTCCAGATTCAAAAGTTGAGTCAATGGTAAGTTGCATGGAACTTTTAATAAACTCACAACATGAGTTTAGAAATGTATAGAATTGTTTTGATCACAGACTACTTATAGGGCTTTTCAAAACAACACTACACACAATGTTAATAGGGGATTAGCACTGCTTTTAACCCTGGGTTATGAAACCAGAGCAGAGTTTCTTGAATTGCAGTGCTAAAGGTTTACAATGTGAATTTTTGTCAGTCTATAATGTTACAGTGAGATATGTGTTACGCCCCATGGCTCAAAAAGGACGTAACAAAAACAGGTACATGCAAGAAAGCACAAATATGCAAGATGTATTAACCAAACAGAACTATACAGAAAAAAACAATGTAACATGAAGTAGTCAGCAATCAGTGGTGTAAAGTGGTAAATGCATGAAATAGTAATGGAGTGTAATAATGTTGGCTGTACAAAATAGAACAGGATTAAACAGAAACCAAACAAGAACCAAGTCCGAGAACCAAAGTGCAGCTCGCTTAGCCAGTTGTCATGCTGCTTTTTAAAAAGGCCAGACAGAAAACCAACAACAGGTGTCCTCGATTAACCCATCCAGGAACAATCAGTTGGAAAGGCGGAGCAACCACACGATTCAAGCCAGGGATAACCCATGTATGACACGGGTTGTCACATAATGCAAAAGGCAACCAATCATAAACTGCCTCAATGTATACATCATTAAATATTCATGAGCTTTATGTTGTCAGAGACAATATTATGTGTGCTTAGTATGTGCATCTGAGAGAAATGTGTGTCTGTAAATGTGGCTAATGGAGACAGAGTAATTTCAGTAAGACTAAAGACAACCAGAGCAAATCAATGAGGTGAGATCTCCTCAAACAGACAAGCAGTTACTAGAACCAATTGTGAGCCCACTGCGTGCTGTGTTTGTCACTGCCTATGAAATATGAAATAGACCATATGTTATCTTGAAACAGCATGTACAAATGTACAGTGTAAAATCATGTAAACTGACAACTCAGGATTAATTACTAACCCTGGGCAAAGTATTTACAATGCCAAACAGCATAAAACAGGATTCTGTTTGCCCAGGGTTTAGAAAGACCCTGGGTTAACAATATTAAGTGTGAATAGCCCATTTGTCCATTCAAAGACACAAGATTGTGTCTACATGATGCTTAAATGTTAATACTGGATTTGTTGTTGTTTTTTCAGTATGCTGAGGTGAATTGTCCCACACCATGTAAAAGCTTTCAGTCCAATCAAGACAAAAGCATCTATGCACTTGTACAGCTGCCTACATCATCAACTTTTGGTCACATCTGACTTCATTCAGTTTCTTACTGTGTTTGATAGTGTGGCATTATTTATTGGTTATTGTATATCTTTACCTATGTAGATGTCTTATTAACTTTAAATCATTACCATAATTTGACTGGTTAAAAGTGGGTTATGCTTATCACTTAATATGTACACAATATATAACTTAGATGTAGCATATTTATCCATATATGAAATGTCTAATAAAACTTAATTTCAAATCTTATGTTTTGTGTTCTGTATTCTGTATTGTGCATTTGATGTCTTACCTGTGATATGAATTGTGCTGAAGTGCAATGCTGGGTTACCAAATATGTCACTCTGTAACCACAGATGTGTTTAAAATAACTTTTAAACACAAAGCTGAAAATGATAGAAGATAAAGTTTCTCTTTTGTGCTTCACATATAAAGAAAGATATATGGGTCAGAAATAACATGTAAATGTAAAAAACATGTAAATAAAGTATGACAAAAATGTTGATTTCATATTGTTCTTTGAATGACTGATTTGTGATAGAAATGTACAGTAGGTAATTTTTGTTGAAATCTGAGAGGACCAAAACTCTTAAAGGTTTGTGATTAGATAGAAAGTTTTGCATCGACTTTCTGAATAGAAATAAATGGGAATCTTGGGCTGTCATAAGCAGAATCATTTTAAACAGATCCCTAGGCTACATCCACTCAGCTAGTTTGGTAACCTAGTATTTAGACAAGCTGAGAGTAACAGTCCACATTACAAACCACAAAGTCTGACCTATATTTAGATTTAATAGTTAATTATATCACACACGCCTATGCTTTGGCAGTGTTGGAAAAACATTGCCTAGCCCAAGTATCCACATTATACAAAAACATGAGGTACAGGCACTCCATCTACAATAATACATCCATAAACACCATTGCTGTCCAAAGATTAAGTTTAAAACCTGGATGAAGTCCATGTGCCCTAGAGCATGCTGGGTACATGTTGGTGCTACAATATGTTTTTAAAACATATTGGTATATATTGACATAGTTAAATGTGTTCCTCAGTGCCATATAAGCTACTGGGTCTGCAGTGTCTGTTTGGTTTGCGAACTCTGCAGGTGTTCATGCTACAATGTAGGTTTTTTAATGAAAGGGAAAACTGTTTTAACTCCTATTAAAAGTAAAAGAGAAATAATTCCAACTAAAATGCAGGAGACTGCTCACTGCTAATATTCTTCTAAGTTTCTATTTTTGTGTCCCACATAAGAACTTTACATGAGTTTGAAATGAGACAATGGTTAGTAAATTAAGACAGAATTGTAGTTTTTTTGGCAAAGCTCCACTTTAAATTCAACAGTCCATGGTGAAGTTATCTACAATGATTGAAGAACAAGAAATGTTTAGACAAAATGTCTAGATGTCTATGTTCCTACAGAACTCCATGATCAATAAAGTGCTTTCAACACACTGCGCAAGTTATCACCAATGTAGGTAGAACTAAATGGATCAAATAACAAACATTACAAAAACAAAATCATTAGGAGATGAGAATATCCGTCACCTAAAAAGTTGGCTGCAACCAGCCGCATTTAATTCTGATATATAATGCTACAAAAACAGCCCCATAAGGGTCATATTACTGTATATCAAACTCATGAAACATCAGACTAACACTTAACAAGACCAACAAGACAAGAGATTATATAGAGTTTATGCACAGGAATAAAAGACTTAAAATGTGGTCAGTGCTAACCTGACTTTAGCTTCCTCTTCCTTATGGTGTTAAACTCAGTATTGTGAAGAGATGTATAGATTGCATCATGATGAACAGTGTGAAGATCATTCAGCTTGAGCTGTGTAAGTTCATTGTACTTAATTAATACTGACCTATTTTCCATGTATGTTTTAATGATGTGATTTAAATTTTAATGAGTGATTTAAATGGGGATAATTGCTATGTTTATTTGTTTATCTTTCATTTTTATCTCATAGATCTACTCATATGGTGTCACGCTGCAGAGACTTTAACAGATCAGCTAACAGATTTGGGACAGAATGTCACTATAAACTGTGATCTTGATGTGAAGGAAGTTTATTGGTTTTTACTAAAACTACCTCATCCACCAGTCATGATATTACGCTCCTTTTCACCATCACCTTTTTACTACAATAAAAATTTCACACACATATATTCATTGCTATCTAAATATCATCTGTTTATAAATAATGTGACTCTTGATGAGTTAGGAGTTTATTACTGTATGAGCACAGACACAACAGACAGAAGATTCAGCAATGGAACCAGACTGTACATCAGTGGTAAGTGATGAAGTTGATGTTTTAATGGTTTATTTGCTATTCACTGTATGCTGTTTAGAAATTAAAAATGATACATATGTTCTTAAGTGGTGGTTGCACAATGCTGAATGTATTATATATTTTACCCTACCAACTTCAGAAAGCCAAAATCACACTGTGGATCCAACACTATGTCTGAATCTTAACATCATATCAGGTCTGATGAATGCGGTTTTGATTATTGTGCTTATAGGTGAGTTCCCTGATAATATTAAATGATTGTGACTCCTGTACAAATAGAAATATCTGTTTCTTTTTTACCGCTCCCAATATAATTTGTTTGTATTTATTTATAATTGTATTTGTTACCCAGCTCCTTTCTAGATAAACTCATACAACTCTGTCAAACTTCATAAAGGCTCATAAATGTATTAATTTAACAAGTTTTGTATACACAACTAGTGTGCTATATCCAGATTATCTAGAGTCATGATGGTCGAGGATTTTCATTTATGAGTTAACTGTTCCATTTGAGATAAATCTGAATTCACTTTGTCATTCCAAGGATTATTAAATTTGCTGATGGATGAAAGCAAAAAAAAAAAAAAGCAGAAAAAGCAGAAAAAGCTTTAAGCAGAAAAAGCTTAAAGCAATTTCAAGATATTGACCTACATGGGCTCATGGATCTTATACAACATCAAGAATCAACTCAAACACAGGTAAATTATGTAAAATATAGAAACACAAACACGGTGGTGTGTGTTCAGTCCCTGATGTAAAGTGGAGAGGTCTTGTATCAAACTGAAGGGGTTTCTGCGACCGAACTATTGTTTAAAACTTAATTGAATGACAACTGCAATATATTACATTAAATGCTAATACTGGTTTTCCTTTTTTTCTTTAGTATGTTCTCGTGGATCTTTCCACAGCATGTAGAAAGATTTAGTCCAACCATGTCAGCAGAACCTATGCACTTACAAAACTATTGAATTGCAATCATGACTGTTTCATTTCTTACAGCATTTGGTGAAGTATCATTTATCATGTATTGTATAACTTCACCTATCTTTACCTAACTTTAACTTCGAAATGTATTTTAGTCAGCAGATTTAGCTTACTAGTTAAATTTCATTTATTATGTTTTGTTTGTAAAATGTTTTGTAATATGACTGTTTTCATATATGAGTTATGCTTCTCATTACAATACTAGATGCAACATACTTGGCAATATCTTGTCATTTTAAATCTTAATGCTGCAATCTGTAACTTCTGCCTTTCTATAACCATCTCTGTTTGAAACATAAAATTGCAGGTTAGTTTATGTACTTTTCTTTATATATGATTAAATAAAATGAGGTCAAATTCATATTACCCATGAACTTCCGACCGACAGCTCAAAATCATTATTCTAAGCTTAGCATTGCGAATTAGGGTATGGTAAGGAGACTGTTTTAAACACTGATGTATTAGGTACTTGTTTAATAACTGATGTTTATTCTAACCAAAGGTATAGATTGCAGCTTTAATTTTGTGATTTTATTTTTTTAAACCTATAAGATGAACAATTATATGAAATTACATTATTGTTCATAAACTTTCGTTTGATTGATGCAATTACATACTTGGTTCTCTTTAGTGAATAAAAGGATTTCATTTTTGCAATTTCAAGTTCAAATGTTGGTATATAGACTATTTTTCATATTTCTTCTAACTCATTATTGCTATAATAATCTGTTACTGTGTACATCACACATCCTTTTTTTTACATTCTTGTAGTGTAATATAATCATTTAAAAGCATCATGCATTACGTTTGGAATTCGTGCCTTTTATTCTTATAATATGCTGCCTTTAAAACAATTTTCATTTTCCCTCCAAATTAGACCCAAAACGTTGCCTAAAACACCTGCAGAGGGCGCCTAACAAACAGATCAGATATTATACTAACAAAATCGCTTTGAAAAATATTGCAGCACATACACAATCATTGGGTTGTCAGTTGTGTTTGTTATAGTGTGTCATAGCTATAAGTAATAGCTATTTCTTAAAACATGACCTTCATGTCATGTAATGGATAGTAAATTGGTCTATATACAGAATAAGGAAGTGTCTGTACAATTACAGCAGTTACTATTTTTCTGTTTATCTTGTATTCAGATTAACAATTTTGCATATTGTTGGGCCTATATGTTCTGGGTTTAAGCATTAATATTAGTTAAATTTACTTTTGTTGGGTCACCACTTCGTCTTCCATCAAAATCTGGATCCTTTATTATCTTTTTAATTAAATGTTAACTTTTAACAATTATTCTGTTAATTATTTTAGTTTAGCTAACCCAAATATCTGCATGACGTATGTTTTCCGTTTGAGGAGGACCAAAAAGTGCCACCTCCTCTTTATCATCCTAAATTTAAGCTATTGTGTCACTAATTATTTTCAATAACAAACTGATAAACTTCTCTTTTTGTGTTCCATATAAGACAGTCACATGTTGTGAAATGATGATGTAATTGTTACAGAATAGTCTATTGTAATATATAATGAAAGAACAATGAAAGTTGCTTCCTTCAGTCCCTGCTGTAGAGGATTTCATTATGAATAAGGTGCTTTAAACATGTTCTCAACAGAATCGAAGGGAACTAATAGCAGTCAATCTTTAAAAAAGAAGAAAACATTTGGCCATGTAAGAGAACATGTAAACAATGTCACCTTAAAAGCTTTCTAGAGTATACTAGAAATACAGCAGCCTGAGTATGCACAAGAATAAAAGACTTGAATGTTGTCAGCGCAAACCTGACTTTAACTTCCTCTTGGTGTGGTTGAAATCTTAACGCTCAGCTTGAAAGCTGTGGGGTAAAGTTTCATCTGACATGTGAGGAAATCTAGACTGCATCATGATTTGGATCAACCACTTTATGAAGGTCACACGGCTTCATTTTTGTGAGTTAATTATTTTTTTCTGTATATTTTTATATGATTTGATGTTTTAATAGCAGAATAGTTTTAAGGGCACTAATCCAAGCCATTATTATGTGTATTTAACTTATAGATCTACTCATATGGTGTCACGCTGCAGAGACTTTAACAGATCAGCTAACAGATTTGGGACAGAATGTCACTATAAACTGTGATCTTGATGTGAAGGAAGTTTATTGGTTTTTACTAAAACTACCTCATCCACCAGTCATGATATTACGCTCTTTTTCACCATCACCTTTTTACTACAATAAAAATTTCACACACATATATTCATTGCTATCTAAATATCATCTGTTTATAAATAATGTGACTCTCGATGAGTTAGGAGTTTATTACTGTATGAGCACAGACACAACAGACAGAAGATTCAGCAATGGAACCAGACTGTACATCAGTGGTAAGTGAAGTTGATGTTTTAATGGTTTAATTTGCTATTCACTGTATCCTGTTTAGAAATTAAAAATGATACATATGTTCTTAAGTGGTGGTTGCACAATGCTGAATGTATTATATATTATACCCTACCAACTTCAGAAAACCAAAATCACACTATGGATCCAACACTATGTCTGATTTTTACCATCATATCTGGTCTGATGAATGCGGTTTTGATTGTTGTTGTTATAGGTGAGTGTTTTCTAATCTATGTGTGTGTAAAAGGAAACACATGCTCTATTTAATCACTCTAATGTCATTCCAAATCTGTATGCTTCTATTTTTACACAAATACAAACAATTTTAAATAATCTTTACTCTGGTCATTTCCATACCACAACCTGGAAGGCTCCATCGAAAACCAATTTAAGTTTGGTAAAAGTCTTCAAAGTGATTTGTGTGATAAATGCCAGAAGTCTGAAATTACAGTGAGAATTCAGAGAACTTCAGTGAGAAACATACAATTTTAGGTCATTATTTATTAAATTTTCAGGTTATGTTGCTGTACACGTGAGAACAATTGTTGGTGTCAGTGGCATTAAATGAAGGTATAAACTCTAAAGTTTGAGAGGGATGTTATTGTTGAGTCCTGTGTTTCATCTCACAAGCATATACCCAACTCTATTCTAACTTACTTAATTAACTTAATTCTAATTATACCAGGGAGGTAAATCCATTAGGATAGACAACTGAACTCGTGAATACACCATTTTCCAGTCTGGACTGTAAATTTTCATTTACAGTGTAACTATTCTAATACTAAAGTTAAAACTGAATTCACTTTGTCATTCCAAGGACTACTGAAGGCGTTTGTGCTCGGAAGTAAGAGAACCAGTGAAAGCTCAAAAACAAATCAAGATAACTTGCAACAGACTCAAGTTACAGATTTTGAACAACCTCAAGATTTAAACCAAGCAGAGGTAAATGAGCTAATACAAGGTAGCCATTGATAAAATATCATTTATTACGCAAGCCTGTGCAGCTATTTGAATTGTTTCAGTCACAAATTACATACAGAGTTTTTCACACTACACTTAACCCTGGGTTTAGAAAGACCCTGGGCTAACTATTTTAAATGTGAAAAGTCCATTCAAAGATGGCAACATGTTTACATGAAGCTTAAATGTTAACACAGGATTTGTTGTTGCTTTTTCAGTACGCTGAGGTGAATTTTCCCACACCGTGTAAAACGTTGCAGTCCAACCACGAGAATAGCACCTATGCACTTGTGCAACTTCCCAAATAATCAGCTTCTGATCACAACTGACTTCATTCAGTTTCTCATTGTGTTTAATAGTGAGGCATTATTTATCAGTTATTGTATAACTTTACCTATGATGTCTCTTTAACTTTAAATTAACTTTAAAACTTATGTTTAAAAAGTGAGTTATGCTTATCAATTACTATGTACATAGTATATAACTTAAATGTAGCATATTTATCCATATATTAATGTTTCATATAACTTCATATAACTTGTCATTCAAATCTTAATGTTGTGATTTTGTGTTCTGTGTTTTGTATTGTGCATCTGATGTCTTATCTGTGATTTGAAGTGTGCTGAAGTGCAATGATGGGTTACCAAATATGTCACTCTGTGACCACAGATGTTTTTAAAATAACAGTGGCTGAAAATGACAGAAGATAAAGTTTCTCTTTTAGAAACTTTAGATACTTTGTGTTAAATATGAAATGACCAAAGCTCCAATTTATTTAGTTTTAGCATTGATTAGACAGAATGTGTTGAAATTTGAATCTTACTTAATAGAAATAAATAATTGTGGAATGTCGCACGCTGCACAACTTGTTAACTTTTAGGTCTGTAGTTAAGCTGCACCCACACAGTGTTGCTCACTTGTGGCTAACACCTAGTTTAAGTTGGTAAGACCTTCTTTAGACGAGCTTAGTAAACTGTTCCACTGGTTTTGCACATTACAAACCACAAAGTGTGACCTACATTTGGCATTAATCATTTAGTAGATGCTTTTTTGAAACGTTCATCCAAAGTTGTTTATAAATCAGAAACATCACATGCAATTTGTAATTCAAGACAATACAGTAGATATTAATAGGCTAGATCAAGAGTGAAAGAGTCTTCTCTCTTTTTTTATAATAATAGGAAATGCTTTGTGGTTATGGTCTAGTCTTTAGTCCGCTGCTTGTAAAAGAGCAGATGAAGGTTTGTGTGCTACAATGCATACATTTTCTGCACAGACAAATACATCTACTTCAATATCTTTTGCTTTGAATACCCGTTTTAATAAGTTTTACATGCCCAAGAGAACATTGCAAATTTTGCAAACGTTAATCAGTAATGTTTAAAAAAGTGTACTTCTTAGTTAATAAGCGACCAAATACACGCGCAGAAAAAAAGACGATACAATGTTTTTGCGAGTCAAAATGGCAATAGAGTCGTGTGGGCTGTTTCACACATTGCATTGTCTTAACGTCCGTGTTAACAGAAGGGCGCTTTCATACTGCGCACGGATGCGGCGCGTACAGTCCGTTACAGGTGCGGTGCAGCAGAGCTGCGACCGTTTCAGCTGCGTGTCTATTTTTGCTGTGCTGCTGACGCTCAGTTGAAATGACAATGCTTTGATCTGTGGCTGCTGGTGCTAAAAAATGAGGGGGGCGCAAACAAAATGAAAAAATTAAACCGTTAGTGATGCAGGACTGTAAATAGCCATTTATTCAGGTGATTATGTATCATTACTGCTAGATAAAATATTGAAAATGTTACTATTAAAGTCAACTGTTAAAGAATGCAATAAATGCACCATGAACCAGTGAATTTGAGTTCAATGTGGGTTTATTATCAGTAGTACTTTTATTATCAGTATCGGTTTTATAGGGGTATTAACAGTATGAGTTAAGTAATAAAGGTAATCGTTCAAACACACACACACACACACAAAGTGAGGTTGCCAAATCACTGGCCAGCAACATTATTTGAAAAGAAATTTTGCTCTCCTTTCTTTCTGGCTTGCAGATTTTCAGAAAGATGTTTTAAGTCGCAAACCCCAGTTGTTGTCCACAACGTTTCGGTGCCAGGACTTTGAAACAGCAAACAGAGAAAAGAATAAAAGGCATGACTCACATCACATCCAGCTAGCCAACTCCGTTTCCATCCAACTCATTTTTAAACATGTTAAAGTAGCTTTGTTCTGTGGCAAACTTTGGGGTGGCGGTGCCCCTGCGCCCCTTATTGACCGGCCGCCACTGGCTTTGATTATGGTCAAAATACACATGAGTGACGCGAAAACCTGCAAATGTAACAAAAAATCACACTGATGACACCTACTGTTTTAACAGTCATCATATGGGCAATTTTAACACAAAACAAATACCTGAAAACACACTTTCTCTCCAAACTACAGGTTTAAATAGCTCCTTTTATGTTTGTTCAAAACTTAACTGAAAGATTAATTTAATTAAGGAAAATGTATATATATATATGTGTGTGTGTGTGTTGTGTGTGTGTGTGTGTGTGTGTGTGTGTGTGTGTGTATTCTCAGGGTACGTCTGAATAGTAGACATAATGGACGACACGACGTCTAATCGTCGAGGTAGTACAACAAAAAGCTCAACAAATCTCATGCCTTTTCCTTAGCTTGTATGTCTTTATACATGACATTACGCGGATCATAAAGAGCTTTGTATAGCATCTTCTGATGTACTCAGAAGATATATTTATATATTAACCATGTTCTGTAGTTTTCTTAATTAAATTCATCTTTAAGTTAAGCTAAACCAATGAATCTTTCAGTTAGGTTTTGAACAAAATAAAAGGGGCTATTTAAACCTGCAGTTTGGACAGAAAGTGTGTTTTCAGGCATGTTTTCGCGTCACTCGTGTATTTTGATCATACTCATTTCACTGTAATTGAGCACTGCATGCGCGTGCGCTGTGAAACCTGCCTAAGGCTTGACTGAAACTGTCACCTGGTTATTTTTCTCAGCGCTGTGAGGATAAATATTTAAATATTTTATTTAGATTGCAGAAAAATAATTCTATGCACATACAAGGTTCAAGGTTAAATTATTATAGTTTTTCTTTTCAAACGTTGTGCGCTTTAACTCAACGCGTGTTTGTCTGCGTTGAAGCGCCCCCTGGGGAAGAAGCTTGTGTCCTATCAGAAACGCATGATTTGTGACGCAAACCAAGAATTGCATTCTGGGCAATTTTGAAAGATGGCGGACGACGTGGAGCAGGTTTGTTGTTTTGTTTATGATATATATATATGTATATGTAATAATATGCATACTTTACTAACCGAGTGGCTGTATTGTATGAGTTTTAATTTGAGTTATGTGCTAGAGTTTATTACCGTGTATGTTTGAATTGGTACGGGTGTGAATGTTGTATGTAGCATGTGAATGTGTTTTTATTATAATAGTATATGAATGTATTATTAAAAATTAATTTGCAGCAGCAGGCCACGAACACTGTGGAAGAGCCTCTGGATCTGATCCGCTTGAGTCTGGATGAGAGGATCTATGTGAAGATGAGAAATGACAGAGAGCTGCGCGGAAGACTGCATGTGAGATGCGACACACCTCCATGTTATTCATGTTGCTATTTCCATCCTTTTTGGTCGTATTAAGCTGCTATTCACGTTCACATCAGCCATCAGACTCTCTCACTAAGATGCTGTGTTTGGGTTGGCAGCACAGTATTTAGTCTAAATCCAGTATTCTTTTGTGTATTAATAACATGTGTAATATAACCCTGGTCGTTAGCTGACAGTGTGATCTGGATCCTACAAAACTGTTTTGTGTTTAGATATTATGGTTATCTTGGCGTTTTAGTATATTTATACATTTGGCTGTCTTAAAGTGCAGCCTTTGTAAGGACAGCATCATTTATATTTATGTACTCAGTTCCAATGCTTTTATTACACACATTTACCAATTATACATACCAGTACTCATCAGATCGCTTAATTTTTCTGTTGGCTTTAAATGTCTTTGATCTAACTTAATTTATTTTAACTACATGATACTGTACATGCCGCATAAATAAACATGCTAGATTATGAACATGCAAGATTATTGATTATTATTATTGATATAATGGTTTATTTAATTTTTAAATGCCACTCTTTTTGATTCCATTGAGTAGACTGCTTAAATTGAAAGGCCGAGCATTTTAGTTTTACTTTAGCGCCACTGTGTTACCAAATTGAGGTGCATAATAATTGTTATTAAACAGGTTTCTTACACACTGACCTTTCTGGTCTTGCTTTTGAAATGGCTTGTTCTTCAGTTTGGTTCCACTAGCTGCACAGAAATGACACACTTCAACTGTAGCGTGGGACTAATTTCTGATCTCTGTTGGACTGCAGGCCTATGACCAGCATTTAAACATGATCCTTGGGGATGTGGAGGAGACGGTCACGACTGTGGAAATTGATGAAGAGACGTATGAGGAGATTTACAAGGTAACAGCTGTGAGAGGTTATATGTATATATATGTATACATATATCGATTCTGCATGGTAATATACATTTTATTTATTGAAATATAAAATCTTTAATAAAATATTTATTGTAGGTATTTACACTAGCAATTAACAATATAGTTGCGTTATTTTACATTTATGTACATATACTTATTTGAAGTATTGAAACAATCTTTTCTCTGCAAAAATGCATTTATATGGTGCAAGATGTCTAAATATTCAGATTAAAATGTGCCATAAGCTTTTATGAATAAACTATTTATGCTAACTATGCTAACCATGCTTAATTTTGCAGTCAACAAAGAGAAACATTCCCATGCTGTTTGTTCGAGGGGATGGAGTTGTGTTAGTGGCACCCCCGCTAAGAGTTGGATAATCTGGCTCTTAATCTGGACTACACATTTTTGCTTTGGACTTTAAACTCTTCATGTGGATAGACTTTAAAGTGGATAATTTTTTTGTTCTGAGTTCTGTTCGTTTTCAAATTAGACCTTTCGTTTTATGTGTTGGAAACTCTGAAGGTGTTGGTGGTGGATTCCATGCTTCCATTAAAAATCTTGAAGTTTGATGTTTTTTCGAAACACTGATGTTTTCACAAATGTAATAAAATTCAACGCAAAACCTTTTCCACAAAATATCTGTTGTGTTGGTCTAATATTTTTACATCACTACAAGTACATCACTAACTCCAGACATTAGAGCAGAAAAGGTTTTGTTGAAACTAAGAGAGTTTTGACACTGAAGATTTATGCAACATATTTCTTTGTAGAAAATGCGATGTGTATAAAGGTTTGACTTTTTTAATCTTACATTAATAACAGTTACGCGCAGTTTTTATGTTATTGAATATCCAGAAAGGATTTTAAATTTAAAGAACTGTGGCAAATGATAGAAATCTCTTTAGTGATTATATATTTTTCTAGTCATGCTCAGTTCTAAAATATTTCATGTTTAATCTTTAAAAAGATTTAATAATTAAGATAGGCTGAAATAGTTATGGATGTTCTTTTTACATCATTTTTAGATTCTATTACGTTTCCTGCATTGTATTCGTTTTACCCACTTTTGTAATATTCAAATATAACCAGCAGAGGGAGCCAATGCCACATCCAAGCCACAAGTTTATATTTACCGTGAGGCACAAGTTGTGCTTCAATTGAAGCGCTACTTGTGATTGTGTGATTGACATATTGCAAACCTTATGATGATGAAGTAGCCTCTAGCCAGCCTGTCACTGCTACAGAATATAGATTACATGCTACAAATATTGTTTTAAGGCCTAACTGAGAGGAATTCCTTTTCTGTTGTTTGGAAAGAAACACTAAAATAACACTTTCTCATGACATGAGTCTTTCTCATATAAAGATAGTTTTCATTAAGGATAGCTTTAGTTTTTCCCACAGCCTAAAAATAACCCCCTGTAGGCTGCTGATAACTAAATATAGATGCTGTTGGGACAGCCCCAGCAAGGACACAGTACTGACCAGCTGACAAATGGTAAAAAGGTCTCTAATTGAAAAGAGTATTGTTATTCTAACATCAAAAAAGTCAGTGACAGATAAATATGAGAAAAAAGCATAAATCTTTTTAAAACTGCAGTGTAAACATTACCTAACCTTGCATAGTCTACAGGGATCCCCTGTGATGTGTTTTCCTGTTTTGAGGTTTTCTGGTCATATGGCAATAAAGGTAACGTTGGTCATGCCACACTGGACAAAAGTATATATTGTAAATATACATGTATAAATACATAAATAATATATTTATATAAACATAAACACCCGTCCAAAATGGTTCAGAAATTATTGTATGTGGTAAATGGCAGTAAATATGTATTTTGGATAGAAAGTTAACCACGCCCTCAAGATGGTTTACATATTTTTCTAATTTCTACCAAATGTGTCTTTAACGTATCACACTGAAATATGTACTGGAAACACAAGATCATTTTTGTGGATGCATTTTTGAAATGGAATTTGTGGTGTATTTTTGCACTTTAACCATATTTTACCCCACTGTAACTCACTCTCTTTGACCACCTAACAATGTTTAATTTTGTTGGGTTTTAAGCTGATTTCTGTGGGGAAGAAAATAATTTGTTGGTCTGACAGTTTGCATGCGTCACACAACATTTTTTATGTATTTGTATGTGATCTGCCTCTTTATTGGTGTATTATTTCACATTGAAAACATGTTCTTTGGCTTTGGACTGATTATGTAACTGGAACACTGCAGCAGTTTATTCAGGGCAAAATTACCCTGCAGGTAAATCCTTATGAATGCTAAATTACATTTCATATACAGTGATGAATGCTCTGTGTATATTATTTTTCATATACTATTTAAGAACAGCTTAAAATAAAAGCCCTGCTTTTAAACAATTTTTCAGAGGCTAAATGAAAAATATTATGTTTCATTTTTGTAGGCCTCAATACCCACATTCTTAAAATGCAACACCAGATCTGGACTCTTGGGGTGCTTCTCAATACTTAATAACTCAAAACTTAACTCAATACTTAATACCTAACTTGGATGCTTCCAAGTTCTTGATCCTCTGTCCTCTAGCCTGTGACCTCAAAACCAGTCAAAGTCAGTTTGAAGGACATGTTGAAGGACATCTCAATCTCAATGTCTAACTGCACCTTGAGGAGGTGAGGAACGAGGAGGCTTGCTGAGGAGGCATGAGGAAACATTGGTGTATCCTATGCAGAGGTGTTGGTCATCTCCGCCTACCGTCCTTGCTTCCTAATGAGGTGGAGCTAAAATGCAAGACATGGAAAAAAAGGATGCACAAATAAGAACTGAGAAGCACCCTTGTTATTCTAGTAGATTACTTATCCGAAGCATCCAGGATTGATTAACTAGCATTGTCACAGTCACCCTGCTGGTAAATGTTGTAATTACACCCTGAGCAAAAACACAATACATTTTTGGTGGTTTCCAAAATGTTTGAAATAGACTTTAATTGTTTCCCATGTTCTGCCTTTAAAAGCAAAAGTCGCAAATAAAGGTCTTGGATCTGCATGCATTCATGTTGGTCATTCCTTGAAATGGTTCACATGGCAGCCGTGCAGGACATGACATGGAAGGCCTGTGCTTCTAGGGACGTGCCGCAGCTCTAATCTTAGAAGGATTGCTGGATGGACTCTGGAAATAGTAGAGCTAAACATAGACCTTTTGCTGTGGGATATTATATTAAACAAACATGCCAATAATGATGCCAGGTAAATCACTGCAAATAATGTATTAGCCCCTTTCAGTAGACATATATGTATATTATTTTGCAAAGCTAGTGTAAGTGTGATAATTATGATCTAACCTGATGATGTCACCTATGTAAACATGGATCATCTGGTCTGGCAATATACATTATAATTTTAATCTAAAATAAGAATGATAATGGTTTGATAACATTTAATGGATTGCTAACATTTTTGTTTAATTTGTTTTTGTTAAAACAAATTAAAATTTCTCTGTATTTGTTTTCTGTTTACACTTAAATTGAGCCTGTCAAGATCAATAATTCAACTCTGCTGTGGGAAAGAAAATATAGATTCATCACATAAAATATTGTTCAAATCACAAATCAGAGGAATCACTCAAGTCATTATTAGCCACATTTGAACTGACTTTGCACTGAACTCTGTAACTTTTAGTCCTGAAACATTTTGTGTTTATAACAACAAAATTTTAGTAATATTTTTTAGCGTAACATCAATGTGAAATGATTACATAATTTCACAATTCATTCATTTTATCCAAAAAATGCAGTAAACAAATTATTTTCTCATAAAGTTTCTGTGTCAGACGTAAGCTTTAATGGATTCCTTGTTTTCATTAAAAAAAACACATGCCAAACAAACATAAATTGAATCTTTGTGATATAATTACAATTTATTTCTTTTAGGACACTTTCTTCCAATTGTCATCATTAGCAGACATTTAAAATGGATGAAATGAAATGAATGAAAATAAGTTTGTCAGACAAACTAATAAACAATGGCACCAAAATTTTTATTCAATTTTCCTTTTAAAAAGACAAACACAGGCTCAAAAATCTAATTTATAATCTTGGCCTGTAATCTGAAGAGATCTTGATGGGAAACAGGTCTTATTTTGAGCTGTGGTCATATTACAAACAAGATACAGGCCAAGAGAATGAAAGTTGAATGTATTTTGAAAAATTACCCATATCAATATAGCCTTTAATTCATGCATAATCCTAATGAATGGAATATTCTTATATATCTAGAGACTAGACTGTTAAAACCAAAGCTCTTGAACTTAACAACTAACAATTCCAAGATGGCTGCTGTTATGTTGCTAATCTCCCACTTAAATACAACATACTATGGTTTTTATGGCGCTGAAACTACAATTGTTATGAACTGTGGACAGTATCAGTATGTGAATTTTGTTTGGTCAGCAACTTTGGATAGCATCAACTTGACTAAGCCTCTAACAAACAAGGCCTAGCTGGTTCTGAAGTGCAGGTGAAGTGTTGGTGATTGGGCATCAGAAGGTATTACAAATAAAGCAATTTAAAACAATGACACTGGATAGAGTCTATAGATTATATAACCAAACTGGATTATATTGAAAGATTTAAACAATGAGATCAAACAACTTAATTAGACTGCCAAAGAAAATTCCCAGTTTGAGACACAAAAGTTTGACAAATTCTTACAAGCATTTTGGCTTTGGATGGCACAAACATGGAGGCATAGGACTAGCCTGTGTAAGGATGGGGTAGATTCAAAAACTCTGTTCTGATTCTTGTGCTTTAAGGATAAATGAACTATCATCATACTGCCAAGTAACCAAAAGACAGAACAATGACTCACTTCTGGGGCTTTGCAATTGATAAGAGAGCCGAAACTATAAGCTGTCTGTGACGGGCGGTAGAGCCATGTTAAATATGACAAGTTATTCACCATGTTCAGAAATAGAAATGCTTCAACATCAGCCTGCTTACTTGTACACAGGCTGATGTAGGAAGTAGTTATTCTAGTGTACTCTTAAAAGGTGAAAGTTTTATTTTAGCAAATGTATGCTTTTAAAATGTTACTTGTTTAAAATGTATGTCTTGGCTTAGAATAGCACACTACATATGTACTATTATTACAGTGTTGTATGTATACTGTGCAGAATTAGAGACATTATATTTCAGTGTAATTAATCAGCAATTTGATCAGCAACCTAAAAATATAGTATTTATTAATTTTATTTAAGACAAAGTTTGATACTTTTCATGTTTGATTTTATTGCTGATTTGAAGTACACATGAAATTGTGGCAGAGATTGTTATTTTCAACTCCATTCTGTAGGAGCTGCAACTATGAGACTGAAACTAGCTGTCCGAGTGCATCCACGTGACTGCTGAAAGACATGACTTGCCTTTAAAGAGACTTTGACACAGAATTCCTCGACTATGTGAAAATTAGCAAACTTTAATGCATGGAATACAATAGAAAGGGGACACAACACATTCTTTCAAGTATAAATATGTAAACTTTCCTGCTGAGAAAAAATCTGCCCCACCTATATCGGTGGTCTTAAGTCGCTATTGATTGCTATGTGTATCGTAGCTTCCAGGATTTCTGTGTTTTGAAAAAGTTCACCAGCAGCATTTTTGTTGACCCTCAAATAGGCAAATTTGAGCTAATAGCTGAAAGGAATTTACAACGAGTCTGTTTAAAAACAGTTTCTGTCCACAACTTTATTACATACAGACTGCCAGAAGCGTCTGGACAGACTTAGGATTCCTAATTTGATGGCTTTCCTAGACATGCTACAGACAGTTTTGGGTTCACCAGTGTCGTTTGGAGGTTACGCTCTGAGTAATTTACATCGCTCAGAGAATATTTCTTGGTTTCCATTGACTTTAAATGGGGGATTTTGAAGTGTCCTGCCTACATGCAAAACCATAAAGTCACCACAATTAAAATGGTTTGTTTTCTGCTTTGTTTTTTTAGATACTAGGGAATGGTTGTATTTTGGAGAATTCTGACTAACTCTGAACATGTGCAATGTTAGAGCCAGGCATAACTCCTCTTTTGGTCACAGGTGGCATCCTGCTTTAAAGCAATATAACACAAAGCACATAACAAGTACATACTGTAACATACTTGCATGCTGTACTGATCTGTCAGGATGGTTTATAGAGGCATGGTCTGTTTTATAATGAAACAATGCCAGAAATGGGACCATGTCCATAGAGCTTGATATACAGGCACCTGTAAATTCTCTCTTGACTCTGCGGACAGCTGTGCTTCTCTTAAACATCATGGTGACGAATTGTAGAAGCTATGCTGTCATCGCAGGAGGAAAAATAAATGACTCTAGTAACCTTGAGCAGAGCCGTGCGTCAGAGATCATGTCCAACATGTCACTTGGCAGTACAACTGTTTATGAATCATGCTGGAATAGGAATCGTGATTAATTTCAGTATTCTGGTTCCAATTCTGATTTGATTCCATTAATGACACGGTTTTAACAAATTAACAAAGTACAAACAAAGTCAATTGTTCACGAATCGGACTACAATGGTTGCAATGCATTTTTCTTTTAATCACATTAGCAGATATTCAAAAACCATTAACAGAACCGAATGCCATCAAAATAATTCTAAATTTCAAATTCCAAAATATTTCAACATTTTGCAAAATTTCACAACCTGTTCTTGATTCCCAACCCTGTGGCACATGAAATACAGGAAAGGTGCAAGTTGTTCCTTTAGCTCAGCTGGTAGCACAATGCACTAGGAATTTGAAAGTCATGAAATCAATTTGTGTACCCTTAGCGCACCTGACGCTTGTTTCCACATTTGTCACTGAGTCCATTGTGTCACCAATACAGGCCTGATCTCCTGCATTGGCCGAGCAGCACTGGACTGATTCCCTAAATGTATTTCTGGTGCTTTTGTCTGAATCATTAGAATCTAAATAGCAGCGGATGGTCACAGTTGTGCTCTGTTAATTTTGCAAAAGCATTGTTTGTATAATATATTAATTGGTCCCTGTGGGATATTTTTGGCATTTGGCAGTAGACCCATATTGTTTGTCTTAACAATGGGTAAACATTTCTGGTACCATATCACTGGTGTGCAGGGCAAACCACTGCACCTGTGCTCTGTGTTACATACTCTAATGCTAGACAGGGTCTTTGTAATCTGAATTAACCACTCAGGTGCTTTTTGTTCATGCACTGCAGGGTCACAACTAGACTCATAGGGACGGACTAAATTGTAAGAAGTCCCAGACCTCATACACCCAGCAGTGTAAAGAGACATTCAGTGGGGCCTTGCTCATCTCTGGGCCAGTGTTGATGGTTGTCCCTCCTTGGGGACTATAAGTCTGTCAAATTTATCAATTAAACTTGTCACAATAATTTGTTATTTCTAACCAATTTAATGGGGTTTTTAGGGTTTGTTTTCCTTAGTAATTAAATGCAAAGTTGTCAAAAAAAGTGCAGACTTAAGGCTACATGTTGCAACTTTGGCACCGCTTTTGATTTTTATTCAGGCAGTTGGTTTTGTTGTCGCACCCATTGATGGTTATTCCAACTCTTATAAAATAACACAATGCTTTGGATAACCACTATTTGACCTCAGAGTGAAGAAATGCCAAAGAGCACACATTCCACTGTCTCTAGTTATAACTCTATTAAACGCAGCTCAATTGCTCGTGGAACAATAAAGGGCGTTTGACCGCATAACTTGTGTGTTACTGGCAGTGAAAACCAATAAAGTCATAATTAGGGGTCTGGTCTTGTAATTCACTCTGTAATGCTTTTTAGCGTTTCTTAATATCTTCCAAGACGGCCCTCATTCTTCCAATATTTTTGTGTGTATTTAACCATGTTACACCCATTAACAGCTTGGTTATTTTGTTTCATAAAATAAATCTTTTATATGTTTTAAGACGTCCAGGAAATGTTGCAGGCGCCTTTAAAAAAGTAACAGGGAACTTTAAATAGCTTTAACTGATGTTTGTGATAGTATTTATAGCAAGGTTACAGCATGTGACACTCATTGTTTTGTGTTATCCCTGAGTACCCTATTCTAACTCAAGTCATTGGCACCCATCCATCCAGAGTGATAGGTCACATGGCATTTATGACTCAGGTAACTCGTGCAACAAAATGTGAAAAAAGTGTCCATGAGCAAAGATGGCAGCCAGCAAGTCATGTATTTCTGGGGGAGTTGTTCGTCAGCCAAGAAGCTACTATTAGAGATGACTAGGATTGCTGGATAGCTTTTGCCAGGTGTTTGTTAACAGTGGTCATGATACTCTAGTTCCAAGAATTTGAAAAACATAGCACACAAATAAATTAGATGAAACAGTGTATTTTATTGAGATGGGACCATTTATGTACACTTTTTTTAAAATAAATATTTCTTTCATATATATATATATATATATATATATATATATATATATATATATATATATATATATATATATATATATATATATATATATATATATATATATGAGAGAGAGAGAGAGAGAGAGAGAGAGAGAGAGAGAGAGATAATACCATCCACCATTTTGGTTCCAATGCTTTTTGAGATTGCCTAATTCACAAAAGAAAGTGTTTTAGAATATGAGCAGAAATATACTACTTTCTGTTTTGAGTTGCCTTTGCGTTGGGAGTGCACCTACTGTATATTGCCTTGAGACAGCAAAAAGGTTTTAAAACAGAGTGACAGTACAATGCCAAAGCTCCTAATACCTCAACACTCCACATGTAATACTAGTCCTACCCAGCCTATATACAAATTGATTATCTTTTAGTTTAACCCACATATTTCCTCAGCAAGAGAGTTAATCATGGGCTCTACCTGAGGAAAATGGGCCTGCAAGATGCATGTCTTTATGTTGTTTGTTCTGGCATTTTAATGCCAGCATATCATTTTGTTTTTAGCTAGCAGATGCTAGCAATAATTATTTAATCAGTTTGTTTTCATCTTGTTATTCTGGTATTAGTGCCTGGGCCTTTTACAGTAACCATAAAAACAATAACAGGGTCTGGTCACGGGCAGTCATTTAAACCAAACCACAAACCACCATCAATGAGAGCGTAACCCGCTCATTGCTGTGGCATGCTAACTGTCTTACCCAGATTTAGAGAAGACACAATGCCCTGACTACAAAATGCAATTTGGTCGTCATAAAAATGCCACTGCTCTCTGCAAAGCATATGGAACTCATCTAGGGAAAGGTCTTCAGAGAAGGTCTGCGTTCCTACAGCTGTCATTTCCAGTACTTGCTAAGATGTTTATGGGATTGCCCTCACTGGTTAAAAGAAAAGGATGTCTGCCGTGGTGTCCGCATGTCATGCTCCTCCAAGTCGTGTTTTTCCACATGCACGCCAGTGGCCAGGCAAGCAAGTCTTAGATATATGCAAAGGTCTCTTCCTCTTTTTGTTAATATGTATTGAAAGTACTTCCTGTCTCTGCATGTGGGCCTCTTCTCTGTGGACTTCATTTTCTCCACAGAGACCCTGTTTCAATACAAAGAAAGCTTGTTGTCCTTTTTATCAATCACTGGTTTCAGCTACTATATATTCTTTGTTGGCTCTCCCTTACTAAGCTCAGATTTATTGGTTTTGGGTTTGGGCCAGGTGAGTTTCAAAGGGAGGGAAATTCTGGTGGCTTGGTTTGTATCCTTAGTGGTGGCTCTCACAAAAACCCAAACAGGTTACTAAGAACATGTTGCACACATAGCAACTGAATTTCAAAATGCCTGAGCTCCAGAAAAGCTTTAAAGTTTGTATAACTGGAGCCTAAATAGAGCTCTGGAGCTGTGAAGAATGAGAAGGCCGTTTATGTGTACAGCACTTTCCAGGTTCAGCATTAGTGTGAAAAGAAAACTGGACCCAAACATGCTTGCAAATGTCCTTTTATTATTTGTAATGTTTTGATGAGCACCACTGACGTCTCATTTACATTAACGTTCACAGAATCTCACAGTGTTGTCACAACAGAGTTGAAATGAAAATTGTCAAAAAATATTTCGGGCAAAACAAAAGGTATTCATATATAAATAATTTACTACCTTAATATTTTAAAAATGTAGTATTTGTTGTGTATTACAGTAACGTGCTTAATTTTCATGAAGATATTGTCACAATGACAAAAGTAAAACTTCATTTACTAATATTGAATGCAAAGAACAAATTATTTGAATAATATTGTATTCAAAGAACATCTCAGACTCATTTCTTTACCATTGACAAGGGGGGCTGTTCAATACTTCAGTGGACAACCAACAGCCTGTTCAATACTTCAGTGAATTCTCCTTAAAAACAAAAACCCAGTTGAGTGACTCATGTTTGCTGTACTGCACCTGACTGTGAACAACACCACAATGAGCCTCTTCTAGTGTTGCCTGTGATGTAATGTTGCAAAATATATCCTGGTTGCTGTCAACATAAGAACTCAATGTTTGTTTCCCACAGTACAGCCATCTCACAAGTGTGCTATATCAGGCCAGAATGCTCTGATATATACTAATTATTTGCATATTTACATTTGCATAATAGGCAGACACTTTTATTGAAAGTGACTTCACAGCTTTATGTTATCAGTACATGCATTCACTGGGAATTGAACCCGTGATCTTGTTGTTACTAGCATCATAGTTTACCAGTTACAGGTAAACTATGATGCTACAGGAAAAGCAGAAGACTATACAGCCTTAACTTAAACAATAACACGCTACTGAAATTATTTGGAATGTATTGTTATAAATGTCTTGTTATAAGTGTCAATTGTTGTTGTCTTGTCTTGTCTTGTTGTTATAAGTGTCAAAGTTGCATTTCACAGGGAACCTGACAGTTGCATGGACCTGCGATTGTTTTATGAATGGGACCTTATGGTTTAACTGCTGCGTTGGAATGTTTTGAACTGGGGCTTTGCATGGTAAATGAATATGGTCTGTGGTTTTGAAGGCCACATTTGAGGAATTTACCAACGGTCTCCTACGTGACAGTGTGGCGTTAGACGACTCACGCAGTGTCCTAAAGCTCAGTGGCAACAAAGAATGCCACCTCTGCTTTAAATAGACATATACTGGGCAGTTCTCAGAAGAAGGTGCCCAATGGATTTCCCATGAGCAGGCCAGTGTGGAATATATATATATATATATACACACACACACAAACACACACACAGTATTTATAAAATATAATGTTATATTTGATGACATATACAAACGTAACACTTATATATATGTATACATATATACATATATATACACGAAGATAACATTAAAATACCCAAGACTGGTGTGTTTGTGTGTGTATGTCCAGTATTAGTGGTGTAACAATATAACAATTCCATGGTTCAGTTCATATAATAGTTTTGGACCCACAGTTCTGTCTGCTATGGGGGCAGGGTTTATGGCATGACATTAGCAATGTTAAAGAACACTAGATTAACTTTTAACTTCATAATAATAATAATACTTGACAGTAATTTTGAATATTAAAATCACTAAAAGACAGTAATTTTAGTGTAAGAGGGAATTCCCTCGTCAGGCGGTCATATGGGGAGATTGATGAATTTTGGGGGTGGGACTAAAAAACGTTGTAGAAAAACATTAAAAACTATCCCTGCATTTTTAAGAGCTCTTTTACTCAGTTCAGTGCTTTTGTATAGTATTTGTTTGCAATACGTATTATTTAAAGCAGTTTAAGACAGAACAGAGAACAGTTAAACTTGTGTTAAACACACACACACACACACACACACACACACACAACAAATAAATATATATATATTTAAAAAAAAAAATATATATATATATATATATATATAAATTTATTTATTAAATATTTTTTTTCCCACAACCGTTTTCCTCAAAAATACAGCTCTTATTAGGTATTGAAAGTGTACTAATTTATTCAAATGACAAAAAGTTTTGAGACATAAGGTAAACCTCAACAATGGGCCAGGGCTGGGTCAGGGCAGCAGGGCAGGGGGTATTCAGTACCCCATGAGAGTGCTGCAGTATGCACCATGGATGGTGTACCGTGGCTTTTTGATTCGGTTTTGAATATTGTTGTACCCTTATCTAGTATGTATATTTGTGTGTACTTATAAAATGATTATAGTATTTTAAATAAATAAAATAAGCATTTAAAGGACAGGTGAGGAGGGTGTCAGATAATGGAACATGTGAGTTGGTGTCAGTCAGTCTGTAGTATTATCTGTGAAGATCTGACCTGTGGGAGATTTATATTTATTCCCTACTTAACACGGTTATAAATGACTCTTACTTCACAGTCTTACTCTACTTTCAACTCTCCATGTCAGCTGAGGATGAGTTCAATGAAACCACATGGGACTCCTTTGTCCCATGTCTAAAGCAGCAGGGTCCTTATTGTTTGGATTTCCCACCTTGCTTTTTGAAAACCTGCCCCAGTCATCTTGTTCCCATCTTATTGTCCCTTGAGTGAGATATCTGTAGAGGACTGCTGTGTCTTTAAGAAAGGACTATAAGGACACCCGTAGTGTGCTGTGACGGGTGTAATTAGCCTCACAACGCTAAATTCTCTGATCAATATATTGTGTGATGTTGAATCGATATAAATAATACACTATACATAATTAATTAATTACTTAATTAATTAACAGGTATATTAAGTACAGAAGTGATGCTATTTTAATGCCAGTTTTTTATTTTATGTTATTTTATTTTTTTGCTTAGTGCACCCATGCAGGTGTACACAATACCAACACACAATATTCCCTCTATCCATAAACCCAGCCTGCAAAACCTCAGAAGTCCTTTTGGGAACAGATGAAATTTGATATGCCTGGGAACATACTACAGACTGTCCCACTGTTTCTTTGTTTTGTATTGTATTGTTTTGATTGTTTTCCCATTTAGGTCTGATGAATGTTTTACTGAAAACACATGTAGAAACAGATTGCCTGTGTTTTTCCATTAGTCTTGTCTCAACATGTGCATGTGTTCGGGTTTACCCTGTTCTTACTAATAGGATTGTTATAAAGAGAATTGATGGTCACTAGGCACATTTAAAGAGTTGCATAAGATACCCATATCTTATACCTTGTGTTAAATAACTATTGATGTCACAGAATAATAAACGACACCCTGATGATGTCAAACATTTCCATGATGGATGTTTTATCCCTTAGGCAGCTTTACCAAGGGTACAGTTTCTGATAATACTGAGACAAAGTTGTTACACCAGATGGTAGTAAATCTTAATCTGAACAATACAATACTACAATACAATACAATACTAAAACGTGAATTACATCAAAATATTTACATTTACATTTTCGGCAGGCACTTTTATTGAAAGCGACTCACGTTTCATTCAGGGTTTGTGTTATTAATACGTGCATTCGCTGCGAACCCATAATCTTGTTGCGAGCATCATGGTCAACCAGTTAAGCTACAGGAAAGAAGAAGAGAATACAGTCATCCCCCTTTCAAATCTCATTTGTGCTTTTTGAATATGTGCAAATACAAATGTACAGCATTACAGCTGGTAACAAGACCAGTTGTCTCATAAAAGCAGTGAGATATTCAGTTAAACTTCTTAAATGGTTTATTGATTGACTAATTGAGTGGGGGAGGACATATTCTTTTAACTACTGTCTTTCAGCCATTGGTGGCTTTTGCTTTTGAATCTGAGTTCCTCTTATTGCTTTAGGTGTATTTACATCCATTTATCTTGCCCTTGGCTTTCCATGTGCTGGAGTCACTGGGTTCATGTGTATGGAAACTGAATGTATCCTCTCAGGATCAGGAGTCATAAATGTAATCCAAATTTGGAAAATCAAACTTCATTCTCATGAGGCTTGTGTTGGTTATTTGGCATTTAGCAGATGCACTTTATCAAACAAGCAGTGCTCTAATCATGCAGACAGTCCCCCGGGGCTCACTGCCTTTCTCAAAGCACCATGTTGACTGTATCTCAAAAACATCTAGCCCATGGCAAACCTAAACTATAGCTGGGATTGAACCTGCAACCTTTGAGTGAGCAGCCCTGAGCTTTCATTACAAGACCTTTACCCTGCTTAAAATATCCTGTAATTGTGGTCTGGTATTGTTAGACTATTGTTCATAATAAAGCCTACTAAATTTTAAAAGAGAATAGAAGTGATATTATAAGTGACCTGCCTGTACAAATCTCAGCACAACGATGCTAGAGGTGTTGTGAGTTATTGCTAAGGCAGCTGTGACACTCGTGTGTCTCCCTGGTCGAGGGTGTGGAGAAACAAAAGGGTCGGAGAGTGACATGACGGGCAATAAAGTATTTCAGCAGCTTTTTTTTTTTTTTTTTTTCAGTTTTTTGAAGTGGTTTTGGGTGTTCTACTGTATGATTGCTAGTTTGTTCAGGGAAGCTTCTAGTTTGTTGCTTACCGACCCAAAACAAAGGGCCTACCCCTTAATCCCTAACATTCTGCTACCTAGACCTGGCCCAGTGAAATTTAGTAGTTAGGTTTTGGGTTTTTTCTAATATTCACTATAAGAGCCTTCAGATGTGTGCAAGACACTGGACCTATTTGTCATTGTTTGGGCACATAAGTATAATAAATAAATAAAAAATCTGTAAAAATAGGGCATAAAAGACTGTATTAATAAGAATTTTCTGTATTGAAAATACATTTTTTACAGCTGTCTTAACTGTATAAAAATAATGTTTAAAAATGTAAAGTTATATGTCCACTTGTCACACGTTTTTGGGGTAAAAAAATCTTATATCTAATATATTTCTATAATACATCTATAATATATCTATATATATATATATATATATATATATATATATATATATATATATATATATATATATATATATATATATATATATATATAAATAATATTACTAACATGATATTAGCAAATCTTATTACTAGCAATTTACATTTTAGAATTACTCTGTTGTGATAGATGTCCTTTTCTAACTTTTTAATCTCTGCCCTGAGACACTCTCTGCATGTCCTGGCTGTTAACTGTCTAGGGCTGCCAGACAGAGATAAGTGTTGTTTTGCAGGACACCTGTTTCCTGTGTCAGGTACTGGGAATATGTTATGTAAGAAAAAAATCCTACAGCAGACAACATAATATCCAACAGATATATAACAAAATATCTTACAACTCGTAAAGTAAACCATTATACTGTATATATAATTTTAAGCCATCACTAAACAGATAATTACATTAACTGCAATGCATGATGAGATTACAAAGTGCTGGCCAACAGAAGTGATTGAGTGTTCTGTTCTGTTTTTGACTTATTAATGCACTTGAAGTCCAGATTTGGTCTAGTGTTGCCGTATTATATCAGTGGTCTCTTGAATGCACATGGACAGATCTTTATTTCTTACCTCAAGTGATCATGTCATTTAAATTCAAAGGCTGAGTCATGCTTGCTTATGCTGAGATTTCTGTTCTGAGTGATTGACTCTCTTGTTGTGATTCTCCAGCGTAATTCCCGTGGGTGGAAGTTTTTTTTGTATTTTTGCACATACCATGAGAAAGTTACACATGCAGTTACACATGGCTGTTGTGGCACGTTTTACACGTCTCCGTGTGTCAGAAACAAGTTAATAACATTTCAGTCTTGATAAATGTGTCTTGAGACCTCTGGATTCTATTAAATGTTTTTGTGTCAATACTGAATTTCTGTATGTATCAGGGGTCTTTGTTAATTTGTAAAGTTTGTTTTTTAGTAATTAATCACGCTATATTAACCCATCAAATTGACACTTAAAAATGTAACATTTGCCTTAGAGGCTTCTGTTGTAAATGTGTTACTGTATATTACTTATTTGTATATATATATATATATATATATATATATATATATCATACACTAATTAATTAATTAGTTAATTAATTTGTTACATAATTAATATATATAAACATGTGCTAAATTTCTTCCTCATTGTTTTGCTGAAGTATGCCTTGGACTAGCAAGTGGAAATTTACAAAGTTGAACAAGTTGTTTTTTTCCATCTTTATCTGCAGAGCTGACTCACCCTTTAAATCCAACAAAAAAAAGAAAGAAAGAAAAGGACAAAGAGCATATGATTATTTGATTCAACATGGACTTTAATATGAGTCACTTTATAGTACAATACAACAACATACTGTGCAATATTTCGCGATGAATCAAAACCCAAAACAACGTAATATATCAACATGACTTCCTGTTCCAGACGTATTATCAGCAAAAACTCAATTGCACAATAGTTAAACATTTTCCTTTCATTAAATCTGTAACAGTATAAAAATTAAAACAATTGGAATGTACATTTGTGCATGACTAGACAGCTAACAGGCCACACCTATCAGCTTACAATGAAACGCTCTGTACAGGATGAACCAAAACCCTGAACATCAACAGCTTGGGGGAAGAGCAGTGAATCAGAAACAGTCTAAGGAAATATATTTTGACTGTGTGGTGCACGTGAGCTCTTTGCCAGCATGCTAACGGTACAAAGTCAAATTTAGCAGGGGATTTTGTTAGTAGCATAATGGTCTGTTTTTGAATACAGCGTCAAATTGCAAACTGCAAAAACACACTTTTTATCTAGATTTGTTCATCAGCCAAGCATTTTGGAACAGTGAAAATAAAGCTTTGTGATTTCCTGACAAACCAATTTGTTTGGTTGCAAACAAGATACAAACACGTATTGTCCTTGTGAGCCCCATTGGTTGCATGTAGCGAACAAGCTAACACACATCTTTAGGACTGATTATATGGTCAAGTGTTTTAACAATGCAATGCTAATTTTAGGGTATAGGGTTGGATTTTACTTTTAACCTTCTATAAGGTTTATAGAAGGTTAAAAGTTCTCTGTTAAAAATAACACCTTCCCATGGGAAAAGTTTTGCCCTGCACAGACCTACTTCTGAAATAAGGGATGTAAAGATAGAAGCTGCTAAGATTTCAGTTAACCAATCATTTATTTTCTAAAAATGTTTTAAGGTTGCATCTCACAGCTGAAGATCAATTCGAACATGCATCAGTATTGTGCTTAAACAGTATTTTTCTAAAATCTATTACTTTTTGAAAACAACATTGACTTTGAAAGCAACATATTTTAATGTAATGGCATATTATTGGCATAAATATAGTTAATTCTGTTTTTCTATTAAAATACCTTAAAATTAGTGTTGTTAGTGATTTTACATTTTCAACTGTTAGTGAAATTGTGAAACGTTTTTTAAAGGTTTTGATGTATCAAACACTGAGGATAGATTCCGTATCAGTAATTCACACACACTTTGCTGTGAAACACACTTTGCACTTTTTTCTTTGCTGTGAATTACAGAATGAGTATCAGATGTGAACTGCTATTGTGAAGCAAATGTAATATTACACCTGTTTACACAAACACTGCACACTCAGCTACACTGACTTCAGTTCAAACCTACAGCAGCAGAGACAGAAACCTAATCCAGATATCAAGTATTTCAAGGCCTCTCAAACTTCCCTGGCAGGCTGGTATTTCTTCTCTAAATGCCTGCTGTCATCCATAATGAGCCAAATTTTCTGTGGGATATATGACATCATTGGTGGATTGTATAGTGTACAGATTTAGTCTTAGTTTGTGGTGTGTTGACAAGATAAATTTTTTCTTGCTTAGACTATTTAGACAAACATACTGGCTTGTTAAGTTTACAAGGTAACGTGGCAATGCAGGGCATCGCCTGTTTGTGGGTGGTTGATCGTAACAATGAATTCCATAAAATTCCTATTCTGGTTCTTCAACTATGGGAACTTCTGGTCTTGTTGAAAAAAAAAACATTTCACACTCTTTGGTTTAATATGTCCGATAATAATGTCCAACAGTGGCACAGTTACAATAAGTGTCAGACCACTTTCTGGTTGTCAAATGTTAATGGAACACATTCATATTTAATGTGATTTCTGACTCTCTGTGTGACTTTGCTAGGACATCTGTGTGAACTTGAGGGGAACTGCAATTTGAGCTCTGTGCATAAAGACATTTATGTCATTTTCAATTCCCATTCAATGCATATGACAAAATGTGTTGCCTGAATGCACTGTACATCCCTTTAGATGTTTTCAACCAGGGGCCCTGAGCTCACTGTGTATTTCAATCAGGGTCCACAAGGAATCTTAACAAACTTTCAACATGGCATCAAGATGACTTAAAATAAGACAAAACAAGGATTACAATAAACTAAAACAACTAAAAATCATGATATTTCTTTGTGTTTGGTTATTGTTATAACAAATATACATCCTTCTAATTATGCCAATCTCTAGAATATTTTATTAGGAAAAAATTGAGCCTTCAGATATTGTTGTGGACGCTGGGGACCATAATTTGTTCGATGACTGTAACAGTCACATTGCATAAACATTGCTCTTTGTACTCATTCCAGATACACTGTTGTTAAAAAAACAATGAACACCACATGCTTCCTTATTGTAATAAATAAAAAAAATACATATGCTCTTGGAAAGACGTCCATCATTACCCATCATGCTTTGGTTTGTTTTGACACCCATCAGAAATGAGGCAAGCTTTTAGCCTCTGTTTGTTTTCAAACATGCATGCTGAGGGTAAATTTCCACAGCTGATAAGGCACGTAGCACGTGTTGACTTGGTTCCCGCCCGGTGTCGCTGGAGTGACCTTGTCTTACCTAATGAGCAGATCCTCTCAGGGAGATTACAGGACATGATTCACCAACTCCTGTCACTGCCAATACTCTGATTCTCCTCTATAAACAGGCTTACTCAGGGCCAGCCGGCATTGCTTGAGCATGTTTGTGCAAGAAGAACCGAATGCCAGCTCAAACGAACCGCAAGAACCAGCAAAAATCAATGAGGAGCTAATCACGTTCAGCGCAGCTGGAAATTATGACATCAGTCTATCAATTTTGTGGCTATTTTTCTATGTGTCCCTTTCTAAAGCAAACATGTTTTTTCCTTATATATATTATTAAAAAATTGCAGTTCTATAATATTTTGTTTTCTGTATTTTGCAACATTTTAACAACTTTTTATTGTTGTTATCTTTCACTAGTTAAAAGTTCATGGCCTAATCATAAATTAAAACATACTACAGTACACCATAAAGTTTTTAAAGCTTGTGAATGACAGGTCAACAGACACTAGGGTGGAAGACAGGTAATGATTAATGCTCTGGTCTAATAACACAAAGGTTGCAGGTTCAGTCCCATGTAGGTGAGACTGAGGAGCTGTAATTTTACACTGTACCCTATGTGCCCTTAGTTAAATTGACAAGTATCTGTTAAATGGTAACTGCAAAAGGTTATACAGTGACCTTCTATATGTTTTGTGCTGTTGCTTTTCAATGTGAAAGGCAAAAACGCTATTCATGACCCTTTAGACAATGAAAAGTATACAGATCTACTTTTTTTGAGTAGACTTTTAATGTATTCACCTCATGTTGTACTAAAGTTATTTAATTTACTTGTTAAATTTGTACCATACCTATTCTATACATCTAATATATGTGCCATATTCCAGGTCTTCTAAAACAATTACATTTGTTTGGGTAACAGATCAATTAATTATTTCAATAATTTGTTATGAATTCATTATTCATATATTCAGCCTCTTTAATGAAGTTTTATGTCATCAGTCCAAACCTGGTAAATATTTAAATGAGCGTGAAATATTTGTATGGACTGTTTAATGGTGTACCTTCGTATTTTAAAGATTAACTGAGTACTTGAGGACGAGCAAATGATGCCAGAATAAAACTTCTTGGAGGACCTGTTACTCTAATACAATAATAAAATGCAAGAATGTTTTTATATTTACTGTTCGAAAGCATTTATGACAGTAATCAGGTGTAATAGAGCAAAAATACTTTATGCTTTGGTTTCAAGGGCTGACAGAGTTTGTTCCAAACACCCAACCCAGGAATCCAAGACAGACATTCTTTCCTGTTTTGGCTGTACTGAATAGCTAAGCTCTTTATATTCTATTAGGGAGTTTGAAGACCCAGAGCTTGCTTGCTCGCTCTTGCACAACACGACACATGCCAAAACCAATAACTTGCCTCCCACTGATAAGACAATTAGTGCTTCTCTCCCTGAAGACTCCAACAGAAGTATTTCTAAGAAATCAAAAGGAGGTATTGAAAATCACTGATGCCGAAATTGTTATGGCTTGGGCATGGCCCCTTACACATTTATCGCTCATGGCACGCAATATAGTATGTCACCTTGCATTACTATAAGAGAAAAATGCTACAAATACTTGGTGCCTCAAAAAAATTATTGTGATTATTGTAATCTGCTTTAATAATAGCCATGTCTTTTTGTTTGTACAAAGGGAAAGTGGCAGGTCAAATGACCCATCTAAGACTCCAGGGCTTAATGACGATTACGATGTTTCAGATCTGACTGCCTCAAACATTTCGCATGTACAGTGGGTATAAAGCAGTACAGTGGGTATATATATTTGACTCAGTGTGCTGTATTTCAAAGTCCTCTGCAGCCATGTAATAGCTTTATGTGAGAAACATGCAGAAGTTGAAGAAATTTGGTCTTTTTGCACTCAAAGCTGCCATGTCTTTAGAATATGGTTACACTTTATTTTAAGGTGTCCTTGTTACATTGTAATTATACATGTAAGCAATAAGTAATTCTAATTAACAACATATTATGTACTATAGGGTTATGGTCAGGATTCGGGTTTGGTTTAGTTAATTGCATGTAATTATGCCTAAATTACTGTTATTACTATAGTAATTACATGTAACGTGTAACAAAGACACTGTATATTAAAGTGTTACAGAATATTTATACAGCCATTTAGACTACTACTATTATTTTTAATCATTGCTTACTGTTAAGTTAAAAACACAAATTTTAAAAATTAATTTAATTATTTACTGTTATCTTAATCCTCTGTTTGGGGTACACTGTGGCCATCGTTCAGTTAGTGGGACTTTTTAGTTTTATCTCTGACAATGATAAAAGATTGTCTTCATAAAATGATACCTTGCAGAGTTACTATTTCATTTACTTTCAAGTATATTATTATATATAGTATAGCAATATTCCAAAATTTAAACAAAGAATAGCTCCATATGCATTCACATGAGTTCTGAGCCCTGAAAATTGCCCCAGGTCTTATGGACTATTTTTTAATTATATTTTTATCATATTTTTATGGTGGTTTTGTTGTTTTTGTAACTTGACAGACAGGGTCACTATTTCCTCTTCAGAAGTGTCTACTTTTGTGCTTCACAGGAAACAAAACAGCACACAGGTTTAAAATAAGAGTAAACAATAACATTTTTATCTTTGGGCAAATCGTGCCTTTAAATTTCCTGGGAGAACATGGGAAAAGTATCCCATTTACCACAATCATGTACATAATGACTGCAATAGTTTACTGTTGTGTTGTTGTCTAAGACACTGAGGTAAATACAGTCAAATTGAGGAAATGCTGTGGGCACATTCACCAAATTAAGGCTTAACAGAAGCTGTCAGCTGAAAATAGCTAAAAATGCCTCTTTTGTTTCCCTCTTTTAAATAGCAAACTTATGGTCAGAAAAATTACATAATGTGTCTGATTGCAAAAGAAATATAATTGTTATTGTTTGTACCCATGTGAAAGTCACAAGGCATCGTTCATATAAACAGATCTGATTTGATCCCAAAAAAGCTTTATTTATTTATTTACAAAAATAACTGCTGACCTTCCAACTAATGACGGAAAAAAGTTCTAAAGCAGCAGACGCTGCACGGGACGAGTTTTAAAATGGTATCCATCAAAATTGACCACAGAAAATAAAAAATGACTGCAAGAGCATAAAGCCACAAGCAAATGAGTTTGTTTTCGAAGGTTTTAGTTACATCTTGTGTAACAGCATCATAAAGTTGCAGGCGAAATGTCTATTTCACAGTGCTCGCCTGCATTGTAATTATATTTCATGTCTCTGGTGCTGCTTGGTTGGCATGCAGTGTCAGTTTTTTATATAATCATTCTTTTCCTCAAATCTTAATCCAGGGAGATTTTTGGGTGAAAATGCAGATACTTGGAGGATGGAGGGCTGTACTTTGAACAGAAATGGAAAGTTTAGCTGGGAACCAAAAAGATGTGATATGATGTGATATGATGACTCTCAACTGCTGATAAGGAGAAGAGCAAAAATAGGGTGGGCAGCTTTTCAGAAAGAATAAAAAGCTAATATATTTCCATGCTAAACCTGTTTAAGCTCCCAAATCTGCTCTTTTGAGTCCCTTTGCTCTTTCATTTGAAAAATAAAGAATGTCTATTTATATCTCAAAATACAAAAAAATAACTTTTTTGTCTATTTTCCTGCTCTCTGGAGGATCTTAGATGGGACATTTGCTGCTGTGTTCTTTAAAGTATAAACAAGAGCAATATGTTGTTCTGGCAAGCGCAGAAGTGTCATGTGACCACCTGTGTTGTCACACTTCCACTAGAGGACAAGCAGACTCTTATTTTGTGTGTCAGTGAGGTAAAGTGATTTTAGCATGTGTGTTTGCCTGTAGTACCTCTCATGAAATCAGAAACAAATGAGGGCGAGTGTCTGTGGCCACATGAGTGATTATGTAAGAGAGCCAGATTCAAAAAACGTCTGCTGTTCTTTAGCCATTCATTGTTGCCAAATAAATATTGTGATGAATTACTTTATCCATTTTGCACTTAAGGAAACTGTTTGAAAAAGATTATTATTATTTTCAATAATACTGTCATATGACTAATAGTCATGATAGTTGCTGATAAAATTATTCAGATTAGACCAGCAGCAATATAGTGACACTATCAAGCCAAATAAGTCATGCATTTGCATTAAGATAACTGATAACACCAGTATGGGTGAAAGCAACTCTGTGACCTCACATCCAATCAGGGTAGACATCATATTTCATTTCTTTCAAATGAAAAGAGGTTGTGAGAATGCATATTGATAGTTCAAATGATGAAATGTGGAAATAAAAATTACCACATTTAAATTACCTGAGCTACAGTGTCCCTGTAGCTCAGTAGTGTTCCTGTAGTTCAGTTAGTAGAGCATTGCGTTAACAATGCAAAGGTTGTGGGTTTGATTCCCAGGGTAGCACAAGTATAACTTGAATGTACTGTAAGTCACTTTGGATAAAAACGTCTGTAATGCATAATGTAAATTGTTGTTAAACTAAGAAGATCTACAGCTGAATATTTAGTGCTTCAGAAAGGAGGCTGAGCTGAGAACTGATGAGATGTCCAGATTTATCCTAACTCACCCTTACCCTTAACCTTGCCTTTGACATCATATGTGTCTGAGTATGAACGTGAACCCTTGAAACACCGGAAAATGGGATTTTCCACAACATTTGTAAATGTGAAGAGTGTTATACTTTGAAAAAAATCCCTCCATGCTTTGTAGATCCCCTCTGAATCAATTGAGAAGTCTTTGTAAAGTAAATCTGTAAAGGATCCCTAAAAGGATCTGTAAATGTATTACTTGAGGAAGTGATTTGATTGGACAATTTTTCCCAAAAGATAAAGACAATTTAAATGATGATTTTAAATATATATATGTTAAAAGTTAATTTTTGGTAAAGTTTAAGAATACACTAACACTGCACTAACAGAAACAGCCTCCAGGCTAACACGTAAAAACACCCCCAACAAACTCATCTGAAAATCTTTGTATCATTCATATAAGTTCCCTTCTCACAGGCCAGTGGAAATCCCTTGTCTTACTTCAAAACAGATACAAAACAGCTTGCTAACACTTGCTTTCACAAAAACCTATGGCATAACAGAAGCCCATCACATGTGAGAAAACCTTTTGACCACAGATGTGTGGCCATCATGAGTCCACTAGTGTCTCATGACCACCAATTTACAGATTAGCACTGTAAAAGGAACACAAGCAACCACTTTCAGATAACTCAACAAGGGCCCTTATCTGAAGAAAGTATGCACAAAATAGGTCACAATGATAGAAGCCGAGTAAACGCAGAAAAATATGCACAGATTCTGCTTCTTATAAAACCAAAATGATCAACATTTGCACAAAGTTAAAGTGAAAACACTGTGTTTTGTGGAAAATCAAAATGCCCTCATTTTTTAAATGACCTTAAAAGTTGTTTGGCAAGAGGCTTCAAAACAAGCAATAACTGGGTGCAGTAAAGCAGGTTAATTTGTGTCAAAACATTACAGAAGCTAATCAGTGGATAACAAAGCATGGATGTGGGTTAGTAGTGCACTCACTAGAACATGCCATTAAAAATCAACCAATGCACTTGTTGATCTATAAGTGAAACTAAAGGTGAGAGATCTCTGAAACCCACAACTCAAAACACCATAGATGTTGAAGGAGGGAATATTTATCCACAATGCTAAGAGGAGCCATTGATTGATTCTTGAGTTTTACATTTGGTAACCCCCAGTCTTGAATATTTGGTTACATCCCTGCAGAACTCAAATGTCTGAGTCCATTTAGATTTAGTGCTGAGCTCAGTTGCTTGCCTGCTTGACATCCTGAGCCTTCTTTAAAAAGACACTTTATCTTTGCGCAAGTGTTCCAGGAGAAGCTTTGCATTATGAGGTACACTGGCTTTGAGATTTCTTGTATTGCTTGGTTGAATATGGTTTGAATATTATTCCAGCTCTTATTTGTTCATGCAAACTATGAATGAGGAGAAACTTGTTTGTTTCTTTGACAAGAGAATTTTGTATGTCCTCCTAATTTTTATATTACATTTTATTTATTTGGCAGATACCTTTAGCCAAAGTGGCTTAAAGTGCATTCAAGCTGCACATTTCATTCCCTGGGAATTAAACCTTTGACCTTGGTGTCACGAGTACTATGCTCAGTTGAGTTACACGCTCTGCCAGTTGATTCAGTGACAGCATGGAGAATCCATGTTATCCAAGCATTATTAGAGAATATTACAAAGAGCATTCTGAGTGCTTCAATAGGAGCAAGGAAATTTGACTCTGTGTACAAAGATGTTAACATGGTCGATGCCACAAATTTGCCTACATTTCATTTGTGACCTACAAGTAGTGCAGAATCATTTATGTTTCATTTTACATGATCACTCACTTATTTTACATTAAGTCCAGAAACTTTAGTTATAGGTTTGAATAAAGAATATACAGATTTTTAATGTGGCTTCAGATTTCACATTCAAAGAAAATAAAGACAAACAAAGAATCTTTCTCTTGACAGAAATGTAAGAAGGCCAATGATTGTAATTACAAAAACAGGCCTCCAGAACCTCTGTTCTGCAGAACAAGAGCGTGTTTTATATTTCAAACACCCCCTCCATGGGGAAAAGAATCAGTGCCAAGTCTAATAATTTCAGTTTATGGTAGGCATGCATGCAAAGTTTAATTTCACGCTGTGGAGAAATAAAGATCAACGGGTTTATTTTGGGCCCTCAATATATTACGCCCTAAAATATGACCCATCTGCAAGGAAGTTTTATCCAAGAAGAATGCTTAAATTTAGCATCAAAGGAAAATGAAGAATCTGAAAATTCCATTGGGCTATCAACAGTTTTTGAATGTGAGGCCACCTGCCAACAGAGCTGGACTATGGTAGGAGGCTATGAAGCCAGCATCTGTCAACAGAAGTATTAACCTACTCCAATTTGTCCAAAATAACTTGTGGAATGCAGTGTGAAAAAACCAGCAAAGCTGCCATTACAGAAAAACAAACATTTGATTTTATAAATGTTGACTCAGGGCAACAGTCTATCCAGAATAATGGAGATGTCAATGGGAATTCATTGAAATTGTTTACATTTTTGTATGGAAAAATAGGCCCTTAGGTACCATTCGTTGTTTAATTACGCCAAACCCATGTATGACAGAAAACAGAACAGGCCTTCAGGATTATGTTCCTCAAAGATCTTTATAATGTTATTGCACAATATGTTCATGCTTACTAAAGATAGTGCCCTGTGTTTCCAGTGCAGGATAAAATGAACCCATGGACCTGTCACATAGACACAACTGCTCACATGTGAATACAGGAATATGAATAACGAATCATTTACATTTACACATTTTATCCAGAGCAACGTAAGATGCTTTTGGGACGTTAGCATGCTTGTTATATAATGGCAATATATGACAAATATTATGTTATATAAAATAATGTTGTTAAGAACAAAAAGTGCATTGAAAGGCTTAAACATGCTGGAATCTTCTCCTAACAGTACAACAGTTACATTTTTATAATAATGTTCAACTCAAAGTTTAATAAGATTAAATGTAATTAAACTGTTGAGCTGATAGCTCTGTACCAAAACCTGTTAAGTTGACTACCAAGATCATTAAAAGACATCGTAGGCATGATTTTGAGAGAAAATCTTAAAGATAGAATTTCTAAGGTTTCTAAAGGTAGAATATGCATTTATGTGATGATAGTAAAAGTTTTTTTTTGGTTTGATGATTTTTAAGACTATATTTAAGACTATACTATATTTACCCAACATCTTTTCTATAAACACTTCCATGCTTATAACCTGTTCAGGAAAAGATTGCTTTTAATGAGCAGTTGGACACTTTTGTTAACTTTTCCGGTGACCTGTTATGGACTAATTTAAGCAGATCTAGCATAATTGCCATATTGGACAGACAGCTAGGAACAATGCCCAGTATCCTCTTTGATTAGACCCAGAATGTTCCGGAAGAAAAGTTTCCATAAAATCCTGTGAGAACACACAGCAGTGAGAGGAATTTTGGTTCATTAAAGTGATTGTTATGTACTTTAAAAGAGACATTTCTAAAGGTTTTCATAATCAGATTCATTCCATGTTTGCATTGGGGATTACAGCTCCCCTACAATGGCCAATTCAATGGTATTAGGATGAAGTGTATAATTTCTGCAATACAATGAAATTGTAAAAATAATGCATAAATAGATTTCTTCTCTGTTCTCTGTTCTTCTCGAACACTTCTCTGTCCCCCTGTGGTTGGACAAACAGAAAGTTCCAGATGCCAGTCATTGGTTAAGCCAGTGCTGATATTTTTATGCCTACTCAAGATGCTCAAAAAACAGAGCCATGTTTGACAGCTACACAGAACCTACAGAAAACTACAACTGACTTAAAGTCTCTGTATAAGCTGTGTCAAAAAACATATCTCATCAACAGTGCAACAATCCCAGTCAAACTGATAAAACACCAATGCCCAATTTGCATAAATTTGCATAGAGAGCTACTGATTCGCAAACTGATTTGCAAACCCAGAGAGACACCAGGAACACTGATAGAAAAGAAGCTCATCCTGCAATAGCCTCCTAATGGAAAAACTTAATGTTTGTTTAGTTGACCCTGTTTGACCTGAGAATAGAATATCCCACAAAATTTCATGAGATGAAATCAAATCAAAGCTCAAATCTTTTCATGCATGTGCAGACATGCATCATCTGCTGCAGGGTGCACTGTGAGCTGCAGTGGGTGTTTGAATTATGTAACCGGTTATGCACGTGGGCTGCTGTTGTACGGTTCTCTGGCCCCTCTGATAAATCATGCTTTTTCATCACTGGCCCCTGAATAAAAATCCCAGCTTTTCTAGCATTCTGCTGAATCATAATCTAGTTTTAAGCCACTGAGTCAGAGAAATAAATAAAATATTACATGAAATTAAATTTGATAACATTGAGGATTATCTTATAATGGATTGTGACACATTGGCTCAGTTCTCCCTAAGTGGAGATATTCCATATACCTTAAAATATTTAAGATAAACAGACAGGCAGACAGATTGATTAAACTACAATGTTATGATACTTCCATTGTGACCCTTGGTAGATATAGGGCTATTTCCATGATACCCCATAGACAGAATTCCCTTCATTTGAAAATGGCTGTGGGATGTGCCAACATTCCGGACAGTATTTTCTGTTTGCATGGCTGTAACAAGTATGTCAGCTATGTTACCCTAAATGACAACTGGATGTCTCGTCCTCTGTCAAACTCAACCCTTTAGATCTCATCTCATCTCATACTCACAGACATCAGGCCCCAACTGAGTTTCCAACAAACCCCAAGGCTGACAACATTACAGTCACCATGTTTTGATAGTCAGGTTTAGAGATATATCACTACTGTTATATTATCACTACTATCATAAAGACAAGCTTTGCAGTTTTCATGGTCATGTAAAACCTGCAGGGGAGCAAGCAATTACTTACTTTATCTTGGCAGACCACCATTCTTGGACATTTTATATTCACAGAATAAGTTATTTTAATGTTTATTTCTAAATATGGTGTCTTTGCATATAGACCAGGAAATTAACAAAATTTAAGACTTTTTCTTAAATCCTAAAAAACAATACAAGCGTATTACTTTACAATTTGCATTACATCATGTATAACTTACTCTATTTGCAAGTATACCAGCATGCATACTGAGAGATATAGAGTTTGGGCAACAGCATACATTAAGGCTTTTTTTTTAACACCAATTTGGGATTTTGTCTTTCAGATGATGTCATAATCCACAATAACCAATTAACAGCAGTAATTTATCAGCATTTATATCTATATTAGAAGAACTTTTTTGGCGTTCTATTAACAGACCTGGAAAACTACAGAAATATTATGCACCGCAGCTAAATAAGCCAAAACTAGGACAAATGTCACGGCAAGCTATGTATCTGCCTTTGTGATTTAAATGCATTCCGCAGCAATCCATACAAAGAAAAATTGTGGTATAGCATTTTCATATTGGTCACAATTCAATTGTCAATGCAAATTATATCATTGTTAGTCTATTGTTACTACCACCCACTTTGAATTAGATAAACATTTTAAATGGGAGGAATGTTTGCAGTGTCATTCAGAAAGTAATTTAAGGTTATAGTTAGTGGTCAAAGAAAAAACAAAAAAAGAAAGAAAAAAACATGCTTATTATTATGCTGCTTTACCTGGCTCTGTGTATCCTGTCAGCTGGAGAAGGCAACAGGGATTTGGACTGCTATGGTTACCATGATAGATTGGCACCTTCTGTGCATCTTCGAATGGTAGGCAGTGATAATGGGTACATGTCCAGACAGAAGCCTTCAGGGATGGCCTACAACATACTTGCATACCGCTGGTTGCAAAGCAATAAAGATGAGACCCAAATATTTATATGGATATTGAAGAAATACATATTGTGCACTGTTATTTTTAGGAGTAATTATTGGTGCGTGCTAAGACAAGCATCTCTATTAATACTGCTTATACTTGAGGATAAATATTGGGACAGATGCATAAACTAAGCAGTAACCTTTGACGACACCATACTGGAAACCAAACTATCATACAGACTTAGGGGTCAGCATTGGTAATTGGCTACAAATGTGTTGGCCACTCCCATGACTCAGACTGTCACAGAGACAGGTGTGATTTCTAAAGGCATCTGTGATAGTGATATTTAAATTAGCAGGCAGTAGGAACATTTGTATGTTATGTATGCTAAAAAATCTCTTAATGATCTACTGAACAGAGGCTGAGCATCTACATCTGAATAGGTGAAATAAGATAACTAGCCTACATGACATGCTTATCCACCCAAACCTGGTGTTTTTAAACATGGCGGAATTAGCTACTGCTTCATACAGATGTGAAGTAGGCAATATTGGTAACCTGACCTTATGGGGTAATAGTTAATCTCTTCGAATCTCATAAGAACTGTGTCATAAATGCCATTCATTTCCTGAACAGCAGGTGACAGAAATTGACATGCGGTAATGACGAAACCATTTCCCTTTCCCAAAAAATAAATCACTTTAATGAGGACTCAGAAACTCAGCTAGTTACATGTGCATGTAATTTATCAGACCATAATGGTACAGTACAATAATTACAAAAACTCCTGGGGTTGTTCTCAAAGTGACATGCTTTGATAAAAGGCATAATGGGATTGGAACAAAACTGTGAGTTCAGTTACCCGTTTGTTAGGGTCTTGAGTCTTTTTTGACATACCGGAATAAAGTCTACAATTAATCAAGAATCTTTGTGTTACTGTTTCTCAGAATACACTGCCTTGAGCATTCAGCTTTGAATTATATTTTGCATGTCCAATCTGTGATAAAATTACCGTTTGAAAATTTATTCATAACATTGGTGGGGACATGGGTGGAGAAACTTAAGTTGTTAAAAAGCGTTGGTTTCCTTTAAGAGGGATCAAGTTCTGTTCCCCGTGAGATCACAGCATAATTACCGTAACGTGATTGTCTGCATACAGCAGCAGAAAACGGGAAATCCTTAAGTGGATTCATCAGCCAAACATAGCACTCACCCAGACGACAACTCAGTCTGTGAACTTTGAACTTTTGGTTCTTCTAGAAGCAGCAGCAAGAAGGTAAAACTGAGGTGGTTTTTCCATGTAATATCAAATATATAATCACCATGTCATATGACTGGGCAACAAAACTTTAAATGCAGTTGTTTAAGATAATAAGGTTTGGGAAAGAGTCAATAATTAATTAAGGAAGCTAAACATTGTCACCAGTGTCAGTGCAGGTTTGTTTGATTTTATTTTGAGACATACCGATGTGTCAAACCCAAACCTTTTGTTAAACATTAACAAATTTTTCCCATAATTCTTTGTAGGTTTCCCATAATACATTGCGTTTTTTGACAAACCAACTGTCATTCTCATGGAATACTAGATAAATATTGATTAACCAAATATTTCTATGCAACCTTCATGTTCTCCTTAAAAGTTCCCACTTACAATTTCAATAATTGTAATTATGAACTTTGAGTGACTTTACTTAAAATAAAACCCACACACCTCCAACTTTAAAAATCAAAGTTCAAGTCCTGATATTTCTCACTGGCCTTTCAGACATTGTGGTGGTGTCCATGTGCTCTTGTCTCATAAATGTCATAATTCTGGCAAGATTCAAAGGCAGAATAGTCAAATTCCTCTCATCAGTGTTTTGCAATACTAGCCAGCAACCACAGCTAGCAAAGTTGCCTCATTTGTGCTTACACCAAACATTAGTAAAATGCTAATTATAGCACTAATCAGGTATTACAGTCTCTTACAGGGATTTTGTTTCTCTGTTTTCTGTTTAGGCGTACCAAAGCAATATCTAAGTCCAAATACTTATGCTTACTTGACAGTCTTTGTGTTGGTTATATAAGATTAAACCGAGCATGTCCAAACATAGTATGGTCAGAAAAGTCTCTTAAGTCCTAAAACATTATTTAGCAGTCAAATAAGGCATGTGACTCAGCAAGCATGCTAGTTCCAGTTGTAAAGGTGTTTTGTTGTATATCTAAAGCTATATCTTTTGTTTGTCATTTTAGAATCAGGTCTTATCTTTGGCACCAAAGTCATTTCACTTTCACAGCGTTATTAGCTGACCTTGGAGTCAGGAAATATATAAAGATTTGGTTGGCTGCTATTCCTGTCCATTTTCTTCACATATTTGTTTTTGAAGTATTACTTCAAAATACGTCACAAGTATTTTATGTATATACATAATACATTATGATTTTTGTCTTTATATTTGTCTGTATCTACAACTTTGAGCATTTATAGTTGCTGTAGACTTTATGAAAAACTCTAAAAAACATCTGTTAACAATGTACAATTGTAATTATACATACAGTGCTTTGCATAAATGAGAACACCCCCTTTGAAAATTAAGATTTTTCTCCATTTGTTAGTGAATATGAGCCCAATTTGCTGCATTTTTACAAAACAGTTTTACTAAACATTTATTTTTATAACATCTTTAGGATACGAAAAACAACACATTTAAATCAAATGAGGTGTTGCAAAAATGAGTACACCCTACAAAAAAAAGTCAACAATCTAATATTTTGTATGGCCTCCTTGATTTTTAAGAACAGCACCAAGTTGATGACATACAGCTACATCTGTTTTTCTCCATCCTTGAACAATGATCTCTTTCAGATCCTGGATGCTGGATGGAGAATGACGTTCAACTTGTCTTTTCAGAACTTCCCATAAGTGTTCTATAGGGTTGAGGTCTGGTGACATGCTTGGCTACTGAATCATTGAAATTGCATGGTTATTTTTTTTCAACTTCTCTCATCACAAAACATCTTGATGAGGTGTTAACTTGGACATCTCAGGGAGCTTCCCACAAGTCCATTCTTTTTGAATTTTTGGATCACTTTCATGATAGTATTCAAACTCATTAGCAATGATTTACTAATTTTCTTGTAACCTTTAACCAAAAAATATATTTTCTTTCTCTGGTTTTGTGACATTTCTTTACCATGTGGTGCCATTTTGTCACCATTGCATGGCAGTGGATTTCCTCTCTTAAATACCACTCTTAATTGCCAATTATCCTGTTGCCACCTGTGTAATGATTGTTTTGACCAATTTCCTAGTGAATTCCTGTTAATTACATTTTATTTTTTACATAGTCATTGGGGTGTACCCATCTTTGCATCATCATCTTAAATTATTTGGTTAAAATATTTCCAATTTTGCCTTTGGTACTGACTAATCTAATTTAAAAAACAATAAACCAGATTTGCACAAATACTTCATTGTACAGGATTCCATGGAAAGTATTACTATAAAGCAAGATGGATGTTTTCTTAAGAAGTCAGGCGGGGTGTACTCATTTATGCTGATCACTGTGCAGAAGAATTGTCATTTTTTTGAAACAGCATAAAAATTTCCACTGTAATGTAATTTTCTACATATCTCTTGTTTTGTTAACGCTGTTTAATAAGATTGACATTTTAAATATTTTTTAAAAAACTGAAAAAAATAAAGCTGTGTAATTAATAGTTAGCATTTTATGTGTAAATACAGACAAATAATGTTTTCTTCATGAATAATTTGAGAAAATTACAGCTGGTTGGAAGTGACACATTTAAAATATTTAGTTTTTGTTGTAATATTTACCTTGAGTTTTCTTCATACAGCACAGTAACCCACTAACTTTTAATAAAATTGTTGTTCATTGTGGAAATTACACCTCAATTTTAGGTCAGTTATAATGTGTAAAAATTTATGTAAAAATCATTCTCACCCAATAAATGTTAATATGGCTACTCTTTGTTTCACTTTTTAAAAACGTTTACATGTAATATGGTGGATATGATGTTCATATTTTAAGATATGATTTTATGCATAGGTGTGCAAAAGAACAATTTATGTAGTTTTTTTAAGTAAAATAATTAGGATGTCTTTCTTTAATAGTACGCATCAGAGTTTCTGATAAGCCGTTCTGTTTGTGAACCCTCAGACATGCTCTAATTGACGTAGGCATAACACTCAAGATGTCGCTGGGTCACAGTCAGGATTGACATTGTAAGAGACCTTCCATGGTGACCAGCCAGAGCATAGAAGAGATAGTCTGACGCTGTTTGCATGTGAGCAGCAAAGAGGATTACATCCAAAACCACCTGAGTCTTGTCCTACAGCAGGGCCCAAGGTCAAGGACTCCGTTCACTCTGTCATTTGCATGTGGACTGGGAACACCGTATGTTGCGACTTACTGTATAAACTAGAAACTCACACAGTTGTTGGTGTTTTGTGACTTTAGACTCAAATATATCAAGTTTCATCTCTATGATCTCGTGTCTTGCTTCAACACTAAGCTGTTTTATCCATGACAATAGCTACAGGGATAGTTTAGCCTAAAATAACACACCGTCATGTTGGTTTAAACACTTTTGACTTTCTTTTCTCTGTTTCATTCTGAAATAGATCTTTTTCAGAAATAGTTTTACGTGAAATGAAAGTAAACAAGCTCCAAAAATAACCAAAACACACCATATAAGTAATCCATTCCTTCTGAAGTGTTTTTATGAATATTGTTCTCCACCAAGGGCATATACTGTAATATTTTAATTTCCTAATTCTGCAGATTTGCACTATAGCTTGATAAGCAAACAATGACAGAATGTTGGGTTTGAGTGTTGGAGAACTGGTGAAATAATTGGTATGACAGGTCACATCTACATAAATTACTTAGTCATCCAAGGTTATCATTGGAATGGTGATGTAATTTATGAAAACGAGGATGGCATAAGCTTGCAGTGTGGACACTCATCAAGTCAAGCATTTCTCTGGTAAATAAAGAATTTGTCAGATGAATGTTGGGTCAAGGATGAGGTTGTTCGCAATGATCTGAGTCAAAAGGGTTCCTCATACACTGAATGGCTCACGGTCATCAAAACCAGAATGATCTGTCCTAAGTGTGCTTTAAACAAGACACTGTTATACTGTAGCTCTTGGCCAACATCCATATTTTTAGTGTCATTTAAGTTCACATAGACTTCCGTATTTGAGTTCTTAGCCAATGACATCCATCTGTTAAGCCATTTAAACATGGACCTGTTACTGTCCTGTATCTATGCTAACAGTATGTTTACTCAAGACTCTAAATCAAGCTTGGCCCTTGAGTTACAAGATTTTTATTTACTTTAAGTAACTTACATAATCATTAAATCATTCGTTAAACCATTTTTGTGCAAACTGTCACGTTGACCAGTTTGTAAAACCATTCTTATGCAAACTGGCACATTGAACTGTTTGTAAAACCCCTTTCATGTGAATTATCACATTGAACCACACATAAAACTGTTCTTACACAGATAAATTAAAACTTGAGCAAAATAAATTTAAGTTTAAACTGTTCACAAAGCTAATTTACTAAAATGATTTTACAAACAATTAATTCTACTGATGTTTAGTGAATATGTTCCACAGAAGCCCAATAGACCCGGAGACTGTGATGTCTCATCTCTGTTGTGGTTAGTCTGGTGTTTGCTGCTGTAAGCAAAACCATATATTTGTTAATGCTACATAAAGATGGGCCAACTTTTATCAGTCAAAATAATGTATTTGAACAATACAATGCAACATCCTGTTTGAGACATACCTGCGACTTTTGCTAGTATCAAGTCTGTTTGGTATGTATACAGCTATTTTCCAGTCTCAAAAAATACCTGTGGTGTTACTGTTGCAGACAGCAGCTGTTGAGAACTCGAAGGAAACAGTGGGTACAACTATTATTCTCCTATCACATGACACTTTAATCTTTCTACAAAGCAAATGGTGAGGAAATGAACGCTTTTTTGCTTTAGGAGATGTCTTTGTTTTTGTTTTTTTTTCATTCTGTCTTACAAATGGGAATAATCTTTTTAAATTTGCTAAAAACGTTGGCCAAGTGGTTCCTGATACCAAAAAAACATGTAAAAGTCCTCGTCGAAAAGTTGCAAAATGACTTTCTTGTAAACAAGTCTGATGGCAAGCGTCTGACTTCCCCTTTCTTACTTCCTCTGTAGCTGCTAGTGGAAAAGTACTGACAGTTTAGTCATATAGACAAGCATTCAAATTATTGAGACAACATCACGCTCTCTATAAAGATCCTGTTTCAGCACAGTACGTGACTGCAGGACATTTTGGCTGATTTACTATTTTATTGTTCCTGAATTAGATTCTTGAATTAGGCTTTGTTCAAACATGCATGTTTAAAATCATTATCTGTCTCAAGCCTCAAATTAGTTCAGTTTTATTGTAGTCTAAACATCAAAAAAACACATGAAATCTAAGGTTTACAAACCCAATGTAAACCCCATTCTGGTTTTATCACAATCTATTTGTGCCTAATCAGTCATATTGGAGATTTAAGTAGTTTTTTTCATAAACATGGATGTAATGTGTGTTACATACAAAGTTGGTAATATTGTTATTGATGTTTTCCGAATACATTTGGATTTGAAAACCAAAATGAATTTGTGTGCAATCTAAGCAGTCTTATTGAACAAAAGTCATCTGGTTTTCATATCATTTGTCATACTTGATCTACTGCAGTGTAATTCTAATATTGAGAAAACACACACACATTTGCATTGTAATCCGATTAAGTTGATTGACAGCAGAATGAGTGATTGACAGCTATGAATTATTATGTTTACTAAAGGCAACAATCAGCTAATCACTGTAGTGGTGAAGGTAAAAAAAAAGTGTGATTCAAAACAAATCTTGTGATCAGATGTGAGAAGTAACAAACAAGTCAGAGCGAGTGGAAAATTACAGAAACAGTCAGAGGCCAGGCGCTATTTTGATATGCAGCCAATACAATACGATGCTTTGGTGCTGCATGCGTAGCAGATTGAAATTGAAACTGCAGAAGACCTGGCAGTCTAAAATGCGCCCAATGCACTTGTTGACTTTGCTGGTTTCTGATGAATGGATGGGGTTTCGGGGGGTGGGAAGCATCTTAATTCAGTCAAGCTGATGTAAACATTGGCCGTAACCCACAAAACCGCAGCTGAAGTTGCACACTGGATGCACAGAATATATTGCGCCTCTTGGTATTATGACAAAGGCACTCAGTTGTTTACAGTCAATATGAGGTTCCTGACTAGCATTTGTTCTCCAGAAAGCTTTGGTGTGAAACAATATTAAAAATCTGACCTGACTGCATATTTTAGTGCATAATAACTTGGCCAGTGCATTTTTGCCTCTTTTATGATTTATGTAAAGTTCCAAAGTTCTGAATTTCAAAGTTTAAAAGCTTGCAAACACTTCAGCAGGTACAACAGGCACAGTACTGAAACCATGTTAAGAACACTCATGTTTAAATGAACTTGTATGTAATGTTTTTTTTTGAGATTATGTCTGGTTGTGATCTAGTGATGTACATGTAGAAGACATGAAGAGATATATAAGACGACGTGTTGACATGTAGGATATATAATAATTGACAGTGCCGTGCGCTAAATGACATATGAGATTAAACAATGCTTCATTCACTATTATTGTCCAGTAAAAATACAGTTAATTGAACCCACATTGACAATAATGGGGCATGCGGTCACACCTATTATATCACATCCTATTATAGACTTTTCGGCAAAATTTAACCAGTAACACAATTATAAAACCATTCAAACCAATTCAAAGCACATCAAATTCAACATGTGACAACCTGCACTGACCTGAAATGGATGATAAAACACCACTGTCATAAGAACAGTTTAAACTTACCGTCATTACATAGTTTACAAGTCAAAATAAGCCAGTCTGTTCTTATTGTGTTCACTTACTTACCCAAGAACTTTTACAAAAATCTGATTACATTTGATGTTCAATCTAGTGTTTGTAACATTTGCAGGGTTGACATGTGGCGGCGTTGTTGAGCTCGGACCCACGCATGAATGACGCGATCTGCAGGCGCGCTTTTCTGAACCCAGGAAGCTGGCGCTTTAAGAAGACGCGCTGCCGCCGCGGACGGGAGGCAGGCCGGTGTTTTTCCACTAGTGATGTCTAATGGTCACCCATGTTGAGAGACAAAGGTCAGAAAAAAACTCATAACTAAATTTACCACCGCCGCTGTTATTCTGCATTCAGTCGCCGCACAATACAGAAGGGACAAGAGCATTTCAAAGGAATTAAAGGAAAAAAACGTAAAGGTAACAGATGTGCTGTTCTCTCTTTATACCTTATTTAATAATGCACTGATGCTAGAGCACTGAAAACATTGTATTTAATATTATAAACATTTTTTACATTTTTCATATTTTACAGTATTTTCAAATTGAGATGTCTTTGTTGCCGTATTGATAGTTATAGAGAGATGTCCAGGAAGTAGTTTAACATTTTTTGTTTGTTTTGGTTTAAAGATTGTATCTCTTGTTATGATTTTTAAAGTCTATAATAACACAGTGACTGCATTTATTACTGCCAGTATGAGTTATCTTACATATGCGCGTGCTTTTACTCGGTTTAATTCTTACGATTTTTGATGTATGATTATTTTGTTTTGCTCTTATACATTATGAGCGGACCATCAGAGTTATTGGTTCAGAGGAGCGGTTTACAAAACAGCCGTGATCAACCGCTTGAATGCATTTCTGTTGATGCTGTCACTTGTCATTGAGTTTCCTGCGCTCCCTCTCCAGGCGAATATAACTGACTGCTGAGTGCATGGAGTTAAGAATAGAAAGTCGCTTAGATGACTATGTTGGAAGTCATTTTAAAATCGACGGGTTTAAAAAAAAGATGTTTTTCTGAAATAGCATACCTTCAACAACGTCAAACCTAACGCACAAAAGAGTAAACGGATTTGATATAAGGTTTATCCCATTTAAAGTTTGCTAGTCACATCAGACCAGCACCGACCAACCTGTTGGATGCACTCTAAAACAGCACAGAATGGACAGAATTCGCATTGAATGGACACCGTTTTAACAAGGTTGACGCTTAAATAAATAAAACGTAACATTTTGCGCTAGTTTGCTCTATAGCTTTTGCTCTGTGCAGTCGCATTCTGTTTAAACGGATGTTGAAACTGTGACGTCGCAGGCGTTTGACGCGTCTGTGCTTTAAACGCGGACCACACGGGACGCGTTGTCGCGTTTAAAAACAGCTGATGCGAACACACTGACGTCTTGGGCGAAGTTTTGTTAGACTGTTTATAAGCTGATGCTCCGTTTTAGACGCGGCGCTTTTGGCGTTCATAAAGCAGCGAGACGCCTGACAGCTACAGCGGAACAAAACGTAGGTCTTGGCGTGAAGTTTTACCTGAACGTTTTCAGAATGACGCGCCGTTTTAAACGCGACACTCGTGACGCTGAAAAATCCGCAAGTCGCCTGACGCGAATGTCCAGCATCGCAGTTTCAAGTTATCCAGCATAATTAGTTTACATCCGCTTTCCTCCCAGTATTGCTCTTTACGGGCACTTAATGCAATGTACAGTACAGCCCATACAACAAGTTACCCTCTATATACCCCTATAAATTCCAATGTTGCATTATCCATAGAGACATCCATTAAGTAATGCTATTCCTTTTCCTATGCTCCTCCTATATGTGCGCAAGACCTCAAGCATATCAGAATTCAATGTCAATTCAGGCAAAGCAAGTGCATCTCATCTATAGATAAAGGTTATGCGGAAGTCAGGCAGCTCACAGACAAGTCATTTGTAGTCTAGAGCTGCGCTCAAACAAACACAATACAGGATACAGGGTTTAGGTTCCCGTGCACTTGCCAGCTTGCATACCTAGTACATTGATAAGGGTAACAACCGGTGTGCATTTGGGACGGATGCCATTTTCTGAGTTGAGAACAGAAACAACCAAACAGTAACTATATCTTGGTCTTTGTGTCATAAAAGAGGGTTGCAAACACACGTCTATCAGCTATCAGTGTTCGTAGTTTTTAGTTGATAACTCTGACATGTTAACAAAGGCAATACTACTTTACAACTGCCAAACAGCTACCCATTTTAGTTTTAGACTGTAGACTTTGAACTCTGGCATTTTAGCATGTTTAGTTCATTGTCCTGTTGAGTTTTTAAATTGACATGCATAAATCAACATTTATCACCACACAAAAAAAATGTGCTTTCATGTCACAGTCTGGAAGATACAAATTTATATGCTAGACCAGATTTTTTTTTACCATTTTTTTTTTATTATTATAAGAGTTATTAGGATTATTAGGAAACAGAGCAGATTTAAACAGGCAGTTCATAAAAGTACACGTGAAGCAGATTATAAACAGTTTTTCTTTGGCTGTATCTTTGGCTTGCCACTTATTGGGTGTTGGTTTGGTCAGGTGACAAATTTCACATGAACAAGCATGACATTTGTTGTAAGTAGTTGTAAGTATGTGAGGGTAGAAGTTCTTTGTGGACACTTTCACATAGAGTTATGTGGGAAATTTGATCCCCTCTGTCGGTTCCCCATGGCACGGCTAGAATACAACTACAGTACAAAGTTGCTGACTGATTTAACTTATAACAAACCTTAAGCCTTGTTTAAAATCCAGGTAAAACTAAATGTCCTGCATGAGCCAGATTAATAGTTTTGACAATAAATAATAGTTTCAAAATTTCTTATTTCTGTAATAACATCAATCTATAATGTTGTTTGTTTAAGATTTAGTTAACCATGTGCTGTCACTGACATGAAAGTGCTCACAATGGGCAGCAAAGAACTTTTAATTAATCAACACAATCTTCTGTTGTTCACTTTTTCTGGTGCTTGACCAAACTTTGAACTTAACACCATTGCCTTTTGCCATTACGTATTCCCTCATTTATATTTCATAACTGGCACACCGACCTTAAATACCAAGTGCTGGATTTTTAGCCCAAAAATTAACAGCAGTGTTTTATAATTAGTGTTCTAGCCTCATTTTCTTAAAAACCTTTGTAAAAATATATTAAATACTAAATTTCCCTGAGAAATTGCTTGCGGAAAAGGATTGGTAGAGGAGCAAATGCCATTCATGGGACATATGATATTTTTATGGGTGGGTGGCACTTGATATCAATTGTCTTAAGTACAATTCCATTAACGGTCAGTTTAGTGCCTAACCTTAGGAATAAGAGCATTACTGCTCAATGTATTATATCATAGATCATGTACAGGTTAGGTGGTAGTGGACATTGCTGTCAACAACTGACCTTAATGCTCCTGACTTCATGCTTCATTGCTACATTGTGAAATTTCACCCACAAGAGCATAAGTAGCTCTGATGCTAATGCTAACTCTAAGAGCTGTTAAGTGGTGGAATGAGAGTTAAAAGAAATTTAATGTGAGAGCTCTTTGGAAATGTACATAGTTCTAAAACAAGGATGTTACGTAAAGGGCTGAGTACCACATGCAGAATCCAGACCTAAAGTCTCCCTCGATAATCAGGACTTGGCATGCCTTCCTCTCAGCTGAGATGACAAAGTTGATGGTTCATAATAGCCCTAATGGCCACAGGTGATGTGGGCCTGGAGCTCTTAGAGCTCACAACCTATAGATGCAGAAAAACAAAACTTCTAATTAGAAGCTTCCTGGAAACTACTTGGAACCGACCATAGGATACTCTGGCAGATGTTGGACTGAAGGGGGAGCTACTACTTCTGTTGTACTACTGGACAAAAGTTGGACCAGCTCGACATGACAAGTCCTACTTGGGAATAAAACAGACTTAGCGAATGATGTAAGCTGCGATGATGTCACTGTTTTTAAAGAATTCCAATGATGTGCTACTTGCTAAAAGGCCTCAAAATGCCAAATGCATTCTTTATTCCTCTGAATCAAGTGTCTGATTCAAAATCTTTAGAAATGGTCTTGCAAGCACAAATCAGCATTGTTCCTTTATTGAGGCTGTGCCTCCAAATTCAAATGAATGAGGACAACTTGCTCTCTGACATACAATACCTTTTTGTCACTCACCACATTAATTCCCATGTAAATTCACTGGGCCTTGTGTTTGCTACGCTGCTGACCACAATCTGAGTCACATTGTCAGTCAGTCAAATATTGTACTCTGTGTACAAACAAACTTCTAAAAAGTACACATCTTTGCACTGGTTTGATAAAGCCCCAACAAATGCCAGCATTTCAAACATTCGAAAGTTGTTTGTTAGAAAGAGAAATTGGGAACTTTGGAAACTGAACTGTTTACACACTGCACCAACAAAACCCAGCATTAAAATTTGGTGTTTGTTGGCAGTGGCTTTAGAGGGTCTTTTCTAAAGTTAAAGCAGATATTTATTGAACGTTCCATGTTCAGTTAAAGGAATTCTATTTTCATGCGACTGAAAATTCGGAAAAGCTATTAATGGCAAAAGGCATGACAACAGCTGACAAGCCATCAGCTGTTCAAGTAAAACAACAGAGGTGTGGTTTGCCGTCCACATGCTCCCATTTGTCGCATCTCTGGCTTGGGTTGCCAAAAGCGGATGCCACACATGCGAAGATAAATAGTTTCTGATACACTTCTGACACTTCTGAGGAGTGGAAATTTACCATAGAGGTGACTGTCACTGGGGTTATCCTCTGCTGCAAAGCTGTGACCAATCTGCTGATTGCTTTTAATTGTCTTAGTCTGTGGGCAGGTCATGGTGTCACCTCGGCTTACACTGAGCCCTAGAGAGATTGGGGCTGTGCAGTCAGAGGTATTGTGTCTGCTGACAGAGCAACATAGACCAGTCTGATTCAGCCATGAAGGAAATGTAAGTGAAAGGCAGGACATGAATGAACTGTTTAGCCATGTAGAGGGAATGTAGAGTCTGTGGCCCTTATGATTTAATTTTTTTTTGTATTTTTAAATTTGGCTCTAAACTGTAAAGAAAATTTCTAAAAAAAAAAAGAAAAGTTCTAAAGACACAACTTTGTCAATGTTTATGTTTAGTTCGCACTTGATTTATTAGAAATTATTTAAATGTGAAATGTTACTGAAACCATAATTGTTTTATTGTCTGTTACATTATGTTTAGCACTATAAATTCAGTTTACAAATTTTTTCCATCTACCCATGGGCCAAACAAATTGTAGTGAAATTTGTATCATTTAAACAAGGTACTTGCTAGCTGAGTCATATTTACAATAGCTTGCTTGCTTTGAATGTGTACCAGAGAAGTTTGTTTTACCACAGTGTTTTGAATGGGATAGGAAAGGGAAGGTCTGGATTTTGCTCTGATTATGTAACAGCGTGTTTGAGTTGTAACAACTTCCTAAACCTCTGAAATATACAGATTTAACCTACCTCAAGGGGATGATCGCCATTTTTCGAACTCTATAGACCTTTAAATTTGGCTATTTAAACTGTTGTGTAACAGTCTTGTGTGAATCACCAAGCGAATGTTTTCTCTGTCAAAAATATAGTAGACAGTCGCAGGTTTTGTTTCACATTGCAAGGTTGGATGCTTGTACAGCATTTTACTGTCGTAATGCCATTAAAACTACCTCACTTTCAGTTTGTAATATTAATGATAATATTTTTCACTGGTATCTGGAGAATGGCTATAGATTATATTTTGAGCTCTGGCATGCAGCCACATTTCTGGCCACTAAGATAGTATTTGTGTTTATTAGGTCACATGTTTATTGAGTAATAGCTTTTAAAGTAACAGAAAAAAGAAAATGTGTATTTATTGAGTGTCAAATGCACTGCAAGTTTTTTCCACTGTTCTTCCATCTCCTTGAGAGCTGGGAAAAAACAGACGTGTGTTTAAGGAATCAGCCTCACAGTGGGACTATAGTTTGTTTAAGTGCTGCCAAATGAGTCGGGAGGAGGGAGGGATGTTGGGGGCTCCATGGCAAGCTTGGCTTGTGCTTTGAAACAGAAGACGCCAAGCCTGACATAATCACTGCATCCTTGAATAGAATCCTGACAGCATAAACACTGTTAGTTAAAGAGACATGAGTAGGATAAACACAGCAATTCTGGAAACTGTGAAGCTTCAGATGAATAAATCAATGAGTGATTTTCTTTTTTGAATACCCTAAAATTTATGTAATTAATTGAATTTGGGTTTCCTCACAGAATTAAAATCAACATGTAAAAGTTGTTTCTAAATGACAGGCAGTTGGAGGGGAGGTGTTGAAATTAAAGAGGGATTCGTGTCATTTGGAAAGCAAATTTGTTTTGGATGTGGAGCAAGTTCATATATGTTGAGATGAATAATTAACATTTATAATAAACATTTTAAATTTAATTTCGATTTTATGTTGAATTTAAACTAGTTGGTTAAAAATGCTAAATATATATTTTTATTTTATTTGTATTTTATTAAATAATTATTTTATCTTGTTTGTATTATGATACTTTGTATCAATCATCTTAAAGTTGCTTATAATAGTGACAACATGTGCATGTACATGATTTCCTGTGTTAAAACCACACGAGTTACTTTAATCGCTGTAATCATCATGTTTCTCATGTCTGGCAAAGCTTCTGTTCTGAATGAACTATTTATGTTTGGTATAAATGCTTTGAACTGTTGGAACGTTACACAATCTTTTTGACCTCTGCACTTGCAAGGCCTTTGGGGTTGAGTGAAGAGTTCATCTTTGCCTGTTTATTTTTCTGTCAGCATGGCCCAGAAGGAGAAGCTCCAGTGTCTAAAAGACTTCCACAAAGACATTCTGAAACCTTCCCCGGGTAAGAGTCCAGGCACAAGGCCGGAGGACGAAGCTGAGGGAAAACACCCCCAAAGGGAGAAATGGGCGAGCAAGCTTGACTTTCTTCTGTCAGTCGCCGGGGGTTTTGTGGGTTTAGGCAACGTTTGGCGTTTTCCGTACCTCTGCTACAAGAATGGCGGAGGTGAGTTTGTGTGTTGATAAAACAAGACCTATGTCTGACAACAAAGGGGACACCTGACCCTTTTATGCTTCTATGCTTTTCCAGGGTCATTGCTTAAAGTCATAAGGTCTAAAATTAAATTTTAGGGGAGGGCCCAATGAGATGACAATAAAATAAAATATTTTAATGCCCCCCGCCTTGTCACAAGGGCCAGGACAAAGTCGATTATGCGTTCTGCAAAATATCTCCTTTATACATAAATTGACCAAAGTAACTGATTTTTGAACAATATAATTGTAAGTTATGACAGAATTAAAATTTAGAATTAAAACTGAGTAATACTCAAATCAACATGTAGTAGCAGTGGCAATTAGATACACCTTACACATCTTCTGTGCACAGCATTTTTTTTTAAAGTAACACATTTTGGCTTTCTTAGATTTCCATCAATGTGTGACAGCGAAAACAGACAGTAGTTTGTTCAAAGTAACAGGAAGTACAAAACAAATAACCCTAATAAATTAACTCCCATTAGGATTAAGAGTTAAATACTAATCCAGCAGTTAATATAAGATAAAATCAAAGTGAACTTCACTTTGTCTCCATTTAGGTGCGTTTCTCATCCCATACTTCATCTTCCTGTTTGGCGGAGGTCTGCCTGTGTTCTTCCTAGAGGTGGCCCTCGGCCAGTTCACCTCTGAGGGAGGGATCACTTGTTGGGAAAAACTTTGTCCCATCTTCACAGGTGAGTTTTTTTATTGGTAATTTCTTCAGCAGGTAATAAGGACAATTTGTATTTATTGGAACAAACAAAGCTATAAGCAGTTTAATCCTTGAACTCACCAAGAGTGAGTGTTGAATACAGCACCAAATAAATATTAATTTGTGGCAAAGATGCAGGGTGGGAGGCGTGTCGGATTCCTCCATCTGTATCTGAAGATAGGCTCTGCAAAACATACTGGTTTCAAAATATGGGGTGTCAGATAAGAAATGCAGTCTCAATGTCTGAGCAGAAATATATCATTTTATATAATTAGCAGTCAGGGTTAGGTTAGGTTAGGTTAAGGGTTAGATACAGTTTTAAATGGTGTTTCAGTAGCTGCTGGTGATTTTCAGGGGTGGGGAAATGTTATAACTGACTTGCTTAAAACACTTTTAAAAACTTGCTTAGAGCATCAGAGTTTCCTCTAAACATTTCTTTGAGACTCTTTTGTAACAAAGACAGCATCAACCCTCACAAAAAATATTTCAAGACCACATATGGATTACTTATTTAAACAAAAACCTACCAAAGTACAGCCATTACATGCAAACTCCTGAATTACGCTTAACTTTGTGCCAGGAGATGAGATGACAGCTTGGACTGTTTTGCTTTCCAGTCAGCTTGGCCAACATTGATTTACACAGTTCAGACTCTGAAACCAGTGTCTTACATTATTTTCCTCTTGCTCTAAAATATCCTCTTGCAATTTTCCATGTGTAAGCAGCAAGGATGAGATTATGAAACTTCTCTGAAAAATTTGCAATTTATTTCTCTCATGGTTCACTGGAGCAGCTAACTGTTCATTGTGCAAAGAATACAAAACTAATCTTTTAAGGGAAAACCAGTGTATCATACATTAAGTCTAGTATAGCTAGTTTGGTATCCTTTGACCAACATGAATTTCCATGGTCCAGGTTGGTAAGTGATTGCTTAGAGGTCTTGTTGGTCAGTGGTGTTTCTGGTGAAGATAATTGACCAAGAAAGTCTTAAAAAGTTTAGTGAGGACACCAGCATCCAATGTTTAAGACCAGTTAATTTAGAGTAGAAACCAAAGCAGAACATATACTGAGATATTACCAGCTTAATGTGAGCATTTCTCTTTGTGTAGGTATTGGCTATGCATCCATTGTGATAGTTTCTCTGCTGAATATCTACTACATTGTGATCCTGGCCTGGGGCTTGTACTACCTGTTCCAGTGTTTTCAACCAGAGCTCCCCTGGGCAAGCTGCAACAACAAATGGAACACAGACAATTGTGTGGAGGATACCCTCCGCAAGAACAAGACACTTTGGGCGGCTGCAAATGCCACCAACTTCACTTCCCCTGTCACTGAGTTCTGGGAGTAAGTAATTAATATTCTTCATCAGTGTTTAATTGGCTTTATTCCCTTTTGAAAATACCAGCATAAATTCTGTGCTGGTCCAGGCTGGTTTGTGTTGGATAATGTTTGTTTGATGGTGGTCTGGGTGGTGGATCATTATTGACCAATGGGTCTCTGGTTACTAGCCTCATCTGGTTACAGAGTTACAAAAACCCTAAAATCCTGGAGACCCTCTGTTGTAGCTTCAACCAAATCAAACACACCTAAAACAGCAAAGGTTTAGCTTAGCTGCTTGAGAAGGTTTGAAGCTGATCTTTGATGAACAGCAAGTGCCCAGAAGCAGGATTAAGAATTCTTGGTGTACAGGACAGCTATCATCCATTAAGAACTCTGTCATGGTGGAATCTGTAGGTGCTCAGATAATTCAAGATATCTTCATATTTACAGTAGCTCCCTGAATCACCTAAAAGGAGTTTCTTACCAACAAATGTTGTTTCCACCACAGGCGAAATGTTCTCAGCATCTCTGATGGAATAGAGGAGGTGGGTCATATTAAATGGGACCTGGCTCTGTGTCTTCTTGCTATGTGGGTCATCTGCTTCTTCTGTATCTGGAAAGGTGTGAAGTCCACTGGGAAGGTAAACTTAGTTACATCCATGCATTATCTCAGCTAGAGTCTATTAACTAAAGAACTATTAATATCATTCCAGATAATCCTTTACTGGGTTATTGGAGTTTTAACTAGATTGGCGGATTTGAAGACTACCTTAGCCAGTGTTTTAGTTTAGCATTCCCGGGTGATTAGCACCCATATTAATGACAGCAAACTTCTTTTACAATAGAGACAGCAAAGTAATTCAGCAGATACCCTCTCTTGGACACACATTCTCCTTGATCGTGTAGTCATAAATCTTATCATGGCTTCTGCCAAGACACTGTCACTTTGGATTTCTTTATAGTAATGTGACCATTAGTTATTTTAAGCCTTTCCCTTTTGGCCTGCAGCCATTTTGATTTGTGTGAAATATTGTCTTTAACCTGACCCATTGAAGGGAGCAGGATAAAAATTCTGTTGGGTTATGTCATATGACGTTAAACATTTTAAAGATTTTAGAATCTCAAATACACTTGTATGTACTTTTGTAAATATTTTAGTGTGTTAGCCTTGAGATTCTGCATATTTGTCATCCCACAATGCAATTTTAAAACTATTTACAGATAATTGGTGTTTTGATGTACTTTCCACATCGCGGTCAACATAGAATTTCTGACTAAACCAGAAAAATCAAAAGATTGAAGAACAACAAAACACACATTCTCACTAATTGACAAAAAGCATATCCACCAAAGCCAATATCAAAGCATCAGTGCAGTTAAGCTTTAAATTGCATGTAAGCCTTGGAAACTGTTTTAACAGAATGTTGTTTCAGAATAGTTTTTAAAGTCTTTAAAGATCCAATGAGATGCCCCTACACAAATTGTCAAATCACCAGGTGAATTGAATCTGACTGTCCCTGTCCTTTCTTCTTAGGTTGTGTATGTCACAGCAACATTCCCATTTGTAATGTTAATCGTCTTACTGGTACGGGGTGTCACTCTTCCTGGGGCCGCCGAAGGCATCAAATTCTATCTGTACCCAAATGTGACTCGTCTTGGAGATCCTGAGGTAAGATCTCATAGATACTTGCAAGTCTTCTCACAGAGGGCTTTCCAAGTGTACTCACGATCACTGATTCCACACCATCTGAAGAGCCTCTAATATATTGATTGAGCACTTTATGGCTAAAGTGCTATTTGAGAAAGAAGTTACATGCAGGCCAAGTATGGTAACCCATATTTAGAATTCATCCTCTGCATTTAATTCACCCAAGCTGCACTCACATTAGGAGCAATGAGTAGTGAACACACACACGCTGCAAACCATGAAACACCTACCCGGAGTAGTGGGCAGGTATTCACTGCGGCGCCCAGGAAGCAATTGTTTTTTGCTGAAATAATGTTGTACACCAGTAACGCTGCATCTAAAAAAAACAGAATAAACTTCAGATGTACGGGATGTAAAATCCAAGATGTGCCAAACAGTCAGATGGCCTCAGTCAGAATGCTACATATATCTAAACATGACATGAGTTGTAACAATTTATGTTAGTTCTTGATAGTGTATACAGCTCTGGAGGACCTGCAAGAGCCTTATGCACACAAATATTTGTGTTTGTCTCGCCAGTTAATCAACAAAACAAGTCAGAATTAGCTAGCTTTCCATTCATGTTGTCAGTCAACAAACATTTTGGCGTCTTGTGTCTAGGTGTGGATAGATGCAGGGACGCAGATTTTCTTCTCCTATGCCATCTGTCTGGGGGCCATGACGTCACTGGGAAGCTACAACAAATACAAATACAACTGCTACAGGTGTGTTTCGATGCCCCAGGGGTGGGAGGGGGGCTTAGTCCAGTGAACGGGAAAAATGGGAGCGTAGGGTTCCTTTGTGTTAAATAACAAACTCCATGAAATATGTGTGACATAGGGACTGTTTGCTGCTTGGAGGCCTCAACAGCGCTACCAGTTTTGTGTCTGGCTTCGCAATATTTTCCGTCCTGGGCTTCATGGCACAAGAGCAAGGGGTGGACATAGCCGATGTGGCAGAGTCAGGTACGAGGGTCAAGTGGCAGTGATGGTGGGCACTGCTGCTGCAAATAACATCAAGAAAGTTTGGTCAACCCTGTAGTAAAAAACAACAGCAAGCGTCGCCGACAATAAACAATCTGGAACGAATACAAATAATTTACGTCCAGGAAAATTGCATTTGGATTTTTCTCGTTCCGAAACCAGGCAGCATTTCGACATTCAACAGCTAAAAATAAACAAATAATACAGACTGTCTCTTGGTCGGAAATGGAATTTGATTTGTCAGGCAAACAGTGAAACCTTATAGAGAGAATGTTCTGGGAGCCACTGGGATAAAAGCCTTAAGTCCAACGAAAGAATGAAGCTGTGGAATGAAACTTTGCATTTAGAATTGAATGCTGTTCAGGCTGGTTTCCACAGATGACAAGGGTATTGCAAATCAAGAAGCTTCTTGTGCCAACATCGTGATAAAGGCAATTTACAGGTCTGAACTCGAATCCTGATCTGTTTTGAACCTGCCTTTTGGAGATTTTGGGTTTAATTCCTCAACAGCTCTTAATGCGATTTGACCAAGGTTGCAAAGTTGGTTCGTAATTGTTCCTCCTTTCTTGTAAAGTATGTTGGGCAATTCTCTAGATGGAATTTTATTAATTTATTACAGTAAAATTTATTACAATTTGAATTGTACTTCTGCCTGTGATTCCCCATCATGTTCATTAGCCTTTCACGAAGAGTGAGCTGAGTTGATGGATTGCTTGATTTTTCAGATGTGTAGTCTTCAATACTGTTCATGGTTTGGTTTGGTTTGCACTGGACTAAGTATGTCTGGCTCAAGCGATGTGCACCAAACATACATCTTTATCACTTTGTTTATACAACACACAAACTTAAGCTATACTTGAACTTCTGTACAGATTACACAAATGCATTTGTACTAAGCCTTTACAGAGAATCCTTAGCAGGGACTGTTTCTGTATGATTTGGCTGGATTAATTTCTTAACATTACAAATACCAATAAGTGAAAAGGAGCTTGTCGGAAAGAGGAGTTCTGGAATTTTGGAGAAATTAGTTGTGGATGCAACAACCTGACTCTGCAAAAAACACATTTTATTATACTGGGAAATTAATACTATGTTACTTTAGACATTGTTTTGATTTGTTGTATATGTTGCCTTGTATTCTTTCTGCTTTGAATGCCTTGAACTGGTTATCTGTTTGTGTGTTGTCTCAGAATGTCAGAAGTTGTTTAGGTGTGTTGCAGATGTAACCTGTAGCATATTACAAGGGAACTGGCAGTGATTTTACCTGCCTTGTTCGTTTTGTCATGCAGATACTCGCTCCATCTTTTAACGTCTCCTTTTGGTCTGTGCCAACGATGAAGCGCGCCACAGCGGCATAGATCAAAGTGTGCAGATGGCTAACCTTTCTAATTGTGTGCTCTCCACTGTTCTCTATCCAACAGGTCCTGGCTTGGCCTTCATTGCTTACCCTAAAGCTGTGTCTATGATGCCACTGCCTATGTTTTGGGCCATTCTTTTCTTCATCATGCTTCTGCTGTTGGGCCTCGACAGTCAGGTGAGTATCCATAAAAAACTGGTATTCTTAACAGTTTGAGGACCGCTAGTTTATAATTGATAAACAGCAAGGCATTGACATGGATTCTCTGTTGTATCTTTCTCTGACGATTCTGAAAAAATAATTATCACAAATTGATTTTGCAGTCAATTCAAATTATGGCTGAGTACACGCTGAAACAGAAAAAAAAATGTAGATGCACACATCCAAGGAAAATCACTTAATTTGGACAAAGAGGAGACAAACCACTTTCACCATTTAAAAATTATAAAATGACTATTACAGAATCAGTGAAGTTAAAATCTCATAAGTCGATTTCGGTACATGCACGTGCCCAGCCATGATTTAAATTGAACACAGAATTGATTCAAAATTTTTAAGAATAAATTCAGAATCGTTGTAGTCACAAGTCATCTGAGAATCGATGTACACAGATAAAAGTGTGTTGTGCAGCAGTTTCTCCCACTCAGAGCATGTTTAGGTATGAGCATGCATTTAATGTCTGCATTATTAATTGAATAATAAAACAATTTAATACATTATAATAAATGTACAGGTTCAAGTGCATTGAATGTGTTTCATTTTTTTTATTATTATGTAGCATAACATAGTCTTTTGTTTTCACCTCTCTCTGGTTTGCTGGTACAGTAGGTGTAGACATCTTTAAAGTTGAGTTGTAGTACACAAAAGGGACCATAGTAACAGTAACAGAGAAACAGAAAGAAAAATGTTGTTGGCAGCTACTGGTCAGTTGCAGTTCTGCACTATCACATTTCTCAGGCCCAGTGAAATTGAACACTCTGCTAAATCAGTGTCCATCCACATGTAGACCCTCCACTGTACCAGGGCGTGGTTCTTTATGGTAAAATTAAATGTGTTTAGCTAAATTGATATTTGCTCAGCTGTGCTTGATATCAGGAGGGAATCTTTGTACAGTACTACTTACAGTAATGGACTTGCTTCACTACAGTATGTCTCTTTTGAGATCCATTAAACAGTACACTAATGACAATAGCCATGAATGAGACATTTTCATTTTAAAGACCTTTTCATTGGAAAGAAACATTCTAGATGCCTCTGTGTACAAGATGATATCATTTTTGGTCTGTTTTCTCTGCTCAGAAAGACAGGGTTGACCATGTTGTTTTTTTTCCCAGTTTGTCGAAGTGGAAGGGCAGATCACATCCTTAGTGGATCTGTATCCATCCTTCCTACGGAAGGGTTATCGGCGTGAAATCTTCATAGCTATAGTCTGTTTTGTGAGCTTCCTGTTGGGACTTACCATGGTCACCGAGGTAAGTACAATAGTCAAAAATTATCACTTTGTAGATTTTTTTTAAACATTACCTTTGTACCTTTGTATACTAATTTTTCTCTTATCACTAACATATTGGACTAGCTACATTCTCCTGGCTAAATGGAGAGTGTATCAAATGCAGCTTAGTAAATGTTGGCACCATATGTTTTCCGTTTAGGATTATAAGTGACAATGTCATTCGATATTATGTGGCCCTCAACCAAACCCTCAGTTCCTGTAATGAAGCAGTTAGCCACACTCATGCCAGATCTAGGGCCTGAGATCTTTCCCATGAGGAAAAGCTTTCCACTCCCAGTAGTACCTTATCTCTCCAGCTTCCATGTCTTTATATGGACGTCCTGACCTGCTTAGAACAGTGACAATTCCACAGAGGAATCTCATTGCTATACTAGGAGATCAGTCCTGCTCTGACAATGCATCTAAGATTCCTCTGGCCCCTGTCAATGTGGGGCCCTTGATTGCTAAGCCCCCAGAACAGTGATAAACTGGGAATGTTATTTCATGGTTTGAGCCACACAGCATCAAATTTTTTCCGTGACATAATTTCTTGTGTTGCCTCTGCATGCTGTTTTGTACCGATAGAAAAGCAGTCAACCTTTTAGTCAATCTCTGATCATATCAGCCCTACTGCCCTTTGTGACAGTAGTTTATAGCTTGTGCAATATTTTACTGACTAACATTCTTTAACATTATTTTTTTCAGGGTGGCATGTATGTGTTTCAACTCTTTGACTACTATGCAGCCAGTGGCGTGTGTCTTTTATGGGTTGCATTCTTTGAATGTATTGCTGTTGCCTGGGTTTATGGTAAGTCCAACAATAAGTGCACAGAAAATATAACTATATCACTATATATCACATGTACAAACTTTATAAGGTACAAATTGGGTTTATTATATTTATAGCAATATAGGCACAAATCCCATGTTCTTTAGAGGAAGAACTATTAGGTTTTTTAGATAAACTAGTATTTACCTTAAAATAAGCAAAAAATTGAAATTAGCTACTTTCAATGTTAAAAGATTCTACCCTGTTACCAATATTATTATAAGAAAAATCAAATAACAAATACTTCTTTCATTTATGGAAAACTATAAAACAAGATATTAAGTGACTAGTAATAAGTGATTAAGTGACAGTTTAATTTAGGCTAAAGCTAGAAAATTGTTACATAGAACCCCATTTTAATTATGTTTAGGATTGCATTAAACTGTTTATTTAATAGTTAATGTTAAGTGCCTCCATTCACCAATATTTGCTGAGAAAAGCAAATTTGCTGTACAATTTAGCCTAATTCTGAGGAAGCATACACAAGCTCTTTGTCCCCAACTGTCATGACCTTAATTTAAAAGCCTAAATGAGCTGTGAACTGCTGTTGATACCAGAGCTGCATGCAGGTAGCTGCAAGTATAAACAGTGACATTCTTGATGATAGGGGACTTATGTACACAACACAGTATGTAGTACAGAATGCAGTCCAGCATTTTACAGCAGGACAGTTTTAGTCATTGTCTTATCCCACCTTTAAAAGCCCACCCATTGATCGCATGATGCATGTTGCTCAAAATTCTCTAGAGCCTCCCAAAATCCAGAAAAAAAAGTTCCAGTCCACTAAGTCATGTTTAAAAGGCAGATTTGCGGCATCATCTCATCTCATATTGTTCTGCTTTGAACAATATTTAAATTTTATTATTTACAATAATCTTGCAATAAACTTGACATTTTATTTTAAAATCTGACCACAAAATCTTTCTGCCACTTGCATCGTTCATACAATGTTTTCTGGACTGGTACATTGTTATTTAAATTATTTTAGCAATGGCTACGTATTGTGCTATAATGAATGTCAGACCAATGTGCCACTAAATGTAAAATGAAGAATTGTGATTTCTTGTTTTACATGTTGATCACACAATGCTTTCAAAATGGGTCGTGCTTTCCTAGCATTAGCTGCAAGGTGTACCAGACTTTATGCCAATAATCAAAGGTCTAGCTCTAACCATCCCATACACCACTAAAATATTAAGTCAATATTCTGCCCATTTCCAAACATTGGTTAAAACACACTGTACTATGTTATATCAGGAATTGAGCCAATGCACCAACTTTATAAGAGTGCAAGCACACTTCAGGGTCATGTAAAAGTACTTATAATTTACAGGCCTAGGTCATACAGTATTTGTAACATACCTGATCTCCTCACAGGCGCAGACAATTTCTATGATGCGATTGAAGAGATGATTGGTTACAGACCAAATCCCTGGATGAAGTGGAGCTGGACTGTGGTCACACCTTTTCTGTGTGTGGTAAGTAGTCGTATTAGTAAAGTCCCTAACAAAGGCGTAATTGTACTATAATTATAATCACAGTTTATTTGCAGTTGCATTGTATTAGTTGTTTTTATGGAGTCCCAGGGCTATTTGAAATTCCGAAAAGTAAGAAATTCATAGTGAGTTTTTGTCTTTAGCATATAATTGTACATTTCTGCCCTCTAAAATAATACAGTACATTTCTCAAAATTATACACGGAGATCCTGTAAAAGACTAGAGCTCAATTTGAGATTGTGTGAATTGTCCAACTTCCAAGTCATTCTAACAGCTCCAGATGGAGCGACCATCTGCCTGGCCAACAGAAATGAATGAAAGCTGAGGATGTGTGTGGGATTAGTTTCAATGAGATCATCAATGTAATTCACCTCTGAATGCCATACGGAAAATAAGGAAATCCTTTCCCTTTGTTACAGCCATATATAGCCTTTCTGAAGCTGGAAGTCTTGTTTTCCTCTAGGTTAAACAGCTCTTTTTAGCAGATTAACCTGTTTAGGTATTTGGATTCATTAGGTTATGTTCATCAACTAACCATTGAGAACTTGCATAAATCAAGCACACCAATGGAAGGTTGATGGTACTTTAATGTTGGATTTTTTTAAGCCCTTGGATTGGGATGCAATGTTTTGATCTCTGGTTTCTCTTCTGCTCCAGGGATGCTTTATCTTCTCATTGGTTAAGTATACACCCCTGAGGTACAACAAAGTCTATGAGTACCCAGATTGGTCTATTGGAGTCGGCTGGACCCTTGCACTTACGTCCATGATCTGCATTCCAATGGTGGTTGTGATCAAAATCATTCAATCAGATGGACCCCTCATTGAGGTAAGTTGGTATTTGCCAGAGGAATAGCGACAGTTTATTTTCTGTGACCAACTTGTTTGCAGCTTGGCCATAACTAAAATACTTGTTCAATACCTTATGAGCTGTCTTGCTGTCTACATAGGCGGCTGCTTTCTAGGGCTGTGTCCTAATTATAAAGGAACTTCACTATGATTGATTTGGAATGCTTTACATATAGGTGGCAGTATTTCAGAATAGAGTCAGTTGCACATAAATAATTCCAGTAAACTCTGATGTTAGCATGTTGCTAATATCCTAAAAATAAAAAAAATACATAGCACACACGAATATTAATAAAGTTTAAAGCCTTGATATTTAGCTCCTTTTTATTAGTAAAGTATGAAATGATGCAGTGCATTCCTCTGCATGATTCTGCCTTACAATGCTGTCTACATAGGCAGCTTGCTAGGCTTTGGAACAGATATTGTTACTTGTTTGTTAGCAAAGTTGTTTAAACACATTAATATATGTACGTAAAAGTTCAGCTAAACAATTTTACAGTCAACATTCTCCAGTCTCTTATAAATGACAACTAAAAATGGACATTTACTTTCCTCCAGAGGATCAAAGCTGTGGCGGCACCTGTGAGGGGCGGGGCTAGTTCTTGCCCCCAAGAATACCGACCCAAAAGCAGCGAGCTGGCGCAGCCCCTGGACCCCAACTGGAATGGAAGCTTGATGAAGCCCACCCACACTATCGTAGAAACTATGATGTGAACGCTCTCTGTGAGAGGATTCAAATGACCTGCTTTTCCATTATATATTATATGTGATTCTATATATACATATTAAAAAATATATTCTGTAACTTTTGACATAGTCGTAGGACCAGGTTTAGATTGCTACGCATCTGCACTAGAAATCCTTGTTTTTTTCTACAGAGGAAGTTACATTTTTTTCTGTCTGTATTTTTAAAATTTTTATTATAATGCTATTATATTACTATTATTGTCGCTGTTATTAGAGAGAACAGATCACATGCAACAGTATCCTAAGAGTAGAACTATAACAGTTCTATTTTGTAACTTTAATCATGTACATATTGAAATTAAAGTGAGCTGTGCTTTTTTTTTAAGAGTTAAATTATGGGGGAAAAAACACAAGGAGTTCTGTAAACAGGGAAATGTGTTTCACTGGTAACATTGGTCTACCCAGGTAAAACTAAATTAATCCACTCGCGTTCTCTTCCCTAGTTAAATGTTCAACATTGTTACGCGTTATTGTACATCTTTAATGTTATGAAGCTAAGTGTGTCCCAACGAACTGTTCAGACTGGAGATTGTGCTGTCCGATAGAATGGGGCCTTGTTGCCCTGGTGATGTTTAAGCACTAAACACAAAGGACACTATGTTCTCCAATTTGGTGCACCTTTTAAGTACATGAAGTCTAATTGTTGGATGTTTGTTTCTGAAGTCACTAGAGCTGAACATGGCGTGTGACCTTGGAAATGCATGTCACACTAATTCTTAGCAACACCTCTACCCTGTAACGTTTATGAGATGTTTAGCATTAAAAGATACTAGTTACGAAGTACAAATACGCTAGTTTGCTTGCAGTTGAGACTTACTATTCAGATCCCACCAGCTGGTTGTTATCTAGAAAAAGAGACGTGCTTGAGCTCCATCTGTAGGGCAGACGATTTGGCCCTGATTTACTAGGTTTGCATGTATAATGACATGCAGATTGGATAGCACATGCCAAAACTTTCCGAGCTGATCGATTAATCACTGCATTTACATTCATGCAATGGGTAGATGCTTTTATCTAAAGTGACTTGCAGGGCATTCAAGCTAAACGTTTTTTCAATATTTTTGATCTCTGGAGTTTAAACACAAGACCTTGGTGTTGCAAGCTCTATGATACCCAATTTAATAATACCATATGCAAAAATGCAATAAAAATGTAAAATATAGGGCAGAAGCAATGCAAAAACAATTAAATACTGTCTGCAAAGTAAATCATTTTCAGTGATAATGATTTCATAATCATTATTTATCATGAACGGCAGTAATCAATATTAATTTAGGGTGTAATTATAGGCATAACATTGGCTAAGTTTACACTCAATGCACCAGCAAATTCATGCATTTTACTTGGATCTTAGTAAGTCAGGGCCTTAATGTAGCGGAGTGATTCAGTTCATCCTCGTTCAATAAAACACAAGAATATCCCATCATATTAATAGGCACCAAACATGTAATTATTTTGGGTGTGTTGGAATGTGAAGCTGCCTGATAAGGTTTTAAAACCACATAGATTCAGGGGTTGTGTATTTTATTCTGTTTCATTTGTATCAAATCTAAGTTGTTTGTTTTTATTTCCAATCACATTTGCCTTTTGTATTAGGAAAAGTCACTGTATTTGACATATGTTCAACAATTACCAGTAGATCTCATCTACAACTGTTAATCAACAAAAAAAAGCTTGCTGCAAACTGTAATGTGCAATACTTTGTAGAACAATATGCATTGTTCCTTTCTTCATCTGTCAAAATGTTGGTACTTGGAAGTGTGGAATTATGTTTAAACTAAGATTGATGCCAGAAACAATGAACAGGGGCCAATATAATGCTAAACTAACAGCACAAAAACAATGCACTGTGATTTATATTGATTTATATTGTTTTAAATTTAAATTAGACAGTGAATCTTACATTTAAGAATTAGCATTGCTGCCAATATATGGATTACAGTTATTTGGTTCAATATTGTTTTTCTGACTTGGCTAAGTATAACTAAACAGAACTGCCAGTTTAAAAGGGAGATGGCCAATTCTTGGAAAGATATGGACGCTTTATTAAAGAAGCGTAACAGCAATTTAAAAATGAAATCCAATGTAAATGTTGAAAGAGGCACAATTTCTTAGCAATACAGAAATTAATGTCCAGTCTCAGGGTGTGTTCAAATATGAACTCATCTTTTTCTAAAGAGGCTTGATAGAGTTCCCATTGTTCTGTCTTTAAATCCTTCTGATTTTGAAGAACAGCTAATGGGCAGTGTTTATAAAATCAAGAGATAACCTTTATAAAGTAATGATTAGAAATGTTTTATTTTTTTATTTTTAAGAATATCTGTAAGTAAAAAAGTGTATCAAGATTTTACAGTACCTAAAAAGAAAAAACTTTTTATCTCTTAATAAACATTTATCTTTTAAAAACACTTGAGTTTGGTGAGCATTCTTTAGTTGTATGCTAATTATGTTTAAGAGGGTGTTATTTTTTAATGGTAAAATACTTTCTCCTATTATAGTTTAATGTACAGACACAGTATATGTAATTTGTATGGCTCCATCAAATTACTGCTTCTGACCAGACCAACAGAGCTTGGAAGCCAAGTGGTGTTTTTCTTTATCAAAACTTCCACACTTACCGCTGGTTTCAACTTTAAGCTTCAAGAAGTGCCGAACCTCAGTCTGAATTTCAATCATCCCTCTGGACATTTGAAGGGACAATGTTTAGCTGTTGTTTGGCTCAGCAGTCTGTGTAAAAGTGTGTGTTGTATTTCCCTGACCTAAGCATCCTTCACTGCAGTAAATATTGCATTGTTGGCAGCTCAGCATGACTTTCAAAAAATTAAACAAAACAAATACAACAGATGAATAGAAAAAAAATTAGATTCATTTTTATGAACCTCTGTATGTTCTGCTTAGAACAAACTCACCTCAAATTATCTCGAGGCACAACATTCCTTTAGGCTGTTTTTTGATGGTACGTTTGAATTACACTTTCATCTCATGACTCTAATCATCTCTCTAAAAATGCCTCATTATCCGTTTCAGGATTAGTATCCTGTGACAATCCTGTTAAAATACCAGGATGTCAACACCCACAAAACTCTGTCAAATCCATCTGACTTAATGACGCTGAAACTATATTTGGTAAAAATGCTGCAGAAAGCATGCAGCAAACTTTCTCTTCTCCACAACCTCCCCCATATTTATTAGTTTGGAGAGTTGCAGACAACCCATAGATGTTGTTTTTTTCTGTCTCAGATATTTTATTAATACTTAAGCCAGTCTCCACCTACCACAGGAAGTCAAAATGAAGGGTTTAAAAAAAAGTACGTAAAGAACTATGTAAAGAACATTTTCACAGATTGAAAATGTTTTCACAAATTGTTCATTAATCATAAATATTTACAAGTCAGAATGTGTATTTTTACCTGGTGCCAAATAGACGGTCACAAATTCCAGTCATGCTGGCCTGAGGAGGTAACCATAGCAACAGCTTGATTGCTTTCAATTAGGTCCAGCGTCGGATACTGACAAAATATCACAGGCATATCAAATATTTGAAGCATACATTATTAAACCACAATGGAATATCTTTTTTTAAAATAATGTATTTTGAGTTGTACATTGGTCCACAACAGTTTAACAGTATAGTATATGTTGTTAAAACGTACACATACAGTCATATAGAATTATGAGTGAGGTCAAAGGTCAGAGACCTATGCTGGTTTGTATGTAACATCACACCCTGAATGTTTAAGAAAAGCTTCACTATAGTGGACAGCATGCATCAAAGCATCTGTGGTTCTTATGTCGTACAGCTCAATTCAGTGTTGAAAATAGCCCAGGCATTAAAACACACCGTTAGATAATTTAGGCTGCTTGGCTACACACCATTAATGTTACCATCAAATCATGTACACAGAACTGAGGTCTCTTGTTGAATGAGATCCTTCAGGATGACACAGTGTATTAACCTTGCAAATAATAATTGACCTCTGCACTACTTGGATACTAGTTTTAAGTTGTGCTACTGAAGGCATTCAGATAACAGGCCTATTTATTAACTTAGCAGCTAAAGTTCCCCACCCCTAGCCCCACGCATTCTGGGGCTAAATGCTTTAAGGACATGGTGGGGATCCAACAGATTGTGACTCCATTTGATGTAACTGGGCCAGTTCTACCAGGGTCTAAAATTGCAATCCAGGACTTTTTGTGCTTGCACATTGTGTGATACACATTGACATTCCTATGTAAATTGTCGCATTGACTCAAATAGTAATTTACATAGGAATGATTTTACGAACATTTTCTCAAAAAAAATTGTTCTGCTTGTGTTTATTTTATGCCAGATTATATGACATGTATAACATATTTGCAGATAATTAAATTGCAAGACATTTTAAGTTGCTGTGTTTTTGCGGCTGATTTACTACAAAAAAAAAACATTTATTACAGGTCTCCTACTATACTTAAAAATTTATATTTCATTGAACAATTGCACAAATGACTCACAGCTGTAAATTTTAACCTCTTTTATTCTAATGTTTTTAGAAAATGATTCCATTAGCACGTTCCCTTATTGATAAGGAACTGGTTTGAACACCAATCTGGTCAGAACAGCCTTTTCAATTCATTTTTCGCAGTTCTGTTGTCATCGTTGTGCTTCAAATATGCTGTGGAAACGGCAAAAGTTTAGAGTTCATATAAAAATACTGTACAGAGAATAGAACTTTCATATTACACATTCAAAAATACACATTAATATCAATGCATACATTTATCAGGAATTCAAAATGCATAGGGATGAACACATCTGGAGCTTTAAAAAGCTAATGTAAAATCCTTTAAAAGCCTGTCTCTGGTCACAATATTGCACGTATAAAAGGATTTCTGTCATTCTTCACCTGGAATAGTACGTATCACATTAAAATACAAACACTGAACACCAACATTGTTAAACAGCTCGTAAATAAAATCAGAGCAAGAAAGCTGTTGCTCTTTTAGAGTAGTAACAAAAGATGGGGTACCAAAACAAGACTTTACTCACTGACTTTCGGCCTGCAGTGCGGAAACCTTTAAACAAAACCTGTTCTATTCCAATACAGACTTCAAAAAAGCAATCTCAATAAATAATGTCTTATTTTTTGTAGACAACTTTTGTAGGTAGTTGGGAGAGTTATATAATGCAGACAGGAAGGTTGTGGTGGTTTTGGTGTTGTGTTTTTTTGGGAGGGGGGTACTGGGATAAAAAAGTTGAAAGGGCCAAGGACTGAGCCTTGGGTAGACTCCTAATGCGATGGGCCTGAACAGAGGCTCTGATTGTTTGACTCAAAATTTAACGACATCTAGAACAATAAGTGCTTTCTTCTTTATGGCAAACAGATTTTGCTTGTGCTTTCAAAAGTAAAGACAGCAGAGTGAGGAAATAAATTCACCTAATCCACAAATAACTGTGGCATTTTAGTGTTCTGGTGTGTAACAGGACCACATTCAAGGACGTCAGAGAAATAACCTCAAAAATAAAGTTTTGTGTGGGAGGACTGCTTCAGTCACACAAGGGAGGAACTCCTGAAAGCAAGACAAAATCTTTTGCATATTTTGACAGAACACGGGACAGCTGGTCTTTGTTTCTTGCTAATGGTGATTAAGTGAACTGAGATTAAGTTTTTCTGTTGAATTGGACAAAACCTTGATTACAAAAAAGATAAATTTCTCCTTGACTTTGGGTAGGATAAAAATAAATACTGTGCAGTGTCTGTCACAACTAAGGATGGGGTGGTTATTTTAGTATGGTCCTCCATCTGTATCAGAGGAAAAATTCTGACAATTAAGGAACAAATGTCAATGGAATAAACCACTCAAAATTAATATTTAAACAGGTATTAAAAAAAATTTTGATTCTCAACCCCAGTCACATCTGTAATCAGGAAATGTCAGACAATTTGTCTGAAAACTTCAAACAAATCAGGTCTCAAGTATCAAGACCACACAAAAAACACAAAATATCAGAATACACCCATGAACCTTAACTGCCATTACTTGTTTTGAGAAAATGCAAAAGATTCCACTAATGGAATCCACACTTGGGTGTGAACTAATTCTTACAGCAGCGGAACGTCCCATCATCCAGACATCACAACATGTCTATGGTTTCACATTGCATCAAGATATTCTTCCACACTACACAAATGATCATAAATTGGTAAACACCTAGATACATGTTTAGAGAGGGTAACCAAGTCTGAGGCCCCGTGTCTGCAGAGACATGACCTTTGTGAGAGTTGAGGGCCCCGCAAACGTTGAACATGAGTTAACAATGTGATGGCTTTACAAGTGCTTTAAAGGGACGGCGTGTCCAAAATAGCCCACAGCGGAAACATTTGTGATATTTGGGCAGCGGTGCCCAATGACAGCTTGGCGACAGTCTATTGTACACGTCGTGCCCTTGAGGACCTGAGTGTGAGGACTAGAGTGAATGCTACATTTTGGCAACAGTTGGGTGATGAAAGATAAGGATTATGCCGGGGGACTGCAGTACTTAGCCACAGTAGGCTAAAAAAAGTCAATGGCAGTTCTAGAATTTATTATTAAATTTAAGTATTAACAATGTCAGCATTTGACCCTGTCAACTTCTTTCACACAGATGCTTGAGAAAGTCAGAGCTGTAAAATTTAAAATGTCTTGAGCAAATAAATGCTGTTCATACTGTCCACGAAATGGATACAACAATGGGTTCATTTTTTTTTAAAGTGAATGCAAACTAAATCAATACTATATGGACTTTTTTTACCTATTTTATATGAGGTTTGTTTTCTGACTTTTGACATTTTTTCTGATTTTTGACTTCAGTTGTTTGATTTTTTTAAAATTATTGGATGTCTAAAATGCTGTTTAAATCATGATTTTTGTGCATTGTTATTATCTGACAATAAACAAATGTGAAAGGCAATTAATAAATAAAACATGCCAGAATAGGTAACTGATAGTAGTTGCAAATTTAGCCAGAATTAAACTTTTACTCAGTAGGAGTTAGCTACCTTTGGACCAAATGTTTAGTTTGCAGTTATTATTAACCTTTGGCTCCCATAAATTCAAGAAAAAAACTAACAGATTTGAGTAATTAAGTTTGATGAATGTAGTTAACACTATCATCTTGGTTAAAAAGAAAAAAACGAAACAGGATTTTTTTTGTCTTTCTGCCATAGTGCAGTTAAAGGTTCTAATTATTTTTCATTTTTTGTAATAGGGAAAATCATGTAAAATTATCTAGCTGTGGATTCACAATGTGGAAACTGCAGTTGATTTATTTAAAACAGAGCACATCTCATGTTTTCGATTTTATGTTCGATAAGATTTTCCGTAACAACATATCAACAAAAAAACAACTAAAAAAGACCTCTAATGTTTTTAAAAAGTCATGGGACACCTTTATACTCCTAGAAAATAAAAAAGAGGAATTGTGTCGCATCACATGGTGTTGTCACGAGAGGATATGAAGTTATTGTTAGTGATATCAAACAGAAATGTTGTTTTTAGAGCAGCAGGCGGTAAGCCACATTGTTGTGGCCCTCATTGCCTGAAGTGTTTATGTGTGTTTTCGTGTGACAGAAACACACTTGTTTTGCATTTGTTTGTTTGCAGAGAGTGCACAGTGTACGTGTAAGACAAAGAAATGCAGTAATTTGTCTGTTTATGGTAGTACTGTGTGCATTTGTGAGAAAGAACAATGCGTGCCTCAAGAAATTCCTGCAGTGACTCAGGCAGGACTAAAATGTTTCAAAGTTTGTAGTGTAAGTTTCCATTTGTATAAATACAAAAAAAAGTGTTTCCAAACAAATAATAAAAACTTCAGTCACTTGTGATTTACCCTAAAAGCTGAATCTTTCTCTCCTTTGTAACATTTGGGCCCAATATGTTTTTCATTGTCTTAAAAACAAAACAAAAATTAAAACAAATTGAAATGAAAATGGAGACGAAAACTTGCTTCTAACAACTATAAAAAATATAATGACACAAATCTTTTGTCTATTGGTGAGCTACTCCAACAACAGAATCCTTTCTTCTTTTGTAAACATTTGGACAGTACAGTTTTGTCACCTTAGAAAACAGAGTTAAAGAAAATGAAAAGAGAAAATGTCACTTGTATTAGATGGGGCGAAGTCCTTGTACACTATGCATTGTATTAAAGTACTTTATTTTGTTTTGCTTTGTTTTTAAAAACTGGTTCAGATCCTTTCCAGTTCTGTGCTAAAACTGTGGCTCAAATCTTTTGATATACTGTATAGTTTACACGATCCCTCCAGATAATCTTTTGAATCCTGGATCTTGAAGTTCAATAGAGTTTAGAAACGAAAGCATTAAATCATGGCTCCTTGTGATAGTCTGTTGCAACACACGGTCCCGGTCTGAGTTACTCAATGGTCACAGGTCCAGCGTGTTGGTCTGGTGTTCACGAGAATGGCCTACTGGAGTGAAGTGCGGGTGGCAGTCATGGGACTGGGTGGCACCCGGTTGTGCTAATGGGTTTCGGCTAATCACCAGCTCAAGTTTGTCACCAGCTTCTGTGATGAGGGGTACAGCCAAGCAGCAGTCGAAATCTCTTGTCCGTACATGGTTCACCTGCCAGAAAAGAAATATATATTTCTAATATATAAAATATGGGATATTTTATTTCAGCACCACTGGCATAAGGTTTCCTAGACTCAATGTCAAATTGTTGTGTTTTAAACTTAACTAAAAGAACATGAAAAACAAATTTACTTAAATTTCCTTTAATTATCAAGTATGAAACAAGCACTCTTAAAAATAAAGGTACAGATATACAGGAGATATCATAGGATTTTTTGCCATAAAAAAGCAACTATTTTTTCTAACCTTATAGTTTAAAGAATTTTTGTTCCACAACAAAGAGCCATTTGTGCAATAAGAAGGTTCAATGTATGTTATAGGCCCTTCGTAAAACCTTTCACCCTGACAAGGCCATTTAAGAACCTTTATTTTAAAGAGCATAAGAAATAGAACAAGCAATAAAGCATCAGCATTATGGATCTGGCCAACTCAGATCCATAACCTTCATGGGCTAACAGACTCTGCCTTGTGTTGTCATTTTATTCACTGTGGTTAACTTGCCAAAGCTGTTAAAGATAATCTTATCAGACCTTGAATCATTTCCACACCCAGCAGTGAGTGAGAGATTAGAAAGCAGACAGGTGTTCAACTTGTCCTCCCTAGATAGGGTATAACTATCACATGGTGATCTGAGAAGAGGGCACCTGGAGGATCCTATCATAGGGTTTGAGTCCAGCACGATCCGCTGGTCCTTCAGGTCTGATCATGTTCACGTAAACACCCTTTTCCAAGAAACCGTCTGACACGCTGAATCCAAAGTCATCGTTCTCTGGGTCTTTCATCACTGTCACCTGATAAACAGAATCATTTTAATGATTTAACAAAAAGCACTTTTCTTCTGAATTAGCTTCTGCTAATTTCTTTACCTTAGATAATCTTTGTTTTATAGTAGTTACTGTCAAACAAAGTCTTAAAGGAACGCTTATGGTGCATTGTCATTTTTGGAGCTAGATAGGTGTGGTCACAGTGAACTGCTGTTGTATGGAAAAGACTGTGAAGATTCTTCAAAATCTCGAGTAAATTGTGACAATGTTTCTTTAAAATGTTCCTTTATTCATTATTTAAAACGTTTCACTGGAAAAAGACCGCAGAGATGCTGACTGGACTAATCTGTGTGATTCATAACTTATTGGTTTGGACTTTCTGTAATAGAATTGCACAAATTAATTCCTGGAAAAAGGCACACCTTAGACTGTGACATGAAAGTGTTCTTGTTACACAGCTCCAGGGAAAACAACAGCAAAAGTAATTTATAAAGTAAATAGAAAACAATCTTCATAATGTCGCCTGCCCTCCCCCGGGCCCAGTGCTGTTCTTATATTGCTAGTGGTTAATATGCACCAGTTGGTCCAGTTCAATTGCTATGATTATTCTAAAGCCATTTGTATGCTGTTTTACACTATACAATAAGTACAAAAATATGTATTATATATACAGAATCTTAAATTAGTAACTTTTGTACCTACATCTATCATGTCATAGGTCAATTTGATTAATTTTTACTATTGAGTTGTCAGAAACACTAATCTCTTTCTCCTCGAAATTCTTGGACCTCTCCTCAGGTCATGAACTTGGATGCAAGCTGTGGACACACTGTGTTATGAAAGTCATACAACATTTTGTATTCAACAATTATGTTAAGTGTCGACACACAAAATCGGATAAGGACTTTAGACCGGATCATTAATACTTGCAGTGTAAACGCAGCCTTATATTCACAGGTACCAAAAGAAAAACACTTCTTTGATGCATATTGTTATGTCTGTGAAGTTGAAAGGGAGCTTTCCCACATTTCCTCTCAGTGCTGCTAAAGACCTTGTCAGACACACTCTTTTGGACTGCTCACCCAGTTGTGCCAGAAAAATAACTTAATTTAACATTTTCTGAAAGCAAGTCTGAATATATTACACAATCGCTTTGTTTAGTACATTTAACCTGTTTTAAGGATATGATGGAATGCAGAATATTGTTTTGCACTGTAACTAAAATTAGCTAAGTTCTTCTTTTTAGACAAAGATTACAGGGGTTCTTGTAGCTCAGTGCACAATGCTAGCAACTTAAGACTGGATTTTCAAACTCAGCCTTTGCCAAGATGCATGCATATCATGTCATGCAAACATGTGTTGTGTACAGTTATTAGCCCCTTTCACACAGTATACCTGGTAAATTACCAGTAAATTACCAGAATGACTTTTACCAGGAAATACACAAATGAGAGTAAAATATTTTGCTTGTGTTACATCTTTTTACTGGTAAAATATAATTCACACATCGGTACCAAAGAAACAGTAAATTCTGTCAATGAAAATTCAGTGATTTCTGTCATTAATCCAGTGAGCTCTAAACAGCTACGTCACAGCCAGTGTTGTGTTCAAAAACATGATGGGGTTTGACTTTGTATCAAAAAATATGCAGTCCATATTTCTATTGATGTTTTCATTTATGTGGCAAACCTTTACATTCATGCATTTGCTTTTGACCCAACGACATCAAATCAGATGAACATCTCTGCCTTGACTTCCATAAACAGCACAGAGTAAACGCATTAGTCGCCTCACAATGTTATCATTGGCCCAAGACATACACTTATATCAGTGTATTCTGTGCAAATATTAGTAATTCTGTTCTGCATTTACACACAGCATCTTTCTGGTAATGTTTACTGGTAATGTTGCACCTTCTTTTACTGGGAAATTGCCAGGACTGATTTACTGGTTATTTTTTAATTAGGTTCCATTCACACATGATCTTTTAACAGTAATTAACCAGTAATTTACCTGTAAAGACTGCATGTGTGAAAGGGGCTAATGATTCCTTGTTACTTGATTCTCCAGTAAACATGTACAGTATGCTGGTAAAACGTACAGCATATCTTGAAGGCACAACAGAACACTTTAGAAGAACTGTCCCAAGAACTTGCCCACCTTGTGTAATTCTAAAGGTGTGGGTGACAGGATATCCTGAATCTCTTCTTTGATCCTGCGCGATTCCCAGGTCATCTCAGACATGCGGAGGGTGCTCTTATTCTTGGACTCATTGTGAATGTTTGGAGCTTTCCGCAGAGGGCTGAGGTGGGGCTGGCTGATCGTTTCGCCATGAGATTTTCCGCCTTCTACGCCCAGACTGAGCGCACTGCCGGTCATTATTGATGCCTTTAGGTGGGAGAGACAATCACAAGTGATACTTCATTAAGCCCTGGGCAAAGCTTAAAGGTTAGTTAAAACATGAAATAACAGTTTGTTTAAATGATCAATGGATATGGCTGTATTGACTTTGGCTGTTTTGTTTAGCATTATCTATTCATTTTAAAGTTAGTTATATTTGATCTTTACAACAAATTTTTTGTAAGAAGTCAAGCAAACATGGCAAAAAGTTCATTAATTTTGATGACTGTCAAAAAATCTGCTTTACTTCTGTAATCTGACATTTCAGAGTGAAACAGTATACTATAACTTGTTTGAAAAGAAAAACGTAGAACAGGACTTGAATATCTACTAAGTTAATATCTATAAACTTACACATTAAATAAATGAAACTAAATTTTTGACATCATACAATATGGAAGGTCCTTTACGAAGCAGAGCAATGTAATTACATTTTAAATAAAGTGCCCACAATCATGGATGCTTTTCCCCTCTGTATCAAATGTATTTATTAAAGCAATTGTTGGATTGTTTTGTGTTTTAAGCTTGAAGGCATTTTTTCACTACATACACTTCCCACTTTTCTGCTAACTAGTAGTTTCATAAACCTTTTCTTACGTCTGAATGATGCGTTTAAGCCCTGAAGGGTTTCTTACATGTCATGTAAGAAAAGCAGCTTTAGGCCACAATGTTCCAGCAGGGACTTCCATGTAAGTTTCTGATTGGGTATTCATTAGGCAATCATATCATCCAATAAAACTATTAACCAGAGGCTATGAATCACATCCTCATTCTCCTTTAATAAGCTCCAGTCTGGTTTGGTTCCAAAGAGCTGGAAATTTCCACTGTGTGCTCTTGGTGTTAATTGCAAGTTCACTGGAGGCATTTTTGGATATTTGAAGCTATAATTCAATGGAACTCAAATCATGGGGTCAGCAGAGATCTACGGTCATGAAATGACTTTCAAAATACTGAAATAGCAGTTGGTCTACAAGATATTGAAGATTAGTTGGAAATCTGCCGCCTGTTATGCCTTTATGACATAACCTCCACAACAACCAAGATCAAGCAAGACGTTTGATTTTCTCTTTGCTGTGCACATCCTGTAAATAAATCACTCATCCAGAAACTGTGCCATTTTCTCACTCTCAGTCATGAATACATGGCTTTCTGAAGTAGAAAACAAAAGGCGTAGGCGTGGAAAAAAAAATACGTAGAAAAAAATGCAATCAATACTTGAAGAAAAAATATATGTTAAGTTACTCTGTTTTGCATAGACAAAGGCAATTACAAATACAGCTATTATGTAACTTTCTGGAGAACTCATCTGAATGAGATATGCATTATTATTATGAACACATCATTTATTGCTGACCTCAGTAGCCACTGACATAAAAAAATTTATAAAACACTTTCCATAATATCAAAAATCCTCTCAGCCAGTTATATAAATGCAGAGCTCATTGTTTTGAGCAAGCAGGCATGAAATGAGACAAGCATGCATAGCTTGGGGACAGCGCTTTGCATTGTGGGAAATGCACACTTCTGTTTTAGCATGTAGTACAGCATACAGCTGCTGCTGTTTTAAATGGTATTCACTAAGTAAAATCAATACCTGATTGGCTAAAAGAATAACGGCAATAAGCTAATGACATGAACACACTTATAAACAATTTACATGATGCAATTTCTCAAGTCATTTCTGATGGTGGCTACGTTTTTGTAACTGACATTAACACAGTCAAAATGTTAGTGAGTACTATCAGCTTCAAATATGAAAAAACACCTGCATTCTTCTTATATACTACTCCAATATATTTTTTGCTGAGATGAATAAACATTTGTGAGCAGCTAGCTCATTTTCAGATGTTTACCTCAATCTCCCGCAGTAGCTCGGACTGCCCACATGTTTCCAGGTCTTCCAGGGCCTGGCACCAAAAGCTGTCCTCCTGCTCCAGCAGGAGACCATCGGCATGCGCCTGGCTGGCGTATCTGCGGCAGAAGCAGAGATTAGAATGAGTAAGGCCAAAGGCACTTATGCTGGCACCAATATCCGGCACTCTGGCACCAGCCTTGGCATGTTAAGAAGGCCCTCGTGGCAGGGCAGTTAGTCTTACGAAAGAAGGGCTAAAGCTCTGGTCTTTAAAAGATTAGTTCCCCCAAGAAAACAAATATTCTCAGTCATCATTTGCTCAACCTCACATTGTCTGAACCCATTTTGCTGAAAACATAAACAGAATATTTTTGAAGAATATCCTGGAGTAAATTGGGTCTGAGGCTACCCTGCTCCAAAATGAAAAAAGGGCCTCAAAATGAGATTCATTAATTTCATCTTAATGGAAGCAAAAACTTTTTTAATCAAAAAATGACAATTTAAAACAGTCCAATTAATTAGGAAAACAATTATGTTATTATATTATATAAGTAAATGATGACAAAACTTCCATTTTTGGGTGAACTATGGGTAATTTGAAGCTAAATTTGATTTTTTTTAATCATTGTATATTTAATCACCAAGTTAAATGTGGGTTCTTGTCTTACCCAGCAGCTTTATCCCAGTCATCTTCGCTAAAGCCCCCGTCACTAAAGGGGTAGTTTTTGCGGCGAGTGGGAGGTGGGGTGCTGTTCCTCTGCTTGGTACTACGCCACTCATGAGGGTGTAACGCTATACCAGCCCCCTGATGGATGTAGGCACCTTTGGAGAGGTTGGGGGTGGATGGGGTTTGTTCATATTAAGTATAAACACTGGTTATAATTAGGAGTGTAAATAGTGTAAACATGAACATAGGAGTGTAAACATCACAGACTTCAGTCAGGACAGATGCCATGTTTAGTTTTAAGTAAATAAACGAGGCTATGAGGAAGACAGAGTCCACGGTGTTGATAGTTACAAAACAATGACAAAACATTGAAAATACATCTTTCCAACAAATTTCCCAATCGACAAAAGTGAGTACTGACTGATTTGAGATACCAACATACAGCGTTGAGCAAAGTTCAGTTTTATGCAAACACGCAATGACTTGATACAGCGACACCCAATAGGGGTGTAGACATATAAGGTCATGTGACCTGCAGCCTTTTAGGTTAGGGTTAGGGTTATCTTTACAGGTTTTATGCCAGAAGCTTTAAACATATTTCTAAGACACAAATACCTTGATTTTACAGTGAATGTTTGAATATTGGCTAAAACCTTGTGAAGCCCACCTTGGCTGCTATAACCAGCATCAATTCCCGATCCATCCCACGATTCCATCGCTGAGTCCACGCTGGGGATGGTGGTGGAGTAAATCTCTGACAGTTTATTGGTCTTCTGAGAGTCTGTCATTTCATCCTCATTATCGCTGAGCTCGTTATCAAGGTCGTTATCTTTCTTATCATCTGCTGCTGCAGGGAAACGAAAGCCAATGTTTTCATTTCAATATTAACTTAAGCCACTAATTTGCCACTTAAACACAATGGCATCAGATGTGCATATTTGATGCATATTTGATATTTAGTCAAATGTATTTAGATATTTGATATTTAGATATTTAGTCTATCTCCTGCTAAGTGTGAACAAGTGTGCATGCAAATCAGATACAGATTACAAAACGTATAAACATATTAATAAACACTTATAAATAAACCAATAAATTGATTTAGATTTGATTTTGTTCTCTGTTCACGACATACTGTCAGTCTGTTTCTTGATTTTGAGGGTGACCGTTTCTCCTGCCATCTGCAGCAGATGTATGGCTTCACTGAGCGGTTTCCCCTTCAGGCTCACATTGTTGATGGCCAAAATGCGATCTCCAACATGAATGGCTCCAGTCCTGCCAGAAGATAAACCTTTGACACTATGACAGATGCATGGCTGATTCTTCATGGCTGAGCTATGCATTTTTGACTCCTGCAATACACACTCTAACTACTTTGTAATTTACAAATATCTAATTTGTAATTTACAATCAACATTAGGCTACACCAACAAAAATCATTTTTAGGGTTAAAGTAGTTAGAAATGCCTCAGTAAGACAGATATCAACAACTTAATGCAGTGTGCTTTGGAACAATATGAAAAGATTATGACATAATGAAAAGAGATACAATAAAGATACATTAAATACTATTAACCTGGGATAATAACAGTAAGGCTTTGTTCAGAAAGGAAATGAGATGCTACAGGAGAAAAATCACACAAATACAATGGAGAGAAAAAGAATGCAATGTGTGTTGCTGGCTGCAGGGCAGCTAAAGGTTACACACTCACTCTGTGTAGAAAGGTTTGGAAATGGATCTATCTGACCTGGTGGGCTCACCTCTCAGCAAGACCCCTCTTGGTCAGGCCTGAGATGATGATGGGGTCAAAGGGCTCCTCTGTGCCCGAAATGGTGATGCCCAATGGGCCACCATACCGTTTGAGCTCCACTGTGTAGATGATGGAGCCCGACGACTCCTGCTCGTCTGGAGAAGAGAGAAAGTAAGAGTAAAATTCATTGATGGGCACTTTCCACATATAGAACTAGGCTTAACCTTCAGAAAATGTTCATCATCAACCTCAGAAAGCCAAACTAAATATATGAGCTGTTTTACTTTCTCATTATATGAGGGTAATAAAAATATTTCAAAATAAATTTTTACATGAGGTAAAATGTGGTAATAGGATTGTGTGTATCCAAGCTGTATCTAAAGACCAGACTATCATAAAGACTTGCAAGTGGTAAGTAATCACCTAGCAACTATCCAGAACACCCTAGCAACTACCTAGTAACACCCTAGCAACCTGCTTAACACCACCCAGAACAACTGCACAGCCCTGGCAACCAACTAAAACAATCCAGAATCATGATGGTGAGTATTCCACAGGAAAGATCGACTTTGCTACATCATCTTCAAAAATCGACCACTTTAAATAGCACAGAAAACATGCTACACTCACATGTTCATTCATATCAACAAACTATTGATATCCAATGAATAATTCAATAACAAGAGGCATTGAAATTTTCTCTTTATTTGTTCTTGGAGCTGGAAATAGGTCGCCACAGAGACCTGTCTGCTGATCGACTCTGGCATTTTCATTTCAAAAGAATGATAAGACACAAGCACTGAATCATTGGTATTTTAACCACAGATATGTTACTCTTCAATACAAAGGCTGAGCCTAGCAACATAGCAAACGCCTTAAAGCAGAGGTGTTGACTGTTGAAACAATATCTCTGTTATGTCAACAAATTAATACAGAATAGGTGTGTCATTTAAGATAATATTTTGTATGGACAAAAATACATTACTAGGCACAGTCTGGATACACTTGACTAATTTTGTCTTACAAACCTTTTGAGCTAAATGTTTATACTTACATGCTTGAAATTACTTTTGTTTTTAAAAATAAATTGTGCCTACATGTAGATGTCTAAGCTGAAATTTAATAGTAATAAATAAAAATAGTATGTAATAATAAAAATAAAATAGTAAAAATAAAAAATGGGGTAAAGAAATGGGTATGTCAGCCCAAACTTTTAACTGGTAATGTGCTCATTATAGCCGTATAATCTGCGTTTGTAAATAGTTGTATACTGACACCTGCTGGTCAGACGTAGAATTACACACAGACGTTCAGATCATAACCCAAATTAAGCTACATAAATTAAATCGTTATTGAAATATTACAGACCCTGTATTTTGCATAAAGGAAATGAGATGTGAATTTTTATGAGAACGCATTACACAAATCTCAATACCATAACGCAAAATACTTTAATGAGTATTTAATTTAACGAGAATCACCATTGAGATTAATAATTTTTAAAGGATAATTGAAGTAGATATATAAACAAACACTGGGAATGTGCTGGTGCTCTGTGTGAACACACACCTGAGTTGTCTTCATCCTTACGTATCTTGAGTTTGACCAGGTCCTCGCTCTGCTGCAGGATCTGGACAGCATCCTCCATGGAGCAGTTCTCCAAACGAATGTTATCTATGGCTAGCAGCTTGTCTCCAGGCTCCAGAGTTCCTGTTCTGCAGGAAGAAACCATGAAACGGGCTTCAGTCTCACAAACAAACACAAAACCAGACTGTGACTGCAAAGCACGTTATATTTTCCTGCAGTGCAGAGTTATGACGCATTTTCACTGAACATAAACATTTATGTAATCTTAATAAAAATCTATTCATTTAATGTTTTCAAAAAAAGGCCCTTTTGAAGGGGCATTTCTCTCATAATTTTAGTCTCATTGTACATACACATATGGCAGACACATTTTTTATATTTTATGGTGAAAAGATGCTTTGCCTAAAACATTTATCTTTACCACAGGAGAAAGAAAGATGTAGGTTTGGAATGACACAAGGGTGCCAATGTTTGGGTGAACCATACCTTTAAAGAAATCTATATCATTCCCTAATAATGAATAATATCAGTTTGTCTCCCTCTGACATTACAGACACAAAGACAATTCCTGTACCTGTAATTAAGAAATTGGCATTAAAAGAAAGTAAAATGGGTTTGGAAAAACAAGTAGGCCATGGTAAAGCTAATGACAATATTTATTTTTGGGCGAACTGTCCCTTTAAACTGGGCAACTCATCCATCTGTTGACTGCAGAATATTTAAGTATCAGATATGATCTCCACCAAATTATATGAGAAAAACACATTTGACATGTGGTGTTGGTGTGTTTGTGCCAGTGTTTTCAGAGTGTTAGTTGAACTATGTGTTGCAGTTGGGTGACTAACATGCGCACGTTTGTATTACCTGTGGGCCATGCTGCCTTTTTTAATGTCAGAGATGATAAGAGGCTCTCCTGGTTTCTTACTGGCTGTTGAAAGACAGAATACAGAACAACAGCACAAAATTTCAGTACGCTTCACCCAGCGTGCAGTTTCAAAGCAAAAAGGAAAACTTATCTGAATTCAGTATACACGTGAGGTAGACGTTCAGAGAAAATATTCTTGCAGAGATGGAATAATACATTTTAAGACAGCATCCAGTGAAGTGGAGTCAGAGTTTTTTTCATGAAGATCACCATAGGTGAAGTGAGATATCTCCTACAAACAGGTACTGTGGTTGTACCACAGTGATAACATCGCATCATAGTACCCCATGGTACTTTGATATCTACAGTACCACAGTATTTACATATTGTAATATGTTATGTTTTGACAAAACCATATTTTGCACAACACACTTGCATATCAAAACACTCATTTTGTTTTAATGGTTTGGTTTTATGGGTAATGAGTAATGTGTTAAGGCACTGATGTCATTATGATAAACTGTAAATAAAATAAAAATGGTACAATTGTGTTCAGCAGTCTGTACTGAGGCACTACAAGAGTGCTTTGACTAAAGGACAGAGTTCTTTGTGCATGTGAAACAAACAAGTTTTTTTAATGACCCGTGATGGCGTGGTGTTTACCAGAGGAACGTCAGGTGGACAGAAGCCAGATGGGCAGTAGTTCTCATTAGTAAACAAGGCGTGTCATATCGTGTGGTCTGGATTGGAACGGGTTCCATTAGAAAACTGATATACAGATGTGACAGAGCATATAACAAACAAAGCAGATGTCAAAACAGTTTGTGTGGATTTGTTTTACGAGTGTTTACAGATGGAGAGTAACGTTTAATTACGTTACAAGTTGGAGAACTGTAGCTAGGTCGGGGGTGGGGTGTGGAGTTGGATATTCTGAGGGACATCCCAAAAATCTCAAAAAAGATTATGAGAGCAACTGACTGGCATGGTCAGATGTTTTCTTAAAACAAATATATCTGGAAAACAATCAGGAAGTGGGTGGTAAAGATACTGTACTACTGTACATGAGACTTACAGGAAGTTTTGCCATCATGCTTTCAGTTGCTAATAAAAAAGTATAGCCTTCTGTAATACAAACAATACATTCAATCTCACGAAAGAAAAAGATACATTTTGTTCAGTTTGTGATTAACATAACCTAAAGAGACCCATTTTGCTCCACAATATAAATTACACAGTCATTCCACAAATGTAAATGTGTCCCATTAATTACACATCATTCATATATAGTTGATAAATGATGTGCAGTTAAAATTTTAATTACAACTGAAGAGCTGTATTTAAATTGTAAAGTGTTTTTATCATGGTAGCATTCACTGTACAGTCAAAAAACAGGATGATAATAGGCAGTACTGTGGGGTAAAAAGAAACAGGATTTGTTTACATTATAGACATTAATGTGAACAAGGTCTTACCGCTGATAGTGATGCCCAGTTCTACTCCTCGTTTCTTCTGCAGTTTAACATGGAAAGTTCCACTGCTAGGCACAACTGATTCTGCATTAACCAAACATTTAAATTACAAATAGTGCATTAATTGTTCAAATACAAATCCAACTGATACAAATATTTAGTTGATTACAAACTAAAGCTAAGCAGAATGTTACAAATTCATGTTTTAAGAAATGTTGGTAAAAAAAAAACGTGGCTTTACTAACCTGCCACATCAAACTCAATCTCTAGTGTAACCTTATTGGCCAGAGCAGCATCTCGAAGCAGCTGATTGGCCTCTTCCAGCGTTCCATCTTCTGTAGGTATTCCGTTAATGGATAAAACTCTGTCACCAACCTGGAGCAGCCCACATCTGCAGGTTAAAATAAGGTCAAAGAAAGAAATATTGCTAGGAATTGTAACCAAAAATTCTACTTTGTGCTTTAATGTATAGTAGTAAGAATCTATCGCCTGTATCAATATAGTCTCAGACGGAAGTCCCACATACCACCCACAGTTCCTTCATCGACCATACAAAAATATCAGAACTTGCTAAAACCTTGCTCTGACTTGATTGGCTGGAAACCTCCAAAACTGAGGGTGGGCATGTTTATACCATTTTACTTAGAAGTGATGTTGTGTCGGGAACAACAAACGGCATCAGTAAGCACTTTTGAGAAAAAACTGGCATGTTAAACCAAAACGAACTGTGGTTAGTGGCTTTACATCAAAGATGACATCACACAAATACACAAATACACAAAACATACAGATCACACAATCTCTTCCTGTCTGGGCAGCTCTTGTGGAGGAAAGAAAAGTAACCTCATGCACAATGACCTCAAGAACAAACACTGTAAATGTCACAGTACAACACAGTTCAATATACATTACATAACTTGGTATATGTTACTTTTGTACTCATGGTACAAAAATCTTACACCGGAACTGAGTCATAGGCTATGCGACAAAAGCAGGAAGAACCTCAAATGCACTGGTCTGCATACTGTTTAAGATTGATATAGTAACTCAGAGACGGTTAACCAATTAGGGTTAGGTAAACTACACTGTGTTTACACAGAAGGTTTATTTAAGGTAAATGCTTACCAAACCAATGTAAGCAAAGTTTAATGTGATGAGGCCACCCACAGGCAATGTAGCAGACTTTGGACCACTGTGATATAATTTATAATAAAAAAATATATAAAAAAGATATAATTATAAAAATGTTTTCATCATTTACTCATCAAAATGTCAAACAATGTCAGTCATTGGGTGCCACTGTTGTCTGGTTACCACCATACTTCAAAATATCTTCTTTGCTTCTGAGGAACACAAAAGAAGTCATACAGGTTTGGAATGACATGAAGGGGTGAGTAAATGGAAGAATTTTTATTTTTTAAACTACCAGTTTAATTTGGGAGGTCGTTCCCAAAATATATTTTGTGATTTTAAAGGATACAATAAAATCAAACTTTAAAATAAAATCCTTGTTTTGGACTGTTTGGGTCTGTTCCAAAACTTAATGTGGTGCCTTGATGTCTACTGATCACACAGACAGCTGCTCTGTATGACTGCAACCTATATGAATGAAACCTCATAAGTGCCTGATACACAGCCTACACCTACCTTTCGGCTGAGCTGTCGGGCTCTATGAAGCGGATGAGAGGAGGGGCAGACAGAGTCTCTGTTGCGAATATCCCACCTTGTAGTTGAACCCCAAACCCATTTAGTGGGTCTCCTCTCAGAGTTATCTCACTGGACTCTGTGTGGACTATCTGACCACCAGGGCCCACAGAACTTGAAGCTAAAGACACAGCTGAACACAGACATAATGTATGTATCATTATTAGAATACTATGAGACTTTTCACAATGGATTTTGAATACAAGTTCATGAGTTCACACTAACATGTAATCGCAAATTATCATAAATGCATATTTGGCATGCTGTCCAAGGGGAGGACCCTGAGCTCAGAATTTGGCCTGAACCCAGAGTACCCCCCCCATCCTTGACTGAGGTAGATACCAGCCAAGAGTGAGGTGATGGGGTGGTGGAGGGATGCTGCAATACTGTCATGGGACAGGGGTGAGGGATGTGTATATATATCTACAGACAGACAGACAGACAGACAGGCAGACCTGCGCAGTGATTGGTTGGATTACATGACTATGCACTTCATGACTTAAACTTCATTAAAGGTGCAAGCTCTGTTCCAAAATCTTGTAAGCTGCCTTTTGAGGTAGAATTTTAAGGTGTTGCATGCACTGTCAGTATGAAGGGAGATCAACCTGATCCATAGGCAGCAACCTTATCCTGCATTCTAAATCCTGCAATCCTGAATGCACTGAGCATATTAAAAAAATATACATTCAAGATGACAAAGCAAAAAAACCATTTAATACCAGAACATATCAATCTAATTGAAAATTTTGTAAATTATTTAGTAAATCAATTTTTAGTGGACATCAAGCTCACTAGGTTTTAGGAGCAGATTTTGAAATAGGACATTTTTGTATGAAGAAAACAAACAAAATAAAACAAAACAATACAAAAACAAAACAAAAAAAACCTTATGATAAAGTTATTTATTGTTTGTAGGTTTGGTATCAAACAAAGCAAAACAAAATCACCTACAGGAGCTCTTGTGCTCTTTCTTCCTTTGTCTTCTCTTCAGCATGGAGTTCCGGGGACTCATGGGAGGGGCGGCTCGGGGCAGCGTGCTGGAACCCTGGCTGGTCATACCCGATGTGGTGGTCGAGCCAGGAGAGAAGTTTGTGCAGACTAATGCTAGGGAGAAGAGGGAGAGACATTGTGACCACATTAAAAACAAAAGCTAGGAGATACAGGAAGCTTTGGTGCAAGTGGCTGAGGAGTTTACTGCAGGTTTATGGTCCATTTTACTGTTCCTTTCTGATCTGTTCCACTCCTCTAAACTTTGGTTATATAAAGGGACATCACATTGCATTTAGGGGTAACAGCTAACAGCTGCTAAGTACAGTACAATTGTGGGTTAAGAACAATTTTCCATGTCATGCGGACATGGCGGCTCCATTTTGCTTTTAAGTGAAGAGAAAGAGCTGCTGGTTCCAGAAGGCTTAGACCCTGAAGAGACTTTAACATCATCAACTAGACAGGTACGTTTACAGGAGAGAATGTGAGTAGTGCTTCCTCATGCAAAACTCGCTGATATAATGTTAGAGTTGACCTAACAACTTTCCCACTATTTACTAATCCATTTGTAATGTGAAGAATTTTAAACATTTTTATTACTTAGTGAGGTCAGTGTTAGTTATTTTACAGTCAAGCAAAGTAGCCAATCAGAACAGAGATCATTTACATATACAGGTCTTTAAGGTACAGTAACAAAAAAGCAGGCCTGTGGACAACAAAATAGTCGTACTAAAGAATAGAATTAAACCTTAATAGCATTTTATGTTAACATGTATTTATTTGGCAGAAGCTTTTATCCAAAGTGACTTACAAATAAGAATAATACCAGCATAAAAGTGCTGATTTAGGTAAAACTCAGATTTTATTAAGTCATTTTAATGATGGTAATGTATAAAATGATGCAGGTAGTTACATTTACAGTAGTCCTGAGAGCTGGACTGGTTACTGGAAGCCGAGGTCCATGTTCCTGTTTTACAGTGAGCAGGATGTTGAGAGTGGCAGTAGTTCACACAGGGGTCCCAGCAGTGAGGGTGGTCACTCTTCTGGACTTTCACTACAACACACACACACCAATGATTAAACAATTTCTTTTTTCTCATGTGTTCTTTATTACATGCCTCTCAGTTATAACTGTTAATTAAACAAACACAAAATGTTCAGAATTTCCAAACAAATACATTTACAACAATTACAAAATACATTTCACTTAAGCACTTTCATTTTTATTACCAGTGTATGTCACGTTTAGTAATTTGGTCCCCTGTTATAAAGTTTCAAGCTCAACTGCCCAGTTTAAAGGGATAGTTCACCCCAAAATGGAAACTCTTGCATTACTGATTTACCCTCATTCAGAAATACCATTTTTGAATCAGGACATGAAGGATGGCTTGTGTTCATTTAATGTACATATGCAACATATGCTGTAACAACGTTGCATGAACATTCTCAATATTTTTTTGTAATTTAGTCTCATTTGAACACTGGAAAACTTTATGCGGAGGGTCGGGGGTCTGCTGAAGTCACATCTGAGTGATTATATCAGTCTTGGATACTGTTTATGGAAAATGATTGTGCAGGCAAAACAGTGAGGAAGCTCATTAGAAAGCAGGATAATGAAGTTCTCTGCTAGAGGCAGGCAGTATAATTGAGTGCTTCTGTGTATGAATGCTTGTTCTCATCTGCTTCACAGGAATGCTGTATCTCAACCTGAACTAAGGCCATTAGGTCTGATAATAGCGGATGGTTGAATTTATAAAGACCTATAAAAATTACACAATTAATGACATTTGAAACGAGCACATTTTTGCATAGAGCATTTTAATGCTCCTGTTCATCTTTCAGAGTCACGGTTTACGGTCTTGCTGAGCAATTTCTGCCTCAGACGGCACGCCCACAGACTACCCACAATGCATTTGCTTACCACCTGAAGCACACTGCGCCCACATACAGCGTTTCGAGTCTTTTCAATCTAGTAAGCACTAATCTGATTAGCTCACTTGAAGCAACTTCTGCAAGTAAGGGTTCACAAGTTTTTAATGTACTGCATTCCGGGTATCTACAAATTTGCTGCTTTTTTACTAGTTCACAATTTTACAGCTAGTTGACAAAGCTGCCACAAAGCTATTCAGGCTAACCACATTGCCATCAACCATAACACAATTGATATTTTCAACTATAATGTCTATATCTGTCAATTTAACATGTTTAAAAAACACTTTTGATGAATGATTAATCATGGCATTTGAATTGTACACAAATTTTTATAATAAGGGATTTTCCTATATAATCTCAAGAAAGAGGCTAAAGATGCATACATGTGTATTTAGCTTTGATTAATCAATCTGCATATTACATAATTCATTCGATTAACATCCACAGAACTCGAATCGCTACAGACAGTAAAGTACAGATAAGACATACACATAAGTTTAGTTTGTGTTTAGCATGTTATACTTTAGTAAAAATTGTAACCATGTTTTACTTGGGCTTTAAAATAGAGGTTATTCTAAATATGGCTTGAAACTCCATAAACAAGTAATGTGACATTCAGTTACGTAGCTTTACCCTCCACTGTCTAAGAGGATTTATAACACTGTGAGATGTATGTGTTTGGTTCCACATTATGGTTTTAATAAAACCTACGCTTCTTTTTTAATCTTTGGTACTAAACAGCCATCATCTCCTGTATACGCAACACTGCAGTATGAATTAGCATTATATTAGCATTATGTTTGTATTTTTGTCACACAGGATGAGACTAGACATTTAAGAAATGCCACTTTGACAGCTTTTTAGAAGCCAGGTTAAATACGACTGTCTGTTATATCTGTTCATTTGAGAGCCAATGAGGACTCTTAAAATTTGAGAGCTAAATCCCTCATCCTGGTGGCTTATGCTAAGCTGCTATGTCGTGAGGAAACAACTGTCTGTGATGTGGGAATTTAGAACACCGGGAATGATGACCGTAAAAGTCTCCCACACGGGCTGTGGTGTCGGGGGCTTAATTTGAGTAAGGAGATTACAATATTGCTTTTTAAAGACTATGTCATTTATCTAAACCACAGATTTAACCAGCAGGTGACTAGTGCTAAGATTTAAGGAAGAGTTTTGACTAATTTTTTTCTAATTTCTATATTGTGATAATGTACTTTTTCATCGTTGATTGAATGCTAACAGATTAATGAGCTCCAATATCTGGGTTTAGGGCCAGTTCACGTCAATGATGATAACTATAAAGATAACGCTTTAAAAACATTTTAAATATAAGAGAATTGTGGAGTCCACACCACAACTATGATGATAACAATGCAGAGGAATGATATTGTTAGGATCACTTTCAGAGCATTTTTTGATTAACAAAACATTGACAGCCAATCAAAATCCATTCGAAGTTAGAAGTAGTTTAGATGTATAGGGAAGAATGAATAAAATGTGTCTTTAAAAGACGACTCAACAGTATCGGCTTCTCCCAGCTCTTCTTCTCTTTGAAGGATTTCATATGCCCAAAAGCATCTGTTTTGTTTTGAATTCTTTGCAAAACATAAAACATTTATCTTCATGACTGTGAAAGTGCTGCATGCCGTTTAGAATAAACATAACATTATCACCTGTTGGTGTGGATGATAATATTGTTATCTTTATAGTTATCTTTTTGTTGTGAATGGATCTTTATACTGCGCTGCATCCAAACTCAGTGTAATATTCCTACTTCATATCTTCTGACCACAAAGGTGTTCCATCTGAATTATGCCTCATTCACCTGACATCATCTATCCAGGCAAAAACAATTTTCGGAACAAACTTTAGGTGATGCTCTACTGCCTTTATGCCTTTAGGAAATTAAAAATGATGGCTTTCTGAGTTGACTGGATTTGACTGTATTCCACCGATCATTCATACAGTAGACTGTCAGATACATTTTTTTGAGTTATGAGAAATATGACAAGATTAATCTGGACTATACTGAAGGACATATTCATGCAACATCTATAACCACCATGGTCCAAATAGCAGAGCACACCAATACCAGCATCAAGGTCCTTTATTGCCCAGCTATCAACAGATACTAATTAAACATGAAATGCAACGTCAATGCAATGTCACTTTGGATAAAAGTGATTGCCAGATATGTATTCAAATTTGTATCTATTATTCATCTTCAAATTACATTCCATGATGTCATAAGAAGGATATAACAATCCCAAAGAAGATGAAAAACTACAATATTATCTGCCTCTTATTTTTTCTTCCCCTAACCACTGATATACTGAAATTGGAATATTACCAGTCAGATGCCAAAATATTAAACTCTGTCTTCTGGCTGAAGTTTCAACCCAACATCAACTAACATCAACTACCTAACATGAATTCCCACCCCAGCAAGTGGGAATTCTTGATTAAAGTCTCTCTGGATCTGATAGTTCACACTCACAGATGTATTTTTCCATCATTAAAGGGCTCCCTCTCTAGCTGACCCACATTTTGCTGTGCGATATTTTGACACAACACATCATATCCTGCAAGAGCAAAACACTTTTTTAAAATCCTGGTAACTAAATCTGTAAAAAAAAATCTGATGAAGGCTTGCACAAATATAGGGCAAGAACTGGACTTGAGTGAAATCAATGAAGGGGCATTTAAGGTCATAGATGTTGGAGAAGTTCCATGTTCTCCTAGCAGATAGAGTGCAGAGAATGTCAGAAGAGAATGCGGTACTCCACACCTCCAATATTCTCTCAATATAACCATTGGTGTTGCCTGATTGCTGGGTACATTCACAAAGCTGTGCAATTATAGTATATGTTTATGCTCCCAGTGATAGTGCACTATTGATTCGATTCTCAGAAACAGCTCATGCGGTATTTAATAGCGTGTACTAATTTAGGGTTTTAAAGCGACGTGGTCTGCACCATTAGACATCTGTTCATCTCATGGATTTGCATATAAACGGGCTGAAAATAACTAATCTAGGTCTGCGCACAGTGTCGGTTTGAAGCTGTCTATTGGTTTTCCAGAGTGAGCAGGTCCGTGATTACATCTGTCCTGTGGTCTAAAGCTCGTAAGGCGACATCAAGCAGAATGAGAAGCTAATTAAATGAGATGACGGAGCAGACTCGGGCATCCGCTCTGCATCCTCATTTGAACATTGACTGGGCACTCCGGAGAGGACACACAGTACACACAAGTCTGTATCTCCATAATTAGTAGTAAAATATTATGGCCTCATTTTGAGTAAACAGGAAAGCAAATAAATGCTTGCTCCCCATTACAAATAAAGCGCTGTGGCATTACCATGGTACACAATACAGAATAATCACCATAATTGTTGATCACAATATTTACATGGTTTTCCAAGGCACTTCTAACCAGTATTATGGTGTTATCATGATAAATTACAATAGATGGTTCTTCAACCGTATCTTGAAGTGCCTCCAAAGTGCTTCAAAAAAGACTGACACAGTACAAGCACATATGTGACACTCAGTATATTCCACCATATTTGTGGGCTGCTTGTTTATGATACGGTGTACAATACAATATAGCGAATCTCAACCGATTAACATTTCCACCATTGTTCAGTATCTTCCATCACACCTGATCTTCACTATCACAAGACAAACACTTATTTGCTTGTCTCATGATAGCGGCAATGCATCAGAATTTCCCTAACAAAAGATTATTACAAAAATCCATCACCAATTGGAGTCCAAATAAACACAGTATACACAAAATTATAAATTAGTTTGTTACAAAAACAGTCAGTTTTCCAGAACCAGTTTAGGTCTTGTCCAAAATGAAAAGTAACCATCTGTTAAAGGAGTCTCAGACCTAATCAATGTCTGGAAAGCAGCCCCAGATTCCCTATTCTCCCATCTCTCACCAGTGTCCTGGGGTTTTCCGGGCAGGCGGGTTTGGTGTGCGGGCAGGATCTCCAGTTTGGTCTGATCAGAGGTACTGGCCAGCAGCTGCGTCGCCTCCAGAACCGAACAGTGTTCTGTGCTGGTACCATCTATAGATAGGATATGATCACCCACATGCAACGCTCCAGACCTGAGATGCACAGAGAGAACTGCTAGAACTGTCATAAACGTGTGATGGGTTGAAGACAACATGACAAAATCAAAACATACTTTATTAAGTCATAAGGTCCCTGGTCATTTAATGTCAATTAATGTACAAAGAAATACATGTCTGTTTTCTTGCTTAACAAAATGAGGTAACTTGTGTAACTCACCTCTGGAAAGAAAATAGTTTACGCCAAGTTAATTTTTACAGTTTATCAAGAATGCAAGTTTATTAAGATGCTAATGTTATCTAGGAGGTTTATATAATGTGTTGCTATGCAGTTGCTAGGGTGTTTTGGGTTGTTAACCTAGGTGGTTATGTGGTTGCTTACTGAGACCAATGAGTCTCTGTAATATTTTTGTCTCCAGTAAATTTTATAAATCTGATTCTAGTTTCAGTCATAAACGCTTCGAATTACGAAAGTTAAATGCATTGTGAATACTGTTTCATGTTGTCTGTAAAATGTTATAACAAAAAGATTATATGAGCTGTGTTTCAGACAGTTTTCAGCACATAAAATTATTTTTTTGATAATTATATTAAACAAAAAAAATAAAGGTCAATGCACTTCATTTGAAATACATTGTATAAAAGGTATAAACAAATGGTTTACATACAATTTACAGGTAGTTGTTTTGAATGCAGTTAAAAGTACACAGAAATACGATTATGCTTTGTAAAAAGAGGCCGGCTGGTATGTACCTGTCCACCACACTGCCGGCTTTGACCTTGTCGATGACAATGGCCTGCTTGTTTCTGTGCATGGCAGTGGTCAGAGCGATTCCCAGACTTGCTCCAGGCGCTTTGGCGATCTCCACCAGCAGAGGACCTGAAGCGTTAGTCACAGAGTCTGAGGGAAAGGTGATAAGGAGAGAAATGGATATTATAGTCACACAGTGATAACTTTTTCCAACAGAATTTTGATTTACAGTGACTTAGAGTTATATTGAATCATACATTTTAAAGAAAATTGCAGAGTAATTTTTCAAATGGAATAAAACTAATGTGTAATTTTTGTAAATTTTGATTTTGGTCCAGAAGGTCCTGAATTTTTTGTTTCAGCCAAGAAGCCCAGCATCATTAATACCAAGGTATTAAACAGCGACCGAACTAACTGACTAGTCTCTGCATTCTTACAACACAGAGCACGTCCTTACTGGAAAACAGACCCACTTTACATTCCATACTAATCTGCTTCAGATTAGCCTGTAGACCCACCCATGATGGAGACATCATACTCGATCTGGAACAGCGCCTCCTGGCCACACTGGGTGAGCACAGTAAGGGCATCGCTGTGACTGGCGCTGTGTAATGACACACCATCCACACACAAGATCCGATCACCTGCTTTGAGTGTGCCTTCCCTGCACAAGATTTATTACACTGCATTTGTGTTGCATACAAGGCTTTAAAAAATTGTAGAAATCACTCATAAATGTAAAAGGAAAAGATACAAAACATGATGTAACATTTTTACGAGTTACCAAAAATGGTCAATACAGACAATAACACAATACTGCTGTCTGTCAAAAACAGTAGGTAACAGCAGGTAAAAACATGCGGCTAATGATCTTTTTGTACTGGGAGAAAAACAGTGAAATTTCACAGCAATAAAATAAACAGCAATAAAATCACTGATTACCACCTGTAAGTTCAGAAATTACATCACATCCCCATATAAAACTATTACTGTACTATAGGAATAGGGCTTAAAACAATTTTCATTCAGAACAGTTAATTAGTTTTGAAGAAATATGATAATACTTAAAATAAGATGATACTTAAACTTAATACCTAAAAAACACTTATGTTGTAAAAAAACAGCATCTGTCAGATTATGTAGAATAAACAATCTTTTTAACATTTTTTTTAAAACAATGTATTTACAAAAGTACATAGTACATAAAACACATGCTGAACAATTGATTTCTGGGTTTCCTATTTGCACTAAAGATGTTTATAATATATTTACGGTTACACAAGTCTCCAGATATTCCACACTAATGTCTAATGCTACGTGTAAAGACTTGTTTGAGAGCACAATATTTTCCTCATGAAATGTCTGAGGGCCTTTAGCAAAAACAATACCCACAATTTCCCTATGCCAATCAAAGCAACCAGGGCGTCTTTGCTTCTAACAACAAAGGTGTCTTACTGAAGACATTCCCTCTATAGACAAGTATGAGGAATTAATGTTTCTCTTTTGGCAGGTTGTATGATGCTAATATATGTGGAAAAGTTGTTAGAGAAAGAAGCATGGAAAATCTCATGGCTAACAATAATAAAAGCCGCAGCTGTCCCACTTTCTGAAATGTAATGTGTTTGAAACGTTCCAAACATGGAACACTGGACTGCAGCCTGATCTGTTGCTTATATATGTTGTATATTATAGGTGGGGCCTATGTTTTGGGTCCTTTGATGAGAGAGTCAACTAATTTCTAAATCTCCATAAATTTAAATACTGTGATCGAGTTATGATTTGTATAAGGTGCTGTGCCAACCTGACCTCAGGGAAAAACAGGAAAACAAAAAACATTTCACGGTATTCATTTTGTACCAAAATATTAGAAAACGAATATTAGAAAAAGCAAGTTGCACCCCTAACCCTACCCCTAAAATCTAAACATCACTGGGGCAAAAACAGATAGTATGAACACGTATCATTAAGATCATACAATTTCATATTAATTAGTCACCATTCATAAAAATATAACCATTACGAACTTCTAGGAGATTGTGTTGGTTGTGCAATACCTGTCAGCAGGGCCTCCAGGTCGGACGTGCGTCACCACCAACGGTCTAGATTTGTGCCAGTCCTCATGGGAGCCACCTGTGTTATAAACACATATTAATGTCTGTTTTATTTAATAAAGGCCACAAGAACAAATGTGTGTGGACTCAACAAGATTTGATCTTAAAAATATTACAAGATTAAATGCATCATAGCAGCTGGGACAATAAACGCAATAAAACCTGAACCCACCTCGCATAACAAAGCCAAAGCTGTTGCCCTCTTTCTGCAAACAGATGTCGATTGTCTTCGAGATAACACCTGAGGTACTGTCTGGTGCTGTTAGGTAAAGCAAACGCAGGGGAGAGGAGATCTTTAAATCTGCAACTTTTATTGGCCGGTCGGCAAGAGCAGGCGGATGATCAGATAAATAATCCCAACAAATGTTCGGCATAAGGTCAGGCAGAAACATTGAGTCCATAAACAAGATGATTTGTCTGCCATGCACATGATAAACTGACAAATGATCACAATGTATCACCATGCACACCAAACTGACCAATAAGAGACAATCACCTGGAGATCAGGTGATTGGTGAATCAGAGTGTGTTAATGTATCAATATTGATACTGATGTTGTTTCACACTATCTGACAAAGACCAAAGAAAGTGTTTGGAAACTTACACCACACTTGTATACATTTCACTACAGCAGAAAACAAAATATCACAATGGCATCTGCTAACATTTTCAAACATTTTAGATATTGCTTTAAGACACATGCGCCCATGCATTCAGAAACATCTGGATCATGCATTACTGTGTATAACAGTATACAGAAACAGTGCACTTCCATTTTGGCTCTGTACTGAAGGCAAAAGACTCATGATGATAGTCACTCATGAATCGAGGTGCAGGATTGGTTCAGACTGGGATTTAATTGACAGGAACATGCCACAAACAGGCAAAAGTCAGAATACTCAACTTCCTACCAGCTGAAGGCAGTTCATACTCCACTTCCAGCACAACACGCTCTCCTACGTTCTTCAACAGACTGATGATCTCATCATGACGCAGTTTGGTCAGATTGATGCCGTTGACCGACTTGATGTAATCGCCCACGTTAAGTTGATCACTCCTAAGATGCATTAATAGGCACCCAGTGATACTTTGCAAAGTTTTTAGAGGTTTTATATTTAGATATATGCTTGATGTCTGTAAAACTTATTGTGTTTGATTTACTTATTTTTCCTAATTATCTTTGAAGGCCTGCTGAGTTATGAATGTAAATTGCTTGGGACTTAAATACAGTGAAAAACATGAATTTACATCAAAAACAGGCATTTGAATAAATATCTCAATTGACTGTGTGAGCGCTGAGAAAATACAAAGAAAACTAACTGGAGGCTTCCTGTGCAAGATGTCCAGGATGGTTGTTGTGTTGTTGATTACTGAAACCAAGTCAAACCTTAATACTTAACTCTAAAGTATGTCACTGTAACAAAAGGCATGGTTTTGTATTGTAACTACAGTTAATATCAAAATCAAATAACTTAGCTAATAACTGGACATGTTGGCACAGTGTATTTTTGTTTAAAGTTTACAGTCGCTTATCTTTTGAAATGTGAAAATTTATATAGCTTGGAAGCATTCTGGCATTCAACACTGACAAATTAACAAGACAGCTTCTTCAACTCCAGAGAAACTGCCCATCAATGGCCAAAACCAAAAACTTAATTATCATCTGAATGGAACGTAACTGCAAAGCTAGAACTCTTTATCTGTAGCTGAACACTCACGGGCAGTATAAATATGCTCATTTAGATGCTAATTAGACAAATGAATGCTATTCATTCTCTTTATCCTCTAGGCTAACATGAGCCAGCACAATGATGCCTGACAAAAAACTGTCACCAGCCCAGAAACGTCCATAAAATCCTCATAACCGCCCGCAAGGAAAGACATAACAATTAAAGATGGAACAACTTTGATGCAACCGAAAAGTTATGGAATTATATTTAATCAGTGAAAAAGCATCTAAACTGAAGTGAAACACAAGCTGTAATCAGAAGATGATAGATGATGTTATAATGATACATCACCCCACAAATCTAAAGATGTTTTATCAAATTCCCATCTTTATTTCTAAACATTCTGCTCACAAATGCCTTAATGCTGTTTTTAGCACCAAAATGTGTCAATTTGTAAGACAAAATAAGGTTGGGTTGCATTCTCAGCATAGCCACAAGGGTTGCTATAGCGGGCAATTGTGTAAATGTCAACTACTATTTACAGCTTTTTTTAGCTAATAATCTGCCACATTTTAATGACACATTATGACACACTCAAAGTACTTGCATCATCAGTGAAGTACACAACTCTACACACTAAAGTTTAGATTGTGTCAGAGAACCTTTTGTTTTTTAGAACAAATTACCATACAACAAACTTTGACAAAGATATACATTGGCCAATGAGATGTCAGGTGATCATGTTGTCACCCTGTGATTGGCTGATATCAATCTGACTATGATAGAGCTGTGGCAGTAAATGAAAGTGACTTATTGTTACTCCGAGTTTGTGTGTGTATGTTATTATGTGTGCTATGCAGAGTTCTTTTATCAATTTGTAAGGTTTATCTCAGATGTCAGATCAAGCCCTCACCTAGCGGCAAGTCCACCCGGCCGCAGGTTGGAGACGCGAGGTTTGCCATCTTTATCTGTGCCACCTGATATTGTGAGACCCAAAGTGCTTCCTTCCTTTTTTATCAGCTCAACCAGAGTAACCCCACGCAGCTCTTCTGCCCAGAAACACACACACACACACACACACACACACACACACACACACACACACACACACACACACACACACACACACACACACACACACACACACACACACACACACACACACACACAGTACAAGAGACAGCAATTAGCACTGATGGCCACATGTCTCTCATTGGCTGGCCTAAGATCACATGGTCTCTGAACTGGTAATGAGTATGCAAATTAGCATTTTTCCTCTGAATTTTGATTATTCAGAGTTCCACTAATTCCAAAAACGTGCATACTGGACACATCATTTTAAAAGTTACAACCTCACTACATCACAGTGAACTTTGTATTATGCTGTGACTACATTAATTTTTAAACACAAAATCAATGAATACAGGAAAAAGCTTCTACACTACAGTTGTAGTGCAACTGTACATCTACTGTACACTGACTGTACTTAGTGTCATGAGATCTATGACTATGACAGAGCTTTATTTTTTATTTATTACTCAAACGTCTGTGTAGACGTGGGTTTAATGTGGAAAGATTATAACTAGCAAGATGCAGAATTAAAAAAAAATTATACATACAGCCTCATTTATTAATGTCAAATTAAATACATACCATTTACACACTTATACTACTCAAATAACACACTTGAAATACACACACACATTAAAAACACACATTAAATACATTTACACACTATCAAATAACAACACAATATTCAATTATTAACAATACAATATTCATTATTCATTTAACAGATATTCATTTGTTTTGTTCATCTCATATACTTTTAGAATAAGTATTGAAGTACTAACTGTGTATGCTCGGCACTTACTGACTGTTTTTAATTGTTTACAAAACTAATTTCCACCATTTAAGCATAAGCTTAGTTTAAAATGTATTTAAGATTGCGAGAAACCTCATATTTCATAATCAATATTTCTCACAACAGAGAATGACATATCTAAATACTTCTGCGTTAAAACTCAGTGTTCTGCTTTAAAACTCAATTGCTAAACTTTTCAGAAGTATTACTTCCAGTCGACTCAGCTAATCCAGTTTCATTTAAAGGATAAAGAGATCTTGGATCAGCAGTGCTTCCAGCTAGCAGAGTGATTCAGACAGATGCTTTTCACTAACCGCGGGAACATCTGGAGAAAATGGTTAGCAACATCCTCAAAGCCTCGATGGGCCCCATCTCAAACAGCCATCTAAGCCAATGTGGCAAGAAGAACTCAAATACCCCCAATGGGTGAAGATGGAAATCTTCTACAATCTCCAACATCAAAAGAACTATATAGCTTGGAGAAAGACTGACTCACCCTGTGGGGGGAGTGAGTGTTTGTGTGGGCACAAACAAAGAAGCAAAAGAGATGGATTTGGGCATACCTAGGATGCTGTGTCTTCTGGAAATGAGTGTGTTGTCAGGCCCTGTTGAGTCCTTGTTCCCTTTAGAGTACGGGCCTTCATCTGTGGGACAAGATTTGTGTTATCATTACATGAAGCCTTTGAGAAAAGCAGCTCTCTCGCAAAACTGGGTGTAAAAAATAATATACTGTATGGTGCAATTAAAAACATTTTTACATGTGTTTTACATCACTTAATAGATCATAAACTTATATATGTTTATGTTTATATATATATATATTATATATAAACTTAAACACACATATACACACATACACACATACACACATATATATATATACACACACATATATATATATATATATATACACATATATATATAACTATATATATAAAGTTTTTGATATGTTAAGCAATTTAACAGCATAAGGCGTGCTGTTGAAGTAAGGTGTGCTCTCACTTTTCTAAGTATTCAGGCTTATGATTCTCTTCTGACAGATGAATAAGGAGGTCATATCTAGGCAGCAGAATATGATAGGCAAGGGGCTGGGCTTATTTGACGTGAGCCAGCAACAATCCAGACCACCCAAATAACCACCTAGCTATGGTAGCAAAACACTGAAACACTGAAATTAGGAACACCTTAGCAACCACACAGCAAAGCCCTGTTAACCACCCACTATAGCATCATGGCAAACATCACTCACATTTTTTAGGGGTACTTAGTTACCCAATAAAGCAGCACAAACATTTGTTCAAATTAAATGGTCTAAATGTTCCAGTCAGCTTAGTATTCAAATACAGAACTGTACTATATCTCTTTGACTCAAAGGTATCAACACCCACAGACATACAAATAAGGATTTGCCATCTATTAAAAGAAACAAACACAGAAACAGAGCCATTCTTTACAGAAAACATTTGTGGACAAACATCTTGCAGGATTGTTGTGGCATAAATTCAAATGGTTGAGTGCAGTTGCTTCATTCTGAACTGATTAAATATTCTTAAGTGTTACAGCAGTTGTAATTTCTTCAAACTTCTGACATAAATCAAAATATTCCCCTTGTGTTCTGGTCTAATTGGCACTAAGCCTCTCTGCAGTTTCTTTAAGCTTGAAACAATTCAGTTCATCCTCTTATGCCAACAGGACAAACACTGCAAATGTACTCAGAAAGTGCCAGGCAAAATAATGCAACACTAGCAGCTGCTATTGTTGTAATAATAATTCTGCCAGCAGTCTGTTACTGACTTCCTCTTTAATCAAAAAACAATCTTAAAGGGACAGTTCACCTGAAAATAAAAATCCCCCTCGTGTCAATACATCAACTTTTGGTTGCCCTTTTTCAAATGTGGAAAAGGGCAGCACGAACGTTCCTTTAAACATCTCCTTTTCTTTACCTCGGAGGAAAGTTTAAAGTGACATGAGACAAGAGTAAATAATGCTAACACTTTGTTTCTTTGTTTCACAAACTCACAAACTTACAGGTACTCATTAAGAGTACAACGCAAGTGACCCAAATAGAGGAATTTGGCAGCAGACACAGCACAAGTGGAGATTATAAGATTTCATCACTAACCTGGACTAATATAGTGTAAGGCAGAAATGTTTGTTTGCATGAGATAAATGTATTTCCAAAGAACAATTACAAAGATACATGGGTAATTTCTTAATATCTGATAGCAGATACACTATGTTGTTGTCTATATTACATAGAACAGTTTTAATAATTGTAATATAGACAACTGTAATTGACTATCTTCATTTCCTCAATGCGTGTATTACAGTTGATGTTTCACTGGTTCTAAAATTTGGGTCATTATTTTTCTTTGAATGACTATTTTTTTTTAAGGCTAAATGATATTTGGCAACCTTAGCAAGCAAAAGACTGCAGAAAATATACTGACCACCAATAACTAAGTTCAAACAATTCTATAGTTTTGACTTCAAATAGCTCTGTTTTTCCCTTTTGTTTTTTCGAACTGCACGCCTCAAAACACATCCTCATTAGAACAGGCTGTGCTGCGAAATGCATTCAGGCTCCTATAATCACAAATTCCCCTATGTGACCTGTTGTGTGACAATATAACAATGAGGTAAAAATCCCATGGAGCACCTGCCAGAATCAAGGAGCGACCGAATAAGAGCAGAAACACTGGTTTCTATTGGCAAGAATGTGTGGATGGTCTGCAGGGAGCAATCTAAAGTGTTTACTGTAATACTTGTGAAATCTCCACGTTTGGATAAGCCTTCAATGCCAGCACAAGACCAAACTTGCTGTATGAAAATGCCCTCTTAGCTTGCCGAAAACTCCAGCATATCACTATTCACAGCGGTAAGCAGTGTTCGGCTAATCCACTCACTGTGGGATTGTGGAAAGCTTCCCACGTCAACCTATCAAAGAAGGCGATATAGCTGTGATAGGTACCTCAATCGCAAAACACAGTCATGTGTAAATGTCACCAAAGTGCTATTTCATGAAGATAAATACATGATTAAATTAAAATTCTCGTTTTGCCTAGCTAACTTTTTGAAGGACTACAGAGAAAACAGAAATGCTATGTACATAAAACTCAAATGAACTGCATGACATGTGGAAACTGCATGACAATTCTGAACAAAAATATATTCTAGCTTATATCTTAAGAGATTAAAAAATTTAAAAATTATCACAAAATAATACAGGGGTTTTTATCACCCTGAAGGGGTTTATTTTGCAATAACAACATTTCCCTCTAATTACACAGCTACTTGCCATGAGTAAATAACTGAACACAAAATATTGATTTGAAATATTTAATATATATATATTTATTAGCTCATTTGTAACAAATTCAAACCTGGCATGAGAAAGGACACCGCAGAGTGATACATAGACATGCAAGTAGTACCAGTAAGGATGAGCCTACATCTGGGGAATGACACCTCGGAATATAACAACTGACCAATCAAACCACAGTATTCCAGAAAGCAGTGAAATAAAAACAAATAAAGGTTGTTTCCTATATTGTTCTCTACTATTATTAAGTTGCTAGAGTGTTCCAAATGGTGCCTGCTGGCCAATATATATAAAATAATTCCATCCACAAGTGATATTCTGGACTCTGGATAAGTCTGGGGTTCCTCTGTCTGGATAAATCTTGGATTCCATTATTCAGTCAATGTCCATAACACATTCACAGGTTAATGTTAATAAGGACACATTTGCAAGCTTTGGAATGAACAAATTCCATCACAGTCTATGGCAGTTTGTAACTATTTAATGTTTTATCTGTATGTTTTTGTACAATCTGCCTTCATCACAGTGACAATTAGGTTTAGCAGTGGGGATGGGGTGAATGTTCATGCTTCCTTTTTTCTATTAATCGTACATTTTTGTACGATTCACATCATAAATATGTATATACAATTGCCTCCTCATAAAATAAAAAGAAACTTACTTGCACAATATCAAATTACAAATTTACATTTATACATTTGGCAGATGCTTTAAAAGCAACTTACAGAACATTCAAGTTATCCATTTCTTTTGTTAGAACATGTGCTCCCCTGTTATTCGACCCCCACAACCTTTGTGCTGCTATTGCAAGGATCTACCAGCTGAGCTACAGGAACACATTATAACAATATGCAGACCATAATACACCAGAAACTACTGTATTTATTACTGTACTGAGGCTATATAGTAAGTATAAACTATTTAGTGACCACTCCCTGCTGCTTTTCTTTTTAAGTAAGCTGTTCAACGAATGGCTCTAATTAGCCTGAAGATACTATAGCTGTAATTTGGGAAAGTCTAAGTCTCTTTGCTTAATCTCTACATGTCCTCCGTAATTATGTTCCATTATCAGCACCAAACAGCCCGAAACTTTGCCCAGGAAAGAAACCTGCATTCTAGGTGATGTGTGTGTTTGCAATTCTGTGCGTCAAATACATAAGCAAGAAACACATATGGAGCAAAACACACAGACACACCAAATTTAAACCTTTTAAGAAACACCAACAAACTAAAGCACAACATATTTCATGTCCTATAATACACACAGTGGTATCCAGTTTTGCAAACTTAACATGCGCACAAATTTACATACAAAGGCTTTTGAACATGGCTGCAATCAATCTCAGGTGATTCCATGACCACACATTCATAGATGATCTATGATGCAAAAGAACAACAAACCACAACACTCTGATTATAAAACTCTCATGAATACTGTGATATATGACACACAGCTAGTGTGAACAGGATACTCTAAATTAGTGGTTGGTGTGACAATCTTCTGTCAAGATATGTCATTTTCTATCCCAGTAACAATACTTCTCACAATATAGCTTGTGTTGCTAAAACTTGAAAAAAAGATTCTATTTTCATATCCATGTATAAATGCATATTTTTATACAATCCAATGAATTAACACTTCATAAATTAAAGGTAACGTGTCTACACTGGTTTACATTATAGCAGACTTTAATATCTTTTACCAGTATGAATACTATAGAAAAAACATCTACCAGCTGACATTTTTACACTTTGCAATTTATGAAATGCATAAAAATTAGAAATTCATCAGAACATCAAAAGAAAAAACTCCAGAGCTGTGGCTTAGCAGTTAATGCACATGCTTTGAGCCATGGTGCTCAGACAGCCAACTCGGGTTTGCTGCATTTTACAATTCTGAATAAACAAACAATACAGTATTAAAAAATAGGAGAAAACTGCTGACTGCTGTCATGGCTATGAAATAGCGGCACCCTATTGTTTAAACCTATTGGAAAAGCCTTTAAAAGAATGTCGCAGCTGCTAACCGTAATCACATTCAGATGCTCTCATAGAGATGAAACTGTTCTGATGTGGGCGCATGTGTTCTGCAGCATCACAACACCAGGTTTTACCACCCCTCCACCTGTGACCCTCAAATTAATGTGCCTGGGAATCGTTTGGAGGTGAGTGAGAACCGGCATTTTAAATCACAGCATGTCTGCAAAACACCGGGTTGGGAACTCTGCACAGGTTTCCCTGGGAGCGGCTTCACGGCATGTTATCATTATATGCGTTGCCACTAAAGGGATTGTGGGTGAGAATGTGTAAAGGAGTTTTGTTTGGTTGCTGGGCATGAACAAACATGAACTGGGAGTTTTTTGGGCCCAGAATTGGCTTTAAGAAGTAGAGTTATTCTAAGTTCAGCATCCCTGAGAGATGTATCTTGAATAAGATGCTTCAATTATAAAGAGCCCACCCTGACTGGGTTATGATCCAAACCATGTCATTATAGAGGGTTTATTTTCCTTAAAACTACAGGGAAAATACAGCAAACACTTTCTGAAGACTAATTTTTTGATGGAAAGACACTATATTTATTGTAACACTACAATAAATCTGTATTTGTTAACATTATGCATTATCTAATATAAGCTAACAATTAACAATATATTTTTACCACATTAATTAATCTGTTAATGTTAGTTAAAACAAATAAAATTGCTCATTGTTCATTCATATTACTTCATTGTGCATTAACACAACAGATACAACTTTGTGCATTAGTGTATTAGTAATTTTTTTTGATGAATTTTTAATTGCCAGTACTGTGTTTAAGTAATGTTTATTTCATGCAACAGACTAGTGCTTGGTATTAATCAGGTACATAAACTCAGATCAGTACTTGAAACCACACTATTAAATCTCACAGTTCCCAATTAGGTTCTTTAAAGTGAGCACAGCTGTTCCTTTTAAATATGCATTTGATGAGCTTGATGAGTTTTCTATTTCTAAGGCAAACAGACTAATCAGAAAAGTGAGGATTTTAGCCCCAAAGTCTGTGCTCAAAAACATTGCGAGTTGTCTAAGTATTGAGTTACTGTTGGGGCACAGGTGGTTTTGGGGGGTAGTGAGTTATATTGGTATTGTAATGTACTACTTATACACAAATATATGTTGTAATGTAGGTAAAATAGTAATGTATTATGAAAAAATTTAATTAAATGGTGTATTTGTGTTAAGAACATTCTAGTCCTCATCTCTAACTAATATCAAAATAGAAATGTTTCCCATGTCTCCAGAATCCTTGAGGCCTAACAGAGGATGTGATTGCAGATCTAGCCAGGGACAAAGTCTACATCACCCAATCTATGTTTCTGCTTTCTAATCCTGGTATTAAGTGATATCAGGCAGGTTGCACTATTTGTCTGACAACATGGGTATAGGAGCCTGATATAGTGAACAAATCTTAACATATTAACCTCCGGCTCCTCCTCCTGGCTGTCTGCTGCTCACAGCTGGAGGTGTAATGCATTCCGACCGCCGCGACACGACCATAATTCAAAACGAATTTAAATGGAAGCAGTAACAACCTGCCAACAGGACATAGCAGAGGCCAGATGTACAAGCCAATCCCTGCTGTGTTGATATTAGTTGTCCATTCCAAGCAATTGACATGCTGTGCCAGAAAGGGCAGCCTGCGGACAAATCAATTTTAATGACTAATCAATTGACAGATATAACAGAACAATTTACACATTTTCTGCCACATAATGTTACACAGATAAGAACCTGTTAAATGCACAAGTAATTATTTTGGAAGCTATTCCACTGATTTTATGCAAAACAAGGGGGTTATGAATTGTGTCTACTAGTAATAGTGCCAATGTTTGTAAAAATTAGTACTGATCATAATTTACGTGGGTTAATACTGCAGCCTGCAGGTTTGTTCTGGTTGCAATAGGTTGTAAAGGATGCGTCAGTCTACGCATCCTGGTATACTTTACATGGATAGTACAGCATTAGTCCACTAGGCTTATGTTTACAGTATATTTGGATATACTGTAAACATAACCCAGTTTCCCATGTATTTGTACAACTTTAAATTAAACCAACTATACTGAAATGGCTTAACCATCGGCTCAACCAATGGGATGGGACAATCTGCTTGTCCAACCAATTGTGTGATATATAAATTCCTGAAAATTACAGAGCTTTTATGATACAGAACACCACATTCTTGGCACAGAGCTAGTTTCATATTTGCCATGAGCTCTTTATATCAAAGAAAGAAAGGCAGTTGTAAAGAGAATTATGGATCATTCTTACTCAGATAACAAGTGAGATAACGACATCTAATTCAGGGCATGTTTTATACTCACATAGTCTCTACACATCACACTTGCTGTTATTTGCCACAGTTGTGAAATAATTCACGGCACTACAAATGTGCAATGATTACATCTATTATTATTTAAAGAGATACTTCCAAAACAGGTAATTACACTTAGTCCACCTTCCCTCACTGGAACTTACTTTCTCTTCAAAAACTGAACACAACAAACTATGTAGCATCTGGATAAACAAGACACAATTAGCCTAATGAGCGGTTTCAAAATGCCAGTGATGTAAATGGGATATTAGTCACAGGAAACAGAGCAAAAGAAGACGATGTGATGATCTACATTATAAGTTGTGTCAAAGCATTCAGCGTGGGTGGCACAGAGAGGTGGCTGTCGGCATAATCGTTGTTTGTTCGAGTTGACGGAGATGCCTAAAGGTAGATCATTCAAATGCAATTATCATTGTTATGTGCAGAGTTGTGGGCTGATTCAAATGTTGGACTTTTGAAAGTGTAAAAAGCTGGTGTGCCACATCAAAGGTATAACCCCATGATTTAAAGGTGGACTTTGAGTGTGTTGAATGTTTAATATTTAAAATGTTAACTCTTTCTTTCTTTCATTTCAGTTAAATCTACAGCAACTATAATATTTATAAATGAGCAATCAATGTGGCTTATATAAGCATCCTGACCAGGCTAACAAAGCAAAACTGGCTTAACCCATAGCATAAGCTTGGGGTGGGACTATTTGTTTGTCCAGCCAATAGCAGGAAAAATCCTGTTTACAGGTTACAGGTTTTCATAAAAAAAATCATTTTTGATTCCATTTGGTGATGCGAGTGGTGCACAAAGTGAATATTTGATCTTTAACCAATAGCCTCAGCTGCCTAGGTGACATATACCAAAATGATAAAATAAATTATATTTTGATAATGAATTACAATAAAACCTTTTCTTTTCTCTCCATGTTATAATATGATAAAAGAAAACAGGGTCAATTTTGATGCTATCATATTTAATTGAAACACATTTTATTCCTAACACATCTACTAATAGCTCAAATCTTTCCCCATCTGGAAAAAAAAGATCCATGACGGAATTCACAACTGTGACATAATCTTAGAAAACGTGGGAGGCACTATGAAACAAAACAGACAAAAGATAAATAGCTGATGCCCATAAAACATCCATTTCTTGGCAGCTGAGATATTTTAGAGAATTGTAATTGATGTTCACAGGATTATGGGACATCAACCTGGCAAGAGAGATTTGGCAGTGTGTGTCTGTTGAAAGCACTCAGGTGCCAAATCAGGTAAAGGAATAGCAGAGCAGGCTTGTGATTAATACGATCTCTCTATCTATCGCCTGCTCTCTTGCGTATGAGCATCATTACTGGCACACACATTCTCTACAGTGCGCACACACACTCGTGATGTCTGGCTCCCGCTGGGAAAACATTAGACTGAGCTCTGTTGCGTGACCATTTCCTCTGCTCCTCTTCATTAGATCATTGTCCCTTGACTCGCTCAGCAGAGCCCATAAATATGAACTTCATCTCCAAACACAGTGTTATTCACAAGGGGCAGAAGGATCACAATGGGATTCTACATACTGTATGTGTGATTGTTTTGTCAGTCCATGCACAGGAAAAGGAAATTATAATCCAACAGAGAGAGTCTTTTACGCATCTATCATTTAAAACTCTTCATTGCCATAGCAACTAGGGCATTAGGTGGTAGTACCATGATACTATGGTGATATCAAGTGGTAATACCATGATATATATGATGTACCATGGTACTGGATGGTTACCATATTGTAATATCATGGTATTTACATGGTATAAAATGTATTTCAAAGTAGTACATTGATGGTACATAAATGTCAAAAAGCTTTTCAAAAACATTTTTTACAAAAGATTTCCATCCATGACAATTTCCCCTCCCAAATTCTTTGAGATTACTGTCTTATAGTATTTTGAGCTTTCTTTTTTTCCTCAGTAAACAGCTGTTTTTGTACTGTATTACAGTAAATTAACAGTCATTCATATAGTGTTTAGCCATGTTAAACAAATACTATGAATACACTTTGCAATTTAAAACACGTGTTTTTTTTAACATTACAGTTATGAGACTTTGAAGAGATTTATTCGTTTTCATGAGATATTATATTTTTCATGAGGACATACCTGTCCACAACAACATATATAGTAAGAAACTATACTAATTTACTAATATATATATATATATATATATATATATATATATATATATATATATATATATTTTTTTTTTTTTTATATATTTGTAAAAAGATTCAATACTCAGTTTAAACCACAAAGCAATTGAAATACATCATAATACATTATACAGCATGTATAAAACAGATAGCATGTGCAGAACAGCACACTGGGAAAACAATCTCTGAATCTATATAGACATCAGTCATTTCCAGTCTCTCTTTCAACACAATCCTTAACTTAGGAAATTGATATTTCCCATATATGAGTTACAACTTCATAAAGAATCAGCCCAGTCCTAAAGAAAAGATTCAAATTAGACAGACCACCTAGAAGAAGAAAAAATGAACAAGCAACTTCCACTAAGTTCATCTCACCAGATTTCAGCCAAATTCTTTCTATTAAGACTGAATTTACAGGCGTCCCTATTATAAAACTAATGGATACACCTGCTGTTTACAAACTGCTCTCTTTAAATCACACATTTTAAGCCATTAAAGTGCAATTCTCACCAAAACTGGTCTTCACCTCTCGTCGTAACCCACAAAGCATTATGGCGTGCTTGATTTAAACACACACACGCACTCGTAGCTCTGCGAGCAAAAGAGGCGACTTCGTCTGGTCACACAGTACAGACCAGCATGTGTGTAGTCTCTCTCTCTCACACACACTCTCTGTAATGCTACACAAGCTTGCTTTCTGCCGAGCGGGGCTGTACCATCCCCTCCTCCCCTGCAGATTTTTGGTTTCTCCTTTGATTCGCTCCCCACGGCTGTAAATCTCTGAGCTGAATGAAAGGAATTCATCCTGCGGGACATAAAGATGCTAAAACGCTTTGTGTAGAGTAACCAGCAGATGTTTATGCTTGTTACCTTCAGGCTGTTGTTTCAGGGTCGTTCTTAGAACTTAAACTGTCAGAAACTTAACTTTACATAACAAGAAGATTTTCCCACCTCAGGTGCAAACTGTCAATGCCAAAGTCTATACTCTAAACCAGAGTGTGCCAAATCAAAACGAACTGTGATTGGTCACTTTGCATGTCATTCAGCTGCAGTCGAAGGCCTGGTTATGTGAGACTGTAACTGTCACAAACACTGGAGGAGCCTTACAGAGGAAATGGCACAGTTTCTTAAGAATCATCTTTCAGTGTTTGTTCAGTTTTATCTAAAATTCAATAAATGTGAATCCCTCAGCCTGACTGATTGATCAAATCCTCGTCAAATGTCTAAACTTAACATTCTCTGTTCATTTCTCTGTTTCGTGTGTATGTACAACTACTTACAGGGCCACATTTTTGTTGTCAAAAATAGTTTTTTGACGTGCCAACGTGCCATTACTTTTAAAAACACAGTATGTTTTGCTTCATATCCACTTATGTCAATGGGTTTGTGTAAGGTAGGTTTAGGGGTAGAGTGTAATAAATATTATCTTAGTATTAAAACCATTGTATCCATTAGAGGACCTGACTAACAAACTTTCCATGGTCTGCATGTGGGCATTTCAAACTAAATTGATCATCAAATTCTGTTTATACAGAATATAATAACACAGGGATATGAGCTGCTTATCTAATAGAAAAATGAATAAGAAATGACAGTAAGTGGGCTATCTTTTCCCCACTGCCCCTAATGCAAGTCTCCCCCAGGATCCATTTCAGACGAAAACCAGCGATGACACCAAGCAACTCCAAAAACAGAACACTTAAATCTCCCATCCCCCGCACCCATCTCCCAGTTCCACTCAAACCCGCGGCCCTGCACCAAAATCACTTGTGTCCTGCCCCTTCTTCCTCTTTCTCCCCTGCGACCCATCATGCCCCTCTTACAGGCATGACTAAAAGCCCTCCAACAACCCTTCAAGCAGCCTCTTTCCCATCTTCTCTTCACCTCCATCTGTCTCTGTATCTCAATGTCTGTGTTTCTCTTTTCTGTTCCAGCTGTGTTCTGGGAATTCAGATAAGATTAGCGCAATACAAAAGACATTGTTCTTCAGTAGACATTTGAGCCATTAAACAGTTTGAGGGCTTTATGATTATTCTAAAATATAAGTGACACATCACTGGTTTTTACTGCAAGGGTGTAGAGTTGAATAAGTAGCAAACTTATGAAACAATTGGATAATACTGATCGCAAATGTACATTAAAAAATTAGTTTATGGGTAATTGTTTTAGTGCCTTAAGATGTCAACTGAAATTTATTGATTCTTGTACTGCTTATTTACCACATTTAAGACTCTACACTACTTTTACGATTGTTCACGATGTTTACCTTACTTTGTAATAAATTTCTATATGTTAACATTTTATTTGATGTGATAGCTGACATGAAATATCAATGTACAATACTGTTACAGCATTTCTTAATCATGGTCAATAGTAATTTCTACATATTCTAACACATTTTATGCAATGTTAGATCCAAAGCTACACGCTTGGTTTCTTAGACCAGTAATGGTATGTTATAATTCAAAACACATATAATATAAATGTATGTAGTTTATTTTCTGGGGACTACATATAGGCCAAAACAACTTCAGTAGGAACAAATACTAATAATCAGCATATACATGGCTCATGAGGGACACAGGCTCTGTTATCTCTGTGTTAATTGCTTTGTGTACTGGTGGTCTTGAACATTAATACTATATCAAAATTGCGTTGTGTTCTATCAGACTCTGAGGAGAATAAAGAACCAATCAGAATGTAAAGGTTTATTCTTTACAGAAAGTCCCAGTTCAGGTTTCTGACCTTCTGCAGGTTACTTCTACAGCCTGCAATTACAATCCCATGATGCTTCAGTGTATACCAACTAAAACTCCAAAACAGGAAGTGGTAATCTGTTAAAGACGTGTGAGGCATCTATATACTTATATACTATTAAAAGTTACATTTTACAAAATTAACTTTTAGCAGATACAGGGATCTGCAATTTAAAAAAAAATGACAGTAATTAACCATGTATTTTCTGACTTTTCCCTTAAAATGCCTTCTAGAATAAAAATGTCTCTTCCCTTAATAGCTAATACCCCCAATACCTCCATTTAAACAAAAACACTATCTTAATAGGAAATCTAAACAAAATAATACTGAGTTCCTCAAGCCATCTTATGGGATCTTTAAAACAGTCTAAAATAGCTATAAACTTATAAATCATTTATTAACACAATTTAACTTGCACAACTGCAAACAACAGAAATACAAACACCAAGTTTAACTGAAAAAGTTACGGATTGCAGTTTTAAATAAACAAAATATGTTATTGCGCACATACATAACAGATCAGTGTTCAAAATGTCTGCTTACCTTACCCTGATTCTCAATAGTATGTTTGTAATAATGTCTTATATTTTGAGCTGTTGGGCCAGATTTTGTGAGAAATGTCAGTTTGACTTAATTCATCTATGTGGCTATGTCACATCTGTAAACAGGAAATAGAAGACTCGGTTACTATATTGTGCGTGTAGGTGCTGAGGATGAAAGTGAGTGACATTTTTTAGGTATGGTAACCCATACCCGAAAATGACCTTTGCATTTAACCCATTACTGAAGAGGAGGGAACACACACACACCCGGGGCAGTGGGGAGCAATCGGGGGTTAGGTGCCTTGATCAGGGCACTTCATTTGTTACCTGCTGGCACTGGAATCCAACCCGCAACCTTCTGATTACAAGCCCGACTCGCTAATCTGTGGGCCACAACTGCCCCCCCCCGGTGGAGCATTTGTTGCTTGTTCTGTTGTCAAAACCAAAATAACCTCAAGCCTCGGCTGCAGTCAAAAGTGACAGGACCTGTGCTAAAATGAAAGTAAATATTGACAGGGCTTTTGAGGGGTGGCGACATCTAATGCAGAGATATTGTTTATCTTCTGAACAGGTAACACACTTCAGTAGACCTAATAGGTAGCTATCCATCCGATTCAGCTACACAGAGAAGCATTGCCAAAGCACAACCCAAGTAAATAAAATATCTCTGTAAGCAACCTGCAATTTTATGTTTCAAACAGAGATGGCGATAGAGAAGCAATTTAAGGGCTGCAGCTTTAATTAGTAGAGGTACCAATAAACTCCAGGCCTATTGCATCCTGATGATCAATTACATAACTTTCTGTTGTCTGGTCTAAAATAATCTAGGGTTCCCTAATCTGCAGGAGCTGTTACACAACATAAATGCCACGTTATCTGTGAGGTTGAGTTTGATTTTTTTATCTAATGCAATGAATATCTTTCCCTGCACCTCAATTCCCCCACCTCAGCTAAAGTGTTTGATGTATTTGAGGATTATTCATTAGATGTCTAGCTAGTCAGCCATCCATCAAAGAATACTGAAAAACACAAAGCATGGAGATGGTTTGAGGAATGCAATATAAACCAAAGGTGTGAGGTTATTCTCAAATTTCCTCTCCATACATTGTTGTTATATAACACTCATAAACCTGTCATGAGTCTTCTTAATAACCTCTTGAAATTATTTGTAATGGAGCACATCAATTTAAATTCAACATAATCTACTGATAATAATGTACATAGTCTACAACAAATCAATAGTTTCCTTTAATTCAGTAAATGTGTTATATAACATTCTCACAATCTTTTTTGAGACCACGTTTAAGACATTTAAAGGATGTTACAGGGATATGTTTGGTATTAGATTGTCTTTTCACAAACAAACTAACTTAGAGACTATTAAATGAATTAGCACATTACACAACATGGATAATGACTCATATATGAGGCTGTTTGATGATGTGAATGATAATTAAATGCCAATTATTACAGACAAAACCGATTAACAGATACACTTTGAAGTGCAGAAACGATCGATTCTGAGACCCAAGTAGAAACTTCCAATAACATCAACCTTTGCAGTTTCGGTCAGAATTAATTAGCAGAAATTAATAAACAATTGTTTTTGACCTGAAGTCACCAAGTCATTTAATGACATTAACAATAACAGAGATCCTGCTGCTACTTAGAAGAATTTTCTCAACAGAAAATAACACTGCTTTCGTCTAACAATTTTATAGTGTCTTTAATCCAGAGAAAAACAGAGCAAAGCACCATGGTACATTAAGTAGCATGAGGTACTAAGCCAGCTGGCTCTTATGTTTCCAAACCTGCACTTAAAATGTAAATGGATCCTCAAAAACCTTCTCTCCCTTTCTCTTCATTTTCTTCTTAAACCCCTGAAATGGAAGTTGTTGTTGTTGGATCTCTTGCCTCTGCCCTGATAACATACAACAACCTGACACATTGAGGACAAATAACAGTGCACTTTTTCTTTACTACGCCCTGCTGTTTAGTGTGTGGAGACGCTCACCCCGAAAAGCCTTCTCAACATTCTGGTGTAATCTGGATTGCTTTTGAGCAGAGGAAAGCTCAGACAGAATAAGCACTGACTGAACCTTGTTTTTAGCCGTTTTAGCTTGGGGGTGCTAAAGAAGTACTTTTGTCTATGTTATTTTGGGGAAATGTGGTGCGTAACCAGTTAATGAAGCCAACAGGAGGTCGCAAAATGCTATGCAAAAGCTCAGTGCCAATGCACAATTTGTGCCAATGCTAAACCAAGCTGGAAGCCTGAGTTACAGAAATAGTTCACCCAAATATGAAAATTTTGTCGTCACTCTCATGTTGTTTCAAACCTGTATGACTCATCTAAATAAAACAGCTTCTGGGTAGTTTTCCATGTCTTACGATAGTCTTTTGATAGATTTGTGTGAGAAATGTATGCCTTTGTTCACTTAAATGGTTGGAACATAATGAGGGAGAGTCAGTGACAGAATTTTTTTTATTTTTGGATTAACTGTTCCTTTAAGACCTACATCTTAAAATCTCCTCCAGACAAAGACCCTGCAAGGTTGTTGGAATAGTAAACAATTGTATTTAAGTGCCATACTGACATGAACATTTGCTTGTCATGAATGAACAATTCTTGATACACAGAAATTTGTGAACACTACAGCAATTTGAGGATTCACATTGATTAAATAAATTATCTGTAAACATTTGTTAAATAAGACTCCTGTAGCTCAACTGGTAGTGTATGGTGCTAGCAACGGCAAGGTCATGGGTTTGTTTCTGAGGGACAATGAAAATGTCTATACCATGATTGCACTGCTGATGGTTAAAATCATCTGCTAAATGCATAAATGTAAATTACTATTAATCCATCATCAATGAACAAAGTGATAAACCAGTGTTGGAAAGAATTTTGAGCTTCAGAATTTTTAAAATGTTCTTCCTGAAGTTTTACTCTTGGAGTTTAAAAGACTGTCACCTCAGTGCAGCTCTTTCAGTATGCAAGAACAATCACCAATAAAAATTTAATTAATCTCCTGTGGAATTTGGCAAGAGAATTAATTAGCACTGCAGCCAATAACTAGAGGACCTAGAACTGCTATATACAACAGATATTAATTACAGGATTTAAAATGATGGCCAAAAGGAATAAGTTGATCTGTTTCATGAATTATTATCAGTTAATGATGCACAACCTGATAATGGTCCACTCAGTCTACTAATGTTCCTCTAATTGTCTCTAAAACTTCTTTTGGTGGTAAGAATGATTCAACTGAAAATTTTGTATCCTACAAAAAATAAACAGTAGCTAATCAGTTCTATTTTACGTCAGTGTTATAAATAACATATAAGCTTTTTTATAAAATGTTGGAAGAAAAATTTCAATTTCACCCTATTAGTCACTGGCAAAACATCTACTGTAACATATTTTTAACATATATGTTGTTTCAAAAAACTGCTCTTGCAATTTCTTGTAATATTAAAGCAGAAAGCTGCAATGCTAATTATCTTCAAAGAATGAAGTCATTTACAGTTTCAGAAACAAAATAAAAGCATAATGAAATAATGAAATGAACATTCACTAATTAAAGCTAGTTTTGTTTGGCTCATGCTCTGTATTAGGTATTTAGGCCCCTCAAATGTGAGAATGCCTTCAGGTGTGTGAAGACAAAGAAACATACTGACATTGGTCTAGTCCATTCCCAAATGTATTAATTAGGTTAAAAAATAAGTGACATCGCACCTCAAGTACTTTTAGCACCTGGTGCAAACTCTGAATGGCACCCAATGACTTCCATTGTATGGACACAAACCCACAGGGGGCAGTTGTGGCCTACTGGTAAGTTAGTAGGCTTGTGATCAGAAAGTTGCTTGGTTAAATTCCAGCACTGGCTGGAATTGCAACTGAAGTGCCCTTGAGCAAGGCACCTAACTCCCGACTGCTGCCCACTGCTCCGTGTGTGTGTGTTCATGACTTGCAGTGTGTTCACATTTTTCACAAACATATATACGTCCCGGAAAATGACCGATTACACATGGAACCCAATTAGTTTGGGGGCCCAGAAACCCTAGTGACATACCTGTATATACACACACACAACATACATGATCAAACAATCTCAATTACACATTACATTCCCAGGTTCATTTGACGAAAATGACAAATACATTATTTTGCAAATTACTATTATAGGACTATTAAGATGTTTTGCATTATGACAATGAAACAAATTTACCCCTAAATACTCATTACCGTAATGGGTCTGGACATTTAACTTATTTTTATTTTAAAAATTACTTCCAGTGGTGATTTCTCATTAGTCTCATTCCTATAATAAAACAATTTTTCACCTTAATAAAGGTAATACAACAAATACTGATATGATGATCATTATTTTTAATTTGCATTACACTAATGAGATTTTTTGCATTTTTAATAGTTAAACAGGAAAAATAAAAAAGATTTTTATCATAAGCAACATAATTTATTTTTCCTCCTTATGATTTTAGATTTAAATATGACCTAGACCCACGATTGGCCAAATTCACAATTAATAACTATATTGGTAAGGTCATTTTATATGCAGTGATACGAAAATATCACTGCATATAAAATGCAGTTTATACTAAATAATACTTACAATATTCTACAGGGACCCTGGGAATCCACATACTACAATATCACACTTGCAATAATGCTGTTGTATTGATTATTAGTCAATACTGTTTATAAATGGATTCTTATTGATTATTAGCTGTATGAACCTTGTGTTTCATTATCGAGCTATTTTGCTTATTTTTTGCACCATGCGAAACAGAAATGACAAATGGAGGGATATTAATAAATATGAGCACTCTTGAAACACAGACTGTCCAATAAGATTACATTCATCTGAAACTGTTGTATAATGGTAAACGGCTTTATCTTAAATGCATTGCATGTTGCTTAAATGTCTTGTAAATGTCTTGCTTGTCTGTAAAAAACCTTGCAGTATTTTACTAGAAGTCATAAAAATTAAATCGGGGCAACAACACTGCATTCAAAATCGAATTTATCAATGTCTTGGTCACCCAATTCCAAAAAACCTACAAAGACACTTCAGTGGAAAAGTAAACAATGGCAGAAATGCAGTCCTGTGGGTGTTTCACAGATCAATACCTTCTCCTCCAGTTTAACTTATCTAACGGATGATTTAAACCCAGAGCATGTCTCTGTTTTACCATAGAGTAACTTTTTAAACACATAACTACAACCCAAACCGTTCATGATCAAAGCGAGATCATACTACAGGTTTGCTGTTAGCAAACCATCCATTTTGCAACAAACATTTGTTATTTACCAAAGTGCAAAACACAACTACTAAAAATAAATAAAGCAGTGCCAAAAAATAGCACTAAACAAGAAGACCATATCTGTTTTTATGGCACGGGCTGTGTGAGAATCATTTTCCCTATTTGTTTTGTCTTTGTTAGAATTAAAACCAGAAACACACTCTACCCCAGACGAGGACAAATACTTGCTGTATGTACATAAAGTTGTTATCGTTGTGATAACAAACCGCAATACTCAAAGGGGCAATCAAGTTACTCTTAAATTTCTGTACAGTTTAACCAGATGTGTTGATATTCAGGCTGATAGGTATAAATTTGTTGACAGTTTAAGTATCTTAATAAAGTTTAACTGTTGCTGGGCCACAAGTTTACATGAACAGTTTATGGTAACACCTACTCTAAGTGCCCCCTCCTTGGACCTCTGTTAATGCAACACATGCATTATATTATGTATTGCAATCCAATACATTTTGGAATGCAAAAAGGTGTGAAATCAAGTTTACATAAGCAGAAATTTCTGTATTTACATTATTTTAGAGTTTCTAAACCTCTTACTTTGGGCAAGAGGTTTAGAAACTGTTGCTTATTGCAAGTATATTTTATTAAAAGATGCTTGTTGTGCTTTTACTTTGTTTCATTATTTGTGTTTGCTGATAAACAGTTTTTGTTTGATTTCCTGTCTCACACCATGAAGCAGTTACTCTGGGCCTTTTGCTCTGAAACCAAAGTCATTAAAACCGAACAGCCCGAGGGATGAAACCGCTTGCCGTAATCGCATGACAAATAGGGCAGAATTGCAGGTTGTAATGACAAAACCTAAGAAACAAGCCTATTTAGTAATCTCATGAAAAACTTGTTTGTGTTCGCGTCACAAACTCACTACACATTCTCTATAAAGCAAAAATTATCACCATAAATTGTTAAAAAATTATGCATACTGCACATTACAAATATACTTGTAATTACAATAATATTCTTTAATTGCATTACGGTAGACAGTGAACTGGCCTAAAACTGTAGTTTTCATTGCAGGTTTAAACGCTTTATCAATTATAAAATTATAGAAAGAATAACAGACTACAAAAACAGAAAAGATGTTTGTGCATACAAAGTGTAGCTGATAGCTGATAGCAATAACTACAGGGAAATGTATTCCCCTATGAAACACTCCAGCACAGGAGTGCAAAATGCACCCTACAGTAGTGCTCACCTACTGTATTTTCTAATTAATCATAACCACTCTAAGACAGCTTGTGCTGTAAAGAATAAACTGTGTGCACCTTGATTTCCAGAGACCTAGTTCAAAGAGAATGCATTGGCATTCTTGCTATTAAAAAAACTGCAATAAAATCATCCACGTTTATCGATACACAAGCAAAACAGAACAGCAGTTTAACGAATGCCCTCATGCAGCTGGCTCACAAAAAGCACAGGTGCCATGGCACACACGGTATGTGTGCAAATAAAAGCAGGATGCAGTCACACGCTTACGATAGCACAAAAACAAATGTGTGAGGAGAATGCGAGACATCTTGAGCTTGCAAATAAGGAAGATAAGGGCAGAGAGCATTTGTCATCCTGTATCTTATTGTAATACAAATGTGCACTGAATCTTAAAGGGGTTCTTAAACTGTAAATTAAATTTAAAGAACACACAACCTACTGGTAATTGGTACAGCATTACATTAGCAGTGCAAGGGTCATAGGTTCAATCTATCTATCTATCCATCCATCATCCATCCATCCATCCATCCACCCATCTCCATTCCAGACTGAACAGACTCAAATAGAATATTTTATTATTTATGTTATTAAATGAACTGTTATTATTTGAAGACCTTCGTCATAAATGACAGGTCAGTGGCTTCATGGGTCGCCTGTGTTTCCTCACCAACAGGTGGCAGCTTCCTCCCGTTAGATAAAACCTCACAGAAATGTCAGAGCTGTCATCAGGTTCTCATGCGCATTTCATTCGCTAGAATAACAGCGGCGAGCGTCACGGTAAACACGGATCTGAACAGTGATAACGCTGAAAAAGGACAAATAGCGTATCCAAGCCAAACAAATAACGGGTGCGCATAACAATAAGGCCATTAAATCAGTCATTTGTCAACTAATAATGAAAAATCCTAAACAGGGCCAAGCTCCAGGAACTCAACTCCAGTCTCCACAGTGTCCAGTGTTAACTTAACTGAAATCCCACGTAACCACGGGAAAGAAATACCGTCTACGCGACTGCCAGATTGTATTATCATACATTAATAATAAAATGTTCACCAGTCGCGCCAACAAACGTCCCCGCTGAAGTAGCAGAAATGGACGCGCACTTGGCGACCCGTGCGTAAAACCTACCCAAATTTCAAACTACTTGTCAAACGTATATTATACTAGGAAAGCTATCATAATCACAGGTAAACCATCATGCAATGGCCAAGTCGAACAACAGATGGTGATAAAATAAAGTCTTTGATTACAATAAAGACTTTTAAAGAAGTGTGGGTACCTTTAAGTATCCTTTTCCTCAGGATAGCCTGTAGGAAGAGCATAATCCTTCCTTTCGGCTTCGCAAATATTCTCCGTTTGCTCGGGATCTAGTACGCAGTCTCCCTAACGATTGCTACGTCTCTTTTCTGCACAAGCGAGGTTTACTTTTTTTGCCGTCAATCAATGTCAAAATCAAAGCTTTAAATAAAAAACTACTTCAGATGCGCGTCGCCAAGGCAACTGCGCAACAATACCGCAATGCAAGACGTCTCAACCGGTGCCTTATTAAATTACGCATGTGAGCAGTAATCATTAGTCCCTATTAACTATAATTTTATGCAAAGTCACCATCTCTTCCCCTCTCTCTACTCCACTCGCTTTCTGTGATTAATAAATGCAAAATGTATGCTCAAAGCCTTCGGGACTTTTGATGCCCTAGTTTTCCCTTTCTTTTTTCCCTCTCTCTGCCCTCAAACTGCTGCCTTCCTAAATAAACTTGAAGATAAGGGGGTTTACACAAGTGTATGTTGAGTTTTCAGTTTATTCCTACTTCTTTAGCACCTCCCCGGAGAGAATCTCCTGACAGCTCGTTGGATGGGTTTATGGAAAGATGTTGCATCAGGGCTGTGTAAATAATTAGTACAGTCATGCTGATGTTCTAACAGGTCATTATATTCATACATGTGTTACCTAAGATAACATCAAACAAAGCTGGCTGTTTTTGTTGTCTTGTGTTAGGTTGAAAATGTTATGGTGGTGAGGCAGGGGTTTCTAAACTTTTTATTTTAACTTTTGGGAATACAAATTCTCTCTCTTTTAGGCAAGTAGTTCTTAATTTCTTTGTCACTGTATGAATGAAATTCATACAAAATTTAGTTGCAATTTCAAAATACAGTAGGATATCAAAACTATTAAAAAGATGCTTAAACCATTAAAATGTCAATTCACTCCAAAATGACTGAGTGGCTGTACCACCCGTCATATCCACTGTGCAACCCACAGTTTGAAAAACCCTGTATATTAGGGGCTTTTAATCAGTTTTGTATGAGTATTTAAAGAGACTGATTCTCATTGATAAAATGCAATTTATCTTTATCGTTCGCAATAAAGATGAGACAAATAGATATTTTTATTATGGATTAATATTAATAATTAATATTTTTTATTTGTCAATTTATATTAGAGAAATGTTGAATAGGTTGTTGTGTAATTTTGAATTTTATTAATGTGAATGTTTTGTAAATAAATAATTCTAACCCTAGGACAATCACCTCAGCAGTTTAGGGAATCACCCACACAACTTCTACAAACTAGTAAGTTGGTGCTGTGTACTCTACTGAAGTGACACTTTTCCAATCTAAACTGAACTATGTAAACAAACAACTCTGAACTGTGAAACAATGCTTATAGGAAAATTACTCTGCTAATGAACAACACATACATCATGGGAATATTGTTTTACATACAATAGAGCTGACAGGTTTTCTCTGCACAGAAAGCTATAAAAGGCTGATTCAGTTTAAAAGTGACACAGTTATTCACTGTGAAGTCAAGATTCACAAAATTACTAAGTCAGCTTTTCAAGATGCAGAGCGGGTCTGTTCATTACATGAAGCAGGTAGAGAAAGATTGTGGGTAAAGCGTGTCTTTATGCTGATGTCAGCGAAAGTCTGTCTTTTATTTTAATCCAAATTCATATTGCCTCTTTATTTAATGTTAAAACTACTGTATCTGGATTAAAGGCATTTCTGAACACTGTCACCAACAAGCCATCAATGCTAAAACATTTTGAAATGTTTATCAGCATTACTAAAACTCACAAAATGAGTGACAGTGAATGAAGTCATTTACAAATATTGATTAATGTCTATTCAGATAGACAGACAGACAGGGCGAGGATAGGTGGATGACCATGATTGTGATTGTGTGGTACCTGGGCATTAACAAAATGTGCATATTGCAAAATGCATATTCTACTGTATCATCACATGAGGTTAGCCATCACAGTGGCACTTCTATGATAGCTGTTTCCATATGTAATTTTTTTCTTTCCCTGTAGCTAAAACATGCTACATACTAACTTAAATATGCTGTTATGCAACATCTAAGGTGTTGCTGTTTTTCTGGTGGTCATCAGGGTGTTGCTATGTAGTTGCTAGGGTGCTGTAGGTGTTGGCCTTACTGGCCCAAGTCAATAGAGTTCACTCTAAGGTAAGTCTATGGGAATTTTTTACCTGTCAGGTGAAAATTGTAAGTCTTATTGCATTGCACTACTTAACAAGCTGCACAAGTCTGGCACCAAAGTTAAGGCTCTATAAATGAATAAGCAGTATGAATAAGCTAAACAGCCCTAAATAAGCTATTTCACATAACAGATGTTTACATATAGTCCACAAGACACAATAATAAAAGAATTCACAAAAATAGCCCAGTTCATAAGTTTACATAAGCTCGATTCTTAATACTATGCTGTATTACAAAAAAGTATTTTTTGAAAGAACAGTGGGCAGTTTACCAGCTCAAGACAAACAAAGCACGCACAAAGAACTACCACAAAACATATCAACAATCGCTGATAATTAAGATAACAATGCAAAGTATAAAGCAAGTAAATTAACATAAACCTGCGCATTCAGCCATATTATTTCCAAATATTATGTCCTTATTTACTTGGAAGCTCATCTAATAAAGCACACAAGTACGGTGAATGTGCCATAAGTTGCTTTGGATAAAACCATTCAACAAATTTGTAAATGTATATCATACTTGGAGCATATTTTCAAAGAACATCAGTATAAGTTCATGCAGCAATATTACAATAAAATAACATTTTACCTAAAGGTGCACTATGCAGAATTTTCAGTTACTGTAAACACAACTAACACAAGCCCCTCCTCTCGGGCAAAACACCACCAGAAGCACACGCCCCTTGCCCCTCGCCTATGCACTGTTTATTGGCTGGGGGGTTATAGCTACTGGCCAAAGGTCACTTCTCAGAAATGTCCAGAGCAACCCCAAAACAATAAAAATGAGAAAATCCACAGAGGACAGGGTATCAGTAGACACAACACCAACACACACTTCTCGTGGATCGTAAGTAATGAATGAGGGATTCTTCTTATGGTATTATACTTTCAATACTTTATTTTTATTTATTTGTTTGTTAAATCCTGTATAGTGCACATTAAACGGTTCCCAAACAAATTGTATATAGATATATTGTATATATTATATAGATAGATTGTATATATACTGTTATAGATTATTCCTGGATTAAGAAAGAGTTTGTTTAAAATCTTTTAAAGTCCACATGTATTAAATCCAGAAGAACTTCTGGTGGGGATGATGTAGCGAGAGACATTAAAATGTCAGTGTGACACAGCGACTTCATACACAGCCAATAATGACCATGAAGCAGCACAGCATCATTTCAACGCCTCAGGATCCCTGAAGCAGTGGGGAGCGATCTGTGTGTGTCAGCTGGGGTTTCAGTTATTTGGATCTCTGTCGTGCTTTTGTGTGTGGAAAATTAGTCGACAAAGCTATTAATTTAGCTTGCAGCACTTGAGTCAGAGAGAAACCACAGGGTGGAGATGTTTGGAAAGATGAAGGACAGCATGGTTGTGCTCTTCACCATCCAGTGTGCCATTAGGTTCTCTCTCATCCTCTCGGTCTCTCCCACCCTCTCGGTCTCCCTCTCTGTCTAATTCTGTTTAGATCATAATCTTGAACATTAGAAAACAGGATGGGGTACTCAGATAAGTGCTGAAAGTTTTTCAATAAATGGAAAACTAAATATTTACTATTTTGGGGTGTTGCTAAGGTTGCTCATAGGTTGTTCTGAGTGATGCTTACTTTAATACTTAGAGTTAGGGGTTTGTTCAGAGTAGGAGCAACATTAATAGTGATGCCTGCCTTAGCAAACAACAGCAAGGATTGTAACACAAGCAGAATGTAACTTGGATTGCCCTGTCTTATACTGAAAAGTATGGTCTGGTTAAGACATTTTAGTGATTGAAGTGTGTGGCTTTTGAAGTCTGTGTAGGAAGTCTCCAATAACCCAATGAGAGTGCACAGTGATTTCAAGCTAAATTAGTGTCAGTCAACATCTGAGCATAAAGGTTATCCATCCAAAAATGACACCACAAATTTGCCTTAGAGGACAGGAAGAAGGCTCTATTCTTAAAATGTAAAATGTTTGGTTGAACCCCAAACTTGTCTGTGTTTGTCCAAAGGACCATCAATACCAGCTAGTGGGAGCACTAGCTTGAATGTGCAACCAGCTACAATATCAAACAGTTACAGTAGACATTTTACCAATAATACAGCTTGTTATGAGGTGTGCTGTTACTTAGCAATCTGACTTGTGATTTCCACCTGTTAGATAATACAGTTAACAAAAAATGTCCTGCTTGTATTGAGAGGGACCATAACCACACCTCATACACAACAAAGTTACCAAGAATGTTTTCTGGCTTTAGGAGTGGGCTCTTTTGATTTGCACCAATTAGCTACGACCTAGCAACCATACAAATCACTTTAGCAACCACCCAGAACACTCTAGCAACCACACAGTAACATGTCAAAAAACACTTGGATTGCCTTGGCAACCACAGGTGTCCTCACAAGCTTTCTTCAGGTAAAACATTTGTACACATTTGTACTTTTTAACAGTACTGTACACCCAGAGCACCCTACTAACCACCCATCACACCCTAGCATCCACAAAGTAACATGCCAAAACACCCTGGCAATGATCCACAACACCCTAACTAGTATTGTGTTGGCCTAACAGAACTGTACATTCACCCAGTCATACTGTAACCATATTGTAGCCTTTACAGCCATTGTTTACTGTTTAAAGATCTGATAGTCCTCTGGTCAATAGTCCTCTGGCATAAGTCTAAAGCTTTGTCATGGAAACAGTATGGGAAGAATTAAATTTGTTGGATTCACCCTGAGGATATTGTGCACTCCAGGAGATAACCTGCAAAGCCAAGCATAAGAGACTGAAGCAGAGAAGTAGCTTCTGCCGGGAGACTCAAATCAGTGGCTTATATTTGGGGGTAATAGAGGTCCATTCAAAGGCTATTGTCTTCACATTAACAGACACTTTGTAAATTGCTGGAGCATGCGTTGACTGGTAAATGGTTAAATAATTAACTGTAAGCCGTGCATGTGCTGACTTGAAAACATTGAGGCTCTGTGGAGCTTTTAATGTCACTTAGATTGTTTGACCGAGGCAGGATTACCCAGACCAGCTAAAAATGACAGGCATTTTAAGTGCTGGAATTAAGTGTTGGAAGCCTGGAATCTTGACAAATCTGTGCATGGTTTGAGATGTCATTGAGATCTCTTTTGAAACTAACAGACACTGGAGACCACTGTGATTACTGCCTGGAGTCAAAAATGGAAACTCATTTGCTGTACTTTTCACAATAACCTTATTAGTGTCTGCGAGAAACAACTGATATAAAAAAGATATAATTTGTGATTTCTCTTTCCTGTGGGTTAAAAAGTGTTACTAGTGGTGCAGAAATTATGCACTGCACCTTTAAATTTGTTGCATGTTTTTTTATTTGGCCTTTTAATTATTTATAGGACAATTGTGTGAGTATATGACTTGAGCTAGATTCAAACTGTAAGAACCAAAGCCAGAGCTGTCAGAGCTTATGTTCTAACCACTGGGCCACTACAGCTCTGATCTTGAGCATGAATGAGCTCTTAATGACTTCATTAGTCTTGTTCACTTCCAATGAAAATATCTAAAAATTGTAAAGTGATATTTACTTGAAAAGCTGCATGAGATATTTAGGTTTTTAGTTTTCATGTACCTTTAATGTAAGAATAATAAGAAATGTATTTTATTGCAATAAATAAATAAAAATGACAGTTTCACTTATATATATAAGAAATATATCTGCTTCTCATGTAAAAAAATTGATAAAAAAAAGAACATGACATCTGAAGACTATGTTTTATTAGCAAAGTCTGAAAATAACAACTAGGATGGAAACACATTTTCCTGCTAACTTTCTCCTGGCGTGTCCTCCTTTAAGAAGTAAAAAATAACAGGGTGGTTGCCAGACATACAGCAAACATTCACGCCGCTTCAAATTGTTGTGTTGCTGCTCGTTTGGTTTGCGCTAGTTGTGTCAAGTGCAACCCGGATGGGATCAAATATTCATCAGTCTATGCTTGTGTCATCACCAGTCAACAAGACAGCGGCGAGAAAGAGGCGGCTTTGATCAGAGCCTCTCTGGAGTGCTTCCTTGTTTCTGCGGCATCCTGATTGCTCCTATCCAGGGGGATTCAGGCATATCACTTTCACAGAGCAGAAAACCTGGGTTCTGTTTAGCTTCAGACATCATATGGCCACACATTCAAAGCTCAAGGTGTTTTTTTCTATTTTTTGTGTTGTACCTTTCTTGCTACAAGGAGGAAGCTTTAGCTGAAGTTTCAGTTTGGTGGGGAAGGGCTTGTTACATATGTTGTGGCCTCAGAAGGAATTCTTACACTAATGGTTTACATGCCAATTGAGTGCACAAAAGGAGGCAAGAGTTTTCACAAAACAGCAAGCTACAATCTGATTGGCTGGCTCTATGCAATATTTTGGGAGTGAGGCTTTTAATTGGTCCTAATAATTATTGGTCCATTATTGGTAATTATTTATTTACCACAGGATGAGATATCTCTGGATTCTTATGTTTGTACTAAATCTTTAGATTTTGTGTAGTACACAAAAGGAAATGTTGTAACCTGTATACCTGTAAGGGTATACCTAATTAAAATGATTTGCAGTGGGTGGTTCTTGGGCAGAATATGTTGCCATGAGCATCACATTCTGGGACAGATACATGTGTGATGCTACCTTGAACTTGGCCAAAGTAAATTACTTTGGAAGGCAGCATAGGACAGTTTCTGTCTACCTTTAAAACTATGTCAAGAACAGGCCCATGTCACCTCAAAATGCTGATGAGGTAGGTAGCTCAGTGTGTTTTGGAACAGAGCCTTTAGATCGATAGCCAAAAGTCTGGCTCAAAACTAAATCTTCTGCTAGAGCAATACATGGTAAGGCAAAAACCAGTGATCCGTTTAAAAATAATGTGGCTTGAAGTCTTGATGGTGCACATGACCAGCTGCTGAAATGTGCAAACTCAAAGGCAGTGCAAAATAGATTCTAGTCTGGAAGACCCATCAGGAACTTCTCTGGTCATCATCTGCACCGCAAGAGCAGGAAAGCACAGCAATATGCTAATGTTTTAATGTCAGCCCTGCTTGATGGCATTAACTCCCTGTTTACCTTGAGCCTCTCTGATTTTGTTTGTTCACTGATCCATGGTGCATTTAACCTCCTGCGTCTGTCACTGCCATGTTTGCGCTCCAACAGTCATAAAACAAAGTACTGAACTTTCCGTTACCCTGTAAGCAGTCCAGAAGGACTTCTTTTGAAAAGATAAGCAGTTTCTGATCGTTTCAGTGCACGGGGTGAAAAACCACAAATGAGATCATTTTGATAACAATGAGATGATAATGAAAGAAAGAGCTTAGTGATCTCATGAGTCTCCAAAAGTTGGATCTCTGTGAAGTCTTGAACTGTGCTCGGATTTATATGAAAAATACAAGTCTACAGAAGACAGAGATACCAACATATCTACCAAGATTCTACCAAGCCTAAATTATCTGAGCTATGGTATTCACATTTTTCACAATTTATAGCTTTATACTATAAACGTTAATAATTGTCACATTTATGTTTCTTGTTTTTAAATGCAAGGAATTTGAAAAGAAACACCTGAAACCAAGTAACTATAATATTTGTATATCACTTTTTGCATAGAGCAAAATATAAATACCCACAGGAATTTTGTATATGGTGTATGAAATATGTACTGATTAATTTAATGTAATCGCAATTAACACAAAAATGCACACTTTATGTTTTTCGAAATGATTTTGTTAATATAATGCCACAAATGTAAATAGACTGATACTTGTACTGAATTCTAAATATTCCAGAATTAAATTCTCCTCCTGAGTTAAAGAGAAAAATCTGAGCAATTAAATGTTCCTATGGGAACACAAGCAGCAAACACAGAACATGCCTTTACCCAAACTTGTACTCAATGAAATAAATTAATTTGAGACCAGAACCCATATTAATTATATTCTTCAGAACAGAAAGAGAAATACCATGGTTGGAGGTACAACCATAAATATTGTATGACAGTCATTAATCAGTAGAGGGCAGTACGGGTGCACACGTCAGAAATAACCACAGCTAAACTCACAGAATTATGAATAATGAAAATAAGACATTTGATATGTGTATTTGATGTGAGCATTGCAGTCATATTTTAGGTGGGCATGAACTGGACATTACTACTGTGACCCTGATGTTACATGGATAAGGAATTTTGTGCTACTGGACCACCTCTGTAAATACAAACAATCAGGTAACAAACCAAGTCAGTACAGCAGTGTGCAAAGCATTACTACAGTGTAAAAAATCTTGTTGCCTTAAATTTTTAAGCTTAATCAATCCGGCTGCACAAATCAATTTACTCTTTGTAATCCTGACTAGTCTTCAGTTGCTGTAACTTTTAAGAAATGGTTGAAAAATTGCTTAACCTATTTTTAAAAGTTATACCAGTTAGGATTTAAAATGTTATGTTGAAATTACTTAAGTTCAACCAAGTTGATTAAACTTGGCAGCAAATTTAAGGCAGCAAAGTTTTTTTTTTATTTACAGTGTGTTACTGCTGTTTTGAGGTTTGTTTAAATCCTTAAGCTTCTGTATTAAGGTGAGGCAGAACGTGTTCTACACTGTGTTATGGATGGTAAACAGGCAAAACAAAGCGCTAAAGAGTTATACTGTAGAAGGGACTTGAGTCATTTCTTGAAACCAGATTAACAGAGATTTGGGGGTGGACTCTTTTGTCTTGGACCAGAAAGCAACTATCACCGAGCAACAGCATATCAACATGTTGACAACATCTTACATCTTAGCAACATAATAGCAACCACCCAGGACACCCTAGCAACTGCTAATCAACATGCTAACAACATCTTAGCAACCCCTCCGCACCACCCACAACTCCCTAGTGTTGCAGCAAGAGAGTTTTGCATTAAAAAGCATCACTGAAAATGTTTTTTTTTTCGCAAAAAGATTAAAACATGACATATTGATAATTATAGTTTTTATATTTATTTCATGTCAGCAAAGTGACCAAATCTGACCATTTACATTTCTTATTTGCACTGTAGGGAACTGTGTTTCAGACCTTCATAGCTGAGTAATGAAGGTGTTACACAATTAATGTGAAAGTTAGTTCATCATCAAAAGGAGGGAGAAGACAATCAAGCATTTTCTAGGAAAGGAATGTGGAATCGACTTTATCTTCAAGTGTACTGTAAGGAAATATCGGTCAGATCTGTCCTACAGTATGCATGCAAAACTGGCCCACAGTTGTGAGACTTTTCTAAGGAATTGTCAGTATCAGATAATTAAACTGAATGTGTCTGGAGTGCTGCAAGCTTAGATTGTTGGACAGATTTCAGAAAACTTAATTGGGATGTGTGTATTGTTGTGTTTGGGGGAGTGATAAATAATCCATTAACACATGACATGAGTCACACATGAGTACATGAATTCTACACTGGAACTGGAAATCTTACAGTATACAAGCAGTGTAAACACCATTACAAAAACTGATAGAATAAACTTTGAGCCTAAATCATTTTCTCTAGTGGTCCATTTTTCAAAGCTAAAATGTTAGTGGAAACAAAAATAAAAGACTGCCTGAAAAGTTTTGTAAATCTCAAATGTGTTTATCTGAAGTTTCAGAAACCCAGCAAAACATCTTCCCCCTGGTCATTTTAATTTGCAAACCTCGTCAGTTTTCTCCCAGTAGATCAGATTGGCGGCCGTACAGCTATTCCACCAAACCCATTCGCTCTCTTGCCTCTCAAATGGAGCCAAACAAAGCCAGATCAATACAGACCCACTTCAGGATGCCACTGCACTCTCAGTAGAGCAACAACAAGCCACAGAACTGATCTGAGATTTGGCAGTCTCTCTTTATATCAGTACCTGAATGCTGGAGCTCATATCGGCACATGAGACGTGTGCCACTGGCTTCTCAGTATTCCGTGCCACCCTGCAGCCCAAATACAAGCCTGATTAACCAAATGCAACCGAATACAACACAGAGGCCTCTCGGGAACAGATGAGTGGGCCACTTCAGTGGATGGAACGGGTAAAGAAAATGAGAATAAAGGAATGAAGTGATTGCATGCAGAGTCTTTTTAAAATGAAGGATGTGGAAAGGACTGAGGAAATTCTGAAAAGCTGCCAAATAACAGAATTACAAGACGGAAGGCAAGAGGGACAACAGGGCAGTGGCTCAGGTTGTTAGCAAAGGCGTCAGCTAATGTGGGCTGCAGCAGGCTTAGTTATGAGGCTAGAAGGAGCTAATTAATATTACTAATCAATATTCTTATTAATATTCTTGAATCATTAATGACTGACAGCTTTGGCCTATCAGAGCAGAAATCAAAGAGTTTAATATTTATGCTAAGTAATGTGACAATTATTTTATTTTAAAGACAACTTCTTCATTTTAAACAACTTCTTAGACAGCAGATAGTTGTGTTTTGTAACTGTAATTTGGTGGAAACTCATTTTCATGGTGTTGGCAGACTGGAGCTGTCTTTTCTTTATTACCATGGTTTTTTTTATGTCTTTATCATCACAATTGTGTGTAATGCTGTGCAGTGATCTAACCTTGTTGCAAACTTTCAAACTTTGTGAAGCCCTCTTAAAAGCACACTCAACTGCCATCACTGGAAAAGCCCCCAGGGAGCTGGTTACTATACAAGTAAAAAGTGAAAGTGACATGTCAGATATGGTAGCCCATACCCGAAATGTGACCTCTGCATTTAACCCATCACTGGTGAGGAATAAACACACCCGGAGCAGTGGGCAGCACTGCTGTGCCCGGGGAGCAACCAGGGGTAGGTGCCTTGCTCAAGGGCACATCAGTAGCTACCTGTCAGCACTGGAATCTTCTAATTACAAGCCCAACTCACTAACCCTTAGGCCACAACAAGTACAACTCCTACTGTACCTACTTTAATAGGTTAAAAAAAAATAAAACCAACACAACTGTTGGCTAAGCATGTTAAGCATAAAAACTCAAAAATAATCTCAAAATAATTTTGCTTCTTTAGCTGGAATCTGGCTATACTGTGGTCCAGCTGTATAAAGCAGTATATCCGCTCTGTGGTCCAGGGTGGTCCAGCTAATGTGCTTTTGTTTGGCACATTCTAAAGCTAGATGAGATGAGATACAGCCTATAAGACTGTGTTAAGTAAATGCAACAACCACAATTGTCTAATTGTATAAATATCTTCACTGTGATCGTCTCCCATTTTATTCACATTAAAGCTTTCAAAAACCCCACCGTGCAAGAACAAGAATGGTGTGAAAGTATTTTGTGCTTTACACAGAATTTATCGTTTGACTATATGTGAGATATAAGATTTGTACATAAACTTGCTAGAATGCTGCATCTGCAACAAAACCTATCCTGTCAAAATAAGCCATATCCTTTCTCTTGTTAAGCCTCACCCTGGGCACACATTGTTGTCACACCGACAACAATATCATTAAACATTTGCTACTGCAAACATTCTTTTCTGTGCTAAATACTTTACTTTTGATAAACACATAAAAGTGCGGGTTTCTAGCCAAAAGGAAAACATATTTACAACTCCCATTTGCGATTTAATTAAAAAACATTTTGCTGTTGACTCAGTGTAGAAAAGAGAAGGTCTGGGTCATGATTTAGTCTACTGAAGTGTTTTCAGATGAATGCAGCTCTACAAAATCAAAAAGATCTTTTCGATATTGACTCTTATGGACTTCAATTAATTCTGCAGTCAAAACATTCATTTTTGTTACGCTTATGACCTACAATGGAGAAAAAACAAACAGCCAAAATCTTCTGAGCTCCTTCGCAGTTCAGGAATTCATTTTCAAACTCACCCAGGAACTTTCGGAAGACACAACAAGTCAATTTTAAAGACAAACATGTCAGGTTGTGATGAATAAAGACAATAACATCTTCAAACAATGTTATTTTAAAATATTCCTTTAGCATAAAACCCTAGCAGAGTGTTAGCGCTATATGAAAGTGTGCAGAGCTAGGCCCCTAAAGCATTCACAGGTTGTCAAATAATGCAAGTGTGAGAAAGCAATAAATCTCCCCCATCTGGCAATTTTCTCTACACCAGCGAATTGTGACACAGATCAAAAGGGAGAGGTTTTGTTCACACTCATTAGCTGTTGCTTTTCTTTTTGGTTTTCTTGAAAAGCACCACACCATGCAAGCACCTGGATGCCCTTTTGTTGGTAAATACCGGCAAATGAACTCCACACAATATCACCTCCATCTTTCATCTCCTGGCTTTAATCTTTTTCTTATTACCTCTTCAGGTTTACCAGATTCTAACACTAACAACATAGCCAAGCAAATCTTGCAATTTCCATCAAGTAATTTCCTCCTCCACACTCATATTATTGGGATGGAGAGGTCGGATCCTTGGGATGAAGAGTCTCACTTCTATTTTTTCAGGCAATCATGCTTTTCTTTGATCTGGTCTTCTTTGAGAGCTCCATCATACTTTTACCAATGAAGGCAAAACTTCAGTGACATATAGCGTCATGAGCACAGAAATGACCTGAGGTGAGGGCCACACAGTTAAATCGCTATCAGCTTGGCTCATGAATATTTATTAGATGCTAGACAAATCACTTTCCTTATCCATATTTGCGTGCATCTTTTAACACTCTAGCAAAACTGTCATTAAAAATTTATAGAAGAGATATTAAGACCTTTAGAATATATCTTGAACTAAATGTAGTTTTTCTGTGACTGGCAAATAGTGTTTTTTATGCACAAATCAAACACATTTAAGGAAGGTTTATTCTTAAACAAAAGAGTTTCAATCAAGATATATGTCTTGTTATCCTACAATCTTTTTTAAGAATGTGAATAGGATGTCATTGTATTATAACTGCAAGCCCATGGCCTGCTGATTTGGGTTAATATCTTGGCTTTATAGTTAAATTGAGCAAGAAGTTGCTTTTCAGCCAGAAATTTCTAGTCAGTTGAGTACAGCTTTCCTATCAAGCTTGTCTGGAGTCCACCTCCCCATACATAAAGCCAATAAAACTGTCACGGCTGATCAATCCAGTTAGATTAAACAAAGTGTTTGTTGGATAAAGTCTTCAGGGAGATAACATATCCAGTGACATAAACATCTGAAACATTCTACTGCAGAGTTTATGAATCTAATGAGATATGCTTACCAAGTTAGCTTACAGAGAAAAGGTACTGAGATGTGTGTTCTGCTATTGCCAATCTCATGAGGACAAGGCCCATGCCTTTGTGATTGCCAATCCATGAAATTTCTTCCATCAATCATTCTTCCACCTTAACCTTGGAAATGGAGTGATTTTATTGGTTCATTCTAAAGACATTTTGCACCCTACATTTGTTACTGTCACATTGCTAATCACATTATGACATCACTAATAATAGGGCATTCTTTCATACTGCCCAAATCTATTTGCCTCTGTTTAATTGTATAAATATAGCAAGTTATGTGTGGTAAACTGCTGTCTTTTGTTTGGTTTTGTTTTTCCATGCTACTGTAGATGCATTTTGCAAGAATGACTGTTACAAAATTCAAAATCTTGAGACGAATAAAACATCTCCAAATGCATTTAGTTGAAAAATTGAAAAACATTACATGCTTCAGACACAAGGATAAACAGGAACCCCAGAGAAACCTCCTTACCCAGCTCATACTGTACTTAAACATGAAATCTTGATCTTCAGCCAAGGACCAACATACAAATCAGTCTACACCCCCACATAACCATGCCATGGATGGCTGTTACATCTATAGTCCTGAAGTTTTCTAGGCTTTGCTTTTACACGGCTTTATTGATTTCTTGCAAACTAGCTCCAGGCAGGAGATCCCGAATGCATAAAACTAGCTCTTCTAAACTAGCAGTTCAGAAGAAGTGTCAAAGATTTTTTGCTTGATATCTACCAGGGCCTGTTAAATGTAAGATCACAACCCAAAGTTGTTTATGCACACTAGTACTAGTCAAAACTGTATCCAGATACACTCTACAAAATAAAGGTTTATGAATGGGATGCATGTGTTGCAATGCTAGCAAAATAAAGTAGTTACAACTAGGAAACAAAAGAAAATAAAAATCAAAACATTATTCAATACTAAGGAGGCTTCCAGCTTTTGCAGTCATAAACATGCAGTTAAATTATACCCATCAGCAATGTTATAAGCAAAATTTAAAATAATTTAACATAAGGCATGAGGCAGAGACCATAATTTAAAAAGTGTGAAGGCCTTTTAAATATTGCTTGATGTTAAATGTTAATGAAAAGCAATAAACAGCACTATTGACATTAAGAATATATAAATAATTCATTTAAATATATAACATAATAAATTAGAAATAACTCTAATTTTAAAAAAAGAAATAAGAAACAGTTTCCAAAAACTGTTCCAAAAAACTGACCAGAAGAAGTGTTCCACTACAGCAACCACACAAGTAAAGCACATTCAAGCATGCCTGAACTATCAACCTTCCTTGATTTTTTTAAACAGTGCTTGAGTTTAACAAACAGCTTCTTGATTGGCTTTCCTCCTTTTTAAACCCTACACAGACAAGGCAAATATTTTCTTTTTAAAGTTATAAGTTCAAATCATAAATCCAAAACCCAATGAATCAGTAAACAAGTAAAGATCACACAAGACAGTCCCTAATTAAACACCCCATTTCCAAAACTAGTCTCCCTCCCAACATGTTGAAAGGTTCAGACCCCCATTCCAAAATCGAGTGTTAAAGTGATGCATTGCACAATACCCTTGATCTTGCGTCTGATGACCCCCAGTCTGCACTTGAGCGAAACGGAAAACATCCTCCTCTAGCCACCTCTTCTCCTCATCGGTGGAGGGAATAGAGGGAGAGGGGGAAAATAGCTCCAAAGCAATGTGGAAGTCGTCACATGGCACTCTCAGAAGCAATCCGCCACTCCACAAAGGCAGGAAGACGAAACAAGAAACGGCAATTGCTCATTCTCTACCTCTCTAATGTGTTACATCCCCAACCTAGCTGAGGAAAGTTGTGGTGCTCCGAGGCGAGGCGGCATCTGTCAGAATGACAGAGCGAGTGAGAGAGGGAAAGATAAAGACTGGGAACAAACGAGTTGTTCGAGCACCTCAGCATCTCCTTGTCATGTCTTTGGATCGGTACAAGAATGATAATCAATATTTATAACTCCTCATCTTCTCCGATGTCTCTCCTCCCTTTTGCTGCTTTTTTATTTTTTCTGCGATTTACTCCGATGTAGCAACTTGCCCATCATCTTTTTTGCACTCTTGATCACAGGTTTCTGCCTCTGTCTTTCTCCTTCTGTAGCTCGCACATGCAAAGCTGGTAACATTGCAAAACATTTGGGAATTGGAATAGAATTACTCTCCTCTCTTTTACCACATTGAAAAATCCACTTACAGGACGGTGTAATTAATCAAGGCAGCTCAAAGTGGTTGTTAAGGGATGATCACAATACTCCACACAATTTATCAACTTCACAAGTCTCCTAATAAGTGAGGAAGTACAGTATAGATGTGTAGGACAGAATGAAGCATGTATAAAGACACATTTATCTTATAAGTGACCTTGTTATTTTGTGCTTAATATACATGCAAAAAGCACAGCTTCTGTAAACTGAAACAGTTTAAGAATTTTTTCATTAGTATGATAGTATTTTTGCCTGCATACTAACTGTTTAAAACAAATGTTACTCAGAGAGGCTGAACTTTTAATCATGATTTAGAAAGGTCCCCTGGCCTCTGTACTTTGCCCAAGCATGATAAGCTTTAGGATTTGCATAGATTACACACAGGACATACTTTATAAAAGGTGCAAGACAAGCATATACACAAACCAGTATGGTTTCTTGTAACATTTTTACATGATTTCATGATTTATACAGGTTAATGTTACATGTTTATTAAGTGTTACATGTGTCATATTAGTAAGTCAAACCAGAAGCACCTAGTACTGTATTGTGGCAGTAACACATTGTCACAGATCCTGACCTTCTATTTCCATACACTTACTGACATGTTTCTGTCTTGCTATCCCACTTTCAATACCTACATGAGACACACTGCATAACGTTTAATAATTACATATCCTCAAACTAATAAAGATAAGTAAATTATTGGTGTTTTACAATAATTAAACACTAATGAGCCGCACAGAACCCTCTATATACCCAGCATTTTTATGTGTTCTACTTATGACTCCCTTAAATCTCTCTGTACTCATGACTAATTTAAAATAAAGTCCAGATTTGCATTTTAAAGAAGTATATCAAAATGCATATCTAATGCATAAGCATTCATAGCAAAATTCAATAAGTCAAGAAATCAATTTATCTCATCAAGATAAGATGCACATTTCAAATGTCACGTTATAATTGACTTGCGATGTAATTGTGGTTTGCAGCTTTGTTATGAGTTGAAGTAGTAAATGGGAGATGGAAGTGAATATTATTTAAAATTATCTTAATTATCTTCAGTGGAGATAGAGTGTACACTCAATAATATTCATTATGCTCATCAAAAGGCTTTGAAGTACCACAGTTGTCCAAAGATAAACTTCTTCAACTATGAGGATTCATTGACTAAATTCATTGCCTCATTTAGCAAAAGTTAAAGTTCACAGTTTATCACAGCACACAGTTGCAAGTTTACTGCATTTCTTTGGAACTGAATGGAACAAAGCTGGCTGATCTATTAACCTGAACCTTAACCACTTCCATTAAAGTTCTCAGTTAATGATGGCCACATCCATTACAACCACAGACATTAAGAATTGCTAAACGCCACAGTATCAAGAACACCGGATTTCCTCTGGTCCATTACCATGTTTCTAAGTTAAAAACATGCTTTTGATGGATCTCTGATCATGTGATAAACCTCAGGCCAGAAACGTACTCTGCGATTCATTGCAAGCTCACAGTCTAATTGTGCATTACTTAAAGCCATGCTCAATACACGAGGGGGTGACAGAGTAACTCTCAATCAAAACTGATTATTATGTTATTTTTTAAGCGTGTTATTCAAGTAGCTAGATATAAACATGTTAACTTTAACATGTCAATGAAATCACAATGCTCTGCCATTACAGCTGACCTGAAAGAGCCAACAAGAGCCAAACTAATGCATGCTATAGTTCCCCTTGTGGTAATACTGATAATGCAACTGAATTGACAACAGTTGTGAATTCAAAGTACTGAATTGTTGTCTTACACATATACAAACACATGAAAGGTCTGAAATTTCAAAAATTCGTACACTAAGGAATAAAGACCAACATTTCCTGAAACTGTCATTTTGAAAGAGGAATTAAGAATTTTGAATTTAAGAATTTTAAATTTGTCAATCATGAAACCACTAACAATAAAAGGTTCTACTGTTAATACACCTACTTCTCTGGTGCTTTTATAAAAGAGATGGTCCCATTTCATCTAGCTTGATTAAAAACCAACTATTATGTAGTGTGGTTCTTCACACATAACACATAAAATTTCATTTTATGAAATACGTACCATGTAATATCATAAAAAATTACTTGACAAAGGGATATTTCACAGAAGAGAGACTGTGACTGTGAGAGATTTCCTCTGTAACCATTATGTGTTTTTGCTGTCAGCAACTGTGTTAGGTAATGTGTCACAAAGCTCACGCAGAATCTGTTTGCACAGAACTTCAGAAAAAACTCAGAGTGGGTTTTACAGAACCAAAACACCTGCCATAAAGTTTATTAAATGCAGTTCTCATTACATTTACAGCCCTCAGCAGTTTCTTGTTATAATGAATCTGTAATTCAACAGATCTGAAACAATATTTATTAGTATATTATTATTACATTTAAAAAATACATTCAACAGCAAACAATTATTAAAGAAAACAATTAATCAATCAGCAAAAATGTATTGTAAAAGGTAATGTATGGTAAACAAACAAAAATGTTGTTTGGGCCTTCAAATAAATTTAGTAATTACTAAATTACTTAATTTATTAGCATTTAAACATGATCTCTTTAAAAACGTGGTCTCTATTAAAATAATGAGAACTTGTCTTACTGACATTTAAGGAAATACATCAAAAACAAAAATCTGTTAAAAACAAAATTTTCTTTTCTTGCAAAACAAAACTGAACTCTTTTTTTAAAAAAACTGAATGCTTAAATCCAACACAAAACGTTTGACTCAAAACATTAAAGTTACTGAGATAAAGCCCTTGTGACAACCACCAGTCTCCCCTACCAATTATTTTATTTCTTACATAATTACTGTGAACATTTTTTACAGAGGAGAATATCTCATTTCATCATTAATTGTCTCAGGTATTGCATCACATTTATATTCACTAGTGCATTGATGCACTACCCAGGTGCTTCTGACAAGGCGATGTTTTTCCCAGTTTTCCATGGTGGAATAAAATTGAGTCTTGAATTCCACTCGAAAAGATCCATGAATTCCACAAAGCAAGTTTTGTATAAACAGTTTGTACTTTACAACACCACAGATTCCAAAGTTTCTACAGTCTGTAGCATAACCGGCCTGCCTCTAAAACTGAAAGATTTGGGCGTCTTCGTTTTACTCAAAGAATTGCAAAGGAAACGCAGATTCATTTTGATCTCCTGGGTTGCTGTGTAATTTACTTACGTAAAAACTTGGACTGAAATGCACGCTTGCCACCCACCCCCACAAAAACAGACCGAAAACTAGGCCATTTCCAGAACAGCAACCTATTCTGTGCCATGTAATACAGTTGCCAAATAGAAAATGAATGAGCCACTAATAAAGGACATGCAGGCTTCTGTTGTATCTATCTTTCCACTTCCATTTCACCTCCTTCCCTGCCTTTTCACTCTCTGTACTGCTATTCTGCTCATTTCCATATTTTTCCACATTTTTCCAAATGTATACCAAGATGAAAGGGTTGTATTTTACACAGTAACAGAAAATAGTGGTTTAATATTGTACTTCAGTTGCTTCAGTGCATCATTTTGGTACTGAGAATATGTCTGCTCAACCCCAGTCTGTAGTCAGCGTGCAGCAGTAGGTAGATCACCGGGCTGCTATGTGCTCTGTCACGGCGCTGAGGCTATCGACTATCACGTTTAATGGAGAAAGTCTGTTGGGTAATGATACAGCAGAGCCAAGGTGAATTTCAGTGATGCTCCCTGATATTGATCTGTGATTGGCTGAGGCTGATCTTTGGGGAAGAGGGCAATTTAGAAGTTTATTTTCAGTTTGGTCACTGCAAATTACGAGTTTGGTGGAGTGAGCAGAAACTAAAGCCCACATATGTATGTGTATATATTAGAAGCAAGTTCACGGGTGCATATTGGCTGTCTCATTTGTGTACGCTTTTATTTCCTGTTTTTGTCCTATTTTTGTTTTTTTTCATTTTTTTAATAAATAACATACTACTATTTCTGAATAAATACTGTTAAATTAAGTGATTGTTGACATTCTGCAGTTGTTCTGCAGTTGACAATCTTCTATTAGACTATCATTAAATAGTTTTTTACGTGATTTAGCATTATATCGGCCATCAGCTGCCCTCCTCTATCAAAATTTGGCATTTTTGGCAAATTCCATATTCATGTTTACGTATATATGCAAACAATCGTCGATTCTACCAAACAGTGCACATTTGGACCCTATCTTAATGTCCTGTTTACAAATCCACACTTTGGTGATGTAATGCTGCATAGAGGTCCTGCTGTTAAGTTCACATCAGTCCCTGGCAGAAGGGCCCTCACAACCACAAAATGGAAAAACATGGGATAGCCCCTACAGACTTAATCAGTGGATTTCTGATTAAGTTTGTTATTTGGAACCAGAAGCTCCATATATCTCTTCATTTGATTCACTGCCTGGTTCTCAGCTCCACACGTTACTGCTTATTCCTATAATTGTTGTTCCCTGAGCTACAGCATGATCAGACCTCATACTCTGACGCAACATAGTGCAACAGCAATTAAACGCCAATCTGATGCTTCTCTCCAACTAACCATCAATTATTGATACACTCTGAACTGCCATCATTCACATTTGTATGTGATGAAGCCAGAAGAACGTCAGAAAATGAAGGTATAGAAAGTGAGAAGATAAATTTCTTCCCAGTCTCCAACTCTAACGTCACATCCCCACCCATTCAGATCCTGTGTGTTCAGGCTGTCATCTGGTCAAATGTTGAAGATCAGTGCAGAAGATCAGTCACACTGCAGAAAAGCTGACTGGCTCTTAAGGTGGATGAATCATTGGTTCTTTGATCTGAGCTTCTGGCTACTCATGCCACACCACCAGATTAAAGTGTCTTGTGGGATTCTGAGCTTCATGCTGCAAAAAAGCGAATGAAGATTAAAACCTACAGAATTGCCTTAAGGAGCATTTCAGTCTTTTGTACTGAAGTTTGTTGAAAGAAATCCTTTTGCTAGGAAGACTGAAGGGTCGACAGCAAAAAATTCAAAAAATATTTAAAGAAAAAAGTCAAAGCCTGTTTGTCCACCAGAGCGGTGTTGTTGTTTTTTTATTGTAAGAATAAAGATATGTGTGACACACAGATATGTCAAAGCAGACTTCAGCACAGCACATAAAAGCTTTGAACAAAGCAGATATCAAAATGTCTTATAAAAGCAACTTTGAGACTGGATCATAAGAAACATGACTCAGCTTGTTGAAGAAACAAAACAAGTTCAGATATATTCGTGAGCAGTGTTCTCAAACTCGTTTTTAACCACTTTTTCATACATTAATATCTATCACAACGTTGTAGAGCCATAAACCACAGCAGTTTCAGACTGGACCTAGATTAGGACAGAGCCGCAGAATCATAATGTGGTTAGAGTTAGGGGTAGGGTTCATATTTTATACTTAAATCAAATTATCATCAAATATAGAAAATTAAACTATTGTTTAAACTATATTTAACTATATTAGTAATAGTTTTAGTAATAATAGTTTAACTATATTAAACTATTGTATAGAAAAATAAACTATCAGTACACAAGTTTTAGCATTTTTAAATACATTTTGAATTGAAATCAAATGGTTGGTTTGCTAGTTGGTTTGATTAGGGGCTCAAAACTTTTAACGTGAAGATTTTTAATGTTTGTGGACTAAAGTGAATAGGAAATAGTTCTGGAATCAAGCTGTTTCATACTGTACTTTATCATATTGCTTGACAGGGATTTGCACAAAGACTTTTGTTCACAGTTGAACCATTTTCTACAGATCCTCGAGATATTTGAAACCACAGTTTGAAAACACTGTTCTAGATTCCCTGATGGGAATATTGCAGAACTGCTGACACCACATTGAGAAGCAGTTTATTCATTTGGACAGATGAAGGTTTCTGTGAACTACTGTTCCATGTCCAAATATGCCACAATATATCAGTTCCTAACTTTCTATCCTGAAAACAACCAAAATTCATCTCTTAGTTAAAGTGCTTTCCAAAAGAAAACAAAGCAGAATAACGTGATTGGACATAGTCAAGGTTTGATAATTAGAAAATGGAAGCTATATACACTGAAAACGTTTAAAAACCTTGAAACTTTAACCTCTTCTAAAAAAAAAAATCTTAAACCAGCCTAAAACCTGCTGGTCTTGCAGGTCTGCTCCCTGGCCAAAGTGGTCTAGCTGGTATCCCAGTTGGGCCTAGACTGTGCTTATATGGTTTAGCTGGACCTTCCAGCTCAAGAGTGCTTAAAAGCTCTCTAAAACCAGGAAAAAGACCAGCTAAGACTAGCATTCCATCTTAAGCTGGTTTAAGATGTGTGTTACACCAGGGTGTGGAAATACAAATAGTTGTGAATGAAGCCACAGAGCCACAATTACCTTGAGGAAGCTACAAAGTTCAGTAGCTGAGAACATAATAAATCTGAATCAGTCAACCTGAAGTAAAATGAAGATCTCTGAATACCACTGGCCTGCATGTGAGAATGATGCAGTCGTTTCAAGGAAAGAACCATGAGGAAGAACTGCATTTAGCTTCTCAGTCAGAATTTAAAACACTAAGGGTGGCACAACTCCAACGCTGCCCACACAAACCTCAACAAACAATAAACATGCCTGCAGTGTTTGGTGCTGGTTAGCATCACACGGTGAGCCTTTTCATCAGTGGGTATTGGGCTTGTGCAAACTACTGGGAAATACTGCAAAAGAACCCATTTCAGTCTGCATAAAAAGAAAGAATTTGGAGTGTGTTCATCTTAAATTTAAATGCAAAGCAACACACAAATGGAAACACAAAACTAGTTAATATAGTGCACAAATGCCATCCAAGTTACCCAAACAACCAAGTTTCAGACAAATCAGAAAGAACATTAAAGATATGAAAACACATTATACAAGTTTAAAATTTTTAAACCTATAATAACTCTGAACAAAGAGTGACATATTACATTTATTATATTTTAACGATATTAAAGCCAGGATCAATGATATAATCCATTGTGCAAGCCACTGTACATCACAAGCACCAAATAATAACTGGAAGAGATAATGTGATATGTTCACAACACTGAACACTGCTGGAGACAAAGAGAGTGTCCGATCCAGCACTGCTATAATCAAACTCTCCTGTAATATCCCTTCAGAGATTGTATCACTGGATATAAAGAAGGCCACCTCTAGATTTAAAGCTCTTCTGTTGTATTACAGTAGGAGTGCAGGAGACAAACAAGGTCGTGCAGTTATTCCAAGAACAGAATGACTCAAGCAATCAAACATGCTTTTCAAGATCTCGAACCTCAAAACTGCAGGAGAAACCTCTACACAGCAAACTTCAACACAAATCTTAACACAGTCCTTCTGTTATCAAGAGAGAGATGACAGGGGGCCTTTTAATACTAGCAGGATCTTGTAATCCCGTCAACGTTGTCTCACACTTCCTGAGACTCGCCTTCATCGCTCAGGGAATGAGCTGTGAGTGTAGGAACGTAGCTGCTCTGTGATTAACTGACAGACTTTGAAGATTGGCAAATGTGCAGCTTTTCAGCCGAATAAAAATGTTGTCATAAGCTGTATTTTATTTTGTCTTTGTCAAAAACTAAAATCATTAATGTATATCAAGAAAAGTGTGGATCTCTTTTAGTCAGATTAAAACAAACACATTTAAACAGAGCAATGTGTTAGCATCATAGATCCAGAGTGTTTACACTTTTTTTTTAAAGACAAAGCCATTTATCATTGTGTACAAGTATTGTGTACAAAGTACAATGAAAACCTCCCGAGTTCTTCTTCATAGACTATGAAAATCAACCTATCAATCCTTTACTTATAGCTGTCTATCCATGTTAGGATAAGATAGGAGAAAAGTTAGACACTTATTTTGCCATTTTATTCTCTGATGCTGTGTGGTAATTGGTTTGTCTCACTTTTCTTTCCATCCTGTTTTATTGAATTACATAAACTGATATGATAATACCAAAATTTCAATAGATGAAAATCTCTCAACGACCTTTAAATTGACACCTTTGTGTAATGGGTAATGGGTAGCTTTAGCTCTTTATTTCCATTTGTTAATTTTTTTGCAATCGTGTAAATCAGGGTGTCAGAACTTGCTCACCTTCCTTGATTAGTTTGTTAAGGTGTGTTTGTTTAGGAGTGCAGTTAAAGTCTGCAGGATGGTGGACGTCTAGGGGTAGGGTTTGACACACAGTGTGAATAATCAATTTACTATTAATAAATATCTAAAACAAAAATAAATATTTAAAAAGTTTAGGAGCTAACTATAGTCATATTACAATTTTAAGTTTAAAAATCAGTTTTACCCTTTCATAAAACTTTAAAGATGCACAAGTTTTGCAGTTATCTTGAACTTACACCAACACCTAGTGGTTTGGAGGCAGCATAACGCTAAAGCAAATGTTTTCAGTTACTAATAACATTATAGGAACAGGCAATCAGCCATCAATTTATCCAATGGGCAAAAGTGTCCAATAATGGGGGTTATCTCTGGTCTCTCAAAATGTCAGCTCCCATTAGGGACCCACCATATGTACAATAAACAGCATTTACAGTATAAGGGCAATGATATACCAGGAGTCGCATGTGAGTGTACATGATTTAAAACATTTGATAATTCCATATTAAAACACAGTGCACCTTTAAATTATAGTTAGAATTTTAAAAATTAAATAAGAATGTAAATTCTGAATGTACAAATAATGTAAAACAGGAAGACATTAATACCACAAGGGTTAATGACCAACACTGCTTTGGCTCATCACATCACCTCTGACCAACCACTGCACAGTTTCTCAAAAAAAAGTTTCAATTTCATGGACAAGTAATGTGAAAAGCACCAGGGGGCTGAGAATAATTCTGCAGACTATAAATATTCAAGATGAACTTAATTAAATGCGGTGAACATTCCATTATCGCAGTTCTGTAGATTACATCTAGCCAGTGATGCATTCACTCCATGAAAAGCAGACCTCAAGGCCACGAATATACAAAATAACTGTTGAAATGAGTGAATCAAAGCAGGAGAGAGAGGAAGAGTAAGGAAAAAAGCATGTGCTCTGACCTAATTTCACTTCACACAAGCTGGCTATGACTGGTTAGGATAGAATTAAGTCAAGTGCTTGCAAATGATGCTGTGTTCATGGTCGGCACAGGATGACACATGCCTACCATATTTAGTCACCATTTCTGGCTCCATCTTGCACTCACACAAGTGAGGTACCACAATTCTTGAAACGTGTTTTTATACCATACTTTACAAAGCCACGGCTGAGCCCATAGTCTCAGAACTCCCAGACAACAATAGGATTAAAACAGAGATTTGTACTTGGGTCTTCTGGTTTCTATAAAGAAACGGACTCCAGTATTATTATGATTACTAAACTACAATTTTTTTTCATTGAAACCTATCCCAATTAATTGAAATGTGTCAAACTGTGCTCAGACACAGAAAAATGAAAGATTTCAATACAAACAAACAGTTCTCATCAAACTCAAACACTTACACCCTCAATGTATGTCAACAACCAGCTCAATTGTTTCTACTGTAATTTTCTTCTAAAGAATTATAGGGGAAATTTCTGAGTGTTGATTAAGGTGATACATAATGAACGAAATGTAACAATTAGGTGTCTGAGGAGAACAACCTGACTGAGGGTAAATCATTTCAGAGAACTCCCCCGGGACAAATGGGGGAAAAAGATCTTACCTCACCTTAAATCTGAGCAAAAGCCTTCTTACCCGTGACATAAATCTAATATAGTGCCCAGCCATGTAAAAGAGCATCACTTATATCCTGCAGTTTCAAATGCCGGCTAGCATTCATCATTTTACATTTGCTATGAAATCTAATTTGTTCGGATTTCATCCCACAAATCTTTCAGACGCCTTCGCCATTCCCATGATGCATCAGACACCTGCTGGTTCTTTCTATCCATTTTCTTTCTTAAAAGCAGAAAGTGAATGTTCATGGCTAGATAAATAAGATGACATATCTGAAAGGATGAAAACAGCAGGCGACAGAAAGAATCTTTGGCAGATCTAGCTGTTGTTTTTCTTTTCTCTATGTGTAGCATTCATAAAATATTCAGGATCCATTGTTGGGTGTTTTACTGTATATTGTGCGCTTCTGAGACTGCATGAAATGAAAAACACAGTTATGGTCGTCTGCTCCCAGGGAATGAGACCACAGCCTCTATACAGCTCAGTGTCGAAAAGCTTCAAAGGTCAGAAAGCAGCATCAGATTGGTGTCATCGGCACTCAGCTTCCCGAGAGACTCTGAGCTCATATTGTTTTCGTCCCTGCCTAAATTCACAAGACTGTTGACCTGAAGAACAAGTGAAAGGTATAGCTGAGCCTGTGGACAAAAGGGATACAAATCCTCTGCAGTGAATGTACAAAACGTGAATGTTTTTTTAAATTGTTGAAATTGTTTGCCTGCAGAAATATTATATTTATATTTTTTAGATATTATTTATATTGACATTAGATTTTTATATAAATATACTTACAATAAATACAAGTATGAATTATCATTAAAAATGCAAACAAACAATTACGCCAGAATACTGTACAAAAGTGAAACAGAGGCATGAATGCTTAAGTCCTATTATACTAATCGTATGCTTTTGCATTACTGCAGCAGTTTCCTTCAGTAAAAAAAAAAAAAAAAAAAAAAAAAAAACTTTATTGCTCATTGATGGCGCTTTCATAGCTCATGACAATCCTCAGCTATGCCTTCAAATATCAACTTTGTCTTCTCTGTAATTTATTATAGGACAAATTAAAATAGACAAATGAAACTATGGTTAACAGAGTACAAAGGTAAATTAGTTCAAATGAATGTGAATTAAATTTATTGAAGCTCATACTAAAATCTCTGACTTTGATTCAAGACTTTGGTACATCAGTACCATCATCTGAGCACAATTTGAGACATTGTTTGGTTTTATTTGGTTTTATTGTTTGGAGTTTGGATTTATTCAGAACTTTTTGGATATTTCCAAGGTGTGTTCCTATATAGAAACGACCTTCCAAAAGTAAACCTACTTGAGAAATATTTGAAATGGCTGAAACATGAAATCATACCAATGAAATATTTTAATATATATTGTGGTCTTAACCACACAATTGACTTTCATTTGCTTCAAAGCATAAACCATCAAATCATGAATTACAGGATACATAAAACAGAACATTCTGTTTCAGAGTCTCTCCAGCTCCTGCAGATGTCTGTCTGACAGGTTAAAGGAACAGATCCCAGGTGCACTCTGAGCGTGTTGAAGACGGGAGAGACTGGGGTATATTTATCACCCTGCTACTGAGTCGGAGCGGATCGTTCTTTCTGCTCTCGTCACACTGACTTCCTCCAAGTTACAAGAAATAGAGTCATTGCCATATTTAGACCTCACTTTGCTGTAACACGATCCATTTTAACACAGTTCCAAGCTTGCGTTGGTCAAAAGTGCCACGACTTGGAAGTGAACGCCAATTGTCACGATAGACACTGAACTGAAGCAATTTCCATTGCTTCAGAGTCATTTTGCCATTTCAGGACATTTTGTCTCGTGAAGCAAACATATAATAGTGATACCTAATTATACAGTGTTGCTTGTAATTACCAAGTGTCACAAGAATGCAAGACAACCTCTCCCGGGTATAAATGTGAAAAGCTTCGTTAAACAGAGACAGGCCTCTTGCTGATACATCTGCAGAGATATTCCACCAAGTTTTAAATAATATATCAGATGTAAAGCAATGTAATCTACTTGGAGTGAATGGGACATGAAATATTAAGAACTGACTGAGACAACATATTGTATGTTATAGATCAAGTTTAGCAGTTCAAAGCAACACGGGAGAGTGGGGGTCATTTGTAGCATTTTTAATTTTTTAGCAATTTTAATATATTGGACCAATATATTTCTGACATAATGAAAAGAACAAAAACAAATTAATGAGTAATAATACAAGTGCTGCTTCCCCACACAAACATTGTTGCCACAATGCTGTGCTTGTTGCCATGTTGTTGCTATGTGGTTGCATACTGACCAAAGTCTAAAGAGCCCAAATTCCAAAGTCTCTACAATATTTTGGTCCCTAGACATGGCTCAGCTTCCTCCTTCAATGTAAGTGCATGTTTATGTTTCACCCTCAATTTCCGTCTGCCAGGCGAAAGTCTGCAATCAAAAAAATATTACAAGCATTCTCACAACAAGCATCATGATTTGAGTCTGTGGCACAAACAGTTTGTTTGCAGGCAAATTACATGTCAAAGTTTAATACTTAGGTCTAGGGGTGTGCTTGTGTAGCCCTGGGTAGTATAATCTGTATGTAAATTCCTTTATCATTCTTTCTGTGTAAACAAGCCTTTCTGTCTAAATGAAAATTTATTTAAAATAAATGTTTGTGTACATTGTGTGCTATGACATTTGATATTTGTGTTTTTTAAAGAGCTGATTCAGGTGTCTGGATCTCAATAGTGATGTAATGCTGCACAGTGCCAGTAAAGTATGACAAATTGCTCAGTCTGCTCTATTCTCCACAAGCTAGAACAGAAAACCGGTCTGCACGCTGAGGAACTGCCCCAAGTGAACTGCGTTCAGCACTCATTCTATGGTTGTATTTAATCTGAACCTGAATCTAAATCTAAATCAGTAGACATTGAGTAACCCTAATGAGTTTCTTTTTTAATATTTACATGAAGTCAACAGCAAGTGGAGAACTACACGGCCATCTCTACTGTAGGTGTTCCTGCAGTTCAACTGCTAGAGCACTACTCTAGCAAGCCAAGGTCACAGGTTCAATTCCCAAGGAACACTATCAAGTGTATAAAGACTTTGAAGACTCCACTGTGTCATAGATGAAAAATGAATGCCATCAGTTAAAACTGGAAAAACGTTCCCAATGGACATAAGTAGAGAATTAGAAATGCACCTCACTGAAAACATCTATTTCATCAAATATTTAAAACATTAATTTTAGAATTGATAAAACCAATTGTTAGAAACAACACTGGGAAAGCAAGACATCCACCATATTAAATTCAAGTGTCAACGTTAATTCAGTCGCTAACCTTTCAGAGCGAAGCCAGAGATAACAACTGACACCAGAACAGCCAAAAAAAGAAAAGCACAAGATTTTCCCCCCCTGTGTGAGCAAGGGTGAGCAACCACCATGGGTCAAAGTTATTATCGAACTCACAAAGCCATAATGAAAAAGGGATTAGAGGGGGTGGAGAGAGAGTTGGCAAAGGAGAGCGAGAGAGAGAAAGTTTTGCCAGGGGTGGTCTTACCACTTATGCACAGGCTGAGAGAGCACAGACTATCCTCGCAGGTCTCCGGACTTTCCACCTCCCAGTGAGCCCCTCTTTCCCTCTTCCTGGGGGACATTTGCCGTACGATGTTCAGCACGCGGTTTACCCTGTCCATCCTTCACTTGGCTTTGCCTGACCGAATCTACCACGATCCAAACTCTGTATGTCACATCAGACACGCTGAACCTTTCCGAATGTGTCACAGAGTCGCTGGGATGCTGATCGCACGTCTGTTTCCCTTTTTTTCCTGCTCTTTTGCGGCGAGCTGAGAGACGTGAAGGAATAAATAGAAATATATCCCAGTTTGCCTCTCACACTGTGAAGCTTCCTCACACAACAAGAAGCGAGTTGATCTTTTTTTACCACCCTCCCTCTTTTCGGCATGCTCTCTCCATCTCTCTCTCTCCCCAGCTTTCATCTTTATAGTGAGGGTCCTTTTTAATTAGCTGATAATACCTCATTAGAATTGGGAAGGGGAGGCTGGGTTGACCTCACGGCGAGGACAGCCCGACAGCTGTGAAGTGGCCACACTTCAAGGTGCTTCCGGCCAGGCAGCCGTTTTGTTACACATGAAAACCTGTCTGGGTTAAAAGGGTGGCCTTCTGAGTTGGACTCAGATGGGATTGGTTCAGATCTACCACACTTTAAGGGCAATCACAATGGCTTGACAGGGCATGATGGAATTTTTTTTTTTACAGGCACATTATCTCTCATGAATCATTACTAATGTATGTAATGTACAGGTTTGGGATGTACAAGTCCTATTCATTTTTCAACAGAGAATTGATTTTTACAAAAGGTTTCAAATTAGAGTTACCATGAGCTCCAGTGGTGACAAGTGATGATACAATCACAGGTCAAAAATTCACAGTGAAGAACTACATTTCCCAACATTTTCCAGATCAGTTGTACATTCACAGGAGAGGTAGTCAATTGAAATGTATTTTTAAATGTTCCAGTTTTGTAATATTGGAATTTACTTCTGAAGTGGGCAGTTTGGTTCATGGCTCAGATTTCTTTATTGAAGAGAAAGAAAATCAATTGAAAAAATGCTTCAGAAACTAAAGCAATTAAAAAAATGTGCTCTATACATTTGACACTCTGCCCTCAGATTGTTCTGATTGGTCTATTGGTTTAAAACTGACATTGATCCACTACGTGTGAAAAGTTGTAATATTTTTTACTTGATACAGCATTTTAAAACATGGCACTAATGAAGAAAGATGCTAAGATTACAACGACATGCTGCAACAGCCAGAAACATTCACCTGGCACTTGTACAGTGATGAACAATGGCAAACAAAAGTTTTGATGAAAGGCCGCCAATAAATTTCAATGTAGAACTCTTGATGTTGGGAGAACAATGTTGTTCAATGTTGTCTTATAAATCTCTTCTAATTTTCTTTTGGTTAAGCCATTTTGTCAAAATTCAGCTCTCAGGGAACTGCCACATCATGAGTTTCTCTACACAGTTGTTTGTTCGCCTTCCTCTCACACAGAAGATAAACGAAAGGGGGAAGCGCTGTGAGTGACAAAAAGAGAAGAAAGCTCTTTAAATTAAGTATAAACATCATTATGTTTTCTGGAGGATATGGAAATGCCCACAGGATGCTGCATTAATCTGCAAAATCATCTGCATGTGAAAATGTGAAAACAGTTTATCACTCACTTTCCTTTTTAAATAAAAATATAATAGCACTATAACCCAGTAAGGCAGTAAATCTCCATTCCCATTGAAAAGCTAGAAACTCAGGCTAGCACAACAAAACAATGATCCATTAAATGGAGGTTGATTTGCAAGTCATCTGCTTGAGTTGGAATTACATCTGAGAAGATTAAAGGGAATCAAAAAAATATTCTTCTGAGATGCACCTGAGCTACAGCAGTTACAATCACCTCAAACAGCCGAACAGAAGACACAGACAAGATTTGTGGAACATTTTGATTAAAAGTCCACATCTATGTTCACTGAAAAGTCTTTAAATTTTATTTAAATTTGCATTGGCAGACAGCTTTGACATGTAACAAGCTTAAACCAAAAGGCCTGAGATAATCGTTCAGTAGAGTAAAAACCTCTGTAGCTTCATTCATACAGCTGTAGCGACACATTGCAAATAAACCCATTAAAATAGCACACTATTATAGGCTACTGAAATGTTCTACTGTAGATAGTTACAGACATTTGTGACATTTGATGTGTTTTTTATGTTGTTTTCAATAGCTGTTCAAGTACTTCCATTTGTATCTATAAAGATAGGACCTTTATATAACTTACCGATCTCTGTTCTTACACTGACTCAGCATGAGACATTACATAAACTTTATAAAACGATCCAACATTGACCTTTGCGAAATCAAAGCACTTGAGTTATGAGTCAGACACAGAGCCGTACATAATCTGATTATGAGCCTGAACAGCAGATTTCTACAGAAATGGTCACTCAGACAAGTCCAATGTGTTTGGAGATTATAAAGTCTGTTCATTAATTATACATGTTGACAAATTTAATGCTCTCAGTTATCAATTACAATGTTGTACTCTTAGCTCTGTTGAAATCCATTCCATAGAACTCCACAGTTTATCTCTCAAAATCATTGCAAACATTTTGAAAATGTCTGCAGAGTCTCAGAGGCTTTGGAAGAGGTTGAGGTTTAAGAAGTTTCCACCTGGACAAACCACATAACCCTACCACTAAACCTTAAAGAATAAGGCTGCGTATCTCAAATGTTCTCACAATATGATACAAATCACAATACAAATGTCAAAATATCATTGTTGCTCCTACCATAAGACTCTTGTTCACCTTTTTTGGTGACTTCTAACTTCCATAGTTAATATTTTATCAGGAATGTTAGCTAGGTTTCAAGTCGTAAGATTTTGATAAATTATTCACAAAGAAGAATAGTTTTTGAGAACAAGTTTCAGTGCCGCACTTAAACAGCTTCCCTAATACTGCTCTATAGAGTACCATTTAAAAAAATAGCATGGAAGAGTCTTATGGACTTCTTTTTAATGGCACGTTTAATGTTCCTATTGGATCTACAGTCAGCCGCAGCCTCCATTCACTTTTTGTAGAACTTTCTTTAAAAAAGTACAGCTAGCATCTTATTGGGCATTTCACAGGAGAAGGAAAGTAAAGGGGAAGAAAATGACGGATTTATAATTTTTGATTTATAGCTATTCCTTTAAGTGACTCCCCTTGGTATCCCAAGGGTAACTGTTACCCCAGACATTGACTCCATCACAGGAAACGGTGAACATCTTAATATAAGTATGAAGTGTGGCAGCAGAAAATGTCTAGAAAAGTGGAACACTGATTAAATGCTTGAAAATCACTTTTTATATGATCTGCTGATCTGCTGTTTCTTTTGAGCTCACCTATCTTACAAAGTTCCTGAAAAGCAGGACTGATCCAAAAATCTAGGACATGAGCAGGGGTGTGGATCAGATGAAGCAGCTTTCACACAGGAATAGTGACTGAATGAATGGTTTATGCATTAGGCATGAGTACAGGTACCCAAATACCTGGAAAAGACAGTAATTAGTTGTCAAATAAATCTTTTAAATGAATAAATTGTTTTCAAAAGAACCTCTTAAATGAAAGAATCACTCTTTTTCACAGACTTTCGTTAAAGCTGCAATCCATAACTTTGTTTTTTTAAAAACAACAATCCGTTATTGAGCAAGTATATAACAGACCAGTGTTCAAAACAGTCTCCATACCTTACCCTGATTCGCAAGAGTAAGCTTTTAAAAATTATATAGAATTTGAGCTGTTGGGTCTGAAATGCCAATTTGACTTGAGAACTGGCTACTAAACCACATGTGTGGATGCTGAGCTTGATGAAACTTTTGTAGCTCGTTTTTACAGCAGTTGTTTAGAATTTAAACACCTCATCCATGTTAGGAAAATAATTTTGTTTCAAACCGAGATGGTGATAGTGAAGCTGAATTTACAGGTTGCAGCCTTAACGCAAGTCTGTGAAAAGGAAAGATTAGTGTGTCTCTAACTACAGCCTGTTTTGAATCTAAACAAAACATTATCATTTAAACAAACAAAACAAATAGACACCTTGTTTATTATTAGGAATCTGCTGATGGGACATGTCATAACATTGACTGCAAACTACCGCCTAATATGATGTTCTAACAAACAAAGAAAAGAACAGAAGAAGCAGAAGACTAAATGATTTTTTTTAACTTGACACAGAACAACTATGACACAGCGGCCTGGGATGTCTGTCTAAAATGCACATCCCTAATGTGTAAAAGTTACACATTTATCAAATACACAAAATAATCTTTTTATAAAACTGTACAATGTCTTGCTTTAAAACATGTGGCATGATATTAAGAGCATCAAAACCTTTTATTATATTGACAGAAACTAGTGAGAATGTGATTGTTCTGCCTTATATAACAAGTCGGGTGTAATTTCTGTGACGCTTACAACTTACCCTAACTCCAAAAACTTTAGTTCCTTCAAGATCACATAACCTATACATGCCATTTCTAATTATATGCAAATGAACTACAGCAATATTTTCAAAGAATATTGCCTTAAATCTCTTAAATTCTGTCTGTTCCTCTCACAGACCTATTGTATGGCCCTTTGTGAAACTTAACCTCAGTCTTCATTTAACTTCATTGGTATAGAGCAGCATAAACATCCTTTTATATTCAATAGAAAAAAAAATAAGTTATACTGGTTTGGAACGAGGGTGAGTAGAAAGTGAATTATTTAGGCTGTGTGAACCTTTAATTCAACCTAAATGGTACACCCAGACACAACATTGTCAAATCAATCCTTCAAAATCTATCTGATATCTGTCATTTCAGTCACAAACCGCCTTTAAATAGTTGCAGCATTCCTGTGGAGTTCCCATATGCTCACCAAAGTGAGGAGAGACATGGAGTTTGCCAGTTTTCTTAAATTGTCATACTTTCAGAGTTTTAACTGGGTCAACTGTGTGCTGAGAAAAGATAATGCAGTGCCTTTTCATCCCTGACAGAGCTAGACAGAGAAGTAGTGAAAGATAGAGAGAGAGAGAGAGAAAGAAGAGAAAGAGAGAGAGAGTGTGTGAGTATGTGCGTGGCCACATTTGAACTGGGCAAAAATGGGATCAGTAGCTCGCTGGCACGCACACACACTCACACACATAACTACCACCAAGCCAAAGAAGACCAGTCAGTTATTCCCCTGTGGCATATAAGAGGGGTGTATGATATGTAGTTGAGGTTTTTGAGTTTATGTGTGTGCGTTTGTGTTTAGAGCATGTGTGCATATGTGTTCAGTGAAATCCCAAGACCATCTCTGACAGTGATCAGTGCCTCCCACAACAGAGACAAAAAATATTTTCTGAAAGTTACTTACACAACACATCAGTGCAGTAAGCTGCACTGTTAGTCTACATGGGCAGCCACATTCTAAGACAGCATTCTAATGAAAATAGAACCTCATTAGTGACTGATCTGGAAAAGCAGCAGTTGTTAATGTTTACTCACACCCGCCACACAAATAACAGTCCTCACTCGAACCCGCATGGCTGACACTCAAGAGTTGATTCCGATAGTGGCGTAAGCACGCTAAGCTATCAACTATAAAAGCACAAAGCAAAACACAAATATTTGATGTTTTTAATTATATGGAATTGTAATTAATTTTCTATCTACCATCTGCCATCATGGAGGAAAATTTTACTGAATTTGTCACTATGCATTATGGGACTGAATTGGTGCCAACAAAGCTGGCTTTAGGCAAATTAAGACATCTTAACATACTACTCGAAACACACAGTTTGGAACAGCCTTCATGTCATAACGCATATATGATCTCTAAAAACAAGTTTTTATTGGTCTACAAGACAACAAAGGTGCGTTTATGAGGTATCGGTGACTGCTGTACTATTATTTGATTATGCCGCCACTTTATCACCTGCTTGTGTTACTAATGTCACAAAAACAACTGAGGTTGGTCGGTTTATATCTGTCTGATGGTCTCTTCCTGTTTAAGTACTTCCATATCTCTGAGCTACACAATCCTTCTGTACCCCCACTATTGAATTTGGCATATGACCAGCGCTGATATCAGACCCAACAATTTATCAACAATCTTTTGACTGACAACAGAAATATTCTTTTACTGGAGATTCAGCGTTTCAGCATCCTTTACTTTTTTATGACTATAACATCATTAATTATGCAATAATGCCTATAGGAGCTCAATTATGGAAATGCCTTCATAGAAATAAAATGAACCACATTAAAAAACAAGTCCTTACATGCAATTTAAATTGTAGTTAATTTTTAATATCTCCAGTTTTCCATACTTGCGATCTTGGTACTAGCCTACTCTGTTATACATTACCTGTATTCAGTCTGTGTAAATACAGTAGATATGAATATGAGTGTTGACACTCTTGGTTCTTCTGCTGAGTTATTTTCAGGTGTGTAAACTTTAGCTGGCATTATCAATCCTATGAATGACGGTGTGTCATTTATGGGTGATATTTTGCCTGTTAAGCCTCAATGCTAACTAAATGTCACCATACAAAGAATGCAAATGATTTTTGTTCAAGTTTTTATATTTAATATACTTGTTTATGCAACAGTTAGTTCTAGTCCTCAAATCTGACTGAACCAGAGACGTTCCAGGAGTGTTGATATAAGACCAGAACAGAACAGAGATATTTTACTGTTTTGAATCATTCTGCCGCAGTAACCGCCAAAACAATAAAGATATTGATTTCCTTATTGAACATATGAAGACAGATGTGTATAATCACACATTCTCAGCTGTTTTCATTTGCTATTACATACAGAACATATTAAAACAATATCACACCAGTAACAGGGCTTTATGTCTGTATATCAGTAAATTGTGATGACCCGTGTCCAAAACATATTTCACTTAATTTTACTTAATAGACCAATCTGAGTTATGATGGGACAAAGGACTTTGAAAATGAACCAATGACCTTTCAGGTTGTGTGCTTTAGATCTGTTTTGCCTGATTCTGATTGCCTGTAATCCACTATTAAATATGTGACTGCATGAAGTCAAGCCACATCTACTGTTTGCATATTCCATTTATATGTAAATACTGACCTCTGATTATGCCAGACAAATTACATTTCCATGCATATCATCTCTGTCTCAGTGCTGATCCAAACTAATGCTCTGTGTTGACAGGCTGCTACATTAAAATATGCTTGTTGAATGACCAAGCAAGAGCAACAATTAAAATTGTGTAAGTGTATATAAAAATGTTTATGCATTTATGCATGTAGGTGCCTGTCTGATTATTCATCACTTAATAAATGCATTTATATACATAAGGTGCTGAGGTAGGTATCATTATAACTATTGCTCATCCTTGAGCAAACACAATCCAAAGTATTAAACTTTGGTGTGTAACTACTCCTGTGTTATTCGACAGACATGACTGAGCAAAATTGTGCTGATAGTCGAGAAGTGCTTTTACTTTTCAATCTGAAACGTCAGTCTAGTTTCAAAACTTATTCTGGAAAGTTTGTTGAATTTTTGTGTGCGAGAAGTTGTTTGAAGTCTGTCATGAATGATTTATCTCACTTGGTACACTATCACAAACTTCCTCTTCTCCACTTTATAACTCTTCTAAAAAATAAAAACATCCTTCTCTTTAAGTCTCTTTCAAAAAGTGCGCCAACGTTTTCTGCATACATTTGTACATGCTGAGAATCACTGCCCATTATTCTCATTCAGCAAGAAGTTATAATAATACCAGTGGATTAATAATATATGTAGATGAGAGATTTAATTTGCTGTGCCTCCTGGGCAAGATGTCAGGAATTATAAGACCAAGTCCTGTTGTGTGTATGGATTATTCATGACTCTTGTTTTGACAGTGCAATTTTGATGCAGTATGGGCAACACCATAAAGTGTCACTTAACTACGCAACAATGCCACACATTCTGAGAGGTTATTTGCATTGACCTCAAGCTAAGGATCTGGTATGATGATGATACCAAGGTAACTGTGTCAAAAATGAGATTATAAAAACAGTTTAACATCAATAATTAATAAAAAGAAGTTCGGTGAGTGCACATAGGCACCAATTTAAGACCAGGTCAATATCTGGACTGGGCCAGTATAATCTGCTAACAATGTCAAATTTCAATTTATTGCGTACTACATTATAAAAGGTTTACATTGGTGTTGATTGAGCAATTAAAACGAATACTATCTGGACAAACGTCTTATAAAAAGAAATAAAGCAGTATTTACTATAGCAGTTCTCTCCTCTCTTTGCATACCAATGGTCTTGCATGCAACTTAAATTCACAACACCCACATTTACCGGAGTGAAATAAGCGTCACATCATCTAATTTGAGCAAAGCAGGTAAGGTTCATCTCTTACCTGCGAATAAACCCAAAACAGAGCGTTTACACTCATTGTAAATCAACCAATGCAAAACAATGCGTTAGTACCACAGTGACTCTGTTCTAGACATATCACTTTATTAAACCCAGAGGAACTTGTCCTTAACATCAAGACATGATGGACTTAACATGTCCTTGTCCTTTTCCTGTTCAAACGATCAGCACTTACTTGCCGTCCTCAAATCTCTCATTGACTTTGATGTAGTGCACTTGGGAGGGAAATGACTAGATATTTGAGGCCACAAGTATTGCTCTCTCCGTGTTAGCTCAGTATGAGGGTTTTCAGAGCTTCTGTACCTCGATGTGGCCCGGATTCTCTGATCCGGCGCTCTTTGATGTTCCTCCAGCTGGCTCCTGTTAGCGTCCTTTGGTAATTGCAGTAAGGGCCCTCATCTTTGCTCATGTCCTTGCTGTAGAATCGGGCATCACTTTAAACAGCAGTTCTACAGAGACATGGGCGGCTGACGGCAGTGCACTTCAACTGGGGATACGAGTAGAGTTAAAAGTGAAACCCTAATGAGTTTGGTAGTATCTGTGATCCAGAGTAGATGACTGGTATTGTGGGAAAAAAATGTCTCTGACTGGAGTTTATTAGTGTGTGAATGAACAGGTATGGCTATAATGTCTTAACAAATATACCAACACAAAATGAAACATCAACAACCAACCTGTAAGGTCATTTTAAGAGGTCCCGTTTCAAATCTAATATTGACGACAGTGTTTCTTTAGTTCAGCAGTACAACATTGCACTAGCAGCACAAAGGTCATGGTTTTGATTCCCAGAGAAAATGCATATGGCTAAAAGAACGGCTCAAATACCCTGAATATGCAGCAAGTTGCTTTGGATGAATGTCAAACACAAATGTAAATGTTAACAGATTAGTATATAAAAAATAAAACGCAAAATAAAACGCATCATTAGCCTGGAATAAAAACAATGCAAGTCTGTAAGATGTCCTCAATAATATACTGAAACAAACATCTGTGTGTCTGTCAGACTTTACTAAACCTGTATGACTGTCTTACCTCTGTGAAACACAAAAGCGGACAGTTTAATGAATGTTTACACTGCTTTTTTCTCATACAACAATTGTATACAGTGACCAGGGGCTGACAAGTTTCATTGGTCCATAACTCTCGGGTGCGTTTTTTTTTTTTTTTGTAGAAAATCTTTACTTGGATATTTTGTATACAACAACAGCACCGTCAAGCTACGAAAATGACAGAAAAGCAATATACAAGCACCATTAAAGCAGTTATGAGTTTTGGTACTTGACATTTGTATGCTTTCACCGAATAGAAGACAGCAACTTGGACATAAACATGTTAAACATTTTAGGTTCCTAACACATTTACCCCTTATGTTGTTCCATGTAAAGAAGTCAATGATTTTAATTTCTAGGTGAACTATCCCTTTAACTGCATATACCATGCTCAGCATTAATTTCATCACAAATACTCCACAAGGAATGTTGTAGCAAAGATTGGGCTGGGAACATCATAAAAGGCTTCATAAACAGCCAACATTATTACACCCTTATGAAAAATCTGATATCAAGAGTTTACATGGATTTTGCCTAAAAATCGCACAATTAGGAAAGCAGATATAATTAATGCCACCTAATCACCAATTTCAGGATTAAACTTAAACATGAACTAAACCCATGGCGATTATGCAGTAAACATTTTAATCTGTTTCTGGGAAGCTGGCCCATTTCTTTAAAGTGTGGCTGCTTAGCACCCAATAAAAAAAAAGACCCATTACTCTAGAAGACAGCTATTCTTCTGCAGCAATAATCCATATTTTCTATCTATAGCCCCAAAAACAAATCACTGTAACTCAAACCAATGGCAGAAAACATAACATTTCATAAAAAGATGACAAAATCGATAATACACCAGCTTAAGTTCAATCATTTGCTTTGTGACTTACAGTCCTACACTTAAACCTGTCATAATGATAACTATCAGGTCCTGAACTGAAAGAAGCGCTAGATCGACCTGACAAACTTCAAATCGCTGTCAAACATTACATGAATTACACCATTTAATAGATTACCAACTTGAGCACAAGTACATCAATTTCAGACAGTGTGGGGAGTTAATCTTGTGCAGGCCGCACACACACACAACTGAACAATCCGTCAGGAATCATTCTTCATTCACACTCCAGTAGAAAGAATGGGGGCTCACTCCATTTATAACTATAAAACCTCAGCAGTGACCAAAGAAAAAAAACTAATGAGATTTAACCCAACATAAATTTGGGCAATGACCTAATATAAATTATTTAAAATTATAACCTAACATAAATGTATGCAATTTATGCATAAAAATGCTAAGGGGTAGGGTTAATAACTAATGAAAAAGACAAAATAAAGAGAAAATTAAATAAGTGTTAAAAACCTTTTTATTTAAAATGTTAAAGCATTAAAGTGTCAAGTTCTTAGTTCATAGTGTCAAGTTCAAGATTTTAGAGTAACCCACTGACCTTGACACACAGTCCTGTGGGTTTACGGTGGTCTTTCTGTGCGGGAACGTAACAGTCATAGAAAAGTTGATGAGGTTGGATCTATGTGAAGATGTAGGCAATTTAATGAATCCAAACATAAACATAACCATAAACATAACCATAACCATAACCATAACCTATAGCTTGAGACCATAAAAACGCATGAATAACAAATAAAAACAGACAAAACACCAAACAATAACCAACCCCAGAAACTTAGGGGTATAAATACTGACTAATCAGGGGAAACAAGGAACACTTGGACACAGTTAGGGTAGGGTAACACTAAAGACTACAATGACCATAGACTAGAACTACAAAACTAAACTTTAAAATAAAAGACATAAAAACAAAACTGGGGGGCGTGCCCTCGTGATCCATAAATTTGTTGACACATTTTACCAGGCGTCTCCTGAAGTGACTGTACAGAAGCTGTAATATATGTTAACAGTTGATGAAAAAGGCTATATTTGACAAACTGTCATTATATAATTGACATTTGTTTGCAACAATTATCTCATCAGTGACAGGCAAATGTTTCTCTATAGTGAATACAGCTGACAGAGTGCTAGACTTGCATCAAGTTAACATTATGGTTGAAAATTAAGTGCCTGTCTTTGCCACCTGCACCCTTTAGAGGTGACACTGGTGTGTGTTTAGCCCTTTGGAATATAGGGTATATGTGACACTCACTTTCGATTAGAATTTTTTTTTGTTGTTTTTTCGCTGTTTGACTTTAAACAGCGCTATATGACATCAAAGTGCTGCGAGAGAGATTTGAAAGCTGACACAGTCATCTGTTCTCGTGGTACTTTGATGTTCACTTGTGACGTGACAACAAAATGGCTTTTAACATAATTTTACATTTAGTATATATTAATTAGATGTATAGTAGTATGGCAAATTAATAAAAATGTTTTCTTTTCAGCATTTTAATGAGATTAAAGTAGACCCCAACACAAAAACAATAAACTTCAAAACCAGTGCATGTTATTCCAAATCAATAAGAACTTTATTGTAAAAATAAAAAATGTTTATGGCAAATCAAGCATCTTAACAGGCCTCTTATTTTAAATACAAAACATAATTTATTTGTTGTGTAGCTTTGCTTTTCATTAAAGGTAGGGTAGGCAATTTCAGAGAGGCTAGTAATAGCAAGCTGGCTTTGAAAGCCTAAGATCCCTCCCTTTAGAGCACTCTCCAATGCCACGCCTCCTCAAATACATAAACGCATACATGGCATGACAAGCAAGCAGGACAACCTATCATTGCTTTAAGACTGAGTGCAATGATTGGACAAACATTTGATGGTCCTGTGCCTTCCACAGAAGATATAAATTAATATAAATATATTTAGAGCATTCTGATTGCTGTTAATTTGCAACCAGCATAGCAAAAATATTTCTGGAAAAGCCTTTAACTCCTGATAGTAAGTATATAACAAAAAGTTTAAATTGTAGGTGAACCATTGTTTTAAGTTTTCATAGCTGAATGGAAGATGCTGCATATGAAACATTCTCTAAAAGTAGATTTTCTACTCAAAAAAAAATGCACCCAAGAGTTATGGACTAATGAAACTTGTCAGCCCCTGGTCACTGTATACAATTGTTGTATGAGAAAAGAGCAGTGTAAACATTCATTAAACTGTCCGCTTTTGTGTTTCACAGAGGTAAGACAGCCATACAGGTTTAGTAAAGTCTGACAGACACACAGATGTTTGTTTCAGTATATTATTGAGGACATCTTACAGACTTGCATTGTTTTTATTCCAGGCTAATAATGTGTTTTATTTCCCTAACACTAATCTGTTAACATTTACCTTTTGTGTTTGACATTCATCCAAAGTGACTTGCTGCATATTCAGGGTATTTGAACTGTTTTTTAACCATATGCATTTTCTCTGGGAATCAAAACCATGACCTTTGTGCTGCTAGTGCAATGTTGTACTGCTGAACTAAAGAAACACTGTCGTCAATATTAGATTTGAAACGGGACCTCTTAAAATTACCTTGGTTGTTGATGTTTCATTTTGTGTTGGTATATTTGTAAAGACATTATTCCAAACTTTATTGTAAAAATAAAAACATTTCTTCTTAATCTTCTTTAATATACAAATAACCTGGCTGCTTTCTGGTATGTAATGCCCACTTTTCCAAACCAATCAATTCTTAATGCATACAATCAAGTCCAAGATACAATCAAATAGAAAAAAACTGAATATACTGTTTCACTCAGAAATATTAGAATAATAGATAAATAATAGATTACAGAAGTAAAATAGTTTGTGTGAATGCGAGCATTATATGTTTGATTACTTTAGGTTGATCTACTAACCTAAAATTTCCTTGACTGCAATCTCTAATGCACGATATGGTTTTAAAAAACAACCTAAAAATACAGATGTTTTATGGGAGACTGTGAAATCCCAGCAAACCTCTCCTCTATAAGTTCCTTTTTGATGATGCTCTTATTATAGAGAAGATCCTTTTTTGTGCTAAAGAGTAAAACCCTGGAGATGAGCTGTAGGCTAAGAAAGTTTTAATTAACCTCCTAGACAACACATACGCAAACAGACACATAAAAAGATGTTTATGAGCTGTGCAAGAAGACATTCACTGTCATTAAATGAGACACTATTCCCAAAGCAGACACTGTGTAAAGAGTAGATAAGGTTGAAAGAACATGTTCAGTTATCTTTGATGTCATAACCTGGGCTATTATGTACTCCTAACTAATATTGCAAGACATCATATCTTCTCAAAGTTCTCCAAACTTTTTCCAGCCTGCTACATATGTGGAATTTCAACTGCAGGAGAAATAACATCTTGAAGTGCATATGTGTGATTTCTAAATGTTTGTAAGATTCCTTCTCCTTGTGAGTTTGTGAGTGCGGCATTAAAGTTTAATTTGTTTCTCAACCACAAACATAAGTCTACGTGTTTTCAGCATTCAGCAAATTATGAAGTTACTCCCATGAGCTTCAGCTGCGAATGCAAACTGATTTGTCTGGGACTTCAGTGCAGTACTTGTTTCATAGGAATAATGGACCTAATGTGAGCAATTTTATCATTATTAATGTGCCCTCAAGTAGTTCCTGTTATTTTTACATGCAACATAGAAAACCTACAAATGACATAAAGCACTATAAAATCACCAAAAAATCTCTGCATGAACTTTGTGCTAAATTTCAAGTCTTCTAAAGCCATACAATAAAATATAGCTTTGTGCATGGAACAGACCACAAAATAATAATGTACACCTAATCTCAAATCAAACATGGTACTTATGGTGCAGGTTGGCCTTATGACTTTTAATAAAGTGCAAAAGTCATTTATACTTTTCTTCAAATATGATTTTTGTCATTTTCAGTTATTTATTATTTTTAGCTTCAGGTTAATTATTTATTATGTGTTATGTTTTGCTTTAATACTTTTAAAAAATAGCATGCAGTATACAGTACATACTATCCAGTACTCCAATAAATACTATTCAGTAAATAATATTGCCATATTCTATTCTGAACATATCCTGAGAAAAAGCTGGGAAACAAAATGAGTTGGACTTGAACTCATATCACCTGTGTGTGGGAGCGCATGTATTACCCACCAGGCTAGTCATTTCAAATGCATTGTGTGTTCCAGTCAGCTGTCCTTTCTGTTGGAGCTGTGTGTTGGTGTAAAAGGTTTCCCTGACCTCCTGGTTGAACTCTATCATAGCACAGAAGCCTCTTGCTTGACTAGACATTCATAAATTAATCATTGCATTTATATAGTGATATCCTAGGGAAGTGAAATACTTTAGTGATGATTTCAACAAGTATTGCAGACTAGACTTTTGGTTATTGACACTGAGTCTGGTGCACATTGTAACCTATTCCAGCCCATTTAGACATGACCTAAAGGAGCATGTGAACCTGAAATTAAAGTTGCACTTCAGCAAGACAGATAGCCAAAGTGGCAGCTTATTTAATTAATGCAATGACAGTCCCTGCAAAGGTTATACTACAAACTCCACAGACATTACTGGAAAATGTGTGTGTACTACATGACCAGAATATATTTGAACATTTTTCTTTTTTTAAATTTGATGCAAAGAACTTTGTAAACGATAGCTAACTAGATTTCTACATTTTCTGGTGTAGTGTGCTGTGAGTGGTTGCCAGGTTGTTGCTATGCAGGTTTTAATGTATTCTAAATGATTTTTGTTGTTCTAGGATATTCTAGAAGGTTGCTAGAATGTTCTGAGTGGCCCAAGTCACAAGTCCCCACTCCAAGAGTTTCTGAAATTCCCTAGGTCCAGGGTCCCTCAAACAATGTACTGTCAGAAACTTTTAGAAGTTTCTACTCCTTCCTTAGATAAACTTGATGCCTGGAAACTTGTTTTGTTTTTTTCCAAAAATCTGTTTACCACTGACTGAAGTGGTATAGCAGCCAGCCAGTCAGAACAATATAATGTTGATCAGACAGCTTGTGTTCATTGGTTGGTGGCTGGCACTCATGATTGGCTGAGAATAGATTGAGAGTTAAAGAGGTTTATTAATATGGAGATATTTTATTGAATATGGAGATTTAAATATGGAGATATTTCAAACAGGACTATATTGGGTATTGAATGATATTGGGGTTGACATCTGCTCCATTTAGGGGAAACCTTAAGACTTCTAATATCCTTATTCAATCTAGAATATCCTAGAACAACAAAAATAAAAAAAAAATTCTCCATTATATGACATTTGGTTACCAGGCCATTCAACCACACCACGTCAAGTTAAATGGCAAATCTGACCATTTTAATCATGCAAATTCACCTCTCAACATGCTTTTTATGTAGTTTCTAAAGGAGGTGGGGCTATTATTTTGATTAAATAGCCAATAGCAGCGCTGAACAGACGATCAGCGAAAGACATCGTAGATTTGAAGGCATACAGAGCCATCAGATCTTGACGCACTCTCACATTACTGTATATGCATTCAGATTACATACATTCTTTGCTTTGATGGGTGTATATCTCACATTCATGTTTATGCATTTGGTAGACACTTCCCTAATATTTTCACATATGCAAAGCAACAGTGTATTTAAAGTATACATTTTACTAGCACCTGTTCCCTAAGGTCCCATGACCTTAACACAGCTAATGCATTGCTCTACCAATTGAGCTACAGCAACATGGTTTATAGAATCAAAAATGCCCACTTGCCCAAAAGAAAAGTTGTGTTTAGGACACAAGACAAGATTAAGACTGACGTAACTTTTTAATGGACCCTCTGGCAAACTCTTGACAGTTTGATCTATTTTAGCCCTTATTCAAACATGCTTATAAATACTTTAAAGGCTGAATTTCACACTTCTCCTAACTTGGAGAAGTTATCAGCTACTACTGCTAAAAATAAACACTTCAGAATTAATGTTGTGTTGTGTTAATAATTGCAAATATTACAAAAGCCTTTTAAATGTAGCAGGCCACAGCAAACCATGTTCTACCATGTTCTACCATCTTCCCCAAATTCTGTGGAGGCACTTTGTAGTTGACAAACTTCTCCAGTTTTCCAAGTAATTCTGTTAAAGATATTTGGCAGGCGTTTGATTTAAACTGACACAGAAATTACTGAAGCATTTAATGAGAAGAAAGCCAAAAACAGCGAAAGCCAAAAGCACTAGTTTGTATGTGAACGCAGCACCACCTAGTGGTGATAATCCTAAATTCTGGGCAATTTTTTGGGTCTCTCACTAGTTTAAACAGACCATTAACGATGCCCAGCTCTTTAAATATAAGTGTGACTTGTGTCTATAATGTGTGACTTTTTTAATGAATTCAGTAAAAATAAAACTGATACATAAAATAAGTTTAAGACAACAATAAATGACAAATAAACGTAGAATGTGTTGTAATACAGTGTTGACCCCTGAAAACATTGAAATTGCCATAGCTGAAAAAACCACCATGCACATTCTGGTACAATTCAATGAATATGAATTAAAATTTGTATTCATAACACACAATCAAAAGCAATATTACTTGTAGCAGTGTGCATGCATAATACTGCATGCACTGACCTGCAACTAATTCGAGGACACCCAATCTACAGTGCAATAAACCCGCAGTCAGCATGTAGGATGAACGAGGCAGATGTATTCAGCCGACTGCAACAAATGATGCATTTCAGAAAACACACTGGGAAACTCCACGTACCCACAATGCAAAAGAAGACAAGGATTTATATTATATATAATAATGATAATTATGTTTTGTAAACTAGATGAAAGTGTGTGTCCCTCACATACAGATATGATGAATCTTTATAGTGCAGAGGACACATGGAAAACTAATTGGAAAGTAATTTGATCTAGCAAACTTAGTACCTTATTTGGGTCTACACCAGATTCCAACAGAAAACTATAACCCCACAAGCACAAAAGGAGATGTTTCTGTTTTGAACACGTTTTTTAACACAGAAATAACTAATTAGAGAGTATAAAGCTGCTGAGACTAAAATGCGCTGTAAATGTACAAATAAATGTAAAAAATAGCCTTACGGTTGAGAATGAGGACAATTTGAGCACAGCTGGAGATAGTACAAACATAAAACCAGCTGTGTAGCTAACATCCCATAACAAAGAAACTTAACTTTAAGCTGGAAATACAGAAATCAGTATTATCAGTATTATCACAACACCCTCATTACAAAAGACTAGACTGGATTCCCATTCCCCATGACATCCTGAACCAAGAGAGAACAGGGCTGATGGCAGTTGCCATGATTTTGTGAAAGTATCACTATCTGTGTTTACAACATAAATGTTAGTAACTTGCAAAGTTATTTTCTTAATGTGGATGTAAAGTTTAAATTGCAAGCAACTGTTGTTAGAACAAGCTACAAATGCTTCAGCATCCTCGGCACACACAAACGCAATACAGTTGCTGGGTCTTCTTTCTGTTTACGGCGTGCTGTTTTTATTGTCCAGGCTAAACATTGTTGTCCAACAAACATAGTGTTAAGCATATTGTATTCATATTTTACTTGTCACTTCTGGCTCAACCAACGGCATGTGTTTGAGGCGGGGCTACCTGTTAGTCTGACCAATTAAATGTTTAGGAAACCTGTCTGAAACAAGTAAATATTTTTTCAATTTGCAATTTGGTGCCACCAGTGCATAACTTACACACTTCACAACATCAAAACCAAACTACAACACCACCATTTAATGAGTTGATCTCAGCTGATCTGAGCAGCTGGTACACAGAAATACACGCCACAGTCACTCAAGGACATTTAAAGCAGTGAAGTGTGCAGTCTGTGTCTCTCTCTCTCTGCTTAGAAAGGAACATATGAAAGTGAACATTAGCAGTCCTGATTATTTTGGGTGCTGTAATATAATAGTTCAAAGGTGCCATTAATCTTTGCGCTCAGATGCACATCTCATTTCTAACTGTCTCCTTGATTCACTCACAAAGGATGAGTTCAGCAGTTGTTAAATTGCTTTTTCACGCTGGGCTTCTAAACAGAATAATCTAACAGCAGTAAACCTTATCTAACTTCTCCGTGTTTGTTCGACTATCAAATTAATGATTAAACTTGTGTCTTAAAATATATGCAAATAATATTTTATCTCTATATGCATACATATACAGAGAGATGAGAAAGAGTAAGAGAGAGATTGTAATCTGTTTCAAAATGTATGATAATTCATACATTCATACACAATTCATCAGTTCTTTTCGATGCAATATCTGTCATAAGAGCTCCCCCTATAGGTATGTTGCAGAGGTGCAGTTGAATGATAGGGTCTTCATAAAACACATGACTGTCCTTAAGCCAAAAAAGTCCCCTGAGCTCCTGAAAAATTCATCAGTCTGTTAATGCAACAGGCTTTGCTTTTTATCATCCACTTAAATTTCTATCCAGTAACTGTCAGAATAGAAATCCTGTAATAAAACATATAATCTAGACAGTCAGCAGAGACAGGACTATGTGAACGCATAAATGAGATGCATTGTATGAATATGAATGCATAATTTAAATATATGTTTATCAGCTGACTACATTAGCTGACTATTTACATAATCATACTTGTAATTGCTGTGACTGTTTTGGCATTACGGCTCCTGCACATCAGTTGTAGTAGAGTTGTTAACTGTTTTTACCAGTTAACAAAAACTTTTCTAAAATCCAAAACAGGACTTGAATTTCTTTTCATTTTGCAAACTTTTAAAATCATTTTTTTAAAAATAACTTGTAACGGTTGGTGAATGTGACATTTTTTGTATGAATTGGAATAAGCCCCTCTAAAATTAACACCATTGGTTACGGTCAAAGTTGGGGGTTTCCCAAACACCTTGCCACAGTGGATTACTTGTAAGTATTTAGCTAAAATATGGGTAAATATTTTAGAAACAGAGCAAAAAATTACACACATTAACTTTAGATGTGATTTATGCTAACTACTGCATTGTCATCTGTGCAATACAATGTCGACATTCTAGCTAATAACCATGCAAATCCCTACATGCTAAATTTGCACTATAATAACCTCTATTTAAAATAGTTTTTGACCACTTGCCACCATGGGAAATGAGTTGTGCTTATAAAAACAGAAATTGTGCCCCAAGCACCACTAGGTATTGTTGAGATATTTCAAAGTCTAATCCTGAAGGCAGAATCCATTACACTTGGTGTGGAGCAGTGAGTGTGTGTGATAAGCTTTTGCATGCCACCTTAAAGACACATGGTAGAATACAGCAACAGAAGCCTGGTTGCAGGGTGAAGGGTATTAACATCCCTACAAAGACGACATTTTATGAAAAAAAATCTGAGCAATGTTTGTTATTTCGGTCGTAAAAAGGTCCTAAATCCGTCAGCCAGGTGACTGAGTGAAACAGATAAATAAAGGAAAATGTATTTAATATATAACCACGTTTGCTTCTTAAACATATAGATATAACGGTAATAAAGATTCTAACTTATTTATAGGCTAGCTGGCCAGTATCAAATGCTGTCTGTCTAGCGAATTCTTTTGAAAAGATCAGCTGACCTACCTACTTTCAGTAAGACATGAAATGCTTATTTCAGAATAATCCATCTCCAACTTAGCTACTAATGATGCCACACTTTAGGGTATTACATATTACATGCATAATAGGCCATAATATGCCTAATAAGGCATAATGTCACAAATATGTTTGACACACTGATAATATCTACTGAAATGACTTGATGACAAGTTTATTAAACGTTGCAGAGAACATTCCAGGCTACCGTCTTCATTCCTCAGCAGACCTGAGATAACTGCTTGTCCAAACTGTTCAAGATCTTCTACAACAAGATGAATTCTGACAAGCCACTGAAAGCAGACTTCATAAAACAGGAAAGTGTTGAAAAACCTTCACAAGACACACAAGACATAAAATGAACCAAACATATTGAATTCAATTCCACCATGTAATGTTATTTTGGGTTAGCATGTGACTACATTTGCTCATATTCCTCCTAGAGGGGAAAAGTTTTAATTTAAATGTCAGTATAGGCCCTGCTGTGCCATAAATTATATTTATGGTGGATATTGTTCCTGGTTGAACAACTCCACATAAAGCAGCATTTATTTCACAGACTGAACGCTCTACAATTCCACATTGCAAACGGGCTGTAGGGATTACCCAGACATCCTCTCAGAGGGCAAACATAGCAGTTTAAACCTGGAAGCAGTGAGAGATGGAGAAAAGTTCAGGAAAATGTGAGGAGCTGGATAAAGTCTACCAATATCCATCTAAAACATGTTCATTGGACCTGTGATTCAAGATGGCTTATCATAGATATTGTTGTTGGGCATTCTTACCATAGTTATATGTAATAAATGTAAAATAAGTCATTTTTTAAACTTAATACGCTGGAAGAACATAATAGGAATCAGACCAACCTGATCTAACAGAAAAACTATTTTACAATTTCAGTGGTAATTCACACTGTGAATCGAGCAAAAACATGATTATTTGAAAAAGCAAGAACGTAACCCATAACCACCCATAACCACACCTAAAAATCTAACCATCACTGAGGTTAAAGCAGATTATTCACAATTGTACAAATGATATTGTACGAAAACATGTGAATTAGCTTCCATATTTATGTTTAAAATACTTATTTTAAACATAAAATAAGTATTAACTGCCATGACATTGGGTTGTAAAGATAGGTTTCATTAATAGGAAACGCACATAGTGATAACATGTACTGAGAGTTTTGAATTCTAGGAGCTTGGCAAACGTGGTCACTTGAACTGTTGTTGTGTTGAGTAATGTGAAGAGATGCATAAAGATGATTGAAATTTCTTGTTTTATTTTTTATAACAAAAATAACAACATTAGCTTTGATCAAGAAAGAGTAAATGATGTAACTTTTGTGTTTGAGTGAACGGTCTCTTTAAGGCAGGGCAAGACAAGAGTATTTGAATTGTACTGATCATCTATGGAACACTTATAAATTGCTACATCCTTGCACTACATTAAAAGCTTCTGGCCTTGCTCATTCCATTACGAAATGAGCTGTTTCGCCGTTACGAAACAGATAAAGGCCCTAGTAACTATTTACAATATAACACAGCCCATGAGACATTGCGCTGGAAAACTGTCATTGATTAAACCATTCGAGAAACAAGAGAGGGTAGAAAGAGTGAGGTTCAAGATTGTTGTGACTGATTTAGAGCTGATGGGAAATCTAATCTACTGTTATAACATTCCCAAGGAGACTCATGGCCACTCAAGGACATCAATGTCCACAACTGGACATTGTACAGTATTTACAGTATGTAAAGGACCTAAGCTGAGTTCCCTACTAATATCAGCTTTAAAAGTCTGAAAAGAACAGAAATGACAAAGGTGTCTTTATAATCTGTTAAACATGTCAAAATGGAGGCGAATTCATTCTGAATTGTGGTATCTGCTTTAAAAAGACCATCTCTGACATCAGCGGATCATTAACAGCCAACTGTATTGTTTAATTCACAAAACGCATTTATAATCACACATTTCACACCTCATTGCTTCAAAGTATGTAACAAGCATGCAAATCAAACATTTCTGGCCTGCCTATGTAGACATCATTTTAGGGCATCACACCATAGGCATGCCCCTGACATGATGGCTGTTCCAAAAGTTAAGTGGCAAAATGATTCTGCTTACTAACTTGTGTTTTTATCCTTCATAGGTTAAAAGACAATCCCTGAATCACTTATGTAGAAAGCATTGTGGCTCACTAGGGTTTGGAACTGAGCTATAACCTGGCCAGCTGTGTAGCATGTATTTTGAATGTCACATATACATGTATATCTTGAAACATTTCACTATAGGGTCATTGGTGCTATGAATCTAAGTTCTCCTGTCAGGAAGGGAACAAACTGTATTTTGGAGTGAAATATGAGGTTGTGGTCAGGGGCTGTTATAGGTCAATAGGTCAGTGATGTGAAACAGCAGCATTCATATGGAATTGCATTTATGTTAACATATGATTTGTATTATCACACCAAAACCTGAGAAAAGAATCAGTGCATTCAAAATTAGAACCAATAGCCAATAGAACCCTACTTGTAATGCAAAAATAATGTATAATTGTTGTGATTTTCTAGTATTTCATTAGGAACTGCAGGTTGCTGCTCTTTTTGTAATGATGTCACTCCACATAGCTAGACTTTTAATATATGTGCAGTTGTTTTTAATACATCTGAAATGTTAAAAGCACTGCTAAAAGCCTTTTATAAAAACTAGATTTCGCGTTCCTTAAATATTCACACATTTCAGTTCTAAAAATGAATAATGCTGATTATGACTGCTGCGTGTAAATCACAGCTGGGGTGGGAGAGAAAATTGCTTTTATTGCCTTTTCAAATTATGCAAATGATTAGTTGAATCAAATAATTGTGAGGCCCAACAAACTGGTAAATAGATATTTGGCTGTCGCTCGGATGAGAAAATAACATTAGTAGGGTGAAATAATAATAGAATATAAAGCTGTTACTGACTGTGAGGAAAATCAACTCAAAATATGATGTTCTGTTCACATTAAGCCAGCAGACAGATAGAGACACAACAGGAACAACATTTCAAGAACATAATAGTACATACAGAATTCATAGGGCATCATGTCATCTTAATCTTGACAGAGAGAAAGACAGCTAGATAGACAGACAGGCAGCCAGAGGGCTATAAATTTTAGGTTGTAAGAATGTTTCCCTTAAGTAAAAAATGCTACAAATGTTCTAGGAACGTTAATAACATCCAGTTTTTTAGATGTTGTATTAACGTCTAAGATCCTCTAGATTTGTTATAAGAATGTTATTCAAACATTTTTTAATTCTGTAAAACATTCCACTAACAATTTAAAAATAACAGTTTTGATATATATATATATATTTATATATAATATAAAAAGTATGATAAACACAAAGGGAAAACAGTGCAAATTTCAATGACGCAGAGGGTTTAAAAAACAGCACAATCTTACTAACTGATAAAAATGAACGTATAAAGGTGGAACACAAATTTCACACTTGGCGCTTGAGTGGAGTTTATTTTATCTCACAGTGAGCAGACAAATAATCAGCCCGGTTTAGCGAAAAATCAACGATGCAAGACAGACTTGCCAGAAGCATCCTTTAAAAAAACCTTTAGTTGATCTGTCAAGACAGAATGAAGGCTTTCAAAGGTCAAACAGCCTTTACACACAGTTTAGCCTGCAGAAATACATCCAGATACAGTAGATCTTACTCACTGTAGTTTGTTTAAACCAAGTGGAATCGATGATGGTAGAGCTTTTCTTAGAACAGTTTTTAAACTTATATGAATTGTATGAAGTTCAGAAAGTGTCTCAATATTTTGTCTTTATTTTAACCAGTTTCTCAATTGTTTAATCATTTAAATGAAATATTTTGCTCATTTACATTTACTCATTAGCAGACACTTTTATCCAAAGCGATTTACAGTGCATTCAAGGTATACATTTTATCAGTATATGTGTTCCCTGCAAATCAAATCCACAGCCTTTGTGCTGTTAAAACAATGCTCTACCAACTGAACTACGGCAACACCTTATAAAGTGTGCTTGTGCTGTTTAATATTTTGCTATGTAATAAAATGAAACTGAAAGATTTTTAAGTGGATCTTAAATGCCCAAATACTTTTTGGGGCCATATATACTATTAAGATTTTACAAGACTATAAAATTCCAAAACAACCATCACACAAACTGGGTTTAGCTTAAGTTTAAATTTCCAGTTCAATAAAATCCTACGACCTGTGTATGAATTCAACTTCCTGTTTTCTCAGGACAAACAGAGAAACACTGCTTTCCTGACTGACTGTTAAAGTGGCAGATTTTTGTGTGAATTGTTAATATGAGATCATTGTCTACACCCACAGAGAATCATTACGTCAGCCAATGGCTTTCACACTATCAGTGGCTCACAGCCGTTCAGTGCAGTAGAAAGAAAAGCAGCTTTATTTTTCACCCCGACTTCTTGAAATTTCATTAACACCTGATAGTAAGAGCACTTTATCTCTTCTGGGTGCTGCTTTGAATGTTTGATGTTTAAAAACTAGTGTAGCCTACTTTGAATTTTTCATAGGCTCTGTTCTTCTCAATGAGGACTTGCTGAGGTAACACATACACTGAGACATCCCTCTGAACATTTCATCAAGAAGAGACACAGCGATATATAAAACAAAAAGCTAACAAAAACATTGCAACTGGGTGAATAGTAAAGAATGACAAGGAACATTTTCAAACATCTACTTTGTCAGGGATCTCCAATCCATGTTCCTAAAAGAGTTTAGCTCCAGCTTACTTTAACACACCTGCCTCAATCTTTGATTAGCTGGTTAAGGTATGCTAAATTAGGCTGGAGCTAAACTCTGCAGGTCTGTGGACCTCATTGGAGACCTTTGGTCTAGGTTAAAGAAGCAGTTCACTCAAAAATCTAAAATCTATCATAATTACCTTTAATTTGTTTCAAACCTGTGTGATATTCCTCCTTCTAAAAGGAGTTGTTTTTTGTCAGAAATCCTGCTCTTTATGATAGCTCTTGGGTCAGGAGTGACATGAGGGTAAATTAAGTAAATGAAGAATAAGAATATTAAGGTATTTTAAGGTATTACTCAATGAAAGAATACAAAATCTTTGGAACACACTTGGTGAAGACATAAATTGTTTTGTTTGATAAGAACACTTCAGAAGTAAATATAAAACGTAAATATAAAACGTAAATATAAAACGTAAAACTCAGTAAAAAGTAAAAGTTCAGCTCTTACACTGTATGTTCTGATTTTAACACATGCAGCATAGTTCACAATGGTATGACTATGGAACGCATGTATGACTTTAGGAAAGCATGCTCCTTTTGCAAAGCTAAAGAGCCCTAACATCTACATTGCAACAAATAGCCACTGAACAATGTTGATTAGGACTTGGAGTAACCCTCTGACAACTGCACTGAGATCTGTTCCCATCACTGACATTTAATGCCTAGTTCCTTGGAAAGTAACGTTTTAAGTTGCCCATCAAACCTGCAAGCAGGGCTTAATTTGTGTCATAAGAATGATGGATCCAAAACCTATTTTAGTGCCTCCTACTGCTTATTCACCTTTAAAAGAAATATGCTTGTTTCATAAGATTCATGAAAAACATTTTTATACAGTATCTTTAACTTATTTACATATTTTCTTAAGAAAACGAGGTGGTTGCCTATACAATTTTTTTCCACAATGCTACCTGGGTGGTTGCCAGAGCTTTGCTAATGCTATTGCTAAGATAACATCCCCATCAAATATTTATGATATTCCATTCTAAGTTTAATATTTAGACATAAAGATTTGCTTCAAATCCCTAACCCTAATAATTTGCAACAGCAATATTAATGTTCACCATAGCAAACCCTGTTAATAATATTTTCAGCACATACACCATGACTGTGTAATGAAATGAAACTATTCAAAAGTTTTTTTTAATAAACATTGTGTGTCCATCTCTTTCCCAGAACAACCTGTCCGCCCTGTGATTCCTTGTTGTTTCGCAACATCATCATTTTCAAATTAGGACCGCCTGGAAGAGCAGACAGAGTGGGCGGATCTCTGAAGCTCTGATTTACCATGCTAACTGTGACTGTCCTGAGCAGTTATGAACACAGCACAGCCGCACTACACAGCATCAGTCATGCGTGTTCGCCCAGCTGGGACCCAGTGTAGATGATATGGGCACCACTGTCGTTGAGAGTACCACATGGATGCCTGGGAATAATGTCAATCAGGTCTGGTCCCTAAAGGCAGGATGATTTGGAAATGATTGGTGTACCCATAACCTCAATTAAGTGTCAGAGCCATGGCCTAGTGGTTTACACACAGGCTCAACATACTGAGCTGTGGTGCTCATATGGACAATAATGAGTTTGAGTCTGATGTCATTTTCTGACCCTGTGAAACAAAGTGCTACTAAGAAACACTACAAAAGTACATTTATAACAGTTTAAAAAAATTGCAGATTTCCTTTTGTAAGGAAGTATTATAAGCTTGAATTTAGAGCTATAAACATTACTTTCTTGAATTCTAGGGTGAACTTTTATAAATTGGGCCATTTTTTACAATTATCTCAACTTTAAAAAGTGAACCAATTTCGTTGAATTCACACATTATACTGAGTATGGTATAAATGGCAATTTATTTATTGTAGTGTTACATTTAACAACCTCTTTCATGCAGACAATGTAATATGCCAAATGTTCTCTTATTATGTCTCCAAAACTACAAATTTATTCAATGAAAATTAAGCCACTTTTGGCATTTATTTTCTCATGAGGCACTGACTATACAGACATTTAGAGACATTAACTCAACAGGCTTTTTATAGGCTATAAAAAACATTATCAGCATGAACCTACAGGCGTGACCCACTGTGAAAATTTGTCCCCAGGAGGCATTTATTGGTTTTCACATAGGGCTCAGAACATCCTCAATGGAAGAGTTTGGAACAATATGCATGCAGTTCATGTCCCTCACAACTAAGCTCTAAAGAGATAGTCAAGTAGCTTTTGTTGGTCAAAGAAAGGCAAAAATAACAAACATGAAAAACATCATTTATAAATGTCTAAAAAAATAAAAATCCAATTCTTTCAGTCTCAATAGCGAGAGAAAATTGCTTCTGGAGAAAAACTTCCCTGAGTGAGGTGAATGCTGAGAGCTTTATGATGTCTGATCGATGTGACAGTACGGGTAAATACATTCTTCAGACAAGCACTATTGATCACATAAAGAGCTGGAGGTTTCAAACCAATCACCTGTCATCTTCTTTACGCCTGATAATCTGGCATGGCGAGAGATGACTCTGTAATCACTGGAATTATGGGAAGGATATTGTGTGACTATATATGACTGAAGGCTCCCATTTCTCTATGATCTTTCCTAGTCTTTATCTCCTTCTACAGATTCCCCTTTACAGAGTAAAAATCACACTAGACAGCATTAAAATAAGTCCAATGATTTTATGAAACCCATATTTTCATTGCTATAGTCAGGGTTTGAAATTAACTTTTTATCACCTGCCAGTGGTAAGAGAATATTATGAATAAATATAAATTACTGTCCATGAATATTTCTTGCTGGTTTTGAATCTTATGGATTATTGAAAACAATTATTGAACATTTTTAATGATTGAGGTTTTTTAGTTATTTTGTTAACTAGCTATAAACATGTCAGCAGTTTATCCAAGCATAACTAAATGGTCAGTAAGATTCTCTTCAAAATGCCATAGAGAAAGCCATAGAGAAAGAGTTCACATTATGACTCACTTTAGCGCCAACATGGAGAACATCTACTTGTGTGGCTTTATGAGCTCCAATCAAACAAATTGAAAAAAAATATCTGAATGCAATGATCCACAAAATCAAGCTTTTTTTATTGTTGCGTTAGTGAATAAACATTTGGAGAGTTCCGGTTAGACCTTTTCTGGACTATAGCCTATATTTAGGGTGCGAACAGACTTTCTCTATCCCTGTTTATTTGTCCCTAAATGCTCTTTCACCTGTCACAAATTGACAGTGCAGTCCTCTTGTGTATTTCTGCTCAGCTAAGGAAGCTACGTAGCCAGAAAGATTGCTTTCACTGCAGTTTTCATGGACTCCTGCCAGTTTCAGTGAATGAGGTTAGACGCTTGCCGTCTTAACACAAGCTTTCATCTCGGATTATATTCTTCATCTCACCGAGAGGAGAGTCTGCAAGTCCTGCCCCAGAGCTCTCTTTAATGTCCACCCACCGACACACTGAAAAAGAGAAAACCTCAGACATATCTCTCGTGCATCATTGCGCCGATAATTCAGATTCCTCATGTTCCGTCTGTGTGGCATGGGGCGAATCAGGAAACTGTGAGTGCTCGCATGAGACAGATCTGCCAGTTTGAGTCAAAGCGTGAGAGGAAAAAGATCCTTTTGCTCTCCGCTGGGCCGTATAGATGCTTTGCACAGATCGTGAAATGTAAAATTAGGGGGGCTATGATTCCAGTGAGCCTCTGGTAGCACATCTCTGCTGTCTTCAAGTCTTGTTGGAAATTACTAGTGTCACAGGTCATCCTGATTTGTGGCTAATCACGTGACTACTTTTATATCACAGATGTGCAATGGAGCAACAACTACTAACTTAAAGTACCACAAAGTATTGTACATTATTCAGGGTTTTTGTTTATTATTGTTCTCGGTTCCACTTTATATTAGGTGTCTGTAACTACAATGTAGTTCCACAAGAGAAAACCTAATACAGTTTACCTATTGTATACATGTTGGTAAATTGTACTTAAGTGTCTTCATTTAATTACGCTATCCCTAACCTCCTCATAACAAAATGTATGTGCACAGTATGTACAATGTATTACATGCATATTCTTATGTAAGCAGCCTGTATATAACGACATATGATTTACACATACAAAACAGGAAGTCTTTGATGCCAGAATAGGTGTATGAATTTCAAAAGCATGCAAATGGTTTGTGCAGAACAATTGTAAATGGATGTTCTTTTAAAAGATACGCAGACCTTAAACACAAAGTGACAGAGCCCTACAGCCAGAATGACAGAGTGGAGCTTGTTCCTTATCTCATATCAAAAAACAGCTCAGCAAGAAAAGCAGAACGTAGCTCACAGTAACAACCGTTACAGAGAAAAACACAAAATATATAAATGTTTGTCACTATTTAATGGGATCTTTGATGATAAGAGGAGTACAGTCACAAGGCTGAATGTTTTACTCTAACTGGTTGCCTCTAGGTTAGCTTAACCATGCTAATTTAAGTCAAGTCAATTTAAATCTCACCTAGTTAAAATAATTACATTAAAAACAATAATTGATTAGATGAAGCATCTGGGAACAGACAGCAAAAGGCTTCAAGACCAAATTATAGTAATAAAGTATGTAAGTAAGTATTAGTGTAAAATTACCCAATCAAGATCACAAGCTCTTAGCACAGATAAACTAAAAGAGCTCCTGCTAACTGCTAAAGACAAAATCATTCAGTGCTGTCCTGCCTAATGGCCATTAAAATAGGAAAGGCAAGTATTCATTTTTACATTTAGAAGAGCGGGGAACGTTTCACAGGTGGAAGCAATCAAGCAGGTGATGATGTTTCAGCAATGATTATGCTGATTGGCTATATTTAAAAATGGATCCAGCACCAGTTTTATTGGCTCTTCCACATTATATGCCTCTAAAATAACTATATGCTATGATCTGTATGTATGTCTGTACTTATAATAAACATGAAAGAAGACTTTGCATCAAGGTATCACAGAGCACCTAATGTCAAGGTTACCAAAGCATTGTGCCATCACCTCTGCAGAGATCCAGTGTAAAGTCTGTCCCTCTTTGCATCCACTGCTCTCACTTCTAATTATATGCTTTGCTTCCTGATTGAGTGTGTACAATTCTGGTTTTCCTTTTTGGCTTCATCCTGTACGTAAAGTCCCATAAATGCCATGGCAACCACTAGGCCCACAATAGCTCTCAATGTCAATTGTTAATTAACTGAACTGGAGAAATTAATATAGTGCAGCCCAAAGGAGCTTTGGCCAAGATAAGATGATTGACACAGTGAGTCATGGGTGTACAAAAAGTGTTTTAGTAATGACAACAAAATTTATTGCATAGCTTAGCCGAACTTTCCACCTGAGGTTAAGATGTTTATTTGTGGAGCTGTGTATGTGCAAGAAGAGGAAAACTGAAAGGAAAATAAATTGGGTTTCATCAAGCAAAACCAAACAATTAAGTCTCTCAATACTGTAATAAACAAGTCTATACTACCTCAACATGAGTCATACAAAAAATTGTTTTAGGAAAAATAAAGGCTGCCTAAAACCCTATAACTGTGGTAAAATTACTGTGATGAAAATAAACAGTTACCTTTAATATTAATAATCAGAATAAACAACTACTCCACAAAATAATTTTACATTATTTTAAAATTATTATTAATAATATTATTATAAATGTATTAACCTTACTGTAGGTTGTTTACAGCTGCAAAGCAATATTGCTGTTTGTTGCAGTAATATACAATGTTTGGTCACAGTTGTGTGTATATTTTAGATTGATATTGTAGAGTAGGTATTTCCTACAATGCATAGTTTGTTGGAAATAATATATTTGAAAGTGTAGACAAGAAGCAAAGCAGGAGAAATAACAAGAAAAACAGGTAGCAGGCCACAGTGAGATAGACTGTCCATGAATTAAGTTTTCCAGGCGTTTATTATCTTGTGCCTGACATTCACTGTCATTGGATTTGGTTGTTGAGGACATATTCGACCAGTTCTTTCATTTATCTACACAGATAAATGAACTGAGGTAAATGTATTGAGCTGTAGAACTTGTCGAGTGTTGGTATTTGTGTTAACTATCTTTAACCATGTTGAAAACCAGACAGGGCAAGTTTCTAGCAAGTGAAGACAGTGTGTTTTGGAGTAGCATGTATAAATTGTCCCTACAACCTGACAGATATTAAAGTCTGTAAATTGTTATCTGAAAGTTGTCTACACTTTTTAGCCAATCAGAAATGCTCTCTGCAGTGTGTTGCTTGCAAAATTTTGAAGGAGATACATATATCAAGGACTAATAGATATTTTAATAAGAATTAAAATATTTTAAAATATTTTTGTGGGTGTTTTTCCAAAACACCCTGCTTTTGATGTCACAGATTAGGATGGTCTCTAGTGAAGGGACTATGTGCGTTCATGTTGTGCCATCAGCCAATCAATGTTGCCGAGCAACTGAGCAGCTAAGATAAACAATAATGCTAACAAATAGCTTTCTCCAGGTATTATAGAGCTCCTTGGTAAGGACTCATCATTTGTTTGCATGGGATCACCTGATGAATGAGTAAGATGCTCTTGGTTTTTAGTCAGACAGAACAAATGTTAAGGTGTTACACTGAGGAACTGTCTACAAGTCAGAGTCTACAAGCAACTAATTATAAGTGAGAACATTTGGAGGTCAAAAAATGTGCTTCTAATGCAACTCAACATAAAAGGCTGCAGATGTCATAGCTAAAGATCAGAGCAGTATGTCTGTAAACTAGCTGAACCCCAGATCTCTGACTAAGTGTGGATCGCCAGACCGTCTTTCACAGGAACTGCCCTCCCCATGCTTGTCATCGTTTACAGGCCACTGCCTCTCAGAGCAATCAGTTCCCAGCAAGCTTTGCTGCACAAAACCAAGCAAGCTGGATAAATGCAAGTATGAAGACACTGTAGCGCAGCCATCGGTGTCGCTCATCGCAATGTCATGTCCGAGCAGGATGAGTCACGGTGAGAAACACTCACTGTCACAAACATTCAGAGCACCACACTGAATCTCTTATGGGAATCACAGAACAATCTCTACAATAAACAAACATTGCCAGGGTTGTATGCTACACTTTCCGCTAACATGCAACTGTGGCGTTCTCATGAAAATCAAGGATGAGGAGTAAAAACGAAACAGCTTTTTGTATGCTTTGGTGAGTCATCAAATCACATTACCCACAATTCCAATGAGTGACCTAGATGAAGATTCGCCAATGCTGCTGGCATGCGTCACTTAAAATGGACTCACGGCAAACTGCGTTCAACCGGCACATTCTTTTTTGAGGCTGGAGACGTGTACAGCCCCCTCACATCCCATAAACCACTAAAATAAGCATGAATATATTAATTGAAGGAAGTCAAATGAATTGCTCACAATCGAGTTTGCTTAATAATCCTGACCCTTATCTGCTTGATAAGCATGTAAACGGCAGCAAAGCCTGTAGGATAATCTGGCAAAATGTTCCGCTCAGTAAAAAAGCAGCTAGGCAAACTACTTAAACACATGCTAAAAATAAACAATAATTAGAAAGAATGTGGCAACATAAATGGGAATATAGTGATTATGGTTAGAAAGTCAAAATATTCTCTCCTACTGCAAAGTATTACTAATAAAACAGACTTTTCTCCTAAATTAACTTTTTGCTACATCTGCCATTTAGAAAAAGTACTAACATAAAGAATTGATGAAAGAATTGCATTATTTTTATTAAAAATATTTATTACAACGTTTCACTATTTTTAAATAAGTACACTCATAGCACAGACTGTGCAACATGTAGGTCTTTATAAAAAAATCTTTTTAAAAAATTCTAGTCGACAACTAGTTTGTAGTTAGACAACTATATGACTAGCTGACTATCTAGACCTCCCCTTAGTTAGGGGCAGGATTAGTACAGAGCTCATCAGAGAGGAATACATTTTAATTCTACTCATGCTAACTGCACCATTATCATATCACAGCAGATTTGTACAAGACCCATTCATGTGCCTAACTATTCTGAGCGTGACATAAACTGCAGCCTTTAGGGAGAGTTTTATCCAAAGCTATCTGTTCTAAGCATCTCCCGAGGAGCTTGTTTTTCATCTGCTCTTTGCGTTTCAACACCCATTTTCATTCATAAGATAACACGAAACATCTCTTCATTACAGCTCCTGCTTGTACAAGAGACGCCCCAGAGTCATCAAGATTTCCAGAGAGTGCAGAAGAACCTCTAATTATTATTCTAACGGAACATGAGGCGTTTCCGGAGACGAGAGTTGAAGAGACATTCTGGGTTCGTCACACCACAGCACGTTGGGAGACCTAAACAGCTGGCGCATTAAGCAAGGAAAGTTTTAGCTCAGCTGAGGACCTGTGCGTGAGCATACACGGTTTCAGGTTGAGTGCAAACACTAATGTGATGAAGGCCTGTCACTGCTAGTGTCGTTTGTAGAGCCATTGAATTGAGAGGAACTGGTTATTTGCAAGATCTGCCACAGGGATTTGAAAAGAGCCGCACCAAAGTAGATTATGCAAATTGGACACGTTATCTTGATCATTTCTGGAAATAGATGAAAAGCACTGAAAGATGAACGTAAAGTGCACTTCACTGAAGTTTGTGTGTAGTGGGCTGATTGTCTCATTCTTCCATAATTTAGCATTTTACTGAATATTCATAGTCATGGCCAAATTATGAGATCTTAATATCTCAATTGTCTCCTAGACCACAATACTAGTACATGAAGAACAAACAGAAAAATTTCCCTTGTTTCTCTCTACAGTTTAAAACAGACAAACTTCCATGTCTTGGCAAATCTGGTCTAAGTTTTAATATAAATGTAAACAAGAACAAATTATTCAAGCTATGCTTTGCAAATTAATTTTAATGCTCAATACTCAACAGTCTCACTTGTGTCCACTTTTCCTTCCAAGCTAGTTTAGGACAAACATATAGGACAACATTGATAGACCAATATAAAATAACTGAAAACTTAATAAAGTCTAGATGGGACAAACCTCTGTGGAACAAAATTTTTTTCTCTAATACCAACCAACAATATTTTTATATCTAATCTTCAAGTGTATCTTCTAAATATATTTATATATCATTTGTGGAAGACACAGTAGCATAAATTGTTTATCCAATCATTGTATTTGGTCCGATTGCAGTGATTGGATGTCCTACTTGCATGTCAAACACTGTATTTGCATACTGCTGTGCACCATTCATGTGTTTGGGAGGAGACGTGGCTTTGGAGAGCGCTCTAAAGGGAGGATAAATCTTATGCCTTCAAAGCTAGCTTGCTATTGCTAGCCTCTCCAAAAAAGAAAATTCTTACTCTGCCTTTAGGTTTGCTCTTATAATAACATTTTCAAAAAATGGCAATACAAGAAATTTCAGTGACCTGTGGGCAACCTTTATTCTGCATTTGACATAAGTAATGTTTGTATGACTGGACTTCAGCAACAGGGCACAACCTTTGATATTTGTTAACTATGTGATTCAAAACCAAACTAAAAATAGCAGGAGAATAATGGCTGAATATGAAGGGCATATGAGCATTCTGCTGTCTGGACTTATCCTGTTCCGAGACTCATGGCAGAAAAATAATTTCTGAACTACCATTTTTTAGACAGGCACCTCGTTCCTGAAATGTGTGCAGAATGAGTTTCCAAGTAAATCGTTCATAAAACCATTTTAAGTTTTACAGGGAAAAATGTTTCCACATCAGCTAAAAGAGGAGAGCTTGCCTGAAGAAACTGTCAATTTTAATTCTCTCATTCGAAGAGGAAATCATATTCTATGTTTATATAAGGTTTTGTTATGTGATATCTTTATGGTTCTCCAGAACTGTATTTATTTGATAATAATATAAGAAAAAGCCTAGGAAAACCTTACAGATATAAAAAAGGACTACTTTTCTCTTGTTTTCTCAGTAATGGTTGCTCACCATCAGGAAACCTCAGTGACGTCTCAGTAGAAGCTCAGAGGAGCTATATCCCTGTTTATACATCTCAAATCTCCATTAAGGCTTTAATCAAAGATGTGTATATACGTGTATAATTTTTGCAGCACCAAACAGAACAGCCCAAACAAAGACTGCCGACCAGTTTCATACATCCCCTCATCCAGTGTTTGGTCAAGGTAGTCCCACCACAATATTGGTCAATGTCATTGGTTGAGTCCAGGTTTTTGTGTTGGCCTGTCCAAACAAACATATTACAATTTAATTTGGTGCCACCAGTGGAACAGAAATGACACACTTTTTAGGCAAATGGACATATTCCTGAATAAATTGAACGGGCCCAAAAGAATCAAGAATTATCATAAAATATGAATGTCATGACTTATATGAATAAGTCACAAACAATCAACAATCAGCTCAAGATGAGTGCCTGGATCACCTGATAAGGCAGGTGCATGATAAAATTAATACTTCTGGTGAAAAAATAACTTGTAGCCCTTTTTAAAGTAACAGCAAGTTGATCATAACTGAGGAAAATTCAGGAAGTAAACAGGTAAAAACCTGCAGGTGCAGAAATTTTGCTCATGGTCTCAAGCAGTTGATGCAGTTAAGATCAATTCTGCTAGAACAAACCGTGGGATTCTGTCCAGATAAAAGAACTGCTGCAGCCACTCCACGATAGGATCGGCCAGCACTCTGTAAGTGCTACAGCCTCCTCTAAATGCACACACACTTTCTGCAAACTGCAAATTCATCCGCACTTTTTTATTTAACTTAGTTCTCATGATTAATGAGAGTGCCATATTGGAGCTCAAATGCTGATAAAGGAGGTCACTCTGAATGAAAGATAGAAAATAAAGAATAAAAATGCAATTTTCTTCTTGTTCTGCTGATGTATTGCAATTATCAGAGACTTAAGACAGGTTAAGTGACTCCACATCTTGTCCCTGGACAAAGAATCCTCATTCATTCTCAATTCAGAAGCCATCGGCAGCTGTATTACATCACCAACAGCTCATTGATATCACTATAGATCAAGAGGGGCTGAGACGTGCCTCATGGCTATGTACACAGCTCAATTCAGTCAGGGATTGGGCATTAGCCTTAAGCAGAATGACAACTTAAAGTTAATGTTGATATATATTTACAATCTTTGGAAATGATCATACTGATTTCTATCATTTTGACAGACAAGAAGTTTTAGAGTAAGACAAATCAACTAATGCCACAAATCAAAATTTTATGTAAACTGTACTGATGTTTGTGCTGTTATTTACCCACCAAAAATGACATCACTTCCTGAATTACGATTTCATTAAAGAACTGTTTTTTGTTAGGTCAAGAAACATTACAAAAAACAAACAGAATGATATTTAAATGATAAAAGTGATATTTAAGACATCTTGTTATGAGCTGAAATCATATTGAAGAAATATTTTGCTTCCAACATTCAGTTAAATTCAAAACTAATAAGGATGTAGTAATATTAGTTCAAACTCACTGCTCAGTTGTTATTGTGGTGAAAGAAAAACATCTAATATGATAAGACATTAGGAAAACACTTCTTGGGCATCCTTACAGGTAGGGGCTCTTGAGTATTGCAAGGCCATGTAATGGATCACAACTCAGTTTGCCCTGGACATCATTTTAAAAAACACAGACATCAGTACAGACGTTATAGACAAAAAGCAAAGCAAAACAAAAGCTAAACATGCCACTTCATTACGTGGGTTTATAGCACCAAACGTAGTCACCCGTGTTAAATTCACAGCGCTGATCTCAGTTACGCACACCACAGACCTTCATTTGGGCACGTTTACGCATATATTGTTTAACCCCAGAGCGAATACGCCATATGCAATTCTCAATTTAAAGCCCAAAATCCCCTTTCTTACCTTCGTCGTGCATTTTCTGCAGACAAAAAGTCAGGTTTCTCCTCCAGCTTGGCATGTCAGATAACTAAGAGCAATGCGTTATGCGGAGCGAGTCAGAGACAGATAGTCAGATATTATATCAGATATTATAATGATGTATACGCCAATCCTGAGCTGGCGGAGATGTTTTGGTGATCAGGTGTACGGTGGACAGATCCTGTAGTGTTCATGCAGTGGTCCATGAGAGAGGAGCAGCTGTCACCCGGGCTCCAGATGAGGACGCGCACGGCGCAGCGGAGACCGGAGCGCAAATGACTCACGGAGTGTCACCGCCTTCACCAAAGTGCGTGAAGGACCAGGACACTCTTAGATGAATTCAATATGCCAAACCGAACTAATTAAGCCATATACCTTCTGTCCTGGATCAGTCATTTACCAACAAAGTATCAAGTGCTATCGGATGGCGATGCCACGGTACTTTGTATACAGGTAGGTATCGAGGACATCAGGGCTAGTTATCACACGCTACAAATAGGCTGTCAGTAAGGTTCAAAAGTCAATATTCTTGATTTCCATAGCAGTCGTTTTAAATGCTGTTTTTTAACATAAAAAGTTTTTTTTAAACAAACAAAATTAATATTGCAATATATTCATTACATTTTGTAGTAGCTGTTGCAAGTGAATGCAATAAAACTACACTGGGATACATTCGACCAACCATATAATAATGGTCAGGATCATTTTAAATGAAAGGCTGAACTGTTCCCAGGCTAAGGTTATTTTTTATGAATGTCAGGGGGCATGTTGTCACCTGTGTTTTGCGTTTAAATTTCAGAGTTTACAAACTGCAGTTTCTGTTAGGCACAGAATAATACCACATGCATTTACATGGTACTCCACGGTGCATTGTTATTTTCCTGGTATATGTCCAAATAAACCACTGTATTATGCCCATTTTGTAAGTGAAAAGACCTCAAGGCCCTTTGAAAAACATGCTTGTACACACACATATATATCTAAAAGCCATTTATTTTCTGTTCCATTAGGAACTTGTCATTGACGTTTCAGCAGAAGTGCAAACATCACGCAAGCGTTAGAATAATGTGTAACTCTGTGAAAATACACATTTCTCAGAACAATAAATCAGTACATTAATCTAAGTGACATTTCATTTGCGAGTGTTAAAGACTGGCACATGGAGGTTTTTTCATCATCCAGATGCAAATGTATAGCTAGAGCCCTAGAGAACATTGGCAGGCCTTCGTGTTGATCTCTTGAACCTTTCGGCAAATGTGCCAAGTCTTTAGCTGAGGGATCATTTCATGTGACAGTAATGGAAACAACTGCCATAGTGTGTTCACACTAGAAGTTTAGACGGCATGTTTCTTTGAGACATTTCAATGCAGGTGATGACTGTTTCTGTTGTTTTCTGGTGGTTCAAGTTTAAAACATTTTGACTTACAGCAACTCAGTTAAAGCTAGCATTGTCAAAACAACTGTTCGCAACCCATGTATTCTGATGTATTTCTTTCTTAAACAGGAGATTCGATTTATAAAAAACTTGGGCAGGACTTGGTTTTATCTATTGGAAAATGCATTGTATAAAGAAATTAGGGCTGTCCAAAACAGCCCCCTATAACCCTAAATAGTGTACACATTTGAAGGGACAGCCATTTTGTAGTAGTGTCAGAAATTATACAGACATTACTGAGTGCACTCATTTAATCCCATAATGTACCGCAGTAGTGAGTGTACAACCAATGTACACTTAGTGGGTAGCTGCTAAGTGGCGCCAACAGCCCTTCCGGCATACTCAAGTGTCCGTATTCGTCCGACATCAAATGACAAGACAGCAATTCTTGTGGTACTTTGATGTCATAAGATATATCTTCGGAGTAAAGTATTTTCAGAGGCATAGCAGTAAATTATAAAGACAAACATTTTTATGATCTTGCACTCTTGCACCATAAGGCCAGAAGCACATATTTGGAAAGTAAATATGGGAAGTATCTTGTAAAAATAACAGGGTAGTTTTTAGGAAATGTATACAAAACAGGTAGATAGTATAGAAAAGTTTATTCTTCAGTGGTTTTGCAGTTCTTGAAACATCTCCACAGTTGCCAATGTATTTGGAACAGCTTTCATTTAGTTTATTTTTACTAAATGCTCAGCATGTCACAACATTTTTCAACAAATTATTTCCCATCATAATTAACTTGTTAAGAGATATTTTTACAAACTATACAAATCGGCACAAACATCCAGTTTGGAAAGAACTTAAAAATAAAGACAACTCTGGCATCAAACAGAATATCATACTGGTTTTGCCAGCTGGAACCGTTTTGGCGTGAGTTGCACTTAAATTTTTTAAGAAAAGTCTTTGAGGGTAAGCCGATATCGCCCTTGGTAGTTTGAAGGTCCTTCACAATAGACATTTGGAGAATGGTGCCTAGTGAGAGAGGAAAGAAATGAGCTTCATTGCTCACTCTGCTGGGTGTCTGTGATAGAGGACACGGCCCCCTGGCCTTTGTTGACATCACTGATACAAGCCCACTGTCCATCCACAGATTCTTTCCAGAGGGTCACCTGTGGGCAGAAATGAAAAAGGAAGGTCAAGTAGCTCAACTTTTAGAGAATGTTTCATATGCAGCATCTTCCATTCAGCTATGAAAACTTAAAACAATGGTTCACCTAAAATTTAAACTTTTTGTTATATACTTACTATCAGGAGTTAAAGGCAGGGTAGGTGATTTTTTTCCCAGAAACATTTTTGCTATGCTGGTTGCAAGTCTCTTCACATTCTGACAGCAATCATATAAAATATATTTATATATATGTATATCTTCTGTGGAAGGCACAGGACCATCAAATGTCCAATCATTGCACTCAGTCTTAAAGCAATGATAGGTTGTCCTGCTTGCTTGTCATGCCATGTATGCGTTTATGTATTTGAGGAGGCGTGGCATTGGAGAGTGCTCTAAAGGGAGGGATCTTAGGCTTTCAAAGCCAGCTTGCTATTACTAGCCTCTCTAAAATTGCCCACTCTACCTTTAATGAAAAGCAAAGCTACACAACAAATACATTATGTTTCGTATGTAAAATAAGAGGCCTGTTAAGATGCTTAATTTGCCATAAACATTAGAAGAACACCCCATCTACCAGCTCCAGTGACTGCAAACCAATCCAAAGTCAATTTAAGTAGCATAAGATCTGTGCAAATATTAACAGTCAAAATAATGCCAGCTTCAGCATTCTGAAGCTCTTTTGAACCATCTTGTTAGGACTGTACTTAACCTGTGCTTATTTTGAAACCTTTCTGTATTATTTACCTGCCAGAGTGCATGCGGTTTATAAATGTATCAGGTAATGGCGCATTTGTCTGCGAATACATGACCCAAAGCTTGTCATTTTGAATAATTAGAAGGCACAGCATCTCACGAAAGCACAACAAACGAAATGCCAATGCTAAGGATGGATTCCCTAACGCCAGGGCAACTGCTAGGTGAAATAACCCCAGTCATTAATTCTTGAACTTAAAAGTGCTTTAATACCCAAGCTCTGTTAAATGAGTAATGGTGTTGGGTAAATTGCTGCTCTGCAGGGCTGTAAGCCACCCACAACCTCTCAGTAATCCTGTGAGATGAGAGCCAAAGACTGTCAGCTGAAGTTTCATGGTAAGTAGTCAATGAATCACAATGAATTTGTCAAAAAATATTCAAGGCCTTCACAGGTGGTCATCACTTCCTCTGACCTCAGAATTGTGAGAATCGTGGCCTAGCAGCCTGCACGTGGATCACTTTTAGCTGTAGTTCTCATGACAGTGACGAGAGTTTGAATCAGAAGAAAGTTTATCATATGAGGTTGGAACAACATACTTTGTTGTCACCGCCTGACACAGCCAGGATGTTTCCTGTGATGGACCAGCTCACATGCCACACCACATCGTTGAATTTGTGGAGGAGTTTGGCTGTCCAGGTGTTGCCTGATGGGTCATCACACGTCCAGATAAATACTCGACCATCCTGTCAGGGTTTCAAAAGGGAGTTTATAGCATGTTTTCCACTAAAACATCATTTTGAAAAACCTTAGGCCACCATAATGACCATATATAATTATTTCTTAATCTCTTATTAGAATACTCTAATTACACTTGACCGAAAGCAGAAACCAGCTCTCTTAAACCTAAATGGAACTTCTAATCTAATGACTTCAGGACAGTCTCCCTAAAAGAGTGCAAGATGTGCTTATTGTCAAGGGAGGTCACACTAAATATTGACTTTTGACTAAAGAGGTCACATATTTCTGTAAAAAGAAAATTTAACAGTGTACATTTTCATGTTTGTATTTAATAAAGGGGGTCTCCTTTATTAAAAAGGAGAAAAATACAGATTTATTTTTGAAACATTGAAACTTTGCTAAAATAACAAAGCTGGTGGTGGACTAAGACTTTTTTACTGTTTTTGTACTGTCTATAACATTTTGGCTGGGATTACCTGAGAGCAGCTGGCAATTGTGCTCGTGGGCAGACCAATGGAAGGAGCCCAGCCAACGTCTCTCACCCAATCACTGTGTGCCTCCAACTTCTGGTCCTCTTTCCATTGGCCATCCTCTTCTCTGTCAAGAACACACAAAATATATTTTACTTTTAAAAAAAAGTGTATGTGATATTAAGACATGACCTTTTTTGTATAAGATTAAATGCAATTTTCATACCTTAATTGTAAGATAAGTGTTTTTCTTCTTTTAAGTATGAATCTAATGAGGTTAAATGTATGTTCTAAACAACAAACAGTTTGCCAATGGGCTATGAAAAATAAAACCTGCTTTTTTGTATAACATATTTAATAATGTATAATGTAATTTCACACAGGGTTCTGATTTGTTTGGGGAGGTTCACTTAACCATATATTGGAGAAAAAATTGTATCCATAATGAGGATGTCCTCATTTGTAAAAACACTATAAAAATATAGTAAACAAAGTTTAAAATGTAAAAATGCAGAAAGTATTCTGTTAGGTTTAGAGTGTGGGTTAGAGTTAAGTCTATGGAATGTAGTATTTAGATAAGTAAACATATAAACGTGCAATTATCAAAGTTTTAATACATCTGTATAATAGTTACTCTTACTGTCTAACCCACAAGCATAGAAACTTTGTGCTTATGAGAATAAAACCACTGAGAACACAAACTGCAGATGAAGTGAGGCGTGTAAAGCTGACAGCAGGTGACCAAAGACAGTGAGTGCTGTAAAATAAGGGCTGCACTCACTTCCACAGCTTGACCAGATTGTCGCAGCCTCCAGACACAAATCTCTTGATGTAGTTGGGCTTCTGTCCTGATGGCTGCTCAATCAGACTCCCAGGGACAACAGCTGGGGCCCAACTCACTGCATTACAGCCAATCTGCCACAGACAAAAGACAGCATGTAACTTACAAGACGGCAAACTAATGAACACGTTCTGAACAAAACATGAGTCATGTATCACTCACTGTACAACTCACTGGTTGATAGTCTCAGCCTCAGGTCTATGACCCCAGTCTGTTCGATAAACTGCCTAAAGAATATTGCACACAAAACTGGAAAAGACTTTCTCAGCCTATAAAGCTCTAAACTGACTGACTTTAAAGCAAACACAATGACTAAGGGCACACCGGTTCTTTAGGTGTAAGTGGACAGTTCTTGGCTTTAGACTTTTTGCTCCAGAGTTAGGGGTTGTTTAAATGCCTGTCCCTCAGTGAATACTCACTGTGTGTGCGTTGTTGATCTTCTTAATATCCCAATGCCCGTCACCAGAACATGTTAACACTGAAATCGCACCATCAGAGCTGCCACACGCCAGAATCAAACCAAAGTCATATGGTCCCCAGCAAACAGAGTTCACTGCAGGAAAACAGAATAAGTGATTATCATCTACATCAGTGATTCTCAACCAGGGGCCGGGGACCACTAGGGGGCATCAGCAGACATCCAAGGAGTCCTCATGACAACTTAAACTCTAAAAATCAAGTTATTTCTTAGTGTTTGTTTATTCTTACAACAAATATACTTTTTTTTCTAATGATGCCAAGCTCTAGAATATTTTACTGGAAGAAAGAAATTGTGAGTGGGGACCCTTTGTGACAACGGAGGCCTCATTTAAGAACCACTGGTCTACATTACAAATACATTTGTGCATTCAGGGTTTAAACATTGAATCAGTACATGCATTCTCTCAGATTCAAACCCAAAACCTTGGTGTTGCTAGCACTAAGCTCTACCAGCTAGGCTACAGGAAAGCATTAACAGTTTCGTTTGCAGTTCTGTCTCACTATTGCAATGATTATGAAAACCAAATGTGTGAAGTTACCCGAGGAGTCATGGCCTGTGTATTCATACATCTTGTCCCAGGTGCCATTCTCCTCTTTCCAGATAATCACCTTCCTGTCATAGGAGCAGGACGCCAAAATGTTGCCGTACATGGGATGAGCCCAGGCCACCTGCCACACTGGACCTTCATGGCTGCCAAAAATGCCAGAAAATGTCAATGACATGACATTGTTTACATGAGAATGTTTACATGGACATTTAAAATTAAGCAAAAACCTTAGTATAATTTCAGATGGACTAAAATGTTTGCATGACATATTGAAAACATCTGATGGTTTTTATTTCTGTTTTCTGGGTGTTTACTCAAAATGCACCTGGCAACTTTAGCGGCTAAAGCTCAAACAAATCCTGCATTAGCAATTAGTGATGTTGTATATGCATATGTGTAAACACACACACACACACACACACACACACACACACACACACAAGCTGTAACCCAAAGACAGCAAAAGATAAAGACTAAAAACAGAGAACTCCACTGAGCATGGGCAGAACCAGTGTAATCACTCCATTTCAAGAAATGTAGGGGTGACCAGAGGCAATTTTAACACATCACACCACTTACCCCCTTAAATCAGCCACAAGAATCTGCCCTCCATTCTTAACATCAAAGATCTTGACAGAGCGATCAGAAGAGCAGGTGGCCAGTCTGGTGCCGTAGTAATCCATCTGAGCATCATGCTGAAGGCAGAATGAAGAACCACAGTTAGGATGGCGATGAAGATACAGATAGAGGCTGTATCATCAGATGCTACTGTGGATCTATCATTCAGAGGAATGTTATGTGAAAGGTAAATTCATTTGCTATTGGTACAGTGCAAGAATGACAGTATACTCACAATCATATCCTCATGTGAGGTGTCCACTGTATTAATGACAGACACCTGAAGAATACAAGACCAAACACATGCTGAATATCCGTCATTTGTCAATTTTATTGTACTTTTTCTAACTTACATACTGCTGAAGAAATGCTATACCATTATACCATATACTATACTGAATGCTTAGCATAATCATATATCATAGTATTTAAATGGGACGACAGTGTGACGTGGTTAAATATCCAACAAAAAATTAATTTATTACCATGTTACCGTAATAAATGTATTACTATTACCGTGTACCTGATATTACCAGTATGGGTATTCAAACACCCATAGCATTACCATTGTACATTTTGTTAGTGGATAGCTCTCTTAAAAACAATAATGAACACTCCATAAACATGGTAACACCATGGTACATTTCTGTATAGGCCTTTTTATAGTATAAAATCTTTATAATACAGACCTGATAATCTGATCAGATAATCCAAACCATTTAGCTATTTTGATCAGTGAGATTTCAGGATAAAAAGCATCTTAATTTGTATTTATCTTAAATTGTAGTCATTTACTGTAAAACAACAGAATGAAGTTTGTTTTGAATTCCGCATATGGACTACAAGGTTTAAAACGAAAATTGCCACTAAAGAATAAACAGTGAATAACGTAACACTCACCATTTTTTAATATTAATCCAAATATCTTCTTTGTTAAAGATACGCTAAAAAATGTCTATATTGCACCACTGATCTTTATTACTGCCGTTATTTTAGACGTGGCAGCTCTACCGCCGGTGCGAACCGTGTGTCTCACTAAACCCTCCGGATGGAAAGTGTGACCGTAGAAAAGGTTCCGATGTGTTTTTTTAATAAATAATAGATTTATATAAATTTATATAAATAATAATAAATAATGTTTTCTTTCTGTTTTTATTCGTTTACACTACAGCAAATGGTACATTACTATAAACAAACACAAATAAATAAATACATATATAAATAAATAAAATAAATATAAAAATCAAACAATAGAAATTAAATACAATTTACAAGTTACAAAAGATAACATATTTACAATACATTGTACAGCACATTTTACATTTTAACTTTTTTTTAAATGGCGCACAAGATGGCGACAAAGGCTGTTAAATTAATTTTGCTCATCTCTATAACTGTGTGTCAGATTTGCGTGTCCCCGTTTGTCCAGACAGGCGCTATGATCTCAAACTTTGTGCAATAACTTTTACATTGTCACTGTATTCGCGATCAAGATGTCGAATGTCACCTTTTACATTTCCACTTTATTGGAAATAATGACATCTAGTGACAAAACTTCAGGTAAGGCTTTTAACATATATTTTAACATATAACATATATGTGTTATATGTTTCAGACACATGACTAATGTTTATATACATTGATCAAAGGGCTCGCCTGTTTTGTTTATGTCATGTATGTTGTTATAACTCAAATAATGTTTGTTCGTTTTAGTAATTTATAATTACATTGGGAATACTGTAGTTACATTAATATTGAATGCTTTGTAATAAAAACTTAATGCATGTCAGGGATTTAACACACTTGAAGATACCAGTCTAACCAGTCTAAGGTTTGCTGGTCTTTGCTTGTTTTTTTTTTTGGTTTAGTTGCTGGTCTTCAGCCTGTCCAAGTGTTATAAGAACCTTCAAATAAAATACATGGTCCAAAATATGGTAGTTATTGAACATAATGGTACATGTCACCATCACCACACCTTTGTATACCACAACAATACTTTTGTAAAGGTGATTTATTTAACAATATCAGCTGGTTGTGTTATTTACACTTACTGTTAGATTTTACAAACACTGTCTTAACGTGTACTAATGTCAGGTATAGAAGATCACATCTCAGCTGGAGGCTTTAGATATTCTGCTGGACATGCTGGGTAGGTGAAGTCAATGTGGCTTCTGACAGAGTACAGAAGCAAAAAGTAGATCTTGAATTGATGGTCTCTTGTTAAAAAGACCAGCATATGTTGTGTTTTGGATGCTGATGCTGTAAGAAGGCTTCCTAACAGCTAGACCTTTAGGGTCAACCAGCATCAACCAGATTTTCCCAGCTAGACCAGCATGAAAATCAAGATCAGAATAAGTAGCTTATTCATAAGTGACTTTAACTGTAAGTATTTATATTGCATTTCAGTGCCCAAACATTTGAACAAAGTAGCTAACATTAGCGTAACAGAAAGATTATGTTACATTAAAATCGACACTAACATGTTTTGGAGTAAGAATATTGATCTGAAGGTCACCATCTGAAGAAGATTGTGCCCATGGTGGTGAGGTTTTGTAACATGGTGGGTGATGAACTAACGTGTGTTTTGCTTTTAGGCTTGAGGCTTTTGTTAGCAGGTAAAAATATTTTTGTATTAATTTATTTAATGTTTAAACAACATTATTTCAAACAGCATGTTTTGTCACTTTTGTACCCTTTTATTTTATTTATTGCATGTCAGATATAGAAATTATTAGGGTTTTTTTAAGATGTCCAAAGGAAATGTTTCCTCATCCAAACGATTACCAAGTTGTGTCTAAAAAAAATCATCTACGACCCCAATTACAACTATGATGCTGATGATGATCGAGATGATGTCATGGACGTCAAGGACAGGGAGGATGAAGATCAGGGTAATTTTTCCTTTATCACGCTGCAACTTTAGGGCGTCTCACCCTCATTAAAAGGAAACTGTGGTTACCCGTAACAACATCCTCTGTGGTGAAATGTCTGCCATGGGCATCTGAGGCAATCGTCAGCAGCCGCAGCGATCTTCTGGTGGACTTCTACAGATCTGTGAGTCCAGCCCTGCTGCCCCGCTCAATGAACGCAAGGAGAATGTTATGACTGATATCTTCTCAGGCTTCGTGGCGTTGCTGAGACAGACAAGGCACCCTCATGGTTCTGCTCTGGACACAGGAGCTAAAGAGGAACTGGCTGTCGCTCTGTTGAAGAAACAGGCATGTTTACATGTTTACAAAAAAAGTATAATGTTAGTTTAAGTTTACTTTTATTTCAATATATTTGTTGTTTTATTATTTTTAAAAGAATTATACTAAGCACACTTGAATAAATGTATTTTTTGGAAGGGCAGTGACCGATATTGAGCCCCACCTGCTGCATGTCTCCAATAAATATCTGTCTTCTGCTCGCACAAGTACCGACAATAGTAAAGGCCTTACACAGACAGCTGAAAGAGAAAAGCATGAGATGCAGGCAGGGCTGCTTCAGTCTTCTGACAGAGATGGCCAATGTGCTGCCAGGTCAACTAGCAGAGCACACACCAGCCCTCATTCCAGGTCAGATTAAGAGTTTTGTCAAACTATTTATATGCATCTTAATAATGGTATTCACAGATAGTCTGTAGCTAATGGCCATTAAGAATGTTCCCTGGGCTTCTGGTCTGTTCCACCATGAAAGCAGACTAAATGACTTTATATGGCTTTATATTTAAAGTCTAATGAAGCGTATGATACAATTGCTCTGTGTAATAAAAAGTATTGAAGAAAGCTGTCAAACCTTATGCAGAGATTAGCATATTCAAGTCTGGCATATTGTGACACATTTTGCTACATTTTTCTGTGTACTAACCATTTGGCAGGTATTTGCTCGGTTGTCACAGTTACTGAATTGACCCATGTTTTTTCCTGGTTAGCATTCTTTGAAACACCAGCTTGCAGTTGATCCGTGACCTTCTGACTTCTCTTTTCCCACATTTATACAATAAAACCCAAGTCAGGAAAGACCTTGTTCGAGAGGTACGAATTAGCATGAAACCTGTTCTAAAAGTAAAACATAAATACATTAAATTACTTATTTAAAGTATTTAGATCTTATTAAAATCAGTAATTACATGTTTACATCATTACTCAAGTTGAGATGGACACTAGTTGTGGAATGCATGACACTAGTATGGAATGCATGGACACTAGTTATGGATCTCAACTAAATGTGTGGTTATAGACACTGCAGTGGACATTTATAGTTTTGTGTAGAAAATTAAAACTTAAAACCAAGACTGGAATTTTTTCCAGTTGACAAATAAGCTGCAAAATGTGCATCTGTTAGACAAGTGGACCTCAACTTGTCACAACTTGTACACAAAATAATTTAAACCTTGCATAACTTTAACATATTATAAAAATAACCAAAAAACAAGTTATATATTGATTTTTAATTGTCTTAGCATCAAAATAAGCTAAAACAATGTTTCTTATTTTTAATTTTGACAAGAGACCCCTTTGAGGTAACAACAAAAATATGAGTCGGTACATAGCTGTGATTTTACTGTTTTCACTTTATTGAAAAGACAAGCCAAGATTATTCGTTTTCCTCGCTGCGGAGTCTGGCGTTGGGGTTTGTGACCTTAACTGCCAACTGAGCAGCCCTCTCCACAATAAGCTTCCTGTTCTTTGAGGATACGTTGTGGGCAATTTCTGCACAATGGCTCCTAGATGAAGAAAATGTAGGTTTAGCATGTTTTTTGTAAACAAAACATCTTTAACTGCAGTTAAAATGCAACGGTCATAAGTAAAATCTTTTGGTATTTTTTTTAAGATAAAATGTATATACATTCATGTAGTCAAACACCCCTGTTCTTAACAGGAGGCCCACACACAAGTGCTAACCACTTGTTGCAGATTATCTTCCACCGAGAGCTAGAGGTGGAATGGGTATTTCCTCTGCTACACTATCTCTCCAAGTTCAACACCTGACAGAATATGGTCAATTCAGCAGGTATGATCTTAGAGCTTAGCAAAGTTCTAGCTTCCCACCAAACAGCAACTACCAGTTAGATATGAAATGCAAAATCATAATAGAAACATGTTAAATTATGATACAATATACATATCCTACATACATATCCTGACATGTGACAAGGTATAGTATTAAACCATCATCAAACTTCACGCTCTTACTTGTTGCTCATCATTAGGACTTCAAGTTCTTTGACATTGTGAACCAGGAACTTTCTGAACCCAGAGGGCAGCATGTGTTTGGTCTTCTTATTACTTCCATAACCAATGTTAGGCATCAACATCTGACCCTTAAAGCGCCGTCGCACCCTGTTGTCAATACCTCTGGGCTTCCTCCAGTTTTTCTACAAAGAACGATAACATCAGATTTTAACAGCAGCCTCAAATAACTACCAGATATATAAGACTAACAGCTGCCAAAGAATGTTTTATTTTCAGACTGTACATTTTTTACATGCATTAAGTAAATAGATTCCTTCATCAGAAAACTTACAACTACAGAACAGAGTTTTTACTTATGTTTGACAGCTGTTTTTGATTGTTGTATAAGGTCTGTTGAACTTTTGAAGATGATATACACATATGTGCCAAAAATCCAAGTATAACTAGAATGTTTTTTTTACCTTGATCTTGACATAGCGGTCAGACTGATGTCTAATGAACTTCTTGGTCCTTTTCTTAACGATCTTAGGCTTCTTGAGCGGTCTGAGGGCTGGCATGGTGCCTGCAGAGCAAACATGCAAAAAAAAAAAAGAGACATCAAGTAAAATGAGTTACAGTGCAAGTTACTATAAAACATGTCTTGACTACAGTCTTTCATGTGAACAGTAAATTACTCTTGCCATCACATTTTGACATTCCCTAAGTACATCAGCAATGTCTGCAAACACTGAAAGACAATAAGCAATGAAAACAGCCCCAAAACGAGACGTCTTTACTAAATGACAGCTTATACTTTGAGTTTATAAACTCAAAGGTTAACATATTAATGAACAGATAATACATGTAACCAGTCCTGGAAACCAACACAAGCCAAACACACATCAACACCGTATTCAGTGCCCGCCAGCCTTACGCATCTATTTTTTACAGAACAAACTGACTTTGTTTCAAGTTAAGGCAAGTAATCTTGTATGCATGCGTTCATTTCTAATCCAATTTCTTATTTCTTCACACCAATGGCCGCCATACAGACCTTGTTTGCTATTTCATATTAATATCTAGTATTGTATCGCTCTGTGGGCCACCATATCGGCACATTAAAATACGATGAAGGGCAACACCACAGCACAAAACAGAAATGATTTGTTTTAATAAAAATACGAAAGGATGAAACGTGATTATAGCCGCGCTCACCGTTCGGTCTGTCTCGACCAAAGACAGTCCTGGGGAAGAGGAGGAAGTGACGCAGCGAAGGCCCGGAAATAATATCACAAAGGAAGTCGGTACCGCTCTGAAATATCTCCGTCCACTGTTGCCGAAAAGTTGCTGTCAGAAACATAACAGACATGGAATTATTTAATTTAATATATACATTTCTAATGTTTTCGACACGTGGAGTACAAAAACGTTATGTTTGTAGTTACTTAACATCTTAATAGTTAGCGATGAAAAATTATTCGTTTTTAATACGTTTTAATTCCTTTATTTTTTTGGTTATGCTGGTTGAAAGTCTCTTCACATTATCACGAAGTGGTATAAATATACTTATGTATTTCCTGTGGAAGGCGCAGGACAATGAAATGTTCATCTAATCATCTAATAATTTTAAGCATTTAGCCCAAAATTATTGCCTACACAACCTTTAAAGTTAGCTCTTCATTTGTTTATGATTAATCTATGATTATTTAGGGAATCCTATTGTAAAGTGTTACAGAGCAGAAGTGAAACTATTCTTAACCAGTGAAACTGTGAGTTTAAGGTGATAATTACATTTGCATTTGCAGGTGGAGTGATTCTGGTCTTCTCAGAATAGAGCAGCTGTGTCTCCAGTGACCGGGTTCAAATCCCAAGAGCTTTATTTCACATTTACTGCTAAACGCACCTGTTCTCAGATATTACAGTCCATCAAAACCAGCTGAAATAAGTCAAACTTCAGTAAATGACTTTTAATGAATGACTCAGTGATGCAACTGAACACAAATGTAACCTTGTTGAGAAGCTTTATTGAATGAAACGGCAATCGTAGCACATTGAAAGATCTCTCAGTGAGTGACACACTTACAGTATTGAGCTGCAAATCGTGATTTATGTGAATCTAGCTGGACAAAGGACAGTCAGATACAGCTCATCTTCACTAGAGAAACATCAGCACTTGCAGCTCTTAACAATGATTCTTGTGGAACGAGACTTCGTGAGGAGCTCCATCATGTGTTACTCTGCAGACAAACAGCTCTGTGTCTTCCCAGCGTGCTTTGCTGAGGGTCAGGACACTGCTGCTGCTGTAGCGGCCGTCCTGCTCACTCTCTTCACTGGTCAGAACCTCCTCGTTGACCTCTGACCCATCCAGCATCCAGCTCACCTGTGCCCCCTGTGGAGAGTAAGAGCTGAGCAGGCAGAGCAGTGCGGCTGAGTCTCCAGAGATCTGCAGAGAAGAGGGTGGCAGCAGAGATATGGATGGCTTTACTGTTAGACCAGCTGCAGGACACAAACACAAAGAACAAAAGGTCATGCTTCAGGACTCTTAATACTTTGTTTTTCGTCTTTCCCACCATTAGTTCACAGTTTCATCAAAGAAATGTGAGCTATGCAAGAAAATCATAATCCAATCACATTTCTATGTAGGGGTGGCTGACCCCTAATATGCCCCTAAAAACTTTTCTTTTACATTCAAGATTTTAGCTTCAAATTAAAATTAATATTTACAGGAAAGTGTACATCTTATGTCCTGTGACTGTCTATGACTTATTGTAAGATTTCATTTAAAGAATTTATAAAAATGTTACCAATTTAAGTGTGACAGATTGTTTTTTATAAATACAAATATTCCATTAATCTGTTACTTAAAATGAATATCTAGTAACAAATTAAAAACTGTAAAATGCTGTTAGATGAACTATAGCATCTTACAGTGCAGAATGTCAACCACCCACATATTCATGTATATACACATAATATACACAGTTATTTAATATGATCACTACACCTGATAAACCCTTACCAAACAAGACAGAACTTGAATAAACTGCCCTAAATTATGAAATTATTTACAGTTAAATTAAACATTTACCAACTAAATGTATTATTTTCCATTATTTTTATTTGTTTTGATCATTATATCTTTATAAGAATTAGTTTTCCATCTCTAATCAATATTTCGACCACCTATATTGTAAAGGAAAGCTTTAAAATGCTTTACTGAGTGAAAAGTTAATTTAGCATAATAAGAGTCTCTGTGTGTGTATAATCCATTTTGTCAGAAAGTCCACTAACAACATTGTCAATGAAAAATTATCATAGAAAATGATAAATTGTTTTTAAAACAAGTTTTAATTTAATTTTTAAAATGAGTTTGTACAAGAGTAAGACTTACTTCTTAGCACCACTTGGGTTCCTCTTCCAAAAGTGTACCACAGTGCTTCTTTCTAGTAAACAGTCATACAAAAACCTCCGTCACACTCAGATGAACATAAGCTTTAAGAGAAACAGCACTTAAAAACACTGAAATCATACAAACATCTGATCTGTTCCGTGGATGATTAAGGTATGTTTCCAAAATGTCACATACTCATGTGTCATGGCATTTTATAATCACATTAAAACACCATCACACACATCCAGTTTGAGCTTATAGTTCTTCTGTACTTCCCCTTAACTCACTGCAGGCTCAAATTAGACTCATAAATGCTATGGAGTCTGTTTGCATATTCATTGGATGCTTCATTGCTCTGAGAGTGTTTATAGTGCTGTGAGTTTAACACTTCATCACTGAGACACAAACAACAATCTTCATCAACATGACCATCATCTTCATCTGGATACTGACAGTGTTTGCTCAAGGTTTGTGGAGTACAAGTTTAATATTTGTTCATTTCTTGAAGTGTATTGTGAAACTGAATACGAGAAGTGTTTAATTAATTTTATTCTTGTGTTTCAGATTGTAAAGGACAGATTGCCGTCAATCAGAGTCCCCCAGTGATAACAGCTCAATCAGGATACACAGTTAATATAAACTGTAAAACCAGCAGAAATGTGTACAATTGGGGAGGGAAAGATTATTTTGCCTGGTACCTAAAGAAACCTGGAGAAGCTCAAAAACTCCTTATTTTTGATACAAACCGCTTACAATCAGGAACTCCATCTAGATTCAGTGGCAGTGGATCTGGAAGTGATTTCACTCTGACCATCAAAGGAGTCCAGACTGAAGACGCTGGACTGTATTACTGTCATAGCGCACACAGTGGTCCAACGTTTACACAGTAATAAAGGGTCGTACAAAAACTTCCTTCGGTAACAGGCACTGAACTGAAACACTGACAGATACTGCAGCTGCTCAAACGCATGCACTCAACAGTGCACAAACAAGATCAGAGTCCAGCACAATAAGATCATGTGTGTAACACAGGTGAATAGTGGGGTTTTGACTATGTAATCATACTCATTTTAGTCGATCTATGTTTACCGATTATACTTTTATGATACAGTATATGTGTGACTTCTGAGATGACCTTTGACCTCTTTCATCATGGAGGGCTCATTATCATTTCTACTTAGTGTGGTGCTGTTCTCTCTAATTTGCAATTTATTGTAACTATTTTACAGAGGTAATGACAAATGAAACTCAGATTTATTTAACTTTATAGAAGTTGTGCTTTATATGATTTCCTCAAGAATTAAATGAATTAATTTTGATTATTGAGTATTTATTGATATAATGTTTTTGCTTCATGTAGACTGAAGATGTTATATGTCAGACACATGCAGTAAATTTGGTTCAGGGGCAGCTCAGTGGGTCACACTGTTGCCTCACACCAAGAAGGTTCCTGGTTCCCTGGTAAGAAAAAAGATTATTTCTTACCTGGTTCCTAAGTCCCAGGTAAGCCAGGAGTTCTTTCTGTGTGGAGTTTGCGTTTTCTCCCTGTGGGCATGCTAAAATCACCTTGCCTGACTTGTGTGTAGATCAACTGTTTCCTACCATGAATATATCCTTAGATGCTGGAGTGCCGTACAACAATGAATATTAAACAGGATAATTTTTATAAACAGGAACTTTTATCCTGGAATAAGCAAAAACTACAAAAAAACTATGGTCAGTGCTTCACCATCCCAATATCTGTCCAGTCACATGTGTATCTACCAGTGAAGAGTCTCCATCCCTTGTTGCAGTTCATTAAGTTCATTTATCAGCTGTGTAAGTCTTAGAAGACTATCACACAAACTTTCTGTCTCATCACTTTACAGAGCAGAAGTGAAACTGTTCCAGTTCAGAGCCTTTAACCAGTGAAACTGTGAGTTTAAGGTGATAATTGCATTTGCATTTGCAGGTGGAGTGATTCTGGTCTTCTCAGAATAGAGCAGCTGTGTCTCCAGTGACCGGGTTCAAATCCCAAGAGCTTTATTTCACATTTACTGCTAAACGCACCTGTTCTCAGATATTACAGTCCATCAAAACCAGCTGAAATAAGTCAAACTTCAGTAAATGACTTTTAATGAATGACTCAGTGATGCAACTGAACACAAATGTAACCTTGTTGAGAAGCTTTATTGAATGAAACGGCAATCGTAGCACATTGAAAGATCTCTCAGTGAGTGACACTTTCAGTATTGAGCTGCAAATCGTGATTTATGTGAATCTAGCTGGACAAAAGACAGTCAGATACAGCTCATCTTCACTAGAGAAACATCAGCACTTGCAGCTCTTAACAATGATTCTTGCAGAACGAGACCTTGTGAGGAGCTCCATCATGTGTTACTCTGCAGACAAACAGCTCTGCGTGTTCCCAGAGTGTAAGAGTAAGGTAGAGCAGTGCGGCTGACTTCTCAGAGATCTGAATATACTTATGTATCATAAGTCTCTGTCCTTGCTTGTAGCTAGATAACCCCCATATAAAAACATCTATTTAAAAATTCTACTTTTATGATATTTGAAAAATTATATCTTGTAAATTGAGAAACTGAATAAAAATTGTGCATCATGCAGTATCTCATTCATGTGATGATAAGTCATGAAGGGCTTTTTGTTACGAAGATTATTGATTATTTTGACAAACAATGGAAATAAGAAAGAAATACAGAATTGAATTGAAAATTCTAAATACAAAGATCACTGTTTTTGCCACTATTCAAATGTCTTGTATATATTGATTTTGTGAACCCTTGTCCCATACCCAGACTTAAATCCAGTATAAAAACAAGAATTATTACATTGACTTTTACACTAAATTGAACTATTGAGTGTGTGAGAAGTGCGCATTTCACAATCACTTTAGCATCCGCTTGGGACAGCCCTGGGTTCTGAGTATTGTTCACAAGATTTATGAATAACAATTAATGGTGCTATTGGAACTTGTTATACATCATAATGAAAATGATTTTATCAGCACAGAGATCAATAAGCTTCTTTTACTTTATCAGTCTTTTAATTAACCTAGGTGTACACTACGTTCAAAAAATGTAAAACACGTGACAGAAATCTCATTAAAAATCTCTGAAACTGAAGATGCTTGATTAAATGTTTAAAATTATTTTGTAGATTATTTTGTATTTTGTTTTTAGAAATAAATTATTTGGACCAAATAATGAACAAAAAAGTAGTAAGCCAAGCATAGATTAGATCATCAATGCTGTTTATAAAGCATCTCAGGATGATGTGTCAAGTAAGTGGGTGATAAAATGGCAAGAGATCATTTCTCAAAGGGTGGCTACATTAAAGATGCGAAAATATAACAGTTTAATTTACTTTGTGTTAGATTAAAAGTCTCACTCACATCTTGCATTAATTATCTACATCTGGTAGTTAAGGCTCTCTTCCAGAGTTGAGGCCCTCTTTCAGGGTTAAGCTATGTATCTCTGTTATTTACTGTTATGTCTTCGTGTTTGGTAGTTCTTGGGATCTAAGGTATGTGAAGGTCATCACATACTCAAAATATAGATATTAATATGTATGACTTGTAAGATGAGTACCTACTAGGCAAATGGCCATATTAGGATTATTATTTGTTAACAGTTGATGAAATGCTCATCACACCCAATATTACATTTATGTTATTTTATAGTTTTGATAAGTTTACTATTCTAAAATGTAGACAAAATATAAATAATGAATGATTGTTTCAAAACTTTTAAACAGTAGTATATATAAGTTTGTAATTATGTAAAAACAACTATATTAAGTGCTTAATTATATATTAACAATACTATATTTATAAACTGAATAAACAAAATCTCAATGCAGTTTGTATTAGTTAGAATAGAGTTAACCTTGAACATTCACTTTAAATGTTTTAATTAAATTAAAGTCATTGAACGGGTAACACATACTAAGATTTGGCCCTGTATTAGCCACACTGCTGATAGAATGGATTATGTCTGCTGCTAGTGGCGACATTAAGAATGAACATTTTGACATATCTCAATAATTAGCGTTTTAATTAATGATAATTCCATTGCTGTTATAAGAACGAGTAGCATAACTTACAACAAATATCTTGTTATATTATTAATGATAAACGCAGTGCTTGCCGTTGTGACGTAAAACGTATCATTATGTAATAGAACCGAGAACCGACTCAGGTTGACCGACAGCTCGTTTCAACCAATAGCGTGCATCCTCGTAGTTACGTCATTCCAATCAGGAAGAGGTGGGCGTATACGAAGGGTTATTGCGGAATTGTGCTGTAGGATCGAATATAAAATCAGTTTTCTTTATTATTATATGTTGTTTTCATTGGTGCCGCAATGGTTTACCACTCGCTGGCATTACCCATGATCTGCTTCACCACGCTGTGGGGTTTGGTGGGAATAGTTGCCCCGTTTTTGGTACCGAAAGGACCGAACAGAGGGTGAGAAATGATGCTGAGCAGGGCCGAACCATTGATCCGTGTTAATGCATCCTTATGCTCATTCATTCTTTCATAATGTTTCCGTTTATATTATTTTATCTGCGTTGATTCATGATTGAAATGTTTTATAATTACAGCGTCATCATAACCAGTTTGGTGCTGACTGCGGTGTGTTGTTATTTATTGTGAGTATAAAACCCTCTGGAAGGATGTTGTACAAAAAATGTTAATGCATTTCTTAAATAGAAAATATATATTTTGAAGTTTACCATTTGAAATGATAAGGTATTTATCCACACATACATCATTCCTAAATGTCAATCTTTGATATAAGCTTATTTAATGTTTACTGTGGATATTGGTTCAGTGTGTGTTTGCTTTGCCTTCACTTGATACTATGATATCCTAAATATATGAAATCAATACTTTCTTATTCATTTCAATGTTTAATGTTGTGTTTGTACCAATGTGATAGCTGGTTAATGGCGATACTTGCTCAAACGAACCCTCTGTTTGGACCTCAGCTAAAGAATGAGACCATTTGGTATCTGCGCTACTTCTGGGAATAGATGGAGGTGAATTCATGCTCTCTTTTTAAGAAAAGCTTAATTTATTTGTTATATTTAGGATACAGTGCTGTTTACCATTATTGTACATGAACATTTCTCATTCTCATGTTTTACAGGAGTTACTTGCCAGTTCTAATTGGACTATATATTTCGGCAGACATTTTCCTTTAAATCAATATTGTGATTATTAAAATCCACAAAATAATAGTTAAAACTGCCCTGCTTACCTGCCTTTAAATATGATTAAGTGAGACTCCAAGGGGACAGTTATATGCATCCTGATATTGTTGTAATAATTTTAAAATCTTGAGACAAATTCAAGTTACAGAAGAGTTATGTAATTAAACATGTCTGAACACAATCATTGTAAAATTCTATGGGATATTATCATAAATATGTATAAAGAAATGTTATAGTGTTGTATTTGTGACATGCAGAGCATTTAAAAAATGCACCTGTTAAGTAAATGGTAATGTTAGTCATTTTTAGTCAGTTTTTGTACAATTGCCTCCACTTGAATCTGTGACATACTGTGACATATATACAAGTTTTCTTGTTATGACTTGTTTAAATGATTTATTTATTGTTTTTGTTTGTGTGATGTATACGTTAATATTTTTCATTGTATGTTTGACAGTTGTTGCATGTGTTAATGAAAGACTAAGAAAGTAAAACAAAAGTGAAAAAACCTACTAATGTTTTCCAGAAATACTATCTTTAGATTCAGGTAAATGTACAACATATATGCACAAATATAAACTGTAGAAGCCACACCCACTTCTGTAATCATTACTTGTATTATGAGAAATGTATTCTGTTAGATTATGTGAGGGTTATTTATTGTGAGTATAAAACCCTCTGGAAGGATGTTGTACAAAAAATGTTAATGCATTTCTTAAATAGAAAAATATATATTTTGAAGTTTACCATTTGAAATGATAAGGTATTTATCCACACTTCCATCATCCCTAAATGTCAATCTTTGATATAAGCTTATTTAATCTTTACTGTGGATATTGGTTCAGTGTGTGTTTGCTTTGCCTTCACTTGATACTTTGATACCCTAAATATATGAAATCAATACTTTCTTATTCATTTCAATGTTTAATGTTGTGTTTGTACCAATGTGATAGCTGGTTAATGGCGATACTTGCTCAAACGAACCCTCTGTTTGGACCTCAGCTAAAGAATGAGACCATTTGGTATCTGCGCTACTTCTGGGAATAGATGGAGGTGAATTCATGCTCTTTAAATATGATTAAGTGAGACTTCAAGGGGACAGTTATATGCATCCTGATATTGTTGTAATATTTTTAAAATCTTGAGACAAATTCAAGTTACAGAGGGTCATGTTTGTACTGTGGCATAATAATGATTGGTGATATCAGCATGTAGGGAATAAAATCTATTAGCAGCTCAAATACTTTAGTGCTAAGGTACCACTATTCTGCAAGAAGACGCAAGGTTTTCTGTCATTGTCCATCACCCATGTGATACAGCCCTCACAATATTGACTATATTTTCCTTATGTTGACTAAATGCTTATTTGGCATCAGTATTTTGCAAACAAGTCAGTTTCATTACAGTGTAAAATGAGAACCGGTGGATCACTAAAATTGGGAGGAGTTTACATTTATGCATTTGGCAGACACTTTTATCCAAAGCGACTTGCATTACATTTAAGTTATACATTTTGTCTGTGCATGTGTTCCCTGGGAATCGGACCCATGAGATTAGGAGGAGTTAAATGCAGCTTGATGCAAGTGTGTCCAGAACGGTCTGGAAACCTATTACTCACCTGAATTTTCTGATTTATTATTGATATTATTATTTTGACTGGCTAGCAACAGTTTTCTTTTAGCCAGCAGAATCAGAAGTTTGGATATTGCCTCCCTATGGAAAACGCTCCATGTGCCTCAGCATTCAGTGTGAAAATCAGCCGCTGTGGCTTTCCTCATGAATATTAATGACGTAATGAGACGTTCGGGTAGCTTGTCGAATGACAGACGCGATTTATAAACGATACCATAACATAATACATATTTATGAGCAAATTTTTCAACTGAATTTAATGTTTCAGTTTATTAACGGTACAAAGGTCTTACAAAACGGAGAAGCAACAATACAACTGATATAAATAAAACAGAAAATATTAAACAGAATGGTAACAAAAGGGTCATAGACGCTTAATTAACTCCACCCTAGGACTTGTAGTGTCGCTGCCAAGAACTAATGCGCATGCGCGCTACTGAATGTGGAGTATGTAGACTGAATGTGGTCATAAGTGAAGCACAGATGTTTGTCTTTTTCTATTACAGTAACACGCTGCTTTCTACAAACGCGATGCACACCGAGTTGTGACACTGTTTTTAATGTATAATTTTAAAACAGCCTGCGTAGAGATTGTGCAAGGCTATTTGGACTTTTGCTGCAACTAGGTACAGTATGCAAAACAAAAGAGTTTATTCTAAATAGCATATGCATTATATCTTTAAAATCTGTTCATTTTTAATAGGCAGCTTTATAGGCTATACAAACATATTTATGTAGTAGGTTTAATAAACAGAAACATATGTCTTATTTGTCCCAATATTGTTCTAGATTTTGATTTGAGATATTTGTTAATATTTAGTGTTGATTATTAACTGCAAGATATAGCATATACCAGAGTTCATTAATTCCCTTTTGCCATGTAGGCCTATATTTTTTCTTCAGAAAATTCAACTCCAGCAGCATGTTTTCAGTCGGAAATGTGAGTCTTTTATGCAGAAGATCAGCTGTTTTAACATGGAGAGGTGTGAGTCAGACAGCTGTGCAGAGGCTGGACATCAGTGGAGTTTACCCTCCTATTGCCACTCCATTCACTCTCAGTGAAGATGTGGACTATCAGAAACTCAATGACAATCTTAAGAAGTACCTTAAGAAGTAAGAAGTGGTAAGAATCTTAAGAAGTGGTAACACCTTTCAGAGGTGGGTTTGTTTGATCACATGGCATTAAAGGCCATCTTTTCTGTGAGCAAATTATAGGCACAACAGAGTGCGTTAGGGTTAAGGTTATGGAACTTTAAGAGCATTAAAATATGTGGCATGTTCACTGCAGTGTGCATTTTTCCTGACTCTGATCTGTTAATTATTGTGTTGACAATAGTTGACATATAAACCTCATGTTGCAGGTTAAAGTCCATCTTTACACTGTTTAGAGTGTGCCTCTGGATGTTTCATTATTTTAATGTAATTATATTTAATAATTAAAAAGACCCTATAATGTGGCTTGATGAGCACAGTCAATTTACTATTTTTCTTGCTTTGATGTTCAGGTCTTGTTGTTCAGGGCTCCAATGAAGAATATCCTTACCTGACACCCGAAGAGAGGGTTGAGGTGGTGAATAAAGTGAGACAGGCCCTGCCGAAAAACAAGTTAGTGATGGCTGGATCTGGCTGTGAACGTAAGTCTCTCTTGTATGTCTTGGCCTTGAGCAGTTTGCATTTAATTGTTCTAATTGTTTTAACTGTAATCTGATAATTAATGTTAATTGTAACGTTTTCCTCAATTCTCATCAGAGCTGCAGTGTTGATCTTGTGGTTCTGGACTTAATACATAACTGTGGACTGGGTCTCAGTTTGTCGACCATGTCTTTTGTGTCAGTGGTTCACTTTTTTTAATGTGGAATAACACATGCATGTTAATGCATGAGACCAATAATATTACCAATGAAGTTATGTTAACTTTAGATTGAAAACTGGCAGTGATGTCACTCTATTTAACAACAAAAACTTTATTGGAAAAAAAATCAAAACTGTAAAAGTAACATTTCATCTAAGAAAACTAATTAAACTATTTTGAATTGCAAAAGTACATAAGTATAAATGTTTATACAACATACATTTAAATTATAGAAAATGTTTTTTCGATTGTCTAAAAACGAATAAGTAAAAAGCTTAAAGGATTAAGCTTTTAAAGGATGATCATTCTGTCATTTATTCACCTTCATGTTGCTTCAAAGTCATAATTTATTTTTTGGAAATGTATGGAACACAAACGAAAATAATGACAATGTCAAGCTACAAAAATCACATAAAGTATCATAAATGTGGTTCAGTCACACAACAGCTCTGTGTAGGGAACAACAGAATTCAAATTGTTATTCAAATTTAAAGTACATGTGAGAAGGTTTGTTTACACAGCAGAGTGCTTCTCTGTGATCTCACAAATGTCAAACTAAAGGTGCTACTTACTTCAACCACTAGTGGTCACTGTGTATACACGTTATGTGTCTAAAATGAATGCTGCAATATTCTTACTGTTAACAATATTGTTACTGATTGATACTGATTGTTATTCAAAATGAACAGCCTGGTTGATTGACCCACAGGTCGTGGTCTGGATCTGGGCCTCAGTCTTTGTCTAGGTCTAGCAGGGTCTTATTTTAATTTAAATGAACACTGCCTATCTGCCGTACCTGATGTGATTAATACCATCAAACCATAATTGCTCTTTCAATTACTTTGTCTGGTCTTGTAGCCACCAAAGGCACGATTGAAATGAGCCAAAGAATGGCAAATGCGGGTGCTGACTGTGTGTTAGTGGTAACACCATGTTTTTACCGCGGTCGGATGGACAGCCGCGCTCTTATAAACCACTACACTCAGGTACTCATAAAATACTACCCATATGAGTTCTCTTTAATTTGACCCTATAAATTGTAGTCTGTATAATAAAATAAAATGATATATGTTACAGATAATAAAAAATGATTCTCTCCAGTGGGATAAGATGCAAACACTGACTAAACACTTCTAAATACACTGTTAATTTTTTGAAGGTGGCAGATTCCAGTTCAGTTCCAGTAGTTTTGTACAGTGTTCCAGCTAACACTGGTCTCGATCTGTCTGTGGACGCAGTCATTCAACTTTCCCAGCATCCAAATATCATCGGCCTCAAAGACAGTGGGGGAGATGTAAGCTTTTAAAATATATTATTATATTTGATCATTAAATTCACACATAAATCAAATCACATAATTTAATAAAATATTTATTTCTTGTATTATTTACTGACCGTTATGCCACTAATGCTGTAGGACTTTTGTTTCTCTGTAACACAGAAAATGAGATTTTTGGCAGAATGTTAGTGACTGAAATCCTCAGTCACTTTTATTGTATATGTAAGAGCAGGTCAACGTACATTCATAGAATTGTCACATTCATGTATTCTGTGTAACAGTAGTTATATGGTATTTAGAATAACATTAAGGTGAATGATGATAATTGTCAATTAATTCTAGGATTGTTTGTTGTTGGTCTGTTTTGAAAGTAATTAATTCCTCTTTTTAAAGTATATAATTTGTATATAATATATGCAGAGTCAGCTATATGCAAATCATATATTTAATTCTCCCGAAAAGTGTAAATGCTTTGTGGCACGTGAAAACTCTGCTCTGTTTATTTGAACATCCTGACATATAAACCAGTGGTGTGACTTTAGGACAGGCAAACTGTTAACAATGTCAGCTAGGGAGAGTGTTTAGCAAACCTGAACATTGTTATTTTCATAAATCTATTTGGTGATTCCAGCAGTGCAGAAATTACACATGTAATGTAATTCGTCTTCATGTTAACTGAAACAGACTCAGATCTACCTAAAAATTCTAGGGAATGAAGATTTTATGCAGTTCTCATGCTGTAGGGAGTCTGTTAATTTTTTACGAATGCCCACTTCTGTCTTTAATATTAACAACATTAAAGTTTGCCATTTAAAATAATAAGTGAACATTGACTCAAGTTACAATGTTAAACTGCATTCACAAGCTTAAGATCTTGTTATAACTATGCTGTATGTAATTGCTTATTCTCCTGTAATTACGGTCACAACAGATGTAAAAATATTGGATAATAAGGTTATTTCTATGTTATCACCATCAAACTTTCTTCTGTCACCTTCATTCACTTTGATATTTGATAATTGATTAAATCACAAGAATAGCTCTGATTGTGCACAAAACCAGACAGCAGGATTTCCAGGTGCTTGCAGGATCAGCTGGGTTCCTCATGGCTGCATATGCTGTAGGTGAGAATAAACTCAGACTATCTTTATATATATATGTGTGTGTGTGTGTGTGTGTGTGTGTGTGTGTGTGTGTGTGTGTGTGTGTGTGTGTGTGTGCTGTGTTTTACAAGGACACAAATATGAATATGACATGTAAATAATTGTAAACAATTTCCTGTGTCCTAAATCCAATGCCTTGTAAAAGAAAAGAATTTGTTTGCAAAAAAACATGCCAAAAGTTTTCTTTGAGAGTTAGGTTTAGGGGGTTGGTAAGGGGAAGAGGACAGAACATTTGATGAGCACAGTACAAAATTTATATCTATGTAATTATGTAAGTATGTGTGTATTTATATTTTTATGTATATATGTGTATCTTTTATTGATTTATTTATTTGCTTTGCATGACTGTAATAAGGATTTGTCATCTAGTAAGCAGGCTTATAATGCAGGCTATGCTACAGCGCATTTTTTCATCATGACAAGGTTTGAAAACTTGTTTGGAAACAGCACTACTGTTGATCAAATGTCAGCTTGTGGGAGAGCTTCTGGCAAGCCTGTCAATTAATCAGCACGATCAAATATCTGTCAGCTGCAAATACAGATAGTGTGGGGGCGGTGAGTTCTTTGGCCATTTTTATATGCATGGGTGGAGTCAGCCTGTCAGTCAAACTCAAGCAGTCTGTGGTTTGTCAGATATCAGATAAACTGCAGCTTCGAAATATTTTTCACATAGTCATTATAGGCCGAATCGTTCGTGTAAATGTCTAAGATATTCTACTAGTGTGAAATTTAAGGACTGATGTGTTTGTGGTAGGGGCCGTGGGAGGTGTATGCGCCCTGGCAAACGTCCTGGGTCAGCAGGTGTGTGAGCTGGCGCAGCTGTGTGTTTCCAGACGCTGGGACGAGGCCAGAGAGCTTCAGTGTCGTCTCATCGAACCCAACACAGCAGTGAGCATCACATCACCATGGCAACATAGCACATTTATACCACAGCTACATTTACTGTTATATAGGCATGATAAACACTGGAAGCAACCCTTCCCCCAAGGATCTGCTGTCAAACATGAGCTTTGCTTCAAAGGCCACAAGAAAGACATGGTGCAAATATGCTTTCGAAAAAACATAATTAATGTTAATTCAAAACATAATTAATCCTAATAAGTTTGCTTAGAATAAACAGACATCTTTACTTTGGATTATCCCTTTGATCTCCTTTAAATTTTGAGAATCTGATTCATTGGACCGTACTCATTAAAATACAATGTCCCCTTCCCCCTTTTTATATAGGTAACTCGGCAGTACAGTGTTCCAGCTTTGAAACAAGCAATGGAGTGGTTTGGATATCATGGCGGTGTGTGCCGGGCCCCTCTGCAGCCGTTATCACAGGCAGATTTAGAACAGCTTCGCATAAAATTCTCCTCCAATGGCTGGCTGTGAATGTTGGGCAGCATAATTCAAATGTTATCAAGGATCAAGGAATTTATGACTGTAGTTTTTATGTGATTCTTAATTCAGACTGCTGAATTAGTTATTGTTATTCACAAATATGATTAAAAATATATATACAACTCCTAAATATAGATAAATACATATTCTAAAATATAACTGCGTTTCCTAAAAGTTTAGTTTATTGGATGTTCAGTTTTTTCTGCTGTATTCTTGGTTAATGTAATAAATTTAATTCATGAATCTGTTTGATGGTTTGAAGTTCTTAAATGTCATGTGCGACCACAAGTGGGCGCTCTAAGCCTCCAAGATGAGTTTGCGTCTTAATACCTGTGATGGCTGTTAAAAGGATAAAAAGCATTGCTATATGAGTCATGCGGCGCCAAAGAATAGACTGTCGGGGTATGAGAAAATGAGAAAAAACATCTTTGCATCTTATGACTTATTGCTGGGAGCAAAATGACACGAAACTCTAGACGAAGAGCAGTCATTATGTTCTCTCTTTACCTCATTCTCGCTCTATTCAGAGTGCTGTCGCTTTGACATTACTGTTTTTCTCTGTGAAGTTCCTGTCTGACTGTCCTTGTTGGATTAACTCTTTATTTCTTTACGCGTCTCCACAACCATTTGTACGCTATGAATGGCCACCTTTGCGCAAAACGATGCCTTTCCCCTCGCAGTTTTCAATTTAGTGTTTATTAAGGGGACGTCCATTGAAGGTATTTGTATAACTCATTTGTCCTTTTCATCCTTTAGTTGTCTCTTGGGCTTTCAGATCTAGCTTGTCTCTACCATGAGGAGTTTCCTGATGCTGTGACACTTGAACATTAGTTTGCAAACAGAGGTGCAATAGAAAAAGAACAGATATAAAGAATACGTGGGTGTTCTTTATTAGATTGCTGTAAACCCAAAAGGTCTTCATTTATTTTTAGTTTTATACTCACATGAAGTAGAGATCTAAACCCCCAGGTAGAAATTACAAGACATTAACATAGAAGTTTTAAGGTTACCTAAATGTGCATCTTTAGCTACTTATTATACATTTATTTAAGCCTTATGAACACATTCCCAGAAAACAGGAAACATTTCCTTAACTTTTATTAGTGTTTTTAAAGACTATATAAATGTTAGGACTAACTGTTCTTGAAATAACATTCTTGTAACATTATTGATATTTGTTATATGTTTTTGTAATGTTAAGAGGAAACATTCTTAAAACAATGTTCTATAACCCCAAGCCCCATCCTCCAAAGAACATGCATGTCACATGACAATGTAAGCATGGCAGATGTAGTAGCCCCTCAAGGAAAACTGAACTGGAGAAAGCGCAATGGTTAACTTGTATCACATATGCCTATCAAAAGCCAATCGTATAATGTCTCTGAGATCAGGTGTTACAGGACAGTCAGACACCATTTGTGGATGCTAGAAATGAACAGAAAATGAATAGTGAATGCCACAAAATGAATCTTACCCGTTGCAGGTTTGTGACTTCATAAAACATGTATTTCACACTTAGTTCACTTCAGGATTGCTTAGTGTAAAACATTTTGAACATTATAGCAGACAGGTTGTGAATTGCATCTGCTCCATTGACATCCATCAAAGGCATGAAAACCGGCCTCCCCTTGCCAGTGTAATGCTGCGTTACGCTTTGTTTTGCTGACCTTGAGGACTCTTTCTATGAGGAAAATCTCTGGTGGTATGTTAGTATGTCCAGGAAGGTACTCATACTTCATACATGTGTGTCGGTTATTCAGCCTACGCAAAACTAAAAAAAAAATAATAATTTTTTTACATTTTCTAAAAAACAAAATTCCACTGAAAAAACGAAATTAGATATGACAATACCTCAGACAGACTGTCTTCTATACTTCTTCTGAAATTAAACATTAAATGTAATAATTAAAATAAATAAATGAAAAACATGCACAGTTTGGTCTTAATATATAAAAGTAATAATATTTACAATTAATATTTAACTCCAAAAATAAAATTGGTTATATACTTTCAGTGCCTGAACAAAGAATATATTTTATAACACACTTTGAATGTCATGTGAAGGCAGAACACATCTGAATATTTCAATATTTTGCCATGGCAACAGACCTATGCTTAGGAAACAGGCTAAACTGTTCGCATGCTGCAGCATCGTAAGGTGATACAAATTATGGCGCCTACAAACGTCCCTGTGTCAACAAAACAGGCGGATAGGTTAAAGTCCATTTTAAACACAAGCTGAAGCAAGTTTTGTGCTAATGGGAAGGTGTGAAAGGGGATAGCATATGAACTTAAAGGAAATTCTTACAAACAGAACTATTTTAATGGATCCATTCTCCTTATATGTAGAATCATAATTACACATGCCATTTCTAAAACAAAACTATTTCTTGGTAATGACTTTCTGTTGTATTTGCTTTTGTGTTAACCTAAAAGTACGTTCAATTTAAGAGAAAATTAGTTCTGATTGCAGCCCCTTAGAAATAACATGTTATTAAATTGCCTAATCAAACTTTGATGTATACTACTAAAATGTTTTGAAGGTACAGATGAATATAGAAGTTAAAAGCCTAGAAACGTACAAAGCGTCTTTCTGGTCTTTTTATTTAAAAAGTACTTTTAGTGACAGCCAAATGACTGTATCTTTATGTATGGTTCTGAAACTGTAGTCACAGCTGTTGACATTGGATTCACTGTGTGTCAAATGCACAAAAGCGCAGTCTATTGGGCAGCCATGTACTAGCAAATTCAGTCTCATTTGATGTTTATATTGTAAACCTGTCTATATTATGCATGTATGTACTGTTAAACCTCATCTTGACTGTCTTGTTTACTTTCAAAGAGTTAACATTTTAAGAGTAATTGTAATTTAAATGTACTTACAGAGTGTGCATGGCATATCAAAAGGAAAATGTAATTTAGAAGTACATATTCAACAGTAACTGTATTACTGGCAAGTAGTAGAAAATCGAATACATACTAATAGATAATATACAAACAGAATATATATCCTGCTGAACTACACCTTGACAACACCAAAAAACAAAGATCCTAAGATTCCACAATACGCTTACAGCACCTTTAGGTGAAACTTAAAAGAAATCTGGTTGATTCCTGTCAGCTTCAGTTATTTATTCGAGACTGCTCTGCTTGCTGTGACTTAAGTACTTTGCAAGTATATCAACCAAAGAATTCTGTATTAGACATTAAATGATTAACAAATTAAATCAATTAGCTGATGCTCTTTCCAGTGACTTTGATAAAACAGTTATTACAGGGACAGTATCTGTTAGGCAACCTGGGGTTAAGAGCCTTAATCAACAATAGCACAATAGTCCATGGACCACACTTGGGGAGTTTAAACCTACAACCTTTAATTTACCACCTTATTTGCTGTATTACATACCACCAATCATCAGCTGTTGGTTTCAGGCATAACCACAGGGGTCTATAATACCTGCAAAAATCTGTTCCCTAACTCAACCAAATCTAAACCAGTCTAAAGACTCCCTCTTTTTCCACTTCATTCACACTGGAATCCCATAAGGTTCTGTATTTGGCACCTGGCTATTTTATTTCATTGTTGTCCAATTGTAATGTTTCCCAAGAAACTGTTTTACTAATTACACTCTACTGTGCAATTTTGTTTCAAGCTTTGAAATCTCAGAAAAGATCTAGGAATGCCTCACTGATTGTCAACCTGGTTGATTACTTAGCACAAGGCTGACATGCAATTTGCACCCACAGAACTCCACAGATAATACTTTGATTATGCTTATAGGTATTAATAAGACTGTAGTTTTCTTGCCTCCATTTAACACAGATTTAATTACATTTAATACCATTCTACAAAATTCTGCATATTTTCTTTAAAAAACAATGTAGAAATGCTAAATAAAAAAATATGTTTAACATGTTTATCACCTCTAGTTCAATTTGAAGCTTATTCAGTGACATCACTTATCTTGGCAAGGTATTAAAATCCAAATCTAACAGAAGGTGTAAGACATACAGTAATACATTCTGAATTTGAATGTCATTTGATAACTGTGTATCATTATGATTAGGAATGGTTGAAAATTAATAAAATGACCCCATCCTTCTTTCTATCATGTTAAATATTTGTTGGTCACAGTATGCAAAAACTACAGCTGTGTTTGTGGCTCAGTTTGCAGACCGTTAAGTTGGTTTTGTGTACACAATAATCTTGTAAGAGTTGACTTCCATTGACACTTCTGGATGAGGACAGATGCAGTTACAAAAGGTTGGATTTCAACAATGCCAAGGTAATAGGGGTATCTCCCTATCTACTACAGTAGATTAACTACCAAGATACTGATACTTAGATCTGTAGATAGAAGTCTAAACCTGCAAAAAGGATTATGTTCAGGCATTGCAAACAAGACACTTGTAGCTACACTAAATAACCTGTTAAAATAAATGAATTACATTTTTTATGTTACATTTTTAGCCAATCAGGTCCCCACACAACAAAATAGTAGATTCCACCTGATCCTTAATGAAAGCTTGCAAACAACACAGCAATCCTTAAGCTTTCATGTGTGTGGATTTAAGATTGGAGGGAGGGGGGGGATATTGCTTTTTTGCCAGCTAATGGTTTACTAAATTTGGCTCTCCATCTGTTGGCTCTTACAGAGCTACCTATTCCCTAATCTAGATAGAGGTTCTTAGCTAGGAGATTTTGTAGGGGAGTGGAGAAAAGGGTATAACCTTTGCTTATAGACAACATTCTTGTTTGCTTTTTTGTACGATAATATGTTTAAGACATGTGTAAAATCTGTAAAGTAAATACAGAAACACATTCAGTTCTCATAAGTTCTAAGTTTTCCAAAAACTTTGTGAGGATTATATGATTAACACAATTACATACTTGCATATACAGTAATTTATGTAGTGCACAGAACATTTAACCAATGACAGAAAAACACTTTGTAACAAATTTATATAGCAAATTTGTTACAATTATAATCTTTGGTTACCTATATTAGGAAAATTCTAAACCTACATAAGGAGTTTTCTAAACACAGTCTGTGCTATGCTTATCATTTTGCATCAAACCAATAACAAGTGACAGTTGCCGGATAATTAGGATTTACTGTAGCTAAGTTTGTGCAGATTTTGTGTCAATCAGTGGCTTTGATGCTCAACAAGATTTTGCAAATGACCCAATTATTTTGAAGTGCACACTGTTGGGTGTATTTTTTACTCACAGAACCTGTCAACATCACAAGCATCAGTGTGTACATTTGCTTAACTTTGAAAAGGGTTCTTTGGCAAAAGTGGTTCTTTATTTAAAATGGTATCAATGGCATGATTTAAAAATTCCTACAAATTAATATCTTAGATTGCACATTAACAATATATTGTATACAGAGTCCGTATTTAGAGCAGCTATTTCCCACTGCATCCATTTACATTCAGAAACATTAAATTAATATTTGTTTATTTCATAATTTATTTATTTGTTAGTTCTGTGTAGCTTTATTAATAAATACAAAAGCAAGTGCAATTATTCCATCAAGACAATCCAGGGTTTTATTGTAGCTATAAGCAGTGCAGACACTAAGGCCTGTGTTTCTTTTATTACATTTTAAGTTAATAAGATTCCTGCTTTTTCAGTTCTGATTGTTCTAACTCACACTTTCGCTGGAATATATTTGCAAGTGTTTGCATTCATGTTGTGGAACTGTAAGAATCTGGCATTTTGTCTTTGATATTTACATTGTGGTATATGTTCTATCATACTGGCACTGTTTAATCAGGTATCCAGACCACAGAGAATGTGCGTCATTCTTTGTTAAAATATTTGGCGATAATTATGGCTGTGCAGCTGCCAAGTTATTCTTCTAGGTGACTATTTTTATTCATGATTTACTGATTGTATTGCATTTGTGTTATATGAGCAGGTTCAGTGTTTCCACCAAAATTCTGTTATTACAGTTAGGCATGCCCCCAACCCCAGCTTGTTGAATTTGTATCTAAATATACATTGTTTAGTCAGTAAGTGAGTCAAAAGTTCATTCAGCAACCAAGAATCACTATGATTTAGGGAGTAACTTTTGATTATTTCAAACTGATAACTTGATCATCTTTTTGACTGATTCGGTAAAATAATTGATTAATAAAAGTCATCTATTTGTGAGTCAGACTACACGGGTCACGCTTTTGAGTGCATCTAGCAAGAACAATACACTCGTCATAAACGTATTACCTATTTATTATCTATTTGTATTATTCCATGGAAACCCTTGTTTATTTCTTAATAATTCTTAATCTTAATTCAATACATGCAAACTCAAAACTCAGGTAAAATATAATTTCTTCTACCATCACACTGTAGATCCAGTAGCAACGCAGCATAGGACAGCAATCAATGTTTATTAAACACAAAGTTGCATAAAGTACACAATCCTTTATATAAATTGCATATTACTGGTACATAATCCGTTTGTATTGGCCCCATAACACACTTATTGTGCTCACAATTTCCCATGAAATACTGTCTGTGAAGCCCCTCCCCCACTGTGTTGGTATTTGAACATCAGATTATCCCTAAATGCTTTGAGCAGTGCATGAGACCAGGCTAAAGAATGAATTAGGCAGAGAGAAGAGTTAAGAATGTAGGGCTTGTGTGCAAGACATCTGGGGTTTAAATGGTCATTTTATGTACATTTCAAATGTGTAGTAATTTCATACCAAAGGTCATACAGGCAGTGACGTTCATTAAAAAGACACTGAACCAATCAACAGGTCAGTTTGGTCTCCATGGGAACACATTAGAACAAATCAATTTACTGCATTGTTCTTTATAAATACGCAACAAAACTGTTTCAGTTTACCATACCATTATCAAAATAGGGTATTCAGATCACATGTGAGTGACTGCTTTGTGTTTCACCATGGGACTGATGCCTTTTTGTTTATACCATACTGCAAAGAAGACCTTGAGGGTATGGAGCCCTGGTACATACAGCGCCTCTGTTTGTGATTATAGTGTGTTTCTAAAGACGCCTGGAGAAGATTCTCTGAAACACATTCATTTTGTCTCACTTTAGTGTTGTCAGCAGAGACTTGGAATTAAATTTAGAATATAGTGGAGAGCTTTTGTTTATTTTGCAACTGGTTGAATAAAATATATATTTTTTTCAACTATTCTGATTTAAGAAGAAATTTCTATTCTATTTCTATTCTGATTTTTTCATTTATTTGCAGGTTAATGTAAATTAAATTCACATTGCACCATATAAATACTTGTGTTATTTCTATTCCAAGGATATTCGATTATGTAAACTACACACACATGCACAAAGAAAGAAATCACGTGAAATAGAGAAGAGTTCATCCAAATCTAATTATTGGCAAATATTTGGCTACTATGACTGGGAAATTCATTTTTAATTGTTTATTTATGTATGTTTGTTCATAATAGCACTACTTTGTAACATGTAGAATGAAAATGCACAATAGTGTCTTTTATACATCAATGTTGTTGATCAATACCGGCTGCATTGTAATGCAAGACCTTGTAATTGTGTTACAGGTAATTGAGTCACCAGTGTCTGAAGGTTTAGTGCATCAACATCTTTTATAGTGCCCTAATTTGTGTTCATTATATAGTGATTCACGACATAGGGAGCTAGGAAACAAGATGCGATGCATTCTTTGTAGGCATACAGCTTCTATTTTCTTAAATGAAGACCTACATTTTAAAAAGTTTCAATAATAACACAATAACACAATTTTAATAACACAATTAAAAAAACACAATTTTAGCCTTTTTTCCAGGACAGTCCAGCTAATGTCTGTTATGCTAAATACAGCCTTTGGTTTCATAGAATAACAAATATCTGATGTCTAAGTAACACCTGATTGACTGAGTAGTTGCAAGCCATTGATTCTGGTTGACCTTTCTTTATCTGAAGTAAACAAATTCACACTCTGGGTAATTAGATTGAATGTTAAGGTATGATAATTGTTTTTATGAATTAAACATCACGTGTGGATTTTGCATGACTTTGCAGAATGTTATTGAATTTAATGCTCTTATTCCATAATTTTCGAATAAAGGAATAACACAATATAATAAGAAAAATATTATTAATAAAATAATAATAAAATATTAATATCATATATGTGATAATATTTAAATATTAACACTGTGCTGTGTGTATACAATAAAATAATTTATTCTATATACAAAAACAGTATATACATATACAGTAGACATAAACAATATATACCCAATAGATAATCATATATAATATGCTGTTCGATCACTGGACTTCCTTCCCTAAGCTTTCCTTCTGTGCCTTATGTTTTACTTTGTTTAGTTATTTGAGGCTTTTCTATTAAATGAATGATTCGTCGGGCGTGATCTTCACATTTGGAAACAATAGACTACAGATAACTGAAGCGCTTCGGTATAGGCTGAATAATAATTAATAATTTGGGAAAATAGAAAAGTGCCGCAGAAGCGAAGACCCCCACACTCCTGCCCTGCCCACAAAGAGAGGGATGGGTGCTGATGACGTCGCCGATGGGAAGCTCCCAGTAGAAGGTGCGCGCCCGCGGGAGGGGCCGATAGAAAATGGCGAGTCTGTGCAGAAGGCAGCAATGTACGATCGAGAGGCGCGGCTTTCGGCAGGAACTTGACTCGTGGCGGCATAAGCTCATTCACTGTGTAGGTAAGCTCGTTTAACCTAACACGCAGAAAGGTCTGGTAATGGCTCTAATGTTAATTCTGCGTCTATATTTGGCGTAGAGGGGCCGGTGAAATCAACTGCCTTTCGCAGCGAGCGAAGCGGCTTTTTTGTCTCGTAACGATTTTTTTCATATAGTCGCTCACCGCCCGCTGGACCTCATCAAAAATCGCAGTTATGAGTTTAATTACGCGGGCGTTATTTTGACGAATATTGTGCGTCAAATGCACGCTTGGGTCTTAAGTCTAATGTGTGACAGTTCGTGTTTTTGCCCCACGTAATTCCTTTAAGTTCATTTTTTTAGGAAATTTTGGGCGATGTTTATTTATTGTAAGCAGGGCGTGTTACGTGTACAGAGGGAATTGTGCATCGGCCAATCAAACGCGTTCGTTTTGCCCGTGTGCGCGCTCCCTGTTTTATTGTAGGCTACTGTATTATTTGGGGTTGGGGGAGGGCTGTGCGCGTCCCCGCCCCGCTGTCAAGCTGGTGTGTTACTGTGCGCGTTCTCTTCCCTTAAATGATCGGCGCTGGGGGAGCGCGCATTGCTGCAATGGGGAAATGTCAGAAAATAATTTTGTATTTTAGGGGAAGGTGGGGGTTGACAAAGAAAATGACACTGCGCATATTGGTCAGTTGTTATGGCGGCGTTGGCAAGCCAGGATCTTGTTACATTGATCACTTTATATATATATGTCTTCATATTAAGATTTTGCGGAACATTTGCGCTGATATTTCAGTCTGTTTGATTTATTCGTTAATCGATCGCTCGCTTTAAAGCAATAAGACCGGTTCAAAAACCAGTCGTCAATTGTCGAGCAAATAACACAACAATCTTGGTTGAAATACGTCTAAACGTCTCACAAGTCTCATTTTATTTGTTATTTACTAGTTTTGTCCCTAAAATCTTCCAAAAACGGTCGGTGTCTTGCCCCTCCCCTGTTAAATCTAAAATTTCATTAGCTTAGTTCAATCCCTTTAAATCGCCGTATCTGATGTTATCGGGAGATTATCTGTCGCGTCTTAACCCTGAGGTTTTGTACTTTTCAACTCTAGATTTGTTGTAATCTCCCTTTTAATGTCAGGCAGAAAACCCTTGGCTTTTGGCATCTGTTAACTGCAGCTTTTGTGTAGGCTAAATGTTAGTCACTCTTTCTATGGACCACAACAGTATAGTTCAAAAATAGCCAGAACGTCTTTCTAGTGCTGAATTAATGTTGCTTATGATATAGAGTTTGTGGCATAAAAAGTGGCATAAAAATAGGAATTACGAGGGACAGTAAATCTTATACCCTTGGTCTTCTGTTTGATTAACATGTATTTTAATGTTCTGTTTATGTCATGCATAATACTCTTTTACTTTACCATGACAAGGATTGTTTTCATTGTCGATATGATATACGTCACTGATACCTGCCCTTTTGTAATTTTGTAATCCCCTTTTACTATGAGGAATGTATGAGGAATCTGTATCAAAGGCCAGTTTCAGGAAGTAAGGCTGTAGTGGTGTTGGGTGTAATAATATTGGATTCCCTGCTCTGTTCTGTATATATGTATATGTATGTGTATATGTGTGTATATATATATATATATATATATATATATATATATATATATATATATATATATATATATATATATATATATATATATAGACATTGGATATTGGATTTGTTTCTTATTGTATCTAGGGCTCTGCAGATATTCTTATAATGCATTTATTGCATTATAAGAGATTAGCTCTAAATGTGTTTTGAAGAAAAGGCTACATAATTTGCGATTGGTCTGTTAAAAGTTTGCAGTGAATTTGCAATGTGAGCTATGCTTTATCACGTATGAATAAAACACCTAATGTGACTTTTAATGTGAAAAAGCAAAGAAGTCAATAATCTCTTAACTTCTAGAAAAATGTAGAAGATAACTGAAATGGTAGCGATATGTAAAAGTTGTTTCACACCATCAAGACAAGATTTAACTTTCTTGCTCTGTTGATAACACTCATAAATCATTTCCTTAAACTTTTTCAAGGGTCAAAGTTCCAAAATCTGAACTCCACATTCTCCTGCATGCCAGTGTTGAGTTAACTAACTTGCAGTGCTTAGAAAAAAGAATCTGTCTGCAATCCAGTTGAACTCATTTGATGAAACATATTTGTAATATTTTATGTTTTCATTTGCTTTAAGTTTGTAGTTTTAAAACTGAATTGAATGAACTATTGTTTACACAGACTTATGTATACTACAGCTGGCCTAGCTTTGCCTGCTCAAAGCAGAAATCTACAGTTAAAGTTTTTTGGAAATCTGTATGTCTGTCTATTTATCAAAATTTTTATTTATTTAGACTGATGTATGTGGATCCTTTATTTTCGTAAATAACTGCTGACATGCCAGTGTTGTAATAGCCCAGCTGTTTTCTTGAAATTAGCTAAATTTTATTTGCCGCAAATTTGTTTTGTTTATACCCATGAAAACTGCTTATATCTATATATGGGCCTGACACTCCTGTGCCGAACCTAAGGTCAGATGGTTTGGCTCTCTCAGCTCGTTGATTTCTTTCTGTGTAGATTTGTCACCACACATTTGGTGTCATGCATGAGAGAGTCACACATTCAAACAAAACTGAAGGTCAGAGCTGCTTGCTGTGAGAACTATTACCATCAGGAAAAATGTCACTTTTTATTTCTATCGGCAGTCTTCATCTGCCTCCCCCTCTCTCATCGAAAGCTTCCTTATGCATCTTCTTTTTTCTCCTTTCATCACAGATCAGCAACAATCTTAGAATCAGTTATGTCCCTTGAAACCTCTTTCTTAAATATAGTACTGTTTTGGAATTGCCTTTGACATATAGCACATTTTATACAGCAGTCAATGCAGTATTTCAATGCAGCAGTCACCAGTTACTGCCTGGCCAAGATATCCTTGTCCTTTTAAGTTCCTGAGCTCTTCCCAAAATGATTATGGAATTATATTAGCACCCTTTTGCCTCTTGTGGTTTGAGAATGTTTCGGCAGAAATTGAGAGTGACTTTAAAACATTTCCAGCAGCTCTTGAACATCCACCCCCAAATGAAGAGGTTGTTAAAGAAGCGTCTGGAGCTATTTGACGACAGCTTCAAGCAGATTTAATTGGCATGTAGGCTGCATGAAGGTGCATTGATTCAAGATGCTTTTTGACCACTGCGGAAAAATCATGATAAAAAAATCAGCTGAATTGCATATGGATCTTTTCTCTGTTCAAAGCGTGAGATGCCGACTTGTTGCGAAGGGGAAAAATATCTAAACATTTTCATTAATAATTAATTTGTTTAATGATGAAATAAATGTGTTTTGCATTTATTTTTGATGTTGTGTAGATGCGGCATCAAATGCATTTTACTTTCTATTTTGCATTAAATATTAAACAATTAGCAGGAACAGAGTTTTGTTTGAGAGATTTCTGATAAAGTGTTATTAATAATGGTGTCAGTGTCTTAAAGTGTCTCTGCAGGGAACTAATTTGTGCTTTTCACACACACACACACACATGCACACATGCACACAAAAAACGTATTGATTCTTTCTAGTGATTAATCCTCTAAAGTTTAATCCTGTCTTATACATACACCATATAAACTACTTTAAAGTACTAGTGCTGTACTCCCACAGATATAATGCTATTGGTTTCTGCCAGATTTCACTCAAAGTCAGAGTTAAGAGCTCTGCAGCATTTAAATATGTCAGCCTTGTGTGCCTAAATATTCTGACATCAGGGAAGTCTGTCATAGTCATTCCCTAAAGCCCCAGAAATTCCCATTCTGTCAGAGGGCATCTAGATTAAATTTGCAGTTCCTCCTAGTTCTAACTTTCAGATTGAACTCATCATTTAATGTAAATCCTGTTCAGTATTTTTGGGCCATGTAGCCGAGGTGGGAATCAGCAATGAGCATGGAGATATGATATTAAATTAATATTTCTGGGTCATGGCACATGTTTGTTTAATTGTTTCTAAATGTGATAGTCTGTGTTAGATCTCTGTGCTTTGTGCAATTATATTTTTAACATGTTTTGAGTCCGATTTGGTCTGATAGAAATAATTAGCTGTTGACCAAATGCTACAGTATGTTTTGCTTTCTCAAAGACTTGAGAATTTTGATAATTTTCCTAAAACACTAGGATAAAAATGTTTTAAAAATATTCCTGGCATGAGGATATTGATACAAAATTGTGAGGTAAAATATGGCCATACTGAAATTCCCCAACCACCTTTAGTACCACCCACCCTATTTTTTAAACATTGCTTACAAATGAAATTTAATGTGAAAGTAAACTTTATTTTTACATAAGAAGCATGTGAAAGAATACATTGATTTAAAAGATAACTATTTAATTGTTGTTATATTCGTTACAATAATTTCAGTTTTCAAAGAATAACACATTTTGTCTTTAAACTGCCAGATGATTCTACACAAGAGAGACCAATGACTTACAAAAGAGAACTGTTTGTTGCATTTTGCAAAATGCTACTTGCTCATTTTACCTTTCCATATTACTGTGCTGCAGTTCACTTTAGTCTAGCTAAATTAATCCCTGTAAATCCAAATGTGTCAAGATCTGCCATATGGTTTCACATGTTTTTTGTCTTCCTCTCATGTGACACTGTGACGCTCTGGTTTGTTGCCATTAAACCCCCAAACATTCGCCATGTCCGATATGAGCTCAGATTATGCGCTCAATGCGGGATGCCCTGAAAGCTGCCTGCCAGGGGATTTTGAAGGAATTTGGGCTTTTAATGAAGCTTAATACTGAAATGGTTTTCAAGGAAATGTTGGAGTGCTGGTGCTGTCAATGTTTTCAGTGTAGATCTGTGGCTGATTTATTTTAAACTTACAGCTTAGCCTTTTTTGGTTTTATAGTGATACAATTTCCACACACCTTAAAAAATGTTTTTCACTTTTTCGTAGTTTTACAGCTGAGATTTTGTTGTTGTCTTGTGTAAAAAAGCTTGAAATCAGACTTATGTTTTACACAATGATGTGTGCAAACACTAAGACGTAGCATGGCTTTTGTTACGTTTTTACTTATTAGAATTAGGCTATATTACACACATGCAACATTATTATTTGAAAGTTTTGTTTTTTGTGGTCAGAAAATATTTAACACCCTTTATAACATTTTAATGTAATTTCAGTAAATTAATCTTCCCTGCACCTTTAGTTAAAATCTAATTCAACAGTCATGAATGGACAGCTTTGTCTTTAAACTAAGTAAATGTGAAGTCTTTTTGCAGTCGTATAATGGTGTCCATATGATTGTGGAATATAATTTTGCGGTTATTGTTGTATAGTGTAATGTATTTGTGTCTATACGGTTGATCATATATGCTGTATGTTTATGTGTTTCATCACTTCTTGCCAACATCACAGTTCTAGATCCATATGGATCCCACCATGTGAATGATTCCTTTTGTGTGAGAATCCATGTGAAAATCATGTGATAAGAAGAGCAGCCCCTCAGCCAGCCGAAATCTCATATCAATTACATGGCCCGTCTCTACTGGAGATGATTTTATACTCTGGTGATCTGACGATTATTGTCTTTAGGGTCTTTGTGCTATTAAATGAGGATTAATCGTAAGTCCTAATGTATAGTTTTATTGTTAAGTAGCTGCTACTAACTGAAAAGTAAAATGAAGCATTTTTATTATTTGTCAAACCGTGACGTATTATTAAACTCTTTTCCTGTTATCTGAATACTGATGGTTTAAATTGCAACTGTTTTATGGATTTTCTGCACAGTTCCCTATAGAGCTTCACTATAAAAGTCACAACAAAATAACATTGGTTATCTCTTCAGCAGAGTTATTACTTTTGTTTTCAACCTCTTGCTAAATTAGATTTAATCTTATTAAAACTGTATAGTTTATGGTAATGTTTAAGAAGATATAAGGAGTATACAGTGAAGGTATTTGCTGAACAGATTCTAGGGTTGAAACCAAGCAAAGCTCATAAATCATATGAAAAGAAAATATGGGCTTGCTTTATACTGCTATGCGTTTTAAAGCAGGACATTTGTGTGGTATTCTGTTTCTGGTTACATCATAGCTTTGTTTATTTCTTTAGGCTGTTATAGGGTGCAAACCTTTGCATGTTTTGTTTTCTGATGGAACCAGAACCTAAACATTTCCTAACATTTTTGATTTGACCAATGATTTGTCAGGGTTGGAACCTGTAGAATTCATTGGAAAGATTTGTGGGAAAGAGTTACTTTGCAGATTTTGAATGGAATATCGCATCTCCTGTATTGTACGTAGACCAGGGAGATCATTTGTGTGTTGTTGAACACACAGGGCCTGAAATTTGTATCTGAAAATAGGAGGAAATTACCCTTATTAACTTTGTGTAAAAAGTAAAAAAACTGCAAAATTCTACTTCACCCAGTTCAGTGCTCATGTAGTGTTTTCAGTGTGTGGTTTTGTTTCAAAGCAGCATCAGAAAGCATAGCGCCTTACAAACCCTTACACCATACACTGATACTTCTCTCACCCAACTGTTTCCTAGTGTGAAGCAATCATGCGCTAAATTAATAGATTTATATTGTTGTTTTTGGAACATACTTACACTTACATACTTTTGGAAAAAACTATAAAGCGGACTTACACTTACATAGCTTTTGAAAGAGGATGTAAATGATCTCAATAGATTAGTGCTGATATCTGGGGCCTTGTTTCTTTTTCTTATATATGTATGCTATATTGAATATAGATAAAACATATTGAAATACATATATTGAAATAATGTTTACTATATTAAAGATAGACAAAATATATAAAGAACAAACATAAATCTATGCATAAACATACAGTCAGAGAAAATATATCACAGACGGATTTCTGGAGATGCAATTTATAAATGTGAAATTAGCGCTGCAAGGTGGTGATCATACAGTTCAATTTTAAATAGGTCTATCCCTCTGTACTTTCTAATAGATCCACACTTTTACTGTTGCTGCTGTTTTTCTCATCTTGTAAAGGTGTTGTATTAGGAGTGAGCGGCATTTAGAATCTCTCCAGCTGTGCATGCTTCATTGAATTTAAACGCTTTTAAATAGTTTTGTCACAGCTCGCTTGTAACACAGATGTGGTGTGACGCCATTTGTGTGTCGAATTAGCGCTTTACAACTTTTAACAGTCTTCCAACTTTTAACAGCTTTCCAACTTTAGATATATATGCGAATAAGCTTTCTCACACAGTGCGTGCACTCATCAAAAGTGGGACAGGATGCGGTAATTTATTACCTACTTGTTAAAATGAATAAATGTTTGCGGAAACTCTTAACATTGTGGGCAGTGTGTGCGGGTTACCTCTGGGAGTTTTGTTACTGATTTTTTGCTAATACAAATCCACGTACAATATGGTTGTTCATATTCCAGTATCTTTTCCTTCTTGCACTTTTTTTAAATTGAAGCAGTGATGCTAGTGATGTTAAAGGTGAAATGTGTCATTTCTGATGTAATTGCAAAAACAATGACTGTTTTCAAACAGGTTTCCTGAAAGATTCCTGTCAGTAATTTGCTGGGGAAATCCAGAAATGGTTTATTTATAGTCGTCTCTTCATATTAAGTTTGGGGAGAGGTATATACATAGGTATATACATGTTTACTGACATTCACTTACAATTTCAGTTGTAAGTGAATGTCAGTTTTTAACTCACAACCAATACTGTGAGTTAAAAATGCTCTTTTACAATGAACAAGAGCTACACTGCTGGATTTGTCAAGCGTTTATACATGGGGCACTTGACTAGCTTATAAAACGCTGTCTTCTCTGTTTTCTTAATTAGTTTTGCAATTCTTGTGCTATGACTTGTATAAGGGCACTATAAAAAGATGTTTCATAACCGTCTCTGATTCAAACTTCAGTCTCAAATTGGCTTTATAGTTGGTATGTTCTTTTATATCTGTTAATTAAATATTTGACTTTTGTAAACACTAAAAATAATCACGTGTCCGCATGACATTTTCATTTTATAGTATATTTGTATGTATGTACATAAATACTGTGCTTGCTGTTTATTATTGTTTACTATATGTTGTTATATTGCTTCATACAAGCCTACAACATGATTAAATGTGTTGAAATGTGTTCATTTAGTGAAAAACAGCATGGGAATCAAACAAATAATATGTATACATATATATTACATGCATATTATATGTGTGTGTATACAGTATATACAATACATGTTAGCTATACCACCTAGCTGTAACAAATAAACAGCCAGACAGATTGTACTGTATAAATCCAGAGAAATTCTGGTGCAAGACTGAAGTATCAACACTGAATGTAAAGTAATCCAACAATAACACACATAACATGATGATACAAGGCCAAACCCTTTTTGAGTGCTTTCATTATCTGATTGTTGTGTCCCTTGGTTATAAAAAAAGAAATTCATTCAAAGACATATATTTTACTAGATGTACTACAGATGTTATGTGGGTTTACTTGGAGACCACCACAACACTTTGATGTGCCAGTTCTGAAAATAAACCATTTAGTGACTCACAGATGCAGAGCACCTTTCAAACATAAAGTGTCGTTGTATGTTGATCTAAGCATTTTTTGAAATAATAAGGGCTTTTGGAAAGCATAGTAATTAAGTAACAAAATGTATAGATGGTTCCTCTATACTATGTTTTTTAGAACATAAGTAATAACTCCACAAATAACCTACCCAGCAGACTTAAATCTAGAGATATGCTTTAACCTAATGCTGCACATTTGTTACTTAATAGCCAAGTAAACATTGGTTTTAACACTAATCACCACCATCAAGAGCTTAAAAATCTTTCAGCCTTTCGTAGCTTGTAGTTCTGTTTCTGATGGCTGGTGCATGTACGAGATGCATGTTTACATGAAGTTGGGGTTTGGTTACCTAAAAGTTCTGTCATAGAATGCCAGCATCCTAAAGGATGAAATCTGATCGGCTGTTCTTTGTACCACAGCGGAAAGTTTCGAATTTTCACACTATAATAAAATACTCCAATTCGAGACAATCTAGGTCAAGAGAGGCCCAAATGACATTGTATAACCTGTTCTTCAAATAACACATCTACACTTGCAGTGTTTTTGTTGGTATTGAAAAGGGGGAAATGAAATGGTTAATGCAGAAAACGTTGTTTGGTTTGTTTAGTTTGGGCACAGTAGCTTGTACCTGGTTGCAGAAATGATTTTGCGCTTCCATGCATTAATTTTTGTATTTTTATATTGCTGAAATAGCTAAATTTTTCAGGTTGTAAGGAAAAGTATCTGAAAGAAGACAAAGTCTGCTTTTATGTTCCTCTTAAAGATTAAAGATGTAGAGGCTAATCTTTATGATCTTTTTCTTACTAGGCTAGACAAGCATGCTGTCTCCCAAGGGACATTTTTTTCCCAACCCTTTAACTAATCTAAAAAGATTTGTTTTTGCATAGTATTTAATGTGAGACTGCTGTTCTATTAATTTTTAAGCTGCTCAAGAACTTACAAAAGTATATGTTTTGTCCAATTTAAACATTTTTTGTTTTTCAGAAGTTATCTTTTATGTCAAATACCAACAGTTTATTAAAATGATGCAAAAGATTCTGATGCTGTTTTATAAGGTCCTTTACAAAGTTGGGTTTGGTCACAACAGCTTGTCAGTCGTCATACATTTGGCTCTGTTAGGGCTTAAGCATTGCTGATATTTGTCAGCTGAACATGCTGATCATGTTAACTAAATAACTAAACTAGTCCTGATTAGTGGTTTATTGATAAATAAACCAAGTAGATTAATCTGCCAATAGTTTTTCAGTGTCTGTTCTTACTATACTTATCAATAGTATACATGTTCTGATTTAAGATATTCTGTTAAGTGAGAATATGTTTTGTTTATTTAATTAAAAAAATGTGTGTACATCCTATTAGTTACTACTATTTTATATGTAATATAAAATCAGCCATTGGCCATCATGCTTTCTAGATATCAGCATCAACCATTGAAAAAACTGTAGTGGTTCTGATACCTGATACTGTATATACAGTATGCACCCATTTTTAGCAATAACCCCCCCTTCCTATTTTACCCACTAGAAATACACATTTAATGTAATGCCTTTATTTAATGTAATAAAGACATTCTTACAGCATTCTCAACAAAGAACATACTTCTGTAACTGAAACGTTATAAATACGTTCCCAACTTCACCTTTGGTTTCTTCATCAGATGCTACACGCCGTCATTTGGGTTATTTGTCTTGATTGGAATTTTCCCTGATAAGAGTGGGTCCTTTCGCAAATCAAAAGGCAGATAAGCTCAGTTTTTTAAAGCAACTTTTCAATTGCAAACTAAACACACTAAATATAGTCTGTAAAATGACTGACAGGCAGCGGGAGACAAAGGGATAGAGGAAAGCCTAATTAAAAGAAGTATTGTGATCTCACCCTGTGTCTCTAAGCAACATGCAAACCCTCCTTTACACCCCGAGGTTAGGAAGCACATGTCTTTTGAATCCGAGTCTGGAGATACAAACTTCCCTTTTCTATTCTCTTTTTAATAATAAAATATGTGCACCTTATGACCTCATAATTAGTTTTTTCCTGCAGTACTTCAAATTAATTAGCTTGATAAGAGTGTCTGTATATGAAGAATGATGGGGGCATTAAATTGTGAAGGAAGTCAAAATGACTCTCGCATATACTATTTATATCATCAATCTCTCACAGGTGATGTGACAAAGCTTTATTTGTTTATAATGAAAAACACTATTGTGTTTATTGTGACGGTTGCCTTTTTTTATTAGTTGAACAGATTCAAACCTAAAACAAGTTCTTAAACAAGTTCTCGCTGTATGTTTGTTTTTGTGTGTGAACACAACACAGTAAAAGTTTTATATTTTTTATGTATTTATTTGTTCATATTAGTTGTAGTCGATAGTGGTCAGTCCAAACTATTTCTGGTTCAAATCCAGCTTTAAACATTCACAATCAAAATGTCTCTTCAATGTCGTATTTTCATATGTATTTAAAAAACAGATGTTTGTATGTTGTAGAAATCCTGTTGAGCACAAGGAAACAAGCTTTTGTACACTGATTTTAACCTCTGTTCAGCTACATTTTTTGTAAATGCTTGAAATGTCTGAAGCAAGGTCAGCTGTAGGCAATGTCTTTGTGTTGGTGTTTACAGTTTATTTGGAATTGAATTAGATATGTCAGAATGCGTGGATTGGCGCGTAGGATAGTTATAAAGCACTTTCAGTAAAAGTTTGTGGAATAGATAACTTCGTGTTATTGATATACAGACAGATTCGGTGGGTCTTAAAGGTTCCTTAAGGAACTACACCTTACCTTTTAGGAACCTTCACAGAACCTTATCTACAACAGAAAGTTTTGGTGGGTCTTAAAGGTTCCTTAAGGAACCATACAGCCTGACCTTTTAAGAACCTTCTAAGAACCTAGGAACCTTTATTTTTAAGAGTGTATGTGCTATTAATTAAGCAGTTGTATGTGTGTAAGCCATACATTTGCGGGTGAAGGAGACAGATGCAGATGTTTCTTAGACAGCTGTGTGTCTTTCTGTACACATTATTCCAGCAGAACTTTCACAAGGATGAATCTCACGGCAGCAGTACAAGCAGTCAAATTTTCAAGGTAGCCTCAGTTACCTCAACATCTGTTACACTTCACTAACAATATGGACGTCTTAAGCAATGAATAAAACATACAGGGTTTTGAAAACATTTAGTGCATTTTTATGAGGCAAAGTGCAGTTGCTTTCAGCATTAAAGACATGGTTGATGAGTGAATGGAAATGTAATAGAAATGTTAATGAGTTTAGAAATGTTAAATATGTGATTCACTATTGTATATTTCAAGACCTGCGTATACTACTTGCTGATAAACAGACTGATTATTAGCATACTAGCATATCTACATTTATTTGAGAACTGTTTGCGCATCTCATTCTTTCTTATATTCAGTGGAACATTTAATTGTGGTTTTTGTGAAGGCAAGCTTTTACCATTACACGGTTAAGTTAGCATTAGCAGCTCAAAACATCGCTCCATACTGTTTGACCTTTGAAACCACAATTTAGGATATTTATCTTGTAAAACAGACAAAATCTCCCACAGACTGAAGAAAGGACTTGACCTGAGACCAGAATACAAAGATATGGGGGTGGGCTCTTTTGACCTATGCCAATAAGCACCCATCCAGCAACCATTCAGAGCACCCTAACAACTGCAAAATACAGTAGCAACAGCATAATAATGCTACCTGAAACATTCCAGAATACCCTGGCATTGTGAGGGTGTGTTTTGCATGGGCAAGCACCAATAACATTTCTTTAAAAATGTAAAAATGTGTCACTCCTCGTTCCTGTCTGGGAGAAATTAGTTTGGATGTTAACAGGCCTTAAAGCTCCTTTTCATATATATAATGGTTGCTTATTAGCTTCTTCACAGCGTTTCAACACCCTGCTCCCAATGTACATTGCACCTCATACTATTTAGAATCAGTGCTAAAAACCTACCTATATATCTTACAGTTCTCAGTTGTATTACCTCTATTGTATGTAGTGTTTTCTGTTGGTTACATTTCTTGGTTCCATCTTTTGGTTAGTGATTAAATATTGAAATTATGAATATTTAATTTAATTTATTTTTATATGTCAAAAGAAGATTTTAAGTCTGAGCTGTACAATTGAATATCTAATTATTTCGGGGACCTTCCTCTGGATAATTAAATAATTGGATAATTAATTAGACATTCTGCTTTTGGCACGTGGCACACTGAATAAATAATTAGCCCCAAAAGAATCATTGAACTGCTCAGTGTGACTCCTGCATGTCACCACGCTGAATTTCTGCCCACAGCTTCCTGTCAGAGAATTTTTACGTTGCAGTGGCTGTTCGGGCTTTTTTCTAAATTTAGAGAAGGCCCCTCAGGGTCACAATGGCAGGTTTTTTTTATTTATTTGGCTTGCCCCGTCAGAAAGAGCAGTATTGTGGCTTTTAGTGGGTTAACTCCTCAACCAAACAAAGAGGAATGACCCAGTTTCTCCCACCCCTCCCCAAAATGAACAAGCTCTGAGTGAAATTGGATAAATGCAGTTGAAATGCAGAGAACCACTCTCTTTAAACACAACAATGGTAGAACTAGAGGAGGAGTGGGGGTCTGGTTTAAAACATTTTTTTATTTCATTTTGTAAGTCTGTTGAACTGCTTGGGCCAAGCATGTGGTGGGAATCTCTGTCTCTGTGTATATGTCGGAATCTTTAATCTCATTGGTTGGAAAAACTCAGAGATGCTGCTGCCGTGACTATCCCTAGAATTGGACCAACATTAATTTGTGTGTCTTGGTGTAAATGTGTTGGTCAATTAGATTCATTAGTTTGTTTTTCGAAAACTCGAAATCATATTTGCTTCGACATTGTGTCTTGTTTTGGTTGCCTTTAGCTAGACTGTCACACTGCTGGCTTTTTATTTTTTTGTGAATCATTCCTTTCATGATATGACCCAACCAGATAGAAATGGTTATAGCTGACACAGATTTTCCCTGAAGTACAACCCCAACCCCCCTTCCACCCCATGCATGAAAGATGTTAAGGATTGGGGGAGGGAGTGGGTTTAATTTAGGGTTAAGATAAACCACAGGAAGGCCAGCATGCGCTGTCTAATATGCAGATTTTAATGATTTAATGAAGCTATTGTCCTCCCCAGTGAGAGAGAGAACTGATGTTATTTTTTTCTCTTTTCCTTTTTGTAAGATGATATTGATCTTCTGGGTGGTGCTTGGTTCCTTAAAAATATTACAGTAGTCAGGAAATAGACAACCAGTAAAACCTTTAGGGTACAGTGTCTATTCTCAACACAAATGTGCTATTTTAAATGCTTAAATTCCTAATTAGCATTTAACCAATTTGATTATTTAAATCAGAATTGTTAAATACATACAGCCATACATAAGTAAATAAAAAAGCCATAGAGTAAAGTTAATTGTGTTAGTAAAGACAAAATATTTAAAAATTACTTCTTTATATTCCTTTAAAAGCATTTACTATCCAAGGTCATTCATAATGGGGCTTAAGATGAAGAAGTGTGCCACAGGGTTCAGTACTCTGTATTTCTGAAAATTATTCTTTTATTCATTTCACAGTGGCATTAAAGTTCTAAGAGGCTTGCCAAATATCACTCATTATTGATGTATTTTTACATTTCCAGATGCCACCTTCTTCCACCAAAAAATAAATCAAGAAAAAATAAACTTCATTTGAAATAAATACAAAGCAGAATTAAAAAAATAGTACTTTAGAACATAGCATAATTCCTTAATGTAGATCACTGTTGAGATAATAAGCAAAGTACTCAAGTTAATTGTGTTTAGACTAATATGAGTGACAGAGGTAAAAGCATGATTATGTTTTTTAAAGTAAATGAGTCTTCTGTAGAGTCGCTCCTTAATATAGAATAAACAGATGTGGTTTGTTATGTTAAATTTAATTACATTTGATATCTAACAATTAGCTTGTGTACGAACAACTTTCTTAAAATGCATCTTGGAATAGTGTCCTTCTGAGACATCTTGACTCGGTACAACTTATCGATCTTATCTACTGGTTAGAGATGTGGGTGCTTATTGCCCAGTGAGGGTAAATTATTTATACGTGCACTACACTATATATAGACTATTAATGGTCACTAGGAAGTTCAAACAAAAAGCTGCTGACGCGACCCTCCCTGGTGTTAAATTGATTACTTCGTTTCTGTATGCTCACACATCCGTCCATGGGAAATTTCCCCACCCTGTTTGTGCTTTTTTTTTAATTTTGTGTATGTATGCAATGCATCCATTTTTTTGGTTCTCTGGAATTTTGGATCGTGTGGTATGAATGTTGGTTTTGTTGGTTTGAATGAATTCCTCTGTTGTCAAATCCCACACGTTTCTCCAACCACTCCGCTAACATTAGTGCTTCTCATACGGAATACATGACGTTCAGTACCAAATCACATACAGTAGTAAAACAGAATATTTAATAACCTGCAACCCTAAAACTGACTTTTAAGTTTTTTGTTTTTTATTTGCTGCAAAGTTTGTGAATGTTTTATGAGTTTTTTTAATCACAAATACCTTTGAACTATTTTAAATGGATCTCAACACTTAGTCCGCTTTGCGAAGGATGTAAAATTGTATTTCAAATTCTGTTAAAATTCTCATGAAAATGCCTTTAGCCATATATTTTGCATTCTGCATATAACACCATTTAATGATGTTAATACAAATCCTTTTTTATCAAGATCATTATCTGCTACAGCTTGAAACCGTCTCAGTTTTAGCAGTAATACGTTGCATGTAACAAACTGGAATGGTGGAACTCTTTGAAGTGCTCATTTTTGTTTTCAAAGCGTTCTTAGCCAGCAACAATTTGGAATGCATGCTTTACAGACAGACTGCAGTGCGAACAGCTGATGAACAGTGAATCACACTAACTAAGCCCTTGTGTATTTCCTTCTGTCAAAAACACTGATAAAGACTCCTGAAGGACAAAAACAGAATGATTTAATGGGTTATTGAAGGAACTTTATGGATTTACTTCTTAGAAAATGCCATTATGGTCTATTAAATTTAATGTGTAAATAAATGTATATGATGTATTGTTTTTTTCTGTTTTGTGGAATTTAGAATTTTAATTAGTTTTAAAAAAACTGAGTTTGTTTAGAACATTTTGCATAGTTGTTTAACAAATTGAAAACATCAATCTGTTGTACTTTATACGGCCCTGAAATCATTGTTTCCAATATTGCCATAATCAGACAAATACACAGACTTAAAAACAACAACATAATAGTGGTTGTAACTGGTCATCGGTGTATAGTGCAAACCTAGTCTGGTTTAAGTGTGCAGGAAACTTTTCATAAATCTAGTACTATTCTGAGAAAACAGATACCATTTCTAATCTCAGCCTTTCTTTAAGCAGAGCTAAATTTCTCTGTCAAGAATCTTTACTAAATCACTACTGTAAGGCTTTTTAGATAATTTTTAATACTTTTCCTATTGTCTTCCATTTTTCAAGGATTCATCGGTGTGTATTCACGAAACTGTGTCGTTGATCCAGGATTTGCGGTTAATTAAATTGAGTGGCAGTATTATATTGGGCAAGGCATTGATTTGGTTCATAAAACTGAAAGCAGTTTGTGCATGTGTGGGTGTGGACGTGGGAGGAAGTGTGATTCTGTACTTACAGACTTTCCATATAGCTAATAAAAATATACCATTGTCTTCCACAGGGTTTGAAAGCATTTTGGAGGGGCTCTTTGGACCAGGACTCGTAAAGGATCTTACATTCTTTCAAGGTCAGTGTTAAATGAGGGTGTGATGATGGGGTCAATATACAGCTGAGAAAGACAAGCATTGCTTTCATAGTCTATACTATCTTAATTTTTAAAGAACCAGACTTTCCTGTGGTGTAGGATGTTTTGGAGTGCCTCAGGGTTCTGTATTCACCACGTTATTATAGACTGGGTCTTCTTTTATTTTTTAACTTCTCTTATCACCCTTGCAGCTACTGGCAGCAAAGATGTATAAAATATGACTAGAGCGCACAACAATCATTAAATTATCAATAATACATTAAACAATCATTAAAGACTGTTAAAATGACAATATTAAAACACCTTTTTAGGACATAGTAAATTAACTTAGAAGGAACATAGTGAAGACCTTGAGCACCAGATCTAATCTTGGACATCTAAAATTGGAATGGCATGATAAATGCCATGAAACCTTAGAAATCTTGTTTTGAGGGATCTTATTGGTCAGATGTGATAACATTTAGAATTGTGATATTCAAAGATAAAGTAATAGTGGAATAACACTGAAAAATGAATAGGAAGAACAGTTACACTATGACCCTGAGTTAACAGGCTGTATAGACTTGATTTACTCTTGTTAAATCCTTCATGCACAAGCTGTCCAAGTTACTAGTCACTAAAGATCAATAGCCACCAGTTATTACCGGTGTTTATACACAAATCAGTACAGTTCTGTAGTTAATAAAAAAATATCTCAATATCAAAAGAATATCTCAATATCAAAAAAATATTGCAGTACAATTTAATGCTAAACACTTTGATGTATAGCAGATTTTATACACAATTCACTTATGCTAACCTTTCTTAAATGTCTTTACACCTTCTAACCTTTGCCACTTGTGTCGCTTGCTTGGAAACGGGGAGCACAAGATTTTCTCGAAAGGGGATTTTCTCTTCATTGTTTTGCCCCTCCCCCATCCTTCTAAAAATCCAGAATAGTAGATAACTATATAAACATAAGATGTACAAATAGTATAATATTACTAAAATGAATTAATATCAGTTATTGTTATTTATATAGTAAATATAATACATATTTTAGTGGTGGCCACCAAACTAAATGCAGTAAAAACAGAGTATTTTATTACTTTAGCATGTTTTGTTTTATACATTGCTTGTTTGGATGCCACCTCACTGAAACTAATTGTCTAATGGTTTGGTATTGCAGATTGTGAGCCAGAGGGAGTGTCCGATTGGTCATTTAATGAAAATTGTCTCTTTTGCTGCTTAAGACGTGAGAAAGTGAAGGTAATTTATTTCACTCACAAGATTTTTGTTTTTCGTGCATTTTGGCAAACAGTGCATTAAGATGCCCACAAAGATTGTAACTGTCAGTCATTTCACCTAGGGTATTCCCTACAATACTTCAAACAATAAATCAACATATTTTGCTTTTTAAAACATATTTACAACCTTTCAGACATTTGAAATGGATAGTTCATACAAGAATTAAAAATGAAAATTAAAACCATTTAGTAATTTAAACCATTTACTCAACCTCATGGCATTTCAAATGAATTTTGTTCTTCTTTGGAACACAAAAGAAAATATTTTGAGAAATGTCTCAGTAGTTTCATGTTTTTTAATATTTCAATTTTACAAAGTACTGCTACTGTTTATTCAGCCCAAAAGCCACATAGTGGATTAGCGGTCACATTTTTAGGTAAAGAGACCAAAAAACAGAAGCTAAGCATTTTTTAATCGTGTGGAAATGTTAGGATTAACTGCAATAAGTTTGGATTTGCACATTTACCCCAACCCTCTCCATTCAATAATATGCTTCTACCTCAGTTTTCAAACCTGGCCCATCTCAAGTAATTTTGCCTTACATTAGGGCTGCCATGTTAATAAATAAGACTAATCATGTATATTTAACACCCTTCATTTATTTATCATTTTGATGCATTTAACATCTTGGATGGTTTCCTTTAAAAATGAATTGAATGCATCAAAACTGGATGCATCACATTTAGAAAGAAAACTGTATATATCCTTTTTAAATATACTGTGTAGCTTTGTAAATTAAGCATGATTTCTTTGAAATCTAGTGATAGACATACTTTTAATTTCTTTGCAATTTTAAATATGGCAGTCTCTGTGTTTAATTGGCTTGTCTAATTTAATTGACTTTCTGTAATTAAATGTAATTTTTATTCTGTCTAGGAAAACTTTGGTTTGAACAACCAAGTGTTATCAGAAGCCGACAGCTTCAAGCAAGAGCAGTCCAATATTAACAAACTTGAGAAGCAAGCAGAGGACTTTCTCAATGTTGTCTTCTACAGAAAGGGTAAGAAACTATAATGCACGAAATTGATTACTGATAATAAAATAATAATAATTGTATGTGTGTGAAGAAAAACACCAGGTTCTCAGACCAGCCAATATATCTGGACATTCAAAAAAGTATTTTGAAGTATTTTGATTTTAAATTTTTTTCAAGATTTTGTTTACTTTCTAAACATGTACAGTGAAGTTTACAACTGAAGGAAGGAAAGCTAAGAAAAACCACTGTCCATGTTTGGAATTCTGCAGCACTTTTGCAGTCTGAATTCTGAATTCTGCAGTCCTTTATTAAATGTTTTTTTTACAAGCGTGTCTGCCAAATCCATAGACTTTGATTTTTAACAATGGCAGTACAGTAACCAAAGTGTGTTGGCAACAAAATTTGTTTTTCAACAGTTTAATGATACAATGTTTTTTTAAGGTCCACATATAAAATGCATTAAAGAGAAAAACTGATGATAGCTGCTGTGTGAACTGTAAGTGATCAAAGACAAGAATATGTGAAAAACCCTCTCCAAGACTCCAAGAGAACTGAAAGTATAAACAGAAAAAAAAACAAAGACACAAAACGTGTATCTTTTATTAGGAATTGAACTACTCATCTCATGCTGCTTAAAAGTATTGGAGAATGACTCAATTTATTTGGGGAGTGGGTGGTCGCTAGGGGTGTAGCATTATATCAGTGGCACGGTTCATTCATATTACGTTTTGGAGCTACGGTTTGTTTCGGTTCCGTTTTGCTGTGGGGGCAGTGTTAATGGCATGGCAACAGCAATGCTAAAGAACACTAGATTCACTTTTGCCTTCATAATAATAAAATACGAAAACAATAACTTTAATGTATGGGGGATTTCCCATGTCAGAAGCTCACATGGGGGGAATTTGTGAATTGTGGGGGCGGGGCTTGTAGGAGCAGTTCTGCATGGTTTTGAATGTTGTTACACCCCCAGTGCCACTGCTGAACTCTTTTGGCACAATTCCTATTTCCATAGTAATAGAAACTTCAGAATTAGAGAAGTTGGCAAATTAACCACATTTTCAAAAAATGAGGTTGAAATTTCACTGACTTGTACCTTTTGCAGAATCATACATTTCTACAAATCCATTTATCTGTGAATGACCCTTGTGTTTTATTTGTATAGCACAGCATTGTGCTTAACTAATAGTTGCCTTTAATGGCTTAATGTAATATAGACAACAGATTTATTGACTCATTCCATCTTTCCTAATAATCTTCCAGCAGACCTCCCAAGATACACAGACCCCCACATTCCTCTAGTGGCTCGTGAGATCATGCAGCGAATGATCCGACAGTTTGCTGCGGAATATACCTCAAAAACCAGCTCAACTCAGGACATACCCAGCCCCCAGTCCCAGCCCAACGGCACCAAGGACCAAAGCCTGCCGAAAGCGCCCTCGCTGGAGCCGGACGCCTCCACACCTGCTCCTGTCTGTGGGGGCGCCGGTAACGGCACAGCTGCCTCAGCACAGAATCCCGTCCTCAGCAAGCTTCTCATGGCAGACCAGGACTCCCCACTGGACCTCACCATCAAGAAACCAGAGACAGAAGCCAGTGGACAAGGTGAGACTGCAGCTTCTGTCAGAATGTTTATTAGGGCCACACAATGTATTGAAATACCACAAACTCCCCACAGTTGTGGCCTACTGGTTAAAGAATCAGACTTGTAACTGGAAGGTTGCCGTTTGATTCCCAGTACCGACAGGAAACAACTGAGGTGCCTTTGAACAGGGCTCAGTGCTGCCTACTGCTCTGGGTGCGTGTTCACGATTTGCAGTGTGTGTGCTTTCTTTTCCCAGAAAGAATGTTACATAATTTTCCATTTTTAAATATATTTTAAGATGATTAAATTTGATTTTACAAATTGAAAGCATTATTGTATTGCATACCACTTTATTTAGCAAGTAATCACATCACATTTTTATTTGATATAGTTACTCACACATGTAAGAAAAGATTTCTTTGTCATTTACCATCTGTTGAACCCAACAATCATGGTTGCCAAGTACATTCCAAATGTGACCATTGTGCAAATTTAACTTTCAGTGAGTGTTTTGTACTGAAATGGGCTTTTGAAATGGGCAGTTTGAAGAACTGATACCTTTAAATTAGAGATGTTATCAAAATATCTGTTTTAATCATCATACAAGTTTGACACAAGGTGCAAACATGAAACTAACACACTGTAGACGGACACAGACACAAGCAGGTTTATTCATACAGCATTTCATGCATAATTTAAGTCAGTGTTTGTGGTCACAAAAAATATGTTTCACAAGAATATAAAACTCTAAAAGCCATTTGAACATTAACATCAAAAGTAGCAGCATCTGAGAATATGGATCTAGCAGTGGTTTATTGTTAAACAAATACCAGGAGATTTTATTCAATTTGATTAATTGGGTTTGTTTAGTTATGACATTTTTGTTTTTGCAGATGGAGTCCTTGACCTCTCAACAAAGAAACACAGTCATGGCAGTGTCTCACTAAAAAGCTCTCACGGCATCTCAAGCATGCCCACAATTAAGGGGTAAGAACAGTTTTTGTTTTTTACATTTTTTTTTTAAGTATAGCATAAAATATGTCATTCCATTTATTTCAAGTCCCCTTGCATCAAGCAAGAGAAAACTATTGTCTGTAATTTGAAATTACTCTGGCAACAACATGGGATGAATAAATGATGAAAGAATTTTCATTTTTGGACATTCATTATCAGTAGGATACCAGTGTCAAGTGGCACAGCAGTTCATGGGTTGCCCCTTGTTGTGTTTGAACCAACAACTCTGACCTAGACAGTATCTGATTCTGCCCTGAAAGTATTATACCCCTGGTATACTTTTGGAAGTGGTACATGTTTCCTACCTATACGTCTTTGTTCCCTGTAACATGGAATGGTATTATGAAAGGTTGTCTTTGCACTTTCTAGGAGACATTCACTGCAAAGGGACATTTTTGTTTTTTGAAGTACAAAACTACCATACCACATTCTCACAAATAATCATGAAGTTTATCTTTCCATAATTTAGGCGTTCACAGAGAGCTGATCACAGCTATCGAGATATTGATGATGAAGATGGCTTGCCACCGAGAAGCTTGCATGATGGGATAAGGGAGAATTGCATTGGTTCTGAAACCCTTAAGCCACCATTGGCCCGCTCACTCCTTATAAAGGAGGAACTTCTCAACCAGAAACAGCGCCTCATTGTCCAACCGACATCTCTTTCATTGGCTAGCCTAGAGTCTGTGGGTCTCCTCAACAGCCAAACCCAGTCCCTCCTTTCACGTGATGGAACCTGGGGAAAATCCCACCTAGATGGCCTCCTGAAGCTTAAACAAGTTAGCGGGAACCTTAGCGACATAAATGACCTGCCTCTTTTCCAGGAAAACCATGGTGTATTCACCAAAGGCACAAAGTCCCTTGATGCCAGTTCCATCACAGTAAAGAAAGAACCAGGGCATTCCCCTCCGGTGGACTTGAAGATTCCGCAAGTCCGAAGCATGGATCTATCTTGGGACTCCCATGGAAATGCCTCAGATCTCTACAGTTACAGCTCCATTGCTATGGGCAATGTGCACTCGGAGAATGCACTTAGCAGGAAGCTGAGGGCCATCTTGCCAAAGCAGAATCGCAGAGCCCTTGGTAGCCTTCTCGATGGAGGAGCCGTGGGTGAATACTGGGGCGCAGACATGGAACAACCAAATTTAGGACCTCAGTACCCAACATCAGATCCAGAGGCAGATCCAACAGGCTCCAAGCAACCCCGAAAGAAAAGGGGGAGGTATCGCCAGTACAATAGTGAGATACTAGAAGAAGCCATTGCTGTGGTGATGAGTGGGAAGATGAGCGTTTCAAAGGCGCAAAACATCTACGGTATTCCCCACAGTACCTTGGAGTACAAAGTGAAAGAGAGGTTGGGCACACTGAAGAACCCACCAAAGAAAAAGCTTAAACTGATGATGAGGGCTGAGGGGCAGGACTCTGGGATCACCGCCGAAACTGAATCCACGTCGACGCCTGCTACCACACCAGTTGCGACACAAGTGGATGTCTTGCAGACGACAGGAGACAAAGTCGAGTAGATTACACAGAACACCTCAAATGGAAACGTTTTAAATTATGACAGAAAAAAAACTAAAATGATTTGGAATTAAGGATGGGGCTTTAATTGTGCCAATTTACTTGCAGTATCTGGGTGAGCACAACTGCAGGAATACATGAGGATTTAAGCCTGACAACTTGGGATAAGAAACAAATTGGCAGTTATCTCAGTGGTCATGCTGACACTACAAGCATTTGTTGAAATTTTTTACAACGTTAAGCAACAAATGCGTAATAAGCCATAAGAGAGTAACGACAGACATTTTATTAAAGAAAAAAGCAAGCAGATAAAACCCTTCATTTCCCCCCTTCATCTGAACTTTTGGAGCTGCACCATTAAAGCTGATGCGATTTGGACGGCATGCCATTTTGAGAAATGAGAAGTGGGGTTTGGAGGGTTGTGTGCAAGGAATTTAACCCTTCAAAAACAAATTTATCTCATCTGATTGGTAGGTTTATAAAATAAATCTTTAAATCTAATTTATTTCAAATGGAGTTGACACAGATTCTCAGCAGGGATCTGTTGCTAGGTCCCCGTTTTTCTATTGACAGGTAAAAAATTGCTTTTAACTCTTCATAGTTTCCTCCTTTTGTATTCTGCACCATTGGAACAGACTAAGAATTAGACATGTCCATTTAAAAAAATGAAGCTTAAGAATAGTCATTCAGGGATGCATGTTTGTGATGTTTAACAAGGTTTTTTTTTTACGTTTCTGTATCTAAATTTTTCTTTAATTCTAGCGCTTTCTTTTGCACTACACTTTCAGTCTGGCGCTCGCCAGAGCCTAAATCTGGCAATTAGACCTGATTACCTCGACATTGCTTGCATTACGCACTTACTGTTCTGTCTGGCATACTACATAATACTCATTTTACAATACTCTTTCTCTTGGTGAGAGACTCTCTCTTGTAAATGGATTTGTGCACCCGTGAAGGGACAATGCTGACTTGAACTACACAGAACAGGAACGTGTTTCAATTCACATCTTTCTACTTAAATTATTCGAGGGAGGGTGTACTCAGTCAACTATTGGCTGTTTCTCACCATTCCTTCATCGCTGCTTATAGTCAGTCACTGACGTGTATATTTATAAAAAGAAAAGCGAGGGTTTTTTGTCGAGGGTTGGTTTTGAGGAGGGTGGAATATAGGTGGGGGTAAATATAGGGAAGGGTTATGGCCATATAACCCTATTATATTCAAAATTGCATTTCGACAGAAAGCCAATTCTTGTCTCTGAACAGTTTCTTTTCCTCATGTAAAACTCAGGGCAACTGAGACAAATATAGCGATCGTGTTTTTAGAGAAACAATGCAGATCTTACTTGAAGTGGAACCTGTGACACATTGTCAGTCAGTGAGTTTAGTCAGGGGCAGGGCTTTATAGCAGGCATAGGTTGGGTCGAGCTGAGCCATGGATTGTAAATATCGGTGGGATTCTGTTGTTTGAAACAGCTGGCCAGTTGGAAATTTTCTGAGACCTCTCTAAAAATAGCACTTTGTTTCAAAATAAAAAGCGATTATGTTTGGATGTGTGTATTAAAGTAGCTTTTGCAGTAGCAGATAGCATTAAGGAGACTAACAAGATCAAACGGGGAATGTTTTAACACCCCCCACCATCCTGCAGCTTAGACCCAAACATGCTAATTTTTGGTAAAAAAAAAATACCTCTTCAATATACAGTGGTCAACAGCTTGAATTCTCATATTTGTGTATTGTTGCCATCACTGTCTATTGTCACATTGCCCCTTATTCCAATCTAAACTGTGTTGTCTAATGTATATAAAAAGATTTCAGAAAGTAGGCTTTTGGAATGGCATGCTCCACTTTGATGTTGTTAGAAGGGCATTTTGGTCTATCACTGCCTGGTGCTCACCCAGTCTGTGACAAAAACTGATATTTCAAACATCAGGGTTTCTGATGAAACTGATAAAAACACTAATGTAATGTACCTCTTTATTTATTTCATTATTTAATTTGAATCATTTATGTAAATGGCATGCACCAATTTAGTGGAGGCTGGTTAATTAAATATTTAAATCTGGCACTTGGTGGCGCACTGCAATTCCCACCTTATACTAGGATTGTGCAAAATGTATATACTGAGAAATTTGCTAAAACAATTTATTAGAAAGCAGTTTTTGTTAATTACCTAAAGCATTTGTCAGTGAACAATTATTTAAATACTGGCTTTGTTAATGGATTTTCATGTATGTCGTAACCATGCAAAAACGCTAGCAATTAGCGATTAGTGATTAGTTTATTTATATGAATGCAGAGCTAACACATCAGTAAACCAGTAAAGTACTAAACAGATTTGATTTGTAAATTCATATCATTTTTATTGCAAACTACTGTACTTCTACAATTGATTATGAAGTAGAAGAATTTTCAGTAGCCTTGTATTTATAGTTTGACAATGAAAGAGACAATGAAACTCTCTTTCGAGTGTAAATCTGTTTAGGTGATCCAGCATCAAATGCACCAACACTTTATCAATGCTCAGCATTTGAAGTGTCTAATTAGAATTAGTTTGGCCATTTTAACAATCAAATAAATTAGGTTATTTATCAATCAATGTGATCTGAAATACAACTCAGTTTCCCCACTAGTAAATTACCAGTAGTAGATTAGTAGCAACAACTAGATAATTTGTACTACTAGTGTAAGCAGATTCTATTATATTTAACTATGTTTCCCTATAATTGGCACTTATGAATTATTGCACTGAAGGCCACGACTGGAATTTGTTTTGCAGCACTTGAATCTGTAGCCCCTTTGTAGAGGATAATCTTTTTAATAAGTTTGAATCTCCCCTCTGTTGTTAATCTTGTGGCTGTTGTACATTCTGCAACCAAATTTATCATCAGCTGTCTAAATGAACTATGGTGCATGCCATTTCAACGTATTTATTTGATTTGACTTTAATGATTAATGTATTTTTATCACAGGGTTAACGGCTCCCCCTGTCCAAAAACATCCTCCTCTTTAAGCGACTGTTTTGAACTTTCGAAATGAAACCTTTACTCAATGAATGTACTGAACCATTACTAATTCCAAATAGTTTCTTAGAAAATACATTGTTTTCAATTTAATTGAATTGTTTAGAAAACACAGTTTTTGTTCCTCTTCTTGCTGCTGGCATTTCAATGGTTGTTTATTTTTGTTTGTTTTTCTGAAACGTACACCTGTAGCCTTCAGTACTTTCGTATCTCAGGATAGATTCTGCAGAAGGGTTTGCAATATTTGTCAGTCATGATGCAGACATAACTACCTGTACAAGATGTGCAAAAACGTAATATTAACTAAAATCTGTGCACAATATACCTCATCCTCGGGAATAAACGCACCTTTCTGTGCCACATACTTAAATATCATTCAGGGGCATGTAGAAAAGGAGCAGTTGAACTCTGGGAAATTTCCTCATTTTTTACCCTTTCTGTCTTTTGTGAGGAGGCGGCATGCGAAGTGTCTGACTGACCAATATTTACACCCTTTTCATTCAGGTACTTTAAGAAAGCTGAATTTTTGAAAATGGTCAAAAAGTTTTGCTTAGCATTTTGGTTCTTCTTGCTAATAGCGAATTCTGTCTTCATCTTCAAGGCAAATTATTAGAAGATACTGTAGGTGAGACACTACCTACCCTTTCTCTGTACTGTAACATACCACACTGGTTTTAACTGTCACAGGTGTTCATGTAAAATACAGAAATGCAGGTCTGAAGGGGAGAATATGGGGCAGGTGGAAATGTTAACCTTCTGTTGTTTTTTGTGATCTCTGTACACTTGTTTTTAAACTGCATTCCAAAAATTTCAAGAGATACCTTTATATGGAAGAAAATTCTATACATATACAGATGAATATATATTTATTTCTTCTTTAATCCTTTTATTTGTATTTTTTCTGAATGAAATTGAAAAAGAAATGGTGAAAATCAGACAGCTATAACCTTGGTTTCTGTACTATGTGAAGTGCCATTTGTTTTGTCTCAAGTGGCTGATGATTTATTTTCTGAAAAGATGCTTGGGTAGCCTTTTGTTTTGTTTGATGAGTTTTTGACCTCCACTGCATATTCACATAACAGCGTTACCTCAGGTGAGATCTCTCCAGAGCAGCTGATTGTAAATTTAGCTGTAGAAATCAAGATCTGTTCTTGACTTTTACACGTGTTTCCGGAAACACAACTACTACTTTAAGGAAGCAGTTTTTAAATAACACTAGTCTGTCACTACTGTTTTTTGTTTTCCATTTGTTGTATTTATATATATATATATATATATATATATATATATATATATATATATATATATATATATAAATATAAAAAAAAAAAAAAAAAAAAACACATACATATACACACACACACACACGTTGCTTAACTGAATCACGGGTCTCTTTTTAAATGGAACTACGGACATTAGCACACAATAGATATAGGACACATAACTGATACATTAGTGGTGATACAACTGATACACACTCCAAACACTTGCATATACACACAAAACGATTGTGACCTCAGAAAGGTTTGGGTATGTATGGAAACATAGACACTCCAGATACAGTGGATTTGCTTTTTGGTTGTAATTTAGTGCATGTCTTGTTAAAGCTAATTGATGTGACTGTACAGTATGTTTGGGATTCAATGCGCTGCGTCCTTTCATTTCAATTTTGAAAGCATCAGTGAATCAATTTCTGCATTTCTTTTCAGTTTCTTCTGTTACTTTTTCTACTTCATTGGCAAAGTCAAAGTGAACAGGCACACCTTTATGCAGTGACAAAGCAACTTTGAATCTGGTTTGGCTCACTGTCTGTCATGTTGTCATGCTTGCCAGAAATGGAATAATTGATTTGTCTGCAAACAATGTAGTCCACTAAAGATCCCCATTGTATTGTCAATCTATGCACTAAATATGGTAACATTGCACCAATACTGTTTTCTGTATTTGAGATTCTATTGTTATATTGGTTTAGAGGGTATTTTGTTACTATTAGACAATTTTATGGCACAATATTTTAAAAAGTAATTAAGTTGAATATTTTATTTGATTTAGATGTCTGTCATTTACAGCAGTATGGCTTAAAATAGCTGTTGCCATGGTACTTACAGCACATGCCATGATAAAAGACATATTTTGAATGTAAGCTCCCAGAGAAGCCAGTCTTGGGAAATAATGTTGGAATATGCAGTTACAAGCTTTGCCATTTTAGCTCAGATTGCATTAAAGTGCAACTTTGTATAAGCCATTTAATTTTGAAAATCACTGATAATTTATACAGTGTGTTTTTAGTATTGATAGAATATTTTGGATATTCTTGTGGTTTCATATGGAGTGCCTGTTTTGCAGCATTCAATCACCACTGATAGTTCAGTTAAATTCAAATTGCATTCAGTCATCCTTACGCAAAAAGTAGTCACAATTTAGTGAACTGTAATTATCCATGAACCGTTGAAACATGTCAATAATTGATAACAATCGAAAATCATTTATTAAGGTGACTTACAGTCTATATATTCGTTTTCGTATACTGATTTGAATCTGTTGTTTTGATTACTGTCATTCAATTAAATAGAAATGTTTGTCATTTTATTGAAAGTTGAAGTGTGTAATTTCTGTGTAGGTGGCAGAATTGCAGAAACAGTTCATTTTAAACAGTAGTTCTAAACTGTCCTGTCTACCATTGGTTAGTCAAATGGTTATTTTTGTGTCACTGCACATTAAGGTAGGATAAAAGCAAAGTTAAATTTAACACTGAAGACAAATCCACACCTTTAAGATGAGAGATGTTCCAGAATAGACGTAAGTGAAACTGTGAATTGTATGGAACAGAGCCATAAAAAGTCAACATCCAACATTGTTTTATACTAATGTTAAGATTAGTATGGGCGGCTATGAAGCTTATGCTCTTAATACGATCAATGCTTGCTCAGTAAGGTCACACTGAGCTGTGTGGAAATGGGCTTGACCAAATGGCCAATGTTCTGCTTAAGAACTTGAGAACTATTAGCTATGAAAGGGCTCTTGTGTTGCCATGACAATCTTGCAAGAGTATTCACTAATAAAGGTGTGCCTATTCTAATTCTTCATTTAATCAAAATCCACATCTTATCTTTATTTTACAGCTCTTATACCTGGATTGTGCATTATGTCTCTGAGATACCAGAATTTATTTTTGATTTCTACCATAGTGTCTACATTTCATATCAGTTTATCTCCTTTTGTTTTGTAAATTACACAAATGAAGAAAACAGATGGAAATATGGAGGTTGTGATATTTCCAAACAGGCATCCATTGAGTTCTTCATTCCGTACTTTGTTTTGTTCTACTATGTTCACTCCTAAGCAGGACATTATATCTTGGCATTGCATTGAATTGGTGACCAAATCTGCTCTTGACCATGTCATTCATGACTGTTTCAACCCTGCAGTTCAGCAGGATTACAATTATTAGTTTTGCTACCTCAACTTGCAAATGGTTTTGACATACTGTAGGAGCCCTGAAGGTAGTGAAGCAAAAATGACTTGTATCTTGAGGGACTGACGGTCCCTAATAGCTCATGTTGGACAGGTTGTGGGAATGTAATGTTGGTTTGACCGGCTTTTACTGCTGGAATTGTATGTAGCATTTCAGGGAACACTGGCCCCATTCTGTTGGAAAGAAGTTAAATATACATTCATTTGTAACGTGAATGCAGATGGACAGTTGTTTTTCACATTTTGGATATGGGTATTGATTTAAAAGTTTCTTAATTATGCATCCTTGATTGCTTATTCTTTAAAAACAGTGTTTAAAACAAATTCAGGTTGACCACTGATCCCCTCTGGCTCCATGTCTAGTTCACACTCCCTCAACAAATACCAAATTATAATGATTGTTAGGTTTAATGAATCAGCGTGTTTAACCTTTTTGGTGTTTGTTGGGGCAGTGTAAAAATGACTGCTGTGTTTCTAAATCCGACAGCCATCTTTGGAATGTGTTGGCTTTTTTGGGGGCAGTATGTACCAGTCTTAATGTTTATCCTTGGTCATGCTTCAGAATATAGTATAGTCATGCCATATCATACAAGTTTGTGCCCTTGAAATACAAGCCAAATGCAGTTTGTGGGCAGTAACTTTGTTTGCGTTCATACATTGTTGGTGGGCAACTCTTTATGAGGTGCATTGCCATACTTTTGTGAGTTTTCATCTATGAAGTCAAAGGTTTCTGGGGCAAAAAAGTCTTTTGCTATCTGTTCAGCTGTGTTAATATTTTAAGTACTTTTTTGTAAATTTTTAGAATAGAGGCTTACCGTTGGAAAGGTTCGGCATTCATTGTAGTTTAATGATTGGATACCAGTCTCCCGTACCCCTTCAGGTTAATGCATGATTATGAAAGTTAAAGATTAAGCTTGGCTAATGATTGACACCTTTTTTATTCTAATACTGTTGATATTATGATTACTTAAAAAAAATGAAAACACTAGTTTTACGTTCCATTCTTTCACTAAGAGGTTACCCCATAAAATCTCATAAGTGGACCTAGGTTTGATTTTGTAACTAAATCCACCGGTTCAAAACATTGTCTGTGGTATGTTTATTTTACAACAGTAAAAATGTTTCATTAAGCTTGGGAAAATTAGTCTAGCAAGGCAATACCTGTGATCTAAGTCCACCTGACTTGGAAAAATGAGTTTCTTTGTTGCAGGCCCAAGACAGTAGGTCACCCAGACAACTTAATGTCCTTATCCAACTGCCTTTTGCTAATTGAAAAGATTCAGCCAAAAACCCTTAGTTCAGTGCTTTATAAACAGCAAGGATTGTAAAGTACGAATTACCTGGGGAAACAAAAAAATGGACGTTCAAACTTTAGTTCTTTTGTTTGGTCGATTGAGACCTACAAGGCAAAAAAGAATACTTGTTTTGTTTCCTCTGTCTGTACAACGTGTGATGATGTGTTTCAACTTTACGATAAAACCTTACAACACAGAATACCTCAGATAATAAATCCATGTAAATCTTGACAGCCTCCACATGTAGATAGAGCCCAGTTCACTGCCTCCTCACCCTCATCCACATGGCCAAAAGGGCCACATTTGTCTGTTAGATGTCTTCATTTCGATCATTTCAATGCCTGTTGTATGTTGTGGAGGTGGTTTCATTACTTTTTCTTGTCATGTTTGTTTTAAGGAACAAATAAAACCATTACTTCATTTATCAACAATTTGTTTGTTAAAAATGAAGTGTGTAATTTTTGCACCACTAGCGTCAACAAACAGAATTGATTGTTTTCAGCAAATATTCCAACACAAATTCACAGCATTGGTTGAGCCAATGTTGATATATAAGAATGCTTAACCTGAGCAATGTTATCATGGCATGAGTTTTAACATTTTCCAAGAGAATCAACCTACAAATGGCTTACTTGTAGTTGTCTTATTGTTGTGCATATTAACGTAGGTCAGGAAAAATGTAAACATCTGAAAAATTACACACTTCAACTTTAAGCAGCATTCGCACAAATGGCTATTTGGCAGTGACAGAGACCAATACTGATGCTACAAAGTTGGCTCCATGAGTGGTCACACACAACCTGTGTTCCAGAAACAATTAACTTTACTTAGAATGAACAATTATTTTCTTTAGCTATAAAATGGGTTTGTCTTGATCTAGGCAGTTCAAGCTTAGTTTGTGCGTTTGTCGTGTGTTGGGTTCCATAATTTAATTTATAATTTTCATTATCAGCTAAACTGAATGTAGGGGAAAAAAATAAAAATAGAAATTCTTAACACAAAATCTTCTATGTTATTAAACATCTTTTAGGACAAACTATAGATTTTAATTATATTAATGTTTTAATTAGTGTTATATATATATATATATATATATATATATATATATATATACACATATATATATACACTCAACAGTCACAGTGCATTGTATATAATGTTCTGTATAGTTATACACTTATCTTCTGGAAAGAGTTAATCTCTTCCTCATTTGATTCAGGGAACAAAGGTTTCAGTGCAGTATATTTAGACTCCTGTACAGTTATAACAATTTGTATAGTTAATTTGTGTTAATTTGCTCACACGTTTCTTTTATCATCAACATATTAGAATGGTAGTTACTCCTGAAATGAGCTAAACAAAGAATACATTATTGGAAGTCATCTAGTCATCTAATGCTGCCATAGTGCAGACAGTTTTTCACAGTACTGTACAGATGGAATATATATTAAGAGAAAACCACAAACTTTTTAAGGTGGATGTGTATATAGTCCGAACCCATTTACTGATTTGGTTTTTCGTTCAGGCAGTGATTTTAAAGTATTTATTGCAACATCTTTTGTGATGTGAATTAATTTTCCCCATGATAATGGGTATCAGGCAGGATTTTTGGTATTGCTTGTTATTTTTGCTTGCTACATAAGTGTACATGCTATGGACATTAAGTTTAGAAGTCAGATAATTAAAATAATTTTGTGAACACTGGATCTCTATTGGACAATATCCTAAAATCATCCTTATTCGTGACAATGAGGAAACGTGCCCTGGGTGTGCTTAGCTGCAACTGCTTTTTCTAAACGATAAAGCTGTTTCTTATTATTTCTTGTGTGAAGTGAAACGTCGCCGTGGGTGTAAACTTGTTGTGTATGAGTGTGTGGAACTGCTTGAGGTTTTTATATTTTGCTTTTTGCTCAAGCATTTTGTGAATAGACCATTTCTTCAACACTTCTTAATCGATTTCTGCAAAGATAAGTCTCTAATGAGCAGTGGTTTTCTTGATCATCTGTGAAAAAAAATCCCTAACCATTTCTCTATTTACCTTAAAATCTATCCTATTATTAAGCCACAACTGGAATCCCTCAGGGACAAATGACACTCTGATTCAATCTATTCAGGTACTTTCTGTACATTCTGCGGCCTAGCTGTTAAAATATTATAAAACATATTTTTTGAAAAATCGAGCAAAATAAACGGTTGCTCAAGACGCGAGTCATTTTTAACCTGTTATCGCTTTTTCTTCACTGTCCTTCTTGGTTTTTGTATACTTTGTATCCAGACTTAAGTACAATATACTAAATGAATGTTAAAGCTAAAACTTCAGGTGAAGCGTAACACTCAGCCAGTCAGTGCTTTTCGCTAAGATTTCCTCTGCACACACTGTGCCTCAAATGCCTGAAGACAATAGAACACTATATTGACACACACCATGTCAGTCCCTTAAGTGATAGTGGTTGACCAGTCTTAACGCTCCTATACAGATGTACCTCTACAGTGTGAGGCCTGATCTTTCTCATTTGCTGTTCGTAACTACTAGTTTTGGTCTCTTCTTTTAGCATGTAAGTATTTCAGTAAAAAAAACTGCCTGAAGAAACTGCCTCTAAATAAATAAAGTTTCACTGTACGGTCTAAATTTTCATGTGTGGTTGTCATTTGCTGTTTTTGTCTGAAATTTGGGTAGTGCGTAACAAAGGCAGCATTTATGTTTTCTTTTGTTATTTGAGCTTTTTAGGTGCCTATTGTTTTTATCAAAGAAAGCTCAGAGATATAACAAATGACTTATGAACAGGCTGTATTTTACATATTTTTCAATAAAGATTATTGGAAAAGCACTGGAACACAGGAATAGTGTGTATTAAAGCTGTATAGTTTCAGCACAGCAGTCATTTGAAACATCTGAGCAGCATTAACTAATAAATGACTTTTAGTTGGATAGAGTTTTTGTTGTTTAACTTTTTTGGAGATCTTGAAACATTCCTGTTATTGTCATGGTTAGTTTGGAACAGTTGATACCATTTTTCTACACAAAGGCTTGAATTATAATATTCAGGTTTTTAAATTTAAATAGAAAAGAAATACTTACATGTTAACTTTTAATATGAGACAGAACGTAACAGGTTTTAAAACACGTAGGTTTGCCAGTTTGGGATAAGGTGCTGCTTTTTCCGAATCTTCTCTGTTTTCGATATACCTCAGACCATCCAGATCGAAACGAGTGCTTTTTACAAAATGGCATCTTGCCTTTTAAGACTGGTTCCTCTGATTCAGTCCAATGGTCGGAAGACAGGCGCTCCAAAACTGGAATAGACCTCATTTCAATATATACTGTTTACTCTTCGACAAAACATTGTATAGTTTAATATTTTCTTGTATTGTAGATTTATTTATGTATATTCATTTGTTTCTTTTTGTACTGTGTGTTTGACTTTTATTCTAGACTTATATCGATGTCTGTGTTAGAGCACTTACGAAGATCACAATAATTATTTTTGTTTGATTGCACTGTTTCGTTTTTTTTGAATGCAAATTCTTATTTACTAGCTGGGCTAATGAATAATAACTGTCTCCTATGTATGTGATTTTTAAAAAAGAAAAAAGGAAAAAACTGATTAGATTTTCTGTGATCTAATTTAAAACAAAATAAAAAAGCTTTCTCTTTCTTTTACTTGCATTGACCATTAAGCAAATGCTGATTAGATCCGTCTTTGTGCATGTGTGAAGTTTTACTGGTTAAATTTTACCCATTAGGAAAAAAATGCCATTTTTCAACGCATTTTAATTGTAACATTGTGCAAGTTAGTATTCACTGGATGCTAGAACCTTCTTATGAAAACCACTATTCTTCTAATAAATTTTTGTTGTGAAAATGTCAAGTCTGTTGTGTGTGTGGGGGGTATAAACATATTAAATACTGATTAAGAGAATCTTCAGTTTGAACCATATAATTATGTAAATGGATATATAATAATGGATATGCAAGTAAAAATCAAAATCCCCCCCCAAAAAAAAAAAAAAAAAAAAAACCTTATTATTCAATCTTATTTCACCCAAAAAATTGTTTTGTGTTAATGTCAGAGACAAAACGTATAATATAATGAATTATATAAGAGGTCTTATAATGACCTTTTAATTTTGGCTACTTTACTTCCTGTTAGATTTCCAATTATGTTAATGTGCCATTTAGGTAATAACCAGTCAGCAACACCAAGATATGCTGAAAGCCTACGCCGTTTGAGATTAGCCTGTATTGTGCACCTTGTTTTAAGTGACCTTAAAACACTTTACATCAACCAAATCATTTAATATCACAATTTTTTTGATTGGACCATATTATAACAATGCGAACACACACAACACTTATGCACCAAGGGTCTGCATTGTTTTAACTGACATATGTCAGTGAGTGGAAAGGTCAGGCCCATAATCATAGAGGCCTCCCTGCTGTGCACAGCTGTAGCCGCTCGGCAAGCACCCCATTACTCAATAACAACTGCAGAAAATGGATTCAATTAAGTAACACAAAAATGTCTTTTGTTATAAAGAACATTATGCAGCTTCTATTACCGTCTCATTTAGTTGACGGTTTACATAATAAAATTGCTGAAGGTTTTAGCAGCTAAAAACATTTGACATTTGCTGTCATCTATAAGCAGTACATTTAACATTATATTTTAAATATTTTGTTACAGCATGGACATATTCAGAAAGTGTTATTTGAGTAAACTACTTTTTCTTGTGGAAGAACATCATCTGGTTTTTACCAATATAATTCCTGTAGTTGGACTTTGCTCCATGTAAAAATATTTGTTTTCTTTTGTTATTTGAGCTTTTTAGGTGCCTTTTGTTTTATCAAAGAAAGCTCAGAGATATAACAAATGACTTATGAACAGGCTGTATTTTACATATTTTGTCAATAAAGATTATTGGAAAAGTGCTGGAACACAGAAATTACAGGAATAGTGTTACCTGCTTACTTGAGTCAAACTAGAATTTAGGAGGAGGTCCCTGGTGGTGGGGCTGTATACTGCAGGTAACGATGTAACTTGCTACTACAAAAAACAACGGGATTATTTTAGTACTCAGAACACTAATTACATGAATTATTCAGTGACTAACTGATGATACTATGCTAATTTAAGGAAATCCTATGAACACCGAGGGAACTGAATTGTTAATTATTGAAATAACTCCAGGACGGTAGGTACCCATTGCAATATATTCTAGTGAAATAGACTGAGGGTCTATTTCTCGTGGTGACAAACTTATTTCTCAACCGTTAAAAAGTATTTTATTTAAATACACATGTAAATACTTTGGCGTGAATATTCTCTCCATCATGTTGGTATCGTCCTTTGAGCTATGACGTATTATCAATACCCACGAAAATTATTTCTTCAGGAGTTGTTAAACCAGTACAACTGAATCACCAGGCTGATTCAGCTGAATCACCACATTCAGGAAACAAAACAAAAAAAAAAACAACCTTTGTAGTACACACAGCACTTACACTTAATAGAGATTTAGATTGTTAATTTCTCAGCTTTTACATTTTTGAATCCAACAGCTCCTCAGCCCCAGTGGCCTTGTGGAATAGCAAAACCTGTTCAATAAATACAGCGAATCCTGACACCATATTTCACATACTGTTTTGTGCACAAAAATAATTTAAAGCACAGATTTTTGGACAGCAACCTGAGGTGAGGCGGGATAATACTCAATGCTTTCATAGCAACAGACATTACAGCCACTCTGTCATCATTAAGACAGCTTGGATTAGAGGACTTTGATACAAAGGTTAACATGGCTAATTTGAAGAATTGTGGGTTGTTGAAAATAGCTGTGTGTACACTTGAGCCAAAGTGGCAATGCAAGGTCAGCTTTTCTGTTCTCTCCCCCCCCACCCCCACCCCAAACACACACACACACCACACACACACGTTTGTAATATTTTAAAGATTTTTCCTTACTATACTGATGTCTTATTTTATCACCATCAGTATTTTTGCTCATTTTTAGCATTAAGAATTGAAACAAGTATTAAACATTGGTGTGTACTTCGTCCTGTACTGTTTGTGGTGTGGATATGAATTTTACCTCATATCAAATAGCCAGTTACGGTGAGGTGGGATATTACTGTTCTAAACAAATGCATTTGCCGTTTTTGTTTGGAAGCACAAAAACTATCCCCTAGATTTACAAGGAGGGAGTCAAGCCATTTCTATAAACCAGAATATTACAGTCCTGCGGGGCAGATGATTTTGACTTTATGCTACCACACAATCCCCAAACACCTATGCAATCACGCAGCATAATGCTAAAAAACTGTATATCTGCGTCCATCTCTTTACATAGTAAGGGTTTAGCTGTGAGGGCCATATATATTTGAAAATATCCTCAGTAAAAATGTCAAAAACAAAATATTAGGAGGCTACATTAATCTGAATTATGTATACAGGTTTGTGTGAGGATTTGGTTTAGGGGTACAGTCATGTGAAAATTAGGACAGCCTGTGAAAGCATGTGTATTTTGTAACATTTTTTAAATATATGGTTATTTAGTCTCAATTTTAACAATACAGAGACATTAAAGTAATAACTAAACAATTAAAACTGAAAAAAAGTCTTCAAGATCTTCTGTAAATGTAATTCTACAAAAATGCCTATTTTAACTGAGGAATAAGATAGGACACCCAATCCCCTAATAGCTAGTGTTACCTCCTTTGGCTGAAATAACTGCAGTGAGATGCTTCTCGTAGCCATCTACCAGTCTCTGACATCGGTCTGTGGAAATTTTACCACACTCCTCAATGCAGAATTTTTTCAGCGGTAAGATGTTTGAGAGTTTTTTTTGCATGTACAGCCCTTTTAAGTCACCCCACAGCATCTCAATGGGATTCAGATCTGGACTTTGACTCGGCCATTCCAGGACTCTCCATTTCTGCCTTTTCTGCCAGTCTTTGGTTGATTTACTAGTATGTTTTGAGTCATTGTCATGTTGCGTGGTCCAGTTCCGCTTCAGCTTTAATTTTCTAACAGATGGTCTCACATGTTCTTCAAGCACCTTCTGATACACAGTAGAATTCATGGTGGATTCTATGATGGTGAGCTGACCAGGTCCTGCTGCAGCAAAGCAGCCCCAAACCATGACACTTCCACCTCCATGCTTCACAGTTGGTATGAGGTTCTTTTCCTGGAATACTGTCTTTGGTTTACGCCAAACATGTCCTCTGCTCTGGTGTCCAAATAATTCAATTTTGGACTCATCTGTCCAAAGAACATTATTCCAGAAGTCCTGGTCTTTGTCAACATTCTCTCTGGCAAATGTCAGTCTGGCCTTGATGTTTCTCTCAGAGAGCAAAGGTTTCCTCCTTGCACACCTCCCATGCAAGTAAAACTTGTGCAGTCTCTTTCTGATTGTAGAGACATGCACTTTTTCATCAACAGAGACCTCTTTTAGCATCTTGCGGTCTGCTCTTGGGGTGAACAGAGATCTTTTTAAATCCCTTACCAGTCTCATAGGATGCTACAATTTTTTTCTGAAGGCCTCTGACAGCTCTTTTGCTCTCACCATGGTGCTGACTCTCACATCAACAGTCAGGAGCACACCAGACTAAATGTCTGAAGTTTAGGGCAAGCCTCATTCAAAATGCTGAGTAATGATCTACTAATTATATGCACCTGGTGTGATACACCTGTGTGTGATCTGAGCCATTTTAAGAGGGAATACATGTGAGGGTGTCCTAACTTTTGCCTCAGTTAGAATTTGCATTTTGTGGAATTACATTTAACAGAAAATCCCCTCTTCAGTTTTAATTGCTTAGATATATTACTTTAATCTCTCTGTATTGTTGAAATTTACATTAAATATCCATATATCCAAAATGTTGCAAAAATGTTACAATAATACACAGGCTTTCATAGGGCATCCTAATTTTTTCACATGACTGTATAAGTAGGTATAAGGGATAAAAACATAATTTGCCTGGTAAGAAAAAAATTTAAGCATATGAAATGTCCTCATTTCATAAATAGTGTGTATTAAATGATGATGCAATAATATAAACAACCCCAGGAAACGAAAACACATTACAGGACAAAATAAATGGAAGAGGCAAAAACTTTAATGAAATAAATAGAAACAATATCACGTCAACAAATAAACATTTGTACGAGACTGCATTTAATGACCACAAAAACAAACACCTTTGTCAAACAGTTGTAGGTAAAAAAAAACAGACTAAAAGATAAATTGTACATCACCAATGTCAGTGTTCAACATACAAAAATACTATATCGAAATTAAAATGGTATATATTACAATCAAACTAAAAGTTTAACAAATATATTACATTACAAATTATGTAAATGTTAATATTACTGTAAAACATTTTGTATGTTAAACTGTATTATTAAATTTAAAATATTTAATTGTTGGTTAGCTTTTTACTTTTGACATTTAGTAGTTCTTTTGTTCGATAGCTTAAATCAGTGGTTCACAACATTTAGATGTCAAAATTAATGAATTCTGGCATCGATTCGTCATTCTCATGCAAGGGTTATCTGTTCTCAGATAGCTCCCCAAACTCCTCTATATCACAGGTATTATGGTCCTTTATGCATAAATACAAGTGCCCACTATTTCTACAGGTCCCAACATTTTGCTGTGTCCTCTGCAGCCTGTCTCTGATCTTCGATTGTGGCTATACACACTTACCACAACCACATTCTACAATCTTCTCAACGTCCTGTGTAAATGAGCTACCATCATCACATTCGAAACTGTAGCGTCTGCGCCGTGCCCTGGTGCCAATGCAGCAGAAGCCAGTGTCCGCCCTGCAGCCGCCACGACACTCCAACCAAGACAGGGGCTGTGTGCTCCGACACTGGACTTCACCTCGCCGTACATGATGAAAATCCCTCACAGACTCACTCTTACAGGGTGCCACTGGAACCATAAACACAACTCACAAAAACAGTTCATCCAACAGTTTTCTTTCCTCAATGGAGAAAAAACACAGAACCTGGTGTAGGGCTGCACAATATATCAAAATAATAGAAATATCATATGTTATGTATAATCAGTTTTTGGGTTGATGCACATTGTAGAAAGACTGCTATCAAGAGTTTCAGTAATGCTTTGTTCTTCTAGAAAGAATGTGAAATGTATGTTTCTTTCATAATTTTCAGTTACCGGCCAGTAATACATACTATATACTGCATTTTTGGCACTCAGAGTTTGTTCAGCTAGCTCCATGCAACTGGCCTCTGTTGTCAACACTGCAAATTAGCATTTGTCTGTGTAGCATTTTGACATATTGTATTGGGTGGATAAACAAAACCTGTGCCTCAGAAAATCATTTATTATGTAGATGAGTGTAATATGTGACTCTCAGTTACCTGTGTCACATAACTGGCCACTGTAGCCACTGTCACAGACACACTGTGCTGGTCCCATCTGTGATACCTCACAGTAGCCATGTTGGCATGAAAGCATCATACAGGGACTGGGAGGTACTTCCTGTTGACTGCACAGGGAGCCACGGAAACCCTGTTCACACTCACAGCGATAGGACTGAACGTCTACTGGAACACAGGTACCATGGACACACCTTACAGGAAGTTGGGAAATGAGGAAATAGATGATCAGATTTTCACAAAGAATTATTATCAAAATATCATGGTATAGTATTTTATATATAGTAATAATGGTAAATATTTATTTTTACTGAAAAAAGATACATAACAACAACATAACATTGAAGTTGAAAACTAATACATTTAAATACCAAACTTAAAATCTGACTGGAGCCACATCCAAAGCCATTATATAGCTAATACACTGTAAAATGTTTATTTTAATTCCATTTTCAAGTCTGTTTACAATAATTGCAAATGAAATGCTACAGGAAAGGTCACTGTATGGTTGGTGGCTAGCATGTGTTCTTACTGCTGGATGTTATTGGTGGGCTGCACAGCTAGCCACAGCTTTTGAAGTGAAATGCCATTAAAACTGAAGAAAGAGGTTCTCTTGCTGCTAAACATGAACGAACTTGATGTGGAGGGGAAACATTTGTATGTAAATTGCAGCAGTGCATAACGCATCTTAAAAACAAGATGATCGATGCAACGGATGATTCAAACCCACTCAGAATGCTGACAATTTCTTTTTTATATGTTTGTATATGGGCAGAGACAAATAATAAAGATTAGTGGAACTGCTCACAGTAACATGAACTTCTCCATATTGCCTACACTCAACTGTAGTATCTCACAGTAGATGGATCTTGTGAGCTCAGAACTCTCCCATTGGTAGTTGTCGCAATGCTGGACACGCCCACATTTGTCAGCAACAGTTGCAACACTGTTGCTTATGTGATAAAAATCAGCACCTCTCACTGAATATAAATTTATTCTGATTGCTTTATCACTGCTAGTTAGCTTAATGCGGCAAGTTGCAATATAGACAGAAATTCCACATTTCATTGTGTATAGCATTGTTAATAACAAGTTATTCTTAATAACAACTTTCCTCATTTTGAGTGCTACACAGCCACTGTGCATTTTTGCATTATTCTATGTTTCTTTGTTGCTCTGCACGTACATAATGTTGCAGATAAAATTATGCAAAGTAACATAGCAAAAATTAAATGAAACATTTAATTTTTGCCTTAAGCATGCAAGTACGCACTTGTTTTTCTGGCAAGGGTTGACAGCAGCTGCAAGAACGACTTGATCACAGTGTCGCCCACCCCAGCCCGGCTGGCAGTGACACACAGGTCCAACAGCAGTAGCTGGCTGGCACAGTCCATGCACACAGTGCAGTTCCTGACAGGGCTGGCACCCGGGCACCACTCCAGGCTTCATCTGGGTACGTGTGAAGTCCTGCAACTCGTTATTAATGTACAGATTCCGAATGCAGCCCTGGAAACTGGATCCGTTGAGAACTGGCCACTGGTTTAATGAGAGAGACTGGGCATTTTCAGGCACACCTATTAGGAAAACTGAAATTTAGAGGGAGCAATGGAAAAAATTGAATGATCATGAGACCATTCCATTCATCTTACCCCCAACGTATAGTGGGGCATCTCTGGTGAGGGGTTGGGCAGGTCCCTGGCTGTCCAGGGTTGTGGGATGCCCTCCATCAATAGACAGATTGACCATCCGGTCATAAGTAACCAGCTCGACAGTGTGAAACTGACCATCGTTCACTATTTCAGAGCTACAGAAATGGGTAAGTAAACGAGTAAGTGATTCTCACATGTACATGCTATAAGGTGAGTTTGACCTTTACAGTAAGCACCTGTAAATGGTACTGCCTGGCTGGTTTCCTGAATCATAGGTCACTCTGACATGCCCTTCATGTAGCTCTACAGCTATGTGGTCATTGACTCCATTGTAGAGAAGGACACCGTTGTCCTCAGCTGTGGAGACCTGCAGTCAGATTTTATAGCAGAGTACAGTATGGTTGTGCAGCATTCAGAATTAAACAGAAAATGCCTTTAAAATTATAATTCAATTGCTGAATTGCAGAATCCTAACAGCATGCATTGGGGCACCAGATTTGAATTGTTTCCTGCAGCTTGATTGACAGAGCACTGAGTTAATAATACCAAGGTCATGATTTCCAAGGAAACACACACAAATTACTTTATTAGTAGAATACCATGCATGGTTGTTGCTTTGGATAAAAGCATCTGAAAATGCATATGTTTAAGTTAAGACGAAGTAAAATGAAGAAATTTTATATTTGGTTTAGGTTTTAATAATACATGTCACTTTTTCTCTACACTATTAATGACTAACATTTGTCACCTACAAACTGGCATATCATTTATTATAGAATTGATAATAGACTGTGGAAGAACAATTAATTTCTTTGAAAACACTAATGAGTCTAGTAAATGTTTTACTGAATTTGAATGTAAAGTTTTGCTAAACATTTGTATAAGGTATACAGTTTAAATGCATCAGCAAGATTATTGCTTTTAATTAATATAACTAGCTGTGCTTGAAAATTAGTTTTCCTTTTTCTTTTTTGTTTAATTATTATATTATGTATCCATTAAACTGTGGGTGTGTTCAAGGGAGAGAATGTACAGGTCTAACAATAGCTGAGACAAAAATGGATACAATTACCTAGACATATGTGTCTTCAAATTACATTTAGCAGATGTGTATGTGCCATAAGGTCAGTGGAAAGAAAACTATATCCAATACCCAACTGTTTCCATTTTAGTGTTTTGACATTCAAAGTTTGATTATGGTGAAATGTGTCATCTGTTATATGAACATTTTTTTAATGTATACGTGTGGTTTCGTCTAATGGTATGTTTTGTACCTGTAGAGTGATGTTGGTCTGGAGCCAGTTTTTAAGATCACTAAGCAGCAGGTAAGAATCTCTGTCAATGAACTTGACAGTGAGCAGCTTTTCACAGCGAGGCCCCCCAAACCCAGAGAGACACTGACAGACTGCACCGCCCTCACTCTCCTCACAGGGGGAGCCGTTCTCACAGTGCAACATCTCACAGTCATATGGAAAAAGAGCTACTTCACATAATCGACCACTGCAACAAAACATGACGATTAGCCGAAAACATTAAACAACGCACTTCTTTGTTCAAATTGTAGTAAGAATTTGTAGGCTAAAACAGAAAACAGAAAGAGAACATAGAAAGAGTTTCTAAAAATGTATGGGCATCAAAAGTGGAAATGTGGACACAATGCAAATCATTATTTTAAAAAACCTCAGGTGTGTTCATTTTAAAATATTCTCTGTATTTGAAAATAAATATTGCTCTATTAATTTTTTTAACGCATAAATTTTCTAATAACACATTATTGTATGGAGTCAGTTATATGTGGACTTTGTTGCACTTGTATATAGAGCTACTTCCTTAAGTCTTTCTTCAAAAAAGTCAAAGCATTCATTTAAAATGTTATGATTAAATTTTTAAAATATATTAAACTTTGTAACAATATGGAAAGACCTTGGGGAAGTCATATGCAATTATGATACCATAAACAAACCTGAAGCCTTGCATTCCATAACAATACAACGTTCAAATTAATTAACTTTGGAATGTTTGTCATCCAATCAGAATCAAGAATTTAGTAATTAACTGGTGTATGTAAACTCACCTGTAGCCTTGCGGACAAACACAAGTATATCCTGCCACGTGATCAATACACCGCGCACCGTTCTGACAGTAATGTCCCTCACATTCATTATAATCAATACTGCAGTCATCCCCCACAAAACCAGGTGGACAGATGCATCTTAAAACAAACATACAACATTGTGACTATTTACACCATGACCAAATATTTGCCATGACCAAAAGGTTTTCAAAAATTAAGTTGAATACATTCAGCTTATACATATTGAAAAAGAATTAATCGTTATATTAAAGTGTAATACAAAAAGTCAAAATGTACAATAGCCTTTGTTATGGGGAAAACTGATTTGAAGATTTAATTCTTTAAATAACTAGTTCCGGTACTATTACAGATTAGTTTTAAACTGCAGTAGTCTACCAAATAGTTTGTTTGACCTTTGACCTTATTCCTTAGGAATAATAATATAGCATTGCACCAGTGATGCAAGTATCTGTGTTTTAAGCATTAAATTCCAAAAAATTGGAATTTTTTGGAATTCCAATCCCCTTTCCCTTTTCTAAAACATATTTTTGTTATTGAAAGGTTTCTTTATTGCTTATTTCTTTTTCCTTCAGGCAGAGAGTGATTAAACAAATTTTGTGGTACAATTTGCCCGGCCTCCCCCACCCCCCATAGACTTACTTCGGTCCTGTGACAGTTGGTATACAAGTAGAGCCGTGATGGCAGGGATTTTGACCAGGATAACACAGATCTTCTTCATATTCTCCACATCTTTGGCCTGTTGTGTACATTTACATGTCAATGTTGTAGTTTTAAATCCCACAAGAGGCGATTCATGAACTATCACCATTGTGCACTTGAGTAATTAAGATACCTTAAATAATCTGTTGGCATATTTACCTGAGAAGAGGTGAGGACAAAGGCAGGTGTAATTTCCCACTCCATCCACACAGATGGTGCCATTTTCACACTTGTTATCCACACAATCATCAACGTTTACCTCGCAGAATTGACCATCGTATCCCAGTGGACACGTACAGCTGGTGAGAGATGGGCAAATAAGATGTTCATCTCTGGTGTCTGTGTACAGCTCTGTGAATGTCAGTACAACAGCAGGGAGTGTGTTTTCACCTGAAGCCTTTTACTGCCTCTTTGCTATTACAGGTTCCTCCATTTATACATGGATTGCCTTCACAGGCGTCAACAAGAAGCTCACAGTTTCTCCCCTAGATAGACAGCGGAATGCAGCAAAGGTAATTGAGATAGTACATACAAGGTTCATAAAAGGTTATTTTCCAAGCTATATGGTTCCATACATAACCTTTCTGTTGCATAAAATGTTCTTTGTGTGTACAAATTCTACAGATTGTAAAAATAGTACAATTGTGTACTGTACAGTTGTGTAAAATACAGTACAGTTGTGTTTTCAGTAATGTAGCTACACTCAAAAGTCAGGCTGCAAAAATGCTTGTATTTTATAATACTTTATAATAATTCTTCCATATAAAAAGTGGTAAGGAAAACTTCTAGGTAAATAAACTTCTATAGGTGGATTTTACTTTATGTTAACAGTAATCAACAGTATCTTAATAGCCTAACTTAGTTAAACCAATAATATTCCAATTAAAAATAGTCCTAACTGGAGAATGATTGGCACCTTGTAACCCTGTGGGCAGATGCATTTGTACAGAAGTACAGGGTCACTGTAGCACCGGCCCTGATTCTGGCAGGGGTTCGAAGAACATGGGCTGCATTTCCCAGAAACAGATGGATCCACAGGCCCTAAGGAACATCAGTTTTTTAAAAACATCTTTTAAACAGGAAATGTTTTTTCTCTTTTTTATTTCCCTGTACCCACCTGTGCATTGGAAGGTACTGCCAGGTGTGGTGAGCAGGAGTTTGCCCTCCATGCCTCGTGGGCCTGCACAACGGGCAATACCGGGTTCCTTGTACCCACTTTTCACCCAGTCAGACAGCCAACGCAGACGACAGTCACAGTACAGTGGATTTGCACCAATGGCCCTTGATACAAAATGCATGGATTTAATATATTTTAAAAATATTTTTGTACATTTTACTGCATGGTCACACTGCCTGAACCTTTTTACAGTCATTAAATCATCAGTATTTGCATTTAAAAATGGTATAAGCAAATTTAAAAACGTATGAAACCAGTAAGAATACATTTCTAGAACTTTAACACAAACTTTAGTGTATTTTTAATCATCTCATGTATTCTTACTTGCCATTGACCCTTATACATGTGCAAATGTAACTGCGTACAGAGACAACAGGTATGACTCACAGGTGTGATAAAGATGCAGCATCTCTGAAGATTTCTTGGTGTAGTTCAGAAATGTTGTTACCATGGAGAGAGCTGAAGAAAATGGACAAGAGCAATGGATTATGGGTCAAGAAGAGGTCAAATGAACAGCACAGCACTTGCATAACCACAAAATATTTCTTGAGTTATTATAACATTTCTGTAGCTCAGTTGGTAGAGAGGTAGATTTTTGATTAAACAAACAACTTAAATGCATTGTAAAACCTCAATAAATGTAATACATGAATGCCAAACAAATAAATGTAAATAATAATGTTAAAGGAATTTTTAGGAGGATTTCTTGCAATATACCAGTATTGATAATACAATGCTAATAATCGTGATTATTGATATTGCGTTAATACAACACATATGATAATCATAAATATTTCAGTGCCAGTTTCTGGTTGACACTCCAACACTGTAGGTTGTGATTTTGTATCCATCTGTATCCATTTTGCCTAAAGCCACAATGGTGATAAACTCTCTTACTACCTCCCTACACTTGCATTGTAAATGTGATTTATTGGGTTAAAAAGAGAAAATACAAAATAAATACATGTAAAGATGACTTTGACTGATAACATTATTTATTTAGTTATTTTTAAACATTTCATCAGATAGCATGATAATATAGTTATTGTGAATTCTTTTGACCATGATAATTGTGAAGTGAAAATCTGTCTGATGTTGTGACAAGCCCTAATATATATTTTTTATTATATAATATAAAATGTAATATATTCTTGTTCTACTAATATATATTACAGAGAATCAGAGGCTGGAGATATGATGTGGCTGACACATAACTGTAATACATCAATGGCAAGATTTACATCAAGGTGCATTTGAGAAGTGTATGAGACACTCACAGCAGTCGTAGTGAGGACAGCCCCCCAAACACAAGAGGAGGAACACAGTTAAGTGCATTATAACTCAAGATCCTGTAAAACACAATAACACAAGCTGAAGAGTCAGCAGAAATACATCACTGATAGTCAACAGTAGATAATCAAATTGTGTGTGTGTGTGGTCCTGTTATACCCTACATAATAGGGAACAAATTTTCTATAGTAATATCAGTAAATTTTGTAAATTTAAACTCTGGGTCATTTTAATATCAGACTTTTTAAGGTCCCCATGAGTAGCTTATAAATTATACAAAAATGATCTGTTTGGAAAATCTAAAATAGCAGACAGTTTTCTGTGATGGGTAGGTTTGGGGGTAGGGTTAGTGTATGGTGGTAGAATATACAGTATGTACAGTATAAAAAGATCTATAGAATCTATGGAATGTCCCCATTAAACATGAAAACCCAATGTGTGTGTGTGTGAGAGAGAGAGAGAGAGAGAGAGAGATAAACACTTACAGTGTGGTGAGCTGACTCATGTTGGCAAAAGATGAGTTGGCCAGGGAACTGATTTTATTGTTGCTCAAGTCTCTGAAATTGTCAAAGCCCAAAAGCATTAAGCATCTCGTATCATGTATCTATATCAAGGGCTATATCTTATTTAAATGTTTCAAATCATGTTTTATGCTGTCCAACTGTATCTAAAAGCAAAAACTAATTATATTCTAATTGAAAGTACACTCAAATACCTTCTTAAAGCTCTTTGAAAATAATTTAATTTATTTATGGTACAGTAAATTTATTGCGTTTTATGGTATAATTTAATTCACATACAGTTATGATTTAATTCTTTTTGCTCTCGAATGCAGCATGTTTGACTGCAAAAAAAGAAAGAACTGTAACTTGTGGGTCAAAAGTCAAATTTGACTTTTAACTGTAGTTAAAAACATTGTTAAAAACTCTCTTAAATAAGACTAATGTCAAATTATATTATTTTGCTACTTTTTTGTTTCCTTAGCTTGTGGGTAAACAAGTGAACACTAAACTGAAACCCAAACTGGAATATTCAGACAAATATATAATGAAGGTATGTATAATGCATATATAATGGATGTATATCACCTTTCAGGGCGATACAGGACCCCTCTGCTTTGTATCGGGGTCCTGATCACCCTGTTGGGGGTTTATTTGCAATAATAACAGGCTGGATGTACATTACCCCTTACATATATGGTTAATGTTATATATAATGTTATATACACAAACATTTATTGGACCTCCCCCTAGTGGTTGAATATGGAACTGCTGTTATACTGCTGGAGTGATTAGACGTCATGGTTCAAACATGAGACACTCACATGAGCTGTAGGTGTTTAAATGTTGAAAGCTCTTTGGGCACCGTAACAAACTGATTTCCATCCAGGTATCTATGGAGACAGGAAGTCTGCCATCAGTTAATGAGATACTGAAATACAGCCAGACAGGAATCCCAAAGCATTTGCATAAACTCCAGCCTTCCACCCACCCCTGAATATATGACTCACAGTTCAGTGACATTGTGTGGGACGCCACGAGGTAAGCCAGACAAGTGTTTGTTACTGCAACGCACCACAGTATCCAGACAAGTGCATTCTTCTGGACACTCTGGCCTGGGGACACAGCTAGTGTCATCCTCCACGACAACTTAAAAAATGTAAACAGAGAGCAAGAGAGAAATGGTGAGGGACATTTAGACAGTCATATAAATAATAGTATTGCTGGTAGTGCAGTGCTAGGACATTGCTAAGCTGTTTCTAGAGTGTTCTGGGTAGATGCGGGTTGGTTGCTCAAAGACCCATGTCAAAAACTCCCAAGTCTCTAGGATGTTTTGGTCTCCAAATATGGCTCAAGTCCCTCATTCCATGCACAGTAAGTCTTTTTGTAAGACTTAATGACTTGACATTATCGAAGGTGATGACCAAGTCTTGTGGTGAACTTGGCCTCATAAACCAAAGAGGCAATAAAAGAGTTACCTTCTGCACTATAACTATTATTAGTCAGAAGCTAGCTGTACATTTGTCGACAGCTTATTTGTTCAGCAAAATTCACTGTCTGTCGACAGAGAAAACTAACCATATAGTGCACTGATTCCTAAAAGAGGTTCCTAAAAGTTTGAAGGCAATTGCCTTCTGGCAATGCTGAGTTATGAATCTTATTCAAACACATTTTTGAATGCAACAATGTGTGAAATTGAGCTTACGTAATTAAAGGTGTCAATGTTCCGATACGTTTCTGAACTAAACTTTACCCTTGCCACAGAGAAAGTCTGGCTTTGCCACATCCTGCAATGGGATTTCCCTGAGGAAGGCAGGGTTTTGACAGCGAGGGTTCCCCGTCACAATCTGCCGAGAACGAAGCCATTCTCCCAACCAAGACAGACGACAGTCACAGTTAAAAGGGTTTGCCAGCAGGTTTCTAAAGAATATTACAGGAATGACATTGAAAACATAATGAGAAGTAAATAAAACCAGTTCAAATATTTTCACTAACATCACGCAGTAGCAGGAACGAGAGGCCATTACAGGGTGGAGAGGTTTGGCGTGTCAAAAGCTCCAGGCATGATCGTGGTAAGCTGGTTGTCGTAGAGTGAGAGCAGGCGCACGTTCTGAAGGCCTGTGAAGCTGCTATTGTGGATGCAACGGATGCGATTATTTCTCAGCATCCTAGAAAAGATAATGAAGTATTTCTGTAATACTACAGTCATTTCTACACACAACAAATGACCTATCCAGCTAACCAACCATCTCTAACCAATATAACCAATCATCTCTAATTGTAGTTTTAAAATATCTAGCTCTTGTCACTGATTATTGGGAATACTAGTAAACCCACAGCCGTAGTTATGGTTAACCACAACTAGTTAGATCAGTATCCCAGGGGTGCAGCATTGATTTTATTTGATAATTGACACTTATACTGATATTGACAGTATAAATGACACTTACAGCATGCGTAATCCATCCATTCCCTGGAACATTCCTCCACGCACGGACACCAAGTGGTTGGCGGTCAAATGAAGTTCAATCACAGATGATGCACCGTCAAAAGCTCCATCCTCAATCTCAGAGATTTTATTGTTGCTAAGGTTTCTGAGACAAACACACCACGGAAACTGTTTATTGCGTAGTATTATTTAATTGAAAGCTATAAGCTTTGTATTTTAATGATGTTGTTTTAGTTAAATTGTGTATTAGACATACATGTCAAACTTACATCTTCTTGAGATGTGTGAGAGACCGAAAGAGTCCTGTAGCCTCCAGGATGGACAGATCATTGTTGTTAAGACGACTGAAAGAAGCAAGATGAAAAAAGAAGCAGAGTAAGCTTTCTTGCTGTCTACTGCCTACATAGGCAACTTTCATCTAAGACAGCGTTCTAACTGAAATTGAGCCTCACGAGTGACTGATTTTCAACTCTGGTGTTAGCATTTTACTAGGCTAACAATGCAGAACTCTCTTATGCTTAAAAATACAGAGCACACTAATTCATTTGGATTCACCTGGTTTCATTTGTTTCAATTTTTACTATTTTATAAATACATTGCAGTATTAAACACATTATATTTAAAATCTAAATTTTTCTCAAATTTTCTGCCATGTTGGGTGGATTTTCCTAGTCAAAATGCATTCTGGTAGTGCATTTGTTCACAAAGCATACATGCAATACTGCTTCAGAATTTTGCAAAAAGAAATTAGTTACGTTTCGGACAAACCTTTAGGAGCATGCTTATGATGCCTTAAAATGATGCCTATGTAGGCAGCTGATTAGATCTGCTATAAGTGTGTTTATGTGTGTGTGCTCTTACAGTTCAGTAGTAGAAAGTGGCAGATGCTCTGGGAACTTGGTAAGCCGCAAATTTGAGCAGTCCACTACAGTAGCCTCACAGCGGCATTTTGGTGGACATACAGGTCTACTATTACAGTCCTTATTCAAACGTGTGTCTTCTGCACCTGAGACAAATACACACAGGCTTTTAAATACAAAAGGAGTCCCAGGAATGTATAAATAGGCCATTATTTGGTCTGCATCACATATATGACTTTCAGTGACAAAGAAATACAGGTTTTTCTGAGAAAGTAGTGAGATATATCTGTGCTTGACAGATATATACAACTAACCCGGAATATGGTACTGTTCCTTGGCTGCTATGGCAACACATACAAAAACAAGAAACAAAAAAAAGAATGCACAGCTATTATGAAAGCTTATATACAGAAAGATGCCATAAAAAGATCAAGATTTGAGACCCCGAGCTAGACAGGAAAAGTTTGAAACCAAAGATCTTCTCCAGTATGCATCCAGTATCTTCACTTAGCACTATAACACATAAATGATGTCTGTTTATTTACATATAATACATTACAAACACATTTACGATTCTTACACTTAATTAACTCTGGGTCATTTTAAACCCTGGGTTAATAATAATTCTGCGTTTTCATGTTTCATGATTTTACAGTGAACATTTGTAAGCCCTGGGTTAATGCTTTTATAACCATTAATTAGGTTATATAAATTACGTCAATAACATTGGTTGGGCACTAAAGTTTTCACATGCATATTAATGAGCCCAAAACCCTGCTTGTCTTTCTGTGGAAATTATGTAAGTCTGAGCTTGCCATTTCATGTCACTTTAAATGTGCAAAAATGTGTCTCTACAGACTTAAGTTTAAGCATTTTGTTTAACATTCCTCTAAGATGCTAAAGTTTCTGAGACTGTCCAACGCGCAAGAATATATAAGTAATAATATAATAAGTACTGAGAGTATTTGTGCTTGAAAGTCTGTTGCCATTACAATTGGTCATTACATAATAACACTGCATCATTTCACACCACATATGTCTTTGGCACTGCAATGCAGAGTTAACCCCAGAGCTAGGGTTTCATAACCCAGGATTAAAAGAACTAGCCCTCTTTCAAAGAGTGCTTATAACAGTTTAAGTTATGCACAGTATGAAAGGCTCTAATGTTTGTTTTTCCACCTGAACATCGAAACTTCTTGCTCTTGATTTGACTGATGCGTTTGTTGGCGAGACGTCGTGGGCTGGAGCAGCGAGCACCGCTGGTCTCAATTGGGTTGGAACGCAAAAAGTCCGCCAGCCACTTCAGACCACAGTCACAAACAAATGGGTTTTGAGCCAAATGTCTGAAAGTGACAAACAATAAAATCACACAAGTAACTGTGTGAAAGTCAAGCAAAACTGAAACTACATGAAATACTAGCCAATGTGTTAGAACAATCAGACATGCTGGTGTGAATGTTTATAATGTGAGGAATAAATAAATCGTATTTGGACATTAAAGCCTCATACAGTGTCTGGATGGATTTCAGTGGAGCAAATGTGCCTTTGGCTAAAGTCTGGATCTTATTGTCATACAAAGACAATAAAGACAGGTTTTCAAGGTCCTGGAAAACGTTGACACGAACACAGTGGATTTTATTGGCATTTAATAGCCTAAAAGAGAGAAAGATAGGTCAGAAAGAGGCAGACAGCCCTAACATTACAATAACTGTTTGGATGGTATTTTTTTAAAATGTTGCTTTCCCAAACCATTAAGCAATGCTGTTATGACATTTTTCATATGTGGGCGGCAAATGTGCATTGACATAATGTAAGCGTCAGATGCAACTGTAGGGAACCACATGAAGCATTTCTGTACTTACAGTAATTCTAATGCACTCAATCCATCAAAAACACCTCGAGGCAGATCTGTAATCTTATTTCCATAAAGGACCCTGTGGAAAAACACACTAACGTGAGATATCATGGTGCTGATAAACCATCTCAGTTCTACCAAGTCCACAGGGCTTAACGTTGAGTTCATTAAAATGATTAGACATAAAGTTATACAAATATTCACATGCAAATTAAAAATGTATGAAGTCCGCACAAAACTGTATTAAGTATAAAACATTTATATTTTCTAAAGAAAATGTGAGTGGTTCTTGCTTGTGCAAAACTTGCCACCACATTGTCAAGGACAATGCTTTGCGGTCTCCAGGATGTTTCTTTTGCCTTTATTTATTTATTTTGCCTTGCAAGCCAACAAGCCAAGTCTACAAAGCTAAGCTACAAAGCATGTTAGACTGTTTGACATAGGCCGCAAACAAGGATGAAAATACTCACAGATTTTAATAATAATGCATAATACTGTTTGTTTTTACTGAAGTCTAATGACTTTAGAAAAAAAATTATTATACATACAGGTTATCAACGTCTAATCCTAAAAATAATATAATAAATTTGATCACTTCTTTAATGCAAGTCTATGGCATTGTTTTACCAGCTTTATCATCAGGCAAGTAAAAAACTAAGACCAAGTGTGTCTCAAGTTAACAATTAAGGTTTGAGAAACCCTATGTACAAGCAATAGTAGTGATGTTTACCTAATAAATATTCACAATGCACACATATACTGAAGAGTCTGTCCTTAATCAAAAACACACAAACATTGATCTGATGCAGAGCACCTGTTACAGTGTTACAGTTAAACAGTGTGTTTCAGTGAAATAATATATGACATATACGCTGGAGATGACAGTCCCTGGAGGCTAGACATACATTTATACACACACCACACGCTTTTCACATCAGACCCCTGGTGAGATTCTCATAGCAGATGTTTACAAAGAGCTCTTCACGCCGTGCTATAATACACAATGCATAATTCAGCAGAACTAATAACAGCTTAAATTTGAAATATATATAGCAATTATACAGAGATAAAATGATTGGATACACATGAGCTGTAAGAATGTAAGTAAACACCATGAAGCAGTTTTTTATACATTTTCATAAATGGATATTTAATAAACAAGCCAATAATGTTAGCAGAGCCAAGACATGTAAGAGTACACTAAGAAATTCTGGGAAGTGTATCGATCTGTGATAGCAACTTAAAATTAAAATAGAGTTTGGAAAAGGAAGACTGTTTACTTTTTCATGGTTTGAGGTACAAACCCTTGTGCACCATATCAAAATGTATCTGGTTTTAATCTACTGGCTCAAGAAATGATGTATTGAATTATTGATGCAGCAGAACATAGTATAATCACGGCGCATGGCCTCTAGTGGCTCATTACTGTATTGCGCCTGGTCTACTACATCACACTTTTTATTCCTCTGGCCCTTAAAAATCACTGAAAATGAAAATTGCTTTTTCTGCTGTGGAAATATATAAGCACATTTCTTTGTTCCAAACACCCCATTGGTGGAAATCACTTCTTATAGACATTACTTGTAATTTTCCTCAATACTATATTACATTGGCCTTCATCAGTATTTTTGACAACACCTCATTGCAGAAATCATTTTACTTTGTGATCGTCACAAGACCCACTTAGAGAGTCCATCTGCAGCATTTTAATAGGGTCCGACATGGCCATTTCATAACCTGCTATTTCTTGAGCCCTTCTATTGAAGATTGACACACTCATTGGTCCACTTACTGTTCAGCATGAGCTAACATACAGATTTTCATTCTCGTCCATTCCTTTCCATGTACTCGCCTGTACAGAACCACAATTTACTCCATGATGAAAGCTGGCCAAGTCTTTATACCAAAGGGAAAGCCCTAAATCATGTTATGTGGTTCTCTTGCTCAAGGTTTTTGGCTTTTGTTGGACACCAGTGGGGCTAGGCACTGTAAGGCACATATTAGTCATTGATCTTTATATCTTTTAGACAGAAAAGACTGTCTGACCACACATGTAGGGCAGTGTTGTACAGTCTCTTATGGAGTGTTTGTTTACTCATGCATTGCTAAACTTTTGGTCAGATCTTGAAGGTGAAGAATTTGCTGGGACAGAAAGATCTGGATGTCAGTGGTTTGACATTTTCTTTGTTTGCAGATGAAGACACAGACAGCAGTTTAAGACACTAAGAACTATTTAAAAATACGTTTTAAACAATTCTGGCTGATCTTAGCACAGAGTACTAAAAACACCCCAACTGTAACGCCTGTGGATTTAAAAAAACAACCAATAAAAACAACCAATAAAAATCCCTGAAAAACTGTATACTTCAATAATTTCACATCACGTGAAATTTATTTTAATTGTTTTAAAGGATAACATCACAGCATCAGGTGACTAAACAAATGTCATAATTTTTGAATAGCTCCACTCAAATAGCTCAAATCCTGTGGCATTACAAAAAACAATGTTTTTAAATTTAGCCACTTGGGAGAGTGTTTTTTCAGTTTGGGCTGAACAAAAATGTTGTCTTAGTGTGGACTGAAAGCAAACAAACACACGGTAAATAAAACATTTATACTTACAGTGAGCTAAGCGAGCGCAAACCTCGAAACGCATCAGGGGCGATTTCAGATATTTGGTTATTACTCAAATCTCTGCAAAGTAAAAAACAGAATTGTATTATCTTTTAAAACAAGCAAACTTCTCTTTATTGCCAAAAGCTGGATTCTCCAAACAATGGAGCTTCATAGAGCTCAGAGAACCTCAGAAGTCTGTTACCAGTAAGTAAGTTACCATTGTAAGTAATTGAGTAAGTTCATTTACTCAAACTAAGTTTGTTTGTTCATAGTTTGTTTATATGACTGCACTACTTACATTCTACGAAGTCTCTTGTAGGACGCAAATGTTCCTGGAGGAACAGATTTTATACCGTTCTGCTCTAATCGTCTACAAACAGAGATAAACAGAGATGGTTGTTAGGATACAAATTTTGGTTTAAACAACAAAACCAGAGGTGGTTGTGGGACATACCCAAAGTCAACCCCCGACATCTTTGATATAATTGAAATATGATAACCTTTACTACTACATAAATGCTACATATCTAAACAATAATGTTTCAAATAAATCCTTCAATAAATAGATCTAAACAGGTCCCACTAAATTACATCTTACTCACTAGGCTAAGAAATGAATTATGATTACTGAACCACAGACACGTGTCTACTTTTAAAAGGGACAGAGTTATGTCTATAGCACAAAACATTCATGAACTGCTTTTTTTTTGTTTGGATATGTCTTTTTTTAGGTTTGTGTTCAAAATATGGAAGAGATCGGAAGAGGCTTCTCAAATTGAAAAATTACTGTTGCTGTAAGATTTCTACTGTAAAACAAACAAATACTGAGTTTTAGACCTTAAAAGCAATAATATAAAATATTATTATAATTTTAAGTTATAAAAGATTATTTATAATTTTAATAGCAACACAGCAAAATGTAACTAAATAAAGACACACTTCAGTATGACCACTCATTATATTACTGTTGCCTCTATTTTGAAAAAGCATTAAGCCACTCCTGGTCATCTGATACCCAAAAATGAAAGTTCTTCCATCATTTCCTCACCCTAATGTTATTCCAAACCTGTATAACATTTCTGCTTCTGAGAAACACAAAAGCAGATATTTTGAAGTATGTTGGTAGCCAAACAGCAGTGGCACCCATTGACTTCCATTGTATGCACACAGAACCACTGAGACATTTCTTAAAATATCTTCTTTTGTGTTTCACAGAAGAGAAAAATCATTTAGGTTTGAAATGACATTGGAGGGTAAAAAATTTATTTTTGGGTGAACTGTCCCTTTAACATCTGTCTTTAACAGCATCACAAACAGTATCTAAACCCAACAGGTTTTATATGTAACACATGGGCATAACCTTGAAGAAACATTCATACACTCACATTTCTGTCATGCTTTCTGGCATATTGGCTGGTACGGCTGTGAGACCTTTTCCTCTGCAGTCCACAATGTTGTTACTGCAAGTGCACATCGGGGGGCAAGACCCAGACACCAGGCTGCAAGGCTGAGGGCTCGAGTCAAAAATACCTCAAAGAAAGAATTAAAGATTATATAGATTCATTTTAAATGTGCCGTGTAATTGGGTTACAGTTTCTTTGATATCAGTCTACTGTTTATTGCATGGTACCAAAATGCTACAATGTACAACTGCACAACCATAAAAATTCAACCCCTTAAGAATCTGTTTCCCTTAGACCCCAAAACAAATGAAAATGTGTTTCTGGGTGAAAGTGGCTCCAAAAGATGGAGAATTTGCATCATTTTTTATAATAATATAAATAATAAATATCATAATGTTAATAATATTATAACAGTGTCAACATTATAGTCAATATAATTTTTCAAACTACATAAAAAAAAACAATTCTCTGATTTGATCAGACAAGTGCTAATAAGTGCTAATATTTAATAATAATATTATAATGTGAACTAATATCATTATTGTTTTATTATGACTGTATTTACATTAACTGCAACAGGAAGAGATGACACACACTGCCTTTACATTAACTACAAAAAAAAGAGATGACACACACTGCCCATCGGGCAAACAGCTACCCCTTGGGGTTCAGGGGGGATCAGATTAAGTAGGGAGGACTGAATTTTGTACCATGCCAATAAAAGTTAGAATCCATGTTGCAGAGCTCAGGTTTACCAGTGCATGTAAATTCCTTCTTCTGCAGTTCAGCCAGGTTAAGGCCATGTAGGTGAGCTGGAGAGCTGCACTGTGTGTACAGTCCCAGTGCTGGTCTCTGTCGGAGCCATTGAGACAGCCATGACAAATGACAGTCACACTGCAGACTGTTTGAGTGCAGCCGACTAGACAAAAATAAAACAAACAGTTTTGGTAACTGTGCAGTTTAAAGGGATAGCTCACCTCAGAATGAAACATGTTCCATCATTTACACATATATCATTCCAATCCTACATGACTTTTTTCTTTTGTGAAACACAAAAGAACATATTTTGAGAAATGTCTCAGTGGTTTTGGACAATGGAAAGCCAATGGGTGCCACTGTTGTCTGGTTACTAACATACTTCAAAATATCTTATTATGTGTTCCTCAGATGCAAGAAAATCATAAAGGTTTGGAATAACATGAGGGTGAGAAAATGATGGAAGAATTTTCATTTTTGGGTGAGCTATCCTTTTAAATTGGATCAAGAAACTAACACCTCAAAAATATTTGGGTGCAAGCACTACTTATTTTTTTTTCAAAAATGCAAAAACAATTACTTTATATAATGCTTAACTGGCTATTAGTTCATATCACCTAAAATATTTCATGCCAATTTATTTATAAATGTGTGTGGCTATATATTAAAATAAAATCCAGCCGTTTGGTCATTATTGCAAAACAAATCCTTTCAGGATGACATAAGATGATTGTAAAAATTGTGCTTACAGTATATTATTGCTTACATATTACTGAGTAAATACAATATTGTAAAAGGGTGAATAAAAGAATAAGTAATATTTGTGTCAATTTTACCAAATGAAATGAAGTTCTGTTGGCAATGCTGATTGTCCCTCGCAATCTTCAACTGTGAACTAAGTTGTGAGAGAAATGACTTTTGAAAAGGTTTTTGGACTCACAAGGTGCGTAACTTGGGCATGTGATTGAAGCTGGAAATTGGGATGGTGCTGATGTTGTTGTTGTTTAGTGTGCTGTGGAGGTAATGAGACATGTAGGTTATAGAGAATATACAATATTTATGTCTGTGAAATATAATCAGAGGAACAGCACTTATATTTATATAACCACTTAATTAGTTTCTACTCTTTAAAGAAATGGCTTAACAAATGCAGTTCTGTCTTGTTGTCATTGTTACTGAAACAGGAAGTTTGGGCGGGGCATATATCAAAGCTAGAAGTTTAATAGGAGTGGCACAGTAGTTTAGTGGGCAGCATAGCAAGAAGGTATCTGGTTCGAATTCCAGATGAACCATGAGTCCTTTCTTTGTGGAGTTTGCATGTTCTCCCTGTGTCGGTATTTTCTTCTGGTGTCCTTCGGGTAGTTCAGTTTTCCCCAAAGACATGCAAATTAACTAAACTGGAGTTGCTAAATTGCCCTCATGTGTCTGTGGTCCTGGTATTCACTATGTTATGGGGACCAAATGTCCCAACAAGTACAGTAATACCAACAAATTTTGACCTTGTGGGAACATTTTTTTAGGTCTCCATGAGGAAACAAGCTTATAAATCATATAGAATTATATTTTTAAAAACCCCAAATAGCAGAAGGTTTTCTGTGAGGATTAGGTATAGGGTTAGTGTAGGGGGACAGAATATACAATTTGTACAGTATAGAAACCATTATGTCTCTGGAATGTCCCCATTAAATATGAAAACCCAACATTTATTATCAGTTTATTTATTATTACATTTTACATCTAATAATAAATAATTATATTAATTATATATAATAATGAACTTCAATAAATCATCAATGTAACTTTAAGGAGTGCATTAGCTGGATAGATTTAAGGCTAATAGATATGAACTAAAAACCATAAAACTCAAGTTTTGATGTCATGGGTCTTTAACAAAATGTCAGTACATACAGGACCTCCAGAACTCTCATGGCCCGAAACACTCCATCCTCAATGCAGCTGATGTGGTTCTTGTCCAGCTGTCTGAGATGATCACAAACACACATATTTACACATATATGTGTAAAACATACTCTAATTTATTACCAACGTTTTACCAATGTGTGTGCGTTTAATGCAACTTACAAGCTCTTGATGTCTGTAGCACCTCGAAATGCTCTCCTTGGTATGACCTGAATAACATTCTCACTTAAGTCCCTAAACACAGAGTTTTAAACAGATTATTTCATATAAATAGAATTGTGTTTATTAGAAAATACATTTCCAACTTTTAATAGCTCTGAAAAATGAAAGGGTATTTATATGTTTTGTATTAACTTTGTATTTTGTTTCACCTAAATTCATTAGAAGAAATACAAACAGACACACAGTTGACGTACAGTCAGAAGATAAAGCTACCAAATGAATTTGGATAGCATGGATAGCTCAGATAATTTGGTTTTGAAAGAATCAGATGAAAAATATTTGGATTCCCGTTAACATCTATGAATTCTGATTGCATACTGAGAACAGTAAGAGACCTTTAGATCTCTTCTGAAATACAAATGCAGAATTAAAGAAATCTTAGATGTGCAGCTGACAAGCTATAATGACTTATAATAAAGACTCAGTGAGTATATAATCTTATTTTTCATATCAAGCCATGCTCAGTGGACAATATTACTAGCATCCAGTGAAAGAGTGGTTTGGATCTCTAAATGTCATTTAATCTTTTCTCTACCCCATCTGAAAGCCATTGGTGACCTTTTCCTATTGCACATGTTTTTTGGTTCTGCTGAATCCTGTTGTAAAGTTCCTCCACAACTGGTTCAAGCTATAGTGAGTGTTTGATGACAGCACACAGAGTTCTGCTCACAGTTGGGTTTATTTTACTGATTAAAGCCCTTTAAATTCAACTATTTAAAGGGTACATAGCAGTATAAAGTTAAAAGCAGAAAGACTCATTAGGAATGAATTGCACCCGCTGATAGCATGTTTTTTTTTGCAAGTCTTTGTTGTAGGTCTGGATTCACTAAAGGTAACATGCAGATCAACACACAACAAAATTAGGCACTAAACTCAATTTGCATGGCACAATTCATTAATTCTTGATATTGTGGCCATTGCAGGAGATTTCTAAACAATATCATCATTTTTCTATAAAAAAGTCACAAAAATAATAAGTCTGCAACCGAGTCAACATGTCCTTCATATGCCAAAAAATCTCATAACTCCATGTTCTTACTTCATGTAAATAACTGTATAAGTGTATTTGTTTATTTATCACCTCAAAACTAAATAGACATTTTGAAAAAAGTTGATATGTTATGATAAAATGTTCATGCATAATGTTTCTCGTTGGTCAATGGATTCCAGTCTCAGTGCATGTTGGGTTCAAAGGCTCTGACTTCTGCTTAGCTGCTTGTGTAACTCAATTGTGTAGACATCCTAATGCATACCCATCCTTTTCCAAAAATTTTACAACTAGCCAGCACAACTTCCATCTAAACCCTGGGAAGAAAATATCTCCAACACTCAGAGTGTGGGAGCAAGGTTGCCCTGGTAACCTCTTTAATCAAAGCTGTTTGCCATCAGACGTTCAGTTTGTTTTTGCGGCGGTCCCAACCTGGGTTAGCCAGAGTTGAAGGCAAACAGTACTGACAGTAAGACTCTGCAAATATTACACTTCAAATCTTTTATTTGGAAATCCTTGAAAGGGGTCAAGAAGAAGAAGACAATAGGAACATGAGTGGGAAGGAACAAGGAACAAATTCTGGAATCTGAGAGACTGAGCAGTCACACTGAGTTTCTTTTGTTGGCCATCTTCTTTCTAACATTTGTCTTTTTGTGCTGTTGATGTGCTGTTTACAGAGGGATATTAAATGTTAGCACAGGCAGAGGCAAGGAAACAGTGAAAAATGATTGAAGCATGTGATTTAGCATGAGAATGGAATAATAAAAGTCATCCTAAAAATACAAATTTGTACCCATTTTTATTTATCTTCACTTTCTCCTACAGCACATGAACAAAACAGAAGATAACCTCATAATATAACTGGGAAGTGCAGACTGCTTTGCTGTCAGCTGCTTACATTCTGTATGCAGAAGGTAGCAATCCAGATACATTCACATGAGATTAAACTCCTATTTGATTTCAACAGAGCTGAAATGCTATGACAATCTTATAAGAAAAGGTTATTCTAATGTTATTAGAAAAAGACATAAAGCATTCTTTATAAACAAATATGGGAATATGTTGAAGGAAATATGTTTGTAGCATGTACATTCACCTGACCCTGCACGCTCAATGGCTTTATAGTCTTTGGTCATTATGTTACCATGGAGAACATTCATTAAATGTAATAACTTAAAAATGGCTGTTCATATCATTGTGTTGGGTCACCACATGACGTTCAATCTAAAATCTGGGTCTTAATTCAAGACCAGTGAACCTCTGTTAGCCAGCATAACATTGCTCCCCACTGGTTGGCACAGCCTTTGTGTTCAGAGCCCACCTATAATGTCTTAGTGTAGACACCTCACTATGGTCACTCCACTCTATAATGTTCCTGAAACAATTAGTCTTGTCTTTCATGTCATTGGTGTCAGAGACACACACTCAAGTTCACGCTCGGTTAGCATAAATGATCATTTTTATAAACCATAGCGACAGGGTTGAAGAAAAATCTACATCCTAATTAGACGCCAATTATAATTAGCAAGGACCCCTGTTATTTCCTTTCTTAATTAACTATGCTGATTAATTGTGCATGGAGTACGCCACCATGACGCCAATTAGCTTAGAAAAGCTAGTTTAATAAATGTTTGAGACTCCTGACTGAAACTGTTCTCAAACTACATATTTAATTTATATAATCTATAACATTTCCAAATATGAAGCAAAAAAGAAAAAACATGATCCATATTATCATAATCCAATTCATGTGCCATGTCCCCAAAGACAAAAAATATTATGCATTACTTTTATAATAAAAAACATCTTTCCCTAAAGGCATGTGTGGCATATGTCCATATGGCAACTCGCTAATGAGGCAACATGTGAGGAGTCATGAACACATCTAAATAACAAGCAAACACAGCTGTCCTTAACTATTTGTTCACACCCGTTATGCCTTTCCCTCTGTACACCCACACACTCCTCCATAGGTGTCTGTGTGACCCATGGCCCCTAACAGCCAGAAACTGTACAAATACAGTATTTCTATACATGTATGAACCCTCCCCCAACCCTTCATCATGTGAGTGCAGCTCTTATCTAGAGGCGATGCTTAAGAAGTCACAATAAAAGCTTTGTGGCTCTTTGATCAGGCTACAACCAGTAGTGTAGTCCAGTGGTTTTCTGGTGGGTCACGACCCAGCTACAGCTCACAGGTGTGTTCTGATTGGTTCTTAGACAGGAAGGAATAATATAATGCAATTAATTGTATACATTTGTAAAATGTTTGCATTTGTGCAGTTGATGGTAATATTAATATTTATAAAATTAATAAATGTCAATGTTTGATTGTAAGGACATTTTTGTGTACTTCTGTATGCTAAACAATTTTGGTTACCACTTAATTTTCAATGTAAATTTTTTTTATGCATTTAGATGCTTTATTACAAAGTGACTTAGAGTGTACTCAAGTTATAAATTTTATAAGTATGTGTGTGTTTCCTGGGAATTGGACCAGTGACCTTTGCCCCATTAACGCAATGCTCAATCAGTTAAGCAACATGAAATCTGGGTCCTATATGCACCAGCAGAGCATGTTATAACATTAGAGTTTTGCACCAGTATAATGTGTAGAGTTGAGTGCATGCTGGCCTTTAATTTTCCCAGAACATCTTTTGGTCTGGAAATGGGTGAATCCAGAAACATTTCCTGATGGGTCTCTGATAAGGAAAGAGTCACTTACAGTCTGGAGAGAGCTGGATTCTTCAGGAACAGGAGCTCTGGGAGCTGCTGGAGACGGTTTCTGTTCAGGCGCCTGAGGGAACATGACAATGTCAGCTCATAGTTCAGGAATGATGAAATGATGATTAGATCTCCTTAAATCTCCTTAGACAAAAGCTTTAATTTTTGAATCAGGCTATGTGTGTGTAGAATCACAATAGGAGCTTTCAGTTGCTTTATAGAGCTAATTGGTGGCATTGTGGTGAAAATGTACTTGTGTGTATGCCTGTGAACTTACAGTCTGTCCAACTCCTTGAGGTCATTGAAAGCTCCTCTGTCTATACTCACAATCTGATTATCCATCAGGTGTCTGTATAGAACAAAAAAGATAGATATGAATGTACAATACTGAAAGATTATATAAAATAGATATCATACAATAGTTTTAATACAAGTAATTAAAATTCTTTTGACAGATTGTAATTGCATCTCTGTGTGATTTTGAACCCCACAGATTATGCAATCTCCTGCACTATCCTCCAGGCAAGCGTCTCAGATTTGCATTTTGTTTTAGATCTGTCTGGTTTCACCAGAATATTTGGATGCATAATTAATATAATACATTTATCCAATAGTTGTGTTTTCAGAGGACAAACAGCCTTCAGGTTAAATTTGGTGAAGAATATTCAACAGGACAATCAGACTCTTTATTTTCATTCTCTCCGCCTTTCTCAGAATCCTCTACTCTAATTTCTCTTTATCTCATCCTCCCCTTTGGCATGTTCTTCTTAAGCTACCTACAAGCTAACACAAACAGTAGTGAAGAACAATATAATCATTTCTTTGTGATTTGAGGTTGACTGGAGTTGACATGTTAAAGTGTGCTCTTTGCTATATTGTAGGCCCTCAAACAGATTTGCTTTGAATTCCTTACAAAAGTACTTTGAGACTTTGCTCATTCCTCTACAATAGTCTTATATTTCTTCATCATAGATGAACAAATGTTCATTTGTTTTCATACAGCCAATTTACACTTCATTCTTCCTGATTGATCTGATTATCTATCACATAAGATATGCATATTTAACCTCAGCCACATAAATGTGTGCAAAATGGATGTAAATCTGATTTAAAAGGATAATTCACCAAAAAAGGAAATTTATTCATCATTTACTCACTCTCATCATGTCATTCCAAACCTATATGACTTTTTCTTCTGTGGAACACAAAAGAAGATATTTGGATAAATGTCTCAATGGTTTTGCACCCGAACAATGGAAGTCAATGGGTGCCACCGTTGTGTGGTTACCAACATACTTCAAAATATCTTCTTTTGTGTTCCACAGAAGCCAAAAAGTCACACAGGTTTAGAATGACATGAGGGTAAGTAAATGTTTCATTTCAATGTTTCAAAAGAATTTTCATTTTTGGTTAAGCATTTTGTTAAATATTCATTCTGATATTTCTGTGCTATATGCAAATACAACTTAATTTGTATGTAGAAGTAAAGTTTATGTTTTTGGCCTGAACAACCAGCTGCAGGTCATATCTCCTGAGGTGGTTGGAGTCATCAAATTGCCATTGTCTCATATGTGTCATGGAGGGACTTTTAATGATAAGATAGCTAGAATGAAGTGACCGACTGTAAATACCCCCTTAGTTCCCTTTCTACTCAGGGACTCCATTCATGGTTCTTGTTGTGAATGTTACTAAGATTTTTGTATGTATTAATCCTTGTTACATTGAAGGATTCAAGTTAATAGCGGAAACCAAATAATCAATAGTGACTTTGGTCATTTGAAGATTTTTTTTGCAGTATATATAATCTGAACCTCTATTAACAAAATGCAATTTTATCAAAAAGAAATGAGATTTAAATTGAACTCACAAAATTCTAAGGTGTTTCAGGCCAGCAAAGTTGTCCATCCCGATATGTGTGAGATTGTTTGCATTCAAGTCTCTTCAAAAGGAAAAAGAAAAAGGGAGTAGTATTTATACAAATAATATGCTAATTCTAAATTATTTTATTCATGTCGGCATTGACAATGAAGTCTGACAGTGACAACATGGTGAAAGTGGAGATATGAAAAAGGTTGCACATAACAGACAAGTTAAAAGAGAACAGACCACACAAATTTGTTTCATTATGCCTGAGCACCTCAATGCAAAGCCAATGTGTTTGCTATTCATGCAGACTGTAGCAGACTGATAACATCAAATGCTGTTTCACTGCATCTCTTAGCAACTTTAAATCCAATTATCCGGAACATTCTGAAAGCTGCAAACAGAAGGTAATGCGAAGGTAACTCAGTGGCTGTTTTTCATAAAAAGCTGAGACATATTGAGAAAAAGAGTTTATAAAAAATATGAATATTTATTTACTCTTTACTCTTTAAACAACAAAAACAATAAATAGTAATATAAAAAATAACAGCAGCAGCACACAGTTTTGCCTAACATCAAGGTCTTTGGTCCTCTGCTTGTTGACAGAATTTGGCCATTGGTGAAAACTAACTGGTGTTCTGTGTAGTACATATTTTGGTGTACAGTGAGTGTTGGAAGGTTAGAAACAGTATATCTTATAGGTACAGTACATTTATCGATTGGAACAAATAAAACCTGTAATGATGTCTGTGCTACAGACATGATTGACAGCTCAAATATTACAGATTATTCAGGAGAGCTGTTCTGTTTCTTTTCCAGGTGATCAGATCTGCTGGTACTGGATGATTGGCAGTCAGTAAATAGGTAAAATACACTCTAAAGATTTATACAAAAGGAGGGAGTTGAGCCATATCTAGGGAAATATCATAGACCCTATTTACACATTTACATTCATATATTTATTCATAAACTGTGTTCAGATATGCAGAGATCCAAAATTTAATTTCAGAATTTTTAATACAAACTCAAATATTTCCCTTAAATTTTCCCAGGACTGAGATATCCACATCAGTTTTAAAGTTTAGCTTTAATATGTCAACAATTGTTTCATGCTTTTGTCTATTTTTATTCATTAGGGAATTTACAGAGACATTTGAGACAATTTGGTAATTCCATTATGTCTCCTGAGCTATGAAAGGAAAAACCTCAGAGCAATTACATTTTCCTTCAGGTAAAGCCACGTGATTTTGGCCACTATATCCCTCAGAAAACACGTGTTGTGTTCAGAGGCCTTTATAAGCCCACATAATGCATTGCTCTGCGGTTTATTGAACACCAGTGGGCCACAGAAGGCAAAATCAGAATAAAAGGCTTACATGTGTTTGGAGCTGAATGCTGAGTAGCTTTCTCTTTTGTAGTGGAAATATACATTTGCACACTTATACAGTCATGTCACCTGGGACACAGGCTGTAATGGTACCATTGTGGAAAGGAGCCCAGGTGTGACCAATCAGGGCAGTGCAGGAGGTGTGACTCCACTAATCCTTTAATTAGTCCAGCATCTGCAGCCAACACTGGGACCATTAACCTGGAAAATTGGACACAAAAGCACTTTGATCTGTCTATCTGCTGTTCCTACAAATCCCTTTAAAGTCAACAGAGGTGTCCATAGACATTACATGTGTGTGTGTTTACTTAACTATGTATTGGGGAAAAATTGGGTAAAACTGCCAAAAGTAGGAAAAACCTAACAAATCTGAGCAAAACCTCCTTTTGGGGTCGTCCTTATTTGTGAAAACACTATAAAAATATAATAAACAATCTTTTTTAAATTGTAACAATGGAGAAAGTTTTATGTTAGGGTTAGAGTGTAGTTTTTAAAACTAGCTATGTATTAAAACAATAGAAGTCTATGGAATGTCCCCATTTAGATAAGTAAAGATAAGTAAAGATAAGTAAGATAAGTAAACGTGTGTGTGTGTATACCACATGCACAAAGCACATTAATTATTTGAAACACATCTAAAGTGACATTATGATACCTTCCCGACTGAACAGATGCAGAGTAGAAAATTCCATTGAAAAATAATCATTCATTTGTGCGATAAATGAAACAGTATCTGAAATCCCTGGAGACATTAAAATCAAGACAAACAAACTTGCCTTTCTCTATTTTTTTAATTAAGAGGAAACTCTCCATATTGTCTATTAATAGGTACAAAAAAAACATATGCAGACCTTTAGTTTCTGTTTTTACTATTATGCCCTTTACATACAAAATTGCTCTTTTTGAGTTTATTCTCAGTAGAAATCATGTGACCTTTAAAATAGTTTATTTTGGGCTCTGTAATTTATTTTCTCAGCGAAATGGACAACACATCTGAAATGATTGTCATGGCTGTGACAGATATACTGTAATGTAAATACAATTTGAACAAGAAATTATAGGGCAACAGAGTAATGATTATAAAAGGAAATCACTATGGCATCTTCATTGTCATGGATGCGTCATAGTTTTGAATTTTTAAAGCTTTATAATTTAACTTAAGTTTAATTTTATTTACTTTTTTTATGAATATGATGTCAAAAGGATCCAATCCAAATTGGTACGACAAAGGTACAAAGGTACAGTAAATAACATTTTTAACAAAACCATTCATAACAGCAATAAATTTGTGGTTTGTATTTAAAAATGTATTTTGTTTTAGTTGAAAAGTTATAAATGTGCATGCAATGTGCATGTGTTATAAATGTGCATGAAACTTTAAACTGGCCAGAGAGGCCAGAGACTCTCAAATTTACCATGATGAGAAAAAGACCCAAATTTACCATGATGCATGATGGGAGTGTGCCAAATTTCATGACCTTTTATGTTTTAATGAGCTGTCATAGACAGTCTGCCAGAAGACCGAAAACAGAAAACAACCTTATTGCCCCCCCAGCTGCCAGTTATCCTCAACTTGAACTCAACCTTATATGACCTGTGTTCACAGCTATAGGCTTAAATTGGACTCTAGATACCATAACTATAATTTCCAGTGTAATCTAATCAATAAAATCGATTCATTTAAAAATAACCCCCCTCAATTAATTTAGCCTGACACATAAAATGCAACAGCAGCTTGCTAGTCCATGATCAGCTCTATTGTTGGGCAGCAGTACCACAACGAACAGCAGCCTTTTGCCCTCAGCAGGGTCCCCCTGCCTCCCCCAGCCAACTCAAATAACGGCACCTCTACAGCTCCATTCTTCACCACTGCAGGACCAAAGCTCAGGGGAGGGTGGGGGATATTAGTTGGCCAGTGCAGTCTCCTTGATAAATGACTCTTTGCTGCACATTGCCTCGGGAATGTCTTTCTCACTCCAGAACTGCTGGCTCTTATCAATATTGCTTTCACTTCATATTGTTCAACAATGGGTTCAACACATTGAGCTCTGCATAAACGTCTCTTTGCATTGTTCATTGAAGCATACAAGTTCCTAGATCAACATCTTATGTTAGTCCCCAAAGAACCTGTTCAGCTACTAACTCTGCTAAAACTCCCCAAAACTAAACCACCATTAAAGTGAAGGTGATAGGTTCATAAAAATGTTCTTTAAGCCAGCAATACCAAAACAATAACCCCAAACTTAACCTTTAAATCAGATTGGTTGATAGTTTTCATTTTATTTACGACTAATCAGATTGGTTGGTACAATTGTAGCTTTTTAAAACACAATGTAAGCCTTACCCTAACCCTAACCCTAAAATATGATTGGTTTGTAGAATTGTTGTTCGAGGTTCTAAACCTTAATCCTAAAACTGGATTGGTTGATAGGAATGTTATTCCAAAATGTATATTGATTCAGGAACATCGTCATCACGCTTGCAGTAATGTTTTGTGTTCCTGTTTAAATGTGGGATTTGTAATATATGAGCTACACTGCCAAATGACCTTAGGAAGGAAACATATGATACATCTCAAAGTGTATCTGAGGGAAGCAATAACCGGAATTACATCCTTAAAATCAATCGACATTATTGTCCTGCAGTATCAGTTTCATTTGACATGTCAGGGGCCAAACAATGGTTTTGACAATGAACACTGGCATACGAGAAACCCAAACCTCTGAGATACACAAACATGTCTCTGCATACACAGAGATGCCAAGGGAAATACTATGAACAAAACACAAATACGACATTTATGCTGTATTTTCTCAGAATTATACATTCTACAAATGCTTACACACCCTGCAAGCACTCACACATGCATAAACATGCACACACCCACACTCTTACAAAACCTAAACTTATTGAAGTCGTAGCCATAAAGTTAGAAGAGGATTTATCTCCTTAAGGTACCTATGTTTTGTTGTGCTCAGACATTATGGCTGGTAACTGAAAGGTTGCTGGTTCAAACCCTGCAAGGAAGCATCTGAAAGAAACATGTATTTTCTGTAAAGTGCTTATATTAATTCTTCTGTATAAATTGTGTATACAAAATGTGCTTGTTTTCATGCAGCTTAACTACCTTTCCTGTAACTTGACTGGTACAACATTGCACTAGCAATACCAGGGTCATGGGTTCAATTCCCAAGGAATGCATACACTGAATGTATAGTTGTAATGCACTGTAAGTTTCTTTGGACAAAAGTTTAATTCTAATGCTTATCCTTACAAGCCTTACCCATAGCCTTTGTCAGTGCATTATCATAAACACAAACTGTAATTTTTACAAACTGACAAATTATTTACTGCTAAAATTTAATTTAAAAGTTTTTCTTTAAGTTTTCCCAGCAGACATCCAGTTACCATCTTATCTCTTTAGCCACAGCTGAGAGAATTCTAATAAATTGAACTAATGAAATGAACTGTGAAATGAAATGTATATAAAGCTTCACAACTATATCAGATCTATAACATTTGTTGTGTTTAAGCATGATTAATACCTCATCCACGAATTCAGAACTATACACATGCATACCAAAACTCTACACTTTCACAGGATACTTACAGTCTTTCTGTGTTCTTTGGTATATTTCGTGGCACGTTCTTAAATGCAAGTCCATGGCAGTCCACAGTGGTGCCCGTACAGGAGCAGTGGGGTGGGCACGCTTCAGAGTGACCCACAAGAAGCAGGGCGCTCAATGCACCCCAAATCCACAAACCAGTCCTAACTAGCATCTCCAAACCAGAGCCAAATGTTTTTAACCTCTAATCTCTAATAACTGAAATTTCCCCAACTATTTCACCCAAAGCAGAAGTTATCAAAGTAAAAAAAGAAAACAAGTAAAGTAACAACACAAGAACACTGGCTTAAAATATTACACGGCTGTTTTCTTCTCCAGCGGCTGTTTTTTGCTCTAGTCTTTGTGCTGTGGTTCTACCACAGTCTGTTTTACAGTCCCCTCTCTATTTCTTTCCTCCTGGGAAGAGCTCTGAAAAAAAGTGAGAGAGTTGTACAATCTCCTACACGTCCTCCCTCATTCACATATAGGAATCATCCATCAAAGCATCTACAAATCACAGTGTCTGACTCCTCCCGGTCAATATTACACCCTCCAATGGTTTCACACACACACAGCAGAAGGGCTCTCTTACATCTTTTCTCCACCAGTCACAGTAATGGGAGTCCTGTGGTGGATGGGGTGATGATGCCCACAGTCCTGCTCTCTCCTCTGGGGTAATTACACTCTCATGCTGGCAGGAGGTTTGGATGAGAGGAAGAGGGAGGTAGAGGAAACTGTATAAACACAATACTGTCTAAACTCACACATCAGCTCTGATTTAGGTGCACACAACTAGGAATTAAAATTCCTGGCAGAATTACAGGGCATGTAATTTATGAGTAAATTGTTTTTTTAACAGAGAACAAAATTTACTTTTTTAATGCATCGTTATGAAGACAGACTGTTGTGCATGATCAGTTTAATTTTATGTGAGTACTAAATACTAAAAATATGGGCATTTTATATAATAAATATTATTAGTCGTATGTATACATAAAGTCCAGCGTTTCAAACCATAAGCACATCAATGTTAATTATTCCTCATTTTCAAGTAACGTCAGCATAACGTAATTAATATTTATGAGTATATTCCCTTAACGTTGTAGAATTTTTGAAAGCTGCGTGAGGAATTTTATGCAGAAATCTTAAGCCAATGTAGGAGATTTTACGTCAGTTTGTTAAATTTCCTTTCTTACACGGATGCGCTAACCCTCAATGAACGGGTGAGAAACAAAAATATATTGCGATTAGGGTTATGGTGCCTTACGCTTTTGTTTGGGGTCATTAATGAAATTGCTTTTGATTTGCATGTTTCTCACAAATATTTAACATGTGGACTTCATGTATATCATATGTAACATGTATATCTAATCATTTCTCTGCAAAAAGTAAGGAAAACACAGACCATGTGTAGGCTAATAATTAAATAGCTATTATTTAGAGTTATTAATAATACAAAAAAATGAGGATTTTGTATCGGGGTACAAGTATCCTTTCATCAACATACTGATTCAGGGTAATCTTTCCGAGCATTATTAGACCTGATGCGACCCCTGGTGGACAGCTGATGAACTGTTCAATGACTCAACATTTTCAAAGTTTAAGAAAACAAAAGATCACCTGGTAAAAGTTTTAATAAAAAAGCGTCAACTGTAGTACAGCAGACATAGCAATACAAATGTTTCACAGAAAAAATGACAAGCTTTTAAATGTGGTATACTTGGCCTAATTAATGGATTCCCTATTTGTGTTGCATCACATTTTTAACAGCAGATGTCCGCCTGCTCAGTTTCCACATGGTACCGTCCGTACAAAAGATGAGAGCATCAGATGCCCTCTCCAAAACACCACACGCACACATACACCAATAATCATATACAAAAAACAAAAACACATGCTTTCCATTATTCACATTTACAAACTGAAAATTATGACTACACAGCTGCAACGTAGTTACGTGAAATTTGACAGAACCTAAACTTACAAAACGGAATAAAATTACATTTTTCCTCAAGCTTCTTATAAAATAAAACAAATTAGTTGCTGAATATTGGAAGAAAAGTTTGTGAAACAGTTTAATCTGTGATTTGTGAAGTCCAGCATTAGCATGCTATACATTTCATGTTTTTCCAAGTTAACCATGACTATTTAACAATTCCTTTATATGAACATGTAAAATGAAAAGATGTCCAAGCTTAAAAAATATCGTGTATAACAATGTACATTAAAAAGGATAATGTAAATGATAATGACAGAAAGTGACATCACAGCAAGACTGCTGTGCTGTTGACACCTCCCATAAAATGCATTTTCTTTAAGGAATAAAACCTAACAGGAAACACAGGATCAAAGTCAAACCAGCAATAATCATTCCTTTCACAACGTCCTTTAACTCCCGTTGATCCAACTGCAAGCTTACACACATGCAACATGCTGTACCCACTGAACACTGTACTAAACAGCCCTGACAACTGTATCCTTCCCATAATGCCTCAGAATCCTCACTATGTTTAATATACAGTGTTGTTAAACTGATTCGACTTACACAAGTGACCAAACACAAAGCCTTCAACAAATATAAACCCAATCCCATACCATCACATTTCCAACATATACAAACCTTCCAAACAATATGAAAAATCCTGTAAAAGACACCCAACACCCTTCAAATGTAAACAATAAGAAACACTGCTTTCAAAATATAGCTATGGAGTACAGAAAGCACCAAATTATAATACATTTTACACATATCACATGACCCTTCCTGATCCTTCCTTGCTGGTCATTTAAAAGCATCAAACATAAGCAAAATTAGATTTAAGATAAATCACATCTATGCAGCTGTTCCAGCATCACATTTCAAGTTATTTACTACAGTTCACTCGCTCTCACAATGTTAAGACCAGGTATCTGTATGTAAACAAACAAACAACAGTTGGAGTATTCTATCAAATTTCATATTGTAATTAATGTTTTTATATGTATTTGTTACTAACTGTAGTCTGTTATTCTAACAATGTCTGATTACAGCAACACTCTAATGCAAGTTAACATATGGCCCAGATATCAGTTCATTAACAAGTGTTAACATGGGTCAGTTTAAAATGTCCAGTGTAACTGACCAGTGGTTTTACCTATGCAAACCTGATGTAACAGTTTCAAGCTATGAAGGAAATTACTCTTAACGTTTTAGAAAATTTAAACACAGAATATAAAGAATAAATAAAATGACTAAAAATACACTATTAGCTCCAGTTGTCTACTACACAGTCTTCTATGCAGGCAGAATTCACACTGTAAATTAAGATGGGGTGTCCTGAAAAACAAGGAAAGTTTTATGAAAAATACTTTAGAGTGTTTTTAGCACGTTTGGCAGGTTGCTATGTTGTTAGCAGGGTGGTCTGGGTGGTTTAATAAGCTGCTTCCCACCTGAACGTGTTACTGATGACATCATCATAAGGGTGGGGTTCAGCTCGTTGGCTCACAGCTGATGTTCTCCTTCCCTGGACCTGCAGTATGTGCTGCTGTGGATGGTGGTGAAACATGTCGTCCTCTCCTGTCCCCGGCTGGCTGATTCCCCAAAACCTTCCTCTGTATTTGCAGAAAGGCCCATTGATTACACATCTGACCTATGCACTTATAGTTCAGCACTTATAGGGTTAATCAGTTGATCATAATAAACTAAAGAATATACTTGCAAAAGTTATCAGCATCTCATTTAATTGCTTTAGTATTACCCCAGAATAACATTAACAACAGGGAGAAGAGTCACAGACATTCAGCTTAAAGCTAAGAAAGAGCTGACCTTGATAAGACCCCCAAATGAGCGAGAGCGGGCATGTTTTTTACTTGTGGGAGTCATGTTCTCATTGACAGGGGTCCCCGGGGTGGACTGCTTGCCAAGCTGAAATAAACAGAATGTTACAGTAAAAAGTACAATAAAAAGTGTAAGCTAAAAATCAAGGGATGCTGCTATGAATATAAATTATAAAGTATAAATAAAACATTTATTATTTATTAAAGCTGCAATCAGTAACTTTTTGGTTAAAAATAAACAAATATCAGTTATTGACCAGTGTAACACTGTTCGTTACAACAGTTCAATTTAACAGTTCAGTGTTCAAACCGTCTTCTTATCTTAACCCAGATCGCAACTGTAAGTTTATATGAATGATTTATAATTTAATCTGTCTTGTACGATTTCTTAGAAAATGTCAGTTTGGCTTTGTTTGACTTCATCATGTGTAAGGAATAGAATGAAAAGTGCAATCTTATGTTTTAAACAGAAATGATGGACTGTGGCTTTAATATATTGCACCATCAAACCTGCAATCCAAACTTTTGCCTCTCTGTTGCCAGTTTGGACATAAAATTGCACTTAGAGTTGTTTTCTTAATGTGGATGACAAGTTTAAATTCTAAGCAAATATTGTAAGAACAAGCTACAAATTCTTCACCATTCTCAGTACCCTTCCACAATATAGTAGTCAAGTTTTCTTTCTGTTTACAGATGTGACGTAACCACACAGACAAATGAGGTCGAACTGATATTTATCAGGAAATCAAACCTGACAGCTTTAATTCTAAATCATTATTACAAATTACTGCTGCAATTCAGGGTAATGCAAGGAGACATTGATCTGTTATGTACTTGCTCAATAACTGATGTTTGTTCATTTTTAACAGAAAAAAGTTACAGATCGCAGCTTAAAGAAATATAAGATGTTACCTGTCTGATGAGTTTTTTCTTCTTGGCAGAGTTTGGCATGTTATCAGTGACGTGTTGATAAAGCTCTTTAAGAGCCTCTTCTGTGTGATTCTCTGAGTCTAAACCCACCCTCGCTCCACTCCTCTTACATGCTGGCACAAACGGAGAACCACTAACAGCTAACAGCTCCAGATCATCCTGTAAAACAACAAAGAAAAGATATAGAGACACCCTAATACAGACACTGAAAGAACATAATACAGTAAACAAAAATTACACAAACCTTAGAGTGAATAATTTTGGTGTTGGCAAACTGTAGTCTGGCGTGCTCCCTCAGATAAGCGGGTGCCTTTAAGTAAAAGAAAAACAGGTACAGATTTCATTTACCAATGAGGTAAAATATCATGCAGATCCTTTAAATGGTTAGAAAAGATCATTTTCTGCTCTGTATATTGTGATACCCGAAAGATCTTTTGGGAATGTTTGATGAGAAACGCCATGCCGCTGTTCAGCTTCTTCAGGTTCTCCTGAAGGTCACTGGCATTCATCTGAAAAAAGCAGAAGATACATAAAAAACCTGATGATGATGCTTGAAATGACTAAATCATTGATTCAGTTGATTCTCATGATTCACTTGATTCATTCTCTTTTTCAATTACTAAGCAAAAACATTGAATGTGGTAGTTAAAACCCTCATTCTGACTGAAAGTGCGTACGTTCTTGGGCCAGATTACGTGTGGGCCGAACATGAGGGCGAGGTTGTGAGCAGACATCTTGTTTTTGTCCTGTTGTTTGGCGGTGTGGTAGAGCAGGTCCAGCAGCAGCTTTAGGAGGGTTCGGTTCGCTGTGGGCAACAGCATAAGCAGCAGCTGTAGAGCCTCAATCTGATGTTCCTTATCCGGCAAACTCGTCTTATTGCCCTGCTCATCAAATAGGGTCAGTTCTTCCCAGAAAAAGAGAAAAGGCACTTAGATGTCAAGGAAAGGAAAAAGGCAAGATTGCCAGTTAGCTAAGAATCAGCTAACACATTTAAACATAAAACATTTAAAATTACAAATTTAAAAATAAAAAAAGATTTTTCAATTTGAAAAATAATCACATCAATTAGATGCAAATAAAAGTTACAAACATACACATTTTTTTTAAGCAAAAACAATGTGAGTAGAGCTTGGTTGTGCAAAACTCACCACCACAAAAATGTGACTGTTGTGACTGCACTTTAAAAGTCTCATCTTTAAATCATGTCTATGGCCATTTTACATGGTTCTTTGGCTACCAGGGAAAATTTCATTGTTATTAGGATCTGTGGTAGAACTGGAGACCATTCCAAATTGTTTTGCATTAACTGGGCAAGGCCCAGAAATTTTAATTCACACCCTTTTTTACCAGATGACCAATGTAGCATTGCTGGGATATTGTTGAGTCAAGTTAAGAAACCACCACAGGACCAGCAAGTTCAGATCTACCTTTCAAATGCATAGGCGGAAACAAATGCATGTCATTTTGTGAAAACTGGATGCCTTGTGATGAAACCTAAATGGCCATCAAGGCTTACCAAGGTTGCCACTTTTTTCCACCACATTCATATTTACAGAGAAAGTAAACCATGACTAGTTTGGCATTGCTGATCTCTGTGCTTATAATTAGTTTTCAATAAATCTGCAAAAAGTTTTTGATGTAAGATACAAACAGAGCTTGTGGATTTTGTTTCAACAAAGTATAAAAAAATCATCCTTCTGATTTGGGAAGAAATGACTGTCCTTTGAGTAAAGGGACACACCTGTGATTTTTAGGTGAGCATGTAGGTGGCGATGGGTCAGCAGGGGCTCAGGCAGTTCTCCAAGGAAGGTTTTGAGGAGGGTGGCAACATCATTGGGATGGAAGTCACCAGAGGCAAAGTTAATATCAGCCCCACTGTTGAGCTGCTCTCTGAGGGTCTGCTGCCTTATGCTGTTCCCAGGAACCCGAAAAAGACCCTCTACATGCAGATCTACAGGCAAAGAATCAGTCACACTATACCACTGACAGATAGTTTTCACTGCATTGCCCTTCATTAATAGCCATAGTATCAAAATCTGACTTCCGGTGAAATTACTACTCTCCTGTTTATTACGGTTAGGATTAGGTGTGGGGGCGGGCTTACAGATAAAGACCAATCAGGAAGCAGCATACCCAATGAATGAACCAATCAGAAGCAGGGGAGTCATAATCTCACAGGGAGATGATTTTCAGTACAACAACATCTATTAAATGAAAAACACATGAGAATAAATATTACAGACTCACTTTGGCTGAGGTACATAATAAGTTGATATATCTGAGCTATTCCTTCCTCTGTTAGGGGCATTCCAAACACAACACCTTTATCTGGCCAATACAGAAACAAAGAGAGATTAAGTCAATTATTGGCCAATGCAAAAAAAATTTAGGAAAAAAAAATTAGGCCCCGGATGATCTTGATTTGATAAAAACACTCCATCTCTGAATGCACAACACAAACAAACAGCATTAATCAATATATTTTGTCTGTACTCATGTCTAACTCTCCAATGATCATGACAAAAACTGAAGAAAATGTAGCATTAGTACTAAATAATTTGTATTCCGATAAACAAATTGCAAATGTCATACAAAAATTAATTAAAGGTGCAGTAAGCAATTTCTGAGAAATGCTCAGAATGTTAATATTTTATACTGACACCTAAACACACCCCTCCCTTCATTGCTTCTCACTCAAAATAACAATAACATTATGCAACACTGGGGCATATGCCCACTATTGCTGATTGGCTATGAGAGTGTTATGGTGTTGTGGGAATCGGTCAATTTGTTTGTTTTTTCAGTTTGTTTTTTCTCCTATTTACACAACCAGGACTATATGCAAACACAGTGCTTTTTAACATACAAACAGAACAGATATCTTGCAAATATATGGTGCTGATTTAATTTTTTTCTTAATGCACCTTTAGGAGACTAAAGAAGACATAACATTAAATGTACACTTTAAATTTGTTCATTTAATATAAATGTAAATTTAATAATTATTTAGTTCTTATAGGCTAGATAACTGAATCTTGAGCTGGCCAGTCAATAGCAGTGTGAGATTACACCTTAAAGATCAGTACACCTGAAAGAACTTCACAAAAAAGATGTTGTCATTCTCACACAGAAGTCTATTCAATGGTTTTGGTCAATAGTTTTTGGTCAATAGTGTCTGAAATCTTCCCACAGACCAGTCAGTAGTGGGTGTAGATGTCTTAATAATTTAACAGCTCAATAAGATTGGAGTTGGCATTTATGACCACTGCAGGCTAAACCAGAGAACATTAATGTATAGCCAATAAAAATTTCCCAAAAGCCTCTGACCTTTGCGTTTAAGGAAGTTGAAGGACCGGAAAAAGCCCCCCGCTGCAGTGCCATTGGGAGTCTTGGGCTCCTCGTCCCCCAGCAACTGGGAGAATTCGGCACCCGGGAGGTCGATGAGGCGCGTGATGTTGCTCAGCACCAGCTCGGTGAAGGCTTCAGGCTTCTCGTGTCGCAGTTTTTCCACAAAGAAGTCAGGATTGAAGATGATGGGCGGCTGACCGTCACCACTGGTCCCTTTTTCTGGGTCTTGACTGATCACAACGTTGCACACCGTGCCCCTGTGTACACACAGATATGCAAACTGGGTTTAAAAGTTCACACTGACAATCTGGGATTTAAATTACACCAGAGATTTGATTTAAACCTGTAAATAAAAAATTAAAACAAATAAGTTACATTATGATAACAAAGGAAATATTCTGCAATGTACCTGTCACTAATAAAGTATTCAATTAAACATTCAATAACTTCATAAAGACTTATGATTATTATATATATATATATATATATATATATATATATATAAATATATATATATATATATATATATATATATATATATATATATATATATATATAGTACTGGAAGATTGTATTTAATAAGATAAGCGTGAAAAGAATGCAGTCTCAGACTTTTTGGTCCTATATGCTGTCAAAAGAAAGGTAACTAATTTAAAACACATAACGATTATAATTCATTTGCAAAAAAAAGTACAAAAACAAATAATCACGTGTGATCATAAAATGTTTAATCGTTTCGCTTTTTATTAATTTTGTATTAATTGACTTCTGTTAAAGCTTCTGTACATCTGTAATTTTTTCACACACATTATCATGTTAACACTCTTTCAAACATCGCATACAATTTTCAGACTTGTTCTATCATTATGTTTCATTCATTTTTATTTGGATTACATGTTTCATCGCTTACATGTGCACAGAGACAGCACTATGATACAGTTATGGTAATTTCATAGTCCAGTAATGTACTTGTAATAGTACTTAAAACAATAACTTATAATACGATAGTGTTCATCCTAATCGGTAGGTGTCCGTGTTAATATCAGTTTACCACAGATAGTAGCCTAAATCCTTACAGTATGCTCACCATTGTAAAATGTTGATGTTTGTATTACATATGCACACTACAGTCAACACACTCGCAGCTACTTCACCCCGTACAACTACCGAGCCTTTATCTTCATCTGCTTCAGAAATACAGGTGTTTATCCTTATGAAACAGGTTATATATGTCAATATAATAATAAATAATCATTTCCTACCTTCTGTCTCGTTTATTTACATCAGTGTCTTTCTCTGCGGCCATCTTTCATATTCGGTTTGAATCCACCGCTGCCGAGGCGTTAACCGCTGCTTATTCAGGATTGGACAACAACAAGAAAGTAGGCGGAACTAAAAAGCCTGTCTGGTATTCTGAGCGCTGATTGGTCTATTCAAAAGTTTCACGTTGTATGTACTACGCACACTGCAGAGAGCAGCTATACTGCTGTAGTATTACAGTACTAAGTTGTAGTATTACAATACTAAGTTGTAGTATTACAGTACTAAGTTGTAGTATTACAGTACTAAGTTGTAGTATTACAGTACTAAGTTGTAGTATTACAATACTAAGTTGTAGTATTACAATACTAAGTTGTAGTATTACAATACTAAGTTGTAGTATTACAGTACTAAGTTGTAGTATTACAGTACTAAGTTGTAGTATTACAATACTAAGTTGTAGTATTACAGTACTAAGTTGTAGTATTACAATACTAAGTTGTAGTATTACAATACTAAGTTGTAGTATTACAATACTAAGTTGTAGTATTACAGTACTAAGTAGTAGTATTACAGTACTAAGTTGTAGTATTACAATACTAAGTTGTAGTATTACAGTACTAAGTAGTAGTATTACAGTACTAAGTTGTAGTATTACAATACTAAGTTGTAGTATTACAGTACTAAGTTGTAGTATTACAGTACTAAGTTGTAGTATTACAATACTAAGGATTTCCTCTGTAAAGGTATGATCATTAGGCAGAAGTTATAACCTGGAAGTAAATGTGTGTCTAGCCTGTTTTCAACCACACAGTAAAGTTATACTATACAATATTTTTATAGCCCTTCATGCGTTTCTTTATAAAGACTCAGACCTATGCTGTGCCCAAATAACCACACATTTATAGAAATAAAATGTATAGCAATATTGTGCATAGCAATCATGATTTTATTCATTAACATAAAATAAACAAAATACACATAAAAATTTAAATAAATAAATTACCCTTTAAAACTATTTCTTGCATGCCAAATTCCACCAGTTGCATAATAATAATTTCCAATGGTGATCATTGTCAATTTCCAAGCATACAGTTAAGCAAATATAATATATAAACAGCAATAATAATAATTATTAAATAATATTAATTAATACGCTACATATAACTATAAGTTACATATACCTTAATATTTTTAAGTAAAGTAGTAATTCGATTTTTTCAAAATAATATTTTATATGGTAATTGTGTAGTTAATATAGTCCCCATGTGTTTTTTTATCTTAATGCTATATGAGGCATAATGTTCGTATTTTATCTACTTATAACACACAAAGACATTTGTCGCCACCTATTGGCATAACGATGTAACCTGCAAAAAGGGTTACTGAACGAATCTTTCCACATTCAAACAATTTGGGAAGAATCAAAATCCCTTCAAAACTGTTTTCCATGAAAACAGATCTAAAATAATCACCTCACCTTGCAATCAAATGCTCTAGAATGCTCTAGAACATCCCTTTTCCTTAATACCACTTACAATAAGAAGTAGAAAATTCTGGTTCATTGCTGTAACATACAATAAAGGCCATTTAAGAAAAGGACAAGCTCTTTTGAAACAAAACTGTTGTGATTGATTTCCCAGGGTCCTAAGATTCTTGCTTTTTAAGAGCCTTACATGTTGTTTTTCTATGTTCTTGTGATTTATATACTCACCGTATATACAATGACAGTGATATACACAGTGATGCAACTTTTTGGATCTTAACATAATCTTCAGCATATATAACTTTATCTTTAGGCTGTAAGATAATGTGGCATGCTCACATACAGAATAGCGTCCACTCAGGTATGTGAAGTCAGTCAAGGTCAATGATAAGTCATTGCGTAGATGTCGAAATAGGTGTTGTCATTTAACAACGTTCACTGAAGGTCATCACGAAGCTAAATGACATGATCAAAGAGTTGCATGGACTCCATGATGGCTTCATCCTGCAAAAACAGTTCACATAATAATATGAAACAGAAAACCATATTACATAGACAAATACAGATGCATTTTAGCTTTTTTTGCATCTTTTATAAAGATGCAATGTGTTTGTTTCACAAGCATCATCAGACATTTAAAAAAAAAAAAATAATAGCGCAGCCCCAAACCAATTTCAATGCTTAAGCCAGTGTTATGTCAGGCTTGTCGGAATGCTCAGAGATATCACCTTATGAAAGTCAGGATATGAGAAAGCTATATCTAAATTATCATCTTTAATGAGTACAGTAGTGAACTTAAGTCTTTGATGTACCTTTTGGCATGACTCCAGAAATTCCTCCATAGTGACAACACCATCATTATTCCGATCCATTTTCTGAATGTAAACAAAAATATAAATGGTCGCATTGGCAGTTTTTGGGCTCATAAAGTAACAAGTATGTTTTTTGTATAAAAATGTGTGTTGTTTGCTGTGTATGTTGCTTAACAATGTATGTTGTTTATGTGTTTGCTTGAGAATTACCCGGAAGAAGCTCTCGACATGTTCTTTGGGTGAGCTGTCCTTCATACGTGGATATGTGCACTTCCCCATCATATCATAGATGGACTTCATGATGTCGTTCATTTCCTAAGTGAATTCAAATGAGTTTGAATGAATGGCTAATTATTTATATTTTCAAGCTATACATTTCATCAGCATGTGCATCAAATCCATGACCTTAGCGTTGCTAACCCCATGCTAATCAGTTGAGCTATTGTATAGGGACACTAAATGTAAGTATGTAAAAAAAAATCACCAATTTACCGATATAATAACTTTGAAAACATGTTTAATTTTTATACATGGGGCATATCCATAGTACTGTACCTCTTTAGTGATGCAGCCATCTTTATTTAGATCATACAAGCTAAAGGCCCAGGACAACCTATCAGTGATTGTACCTCGCAAAATGATTGACAGGCCAATCACAAAATCCTGTAGTCAATAAAAAACAAGAAACCATATATATGTTACATCATTATGATGAATAACAACAAGATTCAATGAAAAGAGTTCAGACGGTCATTGTATAACAATTTGTTTTACCTCTCAATGTTTAATTTTCAAAGATAATACTTTATGATAGTTGTTAAGCATAAGCACACTGTACACTAACCTCAAAATTCACAGCTCCATTCCTGTTTCTATCAAACGCCTCAAACAGGAAATGAGCATACATGCTGGAATCTGCAAAAGAACCAAAGAAAAAATCTAAGAGAGATAAAAAATATTAATTATTGCTAACATTATTTAATATAACATATCTCTTATATGAGGACACTTAAAAGTGCATTTTTTACTTATTAAAGTTTTCCAACAACAGAAAAAAAAACTTTTAAAAAATATGATTAAAATAATATACACTCACACAAGATGAAGATTTGAGTTATATCAGTGGCCTGAAAAACTATTTTCTAAAAAAATTACTAAAAAAATTTTACTCAGAGTGGGTCACTTCATGGAGGCTGACATGTTTATGTAACCAGCTGAATTTGTCTGGGAAAACCCTCTATAATGTTCACTTCCACAATGGCATTCATAACCAAAATATATGCTTTTGCGTAATGCTACATTCATGGCACTAGTTATCATATAAAGATCAATGCCACATTAGGCAGTAAAGCTTAAACCAAATATTATTTAGTGGATAAAACATTTAATTATAATAATATATACTACTACTAGTAATAACTAATAATAACAATAATCATAATAACTCTCATTATTATTATTGCTGTTGTTGTTATTGTTGTTATTATTATTTAGTGAATATCTATTACTCACCTCCCTGAGGAAAAAAGTAAGAGTAGATGAATTTAAAAGACTCTTCATCTACCACCCCACTGGGACATTCCTAAGAAAGAATAAATACTCATGCACAAACCCACATTGACACACACACAAACAAAACCAAACTTAGTGAAAGGATTTAGCAGCTGTAATTTAATAATAATTCAAATATAATTTGATAAATTATAATTTAATTTAATAAAAAATTCAAATATAAATCTTGTGTAGTAACCTCTGAGACCTTTGAAGGTGGGTGAATAGTGGTCTTGTGAAACTAAATTATGGCAAGGGATTGATACAAGACACTGAATAAAACTATATAAGGTCTAGCACATTTTATTTGAATTTCAATTTGTACATTATCAAATACAAATACATTATCATATTTCTGGTCCATTTAACAGTCCACTAGTACTGGTGGGCATCCTCCCAAAATGAAACATTAATGAAACATTAACAATCATAGAATAAAGAGGGCATCACATGAACAAATTTCTTACATTTTTGAAGCCTCTGTAGAGGATCTGTAGCTCTGTTCTGCTAAATTTAGTCTGTTCTATCAGTTTATCCAAACCTTCTGGCCTGTAGCACACAGTGGCAAGTTCAAAGTCATCCTCTATGCTGTCTACACCAGAGACAAATAGAGATATGAATTCATTTACACTGAGGCTGGTATGCATAGATTAAAACAAACAGCAGACAATCAGACTTGCTTCGTTTGATCGATGGTCTGGACTCAATATGACAGCAGGGCAGAAGTTTGAGGAAGCGCTGTTTAATATTTTTTTTCCTCTGGCCAGAGGGAGGGTTACCTGCAAATAACAGAGCGAATTGAAACAGGGCAAATTGCTTAGCTGTGCAAAATGTTCTGTATAATTTTGAAATGATAGTTGGCACAGTTACTAGTCTGGCTTTGATTCAGAAATTAGATGGATTAATTTGCCTCCAGTGAAAAAAGAAAGAATAAGACCATTTTTTTTACCCTATTGAGTTTGCTGGACAGGGTATTTTGGGATATAATTAGGTTGTAGGTCAGTGTATCATTGTCTTCAATAAAAATGATTTATTTTATTACGTCTTTACAATGAAAGAATCATTTAAAATGGGCAATGGCATTTAGCCAAAAACACGGGCAAATCAGGCCTACATAAAAACACCCCATGTTATACTCATATACTGTTACAAATATTTTCAAGAAATTACATTTCTAACAGGTGACTGACACAGGATCTTGTAAGCAGGTGTGACGTAGACCAAAACATTTCCTAAAGACAGCGTTCAATATTGCCATTCTCATGACAACGGCCAAATATTACAACATCCCATAGGACAAAAAACATGTTTACTAAAATAAATGGCAGTGAGTCATAAATACAACAACAAACAAAAAGCGTAGAGAAAAGCAGAAGGAGTATATTTATATCTTCACACACAGCCATGCAGACAGAAAAGTTTACAAGGCTATATTGAGATCAGAGTGTTAAATTGATACTGAGTTTTATGTGCATATTAATCATCAAAAAACACAGACCAGCATGGCACTAGAGAGCAGTGAATCATTTTGTACACCTGTTCCTCCAGCACTCATTATTGATGGGACGGAAAATCAAAGAAAATCTACACTGAACATACAGCTCATGCACATACAAGAGCATACAAACCATTTTTAATGTATGCATGTTGTGATTGTTGCAGTATTGTATATGCGTGCATGCAAGTATGTATCTGCACCCATACAGATCTCAGGGGATCATACTGTGTATTAGCATACATACAGAATGCACATGCTTGCATGCACCTAATGACTAAATGACTGCATGCATATTAAAGGAATACCTTTTCTGGTCACCTTTTCTTACATAAAAGTATTGCGGATATTGGACTTTGATATTGGAATGAATTTAGCTGCATTATATAATACTGCAAAAAAACAGTCATGCAGGTAAGTTATCCATTACAAAATTTTTCCCCATCCCAACCCTAATTTCTCCAAAAAATTGAGAGTTAAACCAGCACATTTCTTTTTGCTCTGTACAATGCATTTGTGAACACAACAGAGTATTATTTTTTCATATTTCTTTCCATTTTAGAATTGTGTAGAAAAATTACAGATTCAGATGTACCAATTTCTTTTCAGGTATGTTTATATGACAATGATTTACTACAAATGGAGTCTGTACTACAAAAGTACTACATAAGTTTATCCTCTGTGTTTTTAGAAGGTTTCATGTATACAACAACACTGTCAAAACTATCCCCATTCACACATTCCACAAACAATGACAAATTTTATAATGCAGGCCAGGCCAGTAGTTGGCAATGTTGCTTTTTAAGAACATAAAATGAACATGTAATGCCACAAAAAATTGCACTTTAAAACCTGATTTTAAGTTTGCATTAAAGTCATTGCATTTTCCGTCTTTAGTTATAGTAGACAATTTTCCCCATCTAATCAGTTCCCAGTTCAGTTATTGTTGCCTGTTTTACTTTGAATGTCTAAATATTCTGAATATTACTCTAATTCAACTCATATTTACAAGAATGAAATGAATTGCTAATCCCACTTTTCATATTGACACCCAACACCTGCTTCTCACTCTGGTCAGGTGTGATTTCTGCCTGTTCTTCCAGATTGCAGATTTGCTCCAGGTAGTTAATGGCAATCAGATGACAGTTTCCAAATGGAGACTTTATTGAAAGACATTTAGCTTGTGGTTCCTCAGACACTCCAGTGTTAATTTGGCCTTGTGTTTGGGAGCTACTGAGGGTTCTGACAGGCATGAAGGATCTTATGAAGGGCAAAAGCAATTAGGCACAACAGATTGGCTATCTGACATGAATAGTCAAAAGGGGAAAAGAGTGATTTTCTTGCTTACCCAAACTCTCCTGTTCAGCACAGACAGCATAACATAAAGAACTAGATAAAGCCTTTATTACTATACTGTATAAGTGGCTGGTAACCAACTGACTGGGAAAAGTGATTACTAAATGTGTGAATTCTCTGAATGTATTCAAAGAGTATATGTTATCAATAGTATAACTGCATTATATTTTTATTACCCTGCGCTATAATAATACCATGGTATTGTATAAAGTACCTTGGAGTACTGTATAAATACAGTGGTATTGCTGTCTGAAACATCACTGACAAAGAGAAAGTTTGTCAACAAAATGAAACTTCATGAATTATTCAGGTAATATTATAAAGGTCTTATTTATGTACAGATCAATTATATTTGCCACAGCAAACAGTTTTTTACTGAAAATCATCATCATTTGTTTCAGAGTTTATGCAGTATTTGGCTGGTTGATTTATAAGTTAGCTGGTTAGTCATAGTCAGTTAATTGGTCAGTTAGTTTACATTCACATTTATGCATTTGGCAGATGCTTTTATCCAAAGCAACTTACAGTACATTCAACACAATTATCAGTACGTGTTCTCTGGGAATCAAACCCTCAACCTTTGTGTTGCTAGTGCAATGCTCTATCAGTTGAGCTACAGGAACACTAGTTAACTAGTTAATGAGCAAAATCAAATTTTGGGTGTAAAGAATTTGGGTTTTGTCATTTGAAAGTAATTTAGTGCCTACATAGTATTAACAGTATTATGTGTAAACCTGACTACATTAGTGAAAGTGTTCTTAAGGGTAATATCAGTAGCTTCTTAAGGTAAAAATTGTTTTACTTTTAGGAATACAAAATAATCTTATAACCACTGCGTCATGGATGGGTTGTATTTTTTAAAATATATACTATGCAGATGTTGTAACTATCCAGAATTACAGTCAGACTATACGAGGAATGTATGTGAAAATCTGTATGTGTGTGCAAAGATCTAAACTAAAAATAGAGAAATGATGTCAGCCAGCAAGAGTTTGAGAGCATATAATGTAATTTACAAGCCAGGGCTGCAGACTCAATGAACTGACCACAGTTATTACAAAAGTATCCCGTTACTAAGTACAGCCTACGTCTATAAAAAAAAGCAAACATAGCGCAATGTGTGGCATTTAGACATGGTCTAATATTGTCGTGGCATTAATGTACTTACCCGTCAGCAGGTCGTTGGATCCATCCAATTCTCCCGAAGTACTGAAACTCTCATCTCTAGATTTCGACTTCATTTTGTCTTGGCACCAAATGCACAGCCAGGTTAAAAAAACTTCGATGCTAGAGAGCAAAAAATAATAAATCACGCCAAAATATGCTGTCTGTTTTGACTTCGCTATCGTGGATAGTTCGGATGGTTATTACAAAGTCTCTGCGCCGCCTAAACACCATCTACTCCGTCTTCTGCGATCTGAATGAAACCCAGTGCGCTACCTAGTCAGGGCGTCAGTCCATTTATTTGATCCGTGCTAAATACGAAGACCACATAACATATAACATCGTTTTGAAAGGTTCATGCTAAAACAAACTGTACACGTTCCATATTAACACAATGTCGGCGCGTTCTAAATTAAAAACATTTTGTTTTTAAAAAAGCGTTTCAAATTGATGATAAAATAACGTTCCCAGAACGTTTCAGGGAGGTTTTATACACAATCAAAAAATGACTTAAACAAAACGTTTCCCTGTTGATTTTTTAGGTTATTTTTGCAACAAAAACTAACATTCCCTGGATGTTCTGTGAACCAAGATGCCTGTATTTCCCAAAATGAAGTCTAGGCAGACATTTTCAATCACGGATTGTAAAACAAAGCAATGAGACCATAAAAATGATCAGAGATGATGAATTCACAGGTCAGCCACCATTCACTAATGCTGTCGTATAAAGGATTTAAAACATTGTTAAACCTCCCAAACACCATTTCTCTTCAAATGACTTTTCAAAATGTCAAAATAATATGAATAAGTCAGGATTTTCCTGTGGTTCAAAATTTCTCATCTGTTTAATATTTCATGGATCAGACACACTATGCCACTTTGCAGAGATGAAAGATTTAAATTTAGTTGTCTTGAACTATTTTTAAACCATCCTTCTCCAAATAAATAAATAAATAGTAATTGAAAATCATCTCTTGGATGCGGCATTACTTATACAATCATGTTAAGGTGTGTGTGTATATATATATATATATATATATATATATATATTACATCACTGTTTGGCTGTATGAATTTGTATGCACATAATTTCTCTTAATTTTTATTGTGCTTTTATTTACAGAAGTAAAAATATGAGATTAAAGAAAAGGACATGGATTGACAGCACAGTGTCTTGATCTGAGAATTTCAGATGCTACTAAAAATAAAATGCTTAAATTATTTTTTTGGATATCCATTTTTATGGATATAGAGTCATTTGCTGATGAGGTAGTGCAGAATAAAAACAGCAGACATGTTTAAAGGTTGGTTTTGTGAAAGAAAGGTTCATTTAGACACTGGCTGGGTATCAGACTTAATATTGTGTAGTGTCTAGTTGTTTCAGGCTGAATGTGTCTCAACTATTTTAGACAAGGTAAGAGTCTGTCATAGCATATGCAAGCCATCTTTATACTGTAAACCAAATAAAAAGTCTGCAAAAGGTCTACAGCTATCTAAATGCCTAGATTTTTAAATCCCTACTCTTTAGAGGTTTGATGGTAGATTACTAAAGATTCTTGTAGGCTAATTCCATGTAGACCAGGCAACAACTTTTGAAAAACACAACAACTATACAGAAGTTAAGATATGTCTGCTATGTGACCACATGACCCAAAAGAATAAGTAAATAATAGTATTATTAAAGAAATGCTGTTATAAACAAACTTGCTTAATAGGTCTAGAAGGTAAAAAAAGATTAGCTTTATACTAAACATACAGTATAAAGACTTTCCAGCAGTAATAAAAGAGAAAACATAACCTGCATAAGAGCTTTAAAAAAACTTGAAAAGTTTAAGTGTGATTAGGTAAGATGTATTGAAATAGCTCTGATAAAGCTTATAAGCCTAAAGACATAAAAAAATAAAAATTGATTCCATTTAAATCAGCTTTTATAAAGAACTTTTAACAATGGAGATTGTTTCTAAGCAGATTTATAGGGCACCAGCCAAAGTTGGTAAACACACATAAATAAAACAACAAGGCAAAACTTCAGTCTTCGACTTATCAATCTCTGTGCAGCCTGCACACTAAATAAGAGCAACCAGTTGGTGATCAATATTAATTGGTTGTTCTGTGTTCATGGTTGGGCTTGCTTCCTCAAGAGATTTATAGCAGTGATTTGTACATAAGCTAAACTGTGTAGCTGACTGAAGAACTGAGGAGAACTTCTTCTAATACTTTGGTGAAACCAGAAGGTTTAAGATGTAAACATAGTCTGACAAATCACATGGATCAAATAATACTTTTGGCTGTGGTTTATTGATGGCCAGCTTTATGTAAGAGCTCATTAGATTTAACACAGTAAATAACTCTAAATAAAGTATCAGTCTCATTATTTCTCAATTAGCTGTGCAAGTTAAACATGTATTTATTTAGAGTGTATTTATACTGTATAATGTAAAGAAAAACAGCTATTTTGATTAATTAATATTCTTTTAAAATTTGTAGCACAATTGTTTAATAATTAGGGTTATGAGTTTGTTTAACCATAAAAGTGATACATGCCCCATTACATAAACACCACTAATAAAACATTGTTATTTAAAGAAACTGCTCATAGTTGTGTATGTTGTACAAAATATGGTTTAATTTGGAAACGCTCACCATAATCAAAACCAGGAAGAATATACAAAGAACGTCTTTAAATGTATTTGTTTATTTAGTTTTCCACCATGTGCTGGTTTAAAAACTGGTCTGGATTCTCATGCTCTCGTTTTAAACCAAAACAAAAATTAAAACCAAGATAAACAGCATTCTCCCTAGAACTGATCTCATACAAACCAGCTGTCAGTTTTGAGCAACATTAATACATTTTCTTTTTACCCATACATTCTTTTTTCACTGCAACCACGATCCACATAATACCGGGCTGAAACTTCAGGCAATGCTAAAAAAATACTGAAGAAAAAATAACATTGAAGGCTGACAGATTTAAAAATTTGTGCATTTATACATCGCAAACAAGCTGTCAAGTACATCTTATTTCACTTCAAAAAAGTAAGAAACAAGATATAAGAAATTATATTTTGCATTAAAAAGGCTGTTTAGGACTATTAGGAATTTACGTTGTGACTATAAGCACATCTTTCGCACTTTGTCCCTTTTTTCTCATTTAAATGCAATTGGACTGGGGTATTTTTATTACGGTACTACTATCATGTGTTACTAATATTCATTTATAATAATTTAATAATTATCTGATGGGGAAATGTAATGAAAATACAGTCATAATGCAAAAAAAATCCCCAAACATACCTTGTTTTACCTTGTTTTTGTCTATTTATTTTGGGGTGAAATATGACCTGTACATGAGTTTTCACCCACATTCTCTCTACCAGAAACAAAACGTTCTTAGAGAACCTAAGTGGTAAACATGTGTAAGCACATTGGATTTATTATTGGTTCTAAGGATTGGAACATACAGTATAATTCAACAAAAACAGCACCAGACTGTCTATAAAATAAAGAACAGAAGAGAAGTAAATACCGGTTAGTCAGAATCAAAATTCACATTGTGCAAAGTTTGGCTGATTGCTTTGTTAAGCCAATACAAATCTGATCTGAGCAGGAACACGCACACATTCGGCATCAATAATACAGTCTGGGGATCAAATCCAGTATTATCCTCTGTAAAGTCTGTTGTGACGTTGAGAAGTCTCAGATGTATGAGCTGTTATGTAGATGTGTTAGTGTGGAAGTCCTAAACACAGGCAGAATCTTTCAGGATATAGAGGAGAACTCCTTCAGCAGAATATCTTGACTCATGGTACTGAGAGACACATTCTTCCTGACGTTCAGACTGATGGAGCGCACCTGGAGAAGGATCGGGGAAAACAACAGAACATGGGACATCAAAACAAATTCAGTTCCAGACTTGTTATCATCATGAACAGAGTAGCATTTGAAATGCCCATTAACTCACTTTAGACTTAAGTTAATCACAGCAGTGAGTTTTTTTGTGATTTTACATGATTTTCCATGGGAATTATCGGCATTTCAAATCATTCCTCAATTTGTAAAAACTCTCCGTCTTGCATTGGCTTGACAAACAGATATCCCTGCCCCAAAACTCATACCATTGGTTAAGTCAAAGTTGTTATGTCTGGCCCAGTTAGGACGCTCAATTAAACAGATTACAGTTCTGTTTGGTGCCACTAGTGGTGCAGAAATTACACACTTGTTAACCTGTTAATCTTCACTCACAATCGAGAGCCCACAATCTATAGCCATGACCTTACCAGCTCCTTGAAAAAGGCTGCCTCTTTGGGCTGTTCAGAGTAACGCTCAAACTGATCCAGACCATCTTGCAGCTTCAAGGTTAATGTGTCGTAGTTTGAACGCACCACCTCCAATACCTACAAGATACAGCAATATAAAAATGACTGGTGACAAAGTGACCTGCCCAAGCCTTTACCAAAATTAACCATGGTTTTACTACAAATAAATCCAAAAAACCATGGTTAATTAAGTTAACCATAGTAACCACAAATGAACCATTCTGCTACAGCAACTATACTTTAAGCATAGCATTTGTAGCGAAACTGCAGTTAGAAAAGCAAACTTTGTAGCTTTGTAAACTTGGCTTGTTGGTTCTTAGGGCAAAATGTTTAATGCTTTTTCTCTTTGTAAATTGCTTTGGATAAAACCGTCTGCTAAATGAACAAATATAAATTTATAAAAATGGTAATCAATACGCCAATAAAACATGGTTATTACACTTGTACTATAAAAAACATGGTACAGCTAGTGACTTTACATTTGTACATTTCTGCATTTGGCAGACACTTTTATTCAAAGCCAATTACAGTACATTAAAATTATAGAAATTTATATAATATAGAAATATATATAAAATTATATTTTATCAGCACTCTACGTATGTTCCCTGGTATGCTCCACTAATTGAACTACAAGAACACTCAGTACTTTTTACCCTGGAAGCATTCAACTATTTTGACACTGTAGAAACTACAATCTAACTGTAACTAAAAGGTTGGGCCTATTTCTGAGGAGCAACCTTTAAACTAAACTAAAACTTGGTCAATATCCTGACTGGGATCCTGTAGGGCATTATTCCCCAACCCATTATTCTTCACACGTACAACTTCATAGACCTCACACCCAAATGTGCAGGTCACATACTTTTTTGTTTTACAGGCTAAAGTTGCAAAGCGACGGAAATCTATATGGAGAATTTACACAGCGTGGACAGGACAGCATAGATGGAGATCTGAAGAAGGTCGTGAGGAAGCATCTGGCATAGCAGGATGAAAGAGAAGAGAACTCCTGATTGTGAGGGAAACAGCTGGTGTGAGGGTCTGTCTGTAAAACTGACCTCTCTTCTGCCACATGGCATCATTACCCTCCAGATCAAAGGGTAATTACACAACAGCTGTGACCACAAACACCTGCATCTATCTAATCAACAGTTTTCTTAATAACATGTTGTCTAAGTGCCATATATCATATACCATGATGTAAAATATTACTTGAGTATCTCATTAACTCAAGTAACTAGTAACTTGGCAATTTTTAATACCACTTCCACAAAGCGGATGTAAATGCCAGTGTAAAATTTCAATCAAACAACCTGCAAACATTTCTCTAGCTGAGTGCATGAAAGATCTGCTGCACAGTCTTGATTTTCCTTGTGGTTTTCATAATAAATAACACAATGAGATTTAAAGTTTATTTGCATCAATTTCTATTCAGTTACCTGATCTTCTGAGAGCTGGGAGATGTGGTTCACAGCGGCATATGACTCAATCTTAGGGTTGAAATGGTTAATAATTGCTCTGAAAGAACAAAAATAAAAAACACAAACTGAAATGCATTTTAAACACATCAGTGTTACATGCGAGGTCTTTTGAAAATAGCCTGGAAATGAGTTAGAAACTGTCTGACTCCACTGTTGAATTTTTCCACAACACAACAAGGTAAGGTTCTTTTAAATATTCTGCATATTCTGCATGTAGTAATCCTTTGCATTATGTATGCTTCAAAAAAGCACTCAACTTTTTTTTTGTGGCACAAACACATGGTGACATCTCTGAATGCTGGAGAATGTTTCAGACTCAAAAATCAATAATTTATTCACTGCCCCCTTTGCAATCCCTGCCCACACAATTCAAAACAAAAAGCTTTTTACTAAAAAAGTTTTACTATAGCTATTTAACACAAAATCTTCGTAACATCGTACCTTGTATTCATAGACATTATCTTAATTACTTTGATATACTTTAATACATTCAGATAAATAATATTATATTCAATTTGCAACTATATATTTTGATATGAAAAATATACAGTTTGAATATGTTTATATTACCCAGTTACACATATACAGTAGGATGTATAATTATTTTTTAGAATTCAAATACATATTTAAGATAAGAAAATATTTAAACTAAGATTTCTAAATATAAATTGAAATTAAAAACTATATATTTAGTACTGTTTCCATTTGACGTTATACATACAGATTTGTACATTTTAGATGTATACATTTTCAGATACATTTTCAGGACTGCATAACTGGATTTAATAACCCTTTTTTAGGTTATATATATATTTATAGTTAAACATATTAGGATTCCATCTTGTACATGTAAATTAAAAATAATTAAATAAATTAAATAAATTCTTATTTGGGCCCAAGCCATATGGCATGATGTAATACATATATACACAGTTTGCTCACCTGACATTGATGAGCGCATGAGTAACTTTACTGGCTGGCTCTTTCCATTGGCCCGTGTTGGTGGAGACTCTCAGCACTGTGATGTCATAAAGGTCAAGTTAGTGATTTAGTAATTAAGGCCAAATACAAACCCCCTCCATTCAAATCAGCACTGAACTTCTGTGGCTGAGGTTACATGACTCACCCATACAGTAGAGGTTATCAAACACCTGATGCATGCGAATAATCTCATAATACAGCTCATCATAACTGTTGGGGGTGGGCAGAAATGTGTCTCCATATGTGATGAACATGTTAAAGAGGTTCACAACCTAAGAATGAGGAATAAGAGGTCAAGTAAGGTGAGGACAAACAGACCCTAAAGACCAGACCAACTGTTGCTCACAGACAGTGCTGTTTTACCTGAAGAGCCAACTGGAAGATATTGTGCTTGGCCAGAAGGCTGGTCTCGTTAGACAGCAGGAACTTCAGAAGGTTAATGAGAGCTGGAGAAACACAATTAACATCTATATATATCTATAATATCTGAAAGCTATCTGATGACACAGAGTTCCTCACACCAAAATCATCACTCCTCTAACCTGTGACTCCATGCAACTGTTAGTGTAGATTTACATGGTTATTATCCGTTCCATTTTTATGGGGTTCAGAGAAACATCCCTATACTTGGACTTTCTTAGTTCTATTCAGAGTTCTACTTATTTTAAGTTCATCTGTACCCATTATTCTTGAATTAGTAACTGAGAAAGGTTGGGATTTAAATAATCTTGTTAAATGTTAAGTCCTGTATTTGTAGAATACATCACAAAACATTTTAAAACAATTCAAAACAAAACGTAATAAAACAGAATAGAGTGGAATACAACAAACAGAAAAACTGAAAACAATAAAAGGAGTAGAAAACAATAAACAATATATAAAACAAAACCGTAGAATAAAATGAAACGGAATGGAATATAATTAGAATGAAATAGAAAAGAATGGAATTAGAGTGGAATATAATTAGAATGGAATGGAATAGAATGAAATATAATTAGAATGGTATGAAACAGGATTGAACATAATTACAATGGAATGGAACAGAGTGGAATATAACTAAAAGGGAATGGAATAGAATGGAATATATCTAGAATGGTATGGAACAGAATGGAAAATAATTAGAATATAAATCTAATTTAGAATACAATGAAATATAATTACAAAAAATAGAATGAATGGAACAGAATGCTGTAAAAGTGTAACATGTCTGTGTTATGGTCAGAAACACACATTTTAGTGATCACACATACCTGACCAGAGGTCTCTCCAGGTGTAGTGTAGTCTAACTCTGCACTTCTTCTGATAGCAGATCAGTTTGTGTATAATTTGGACACAGCGCCTAAAATTACATTCATACATTAATTTGCATAGTGTCCTCATTACTATAACCATTGTAATATTTGAAACTAAATATCAGACGTAAACTCACATATAAAGATCCATTGGAAATTCCTTCATCATATGAGTAACAACAAACTCTACCATCAGATCTGCAAAGACAAAAAAAACTGTGTCAATTAGATATTTATTAAAACAGTCAGTCATCATTTATCTTACCTTCACAAATAAGATTCTATAATAAACCATTTGTTGTGAACACACTCACCCAACACTGCACACACTAATGGTCGAGAGGGAATGTTCTTATCTGCCGCTTTTTTCCGATGTCTCATTGGCTGAAATAATGTGACATCAATAAAAGGTTTGACATTAAACATCAACACAGTAACAATGCTCCATCAACAGCATTTCTGACATAATGTGGATTACTACATAAAATAAACAAGGACTTTTGTGCAAGCAGGCACTTAGTATACACCGAAATACAACAAACAGCATGATCAGTGTATGACACAAACCTGATTTAAACTAGCATCGCCTGCTTGAGCACCACAGCTCAATGTCTTAAAGCATGTGCCTTTAAGCCACACCTCCAACATAACAGCAATTTTTAAAAAAAAGGTGAATCTTAAAAACATTTATTGAAAAAAACTAGTGAGTTTGCTGATTCTACCAAATTTCTAGACCTGGACAGATGGGCTCCTTTCACATCAAAAGATGAAAGCCAGATAACTGAATGTGCCACAGCATTGAGGCTGAGATAAATTGGATGTAAAGTGGGGGCAGACAGTTAGCTGCTTTGTATTCCAGAAACATTGTCCTCATTTTGTTTCTAGATGCTTGTGGCAGCTGAAAGCCGAGCGGAGGATCTTACCATCCTGTGCAAGCTGACTCTGAAGTTCATGTTATCATCGTGGAGAAAGGCGTCGGCATACTGGTCCTGATCAACAAACAGCGACAGAAGAAACCATTAGAGTAGAGAAAAAAAAAACGGCATTACCTCACACAATTCAAAACTACATTACCTCGGCTATACAGGTCAGAATAATGAGGCACAGTCGGGCACTGTTAAGTCTGTGTTCATCTGAAAACATAAAAAAATACTTTAAGATGCACATAAAAGATCTCATTTTGGTTCAAAAAAGATTAAAAATAATTGCTCTGTTCCAAAACCTTGTGAGCTGCCTACGTGGGCAGCAATAAAGGAATCATAGGTGCGGTCTGTGCAAAGGATATTCCACTTTGTTCTTTGGCTAGCACATCAGGTATCCTTCTACTATACAAAAATAGTCTAATGTAATTAAATTTAAACTATTTTACTCAATGTTTTTGTAAGCTACTTTATGCTTTTGTATTTTTAGTTTACTAATATTCTAATAGCAAACTGTAATGAAATCAGTTGTGCCAAATCTTTTGTTTTCCTCTGTAGAGTATTTTGCATCGTTCACTCTAGAGCTTTCGTTTTGGCTGTGATGCTGTCTAGAATGTCTATGCAGGCAGCTGATATCTATGCATCTCACTAGGTCGGAAAGAGGCAGTTAGAAAAGAACAGAGATAGCTTGCCTTTGGTGTCCTGCATTACAATGGAGGAATATTTGAGGAAAGTTATAAGAAGATTACTCGTCTGCAAGTTTGGGTCCAGAGGAAGTTCAGGATTGTTCATCACTGCAAACAGAATAAATGAATTTTAAATTGTTTCTTAGAATGATCTACATCAGGTCTACTCAATACTGTTCTTTAAGATCGACATTGGCTGCATCACATTTCTCATACTTCTAAGCAGTCATTAATTACAATGAATTACTCTGAATTACTCAATTCTGATTGGTCAATCACTGCTAACATCATAACTGGAGAGCTCAGTTTGCTCGTTCACACACAAAAACATACTACATCCAGTTTTTCTCTGCCAGATCTGAGTGGCTTTAATATTTCATACAGCTAATGGATTTTAGGTCTCAAAAAGAAAGCCACACAGCCTTGTGGTTTGAAGGTGCACATGTAAGAGATGTCAGCAAGTGATAAAGTGTAAGAATTAAGAGAGCTAGTGGTATATAACAGATTGAACTGAAAGTACAGCTTGAAGGGTCATTTGCTAAACAACAGCTGTCTCAGAAGCATTAAAAACAGCATGCCTCAGTTTTTCGTTTCATTGTTGAAATAACCCCTACAGTGCCTCAGCTCTGCTGAGGCTTGTGTTATTCCAGCAACTATTAAAACTAAAGACAAAGCAATCCAAGCTAAGTGTGTGCATAACATTAATAAATAAACTTGCTAATGACATGAACCTGATTAACTACCGAAAAGTTGCACATATAGACATTCGTAGCGTTGTCATTTAAAAGAATAGATCAAACGACTATTTTCTGTATGTTTGTTGTGCTTCATGAGAAATGGGGGTGTCAGAGTTCAAAAATGGCGAAAACAGTGTATATCACTAATGTGCTTAATAACTACTTTTATGTTCCTTTCTCGTCAGTTTTTGAGCTTGTCCTTAACCATTTTTCAATCATTCATTTTGGGATATTGCTTAAAAGTAAACTCTGACAGAATTTCCACTTGTAAATAAATGAACAATTTGAGTAATAGAATCTTTACTGAAGATCTCATAGAACTCACTGTCTAAAGAGGGTGGTGTGGTGCCCAGTGGGGTCGTAGGTGAAGCTGGAGTGGGCGTAACCGGTGTTGTTGTTATGTCAATCTCTGGATGGCTCTGTAATTGACAAGCCAGGTGCAAAATGACATTCAGCATGTTTAGAGTAAAGAAATCATGAAAACTGTATAAAACTGTACAACTGTACAAAACTTGTACAAACTTTTGTACAAACTGTACAAAATATACCAAAATAATAAATGCATGGAAGCAGCAATGCTGTTTTTCTGCAGTACAGACCTGTGCAAGAACTGTGATAAAGTTCCTGTTGAGATGAACAGCCTCATACAGAGCGAGCAGGATGGCTTCATTAGTCCTACAGGACAATAAAGTCATCAGACAGATGGAGCCTTTGACATAATGGCACAAGCATTATAGTGTGAACAAAAATACTTTTTTATAATTACTGCCATTATGCCCTTAAGCCTAAGACTTATGGGGCATGTAGTAGCGGACTTTATGCCCTGATCTCTAAAACATGACTTAAACAGCAGATTTACACTCAAACTCAGTTCAACTGAAATATGCATTTGTTTTGACTTACTGCACTGAGAGCTTTTCGTCTGCATCTGCTATAAACATGCTGCCCACCTGTGGAAGAAAGCAGTATTACAATGTATTTACTGTTTTTCCAGAACATCACCAAAAATAAAAATATCATCATTGACCTCATCACTTCACAAAATGTACCTCATATCATTTTAAACATGTATGACTTACTTTTTGATTCAGAAGACATTTATTAACCCACTGGAGATGTGTGGTTTCTTTGTTTGATGGATTTAGAAAACATATAGACTTCTCTTAAACTTTTAAACTTTTTTGGATAAGTGTTCATACCATGCTGGTTAGTGTGGAGAAAAATCCTCCTTGGTTTTCATCTTCCTTTTCCTTATATTGTCTGTGGGAATAACAGACAACATGAAATCTTACACACACAGTCTATGACAAACAGCTGTTAACACAGAAAATGGCAAGATACCTGTTGTAATCTGTAAGTGCGTGGTGGATAACCATCCCCATACCCTACAAACACATCCATTACATTAACTTCCACATGAAAATGCCACTTTAATCGTAAATTTGAAGTTGAATGCCCCAGCCACTTACATCCAGAGTCGGCTCGTCATCCACTATCGACAGTTTCACAATATAAGGGTTCACCGACTACAATAAAAGAAAAACGAAAAAGTTGAGAATTAAAGGATAGGTGAGTTTTTTCAAATACGTTTTATTATGCTGGTTGAAAATCACATTGTGATAGCTAACTAAGCCTTGAAAGATCACTTTATAAAGAGATCTAAATATATTTATATAAATGTATATTTTCTGTGGAAGGTGGAGGACCATAAAATGTTTGTCCAATCATTGCATTTGGTCCAAATGCAATGATAGGATGTCCTACTTGCCCTTAAAACTATGTATGTGTTTGTGTTAGAGAAGGCGTGCCTTTGGAAAGTGGCCTGAAGGGAGGGACCTTGCGCTTTCAAAGCTAGCCTGCTATTTCTAACCTACCTGCTAACCTAACCTATTGCCTACACTTCCTTTAAATTGAAATCTGTTCTTGCCTGTTTTGTGGGTGGTTGCTATTTAGCTGCCAAGGAGTTAAGGGTTTTTAATGTGTTGCTAAATTGTTATTAGTGTTTTAGGGTGTTTGTTTCCTGGTCCAAGTTAAGAGCCCACCTATTCCTATTAATATCACTGTGTCTGTGACATCTGGCCTCTATGAAGTATAATTTGAGGTTTGGCATCATTCATATTCATAACACTTTACCAACATCTGTACAGCATCTACCATGGAAAACCACATATCTGTCACCTCTACAGAAGACAGACATTATTTCAGGTAGAGCAAGTGGGTTCACCTCAAACTTCCTGTAGTTAACCAGGAGAGCTAAAAGGACCACAGCGTCATGGCCGTGCTGAGCCCGGCTGGACACATCAGACAAAATCTGGACAAAAACAATTAGATTAAATGGATAATGTAATAACACACTTCTTACAACATACACTTCATAAAGAAGAGCATAATGTTACCTGTAGAATGGCCTCAAAGATACTGTTGATCATCACATACTCCAGTATGGTATTCTGACTAATATTATCTGTGACCTATACAAACAGATCCACATTATGATCATGTGAGAACATTCCTGAAAAAGCTCAGTTACTTCAGCTATAAGGATCTATGCCAAAACACTGCAATTGTGTTGTATATTTTGTAACATATGTGCCCTTTTCAAATCTGAGTTTGAATTTTGAAATCTTTTTATTATATATTTAAATTGTATTGATACATCATGGTACATCCTGACGCTGATGCAAATTATACAAATAAAAAAACATTATAGTGAAATGGAGTGTTTTTATGAGATACCACCTAACACGGTACATGTTGATCGTCACATGACCAAACAGGAAAACTGGTCTCATCGCATCCCCTAGAGAAAGTATGAAGTGACACCGATATCTATGAAATGTAATTAGCAAACGTAGCTAATTGTTTTTTATTTCTGGTGTTTTATTCTATTTTAATATCCAAATGTCAGTGAGAAGAACACTAAATCATATGTGATGAATAACAGTTCCACTCATCTTTGGAAGCCCTTTGAAGGCATCTTGAGTAACCAGCTCTATATATAATGAAGAACATACTAAAAGACCTAAAGCCAAAGCGATAAGACTGGTTTTCCAGTTTGTGCATGTGACATTCTGCATATTATTGCTAAATCTGCACTACCAAGAAAACTGTCACTGAGCACATAAGAGCTGGTGCAGGTGTGATGTAGCAAGGAATGGCTTGATCTTACAGTGACCAAACACAGGAGCAGTTTTAGGCATAAACTCTTCAGACTCTCAGATCCGTCACCGCACAGCAGACTGTCCAAACTCTCCATCAGCTCCTGAGAACAAAATTTTATTCATTTACATCCTGAACTGTGTACTATCAGAACATCATGAGGACCTCTGACTAACCTTCATCCTGAGCTCAGCTTTGTCAAAGCCCATTAGCATGTTGATAATGTCAAAGCCTGTAGCCGATTTGTTCTTCTGGTGAACTCCCCGGAATAACGCACACAGAGTCTGAAGAAACAGATAGGAGGAGATTGGTGTCAACAATACCTTTAATGCCTTTAAAGCCAACTGGCTTTTCACCCAGAATTGCAGTGCAGGGTGTATCCTCCACAAACACAAAAACACAAACACTGATTTCACAATCCCACAATTCATTAAATGTGTTTTTTGCAGGTCATATTTCCACCAAAAACACAACATAAATATCACCACAATATTCACACTCTTCAGAAAGTCAACCTACCAACGGCATACTTACAGTTGTCTGTGCATTTTACACTAGGATAGGAAAAGGATATTAACATTGGGTAGAAACAAATCATTACAACTTTCAGCTTTGAAAACTATTAGGTTTTGTATGTTATTAAGATGTTATTTAATGATGATTAAGCACATTTTATCCACCAGAAATTCTTATAAAAATTGAAAAAAAATTTAATTTAAAAATTTCATTACTGTGATAAGGCTAGATTTTTATATCAAGATGTTTAACTCTGGGTGCAGCCAGAGGTTTTTATTTAAAGGCAGAAAAACAAATACTATCATAAAACTGTACAGTCATGTAATATGCAAGTGGTCATGAGCCTGACGTATCCTCTCACCTGAAGGGCATTGACTACTTTAATCTGGTGTTCCTCGCCCAGCGCTAGAACACAGTGATGGAACAAACTGTTGATGTTGTCTTTGATCTTCATCACTTCATCTCCATCTAGAGACTCTAACTTCCCTTCAAGATACTCCAGATTCACCTGCTCAGAAAAAGCACAAAGATATGAACCCATTTATTAATAAAACAGCATACAACATCAGGTTGGTGGACGTGGTTTTGTTTAAATTGTTTGTGAGAGAATTAAAGGTAAACTTTATGGAAATGATGATAGAACTATCTTATATTTCAGGATGCTAGATACTTGCCTTCATCAAAAACAGCTCATCCCAGAAGCGAGGATTGTTCTTAGTAGGGTCTTCCTTCTGAGGGAATGAAGGTTGCGTGTTAACAAACTGTACAACTTGCACCAAATGTTAAGGCAAAAAAATCTGGTTAGCCAGACACCTAATCTTAGTACCAACTGCCATGTTTACAAGGATTTCTAGGTAACAATTTGTAATGATGTAACATTTTAATCCATCATAATTTTTATCCATGTACAACCAGAAATTCAGAATATAGCATCTAATTCCTTAATTCCTTAAATAGTTTGGTTTGTTTAAAAATGCAGCTAAAATGTGTGAATCATACATCAGAATTATTTAACGTACAGCAAAAAGTTTTTTTTTGTCACAGAAACACACTGTATAATTTGGAAATGGGCAAGTATTGGCAGATATGTAGCCATAGTAACTAACTGTACATCTAAACAGCTTACTAAAGCAAAAAACATTCCATCACCTGAATTCATGACTTACCGCAAATATCTCATCATACATGAGCACCACTTTCTCCTTCAGTGGCTTTTTTGAGGAGGATGTTCGCCTCAGGAGACCTGCTTTCTTCTCAGTCTGTGCCATGGCATACAACTGCCCAATTACAAAAGCACATTCATACCTGTATTATTGACAGTAATTATGACCAGCCATAAACCAATTTAGTAAAACTGGATTGTGTAAAAAAATCAAGTGTTTTCTACTCTTTTAAGATTATACAACCTTTCTGCAAGCGATCCAAAATGAAAGACTGGATTTTGTTGACTTAGTATTCTGACTATTAAAGTTGTGCTGTTTACTTTACGTAGACCTGCATACAGATTGCTTTAAACTGAAAGATTATCATCACACTAGTCTTGTCCACGGATGTTGTCTTGGTAGGCTGCTCACAAGATTTAAATACGATGATGCTCATAGCATACTATCTATCAGCTCACCAAACTTTTAGAGTATAATGCTTAAAGATTATGATAGACAGCGACCTAGCTTTTAAAACAACGAAGGCAAAAATGCTGTCTGTGTACGGAGCTCACATATGATATGAGGCTTTTATGAGCACAGATGCTGTTTAAGCAGCTGGGGTTTAAAGAAATAACGCATGTTTACATTTCCATGCGCGATTCTGTTTTGACAGCTTAGCTTTAGCATGTAGCTTCTCTGTAAAGAGACAGTAATAAATACACTTATGATTTTTCAGTCAGAAACAAACATGAAATTAAAAGGCAAAAAAGAACCTAAAATAAAATTAATAAATTAAACTACAGAGTCTATTCATTATAGTCATGACAGCTGATTAAAGTCAAACTGTTTAAAGGAAAATAAATATAATTACCTTGTAAAAGTTTATTTTTAACCAGATTTTATAAACGGTACATATATGTTAAAATAAATAAATTATATTTTCATACTTGCGTAAGTGAATCAATGTTATTCTTCCATTACCCCTCACGCTAACTACTACGATTGGTATCGGACTTCCGGTGTGGGCGGATACAACGCCCTTCTCTACGTCACTTCCGTAGGTTCCTGTTGTTCATTGGTGAATAATCTCGTCTTCTTCAATAATCAACGGGCCATTTTAAACACCAGGAGGCGCAATGTTGCCAAATTGGAGACTGTCGCTAGATTTAGCCACTTTTCAGATCACCTTAGCGACTTCTTTTCAAAAAAACGACTAGCGACAAATCTAGCGACTTTATGGAAAACCTTAGCTTCTTTCAGCAGACTGTAGTGTATGTATATATATATATATATATATATATACTCAGACGGAGGCGTGCGCAGAGAAAAAAAAAGAAAGACGCTTCTTTCTCTCTAATGATTATATTGCATGTAAATATATCCGAAAACACCGTACAGCTGCTATCTTCTACTTATGTTTATAGTGGTTTTGTCAGATTTGTTAATCAGCGGCATCTAATTCGCGATCAGTAACTACATTTAATACTGGTTCTACATTTAATACTGAAACAGAAATGTGTAAATGAGAACAGCTTTGTTGAGTATTCGGCTGTATTCAAATGCAGTATGTGGGCACAGAGAGTAAGAGAGAAATGAAACTGCCGACGCTAAACAGAATAAAACTACGACACAATGGCGTCACTAATATGCCAATTACGCGACGTCATCTGGCGACATTTAGCGACTTTTCAAGCGGACGTTGGCAACTCTGAGGAGGCGTAATACTGACCCCTAAAGTAAATGACAAAAACCTTCACAATTCAAAATATGTTTTGCGTTTGGGGAAATGAATATGACCATGTTTTTATTTTTTTTTAACCTCAAGACTTCAGAAAGGCATTTAAATGCAAGTTTATGTAAGTGAATGTGTTTGCCTTGTTAATGGGCACCATTCTTTCGCCAATTTCTTTTAACATAATTAAATAATAATAACTTTTCTTGCCTAGTTCATTTACATAGGTGTGATATTTTAAAGTTCAAATATTTTTTGAATTCTTTCAATAAATGCGTTCTCATAAAAGGTACATGCTTAATAATTATTTTATAATTAAAATAATGTTGTTTGAAATCGTTTTTTCAGCAAAAAATGGATTGTACAGCAGCATATTGCATTTTAAGTGTAAAACTTACAAGCATATTTATTTAAGCATACATAAAACACTTTGATTCATTTAGAATTTTGGCCTAATCTTTGTATTCAGTTAATAATTTAGCAGATACATGTACTCCATATAAGAGTCCTACATTTTAGCATTGAATGCAATGGTGGTAGTTAAACATTATTCCTTATGGGATTAATATCTGCAACATTTGGTTACAATCCTAGAGCCTTTGCCACTACACCATACAGCCTAATCAGTTATGGTCTTTAGTCAGCATTGGTGTGCCTTTTTCTTTTCTATTTAATCACCAAATATTTGTCCTCTGTGGAAATATTTCTTCCACCTGTGCAACACTAGAAACAAATATGAAATGATATCTGGTATTACCACTGAGTACTGCTTGACACTGTGTAGGGCTGCCAGTAAGTCTAATCAAAATCCAGCATCGTTTGATCTCACCTTCTATTCAAAGGCCCTCGAAATAACTCAATGAACAAATATTTAATCCCTATAACATTACTGCTTACTGAGCACTGTATATTATCAGTACCATAGGTTTTGTTTATTGTCAAATAAATTAAAGATTAAAATTAGCTGAGAAATAGGAAAGCATGAAGAATAACAAATTATTGTATGAAATTAAATAATTACATTTTAATTTGCTTTCTGAAACCCCTAAAATAATAAAATTAGTAAAATTATTACATTAAAAATATGACATTTACAAATGGGAAAAAACAAGATAATTAAACCAGCTATTTTATATAATACATTTAATTTATTGAATTAGTTGCAGATTTATATGATGCAGATAAATGTATTTCTTTTGATTTCTCCTCAGTTTTTACTGTTTCCATTCATAGATTGAATTTCATTATTATTGCAAATTTATTGTAGGTCTGAATCCTTAGCAGTAGGTGGAGCCACATTCACCATAAATAAATTCCAACAAGAATGTAACAAGCAAAAAAAAACAATTTGAAAAGGCATGTGAGAGAAACCTGCCTCCTAAGAATATGATCGCAGGCACCTCATGTGTGACACTCCAGTGTTCCTGAATTTACAGAGGAATATATCACACACGGTAAGCATCTTTACACACTTTATACACATCTATAGCTGCAGGGATGTCTTTCAAATGGGCAACATCATATTTGTATATATGTATTAATTATTTACGGTATTATAAATCTGTACCGTGTCAATGATCTTTACATAGTCTTGATTGATAACAATATTAACAGTTTCTCAGTGTGCAGAATACCAAAAATAACTGCTAGTAAAGTTTTTTTAATCTTAGCCCCATTCATAGCAACTTTACTCAGTTTTATACATTAAAGAAAAAGTACCTTGCTATACATGCAGATTTTGAATGAAATTACAGGAGCAGTTGCTTGTATGATTAAATAAATGTGAGGTTCAGCCTAAGAAAACAACAATTTTAGCTGGAAGTTGCTAGAGGGCTTTGTCAGATAAATATGGTGTCTGCTGGTTGGTACATGCCTTTGGATCCACTACTTTTGAAATGGCTGTAATGATTGTGTACTGTAGATTTACATGCATCTTATTGTACAGTTTTTTTTTTTGTGAGGTTTACAATAAGATTCTAAAACATGGATGCACATCTTTGGGAAAACTTTAAATTCAATATTACAATTCATGTTCCCTTTTAATGTGCCCCACTTTTAGATCTACACTCTCAGTCTCAATGTTAATGGTAATTTGCACAAGGATGCAAAACTCTTAAAAATGTGCCATGGCATAATTACTTAAATGAGCTGGGTGAACAGGCACAGTGTGGACATTGTTGATTTGTGCTGCAATGTGCAGAACTCTGCCAAACTGCAGCAGAACTGAGCCAGGGTTAACAGCAGTTTTATTTAAACTAAAGAATAGTTTAGGAGCCTGGATGGTTAGATGGATGGGTGGGTAGGTAGGTGGGTGGGTGGTTGTATGGATGAGGGCGTTTCAACAGTAGGTGGTAACAAGGTAGATCCTTGGCGGTTCTGAGTGGCTGTTGAGCGGTTACAAGGGAGTTAAGGGTGGTTGCTAAGGTGTTTCATAGACAATCTCCAGGTTACTTTGGCAATGCTAAATAGTTGCTTGATAGATCTACAGTATCTTTTCAGTATTTTTTAGTAGTATCTGGAACACAAGATTAAACCAGCCTGACCAAACTGGAAACCAACTAAAACAATCAGTTTAGTTCTAACCAGTTTAAGATGGTCTAGCTAGTCTCTACGGCTGGTTTAAGCTAGTCTAACTTGTCTCCCAGTCTGACCAGTCCAGTTTAAGATGGTCTAGTTGGCCTCTCATTCTGGTTTAAGATAATCTAACTTGTCTCCCAGTCTGACCAGTCCAGTTTAAGATGGTCTAGTTGGCCTCTCATTCTGGTTTAAGATAATCTAACTTGTCTCTCAGGCTGATTAGGCAGGTTTAGGCTGATCTGGATTTCAGCCTGGCCAACCTGATAATATTTTCTGCAGGATCATTTGTTTTCTCTGTGTTGCAGTTCACAATGCTCGCGATCTGCTTATGTTTAAGTGTTGTCGTCCACTTCGCAGTGTCTCAGGAAGCAGAAGAGCCAATCACATACGCGGCAAGTAATGCAAAACTTACACACACTCAGCTATTCCTCTGTAATTGAATTGACACAGGTGCATTTTTTATCACTGTCATCAGACAGTTGTAATTGAATAATCACACAATTAATCACTTAAGATCGGATTCAAATGAGATTCACATAAGAGTTTTGATTTACGTTTTGATATTTGATTTTTTGATTTGATGTTAATTTTGTGATTCTTTTCTTTGTACAGTGCACTGAAGGTTATGAGTTTGATGTTGAGAAGGAAAGCTGCAAAGGTAATGTAGCTCCCATACCTACTAGGATGATAAGTTGGCCAATATTTAGCTAGTTTATTATAGATTATTTATATCAGTTGGTAACTGTTCCTTCATGGTACAGAATTAGTAGTTCCTTTTTGTGTCAGATATAATATCTACCTGAAGCCTTTTCAATAAATAATGCACATTTTCTGTAGAATGTCATACAGATTTAGGGATGGGGTATTTTAATTTAGGCACACAGCAAATAACCTAATATCACTTAGAAACCACCCTAAACGCCATAATAACCATCTCTCAGAACACCTTAGCAACTGCATAGTAACATTCTGACACTTACCCGCAACTCCCTAGCAACCACGTAACAACTATTCCAAACACCCTACCGCAGCAACTGCATAACAGCATGGTAAAAAACAGTCAAAACACCTAAGTTACTGGATAGCAACTCCTTGGCAACCACCCAGAATACCCAATCAACATCTTAGCAACCACCCTGAATGCCTTGCTACTGCAAAGAACACTAAAAACACTTGTGGAATTGCACAGCAACATCCTGGCAACCACTCAGAACACCCTTGTGGCATGTGCAAAGCACCATCCACATCTAGTGGAAATCTACTTATAATCATGTTCACTACAAAGCATATTGCCTAATTAGGTCCTTTGCAAATGTTTATGCTGGATTTTTAAACGATTTTCTAGATATTCCATGATTACTAATGACAATAGCAGATTGTTTTGTGATTTGCTCTAATTATATGTGAACCATCCTGCATCTCTGAACTCTTCATACAGATATAGATGAGTGCAAGACAGTGCAGGATGCCTGCAAAGGAGGAATGAAATGCATCAACCATTTTGGTGGATACCTCTGCCTGCCCCACAGTGCTCGGATAATTGTCAGTAATGGTGAGGATGAGCCCACTACTGCCCCACCTGTGGACACGGGTGCTGAAAGGATAGTACAGCCCGTATTACCCTCCATCTCCAGGGGCAATTATCCAAGAGTCATTCAAAGCTCTCATACAATTCAGTGTAGTGTTGGTTTCATGCTGGACTCTCAGAACTACTGCAGAGGTGAGTTGTAGCTGTCTGATTGTACCAGCAATCTTCTAGTAAGTTATTGTGTGTGATTGTTTGCCATATTTGCCATATAACAAAATTTATAGGTGTAGTGTGTGATTTCTGTGCCTCAAGCTGCATGTAATTGGCAAACTACATGCAGCTTGATAAATATAGCTGCAAGTTGCAATTACATTTAGGCATTTGGCAAGAGCGTCTACCTAAAGTTACTTACCATGCATTCAGACTATTTATTTTAAGAGTGCAGTACATGCATCTCCATGATTCAAACCTTCATGACCTTGGCATTGATAGTTGCACATTCTCATTTTGTTAAATGCAACTTTACAAGATTATATATATATATATACAGTTTTTTGGGGGTTAATCTGTAAACTGTCTTGATCACAGTTGCACAACTATATATTTTTCAATGGTCAATTTTACAACTTTGCCCCTTCTCAATGAATATGGTCACATAAATATTTTGGACCCCTAATGATTGTTTCCAAAAAGGTTTCCACCCCCAAACTCACGCTATTGGTTGAGCCAGAAGTTGAATACTGTTTCAAACAGTAATTTTGAAAGCACCACAGAGTTACAATGTTAACACTCATCAGAAAGTGACTGCATCACTTAGGACATTGTTGTTTCAGTACAAAGAATGTGGTGCCAGAGAATGTGGTCCTTTGGGCCTTTATCTGTCTGGTGGATAAAAAAAATTGTGTATGTGCTAATAGTGCTGCTTTTGCCAACTGCTGTGGATTGATGTCTCAGTCGTGTTGCAGCATGCAGAATCCCTGTGGTAGAAGAAAACAATTTAGGTTGCATAAACCAAAGACGAGACAGAAGTACTTGAATTGTAAAGACATGCCGACCAACATATTTTGCTTTACAAGAATAATACATTTTTACAATCCTGTAATGATTTTAAATACCTTACCTTAAGCAGTTATTTGGTAGATACCACCTGAAATGAGCTTATAGAAATAATCTGGGTTCAATCTACAGTAAGGAACATGTCTAAATTAGTTCTTGTGGTACTCAACATTATGCCTCAAATGCCGACCATTGAACTTGGAATATTCCTTTAAACACCTATTCCAGTTAGTAATATTAGTAATATAATATTAGTAATATATTTTCTGTATTACTAATTTAACTAGTCAACATATTTGAATTCCAGTGTTGATCCACATGTTGGTCATTACCAGCCATGCTGTTTACCAGCAAAACTCGGAAAAAGCTGATTAAACTGATCAAGCGAGGAATTCTTGCTGGTGAAGCTGGTTGACAAAGGTAGGCTTTTGCTGGTTGCTAGTCAAGCAGTCTAATGGGGACAACAGCACACCAGCATCTCTTGCTAGAAACCAGTATTCAAAGTACAATATGGTGGTCACCAGCAATGTGGATCTTTTCAGAAGGACCAGCACTATCACTAGTGGTTGTATGTCTTGGGTTAGTCTCAAGTAGCCAAACTTTTGACCATTAACATAAACTTTGGTTCATTTTGCATACAATGTTTGGCAAGAACCCCCACTTAGACAAGAACATTCTGCCTGACTGGCATGAAAATAGCCAGTCATAGTTTGTTTGGTTTTTCCTGTTAGTTTAGGGTTAAAGATTTACATGTTCTACCAGATGGGCTTCAAAGTTTATCTGTAATGTAGCTGCTAATTGCTGTATGTGCTAACAAGTGCTTTAAACACAACTCATGAAATGCTTTCAAACATTTCATGCCACTAACCTACAGTTGCAAACTTTGGCAAATCTAGTAAATTGAGCTTACTGTATCAACCTTGCAAACACAGCTTGTTATATGACAGACTGGTTCACCTTGATCTCCAGGAAGTACCATGGTGCTGTCCATTACAATAAAACAGGCTATTTCAGCCTGTCTTTGCCATCTTTGTGCACAGTATACATCACGGCCAGTAAACGGACAAGGCTGAGACTAGTCAACAGCCACATTTTCTGTTGTCAAGCATCTAACTGAAGTGTTATAGTTTTGTTTGAGGAAGTATGGGTCAGGACATGCAATCTCCCAGCCCATTAAAATGAGTCAACAATTAGCTCGCGCCTCTTCCCGCAAAGAGAGGTCGTCCTTCTTGCAATGTTTACATATTTTAGGCCAATCTATTTCAAATGTGCCTTGGCAGGGACTCTCCTTGGAATCTGACACCAGTTTGCTGGAATCAGACCGCCATCATGTGGGTGATCACAGACTCCAGGTGTGTTCTGAATGGTCTCTCTCCCTTCAGAATGGTAGATGAAATAGGCGTTGAGGTTTTCCTGTGAACCCTTGCCTGCGAGGTCTCTTGCCTCATTTTTTCCACTGTACATGAGCCGGTTTGGCTATCAACAGTGCTGAACCCCTTGAAAGGGCCCTCATGAGCCATGTCCAGCCAAACGCTGGTCAGCAAAGCTTTGGAAACTCTAGGCAAGAGGCCTTCTGGGGGTCTTCAGATCTCTGCTTTGACATTATTCTCACATTATAGCTTCAAATGGGTCACTAAGGAGGCAAGGAAGAATCTGCCTGAATATACTTCAATTTGGATGAAGAGCTTTTTCACTCACACAATGCATATTTAATAGAGAGAACCAGGTTATTCTTAGGCTTTGTATATAGTTTTTTTGACCAAACCTGGCAGATAAGCTCAGACCACCCACGATGGCCCCCACAGTGCGAACGGACACATTCTGTACTCTTGAACTGCACTGGAAGTTTTGCCAGACAAACCAAAGAATGATGAGGAGCGCAGAAAGGATGTGTGTTTTGGATTACGATACCTGTTGATTTAAATAAGTGGTGTTGTTTAGGGTATTTTTAGGACCTGAATTGCAAGGGCAGTGAATTTCATTTGCAGGCCAGCAGCCATTTTGTTTGTTATTTAGGGATTCACATTTTTATTTATCTTTGATGTTTAGCTGTGTTCCACCTTTGGATCTGAATTTTTGTTGTTGTTGTTTATACAGATGTGAATGAATGTGCCACCTCAAACCCCTGCCAGCATCAGTGCTTCAATCTGATTGGCTCTTTCATCTGTCAGTGTGAAGTTGGATACGAACTGGCTTCAGACTCTGTCTCCTGTCAAGGTTAATGTCCAGTTTAAAAAAAAATTACAACACACAGTTACACGCTTAGGATGTAATTTAAAATGTATCTCTGTGGTGTTTACTTCCACAGGTAATAATTTCAACTCGTCCTTCTGTGTATATAAACAAACAGGAAACGTGTTTACACTAATATACTTGCAATAAAAAACTAGCAGGCAATCAGGCTGCTCTGCGGATAAATGTTTAAAATATACAACTATCTCACTGTTTAAAAGAATAACCATAACACTTCAACATTACTCACATTAGCAAGCAATAGAATCGCATACTAGCCCTGTCTGTGCTAAGATATAGATCTTTGAACCCAAGCCATGACCAACTACAAAACCTACCCCATGTTCGAATATGACTACTTGCCTACTGTCTGCCAAAAGCTGTATGTCAAATGAGAAAGATGTTTAAATACACAATCTTTATAAAACAGAAGACAAAAGATGAAAAACAATTGTATGAGCTACCTATACCCGGATGCCCTACAGTTACTGAAGTATCATCCACTCCTGAAGTGGGCATCCAATGGACACTTTGCTATCCCATGAGGCCATGGGACTGATACGGAGGAGCTGTCAGTGTAAAAACTATTGTAGTATGTCCGACATGTTATCTGGCATAAATAGTGCAACAGCAAATTTTTCAAACAGCAGTACACTATGGTACTATGACCCCATTGCATGCATATTGTAATTCAGAAAATGACATGTAATTATCAAAAAATTATCTGAAATAATTCTGTAAAAGCAATGCTGTCTAAGAGCAACAGCCAGTAGGAGAGATGTGTTTTAAGTTTAGAAACATTTTAAACCCCTCTCGCCAACCCCTCTTGCATTTGCATACTTTTTACTTAAAGGTACACTCCGTAATATTTTCTTTATCACTGTATTAAACTTTTACACATTATAAATAAATAGTACTGCAACCACATTAGTCATATTTATATCCTATAATCCAATTTCAAAACAATGGCCAGCAAAACATACACAAAAAAACTGAATGCACCTTTAAGTATTCAAGTCAAAGCTTTAAAAAAAATTTGCTTTAGCACACTGTCACAAACATAACCTGTGGTAATCAACAGTATGCCACCTATGGGGTTCCATAAACATTAAACGGACACTTTACTCAAAAATTTAAATTCTTCCATCATTTACTCACCCATATGTCATTCCAAACCTGTATGATGTTTTTGCTTCTGAGAAGCACAAAAGACGATATTTTGAAGTATGTTGGTAATCAAACAATAGTGGCACCCATTGACTTCCATTGTATGGACGCAAATGTATAGACCACTGAGACATTTCTCAATATATCTTCTTTTGGGTTACACAGAAGAAAAAATATAATGGTTCACATGAGGGTGAGTATTCAGTAATTTTTCATTTTTGGGTGAATTATCCCTTTAAGATGAAAATACCAGCAACATTTCTTTATCCTAGAATCAACAACAGATTGATAATTGTTTCATTCTGTTTTTCTAGACATTGATGAGTGTGAATTCTCCAACTACATGTGCCAGTTCCAATGTGTAAATCAACCTGGAGGATACCAGTGTGTGTGCCCTGATGGATACCAACTCCAAGGGACGCGAATGTGCCAAGGTACACACCAGCCTGTTGTTTAGGGCTCATGAACTGGTCTCAGAAGTTTCTCATTTATGTTTTTTATACCTTGCTCAGATATAAACGAATGTGAAACGGCACATAACTGCCGAGATGATGAAATGTGTTGGAATTACTATGGAGGTTTCCGTTGCTATCCCAGAAACCCCTGCCGTGAGCCATACGTTAAAACAGGCGAAGGGTGAGTCTAATCCCACCAATAAAATCATGCTTTTGTATTGCAATAATCAGACAATCTTCTATGAATTATATATTATATAATTGAGTGTATATATATATATATATATATATATATATATATATATATGACTATAGGCAACTTTTCAAGTCCTATTGATTTCTTGTTTTTATTTGGAATATTTGAACTTGGAAATTTTAACCGTAAAATTATGAGGTGAAAATGTATCTTTTTTCTGTGCTTATAGTCGCTGTAGGTGCCAGTCACCCACTGTCTGTCGTGGACTTCCGCCTGTTATTGTCTACAAGTACATGAGCATCTTTTCCGATCGCTCAGTGCCTGCGGATATTTTCCAGATTCAAGCTACTAGTGTCTATCCCAACATGGTAAACACTTTCACCATCAAATCCGGCAATGAGGGAGGAGAATTCTACTTGAGGGTAAGATGTGATGATTTTCTCTGGACTGAATAAAACCTTTCTCAGGAAACAGTGTCATTTGTGATTTTATCATTTCATTTGAAAAGGTTACTGCTGAAATCATTTTCCAGCCTCAGCCCCAAAGCAGGGCTGTTGTCAGTACCTGGTACTTTGGCGATAGGGGGTTCATTTAGGTCCTCTTTAAAGGCAAGATTTTTTTCCCAGAAACATGTCCTACATGCCTGTCAAACTATATATTGCACCCTTCTTGCACAGACAGTTTTCCGTCATTTGCACGTTCATGTGTTTTGGAGGAGGTGTGGCTTTGAAAAGCGCTCTGAAATGAGGGAGGGATCTTATGATTTAAAAACTAGCTTACTATTGTTAGTCTCTACCTAGCAATGCCTACCCTACCTTGAATATAGCCTACTCACTGGGCCCATTGAGGAGAGGGCCCACCCATAAAAACTGTGTCTCAGGCCCTGCAAATTTTACTGTTTGTACATGTCTAATAAAAACCTTATATAGCAAATATCATTGCACAATACTGCATTATTTACAGTCGGCATCCTTGGGATCTTTAAGAACAATAGTTCTTAATAGTTCTAGTTTTCTGTAAAATTAAATTTTTCAGTATGTTTCACCTTGGCATTGCTAGCATCATGCTCTGCTAGCAGCGCAAAAAGAACACAGATGCATTGCACAGAAATGGCACAGTTTCCTGAGAATGGATCTTAAATGGCTAACTCTTGTAATGGTGAAGATCTAGATGTCTGGCTTTGACTTTCACTGTCTGCTTCAGCGTTCCAGTAATGTAAGTGCCATGCTGGTAATGACCAAACCTTTGACGGGACCCAGAGAACACGTCGTGGATTTGGAGATGGTTACCCAGAGCAACGTCTTAAGCTACCGTTCCAGCTCACTGCTGAGACTTACCATCATCGTGGGTCCATACCCTTTCTAAAGCCTCCAGATGAGCCAAATCAGCACCTTGGATTTTATCTTTGTACTCCAGCTTTCTATATTTAAAGTGCTCAGCACAGTCACCTGATTATGGTCTAGATCAGTGGTTCCCCACAGGTGGGTTGCGACCCAAAAACGTCTTACAGGTCTTTTCCTATAAGGTTGTGAACCACAGGAAAAAATTATGTTAAATGTGAATATTAAAATGCCACATATTGTAACTGTGTATAGTATAGCAATACTATAACAGAATATAACAAAATAATTTAGTGCAAATTTAACTGTCACAGAATTTAGGTAGAATTTAGCCAAACTAGACAGATGCCAACATGAACAGGTTACATCACATGCACTTTTCCTCAAATATGAATGAAGCAAAACAAAATAAAGAGAATCTTAATATTGTTTCAGTTGAAATGAAGACAAACATGGTTTGTGATGACCACAGTTTGCTTTGTATGGTGAATTATTGACTCACAGAAACCATAAAAATTCAAATGTACAAACTAATGAATAAAACGCTTTATTTTAATGTTTTGTATTAAGATTTGCAGTTTTTGTTTACTTTTGTACAATAAACTAGTTTCTTACTGTGTTGGGTCACCACTTGATTGGTGAAGCAAAACTTGTTGAGAACCACTGGTCTAGATAGTTTAGACTGTTCCATACTCATTGGATTTCAGTCAGGATTTGGTTTACTACTAAAAAGCGGATTGTCTGTTTTCATTGTTCAGTTAAAAAAAGAAAAACAAAGGTGATTGGCGTGTGACATGAAGAAGAAACACCAACACTGCAGATGTGGATATCTGAAGGAAACACAATTGCTCCAGTTTCACTCTGAAGTACACTTAGGTTATCTTTGTCATGCTAATAAGAAGATTCTGGAGGATGCATGCTTTTAAAGAAACAGTTGCTCACTCATCCTTATGTCTTTCCAAACCTTTTTCTTCCCTGAAACACAAAATAACTTTATGTCCTGACAACTTTTCCATACAATGACAGTAGATTTATTCTGACAATCCCTCAAAGCTTTACATTTCTCATACGTGAAACCACATCCAAAACAAAATACAGATCTAAAATGTTATCCAGAGGGTTCATAGATTTATTACTAGGACTCCCTTTAGTTCTTTGCATGGGTAAAACTATTTTATAGGTGGAACATGTGGATAAAGCAAGAGTCTTAGGTGGAACAGTTTGTGTCGTAATCTAAAGGCATCCTTAGCTAATGGAAAAATCTGAATGCAACCTCCGCCTAGCAAATACTGCAGAAATGACCTCCCATCCTATGAGAATAAGGCAATAATGTTTTGGAAACAGAAGTGATGTTTTTAGGAAATTGCTGGCAAGGGGTTCGGGTCGCATAAGCAATGGAATTGTTGCCTAACATGTCTGTATGGTTGCCAGAGAACCGTTTGATCTTGTGCCATTTGTCTTACTGATGATCTATGAAAAACTGTTACTTAAACACACCCATTGCCCCCAGAGATGTGGTTGTGGATGAGGTTGAAGCAGTTTACGCACCACCATGCTGTATGAAATTATTTTGGCAAGCGTTCTTGCCTGCATCAAGATCGGATTAAGTATTTCAATGTATTGGAGGCTTACCAATCGCATATATATGTTTCTTTTGTTTTCTACAATATCTGTTTTCTTATGATTCACTTTGATTCACTGAATTTGATTCATGCATGGTGAATGCTCCCTGTTATTTCTCTTATTGAGATAATATTTGCTCTTACAGTTGAACTGGTCTCTTTTTAGTATGATAAAGACAGATTTTTGTTTTGGACAAGACCTGAATGTTGATTGGATTTGAACCTGGCAATCAGAAATAATCTGTATTTTCAGTTTATATTCTCAAATTGCACTTTTTAAAATCATACGTAGCTCTTGTGCCATTTATTTTGCTGTAAAGTTTTTTTGGAAATAAAAAATCAATATTAGCTGTCATTTTTATTTGCACATTTGTTTGGTTATGTAAACCAGAAACATTTAGAGAGGGTGCTGTCATGTTAAGCATATCTAGCTCAAATAGTAGAGCATTGCATTAGCACGGCATTAACAACACAGAGGTCAGGGGTTTGATTTCCAAGGAATAAACATAGTGATAAAATGAATACCTGCAATCCATTGAAATATGCTTTGGATTAATGTTGCATTTTGTCTGCCAAATGTGTAAATGTTGAGGCATGTATGCATATAGATCTCTTTCCGTATTTACCTCAGAATACAAATGTATCATCAGAAAGAGAACATGCTGGAAAACGCTCACGGACTAAAATCTCATCTTTCGTTAGTATTACGTAACATGCATGGGTCAGTTTGGTATATTCCTGGAACAGTTTTAGAGGACCACCAAGATTCATGTGCAGTTGTTACCTCCTGCCTCCTGGGAATATGCAACTATGTGATGTTGCCATGACAATAGCTGAGCAGTTCCTGCAAGGATATTTACACACAGACAGCCAAGTCATTTACAGAAAGCATTTGACTCATACCGTTACAAACATACATGAACTGCATGTTTTTCCAAACATTTAAACCTGAGACCACCCTGAAATCATGTTTTTCTTTTTTTAATTAAGTGCAAGTGGACTATGAACTTAATATCGGGGTGACGTCTGTGGAGAATAGAACTGTTAGTACAAAGTAATATGATAAATTACAAATGACGTTTCCTATAGCAATGTATATTAATGTACTAATGATAAGGGCTTTTAACCCTACACTTTAGGTATGGGCAGGGTCCCTTGGGGGAGGGGGGCTATACTGATATATCATAGATATAGGGCAATATTGACATGGTGGGGGAAAACTATATTGCATAAAAAAACAAACAGGAAATTTGTTTATCTTTACAATCCCTCACTGGTAGAACAATCTTTAGCTGTTTCTTTTTAAATATATTCAAGAAACAGCTAAAAACCTGTTTCTTCCACAAATACCTGACACGTGTACGAATTTAAAAAAAGTCTAACCTTTCCCTTTCTTCTCTCTCCCAACAGGTATCACCTCTATCAAGCTGTGAAATTATGTAATCTTGGTAACTGTAAATTGTGTATAGCTGATGCTATTGCCTCCTTATGATTTATTGCTTTATTGTTTTCCTCACCTTTGCTTTGGATAAAAGTGTCTGCTAAATGTAAATGTAAATATTCGGGAAAGTGCTGTGCTGGTAATTGTTGCTATTTCACATTTTGGGAGAAAATAAAAGGAACTTTACCCTTGTCTGATCATGTGAATACATTACTCATTAGTTATTTAGCTGACACTTATAAGTGGTATACACTTTTTATAGAGACCGTTCTGGAGTAACATGATGTTAAGTGTTGGGATCAATGACAACAGTTAATAAATCGACCATTCTAAATGTTTTGACCCTAAAATATTTAAAATAGGATTAAGACTGGATTTACAACCACTATACCACACTGCCCTTAGTATATAGAGTATACTACTTCTAGCAGCACTGATTCTCACTGCATTGTCCTTATTAACTCTGAAGAACAAAACAATTTGTAGCCTACCTTGATCTCTGTATAGTTTGTCTATCACCAAAGCAAAAACATTATTGTAAAAAAGCAAGCTGTAAACAAAGCAAACTGTCTAATTTAATACATTTATGTCATTTTGTTTCAGTTGTCAGAAGACAGGATGCCTACACACACAAAAAACCTCAACGACTTTAGATTGTTACATTAGAATTTAGTCTAACAGCGCCATCTGCTGGTTATACGGAGCATCAACTCATTTATACGGCACAACTCAAATTCATGCAATTTATAGCACAGTTACACTTAATATTTAACCATAATGAATTAATTTTGATTGGTGTCATAACATCTCTTTCACCTCAAACTGTATATTTGTATTGTTTATAGTGTAACTCTCCAAGCGCCTTTGCCAGTTTGCTGTGCGCTGTGTATGACGTCAAAATTAGACTGTAGCCAATCGTGAAGTCTCAGAGGTTTGGGTAACCAATCGCAGCACAATACTGTGACTCACCATACATGGACAGCTATCACCATATAAGGAAACATCGACTCGCTTTATATGGAGGAAAGTAGATCCTTAGGCAAAGGTCCTCGTGAGTTGAATTCCCTGAATTGAAAGACTATCCGTGATTATATTCGTAAAGAAAATAGTAAACGTCACAAAAACCATAACAGAATTAGTTAAGTGTTCAAGAGAAATCATTTAATTAGACACGAACGTTACTTTTGGTAACTAGTGCTTTTTGCGGATGTTCATGAGTGGTCGTGATGCGTCGTTTCCAAATGTGGCTAGAGCAGCGCAAGTTCAGTCAAGGTTTGATTGATGGACTGTAGGCGGAAACTGTGCGTTGTAAACTTTGTAAGATGGTTGTAAAGGACTAGTTTTGAATGTCTATTTTTTAGTTTACGAGCGAATTGACTTGTGATTTCCACACACGAGCTTATCTGTTCTTTAATAAACTCCAGATAGCTAACGCAAGACGTGGGTTTAGCCCGAGTTGTCAGTTGAGTTGAGCTAATGTTTCTTAGCCTAGCGTATGTGAGGTAAGTTCAGGATCAGGTGAGTCGATCGGCTAAAATCTGATCTAGGATCAGTTAGAATCTGTCTGTTTCTGCCGCTTACCGCTCCGGTGCCGGTAGCAGGTGAGTGTTTAGGGATGTTAGGGGGAAACGGGGCTGCAAGAGCGGCTGGACGCTCAGGTAACGGCGCAGGCATGACTTCTCTACAGGTAGGCAGCGCGTCTGGGGTAGTAAACTCTGCCATGAACCTCCCCGATGGCAGATATGACGACAGGCCGTCTGATCATCAGACAGTGCTGAGCGGATCCGATGGAGACTCGGACTCTGTGGATGATGAAGAGATCTCAGTGGCGGACAGGAGAGGAGTGAAGCGAGAGAGGAGAGAGATGGAGGTCGGGGGATCCTCGGGGTCCAATGCAGGACTGGCAGCCGGTTATGGAGGAGTTTCTAGCGTTGTGGCTGGAGCGAAACCCGGCAAGAAAACGCGAGGACGGGTGAAAATTAAGATGGAGTTTATTGACAACAAGCTGAGAAGATACACGACCTTCAGCAAGAGAAAGACTGGTATTATGAAGAAGGTACTTTCACCCTCGTGTGTGCACTGTTAGTTTAAAACTACAACCGGTATCAGATCTGCATCAAAACTAGTGCTAACCACTGTACAAATACTAGTACTACATACTACTGATACAACTACTGTACCAAAACTACTTGTACTAGGTCACCAAACTGATACTAGTACTATTACAATACTATTACTACACCACTAATGCAGTTCCAGTACAGTATAGTAGTACTCTTTGTGATCTACTACAATAGCGTTAATATTAGTGTTATTTAACTAAATCAATAGTTAACAGTACTGCATGCTAATACTATTGCGTTACCACCATATCAATACTACTGCTAGTGTAGAATACAGTTACACATACACACAACAGAACCCCTAAATTGCTCTTACTTTCTGATCAGCTTAAAACAGCAGACCCCTGTCTGCTTTTATTGACTTAAACATTAGAGAAAATGCAGACTCTAGTGACAGTATCTTAGTTGTCCACTTAGGGTAGTTTCCATATCTGTTCTGACTCATTTGTCATTGGTCACTCAATTGTCATTCGTTCCTGTCTCAGCAAAAATAGCCCTGCTTTAAAGTTGATGTCTGATCAGGTTACCACCGTGCCAGACACATTGTTGATAGTTTTACTTATCTTAAGAACTGGCTTAGTTAAAGAAGTCGGACATAGAAGGTGTAAGGACCACCTACAGCAGGCCAGAGCTGACCTTCAGGAGCATGTGACACCGTTCTCTAGTATCTGTGGCTTAGTGGTTTTAGTATCGGAAATATGAAGTCAAATGTTTGCAGGTGTTTTAGAGTTCATTATCTTTACCCATGCTCATTTAAAAAAAAACCAAGATCCCACCAATAAATGTTTAGCCAGTCAATTATTTGCTTCAGAATATGGTCCAAAAGTGTGTTGTGTTTATGTATATTGTGTTTCCAGTAGTATATTTAAATTGTTTATTTATGGCAGCCATGGGATTGAATAAAAAAAAAAAGTGTCAGACCTATTTATATGTACTACTAGTTCAGGAAGTGTCACCAACTCAGTAGTTGTTTACCTACAATGTACTTTAAAATACATCTGTCTCTTCTTGCAGGACATCCAGTTGCCTCTGTGCAATTGGATAAATGCAAACTTTTTCTGTTATGATTAGTCATTGGGTTCCAATTCATAACTCAACACAAGTTTGTGTAGCATTCTCAGCGCTGCCACAGGCACTTATCGGGCATAGTGGGCATTGCCCTGAACTTCTATGGTTAGTTTTATTATGCAGGTTATAGTTATGATGGGAATCTTGCCAAGCAAGTTTTTAGTTAGTTACAGTGTTGCTATGTTTGTAGTTAATTACTTGAATGCAACATAATGGCACACAGTTTGACGGTAACTCTGTCACCCCCTTGAGTATTAACAACACATTGACCAAGCATTAGCATCTGTGTACTTGAATAGAGCTTGTTTCTGGCATTAATTGCTCTTCTTTAATGTTCTTGCCCTCCTTTCTCTTTTCATGAACTCACTTGTTTAGGTGTCTCATTATCTTTTGAGGGACAAAGATCAAGCCATGTGGTTAACAACCACAAAAATTACAAATCAAAAGATGCTAGCGGCATTGCATTACATAAGCACACTGGAATCGTATTGGTTTGCGATAATACACAAGTGATTGTCATTACCGTTATGTGCTTATAAACATCATTATGCTTCACAAATGAGGTAACAAAATGAGCTTGTCATCACTTATCAATCAGCATTTCCTGGTTGTGCAGTGTTGCAGTTTGATGGAAACTTCAGTTGAAGTACGGAATGTCTAATCCACTTTCTTTTGTTGTTATTTGTTCATTTTTCCAATGTTTCCAGGCATATGAACTATCCACCCTAACGGGAACACAAGTTTTACTCTTGGTTGCTAGTGAGACGGGCCACGTCTACACGTTTGCCACTCGGAAGCTTCAGCCCATGATCACCAGTGAGACGGGTAAGGCCCTCATCCAGACCTGCCTTAACTCCCCTGATTCACCACCCCGTACTGACCCGTCAACTGACCAGCGGATGAGTGCCACCGGATTTGAGGAGACAGACCTCACCTACCAGGTTTCAGAGGCGGACGGTCTCACAGAGCCAAAGGTAGGAACCAGAACTTATTAGCAGATGTTCAGAGCACAACAGAATGGAAAAAATGCAAGCATCCCAAGAAGTGTTTTTAAAAGTTAGATGTAGATGATTCATCATTTTAAGAATCAAAGCACGATACTTATAAAATGAGACGCTAGCTGACCTGACCAATTGACTAGTCTGGTGAATGCTGACTGGTTGAAGAGCCAGCTATGGAGATTCCCTAAAACGTACATTTGGATTTTGTTGCCTTTTTAAATAAAGGTATTGAGAATTTATCACAAGTAGGAAATGTTCCTTTTGAGTCTTAGTCTTGGTGGAAAATTCTAGTATTCTTTCAGTATATTTTTGAGGCTCTTTTTTTGATGTTCTTTTTGAGGTTCTTGGTTTTCTAAACTAGAGTAGTGTACTGGCATAATGTAAAAAGCTAAAGATTGCATTAGCATTTTGGATCTTTAAAATAAATCAGATGTAATTTTAACATTAAACCCCTTTTGGAGACTCTACATGAAAATACCATTCTCATCCACTGACAAGGTCAGATATGTCACCCAAGAAATGACTTTGCATGGCAGTGTGAAATAGTCACTATGTCCAACTCTCATTGATAAAAATTTGATGCTGTCTGCATGTCCTTATATAGTATTGTTTTCCCAGTACGCTTTCTTGGCTCATGGCTGATCACATTCCATATAAGCTGCAGCTGTTTTCAGATTTGGACAACATATTCCCCCCTTTTCCTTACTGATTTAGGGTGAGTAGAATGCAAAATTAGAAACCAGTTTTAGAAAATTGCTTTACGAGAAGCAGGTCCTTAACTAGTGGTGCTGATTACAAGCTCATCAGCTGGTCCACATTTTGAAAGTAATCATGGAAACAGGATCCTTTTCCCACATCACATCTCAGATAGACAATTCTTATCCCAGAAATTGTTACTTGCACAGAAATGAGATCTATCTACTGATCAAATGTTTCTGGTCCAAGATAAAGAACCTCTTCCTATCTCTTCAGACAGGCTTTTTGTGATGGCTTTTGTTGAAATACAAAAAATTAAGCAACAATAGTTTTTTGAAGTCTGATTATTTTCCACAAATCAGTTCTTTCGAGCTGTCAGTTTTAGTGAATTGATTTAAAACATGGTTGTTTATAATTTATTGTAAATGGTATAGATAAGCAGCAGCTGCCCTGAAGTGTGAATTAGTTTATGTGCGTCTTGGGAGCTTTTGGCAGGAAGTAAAACCTGGGGCCCTTGGAGAGAGCGTATAAAGGAATAGTTCACCTGAAACAAAAATTCTATCATTTACTTTTTCTCATGCCAGATATATATGATGTCCTATCTTCAGCTGAACACAAAAAAATTTTGAAAAAAAATGTCTTTTGTAGGTACACAAAATGCAAGGGAAGAGGATCAAAAATGTTGCAAAAGAACAATTTTTCATGACATCTTTAGCTGGGATGCATCATAACACAAAAATGTTACTGATGCTATTGTTAAAATACCATTGTACAATGATACCAAGTTTTAAACTTATAAACCTTTTGACTCATTTTGTAGTGTTTAGTGGAGGTTAACCAAATCCACTCACATCTTTGTAAAACAGCATATTAGTAAGTCAAGGGGAAGGTTATGGTGTGTATCACTTTTCTCAGGGTAACAAAAACATGTACACACACATACACGCTAGAAAACTAGTGTGATATGAGCTCTGAGGTTCATATATCAGTCTATGCAAACAGATGCATGCATGTGTGTATTAGTGCACCTGTTTAAAGCATTCTCTGTGGGAAACATGCATAGCCACTCTTTCTGTCTGAGTACCTAAGTCAAAGGGCACAGGCCTTGTTGATCTTGGTTTTTTACTCTATGTAACAGATGGTGGGTTTTGGACATTGCTTTAACTCAAGTTCAGACAGATTTTCAAAGTTCTTGTAGCTACATTTTGACCTAATGCAGATTTTGTTTTATTTCTACCCTTGTACCCTTTTCAGAGTAGAACAGTAAATCCTCCATGTTGGTTAGTAGACAGACTGGCTGTTCTGTCGTCCCTATTTCATAGATTTCATTCAGGGCTGCCTGAAATAGCTCTGTGCTCTCACTGTGAGGACACCTGTTTTCCTGTGAAGGCAGCTGCCGTTCCTGGGATCAATATGACACAATTGCCTTTATCACACACAGTTGTTAAAGTTTCTGCTGCAATCAGTCAGTTTTGGTCCACTGCATGCCACAGACAAAGTTTAAATGGAGTAAATGCAACTTAATTTCAAGATAGAAAGAGATAGACATCAGTTTTTATAAAAAATATATATATTTTAAAGCATACAGAGGGCAACAAATATTTTGATGTTTAACTTTGATACATTTCATTTAGATACAAAACTTCTCATAGGATGTGTTTGTGGATCTGTGTAACACACAACATGGTAAACTTCTCAGACTTCTTCATTCCCTTTAGAGCATTGACCTTAGGACCTTAAATGCACTTTAAGTCACTTTGGATTAAATGTAAATAAATGTAAATGCAGTATGCAGACCTACCATTTGTTTCTATACAGTTTGTCAGTATAATTATTGCTAAGCAACATGGATAAGACAGTGGGTTTTTTGTATGTTTTAACCTCTTTTATAAAGATGTTTGCAGTGGGTTCAGTGGGTTGGAACTGTTCTGTTGTATTGTAACAAATTACACAAATGTGAATTTGGAAGTTGTTGTGCAATTATAAAATGTAAGTTGCTGACAGTTCGCTTTGTAAGTTACAACAATATAAGCATTACAAAAATCTGTTAAACAAGTCTGATTAAACTAAAGCTGTTTTTTCACTGCAAGCAAGACACAGACTTTGCAAATGCGGTATCATAAATGTATTTAAGCAGGACTCTTTGAAAAGAGTGTACCATGTGTTTGACAGCTGATTGCTGTTTATCACACACAGTTGTCAGAAAACAACAGACAGGTGGAGACTGAGTAAATGCGTCAGCCATAAACAAACCCTGCCCTGATGCCCTTCCGACAGGCTCAGTTTACTTACATTTATATTCAAATTATACCTATAGATAACAGCACAGCTCTTTCACTTTAACATTTTACATTATTTTGTTTAATGCTGGTTAAAAGTCTCTTTTTATGGTTATAGCAATCACTAAGGTGATAAATACATTTGTATAAATATATACCTTCTGTGGAAGGCACAGGACCATAAAATGTTAGTTCAATCAATGCATTCAGTTTGAATGCAGTGATAGGATGTCTCACTTGCCTGTCAATCTATATATGTTCATGTGTTTTGGAGGAGGTGTGGCTTTGGAGAGCACTCTGAAGGGAGGGTGGGATCTTATGTTTTCAACACTAGCATGCTATCGTTAGCATCTCCAAAATTGCTTACCTTTTATAATGTTAAGCTATCTAAAGACTCTTGACAGTTTTTGTTTGGTATCACATTTTCTTTCTGTTTTGCAGGAAATGATGAAGCCTACATATACTGCTGCCAGTATACCTGGAGCCACCAGCACCAGCAGCACGACCACACAGTCATCATCCTCTTCCTCTCCCTCCTCATCATCAGTTCCCATGCAAACTCAGAGCAGCGCCACCTGCTGGCCCTTAGCTGCAGGCATAAATGCCCAGAATGTCTCCAGTGCAAATGGCACAGTGCTCAAAGCAGCGGCCAGTTCACCTGCTGGGGTGATGCAGCTGCCCGGTGGATTCACACTCATGCCTGGTGAGGGCTTGTTTTTTGTATTCACTCATGTTCTGAATCATTTTTCAGTCCTTCTCCAGAGGGATTGCATGAATAGGTCGCATCAGCTTGCATGACTTTGTTTTTATTGCACTAATTTGCTTGCCTGCATTCCTGCCCACTCTGAATTCTGCTTTTTCTGCTTTTGATGCATCTGTATAAGGGCCTATTTACACCAAGAGTGACATGTTCTGCAATTCAAATCGTACATAAATTCATTTAACCTACCAAAATTATATGTACAAAGTATGAAATTTTCAATGATTTCATCAGTGATATAACATTAAACAGTATTGTAAATTAATTTTATGCAGTTTATTTGGCTATTGGTGTCGCTAGTTTCAGGACCCTTCCTTGTCTCATTCGGTGCAAGTGTGAGGGTGTTAAGACAGAGATGTTTCAATTAAAACTATGTATACAATTAGATAGCATTATAGACAGAAAACGTGTTGTAAAATTACTGCCATACAAAGGTAAGATACAAAACGTATGTTGGTTACATAATTTTCAGTTTTTAAATACATTTTATTTTACAAACTTAAAGCATTACTGTGTTGAATATCCTATATCACATTATTTAGCAATATTAAGTTCTTCAATATCCTGCAGTCTTAGAGGACAGTAATGTCAATACGCTAAGGTTTCTCAACGTACCAACAAAACCCAATTTTTTAAAAAAATCAACACTTCGTGACATTCACGCATGGTGTGCATAGGCTTTAAATGTGCAAGTGTGATTGGTGGGTGCCCATGACACTTTGCTTTGCTCGCTAAGGGTGTCACTGTGTATCCCACAGGCACTTCTTTCCCGCCTGGCACACACACTATTCCCCTCAGTCAGCTACAGACACACTCTTTGGCCATACAGTGTCCACAGACGCAAAACAGCCATGCCACGGCTAGCAGCACTGCCGCCGCTGTCCCCACACACACTCAACCTGCCCCACAGACCACGCTCTTCCGTCTGCCGGCCACTGTCTCACTTACAGGTCAGTGTGTTTCATACTTTTGGGTGTCTTATGCCTGGTTGTGTGGAGGGAGTCTGAGCTTCTAGTAGGGGAAACTTGCATTTTTAAAGGAATAGTTCACCCAGAAATGAAAATTCTCGCCTAGTTTTAGGGGTGAAACAATATTAAAAACCAAACAGACAAACCACGATACACCCCCCACCCCCTGACCATTACTTTACCTTAGGTGACAAAACAAAGTTTACAGTGAGTAGGAGTTGTATTTTTTTTGTAAATATTACATAAATACACAATGGCCTGAAATTCAATGCGGGATTGTGGGTATTGTGTACATTTTTTTTTCACATAAAAAGTTTCACTTTAATAATCCAGGAAGTTTCTACGAACTTTATGAATTCGAATTTATGAATTACACCACATAGATAGTCTGTAACTTCATAATCAGCTGAAGTTAATCAGCATACTCTCTTAAAATTCTCTGCACTTTAAACGAGTTAAGAGAAAATGATTAGTTGCGTTTAAAATCGTTGAAGCCCTGCAAAAACTGCAAAAAAACATTGAAAAACTGCAACATTTTTCATAAGAAAGACTTAAATCAGACTCCATGATCATTGCCTTACAGAACATTTGTCACATTTATGCATAAATTCATATATTTACGCATACTTCATTTACCTGAGAAGATAAATGACTGGTTTAGAAACAAGGTTCCTTCTATTAGGACTTAATCTTTGATATCTTCGGTGCATTTTCACAAAATAAATTAAAATGCCTATATTTAACACAGGTATGGTCAGCATTGACATGTCCATAGACAAAGTTTTACTAACTGCAAAGTGGTTATGAATGGCACAATTCTGCAAGTATATTCCTAAAGCAACTATAAATATAAATCGACACGTGTCTGCAGCACACTGTGCTGGGAAACAAGTGTGTACAGTATAATAATGTATAGAATGACACAGGACTATGGCTGGTTTACAAGAGTGTTTGTGAGGCACTATAGGTCACATCTGAGTTTGATTTGAGTGAAGTAGCTCACTGAAACTGCAGTGTTATACCTTTCTACAATGACTCCTACAATCCCCACCCCCAAAATTTATCAATCCCCCATATGAACTAAGGGAATCCCTGGCTCCAAACACACGTTGAATTTATTAAAAGTGAATCATGACATTGCTGGTGTCATGTCATGAACCCTGCCCCCACAGCAAATAGAATCGAACTAAACCATGGCTCCAAAACAGTGATATGAACCGAACCATGACATTGGTATGCCTTTACACTCCTAATAATTTATAATAAGAGAATGTTAATTTTTGGGTAAGCTATTCCTTTAAGTGTCACTGAGGAATTGCATACTACTACTTCCATAAATATTCTTTACAGATAAAATTGGAAACTTGAATTGCTTCCTTCTTACCTAATTTAAATACTTTAATTAAAAAAGAAAAAAGGCTGAATGATAATAATTTATAATAAAATAAACAACAATAAATTTCATCACCAGTTAATCGTGTCTTGACACTATGCACAGTGAACCTGCGTTGTTAGTTTTTGAAGAGTGCCTGTTTGTTTTTCTGAAACAAACACATTTACTTTTTATTTAATTGAGCGATAAGACAATTGCTATCTCAGTAGTGCCATTTTTCTTTAATTTTTGTCAGTTTGTAATGTTTGAGAACTATGAAACGTATGTATGTTTCATGTATGTACATATGTTCTGTATTAAAAGCCACAATAAGGATGTTTATTGTGGTGTGTATATACCAGGTGGTCCGATGCCTCAGCAGTTACAAGCCATCCAGGTTCACCCTAGTTCTCAGAGCAGTGAGAGCAGCCCAGAGATCAGTCAGACCTCCGCCACCTCCACTGGTACTTATCACTCTCATAAAGAAGTCTTCTTACTGGTGATCTAGATCAGCAAACTAGAAAGATCATTGAGTCATAAAGACTTTATATGAGCAGGTAATATTTTTACAGTGTTTCCTCTGCAAAGTTTTAGCCACGTGCTGCTGTGAGATTCCGGGTAGACAGCACGCAGGTCACTGCAGCTACCAAACTTTGCTTTGTGTTTATAATGTTAAATATCCATGTGAAAATGTATTGGGAAAACACTGATGCAGCATTTGTTCATAATACCACTGTACAGATTAAAGGAAAATATGATCTATAATTGTCTTGTTCTTTTATAATAGAATGTTCCAAATAAGAATTGCAGAATTAATTATAAGCAAGCAATTGTTAGGTTAAAACATAAAATGCATTCTGGGTTTGCACATTTCATGATACAATAATTTTGAAGGTGTAGTGATGTTTGCTTTCTGTCTTTTCTGTTTCAACAGCGAGTCACACAGCTACCATAGTCACGTCCTCAGTGCCTTCTACAGTGGCGGGTCATATGATGTACCCCGGAGCACACACGGCCGTCATGTATGCGACATCCACCCCTGCACTTACTGATGGGGGTCTGACTGTGCTAAACACCTTCCCACAACCACCCACTGCAATGCATGTGTCCCACACGCAGACTCAAGACTCAGGTCAGCCAGCTAATCACAATCAATTGCTTAAATATGTGTATATGATATATCTCAAGTGGGTTAAGGTCAGGACTCTTAAATTTGCTGCTTTCAAAACATGGATCTTTTTGTTCCTGTCATAATTTAGGTAATTAACTTAATTACTTAATGCGTCATTGTTACCCAACCTCTAATGGATGTAGCCTCAGAAATTTTTCATTTCCATGACAACCTTCATAGCACAGAAATGGTTGTCTTTGCTATTGCAACTTAGTCACTTAATTTACCTTTACATTCTCTTGCAAAATGTAGAAGAACAAAGTGTTCTGGGTAATACAAACTATATTAATATATAGAGAGGTAACTCCTTGATAACATTTATGCATGTCCATTTTGTTTGTCGCTTCCATTTTTATTGTACGATAATTCCAACAAAATGTATTGAAATGAACAATAATTCCAACAAAATGTAATGTAATGAAATGTAATTTCACGTATAAACGTTTTTTGTTTTGATGTGTATCTAGGTGCAGTTCCTCAGATGTTCCTCGCAGGACCTCCTGGAACTGTACAGATCCCTGTCTCTGCCGTTCCGCTACATTCGGTAATATAACTGAAACGGTTTCTGTAAACTGCCTTTACAACCTTTATTCCTGTGTTTGTGTTGTTGTGTATGAAAAGAGTTTTTTATAGCATTGTGCACATGATGATAAAATTGCCAGGTTTATCGACATTACATGGTCATGACAAGGGTTGAATTATTTGATATAACTTTGTGTAGATAAGGTCCGTAAGGGGATTATCACTTTGATCTTACATTAACATATATTTAACACAATAAAGTTCTTTTTTTAAACATTAACATTGTTATATAAATGTGTGTATCTGTTCTGCAGATGTTAATAAACCAGCAGCCCAGCGGTAGCAGCAGTACCACCCTCACAGAGCTACGGGTGGTTAACCTGGATAATCCCAAAGGAGACTGACCCAAACATGAGGCTCGCACAACGGCTCGCTCAGTCTGATGGATCACCTACGCCATGCAATCAGACTGCCATTCTATTTATTACTGCCTTCTCACTGCGTCAGGCTCAGAAAACCACAACATGTGAACTATGAGGCGTAATGGGACATTTATTTGAAGGATGACTGCCTCTCCGCACAAACTTGTTTTGGTGGGCAGTGTAATTATAGATCATATTTGTTTATATGTGTACACGGACACACATCTGCACTTCAGGATCACATGGACACATCTGCACTATCGCCGCTGGTGCTGGAGCTTTACCTTTTGCCCAAAGATTCAGAGACATTAACAGGGAAACTTGATTGTGTTTCATTAAGTAATTGAAGTTTAATTCAGTTGATTATGTAAATGTAGAATTTAAACCCTTTCACGGGCCCTTTGGTATTTAAATTTTTTTAGAGCCATCTTCAGTTCATGTTTCATTTTTGTTCTCGTTTGAGAGTGTTCAAATAACTTGAACTGATTTTAAATTTGTGCAGACATATTTTGGGATTTTCTAAATTAGTGAAATATTTGAGGTCTAAAAGTAGTTTCTTTCAAGAACTCATGTTTTGAAGCTAGCTGGCCTCAACTCTTTGGCATAGTTAATTTTTGACATAGTAAAGTAATGGTATAGTTCACCCAAAAAAGGACATTTTGGTCATCATTTACTCACCCTCATGCTATGTAAGATCTGTTTGTTTGCTTTGTAAAATACCAAAGTAGTTATTTCAGTGGAGTTTACCAGCTTTTGTTCCATACATTTTATGTTTGGAAATGGATACTCAAATGTTTCAAATGATTCTGTAAGACTTGTAGTCATATTGAGTATTTTCATGTTACCTTTTATCCATTCTTGGCACTTAACACCATTCTTATGGAAAGTTTTATCTATTGTATGGGTGTTCTTCAAACCAGATGCGTATAAAGAGTGTAAAAAAGTCATACGTTTGAGTTTTGGGTGAACTGGCCCTTAATAATGTTATATTCTCTTCCACTACTATCAACACTCACTGGGGTTTTGTGTACAGTTTCAGCACCATTGCAGAACAAATTCCTTAACTTTTAATTAATATAATTTAGTATAAAAAGGTGCTGCTATTATTAATTGTTGGGGTTTAGAAGGCATCCACATTATAAATTATGGGACAAAGACCACTTGTCATTCCATGTTGTAAAACTGTGCCAAACTATACTGCATATTCATTGTCAAAATGAATGTCTTTTTTTGTTTGTTTTTTCCTTAAAGGCTTCAGACAAAACATGCTTTAGCCACGTATAAAATGCTGTAACAGAAAATCACTGTCTTGCATTTGCACTGCCCGACAACGTACCTGCAGTGGAAAACATGGTACTGCGCAGTCACAGGTCAAGTAATGGATGCTTACATTGCAGTTAGGTTAGCCTTTATTCAAGTTATAGTTTATCATGGTTTTTACTGAAACATTTTATCTGTTTCTGGTACAGGAATGAATAATTTCATTCAGAACAACCATGTTATAGCTGGAAATGTTCTGAGATTAATCAAATCAGTTGAATTGTTCTATAAATGCCAATTCTTCATATGTGCACCCATATATTTTTGTTATAATGTGTATAGTGTTTTGCAATTTTTAAGTTCTTTCAGCAAAAACTTTATGTAAACCGCTGTTTATTTTTCATTTGATTCCTCAAGAGACATTCAAAGGGCTGTATGTAACTGGTGTCTGCTTGTACATACTTTGATTTGGTCTTCACAGATGTTTGTGCAGAGGTACAAAACAACAGAACTATGAACTTTTTGAGATTGTGGGTGTCCATGAAACATTTTTTCATCCATGGCACACCACCTCTTTGTGTGTTCTCATTTATACAGCAATGTTTTGACTAAAAAGACCATTAAGCCTTGTATTCTCGTACTGTTAAAGGGATTTAAATGGACTACTGCAATACTGAATGTTTCAAGAATTAAAACTTTTCAGTTTGTGGACCTGAGCACAATACATCATTAAGTGGCTTGACAAGCACAAGCCCAAAATGCATGGAAAAAAATGTTACTTCTGATTGTGTGGGATTTAAGATGTGGCTTGAACAAAAGTGTTGGAATATGTTGTTCAGTATCAATACATTTTTAAATCCAGGGAAAGACTCTTGAATTCTTTGTTAAATCTCATTGGGTCTGTCAAAACAGAAGTGTAATTTTCCATATAGAAAACAAAGCTGATTTTTAGGACAACGCTTTTGTGTTGTGGCATTATTTTATGACATTGCCACCACCCCAGATTCTCACTACCGCAATGCCAACATCCTTTTCATTATTGAAAATAACTGATGTATTTAAGTATCTGTACACAATGGTAGGATTTTACTGCAAGATGCTTTAAATTAATAAAATCTATTGTATTCCAGTAATTTCTGTGCTGCAAACAGTTAAAAAATACAGTCATGAGAATCAACATTAAGAATAACAGGGTTTGCAAACGTATTAATGCTGTATGTGAAACATCCAGACAATACAGTAATGTGAATTTGTGTGATTTTTTTTTTTTGCATACTGGTAATGACAGGTGGGGAAGGGGTGTGCTTAACTTTTCTTAATTTCTTATGTTCTCACTTTTTGACTTCAGGGTGAAATGTCACCTTGACATATTTTTGTGAATTTCACCCTTTTGTTTTCAGTTGACAGTCTTTATCATTTGAGTTATTATTGTGTGGAATGTACCATATATGGCCGTTATTGTACATAGTTTGATTTACTCAGTCTGTAAGTATCTCACACAGCTGCATTTAAAATTAAAATGTCTGCACCCAGGAGATATGAAATGGACTGTATGATATATATTAGTTTTAATGTGAAACACAGATATCTATTTGTGTTTTTTTTCCTATTAGTGCAGCGTGTGTAACCTTAGTTGTGGATGAAATGAATTTGACTGTATAATGTTTATTATCTATTATCAGTGCCGTTCTCCTGAGAATTTGAGTTTTGGTTTGTTTTGTATCACATGCTGGGTAAGCTTTATTAATCTGAATTAAAATGAAGTTGACAACAACAAAATGAAAGTAAAACCTTTTTTTTCATCCCTAATTCACTTTAATTCTCACGTATTATATAAAAACTACAATTATATGTAGAGGTCTGATTTGTAAAAAATATAGTTTTTGTTTAAGAAATTGACGCTGAGTGTTGTAAATTTTTTTTACAATTGTTGTGGCACAATTTTTATGAACATGTTAAAGTAAACTTGACTGCATACATCCTCAGTCACACCATTGAACTCTGAATACTTAATGTATAGAATTATTAAAAAAAAATACTTTTATAAAGTAATGAATTAAATCTCAGTAGAGTTTGTAAAAATGTCAGCACCCTCATACTGCATGATCACTTCAATGGCAAAACCTTTGGGTCTACCTATGTATAGCTGGTCCTTTTGGTTGTATTTAAATTGTATTTCTTGTTTTAAATTTAAATGTAATAATTTTGAATAGCTCATCATGATTTTTTCATATAATTAATATTTGTGCAATGCTCTGTTAAGTACTTTAGTTTTGAAGTTTTGTGTTGGTTTTGATTAATGTCTTTTGTCCTTTTTACTGCTAACTAGTTCTGCTGCGGTGCGCTAGGGGGCGCTGTGTTTTGCGGGCTCAGTGGCCGAGACGTCTTTGTTAATAGGTCGTCGACGATGGACACAAAAATCATATTTTAACTCTAAAAGTGTTTTATTTCATTTCAATCTATTAAAGTTTCTTTATTAACTTAAAGTATGATTATTCAGTTGTCATGTGTTATCTGCTACTTTTCTCGGTGCTGTTGAATGAACTGAACACAGTCGTTTGTGATGGATACGCAACTAAAATGTTCATTTTACAACTTTTGTATATTCTGATATTTGATGGTGGACAAGAATAAATTGAATGCCTCACAAGAAACAGTTATTTCTTTTTTTAAATTAGATAATAGATAAACACAGAATGACTGTATATTATGTGCCAGGGAGAAAGCAAATAATGTACCTTTTGAAAGGTTTTGCGGTTTTCACTGCTTTCTTATTAAGCAGAATCATCTTAGAAATGGGGTCTTACAAAGGTTAAAGAAAGGCTTACTCATACTAATTGTACACGTATGTATAAAATATATAGCCACAAAGTTAGATTAAGTAAAATGCAACTCTTCCCTGTAGTAAAACTAAGAATAACATTTTTGAGAAACCAAGAAAAATCTGAGAATCCTAGCGAACTCAAGACTGTAGATAAATTTACAGTCTGAAGACCACAGAAGAACCAATTTATATCAAAGTCATGAGAAATTAACCTTTGTAAAAAAAAAAACGCAGGATCATTTTTTTGCCTCATAATGCTGGTCAGTCATGAGTTGATTCTGCTGCAGTGCACCAGAGGGCGCTGTGAGTCCAGTGGGAAGTCTGTGTGTCGTGTGTGGGTGTTTGGATCACTGTTGACATTCTGGCCTGCCCAACGATATGAGGTTGTAGTGAAGTGTTCAGTCCTAATCCTAATTTCACTTAATTGTGATGACTTTGTGGTTATATCATACTCCTGAACTAAAGAAATCGATCTAATGTAACGGTAAGATGCTGATTTATACTGTTTTTTAATATTTCTGGGTTGTGGCAGAGGAGCAACCTCGTCGTTTGGATAACAGTGTTGCTGTCTTTGATTGTAGTCGTTTTGGTCTCTTATGTGTCACTGTGTGGATCTTTTTATTGGTGTTAAGCTTTATAACAACATCTCTGACGTGTAGACGTTGATTATGTTGTTAAGTAAATCTACAGTTCCTCCAAAGTGTTTACTGTTAGCCTGCATGCTAATGCAATCACAACCCGATGTGATCTGTCACATTACGAGTTAATCAACATTTCAGGTAAACGAATCGATATTTACGGCATGTGTATGTGTTTATATAACTGATTATTTGTATTTAAGTGGTGCACCATTTATTTCAGCCTGTTTATACAAGCTGAGGATAAAGGCATAAATAAAAGGTTTATACAATAAACACGTAAAACAGACGTCACTAAAATCCTTCGAAATAAAGGGGTAACGTATTGGTTCAGGTTTATTTAGAAAGGAATTACACTTATTGTTTCCTTTAGTTTATTGGTCGCTGTTAACCCTAAAATCTCTAAGATTATTGTATTATTTCTGTAATTAATACTAAGAAGGATTGGGCAAGCATTATCACAACCAATCAATTATAAATCAGCTTCAAGCTGATTTGCCCCGCACCTAAGTTGACTAGGCTACCTTACTCCGAGTTCAAGTCCTACTGTATTAGGTGTAGTTATGTTCATTTGTGACTGTAGTTTATATTTCACATAGTGATTTCATTGTAAACAGCTTAAGGTTGCCCTGCCCCGAAGTCACACCATTGGAGCCAGTAGCAGAAATGACCATTGTGACAGTATGCACTAAACTAGGTTAAGTGTCAACCATGAAAACAAACTTTTTATGTAGTATGTGTGAGTGCAGTATGGATATATTCCATACATACTACAACCGCCATGTTTTCATTGACATGTGACCTCCCTGTTTGTTAACATAAGATGTACTAATACCAACTGCGAAAATAATTTACTCAGGTGTTGTTAAACAAGTACAATCAAACCACACAAAATACATTTCTTGGTACCTTAAATTACTTACACTTGAAAGAGCTGCCAGGCTCACAATTTTAAAAGATTTTTATTTTCTTAACTTTCTGAACTAACTTATTTTCTTAACTTTATGAGCTCCTCAGCTTTTGTGGCATCATGGGATAGAATGGTGTCCATCTTACTTAAACATCTTGCCAGTAGCAGTGGACCATCTGGTATTTCCTGCCTACTATTTTTTGCATACTGAGGTTTCAGACATACTATTCCTTATGCATACTGATTTTCACCTACTGTACAGTATTGAAGTAGGCAATTTTGGACATTTAGCAGATGCTTTTATCCAAAGTGACTTATAAAATGTGAAAAACAGTAAAGCGATTCATCTTAGGGATGCAACAATATGAGAAGTGCTATGCGTTTATGCTGGCATTAAGTAAGCTTAGTAACCAGCTGAGCAACTACCATTGAGATGAATGGAAATGCTAACACATTTTCTTATTATTAAATTCTTATTATTGTAGTGTATTGTGTCCACATGCTTGAGTTATTCTCAGTGGTGATTTTCATTAGTTTTTGTTTTAACTGTAATAGTCATTTGTCCTGTATTACAGTTAAAAAAATACAGTGATTTTAAAATTTAAGTCAGCATAAGAGCAGTACAGCAAATACTACCATGATTTACTATTAAATACTTTATGATTTAAGTGATATTTTTACATTTGCCTAAAGCAATGAGAAAGAAAGAGTTTTGCATTGAAAAGGTAGATTGAGAATTTGAGGTTAAATGTTTTTAAATGTGATTTTTTTAAGGTATTGGCCTAAAGTTACTTAATGTAGGCTTGATTTACTAAAATAGAATATTTTTAGTATATAAAATATATGACTAATTTAGCTCAGGACAGAGTCATCATGATTTTGTGATACAGTATGAACAGATTCCCAGATATGATGTCACTACATTGTAGAACATTAACGTGCACACATATAAGTGCATTTATATATCAACAAATTTTTATAACATAGCTGTTCTTATAACTGACGTTTATGCATCACTGCCAGCTAAATTTGAACAGGAACAGGAAATGGTTTTGAAGGGGAAGTTTATAAGTTTCCCTGTAACACATCAGGTGTCTTTGCATTCGCAGGTGTCATTAAAGCCGATCTTAAGATGCTGCTCTCCCTGGGGATGCTGATGCTCTCTGCCACCCAGATTTACACCATCTTTACTGTGCAGATCTTTGCCTTCCTCAATCTTCTGCCTGTGGAGGCCGATATATCAGCAGTAAGTTAATATGTGACCTGCTTCATCATTTTAAACTGCTTTGACCCCGATACACTGTTTGCGTTTACGCACTTAAAGTGAAAAATGTAATTCTCAGCTTTCAAATAATATGATTATGTTTCTACCCCAAACTATTGCTGCAATATAATCTTTTAAATGTTGTTAAATGTCATAAACCCATCCTACAGTAGTTTCAGTATGGGATTTGACCGATATAGAAGATCTTTTTAAACACACAGTAAACAACGTTTCTGATCTCATTTCTGAACTAAAATGAAACCGTCACCTTTGCACATTTGATTTTTAGTATTCCTTTGACAATAAAACGGAGAACTTTGATGACCTACCTGCTCGGTTTGGCTACAGACTGCCCAGTGAAGGACTGAAGGTGAGAAAGCAATATGATACCTTTCACATAGGCCCTTTCACACATGCAGTCTTTACTGGTAAATCATATTAAGTAATGTGGGCAGTTGTGGCCTACTGGTTAGTGAGTCAGGCTTGTAATCAGAAGGTTGCTGGTTCGATTGGTCCTGGCAATTTATCTGTAAATAGAAGTTGTAACATTCCCAGTAAATTATTGGTTAGATACTAGAGCTCACTCATGGTTCATGACATTACATAGTTTATCAGTGTTTTGGTACTAATGTATAAAGGGTGTCTTACTGGTTGCTTATGTGAACAGCATGTTTATGTATTTACCAAGTCATTCTGGTAATTTACCAGGATTACTGTGTAAAAGGGGCTAATGACAACATCATGAAAAATGTGGGAACAGTCTCTTTCTGACTATTGCAACCCTAAATTTATTAATTTAATTATTTTTTTTAGTCAGTTAGAAAAATGATTATGAATTTCTTATGAATTTCTGTTTGGTAAGCCACCCTGCATTTTAATAGAAGAAAACAAAGGAGTTTCCATGTTCCGTAATCCATGTTTTATGTTTTCAAACATGTTTTCTAAACACCCCAGCCCCAAATTATTGTTAGAACAAGAAGGTAGCTCCCCCCTAGACTCACACCATTGGCTGAGCACCTGTATGTTAAAATGATGATTTTCACATGTGATAAGCTTTGTTATTGCTTTGCTGTGATTAAACGGCATGCATGTGACTGATCCATGTTGTAATGGAGAGCTACTAAAACAAACAATAGTTTTCTGTTCCTGATTCACTTGAGGCAGATAAACCACAACAAACCCCATGATATGTTAGTGATAACTATGTTGAAATCATATTACTTCACGTCTGTTTGAGTCAGTTCTTCTTTCGGTAAACCTATTGTTAGCTTTCTCTGTGATTTTCCCATCTTTGTCAGTTCAAACCAGAGCTCATATTTTTAGAGGTCAAAGTTTACTTAAACCAACATGAAATTTTATTCTTGTATCTGAACAAGTTTCCAAACGAGTTCACCTTTGTCCTGTTAAAATGGATACAACATTATATTAAAACAACACATTCCCTGCTGGAAAATACAGTGTAAAAGGGTACCTGTGTTTTGGATCGCTTGTCTGAGGAGGAGGGCCGGAAGGGAAGCATTTGAGACAGAAAGTATTGTTCTACCACTTCCTGAAACAAAGTAGGTGAAGTGTTGTCTTGATCTTGTTACCCCTTTCCACCAAAACAACCTACTGACCCAAGAGCCAACCAATGTATCTGTATTACTGTTTTATTTAAGAGTCTTATGAATTTCAACGGCTTATTTTAACTTCACATTATCATGCAGCGGTTAAAAGATAGAAAAAATACGTTTCACAGCAATCGTATGTTTAAACATCATTCTAAGTTTTGTAGACTGATTATTCTACAGGGCTGTATTTGTTTTTCACTTGAATCTATTTTTAGTGCCTTTAATGTTTCAGTCTGTCTTCATCTCATTTGGATTGTTTTTGTTGCGCAGTCATGTGCTGACCTTGTGCCTGCCTGTTTTTATGGCTCAATTACCAGTTATTCAATAACAGGAAGTTAGTCCTGTCAGTTTAGCAGCATTTTTGCTGAGAAAAATTTCCACATTTGCATACTGTCTTGACGATTCTGCATGAAGTGAACAAAATTCATGGAAGTTGTGGCCTCACAGGGTTGTTTTCAGTAGATTTTCTTAAGAAAACAGTGTTAAGAAGGCCAAGATAAGACTTGAAATTTACATCCAAGTAGCCAAGCCAAGTGTCCAATATTTTATTTTTGGCCACAACTTGCTCCATTTTGTTTTGGTCTTTTTCTCAAACTGTACTTATTTTAAGCAGTGTCGTGTGTCTTCCAGCAGAGGGGGATGTGGATTTCTTTTATATTGTGAGGGGTCATTGAAAGGACACGAGTATGCAGGATTACCTTTGTTTTGTCTGTATGCATAAAATTTGACATCCAGGCCTAATTGCAACAATACTTTTACTTTTTTACTTTTATTTTTTGTTTTTAGCATTTTTATGAGTTTCTTTTACTATTTTAAACAAATAATTATTTTATGTTGTTTTATTTTATACAAATACCAATTTTGTTGTTTGTACCATGTACCAAAGCTTATTCTAAGATCATTACTTAAACTGTCTCTTTCTTAACAGCACTATTAAAAGAGACATTATTGCAGAGCTGTGATAGTTGGCCTTATTCAAGAAAAGAATCCGTTTTCCTGTTTTGAGTAATGTGACTGCTCTCTCCAGTGTACAAGAAAGTAAATGAAGTATTGATTTGACATAGTGTACAGTTCTAGAGTAGTTTATTCATTTGTTCACTAAACTACCTGGATTTCATTGATCTTTCAGCCTGTCTACAGTGCATCACTGATGCAGGTCGTGACCTGTCCGCCTGAAGGCTCCCTCCTCTCTACTTACAAGGCTTTGAAGAGATTTTGCATTTTTGTTGAAGATTTATTGAAGAAACAAGGATTAGCGATCCAAGATTATTTAATACTAAACAAAACAGAGATTATTATATTGGGCACGATGTGCCAGTAGCATACAGTGTTTGGATGGTGCCACTGACCATCCACAAAAATAAACTGACCAATAAAAATCAGTTTATTTTTGGTTCTGACAATCATTGGCTTTCTGTCTTCTCAGGGCTTCCTGATTGGTGCCCACCCTGAGAATGCCTGTGAGCCGATCGATCCTCCGCCCCTGAGGAACAACCTCACCAACACCTTCATAGTGCTGATCAAGCGCTTTGACTGTAACTTTGATATCAAGGTACGTTTCACCATACCTGCGAAATCTCTGCAGACTTCCAATAAAGTCTGAACACCTATCATTTACAAAGTTGTATGCATACTCAACCACCTGCAGGTTTGTTTTGGGCTATGCAAAATTCCACAGATTTTCTGCACAATCAACACAAACTTGAAAACATTCACAGGTTCCATGAGAGCAGCCACCTCGTCTCTACCTGTTCCAAAATGTCACAATCTTTCCAACTTTACACTGTGCCAGTTCTGAACAATAGTCCTGTTGTTTTAATGAAATTTGTAAACTATATTTTTTATAGCTTTTCAGGACACAGACACAGAAATGTGTGTATGGTACAGATGGATTGTGTATAACAAAAATCTAAATTATGTTATGAAAAGTATTTATGCTAGGTGTTTAAATTTTAACATCTTTTATTAATACCTTTTTTCACACAACTTTCACGAACATTGCAATTTGGCCCACGCTTCATAAAACCCTGATTTTGCCTCTTAACAATGCTTAGAAAAGCTCTCTTTTCCCATAATGTCTTCTCTCTGCTTAGAGATGACTGACTCACCAGTGTATGAATCACCACACGCATTCAGAAGCTTTAATGCTTGATTCCTTATTCGGTCTTGCTGCATCATTGAGGTGGGTGAGCCAGAGTTTCCCCTGCTCAGCACCAACACGGCAGCGGTTTGAACAGATTGTCTAAGTTTCTTCATTGAGCTGAACAGTTTCAGGGTCTTAAATTTTTTTTTTATGGAAATATAACTGTTAGTACATAAAATATTAAGGACACAAAGTTAAAGAGAGAGCTCACCTCAAAATGAAAATTCTTTCATAATTTACTTACGTTATTCCACACCTAAATGACGTTTCCTGCTTTTGAGGAACACAAAAGAAAACATTTTGAAGAACATAGATAACCAAACAAAATCGGCACCCATTGAATTTTATTGTATGGACACAAAACCACTGAGACATTTCTCAAAATACCTTTATTTGTGTTGACATGAGGAAGAGTAAATAATGGGAAGATTTCCATTTTTGGGTGAATTATCCCTTTTACAATGTTATTTTCACGGAAATCACAGAAATTCATTAAGCACCCTTAAACAGACAATAAAGTTCCAACATGTAATGTAAGGGTAATAGTTGGCCTATAGATTAGTTTCTTTAGTAGTATAGTTTCTGTGCACTGATATACACGGTAGGTACTGTATATCATTTATTTTAAGACAACTGAACAAACAGCTTCCTGGACCATAACAATCGGGTTTATTAATTGTAATATGGCACATCAAGATGCATCATGCCATGTTTGACAATGTAATCTGTCATCCAAAGCCATAAAACCAAAAAAGTGTGTGAGAATGAAGATTTAAGCTGTTAGTGTAGATTTTGTTGCGTAGCAACTCTCTGTAATGAGAGTAAACAAAGCAGGAATGTAGAAACTGTCATAATAGAGATGTTCATATCTGAGAAAGGATCCCAGGCACATTTTTGCATGTATTTTTTGGTTCACATGACAGCACAACTACTAAAATTACAAACGTGTGTAACATGAAGGTAGTCTCTGTCCAAGTATGCAAATGTGCTCCTAAATGCAAAATCAGCCCCCGCTCTCTAAGACACGCTTTCATGCGGTTAAAAATATGCAAAGACTTCAAGAGATCTGCCCACAGGTAATGTTCACCTGGAGGTCTTTCACTTCCAAACACAGCTGACAGTAACGCCTGTCACTTATTTTTCCTATACTGCAATAAACAGTTTGACAGAGTTAACCATTTAGGTTTCACAATGATCCATCAGTCATAGATCTGTTTTTATGAGACATTTATCTCTTTTATGGAAGCTTTGTGTCATTTATGACAGGGCTGTGAAAAATTAACAATGTCGTGCCCTATTGGATATGTGAGTGCGTCTGTTTGTGAAAATAGATTTTTTTTTTATTGTTAAGAAACCCCTTTGATTTTTTTTTCTTTAATTTATGATAAATATAAGGGTAACTTTATACATAATTATATACTGGATAACTAGACACTAACATTTGGTGTAAAACTAGCTAGCCCCTAATAACTAAAAAAATGTGTAACAGGGTTACATAATATGTTATCATTGTAATGTTAGTAAATAAATGAAAACACGTAAATCTGGGTTTTTACTGTATTTAGGAGACAATTATTGTTTAAGAAGCAACAAAAACTTGATCCCATTTTAGCCAGTTGTTACACAATTTTGAAAATGGCTGAAATACTGTTATGTTACTGAGAACATATGTTTTTGAGGTTGCTTTTAGTTGGTTACTCTTGATAGTTGGTTAGATTAATTGTGGAATGTTTTGGAATGTGCTCCAAGTTCTTATCTCCGCCTGAGCAAACATTCACTAATCTAGCAACTGCTAGAGTCCATCTCTGATTCTAGACCACTTATGATGAGCAGAGAATCTCTCTCACTTCTGTGTATCTTGACCGTAATACAGCACTCAAATATTAATTAATAAGGTTTTAGTATTGATCTTGGTTTTGTCCTAAAAACTAAAATCTTGCCCACAGAATTCTTAGCTCTGCCATTAGTGGTTGCTGTTTACCAGTGAGCTGTGCTAAGGCTCTGGCTCTCTTCAGCTCCTTGATATGAAAATTCAGGTTGTTTAAAAGATTGGTACCTAAAACAAGTAATAACACCCTTGGATTTCTTGCAACCATTTCCTCACCCTACAAAACACAATCCAATTGATTTCGTAGTGGCAAAGCATAATTGCTCTTTTATATACCATGACTAGTCAGACACCCTCATTGTCCTGTTCTGGTGTCAGAAATAAAATCCATTAAACTCCAAGTAGAACAAGGAGCCATACATGTAACATACAAGTATTGTGTGTCTGAACTCAATGTATCTCCCTCTGTACTTCTTAGGTTCTTCATGCGCAGAAGGCCGGCTACAAGGCAGCGATTGTCCACAATGTGGATTCTGATGACTTAATCAGCATGGGATCCAATGATCGTAAGTTCTTGCACACAAATGCATAAAACATGTAGTGGAGACACCAGCTTATGTGTTCTGCTGTTGGACAATGCTTGAATTCACAAATCTCAGCCTCAGTTCTCATAATAACCGCTGTTGTGTTTATGAATTCTAACCAAGCCGTGATGTTGTTTTGCTTGGAATGTTGAGATGTAGCCATGATTTGGCCATGTTGGTCATGCAACAGCTGGACCATAAAATGGAGAAACCAACCATAGGTATTCGTAAACCTCAAATCACCCTCCCCAAGTCTCCAAAATGAATCTAGATATACTGCACAAAATTTTGGACACTTTTCTGTAATGGATGAGTTGGACCAGATAGTTAAGGAAAAGCAGTGTGCAACATACATATAATCCCTAGTGTCCAACATACATAGAAACCTATTCAGTTCTGTTTAAAAGGTTAATATTGGTTGAGAGAATGGCTAAAAAGGCCGAAAAAATAAAAATGTTATATAACAAATATTTGTTTAACATTTTAGTGTATATTTTTAGGGTGTCCAGATTTTGTCTGGTGGTGTATGATCATGCCTAAATCACTTATCTGTAATGTGCATTTTGATAATTTTTGTACTGTATATTTCCCATATTTTGCTACAGTGGATATCCTGAAGCAGATAGACATTCCATCAGTTTTTATTGGTGAAGAGGCAGCCAACTCCCTCAAAGAGGATTACATCTATGAGAAAGGGTGAGAGCTTGGATTTCAATACTGGATACTTCCCTGTTTAGACTGATACTTAATGGAGCACTTAGTATCATGTGATAATAGGATAAGATTTGCTGTTCACACCACATCTGATAGAACCAACACCAATCTTTTCTTATTATTCTATAAAATAATAACTTTTGCTCCTCAGACGTCAGAGCTCCTGCACAGTCTACAAGGTCCCCACTTTGTGGTATTTGAAGATGAGCAGTTAATGATACTTCTGTTATCTGTTTTCAGTGGTCATGTAATTCTCATGCCAGACTTCAGCTTACCACTGGAATATTACCTGATTCCATTCCTCATTATTGTTGGAATCTGCCTCATCCTCATTGTAGTTTTCATGGTGAGCAATTATTGTGTGTAATACCTTACAAATAAATGAAACCTAGTAGCTAGACATATTTAACTTTTAATGTTTACCATAATTTATTCACAGATCACAAAGTTTGTACAGGACAGGCACAGAGCCAGGAGATGTCGCTTGCGCAAGGACCAGCTGAAGAAACTCCCTATTCACAAATACAAGAAAGGTAAGATGCGTCTTTAATAGCATCTCATGTGAACATGGAAAAATCTTATTGGTTTATAGTGGTGGCTAAATAACACCTGCACAAAACATCTAAAATCTAAAGCTTAATCTGAATTTAACTTAATCTTAAACTGAGGTCAGTTTTTTTGTTGGTTTCATTTCTCTTAAAAGACAATGCTCAGTACCAAGTTACAGAGAATGTTAAAGACAACCAGAAATTTACTCATTCTCATCTTTACAACATCTTTACATTACAAACTCATTTCTGGACTTTAATTCTTCTGCAGAACAGCAAAACATGATATATTTTGAAGAGACTTAAATAAGGGCATAAAGGTAGCATTAAAGTGTAATCCACATGACTATCCGGAGACTTACTTTTACTACCTTCGCGCCTTTATTTTGAGCTTTGATCTAATTTTAATTCCATTGAATGAAGAAACATTGAGAAATATGGCACAGATTAGGAATGTGTATAGGAAAATGGTTTTCTGTTCGTAGTGAATTGTGTTAGATTGTTAGAAATGCTAGTGTATAAAATTGATAATAAATAACTAGTGCATTATAACTGCATGATAAAGCATAAAACGTGTGGAAAAAGTCAAAAAGTGTCTTTGAAAAAATATATCACAAAAAGTTTTTATGTGCTTCAACTTGAAGTAATTTCTGACTTAAAAGGGAAGAATAATGACACTTCTGTAATAAGCAGTATCCTTGGTATATAAACTATATACTTTGATTGAATACTGTACTATTAACAGTAGACTCGAGTCTAACTTGGCAGTGTCTAATGTTCTAATGTATTATATGAGTGATATATAACAAGTTAATTAGTGAGGCTGACTAATCTAGATGATTAATCTACCAGTGCATTAACTGGCGTGCTGTTTTACCTGTTAAACTGCTGTACTGAAAAAAGTTAAATTCATCTTTCCACCCAAAATGAACCCAAATCCAGCCTAATTATACAGGATTTCTTTAAGACCAATTATTCAACTAGTTATTCAGGCAACCCTTCTAACAATGCTCTACCACTGAGCTACAGGAGAACTATTTTCAGCACCTTCCTACACTGCTACCCTTTTATGGTGTTCTGAAGCTGTTGTTTTACTGGCACATCTCCATTATCCATACCTTTATTTCAGTGGCTAGAGCATGACGCTAAAGGTCACAGGTTCGATAACCCAGGGAAGACACTGCTGTGTATCTCATAATTTGCTTTGAATTTAAGCATCTGGCAAATGCATAAATGTAAATCCGTACTGGATGGTCAGCCTGGCATTGTGGACAAGTGCAGAATGTGGGTGAAATGTGGAATGAAAACAATTCATTTTGGGTGGAAAGATGAATTTAACTTTTTTCAGTACAGCAGTTTAACAGGTAAAACAGCACGCCAGTTAATGCACTGGTAGATTAATCATCTAGATTAATTAGTCAGCCTCATTAATTAACTTGTTATATATCACTCATATAATACATTAGAACATTAGACACTGTCAAGTTAGACTAGAGTCTACTGTTACTAGTGCAGTATTTAATCAAAGTATATAGTTTATATACCAAGGATACTGCTTATCATAATCAAGCTGTTTTACAACTAAATCAACACACAGTAACTATTCACTGTCTGCATGCATAAGCAGCTGTTGACACTGTATCTTGTTTAGCTGGTTTGTAGTGCTGGTATCTAGAAGAAGCAGTTAAAACATTCACCTATGGAAGTAAGATGTGGGTACAGCCTGTAGGCGTTGGGTGTTTTTCCTACAGAAGAAAGGTGAGGGAACTAGTGTTGAGTTTAACGAAACTGTGTAGCCTGCGACTCAAGTTACATCTGTCTTTGTTCACATTTTTTAGTAAAAATGCTTGACAAATTAAAGGTGTGTGAAATTTTGGAAAACCAATGGGCAGTCGCTCACCTGCAGACAGCGTCAGATTAAACAGTCTTCAGTGAAAACTGTCAAATTAAGTGCATTGCATTATGGGATATAGTATTCCATACTGTATATGCTGTTGTATGTTGTATAGCCATCAGGGTAATTTGGGCCTGCAGAACCTTTCTATGATTTTCACAGTATTCATGCTATGTACTGCTGAAATCAAAAGAAAAGTGTAGTTCAAGTATATACTTCAGGAATGGTAAAATAGTGTAGCAGTATAATAAAAATAGGGTGGTAGTGTAAGTATATACTGCAGGAATAGCATCTCCGCTAGTCCTATTTTACCCATGTAAAAATTACTGAGCCTTTTATATCCCCCCACACACATCAGCATGGTAGTTGTACATTTCAGCTTCACTCTCCTCTCATCCTGCTCAGGGCATCTCTGCTGACGTGTTATTTTCTTCCATCCGCCCGCTGTGCTGATTCATCTGTTCTGCTGCCTGCTGCAGCCTCACTGACCGAGTGAGCTCCAAGTGAGGATTTTCCCTGTCTTATGACAGTGCAGCTGGGCCGCACATTCAAAACAAGCAGCTGCTGTTAAGGTCTTCTTACTGCAGAGACCAGAAACACGATCACTGCTTTTTACATTGCTGCAGGCTGGCGCAGTAAATGCAGATAAAGTGTTGTGTGTTGACTGTGGCGTCTCAAGGATTTCAGGCATTTGAAGTTTAAAGCTGTTATCTGCTGCTGTATCTTGAGATTTGTAACTAGGTTGCAAAGAGGGCAAGTATTAGCATAAAACTACAGCTGGCAATTTAGCTGAAATTGTTTTTTTTTTTTGCCTTTGACTAGACAGATATCTCAATATTAATGTATTTACTTGGAAATGGCTGGAAGAACCACCATTTCAATCAAAAAGCCATTGTTGTCAGGTTGTTTTCAAATATTAATGCTTTGTTATTAAATTTAAATTAAATCTACACTGTTTTACCAAATTAAGATTGTTAAGATAGTTTATCTATTACAGCAACAATACACAATAAATGATAAAAAGCAATATTTAACTACATTAATTTGTCATTATATATTTTTTAAAATTAGTCATTTTTATTTTATGTAAAATACCACAGAGTTCTGTGAATGATTTTGAGTAATGACACAAACAAATGGAATTTTGAATCAGTCCACTGAAAGAGAGTTTTATCTGATTCATTGAAATGACTTGAACTTATAGTGTTGCTTATTTATAGCATCAACAAAATCATTAGAAATATACTGTGAATATTCAATACTAATAGTAGTAAATTATGAAGTGCATTTTGAACATGATGCTGGGTACAAGAGCATGTTCTAACCCAGTAGATGCAGTTTTTTAAAACCAAATAAAAACATTGCCAGTGTTAACAGTACAAGAAATTGTGCCACAAGGTCATGCGCTTTGTGTCCGTTGTAAACACTGGATCAGCACCATTGAGATCCATTTAACAGTGCCTGTAGAGTCTGTGAACTGAACAAACCAGAATGCCCTCACAGCAGTCTCTCAAACTCTGGCATTCGATCACGTTGAGCTCAAATAGTCGTGGCGTTCTGTAGTTGCAGTTACAGCTTACCCATATACGGTCACATGTAGCCGTGGTAGTTTGTGAGATGGCAAGAAAGTGTGTTCATTTACCGCTTGTATAAACAGTGACCCTCAGCAGAGCACCTCCTCCACTGGTGGAAAGGCAGAGGAATTTAAAGGGAGGGCAGAACAAATTCTTGGACTTATTGACACTGGAATTTTTCTTGATAGAGGACTTGGTGTCCAAGAAATGCTACATGTTTGATAAGCATCATTACGAACTTCTAAAAGCTGTAGCCCAACTGGTAGAGGATACCACTAATGAAGCTGGGGTCATAGGTTTGATTCCCAGAGGAACCTAAACCATTATGCTAGGTTGTGAAACATGAGGATCGGAAACCCAGTTTGAAGACCATAATGAAGCATCTTACGTTTTATTTTATATATGCACACAATGGAGCACTTAAGATATAAACCATTTGTTCTTCTTGATGTTTTTCTTTCATGTTCAACATTGTTTTAGTTCAATACCACCCCATCTGTTTTGAAAAGTGTTCAGGTTACCTTTTTGCAGCAATAAATATAAAATGCACTTTTATCTGCTGTTGCTTGGTCTGTTTGCCATTTTTATGTGTTTTCACAAGAGTGAAATCAGTAAATATTCTCAGCAAATCAGCAAACAAACTATTCAGTAATGGGAGTTGTTTTCATAATACTGTAAAACTTACAATGTGGCATGTACTTTTTCCTCACAGGCGATTCTTATGATGTGTGTGCCATTTGTTTGGACGAGTATGAAGAGGGTGACAAACTTCGGGTCTTGCCATGCTCACATGGTGGGTGTTTGTCTGGATTTTGGTCACCCAGTTTGACATTTGAGTAACTTATTTGTGGTCTTGCATTAGATAATTGTCACATTGCTGGTGATGAGTTAACATACCTAATCTTTAAATATTTACTCATTTACTATATATTCTGTACATATGACATTTTAAATTTATTTGGATCCTGCAAGGATCTCTTGCACTAATTTTCTTTGCACCATTTGCCAGCCTACCACTGCAAGTGTGTCGACCCGTGGCTGACCAAAACCAAGAAGACCTGCCCAGTGTGTAAGCAGAAAGTAGTGCCATCTGAGGGAGACTCAGATTCTGAATCCGACTCTGGTGACAGTGGCGCAGATGAGAATGAAGTGTCTGAAAACACGCCTTTGCTGCGATCTTTGGCCTCTGCCAGCACCCATTCCTTTGGAACCATGTCTGGCTCACCATCCCAGCATGAACCAGAGTCATCGGACTATGACGAGCATAGCGACACCACCGACAGTGAGGAGGAAGTCACCGTGGAGACTGTGGTTGTTCAGATGCAGCAGGGACGTCAAGACGACATGCAAGCCAATGCCTGACATGGAACTTTTAAGTGGGGATTCCAATGCACCTGGAGCAACGTTCCAGTATATCACTTATACTTTAACATTACAAGTTCAGTAACGTATACAACGTTGTAAAGAAAGTTCCGCAAAACTATGCAGCAATATTTTATAATTTACAATTACCCCCAACCAGTGCGAAATTTTTGCCAATCTGCACAAAAGTCCTCGCTTCTAAAAATGTAATTTGTGCTTCGATCACATTCTGACAAAATGCCAGACTCATCGGATGTGCATCAAATCTCAAAAAGAACTGCATGTTTTATACGACAGACACTCCTATTGACGGGTTGATAAAATGTGTTGCACCAATACTGACGTCAGCTTTAGTTTGATCAGTAAATAAATTAACTTAATATCAATAACTCAAGTGATCCTGGTAACACAATTAGGTAATAACATTTAAATATTGTATGTAGTAAAGGGTTTGTATGTAGAAGTGGAAGGGTTTTTGATAACTTAAACTGTTACCAATGTCTGGTTGCCTTTTAAATGTTGCTTTATTGTAAAAGTAATGTTCTGCTCACCCTTGTTTCTAAGTAGTCTATATTCATTTCTCGTCATGAATAAAATACATCTTTGCTGGTTTGAATTTTTCATCCATCATTTTGAAAAAAGAATTAATATTTCTTACAGACTTATTTGCTACAGACTTAGTGACTTAGTCACTTATTTGCTAAAAAAAAACAAACCATTAATTTGTGCAATTATAGTAAATGCAGGGTTTCTGCACCTTCTGACCAGTGATTTTCCATGACTTTTTTAGTCATTCATGCAAAGAAAAAAAAATATTCTATAAACATTGCACTCACAAAAATCAATCTGTAAAAAAATTATTCACTACCCATTTTTTTTTATTATTTAATTTCTATAATCTTGGGAACTCTGTATGTACAAAGTATGTTCCATCACAAATTGTTTTGAATAGTAACCATTTTTGTTTCAGATTTATTTTGTAAAAGTTATGTTTTCATATTCTATCAAGCCAATATTCCAAAGTTATATTTCAGTAAATTCTTTATGACGCAACCCCTTTAAATGTGCAGCAATGAAAACTGACAAGTTACTTGGTTGGAATAAATTCATTTAATCTGTATGTAAACAAAGTGGTGAAATTAATTTATGGCATTTCTTGGTTTATGCATATGAAATCAGACATATCAGACTGTATCCAAGATGTATGAAAAAGTACAGGGAAAAGAAATTAAAGTCAGAGGTTTTGAACCTGTACAAATGTTCCACAAAGTCAGACCATTTGTGTTGATACTATAACACCCCCCCAAACAAAGTGCCGATGAATTGTTTACTTGGAAGTTGTTAACAACAACAAAAGTTTCTCTGTTATGGCACAGGACACATTTTCTCTAATGATCTGAGGGTCATTCATTAATGCTATCATTTGGACATTTGGATTTTGACAGACAGTTGTATCTTGAAAATTTAAAGGCGGTTTATTTCAGTCGTGATGTAGCATGGGATTAACAGATTCAATGATTCAAGTGTTAACAGTGAAAGCTGACAAAAATGAGACTGTTTAAGTCTTATTTGTGAGCTTGTCGTCAGATGCTACGTAGTGTTTACAGTCAACAGAGGAACAATCGTGTGAAAACCCCAAACAATGACAACAACTGGTCCAATGAACAATTCTAACTGTATACTCTTTAAAAGATTACATAAGGATACCCACTGTCTTTTTAAAAAATAAAAAAACTATATATTACATAATATAGCAAAACAAGTGCTGTAGCTACAACGATGACGGAATGTCAATAGAGTTTAAATAGTGGGCTGGATGTACTAATGAACTCGCAGGAGGAAATGCTACTTCTTATCATTGCACTTAACAGACAGCTGAACTAAGAGAGAAACTTCTTAAAGCCACCCCAACAGACCTTTCCATCAGTGAAACAAGGGGGGTAATATGAAAGATTAAGATACATCAATTAGTATTAGAGGAAGGCTAGTCATCCACAGGTAGTGTTGGAGTGTCTCTGAAGGACATGGCGTGGTGTTGGAACATGGTTTGGGGAAGGTTAAAGGGTAGTCAAAGTAATATGGTCAGGTAATGAGGCTGTGTGGGACAGACATACAGTTGGTCCATTGGGTTTTAGGTCATGTTTAATTTTCACAACCCATGTTTTATAGTTTTATGTCTACTGGAAATTTTATTTGGAAAGATTTTCAATGCTTCATGGCCCAGACTGAATGTCAATCCCGCACAGACCTCATTCACGTCAAATTACGTTTAAATAAGGCGTCTACCCTGACTGAGGTACACTCAGTGGGGCCAAAGATATGTGGAAGGAGGAATGAGTTTTTAGCTCAACCCCTTGGTCAAAAATATATTTAATGGTGTAATAGTAGTGCCAAATGAACATGAAATAATTAGATAAAATATAGTATGGGTTTTAGTAACAAATGGGAAGTTGGTGGTGTTACGTAGAACAACAGGAAATGTGCAAAAAAAAAAATGGATGACAAAGGAAATCTCTTCTAGAGCAGTGTTAAAATGAGCTGCTAGGTGGGGAGGTGTCTTAATATCCGGATTTTCTCAGGTATTCAACCATGTGAAACGCTTTCTTGTTGAGCAGCCCTCCATGGGTGCCTTCCTTGCCCATGACTATAACCAATGCTGGAGTACACAAGGGAAAAACAAGACCAAAAATCAACAAACTGGGGGCAAAAAAAGAAACCACTGTCCCAACTAAAAAAAGATACAATTGTTGACAAAAGTCATTACCCTTCCTTGCAATTAAGATGTCCAAAAGCTTTAAATGTGACTGTTTTAAGGGGAAATCTTCACAGCTTATTTTGGGAAAGTGGGTGGATTTTTTTCTTTTGTTTCTTCCCCCCCAATTTCACTAGTTAATTAAGAAGAATAAAACTAAAACCCTGAATCTCTCAAGTATTTTGCCATGGAATATGCCTTCTTATTCAAGCCGCCTCCATGGACCCCTTCTTTGCCCATTACAAGAACCAAGACTGAAAGAAAAAGATGGAGAAAGGAAGTTAAGAGGACAGGAAAATCCCAGCTTTGGGAAAAAGGCCATGCCAAGATCAAGACAGAATAAAAAGCCCAACCAAGATAACATCAACCCAGCCAAGATAACATGCATAAATAAGAAAGCTTGCAGGCCTCTAAAGATTTTTTAACATTACCTGAATATTAAAATATTACTTTATGTGCTAAACTGGTAACACTGAAATAACTTTCAGTAATAACATCAGCAATGCATTAGCATTATTACATTACATACTCAGTTTTGCATGGCCACAAACCATTCATGAATGTTTGTTGTATATTGCATACTGCAGGCACAAATGACAGGTGCTTCATACAACTGCAAGGCTCAAGCTAATTGTCTGCTACAGAATTTTCAGGACAGATTGTAATCACTGTGCAAATAAAAAAAAAAAAAAATCAACCAGTTACCAGGTTGCTACAATGAGGAAGAAGCAGTCACTGGATTTGTCTACGTTTCAAGGTTCAAGACTTCATGTCAAATATATTTAAAGCTTTTTTGAGGGCACTTGAGGGAAATAAGATGTCTTCAATGTAGTTGACCCTAAACACAAACACATTGGATGTTTTACATGTCATTCAGGCATCTAAGTGGGCAGTCCTTGGTCAGAATAAGCTACAACGGCCAGATACACAATATGCCAATAAGTATTAATGAAACTTATTATAGTGTTACCATTTAGTTAAGGTCTACTGGTTTCATATTAGCCAACTTTAGAGATAAAACAGTATCTGGGGGATTCAATTTTTAAATAATCAATTTTTGATTTTATATATAGAACATTGAGCATTATATAATAATAATAATATTATGTGTAAGAGATTATATTAAATTTGAAATCCTCAACCAAATGCTTCACCACATTCAAGCAGGAAAAGCAGGGTTAGTACCGCTCCTCAATACATGCCACAGATATACATGAAAGATTATTCAGAACCACTGCAGGGAAAGTTGTTTTTATTTCAGGAAACAGGAAACTCTCACACACTTTAAACAGCGACAGACCCAAGATTTGTGTGAGATTAGCAGAAACATGCATGCAAATCAGGGGAAATTTTCCTCTACAGATCCCAGAGACAACTACCTTTGAGTTAAGTCATGGCTAAAGAGCTTGTGTTTAAGGAATAGCCATTTAATTAACGAAGTACTTAAAAAAAACTGTGAATAAAAGTTCTATCACTTTGCAACATCAGGTTGAAGGAGTTACTGAGGTTTATCTTCCATTAGGTCATAAAACTATATGAATATAAACTATTAAACAGTATTTATTTCAACTCACTGAAATTCTTCATATCTGTGTCCAGAAATTAAGAAATGTAATGACATGTTTTAGGCATAGATTCCATGTACAAAAGACTACTACACTAAATATCTGAGATCAAGTTATATCTAATCTACAATATTTAAACGTTGTATTGAGGAAAGGTGTCTATATTATCTCACATGCACACCCAAACAAAACAAATCTATAGTTTTAACTTCATTATATTAAGTCAATACAAGAAAATGCAAGCGATGGACTACTACCTTTGGCTGCTTTGCCAACAGCAATGTTGTATGTGGCCTCTCCTGCTTGGCTCTTTGTCCGTATGTCCATTGTCCAATCATTGTCAATTAGGAGACTGTCTCGAATAACTGAGCATTTCTTTGAACCTAAAGTCAGGCCGTTGGTGAAGAAACTTTCTCGGTCTTTTCCTACTAGGACATCGATTTCTGTGGGCTGAGATAAGAAAACAGTTGCTGGAACTGTATTTGTACTGCAATTTCTTTCACTTAAATTTTTACTGCTTCATTAAGCCATTAAAATGAAAACTGTCAAATGCTTGTAGACAGTTCCTAGACATATTAAACAATAAACAGATACAGAAACTTTAAGATTAAAGGTAACAGAAACATAAATGCACAATTTCATAAAACTGTCATCATGTACATGCATAAAGGATGCCACAATTTGAAGATGGCTAAAAGTGAGCTTATTTATTACTTTAGTATTTGTCTATTCCCTTTTTGAGAGGCTGATTGTTGATGCTTTGTACACATGTAACCTACATATGACTCCGAGTATTAAACAACAAAAAAGTCAATATTTTTACAGTAAAACTTAGAGGACTTTATAAGGATATTTCTGGAATATGAAGAAAGCATAGCTGAGCAGGTCTGATTTGTACAAGAATCTTTACAGCAGGTTTGTTTATGCTGGTGTTTTATCAATCTGCCGAGCCATTATCCCCTGAGGCCAAACCACATAAAACTAAAAGAAGCTATTGACTTTAGCTAGAATCCACTAGATGAAGTTATTTCCAGTAAGGGTTCAATGTTTGGAGCTAGACAAGGTCTGGGTAGGCATCTAGAACTTTATTAAGGCTTAAATTTACACAGACTATTTACAATTGTTTTCACTATGCGAGTCATGTATTACATTACATGTATTGAGTCATGTATCTGCAATTGCCCAAAGACAACAGGGCTTTGTTTCTTCTACACACAATGTTACTGTTTTCTCAATGAATACTGCAAACCAACAGGAACATCCTGCTTGCATATCCATATTCAATGTTAAGAAGAATCGTTCACCCAGAACTGAAACTTCTGTCACTTGTATCAAAGAGACCTGTCTGACTTGCACAATACAAAAGAAGAAATCTTGAAGATTTTTTAAATATACAATCAAACTAAATGGGGGTAGGGCTTTTACTTCTGTTGTATTATTTGACAAAAAAATATAATAGTTTTAAAGTAACCATATGAAGACAAATTTAAGGCCTGCTATTAAGCTTGGAAACATAACGTACAGTGTGATAAATAAGCCCATTATCAGATGAATTAACACCCATTTACTGAGCGCCATCTTGGACAACGGGAATAGGGCATGTACAGAGAACATTCTGTATTCCTGAAGCGCTTAACGCACATTCCGCAGCTATATGACACGTGTGCGAAGGCATGTTAGTGCATTTACGTATCTGTCTGATGGTTTTCGAATCTGACCGGTCGATTGAACTGGCCTGTCTTTATAACCAAAAAAACATTTTATTATTTCTAAGGAGTCTCGTACAACTTTGACCGAGACGGTTTTTTAACACAGCACACCTGCATTTTACATCAACACAACGCGTTCGTGCATTAAAGTTTTTGCGCCAAATAAAGAGTTAACCTCTATAATAAAAGAGAGACTTTAAAGCCAAAACATAATTCTGCATAGAAAATCTTTAGTCAAACGTGTTTTAATTAGATACAGAGCAGTCGTGTTTGCATTCGTTGGCATTCTGTCCGATCAGGCCCTTCATTTTCTAATCATCTGACGGGCTAATCGAAACAGTCTGTGTGTCAAAATCTACTATCTTGCCTACACGGACAGCAACGGGGATGATAATCGGAAACGTTTAGCCGGGTTTAAAAATCAACAGCATTTTTGGATCGTCCCAAATTAGCGTCATATTGGCGCGTTCCGAATGAACAGAATGTTTTTCGTTTTGAAATAATTTAAAAACAGGATTTTGGCGCGTTTTAAAATCCCCCTTCTTTATAGCTTTCACAGGCGCATACCGAGACCGTGCGCATGAGGATCCAAATGCTGTCTGGGTAGGCAGGTCGCTAGGAATTGAAACACAACCGCAAATTTTGTCCAGCACTAAAGACAGCACAAAGAGAGCTCATGATCATGCTTATTTACCGTGATGTTTGTGAACGTTCCCCCCTCCTGCGCTGCCCATACGTATTTAGAGTCTGAGTTGTACCCAACAATGGCGGTGTCCTGGCAGCTGCCATCCGACATCAGGTTATCCACGTAGCTCTGCCATGACGACATGTTTGCCTTCTAATTACAAACGCACACACTAACTTTGAAAACACGGGACTAACAATCTTGTACGGTCTCGGTTTGTGGTAACCGTATATTCGGATGTCCCGCACGCCCCTTCTCTAACGTGAGTTTGAGCTGCAGAGAGTGTCGGCTGTACGGACACTCAGGGTGTAGTCCCTCAAATATTCTTCCGCGCAGGCGTGCCTAGGCTGCGGTCCTTTAAGCGGATGAGTACATTCCGACTGGACATATTAAAGTTTGGGTGGTTCGGCACTGTGTATAATAAAGTTAGCAGTGGCTTGTAATATTTACTCCTATAAACAATATAGTACAACATGATTTTCTTTTTTTTTATAGTTTTTCTTTTCAAATAAAAATAGCCAAACTTCCCGCCTCCAATAAATTTAACACTTTTATAGACAAAAAACACCCCAAGTCTATTATCCAGATCGGTGTTCGTCACAATTTCCTGTAGCTCCATCCATGTTACTCTGGATGCCGTCAAGCTGTATTTGCTCCTTAGTTCTCATTTATGTATTCAGAATTAGGCTGTAAAGTTGCCAGATATCATGGAATCAGTGATAATTTTATTTATTTTGGGTTAAGAAATATATGTGTTGAGCTGCAACATAATCACTTTGATAACCTTACCCGAATTTTTATGAATTGTTGCTGTCGCAGTATGTAGCATAACCTCTTGGGACCTCTTGTGGATAAATGTTGTAATTACCTAGTTTAAAGACAATCTAGCAATGCATGTTTAGCAACAAAAAAGCCACCCAAAAGAATATTTCCTGTTTGTTTAAGATGTTAATATCCATTTTATATTGTTAATATCCATTTTAGAATCAGAAATCTTTATTGACAAGTGTGCACACAAGGAATTTTCTTTGGTAATGTAAACTTCCAGTACACACATACAAGATCAAAGCACATAATTATAAAATGAAAGAGTAAAATATAAACATTTAAAAACTGTAAAATAGAATTTATTGTATATTCATGTTTTTGCTAGTGCATAGATCAGACACATAGAAAACATAGTGCATAATGTTTGAGAACTACAAGAGACAAACGCTTATTTCCCAGTGGCTCTGAAAACATATGTTAATTTTTTTAAAGCAGCTGAAATTTTACAGGTATGTGTTTTTCATATTAATGTGGCCTCTTCAGAAGAAATACAACTTTTTTACTATTATTGTCTAATAATTTTTCAAATCTTATATTTCAAATGTTTGCATATAAATCAGTCAAACATTAAAAACCTTAACTAACTTAATTCATTATACTATGTAACACTGTATGAAATAATGTTAATTTATGTTAATGCACTAAGAAACATTTCCATCTGATTTTAAATATGTGTGACATGTTTGCTTTTAGTACTTTTTTTCCCCCTGTGACCTGTTTCATTTCTAATCCTGGTTGATTTATATTGTGCTGTTTTGAATGATTTTTGCAATGCAAACTAAATAACTTCAGACATTTAAAAATACAATGAAATAATTTTATTAATAAATAATATTTGTAATATTTGTAATAATATTATTATAATTCATGTGTATAGTTAACATGTTTTGAGAGTGTGAAAAATTAAAGTGAATAATTGTTTATCTTTAATAAATAAAATAAACATCTTACCACTGGTTGCAAGAAGATTTACACAATCTTCATCATGCACTACATTAGGGTAAGGAGTGCCAAAATAAATAAAAGACCCTTCAGAAGAATCACATATTGCATCAGCTGAGGATTACAAAATTGCAGTTAATGTCAAGAACTTTAAGAATGAATTGGTTGGTCTCCTTGACTTCAGTATGGATGGTGTCCTTTCATAAATTTTATTTCTCAAATATGTCTCCAGGTATCCTCAAGGACGTCCTCCTCGTTTGTCAACTTAGATCTTCAATTGATCATATCTAAAAATAGGGACTATATATAACTGCTGACTGATGTTAAAAAAATAAATATGCTATTTGCTTTTTCAAGGGCTTAGTAAGAAAAAAATATTATTTTCGTTCTAGTAAAATGTTAAAAATTTAATTTTGAAAAACTTTACTTAGGCTTAACAGCCATGCTTTGCCCCTTATTACACATTGGCTAAAAACACTTTTTTAAAACATCTAAGCCAAACATCCTCACACTGAAACCATAACACAATTGATCTGCATAAATTACATAGCACATTTTCTTAAGGGTTTCTTAAACATTAGTTAAGCCAAACAAAAAAACTCTTTGAAAAATTCACTTTTTGAAAAGTGAATACCAACTGAGTTTGTTAGTTTCTAACATTTTCAGAAACTAACAAACAGTCCAGTTTCAACTAGCCTTTACTTTGCAAAGTTTAGCTACTCTGAGCCAGATAAAACCTGACTATTCTCAGAGCAGTCAGCAAGTATAGATGTTAAATTTAGAGACATTCCCTCCTTACTTTTTTATATCTAGGAATGGTTCGGTATGAGCCAGACTAAACCACAGTGTGTGTCTATTACAGTGTCCAGCCCATGAAATCAAAGGATGTCTGTAAGTGTGGGCATGACAAATATCACCTGTCTTAGGGCTTGTGATTCACAGCCCTTAAGAAGATGAAGATTGATTTTAGAACATACACATAAATGAAGCCAGCTAAAACAACAGCCGTGTTCTCACTCACCCCAGGACTGGGGCAAATACAACAAACACTTTCATGTGTTGTGTAACTTCTGAGTTGAATTCTGGAACAACTTTGTTGTTATTTAAAAAATGTCAGATTTATATATCTTAAGAAATCATTTAATGTATTCACTTTTGCTATATCAACAATTTGTTTAAAAAGCAACAGTTTTTTTTAAAAAAAAGACAAGTTTGTGTGTATAAACCCTGCTGAGTGTTTTTTTTTTCAGTATGTAGCACATTTCACTGATGTTTGGATTGGGCAGCAGAGAGGATGGGCAAACGTAAAAGCAAAACAAACACCGCCTCCCTTACTTATTGAAATAGATTCATGCCTAAAATAATGACCTAAACTAATAAACAAAGTCCAGCAAAGATGTTTCTGTCTAAACTAGCTGCATTCCTTCGCACCCCCTGCATGAGCTTTTCCTAAAGGGCTAAACAAAGAAGAATTTGTGTTTTTAACATGACTTGTATAAGAAACACTTGATGAAGTGCCAAGCAAAAATGACCAAATATGTACACATTAAAACTGACCTCTGGTAAACTTTATATTTTACCAAACAACCCAATAACCCTACCACCAGCTAACAATGTTAGGTTGTAAAAACATTTCCCTAATGTTTCCATTAAGTAACGAAAACATTAAAAGTGTTATTTTGAAACTTCTAGGAATGTTAAAGTATTAATGTATTAATGTTATTGCTTGTTTATTCCCCCCCTCTCTTTCTCTCTCTCTCTCTCTCTCTCTCTCTCTCTCTCTCTCTATATATATATATATATATATATATATATATATATATATATAAAACTGGGCTGTCAGTATTGAACTTTGCTGTTCATCCTGTGCTGTGCTACAGGCATGAGCGATGCCTTATGGCCTCATCCAACCTGTCATTAAGCAACAATCCTGATCCCATTGGCAGCACAAGCGGCATTTTTACACTTTATTGTAAAAATGCAGTATGAAATACAAATAAATTTTGACCTTTATTCAGTTTATAATAGTACAAAGATCTTTAAAAGGACTTTAAAAGCTAATGTAATAAAAAAAGGCCAGTATTCTTTCCATGCTTATCTCTGAATTTATGTTTAATGATTATTTATGTTTTACTTTTTAAATTTGCATACAATTGTTCCAGAAATCCCATTGGTTATGAATACAGCCATCTGTCATTGTGAAAAAGAGAAAAACTGAAATATGAATTAAATGAGGTTAATGTAATATAATTTATTGATTTAATTTGAATACAACTATATTAAATGACTCGAACAAGACACGTGAATTGTAAAACTAGACTTCCTATACTGTTATTAAAATCGTTAACCTCATTAGGGATCCAAAAAGATGAACAAAAAGAATAATAAAGAGTTTGGGATTTGTGAATCGTTAAAACTTGTCAAAGGAATCCAAAGACTGTATAATTATGTTTTATACAGCTTTTATTTGCTTCCCGCTGGTTTTATATGCAAGCGATCAGCGATTAAGTAAAGATAAGAACAATGCGTAAAGATCGCTATTCATGACTGATTTCCGTGCGTCCGTGCGTAATCCTCCCATAGGGCAGCGCGTGTGGTACGTAGCCATCTTGTGTACAGCCGCCGTTAGCTTGAGAATTATACCAATAGCAGACAGAGCAGCAGGCACAAAGTATACCTTGAACAGATCTTAAAGTGAGAAACAAATGGTGAACATGTATCATTATGACTCAGGATGTCTCTCCGTTATGTTTCAAGGAATAGTTGTGCTTGTGAAGACACGGGAGTGTTAAAACTGAAGGCGCCTCAGACTCGAGTGACTCAAGGGGCTGGAGTTTCATTCGCGAAAGCGGCCTGAGGGAAACTCGCGTCGGAACATGGCCTTCATTTAGGCCACGGCAAATAAAGAAAGAGGAACGGGAAGGCTAAACACGGCTGGAGAAGAAGCTGTCATCGCGTTTGGAGTTTCGGGTTTAAGGATTAAAAGGACCAAAAATGCAGCGATGACGCGCGTGGTGACAGAGCTCTGAGGGAGTCTTAAGTTAGCGCGACGCTAACTAAAATTATATGATATACCGTCATATGAATTGCGTTACAACAGTTGAATTAAATTCAGACGCTTCCGCCTAACACGTCAAAGTCGGGATTTCACAGTTAAAACCGGCCAAAATGTCTAAAATGCCCTCAAAAAAGAAGAGCTGTTTTCAGATCACAAGCGTAACGCAGGCGCAGGTGGCGGCCAACAGCATCACAGACGATACCGAGAGCTTGGATGACCCGGAGTCCAGAACCGAGGACATGTCCTCATCTGAGATGTACGACATATCCAAAGGGGGGGATTTTGAGCCAGAGGCGTGCGATGTCAGTTTATCGGACGAACCGCTAAATAACGAATCGGAAACATCTGGCATGAGCACTTCAGTCATTCAAGATGATCTCACAGCAGCAGCACCTGGTTCTCGTAACACGAGTGCCGTTCATATAAACCCAAATGTTCGTGGTTCTGTCGGTCAAATGACAACAGCTTCTGGATCTTCTCAGCACTCATCTTCAGTTACAGGTAGTGCACCTTCGTGCATGTCACAGACATCTACATCAGTTAGCAGCTCTGCTACGGTAGGTGGTTGCAGTTCCCGTTTCAGGGTCATCAAACTAGACCATAGTACAGGTGAACCCTTCAAGAGAGGTAGGTGGACTTGCACTGACTTTTATGAAAAGGATATGGATGTTTCTTCATCTGGACGGACTGTGGATAATGTTAAACATGTTGGAACTTTGGACCATAATTCGGACAAGGATGGATTAGGAATCGCAGGGGGTTCGGTGGCTACCACTATTGTGCATTCCACACTTGCTGTAGAACCACATACTGATAGTGGTTATGTTTCTGCACCATCTAATCCACCTGTGGAGCATCACCAGCAAAGTTACAGCATTTCACAGCAAGGATTAGGGATCATAACCCATACTTTTTTCACAATGGGGACCGGTGGTGCACATGTTCAACCTGTCAAATCTCCTAGCATGCCTTCTACGACTCAGCCACAGCCAATGTACCAATGTAAACAGTCTCAAAATCCTGGTCAGATCCTTCCTACTGTCATTCCATCAAATCAAGCAGAATTCAGATCACAGCATCAGCATCCCTTGGAAATTCCTGGCTCCTCATTGATTTCTCCTCCGCTTGGAGCCCCTTTGAACCAGGGCCCATCACCTGTCATGACCCCTGCAGCCGGCAGCTCTCATGTACTTGGAGTAGTATCTCAGTCTGTGGATGTGCTAGGTCATGGCAGAGGACCACTTCCTGTCAGCCAGTCAGACCATGTTCAGGGGCTTTTACCGCAGTCAGGCATCGGCTCAGCTCTAGGCACTGTGTCAGCCACAGCTGTTGCTCCACAGGCAGTGCCACTTATTCAGCCAGCAATTACACTGTCTGTCACCCCCCATACCATGGCCCTTAGTGTACAAAATGTGCCTGTTATGTCCAGTGCCTCTAATACCCCTCACAACATGCCAAACCAGACTCCTGTCCCTGTTGTACAGCCCCAGCAGAACCAGCCTCAGGGAGTCCCAAGTGGGTCAGCGGTAGGACTGGGCACACAGACAACCCCCTTCAACTTTAGTCAGCTTCCCACCAGTATCACTCAAGCTGAGGAAAACCGGAGGAAGTCTGATGCGCTACCTCAGAGCTCTGTCGGCGTAGGAAAAGATACCACAAAGCCCCTGAATGCTGATGGCTTGCAGCTTTCCACTCCTGCTGTCAACAGTCTGTTTGGAATATCTATTCCCATAGATGGGGATGAAGACAGGTAAATATTCAACCTTTACAATCTTGACCAGGCCATAAAATTAAATGTTCAGGTGTAACATTGGTGTAGGACAATAGATGCAGGTGTAGTTAATAGTTTTTACTTTTGCAGGCAAAGAAACACTTTACAACAGTTTTAAAATAGTATTTTTTGTTTAATATTCACAGCTGAAAAACTTCAGTGCATGTTACCTTTGCAAATATATCCTGTTGCAAATATGTTTGCCCTGGGGTACTGCAGTGTTTGGATTAGAATGTTTTTGAATTGTTTTTTCAATTGCTTTATTAAATGAAGTAGAGTCCTCCGTGGTTCTAAAAGTTTTGAACAGATTGTGCTATTTTCTTGTCAGACGTTTTGAACTCCACAACAATAAGTGGACATATCCAAAGTAAATGTGACAAACCACAACTGTGGTTACTCTGCTAGGACACCTGACACCTATGAAGAGGGAAACTGACTTCATACATTGTCAGTCTGTCTGTTTGTCGGTCTGTCTACTTACATACCTATTTTAAGAACTGTTTGATTTGTAGTGCATAGGAAGTGGTTAGGTTTGACATTTATATAGGCCTAATAACTGACTCCAGTGAAAATGAGTTGAAATCTGGTTCACATTTGCTCAATACATGGTTCAGTTCTTACAGATTTGTTTTGATGCCACATTTCCCTGTTACACATGCTGCCTTTCTAGACTGTTAGCATTGTGTTTTCTATCTTGTGATTTGAAGGAGCTATACATTTTACACAAAGACTGATTGCCTTTTAAACATTAGTAACATCTGCATGAGGGTGTGCTGCTTTGGTAGTTCTTTTTTTTTTTTCCAAAAATCTGTACATTCTGTGCTGCATACATGCTATCAACATTCTTGACTTTACTTTCAAAAAAACTGTTTAGATAAGTGTTTTAAATTGTACAGGTTCAGTGTAGGTTATTGCTAACATTGAGAAATTACTTTGTTTTGGATTATTTTGGATTACTCTAAATTGCCTCAATTACAAAACTGCTTAATGACTTAAACTGCTTTAATGAGCATCACAGATAGAGTAACTCATGGTAAGTTACAAATGCAAGAGATAAAGAGGTGTCCTTTGTTACTTTTCTTACTTCTTACTGTCTTGTATAATATATTCACAACAGCAGAATGTTTAAGTCCTTTGGAGTGTGTGTACATTCACATGCAGTTTGTTTATAAATGAGAGCTCAATTCTCTTATATTTTAATGCTTCACACCTTCATTTTGAGTGAGTTCAGTAAACCCTTGCTATGTAATCAGAACCACTTTGGACAGCTATTTGTCTTTTATGTCATACAGTATGTTAGCCACCCTGTACTGCATGCAGACTTGTGTTATTTGTGTGGTGTTTTATTTTCATGTGTGGTTGCGGTAATTCTCAGAGATGGAAATATGAGCTTTGTGTCTTTCGAAGGATTTAGATACAGTAGCTGTCTTTCACTAGTGCTGTTGGTCTGGTTGTGACCCAGTTGCTGTGCTCCTCTTTTTATAAATAAAAAAAAAAACAAGGTGATAAGTTTTGAAGTCAGATTTGAAGTATAAACCTTTGCCTCTAATGGAACTGATTATCCAGCAACTGTGTCAGTTATAAAACGTTTTTGTATTAAAGTTTACTGAAACCTAAACTTCTTTCTATAGTCACTATAGTTGCAAGTGCTATTCACTGCTGAATTTAATGTTTTCGTGAATGTTGTGACTTTGGTTATTCATTTATACAGAGAGCATGCAAGCTGCTACTGTAACCTGGTGTTTAAACAGGACAATTTGAGAGTCATATCTGTTATTAAGCATAGTGATTAGTCTCAAACACTATGTTATTACAGCCTTAAAGAAATATTGCAACATGGGTGGCAAGTCAGGTTAAAGATGGTGATAAAGGTGATAAAAGTGAGGTAAAGACAGCAAGAGGTGAGTTTTCTTTTTAAACTGGCTTTACTGTCATTAATGGCAGTTTATATGCTTTTTCTGTCTGTTTGTTTTGTAATTATAAATACACACACACACACACACTCATCATATACTCATATTTGGTCAGTGAGATTCACCAGAAACCAGACAAGGAGTCCGCCCATTTTCCAGGGATTGCTGACCTGCCTGAGCTTTGAAAGCCATAGTCCAAGAGCTGCTTAATGATTGCATTTGTCAGATGTAACCAATGTCACAAATTAAACATGGCTTTGGGCCTAAATGGCACCAAAAATAACAAAAATGTCCCAGCTATTTTTATGCAGGCAAAAAAACGTGGTGTCAATGTAGTGAATTTCTCCATTTTGTTTCACATATGGATATGGGAAATTCAAATTTAGGAATACATTGCCACTTTACATATTACATTGCCATTTTACAAATTATATTTTAAATACATTTGCCATGTACCTTTTGTGTACCGATAATAGGTTACAGCCTTTAGAGGGGCCTGTTTTGCCATTTCCATGCTTTTCTTTATTGCTTGTGTTTTTGAGTGCTGTAATTTGTTTGTAAAGGAGTTGAAGCTGACAGTCCATTGTTGCATTAAGAGAGATTAGACAAGTTGTGACTTTAAAATGCATCTTCCTCAGCACTAAATATCCAGAAATGGCCCTTGATAATGTTATTTTTTCATTCATCACTTTCGGTTCCTCCACAAGCCCTGTAAAGAAGAGGAAGTGACCTTATAACACAAATGAGATATTAACCCATTACCTCACTAGCCAAGTTTCCATCCAGTTGTTCTGTTATCAACAAGGTAAATGTGTAACAAAGGCCAGCTAGTGAGTGAAAAGTTGTGTAGTGTGTAAACCCCACTCCCCGATCTCAAGAGGTACTGTAAGCAACAGACACTAGAGGTCATGGCCTTCAACCTCCTTGTTAGAGTGCCCAACTCCCATGCTGGACTAAATGCCGATTCAAGACCCGCTCAAGCGTGTGTGATTAAGACGAGGTTACATGTGTAAAACAATTAATAAAAAATATTTAATTATTTAACAAAAATTAACAAATATTATTGCATTATTCCATTATTGCAAAATTATCACAAATAAAATTGTGTGGGAAATGACATGACAAAATTTGTCAGCTTACTGTCACTTCAGTATCACAAATAAATATAAGTGTACAAAATATGCAAAGATGATGTCAGAATTTCTGCAAAGCCGTTTACAATTTGCATTCTTGCAAACTTTACAGAAAATGCATTGTAGGACGAACTGTAAAAACAGTTACAAATAGTGTTGACATAAGGATTGAGGTATTCCTCAGAATTCCTAAATAAATAAATTTATATTAATAAATAGTAAATATATGGTATTGTAGGATACATGGCATTATTGCAAATATTTCATGAGATGTACATTAGCAATACTAACTATAAAATAAATTGTTATAGTGTAATAAACCATTGTAGCACAATCTGTTGTGCTTTGTTGTGGTTTGAAATGTATCTGGTTATCATAGTTATTGAAAAACAATATTCACACTTATTGCCCACTTTAGACACTTTCTGGATTTGTTGTCTTCAGACATTGCAGTATAAAACAGTAAAACTGAGTTGTAGAACAGTAGCCTAGACATTTTCATTTCATTTCCATTGATCTAGTGTTTTCTCAGGTCATTTTCCACATTGGCTTGTTTCTCTTTAATCCGTTGCCAGCTTTACTTCCCCAGGGCCTTTCCATCAGTTTTCAACTTTTGGTGAAATTACATTTAAAATTTTTTAAAAACACATCATTTGAGTGAATTTACCTAAGTAACACCTTAGGGTTTGTTAGTTTCCTTATCTTTCAGTACCTATCAGTATTTGTTTCTGTTTTGCATATTGGTGCACATTTGGCAAATTCTTTTAACCAATCACAGGCAATTATTGTTAGAAGACAGTGGTTTGTTGGACCTTTAACCAGCAAGCTTAAAATGAAACACACAACTCAATGCAACTGACTTTTGTCACCCTTGAAATACAAATAAACATGACACAATGTATTTCAATACATCTCAAAAATATTACTTTTTGTCATGTTAATGGGCAACATATCCTTCAAGATTATCCTGCATAACTGCATTATGATCTCATACTGCTGTGCATTGTATTTTCAAAAGAAAGTTTGTACGGGAGCTGTATTCTTCATTTTTCCAAATCTCTTAACACATCGAAAAGAGCGTTATAGTGGTGTACTTATGACATTTGGCATGCAGGGTAAACTCATCAATTTAGCTCTTACTGATTGTTTATGGTTCAAACAAATTAATTAAGTTATTGATGAGTCATCTATGTCCCTAGTTTGTCTTAAAGATGTAAAAGGAGATTTTACCTTTAATTTTGGCAATTACACCATGATTTAAACAAAATGACCAGGCCCATGCAGAAACTGCACAAAATTCTGGAGATTTCCACAGAATCTAAATGCCCATTACTTTGAAAACACACAAGTGTGTGTTAATTCAGTGTTTTGGCTTTTTTTTAAACATAACTTGAACATAACTTTATTCATTGAACATTTTTTAATAGCCATCTTGTTTTTCAGTTTAAAAGGATCCTTTCAGTTTAGATATTGTGCACATTTTGTCAGTGTTTCCAGAAAACATGGCTGTATTGAAGGCACCTGCCAGAATGGAATCTTAAATTCACCAAATAAAAAATGTATCCACATTTGGCAGGTGTTCGGACCCTGCCTTGAGGGTTGTGGATTTTGTCACTGCTTTTAGTTTTAATAACATGTTTGGTAAATTGTTGTTTGGCGTATTGGTTGTTTCAGCAATAACTTTTTCAAACATTTTAATTTTTATGTTATTATTTATATTTAAATGTTTCTGATTTTCAAGGAACCCTTCTACAGCTTTCTATCAAGCCTTCCCAAACTGCAGGTCCAAGCTCAGCAGTGATGGGTATGATCATGCTGTGAATATGTTCTTGGCAGCCATGTCTGTGCATGGAGTGAGCATGGCATTTCTGGAAGTGGCTTCCAGACTCAAGTGTCTGACATATGTAAGAAGCTTTCATGAAGTTTGTTGGCATGATTGTTGGGTGGGAATTAATAGTAATGTGTAAGTTTTTTTTTGAGAGTGTGAATAGATTTGGATCAGTTTGATATCAAGCCAAAATGCTGTAAATTTAATTTTCAAAAGAAAACTCGGCTGTAACTCAACACACATTTCCACATGGTTTGCCTAAATCTCATAGTGATTTATATATATATAGTGAGCAATGCAGTACTAAAATGCTCCTGTTCCATCATCACTGAAACTGTCAGTCATGTCTGACAATAAACAGAAGTGGTTAAAACCCTGTATCTGTGGATCCAACAGTTTAAACTACTGTTGAAGGGTATTGTGGACACATTATAAATTCTATATAACATACTGGCTGAATTTGGATTTTGCAATTCAATGCAACTGCATGCGTCATGTTTAGCGTACATGCATACCTCAATGTACCCCAACTGACTGCATGAGAGTGATGTGGAAGACAAGCATGGCTGAGGGAGGAATGCTTCTGAAGTGACGTGATTTGTACTGTATCTCAGCTCTGATTAAGCATAAACAAGCCCGCAAAGCAGTGCTTCTACAAGCAGAGCTTGTGTTAATTGAAAGTCTGTCATTTAGCTAATTTTATTAAAACTTATTTAAACCGATAATTTATTTTTCCTGTCATTTTGACAGGTAAGTATATGATTGTTACTTGTCCTTATTCTGGAAACATTTCACAGTATTTGATACTAATATATATATATATATATATATATATATATATACGAATAGACCTAAGAAATGAAGCATAAAGAAATCACGTGTAAATGTTTTAAATTTACCATTCAATTTTTTTAAATTTACCTAGACTATTTGCATTGAAATAATTTTTCCTAGTTTTTATAATTCCATATGATCAAAATGTTTCTAAGGGGCATTAATGTTCTCAAGACTTTTGTTTTGTATTGCTTGGGACTTAATGTGAAAATGTACATCACGTACTAGCTTTATGCTTAGAGGCACAAATTGACATTTGATTATGATTTAAAATTCGGTAGGCCTTTGAACAATGGGAGGCTTGTACTGACATTGAGCCAAACGGATTTAACATTTCTGTGTGACTCATCACTCTGGTGGGAAGGACGGTTTTCCTTTCAGTGTTATGGGGATAGACTATGATAGAGTACATTTCTTGTATTTGGTACATGTTCACTCCTGTTCTCAAAGAATCACAAGTTGACACTCTTCAAAGTATTTTATTTGTGTTCATAATCCTCATGTTTCAGAGATGAGTCTGTAAACAAGTCTTAATGATTGATTTCTGGTTACTCACTCACTCACTGACTCATCAGAAGCCAAGCTACATTGTGTTCTTGAACTTGACAGATATGTGACAGTCATTAGTCATTATTAGTGCAGATTAGCAAAAATGGAGGTTTATCCTATTTGACTATTTAAACCGTTATGTTCTTTTATGTCAATCCAGATGCTTCTGGGCTCTTAATCACGCATAGATCTTGCTAAAAATATAACACATGACTGGACAATTCTGAAGAAGTTATCATTGTCTTTTTTTTTGCAAAATTAGTTGTTAATGAGACACTGTTTATTAATTACAACTTAAAGCCCAAAATTTAAGTTGTACATTTGTGGTAAAACGTACTTATACGGTACTGTGCAAAAGTCTTAGGCAGGTTTCTTCAAGTGTCTTGGAGACGCTGCCACAGTTCTTCTGGATTTAGTCTGTCTCAGTTTTTTCTGTTGGTTCATAATGTAATCCCAGACAGACTCAATGATTGTGAGATCTCTCTGTGGAGCACTTTCTCTCGTCAGTCTCCTTGTGCATACAAAATTGTCACTGGATTATTACAATTAATGGCAAAAAGAATGTTTGGAAATGTAAACTTATAATTCCTGCTAACACTACAACAAAAGAAAGATATAAATAACTTGCTTAAAACCATTTTTGTGTATGAAAATACTAATGTGCCTAAGATTTTTGCATAGTACTGTAGTTTGATTAAACTACAGTATTCCCTTGTAAATAGGAAATTCGTGCCATGAAAGTATTAAAGATGCTGTCCAACACTATTGTTGTGCAGCCATTCGAAAGTTTTTTGAGGAAGCAAATTAAGTGCCAGTTGCTGGACATCTTAATGTCCAGTGTCGTTTGATGGCTAAACTGACATGATGCTTGTCCTGAATGTGCCAAATGTGATTTTGTTCTTAAACTAGTTAAACTAGTCCCTTAAGTGATCCTAAGTTTGAACTGTTACCTGCAACAAATCACTAGGTGTGCATATTATTTTCAAGAAATAAGAAAACGACACAGGAAAGATTGTGAACCTGCTTCCTTACAGAAGTAGATCAACCTGAAATAGATCTAAAATCCAGATGTTTGTATTGAAATGTATTAAAACTGTTGCAAGTTTCCCTGTGTCTTAACATGTGTGTACAAATACCCATGGAGAAACAGTCTAAAGCTATCAGGGGTCTTCAGTCTATGTTTCTGAAGGTCCACAGACCTGCAGAGTTTAACTCCAGCCTACTCCAGCACACGTGTCTGGACGTTTCTAGCAGTCCCAAAGACCTTGATTAGCTGATTCTGTTGTGCTTCATTAGGGCTGGAGCTAAACTTTGCAGGTCTGTGGACCTCGTTGCAGACTTCTGGCCTGGATCAGGGATTTTGAAACAGGTTCCAGAGCACTTCTAGTCTTACACATTTTGTATGTCTCCTTTATTTGACACCCAGTCCAGGTCTAGCTGTCTCTACGTATGAGCTGATAAGTTGAATCAGGTGTGTCAGATAAGGGAGACAAGCCAAATGTGCAGGACTGGGGTGCTCCAGGACCGGGTTTGAAAGCTCCTGGTCTAGATGATGTGTTATTGGGTTGCTGGACAGCAATGTATTGTTGTGATATGCAAAATGTTTTAATTTTAGGTCAGTTTAGAAACTGAATCAATAGTGAAAGTTAAAAGCACATCACTTCCTAAAATGCATGATAATATTATTTTATATTATTTATAAATCTATTATTTAGGTATTGTTTATGTCTTTAGTACAAACTGAGCATAACAAATTACCTACTGTAGTTATAATAATAATAATAGTAAATAATAGTGAGTTAAATTAATGTGCACTGTTACAGGTTTATAACAGATTTTTAAACTAGGCTAGAGCATACGCACGGCCAAACAGCAGGAGGCGCCTGTTGGAGTGTGTGTGGCTGAAGGTAACACACGGGTTGCTCCACATCAACCACAGCTGTCCACATGACACAGGACAGCAGTTGGAGGTCATTGATTCTAGGCCATCTGATCTCTGGCCAGCTGTGTGTTGACCAGAAATGTTATATATTATAACAGCTCGGAGAATGACTTAAAATGAATTATCAACATCTCTCAAAACTCTGCACCTGTTTACAAGGAAAGAATCACTCATGACTCATGATTTGGATCTGAAACATGGCCATAAACTTATTTCTTAGAGGGCATCTGAAGGAAAGATCCTCAAAAGAAAATCTTTAATTGGGCTCACTCCAATATTTTTTTCCTTGATTTGATGGATTGCCTTATTTACTCAAGCATTTCTTATACCTTTTACTTGTAAGGTGTTTATAATAAGATAAGTCTTAAGATATGAGTCAATTTAATTGGAATTCCATTGGAAATGGCATTGACTCTCTTGCAAGTTTATTTTGTATGTCTTCCTTTCTGTGTATTGCCATATAATGTCATTACAGGCATTTTTCCACTGTGTAGGCAGCAGGAAAAAGCTTTCACTGGAAGGGTCTGAGTGGAATGCAGTTAGGTTTTTTTATTATTCAAGACACAACATGTTTTTGACGTCATGCACCATATTGGGTAAAACTTGTTGCTAAGAATAGGGTTATAAGACACTGATCAGTCAGCTAATATTGATGCAAATATTGCAAGAACTGCATATGTCCACGACTCAACTTTTCTGCTGTTTCCTCACTGTAATTTGTTGCTGCAGTTGGCTGGAGGTGATGTGAACCTGTTCATCCATGTTATATCCCTTTAGCAATTTACTAACTCCTGCACTGTTTTGAGTTCAGCAACACATTCAAGAAGAGGCTTTTTTGACAGTGTTTCTTCATACTGCTTTTGTTATCATTCAGTTTTTACCAGCACAATATAAACCTTTATGATATGCCTGAATGCGTACTTAACAGCGTATTCTAACAGCGATTTCTAAAGTTTGCTAGTATATAGTGCAACATATACAGACCATTAGAAATCGAGCAGTGATTTGATACAGCTTTTTCAATTAAGATGTATTTTAATTTAAAGGGCTGCATCTGCTGAGTCTGACATCTCTGAATTAGTCATAAATGTGTAGAAGTGTAATGTCCTTGATTTTGATTTTTAATGCCAGTATATTCATAAATGAAGATTTACACATGAATAGATCTTAGCTATTCATAGAATAGAGTAGAGCTTGAGTTATGTAGTCTGTTCACCTTAACAGCACGTGAAGTGTTTAGTTTTAGATCATTGTGTACATTGCCTGAAGGTACAGCCTGACCTTAATTGAGCAGATTGTGAAATTTAGTTAAAGACACTTGATGCGGCATGTACATGTACATAGTTTGCATGTACATGTTTGCGACGTGACATTACATGTAAGAAACTCATACATACAAGAAAATGTACCAAAATGATATTGAAAACTGGTGACTGTGTTCTGGTCAGCCTCCTTGAGTTCACTACTCAACCTTTATAGCACTCATGCAAATCATTACATGACCAGACTAAATAGTCACTGCATTTTAATTGAACTTTTAATATGGCCTTAATGCCATATTTGTGTCATTTTTGTGTCTGTGCATTACTTCAGAAATCTCTAAACGGTTTGCAAGCGCTTCAGGGTGAGAAATGCTGTTTGTTTAATTTTTCTAAATGAAATGCATTTTAGGTGTATTTTAACCATCTGAATAAATAGCAATACAAAAATAACTATTTAAAATACTGCTTGCTTGGTCAGTGTGTTTACACAGGTGTGTAAGTGTGTAAACGTTTTTTGGAAAGTTTTATAAGATAAGTACAAAAGTAGATAGTCAAATAGCATGTGTATTTTCTAAGTATTTTTAACATGTTTTTTCGATTCTTTTTGAACGTAAAACAAGAATAGCTCATTTAAATGCATTATGCACGTTGTATAATGCAATTTTCAATGTGTGTTTAAGAATGATCACACGTCCATCTGTTTTGCATGATAAATGGTACATGAGAGCACACATCAGCAGATAGAGATATCACTTAATGTATTGTTCTCAGCAGCGCTGATACTCGTGTAAAGCGTGCAAATGTGCGGCACCGCCCCCTCAGTTGCGTCACGCGTTTATCACGCCTCTGTGCTGATTCCTTAAATCCAGAAGAGCAAAACTCGAACCCACTAACACGTTTCTGAATCTGAGACTGAACGATTACCAACATGCGCTGCAAAATGAGTTACTGCCTACCGTATTCTCCTGAATCCTCTCCTACGTATTCTGGGAGATTACTGGCATACAAAAGATGCAGGTACGTTTTTTTGGTAACAAAACAAAGTTTACGTTTTGCTTCGACTTTTTGACAAGACTAGTTATGAGAGTTTGCTTACTGGCCTGAAGCCTTAATGCGATTTGGTGGCTTTCCCAAGAAGTTTCAGAGTTTATTTGATCTGAGCAGTGCTATAGCTTCGTTATAACAATGTGTATTTATGCGAGATGATGTTTGTTATTGTTATTACTCCTTTATAAGTTTAAGATTTGTGAATGTTAGCTTTGTATGCGAAATGGGGTTTTAGACATGCAGTGTGTCACGTACGAACCGTCTCGACAGTAAAGTAAACTGAATATGAATATCGTACGAAGTTAAAGCATGGTCAAATATAAGTACTGTACTAGACATAGGTAATAACTTTGTTGTTAGAAGCTTTAACGATGTTATATAAGAGGTGGTCAGTAAGTTGGAAGAATAATAAAACTGTTTCTTAACTTGAAGCTGCAAAGTTTACGTCCCATTGATGCGTGTGTACATAAACCAACAATTAGAAAACGACATCGACACAGCGCATACCGTGCAGTTGACATTGCTGGACAAAGAGTAATGTCTTACATCTTTCTAGACTTCTTTTGTTGTTAATCATTTAGTTTGGCATTTAAGCATTAACATAAACGTAACGTGATTCATGTTAGTTATGGTTCAATCATTCCGCAATTCACTAGATGCAGATAAACGCAGCTCATCGGGAGTTATGGATATTTTGCTTTGTTTAGAACAGACTATTGGTAAGAAGTAAATGTAAGGTAAATAATAAATAATTCAGTTACATAGTTTACCCCATAAGCAAGTTAGAAAAGTAACAAGAAACATGATATATTTGCAGTCTTTTAATAATTACTTGATATTATTCTTCTGTTTCATATTTGTAGACAAATATGAAATATAAGAATACATATGATTTTTTTGTTTTCAAATATATATGAAATGCATTTCGTAATTGTATGTGCATGTCTAATAAGCATCTTTAATTGTAACATTGATTGGAACGCATGTATGATTTTATAGGCTGATTTTATGTGCTGAGCACAGTAAGGAATTGTCATGTAATTTTGCCGTTCTAAATTACTTCTGGGTAAAAGTTGGCAGTTTGTGAATGTGATTCATCTGAAATTATATAATATGCATGATAGGACTGGAAGAGGATATCGATACAAACTATTTTATTAAATAGCATCTTTGTTTTTTTCCACAGTGCCTCTGGCGCCAGTGTTGTGGCCATTGATAACAAAATAGAGCAAGCTATGGTGAGTATTTTTTTTATTATTCAAATCTTTCTTTAAATTGATCTTCAGGAATATTAAGCCTTTAATTAATAATTCATGAATAATTACAATTATTATATTAATTATTTTTCCACTCGTCTCTTCAGGATCTTGTGAAGAGCCATTTAATGTATGCTGTGCGCGAGGAGGTGGAGGTCTTGAAAGAGCAGATCAAGGAGCTGTATGAAAGGAACTCTGTTCTGGAAAGAGAAAATGCAGTATTAAAATCTTTGGCCAACTCTGAACAGTTAAACCAGCTTTCCGCTCAGCTTGGTAACCCCGGAAGCACTTCTCAACAGACAGCAGTAAATGCAATCCTACAGGAGGGAAGCAAACTTGTGGCCTTGCCCCCACAACCCAACGTATCCACAGCGTGAAAACCTTATCAGCATAGACTTGCATAGAAAAATGCAAAAATTTTGCAGATCTGCAAAAGGGAATTTGTGTTTCCACCAGCTTGTGGAGAGCCACGCTTCGATTTTACTTGCTGCTTGGCTTTCCCAGTATTAGACAATCATTTTGGGAGAAGCTTTGGCTTGAAGATGGTCATGGCAGGTTGCATCGGGCATAGGCTGCTGGGATGTGTAAGAGAGTGATAAAAGGTTCGGTAGAAGGAATTTGAGAGTTGTTTAGCTGGAATCCTCTGGTGTGTCCATTGCTAGAATTCCCTAGAAGTCTTGCAGGTGAAGACAAACTAACTATCAGCAAAAAGCTGGGAGATTTATATTTTTCCAGAGCTAATGCTCTACAGCATGACATAAATCCCTTTTTGTCTGTTTAGTTTTACAGTTTGCATATATTTATTAGAGGGCTGCTATTTTCATAATGTAAATGAACAATGTAACAGAGGTCTATTATATAAAAAAAGCTTACCATTGGTTTCTACAATGTAAGATAGATGTTTAGGCAACAACAACTTCATTGTTAATTTGCATCAAGTTTTAGACAATAATATCCCCATGGCACAGTTTCAGCTTTAAAGGTTAATTAATCTTTGTCATTGCTCATATACAGTCCTTGTATATTTAGATTGATTGGGGTTGAATGTACATGTGTATAGATTGTAAAGTGTTATAAGTTGTACAGGTGAGCACCAAATATTAAGTATTCTCTTTGATTTTAGGTTTAATTGCCATACTTCCCCAATAGTCTTCACTTATAATTTTAGGTAAAATACCTTTTTTAAATGGGATAAGGGAAAAAGCTGTGAATTTGTCCATACAAATATATTTTGTAACCAAAGAAGGAAAGCTGTGTAGATTTGTTTTGTAATGCACACTTTCTTAGAGTCACTTTTTTTTTTTTAACTTTGCCATGTCAAAGAATAATTGTTGCTGGTTAGCATGTTTTGCATGATCTGTCAGACTGTTTTCTTACCTCATGTTTTTTATTCAACATAGTAATTTAAAGAAGTCTGTGAATGAGATTGTTTGACTGTGGATGGTAAAGGGTAATTTCGGGCCCCAGTAACACAACCCTTACATTGGGGAAAAGAAATGAGCCGTCTTTTTAGTTGCATGGTGTTTTAAAACATCATATACATACAAATGTTTATTACATTGCAGAAAATGTGTTCTATTTCCAGGAGTAGTTTACACTGATTATTAAACTTACAAAAAAGAATAAAACAGTCATCACAACAAGTAAAATCAGTCTGCAAAGGTTTGCAGTTCACAGATAATGAATTGCATTTAAGGTTGGGGCATGTCCTGTTTAATGTTTTTTGTGCCTCTTGTATCATGAATTTTACATCAGTCTGGTACATTTTTGCCCAGCAGAGCCAAACAGAAATTGTACAATCACTGCACATCAGTCCACATCACCTGGTGAATTTATGGTTTGCTTTTCGTATTTGTTGAAGGAAATGTAGTATTCAAGCAAAATGTATTGTGCTTGATCACTGAGCCTTTGAGAATATCTTAATACCCTTGTAATGTGCCGTTTTGAAAAGTTTAGTTTTCTGTCAAAATAAATTACTGTTCTGAAAACTGGATCGTTTTAAATGTTTTCTAATATTCTTGTGGATTGCAGATAATATACAGTATGAACAATCCAAAAGAAAATGAAACAAGTGCATGTTAGTGTTATTTAACAATGACCATATTAATTGACAAGAGTTTAAATCTTTTTAATCTTTATAATCTTGGTTTAAAGTAATCAAAACAGAACATATCATTAACTTAAACATGTACTTGTGGTTCATCTAAATGAACTAGTTTTATTCACAAATATTATTAAATGTTAATTATGTTTAAGTCAACCTGTCCATGAATATACAAAAATAACAAAACATAAGAACAAGACATAGATTAAATAAAATACAAACAGTAATAAATGCAATGTGGCGTTCAGGTGGCACAGCCCAAAGCTCCTCAACATCATTACTTTAACAAATAAGATCTGCATAGAAAGTATCTGAAGCAACATCTGAATTATGCAGACATAGTTAAACAGTTTTAATGGTGTAATCCCCAAAATAAACTGTTAATATTAAACTGTTTGGGTTCAATCACCATAGGTAGTTTGAGGTGGAACAAAAGTAAAGAAAGAATAGCTTGACTGTGAGGGGTTGAATGTATTATCATTTGAGGCTATAGCATCTGCAGTGTACAGGTACCCTGAAAAATCAATTTAAATAATTATCTTGGAAGCTACTGAAGCCAAATATAACAATAAATCACAAAAGACAATTATTCAAAATATATTCCTCAATCATCTACTACAAAATGGAAATGATGAATAACCATGAATAATGGTTTGGGAATTGCATTAATTGTCTCCATGACCCAAATACACAACACATCTGTGGGTGGATGTCACACATGAAAGAATATTCCTGATGTAAAAATAGCTACAAGGAAAGATGAGAAGAACCTTTCTACCAAGTTGTCAGACAACTAGAAACATTTTAAGTATATTTTATCTGACAATAGACATGCTAGTAAATGTAAGTATCCATGTAAGTATCCTACTAATTGATAAAATGTATAAACGTTTGCACATGACACTTTGTCTCTTTTCGTTAAAGGTTATATCATATGACTACATATTTGATGTCATCACTGATATGCAATGCAAATAACCGGTCGTCCTGATATAGGTACACATTTGTCCCAATCGGCTGTAAGGTTTATTTCAATCACAATTTATGTAATCTGCATTTATGCCCATTGTTGTATTCTCATGAATAACCAGCTTAAAGTTCACTTAATACTTCTCATGAGCATATATATAAAAAAACCTGACAGCAATACACATCCCAGGCATTACATAACTTGGCTATTTACTTAAAAAAAATTAGACTATCCTCCCTTTGGCTCTAACCGTCAATGCAAAGAAAGAGCTCTTGAAAATAACCTCATTTCCACGGGCCTGTAGCAACTTAACATGACATGCCTGCTGCGTGACTCACTGAGTATCTTGTGAAGTTACTGATAAAAGTTAACCCTTTGGGAGAAAGTCGACGTGTTGAGCAGCGCCATCATGTGGCCAGGGCATGTAACGGTTTTTAGAAATGCACAAGAGTACAGAATGAACTGTTGCATTAATATATTAAAGAAACCTTTACGACCAAGTAACATTTAGTTCTTATATTAAATGTTGCAACAATCATTAACCACTACATTTATAGAGTACGAGTATGACAAATTATATTCATTTCTATGTATGTACACATTTTATATTTAAAAAATTACATACACAGCAAATGATTGTGTATTAAAGAAGCACACAACAGATGCACACTGTGCTGAGCACTAAACCAGTGATAACTGATTATAGTCACACTGTTTGAGGATATAAAAATACAAATTACTATTCATACAACAATGGCTTCAAAAAACCTCATGACTTTATTAGTTCAATTTTGAAGAGCTCTTACACATTTCCCCCCAAAACAATGACAGTTTACAATTAAGCATTACTGTCAATCTACAAAGAGATGTAAAAAACTATAAAAAGATATAAATACGATCAAGTCTTTAGCAACAGCACTACAGCTTTAACTCATTAATTTAATTAATCACCAGTATATACGTGTTTTAACCGAATGTGACATTTTGTATTTAAAACGTAGTCTACAGGTCATATGGACTACTTCTATGGCGTTCTTCTGTCATTTTTGATTGTGACAGATGTTTTAAAAATGTTCTTTTGGTGGAAAAACAGCAAGGGTTTGACTGACTTTAAACTTTATTCCTTTATCGTTTGAAATAAGTATTTTTCCATGCAGTACGTATGTACTTTGTGCTTTGTAAGACTGGATGTTAATTGAGTTTACAATGACAGCATTAGTCAGATTCTGTAATTATTCATCTATATATATATATATATATATATATATATATATATATATATATATATATATATATATATATATATATATATATATATATATATATATATTCTGTTTAATAAGTTACTAAAACCTTTACTTTGTACAAAAACTGCATCCGCTTCGGTCGGAATGCACATCCTTTATGAGCGATTTATCGCTGACTTCACACTTCTTCGTCTTGTTATGGTGCGGGACGCTCAGTGGAAACACCTACTTTCTCTCTTCACATCTGATCTAAGATCAGAATCAGACTGAAGTAATAACAGCTGACTTGGCTGGAGATGGAAATATCGACGGAGTGTGAAGATGGAGAGCGTAGGTAAGTAAATACGATGAACATGTAAAGCAGTGCTAGAGTTTGACAGCTAGATCCAGAGGAGCGTGTCTTTAGATTATACAGCTTAACGTATACAATTTAGCACCTCATTCTCTTTGATACACTTGCTTTAGTACATTTAAACAATCTCTTTAATAACCTTCTTGTTTGCTCAGACAATTATTGATTTAGACGTTTTCATATCAAGCTAACCGGCTAGTGGATTTACATATCGTACTATTAGCAAGGATAAGCATATGAATACTAGTTACGTTACTGGGCGGCCGCCCAGAAGACCTGATTGGCCGAAAGATGAACGATTGTTAGTAGGCGGTATTACACTGGAAAATGAACCAATAGGAGGCCGGATCATCACGGAAAGGTTGCAAGCAACGTCCCATGACGTAATGAATATGCATGAACGCTCTCTGGCCGTAGTAGGATTTGTATTTTCGCAGCATCGTATGTTTTAGCAGGGTTCATCCAGTAAATCCATTGACAAACAGCAAGCGACTAATGCTGTCTCGTGATGCAAACACATGGAGCTGGTAAATACCAGACATCATCGCTAATTCTCATATTGAGCTGCTGCTCTGAAAGTGGTCACAGTTAAATAAATAAATGTTATATGAATATGCTAATCATTGAGTACCGTGAGGAATACAAAGTATATGGATATGCTAATGATGGAGTATTTCATAAACACATAGTATATGAAAATGCTAATTATTGAGTACCTTGATCAATGTATGTTATTTGAATATGGTAATAATTTTGTACCTTGATAAACTACCATGACATAATCAGTGTCCCATGGTTTTGTCCCTTATTTTTTGAGTCCTAATAACACAATATGTTTCACTTCTGATATTCATCTTACAACACAAGTTGTTGTTATTCTGAAATCATTACAAGCCTGATTTGTTCCTCTGCCATGTGTTCTTTTAGATGGGAACACTGGAAGCTTCTGTCTAATCTAAAGACGACTGTTGAAGGTTTACTGTCGACCAACAATCCTAATGTGTGGTCTCGCTATGGGGGTCTTCAGCGCCTGCACAAGGACATGAATAATATCCTGGGTCATGGGCTAAAACACGAACAGGTACTCTTCATGTGTAGACGATTAAAACAAGAGTCTTGGGTTCTTTCACAGATGGGGAAAGACATTTTTTTTGTTTTAAACAAGTGAGGTGTATTGCTGTAACCCCAGTAAACCATCCAGGAATATCATCATAACAACAGTATGATTTACCAGGAACAGTCAGACACAAATAATCGGTGTGACTACAAGCAAGTTTAATTTCTTTATTGTTTTGTTTCTGTGTCTCAGGAGATCAGAAATTACTTGTGAAGTATCCAACAAGGAAGATTGTGAGATTAGTTTACAGTACCAGGCAAAAGTACAGACAAATGCATTCTCTTTTATTGCTATTTTCTACATTTTAGAATATTAGTAAATTATGAAAACTATGAAATGACACAAGTTCAAGTTTAAAAAATGTGTAAGGACCAAAAAAAAATTAAAAGAAATATTTAAAAGTAGCTACCATTTGTTGATGCTCCTAATATGTTGGACTCTCCAGCCTGAATTATTGGCACTGTGGTCCAGAATCTGACTTCTTCCTTTATTCTGCAGGTTTACTATAAACAAAAAGACTACTGGCGTTTCGTGTGGTGTGTGCGGTATCTCTGTCCACATCTAGCTCGTCATGTAGAACAGGTATTTGTAATTCGTGTACGAATTTACTACTTATTTTGTTTTGTCGTGTTAAATAAAAATGGATTCGCCTTGTTTTGCAGTTCAGTCAGCTGGAGCCCGTGTTGAGCAGTGGTATGCAGTGCTTTGGTGAGAGTTATAAAGCCGAGCGTTGGCTATTACACAGTCTCCAAGGTCACATCTTATCTGCCCAGCTCAGGCCGCTACTGCAGCACAGGGCCAATATACAGAAGTATTATAATGGTACTTTAACCTGCACCCAGCATTCTTTTGTCCTTTATGGCATCATCACGCAGACACAATTGTAAACAGTGGTTTGGTTGTCATCTGTAGATGGGGCCTTCTTGTTGAGTGAGCCACATGTGTCCGCCATGTTCCAGTGTCTGGAGGCTGTAGAACAGAATAACCCTCGGCTGTTGGCCCTTATCGACACTGTGCGGGTGAGAACCTTTATCTGTTGCCCTCTGTCATTCGGATATAGTGTATGTATTTTGAACACTTTTAAATGACCTTTAAAGGTGGGGTATGTATTTTGGAGAGTGTAGCATTAGCAAGCTAGTTTTTACATCATAAAATCCATCCTCCAAAGCCATACCTCGTCCAAGAGGTATGGACACATACATTGTTTGGCAGTGTGATATGAGGTTTCATTGATGTCTGTAGAACAGTTTGTATAGGATAAGTTATGGCCAAAATAGTTTGGATTAGGAATTTGTTCAAATCATTAACCCTAAATAAGAGCATTAATGAAAGTGTTGCTTGCCTTAGCAAACAGCACAAATAAAGAGGATATATTAACCATAAAACTAATAAAATATAATTTTTGCTTTCCAAATAGTTTTGTAATAGTCTTGTAACCTACAGTTAATAGATGGACAGTTTTACATTCTGTTATTTAGAGGAAATGCAGAATTCATTGTTTCAGAATTTGAGTCTAGAGGCTGCTAAGCAGAAATAACCATGCTACTCCCACCACGGCCCAACACAGCTGGGATTAGATTATTTTTTTGGAATTCATTGTGTAGTCTAACAGCACAAGCCCTGCAATGTAAAATACATTTCGGTCTTCCTCTCTAAAATTTTCTAACTAACAATTGTTTTGAATTTCCTTCACTAGTGGGAGCTCATCTTTTCGAATTTATGAAGCCAAAATCAATATAACAGTTTTGTTTGGATCAGTTTGTTCAATAAAGATATAGCTGAAAATATATAATAGTTGAATAGTTGAAAAAATATATATTTGAAAAAGGTGTGGCTGTGGAGATTACTCTGGGAGGGCGGGATCTTATGCTTTCAAAGGTAGCGTGGAATTGCTGGCTTCTTTGATATTGCCTACCTCTTAAATGCATTATTCAAGTTATGGAGATTTACACATGCAATGGACCAAGCTAAGGATCAGTTTTTATTTAAATTTGTGAGGTATTCCATAGTTTTCCTGCAAACATGTGTTTTAAATTTATAGAACTACAATATATACACAGTAGCGCAAGAACACACAAAGTATGTACAACAACTGCGTTTTTGCAATGTATTAACCAAACATTCAAGTTTGTGTGCTTGCATAGAGTACATTTCTGGCCTGAGGGTTCACAAGTCATACTCAATTTTATGTACAGATTTGTCGATTTTATCTATCTCTTGTGTGTTACAGCTGTCACACTTGAAAGAGTCTCCTCCCTTGGGTTTGCTGAAGAGCCAGAGTATGTGTTTGCTGCCTGGGGCAGGAAGTTGGAAAACTGCAGACAGCTCGCTCTCTCGCAGGCTGACAGAGATTCCTAACACCCCACACTCCAAGAACAGCTCAGGTCAGCAGATTTCAAGGCGAGAACAACAGGGTGCTCTGTGACTACAGACACTAAACGCTTGCTTATTTACACACTAAAAGAGCATGTTGTTTGGCGAGAAAACTGGGGATAGAAGGGTGGGCTGTTAGCAATGCTTGTGGTTAAAAAATGTGACAATTTCTCAGACTGACAATACATCTTTTTGTTTTTGTCTTTAAGATGCCACGCCGTCCAGCAGTACACAGGGTGCTCCATGGATTTGTGCTGGACGAAATCAGAGCCCCCCAGACCAAGGAATACCTCACATTGCCCTCACTGAACCAACCTCACCTGCTCCACCTGAAATCCGGGATTGCATGGAAGTGGATCTGGATGACGGTCCCGAATATCTGGCTATTGGTAATCTGGGGAAGCACAAACGGCGGGACTCATCCACCAGTTCCACTCAGAGCAGCGAACACCCAGAAACACAGGGCTCCACCAATATGGCTTTGGCTCCACCCCCACCACGACGATGCTCTTTCTCAGAGGTTCAGAGGAATATGGGACGGAGTTCCAGGGGTCACATGCGATCTCTGTCTGATACAGGCATCACTCAGAAACAGAAAAATGGTTTGTACAACAGTTGAAGTTCAACAAAGTCAAAGGCTTTGTTTAATCAGTGTTGGGAACTTAACAGAAACCATTATTTCTATTAGCAGTGTAGCATAATATTCTGATTTTGTGTCCTTTTAAATTGTATGCATATGGGTGAGCTGCGGCAATAATCAGATTCACTAGAATGTCCTCTCTCTAGGTCTGATGCATAAGATTCAAGCTGGCTTTCCCAATGCTGCATGTAAAGAAATACGAAATGCAAAAGTAAACATTAATTGCATAAAGCAAATTTTGAAAAATCTCCAAACTTTGCCACTAACTGCTGTACCTCTTCTGCTCTTTGCTCTTGCTGTGGGTGATGGTCATATTTTCTCTGCTTCAACTGTATTCTCTCTTTCTCTTCTCTCTGTATGTGAAGGAGAGGGTCACAGGAAAATCACCATTATTATTGAGGACCCTGTTGCAGGTTTGCAGTGCTGTAGTGCTGCATTTTGTCCAACCCTTCCATTTCTGTCACCCTCGCACGAATCACATTTGCTGTATTTATTTGATGTTTCTCACGTCATTTAATTTGCATGTCGTTTTAATTTCAAGCAGTGAGAGACGTCTTGTGTCATTTGTTGTTCTTTTGTTGTTATTTTCATGTACTTGAATTTAATGCAATCACGTGGAAAGTTTTCGTGTCAAATGTCCTGCCCTTCCTGTCATCTTTGCATTGTTGGCCATTTTGTTAGATGTAAATAAAAGTACATTTTTAAAAATAAAAGTTTTATTTAAAGTTTCTGTACTATTTTGGCCTGTAATGTGGAGAGGACGGAAACGGCATATGCACCTTTTTTGTTTATTTCTATTCTCCATTTTTATATAAACTGTTTTTATCAGTGTTTCTTGTCATGGAACAGACTCTGGAAGATTAGCATTAGTTAACGTAGTGTCATCTGTTTGTTCTTAATTTGAATTGTGTGTTTCTGTCTTTCACAGAATCGGTTACGGATATGCCGTGTTCGAAAATCTGTGGTCCTTTCTCACCTCAGAGTAGTGACAGCAGCACCCACAGTTCCCTTTATATGGAGTCTAGTGAGTAAATGGGTCCTTGATATTTATTTCTATGCCTCTATACCAGTTTCACAAAATTTCATGTGTAGTACAACGCATTGTCTAAAAGCATAAATTGTTTTTAAAGTTCGAAGTTTAAAGGTTAAACTACAGGAAAATAAGTAAAATAAGTAAAAACAGTAAAAGTAAAATAAATAATTTCTTGTCAGAACTGACTGATGGTCTGTGCTGAGTTTAAGTCAGATTAAGCTTAGAAGCTTTGAAAAGTTGGTCAGAAATTTTTGTGAAAGGTTAGAGATTAAAAAAAAACTGTAATGCATTATGTCAGTTTCCAGAGACTTCTCCTAATCTGCCATTGTTAACAAAAGGTAGTTGCCCTTTAATCTCACGCTGTTGGTTGTGCCATGTGAAGTTAGCGCAAGTTAAAAATTTGGGACTGTTGATAAAATCAAAGCAACAGTTGAAAGCATAACAGAGCCATAATGTACAGTCTTCAAAGGAGTTTAAATACACAAATTCTGGTTGTTATCGTTTTACAACAGTCAAAAATGTCTTAACCAGTCTGTCATACACTTAAGCTTTTTGTTGTCAGTAAAATGAAAATATTCTTACAAATGTCGGCGGGTGTCTATGTACATGTGTGCTTGTAGACGGCTTCCAGAACAGCAGTGTCTCTGACGGATTGTTCCGCAGACCGTCCGAAGGTCAGAGTCTGATCAGCTACCTCTCAGAGCAGGACTTTGGCAGCTGTGCTGATTTGGAAAAGGCAAGTTAAAAGTCCTCAACACAGCCATTGTTGTTCTTATCGTCCATATTTCATTTTTATAACTCTAATTCATATCTCCCTGCTGCAGGAAAATGCCCATTTCAGCATCTGTGAGTCACTGATAGCGGCCATCGAGCTGATGAAGTGTAACATGCGCAGGCCGGTGGAGGAGGCGGAGGAAGAGGGCGACAGTGACTCTGAGATTCAACAGCTCAAACAAAAAATCCGTCTGCGCAGGCAGCTGATACGACACAACCGGCTGAAGCCACCTGTTGATTCACATCACGGTGAGATGAGTTAATAAGATGTTTAAAACACACTTTCACACAAAATGTTATTTGTCCACCAACATTGGCCACAAACGTGAATCAAAGAAAAATGTTGACATTTTTGGCATCTTTCTGAAAAATAATGAATATTTAAAATGGAAGATCCTATGGAAGAAATCAAATTTGACACTTTTTTGGGATAAACTCTGACTCCTTTATCTTTGCTTGGGCTAATTTCAGTGCCACAACTGTATGTCTCTTAAATGGACATTAATTTAGTTTTTTAATTTTCATATTAAAATTATGACATATGACATAATTTTCACACAATAGATATTTTTATGTTTATCAAAATCTGCTGATTTAATTTATGCTCACTCATGTGGCATACAGGCAGTGTAGATGAAGTGATGTGAGGAGAAAGTATAATACATATTTTTCTGTTTCTGCAGGGGTTTCGTCAGTTGACAGCGGTGGCTCACGCAGAAGTTCCCAGGATTCCTTTCATCCATCGGACTCGGGCTCAGACAGAGAGGTGGAGGACATTGAGCTCAGAGGTAGGAAGTGAAGTCAGGAAACTGGTGGAAGATGCATGTTGATGTTCTTGACTCATGAAGTCTTCATTCCTGCTTGAGATCATATAATCATCCTCATGACGCCTTCATTACCTGTATCACGACATGAAATATTTAGTCACCAAATCACATGAACATTTTCTGATTATACTCATTTTAACTGCTGATTTTAACTTTGGATAATTTAGTTTGGCTTGATGATTGATTTGTTCACACCTTTAAGATGGAAAGAGCAAGATAGTCATTGCAGTTTTTACCATACACAATATAATATACCAACACTTTGAAACTGTATAGTGGGATGTAATATATAATGTAATATATGTGAAACATATATTTTATATACGTGTTTGTTTTTCCTTCAGACATCTTTTCCAACATTTTTAGTTAAATATTGTAATATTTTTAAGTAAATTTCGGCATGTTTTGATTTTCTGTTGTCTTTATGACATACCTAACACAACAGCTGGGTCAGTGGTATGCTTAGTCAGCTGCATTGTGGGAGTGACAACAGACTCTGTACTAATGTGTTGTGTGGTCAATAGTAGATGTGGGTGTGTCTTCAGTGATGTCTCTGTCTCTCAGATGGCAGTGATGGGCAGTCTTTGCTGGCAATATCTCAGAGCGGCCTGTCGCTGTCGCTCGCGTCCCTCTTCTCAGGTACCAGAGACAGATGGGGGGCAAATTTGGAAGCCATGTCTGCAGCCTCAGAGTTTTTGCTGCTTGCCTATGCGTTTAAAGGACTATTTTGATAGTTATGTGGGGTTGTGGGTTGAGATAGGCTAGGATGTATCTTTATGTTAAGTAGATATAAGTGCGATGACTTTTATTGCTTTTTCCTTTACTATGCATGTTCATCAACTCTTTGTTCATCAAAACTCAAAAATCTTTTTCATTTTTTTATTTATTCTTTGTGACATTTTTGGGCCTTTTTATTTATGTACTGCCTACTAAACCAACCTTTGGCACTGCATCCTGTGTTGTGTTGACTCTGACTCAAATGCTTTTAAAATGACAAAAGAATAGCTGTGATGCTATAGAAAATGACCTAATTATTCTTCATTCATATGAATTATGAGGTGTACAGTTTACTTAAAGTGCACAAAGCACTTTTCTATTAATTACCTCTTTGCCTCTGTCCTAAATATTATATTATATTATAATATACATTATAATACATATTATATTATAAAGCTTAATAGTGCATAAAATTGCTGAAATGAAATATAAATGTCTGGCTGACAGAAAAAAAACTCAGATATGGTTTGATTAGCCAGTCTGCCCAAAATTATCAATCTAGATATATATCGAATTTAACAGATGGAATAGTGAACTGTTTTGATCTGACTTTTCTCAGACGCAGACATCAAACGCAGTGCAACATCCAGCAGTAGGTCCTTTCTAAGTTCAGATTCCATGTGAGTACTCGAAAATAATCTCATACATTTACTTCTGAATTTTAGAGTACTATATTTATTTTTCCATTGCTTTCTTTTCACTTGGTCATTATTGTCAGATCTTTTATCATGGAGTATATAGTTATAAATCTTATCTAGAGCCCTGGATTACTCTTACGGATTTGAAACTTCCAACCGTTGTTTATGTTAATGGATGACTGGTGCTGAATTCAGCAGAAACTGTAAAGTCTTTCTGCACAGCTCTCCATCAGTGCTACAGTCCAACTCGGCAGAATCTGTGGCTATGGGTCTCCTCCGACAGTTTGAGGGCATGCAGCTGCCCGCTGCCTCAGAGCTGGACTGGCTGGTTCCTGAGCACGATGCCCCTCAAAAGGTACCAGGACTTCAGTATTTACAGCCATCAGCTCAAAGCACTTCTGTCGAAGTACATGAATAAAATTGCTTTTAGTAACACAACTCAAGTTCACAATGAGTCACAACGTTGACTCATTCATAAAGCAACATAATTATCTGTTACATTCTTATCATTGACACAGTGCGCTGTAGAGCCCATTAGTTTAAATGGTTTTCCATAGTCAGTTTTGTATTTACTACAAAAATACAAGTCATGGCAGAGCAGCAGTTTGAACAGAATTTTGCTGAGCAAATTTACATTATTTAAACTGTTGACACAATAGCTACCAATAACAACAGAACATCCAGGCACATTTGAAGGTGACTATTTTTGACATTTGAGCAGGTTAAGAAAATGAGCAAATATTGGTGGATATATCAGTCTGTCAGCTAAGATGTAGATAATTATTCAACCAGTTTTAATGTTGTTTGTTTTGAAGCTTCTTCCAATACCAGATTCTCTTCCTATATCCCCTGATGATGGTGAGCACGCAGACGTTTACAAATTACGGATCAGGGTTCGAGGGAATTTGGAGTGGGCCCCCCCGAGACCCCAGATCATTTTCAACATTCATCCACCTCCAAAGTGAGACCTTCAGATAATGAAATGATTTATTCTCATTGATATTTTTATAACATTGCATTTGTGTTATCAGGAGGAAAGTTGTGGTTGCTAAACAGAACTATCGCTGTGCTGGTTGCGGCACTCGAATCGATCCAGGTATGAAAAAAAGTACAAACTATTTTAAGCAGCACTTTTATATAATTTTTATTCATGCAGTGTTGTTAATATTTTGTTAAAAGCGAAATTACATGGAGTAATTTTACTTTTTAAAATCCATTTGTTATGCCACAGAACCATTTTAAATGAATTGGTAAAGGCAAAAAGATGATTATTATGGTAATCAGTTACAACACCTAACAAATCTTGACATATAGTTAACTATATATTTTAACCTAAAATCTTATTAATAAAAAGTCCCCATGAACAGGTTGTCAATTAAAATGAGAAATAGATTGTAATTACAAAGTGATCAGCAAACATAAAGGAAATCAAAGCAGATAAAGGAATATATTACTTGCATTTAAAATTCTTTACAAGAAACTTAATGAGTTTCGTTGTGCATTTTGGCATGCTTTTCAAACAGTATTAAACAGATCCAGACTCCGACTTATCAAACATAAGTATGAAAAGGCACAATTTATATTTGTTTACAAAAACTTTAAAGCATTTAGAGCAAAGGATCTTTAGAGGTTTTTGGATCATGAAAAACATTTCAGTCAAGTGTATTCTAACTTTATTGTGTATATGGATAATAAAAGTACTATTTGCTATGTGTGCTTAAAAACAGGTTAGTTACCTTACAGATGTTTCTGTTTCACAGACTACATAAAGCGGCTGAGGTACTGTGAGTATCTGGGTCGGTACTTCTGTCAGTGTTGTCATGAAAACGCTCAGGCCGTGTTGCCAGGGAAGGTCCTCAGGAAGTGGGACTTCAGTAAGAGCTACGTCAGCAACTTTGCTCGTGACTTGCTGGCTAAGATTGCAGGCGACCCTCTCTTTAACCCGCATGACATCAACAGTGGCCTTTACAAGAAGTTCAAAGCCTTGGACACAGTGCGGGTGAGCATGTTGTTTTCAGTATCATGAAGAAATTTGTTTTTATGAACCTTTTTACTCAACACAATGGATGAACAATTAAGATTATTTCAAGAGACAGTAATTGTATTGTGGGAATCCATACTATGGATGTACAAGCATTATATAAAGCTCATAGCTTTTGAAAATTGATTGCAAATGGCATGTACTGACTTCAGACTGGCCTGTGGCTATATATCATGCAACAAAAGACATTTTGGTAAACTGTTTATACCACTTTATATACTCAGCAGGTTATATACCTGGTATAATTTACCTCGTACTGTGATATAAGACTTTGTATATAAGTCATGCCCATCCCTAACAAATGTTGCCTTTTAATTTTATAATCTGGGATGGATTATAAAATTAAATAATGGAATCCATGAAGGATTATGTTTATAGTTCAAAAAAGTAGTAAACATTTTCTTGTGGTAAAATGAATTTTGTTGTAGGGGTTTCTGTTGCAAAATTGATTAAATAGCAATTCATATTTTTTATTTCTTGATTTATTAAGAATTAATTTACATGCTGTGTTGCAGGCATTGAGGGAACAGCTAAACCATATGAAGAATCTCCTAAAAACTTGTCGTTTGGCTAAAGAGTGAGTGTTTTTTCCTGCAGTTTTTCTTTATGGTGCTCGCAAACAGTGTTGCATTACCAGTCTTCGTTCTGTTAACAGGGTGCTGGATCAATTCGACATACTTCCTGGACATCTAACTGAAGACCTGCACCTCTTCTCCCTCAATGACCTCATTGCCGTACGTGGCGGCAGTTTGGCACCGAAGCTTCGAGACCTGCTCCGCCTCGGCTCCAACCACGTCAGAGACTGTGTGGTGGGAAATTCAGGAAGGATTCCATGACCTTCTGTTTTGTTATGCATCTAAAATGGAGAATCAATTTTCTTAATCTGTTCTGATTGTCATTTGACTAGTTCGAAATAATTAGATGTTGTCTTATTCTTCTGTGGTTGGCTCATCTTTTGCTCGGTTTCCTGTTCTTGCACAGCTCTGCCAGGCCAAGGGCTTCATTTGTGAGTTCTGCGGAAATGACAAAGACATCATCTTTCCCTACGAGCTGAACAAGTGCCTGCGTTGTGATGGTGAGTCAGTGATTCTGTTGGAGTGTCCCAGGTGATAGATATACAAGGAGTGAACAGAAAAGAACAGAAGTGAAGGCATGATTATAGTCAGACTTAAAAACAGACAGCAAAAAAATTACAGGCAATAGCAAGTAGTCATAGGTTGCTATACCTCAAAAGAGCATACTGATAATAAAAACTGCAATTAACTGGGATGTAGTAAATGATGCAAAGCTGAAGAGGAATTTAGTGTGAGTAAAATGTGAATGTCTAGAGGGGAATGCAGGGAAATCCTAAATGTTTCAAGGAAAGTTAAACTAAAAAAAACTGTCATCATTTACTCATTCGTTCTACACAGGAATGTCATTTCTCTTCTGTAAACACAATTGGAAATGTTTGGCTAAATGTTCTTAAATGTTCTGGCTATACAGAGAGGTTGGCTCTGTAGAATGAAATGAATTGAGATGCTCTAAAGTAGTCCTCAAAAAGGGCCAAAAAACAGCCAATATTTTAAAAATATTGTCATTTGATAACAGTTATTTATATCTGCAGCAGCAATAGCTGCCTGTTTAGATGTCCAAGACTTGTCTCTATGCTGACCAACCACATTTCGTTTTGTCATTATGTATCATTATGTAACCTTTACATGATGTCACTTTAAATTGTTTTGTTTAACAATAAAAAAGCAATAGCACTGCTATCGTATACTGTTGACAGATCCCTCATTTAAATCAAACCTATCAATATCTTTTCAAGATTTAATTGAAATAGGTGCTGCTTCTGACTCCTGGCTACAAAACTGTTTCTGTTTATCTTTGCTCTGTCACGGCATGTTTGATTTGTCTTTGTTTGTTTTGCAGATTGTCATGCATGCTATCATAAGAGCTGCTTTAAGGTTGGGAAGGAGTGTCCTCGCTGTAGGAGACTGGCAGAGAGGAGGGAACGGATGGCTCGCAAGAACATGGAGGAACAGGAGGATGGAGAGCAGGAGGCGAGTGGAACCTAGCACAATGCTGAGAAACCAATATCCTGTCAAGAGCACAACAGAACAGTGAATGTACTGACTGATTTAAGCCAACTTAGTTCTTAAATTCCATCCCAAATAAGCTGCTTTAAAAACCGTACTCACTGCAGCATAAAGGTTAATCAAAGTTTTATGCGCTTCGTTTTTTAAGATTTGCCATTCGTTGTTGTGGCTTCTTTTGTCTCCACCCATAAAAGCTACTTGGTTGTAATCAGTCTTGTGTCGAGAAAAATGTACATGTATGGAAGAGTAATGTTTTTGTCACGTCTCATTTTGTTGCTGTATGTATTTGTATTAATGTTACTGACATGTGCCTCTTTAATTGGCTGTTCGTTTATGATGAGAAGAGCCGGTCCAGGTGATTTTGCACAACGTTTGTTTTCCTAAGAGCTTTCTAGAAGTGCCAGGGCCCAGCTTATTGGCACAGTAAGACACAGCTACAATGGGACTCGTTCGCGATATATGAACAGAACAGAACGAATTTCTGTGTAAACTGTTCTTAAAACCTTATGAATGAGACCCATTATTAAATTAATTGTCACATTCAGTTAAGTGCACCACTGGACCTCATTGATGAAAAACAGAATTGATTTGTGTGAATTGTTCGTAAAACCATTCTTGTGTAAATCGTTGTTTTGAATTGAATGTAACGATTTCATAACCATTGTTGCTCATTGTTTTGGTTTAATGAATGATTCACAAAAAAGTAGTATCCTCTTTTGTAAAGCCATTCTAAGATTCTTGCATTTTATACAAATTCTGTCTGCTTATTCATTTTTTGTTAATTACGGCTTTCGGTAAAATATACCCATACGTCCTAGCCATTTGTTAACATGCGTAAACTGTCTTCTCGTGTTCCATGAATGATGTTTTACAAAACAATTTTTAAATTCACATGGCAGCTTGTTCTGCTTGTGCTTTAAGTATTAGGCCCAAATAATAAGTCTTAATATTTGTAAATGTAAATTTTTTTTTTTGCTTTATAATTTTGCACCTACCAAAAATAGCACTTTTTGTTTTCTTGTTTTCTTTGGTTATTTTAATTTGCACTACTTTAAAAATGTTTGTGTGAAATGCGAATTGTATTAATATCTGATTGAGTCATTCCAACATCTCACTTTCAGTAAAAATCAGAATTGATCTCGAACAGAGATGAAGGTACTCATGTAAAAAAACACAATTGTACCAAAGTGTTGTTTGCTTAAAAGAATTTATTGCGCTATTAAGTTGTTATAATTTACTACATATACTGGACACATTAGTTTTAGCTGTTAATGATTAAACCTTGTAGGAGAAAATTGTACTCAAGATTCTATTTGTTTGCTGCTGTGAATATATTGAAGCAATAACAAGTGTGTGCTACTCGACCACAAGCATTGAAAGACATTAATGCACTGACCTTCATTATGGGAGACTGAATGAATGGGCACACCTGCTTTGTGTGGCTGCTTATGAGATACAGTTTTATATTTATAACTTTTTCATTTGATCCTGCTGATAATGTGTCCCCTTGAGTTTATTGTTAAACGACTGGATTGCCTTTTTATTCAGGGCTTTTGATGAACTAAAGTGCACTATTTAAGAAATTGTACATAACATATATAATTTCTTATTGTTATATATCTATGTAACTGATTATTAAAGATGTTTAAACTGTGCTATGGTTTTGTGTGGTTATTGTGCTATTTGTCTGATTAGCAGATTCATTCATTTGATTACTATTAACCTTTAACATAAAAGATCTCCCTTATTGTTTGCACAGTTTGCATTTATTGAGTACTTTCAAAGTGTAATTTTTCATGTACCAGTTTAATACAGAGACAACTATAAATAAATAATTTATAGATTAGTTTTGCATAGCCACAATTTGAACTGCATACCGTCTGGTCCACGTTGCAGTTTACTGTAACCAAAGTCTACCGCCCACCAAAAAACCAAGAGACCAACAAATGTTTGTTTTCACATGCCATTTAAGGACAAATTTATCTAAGAGTTAATATCAAAATAATAGGTTGCTAACATGCCACTCTGTCTCTCTTCAGCAAAACACCCCCCAAAACTTGTGCCATTGAAACATGCTGTACTGCTCAAACAAACTGAAATATTTTGAAACATTTGAAACAATGTCTTGCCACAGTGTTTACACTCAGGATCTCAGCCTACAATTGGTTTACTTATAATTGTTTCTGCACATTAAACTGCGATACGACAAAACTAGTATTTTATTAGTATTGTAATCCTTTAAAAATAGTATTGACACTATTGGCATTAAATAATGGTACTTCCTCACAGTATATGAGGGGAAAACGAAACCCTTTTTCTTTCTATTGGTTCATCCAAATGCACCACATGCATGTGATCACCAGCGCGTAGCCTGTGATTATCAGCAGATAAATGCGAAACAGAAGGAAGTCCAGGATGTAGCCCACGTGACACCACTGGTCCTGCAGTTGGTCTTTCTTTAGTAGAACAGACAAATGAGAATGCACATCTCGAAGATCCTGACTGATCAGCCTGAGTTCAGGCACATCCAACATCATGTTTCCAGAGGCTATATAGAACACAAAAGCAAATGTTAGCATCTAAATGTTGCTTTATAGTGATTTTTTGCTGTTAGGTGCATAGAATCTCACTGTTATTGGCTGTCTGTTGACTGGAGGTTGGCTCTACAGGCGGGGTGACCCGCGGGTTAGTGTTCTGTTTCTCCATTTGTTTTGATAAAGGATCATCAGGAAAACTGTAGCAAATGATTCGGGCAAGGAACCCCATGACAAACACCTGAACCCAGTGCGGCACCTCCCTGTACTTCATAGAGTTATGATGGAGAACGCAGGTAATAAGGACGGTCTCTAGTAAACTTATGGTCATAAGTGCAAAACACACCGAGAAATAGATACCTGGGGAGATAAAAATGAATTTTAGAATGTTAAATGTAATGGGTGTTTCGAGAAATGAAAATGCATTGAAACAGCAATGTTGAATTCCTAAATTCTAATAGGTTGACTCACATTGCAAGAATGTATTCAGCTAAACAATTTTCTTGTATATTTCCAGTATATTATAATATAAATATATACTTATTATACTTAACGTTAAATATACTTTAATGTTGTTATTTAGTTTTAATCATACTTAAAATACAGATTACCTTAAATGATACCAACAATGTTTGGGATGGTCACCCAAAAATATTTTTTTATCATTCACCCTTATGTCATTCCAAACCTGTATGACTTTTCTGTTCTGTAGAAAAAATAAAATATTTTGATAAATGTCTCTGTGGTTTTGTGTCCATACAAAGAAGTCAACAGATTTTGCTTTTAGGAGCAAAAAAGTCATAAAGGTTGGGAATGACATGAAGGTGAGTAAATGATGGAAGAATTTTCATTCTGGCCTGAACTATCCCTTTAAGTTAAAGACCTGTAAGTCACCATTCGATATCTGACATGCCCTTTCACACAGTGTGCTTTTTGACCTATTAAAGGTGTTCCATTAGCAGTGCTGGGAAGCAGGTCATTCATAATGAGAAGAAAGACCGTATAGCCCAGAATGAGGGTCATTTTGAAGGACGAGCGATCCACACTGTGTGGAGGCAAGTAGAAGGACAGGATGTCAATGATCATGAGGAAGGAGCTGGGGATGATCAGGTTGACGACATACAGTATTGGCCGTCGCTTTATTACCACCTGAGGAATACAAACAGGACAGGTTAGCTTTCTCTTTCTAAACAGATAGGGCACTCTATTTAATTTCCTGGTGGAATTACATTGGATGCTAGCAAAAATAGCTAAAATAGCTAAAATTGCTAATGCTTGAAATATAACCTTAAGGAATACTCTGCAGTTTTTATTTTGTACTGCCTGTTGTCGTTTTTTTTATCAGACTGGAAGTAAAACAGTAGTGCATAACTTCTAGTTCAAATTATCATGGTTATTTTGCATTTTGACATCAGTTGTAGATTTTACATCTGTGTAAAATGTGTTAATTATTTGACTGCTGGAGACCTCATCCTTATTAAAAATGAAAGGTTAAGTCAAGTGCATTGCATTATGGGTATTTAGTATTCTGTGCAGTGTTCTCAGCTGGCAAACGTGGTAGCACATATGGATATTCCATGCACAGAATTTTTACATAATGTGCACAGTATGCAATACTGTATATTGTGCACATGCAATACTGTATGTACTGCAGCAGCAAATTCAACTCAGATGTATATCATGTTTTTTACAATGTTGCATTGTTGCAAAGCAGCTTTACATAAAAAGTGTAGTAAGGTAGATATTATTTAAAAAATTCTGTGCATCTGAACATTGTACCTCTGCATATGTTCCTTTCTCACCCAAAAAGTGATGATGTCACATTCATCTATTCCAAATTTCAAAATGCTTGTTTCACCCAAGATAACCACCAGCTCCCACTCTCCACTGGCCTGCAGGTAACGCTTTGAATTTCCTGTCATCTCATTAAAGGACAGTGCAGGGCTGACACGAACATCCTTTACTGAAGGGATGACAGGTATTATTACAGGTAAAGATACACACAGGCAACTGGCTTAAATATCAGCTAAATCATACAGGTTGATATAGTATATAGTGATCATTTGAAAAATGTGTACAAGGACGTGCTAAGGACAGCCACCCTGGGCAAATTTAACAAATTAAAGTTTTTTGTTTATTTTTGTGTTTACATTCAAATAACCGTATATGTTATTGTCACCAAATATCACCACATAACTAGCAGAACAAAATGTCAACAGGAGAGCTGATTCTTTACAACAAGGGATTGTGGGTCATTTTTGAACTGATTCGCTACAGATTTTTAACTGGGTTGGTTTTAATTTAGGATTTTTTTTGTCTTAGACTTAAAACAGGAAATGGTGATGAGTTTCTGTGCTGTGCTGTAGTATATGTGTGGCTCATAAATCATACACACAAGACAACACATAAAAAATTGTTAAAATTGCTCAACAGCAATATGCAAAGCTATAGTGGTGGAAACATTACTGGTGTGCATGTAGGAACCAAAGGTGAAAGAGCAGTTCTGTATGTCGAAGGGAAAGCTGAAGATCTGTAAGTTACAGGCGCTAACCAGCCTCAACATCCTGTCATAGCGGATGTGGCCAGTGTGGTTCACATAAACATAGGGGCAAGCCTGGGACACATCGTCATCCACACTGCACAGAGAGAGAGATAAACATTAGTGAACTGTATGACAAAATTGACAACAGAAAAGAAACAACAAATGAAATCTCTGGAATATCTCTGTTATTTATCTTAGACAGCAATGAGATTTAAAGAATGTTTTAGATACAACATCAGTTGTTTATGAGGCAAGGCTTTGTAGAAGGTTATGGTTTAAAACAGAAACAAAGTTTATTTTTTCTTGTAGTGCTTATATTCTTAGCGCTATAGTTATTTCTATACAAACATTTGCTTTATTTTAGCTCTAAAGTTGTTCATCAATTGGTAGAGCATTGCGTAAGCAGTGCAAAGGTTATAGGTTTGATTCCCAGGGAACACACATACTGATATGAAATATGTATACCATGAATGCACTGTAAGTTGCTTTGGATAAAAGTACATAAATAATTTGTTTTTCAGTTGTGGTTTGTGGATGATCAGGAGCTGGTCAAGGTTACTGATCAATTTTCTCACATGCTGGTCTCATGTTAACACAAGGTTTAAAGCTGAAGTGTGTAATGTTAAAATACTTTTCTCTGTTCTAGCTTCATATGTAGAGACAATTATAAGTAAATTATTCATAAGTTGCTTCCCTCAGAAAGAGTAAACATTGTGGTTCTATGGTATTGCATCCCCACTAGCCCAACATAGACCCTACATCAGCTCAACCAATGGCATGAGTTTGGGGTTGTCCAACCAATGGCAGATGTGGAGACTTGGACACAGACTAAATAATAGATAGCCTTGTAAGAAAATACCCAATTCATTTAATTTGTGTCTCTGAAGTGTCTGATATCAGCAAAATCTTCAGCTATGCTCAGATTTGCCAGTGTATGTAATCAAAATGTAGATTTCATGATGGTATTTATTGCAGGATCCCAGCTAACAATTTTAGGTTGTAAGAATGTTTCCCTAACATTTCCATTAAGTAACACAAACATTTAAAATGATATTTTGGATGCTCTTGGAACATTAAAAAAAGGTTGACTAACAAGAACTGTTTTGATAACTTTGACAGAACTTTCACAGAATGTTAGCCAATGTTCTGAGAACATTTTCTGTTAGCTGGGGTTGTGTTTCTCCAGGGCTATTATGAGTAACATCTTAAGTTGAAACTTTCATTCATTGTCCTGAGCTATGAAGGACATTATTTTAGGTGTGTAATACTCCACAAGCTCCTCAGAACAGCCACTTACAACTCATAAACGATAATGTCTGGTGTCCAGAGCTCTTTCACAGGAAGAGAAATTCTTGTAACTCCATCACAGGGTTCTGGATCCCAAATTAGGAATTCATGGAACCAGTACTATAATAAAAACATTAGCAAAAAGCATGTTTGTGCTATATTCAGTTTATTATGCAAACATTATTTTAAGGTTTATTTATAATCGTTATAAACTTACCAGTCTGAGCCAGAGGAATGTGGTTAAAATCTGTGCCTTTTCATTCTGCAGAACACCCCAGGTAAAAATTTTGAATATAAGAATTTAGGGTTTTCAAATTATTATTGTCATGAATCATTTAGTCATTTTAAATTAATAAGTTAGAATTTGACTTGGCCATGCCCAAATGCTAAATTCAATTTGAATTGAAATGACAAGAGGGGGAATTTACCAAATTGCAACTGAAAGAAATTCACAGGTACAGAATTTCATTAGCTGAAATTTAAATGATTTAAAATAACATTTCTATAGGCATCTAATATTTCTAGAAATAACCTTAATGATATGTATGAGTACTGTGTATGAGTTTGGGTACTTCATACTGAAAAATGAAATAAAAAAGATTTTAAATTACACACAGAATATATTCTTTAAATTTAAATTTTAAGCAAGCATAAATGTTGGTCCTGCATTGACTCACCACTCCTAAGATAGCATAAAGAGTGAAGGAGATGTTGGTTATGGTGGGGGTGCTGAGGTTTACAGAAGGTCTGATTGATCTCCTGTCAAAGACCTGCTGCAGAGATTCATATGTGGGTCCACTCTGTCCCTCTTCACAACGAAGCAGACTCAACAGACATGGCAACGCTGTGGATCATGACGACAGACCACTACTGTAACTGGGTGATGGCTGTTTATTTGCAGTTTATTATACTTTTAAATTGCTATTTAAATTGTATTATACACTCTACATTTTGTATTTGCAGTAAATCATTTTTGAGACCAACTATAATTGCCTTACTGAAAGATACATGGATTAGCTGATCTCTCAGCTTGGCCAGACTGGTGTTCAGATGGTTTAGCTGCCTGACTAGCTGATAAGTGTCTGAAACCTCAACCAAACCATCCTTACTAGCTTGGCCAGGCTGAGAGACCAGCTAACCACCTTAGATCCTAAAGTATTTATCTTTAAAGCAGCATGTGAAATAAAACTATTCTCCTTCTCTGAAATGTGTTCACAAAACGAAATATATTTGTGCTCTGTGTATTATGTAAGCAAGTTGTTCTAATATGGTTACAACGCTTCAAAAATCAAAAACCTTTGGTTAACAAAGAATAATAAAAAAAAATGTTACAAATCTCTTGGAATCAAGCATTACTATTTTAATATGTTGACTGTGACAAGAACATCACTAATTTTGTATAAAGGCCAGAGTCTATGATCTACATATAGAAGCTGATGAGTCATTCATTACCTGTTAGCAAAATAAGACTTGTCAAAAGATACCAAAGATGTCCCATAATGTCCAAAAAAGTTCCCTCTGTCAGCAAGTCTGGATTAGATATCCTTTTGTTTCAAAATTTCCTTTGAAATACTGCTTCCTAAGCGTCATTACAAGGTGAAATGTAATGACGCTTTACTAGTAGTACCATTACATTGCATGTTACATGTTGTTTAACACTTCTGGTACCCACTGACTCATCCCATTTTAACAGCTTTGGTTAAAATCAGCTTAACTCATTAGTGATCAACCTTTTCCATGGGAGGAAAACTGTGTCACACATTTAATTAGAGGAATAATAAACACACATGAGCTATTATGGTTCCTCATAATGATTCTGCACTTTTCAATTGACATGAAATAAGATATATAAAGATAGTGTATATATATCAGCTTTTGCTAAAATGGCATTCCAGCTGAATTTAACTCCTTAAATTTTTACGGTGATAATGTTTGAAATGTTAAAGAGCAGCAGTAACAAATCAGCCACGATTACAGATCTGAAGTTTTACAATTTCAAGTTTTACATGTATTACATGTTTACATGTATGTAATGTTATTCTTTGCTTTCATTCTTCTGGTACCATGATTGGAGACTTTAGTAACTATGAATTAGTAAGCAGTAACAGAGAAATGGCAGGTTCCATTTTTTTGCTATATAGGATTGTGTGGGTAAAACTGACATTACAATGTGTGGTCATGTCAATTTAAACAATTTAAACAAAAATTCTTTGCTTTTACATATTGCACATCTGCCTTAAGTCAAACCAGAAGCAAATATTTATATAATACTTTAAAAATCTGTTTTCCTAAACCTAACCTGAACCTAACCTAGACACATAGTGAACATAAACACCGTCACAGATTTTTCATGTAACAAATAAAAGGTGATTTGTTAAAACATAAAACAAAACTGATTTTAATTTTTTATATTTTTACACAGTTGTTATACACTAATAATTTTAAACCAAACTATCTATCTTTACAATGTTTTGTTTTATTTTAAATTATTATAAGTATTAGAACACTTCTAAAAAGAGTATAAAGCCAGAGTAACTTCAGACAAAAGTAAATTATGGGTTTTTGTCCAGACGATATGATTGAACCCACAGAACCATAATGGTGATTGAGCTCACAGTGATAAAGATGAAATACAATATAAAGAGTAGACGATCAATGACTTGACCAAAGAAGATCCATTCATCTGTGACGTTCTCATTACCAAAGTGCTCCTCAACCTGGCAGCGGATAGCCAGTAGATCTTTACTCATCTTCTTCATTTCTTCTAGACATTGTTCACGGAGACTCATTGGGAATGAACTAAACGATTCCTTTGAGAATTCAGTCTTTGTGTTACTATAGACAGTGATCTTAGATTTTGTTTCTGAAGGCAAGAAACAAAAAACACTATTACATCAATGAAACATCAACCAACCGGACCAAACCTAAGACTCAGACAAAATTATGTCTTACCTTCAGTGTTTTGGTCACAAGATTTCTGCCCTATACAAATAAGTCGAGCAAGATATTTCAGGACCAGAATCCTGATCCACTTTGGTAAGGGTGGAAAATTACTGGAGCCACACAGGATATTAGTTATGAGAATGGTTTCAAGGAGGCTAGTCACCATCAAGGCCAAGCAGATCGAGAAAAACACATCTAGATCAAGAGAGAGCGATTAGATGGGACTGAAGTAAAGGCAAAACTAATCTGTTAAATTGAATATGTCTGCTGTATACATTCTGAAGTTCAGCTTTAATCATCTAAATGATATGTGATGTCATGTGACTCTGGAACTGCAGGAAAACATTTTAAGTACCATATACAGTAAAACATCATGGGTAGGACAACGCACAGGTATGTAACAACAAACGTGTTGTTCTTTATGCATGTACTCAACTAGATGACAGTCCAAAGTAGTAAAAGTTACATATGACGATTTTTACACTTCAAGACCTAATGACATCAATGTAGTTTTCAGGTTGATGTATGGAAAAAAAGACAAGCAGCATCTGTCTTGAGCCTGTCATCAGTGTAAAGATAGTATAAATTAACAAATAAGAAAGTTTGACAACAAACTTATGAGTGGTAAGGTGTTTCCTGTGACAGGCAGCAGATCGTTCATGAGAAGGAGAAAAACGGTGTAGCCCAGGATGAGGGTCATTTTGAAGGAGGCACGATCCACATGCTGAGGAGGCAGCAGGAAGCTGAACAGATCCACAGAAAGCAGAAAGCAGCTGGGAATGATGAGGTTCACCACATACAGTGCAGCTCGACGTCTCAAGACAATCTAGTTTACAAAAGGGAATGAGAACATTAATCCAACCCCCCTTACCATGAAACCTCTAATCAAAATTTGTTTAGACTACAGCTGTCAGTTTAAAAACACTTTTAATCAAACTAATGACAGGCCAGTTAGTCACGACTAATTGCAAGTGTCATTGTTCGCAGAAGAAAACAGCCTCCAAGTGAAGATAATTCAAAGGTAATACATTATTGCAAAAAGTAAATTATTAAATAAACATTACAGAAGTGGCTTTCTGTTTTCTTTTCTGTTGGTTGAGCCAACTATGTTATGCTGGGCCTAGTAGAGCTGCTCAAACACACAGATTGTAATTCCATTTGGTGCCTGTAGTGGTGCAAAACTTCTTGGGATAAGTAGGAATGAATTTATAAAATATATGTTAATTTGATCAACACTTTAAGGTCACAACCAGCATACCTGCACACTTGACCATTCCATGCCTCCCCAAACTGTCCCAATCACTTTATATAATGAAGTGCACTTGTGAGAGGCATTAATTGTTCATTTACATACCTTTTACATTGAATTATGCCCAATTAAGGTGTTAAATTGATAGCACTAATTTAAATGTTCTATAAATGTTACAAACATGAATAATAAGTTCATCCCATCCCCCATCTTCATAAATGTGTTCAGGTTTTTCTCCTAGCATGTTTATTAGTTCCCACTCTCCTTTGGTTGCCATGAGTGCAAGAGACTGCTGAAATATTTCTTTCACAGGTTTGTAGAACAACAGCCGAACATCATCACCTGTAAAGAAACAGACCGTCAGGTAGAATATAATCACGTGAAGTCAAACAGTACAAAACTTAGTGTAGTGTCACTCACTGCTGTGTTTGTAAGAGTTGAATGTATACGAGCAGTTCTTGAATATCGAAAGGGAAGGTGTAGATGTCCAGCTTGCAGGAGCTGATCACATGAAAAGGTTTGCCATCTTCTACTTCACCACTGGATTTAACATATACATAATATGTTTCTGGGGCTCTGTTTTCATCCATGCTGTAAAGTAACAGGAAACAACTTTAAGAATTGGGACTAATCAAGTCGCCGCCTCCTCAGCATATCAACCAGTCAGTAACAGTAGAATCTTGTGAGGTAGTAGCTCAATGTAAATTGATGCATGGTGCAACTAAGGTCCCACTATAAAGAATATTATATATTTTTGGGTTATCACTGAAAACAATTTAGACTTATTAGATAGACCACTATTTAATAGTATAGAATTTAATAGAAAATTAATAGAACACCTTTTCCCTGGGGTTAGATCAGAGTTCAGAATTAGATTCAACTTGTTCAACTTACAATTCATTGATGACAATGTCTGGAAACCATATTGTCTCTCGTGGTAATGAGATTTTGTTTGTTCCACATTCATCAGGATCCCAGCTCAAACCTTCAATCTGCCAACTCTACAAACATGATAATACTGTAAGACTCGGCCTTCAACTACAGCTGCATTTGTCTAAATGCGACTTACAAGTTTAAAACATCTTCCTATATCTTATCTACAAAAAAACTATCTTCCTACAAATATTTGTATGTGGTGACAAATTGGCCCTGTCACTATTGTCACTATTTTTACACCATCTCGCTTCTGATCTCCTAAAAGGAATCCTGGGTTATCTGTTTCACACTGCTCATACTTCAGATTAAATGCTTGGTATTCATGATCTGATGCTTCAGACTGTGTATTCTAAAACCCTGGGTTAATGTTCATATTTGCAGTGTCATGCCTGGGTAACTACAGTGTATGACTATAAGAATAAATGCTTGTCTCATCAGTAGGAAAACAGGTTACCAGCAAGTCCTTCTTGCTGTTTTAAACCTCTCAAGGGTTTGTGGCACCACAATGTGGAGTTAACTCTGCAAAAGCAGCGTGGTTGCAACCCGGGGTTAAAAACAGGGTTTGAACCAAATAACCCAGGGTTAAGTGCAGTGTAAAAGTTCTTAAGTGGTTTTTCACTGTTGCTCAGGAAGCATCAGGACAGTCAAGTTTCACTAAAAATGCATTGTAGTACTCATATGTAGTATGTATCAAGTATGGTTTGAGTGATGGGATCACAATATTTTGGACCCTGTTTAAACTTGTTTTTAGCGCTGACCAGCTGTTAACGGATTACCTTAGTTGGACATTAAAACACAATGTATACATGTTTTTGGTGAAATTTCATTTAGCACTCACCATCCTTACCCACATATATGTTTCCAACACCTGTGATTTTTCATTCTAAAAAAAAAAAAAATATATATATATATATATGATATATGTCTGTAACAGCCGCTTTAATATATGATTATTGCTATTAAATCAGTGTAATAACTTTTAGAAAGGTTACGTTAAACTTTCAGGCTTAAAACCAACAAACATTGCTTACCACTCCTATAATTCCATAAAGAGTCATATCTACACTGACATTGGTAGGAGTTTGTAGACTGATAACTGGTCTTGCTTCACTGTAGTTTAGGACTTCCTCTTTCATTGCAAGAAGGAGAGACTTTGTTGTTGGTTGTGAACAGTTTAATGTCTCCACTAATCCTAGCAATAGAGCTGAAAGTGTAAAACCCAAATTATAGGATGTCATTTACGACTTTTTATTTAATCCAGAAGTTACAGAGACATTTTTCAGACTGAATCGGCCACTTAAAACTCTATCCTTAATTAATTTCCCATGTTGTTGCAAACCTGTATAGCTTTCCTCTCTGGAACCCAAACAGACATAGATAGAATGTAAGCAACAGCCTCATACATTATTCACTTTAATTGTATATTTCTTTCATGGCACACAAATGGTAGAATGTTAAATGTTGATGACTTAAAGATGAAAAATATATTTATTTTCAATAAGTGTTAGAAAAACATTTAAACAAAACATTTATATATTATATTTAGGAACATTAGTGTTATTTACTGTATACCCTTACTTACAACCACTTAATCAGCATAATTATGTTGACAATAATGTTCTTGTAGTTAAATCAGACTATTGATACTGACATCAAACCTCTTGGTCCACAGTATTACAGTATTTTGAATGATGTAGTGTTTGTGATGACAAGAGATGTAACAATCTTACAATGCATGATGAAGCAGTTGATGATGAAGCAGGTGAGGGCGGCAGCTCGTGGTTTAGCCTGTATCCAGCTTAGCTATTATTGCAGTACATGTATAACATAAACAAAACACAATCGCTTTATATGTAAATAAAGTTAGAATAGAAAAACTGAACTATACATTTCAGATGTACAGTACCTTGTACTTTGTCCAGTACATGTGACATTAACATGAAATATTAAAGGCTATATACAATAGATCATACCATTTAAATTTCTTACCTGGATTATTGAAGAACAGACAAAAAACATACTTTCTCACTCAATGGGATCATAAAGTGTCTATCAGATCTTAACTAAAGATATGAAGTTGTTACATTGTAAGGAGGATTGTAAGGCTGAATAGAGAGTAAACAACATTTTATAGAACCTGTAGCCTTTCTAATTTGTGTAAACAAATATCAGGTTATAGGCACAACAGGGGCAATGCATTATCACACCTTTCGATGTATCAGGCATTTATGAATATTACTCTGCAGAAGAAAATGCAAACAAGGTTTTCATCAGCTGTGGGAAGGGTAAAAACCGCTTTCTCTTGGCACAACCCTGAACTAATTGTTTTTTGATGGAAACCTGGCCTGCAGATGGTGTGAGGTTTATTGATTGGTCATTCAGACCAACATGGTTAAGAAAACTAAGTTCTGGTCAAAACCAGTAGTTTCAATACCAGCAGATATTATCAGAGCAAGTTAAAAACCTCCTATTCAACATATGAACTTCAGTGTAAAACTCGAATCACACCATTCATGTTACGATCATAAGAACCCAAATCAATAGGCTTGCAGAGAAAAGACATGTTGTTAATTCTCTGTATTAACAGTTTGCTAACTGGACAAAAGATGGATGAAGATCTCAAAGACGTGGGTTACATCAGTGACTTGGACCAGAAAGCAACCATCCAAAAACCTTAAAAAAACACCTAGCACTGTCCTGTTGTTCATGTGGCTTTATGAGAGTTTCACAGGTAGGTACCACCTTAATTTTTTTTCAGTACAGTAAATCTAACAATAGGTTCTTACTTTCAAATTGATATCTGTGCTATTAAATCATTACAGACATTTAAAGCACCCATTGGTTTCTTTGCCGGACATCAATTACAATACAAAATATTGTGTTAGACTGTTTAACTGAGATCACACATTTAGTTAACTTCGACATTGTAATGCTGGAATATTTCTAAATAAATGCTTAATTAATAGCATACTGCCTAATTTTCACAATGTGGGCCACAAAATAAGAATTTGCCAGTACATTGACTAATAAAGGGGATAGACACATTTCTAACTGTAAATATCCGTGTCATGGAGAACACTTGTTTCATAATCTAGAAATTATATACAAGAATTTTAAGCATTTTCTCCCCAAATATATCTGAATCTTAATGTCAAAGTTCTTCATAACATGATTCTTAGGTGGTAGGTTTAAGAGCTAATGGGAAATATAATATATATTTTAACATTACATGTATTTCATTAAATAATTCTTAACATTCAACAAAAATTAATTAAAGTTAAAATTAAACAATAATAATAATTCTCAAAATGAATCGGTCACTTCCAGTATGCTTTTGCTGTCAAATTTCATATGAATGATTGGGAATAATAAATCTCAGTTAAAAAATCTCTGTACTTTCCTGTTTTATGATTAAAAAAAAACAAAATTTGAATATTTAGGTGGTGACCACAGACGTTTGATGATTCATACATAGAAACCAAGCAAACTTGGGTCTATTGAGAGATGGATTACAGCACTTACATATGTAAATAAATGGCCTTTGTTAAACCTGTGCATTTGAATGAAATCAAACAACCATCAATGCATTGCCAAATTTTTACAAATTTTGTTTCAGCAAAAAATGCCTTAAGACTTGTCTTACATTTATTTCATAATGTCCTATAAGCTGCAAAAACTACCCAAAACAAGGAAAGTCATGGTCTTCTGGACATATAACATTGTAAAATCATGGTAATTTTTGAAGTACATTGAAATACCATGGTACCTGAATATGGTATTGATGTATTGAGGGGCATCAATGATCTTTCTAAACCATTTAGACATACCGTTTAACATCCTGGCCACTGGCTGGGCCTACAAATCCATACATATATTACAGCTTTATTATTAATTTTATAGCTGGGAGATGCTGCAAAACCAGAATGCACTACTTTGCTTGAGAGACATTGTAATGCAGTTGGTTAAACTTGTGAAAATCCAAGAATTATCTAAAACATCTAGATCTATCCACAGTTTAAATATCACATTTGTCAGAGCTTAAAAGTACATGAATATAATGAATTTAATGTGAAATGACAATGCAGGCCAATTATTTAATAATTTCTTCATGTATTTACTGATTAGTATGCTGCTGCCATTGAACAACACCAGAGTTATAGCTGGTAGAGTAAATTTAGGTACAGTCGCCCTCTGGTGTCTGGGTAGTAAACAACCTACAGTACACAATATCTGTTGATTGGTATTGCCGAAAAATATTTGAGTCACAATGAAATCATAATATAATATTCATATTATTGTCAGGGTCCTGGTTTCCTGTTCTGAGTATTTCTAGATTATCTTGCCAGGATCCTGACATGCCCTGTGTGTTGTGTCAGAGCCTGCTGTTTGGATCCTGACTCCTTCTAGTCTTGGTTCTTGTTTCTTGGAGTCTGGATCTGAACGCATGCTCTGGGTCTTGTCTTGTGTGAAGCACATGGTCTCTGTTTTGTTTACATTCGCCATGTGCTCTCTGGTCTTGTCTTGGCCCCGCCCCCTCGTTCTCTTGTGTCGTCAGCGCTCATTTCGCGCACCTGTTAGTCGTTTGTTTTTGTGTTATTTAATGCCCCGTGTTTTCTGTCTTGTATCGTGGTTCTTGTATCGTGGTTCTTGTATCGTGGTTCTTGTATCGTGGTTCTTGTATCGTGGTTCTTGTATCGTGGTTCTTGTATCGTGGTTCTTGTATCGTGGTTCTTGTATCGTGGTTCTTGTATCGTGGTTCTTGTATCGTGGTTCTTGTATCGTGGTTCTTGTATCTTGGTTCGCTTGTTCTGGTATTGTGGAATATTGCAACGTGCATTTTTGTAATTGTAACTTTTGTAATCTTGCAACTTTGTTTCTTGTCAAGTTTACTAGTTTTTGTTCTGTCGTGTTTTTTTTGCTCACTGGTTTTTTGGAGAGTTCTTGAGTTTAGTTTCAAGTCTGTTTTGGTTTTCGTTCTGCTCCCTCGCGGGTTCTTGTTTTGGTTCGTGTTAAAGACTTTTTTCAGTTTAACGCTGTCTGCGCATGGGTTCGTTTCTCTCCGCCTGACAATTATTTTATGGAATATCGCAGTGTTTATTATATATTATTTATCTGTACAGGTCATTCTTTTTTCTTTAATGTGCCCTTATAATCTTTAATTGTCTGTTTCACAGTAACTAACGTATAATGAAAAAATCCATTTCCAGACTCAACCACGTTAAAAAATCATTTCTTTTTTTTTTTTTTAGAGTACTCAGTGCTGTCATCTTAATTCATAGCCGTTTTTGAGTCAATAACCTGAGTCGTAGATGTCATGTGATCAAAAACTAATGTCTGATGCCAGGGCCTTCACTAGCAACTACACTGCTGTGTATGAGCTGTGACTTAAAAAACAATTGCACACTAGTAAAACACTAATCATAATATAATTAAATATTTGTGACTCATTTGCTGCATGCAAACCATGTCCTTACAACTTTAGAAATGCTTATTGCCCTAATAAGCAGAAGCCATCTGGTTTTTGCACGAAGCTTGTGTTGCCGTAACATGATACACATGACATGTTTATACATTATTGCTTTATTGAAACAAAATATCAATCAAATCTGTTAAAATCTAATTTCATAATTAAAATCTTAAAGATTAATTTTAAAGAGTAATTAAAAGGTCATAAAAATGTTAATTTTAAAGATGTTCAACATGCCTTTTTGATTAGAGTGTTTTAAGACTAATTAAAGTGTATGAAGTGTAAAGTGTAATGTATAAATGTTGATTTAAATTAAAGACTACTCTAAAGATTTTCTTCCCAAACTGTACCAGTACAACCAGAAGATTAATATGGTAATGAAACTGACAGACAGGAAGATGACATATGAGATGAAGAGAAATCGATCGATGACCTTCCCCAGATGAATCCACTCTTCTGAGTTTTGATCACTAGAGAAATGCTTATCAACATGCTGGCGAATGGTGAGTAAATTTTCATGTATTATCGTCAGTTCCTTCAGTTCTTCCTCAGGGATGTTTAGTGGTGATTTAGGGCCCTTTTCTTGGTGCCTGATGTCATTTCTGGAGCTGGTGGCACTGTTTCCTTCTGAAATTGCAAATAATGGCATTAATATATTCTATAGCTATACAAGCACAATATGGATTATTGATACATTGTAAATTCACATTTATTTTTTACACATGCACCAGTGTTGGGGATGTTACTTTCAAACTCCAGCTTATTAATATACTGGTTAGTTTACAACATACTGCGCAAAGGCAAAACGCAGTAACTCCACAATTTTGCAAAATTGACTTATGACCAAAATCAGGTCTCTCAGACTACGACCCGTCCTGTCACAGGTGGAATTCAGTGGTTATACTACAACTTAGATAGCTATGCTACAAGTTGCTAACCTTTGCTAACTATAAAGCTCTGTGTGCAATAGAATGTGAGGTTTATCACAGTACCAGTACACAGTACTTTAAAGAAATAGTTCACCTAAAAATGAAAATTCGCTTCTAATTTACTCACCCTCATGCCATCCTAGGAATGTGACTTTCTTCAGCCAAACACAATCAGAGCTATAATTAATACTATATTGGTTCTTCCTAGCTTTGTTACGGTAATTGAATTATGGCCCAAATTTTGAAGCTTCAAAAGTGCATTTATCCATCATTAAAGTAATTCATATGACTCCAGAGGGTTAATAAATGTCTTCTGAAGTGAAACAATGTATCCAAGTAAACAAACAGATCAGCCCCAAATCCAAATATGGCCACACATCGATTACTTCATTTTTTTGGGTGAACTATTCCTTTAACTGAAATAATGTAAGTATTTTGTCATTTGAAAACAGTTGAGCTAATGCCACACTAAATGTGCAACAATTGCAGTGTCACTACTTTTGGGTAGTTTCTTCACAACTATATCCTTTTTCTGTTCAACAACAAGTTTACCAGAATGTTCAGGCAGTTAATATGAGACTCACTTTGAGTGGCAGAATTTTGATCAGAGGGTTCCTTTCCCAAACAAACAAGCCGTGCCAGATAATGCAGGAACAAGACTTTGACCCAGTTTGGTAGAGGGGGATAGTTACTAGAGCCACACAGAATATTAGTGACAAGAACTGTTTCCAAGAGACTAGCCACCATCAATGCAAAACAGAGAGAGAAGAACACATCTAGAGAAACAGAGGCAGAAAGAGAGAGATACACAATACTGTAAGTTCCCTTCCCTAATATTAAAAAATAATTAACGTATAATAAGATAATAGATAATTTTCATATACATTAGTATATGAAATATTCATATGTAGTACACAACATATTGTAGGATGCAAATGGGCTAAGTCTCCCGGGTGTAAAAGGTGCCATCGTTTTATTACCAAAACAGTAAATAGTAAATGTTTTGAGTCTTTGAGAATATCTGAGAAGCTGTGGATTTAGCTGTAAATCTTTGAAATAGTCAAATATATTTTGAAATAAAAGATCTAATTACAGTTTTTAGACAAATAAATAAGGAGAAACTCTTAAAGAAGTTAAAGAAATAGCCCCTTTGTTATAGATTTCTTCTGTAAAAAGCAACTATGAAAAAGAAAATATGATATTTCTTTATATATATATATATATATATATATATATATGTATATATATATATAAAGAAATAATATATTGGGGTGGGTGTGATGAGGCTTAATATCTTTAAGGAAACCATGTCAAACTCCCAACAGATCATGTTGCTTTTTATATATATATATATATATATATATATATATATATATATATATATATATATATATATATATATATATATATATATATATATATATATATATATATAATGTATATGTATATAATGTATGCAAAACTTTAAACAAACTTATTATAGGGATGGTGTTTCCTGTAACAGGAAGCAGGTCATTCATGAGGAGGAGAAAGACGGTGTAGCCCAGGATGAGGGTCATTTTAAAGGCAGAACGATCCACATGCTGGGGAGGCAGTAGGAAGCTGAACAGATCCACAGTGATCAGAAAGTAGCTGGGGATCAAGAGATTCACCACGTATAGAGTTGGTCGCCGCCTCAGGACAATCTAACAAAGACAGGCTAAACAACATGACTTAAATAACATCACTTAAGCTTACTATAATGCAATAAAATTGATTTAATTTTGTACAAAATTTTATTTTAGGTAAAAAAAATTAATAATATAATAAAACAAAATAATCTAAATGTCTAAGACCCTGTTTACATCAGGTATTATCTTTGACTTAAGACGGAATGCCATTTACACCTGATTTCAAGATTTAATGAATGACCATAAATTAATGGACTATATCTTAGTTAGTTTTTCACCAAACCAATTAATATGCTGTCAGGACACTTGCAATATATGAAACGAGTTGCGTGAAGTCTTTGATGTGAAAGCAAGCTTGAATTTTGAACACATTCAGGATTGTTTATCTGAAGCTGTGAATTTTAAGGTGTAATGTTCTAAATAAGAAACATATAATTATAACAAGAAGCAGCCCCATATGGAACCCAATAATGTTCAGTTACTTGCGCAGACCAGTCGTTCTGCTTTATAAGACCTCAGTGTATTGTCAGAAGCCATGGGGTTCAATTTTGTGTTGCCTGTATCTTATGGATCTTCTTTACTATTGTACGTAAGGCAATTTGGGTGGCCTGAGGGTGAATAAATTAACAGCAAATTTTTACAAATGAAATGCAAATGAGAAAACAATCAATAGAAAGTCGGCACATTGTTGCTATCAATATACTTAGATGATTGCGTTTTAATGTCAACATAAATGTGATTTGTATCTTTGAAAGTGGTTTAAGTGATCAGGTAACAAAATGATTTAATTTAAAATGTAAATGAATCTGTATTTAGCACTTATCACTTGTGATTTATTTACCATACCATGTAAACAGGGTAAATAATCAACTCAAGAACTTAAGTTGACACACACATGGTAAGCAAGTTCATCCCAGCTGTCCAACCCATCATAATTGAAGTAGGTTGAGTTTTTAGCTCTGCCCGCTAGCATGTCAACCAGCTCCCACTCCCCTTTAGTCTCCATTCTGTTTAAAGAACTTCTCAGTGTGACCTCCACCGGTTCTGAAAATGATAACTCAACATCTCTCTCTGGAAAAGGAAATGTATTCATTAAATAGAATCCACTGTAGATGATATAAAAATACATCAATGAAGTTTACAGGTTCACTCACTTGTGTGCTTGTATGAACTGAATGTGTATGTGCAGTTTTGAATGTCAAATGGAAAGCTGTAGATGTCCAAGTTGCAGGAGCTGATCACATGGAAAGGAAGCCCATCCTCCGCTTTTCCAGTGTTAAAAAGAGTAATATAATAGGTTTCTGGGGCTTGATTATCACTCATGCTACAAAATAAACATGACAGTATGAGACAGACAACATCAACAGTTGTACTTTTTTTAAGCAAGTCCTTAAGGTGTAATTGATGAGGGTGGAACTAAACTAGGTGGTTCTCTATGAATGGATTTGATACCTGTCATATAGTCCTACAAATGAAGGGTTAAATCTAACAATGAACCATTTGATCATTTTTTCCAAACCTATATGCTGTAAATTTATTTTAATGGAAATGGTTTATTAAAATGGAACACTATGTGAAAAAATGTGTTCAGTTTGCAGATGCAGGCAGGCTACTGTGTGCCTAATAACAAATGCACACAGCCCACGTTGCAATCTTCCCAATGCCCCACATAATTTGTATTGTCCCTTGTATCCTAAGGGGTTTGGAAAGAATGTACTTACCTGTACAATAGGAAGAAGTTGATCCAGCTGCCTCTTGATCTTTTTACTTTCTCAGAAGATAAAAAATGACAGCTGAGACCAAGAATTATCATGGGGGAAGGTGTTATTTTACCACAGTGGAGAAAATGGCAATATGGAGACCACATGCTGCCGGAAAGGGGGTTAATAAGTGGTGAATCCATCACATATGGAGAACTTAACTTAATACAATGGCACATCCGAAAAGGGGCATACCATGAATAAATGGCCTGATAGTGCCTATTATTTCTCTGCCAAATTTGGCTATAAATAAGTGCTGGCATCATGGAGGTCATCCAGGGTTCACCAGACACATGGGAACTCACATGGACAATATACACATTATCACCTCAGGAAAGAGAAATCTGATGTGTGCAAGGGATATATCCAGCCAGTATATACCCATATACCCTGCCCAAAACTTACCTGCTCGTACCTGTTAACACTAAACTGAGTCAAAGCAGAGATTGTAAAATATTGGCATGTCAACGTAATGTCATGCACAATTCTGTGGGCAATTCTCTGCTTGGAGAAAGCCTTACGCCTCTGCTTTCCTCCAGAACAGACAAATAGTTGTATAAGTGTCTGATACCTGATGACCTAGCCTGTATGTCCCCAACCCTTCTAATAGAGGTTAACGTGGTCCAGAGGGCCATCTCCAATGAGAAGGCACTTAGCTTGACTGACTCCAGGGGATCGAATGGGGCTGTCTATAGGCCCAGCAAGACTATAGGGAGGCCTCAGAAGAAAACAAGGCACAGCTATAGAGGGTTTAGCCTCCTGGCACCTCTAAGGAACCTGATGATCAGGTCATGCCTCCCTAAGGACTAGGAATCCACTACATTGTGATGTGCCACTATAGTTGACACATATACTTTCAAGATAGAGAGGGAAAGCTGTTCTTTATTTTTTCCTGCAGAAAGGAAAGGACCACCAATTTGCGAAGAAATGCCACCTCAAAGCATAGTTATAGTGTTTATCACCGCTGGTGGTAGTCCAAATGGCATGGGTGTCAAATCATGACCTGTTCCTAAGAAAGAAAGACCTTCCTCAGGGAATCCAGCAGGGAGGGTCATAAGGAGTGTAAACTCCGGGAACCAAGTTGCTTGTCCTCAAGGAAACTCAGCCTGCAGAAATGCAAAGTGTGTCCAAGGGCTGAAGGTGCAGTGACAGATCGGTGTGATAACCATGCAATGTGTGCCATGGCACCATGCCCATCTCTGGTCTCAAGTCTGCAGCCAGTGCTGATGCAGATTTATATGCATCTACCCACGCAGTGTAACAGCTGCTGAGGATAACATATGTCCCAAGAGCCTTTGAAATTGTTTCAGTGAGACCATGGTATTCCTCCTGAATTAATTCAGGCATTTCAGCTCCTACTGAGTGCGTTCTGTTGTGAGAAGTGGCATCATGGTTCATACTAGGAAAAACAGTCAAAACCAGAATAAAAGATGCTCTGCACTGGGGAGAGTTTGCTCTTTTCCCAGTTGACCTGTAGATTGAGTATCAGGTCCTTGAGTAAAACCCTCAGCTGGAGGAACATGCTCTATTACATCCTTTGGTAGAAAAGCTGCAATTTCCATTTGCAGGACAAAGATACCCTTGTCTGCTACTGTGGTAAAATGCTGTTGAACCTGGGCAAGTGTGTGGCAAATAGGATTGTCCTGAAAAGCCAGCATGATTGGTTGGAGAGTACTAGCCACCCCTCCATACTCCACGGTGGGGCGGAGCAGGAACTGCTACATCAGAAAGCCTTGCATCCTTAACTGTGACTGTGCTATAAGAGTATATCCAGCACCTTCTTTAGAGGTGAATGAATAGATTGCAGATTGTGCATGTAGCACTTATTGGCTCCGAATAACAAATCTGTATGAGGAGTGCAAGATGTGTCTATTTATACCTGTATATCTGGGGCAGTGGGATGCAAATTCCACTTGGCAATTTGTATTGGCCTTTTCTTAAATATAAGAGGTGTTACACGCTATTTAGGTGAATAATTACTGTTTGTTAATTCAAAACTGCTACTATATAGTGCATTTTAGCGTGTCTTGAATTGTGTACATTGTAGTTCAAGCTCATAAAATGCCTTAATGATATTTAATACCATATTTTAGATTATATTTTGCAACTTACAATTCGTTGATGACAATATCAGGCCGCCAGAGTTTTTTCCTTGGAAGTGTGATTCTGTCTGTTCCACATTCAACAGGATCCCAACTCAAACCTTCAACCTGCCAGTCCTTCAAAATAAGAGTAAAGATTCACTTTGGATTGGATATAAATGTTCTTTTAAGATAAGCACCAAAATAGCAAGTGATAACATTATTAATACTTTTTTTAAGTTTTGATGACTTTTTTTTTAGAAATTGTAGTCAAAAAATAAATTGAGTCAAGAATGCAAAAATATGTTTGGAACTCTTACAAACCACAGCCAAAGAAATGTGTCCAATATTTGAGCTTTTTCATCCTAAAAGTGAAAACATTCAAAATTTCTAATAAGCTGTTTTCAGATTATACAATGTTATAAACTGATGTACACTGCTGTAAACTGAATACGATCTCTGAGAAATTCTCCCTTGACAGGTATCACTGAATTAGTTGTGTTGACCTTTAGAGTTAGAGATGGAGCAGGACAAAAACTACAGTCTACTCTAGTATTGTCAAAATTATAAAAAAATAGAAGCAGTAGAACATTCTCGCACAACAAACAAATCCTTACTTGTAAATGTGACACAATGTAAATGACTAATTCAGCACTGATTCAGCATGATTGACAGGCAGAAAGAGCCTCAACGTCTTGATGCTTAAAGTTGTCTAAAGAATCTGACCTCAGTTACTTCTTTTTAGTTATTTCATAATAATTATTGTAACATGTTTGCTTGTTTTTGTTACTTCCTGTTGTAATTTTGTTATGATTTTCTTTTGTTGTCCCGTCCCCATCGTCCCCACTCAATGTCTTTACCTGTGTCTTGTTATCCCTGATTAGTTTGTGTATATCTACTCCAGTGTCAGTTGTTTGTATTGTTATTACCTCTTTTGCCCAAATTAAACTGTTCTTGCACTCGGATTCATCTCCCCTTGCCTCATTCTTGACAATGATATGAGATTCTGATATATTATGGACCCTAATTCAGTGATATCTGTCAGGCAACAGATATTTTCTGAGTGACATTCTATGAAAAATCACTTACAGCAGCTGTACATGTTGCGTGTAGGTATATTATAAATGAATGTATTTACCACGTCTAAAATAGCATACATTACAAAACCCAGACTGATTTTTGTAGATGTCCTTAGACTAAGAACTGGCCGTGCTTCAGTTTGGGTGAAGGCAGTTTCTCTCAGGGCATTTAAGAGTGATTCTGCGGTGGGCTCAGAGCAGTTCAATGTCTCTGCAGGTCTCATGAGAACTGTTGTAAGAAGGGTTTAGCCCCAAATTAAGAAGAGAGTTCAATAACATTAATGAATAATTAGAAAGCAGGTTCCTGCTGAAATGTTTTTTTTCACATTTTTAAACTTGATGAATAAACAATTCATCTTACATTGCATAAGGAGGTAGATGTAGATTGAACATTGCAGGACATTGACAGCCCATTGTCTAACCTGCAATGACAATTATAAACACTTTATTTTTATATTTATTCAGATCCCCATTGGCTGTCACAAAGTGGTTGCTAGTCTTTCCTGTTGTCAACATAAAAATACATATTGTAAAGTGCATTGACATCACCAAAACATCTTTCTACATTTTGTTCTGTGATGAGCCTTATTATTACATGTGAAACATGAAACGGTGTTAACAAAATAATTGAAATGCAAGAAAGACTACAACAGAAAAAAAAATTATAAACCTCTCCATTTATGAGCATATTCTTCCTAATTTGTAAAAGTATATATTTTTTTAAGTATTGGCATAAAAAGGATGAATTTGTACGATTTGTAGTTTTCTCAGCAACACTTGCCCATATAACAGTAGTACTCATATAGTACTCATTATCATATCAGCAGTACTCAAGATATGATAAAACTGACCTTCTTTAAAACATATTGTGTATATAAACACAGAAGTGGCAATACGTTTTTCCATCACACTTACATTATTGTGGCAAGTGGCCGATCCCTCAGCCAACCTCAGCTGATACTGGCATTTATTAAAAAGCATGCAGGGTTAAAGTTAAGCTTTGATGCTCAGACAAAACCTTGGAATTGAGGCCTAATAGAACAAAAGTCTGAGATTGCTGGTAAAAATGTTTCTATATTAATTATTCTAATTTAATGTAAATTTTCATGTTTTTTTTATTATGGCCATTTGGTCCCCCTTGTGCTTTTATGATGCTAATAATTAATCAAAAAGATAATCATATTAGCATAGGCTCCATAACTTTGGGAAAACATGATTTTTCCAACACGATTTGAACATTTTCCTAAAAGCATCTGACTTTTGTAGAAAGGAGATACCATGGCCAATGTCACACATTTCCTTATTTGATTAGTGATCTTAAACAGTGCAGAATTTGACAAAAATGTTTCTTTTTTTAAAACATCATATCTCATCTTTTCAATATGGTCTCAGACTTTTGGGCCCTACTGTACATAACTATATCTTTTGTGTATTAAAGACAACTTACTCTGATTAAATTACTTATAAGTAAAATGTGCTTAAGTATTTAATCATTGTAAATAATTTAATTATTAGATCACGGTAACTAAATCAAGATAGTCTGCACTGTAATTGTACCACTTGTATTACTACTTTGCTACAGCATAATTTTGAAGCTATAAAGCAAAAATCAAAACACAATAGCGTTTGAAGAATGGTAGGCATATCATAATAATTATCAGTTGAAACTAACCAGAATATGCCCAGCCTGCTCTTTAATTGCTAAATCTTACCTTGAGTGTTGACAGAAGTTGTCTCTCCATTAAGTTCTTGGTTAGTGTTAGGATTAAAAGAGCCACACAGATTTTCATTTGAGAATAATTTCTCAGTTTGACAGGTAATGTGTCACAATGGTGGATTTGTATGCTATAACTAACTGATTTGCTTAGTCAAATAATTTAGATTGCCAACTTGTTCTGCCATGTAACAATGCCATTTTTTTGCAACATTGTGACCTTTGGAACAAAAAGCCAGACATGCAAAATACCCAGAGTGTGTAAAAAAACCCCACAGACTAAATATATTTATTGGAAAAACAATCTGTTTTTCATACTTAAAGCAGAGGTTAAGAAACGTGTCCTAGCTGAAAATTGGGGCATAGACCCAGAGAAATATATCATGATCAGTCTTATTGATGGTTATTTTCTTCTTATTTTATTATTTTACGGCATGTACAGTGGAAACTGCATATGACAATAAAGACTTTGAACTGAACTTTGAACTTTTGAGGCTCAACAAAGTTTAATAAATGCTCTAAAATATATTGTTCATTGTTACTTCATGTCAGGCAATGCATTAACTAATATTAAAGAATAGCACCTTATTACAAAGTGGGGTTTTATGTACACGTAATGTGAGGTTTATGTTCTGTTGTCATGTTCAGTTGCTATCGTGTTCCCTTTTCATTGAGTTTATTCAGTTGATTGACTAAATTATTACCTTCTTTATTCCCTTCTTTATTTCCTTGGTTACCTATAATTTGCACCAGATTCTAGTTTAGTTTTCTTGGATATTTGTACTCCCTATTTTGTTCAGTTTTTAGTCAGTTCTCATTTTTGTTGTATGTTGATAGATCTACACCGTTCTAATAATAATTTTTTTAATAAAAAAATAATTTTATCTGTCATTCAAACTGCAGAGATTCATTTAGAACACTTCTACTTAACCACAAAGCAGGTTCAGAGATGGAGGGGAAGAATAGCAGGAGACGAACTGATAATGGAATAAAATGTGAAGAGTATATAGAGTTTATCTTAGTTGTGTTATCAATATTAGGGGCCAAGCACCAAAGGTGCAAAGGCACCTATTGTATCCGTTAGAATTCTTGTTATTCTTCTTCTTCCTCTCTTGAGTCTATGGCAGCCCATAGATCCGCTTGCAGGAAAGTTGTGAAATTTAGCACACTGATAGAGGACAGTCCCATCATTAACTATAGCAAATTTGAAGTCTCTGAATTAAACACTCTAGCGCCACCACTAGCGCCAAGTTTCACTCATGTTTAAGCTAACTTTTGAACCTTTTTCTTCTGATTCCTTGGCTCAAGATGATTTTTATTTTTATTTTATAGATTTCATGTTGATAGACAAAACTGTTTTCACATACTACAGCAAGGAATTTTAGACATGATGCCAAAATGACTCTAAAAATGACTCAGGCTGTATCTTTGCAAAGCTTTGCCATATTGACATCAAACACTCTTTGTGCAATTGTCACCTCACACAGACCACACCACATCATTTTTGGTGACCACCTATTGGTCAAGATTGACAAACCATTATATCAGATTACCAGAGGTTTTATTAATGATTTTTCAGCTATTTCAGTTACAATCATCCTAAACTTGAACATTATTCATTGTTGCAGTTGATCTGGTGCTCCATGCCATGCTTAGCTCCTCATGTTGCCTCTGGGGTGCTTGGCCCCGTAATTGCTGCTTGCAGCTATATTTCAGTCTAACTTCATCTGACCAGCACAATCAGTGTTATTATACCAGAGACAGTGGAAAATATCTGTTTCACAACACTGTCCCATGACCCTACTGAAAACCTAAGATAGAGACCATTCCCATATATCTACTTGTAATAACAATACAGACCCAATATAAGATTGTGCAACAATCTTATATAAAAGAAATGTAGAATAGAAAGTATAAGGATGAGAAAATAAGAACTGATAAACAACATGCATGTCTGTACTCTCAAGTCAGAATTTCAATCGTCTCTCAGATAATTCATCTTTCAGAAACTTTTATCCTAAGTTGATTTATTCCTCTTCGTTCAAAACAAATCCACTACAATGGATTTGTTTTGTTTACATTATTAAAATCTAAATCAATTCTAAAACCATTTTTGCCTAATAAATATAGAAACTAATTTAATTAAATTTAATTAAAATACAGTTCTTTAAACATACAACATAGATGATTGATAATATGTCTATTTGTATTATATTTTGACAAATCCGAATCTGTTTGTAGTCTCCAATTCATTTCTTACCAAACAAACCCTATGGTTGGAATTCAAAATTTCAAAGTCTTTTCTATATATATTTACTATATGATGTACAATTATACAGATATAAATGATCCTCACTGTTACAGATGTCACATTGCATCTGATAAATCTAAAATGAATGACATCTTGCTACAGTAAATCATATAAACACCTCAGAGTGCATTCTCCTATTGTTTTTACACTAAACATGCTTGAGGATTGTACCAGTACAACCAACATAATAATATAGAGATGAAACTAAATATGAAAAATATACATTAAAAGCAAGTGGTCAATAACTTGAACCAAAAGCACCCACTCATCTGCACTCTGATCACTATTATCCTGTTTATTGACCTGCTGGTGGATGAATTGTAACTCTTGGCTTATCTTCTTCAGCTCCTGAAGAGTGGGAAGAGTCTTATGGGCAGCTTCACTCCGTGGGATTTTAACTACAGGATCAAAGTGATGAGACTCAATTCTGTATTCTGGAGGTACATGAAAGCTTATTGAAATTCATTTATGCTAGCAAACTATGCATTTATTAATCATATATTGGGTTATTGCTTAGACACTAATGGTCAAACAGAAAAACTTAATGGAAAAACATTTTTATTTATTCGTTTTTTGGGGGTTCCTTGCTTAAACAAACAAGTTTGGTGAGATTGGCCCACTGAGGTAATAGCGGAGAGTGACTGGAACCAAACAAAATATTAATAATAACAGTCATCTCCAGAAGACTAGCCACCATCAGTGCAAAGCAGAGAGAGAAACACACATATGCGAAGGAAAAAACATCTAAAAAGTCAACCTAATCATATTTATTATTGGAGGTGCTTTATAATTGTGTCCTTTCCAAGCCAAATCTGTGACAAACAACAAGGCATTCTGTCAGTTGCTTGGATTCTACTTGCATATTTAAACAATGGTAAAGTACAGTTGTTTATGTGAGCGTTATATGCTCTGATTGGCTATGATTTGGCTTCAAGTGAAGACAGAATAATTATTTTGAACTTGTCACATTGTGCCTGGTTAGGAGTTTTATACAGATTGTATACAGACTTATGAGCGGTAAGGTGTTTCCTGTGACAGGCAGCAGGTCATTCATAAGTAGCAATAACACTGTGTAGCCCAGGATAAGGTTCATAAAGGCAGATTGATATGAGGCAGCAGAAAAGAGCTGAATAGATCTGCAGTAATGAAGAAGCAGCTGGGAATCAAGAGGGTCACAATGTACAGAGTGAGTCGACCCCTGAAAACAATCTAAAGCAAGAGAAAACAATTTAAATCAGTGTGGTATTACATTTAATTAAGATATTTTAAATATTATTTCTTTCAAAGCTGCAATTTGTAACTTTGTGTCTTTATCTCTGTTTTAAAAATTGCAACTTTTTTATCATGGATGACAAGTTGAAATTCTGATTAACTGCTGTAAGAAAAAGCTATGAATGCTTCACTTTCCTCAGAAACCTGGTCTTCTTTCTGTTTTACGTAACCACACAGATGAATGAATATGAACTGACATATACTGGGAAATCAGACCTGACATCTGAGATTATAAGTAATTATTATAAACTTACAGTTACAAATCGAGGTATTAAGGAGATCTTTTATGTACAACTTTAAGTTAAAGCTGCAATTAAAAAGTTAATTGTGGAGTTATTTTATTAACATCAATGAAGTTTAAATTTAAAGCAACTACTGTAAAAAGTCAGAAATGCTTCACCATCCTCAGCATCCACACACATAATACAGTAGCTGGGTCATTATCTTTCTGTTTACAGACGTGATAGTCAAGCTGACATTTCCCACTAAATCAGACTTGACAGATCAAATTATAAATCATTATTATAAACAGTTTTAAACACAGCTCTGTCATGTCCAAACTTTAGTTTATTTTTATCCAAAGAAAGTTACAGATTGTAGCAACTAACAACATGTCTAAGTTATTCAAATTGTACTGTTAGTAACTGAGTTTGTACATGGTAAATGAGCAAATCAAATGATTCATCCATAGTCTGTTCTAGGTGTGGGGGCTTTTCACCAATCATGTTGACTAGCTCCCATTCTCCTTTAGTTGCATCACATCTAGACAATGTTTTAGTGTGCTCTCTGCTGACTCAGCAAAGAACAACTGAATATCTGGCACTGTAGAGAAGATCAAATAAACAAAAAGATTAGAGGTCACAGGAATGGTAGTACTAAATAAATGTACCCTTCAATCAAGCTAACTTACCAAAGAGTTTGTATGAATTAAAAGTAAATTAACAATTCTGAATATCAAATGGAAAGGTGTAGATGTCCAGGTTACAGGAATTGGACGATCATCCATTACCGAACCAGTACTGGTAACAGAGAGGTAATATGTGTCTAGAGCTTTATTTTCATCCATGCTACACAGAAAAAAGCAATTTTAAAATTGGTAGAAAAATAAGAAATTGTTATTCTTTCTATAAATCATGCTGTTATTTTTATTGTCTCAAATTAGGGTTAGGTTAGGGTTCTCAAATATTTAAATATATAAATGTATTAAAAGGCAAAGATGAAGGAAGCAAGAGTTTTAGTTTCAAAGAAAGGTTAGTATGATGGTGTTCTTTGCCAAAATTAATTCTAAGATGATCGTACATTTACCATTACAACATTATAACGTTTTCATCCAACAACTGAGTGAAAATGTAATGTCCAGTATACTGTAACTTGTGTTGAATACTACTGTACAGCGTATACTACTGTATAGTATACTAGTATGCAGTACACAGTATACAAATGGCACTGTATACTACATATTTCATAATACCACAATGCAAAATTAAGTACTAACAAAGGTACTAACAACAGTACTAAAATGTAATCTGCTCCAAGTAATAAAAACATATCAAACAAAAAATAAATATTAATTATGCTGTACATTGAATTTTACATAGAACCACCCCCAAAAATGAATAAATAAATCATTGTAACTGTATAAATAATTTTAAATAATTGTAATTGCAATTAACACTTTACAACTACATATTGTTTGTTGTTAAAGTTTCCCATCCTGGGACTCCAACGATTCTGTGTCTACTTCAAGTGCAGAATGAAATCAACCATCTACATTAATTGATTACTGGATATCTGCATAGACAATAATCAATCAAAATGATAAAAAAGTTCAAAGCCCGAGTATCTGAATACTAATCACCATTGACCAAGTTAGACCACAGAATATATATTTACTATATATGGTTTTCCATGTTATCTAAACTGTTAAAAACACTAAACTTATAGATATTGCTTTACAAATTCATGAGAATGTCTTACCTTTGGTATTGATAGCAATACAGTGGCCATAACAGCGTCATTACAATCTGGAGGCAGATTACAGTATGTTCCTGAAATATAATTTATCTTTAACTTTACAGTTTCTTGCTGTTTGTGAGGATTCAAATGGAGTGTTACACCAAACTATATACCAAACTGATTTGCAAGACATTTTATTTCCTAGTCTCAGAAAACAACAACATGCAAAGCACAATACATGTGATGCAGATCTCACAGTTCAGGTTTGGTTAACGTGGAAGGGTTTTGTTTTCCGTTAAATGGGCAGCAATAGAACATTTAGAATATGTTATTTTAAATGATTTCTAAGCCATTTGTGTGCCTCAGGGTTCAATGCTTGGGCCCCCGTTCTTCTTGATGTAGTGCAAACCTTTGAAGACAAAACTCTTTGTGATCCTAGCCAGCCAATCATAGCCCAATCACCACAGCCAGACATCACTGTACAGCTGGGTAAACAACACTAAGGCCAGACAGGTCACCTGGGAAAGTGGTAATGACCAGCTAACCTTGTCTGACCATATCTCATATGCTCACTCATGCAGATTTTCTTTCTACATTGTCAGAAAAATAATACCCTGAATACCCTTCAGTTTCTTGTGGAGGCAGATTACATGATGTTCTTGAAATATAATTTAGTTTCATGCTATTTGTGAGGATTCAAATGGAGTTTTACACCAAACTTACCAAATTCATTTGCAAGACATTTTGATTTATTTTCTAGTCTCAGAACACAATAACATGCAAAGAACAATACATGTGATGCAGATCCCACAGTTCAAATTTGGTGGTTAATGTGGTACGGTTTTGTTTTCCATACAATGGACGCCAATTTGCAAAATCAGTAACTGGTGAGGATTAAGTCTTTATATTTTTCAATGAAACAAAAAAACATAACTAAACAACGATTAATTATAAGTCTTAGTTTTGAGGAGTGTGGATATCATTTCAAATGGCTCCACCACAGTGACTAAATATGTGTCTTTAGCATTCCCTAGCATGTGGCAGTAGTATCCATTAATCTGTTACAAAATTGCATAAACTATAAACTTTTATCCAACTGCCTATACTAGGAATATTTTATCACCATAAACATGCTATGTTGGGAATGCTATGTATGTAAATGTTTTTTGTGCATTTTTGTTTTGATCATTTTGATTAAAGTGATTCCAAACTTTCCAAATGACATTCCAAACTTTTCCAAATTATTTTTTTGTTTATTTAATTTTTTACTATGTTTAGTTTAAGTGTATGTATCTAAAATTGTTAGAAACATCTTACAAAGGATTTGAATAAGAGATCACAATAATTTGTGCCTTAATAAATGATTTAATGAAGCACATAAAACATGCATGACATAAAACATGCCATAATCACAATTATTAATTAGACAATTAGTTAAAATTGTATAATACTATATATAACACTATTTTATAGCCATATAAACAGACAATGGTTCATGTACAACACTAACATGCATATAGTTCTAATCTAATCTGTTTTAACATAATATAACTGTATCATAATATGGTTAGTTTTTATTAATATCAGAGGCCATGCTTAATATGTCATGACCCTGGTCTGATCAGCTCAGGTTTTGTTTGTCTGAGTGGTCTGCGTGTTTTGTTGTGTTTTGAGCACATGGCTTTGTTTTGACAGTTCACCATGTGCTTAGCTGTCATTGTTGCATCTTCCCTGCTCTCTTGTTTCCTTGTTAGCTCCTCCTCCTTGTTTCCCAATTACTCATCCTCCCCACCTATTTTCCCTTATTAAGTCCCCTTTATAGTCTCCTCATTTTTGCTGTTTTGTGTCGGATTGTTTTGGTTTTGCCATCGCACTTGAAGACTTGTTGAGTTTAGGCCGTGGCCAGGGTTTAGACTCCTGGCTTGTTTTTGTGTTCCTGTTTTTCTTTTCGTTCTTTTTTTGCATCTCTGGTTTGCTGTCGCCATTTTCTCCCTGTATCCTGACCCTGATTCTGACGTAATATTCAGCTATGTTTTCCCTATTTGATATTGGGGGGGGGGGTCCTTGCCCTGAAGAACTTTGAAGACACTGGTTTAGGGAAGAGGAACTGTTTTAGTGCTTGAAAAAGATCCATTGTATGTATTAGTTGTGAGAGGCAAAGTATTGTAGATTTGGCCCTCCCACAGACAGTCAGCAAGAATTTATCAAATAGCTTTTCTCATCTGAACATTCCTGGAATGCTTCTTGAGGTTGTAGGGAGAGCAAAGCAATCCTGGCATCCTTGTCACTACTTATGTTGTGCAGAAGAATGAAACAGACAGAGAACAAGTATAGATGTCAACCACAGTTTTTTTACTTTCCTATTCTCACAGTGATTCAGTTGAACACGTACTGTGTATACGGCAGTGCCATCCAGTGGACATTAATGGTAGAGTGATGCAACAGTATTATCATTTAGATAGAACACAACATAGAACAACACTATGAGTATGTGTTGAAATACACAATCAGCCAGTCATTTGTGAAATAAACCCTTTAGAATGACACAAAACACAATGTCATGATTGACCCATCAGAAACTGTTACTGTAAGTCCAACACCCAATTATGACATTACACACACAGTCTTTAACATGATTTGTTGAAGCATATTACTACAAAAAAGAAAAAAGTCCAAAATATAATGTTTGCAGAAAATCTCTACTGCAGCAGTATTACATTTGATTTAATAAACTTCAGTTTGTATTGGCAGTTTTATAAAGAAAATTGTAAAAAAAAATACAATTCACACATTGTTTATTGATCGCATTTCCCCTAATAAGCAGCTCTGATAACGTTTCTTGTTCATCAAATTAATAATTCATGGAAATGTTTGCATCCCTGTATATAACTGTTGGCCATTAATGTTTATATCACAAAAAAAGATATCAAATATTGTCAAATATTACAGTTTACTAGCTATTTAGCTTACATTTTACCTTAATCTCTTTGACCATACCTGAAAGCACCGCTCAGGCTTTGTTAACAATAAAACCTGCCTTTTTAATTTGATTAGTAACTGCAGGGTTCCTGTAAATAGTAACTCCACCTTCTTTGATTTGATTGGCCACCTCTCTGCTTCTGTGTACAGTACCTCCTCTCTTATTAAAGGTCAAATTTCTGTACTTACCCAGCCTCACGTTGTTGCAAACCTGCTTGACTTCTGGCCACAAATTGACATACTAGTTCACTAATTCTAGTGAGTATTCTAGTGAGCGAGTACTTGTGAGACTGCCTCAGTCACCAATCACCATTTACTTTTATTGTATGAACAAAGGAGTAGCATTCACTGTCAACTTTCTTCATAATTTTCCCCTTGTGCTCCACTGAAAGTAAGTCATGGGGTTTAAAGTGAGGGTGAGTTAATGACTAATAGATTGAGTAAGTTAGTTAATGAGTAATAGATCTAATTGTTTTGTGTGTTCTATCCCTTTAAATTTTCACTATTGGAATAGTTTATTCACTTCTGTCGTCATTTACTCACCCTCAAATTCTGAATGATTTTCTTTCTTTAAAAGAACACAAAGGGCAGAATATTAAATGGCTTCACCATTTACTTGTAATTACTTGCATCTTTTTTTAATACCAATAAAACAGATGGTGACTTTATGTGACTTTTTGGAGGTTAAACATTACACTGTTCGTCCTCTCTTGTTCTATGGTAGAAAGAAAATCATACAGGTATGTAGAAAAATGCAAATTCAAAAGTTTAGGAACTATTAAAATTGTACGTCTGTGCTACATGATAAAAATATTTAGCTGTACAGTATTTTCTAAGCTGCATTGTCCTTGAAGTTAAAAATATACTTTTGGATTATAAAGACATTAGTTTCAAAGAACATTAGAACAAACATTGGAACAACTAAACATTTATAAATTGTATAAATAAATATATATATTAATATTATTTACTCTATGCTTACTACTACTTTATTTCAACTTTATAATAACGACAATGGTTTTGTAATGTTCCTGTAGATAAATCAGACCAGACACTGACATCAATGCTCTTGGGAGAGGAATTTTTTTTTTTACATTTTCCACTGATGAAACCTTGTTAGCATCTTTCTTCTGCAGAATAATATTCATAAATAATTGATACATGAGCTGTTTTAACTATGACCCAATATTTGTTTACAAAAATTAGTATGGGTGCAGGTTCTGTAAAATGTAAATATTTGGGTAATTTACTCTCCATTCAGCCTTACTATCCTCTACTTCTAACTTATCTGGCTAAGATCTGATCATTTGTAAAACATGCATTCCTATACACAATCCTATTGATCTTATAAGCAAGGGCTGTACAGACACCATGCATGTGCGGTCATAACATGATACCCATGACATGTTTATGCATTATTGCTTTGAAACAAAATATGTTTTAGAATGTTAAACAAAATATTAATCAAATTAAAATCTAAGGTGCTTTCATAATTTAGCTAGAAAGACGTTCTAATTGGCTTTTTGATTAGAGTACTTTAAGACTATAATTAAGCTGTAAAAATGTTCATTTAGATTAAAGACTTCCCTTCTGATTTTTATCCAAAACTGGACCAATACATCCAGAGGATTAATATGGTAATGAAACTGACAGACAGGAAGATGACATATGAGATGAAGAGAAATCGATCGATGACCTTCCCCAGATGAATCCACTCTTCTGAGTTTTGATCACTAGAGAAATGCTTATCAACATGCTGGCGAATGATGAGTAAATTTTCATGTATTATCGTCAGTTCCTTCAGTTCTTCCTCAGGGATGTTTACTGGTGATTTAGGGCCCTTTTCTTGGTGCCTGATGTCATTTTTGTAGTTGATGTTACTGTTTCCTACTGAAATTGCAAATATTACATTAATGTAGTTTATAGTCTATACATAATTATTGCAATTATGTAGTCTATATCCTAGTGTTAGGGATGTTACATTGAAAATGGAGCTAAGGTATAGGTTAGTTAGTACACTACAGTGCAAAACAGAGTAATAACACAATTTTATCAAAACTGACTTATGACCAAAATCAGGTCTCTCAGAGTATGATCGGTCCTGTGACAGGTGGAGTTAGATAGTTATCTATCTGTCTACAAGTTGCAAACTTGCTAACTGTATTGGCTGTAAAGCTTTGTATGAAATACAATGTGACATTTATTAGAGTATCACTACAAAGTACATTAACTAAAAAATTTTTGAAGTCCATTATGCCTGTCACACCACCAGTAATGGGTACAAAATGTAGCGTCACTACTTTTAGGTAGTTTCTCCACAACACTGATATCCACACGTATTATATGCTTTTAGCTTTTAACAAAAGTTTCTTATTATTTGAAAGAATAGGTTTACTAGCTTGTTCATGCAGTTAATATGAGACTCACTTTGAGTGGCAGAATTTTGATCAGAGGGTTCCTTTCCCAAACAAACAAGCCGTGCCAGATAATGCAGGAACAAGACTTTGACCCAGTTTGGTAGAGGGGGATAGTTACTAGAGCCACACAGAATATTAGTGACAAGAACTGTTTCCAAGAGACTAGCCACCATCAATGCAAAACAGAGAGAGAAGAACACATCTAGAGAAACAGAAGCAGAAAGAGAGAGATACACAATACTGTAAGTTCCCTTCCTTAAAATTAAAAAATAATTAACTACTTTATAAGTATAGATGTTTAATATACATTAGTATATATCATGTATTATAAAATATAAATTAGCTCCCTGGTGTGAAAACAATAAATAGCAAATGTTTTATGTCTTTGAGTATCTAAAAATGTATATAATATTTAATACATGTAAGGCTGCGGATTTATGTAAAAAATTTTGAAATAGTCACATATATTTTGAGATAAAAGACTTCATTTCAGTTTTTAGACAAATAAATAAACCTTTTTACAGGTTTATTTCATATAAGTAAAAGAGAAAGCCCCATGTGGTGTAGATCCTTTTGTTGAAAAGTTATTCTTATAGAAGGCTTTATAGAAGCCTCATCACACCCATCATATTATATATTTTATTATATATTATTTATATATATATATATATATATATATATATATATATATATATATATATATGTGAAAATTTTACAAACTTATTATAGGGATAGAGTTTCCTGTAACAGGAAGCAGGTCGTTCATGAGGAGGAGAAAGACGGTGTAGCCCAGGATGAGGGTCATTTTAAAGGCAGAACGATCCACATGCTGGGGAGGTAGTAGGAAGCTGAACAGATCCACAGTGATCAGGAAGTAGCTGGGGATCAAGAGATTCACCACATATTGAGTTGGTCGACGCCTCAGGACAATCTTAAAAACAGAAACAGTCTAAGATTAAATAAAATCACTTAATCTTACTATGAGAAAAAATAGAAAAGTGAAAATATACTAGTAAAGAAATCAGAGACAGTAAGGAAATCAGATTTCCTTGAAATCAGATTATTAATAGTTCTGGGTCTGTTTGTAACTATATATTAGGGTTTTCCCTGACACCAAATTTACAATTGTAGGGCCAAAACTAACTTCTACTTTTACATTTATCTGCACATCAATACATTTAAATCTCATCATAACTAAACCTGTGAATGTGGTTTGAGTGATCAGATCACAAAATGTATTAATTTAATAAATAAATATATATCTGTATTTTGCACTGATTACTTTTGATCAGATTATCCAAGATGGATGGTAATACCATGTAAATAGAGTCAATAATCAACTCAAGAACTGAAGTTGGCACACACATTGTAAATAAGTTCATCCCAGGCTTCCAACCAATCAAAGTTGACATATATTGAGTTTGTAGCTCTGGCAGCCACCATGTCGATCAGCTCCCACTCCCCTTTAGTCTCCATGCTGTTTAGAGACTTTCTGAGTGTGACCTCCACCGGTTCTGCAAACGATAACTCAACATCTCTCTCTGGAGAGAGAAATTGATTTGTTAAGTAGAATGAACTGCCGATGATAATAAAAAATATTTCTTTAGGTTCACTCACTTGTGTACTTGTATGGCATAAATGTATATGTGCAGTTTTGAATGTCAAATGGAAAGCTGTAGATGTCCAGGTTGCAGGAGCTGATCACATGGAAAGGAATCCTATCTTCTGCTTTTCCAGTGTTGAAAAGAGTAATATAATAGGTTTCTGGGGCTTGATTATCACTCATGCTACAAAATAAAACATGGCAGTGTGACACAGACAACATCAACAGTTGTATTTTTTTAAGTAATCCTAAAGACCTTAATTAGGCATGTTTGATTAAGGTGGAACTAAACTTCAGTTGTGTGAAGAACTATGACATCATTTCATTTCATTTTTCAACAGCCATGATTTGTTCACAATAGTCACAGCTGTGACTATCTTGCTGTTTGTATCACTGCGCAGCATGTCTTAAATTTTGTGATGCATTGCAGTAGTTCAAGCTCATAAAATGCCTTTATACTATAATGCCATATTTTAGATTATATTTTGCAACTTACAATTCATTGATGACGATATCAGGCCGCCAGAGTTTTTTTCTTGGCAGTGTGATTCTGTCTGTTCCACATTCAACAGGGTCCCAACTCAAACCTTCAATCTGCCAGTCCTTCAAAATGAGAGTATCATTATTAATGATTTGTTTTCTGTAATACAAAACAACAATCATAACAATCTAAGGTAGAAATTCACTTTGGACTGGGTGCTTTCAAGACAAACACCACAATAGCAAGTGATAGCATTGATAATGCATTTATTAATTAAAAGAATTTTAGTTGTCAAAGCATAAATTGTGTGACAATAACTAAAAATATATGCTTGAAACTCTTACAAACCACAGCCAAAGAAATGTCTCCAAGATTTGAGCTTTTTCATCCTAAAAGGAAAAACATTTAGAATTTCTAATAATCTGTTGTCAAAATTTACAGTGTTAAAAGTATATATGATTTAAAAAAATATTTTTTAAAGAAAGGCCCTGAGAAATTCACCTTGTTACTTGACAGGTATCACTTAGTTGTCTGTTGACCTTTATAGTCAGAGACGGAGCAGGACAGAAGCAGCACGTTAATTTAGAGTTGCCAAAATTATTAAAAATACAATTGCAAAACAACATTCTTGCACAACAAATGACATCTGCTTATTTGTAAATATGGCTCTTGGTTTAAACAATCCATTGTCTGTTTTCTGTCTCTCATATATGAACCGTCCTGAATGTGCAACATGATTGATTTTATTATTATAATTTCAGACACTAATATTTTAGGGCATCCAATTCAGTGATATCTGTCAGGTAACAGGGATATTTTCTGAGTGGCATTCTATAAACAAAATCACTTACAGCACCTTCACATGTGTTGTTAGGTATATCTTAAATGAACATACTTAGATGCTTACCACGTCTAAAATAGCAAACATAATAAAACCCAAACTGATTTTTGTAGGAGACATGAGACTAAGAACTGGCCGTGATTCAGGTTTTGTAAAGGCAGTTTCTCTCAGGGCTTTTAAGAGTGACTCTGGGGTGGGCTGGGAGCAGTTCAGTGTCTCTGCAGGTCTCATGAGAACTGTTGTAAGAAGGGTTTAGCCCCAAATTAAGAACAGAGTTCAATAACATTAATGAATATTCAGAAAGCAGGTTCCTGCTGAAATGTTTTTTCGCATTTTTAAACTTGATGAATAAACAATTCATCTTACATTGCATAATGAGGTAGATGTAGACTGAATGTCGAAGGAAATTGCCAGCACATTGTCTAACCTGCAATGACAATTATAAACACTTTATAGTCATATAGGCTAGTCATTCCTGTGGTCTAGATAAAAATACATAATATCTTAATAAAACATACAAAATACATAATAAAAATATATAAAATATTTTACTCTTGCAGCTCTATTCTGTACTTAAGATATGATAAAACTGACTGCACCACCTTCTTTAAAACATATAAAAAGATCAGACATAGAAGCAACAATACATTTCCCATCATGCATATATATATATATATATATATATATATATATATATATATTTATATATATATATATATATAAATATTATTCTTTAACCTAAGTTTAAGTTATTGATTTTTTGTAAATTATTCACCTGTTAGATGACAGTATGCTTAAACAAGACAGTCTGCACTTACAATTTCTTCTTTGCTACAGCAGCTATTAAGCATTAAGCTACTAAAACACCATTAACTATCGTAAAAATTATCAGTTAAACTTACCAAAATATGCAGCCCACGATTCAATTACTACATCTTACCTTGAGAGTTGACAGATGTTGTATATCCATTAAGTTCTTGTTTAGTGCTATGATTACCAGAGCCACACAGATTCTCATTCATGAATAATTTTTCAGTGTGACAGTCAATATGTTATAATGGTGGATATGTATGCTAAATATTATTAACTGATTTGCTTAGTCAAATTATTGTGATTGCCAACTTGATCAGGCATGCAGCAATGACATTGGGAACACAAGCCCAGACATGCAAAATACAGTGTGTGTAAAACAATCACTCCTTAAATAAATGTGGTGTTAACTGGGATTTCACTGTGGGAACAAGCTGTTTTTCATACTTAAGCCGAGATTAAGAAACGTGCCCTGGTCGAAAACTGGGGCATAGGCCTGGAGAAATAAACTGGTATGTCATGATCAGACACATTATTCTCTGGAGGTTTGAAACAACAGACGCCATATTAAAAATTTGATTTTTAAGATTATCTAACATAATTGAACATAATTCATATTTTACATACACTACCAGTCAAAACTTTGGAAACACTTGACTGAAATGTTTCTTATCTATCTATAATCTGAAGACATTTGATTAAACTTTAAAAATGTAAAAATAAAATTGTGCCAACATATTAATTTCAATTTATTTTTTGTTATTAGAAAACTACAATTTAAAAAGCGCAGGATAGAGGGAACTCCTTTAAAACTCTTTTAAAATCTCAGGATGATTCCTCAAAAAACTGGGTGATGGAAAATTTCAAGAAAATGTTTGTAAATTCTAGATGAAGGGTGACTATATTGAACATGCTAGAATATATCCTATTTTACTCTATGTTTAATTTTCTTTAGTCACAACATAATTCCTAAAGTTACATTTGTGTTATTTCATAGTTTTGATAAGTTTACTATTATTCATAAATTTAAAAATAATATGAACAAAGAAAAAGTGTCTACAAACTTTTGACTGGTAGTGTCGCTCTTTTTTGACTTTAAATTTAAAATAAAGAGTAACACTGTGAAACACGAGGTTCACCTCAGCAATCCAGTTTCATGGAACCTCTTAAAATAAACAGAGAAAACTTAATTTCAAAGTATACACTAATAAAAAAAACAAGGGATAAACTTTTAGAAAACCAGAGGCCCATGTGAAGAAAACAATAACCATTCTATTTTTCTATAACCATCTACAATCTATATTTAACACTAGCTTTGTATTTTTGTCCTTTTCTCATCAAAACATACACATACTGTAAGTGATGATCAGCCCATTTTGCAAAGCATTGTTTTTAAAGCGTACTTAACTTAGTGACAATGTAAATCATATAAGATCCCTGAACTATACATTAAGTCTTTAAGGGTTTATTGCAATCTTTTGGTAACCCTTTATAACCAAGGTTCCATATGCTAACATTTGTTAACCACCTTAATTAGCTAACAATACCTCTACATAATTTATTAATCTTTATTAATATTAATTTCCTCATTTACTAATATTCTTAAAATTAAAGTTGTATCTGTAAAACATTATTTAATGCACAGTCAACTAAGATGAACAATAAACAATATTTGCATTAACTAACATTAAGGAAGGTTAATAAATGCTCTACGTAATAAAAATGCTCTTTGCTTATATGTTAACTAATGTTAATGAATAGAACCTTAGTGTAAAGTGTCTTTGTACACATACAATGTTTGCAAACTTTTAGTTACTTTGATACCTTTAAGTTTCTAAATAAATTGTTTTTATTAATCAATGAAGTATAAGCAAATTGTTTCAAGTCACCCCTCTTTGCATCTTTAATCTTATATAAATTGTCATATTGTTCCAGTCTTGGTTGGCCTTGACAAATGGTATAATAGCATTTCTTTGAAAGTCAGTGATTTGAGAGGAAATGACACATGAAAATTACTTGCTTTTTTATTCCTCATTTTGTTTATTTTCTTTTTTTTAAAGCAACAACTACAATGGATTTGTTTCATATTTAAATTATTTAGCCATCATCCTCATGCGTATAGTTTTTTTACACCAAAGATGCATGAGCGTTGTACCAGTACAGCCAACAGACTACTACAGTGATGAAACTAACTACAAAAATGATAATATACAGGGTGAAAAGCAAGAAGTCAATGACTTGACTCAGAAGCACCTCTTTATCTGCACTCTGATCACTATTACCCTGTTTATCGACCTGCTACACAATCAGTGTTGTGGTTTCTGCCACATCTTAGAAGGGTCACTCAAAGACTTTTTCAAAGGTTTTGATGCCAAAAGATAGACTTTATTATCAGAGACATAAAGCCGAGTTGGTCTGCAGAACAACCATTTGTGCCTGGTTGGGGAAGGGTCTTTATAGGAGTCTTCTCACACACACGTCAAAATTAGTTAATGAGGGGTTCCTGGAGTTACTATCTTCCTCCCTTGGGCCCCGAACAATAACAAGAGATGTGCTTGCACAGTTAAATGTAGAGTAGAACTATAATGGTAAAATAATTTTTACATGATTCTTTTATATTTTGGTTAATAAAATCTTCTTCATATTCCCCCTTTGAGATGTTTACGTCTCACTTTCATTGCTTATACCCAAAGTGCAGTTTCATAATTCAGTTTCCTCTGTTAAGCTATCTAGTGACTAAGTCAAGTCGCACAGTTTTGTTAATAATGACCGTTTTATGCAACAGCACTTTGAAAGAGAGCAGGACCAAACTTCTCTCACTCTTGACTAGAAAGGAGTAAAAGATCCTCTCTCTCTAATCTTCTCATTTAAAACAGAATAGTGTTATAAGCATGCATTTGTTTCAGCCTTGCCTGTGGTTGTCACAGTTATGTAGAATACATTAAAGGTAAAATAAAATAAAATACATTATAGCATAAAATAACTGTTAATCAAAATAAAAGATCTGTTTGCAGATGTCTTCAAACAATACTTTGCGCATCGTAGAGGGTCACACTTGGGGAGAGGTTAGGCTAGCACTTACACCCAGGGCATGGCTTATCTTTATTCATCTTCTTCTTCGTCCTCATTAGAGGTGCTTGAATCCTCATACAATGTTTGTAAATCCCAATCTTAAAGATAAATATCCTTGCTATCTACTAAAATTAATTTCTCATCTTGGCATCTTAATACTTGCATTTGCACTAACTATGGCTTTTATAACTAATGATTTTAATATGGGAAGTACACAACGAAATAACAATCCTCCTATTGTTATTGATTCCCAAAAACATTCCTAATTTAACAATCCATGCTGCCTAATTTCCTAATTTTGGATCAAACCAGTCTCGGATCAAACCATTTATTGTTTTTTCCAGCATTGGTTGTGGTTTCCATTAATTAACAATAAGAATGTGATCATTGATGTTACCCAACCTATTTTCTTCATTTTTCTGCTTAGCTTTTTCTATAGTTTTCTCAAGCATTTCAAGTCTTTGCACTTTATCACCCTGCAATGGTTGACTCTTTCTTTCCTTCAGCTTTTTCTCTTTCTGATTTTACTTTGGGAACTTTTGTGCAGTGGTTCAGATGATACCAAGTGGTGCTTCCTTCCACTTGAACGGCTGTTGGAGTAGCTGCCACAACTTTGTAGTGTCCCTCTCTCCTGGGCTCCTTTCTGTTTTCCTGTGAATAGATAGCTTTATATATTGCAGTTAGTTTCTTCATATAAGATCTAAGTTCCAATTGCAATTATTCTAATCAGGGTCCTTTGTAGGCCTCTGCTGCATGGGACAGGTATAGGTCGACCAGTAAGCATTTCATGCTGTGTTAAATGCGTGTTTCTGTTAGTTTGCATGCATTTATTGTAGGCTCCCATTTGCTTTGTGCAGATTTTTTTTTATCATTGGTCTTTAATCCTTTGTTTGCCAATTTTCCCTACATATAAATGCAGGATCTGGCATAGAATCATTTACATTGAACCATATCTATATGAACTCATTGTCTGTTATTTTCATGGCTGCTCCCTGTTTACCTATTATAATGTATTGTGAGATCATTTCAATTTTTTGCCCTTCCTAATTCCTTCCTGCTATTCCTTTTCTAGGTCTGCATTTCTCGTTTGTGCCTGGTTGGGGAAGGGTCTTTATAGGAGTCTTCTCACACACACGTCAAAATGAGTTAATGAGGTGTTCCTGGAGTTACTATCTTCCTCCCTTGGGCCCCAAACAATAACAAGAGATGTGCTTGCACAGTTAAATGTAGAGTAGAACTATAATGGTAAAATAATTTGTACATGATTCTTTTATATTTTGGTTAATAAAATCTTCTTCATCAGTGTAACTTGGCTTATCTTCTTCAGCTCCTGAAGAGTGGGATGAGTCTTATGGACAACTTCACTCTGTGGGGTTGTAACTACAGGATCAAAGTGATGAGACTCAATTCTGAATTCTGGACGTACAAGAAAGATTGTTGACATTAATTTGTCAACATAATTGTCAGATTAATTAAATTAAATTTACTATATCTGTTGAAGCTAATGTAAAATCTGTTGTATTGTAAAGGTATTAATGTAGTGTAGTTAAACTACCCATGTATTAAACTTTTAATAGTCATACAGGTTTGGAATGACATGAGAGTAAATGATGGATGTCATGAACATTTGGAGCCTCAAGTTCCTATCTTAAAGGTCTACTGGCTAAAATTGAATAAGTGACATTTTGTAACTCCATTACACTCCAAACAAAAAGACACATATATACGAATGATGTTCATAGACTTAGCATCTCTAGTTTCTATAAAGGCTAAGAAAACCGACTGTCTCTAATGTTTCCTTTTTTATTCTTAGTAATATTCAGATTTTTATTTGTTTTAATCTATTCATAATAATTTAATTATGTACAGTTAAATGTTTGTCTTATGTTGTCTTATTCAGCACTGTGTCTTGTGTGCACCTTGTATGTAGCACCTTGGTCCTGGAGAAACATTGTGTCAGTTCACCATGTACAAGCTGTATACACACTGTAAAAAAACTTTGCTGCATTAAATTTTTATGTTTAATCAACTTGGCTATACAAGTAATTTCAACTTAATATTTTAAATCTTGACTGGTATAGCTTATAAAAATAGGTTAAGCAATTTTTAAACTAAGTTACCTCAACTCCACGCCAGTCAAGATAACAAAGAGTAAGTTGAAATGACTTGTGAAACCAAATCGATTAAACTTTTTTTAAATTTTAGGGCAGCAAAGTTTTTTTTACAGTGTGGCTGACTTATTGACCCAGAGCCCATGCTCACCACTGACCTCAAGCCAATGGAGAGTTTCGGCCCGGAGCTAAAACCTGTTGCCCCATTCATCCTGGCACGAGGACCCAACCTTTTTATTTATGTTTTATCATTATTATTATTATTATATTTACATTCATACACTGTAAAAAAACTTTGCTGCCTTAAAATTTTAAGTTTAATCAATGTGTTTAATCTTTTCAGCTTACTCTTTGTAATCTTGACTGGTCTGGAGTTGCTGTAACTTGTTAAAAATACTTGAAAATTTGCTTACTTATTTTTATAAGTTACACCAGTCAGGATTTAAACTATTAAGTTGCCAAGTTGATTAAACATAAAAATTTAAGGCAGCAAAGTTTTTTTTACAGTGTATGTGAAGCTGTTTCATTTCAAGTGTATTGGAAATATTTGGATTATCTTTGTTAGTTTAGCTGTTAGTTTAGTTAAGCTGTACTAGATCCACTTCTTATCCTTTCACCACCTAGAATATGACATGGGTGAAAAATGCAGGCGTGCAGGCCAAAATAAAAATCAAAAGCAATTTCACCATGTATTTGGCGATTTAACACAGGCATAGAACGCTTCAACCAATCATAGAATCAAGACATACTAAATGTGCCAGAACAGCTCTGTAATGACTGTCCATTAAAATTAAGCATTGCAGCTCATATCTAATTCTTGTACATGAAAGAGCTGTTTCAAATCAAAGTTTGTGATGTTGTGAAACCCTTGAATAATCTACAAATAGGACTATGAAACAAACCAAAACACTAAACAGTGTGATTGACCAATCAGAAACAAGTATGACAGACACCCTATTTTATTAGTTTTAAAAAATCCATAGGGCCATGCCTGTAGCTGAACACCCAATTATAACATTACACAGTCATTAACATGATTTACTGAAACCATAATAGTAATAATAAAATAAAGAAAATATAAAAATACCAAACATAATATTTGCAGTAAATCATTACTATTGCAGCAGTATTACATTTTATTTGATTTAATAAATGTCAGTTTGTTTTAGTTCAGTCATAACACAGTCATAACATAACATCAGACTAAACTTTTCATTATAATTATTTAAGACATTGAACAGACATTCACAGTGGAGTCTGGAAAAAATAACCCTTGATTAATTCATGTCTGTACTGATTTAGTCAACATGTCTTCATATAGTTTTAGTAAATTTATATTAAAGCTGCATTTACATTGTACCAGTACAGCCAACAGATTAATATAGTGATGAAACTAACTACAAGAAAGATAACATACAGGCTGAAAAGCAAGCGGTCAATGACTTGACCCAAATGCACCCACTCATCTGCACTCTGATCACTATTATAATGTTTATCCACCTGTTGACGGATGAATTGTAACTCTTGGCTTATCTTCCTCAGTTTCTGAAAAGCAGGAAGAGTCTTATGGGCAGCTTCATTCTGTGGGATTTTAACTACAGGATCACAGCGGCTGGTCTCAGTTCTGCACTCTGAAGAAGAGAAGGGAATGTGACTGAAATTCGCTCATGTAAACATACTTGCTTAACTTTATAATATTAAACTGTTCATGCTTTTAATACAAAACTGTATATAAAGTACTCTTAAAGACCCTGTAACCCTATAAAGAGTGCTATGATAAGTGCAGTTTTCTTACCCCTATTGGCATATTTCATAAACAGAAAATTGAGGGGAGACCTCTCTTATTTTAAAGTTCCCCTTCAAATACTATTGCTTGTAAGTTGCAGGTAGTATTTGTGGTAGGGGCATTCTCATTCTATAGAGCTTTTCAATTGACTGTGAGGCTTGGTTTATATTTCCTGGAGGAAAATGACAAAATTTAAACTGTGTATCTTTTAAATGATCATTTTCACAACAACGCCATCACTAATGTCAGTACACTAGCGTACATAACCTCAAAGCTAACAGACATAAGCTAAAAACCAAAAAATTCTAGTCTTGACCTTATGGGATTTTTAAAGGACTGCACTAAAAGAGAAATTTAGACAACAGGTTTTAATTTGTCTTTACCCAGTAAGACTCACCATTTAGAGTATAGGTTTGATTACTGGGTTCCTTGCTTAAACAAACAAATTTGGCAAGATAGTGAAGGATAACCACTTTGACCCACTGAGGTAATGGTGGATAATGACTGGAGCCACACAGAATATTAGTGATAATAATCGTCTCCAGAAGACTAGCCACCATCAGTGCAAAGCAGAGAGAGAAAAACACATCTGAAAAAATCAATATATAAGATATTAATAAACATAAAAAAATGAGAAGAAACAAGTTTAAAATTACAAGGTAGGATTTATACAGACTTATGAGGGGTAAGTCGCTTCCTGTGGCAGGCAGCAGGTCATTCATAAGTAGCAGGAACACGGTGTAGCCAAAGATGAGGGTCATTTTGAAGGCAGATCGATCTGTATTCTGAGGTGGCAGAAGAAAGCTGAACAGATCTACAGTAATGAGGAAGCAGCTGGGAATCAAGAGGTTCACAATGTACATAGTGGCCCGTCGCCGGAGGACAATCTAATTTAAAACAAACAGAATTTAACCCATTTTCATAAGAACAGGGATTTATTTTAGTGGATGACTTAACAAAGACTAATTTCATAAATAATAGTTATTTTTATTTTGTATAAAGTGGCAGTTTGTGAAGTAATTTGCTGGGCAGACTTATGTGTAAATTAATAATAACCAAACTTCCTGTCCTAATATTTTAACAAATAATGACAGTAGTAAATAATAGTAAGTAATAAAAAAGCAACAGTTGTTTTCCACACATGTACATAAACAAATCATTTCTTACATGAAAATTTAATCTATTTTAAACCTTTAGTTGTTACTTTTGAATGTTTTGAAAAAGCTCAGCCTCCCCTTGGCAACTCTGACAAACAGCCACTGTTTAATTTTATTGCAATTGTGTTAAAATGGTAATACATAGTAGTTTAGTTCATCAAATGATGTATTCTTGGCCTCAGGAGGTATGGTAGGTTTATCAGCCTTCATGTCAACTAGCTCCCACTCTCCTTTAGTTGACATTGCATCTAAAGTTTTCTGGAATGTTGTCTCAACTGGTTCAGCAAATAACAACTGAATGTCCAGGACTGTGGAGAAGATAAGATGTTCTGGAGATAATGGCATCATAATAGTAGTATGTGGTAGTAATGGTAGTAATAGTAGTTACTAATACTTTAACTGAACACTTTAGTTAAGTTAACTTACCAGTGTGCTGGTAGGAATTAAAAGTAAATGAACAGTTCTGAATATCAAATGGAAAGGTGTAGATGTCCAGGTTACAGGAACTTATCACATGAAATGGAATCCCATCGAGTACCTTGCCTTGATGAGTGATGTACAGGTAAAATGTTTCTGGAGCTCTGTTATCATCAATGCTGTCAAGTTAGGAGGGCGAAGTTACATTAATGTTAAAGTGTTTTTCTCCTAATATCCATCCAAAGATATCTAAAGCTTAAAATCCAACATTACATGTGGAGTTCTGGAACACTACCAGTCAAAAGTTTGGACACACCTACTCATTCCTTTTTTGTCCACACTTTATAGTAATCAAAACTATGAAATAACAAAAAGAAACAGAAATAAAGTGTTTTAAAGTATTTGCCTAGATTAAAGATCTGCACACTTAGATGCATGATGGGATGCTTTTCAAACTGGAGGAGTTGTGTATATTCTGGACACGTTGACAAGTATAAAGATATCATTTACTAATACCATTTACAGAATAAGGGTAAGGAAGACATACAGACCCACTACTGTAAGTTTTATAACACAAACGGATGTTTCCGTGTTCACATTATGAACAATAAACATTAAATCAAGATATAGTCAAATAATTTTATACTCACAATTGATTAATGACAATATCAGGCTGCCAGAGTTTTTTTCTTGGCAGTGAGATTCTGTTGGTTCCACATTCAACTGGATCCCAGCTCAAACCCTCAATATTCCAAAACTACAAGCACATAGTGTTTTTATTATTAATGAATTTTGCTTTCATTGCATGAAAAATATGGCATTTTACAGGTAAATAGAGAAAATCACTCATACTGTTGGAAAACAGTAATAGGAATTACCAATTCAACCCAGAGGAATGTTTTCAGTTTCTGTGCTTTTTCATCCTGTAAAAGAAAAAGTCCAAAACTGAGTTGTTAAATAGAATAAAGATAAATAAATCTGATGTTATGTCCCTTAAATAAAAATAAACTAGATGTTTTTTAAATCCTTTGTTTTATACATAGTATTTTGCAAATTTTGAGTTATTAGGATGCATGTGGAAGCATGAGATTTTATACCGCTGCAATGGCTTGTTTTAGCTGAAAATGGTTGAGCAGGACTTTCTAATGTGTAATGCAAGTTGATTTACATTGACATAATGTTACATAACTGTTGTTAAGTCAGAATAGTCATTATAGTCATAATGATCAGAACTTACCACACCTAAAATTCCAAACAGAGTGAAGCTCACACTTAGGTTAGTTGGTGTTTTCAGGTTTAAAACTGGCCTTATTTCAGTTTTGTTAAAGATGCTTTTCTTCAGGGCACTTAAAAGAGAGTCTGTAGTGGGTGCGGAGCAGTTCATAGTTTCTGCAGATTTTAATATTAGAGCTGTAATAATAAAGGACATTTAAAAACCATTAGAGCTTTAGCACAATGCTTGTCTATTATATTACTATTATGCTACTAACCTGCTAATGGACAAAACAAACTTTACCCATTAATATAATTATATAATAACTGATAACAGATCAGTAAGATTGTGTGTGCATTCGCACAGTGTGCTGGTAAACATTATATAATGGAATCACGTTTTGACTTAATGAAAATGAAGTGTTGCACATTTAATTGAAATTCAGACCAAAAAGTTAAATAGGTCTTAAAATAGTAATGACTGTTTAACCAAAGCTTATTTAATAATGATAAATAATTGAACTGTTTGAACTACTTTGGTCTGCTGATGGTTCAGTCATAAATAGTCTATAATTTAAAATTCACACTCAAATTGTACTTGCAGTGAAATTCAAATTTAATCTTACACTGAATGACGAGCCAACAGATCATGAAGTGGAACCCTGGAAGAACCTGAAATGATGTCAACAGTCACTACAAAATACACTTTAATAAACCTGTAAATCCATTATATGTTCATTGAGCAGATGTTTGTTAAGTATCTTGCTTTAAACACAGTGATGATATGTAAATGCAACTGTTTTCAAGTTTTGTAATCCCTAATACCACCTCCAAAAAACAATAAAATCAATAAAATTAGTCTTTTAGTTCTAATGACAATAAAACAATAAATTACATGTCTGTACAGTGTCTGTAAAATAATTAATAATCTAGTTAGAAATATAATGTTACTAAATAACACTATAAACATATTACATATTACATATGTCTTACCTGTGGTCTTAAGAGTAGTATTACAGCCATTAGCGTGCTATGAATATGGGGACAAATGACAGTGTTCCAAAATATCATTGGTCTTTTACCTTACAGTTTCATGATGTCTGGTCTGACATTTGAATTCTCACAAACTATATAGCAAAACTGATTTGCTTAGACGAACTTGAACCAACAGAAACTTTAGACCATACCATTTTTATTTAGTCTGCAATCCTGGGAAAACAAAAGCAACAACATGCAAAACACAGTATGCATCACCTAAACCCACAGTTAAAATTCAGTGGTTTCTGTGGTATAGGCTGCTGTTTTCCATTTTTAGGGCTACACTAAATTTGCATAGCCAGGAACCGGAAAACATTAATACAAACAAAAACATTTTTAAAGTTTATTTATTATTTAGGCTATATTACACTCCTACGTTTAAAAAAAAAAAAAATTAATAAATTGAAGTAGAGTAATCCTACACCATAATCAGTTTAATATTTCAAAATAACTTCAGGCTTGATTTAGACTTGACTTAGACTCTAGACACTTGTGACCAAATGAAACACTTGTAGTGCCATATGCACACTAACATTATTTTAAGTTCCAAAAACACATTTTTCATCATAATGTACATGTGCAGGACCTTTTTCACCCCGTTTAAAAGGCTGTGTCGTACCGGGTTGCCAGTTCTGTGTAACAAAACCAGCCAATGACCAATCAGAACTAGACCACAACTAGCTCAGTGACTGTAGTCCAAATACCAAAACTCAAAATATGTCACTCCCATACCTGAAATACACATTTTAATGTCATTGTTATGCAACACACATAATTATTTCATGAAAATTAGTGTATAGTAGTGTAAAGTAAAGTATTTCAATATGACCATAATATAATTACATAATTACTGAATATAATTTAGGCAATGTTAAACATGCGAAAAATAAAACAACCCATGGCAACAGTTTAAAAGTACACTGCTGTCATAGTGTCTGTCTCTTTAAAACCCTCTCTTCTGAAAAGCTTAATCTACTGTAATTGGTCAGCTGACCCAGTCTGTTGTTATTGGTAAAACTCTCAAAGCATGTCAAACAATGAGTAGAATAACTCAGGACCAAACACAAATACCAAATACACTGTTTATTTTTGTAAACCTAACAATGTGTCAAGTAAATAACATGTTACGCATACTTTAGCAGTATAACACATACTTAGCATACTTTTAAAAACAAATGTTTATCACTGATGACAGTTTATCCGCTCATGGAAGTCCATACAATGGACTCGCAGCAAAATAAATAAATGAATAAAAAGCTGCGTCTTCTCTACATTACCTACTCAACTGTCCTTTGAAGGTGGACCAAAGAAGTCAAAGCAGCACATATTAATGCCTTATTCTGCATGACCATATTGTACATCCCTTAATCCTTCCCCATACCTACATTTAAACACAACAACTACTTTTATTAAAAGTAGTTAACTTTTATTAAGTTTGCTTATTAAGCAGTAAATTAGGAGTTTATTGAGGCAAAATTTGTAGTTAATGGTGAATGGATTCTCCATACTAAAGTGTTACCCACATTTTTAATAATACAGTGTTAAGTAGAATATCAAATTCAGTATTATTTAGAAAGCATTTCTTTCTGTCCAGACTAGATACTGTATAATACTATTGGAGAAACAAGTAACGTCTAATTGACTTAACAGTTTAATGAAGTCAGCCTCAGGTGGCTTGAATACAGACGCCATGCAGACAGGCTTCACAATGGGAACTTTCATGGGGCCCATTAACTCTGCCATCCACCCTGGAGGCCCTGTTTGTTTCACCCAGGTTTTCCCTGTAACATCTCATGCGGATCTTCCCAGCCAGTCTTTCCACCAGCACATCAATGTTTTCCACTGGGAAGTTTGGATCCTCCATCTGAGCTCCAGCACACCTCCTGCATTTCTGTTTAAAGCGTCGCACCTTAATGGTTCCCAGATTGTGTGTCGTGTTCAGGTAGAAGTGGAACACCACCTGCACCCGTTTAGACACCCACCCTCTTCTACAAATAGAACAGGTGAACCTACACATTGAAGGGGTGATGAAATGGATCACATCTTTAGTTTTGCTGGAAAGTGCGATGAGTCACTATATGCATGTTGAGGCCTGATCAGATGAGGCTACTACTTTACAATACAACAAACAGATTCAAGCATTTTATTTTAGAAATGTTAAAAAAAGTTAATATTTGATATAAATTGTGAACATTGAATTGACAGGTAAAAGGTAAAATCAGGTTAAAAAACATTAAACGTTTATGTTAGAAATAACACACAACAACACACACACAATATATATAATCATTTCCAAAAACACATTTTGTTGAAGTAAATGTTTTTTTGTGGTAAAGGTGTGTTCTTACCGTGCGAAAGATCCAGCGATGTACTGGTGCCAACCTGGATCTGTGCTGTGTGGCACAATAGAGTCGTCAAATCTAACACGCCAAGTGTCCCCATGAAGCTCACTCGCCTTCTCCTGTATTGCACTGTTCCACAACATTGATGCCATTTCTTACAGTTTGGTTACAGAGTTTCCTTACAATGATCTTTCTGAAATGGTGCATTGCTTGATCATGCCTGCCTAATATATACAGGTAATCCCTTACATCAAAAGAAATAAAACTGAAACTAACATGGACGTGTGTCTGCAAGTCAAGTAACAGTAAAACTTACAGTGAGCCAAGGCAAAAAATTTTTGAGTAATTGTTGTTTTCTTAATACATACATGGATTTTTTTATGATTTCTAAGGTTTTATATGTATGCAAAATCTGTCTGTCCCATCCAGCTGCTTAACCATCACTTAGTTAGTCATTTAGTTAGTAAACTATTATTAAATTAAAAGGAAAAAATACATGGGTGCATTAATTTAAATCTTAAAACAACTCGAACAACCTGAACAAATGATTAATCATTGAAATGTTAATGCTGTATTATACGTTTTTTTAAATTACAAACTTTTAAACTAAAAACTGTCTATAGGCTATATTATTATATTATTATATATATTAATTCTATTGTATAATATGTAATGACAGAGCCAGTTACATGATAAAATTGGATCATAAAAACTAATTCTGATTCCCAAAGTAACACATAAAGGACCATGACGTAATATAGAGTAACATTTCATGACTTACATGACTGTAACTGCAACTTCACAGCTACATCATTTTAGCTGAATGTCACCATATGCGCACACATAAAGCAGAAATATCTGTCCAATGAACAGGAAACAGAAACGAAAACGAAACTGATTCTTATTTTTTACCCCCGACTGCTGGACAACATGGGGAATGCAATAGATACAGAATATAATTGTAAACTCGTTCATTTGTTTGTTCATCGTGTGTAATCTAATATGAGGTTTTTTTATCCTAATAAGTCAAGTTAAAGTCAGTTAATAAAATAACATTTTAATACAAAAATATGCTTTTAATGTTTTATATATATTATTCTTTTTTGAAAAGGAATACAAGACTTAGCAACATGGCATATAGTGAAAATCATTCTACTGTGCTATGTGCCTAATGCCTCTGTGAAGAAAGCACAGGGTGTGACTTACTGTTGGTTGCAACATAGTTGCAATGAGTACAGCTAATGGAAAATGATTAACACTGGCCTGCCTCCAGAATACAGTAAATGCTTAACCAGCACTACTGTGGTTTTCTTGTTGGTTGAATGGAAAACATTTCACTATAAACTGAAAGTAAGTGAAACTTGTATGTGGTTAAATAAGTTGGCCCACGGTTCTTTTTAACAGGTCATCACATATTAATTACATATTCAGGACAAGTCTATGTGGGCTCTGGAAACTCTGGTGATCAGCACAAACAGTTAGCAGTCATACCTGACAAGTATTTAGCATATTTTGCGGTCTGAGATGTTTGGTTTCAAGGCTCCATTTTCTCCATGTAAAGAAAGCTGTATTTCTACATCAGCACTCCTACTCACAACTGCCATCACACTCAACCACATGAGATGTTATCTTGGTGGCCATGCTCCTGTGAAACTTTTAAACACAAGTGTGCACGCATATTCAGGATTGTGTGTAAAACTGCTTCAGTAGTTTGTTTTTTTTGGTGTTGAACCAGGATGTTAGTGTTCAGATAATGACAATGTGTGTTAGCTTGCAGTTGTCTAGATTTTATCACAGTTTAGCATTTTTACACATTAGACTTTTCATAATTTTGTGACATTATTCAAATACAATCTCAAATGTTCTGTAAACACACAGTGCAAAAAAATTATAAAAATAATGTGAACAACTGAATGCTGTCACTTATATTTAAAAAAATAGTGTTAAAATACACAGAAGCATTTTCACAAAAAAAAGAAAAACAGGAGAATAACAACTACTTGACCACAATTCTAAGACGTTGCTTGCAGTTGCAAAGGCATTCAAAGTGGTTATTAGCATGTTGCTATGTGGTTGCTGGGGTGTTCTGGTTCATTGCTAGGGTGTTGCTTGGCAGTGAGATATATTATTCTGGTCCATCTCACAGTGTGAAAGATGACTCAGTATTCTTGCTTAGTCATTGGGCCGGCCCAGCTAGGAGAGTCAAGGCCCAATGAATTTTGTGACCACCCCCAGTATAAGCAACAGTATGCTTACAAGCACCACATAAACCAACTACACAGCTATATTAAAGTAGCATGCTTCTTCATGGGGGCTTCTGTGGTTAGCACCTCGCTATGAGTCAGTGTTACATTTTGTGACATGTTTACAGTGTCATTATAAGCTGTATGAAGATACAGTGTGAAAATAACAGTGTGAAGATGACAGTGGTTTTGTTAACTAAAACATGCCCTACTGTTTACACTTAGGTACATCAAAATAAAACACAACTTCCTGTGTAGTATATATTATTGTGTACATTAGCAAAGATGAAAACACACTAGTTAAAAGGTGTTACAATGCCTTAGTGGACAAAGTGTGGTATGTTCATGGTTGACTATCTCGTAACGGGATGTGCTCGCTGTTTATCTCTCATCCGCCCACCTGGTGTCTGTTTATGCTGAGGGAAAATTATGGCGGCATATTCCACGCTGTCTTGGGCCTTTGATGTCACCTCAGCAGGTTTTCCTCTGTCATCTCTTGTGGGTCTGTTTGGAAAATCTAACTCTCCATATTCCACACAGCTGATGGTCACAGTACCAGCTCTCCCACAATCCCCCTGCAGGCAATTTTAAAACATACGGTTGACATAAGAAAACTGAACTATAACCTGTAAAAAATCTTTTAAATTGCTTAGTGAAATAAAGTGGTTGGAAACATACTTGCTGTGTGCTCTGAGCAGGAGGGTTATCTACGGCTGAGAAAAACAAACAGTTGCAGGTATATTCTTTATTTTAGTTTTAATCAGGCAGGGACTCAAAGCAAAATACTGTCAGCATTGACAGTTAGCTACTTTTTCTCCATTAGTAATGCTAATGTATACTTATTATACTTATGTTTATTTTATGCTTATTATTGCAAATTGTTATGTATTTTATAACTTCTGTTTTTGGACCATTGTCATGAAAAATGTAATAGTATGTCCGGTATACTCTGATACCTGTCATCTATCAACTAAATGACTAATTGTGCCATGGTACATACCTTCAGACTAGACCATCTTGATAAAGTATCTATACATAAATTATTGACACTAACATGTATAAATATGCCAAATCATATTTAATGACAGGCATACCTGCTTATTAGTGCACAGTCTGTATAACAGTCTGTTTACAATTCCACAGACTAGTTACTAATGCTTATTAAGTTCTTACAGCAATTTTGACCACATTCTTAAGAAACCAACAAGTAAAAATCCCACAGACAATTATTTAACAGATAGTATCACTAATCTTACAGAAGAATTTCAATAATACCATGTATTCTGCGTTTTCAATATTAAAAAGTATTTCAGAATTTTTCTGTTTTTTATGGTTTATATTTCCTTATTTCTAGACTTTATATTATTGTGTCTCTACTATTTGTTCTAGAATGTGTGTTCAGTATAACTTATAAACTTTAAAAAGCGCTATAGCAATAAATTTGAATTGAATTGTTTGTTCCTAATACTCGCATATACAACAATCATAAAGTATTGTTCTGCATCTAACAATAGTACATCTAACAGTACATCTAACAATAATTAACCCATCTTGTCTAACTGCTTGATAAACATCAAAAATGTTCATAGCCTAAATATAATATAATATAATATAATATAATATAATATAATATAATATAATATAATATAATATAATATAATATAATATAATATAAAAGTATTATTTTTTTAGCTATATTCAAAGATTTCTAAAACCATACGATAGCTTTGTGTGAGGACTATAGCACAGAAAATAATAGTACATAATTCCAAATTTCATAATTCAAAATCCTTTGAAGTATTCTTGTGTATATATATATATAATATATATATATATATATAAAATACAAAATAGAAATGTTACTAATATTGTAAAGATGATAATGTAAAACATCTTTAGTTTTTTGGTTAATTATTTATTTGCTTTAAAAGAAAACTATGCTTCAACAGAAGGCATAAATAGTACACATACCTGGTTTCCTTGGGCAGGTCCTATGGAACCAAACCAACAGGCCCATAATAAGACATATACATATTAGGACTAATACATTGACGTAAATTAAGAAGGTTTTTGCAGGTGTCTCCAGTTTAGGGGTTTCATTCACTGTGATTTTAGATATGGGTGTCATTTCTGAAAGACAAATGAATAAAGATGTCATTTGTATGTACTCTAATGTGTAATCTAACCAACATTATATTTTATTGGCTAAACAAATTTAATGTTTCATGTTTGCTTCAGTACAATATTTGTGGTTCAAGATAAAACCTACCTGTTGTGTCATTCCGTGGTTTGACTGTTAAAGTGATTTTATTGCTAAAAATAAGAGGTGTTTTACCATCAACAGGCACCGTAACATGATATATTCCTTCATCTTCCAATGTGATATTTATGATGTGTAATATCGCAGTCCTGCTATCCACATCACTGAGTACAAACCTTACGGAGCAATATTTGTTTGTTTGTTTGCAACTTTCTATCTTATTGTCATTTTTGTACAGACTAGGTCTGTTTGGTTGATGGTTGATAATGGTATCTTGAAAATTGAATTCAGCAGTCACATTATCTCCGGTTATACCATGAACTGGTGTACCATTATCATTCTTAGATTCCGCTGAAAAAATAAAAAAACAAGTCACTGACATAGCAGTTTACTATACTGTCCAAATCGTGCAAAATTAGGTTGTATTTTTATGTTAAGTCTACTTTATGTTATCTCATTATTACCAAAACAGCACGTAAAGTTAACACAGGTCTGAAACTCTTTTTGTTTCGCAGGTTTGTGTGTTGTCACATTTTCCATGAGTCAAAGGGAAGTACTTCTTTTGTATTTCATCTTTTTAAAATCCTATGAACCTTTCAATGAATGATGTTTCTGTACATACTAAGAAAAGTGGCCCCAAAAGTTTTGTGAACGCTTAAGCTGTGCCTATAATGTACGAATCTAAAACATCTTTGCAATACATGACAAAATATCAACAACCCAAATGGCATTTATTTTAAATACAGCACAAGCACAAACCAAACATTTGATTCAAAGAATTTGTTACTGTAGGGAAAATTACACATAGAAATACTGTTCAAAATGAAGACATAAAGTATTGTTACACTTTGTCAACATTAGTGAAATGTGTCTACTAGCACAAGTGTAAACTGATTTCATACATTCACCAGAAATCGAACTGACACAAGTTGGTTATCACAACAATTGCTCACAAAGATATTGACTAATGGAATATACACCTTCATCAGTAAAACCAGCATTTAGTGATTAGCAGGTGCAAATAAACAAAAGCTAAATATTATTGTGACATCTTTACTCACCTTTAAGAATCAAATGCATCAGGAATGACAGAAGTAAGAGAGTCTTCTTGAGGTCACCCTTCATGCTAAAGATGTAACAGCAAATGGAAGCCACCAGAGGTGCAAACGTGTTCCCGTTTTTGCTGATTTATGCTTTGCACTTTGTCGTTCTGTTGTTTATGAGAAAACCCCTGGCTTTCAGGGGGAGGTACAGACAGGAAGACTCATCAGATTTACATGCAGCAGCATGGCAGTTTTTTTTTTTATATATTTTTGTTCTCTTTTCACTTCCTTTTATGTTGTGATATCCCACTGAAGTGGCATCTACTGTATAACATGCTTACCACAAGACCACCAGCAGACGACCCTGAGTTTCACAAACCCACAAAGCGTGGGTCTTTCTCTAGCAGACATTACATTGTCATGCATAAAATGCCACACACACGTGCACACATTATTTATGTTTTTATTTAAACAAATAAAAAATGTCTACTTTAAATGTAGACGTTACAGTTCTGGTTCATACATATTGCTCAACTGTGTGTTTTGTGTTTTTTCTAAAACAATTATAATAAAATGAACATGTTAGTATATGTAATAAAACACTTCCAACCTTAAACAATTTAATTTCAATTTAATTGATAAACAATATAATATAATAGGAATAGCAAGTGAAAAACACTATAGACCACAGGTTTTACTTTCTAATTTTTGCATTTTCCGTTTCTGCGCGTGACGTCATCACGTCAGGCCGTTCCCCGGATGAAACCGAGAGTGTTGTTATGACAACAACAGTGAAGCGAGAATGTTTGTCTGTAGGCGGAATGCTTTAGCTTCACTTTATTCATGGAGGCTGCAGCGAGCTCGTATCTCATCAGACCCAGTTATAAACATAAGTAAGACAAACGTCGTTTACTTTTCAGTGTTTGAATGCTAAGTTTTAGCCAGCTAAAACATCTAGCTAACGTGTAAAAATAATGTGGCAAATGATCTGTTTCTAAACCTTCTACTGACCGCCGACTTTGCAATTTCAATGCCCCGCTGAACTGTTTAACTAAAACACAAGATCAGATCTGCTCCTTCAGAAACCTGTTTTCTCTTTCACAGGTTCAAGGCAGGGGTGGCAAAGAAGTGTATGAGAGAAATCCTTAGAGAACAGCTTTTTGGAGTGCAGTATAATCCAGAGGAGATTCCCACACTCTCAGGATCTTTAGCAGACAGTATTAAAGACAAACTAAAAGGTAACAGACTTGTAACAACATGCAGAGTGTAAATAAAAAGAGATTTTTATCAGATACATTATTATTATCATTACAGACCTTCCTCAATAACTGTACATGTGTTTTTGTAAATGGCCAGATGTGGGCTTTGAAAGATTCAAGCTCATGGTGCAGGTGGTTGTTGGAGAGCAGCGTGGTTAGGGAGTCAAGTAAGTGCAATAGAAAGCACAGTAGTAAGGAGTAAAGGAGTTAGACAGCTTTAAATATGTTGAAATGTGATTAACAAATATTCACACAACATTTCCAAAAATACTTGGAGACACAAAGGGCCAGTTGGAAGTGTTTTTCATAAAACTGTTATTGCAGAGTTATCTGGATTATGTATATTAGGACCTGACTGTAATTAATTTAAAAGATTAATGCTAAGACAATTTTGTTACTGAATTTATTTTTTCATATGATGGCAGCCTGTTGTTTCTGGGATGCGGATACAGACAGCTATGCTCAAGATATATATATATATATATATGAATGTAAGTGAGGAATATGGAAAGTGATTTTCACTAAAGAAATTGAAATATGATTTTTGTTTTGTTTCTGGATTAAATTTTTCTTTTAGGACAGCTTGTTTTGTTTGGCAGCTGCTTTTGATGTTTATTATTACTGAAGGCACAGACGTCTTTCAAATACACAGACCTAATACATGGTAGTTTATTTATTTTCCTAGAATATATCTATGTGATATTTGGCCACAATATTTACATTCATGGATGACAAGCCAAACCTGTCTGATATGTAATTTGTCTGATATGTAATTACACATAATGTAATTATGTGTTTTCTTTGGCAATTGATATAAAATGTGAAAAAATGTTATTATCATGTTGTGTTTGACATTTGCTTTTCAGTACATAGGACTTTATACATAGGAATGTATGTCTTGGTGGATTTTAAAGCTACCTGAATCATATTTGAATCACATAAATCACTTTTTAGGACCATATGTGATCAGAACCACTTTAAATCAGAAACACTTCTGTGACCTTAGCCTGAACAGCCATATTGGAACTCATGCAACTTTTATCTCACATTAGATCAGAATTTGTCACAATTCTGCACTGGTGGGTAGTTCATTAATCATGATATTGAGGATGGCTGTGAAGGTAGTCATTCAGTAGCCACTCTGGATGCTTGATAGCTTTGGCGATAGTTCAGTACTTCAGTACAGTTCACACTGGTCAAAAGTAATGTGAAGATCCAAACACAAAATCAGATCTGAGCAATAAATTAAGTTTGAATTTAGCAGAATGTAACAATTTAAACAGTTTGAACAGCCACAAACACTTAGAATAGAATCTGACATTTTATCTGGATATGTGGAAACTTGTGTCCTTTTTCCCAATTTGCCTTTAGTTAAAACAGCCAAGGGGTTTGACTGGGTTGTCTATCATAAGCTTTGCTGATATTCTGCAAGACACTTGTGATTTAAAGGTAAGGTAGGTTAGCTTTGGTAGCTAGGTAAGGTAGGCCCACCCTCTCCAAAGCTGAGGAAGATTGTCTGCGCGGAAGATTGTCTGCGCGACCAGAGTGTGTGAAAGTTTGCAACTACATAGTTTGACAGGCAGGAGTCGTGCTGTATGGTTCTATAAAGAAACTACAACATCTACAGAACATGTTTGTTGCACAAAATGTTATTTGTAGTAAAAAAGGATTATAGGCTATAAAAAGGTAAGAAAGAAAATATTCTTTTATGAACCTTTGACTGAAATGTTCTTTGGGAAACCAATAATGGTTCTTCTGTGACAGAAACCTTTTAGCACCTTTATTATTACAAAAAGTTTATATTAGTAAAAATCTGACAAACAGCAAAAATTCAGATCTTGTTAAGACCATCTTAGGACAAGTTGCTACTTAAGTAGTACAAGGTGCTACAAAGGAACTGCAGCTACCACAAAAAAAAGAACTGACATGCTTGACAAATTGAACAACCCCTGTAGTCTTAAATAACAACTTGTTAGCGATTTACATTATTATAAAACACAGTGGCTTCCAAAATAGTTTATATATGACTGTAATTTTAAAAAACTGTCTTTAAGTAAGGTTAACCTTTATTTACTCATAGATCAAAACCTGCTGTTCTAAAAACCATTTCTGAATGAATGCATGGTGAATTGGCTTTAAGTTGGCCTTTCAATTGACAACATGACTGAATATCTCCATGCATGAGGGGGCTCTCTCAGTCTATTGAGGACATACAAGAGCCAGTCTTATCTAAAATCACATAAAAATTCACTTTTCTTGAATCTAAGGCTATAATAGATTACTGTACATTGACAAAACATTTGATTTTCTGCACCAGAATCTTTGTGGAGAAAAGACCTTCAACCCTGCATAGATTATTTTGGCCTAAATGTCATTACTGTCTAGTACTGTTATTGTTTTCCTCTTGTATCTACTGCTGTGAAGCAGATAAAAGCAATACAAATCTGACCATACCTGCAATTGCATTAAAATATTTCCTTATTGGCATTTTGATTACTCGATAATATCATACAGAGTAGATTTAAATTTATTGAATAATACTTATAGTATGGTCTCCAGGTTAATCTCTAGTAATATCCAATTATGTCTTGAGTTACATAATTCCATCTGCTTACCTCAGCTACAATTTCAAATTGTATTTATAGACTCATATTTATTTATATATGCTTTAAAAAAGAGAAAAAAGAAGGAATTTGTAAGACATGGATGAATGGATAGATGAATGGACAGTTCCAACATTTATTCCCTTTCCAGCCTTTGGTTTCGGAAGCATTTCTGGCTTTTTTGATAATCTTCTGTGAGTCCACAGAACAGGTGAACAGATTGGACAGATTTAAACAGATTACATAATTCTATTTTATAGGTAGATTATATCTAATGGATTTAAATTGCCCATTTGTTATTCAAGATATGTGTACTGTATTTATGAGGAGAGTGGCACACTTCCCACTTGTGTACTGATCAATATGTACTGCATTAACGGTCAAGAAATAAGTACAACACTGTCACAAAACACAATTTCAAACCCAAGGGGGCTAAGGAATCTTAATCCAGCCCAGGGTATGCATTACAGAAATGCAGACCAATGCAATCAAACTGGATTTCTAATCAAAACAGGATTTGAGTTTTGGATGAGAGTTTGTGGAAATGATGTTTTAGTTAAATGTCAGGAAATTGTGGGGTTGTGAGACTGTAAGATTCAACACAAGATATTTTGCAGACTGAAGAATTCAGTCATATCATGACATCATGTCAGGAGAGGCTGGTTTCCTCATGCCAATTCATCTGTCTTTGTTTTGTCACTGTCTGTGGTGCTAAAAAGTAGTCAAAGTCACCAAACTCTGCCAAACCATCTATAAACACGAAGAGAGAACCCTTTGCACAATATATTATACATGAGTTTAAAAAGCCAGTAATAAACAAATCTGTGCAGTCAATATTTTTATTTCTTCATTATTTGCACTGTTGTTTTCACAGGTATGTCGTGATTGTTATAATTTGAAAATTCTGTTAGGTCATCACCAGAGTAGTGATGTCTCACAGTCAAATGCTGTTTAGTGTGTTAATTGAAATGTGGCGTCTGATTAAAAAATGTAAACAAACTAAAATTAGATCTGAAAACATTAAGCAAGAAGAAAGTATGCAAATTACAGTAGGTGAGAAATACCAAGATTGTCTGCTGTACCCACACATACAGTACTATATAGAATGTACTGTTTTAATGGTTAATTATTATTAATCCTTTATTATGGTTAATTATTATATTACTATTGTATGAGATTTCAGACACAGGGACTGTCTCCAATTAGAATTGTGTGTCTGACTACCTAAACATAGCCAAAGGGATTGGGCAGATATGTAAAATATTATTCAGAGAATTCCAATAGTTCAGAGGCTGTTTACGGGACACCGTTTTTAACTAAAAACAGAAAACTTCCTATGTGTTTTGACTGTTCATTTACACAACAATAATGTTACTGGGTCCTGAAAACGCAAACTTAAGAAAACAGGTTTGTGTTTTCTCAAGTGCAAATTTTTTAAACCAATACTGTAAAGTACAAAACGTGAATAACAGTGACATCATGTGCATGCGTACGTGTTCAGTATATTTAGTGACATCGCCAACCACTGGTCTGATATACATAATACAGCGTTTAAAGCGTTTTTAAAAAAGATTTGCCTTTAGAAGAGAAAAAACTTCCTTTAACTTCCTGTAAAAATACCTTTAAATACTAAATTGCCTCAATGGCTTTGATCAGCATATTTGGGCAGAAGCTACATGCTTCAGTGAGATAAAAGCATCTCGACCATTAGCATCTCCTGAAGAAAAATCTGAAGGATGACCTTAACTTAAGTTACCTGCGTTATTCTCTATTTACTTCACCTAAGCCAGTTTTTAAACTGCCAATGCATTTCAGGTATTATACACAGGACAAATGTTTTAGCAAATTATCTTTTATCTAATTATTATCCATTTTGAGGTGGTTTTGCAATGCTTCTTTATTTACAAAGCCTCTAACAATACTAGCTGTATACAGTTTCATTTCATAGTTGGAGATGTAATACAGCAGAGTTTATAGAATGTTATGCTACTGTACTGCCATTGTGTTGTTGCTGCATTCCTCATTGTCTTCCTTTCATGATTTTCATGATCAAATAAAATAAGAGTTTTGATTTACTGTAGATCTAACAAATGCAACAGTTCCTTAAGTAAATCTAATAATAAGAGAAATCACTGTTACCATGGAAATGTAAAAGAGCTATACTGTATCTTAGAGCCCCCACTCCTATTTAGCATGGAAAAAACAATTTAGCCAGTCTTCCTTCACTTATATATTGGTATGTTTCTGAAAATTTTGCAATGAACTGGTGCAATGCGAATCATATGCGAATATATGATTTATATCATATAAAATCAAATATGATATGGTTTAGTTGTTTGTCTGGGATCCTTACAGCATTTGCAGTGTTCTATAAATTAGTACTTTCAGAAGTTTTCTTTTATTATGACTTTAAAGACTAAATTATTTTTGTCAAATTCATGATGACTCCAAGATTACATAGCAAAGTAAACAGACTTTGAAATGGCATTTTGTATATGCCAGACAGACATGGTTCAGGGCTGCAGTTTGTGTGTCTCTTTTCTCTGCATTGTGTGAGAAAATGTGAACTGTATTTTAAAACTACAGCCAAATGTCATATGCAGTTGTAAAATGTTGAAACTGTAGATACAGTATATACACACTAAATACAATTGCACCAAAAAGTGAATATTTAAGCCACACATAAAAATATACAAATGTCATTGCATTACATACGCATAGGTACACATAACACATTCTGACATTGCAGTCTATTGCAAGTTCATTTTGCACAGAAAGAGAAAGATGATGACTGAATTTAAATTCACATGCTTCCATGCTATACTAGCATAAATTTAGTGGTTGGTAAAATTGGACTGCAAATCAACTGAATTCAATTCACTTGTTCAATTCACATGTAACATCCTTAAAACAGATGTCCAAGGGGTGAAAATCATAATTTTGCTATCTAGAAATTCAAAGCACTATCCGTTTTGTGCTGAATGCAACATGGTACATTTAAACATTTTTGTGTGGCAAGAACAGAAAAATTATTTATGGTAGCTATGGGTCAGTTGTATTTTAGTACCTTCCTTGGCATATGGCCTATACTGAACATTATTCTATTACAGTAGAAGATTAACTGAACTCTGTTATCATGCTAGCATAAGTCTGTCACTGATGCAGTTCAGGGACTTCACAGTGTTTAAAACATGTATTAGTTCCAGCATAAAACTTATTTAAATACTTTTACTTCCTGACTGCTTTTAATAGCTTAGAAAAAGCAACAAACTATGTAAAATTTGGTATAACTGGTAATAATGTTTAAAGATTTTTTTTAAAGGCCAAGCACTAACCCCATCTACCATTATTGGGACAAACAGGTAGCCACACCCCAAACTCACACCATTGGTTAATACGTGGTACTGCTTAAACAAACTTTTTGAATTTTTGAAAGTGGCACAAATCCACAGCATTTGCAAATTATGGAGCAATTATCAAACAAATTTCGTATAGCGAATGCTAGACATTAAGAAACAACAATGACCAACATAAACACGTTAGAGCTGCAATCTATAACGTTGCTTCTCTATTGCCATCTCTATTTCAAACATAACATTGCAGATTAGTTTAGGTACTTAACTACCTGCAAAATCCAACCCAACAGCTCAAATCATAAATCATTATTATATATACTTTTTAACCATTGTTAACCACTTTTATATATTTTTTATATTATTTTTAACCCTAAAAGTTAAGGATTGCAGCTTTAAAGAAACAAGCTTTAACCAGAATTCAAAGCAGTAAGCTTAGCCCAAAAGTGGTTAAATATTTTTGACACCAAATACAATGCAAGTGTGTGTTGTTTTCTTAGGAAAATGTGGTCTTATTTTCCTGGCATTCACATATATCATAATCTTCTCCTTCAGTAGTGACTGTGCCATTGCAGGGTGGGATCTCACTCATAGTGCTTCTCATGGTGACCCTGGTCATGCTCAGAGAGTGTTTCCTTGGGGGTGGATGCCATTTCTGATGGCACATCACCTCCTTAAACATTTCCCTGAAGCGGGTGGACATCAGGTTGTAAAGAATGGGATTAATGGCTGAGCTCAAGTAGAAGAAGACCCCAGAAATCACATGGACATACTCGTACACCTGGAAGATCTCAATGTAGCTGCTGCTCCTCTGGTCCATGAAGCTCCACATCAAGCGATCTGTGTGGAATGGAGCCCAGCAGATGCCAAACATGACCACTAGTACAACTGAGAAGAAAAAAAGATTATGGTATTACCCATGAAATTTACTTCCAAATGATCATTAGCCCAAAATACAGTTTTCAACACGTCCTCTTTATTTTATAATATACTGGCTAAAAATAAATACATTCGTAGATGATCTCTGGACAGTGATAGACAATCTCAATCAGGTTATCAACTTTCAAAATGCCCCTGTAACATTCCGACCATTGCCCCGGCCCCATCCCCACAGTTACAGGGTCTTTTTATAAAGTAATAATTAATTTTATAAAAATCAATTTTACTGTCAAGAGTAGCTAAGCATAATAACGTTTTTGCCAAAATGGTTGTGTCAGGAGCGTTTGGTATAGTCAATTCCCATCCCCCCACTGCATAATCTAAAAGTTATTTGATAAAGAATTTAATTTATTTTTTATGAAATACAATTCACTCTAAAAATATCTGACAGACTCAAATATATGATGTCAAATATATATCAGCATGATTAATGTGCACTGGATTAGCCATATTGTATCAGTCTCGGGGCATGTCAGGGGTGAAAGGAATTCCACTCTGTCTTGTATTCTTTAGCTGAATGTACAAGGTTATCACCTGTCATATGCCATTTTAGGTCAGGCAGTCATCAACAGGCAACTGGAAAAGATCTCCAACAATATAGTGCAGTTTTGTACTCGTTACCAGGAAAACACTGACCCACTGATTTTCCATCTGCCATTTGGGCTATTTCGAAAGGCTTGTGTACTTAAAAGTATAAGTAAAAAAGTCTCTGTAACAATGGCAATGAGGATGCTGAAGAGCAGAACTCAGACTTTGAACATGTCTGCTAGTTCTTGGTTTTACTCTATATTTCTATTATGTCTCTCCACTGTGAGAGGACTATGAACACTGTATGTTACTGTATACAAGTGTTTAAAAAGGTACATGAATTATATATCCCGCATTGACCTGGATTGGGGCCGGGGTTAACCCGTAAAATTTTATCCCAGGCTTTATGAATTCTAGCAGCAGCCCTAAATGTATTATATGGACAGGTAGCAACGCTAATTGTGTCTATAGCTACATCCCTTTTACTGATATATATAGTTATAGTCTGAGTTAAAAGCAGAAATTATAACAATATATTATTAGTAGTTACCTATATTATACATTTAAGCATGACAGTAAACGTTTGATGGCTGAAAATGTACCAAAATGACCTGTAATTCACATTTGATTTTAAGTATAACCAGAGTAGAAACATTTTGCAATGCATTTTGTCGCTAATTTTATTAGTTCTTGCCTCCAGATAGTTAAAATCTGGTTGTTCTAGCCACCAGATAGTTAAAACTACAATAGCAAGGAGATCTGTTTAGTTCCATATATTTGTGTCATAAAGTAAATATTTCTGTCTCTTGTAAAAGTTTTTACATTTTTATCCTATTGTCAAATGCTTTACGTGCTCAGATCCTCAATCCCTTGTTTCATCTTATTGTATTGCTCTTTCTCTAAAGTTTTTCTCAAGATTTATTTTCCTTAAGCAAACATAATTTCTGCTTAAAGAAAGTAGCTTTTCCAGCTAGTTGAAAGACTCTTTTTTTATCAGATTCAGTGTACTTTACTGTAGGTCCTTGGCTCCATACAATTGCTCTTTAAAAGAATCACGTTGTCTACACATGCATCACCAGCCAATCAGCCAATCATATCACACACAGCTAAGTCATACATAAATAAGAGTGTCATAACTGGTCAGCTGACCTACTTACACAGCATTTTAGTAACCTGCTGCCGACGTGTTTTCTGCTGCTGACTGTGCACATTAGAGTAGCTGTCTTGTCCCAGATTGTCTTTTGCGTCCAGGACCTGCAACATCTTTTCGTGCTTCAGTTGGAGGCCAATGAGCAGATACAACACACTGATGGTCAACATGGGCAGGAGAAAAAACAGAAGCGTTGTAATTTGGATGATCAGGTTGTACATCCAGCGTGGCTTCACCAGCATGCAGGTCGCGGAATTGGGCATGTCTCCTGTTCCTTTGCCTTTGGGAAGAGGGAGGGTGAAGATACCATGGAGGCTGGTGTTGGGAATGGCACACAACATGGACATGCTCCACATGCTAAAGATCACCCACTTGGCGTGAGTGCGTGTCACAACGTATTTGGCCCTGAGCGGGTGAACCACAGCAATGTAGCGCTCCACACTCAGTGCTGTTATGTTAAGGATAGATGCAAAGCATACGGTCTCAAACAGGAAGGTTTTAAAGTAGCAGCCACCCTTACCCAAAAGGAATGGATAGTTGCTCCACATTTCGTAGAGCTCCAAAGGCATTCCTAGTAGAAGCACCAGGAGGTCGGACACAGCCAGGCTAAACAGGTAGAAGTTGGTGGGTGTCCTCATGATCTTGTTGCGAGCAATCACAGTGCAGGTGAGAATGTTGCCCACCGCTCCTACCAAGAAGATGATCAGGTAGGTAATGCAAACAGGCAGAAAGATTGGAGAACGACGAGGTCCTAGGTATTTCTCTAGATACTCGTCTTGGTTGAGGCAATACTCATCAATCTCTGCCTCACTGAGGTTTAGCACAACACTGGTGTTACACAAAAGTTCTTGAGCACAGCTGAATGGGGAGAAACCCATGTAGGAACAGTTCAATTTGGAAATCATTCTAGACCTAGTGATAAGACGAGATAAAAAGATATCAAATAAAGGTTCATTTTAAAAGCGTATCACAGGAGACAAATTCATTAAAAATAATTTTGATCATTACTTTATAATTGTATTTGTGAAATTAAAACCCACTGATTTAATATTAAAATGCTGTGTCTGTCATGACTAATAAGCCTAATAAAGACAGATTAACCTATAGGTGAAATGTGTACAGATTTGGATTTCTTTTGGCTGGTAAACTAATCCTTAAACCTCTTTCAGATGAAACAAAAGAGAACTATGAGAAAAATGAACAGATTACGAAAATGCACTCATTACAGTCCACTTTTGTTATGAGTGTGCCTCAGCACATTTTTAATTCATCTCAGCGTTTCATGTATTTATTTAATTAAAGTTATGTATTTAATTAAATTGCAGCCTATTACAGTTTGGTAATCGTCATATCACAATTTTGTTCTAATTAATTGTCCAGCCCAATTTGTAAGTCTAATGTTTATCCACTTAAAAGAACTGAATGGATGAAATCTATCAAGCTCCCCCAGGATAACCTTTAAAGGACAGGTGTTATTGTCCCAGTTTAGAACTGCTATCCAGAAGCCTACTGTGAGTCGTAATTGCTGTCTCATTATTTCTGTTTTGATGAGAAATTAAAACAATGGACGATTTTTTCTGGAGCTTTGGGGTCTGCAGTCTGACTATTCAGAATTTTTCTAAAAAAGGTTGTCTGTGAAAGGGACCCTCATGCATCCCTCATCCCTGGCCCAGTATTGCTGGAGATACAGAAACAGTGTATGTAGTAGTAGCTGCATACTATCTGTACTAAATAGTATGCAATAGTATTTGGTTGTTCCCAACCCAAAATGACGTTCTTTCCTTTGTAGAACATGGATTTTAGGCAGAATGTTACAACCAAAATGTACTGCACTAATCTGAAGTAAAATAAAGTGTACCAGGGCCTTTAATAACTAACAGCCTCATTATTATTCACTTTTAGATGTACTGGCAATCGGACCTTCATTGGATCCTGGTAGATAAAGATGCACCACTACAGGTGGAAAAAAACGCAATAATAAATAAGAGTAATTTTGGACTCATTTGCAGGATCTGACATGCAGGTAGAGTGGCTTTGCAATAAGTTGAAGAGGTGGTCGCAAAGGCCCTACTGTCATAGAAGCTGAGCAGGTGTGTGGGGTACTGAGGAATTTCTAAGCTGTAAATAGATGTGGGATTTTCAATTAGGATCCATGGAGAATGGGATGAGGTTGAGACAGAATAAAAAGCAGGAGCAATCTTGATGGTGGGATGAGGTTCACATCAGGGGCTCACACTCCAGATGCAGACAGTGCAGAGCGTCCTAAAATTCTAATCAATATTTTCTGTTAATAAACTCACAATGCTTAGTGTCTGTCAACGGTGTCCAGCTTTGAATTTGAAAGCTGCGGCAACCACACACATTAAACATTCACATTAGAAGTCCAAGGGACTTGAAAAAGGGACATGAAAACAGAGATTTACCAATGACCATATTTACCAACATGACAAATCAATTGATTAACAACTTTTTTATGCTGTCAAATATTTTCTTTATTGGAGTTCTTGAGGATTAAAACTCACCCATCTTAAATCCTTGGCTTCAAGAAATAATGAGCGCCCTGTGCGCAATATCTGTGTGTTAGCAGTTGTAATTGAAATTTAATTGATTATTGGCCAGATAGTTTCCAAACTTTTAATATATCTGTAATCTGATGATTGAAGAGCTGTGATAAGTGAATAAATTTGGAGGCTGATTCAATTCCAGAAGCTTTAACTACAACTTCTTAACAGACACAACCTGCATGTGAAGTGAACAATGAGGCTGTTTCTGTAATGTATTAGATGAAATAAATAAATAAAGCACCTTAAAAGTCTGTACCCCTCATGCACTATATTTCTCCAGGTATAAACCATACGGTAGATACAATAGCTGTGAGAAACAAAGAAAATGACAAAAAATATTATTGACTGTGCAACCTAATATCTTGTCTTTCTTAACAGAAGTGGTCACCGCAGATGTGGTTTATGTAAAATATGTAGTTCAGATGTAAAATATGTAGTTGTACTGGACACACTGTTAGGTATTTCACAGAGAAAAGTCATACAGGTTTTGAAGTATTTGATGGTGACTAAATGATGACAAAATTTTGACAGATGACAAAACTAGAGATCAACAAGTATTTAAAATATTTTACATGTGTTATTATATAACAGACAATGAAAACAGATTATTCAGCCTAAAACGTAGTTGATAACTGACACACACTCATTCCCTGATTTTATGAAGAGAAAATACTTCCAAATCAATTTTCATTCCACTCTGACTTCAATATTAATGCAATGGTCTAAAAAGCCACGGATGCTTTTCATCATAAAGCCACACACTAAATATATAAACTTCACAATACAGACATCAAAAAACATATATGAACGCCATATATGAAAAATATGATTATACTATTTTTAATATTTAAACTACAAAGGATACATGCAACATTGTATGTATTGTATTTATAGTACTGGACTTGCCAAACAATTGTCTTACCTTATAGTTTGCCACAGTGCACAATCCAGTATATCGAACCATCAATGACATTCAAAAGACTGACTGAAAACTCACTTTCCCCAGATGATGAGAAGCCCTAAGACAAGGACTGTGGTATTCTTAAGCATGTTGTGTATCTTCATCTTTAATTGAAGAGACTGATAACAAGCTTTTCCTAGAACTCTGCACACTCAGTACTATAAAAGTGTTTCATTAGCTTTAGAGGCACAGCTATGCTCTGGTTTTCTCTCTCTCTCTCTCTCTCTCTCTCTCTCTCTCTTTTTGTTATAGCAAGTCTCCTTTAACCCTATTGCACTATGAGTGTTGTGCTTTGTATCTTGTCATCCTGTCTCTTCACATAAACATCCATTTATAGTGTTTCAGAGAAAAAGAATACAATCTAATTTCAATGATGCTATTGTAATTTGAGCATATTGGTGGTGACATTTAATTGAACTGGATAAATTAATTGAATTTGGCTAGATAATTAATGGAGGTTGTTTCCTAACAATGCGGTATACCTCTATACTCTCTCGGCTGATAATGAGGGAAGAAGATAATACAAGATAAAGAGCATCTCTCATTGTCTACTTTAATTTTGTCTGCCAATGATGTTACATCATCTTTCAGAAATAGAATGAAATCTGGATAACCTATGCACTCAGAAAAAGTAAGAAAACATTCGTTTTTGCATTGCTGTGCAAGCAATAATTTTTACATGATTCCAGCCAACAGTAATGATTTCCATTTTGAGCTGTAAGGTAAGGAAACTGCTTATTTGTTTTATAATTGTCTTATAAATGTATTTATGTATATAAATGTATATTACTTTATATAAAATAGGTCTCACAATACATTTTTGCATGTCAATAATTTAAAGTAGTCCTGTCTGTGCATATCCACAGACGGCTAAACAATAGCATAGTAAAAACAGGTTAAAAGATTAAATTGTCTTTATTAAAACCAACTTTTTTTTACTGTATGTATACCTCCAACATTGTGAACTCCCCCTCCCCACACACACACACAACACCATTAGAAGATGTTTAGACTGTGGGCATAAAATGATGCACATGGACAGCAAAAAAACTCAAGTGTGCTGTGGCGAGTTGCCAATGCCTAGATCAACGTTGCCCCTGGTAACTGTAATCAGACCATAAGCCATCTGTAATCACCCTAAGCTGGAGACAATCCAACAATCAATGGGACAGGGATATGAACATGGACAAGAGAAACCAGAGACAGAGAACATTACCTGGTGAGTTTCTTCTCACACACTCTAGCTGTGTCTGAATTCAATAGCTGCACCCTACGGCTCGACATGATATTGCCAAGATAAAAAAAAGATGTTCCTGGGTCAACATACTTTGTTGACACAATTTTAATTTCTGGTTTAACTCTCTTTAAGTTACTCACCCTTAGGCCATATGTATTTCATTTTTTAAGAAAACAATAAAGAAGATTTCTAGCTGAAACTCTTTCTCGTTCGTACATTGCAAGTCTGCAGGTATCATGTGGTTCCTGATAATATCCTGAGGTTTTATGAAGCAAACCAATTAGTCTGTGCAAGAAACTGAACATTATTTACAACATTTAAAGCATCTAAACATCAATCTTTAAGACCATAAACATGAATGACAGGAACAAGCCAAGAATCTACACACAAACACATTCAATAACAGACAAGAGACAATGGCAAACATTGGGGTATATATACACAGATAATACACAGATAAACACCTAAATACTACAGGGTGGGCAACTACAAATAACAACATAATACAAACTTCACATAATACAAAGATTAAAGACAGTTATACAAACAGTATAACACAAGTCTTACACATTTGAACATTTTGCCATGCATAGCTTTTATGCAATATTAAAAAGTTACCAGGAGCGGTTTGCATGTTACTAGCATGGTTCTGCATGTTACTGCCATGGTTCAGCATCTTTTTATCACGTTCTAGTGTTTTAGTAACATACTTTTTCTTCAATGTTTGTAGCATGTTTACCCTGTTGCAAGCATGTTTTAGCATGTTGCTACCTGCCTATAGTAATACAACTGATTCAAGATAAAGTTTTTGCTAAACATGGGCTGTCATTGGTGTTTTAATGCCATAACTACAGTATTTATTTCACATGTAAATTGCAGATTTGTATCTAGAGGAACAAGTTTTGAAACGTTAGAACAGAAATGAAAAGGAATTTTTCTTGACATTGATGTCAACTAATTATACATAAATTTATACTTGTCATTAAGTGAAAACCTATGCTTACGCATATAAACACTGAATTACCCAAATGAAGGGCTGCTTTCTGATGAGGTTCTTGAGGTCATAGATTTATGCTGATGAATCCGTTTGTAATCTAATTATAGTTTTTGAATAAAATGTGCCTTGGAGAATAGATGGTGCCTAATTAATGACACAATTACAATGTTCTCTGCCCTCTCATTTAGTGAACCCTTCCAAGGTGTGACAATCCAAAAGTGCTCTTAATAGCTTTCTGTAACTAATTTAAAGCAGACAGACCACAAGTATTAGCTATAATTAGGATATGGATTCTTACTGGGAAATAATTGTTACATGTTCTTCACTTCACATTCACAGAATAGTTCACTTCTCAGCCTTGGTAAGCTGGACAGAGTGCGACATTGTTGACCTGCCCTGCACCCATGTCTCTGAGGCTGGTTCACCGAAACGACAGGATGTTGACTGGTGCCATTGTCTACTAGTAAAAACAACATAAAAATAAATCATTTTTGACCGAACTATCGAAAAGTCTGAACTGCTGGAATCCTTTCAAACTGCATCAGATGTGATTAATGACAATCACATGATTTGAAATGAATGAAATTCTGTCACTCCAGCATTTAGAGCCCAGTTCATTTTTTAAAACATCTCTGTGGTACAGTAGCTACAACATTGTTACAAAATACACCCCACAATATCACTCAGATCATCCAAAAGCAACTTATTGGTTATATGGCTAATTACATCTAAAGAGTGGTGAGTCAACATTTAGTTATTTTGGTTTGAAGTTATGGAATTCTCTCCCTGACAACACACAAGCAGTTGACTCACTTTGCTTGGACTGCAGGCATTAGCTTATAAAGTTTATGGATTGTCTCTTTATTCATTAAATCATTAACAAATGCCCTCATTCGTCTATACAGAATTTCATTGAATCATATGATTAAAGAGGTAACACTTTCATTTAACTTCGCAGCTTGTCATGCCTACTTGTTTTTCAAAACTGTGGTGAGAACTGATCAGTCTTGAAATAGGGTGTTTCGAAACCCTTATTATAAGGGTTACGCTATAAGTCATTTACACATATATACAATATGTTCAAGTACAATGCACAAAAATAAACAGCAAAATAAAATACAATACACAGCACTGCTGTACACAAAATATACATCTAGAGAAACTTTATATAAAATAACTTCTAGACATTAAATGACAAGACAATAAGACAATAAAGTGACAAGTTGCAAATTATAGAAGTGACCAGTATCATCACTGATGTTGAACATTAATGTGTGTTGAACTGTCTTATAGCATTAGGGTAGAAACTATTCTTGATTCTTGCGGTGCATGTTCAATTAGTCTTGAGCCATTTGTTAGAGAATAGTGCCTGTGGTCATTCATGATGCTTAAAGGGTAGGATCCCACTTTAAAGTCCCAAAATAAACAAATGTTTAACATTACAAACATTTTAGCTAATCATTCCAGGATGATAATTATTTGATGTTTATTTATAATAATTTAATTAATGGACATGTAGATAGAGAAAACACAACACAACTATTTAGTTATAAATTAAAAAGATCTTTTTAGAGATAGTTTTGTACACACATTTTACATTTTTTTTCTTTTTGGCTAGACATGTACACAGCTTGATGAAACAGAAGGAACAGAAGAAACATTGACTGTGACCCAACATGCATGTATAAAAACTGCTTTAATGCACAGCACATAAAAAGGGGAAAAAGCACATGTAAGACCAAACATGGCCTGCTGTTATTTAAAAATGTTAATTACCATTTTAATCAAATCCAATATCCAGTCCTATTAAACACATTAGTATGACGCTACACACTGTAGCAGTGGTACATCAGAGAGATGTGACCTGTTAATCAAATACTGACGAGACTGCGGCTGGAGACATTGAATGCTCAGCATTCTGGGATTGTTAATTGGTCAGAGCAGAACAACATCTGCCTTGTGTCAAAGCAAAAGGCAAAGACAGAATCAAAAAGAAAAGCAACAGACATTGTTTTATCTTATAGAACAGAGGAATAGATAACCATTTTTATCACAACTGCGCACATTATTTTCACATTACACAACACAATAATTATTAGTATTAATTAGTGTCAAGTAATTAGAGTATTAGTGTCAAGACAGACATGCATAAACCCAGGAAGAAAGAACAAAAGCCATCTGGCCAATCATCAATGCATTTGTTCATCTCAAAAATTTATCAAAGCCTTCTATTGGTTTATTTTTAACAGACAGCCTAATAATCTAGATTTCAGTTTTCTAGTTTATTGTTTACCATTTAAATGTAATATGAAGTGTCGATATACAAAATAGGCAAATAAAATGATCCAATATAAACAACCATGTAGTGTAGTAATGCGATGTATGGCATTTTTAGATGGTCTCATACCCTCCATTTTTCCAATTTCCAAAATTTACTTATTGCCGGAAAGAAACAGGGTGGATATGTGTACAAGTATGCATAATCTTCCACTACCATGCCAGTTCTGGTGTATATATATTGTTTTTAATCTAAAAACTTTCATGTATATTAATGATGAAATCATTAAAATCATGAAATCATTTTTTATACATAAGACGCCTGGTTTCCAAGAAGAGATAGATATAGACACTGGCAAGTTTGAGTTTAGAGTGTACGAGTTCTGACAAAATTTTTCTTGCTACTCATTCTGGTGGAGTGAAGGTGTGTGGGGGAGGGGGCAGACAGACAATGAATTTATCAGCACGTATGCTATATGCTATAACTTTCACATTGAGTGCGATGAACAGAACCAGATAGACATGGTGAGAAGACACAAATTCTATTATGGCAGGAAATGAGTCATAGATTTCAGATAATGCAGAGTGAGTCATTCAAAGCGCTTTATGGCAAAAGAAGTCAAAGCAACTGATTTGTAGTTTTTTGATCATAAGCCTCCCTTCCCTCTGTCAGGAATCAAGGGTTACATATGTACCTGAGACGTTTCCTGTCTGTCAGTCATTCAATGTTGTGTTGATGATGACACTAGGGGTCCCTATATGAAGCACCACAGGAGCACAACCTTCCAGCTTACATGTAAGGTGCCTTCCGGCGTAGAGGGGAGCTGGTACTTACCAATAAGACCTAAGCGGTGGCCAACCACTGAGCAGAAGCTTGAAAGCGTCCCCTCATCTGTTGATGAGGGGAACACTAGGGAGACCACATCCTATTAGTAATAGGTGTCATGTGGTAGATACAACATATGGACATATCAGACGGGTAGAACACATATTGAAAAACTACTGAGAAGGCCCCTATATCAAAAGAGGGTGCCTAGAGTCAGCAGTGAGATAAAGGTACTCTACAGAGGGGAAGACACAAAGTTTACCAACAGGAAAACCTAACCTGTGGACTATATGTCATACAGGGTTACCCAGGCATGGGGAATCCACAAATATGGAGCACCTATACTGCTGGTATACGGGCTTACCTATGATGAAGGCCATGCACACGAGTACCAGGCCTAGCAGACAACTCCTCTGCCAAGTTGTCCATTGGGGGTGCCAGATAATGCCCCTCAAGATGTCCTCTGTGCTGGACAGAAAAATAGGATGGAATGGTGCATGCTATCACCTTGAGAGGGGGGAAAGGTGTGGGAGAAAGCGATACACCCACCCAGTTGCTGTCTTTGTCACTCTACAGAATGCGGGTCGTAACCGGGTCCACACAGAGATTGTAAATCTCGCGAAGATGTTGGGTGTAGCCCAGTCCGCTACTCTGCATATGTCTCTTACAGAAGCGCTCCTAGCCAGAGCCAAGGAGGACACAACTCCCCTAGTGGAGTGCGCCCGGATACCCAAGGAGCTATACTGTCCCCGCAGTTGGTAGGCCATGGAAATGACCTCCACAATCCAATGGGCCAACCTCTGTTTGGAGACAGCATTCCCCTTCTGCTGACCTCCAAAGCAGACAAAGAGCTGGTTAGAGCATCTAATGCTCTTTGTGTGTTCCAGATAAATGCAGTACGGACAGAGCTGGGTCTTCTTCCCAGCAGGGAGCGCTTGCAGCCTCACCACTTAAAGTAAGGAGTAGTGGGATGTAACCAGGTTGGGTTCTCAAAACCACATGCGAGAAGCCTGCACCGAACTCCAGGCAGTCACTGGCCACAGAGATCGCCTGCAGGTCCCTGAGCCTCTTGATGGAGGTGAGTGCCACTAGAAGGGCCATCTTCAGTGTGAGGACGCTGAGACCAGCCTTTTCCAGGAGCTTGAATGGGTCTTCAGTAGCCCTTCCAGGACCACAGAAAGATCCCAAGAGGGGATGAGGCAAGGCCTAGGGGGATTTAACCTCCTGTTGCCTCTAAGGAACCTGATGACCAGGTCATGCCGCCCCAAGGGCCTACCTCAGATGGTGTCTTGGTGAGCAGAAATGGCCGTCATGTAGACCTTAAGAGTTGGACATAGACAAACGTCTTTTCAGGTGCTCTTGAAGATAAGATAGCACAACACTGATCTGGCATCTCTGTGGGTCCTCGCAACGGGAGGAACACCAGTTCACGAAGAGACACCATTTCAAGGCATAGAGCTGCCTAGTAAAGGGAGCTCTAGCCTGAATGATAGTGTTAATCACCACAGGTGAAAGACCTGCTAAATCCTCCGCGTCACATCCAGAGGTCAGACATGAAGATTCCAGAGGTCTGGTATGCCTCTGAGCATGCCCTGACCCTGAGTGAGAAGGTCCTGGCTCAAGGGAATACAGCAGGGGATAGCCACTAAGAGGAGCACGAGATCCAAAAATCAGGCCTGGTTGGTGCAGAATGGGGCCACCAAGAGGACCTGCTGCTGCTTGTACCTGACCTTGCACACAGCCTGTGCAAGGAGGCTCATTGGGGGAAACGCGTACTTGCGTAGACTCACCTCTCGTCACGAAGCAAGTGCTGGAGCAGGCTCATATGCATCAACCCGAGCAGAACTACAGCCGCCAAGGATGCGATATGCCCCAGGAGCCTCTGAAAAAGTTTTAAAAGGAACCACAGGCGTGTTCCTGAACAAATGAAGGCAGGCAAACACTGACTGTGCCCTGTCCTCTGTGAGAGGGGCGGTCATACTGACAGAGTCCAACTCCATGCCGAGAAAAGAGATACTCTACACCAGGGAGAGCTTGCTCTTTTCCCAGTTTACCTGAAACCCCAACTGGTCTAGGTGCCGTAGCACTAGGTCCCTGTGCTCGCACAACAAATGCAAACGCTCGCTGCTGCCCGAGATAGCACCGCTGTTAGCTCCGCGTCCGCCTCTTCCTTTGCTCCACCCTGAGAAAGCAGAGCCTTAGGAGAGTCGTCCTCAAACAGGAGCAGCGTACTCTCTGATGCTGTGCTTGGCATCGCATCATCCTCACAAGTCCCAAATGAGACAGCATTCTCACCTGCTTGGGAGTGAGCCGCCGCCGCACCCGTAAACTTTACAGGCTGGAACGAGCTTAACAGGGGCTGGTAGGTGCGTGGGGATGGACCCGGAAGATTATCTCCAAATAAGTGAGTGTTGCTTGCCAGTCTTCTTATATACCCGGATATCCAGGGCGGGGACTGGCACGCAAATGCCACTCGCCAGTTTTCTTTGACCTTTCACATAAAAGATCGGAGGTGATTGGGCACCCAAGAATAAACCCCTAGTGTCATCATCAACACAATGTTGAGTGACCAACAGAAAGGGAACTTTTTGTTAGGTAGAGTTGGAGTTCATCTTTTTTCATCTAGTCAGAGATGTTTACCAGGAATGTCAAGTCAGATCCTCCTCTGTAGAATTGTCAGACTGGAATGAGAAGTAGAGCTGTGTACTGTCAGTGTATCAATAACAGGAAAAATGTGCCAAATTCCATTTAGAATGACCCACCAATGAATGACTGAAAGTTAGACATCCTTATCTTCCATGTTACCCTCAGGAATCTCTAAGGACTCAAGCCAATGCAATGTCATCTGGCTACAGAATTACAAACAGAATTTCATTAAATATCCAAACCAAAATACACCTCCACCAAATAGAGACATAAACTAACAATTTACATGAAAGACCTCAGGAAGGCCATACTGTTGCCTCTATAAGCTGAATATCTGTCGATATCAGTATCTTTTAAATCGTTATTATGATCTGCTCTACCTGGATAAGCCCATTGTTTCAGTCTCTGAGACTTTCAAATGATTGAAACATTAATGTAAAACTTATATGTTTGTTTAACACAAAACATTAGGTTGTGCCTATAATGCTTGAGTGATTTGAGCTTGAATAAAGTAAAGGGAATGGGGGACTGGAGACGAATATGAAGGAATAGCAGAAAAATAAGGATCTTTCTCACATTCTCGCTCAGTGGGATGTGAAGACATTTAGTATGTTTGCATGGTAACGTCTGTATGCATTTTGTTGCTTCCTGTTCTTGAGGTTATTACAGCCTTACACAGACCAATGAGGTACTCAAAGATACTGATTAATGAAGCCAGCTTCAAAGTCTTTTATAAAAGTAAAGTTTGCTCACCAGCTGAAGTTAAGGCACAAATGTTATGTATGCTGTTTGCTTTTATTTACCATATATTAGAATCGGTAACCAGATACATGTATAAAATATGTATAATGTCTGATTATTTTTCAGTCGTTGTAGTACTGTCACAGTGTGTTTAGAGTTGTTAGGGGATTTATATCAGTACACAAAATCAAGCCCTGACCAAAATGGTACAGTACAATTGATGTGTACAATGGGACAACAGGGTGTCCTGTTTCTAATTTTAACACCCACATAATAACCTTTTGCCAGGCCACACTAATACAGAGTTTACAGTACACTACTCTATAACAGACCACGTGGCAAAGTTCAGAGGAGGATCTAGGATATATATATATATATATATATATATATATATATATATATATATATATATATATATATATATATATATATATATATATATATATAATATGTTATGTTTGTGTGTCATATGTTTATAACATATGTTTTATGTTATGTTTTGTTACTGCCTTGTCTTTGCTGCAAATGGATCCCCGTTTGACTAGCCATTCATTACAATATATATAAATACAACATTTTAGATGAAACAATAACAACCATATATAAAATCACCAATTTTGTAATATCACCTCTGAACCGTTATTCCTCCAGAGGGTAAAATGTTTACAATTACGTAGTCCTTAAAACTAACACACACATTCTATAAAGAGCATATTAAGATAATCATAAGGCATGAACTTCAAAACAATCTATCTCACTGTCATGTTTATATTGTATTTTATATATAAGGGGAATCTGAGCTTGATGTCCGTAAATGTCTCAGATTGCAAACACTGAGAGTAAATCTTGTTTATAAAATCATACTGGCCTATACAATGATTTTACTGTCCACTATCAAGTTACTGAGTTTTGAACAGACGGAAATACATAATTAACAGGAACAGTCCTAATGCATAAATGAATCTGTGACTGTTGTTCCGTCATGACACCCATGTTGGATTACCTCAATCCCATTAATAATGGACACTGAAAGAATGTCAGAATGAATTCACCTAAAATGGCAAACAAAAGGTGATCTAGAGAACACACATATATTAAAATAAATGTCTACATATCTAACAAAAATAGAACGTTATGTCTATTGCTTGTGAAATACAGCAATCCTGGGCCGAATGCATGTAATGGCTAAAAGCTGAGGCCTAAAAAAATTTATAATTATTGTGTTTTTAAGGGGGTTATAACATTCTAATGTAGAATTTATATAGTCCTCCACAAACCTCTTCTGATGTTATCTTTGATGCTGTTATTTGCTGCTGCCCAGGGTTTGTGTATCTTTGCTGCTTTGATTCACTCAAGGGCACTGTGTAGCACAATTGAGGCAACTTCCCTTGTTTTGTTAAAGCCCTCAAGGGCTGTTACAAGAATGTCCTTAATGATTATGCAGTTTCTACTCCTTGGAGAAAAGGGCAATAAATAACTGATTCTTGGTTACATTTACATCACTCTCAGCATGTATTAGAGCCCTCAGGTGAACAAAAATGTTTTTCTGCTTTTGGAAGCTGCTTATAATAATTCAAAATCAACAGAGAATTTGGCAACAGTATGGAAAAAGATTTGATGAAAAACAGTATGGAAAAAGATTTCTCATGAAAAACAGTGATTCAAAATCAAAATTATGATTTATAGTCTTTTTCAATTCCCCTCTTTGAAATTCACAGATAAAAACTCTCCAGGAAAAGTCACAGTAATAATAGGTTAATTAATAATAGGTGCATAGGTTAATTAATGCAGTTATCCCTTGTGAACAGAGAGAGAATAAAACAGCTGTGGCAGACGGCTGTGAAATCAACAATATTTGATATTATATTTATCTTCCCATTGTGTTGTTTTTTGCACACAATAAGAGTAATTACACAATGCTTTTCCAGGTAATATTTCAGTCAAATTGTTCTTTGGCCCAATTCTTTTTTAATGGTTTACAACCTCACACACCTCTTTGAGATGAAATGAAATGAAATAAGCTGAGAAACAATATTTACATCAGTGTTAAGACCAGTTCACACCACAGTAAAAATAACAATTACCATGTTTTAAAACATGTTCTAAATTTTAAAGAATAGCAACAACAATGATAAAGGTACAGAGAACCAATAAAATAATAAACAAAACATCTTACCTACCTAACAAACCAACTGACAGGAAACTTCCCTCTGTGCTTTTTCTAAAACCAAGAGAAAGGTTTCACAATCAAACAATAAAGGCACCTACCTCTCTATATAAAAAATCTCCTACAAAAGATACAATCAAGTTACAATCACACTCAATAATCGCAGCAGTCTAAACAGGTGTCACACAGCACATCAACAATAGTTCCAAAACCAAAAGGCACGTCTTTCCAAAAAGCACATTTCTTTCAGGCTTTCCACACATGTGCAGCACATATAAAGAAAGAGAAAACTGTAAAAACTGAAAAAATGTCCTATAAAACATTGATCAAAGACCTTCAAGCAATACCAAAAAGTTATTTACTTGATATTTAATGATTTTTTTCTTCATTTTTACTTTTTGATATATTATTTTTTCTTATGTCTCAGCTGTTTGTCCTACAATGAGTGTTTTGTAAAGCCGCATTGCAGCAGTGGAAAATTGTGATAAGTGCTATAGAAATAAACTTGAATTGAGGACAGCAGTATTTTGTAATAGGACCAGCAATCCACTATAATGACTGTCTGCACCTGTTATTTCTTTAAAAGACATATTGACATGTCTTTTAGTTTGCAATAAAGTAAAATGGTAATAAAAGCTTGATATTGATTTTAATAAGCATGCAGGTTGTTGGCTAGAGCCATAGTAAGCCATTATGTGACAAGGATGGCTGAAACCATATTTGTAAATTGCTGGATGTTGATGCATTATGACATGTTTTATAATGAATATGTGAATTTGCATGCATAATAAATAAGCTAAAATATCTGTCAGTACAGGGCCCTATAGGAAATAAAATGCAGCACCCAGTCAAAGATAACATGCTAGTACACAGGTTGTTCTGCTTACATTTGGTTATCCTATTACAGAGGATACAAGTATTGGAGAGATTACAGAATATTACTAAGATTCATTAAGTAAAAGACCTAATAAAAACGTCTAGAATCTTAATAGTACAATCATGAAACTGAAAAGATGTGTGGAACTGAGAAAACTTTCAGGGTGTAAAGTTTGGCTTCATACCGGTTCCAGAAATGTGTGGTTTTTGTTTAGCAAGACTGATGCAAACAAACTTAGATCAACAAACATAATATTAGATTGCTTCCATTATAATCAACAAGCTGCTCTGTACGGTGGAAAAAAATTGACAAACATCCTGTTTCTATGTAAAGGTGTGACTGTCTAATAAGGGAAAAGAAGGCAAGAAGAAGTTTGGAAATCTATATTGATATTTCCTACTGACAAACAAAAGCAAAAGCTATAAATAAACATCTTAAAGAACAGCACAGTACAGCAGTAACCAACAGACAGATTACAGTAGTACTCTACAGTGCACAAAATCTAACATAACTCTAAGAAAGGACAGTAGACAGTCATACTAGTTATGGTGTTATCCCAGGTTTATTTGATTAAAATTAGCAATAATGCATTCAAGGCTATGTTATTTTGTCAATATAGTCACTCTGCTTCATGTCTTGGCTAACACCCTTTATAGCTGTGACAATATTTACAATTAACACAACTAACCCAACATATCACAATTTCTTACCTCCCAGGAGAACCAGGAGAAAAGAAAAGCAGTGTCCATAACAAAATGAGAAAGACGCCAATGACCAATCAACATGGTTTAAATAGGACTTGGCAAACCTGAGAATAGAGAAATACAGAAATACTGCAAAATTGAACAAAGACATTGCTGGACGTAATCAGAAAAATCTGATGCCTAATTATGATTTAAAGATACTGTAATGTTCAATTAAATCTTGAATATTCGAAAGTGTCCTGATGAACAAAATCTCCATGAATTTTGGTCTGCCAATGTAATTCCTCCAAGTGAGCACTCATGCAGAACTGCATAGGATATATTGTCCTAGTGGTAACATATTCTGGTGAACAAGACAAATTAATGCTTACACGTAAGAATACATTAGACAATCAATCCAATAAAATTAATTAAACATACATTTTCTGTCCAATTGTTTTGTTGTTCACCAAAAAAAAACGTCATTCTTTACTCACTTATATGTCATTCTAATCTCTTCACAGTGCATAGTGACCTCAGCTTTCACATTAAAACTTTAAAAGTGCCATAAAAATAGTTCATTACTATTTTTATATAGACTCTGCACTATATTCAGAGTCTGAAGCCAAATGATAGCTTTGTGTGAGGAACATAAGTCATTGTAGAAAATCTTTCCATTGGCCATGGCAACAAAATTTCTTTTGTGCTCTGTGGAAAAAGTATACAACTATGGAATGACCTGAGGTTGAATTAATAATATTATGATTTTTACCTGAGCTAATCATTTCCATTGTGTTGCACAAACAGTCAGATGATGACAAAAGAAATTGTGTAAGCAGTGTTTGCCTCTGAAGGTGTTTCAGACATTGACATTTCCGTTTCAGGTTATTAAATCAATAAAACTAACAAACAGGAAATTACATTAGCCAGGTTAAGATGGAACATGCAGACGCCTAAATGTTTTGACTTCTACCGCAAAGCTAATCTGAGTTGGCCTATATAATCAAGCAATTATTTATATAAACCAAATATTATGGAGGCAAAAACAAGTATAACTGATGTCAATAGTCCTGGTCTTTATTAAATTCATAACTTTGGGTGTGATTGGATCAGATGCTGTTAAACTGTGTAAAGTCAGACTTTTTAAGTCAGTCATTACAGTAAGTATGCAATGAACAGTATGTTTCTAATATAACTAATGTCAAGCATGTATGTCCTAACATGAACCTCACAGGCTCTGTGCACAACCACAGGATGCTGAGGCATATGAGGCATATAAACGCATATAAATTTCCCTTTGACATACTGAGTTTTGCATGCAGGCACTGACAGTTACTTCCACTGTATATTTAGAAACATTGTGCCTGCTTAACGCCAACTCATTTCCTACCAAACTTTTGAAACTTGTTTTAGTTACTCTAAATATTACAGTATTAAGTCAGATCAAATTACAGATCAAATTACTTTGTTACTTTGTTACTTTTGCTTCATTGTACCCCACAACTGCCCTACACTTATTGTTTACACACTTGGCAAAGTATCTTATAGATGTATTTAAATTGGGTTGTCTTGTCTGCATTTTTCATGTATACACTGTATTTGTCATTTGTGAGAGACACCCTTAAAAACTGCTCTCATTCTGTGAGAACTGTAACCTGAATATTGTACCACATAACCTCAGTAGGACAAGAAAAAAACTATCTAACTGGCATTGCTGTGACCAACTTTCATGCTAAAATCTGTTCAAAGATCCTTATAATTAATTTAGCAAATAGGCCAGAGCAGTGGTTTGCAGTGAATGTAGAACAGCTCTGTGTCATGCAGCTTCATTCGTTCTTCTTCATGAACGTGACATTGTACATTGTAAACTAGATGATGTAAAAAAAGAAAGAAAGAAAGAACAAAAAGGTAATGGATAGACTGATTGAATGATAGATGAAAAGAGAGAGATGGACAGTGTGAGTGACAAAATATTAGATAGATGAGAAATATTATATCGAATGGAAGCACAATCAAGACCATATGTCTTAAAAATGTTACATAGAATGGCAATACAATATCATGAACTGGCAGCCAGGTTGTTAAACCAATCTGCACACTTGTAATTCTTGTAATACTGGGTGGTAGTTTACATGACACTTTCTGTGCACTTCTTTAAAATGTCCGCAAAATGGGTGAACAAGAAAGGACAATGTACCAAAACATAATAAAAAGCAGTAAGTTTGTGTAATTAAAAATACTGCTTTGTTTTAGCAGTGCATTTTATAAACTGATAATGCTAACATTTACAAGCACAAAATATTCTAAAATACTAAGTGCACTTTTAAATGATGTTGGTTTTTGTTGAGCAATAACCAATAAATAATAATAGAAGAAGAAGAAGAATAAAGAATAATAATGATATTTTGTATTTGTGTGCGCTGTAGCAGCTTGCTTTCAGAAACATTAGTTTGCTGCTGTACCCATCAATACCTCCATGAATAACAATTTGCAGACTGTAGAAAAACAGAGGTTGAACATTTGCATTCTGGCCTAATGTACAGCTTTTTAAAAAAAACTTTTAGGGCTAATTTTGAAATACAAATTAAGTTGAATCTCAGTGGATCCTCTGCTTTAAGCATTGCCAGTAGCCATGAATGTTAATCTCTAGTGATAAATTGTTTTTTTACGATAAAGCAAATATTGCAAAAAACACTCAGAGGCATAGATGTATTAATGGCATGAACAGTACACATATTATAAAATAACTATTAGAAATGCAATGGTTACATTAAAAATATTTATGAAAGCGTGTGTGTGTGTGTGTGTGTGTGTGTGTGTGTGTGTGTGTGTGTGTGTGTGTCTGAATGATGGGGGAATAAAATCCATTGTAATGATTGCTTTGCTGCTGTTAACAACACCATCTAGAGGCATTCATTGGTCATAAGCAATAAGTACTCCTCTAATTTGAGATATTTTTCTGGGGTCCTCATTAGAGATAGTATTGTATATCTATCTAACCAACAGACTGAACTCATGGAGTATCATGGAGTCATACTGTTTTACTGACACCCAATAATCTAGCCATAGCTCCCAGGTTGATCTTATCACACTATCAGCATTTTTCAATATGGTTGTCGAATGGTTTGGGGTGACTTCTGTGTTGACTAAAAAAAAGTACCAGTAAAGTGATCTTGAACATGCTTATTTTTTGTATTTATAAATTTTACAGGCACAAAATCTATTAAGTACAATTAATATTTTGTTTCAACTAGTCAGACTATTTCTCTATTTCTATTTCTCTAAAATATATGATTCTATTTATTTAACAGCATGCATGTTAAATAAGATAAAGGTAAAACAAATTACTAAAATCTACTTTACACAATAAGAATGTTACACCTTTTTAAAGTACATCCGTGACATCCATTTAATCAATTAAAGGAAACCCATTTATCATTTAATAAAAAAAAGTTTAGTTAATTCCATAACCATTAATCTTTCAAATACATATGCCATAACAGTAACATTGAAGGTAAATAATTCACAGACTGACACATTGTCTCTCATTCTATTTTTGTGTTGGTTTAACAAATGGGGTATTTTTTCCTAATGTATCAAATGGTGAAATGGATTCCTAAATAATTCCATAGCTTCTTCATTACTGCCCACAGGAGACATGTGGCTCTCTGTACTAATAAAAGGAGAATATAAAATCAAGTTTAAAGTTTTATTGGTCACACACACAGCCATACACAGTATGACATGCAGTAAAATGCTCTGTATGACTTCTCACAGTTTGCAATAAAAAGTTGCATACTTTAAAATAGGAAACTTTAAAGGAAATTACAAATAAAATAATACAAATAATACTATAAAGTATGGAGAATTTACAATACAATAATTTACATGATAGAATAAGAATAACAAAAAATATGTGTACATAAGTATTTGCATATTAAATTAGTCCAACATGACAGATACTGCTTGCAGCGACAATCTGAAAGGCAATATTTAGACTGATGAAGCTTTAAGTCATATTTAGACCCCAAAGACCCCAAAATTATACATTTTCACTAACGCCAAAATACTTGAAGATTGAAGAATTAACAGGACATATGAAGGTGAAGTTGTGACAAAGCGATTGAAAGCCTGAACGTCTTGAGTTTTCAGCATCTAACAGTGCATGACGTGATGGCCTGATGCGACATCAACACCTTAAAATTAAAATGTTTTAACAAGGTGAGGAGCCAAACTTCGATATAAAAAGATGTATATCGAAGTATGATGGATTTGTCATTTGCTGCTTTCTTTAATAATACACTGTACATAACTTTTTAAATCAGCCATTGCAATATTGGATTAGTTGGAGCATGTAGTTAAAGCATACAAAGTTAAATGAAGGTATGAAAAACACAAATGTGTTATAACATTTCTTTACACATAACACATTGGAAAGATGTTGAGTTACTGACACTGCCAGTTGTTAATATAAACATGATGGTAAGATTTTAGATTGTAGTATTTTGATTACGTAGGCTATTTATGTTGTTACTAAAATCATGTTTTTTCTAGTAAAAACACGGTTAATTTAAGGACTAATAAGTCGTAAGGACTTATGTAAAAAGTATAAATATATTATAATATATATTATATATATATATATATATTAACTGGTACATTGTTTGTTAGCTGGGGACAATATATAGCTTTAACCAAATCTTTTTTTGGAGAAATGTGGTTTGGTAAAAAAAGCAATAAATTGCATTCGCCAAGTTTGCGACCACTGATGTAGAGCAGGCTATATCAAAGTACTGTACATTTAATTCTAAAAAAAAGATCAACCAAACATTATCATAGATGCATATCTGGCATGCTGTCCGAGGGAAGGCTCAGAGTACTCCCCCCATCCTTGACTGAGGTAGATACCAGCCAAGAGTGAAGCGATGGGGTGTCGAAGAGATGCTGTATGAGATGCAGCATGGGACAGAGGTGAGGGATATATATATATATATATATATATATATATATATATATATATACACCCCTGCCCCATGATTGGTTGAACTACTAACTTCTACAGCCCCTGTAGACTTCATCGCACCCAAGAGAGGGGACGAGCTGCGAACAATCCTGGACCTGCCTACCCTGAATCGAGCACTCCACAAACTGCCCTTCAGGATGTTCACGCAGAACCATATCGTTTGGTTATTTGCCAGCATGATTGGTTTGCATCCATAGGCCTTGAAGGACGCATACTTCCATGTGTTGGTCCTCTGTCGACACAGGCTGTTTTTTGGTTTACTTTCGCGGGGTGAGCATACCAGTATACGGGCCTCCCTTTTCCCTTTCCCCGCGTCTTCATCAAGATGGTGGACACGGCCCTCATCCCTCTTCGGGAGCAGGGTCTTTGCATCCTGCAATATCTCAACGACTGGCTCATTCTGGCTCACTCGCCTGATTTGTTGTGCAAGCACCAGGGCATCTAACCTGGCCATTTGACAGACATTTTACAGCTGGGCTGACGTACTATAACGCAATAAGTTCTCAGTGTTACCATAAGGTGGTTAGAATGGCCAGTTTACACATTGTGCACACTGGCTAAGACAAAAAGTAGATTTTTAAGCTATTTTTTTATTTTTCCATGTTGAGCTAAAAGTTGTAATTTTTTAAGTGTCCCTGATATGTTGCTTTTCAAATTTAGAACATTATTTTGTGTGTAACTGTGTCAGCTGGCAGTATTTTTGTTTTGTTCATTATTTATTATAGACTGTAGAGTGTATAGTGTATTTTTAGAACCTAAATAAAATGTTTATACTACATACAGTATAAACTACATACAGAAATGAAATTTAGACACCCACAAGACTGTATTTGTTTTTTTATTTAAAAACGTTTTATCTATTTCCTGTATCATATTGTTATGCCGATGCAGCTTTGTGTGCCTCTGTCAAAGAATAATACATAGGCTCTCCTCATGTCTTTTTGAGCAAGGTTGAGATAGCATTCCCAGAAGAGGACAGTATCAACGAGAGAGAGTGTCAGCGAAATAGAGAGTAGAGCATCAGCAAAAGAGAGAGGAGGACGTCAGAGAGAGAGGAAGAATGTCAGCAAGACTATTCAATGACTATTCAATGCTATACAACAGAAAACATTATCAGATCAACAATTTATCATGTCTCTATCTCCCTCAAACACTGGCACACACAAGATGGCTGTTGTAGCTTGTTTTAGGATTCATCAGTGTGGAAAATAGAGTTTTATTGTATATATTTATATATACTTATATATTTATAGCAGTATTTAATGTCAACTCTTACCTGTCTTTCCTACCTACTATATGACTTTAGTGCTTAGGAGTTGGTATACATGGGTGGTATTTGTGATTGTATGCAGTGGGCCAGTCTGTGCCAAAATGCCAGGTCCGATTTTTTTGTCCCAGTCCAGGCCTTGCGAGCACAAGGATTTAGTGCTATGGCACCTAGGCCACTTGGGGCTTTGGGTCAACGGGGAAAAAGCAAGCTCTCCCCAATGCAGAGCATCTCTTTTCTCTGCGTGCAGTTAGACTCTGTTGGCATGAAGGCTCGTCTCACAGAAGACAGGGCACAGTCAGTGCTCTTAAGGCATATGGCATCCTCAGCTTTGGTAGTTCTGCTTGGGTTGATGCATATGAGACCGCTTCAACACTGGCTTCACAACGAGTCAAGTGGCGAGCCTGGTGCCTCGGTGTACACTGCAAGTCCCTGGCTTTCCTACGGTCAGGTGTTCTCTTAGGACAGGTGTTCTCATAGGTAGCTTAGTGGTACCTGTAGCTCAGTGGTAGAGTATTGCATTAGCAGCAAGAGGTTGTGGGTTCGATTCCCAGGGAGCACATGTACTAAAAAAATGTATAACTTGAACGCACTGTATATCGTTTTGGATAAAAGCATCTGCCAAATGCATAAATGTAAATGTAGGTATTACAACCAATGTGTCGTACAGTGGCTGGGGCACCATGTACAATGAGCATGCAATGCCACTTGCATTGGCACATGAATTGCCTATAGCTGCAGGCAGTCCTGTTTGCCCTGTGGAAGTTCTCACCTTTGATTAAGGGCAAACAGTGCCAGTGGCCTATATCAACCACCAAGGTGGTGTGTGGTCACATTGTATGTCACAGCTCGTTCATCGCCTCCTTCTTTGGAGTCAGTGATGGATTTGCAGGCCACTCACATTTCTGGTCACCTCAACTGCACAGCCGATGCAATGTCCAGGCAGCTTACAACTCGGGGGGGAGTGGAGACTATGTGTAGTCTGGTTGATTTGGGAGAGGTTCAGGGAAGCCCATGTGGATTGTTTGCTTCTGCTGAGTCGACCAACTTCCCGCTGTACGCTTTCAAGGCTGTCTCCAAACAGAGATTAACAGAGGTTAAATGGATTGTGGATGCCATTTTTATGGCCTACCAACCAAGGGGACAGCATAGCCCCTTGGATATTAGGGCACACTCCACAAGGGGTGTTGCATCCTCCTGGGTTCTAACTAGGGGTGCCTCACTAGCAGACATATATAGAGCTGCGAGCTGGGCTATACCCAACATCTTCACAAAGTTTTAGAATCTTCACAAGGACCTGGTCGCATCCCATGTACTTCAGGCTAACTAATAGCGACAGGGTTGGTGTGTCACTTGCTCCTGTGCCCTTCCCCTCTTTCGTGGCGATAACGTGTGCCATTCTGTCCTATTTTGTGTCAAGCATATAGGACATCTTGAGAGTCATTTTTAGCACCTCCGGTGGACAACTTGTTGGAGGTGTTGTTTGCTAGACCTGGTACTTGTGTCCATAGCCCTTGTCGTAGGTAAGCCCATATACCAGTGCTCAATGCTCCATACATGTGGATTCCCAACTCCTGGGTAACCCCATATGATATATAGTCCACAGGTCAAGCTTTACTTTCGGTAAACCCTGTGTCTTTCCCTTGGTAGAGCACCTCTACCTTACTGCTGTCGAGTTAAACAGACACATTTGCCTGTTACAACTCTGATCATAAAGGTCACATAAAGACATCCAATAAAGTTATCCATACATAATTTTGTTAACTTATGTAGTGATGCACGCACACTTATGCACAATCAATGGGTACTTGGTCGATTTGGCAATTAATCCACTTGTTTCTAACTCTATACACAATAAACAACCTTGCTCCCTCGCCTGGTAACTCCGGTGCGAACTTGTCCATTTCTCACTCAATGATAGGGGTGACTGGAAGAGACCATACAGTAAGGAGAAAACTTTCTACAGACGCTGTCCCAGCTTATGCACAGCAGCTGGCCACTGCTTAGGCCTTATTGGTAAGTGCCCGCTCCTGTCCATGCTGGAAGGCACCTTACACTTGATGGTTACTTAGGAAAAGCATAAGAAAATTGTTCTCCATTTACCTTTAACTGCAGGCATCTAATTTCAGAATACTTCATATTTCAGAACAGTTAACTTAGTTAGAACTTAGTTAACTATTCATAAAATGTGCTTAACATTTATAACACACATATTTCTACTTTGTATGCCTACTATGTGGAGCTCTGATGTTTAGGTCCCCCAAGGATACATACATTTTTCAAGTTTTTTTTAGGTGTAAAGTACTAAATGGTAGCTGTAAAGTGTAATGTCTATTTATAATCCTTTAAACAGCTGGTTCTGGCCCAGTATGCAGTCACCCAGCAGCCAGAGAATGAGGAGTATTTGAACATCACAGCCAGGACAGGTGTCCTGCACCTCTGCCGTCTTTGGGAGCTGGGAAAGGAGGAAGTGGAAAGAATTTGGTTCCAGAGCGCTGCAGAGTTCAGACATGCAACAGTTAAAGACACTAGCCATAACTAAATGTAATGTAACAGCCTCTATCAATTGTTGATTTAATATGAATGGGATCTCCACCTTCATATCAATCAGTATTTTTCCACATACAATAACAATAATAAGCTCTAGAGATAAAATGGATTAACAAGAAACATGGTCACATAAACAAATGTATGATTCCATATTTGTTCTTTCACTAATTAAGAGAACACCCCAGTTGTGAATGATTAACTCTCATGTTGTGAATACATTGTAATGCAGCCATTTTTTATTTTAGGTAGCAAACAGTATTAAAGACACTAAGTGGTTGGTAAAGGAAACTGTATTGACTTTTCTTAAAATCATTTAATTTATTGCTTGTTTAATGTGTTTTGAATAATCTCATTAAGTGCCTTTACCCTGTCATAGCACAAGCAATCCAAATGTAATTCTTTTCATGGAACACAAAGGGATTAATACTAAAACAAAAGTATTTTAGAAATCAAAATGATGGACTGTGATGACATCATCACAGTCCATCATTTAGTTTTTGGACTTTGCCCTGTATGTGGGAACTGACTGCAATTAGATCAAATTCCATTTGAAACTACTTACTGTGAAGGGTGCAGAATTTTAATAATATTATATATGGTGGTGTTTATTCCACACGCCTTTGGCTGCTTACCGGCAAGTTAGTATTCCAACTAACCAGCAGATATTTTTGAGGCTCCCAAAGCTTTGAACTTTTTTCCAGAACAATCAGCGGAAAGCCTCATTGATTTATGAGGCTTTACTTTCTCATCCATACTTCACAGACTGGTTTTGACCTTAAGTGGCCCATAAGGCGTGTCCCTACTACATACAGTATTAGCATACATACAGCACATACTCAATAAAAAGTGTTTCTGGTTGCTGTATTTCAATTCAGTGTTTATCTGACAAGTATTACACATAATCCACTACATCTGTGATAAACCAAACTTCAGGATTGTCACTTTGGCAAGCAGAAAGTGTGACTTGATGGTTCAACACCTCCCTCCCTCGACTACAAGAGGTAAATTTCACTGAACAGTACCTCTACCTTACTGCTGTCGAGTTAAACAGACACATTTGCCTGTTACAACTCTGATCATAAAGGTCACATAAAGATATCCAATAAAGTTATCCATACATAATTTTGTTAACTTATGTAGCGATGCATGCACACTTATGCACAATCAATGGGTACTTGGTCGATTTGGCAATTAATCCACTTGTTTCTAACTCTATACACAATAAACAACCTAACTCTGCTCTGTCGCTCACTCGTTTGCTCCCTCGCCTGGTAACTCCGGTGCGAACTTGTCCATTTCTCACTCAATGACAGGGGTGACTGGAAGAGACCATACAGTAAGGAGAAAACTTTCTACAGACGCTGTCCCAGCTTATGCACAGCAGCTGGCCACTGCTTAGGCCTTATTGGTAAGTGCCCGCTCCTGTCCATGCTGGAAGGCACCTTACACTTGATGGTTACTTAGGAAAAGCATAAGAAAATTGTTCTCCATTTACCTTTAACTGCAGGCATCTAATTTCAGAATACTTCGTATTTCATACGCCTCGGTATAAAAATCAAGTAAGCTATGAATTATACAAAATACATAATTAGTTAACTATTCATAAAATGTGCTTAACATTTATAACACACATATTTTTACTTTGTATGCCTACTATGTGGAGCTCTGATGTTTAGGTCCCCCAAGGATACATACATTTTTTAAGGTTTTTTTTAGGTGTAAAGTACTAAATGGTAGCTGTAAAGTGTAATGTCTATTTATAATCCTTTAAACAGCTGCTTGCCTCCTAACGTTGCTTAAAAAATGATTAAAAAAACACTTATTTTAAGATGTTGACGTCACGTCACACTGAAAGGCTCGAAACCTTAGGTCGGACGTTCGATTAGTCGCTCGGTTGGTCGATCGGAGTACCCGCAATAGCCATACGGTTTTGACACAGAGTACCCGCCATAGGCGGACACTGACACACTGCAGTGATCCGTGGTACGTGTGAGGGAAACTGACTATAAATAACTTCACTGCTACACGTAAATGACGTGTGACGTCTTTTGTGATGCAGACGAGGGTGCGATTCAAAATCATATTTTAGTTTTTTTCTGGACGCCATAGGATATCTAATTTAGGCTTTGATTAGTATTAGTATTGAGTGATTCATATTTGTTTTGCTGTTTTCTAATTCAACCCCACAACCACGCGAATTTCATGACGTCTTACGTCGTGCCAATGTGGGCGGGGCTAACAGAAACCGACGAAATATTTACCTTTTCAAGCTTAACGTAGGAAGAAGGAAAACTGAACAAATTGCCAAGTTAAAAAAATACATTAAGATATTTTTAATATTTGAATTGCAGTAACATCAAATAAATACATTAGATAATTAATTGTTTTACACTTAATAGATAACATTTATTGATTTTTAAACTTTATTTGTGATAATAATAATATTCCATTGGACGCACCAAAGCGCCCTGGCGTTTTCCAGTGACGTCACGATATGTCAACGTGACGTGCGCTGGGAGTGTGGGGTGTAAGAGAGCGAACAGATTTGCTTCAGACAGGTCGAGCAACATTTTTCTGACGGTATGAATGATCATTCAGCTCCGTTATTTCTAACAAATAATTCATAACTTCACTGCTGTTTCTTCTCTGTTCATGTACTTACTGTAAGGACCGAATGCATGTTTTATCAGAGCTAAAGAAAACGCGATACTTTTGCTATGAATTCCATGTAAGACAATGACAATATGGAAAGTTTATTTACATACTACTGTTGTACAATCAAATGAATTTTATAGAAGACTGAAATCAAAACCGCAATAAGTAAGCTAAGCAAAAATTAATCATTAATAGTAAGCTACACATTACAGTTAAATTGAAACAGGGTCAAACTTTGAACTAAGTTCAGACACACGCCCATTCTTTATTATTATTGTTCTGCACAGTTTATAATGGTAATAAAAGTCGCATTCTGGTTTATGCGTTATAGTAAATCATTTGTTTTATGAAATATGTACCATTTATATTGTTCTTTATACAAAAATATGCTATGTTTATACATAAAACTAATGTTCAGTATTTTACCGTGCACCTTCAGATCGAAAGGTTTTTCGGATGAGAAAAACATAAATCGAGTCTAGAGTACAAACCTTTGACTGGTAGTGAACTTCACAAAGCATATTCTTTGGTGCTGCAGTATAGAAAATACTGCAAATCCTTAAACCAAATGTAAGGCTTTATTTTCTTCTCCTCAGCCATGTCAACAAAAAACCCAAAGCCGAACCTCAGTCATTCCCAAGTTACAGAGTTGATCAAAAGACTCTTTGGCTTGACCGTGTCCCACATCCGACCACTGCCCAGTTATGATGACCAGAACTTTCATGTGGACTGCAGTGAGGGTGGAGAATATGTGCTGAAGGTTATGAACTCCACAGACAGTCAGAACGTCACTGTTCTGGAGCTGCAGACTCATGCCATGAATTTCTTACATGAGAGGGGTCTTCCTGCTCAGACTGCTTTACCCACCCTGACTGGCCAGCTGATGAGCCTGGAAGAATTTGGTAAAAAGAAACGTATACAATTTTTACAAAATGGTATTTTTTATTCTTATCAGACATTCCCTATTTAATGCTGCAACTTGTAACTTTTGCTTTTCTGTTGCCTGTTTGAAACATAAAATTGTAAGTTATTTGTGGAATGCTGTAACATGCTGTAAGAACAAAGCTACAAACGCTCCACCATCTTCAGCACATTAATGCCACATTAATGAACTGCACTGCTAGGGGCCGTGACTGTCTGCGTCTTCTCAGCGCATTATCTGAGTGAGTGTTGCACGCCAGCCCACTTATATACCCGGATATCCGGGGTGGATTTCATTAGCCAAATTCCACTCGCCAATTTACATTGGTTTATATACAGATCGGAGGCAATTGGGCTCCCAAGAGCGAACCCCTAGTGTTGTCATCAACACAACGTCTCGTTCCCTCTATCAAGAAACAAGGGTTACATACGTAACCGAGACATTCTTTGTTAACAAGTTTCAGGTTATATATTCTTCCTGTTCTTTCATAGATTGTGGTTTTGGCAAGCAGAAATATTTGGTGCGGTTGCTCACCTACCTGCATGGCATTACAATAGCCAAAACTCCATGCAGTCCCCAGATCTTGTATGAGGTTGGAAAATTGGCAGCTACGTTGGATACAGTTCTACTGCAGGTAAAATTGTTAATTCCATTTATTGTTAAATGACTATTGTTAAATGACTAATTATAACTGTTATTATTTACTTAACTTCACGTTCCAAACCTGCTACTGTTGTTTTTATCATAATAAGGAAAATTTGCATGAAGGGAAGATTGTCTGTGAATACCATCATTTTTAGTTTTTTTTTTTACATTTTACATTTTTACAACTAATCTTTCAGACTTTTACTGGCCTCTTTTTTTTTACCTTATGGATTATTATTTTATCTCCTGTATTCTGGTATTTGTTTTCTGTGTGTGTTTGTAAAGATGGACCACACACACATCAGTTCCCTTCAGAGAGAAAGGTTCAAATGGAGTCTATCCAGTATTCCACTCTTAAATCAGTATCTTCACGTCATGGATGGGATTCCAGCACAAAAGTTTGTTAAAGCTATTTTGGAGCAGTATGAGACCCAAATCATGCCGAAACTAACATTGTTTCGTAAATGTAAGAAATTATTTTAGTTTGCACCCTTCAAGATAAATTTTAGTTGCTTCAGCTTATTCTAACGCTTGTTTTGTCTTATTTTAAAGTTATTATTATTTCTTTAATTTTATCAATTGCAGGCATTAACCATGGAGACCTTAATGACCACAATCTCTTGGTGAAACCTGATGGACCCTCAAAGTACAAGATCTCTGGCATTCTTGATTTTGGGGACATGAGCAGTGGTTATTTCATATTTGAGTTGGCCATTGCCATCATGTACTTGATGATTGAGAACCCAAATCCATTAGATGTTGGAGGGCCAGTGTTGGCGGGATGGGAAAGTGTTTTTCCTCTCAACGAAGCAGAAAGAGACTCCCTCTATTTGCTTGTTCTGTGTCGGTTCTGTCAGTCCCTGGTTCTGGCCCAGTATACAGTCACCCAGCAGCCAGAGAATGAGGAGTATTTGAACATCACAGCCAGGACAGGTGTCCTGCACCTCTGCCGTCTTTGGGAGCTGGGAAAAGAGGAAGTGGAAAGAATTTGGTTCCAGAGCGCTGCAGAGTTCAGACATGCAACAGTTAAAGACACTAGCCATAACTAAATGTAATGTAACAGCCTCTATCAATTGTTGATTTAATATGAATGGGATCTCCATCTTCATATCAATCAGTATTTTTCCACATACAATAACAATAATAAGCTCTAGAGATAAAATGGATTAACAAGAAACATGGTCACATAAACAAATGTATGATTCCATATTTGTTTTTTCACTAATTAAGAGAACACCCCAGTTGTGAATGATTAACTCTCATGTTGTGAATACATTGTAATGCAGCCATTTTTTATTTTAGGTAGCAAACAGTATTAAAGGCACTAAGTGGTTGGTAAAGGAAACTGTATTGACTTTTCTTAAAATCATATTTAATTTATTGCTTGTTTAATGTGTTTTGAATAATCTCATTAAGTGCCTTTACCCTGTCATAGCACAAGCAATCCAGATGTAATTCTTTTCATGGAACACAAAGGGATTAATACTAAAACAAAAGTATTTTAGAAATCAAAATGATGGACTGTGATGACATCATCACAGTCCATCATTTAGTTTTTGGACTTTGATCTAATTGCAGTCAGTTCCCACATACAGGGCAAATTCCATTTGAAACTACTTACTGTGAAGGGTGCAGAATTTTAATAATATTATATATGATGGTGTTTATTCCACACGCCTTTGGCTGCTTACCGGCAAGTTAGTATTCCAACTAACCAGCAGATATTTTTGAGGCTCCCAAAGCTTTGAACTTTTTCCAGAACAGTCAGCGGAAAGCCTCATTGATTTATGAGGCTTTACTTTCTCATCCATACTTCACAGATTGGTTTTGACCTTAAGTGGCCCATAAGGCGTGTCCCTACTACATACAGTATTAGCATACATACAGCACATACTCAATAAAAAGTGTTTCTGGTTGCTGTATTTCAATTCAGTGTTTATCTGACAAGTATTACACATAATCCACTACATCTGTGATAAACCAAACTTCAGGATTGTCACTTTGGCAAGCAGAAAGTGTGACGATGGTTCAACACCTCCCTCGACTACAAGAGGTAAATTTCACTGAACAGTACCTCTACCTTACTGCTGTCGAGTTAAACAGACACATTTGCCTGTTACAACTCTGATCATAAAGGTCACATAAAGACATCCAATAAAGTTTTCCATACATAATTTTGTTAACTTATGTAGTGATGCACGCACACTTATGCACAATCAATGGGTACTGGGTCGATTTGGCGATTAATCCACTTGTTTCTAACTCTATACACAATAAACAACCTAACTCTGCTCTGTCGCTCACTCATTTGCTCCCTCGCCTGGTAACTCCGGTGCGAACTTGTCCATTTCTCACTCAATGACAGGGGTGACTGGAAGAGACCATACAGTAAGGAGAAAACTTTCTACAGACGCTGTCCCAGCTTATGCACAGCAGCTGGCCACTGCTTAGGCCTTATTGGTAAGTGCCCGCTCCTGTCCATGCTGGAAGGCACCTTACACTTGATGGTTACTTAGGAAAAGCATAAGAAAATTGTTCTCCATTTACCTTTAACTGCAGGCATCTAATTTCAGAATACTTCGTATTTCATACGCCTCGGTATAAAAATCAAGTAAGCTATGAATTATACAAAATACATAATTAGTTAACTATTCATAAAATGTGCTTAACATTTATAACACACATATTTTTACTTTGTATGCCTACTATGTGGAGCTCTGATGTTTAGGTCTCCAAAGGATACATTCATTTTTTAAGGTTTTTTTTAGGTGTAAAGTACTAAATGGTAGCTGTAAAGTGTAATGTCTATTTATAATCCTTTAAACAGCTGCTTGCCTCCTAACGTTGCTTAAAAAATGGTTAAAAAAACACTAATTTTAAGATGTTGACGTCACGTCACACTGAAAGGCTCGAAACCTTAGGTCGGACGTTCGATTAGTCGCTCGGTTGGTCGATCGGAGTACCCGCAATAGCCATATGGTTTTGACACAGAGTACCCGCCATAGGCAGACACTGACACACTGCAAAATCATATTTTAGTTTTTTTCTGGACGCCATAGGATATCTAATTTAGGCTTTGATTAGTATTAGTATTGAGTGATTCATATTTGTTTTGCTGTTTTCTAATTCAACCCCACAACCACGCGAATTTCATGACGTCTTACGTCGTGCCAATGTGGGCGGGGCTAACAGAAACCGACGAAATATTTACCTTTTCAAGCTTAACGTAGGAAGAAGGAAAACTGAACAAATTGCCAAGTTAAAAAAATACATTAAGATATTTTTAATATTTGAATTGCAGTAACATCAAATAAATACATTAGATAATTAATTGTTTTACACTTAATAGATAACATTTATTGATTTTTAAACTTTATTTGTGATAATAATAATATTCCATTGGACGCACCAAAGCGCCCTGGCGTTTTCCTGTGACGTCACGATATGTCAACGTGACGTGCGCTGGGAGTGTGGGGTGTAAGAGAGCGAACAGATTTGCTTCAGACAGGTCGAGCAACATTTTTCTGACGGTATGAATGATCATTCAGCTCCGTTATTTCTAACAAATAATTCATAACTTCACTGCTGTTTCTTCTCTGTTCATGTACTTACTGTAAGGACCGAATGCATGTTTTATCAGAGCTAAAGAAAACGCGATACTTTTGCTATGAATTCCATGCAAGACAATGACAATATGGAAAGTTTATTTACATACTACTGTTGTACAATCAAATGAATTTTATAGAAGACTGAAATCAAAACCGCAATAAGTAAGCTAAGCAAAAATTAATCATTAATAGTAAGCTACACATTACAGTTAAATTGAAACAGGGTCAAACTTTGAACTAAGTTCAGACACACGCCCATTCTTTATTATTATTATTCTGCACAGTTTATAATGGTAATAAAAGTCGCATTCTGGTTTATGCGTTATAGTAAATCATTTGTTTTATGAAATATGTACCATTTATATTGTTCTTTATACACAAATATGCTATGTTTATACATAAAACTAATGTTCAGTATTTTACCGTGCACCTTCAGATCGAAAGGTTTTTCGGATGAGAAAAACATAAATCGAGTCTAGAGTACAAACCTTTGACTGGTAGTGAACTTCACAAAGCATATTCTTTGGTGCTGCAGTATAGAAAATACTGCAAATCCTTAAACCAAATGTAAGGCTTTATTTTCTTCTCCTCAGCCATGTCAACAAAAAACCCAAAGCCGAACCTCAGTCATTCCCAAGTTACAGAGTTGATCAAAAGACTCTTTGGCTTGACCGTGTCCCACATCCGACCACTGCCCAGTTATGATGACCAGAACTTTCATGTGGACTGCAGTGAGGGTGGAGAATATGTGCTGAAGGTTATGAACTCCACAGACAGTCAGAACGTCACTGTTCTGGAGCTGCAGACTCATGCCATGAATTTCTTACATGAGAGGGGTCTTCCTGCTCAGACTGCTTTACCCACCCTGACTGGCCAGCTGATGAGCCTGGAAGAATTTGGTAAAAAGAAACGTATACAATTTTTACAAAATGGTATTTTTTATTCTTATCAGACATTCCCTATTTAATGCTGCAACTTGTAACTTTTGCTTTTCTGTTGCCTGTTTGAAACATAAAATTGTAAGTTATTTGTGGAATGCTGTAACATTCTGTAAGAACAAAGCTACAAACGCTCCACCATCTTCAGCACATTAATGCCACATTAATGAACTGCACTGCTAGGGGCCGTGACTGTCTGCGTCTTCTCAGCGCATTATCTGAGTGAGTGTTGCACGCCAGCCCACTTATATACCCGGATATCCGGGGTGGATTTCATTAGCCAAATTCCACTCGCCAATTTACATTGGTTTATATACAGATCGGAGGCAATTGGGCTCCCAAGAGCGAACCCCTAGTGTTGTCATCAACACAACGTCTCGTTCCCTCTATCAAGAAACAAGGGTTACATACGTAACCGAGACATTCTTTGTTAACAAGTTTCAGGTTATATATTCTTCCTGTTCTTTCATAGATTGTGGTTTTGGCAAGCAGAAATATTTGGTGCGGTTGCTCACCTACCTGCATGGCATTACAATAGCCAAAACTCCATGCAGTCCCCAGATCTTGTATGAGGTTGAAAAATTGGCAGCTACGTTGGATACAGTTCTACTGCAGGTAAAATTGTTAATTCCATTTATTGTTAAATGACTATTGTTAAATGACTAATTATAACTGTTATTATTTACTTAACTTCACGTTCCAAACCTGCTACTGTTGTTTTTATCATAATAAGGAAAATTTGCATGAAGAGAAGATTGTCTGTGAATACCATCATTTTTAGTTTTTTTTTTACATTTTACATTTTTACAACTAATCTTTCAGACTTTTACTGGCCTCTTTTTTTTACCTTATGGATTATTATTTTATCTCCTGTATTCTGGTATTTGTTTTCTGTGTGTGTTTGTAAAGATGGACCACACACACATCAGTTCCCTTCAGAGAGAAAGGTTCAAATGGAGTCTATCCAGTATTCCACTCTTAAATCAGTATCTTCACGTCATGGATGGGATTCCAGCACAAAAGTTTGTTAAAGCTATTTTGGAGCAGTATGAGACCCAAATCATGCCGAAACTAACATTGTTTCGTAAATGTAAGAAATTATTTTAGTTTGCACCCTTCAAGATAAATTTTAGTTGCTTCAGCTTATTCTAACGCTTGTTTTGTCTTATTTTAAAGTTATTATTATTTCTTCAATTTTATCAATTGCAGGCATTAACCATGGAGACCTTAATGACCACAATCTCTTGGTGAAACCTGATGGACCCTCAAAGTACAAGATCTCTGGCATTCTTGATTTTGGAGACATGAGCAGTGGTTATTTCATATTTGAGTTGGCCATTGCCATCATGTACTTGATGATTGAGAACCCAAATCCATTAGATGTTGGAGGGCCAGTGTTGGCGGGATGGGAAAGTGTTTTTCCTCTCAACGAAGCAGAAAGAGACTCCCTCTATTTGCTTGTTCTGTGTCGGTTCTGTCAGTCCCTGGTTCTGGCCCAGTATGCAGTCACCCAGCAGCCAGAGAATGAGGAGTATTTGAACATCACAGCCAGGACAGGTGTCCTGCACCTCTGCCGTCTTTGGGAGCTGGGAAAGGAGGAAGTGGAAAGAATTTGGTTCCAGAGCGCTGCAGAGTTCAGACATGCAACAGTTAAAGACACTAGCCATAACTAAATGTAATGTAACAGCCTCTATCAATTGTTGATTTAATATGAATGGGATCTCCACCTTCATATCAATCAGTATTTTTCCACATACAATAACAATAATAAGCTCTAGAGATAAAATGGATTAACAAGAAACATGGTCACATAAACAAATGTATGATTCCATATTTGTTCTTTCACTAATTAAGAGAACACCCCAGTTGTGAATGATTAACTCTCATGTTGTGAATACATTGTAATGCAGCCATTTTTTATTTTAGGTAGCAAACAGTATTAAAGACACTAAGTGGTTGGTAAAGGAAACTGTATTGACTTTTCTTAAAATCATTTAATTTATTGCTTGTTTAATGTGTTTTGAATAATCTCATTAAGTGCCTTTACCCTGTCATAGCACAAGCAATCCAAATGTAATTCTTTTCATGGAACACAAAGGGATTAATACTAAAACAAAAGTATTTTAGAAATCAAAATGATGGACTGTGATGACATCATCACAGTCCATCATTTAGTTTTTGGACTTTGCCCTGTATGTGGGAACTGACTGCAATTAGATCAAATTCCATTTGAAACTACTTACTGTGAAGGGTGCAGAATTTTAATAATATTATATATGGTGGTGTTTATTCCACACGCCTTTGGCTGCTTACCGGCAAGTTAGTATTCCAACTAACCAGCAGATATTTTTGAGGCTCCCAAAGCTTTGAACTTTTTCCAGAACAATCAGCGGAAAGCCTCATTGATTTATGAGGCTTTACTTTCTCATCCATACTTCACAGACTGGTTTTGACCTTAAGTGGCCCATAAGGCGTGTCCCTACTACATACAGTATTAGCATACATACAGCACATACTCAATAAAAAGTGTTTCTGGTTGCTGTATTTCAATTCAGTGTTTATCTGACAAGTATTACACATAATCCACTACATCTGTGATAAACCAAACTTCAGGATTGTCACTTTGGCAAGCAGAAAGTGTGACTTGATGGTTCAACACCTCCCTCCCTCGACTACAAGAGGTAAATTTCACTGAACAGTACCTCTACCTTACTGCTGTCGAGTTAAACAGACACATTTGCCTGTTACAACTCTGATCATAAAGGTCACATAAAGATATCCAATAAAGTTATCCATACATAATTTTGTTAACTTATGTAGCGATGCATGCACACTTATGCACAATCAATGGGTACTTGGTCGATTTGGCAATTAATCCACTTGTTTCTAACTCTATACACAATAAACAACCTAACTCTGCTCTGTCGCTCACTCGTTTGCTCCCTCGCCTGGTAACTCCGGTGCGAACTTGTCCATTTCTCACTCAATGACAGGGGTGACTGGAAGAGACCATACAGTAAGGAGAAAACTTTCTACAGACGCTGTCCCAGCTTATGCACAGCAGCTGGCCACTGCTTAGGCCTTATTGGTAAGTGCCCGCTCCTGTCCATGCTGGAAGGCACCTTACACTTGATGGTTACTTAGGAAAAGCATAAGAAAATTGTTCTCCATTTACCTTTAACTGCAGGCATCTAATTTCAGAATACTTCGTATTTCATACGCCTCGGTATAAAAATCAAGTAAGCTATGAATTATACAAAATACATAATTAGTTAACTATTCATAAAATGTGCTTAACATTTATAACACACATATTTTTACTTTGTATGCCTACTATGTGGAGCTCTGATGTTTAGGTCCCCAAAGGATACATACATTTTTTAAGGTTTTTTTTAGGTGTAAAGTACTAAATGGTAGCTGTAAAGTGTAATGTCTATTTATAATCCTTTAAACAGCTGCTTGCCTCCTAACGTTGCTTAAAAAATGGTTAAAAAAACACTTATTTTAAGATGTTGACGTCACGTCACACTGAAAGGCTCGAAACCTTAGGTCGGACGTTCGATTAGTCGCTCGGTTGGTCGATCGGAGTACCCGCAATAGCCATATGGTTTTGACACAGAGTACCCGCCATTGGCGGACACTGACACACTGCAGATCCGTGGTACGTGTGAGGGAAACTGACTATAAATAACTTCACTGCTACACGTATAATGATGTGGCGTGTGTTACGTGTTGAGAGGTGCGATGCAAAATCATATTTTAGTTTTTTTCTGGACGCCATAGGATATCTAATTTAGGCTTTGATTAGTATTAGTATTGAGTGATTCATATTTGTTTTGCTGTTTTCTAATTCAACCCCACAACCACGCGAATTTCATGACGTCTTACGTCGTGCCAATGTGGGCGGGGCTAACAGAAACCGACGAAATATTTACCTTTTCAAGCTTAACGTAGGAAGAAGGAAAACTGAACAAATTGCCAAGTTAAAAAAATACATTAAGATATTTTTAATATTTGAATTGCAGTAACATCAAATAAATACATTAGATAATTAATTGTTTTACACTTAATAAATAACATTTATTGATTTTTAAACTTTATTTGTAATAATAATAATATTCCATTGGACGCACCAAAGCGCCCTGGCGTTTTCCAGTGACGTCACGATATGTCAACGTGACGTGCGCTGGGAGTGTGGGGTGTAAGAGAGCGAACAGATTTGCTTCAGACAGGTCGAGCAACATTTTTCTGACGGTATGAATGATCATTCAGCTCCGTTATTTCTAACAAATAATTCATAACTTCACTGCTGTTTCTTCTCTGTTCATGTACTTACTGTAAGGACCGAATGCATGTTTTATCAGAGCTAAAGAAAACGCGATACTTTTGCTATGAATTCCATGTAAGACAATGACAATATGGAAAGTTTATTTACATACTACTGTTGTACAATCAAATGAATTTTATAGAAGACTGAAATCAAAACCGCAATAAGTAAGCTAAGCAAAAATTAATCATTAATAGTAAGCTACACATTACAGTTAAATTGAAACAGGGTCAAACTTTGAACTAAGTTCAGACACACGCCCATTCTTTATTATTATTGTTCTGCACAGTTTATAATGGTAATAAAAGTCGCATTCTGGTTTATGCGTTATAGTAAATCATTTGTTTTATGAAATATGTACCATTTATATTGTTCTTTATACACAAATATGCTATGTTTATACATAAAACTAATGTTCAGTATTTTACCGTGCACCTTCAGATCGAAAGGTTTTTCGGATGAGTGAAACATAAATCGAGTCTAGAGTACAAACCTTTGACTGGTAGTGAACTTCACAAAGCATATTCTTTGGTGCTGCAGTGTAGAAAATACTGCAAATCCTTAAACCAAATGTAAGGCTTTATTTTCTTCTCCTCAGCCATGTCAACAAAAAACCCAAAGCCGAACCTCAGTCATTCCCAAGTTACAGAGTTGATCAAAAGACTCTTTGGCTTGACCGTGTCCCACATCCGACCACTGCCCAGTTATGATGACCAGAACTTTCATGTGGACTGCAGTGAGGGTGGAGAATATGTGCTGAAGGTTATGAACTCCACAGACAGTCAGAACGTCACTGTTCTGGAGCTGCAGACTCATGCCATGAATTTCTTACATGAGAGGGGTCTTCCTGCTCAGACTGCTTTACCCACCCTGACTGGCCAGCTGATGAGCCTGGAAGAATTTGGTAAAAGAAACGTATACAATTTTTACAAAATGGTATTTTTTATTCTTATCAGACATTCCCTATTTAATGCTGCAACTTGTAACTTTTGCTTTTCTGTTGCCTGTTTGAAACATATGTAAGTTATTTGTGGAATGCTGTAACATGCTGTAAGAACAAAGCTACAAACGCTCCACCATCTTCAGCACATTAATGCCACATTAATGAACTGCACTGCTAGGGGCCGTGACTGTCTGCGTCTTCTCAGCGCATTATCTGAGTGAGTGTTGCACGCCAGCCCACTTATATACCCGGATATCCGGGGTGGATTTCATTAGCCAAATTCCACTCGCCAATTTACATTGGTTTATATACAGATCGGAGGCAATTGGGCTCCCAAGAGCGAACCCCTAGTGTTGTCATCAACACAACGTCTCGTTCCCTCTATCAAGAAACAAGGGTTACATACGTAACCGAGACATTCTTTGTTAACAAGTTTCAGGTTATATATTCTTCCTGTTCTTTCATAGATTGTGGTTTTGGCAAGCAGAAATATTTGGTGCGGTTGCTCACCTACCTGCATGGCATTACAATAGCCAAAACTCCATGCAGTCTCCAGATCTTGTATGAGGTTGGAAAATTGGCAGCTACGTTGGATACAGTTCTACTGCAGGTAAAATTGTTAATTCCATTTATTGTTAAATGACTATTGTTAAATGACTAATTATAACTGTTATTATTTACTTAACTTCACGTTCCAAACCTGCTACTGTTGTTTTTATCATAATAAGGAAAATTTGCATGAAGGGAAGATTGTCTGTGAATACCATCATTTTTAGTTTTTTTTTTTTACATTTTACATTTTTCAACTAATCTTTCAGACTTTTACTGGCCTCTTTTTTTTTACCTTATGGATTATTATTTTATCTCCTGTATTCTGGTATTTGTTTTCTGTGTGTGTTTGTAAAGATGGACCACACACACATCAGTTCCCTTCAGAGAGAAAGGTTCAAATGGAGTCTATCCAGTATTCCACTCTTAAATCAGTATCTTCACGTCATGGATGGGATTCCAGCACAAAAGTTTGTTAAAGCTATTTTGGAGCAGTATGAGACCCAAATCATGCCGAAACTAACATTGTTTCGTAAATGTAAGAAATTATTTTAGTTTGCACCCTTCAAGATAAATTTTAGTTGCTTCAGCTTATTCTAACGCTTGTTTTGTCTTATTTTAAAGTTATTATTATTTCTTTAATTTTATCAATTGCAGGCATTAACCATGGAGACCTTAATGACCACAATCTCTTGGTGAAACCTGATGGACCCTCAAAGTACAAGATCTCTGGCATTCTTGATTTTGGGGACATGAGCAGTGGTTATTTCATATTTGAGTTGGCCATTGCCATCATGTACTTGATGATTGAGAACCCAAATCCATTAGATGTTGGAGGGCCAGTGTTGGCGGGATGGGAAAGTGTTTTTCCTCTCAACAAAGCAGAAAGAGACTCCCTCTATTTGCTTGTTCTGTGTCGGTTCTGTCAGTCCCTGGTTCTGGCCCAGTATGCAGTCACCCAGCAGCCAGAGAATGAGGAGTATTTGAACATCACAGCCAGGACAGGTGTCCTGCACCTCTGCCGTCTTTGGGAGCTGGGAAAGGAGGAAGTGGAAAGAATTTGGTTCCAGAGCGCTGCAGAGTTCAGACATGCAACAGTTAAAGACACTAGCCATAACTAAATGTAATGTAACAGCCTCTATCAATTGTTGATTTAATATGAATGGGATCTCCACCTTCATATCAATCAGTATTTTTCCACATACAATAACAATAATAAGCTCCTCATACAAGAGATAAAATGGATTAACAAGAAACATGGTCACTTAAACAAATGTATGATTACCTATTTGTTCTTTCACTAATTAAGAGAACACCCCAGTTGTGAATGTTTAATGTGTTTTGAATAATCTCATTAAGTGCCTTTACCCTGTCATAGCACAAGCAATCCAAATGTAATTCTTTTCATGGAACACAAAGTGATTAATACTAAAACAAAAGTACTGTATATTTTAGAAATCAAAATGATGGAATGTGATGAAGGGCCCTATAAACCCTCATGGGATTTGTACAGTAGTTTCTCATAGATTATGGAATAAACAAAATTTTATCTTGACTTCACCAGATTTTATTATTTTACAGCACTGATTAGGCATATTATAAAGGTTTTGAGACTTTCCCATCCCACCAGGCATATTATAAAGGTTTTTTTTTTTTAAAAAGGTTTAAAGTTCTGTATTAAAATTAATCAATAATTTTAGGGTCTAGTAATGTTGTAATTTGATTTTGAATACAGTGAAATGGCTGTATGGTGTGCTTGTAATTGTTCTGGCCCCCTGAACTTATTTTGTTTTCAATGTGCCTTATATTACACATTGTACATAAATTCTACCTGTTTAAACTGGGCACACAAAAAGTTTGGTTGTGGTGGACTTTGATCTAATTGCAGTCAGTTTCCACATACAGGGCAAATTCCATTTGAAGCTACTTACTGTGAAGGGTGCAGAATTTTCATGTTTACATTTAAATCATCTAAGTGCCATTCATACACACACACATACACACACACAACACATCATTTTTATTTGTGTGCATAACATTGAAACTATTCATGTAGTCTGTGGTGGTTGTTGCATCCAATGGTGTTTATTCCTCAGCCTTTGGCTGGTAACTGGCAAGTTAGTAGAATTAGTAGAAACCAGCAGATATTTTCGATGCTCCAAAAGCTTTGAATCTTTTCTCGGAACAGCCAGGGGAAAGCTTTATTGCTTTACGAGGCTTCATTTTCTCATCCCTAGTTCACAGACTGGCTTTGACATTACGTGGCATTAAGTGATGACTTCACAGTTGAACTTGGATCATCCATTCTTACACCCACTCGGTCTGTTAGAGACCTTGGAGTGGTTTTTGATGACCAGCTGAAATTCATTCCACACGTTGCAACAATCTCTCGGTCCTGCAGGTATGTGCTTTACAACATCAGGAAAATCAGACCCTTCCTGTCCGAGCATGCAACATAGCTCCTAGTCCAAGCACTTGTAATATAAAGGCTGGACTACTGCAATGCCCTTCTAGCTGGCCTTCCAGCCAATGCCACCAAAACCCTGCAAATGATCCAGAATGCTGCAGCACGTCTGGTCTTCAATCAACCAAAAACTGCCTACGTCACGCCCCTCCTGACCTTACTCCACTGGCTACTTGTAGCTGCCCTTGTAGCACTTCAAATTTAAATCTCTTACATTTGCCTTTAGGACAGTAACCGGAACCTCTCTCTCCTACCTCAACTCACTCCTCCAGATATATGTCCCCTCCCGCCAGCTATGGTCAGTCAAGAACGACGTCTGATTGTTCCCCCACAACGAGGCACCAAATGAATCTGTAAAACTTTCATCTATTCTGTTCCTTTGTGGTGGAATGAACTCCCAGCCTCCACCTGATCCACTGAGACCATCATAACCTTTAAAAAACAACTCAAAACACACCTGTTTCGCAGACACCTGACTAATACCTAATGCTCTATCCTACCCTCAAAAAAAACTAATTGTCTCTAGTTCAGGGGTGTCCAAACTACGGACCCGCGGGTCAGTTTTTATTGGCCCGCAGCAAATTCTGAAAATATAATTGAATATGGCCCGCACATGGCGCTTGAGCTCAACTCTGTTGCACTTCTCAGTTTCAACACTAGATGGAGCCAGTCACAGAAAAGGTGCTTCTCCACTAAACAAAATTAAGCAAAGAAAAATATTTACCACGAGTCACCAGAAATGGCACCGAAGAAACGCAAGATAGTAAGTGAGTGTAGAAGATTTCACGCATCGTACACAGGTGCCGAACGAGCACAGAAATTCAAGCAAATGGCAGCTAGCCTGCAAGCTCAACAACAGTTTTTTTTCGTGCTAACAAAATACAGGAAAACGCCACAGCAGCAAGCTATGAAGTCGCACAACTTATCACAGACGGTGATTTCATAAAGCAGTGCCTCATCAAAGTCACAGAAGTAATGTGCCTGGAAAAAGTGCAGGATTTCAACAACGTGAGCTTATCCAGAAATACAGTGGTGCGGAGAATCGAGGACTTGTCAGCTAACCTGAAACTTCAGCTGAGAGAGAAAGCTTGTGCTTTTGATTTTTACTCGATAGCATGCGATGAGAGCACAGACGCCACAGACACCACAGACACCGCACAGCTTTTAATTTTTTTGCGGGGAGTCGATGATAATTTTTGCTGTACGGAGGAGCTGCTTGATATGATGAGCCTAAAAGGCACAACGACGGGTGGAAATATTTTTAACGCTGTGTCAAAGGCAGTTGAAAAGATGGGGCTTAAATGGGACAAGCTCTGTGGAGTAACAACGGATGGAGCTCCGGCCATGACGGGTGAGCGCAAAGGAATGGCATCCATGGTGTGCGTCAAGGTAAAAGAGAGCGGAGGTGAGGCTGTTAGGATGCACTGTATAATCCACCAAGAAGCACTGTGTGCCAAGACTGTCCAGCTGGGCGATGTGATGAACACTGTTGTAAAAACTGTCAACATAATTCGAGCTAGAGGACTGTACCACAGGGAATTTCAAGCTTTCTTATCTGACGTGGATGCTGAATACGGGGATGTACTCTACCACTCTGATGTGCGCTGGCTCAGCCGCGGCTCTTTGCTGCAGCGGTTTTATTCGCTGAGATCAGAAATCGACAAGTTTTTGAAAGAGAAGGGCCGACCTCTTCATGAACTGAGTGACCCTCTGTGGCTGGCAGACCTGGCATTTTTAGTTGATCTCACTCATCATCTGAATACACTGAACAAGAACCTACAAGGCAAAGAACAGCTGGTGTCACACCTGTATGCGCACATGAAAGCCTTCTGTGTAAAGCTCCGCCTGTTTGAGACACAACTACGAAGCTTTAATGCTGCACACTTCCCTGCGCTGTCTGAAATCAAGTCTGCTTTTCCAAAGGCAGACCTTTCTGCTAAAAAGGAGAAATATGCTTCTGTAATTACATCTCTCGTGACAGAATTCAACCAGCGTTTTCAAGATTTTTCTGTCATTGAAAAACAAATCAAGCTGTTCTTGACCCCCTTCCTGGTGGATGCAGAAGAAGTGGAGGAGAGTCTGCAGTTAGAACTGATTGAAATGCAATGTGATGATTCTCTGAAGAGTCAACATCAGCTTCTCTCCCTCCCTGACTTCTATCAGAGTTTGGATCATGCCAAGTTTCCTCTGATGAGACGCCACGCAAAAAGAATGATGAGCCTGTTCGGCTCAACATACATATGCGAACAAACATTTTCTCTGTTAAATCAGAACAAAAGCAGACTGAGATCCAGAATGACTGATAGCCATCTCTGTGAAGTCCTTTGTGTCTCAACCACCAAACTTTCTCCTGACATCCCAGCCATCCTTCAATCCAAAGGACAGCATCACTGCTCCCACTGAGATCAATGTTCTTCACATTATAGCTGAGTTAGAAATACACACAGTAATCATGTGTCAATATGTCACCTCTTGTGTGTGGCCCGGGCCTTTGCTTATTTTTCTGTATTTGGCCCTCACCAAAAAAACTTTGGACACCCCTGCTCTAGTTCATTCTGTCTCTAGTTCATTCTGTCTCTAGTTCATTCTGTCTCTAGTTCATTCGCTTGTCGGCTTGCAAGGCAAAATGATCAATGATCTCGTCCTTTTGTAAGACGCTTTGGTTAAAAGCGTCTGCTAAATGACTAAATGTAAATGTAATGTAAATGTAAGAGCCCCTAAGGTGTGTCCCTACCACATACAGTATTAACATACAGCATATACTCAATAAAAAGTGTTTCTGGTTGCTGCTTTTCAATTCAGTGTGTTTATCTGACAAATATTACACATAATCCACTTCATCTGTTATAAAGCAAAACCTTAGGATTGTCACTATGGCAAGCAAAAAGTGTAAATTGATGTCTCCATTTTTAACACCTTCCTCGACTAGGAGGCAAATCTTACTGAACAGCTTGTATAACGCTTAAACCTTTTAAAAAACACCTCTCTGCTGTCTGATAAAATGAGCGTTATCCAAAAACAGAAACCCCTAAGGAGCCTAAGAAACAAGCTTATCTGCCTTGGACCCCAGGTTTTGGTTGATGCTCCGCCTACTCCCTGAACAATATGAACATGTTTTCCACAGGGTGAAGAGCAGATCAATCCAGATCCAGCACAAGGTAAGTCTGCATTACAAATTGTGTAAGTATCTGTGTATTTGCATGTCTGTACATGTCACTCTATTTACACATTTGTGTATTTTGTACAGACCTTCGTGTTTGTGCAATTAAAATAGTGCTTTTATTCATTTTAAAAATTGGCACTTTGTGGCAAACAGAAAAGATACAGAACACAGTGCTGAGCAGAAACAACCATCTAGCAGAAAGACAGCACTGGAAGATCTCCTTGATGCAATATTTGCTAAACCAGCAGTCACCCAGGCCAGAAGTGGGATAGAAGAGATTGACATGTACAAAAAGGATATTTCTATTCCCCTCTATAGTTGTCCATTGAAATGGAGGTCATTTCTTTCAAACAACTTTTGACTTCTGTTGTTGAGGTTTATCTCAATGTCTGTTCACTGTCTGTTCACAGTGAATTTTTTCTACAGCAGAGGAGCTTCTGCCTAAAAATCTAGATATGCTGGTTTTTTTTTTTTTAAAAACCCTAAAGCTGTTTGTGGTATCACCTGAGCAGAACTTTCTTAATTGTTTTTACTTTTTATACAATATCAGAGAAATAAAGACCTAAAATCCAATTGTTCTAAAGCCAATTCTTTATGATTATTATTATTCTCCACATTTCATAATGATAATAGTCACTTTCTGGTCCAACTCATCCTTAAAATAATAAATAAAATACAAATTTTTGTTTTTGTTAAAACATTTATAAATAGAAACAATTTATATCTATCTTTATACAAATACAAATGTACAATATATATTTATACAAAAAACTAATGTTCATCATTTTAGCGTACACCTTCAGATTGAAAGGTTTTTAAGATAATGTGCAAAAGCATAAATCCAGTCAAGTGTACAGAACTTCAACTCACACAGCACTTTCTTTAGTGTGGCAGTATGCAACAAAAATCCTTCAGTTTAATGTTTGTCTATCCAAGTGTATGTAAGTGTATCCAAAATATTTTCTTTTCCTCCTCAGTCATGTCAACAAAAAACTCAAAGCCAAACCTCAGTCATTCCCAAGTTACAGAGTTGATCAAAAGACTCTTTGGCTTGACCGTGTCCCACATCCGACCACTGCCCAGTTATGATGACCAGAACTTTCATGTGGACTGCAGTGAGGGTGGAGAATATGTGCTGAAGGTTATGAACTCCACAGACAGTCAGAACGTCACTGTTCTGGAGCTGCAGACTCATGCCATGAATTTCTTACATCAGAGGGGTCTTCCTGCTCAGACTGCTTTACCCACCCTGACTGGCCAGCTGATGAGCCTGGAAGAATATGGTAAAAACAAAAAAACCATGTACATTTTTCTAACATAAATGGTATTCTTTATTCTTGCCAGACATTCCCTATTTACTGCTGCAACTTGTAACTTTTGTTTTTCTGTTGAAACATAAATTTGCAAGTTATTTGTGGAATGCTGTAACATCCTGTAAGAACAAAGCTACAAACAGGGTAATGCAAGGAGACAGTTTTGTTCACTGTTTAATGTAATTTCTAAACAATTGATTTTTGTTTTTTTGTAACTGAAAAAGTTACATATTGCAAATTAAAATGAAATTCACAAATTAAATTGTGAGTGGTTTGAACTTTATGTTAAAAATAAGGTCAACCCTAACCCAGGTCACTTATTCTTCCTGTTCTATTATAGATTGTGGTTTTGGCAAGCAGAAATATTTGGTGCGGTTGCTCACCTACCTGCATGGCATTACAATAGCCAAAACTCCATGCAGTCCCCAGATCTTGTATGAGGTTGGAAAAATGGCAGCTACGTTGGATACAGTTCTACTGCAGGTAAAATTGTTCATTCCATTCTATTGGTAAAGGACTAGTACATCTAAAAATGATAACTGCATAAAGGGAAGATTCTGTGAATACCAGACTATAATTTCTACATGAACTAATATTTCAGACTGTTACTGGCCTTTTTAACCTCATGAAATATTACTTTATGTCCTGTATTCTGGCATTTGTTTTCTGTGTGTGTTTGTAAAGATGGACCACACACACATCAGTTCCCTTCAGAGAGAAAGGTTCAAATGGAGTCTATCCAGTATTCCACTCTTAAATCAGTATCTTCACGTCATGGATGGGATTCCAGCACAAAAGTTTGTTAAAGCTATTTTGGAGCAGTATGAGACCCAAATCATGCCAAAACTAACATTGTTTCGTAAATGTAAGAAATTATTTTAGTTTGCACGCTTCAAAATAAATTTTAGTTGCTTCAGCTTATTCTAACGCTTGTTTTGTCTTATTTTAAAATAATTTTAAAATGAGACAGCGTACGGGATTAAAGCAACATGAGAGCAAATAATGCTAGTGTTTTTTGGGTAAATTCTTTAATTTTACCAATTGCAGGCATTAACCATGGGGACCTTAATGATCACAATCTCTTGGTGAAACCCGACGGACCCTCAAAGTACAAGATCTCTGGCATTCTTGATTTTGGGGACATGAGCAGTGGTTATTTCATATTTGAGTTGGCCATTGCCATCATGTACTTGATGATTGAGAACCCAAATCCATTAGATGTTGGAGGGCCAGTGTTGGCGGGATGGGAAAGTGTTTTTCCTCTCAACGAAGCAGAAAGAGACTCCCTCTATTTGCTTGTTCTGTGTCGGTTTTGTCAGTCCCTGGTTCTGGCCCAGTATGCGGCCACCCAGCAGCCAGAGAATGAGGAGTATTTGAACATCACAGCCAGGACAGGTGTCCTGCACCTCTGCCGCCTTTGGGAGCTGGGAAAAGAGGAAGTGGAAAGAATTTGGTTCCAGAGCGCTGCAGAGTTCAGACATGCAACAGTTAAAGACACTAGCCATAACTAAATGCAGCATAACAGCATCCACCAATTAATAATTTTATATGAATGAGTTCTCCACTTTCATCTAAATCAGTATTTCTTTTACCTATATTAAGCTCCTGATACAAGAGTTAAAATGGATACAGCAGAGATACATGGTCATATAAACAAATGTTGAATGATTACTTAGATTACAACACTCCGGTTGCATGTGAGTTATACTCCAACACTAATGTTGTGAATACATTGTATGCAGCCATTTTTTATTTTAAATAGCAAACAGTAAAGGAAACTGTATTGACTTTTCTTAAAATCATATTTAATTTATTGCTTGTTTAATGTGTTTTGAATAATCTCATTAAGTGCCTTTACCCTGTCATAGCACAAGCAATCCAAATGTAATTCTTTTCATGGAACACAAAGTGATTAATACTAAAACAAAAGTACTGTATATTTTAGAAATCAAAATGATGGACTGTGATGACATCAGTTTTTGGACTTTGATCTAATTGCAGTCAGTTCCCACATACAGGGCAAATTCCATTTGAAACTACTTACTGTGAAGGGTGCAGAATTTTAATAATATTATATATGATGGTGTTTATTCCACACGCCTTTGGCTGCTTACCGGCAAGTTAGTATTCCAACTAACCAGCAGATATTTTTGAGGCTCCCAAAGCTTTGAACTTTTTTCCGGAACAGTCAGCGGAAAGCCTCATTGATTTATGAGGCTTTACTTTCTCATCCATACTTCACAGATTGGTTTTGACCTTAAGTGGCCCATAAGGCGTGTCCCTACTACATACAGTATTAGCATACATACAGCACATACTCAATAAAAAGTGTTTCTGGTTGCTGTATTTCAATTCAGTGTTTATCTGACAAGTATTACACATAATCCACTACATCTGTGATAAACCAAACTTCAGGACTGTCACTTTGGCAAGCAGAAAGTGTGACTTGATGGTTCAACACCTCCCTCGACTACAATAGGTAAATTTCACTGAACAGTTTGTAAAGTGAGCTTCTGCCTGAAAATGTAGATATACTGGTATTTTTGCAAAAAGCTTTGAGCTCTGAGCAAAAAATAAACTGTTTGTAGTGTCACCTGAGCAGAACTTTATTAATCTTTACTTTGCATATTTTTGTACAACAAAAATGTTTTTTAAAATCAATGTTTCAGAATTTAAAGAGCTAAAATCACACCAGATTTTCACACCTTCTCAGATAAAATCACACCTCAGTTTCGGAGGTAATCAAAAGACTGTTTTTCTTGACTGTGTCCACCATCCATCAACCATCAACTTTCATGTGGACTGCAGTGAGGGTGGAGAATATGTGCTGAAGGTTATGAACTCCACAGACAGTCAGAACGTCACTGTTCTGGAGCTGCAGACTCATGCCATGAATTTCTTACATCAGAAGGGTCTTCCTGCTCAGACTGCTTTACCCACCCTGACTGGCCTGCTGATCAACCTGGAAGAATTTGGTAGAATGTTAGTTCCCTGTCGAGGGCTGCATCAGCTTGACACTATGGGAAAAGTGCTTCAGGCGTGCCCGAGTCTGATCGCGTGTGAAACCAGGCCTATTTATAGGCAAGTTCAAGGTCAAGTGACATAGCATTGCATGCCACAAAGCCTTTAAAAAGTGCCCGCAAAATACATCATCAGTTTCTTGTCTTCAGAAAGCTTGTTATTCTGCATATAGTCAGGCAAAAAGTGAGGGAAACAATATAGATTAGGAAGAAGTTAGAGATATGTCTTCCAAGAACTTAAGAAAGTGTGTTACCCGCTGCGATATAGCGTGGACAAGGTGGCACACACTTTCCAAAGTTCTTGGAAGACATTTCTCTTCCTAATCTATATCTTTTCCCTCACTTTTTCATCTGTTTTTTGTTTGGGAGTGGAGCACGCTAAATCAGCTCTTGAAAGAGCTGGCTGTTCTCAGTGTGAATCCCTCCTGCTGAGAGCGCTCCCCTCCCGCCTGGCTCTCTTTAATCCTGATGGGCAGCTGCACCTCGCGGGGCAGGTCTCGCTTCTGCTGAGGCAGAGCAAAGGCTTCACTCATGGGGCTCGCAGCTCAATTTGGCGGACGAGCAGTGAGAGATGGGCCCCACCTTTTCTCTCGCACTTTCCGCCGAATCGGATGAGCACATGCCAGCTTCAGAAGCCCGCTCTGCGGTTTCTTCTGAGCGGGGGGATGAGCTCATGCTGGCAGCATCAGATGACGATCTGACTGCCAGCAGCCAGATGGGTATTGAGGCAGACCAGCTTCCTCTTTCTGCTGCATTTGAGGAGCTAGTTGAGGTTGTTTCTCGTGCTGTCAAGAAACTGAGCCTGAGCCAGATGACAGACAGCACATTAAAACATCATAAGTTGGATGATAGGTTTCAATCATCCAGCAGGGAACAGCCTCCCCATTGCAACATCCCATTCTTCCCAGATCTTTACACTGAGGTGACAAAGTCGTGGAAGAATCCATATTCAGCTTGTGTATTTACTCCCAATACGAGCATTATTCCTCTGTTGTGGGTTTACATGAGTATGAGTATTTGGCGATGCCCAGGGTTGAAGAGACACTTGCAGGCTGTTTCTCTTCCTCTACAACATTGTCGTGGAGGAAACCTGCCTTGCCCTCCAAGTCCTGCAGGTTTACTTCTAATCTGGTGGGCAAGGCTTATGTGGCAGAAGGTCAGGGCATCACTGCACACCATGACAGTTTTGCAGGCGTACCAGGCTCACCTGCTTAAAGACCTGGACCAAGGTGATGGATTAGAACTGGATGCACTTCAGGAGCTCCGCAGAGCCACAGATCTTGCCCTTCGTGCCAGAAGATGACCCATTCTATTGGCCATTTTATGGCTGCCCTGGTGGCTACAGAGAGACATCTGTGGCTCAACCTGTCGGGTTCAGATTGCCTCACAAAAAGAACTCTTGATGGCCGCCCAGTCTGTGGTCAGTGGGAGAACCCTCATCTCTCCTGGCACATAAACTGTCTGGAAATGAGGGTGGTGTTTCTGGCATTGAAACACTTCTTTCCACACCCCAAGGGCCAACATCCGTCCTAGTCCGAATGGATAACACCACAGTGGTCTCATACCCGAATCACCAAGGAGGACTGCGTTCACGCCCCCTGTTCAGGCTGGCACAGAATCCTTCTTTGGCCAGAGACCAGGCTGCGGCTGCTCTCCATCAGAGTGATGTATATCCCAGGGAATGCGAATCTGGGAGCAGATATCCTGTTGAGGCAGGGGCTGAGGCCCGAGGAATGGAGTCTCCATCCACAAGTGGCAGAGTCCATTTGCCAGAGGTATGGCAAAAAGCACCACAAAAAACTGGATAAAAGTATTCCATATGATTTGCAATGAATATTTCAAGTCTTTCGAACAAATACAAGCATTGCTTGTATGGGAAAAAGATCTATATATGAAGATTCTTTAGACATTCTCTTTTTGTGTTCTACAAAAACGTACATGAGCACAAATAAATACAGAATTTTTAGATGAATTGTTTAAATTTCAGGCATTAACCATGGAGACCTCAATGACCATAATCTCTTGGTGAAACCTGATGCACCCTCACAGTACAAGATCTCTGGCATTCTTGATTTTGGGGACATGAGCAGTGTTTTTTCAAATTTGAGTTGGCTTTTGCCATCATGTACTTGATGATTGGCCCTCCAACATCTAATGGATTGGGGTTGTCAGTGTAGCACTGTTTGTTTGCTACATACAGTCAGGAGCAAACAACTGAATTATAGAGTGCCATTTGACAATGTTCTGGTATGATGGCTGATTAACATGGTACCATGAATGAGAAACATCATACAACCATCAAAGTGATCTTAAGAGGTCTATATGGATTAGATTCCCCAGTAACATAAATAATAGAATGTTTTTCTTTTATTAGAATAATAATATCTGGACAGGTATGGTATAACAGTTCTTTGGTATTAGCAAACATATGGTTTTAGAGTGATCTCGTGAACAACTGTCCAAGTAGTTTTAACATCTCATGGTAGTTTCATCTAGTCTTTTAACCTGGTAAGAAAGTTATATTGGATCACATGATCAATGAATGAATGACATGAAACTTGAGGTTTTGTAGGTTTTAATTCTCGTCTGTTAGTTGTAAGGACATCTATATGGTAGTGTACTCCAAAACACTGACAATATTCATCTTTAGCAGGGGTTTGTTACTGTGTACAAACCCTATTTGGGCTGAAGGTGAATGCAATTATTCAATTCAGTTTTATTTATATCGCGCTTTTTCAACGTTACATTGCTTCAAAGCAGTTTTACATATAATAAAAAATAATTATAATAAAACACAGAACAAATGTCAGACATGTTCAACAAAGAATACATGGTATTATTGCAAATAATTTGTAAAATGTATATTAATAAGACTAAATAGGCATACTAGGTTTACAGCAGGTTTAAAAAAACAGGGGTGACTGAACCGATGAAACTACAAAATCATTAAGCAAAATCATTATCATTAAGATATGCTGTTCCAGCTAACATGGAGATGGCATTTAAAAAGATAACATCTTATGGGACAGGAGTATAAGGTATTTGCAGTAGTACCATAAAATACACCCAACATACAAAAGTAAAATACATACATAAAACATATGCAATAGAAATACCTGAAAATGACACAATAAAAGAAAATGTGAGACAATTTGAGAGTTATTTAAAGATTTATAATAACTAATACTAGGACGTGATTAAAGGTAAATTACTTTGGGAGTTAACTATTGGTTGTTTTCAACAGGTTTGTGTTGAATACAGCAAAGATATCATAACAAGCTTTTAATAGTGACATACGCAGTGTGTTTATTTTTCCACTAGATGGCGATGTTACCGCATGGAAAGCAATTAACTAATGACTAATCGCATGACTCTGTAATCCACCATAATCTACCTGGATTGAACATCAGAGATAATTTCACTTCTGAGAAAACAGAAATGTGTCTGTGGCAGTAATGTGGCAGTAATGATGTCTGAATGAATCATTCAGAATCATAATGTCTTTCATCTCTGTGACTTTTACTTAAGCTACAAGTGTATCTCAGTAATCTTCTCTGGAACACTAAAACATTCACAGCATCGGTACCTCACACCTCTGTTGTCCATAAATCCTCTTGACATTTGAAAATGTTACGTTATCCGCAACCTTTTAAAATGTGGAGAAAATGTAATACTGCATTTGCTGTAAGGTGTCATAAGTAAAATATTCTGTGACAAAACTGCATTAATGAGTTTTTATAATGGTAATATTTTGTTGCTTTTTGTTGAATCACAGTGCAGCATGTTACTGTTACTTTGATGTATTTATAATCAGTTTGGTATTTTTATAGTGTGGTATTATATTGTTTAAAATTATTGTTACATAATATGTAAAATTAGACCCAGGATTCATTAAGAACTCATAATAATTTTGGCCTGCTACAGACATTTAGGATTTTAAAGTCACTGAGCATTTCAGTACAGCTCTGTGTCAAGATCTTCGAATACAAAAATCTATACAACTATACAACCATATTTCTCAACTGACCCGAGAAATTTTCCATTAGCTTTAGAAACATTCTAGCTTTCTCCCATCAGATCGGTTCTGATTAGTCAAAAAGACTAAGGCTAAAGACCTAAGTCTTTAAGTTAATGTAACAGAGATAGTTATGCTATGACTTAACAGGCCATCTAGATATTGAAAAACAGTCACAGACCAGTTCTGCCATAGTGTATTTGACTGTCCATGTGTATTTTAGGACTTTTATTATTAGGATCTAGTACCGGGATCGTTCTGATCTGTCTCTAAAACAAATATTTTGTCCCTGAGGCAAGAGTCCTACTTTAGAAATACCTTAAGCATGGTTAATATATTGAAACCAGTGGAGATTAAAATGGATATAAGGATCAATAAGGATCAACAATTTTTACACTTCAGCTTCTCATCAGATTTTCTGACCAATCAAATGCTCTCTAGAATCTGACGCATCCCACATGCAACAGGCTGTGAGGTAAATGCCATTGGCTATTTTTAAAAGGGAGCGGAACCACTCAATATGTCTTGCCCTTATTTATTGTTTTACAGGAAATTATGTCAAGGTGTTGAACAAAGCTGCACATTTCAAGGCACTTCAGTGGGTCTTTAATAATATGAAGAAAACAAGGATGCTGGTTAAAATGACTCAGACTGCGCATCAGTTCCACTCAGGCCCCAATGAAGTCCATGAGCATCAGGACTGAATGCATCTAACAGTGATGTGGCACAGATTATCCCTGTGACAGATCACAAATGGCTCTGTTTTGAAATAATGAAACCATTATTGACTGCACAATCTGGGACGTCCTGCCCACAGCCAGATTGCAGCTGGCAGACTAAAGTTATTATGAATTCCCTAATGAATACCGGCCGAGGTGTAGAGGCAGCTGGGAGGCTTGAGTGAAAACATGATGAGGACAGATATTGGATGCTTGGACAGTTGCCTGTTTCTTGTGCTATACGAAGCCAAAGCCCCATGCCTGCTGTGAGAGAAATGACAAATCATTAAACGCACAAAGTACAGAAAAGTAATAATGGTTATCTGTGGGGTTTGCACATTTTGGCAAGGGAAATGCTTGTATCTATGCTGTGAGTGTTATTAGAAAATCATTTGAAAATTAGAATAGTAAAATGGCCAAATATCAAACCCAAAGGGAATAAGCCTATTTAATTATATGACGTTATGGGGGATGGTTTTATTAGTAATTTTGTCAATTAATATAAAATACTTTGTTTGATGACTTAAAGGGATGAATTGATATTTCGTTTTTGTAACATGTCCAAGTTTGGACACATCAAATCATTCTTTATTTTTGTAATTTTCCATGTTTCAGAATAATATTAAAGTTGATAAAACTATAAAACGAACACAAATGGAAGTAACAAACTATCTTATACTTTAGTAGCCACTCTTTGCCTAGATTTCAACTCTGCACACATTATCTCAACAAACTTTATGAAGTGCATTCTGGGAAAAATTCCTTAGAGATTCTGCTCCAGGATGTGGACAGGATAGAATTGCACAATTGCTGCAGATCCACTGGGTGCAAATTCATACCACTTTCCACTATCTCCTTAAGGTTCTCTACTGGATTACTGTGGTGACTGTATAGGGGTCTTTGTGTACCTTTGTGTCATGATTGGCTTTCAGATGATTGGCTGGTTGGACATTTGCACCAATAAGGTGTTCAGGTGTAACAAATAACGTGGTCACTGAGGGAATGAATTGTGTGTGAACCCTCACATCTATCCTTTCTTATGAGAGATTTAACGCTATTTTAATAATGCATGACTTCTAAATATTAACTTAGCCCTTATCCTAGACAATCACATCATGGTGACAGGCACAATTATGACATTTGCACATTTATTCTGGTCTGTGAACCCTGTGAGGGATCTGAAACAGGGAAGCAGGAGAGTTTCATAGGAAATAGCTATTATATCAGTGTTTATAATCACTAAAGTCTAAGGGTGACAGGGTTCTCAGTGCTTTTCTATGTGTCATTGCTCATCTCTAGCTGCTAATTTCCCATGCCAAAGGCATATTTTTGTTTTTTGTTTCCTAGAAGTACATACAGTACAAGTGTCATTTACACCCAAATCTGTCTCTGGTCTGCACTTCTAATGACCTCATCATCTCACAATGTCTCTAATTGAATAAATAAACCAAAATGGCAAGCATGCCTTTAAGACATGAAACAGATTTACATAAAATGTCTTCTCCTAAGAAACTATTTTGAGGTCTGTGGCTATACTGCGTAATATCTGTGGAACTGACTTTGGATATCATGGTCACATCACAGATTTTTATTTCAACTGAAACTTTTACATCTAGGCATTATTGGTCAGAGAACAAAATACTCACTGGTTTTCACTTCCTTTTTCTCTTAAACTGATAAATATGAGGACAAATGGAACATGTAATTGGATTTTATATACAAATTTGCAGATGGGTGGGTGTGCTTGATGGATAAATGTAGAGATGAATGAGTAGATATGTTGGATGCATAGATATGATTACATAATCAGTTATTATTCAAACCACAACTTGTAGCTATTGCTGTGATTCTGATATTTAGGAGAGTTCCTTTCAATACTAAGATTATTGCTATGCAATCTTGTGTTATCTTAATTATATGCCCTTAAAGAACAGACAGACATCAACATTGGAAGTTAAGTAAAAATCATGTTCTCAGACAGAAAAGTGTGGTTACAAGTGAAGTTCCATTTTAGATAAGATGATGTTTTGACTGGCTACTGCAGCTAACACAGTACAGATCTCTTGGAGAAAGACACACTGCAGACAAACACTGGAACAGGATAATGAAGATTAGAGTCTTTCTCCAGTGTCCTAAATATTAATTCTGTTGACAGTGATCCTCATGCTGTGGTTAATAACAAAATTTGTACATTATTAAAAACAATAATATGAACATACTGTACTGTCTGTTTATAAATGTAATTTATATTTATGCATGTTTAAGCCCCATGCATAGCCCACATTTTATATGTTGGACACAAGCTTCTAGATTTGTTTAGTTAGATATGAGGTTTTGTGGTGGCCGTCATGATTTCAATGTGAAATTGCTTAAATATTGTGTGTCTTCGGGAAAAGATCAGTAAAATGTTTCTTGCTGACACTCTTGGGCTCAATATTAACTGTTAAAATGAGTCATAATGTGCTGCCACTATTACATTTACATTAAAATCAGATATGTATTTTACCTGACGTGTAGGTGTTTGGAACCATATGAGGGTCAATAAATGATAACAGAATTTTTATTTTCATGTAAGCTAACTTTTAAAGCCATTGTTAATTATTTATAATTAGAATTAAACATATCAAAAACCAAAATGTCACTGTAAATCATTACACTGTGAACGACAAACTGAAGCGTAGAATTTGATACTACCCACTGGGATGGAAATTCTCTGTGGGAGGTTTGTTAGACCTATTTACATACTAGATGCAGATTCACAAAAGATCTTCAAGAACCACATTATTCAATCATAATAATCTCATCTGAAGATGGGCTGGATTGCTTGATAACAGGAAGTCACGGTGAAGCATTAAGAACCACATTACAGCTTGAAGGGTTCGATGGCACAAGAGAAGTGCCACATGGCTTCACTCTGAGAAACAGAGCCCACAGCGACCAGCAGCGTGTGTGGAGCAGCAGTGCTACAGGATATGCAAGTCAAAGGATTTATTCTGCACTCTATTAAAGACCATAATCTTATCTGATCAGGATCTGCAGTCTATTGACCTAGACAGTGTGTGTAAAAAAGCAAAGTTTTTCCAGAAAACCTCTGACTCCAAGAGAAACCACAATACAACAATTGTATAGCAAGGCATTTGGTCTCAGATTCAGTGGCCCTCAATGCTCCTCAATGTCCTTATTAAACTAACTTAAAACTCTTATTAACTCTTAAAACACATCTTGAAGAGTTTTATTAAAATTTTTAGTTTAATACTTGTCGCAATAATCTCTGAATTACTGTAAACAAACAATAATAGAAAGAACTAAATAATTCAAAAACTTGTTTTTTCCTACACCTCTACAAATCGTCACAATAAGACTGAACATTATGAAGAGAAAACATTCAAAACAGATTGGCTTAATTCCAAAAAACACTAAGAGGAAACGTAGTAACATCCAAGGGGAAATTTCTCAGTTCTCAGTTGTGTTTTTTTTAAAGCTGCAGTCTGTAAATTGGTTAAAAATAAACAAAAATCAGCTATTGAGCAAGTTAATGATCAGTCTCTTTACCTTACATACAACAGTAAGCATAAAATAATGATAATTTGAGCTGTCTGGTGTGATTTTGTGGGAAATGTTGACTGTCACATGCATAAAGTAACAAGGTGATAATAACTGCAAATAGCGTGCAATTTTATGTTTTAAACGGAGATGGTTATAGAGAGTTGTTTGCAGCAAAGGTCACAAAGTTGTAGCTTTAAGTATCAGGGAGGTTTTTTTTTACTTTAAACTGAAGGAGAAGAAGAATCTAGATAATTCTTTAAATGTATTAAAAGTATTGAGCTACACATTAAGATTGATTCATAATCTTTGATTATGAAATTATGATGACTTTTGAATGCAAACTTGGCAAATCTGATCTTCAGCATTTCCCGGCATAGTTGCACTTAAAGTTCATCAGGTTGGAATAGTCCTGCCTTTTCTTCCTCATGTCTTTTCCAGTTCTGGTAGTACTATGAAGGCTGTCATCAGCTGATCTACCTTCTCCCTTGTCTCCCATTTGTCTTGGTTGTTGAGAGCTCTTTTACGCTCAGTAAAGCCAACAGCCGCTACCCAAACCTGCACCATTTTTTTGCACCTCAAAAGCTAATTTTAATTTGCTCTCCATGTGCAACATTAAACAAGATGTCAACTTTAAGGTATATAAGGCATTTTATGTCATTAAAGAAATAGTTAATCAAACAATGAATTGAGTGATGCCTCAAGAAGCTGGTTGATAAACATGTCAAAACATTTTTTTTGCAAATACCTACTTTGAAGATGCTTAAAAATAACATTGTTTTGATTAATTTTGGATCATTTTAATTTCATGTGCATTGTTCCATATTTTTGATAAGTTAACTATTATTCTAAAATGTGGAAAACAATAACAGTAAAGAATAATTCATTGTAATGTTTTGACCAGTAATGTATATTATTATGTACATATGTATATATGTATTTTATATTATATTAAAATGCTATATGAAATATTAATAATATAAATTATATATATTGTTTTAAAATGTGTTAAAACTAATGTCAGACTTAAATTCTTTACCGCATAACTTGATTTGCAAAGCTGATCAGCAAAGCTGATTTGACAAGTTACAAGTATCCTTCAGGTGTGATTTGTGATATTAGCAGGAAACCTGGCTCTGGTCTGAACAACCGTTAAAAAGTAAAGAAATATAATACAGAAATTCAACATATAGTCATAATGTATAACATGGGTTTGATTCCCAAGGAATGCACATAGTCATGAAATGTGTAGCTGTAATCCACTGTAAGTTGCTTTGGTGAAAAACATCTGTTAAATGCATACTGTAATTGTAAATAATGTATTAGTTAGACAGGAAGGAAAGTGTGAGATCAGAAATTCAAACCTTGTTTATGATCTTGTCTTTTTTCTTGACTAGAGGGTTGTCCTTTTTCATCCACTTTGTTATGAAATTGATGCTATTGTAACAGCAGGATATGCAGCAGGATATATCATTGTCAGGATGTTTATTTTTCTGTAAACATATAATCAAAGGATTGAAATGATCAAATTTAATCTATTTGTCTTTTATCATGCAAACATGAACTCAGTCTCTGTTAAATACAATCAAACAACTTGTAAAGTTCATGAATAGATATTCCAGACGACTGGCCATAGTTCAGTCATTTCTGAATATTTGTATGAGGGAGATATTCAGACAATAGCTGGTTGCCGTGAGCCCTTCACACTCCCAGAGCGTCTGTATGTGCTGACAGACTGGTAGGCATCTATTGTTCTAGAGCTGAATTGAAGGAAGAATCACAATTCTTATGTTTTTTTCCCCCTTCTGTACATCCGTTCCTCCCTAAATGCCTTATTTTATTCTTCCTCTTTATTACAAGTGGCATGGTTTAATCTATGATTCATATCCTCTCTCTCTCTTTAGTTAAAAATCCAACTTTTCCCCTTTATCAACACAGTTCTCCGAAACCACAAACAGACCCTCATAATAAAATGTAAAATGTAATGAACTTCCATGTATTTTTTTGTTATATAAGGATCACATTAAAGCTGTCGTGGCTGACATGATAAAGTGTTTATCATGTCTTTATCATTCATTTATATATTTTACATTTGTATTGTTTTGTTTCACTTGCCCGTCAAGGAACACTTTAAAAACTAAACAGAGTGAAAAAAACATTTCAATATTCATAATGTTAAATTTTACTCCAAAATGGGAATCACATGTAGGTCAAAGCTTGACTTTTTTTTTATATATATATATATATATATATATATATATATATATATATATATATATATATATATATATATATATGTGAAAAGTGTGAAAAGAGAGTTTTGAAGTAGTTTTTTTTTAAGTCTTCATCTTGTTTTAATCATGTTTCAGACTCAGACCACTAAGTGGCAGTCTCACAACATGATTTTTGCAGCCAAACGTTCATGTTAATGTAGAAGGATACCTTCTATGTAAGGATATGTGTAAGGATACCTTTAAGAGGAAGGTTTTCACTTTTCCCTACACATACCAAAGGCAGTAAGGAGCAATTTGCAATAACATTCATGACTCAAAGGAAGTGGGCCTAATGAAGTGTCTGACAGTGCTCCATTTCAGTTCAAGACATTAAAACTCCAGCCCCCACCACAGAATTTAGTGCTGGTGTTTTTAATAACTTCACACACTTTGTTGAATTTCATTATGCATAGATCTTTTTACGAATACTGGATCACAGCTTCTCTCAAATTTATTGCTGAAATGTTTTATAATTAACTTTTGTGTAATTAAAAATTAAGTATACATCTGCCAGTGTTCAGATTAAGATGGGAATTCTGATTCTTTTGATTACAACCAAAAAACAATATGTCCTTAATTACACACCACCATATAAACAATTAGTTAGTAATTATATTAATTCTCAGAAACCACAGTTACATATTAACTGAATTAAGTACATTCTTTAAACTAATCTCTTTTAAAGAACTGATTCATAGGAGTCGTTTGTGAATCAGACTATACTGCTACCAGAACTAGATATAAATGATTTAGTTTCAACTGGTTCTGAATAAGAACTGGTTTTCGATACAGTAGTACAGTAGATGACTTACAGTAAAGGATAGAGCATGTACATGTGTAGAAGTGTGGAAGAAGTGTGTGTACATTGGGGTGAGAGGAGAACTTCCAGATGTGATGTGGGCAAATTGCCTTTTGGGACCAAAACACAGGAACTTCCTCTGACAGCAGAGATTAATCAAAACCCAGGGAATCTTTTCATGAAGCACGTAAAAAGATAGTGAGAAAGTAAAATTTCCCCTCCTACTCAAGAAATGCAGCATATGACAAACCTCACACTTTACCTACTGGAACACAAATTAACCACATTCTGCTTTTGTTACTTATGTGATTTGTCTTGATTTGTCGTGAGTTTTAAATGCAGCTGCAACAAATTCTTAGAAATAATTTTTTTCACATTCTGTCTCATTGCCAAGGGATCATTTAAGGTAACATACAAAATGTCACTCTCCCAGGAAAATGTCCAGATGAATTTTCATACCATGTAGCTACTTTACTGGAGTTTGGACACAATGTGTGGGTTTAGTGATCCAAATCCCAACATTTAATGTCATAATACATGAACTATTCTTAATACAATGAAGACCCAGGCGAAAGCTGTCTCCCATCCAGAAAAGCAATGATTATATCATTTTACTACTAATCCATATTTTTTAAATATTGGTATACCTAATCTGTAAATAAAACTGAATTTGGAGTCGTTACAGTATTTGAAGGTAATTACTGGATCGTAGTAATAGCTATACTGCATTAGAAGTCAATTAGAAGTTAAACATACTTAGAAGCTTAGAAGCATACTTAGAAGCATACTTAGCTTCCTGAGAAGCTTCTATAAATATTAAATGCATTTTATAACATACATAATTTCTAGTAAAATGTCACATTCATAGTGTAATTAGGCACAATAGCAGCTGATATTTCTTAATGAATATTTATGAAGCATCATAGATTTGTCTAATATTCCTATTGAAATAACAATCACAGTTCAAGGGTATTACACACATATCCACAGAGAAACTTCAGTACCTAAATCCAACTTGTGACTCACTTGCTGTGCTTTAACATTATCTGTGCAAAAACACAATAGACATTAGACATTTTATTTTTTTTACGATTTTTGTATGATTCAAGGAGCCAGATGTGGGTTCATGCATGTAACAAGCTAACAGCCATGAGTAATTTGTTTTATTCTGCCCCTGCAATTAGGGGCCATGCAGCACAACTTTTGCCAAAGTTCATTTTGCATTGTTTACTGGTATTGTTTTGAAAATCCAAACATCTGCACTTAAATACACAAAGCTCTCTTGTCTAATCAAGAGGTACAAGAGAAAAACTAAATCACATGAAAACATCGTTTATGTACAATACTGTTACAAAGTGCAAATCTCATCTTCATGTCAATGATTACATTTTAAAATTTGATTTATTAAACAGGATTTTCATAAAGCACTTGCAATACCCTTAGACATACATTTTGATGTTTTCCCCTGTTAAACTTTTTGGTGAGGTACTTGGCAAACAAGGACATACACTATAGACCGACAAACAACTGAATGCCAAATTTTAATTTAATAATAAATGAAAGCTTATTAGGTTATTGTAATTATGGAGAAGACCCTCCCCCCTTTTTAAATTACATTCATTTCTGACCTACATTGTGACAGCACGCTCATCGCATAGCAACTCCTATTAAAAATTAAAGGTTATTAATGCTAGAATATTAAATTTGCATTTTATTATAGAATGTGGTTTTAATTTTTCCATCAATATAATTTGCATTTGACCCAAAAAGGATAATTTCAAAACATCAAGTTATATATTTACATGAATGCGACAATAATTTGCATAATAAACAGGATATGAGCCTAAGTGGAACATTTTTTAAAACTTTACAAGGGAGTACTTTACAACACAGACAACAATTCACAACACCTATTAATTAAAATTTAATAACAACAACACTTAATAATAAAATTAACAAGAAAGAATAATGATATTGTGTAATTTTGGTGCCACCAATATAACATAAGGAGTTTAAAAGAAGGCTTCACCTCTGGATTCCCCAAAAGGTCATGTTGAAAACCTTTCAATGTTCCTTCACTGCCTTAGACAATTAAATGAAGTTGCGCATGTTATCTCTACATAAGGTGGCCATCTGAAGCTGAAAGGTGTCTGTTGAACTCCCAGAAGGCGTGTCTTGAGCCCCACAGCAGAGAGGCCAGGATCAGAGGTCATGGCCATGGGATTACCTTGGCACAACTGCTTTGCTAGCAGTTGTTTACTTGACTTAGGTGTTGTGTTTTTTAAGCATTGAGCCCTTTGATGCTTTCAGGTGCTATGAGGAATCTGACAATTAATTTGATGAATGTGAATGAATTTTCATGTTTAGAAATGCCTTAGATCTCTGTAGAATTTTCATGTAGTTTTCTTTGCAGTTTTGAACACGTAACTGTGTTGGACAGTTTATGATTGCAAGGCCACTTTCAACAATGCAGGTTGAAAAGTAAATTCATAACAAATTACAAACTGGGTGCAGTTGTGGCCTACTGGTTAGTGAGTCAGGCTTCTGAGTGTGTGTGTGTGTGTGTGTTAATGACTTTTGTCAAACCAGCAAGTGTTTGTTCCAGTGTTTGTTCACTCCTCACCAAGGATGGGTTAAGTGCAGAGGTCACATTTTGGGTATGGGTTACCATATGTGAGAAATATGTCTCTTTCTTCCTCTTATATAAACTATCTGCACCTAAATAACAGTTAAGGTGCTTTATTGCTCTCTGATCAAATGGTCTTATTGGTATTATTTGGTCTGGTTGGACTGGTAGCAGCACACATCCACATGCACACACACCCACACGTTTTTATGCTTTGTGGGGACTTCCATGTTTCAATATTTATTCAAGTGTAAAAAAATTATAAACATCTGAATATATATGAGAACACAAAAAAATAGGTTACACTGAAACCAAATCTCTCTATATATAGTTTCTGTGCTAATCCCTCACCTTGCACTCTCGGCTCCGATTCTGCGAGGTATGTTTAAAGCTAAGTGTTGAATGGGTGGTTTACATAACACTCTTGGAGACCCATCTGCTTGCCACAACCATTGAGGCGTATGGATCTTTATCAGTTTGAACCACTGTCTGTCTTCTGAGGTCCCCTGGTACTTGTTTGTGAGGCTCTCCCTGGACTGTGCAGCTCTGTTCTGGATCCTTTCCCAACACTGTTCCTTTGTGCCTGCTGAGTGCAGAGGTTTAGATTACAGAGAAACTAGAGCTGGGGCAGTGTGCAGCGTTCCTTAACTCACCAGAGGACTTCAGCTCCTTGTTATGATTTCCATCAACTGGCAGGAGTAAAGGGCAGGCAGAGCTCTTTTCTTTCTGAACACACCCACCAGTGACCACTCTGATAACCCTTTGCTTCTTTTCTATGTACTTCTATAGCTCAGTGACTTCTGTACAGTTTGTGGTAATGCTGGTTGACCGATACTGGTTTTATTAATGGGCAAATTATCAAGCCTTTAGGGTGTTAGTGTACAGTTCCCCATTTTATAAGCCGGTTATGATCACTAGGTTGTTGCAGACTTCCACATTATAATTTACTGGAATGGTATAGCATCGCTTCAGCACTGTGATGTAAATTGCATAAATATATATGTGGCTGTAACATTCTTTGCTATTGTTTCATCATATTTTGATTTACCGGCTGCTTTCCATGAGTGGTAACAACTCAATGTTAATTGAACCAGGATACATAGTGCTGAGTTTTGTTGAGATGACAAAAAAAGGCAAGGCGTAGATTACATGTGACTAATCGTTTCTGTCCCAGAGGAAAATGACAATGCTAATTTAATTAGAATACAAGGCTACTTATGAATTAGTAGCTGCAACATTTACCAGCAGGGGTTAATCTGACCATGCTAACCAGCCACACATTGAACCCTAATCATAAATATACCCCTTAAATACAGTATGAGTAGTTTATAGGAATTGTATTCTAGTACCAACAAGAATTACTTTGTCCTACTTGGCAAAGTACTCAGGGTCATCCTGAAATTATCACTACACCAGGGTAACACACCAGCTTTTTTTTTCTAAGGAGCAATTAAAAAGGCAGATGCAAAAAAAGTCCAGTAAAGTCTACATTCTAAGTGATTTAGGAGGGAAGAGGCTGATGGATATTAACAGATTGTTTGTAGATGTGTCTCTGGGAAGTGCTTTTGACTCAAGCTACAGAACATGTCCACCTGCATCCCAAGCAGAAGCTCCACACCAGTTTGATGATAATAGTCTCTTTTAACCAGCAAAATTTTAGCCAGTAGAGACTTTGTGTCAATGCCAAATGATTAAAAAGGAGTTGTCCACTTTGCTGTGGTCATCGTTGACAAATCAAAGTTTCCGGTTAAGCCTTGTATGTGGGATCCGCATGAGAGACGAGAAATCTTTTCCCCCGCTGTTTCTAGTGAGATTAAGAGAGTTGACATTCTTTATAGATGGGCTGTTAATCCAAAGCCTTCCAAACTGAAATTAATTTGCTCTTTGAAGTAACTCACAGTTAATTCAGTTGAAGAAATGGTACTTATGAAAAGGTTAGCACAGATTTTTAGGAGCTCAAACCGAAGCTGAAATCTAGACATCTTGGCAGGCAACCAAATGATTCCATACTGGAAAATAAATCAATTGGATTAGAAATTATTCTTTTGTTGTTCTGAATAACAGGTTTGCATGTTAAACCTCATAGCGTCTATTGAAAATATAGCATCTATTTCTTTGCGTGTAGAGAAGAGTTTCTTCCTTAGGCTTGAATGCCAGCAAGGTAAACAGAAATGTTTAGGTTTGCCTGAGGAAATTGTTTAAGTTTGGCTTTCATTCATCCTCAGTAAAGTGTGACAGTAATTTGCACGCTGTCTTCAGGGTTGAATTTGCGGCGCCTCTCAGTTTCAGAGAACTAAATGAAGCTATTTGGCTCATCCTGATGTTTTGTTGACTGTCACTTAATTGACACCAGATCCACAATATACTGCAAAGCATTCTAAAGTAACATAGTTTATATGCACATATCAGTTCTGGTATTCTTCATTATCCAGGTGCTGGATTGGTAATATAGAAATATCGTAGGTTCAGTGCCAGCTAAGAATGACCTGAAGTCAATTAGTTCTTGAGAGAACCCTATTATCATTCTACCCGTGAGCAAGGCACTTCACCCCAGCTTGCTCCAGAGAGATTTTCCTGCAATTAGACTTCAAGTTACCACATAGGCATAGATGCTATATTGAATATTCACAATCTATTTTTTATGATTTTGCTAGTCATATGAAATAAGGCCATTTTGTGAATTATTGAAAATTTCTTGGTCATCCTTAGTCACTGCAACATTGCTGTTGTGTTCCTGCAGCTCAACATTGCTGTTGTGTTCCTGCAGCTCATCATGTAAGAGCATACTGCTAGCAATGCTAACGTCATGTGTTCAACTTGTAAAATGTATACTTTAAATGCACAGAGTTGCTATGGATAATCGTAAATCGTAAAAAAAACCTTCCAGCACAATCTCATGGTAATTTGTTTTAGTGAATTGGTGGCTAATTCATATTCGTTCGTATAATTTCATTTGTATGTTTTCATATCTGCTTTCGCCTTAGTTATGGCTAAATTTAGTGTCAGGGGGGAGAATGGACATTCTTGGTTGATTTTTATCTAATAATCATAAAGAGTAATAAATAAAGAGTTTTTACGAAATCACCATTTTGTAATAAAGTTACGGTTTCCCTGAGATCAGGTTGAACATTCGTAGATGATAAGTTTAACTGCATTTTAAGTGAAAACATAATTTCAGTCCTACGTAATCCAACTAATGACTCCACTGTTCTAAAATCCATGGTAATCTATTGAATAATTATGTGTTGTTTATCTGTGTGGAGGTTTAATATGTTCAGGAAGTTTCTTTACCATTCTGACCCTTTACACCTCCCTAGACTCATAAACGAGACATTCAGCAGACACCTTTATCAGCTTTTCGGGGCGACTGCTGTACCTAAAGTCCTTCACCTATTTGACTAGTCACATGTTTCCCATTCCATGCACTTTAATTCCAACGTGAAATATTTCCTTAGTGTAGTACATCTCTGTACCAGCATTAACTGCCCATGATCTGCTCTCACAAGGATTCTGGGCTTTAATTTTGATCAGTAAATCTTCCAAAAGTTACATTAAAGCTATTTTACACTTCATTATTACAAATGGACCCCAAAAGCATGAAATATGAAACCGAAATTAAAGCAGAAATGAGTGTATGCTTATTTGCTGTGCTAGCTCAGATTCCTTTCCTACAAAACACTTCAAGGAATAAATAAGGATCTTGTTTCATAGGATGTCACAGTGAACCTTGACCAGTGAGCCAGTCCATATTAAAGCAGCAGTTATCAATTTAATGGTTAACCTGTTGAATGGTTTCATGCACGGCTATGGCTGCAGACACCAGGCATCAAGAGTATTGATTTCATCCTTAGAGTCAAATATAATTTATCTCTACCTAAGTATGACCACAATTCTATATACGATCAATAGATGTAGTCTTGATTTATAAAATACACTTCATGGCCATTTTTTCACCTTAATGCAAAATGACAATCAATAAAGTGTATCATTCTAAAGCCAGGTTTACACGGTGTGATTTTTCCACCCTTAACAATTGTTACTTTTAAGATTTTATGATATGACCCCAGTGGGATCTTGAAAAATGCGATGAGAGACCGTATAACATCAATGGTCTTTTTTGTCAGTGTACAATACACATCTTAGGTAGGGTTTTGTCCAACAGAATTGACTGTATGTTTTGGTATCTTTTTAACATTAAGTTGAAATGGTACTAAACAATTTCTACTAAATATGCACTAATGTTTAAACATCTAGAGTATGTTGTAAATGGCAAAAGAGGACATTTGTGCTCATCATCCAGAGTGCACAAAAAAATTTGACAGCACATTCACAACATTTAGGAAATGTTATAGTTACTGCAACCCAAAATTTCGGACATGTTGGAACTTTGCTGTAGACTATTGCAAAGGCAATTTATTGATCATTAAGAAAAATATCACATTGAAGCCTAAGTCTTAGCCAAAGAATACTTCAGAGTTTATGCATACACTAACACTCTGAATAGCTGTTTTATAAGGATGCTGCTCATCAGTTTAAATCAAATTTGTATTCTGCGTTACATACATATGTATCTATATGCGTCATACTTTGCAGTATTCAAACATTCCACATGTAAATGCCTTCCACATGGAAATTCATTCCAAACCTGAACCTGGAAAAACATTGGAAAAGTGTGAAAATATGCTGCTATGCCTCTGTGAAACTACGTCTGCATTTAAATTACGATTCCTCTGAGATTACAATCTTTCTTCTGCCAGAACGAATTCATTTTGCATCTGAGTTTTGACAGATTGTGTCTCAGATTTGTTTGTCTTACTAAGCAGGCATTGCATCTGTCCTTGTTTTTAAAGTGCTGACAATCACTTTAACCATTTAAAGGGACAGTTTACCCAAAAATAAAAAAATCTGTCATCATTTACTCACTCTCATGCTGTTCCAAACCTGTATAACTTTTTTTTTTGCAGAACAAATATATTATATAAATGCAATTGATTAAAAATTGAATATGACTGAAGCGATATATTCCAAATTTTTAAAGTGTAATGGGACAGAAAAGGAACAGAATGATACTGAACAGAAAATCACATTTTTTATGACTATTGCTAAAACTTTACACACAACCCTAAGAATAAAACTTTGTAGTATAACGAACACAAATGATACTGTTGGGGGTCACAAATGATACATAAATGACTTTTCAATGGGGAAGCACCACTCAGAATTTCTTCAAAAATGTAACTAATCTAATAATAAATTGCCTGTCTGTTTATGACTCTTATCTTTTAAAACGTAAGACAATTTTGAAATTATAAATGTTTTAAATGGTAGCTATGCATAAATGCATCCATTTCAGTTGTTCACATTTCTTTATATATGTATTTTAGCATAATGAATTGCTTTGCACTGGATTGAACTAACCTTTGCCTCCCAAGTGGACGCTCTCCACTGTTTTAATTAATTCTTCAGTAATTTGAAGGGCTTTGTGTATACAGCACCTAACTGAATGACTCAAGCAAACCCCTCAGGCATTCCTTCAACACATTTCATGACAACAGTTGTGTCAGTGTTTTAGAGCTGGTTCCTAATTCAAATGTTTCAGAATAAAGTTCTTTTAATAAAGCCTCTATTAAAGCTAAATGACCTACACACCCTCATTGTTTTCATCCTGATTTAATAACGGCTTATTTGTGAGGGGGGTGGGGTAAATGAGCTTCCTGGAGCAGTGGACTCCTGGGAGAGTTTTGCTCTATGTATATTAGCACACTGAGAGTTTATGGGCTTGTTTGTTTTGGTGGCTATTGCACAATACAATGCGTAACAGTAGTGTGAGGGCTTGTGTCTGAGAAATGCAGCATCATCATGCATTCAGACCCATGCAGAAAGACATGCGATGGGAAATCTATGGCTCTATACAGCAAGGTATCTTCCACCAGGGTGCTGCAGTTTATAGCTGCCCACTGCTCCAGGTGTGTGTGTGTGTTCACTACTCACTGGATGGGTTAAATGCAGTTAAAATGTCACGTTTAAAGTATGGGTTACCATACATTGACAAATATGCCACTTCCACTTAACGGAATATTTAAACAAGTGCATATTCTTCATTAGTCTTCCACTTTTTGTGTGCTTATTATATACAAATATATTTCACATATTATAGAATATACATTATATATTATAGATATGTATAAATCTAAAATAAGGTTTTGTGAATGTGGCTTTATCTGGTGACATGATGAGCTAATGAACGGATGAGTCTTTGATAGAGGTTTCAAACAGAATCAAGAGTCAGGTCAAAATATTATAGTGTAATAACTCAGGAATCCATTTACAGTCATTCACATCAAGTTATATCTATGACAAAAGAACAGACTGCAGATCATGTTGCATATTGTATCATATATCATCAGTGGTTGAGATCACTATTTTAATCTGTGCTTATAGATACTGAACTATGACAGTATAATAAAAAGAAAATCTGTTTGATACGTGGGTGTGGCCATTTCCCATTCTGCATGTGCACAGAACAAGAAACAAGCTACGTAAGTCAGAAATGTGTCAGACCTCAATTTCCAAGTGGCTGCTTGTTTTGTCTCTCAGCTCCACTACTTTCATGCTAAGTAAGCTAGTTAAACTGTCAGCATATTTATAGTTAGCTACCTGAATTATAGCTTCCTCAGTTTAGTGGCACAGACATTTAAAAGTAATTTTATCAGACTGGATTCCATAGCAGCTTTTACTGGCCAAGGACTGCCCAAGAAGCTGTCTGACTGACATGCAAAGCAATCAATCACAGAATTTTTTGTTCAGCAGAATGTTTCTAGGAGGACTGTTATAGTCTTAAACATGTTAAAACACAGCAGACACGTCTCCTAGAAATCCTGTAAAATTCATCCAATCAAATGATGACTTCAAAACTCCTGAAACGTTTCAAATTTTGTGTGTCGGTGTGACATTTAAGGCGGAGACTAGGATAGAAGAGCTGAAGAAATTACACACTTTAAGTATAGCCACGTACAAGGTACAAGGTGCTAAAAAGGTTTGTTCCCTAAAATGATGTAACTCATTCATTTCATGATTCACAACCTTCCGATGGTCATGATTTTCCCCATAACCAAATGCACCAACTTTTTTTTGACATGCACTGGAGACTTTACTGGATAACTTGACAACTAGATATTTGAAAAGCACTTAAAATGATTTGGAGACTATTGCTAACACAAGCAGTCAGCATCTCTAGTACTAACCCCCTCCCTATTTCTCTCGCTCTTCCCTCAGCTCATTATCAACCGTCTGCCTGTTTGATGTTGTGAGCTGAGGGAGCCGCATTTGAAGTCTGTGTGGCATGTCTATCATGAACATGCTAATCCAGCGGAAAACCAAGACACCTGTTTCACTGAACATCTGTCCCTGGCACAGCTGTCTTCCCGTGCCCTTCACGTAAAGCTCCAGAAGTTTGGAAGGACACCGGATGAAGTGCATGGTTTAGCAGTGACAGTGTGTGGCTGTTTAGTTGTTGAGGGTGACTTTTCATTCAGAAAGATTGCTCAATGGTTTTTTACACAGTTAAGTGACTGGTTAAAAAGATGAAACATCAAGTCAAAACTTGATAGAACGACTGTCATGTTTATTCGTTAACACAAACAACCAAATACAAACTTTTCTTACATGTATAGTTTATAAAAGGCAAGCATGACTATTGCTCATACACACAGTTAGGGTTACGCATGGTTATTTGAACAAACACTACACCAGTGGGTCTTAACCTTTTGGACTTCAAGGTCCCCCCACGCACAATTTCTACCCAATAAAATATACTACATCTTGGCATAACTTAAAAGATGTATATTCATTACAAAAAACCAAACAAAGAAATATCTTGATTTTTAGTTGTTTTAGCTTTCAGAATGTGTAAGATAATAAAGTAGATAAGATTTTGCTCTGATCTTATATCTTACATCTTTCACAGTGCTTTTACTCAAATCATAAACCTTACTATCTGAACATCTGATGTTTTATCAACTATTTATGATTAACTGGTTTTCACACAACTTTGCAGCTATGTTATCCCAACACATAATCAAAATCATGCCGTTAGTTTAATTTTCATCTGCCTGATACTGACTGATCTTATTTGTTTTCTTCTGAAAGCCATAGCATATTCTCTGCCAATATGTGACAAAAGGATCTATTTGTTTGGAATTATTTGCAAATTTTTCTTATGTTTTTGTGAAATAACGCACTACTCTTGTTTTTTGGAAGGCTTCATTTGCTTTTAAAGTTTCCTCAAATTCTATTTCATATTTTAGCATTTCCATTTACAATTACAATTACAGCTGAGGGATGCACTGCCAAAAATCATTTCTTAATCAGTATTTTTGTTTTTGAGTAAACATCCTTCAAAAAAGACAATTGTGTTAGAGGCAAAACTATGGAGCATAATACAACTTGTTTTCAGAGAATATATATATATTTTTTTTGCCTAACTGGAAAATAGTGTTTTTGTTTAAGTGATAAATCTCAAAAAATTTTACATTTATGATGTACTGAAGATAAAGCTTACTGGATGTATCTTAATTCAAAATCCTCAAGATTCTTCACGGCTTCTCAAGTAAATCTATTTTGTTATATTAATATTTTCAATACACAGACAGAAATATATATGAAGAAAGTGATTTTTTAGTCTATTGTGCTCTCATTCATCCAAAGGTTTCAGACATTTTCTAGGGCCTTTTTCCACTATAATGAAGTGCTGCTAAACCAGCCAGTCATTTTCAGTGGTGTAAATGGGGCCTGAAAAACTTTGTGATTCAAATCTTGACACTCTGGCATATTTCCAAGCAGCTCGAGTGCGCCAAAGAACTGCTGGTAACAGTTACAATACATCAGTACCTCTCAATCAAGTCCCTATAAAAGGGCAGCAGTGATTTATCTGAGGCTATTTCACTTGTCAAGGATGTTTAACTTCCCTGAGTAAAATTGCTCTTACACGCTGAGTAAATAGCCATTACCAGCGTGTTTATTTGGAAGGAGGAGACTTCCATGGCTCAGGCCCAGACCTTACTGGACACCATGCCAAAGAGATGAGGCCGGGCAGGAAGAGAAAGGGACACATAAGAGGAAGACCCAATTTATTTTTGATAATTGGCTCCACTTGAGCAAACAGCCTCTCTCGCCCAGTGGCCTCTCGGATTCAGCGTGATGCCAGTGATAAAAGAACTAACCAATTTCTCTTGTTCACTAAAGCAGCACAGAGGACAGCAAATTAACATGGGGCTCTGTTTAAAAAGATTGTTTCCTGGTGCAGCTTCTTTTTCACAATCATTCTGGTTCACTGGTGATGGTTTCTTTTTCTTTCGTGACATTCCAAATAATGTACTATTGTGTACTTACACTTAGAGCTTACTACTCAATGCAATTCAATTCAAGCATAGTTATATAGCGCTTTTGACAGTTTTGCATTGATGCAAAGTAGCTTTACAGAGAGAGGTTTTAGAAAAACTATTTTGCTACATAAAAGAAGTACAGACATAAGGAAAAAGAAAAGTAAAAAATGAAAAAATATATATGATATTATGGAGTACATGGTATTATGGTGCAGTTAAATTATGAAAGGACAGGAAATAGAAATAATTGCAAAAATACCATAAACTGTACACTAGCATTAATAACTGAAATGACAAGTAAATAAAGAAATAAATAACAATTGTCTGTGAGTAATTAGAGCTGTTATATTAAAAGCGATATTAGTAAAGTATGTCTTTTAACATATATAAGTCAGCAGTCTCCCAGTGGGCAAGCAAAGGTAACAGTGGCAAGGAACCAAAACTCCAGTGATGTGTCAGATGAGCCAACTAGACAGAGGAATACTGTTGATTATTGAACTACATGCAAACTACATGCTTTTTCAAAAAAGTTTTGGTACATTTAAATGTTAAAAAAACACAGCAGATTGTGCTGTTTGTTCAGTTTATGTAACATTAATGTAACACTTTTATCTACATTGAGATAACCATAAGAGTCAGTTGATTTCAGTCTGTGAAACATACTTGTAGCTTAGACCTGTAGTTTTGGTGGGGACCAAGGATTGATGTTGATTGGCCAGATGGTTCTTAATAAGTCATTTTGGGTCATGAGAGACGCATAAGTATTATTTGCATTAGATACAGTGCAGGCCTTTCAGGTATTTTTGTTGCATCTGGATACTTCAGTATGAGGTGAGTTCTTAAATGGTGTCCATTAAAAAGACAGTTTTAATTCAGTAATTCAGGGCTTGGAGATGCAGAAGTCTGTCATGACAAATCTCATTTGGGATTGCTAATTTTCTCTTTCCTTATTATCATTTGAAAACATCATAAAGTAGCGGAGCTTCATTAATTATTCAGGTAATTTCCGGTAATTTGTTTTGTATTTTTGGAAGCAGGTTTTGGGAGCAAAATTACAGATGGCCAAAAAGAGCTGTAATCTGTTCTTCATTCCATCCTCTTTACTTTTACTTCATCCTCTTTTTATTTATTTTTAAAATCTGTGACCTGTTATTTTCCAAAAAAATACATTGTTTCTTAACTGGATGACCATGCAGTGATATAATACTGATGCTGTTTGTCTTTTGTTTTCTTTCACTGTTCTAATTGTTTAAATGAACATATCACTGAATGCACCCACAAAATGGACACAGACATCTTGGATTTTTGCAAAATAAATAAATTAAATGGGGAAAAAGGTTCTTTGTTGAACCTAAGATGCTTCCAAGAACCATTACACAACCCTTATTTGTAAGAGTGTCTGTCTTCTTTTATAAACGAGGAATTTTTTGAAAACAATTCAAATGTGTAAATATAACAAGGAAAGTCCATGCATGCAGCTTTGTAGGAGATCATGATACTAGATTGTTGGTGTATGATTCCTGTCAAAGCACACATTTACATAAAGGGGAACTACAGACCTTTTGCTCACCCCTCCAGGTTGCAGAAGTCGGAGATGGCTGTCAACACCTAATCCATGAAGTGAGGTTTTGGGAATATATCATTTTTCCATCAGGACTGTCCTGCTCAGGAAAAAGGAAGCCCTGAGAAACAATGCGCTGGCTGGACTCCTGAGGCACTCTGTTGATAACAGACTCATCACTGGCTGCTTTGACAGATAGTGTTAGTCTAACCTTCAGGAGCACGCAGGTAAACTATACTGAGAGGAGCACAGGGCACAATAAATTCCCTGGGTGAGAATTTTAGGGCAGATGGTGACCCTGGCTGCACAGATTGTAGTGGGCAATAAGGCATCCATTCACTGCATATTAGGGTTATATGTTCTGGGCTTAGTTGGTTCCTCATTACAATGCACTGCACCATGGAAGATAGCCCTTACTGTAAAAAAACACTGGTGTGACAGCGACAGGCATCATGGTCAATCTGTGGTCTCACGCTTCCTGCTGGTAATCAGCAATTCCTTCCTGTCTTCTTGTAAGTAATACTATATATCATATATAAAAGACAGATAGTCTGGTTGATTAACTACGCATCATCAAAGTCTCAGCAAGGCATATTTAAAGGTTGAGTAGCCAATTTTAGAGAGTCTAGCAATAGCAAGCAAGCTTTGAAAGTGTAAGATCCCACCTTCCCTTCAGATCCCATCATCCCTTCAATGATTGGACAAACATCTTATGGTCCTGCGTCTTCCACAGATGATTGATATTTATATAAATATATTTAAAGCATTTTACACAGCAATTGCTATCAGGATCTGAAGAGACTTTCAACCAGCACAACAAAAAATTGTGTTGTTTCTGGGCCCCTAGTGGCACAAAAGTGAATTGCAGCCTGAGACTGCAATATTATTATTGGCACATCCAATGGCGTGGGTTTGGGGTGGGACTACTTGCTAGGCTAAACATTGCTGGATGAGGGGGGTGTTTGGGAAACATTTTTTTTTATTTTAATTCCATTGCTGCAGCTTTAATATCAAAAGACAAATGAAAACAAACTGTTGAACTAAATCATTGGCCAGAATTGTAAGTTGATAAATGATCCCTGACTAAGCTTAACAAATCATTTGGCCCCATCATCATAGTGTCCCTGACTCAGTGTTTATAACATTTGGTGCCTGACACGGCAGATTTCTTTGGGGTTACAGAGTTTTGACACAGCCAAGACCACAAGCCAGATGCTAACATTCCCAACTAGCCACTGGCTGGTGTTGGCAAGAAGGTGGAGATGGAAATATTAGTAACTCACTTCCTGATACATGTCCACCCATTTGCACACATTGAGTCATAGGAGCTGTAGAATCATTTTCAGCACGCAATGAGAGTTATTACTTGTCATCCTAAGCAACAGTGGATTTACTAGAGTCACAAAGCAATATGAGGATAAATGCCTCAGGAGCACAATGGTTGGGAAGACTGCCACATTACAACCAAGATATGTAGTTTTATCAAGTAAAAGGACTCTGTAGAGGTGAATATACTGTGTAATCCCGTAAAGTTAAGACTTGGCGTGATGGGAGAAAATGGTGGGGAGTTTTTATTTTTGTGGTTTGGTGTTTAGCTTCAGTGGCTCTTGTTTTGCTCAGCTGTTCCCCAGGTGCCAAAGAGTCAGTCAACTGAGAATGAAATGAAAAAAAGAAAAAAGAAAGAGAACACATACATCCTCCCAAACAGTCCCAAGCGTAACCAAAACTAGGTCAGATTTACTGTTGTGCATGGTGAGACTATACGTGCAGTACATGTGTGGACAAGTTCCTTATACAGTATCTAAGCATTTATTTAGTTTGAACATATTTGTGCATAATTATTACAACATACGTACTTGATATATTGCATAGACCAGTTGTTCTTAACTGATTTTGCATCAAGGTTTTTTCAGTACACTGGACATGAAGTGGTAACCTTATTTGAAACGTAAAATTCTTATAATCAAGCGTCACAAATTGCCTCGGTTTAACAATGGGTAAAATGACCACTATGACATTAGCTAAATACCTAAAATTAACAATTTTGTAAATAAATAATCAACAGAAAAGAAAAGATTTAAATACATTTTAAATAAATAAAACTAAAATGAACAGACAAATATGAAATAAATGTACCTGTAAAACCTACACAGTATTTAATGGCTGGGTTTTTTCACCTTCCATAATTTTGTTAATCATTTTATGAGATGAGGCCATACCACAGAACCTGTCCTTGTTGATGTGTTTGATTAGACATTTAGGTAACACTTTATTTTGATGGTCTCCCTACAGATATTCATTTAGCAGATGCTTTTACCCAAAGTGACTTACAGTGTGTTTAAGTTAACTTGATGAATTCATGTATTCCCTAGGAATCTAGCCTGTAACTTTATGTCTTAATCAAACCCATTACCTATATCACGTTATCAGCATTATACCAGCTACAGAAACAAAGTGACAGAATGAATTTGTACCAGTTTGTTTGAACACATTGACTTTGATATCAAAACAAAAGATCAAACAAAACAAATGATACAACAACTTTTTTCTAATCACCTTTAAAAGCTGATGAGCCTTCTTATTTTGTGTATTTATATTTGCATTTAGCATTTTGTGTGTGTGTGTGAATTATTGATATGCAAGATTTATGGATATGATGAGTCAGTGCCTCTAAACAAACGGTTACATCAGCAAACATGCCAGTCATTAAAATCTGTTCTGTCTTACAGATTTCCCTACAGCTGTTAACATGAGTTAACAGGTCCTCTGTGCTGTGCACTTCCACTCCACAAAAATACAGCACACCATATTTAACTTGGGATGCTGGAAGGTAACTCTGTGCTTGACTTGGACAGAAGCAGCTGTCAGTTTTTTTAGAATAGTTGAAACAGACAGGGGTTTTAAGATTTCTTATAATCCAAGTTGAAATATATGATGATTTATGTCTTGGCAGACGGATACTATGGAAATACTGTCAGACTGGTTTTATTTAAATTCACTCTTTGTTTAAAAATGAACACAGATTATGGTATAGTTTAACTTAACACTTTTATTGTTAAGTTGTACTCCAGACATGTTATTTACATCACTGGTTCACAACTGGTGGTTCACAAACTAAAATTGATAGAATCAATTTGAGCACAGGAAGATTGAGCACAGGAGCACACAGGAAAATTGAGCACAGGAAGGAAAAATATTGCTAAATGCAACTAATTATAGAACCACATATTTTTAGGATAGCAAAATAGATTGGCTTACAAACTTTAATAGCATGGAAAATTATATATTGGCACTGGCCAAATATAGAGGCTGGCCAAATGATGCAGATGCCAACACGGACAGATTGCGTGACGTTCCCTCATCTACAAAAAACATACAAAACTTTGCAAGGTAAAAGAAAATATGTCCCAGACTACAGTAAATATGTGTTCACTTGCTGTGGGGATAAAAGTAGTCTGTTCAGACCACAGTGTGTTTTGTGCAGTGAATTATTGGCTGCTGAGAGCATAAAACCATCGAAATTCAAGAGACATTTAGAAACCAAACACTCAAACCATATAAACAATGTAAAACTGAAGAGTCAGTGTTCCTATACAGATCTGTCATATTTGTTGGACCTATGTGGTTTAGATAACATCAATCAATGTTTGATTTTAATGACAGTTCTGTTTACTTTTATACAATAAAAATTTGTAAAGCATTTGAGTTGATTTACAGTGTCATTTATCGTGACGAGTACTGTTCCAACAATGTATTTATCTTTACACTGAAGCGTCTGAGGAATTTCCATGCCACAGCTAATTTTAAAGTGATGAAACAATGATTAGCTGTCTATGCACTAACTGGATGGCTGCCACACACTAGGACTGTAAAAAGGTGCAACCAAACTCATAAACTATCTATGCATTTCTGGTTATGATGGATACCATTTGTCCCAAAGGCTTGTAAAGATTTCTAGTCCAGTGATATCACCACATTCCCAAGCCGGGATCCTGGGGTAAGTGTTTGTATGGGATGGTGTCCAAACTGCTGTCAACTATGGAGAGTTCTGCCTGTGGCTCCATTCGCCTGGGTGAACCATTTTCTTTGGCAAGCGCAACAATGTGATGTCACCAGTGTGTCCTGGAAGTCTTTTAAGATCGTGCTTAGTGGCTTCCCACCGCTGAAACAATGAGTTTTCATAACTTCATAGAAATCTGATCTTAAAGACAAATATTTGGATGGATCGCATCCCTTTATTATTTTCTTTCATGTGGACAGGGCATGCTGGGTAAACTACACAGTAGCTCAGACCTTAAAATGACAGACATGCACCTCTTGGGTTTTGCAAATAGGCCACCATGACGCATCGGCAGCTGACATTATTCTCGTTGAGCCTGTAGCTGTACAGATCTTTAGTCATAAGGCAAATAAAGTTTTTATCTTCAATCATAAAATATTTCAGACAGCTGCAGCTGTAACAATAATGAGCTTTAGCATTGGGTATGTTGACTCTCTGTGGTACCCAACAGCTGCTACTGTGGTGATTGGCTTCAAAAGCATACAAACCTTTATCTTGGTATGTTAGGTATTCTGCTTGTAACTGTATATTGCAATTCTGTAGGCCTAATATAAACAAATGTTAATTAATAAGCAGTATGTGATTATTAATTAAAAAGCATCATTGTGATGTTTCCTCATTGTAAGTGCTTTTTAAATAAAAGACTCTGCTAAATACAAAACAACACAAATGTAATATTAATGTAACTTAATGTAACAAATGTCAAACTGTCATGTATTTGCCCTTAGGAAGTGTCTTGATCGTTTTTTCCAAGACACTTGTAAGTAAGTAACTGGAGACGTTTACTTACTGTTTTTACTTATTTTAACATTACAGTACAAATCTTTTATGTCTATCAGTTTAATATGTATATCTAATATTTTTATCATCTAATCATGCCTGCAGATCTGCCCTATAAGCAAACCTAAACTTAATGTAATTCAAGATATTTTTGTGTTTTATTTTTATTTAAGCAATTTATTATTTTTATTTGATACACAGTCTAAAAAAGAGGATTGCTTTGGACTGTTAGCCAATGATTGGCTTATGTTCAATAAAGTAAAAATAAAACAATATAAAGCCTCTTTTTATAATGTCTATTCAAAACTTAATGCATCTGCCACAATAATATCTTTTTTTCCCTTTATTAGGGAGTGTTTCTTATGAAATATTTATATGTGCAATATTTTGGAATAATTTAATGCATTAATCTGCATGTTGTATCAGCTCCATAAACAGCTATGTGCATGTTTTTAGCTGGTGTCTCAGACTGCTTGTATTATATGTGGTTATATAATGCAGCACTTACTGCAGAGACGTCAAAGAGACATCATCAAAGAGACGTCAGGATGTTGGAACGGTGCAGAATAGTTTGGTGGTTATGAGGATTCCACAGGCCCTCTGGAAGTAAAAGCTTCAATTCGTGTCTTACAATGATAAAGGACGGAGAAACACGAAGACTGTGTTTATCATACATGAGTTATTATAGATTATACAGACACAGAACCGTTTCAAAGAGAAAACGATGGAATCAAGACACAAGTGATGTCAGATGTTAAGTTTTAGTTTCGTTTTATTAGTATGTTATATAAGTCACTAAGACAATTCAAAGGAAAGACCTGCATGACTGAAGATGCCTTGGAATGTGGCTGTTGTTTTGATATTTCCCAGTATAATGATAATGATATGCTCATAGCATCTGTTTTGAGTTGCCTGTCTGCATTGAAACTACAAGTGCCTGTTAGTATTATTATTTTCTCAGAGTAATGTTTTGTCTTGGCACGATTAGAAGGGCTTATATTTTATGCACACAGGTCACGTGATCTTGACTTCCAAAAGCTTGCCACCCATGTAACTCTAACTGGCTTATTTACAATAAAATGCAAGTTCTTGTCATGCCAAGTGCTTCATAATGAATCAAATGTCAAATATACGGTAGTAACGTTTTATTCTTGTCCCTGTTAAATGTTTTGTAGGCCTCAGCATTTGACAGTCAGGGAAACCCTGTGTCTGAAATAGAGTGGTTCACAGAATGCCAAGTCATTTTATGCAATTAACCAGAAAACTTAGAAGGTAAAAGAAGGCTTTCAGCTGAGGTAAAAGCATTCTTTTAATGGTAAACTTTCGCCATCATGTCCACCCCACTGCCCCTCTGATGCGATTACCGTTCATTTTCTACGTTCATTTCAAACAATCTACTTCAGGTGAACAAATATACACTGTAAACCCTAATGTTGTCATTATGTTGTTTAAATTACCATTTCTTGAAAGTCTTCTGAACTGTAACTGAAATAACACAATTTCATGGCAATTTGTAATTTTATGCTTTGGCGAATTGGTGGCTGATTCAAATTAATTTCAACAATCTCATTTGTATGTTTTTGTATGATCTGCTTTTCCCCCAGTGTCAGTTGGGAAGGGGTTGGGGTGGACCTTCATGTGATATTATTGATTTTGTTGTGTTTTAAATAGCATGTGAATTCTTGCTTGTCTAAGATGTTTTTTTTCAGCAGGGTAGCCTTTATGAGTAGCACAAAGAAGTTACGCAGGGCTGATAAAATAGAGCTGCTGAAAACCTAAAGCTTAATCTTAGAACACAAATGTAACAACATGTATGTAATGTCAACAACAGTCAAGGTACCTGACAATGCCTTTATCATAACACTAGCTATATAACTGCTGTCCCAGAAACTGTAAGCAACCCAGGTTGCCTGGAAAAGACAGCAATCCAGCAGTCTCATCAGTCCAGCCAATAGCAGGCAACTCTCAGACCCTTCATCAAGAAATATGAGGTTCTCAAGCTATAGTCTGAACTGAGGTCAAGCTTCGGCCCTGATTTCATTTCCTCTGCTAAGCCAAAATAGTGTGAAAGTGTCCTTGCTTCAATATTTACTGACAACTTCAATTGGTCTCTTAAGCTAAGCAAAGACCCATAGTGTTTTATGTCTGTTATCATTAGCCCTGTACCCAAAAAGTCAGTTCCCGGAATGGGTACAGACCAGTGTGTAATTCCTGGGCCTCTAGCAGCATTTGCAATATGTTTGTTTGTGCAGCCCAATGGGGGGCAACATAATAACATGGTCTTTGGGATGTGGCTGCTAGCAATTACAATGAACATAAAGCTGTATCTTTCTGGCACCTATATAATATTAATATATGGATAGTCAATTGAACATCATTATAATTTTTTATTTAAGGAATGTAATGTAGAGACCTCAGAGTGATGCAAGAAATATAATCACAGCTATGTTAAAAACACTTCCCGGATGTACGGTAAATTATACAGCTTTCCTACTGTATGAAAATGTATGATTAGGCCTACTTGAAACAACTTGCTAATCAAAACTCATGATGGAATATTAGCTTAACAGACTAACTGATTAGCATTCTAACTGTAATTTGGGATGGAACGTTAGCTTTTCAGGTTAACTGATTAGCATGCTAACCGTAACTCAGGATGGAACGTTCTCTTAGCAGGTTAACTGATTAGCATGTTAATGGGAACTCAGTGTGGAATGCTGATCAGCAAGTTAATCGATTAAGAAGCTAACTCAAGATGGAATGTTAGCTTAAGAGGTAAATGTTTAGCATGTTAAGTGGATATCTGAGTAATTGTTGCTTTATGCGTGACAATGTATAATGTAAAATTATTACTTAATTTATGGTTATAATAATGAAGCATATTTCCAGTCATTGCAATCATTATCTGATGTTGTGGGGGGATATCACCATCATCAGTACAGTATTCAACACCTCAGGACCAGATTTACAGAACAGACAGCATGAGTTTTACTGTACAATGTCCTTCTCTTATAAAACAAACTGTTCACCCAACATAATCAAATATATCACTCCATACAACCCTTTTTTGCACTAGGTTAACAACTTTGTGGTGTGAAGAAAGGATGGTGCAGTGACAGATAGAGTGTTAACTTTCTCTCCCAAAGCTCCACAGCTCAGCAGAAGAAATAGCTGGATAGGGCTGCTGGCTCAAGTCACTTACATCAATATACTGTAATGGACAGAGAGAACTTTGAACACCTCGCTAGAAGCAAGCCTTGGCTGCCTTTCAGTTAATGAGCTGGAATATGAATTGTAATAACAGAAAGATAAACTGACTGAATTGTGATTTGAACAAATTCAACAGTTATACCCTTGGTTAAAATTAAGCATGTTTTTCTTCTAGTAAAAGTGTAGTAACTGTGTTTTTGTGTATTGATTGTATTTGTACACTACTACAATTTTACTACAATACTATGATTAAACTAGGGTTGATATAGCAAAACTTGACTGTTTTGATAAGAGTACTCTGGGAAAAGTAGTAAACTGAAAACTACAGCAGTTATATGACTTTATCATAGCCCCTTTATAAAATCTTATGAAATGTAGAGTAAGAGGTATAAATGTCTCTTTCAATCCTTTGTTTTTTCTCAGCTGCATTAATGTTTCTCGGCTGAGCTCGCTCACGTGCCCGTGTTCGACACAGATTGATGGACTTCACTCAAGCGGCAGTGCGAAACCAAACATTCCACATCCAGTAATTTCAAACCATCTGACTCCAGGTGCGGGCGCGACACAAGGGCTGCCTTAGTTGACCACAAACTGATATATAACCTACTTTTGCTATATAAACACTCTACACTTGTGTCTGTTACCTTAACAACGTTAAGGGAAACACATCAAGTCATGTGTCTCATATTCAGATGTTTTTGACCTGAGTCACCTGCAGCTACGCCATCTTCTGTTTTTACCTTTTATTGGAAAATGTGGCACATTTAAACCCCTTGGCTTTCTAAATAAAGGGTCATCAAGCGTATTATAACTTGCTCATAGCAAAAAAAAATCAATGGAGGGAGTTTAACATAAAATAACATAAAAAACAGTTTCTGACATTTTTCTGCATAACTCACAGACTGCTATAAATCTACCTGCCATCTTTCTCTATGCAGTTAAAGTAACTGCACCCTTAATAGACTTACAATGAGAAAGACTTGATCATAATTTAAAATTTAATACAAAAAGACAGAGTATTATAACTACCCACATTAAATTATATTAACCCACTTTACCCCACAAAAGACCACAACTTAGTACTTTAATGCTTATTACTGAATCATTTTCACATCTTTACAGCACAGACTCCTTTAGAAATAATGTCAGAAATAATGTGTGTTTTAAAGAAAAGGTGTAAGTGGGACTAACATTATAATTATTTGAATCTGTGTCTCCTTGCAAGAATTCTGGCTTTGATTCGAATACACCATATGTTAAACACATTATAAACACATCATGCTGTGTGTAAAATTGAATGGGAAAATAAGTGTTGACTGAACTGCTGCTGAGGTCCGGAACTTTCCATGCAGAGATGTTGTGAATTTCTAAAAACCATTATAACATGGGCTCAGAGACCAGGAGACTGCATGGTTAAACAGTTTCCTATTGTAAGCCTGTTGCTTGGTTTAGGTCAGATGTTTATCTAGGGCACATCTGGTGCACCCAAAAGTACAGTGAAGTCCTTGGTTTGGGGGAATTAGAAACAGAACAGTGTCTATGAAACCAAGATTATTTTTTAAGGAAATTTGGAAATATACACTGTAAAAAAATTCTGTGCGGCATTTTGGCCAGCACAGTCTTTTTGAGTCATATTCTACATTAAACACTGCAGCAGTCCATTTAACATGTAAGCAATTAACAAAGAAACTAGGCAAAAAATTAATGTCATTTATCATGCCCTCTGACCGTTACATTAATCATTAAACCAAACTGAGGTCCATTTTTAACCTGACAAAACCAACACAAAAACACTTCATCATACATCAATTGATGAAGACAATTGACAATTCTGATTGCAAATATTCCTATGATATAATTTCATACTCAATTTCATACTCAAGCTCCCAGAATGCATTGCAGCAAGAATACATTTTATAATGTTATAAGCTTTTTTCCCATTTGCTAAATTTATTAATGCTGTTTTTTTTCAACAATGTGTTATTTGTTACATTTCTTTTGTTAATGTACTCTGATTAACGTTCAATCTTTTTGGGTGTGGGACAAATCTGTTTGGCATTAATAAAGTGGTTCAATAATGCTTTAAAAATCACATGAAGTCTTTTGAGGTATCAGTCAGAATCAGATTGTGTGGATTTATGGCCCTGCTGGCTGGGGATCATCAATCAAACCCTAAGGCTTTCAGGCACACTGATGGGATAAAACATTCCTTATTGCTTTAAAGTAGTTTCTTTGTCAAATTGAGATAAATCATCCATTAAGTAATTTAATACTACTAACTTGGAAAGGATAGTCTACAGGAGTTCTAGACCCCATTTATAAGATGTTTTTACTGAAGGGGGGCCCAAAACATTCTAGGATGACTGAATTTTGTAGTGTAATGCAGTATTTGTAGATGCCAACTCACCTGTCAACCAATGTGCTAAAATAATGGTTTCAAACTTTACATGCTTTGTTTATGTTTTTGGGGTTTTAATAAATATCAAATGATTCTGAAAATGATATTCATCATCATTTATCAACAATATGCCATAAAGGTAAGGTACTCTAGGTTTTTCTGTGGCTTTGCAACAACTCGGGTTGAATTAGGGTATCATATTCTTTAATCATATTCTTTTAAAGCAACGGTTCACCCAATAATGATAAAGCTGTCAACATTTACTCCTCTTCATGTTTTCCCTGTAAAAAACAGCAGGACATGTGCATGAGAACTCAAGATAATTACAATTTTAGTCTAATCCTCACACATACACTACCAGTCAAAAGTCTTATATATATTTTATATTAGTCTTTTCTTTGTTCATATTTTTTTAAATTTATAAATAATAGTGAACTTATCAGAACTATGAAATAATCACAAATGTAACTTTAGGAATTATGTTGTGACTAAAGAAAATTAAATATAAGGTAAAATAGGATATATTCTAGCATATAGTCACTCTTCGTTTAGAATTTACAAACATTTTCTTGATATTTTCCATCACCCAGTTCTTGAGAAATCATCCTGAGAAGATTTTAAAAGAGTTTTGAAGCAGTTCCCCTCTATTCTGCGCTCTTATTGGCTGCTTTTTTTCATTATTTGGTCCAAATCATCTATTTCAAAAGCATTTGTTTTTAAATTGTAATTTTCTAACAACAAAAAATAAATTGAAATTAATATATTGGCACAATTATATTTTTATTTTGACATTTTTCCAAAAAGTTTTTCCAAACTTTTCACCAAACTGGTAGTGTACCAATGAATACAGACCTCATGGAGGAATTATTCTGTTTTTAACGATCCTTTGTGATGCTTTTGCATCCTTTATGAAGTTTAAAAGCTCCTGTCTCAAATATATAATACTGACCAAAAAAGAGCAATTAATGCAGTCTTCAGAATATAGACTGTGCACTTTCTGTTTTTGCCAGAAAAAAAATCTTATAGGTTTAAATCTTCAAAGTAAATAATGATTTTTTAAGTGAACTATCTCTTTAAGACAAATGGACAGTGTCTTTTAAGAGAGGACCTTCTAAGACAGTCAATCAGAATAAATTACCCAAGCTTCAAACAGATGCAGTGTCAGGTGATGAAAGTTCCAACGTCTCTTCAGGACTAAATTAAGTCACTACATACACACATACACAAACACACACACACATAATCAATCCCACCATTCTAGAGATTACATGAGTATCCCAGTGGAAGGGAAAATGACTGTCAGGCTGGGGGTTAAACAGAATGTAAAAGATCAATAGTGCTGTACAACGGCTGAGCGTTTTATTTGGAGAGGGGTCAAAGAGGAATTCATCCCTTGAGCTCTTGCACTAATTTCTTCCTGGCCGTTATTTAGTAAGTTAGTTCCATCCACTCCACTCTATGAGGGTCATATGAAAACTAAGCTTGAACGCTTGGTGCTACGTTTAGGTAATGGATATCCAAGTGCCTGAAGCTACTAATGGACTGAAGTGGAGGACAGAAGTGGAGGCAGTTGTCTGCAGGGTCAAATAATCTTGAGGAAGTGTGTTTGAATAGACATGTAAGAGCTGGAAGATGGAATTTATAATTGCGCTCTATAATAAAGGTGAGGTCATGTGATGGAGGAAAATGAAAAGGATTTAAAACCTGTAAAAAATGTCAAAAAAGGAAAGTGTTCAATTGCAAAGTACTAATTCTAGTAAGAACTAGTTTGTTTTGTTTGTAATTATGGCACTTAAGGGACATAGGTATGAAAATAAGGGTGGGCAAATGCTAATGTATTTGTCTGATGAAGGAAATTTGCAGAAATGTGGAAACATCTTTGCACCTTAGTTTACGTAAATTAACTTTTAGGACGGTGTAGGCATTGAGTTTTGCAAATTAAAATGTTTATATATTATATCAAACTCTTTTAATTAAAAGATTAAGGAAAATATAAACTTGCATGACCCCTTTAAAGTGAAAAGTTAGCAAGATGCAAGATGCAAGCCTGCATGCAAGCTGTAATCCATGAAAGTTGCCCAAATAACGTGTTATCCTCCAAATGTTCTGAAGCCACACAGTAGCTTTGCCTCAATTCGTTTTCCATTTGTTCCTCCAATAAAAAATGTGGCCATTTTATATATATTTGTACAATATGAATCATGCTACAACATACAAATACTATATTAGAAAAAGAGATTGCATGGAAACATACAAATAAGCTTTTATGAATTTATACGAATTAGCTATCAATAGACTAAACATAAAATTTACAAATTGCCATGTGAATTACAGTATGTTGGTTCACACAAAGCTAATGTATATCTGTAGAACACCTGAAATAAAGTATTCAAATGATATGGACCACTTATATGGAGAACCTTCATACATTTTGTCTTTTCTTGGTATCTGTGAACCTAAGAATGAACTTATGAAAGTGTTCCACAGAAAAAGAATGTCAATCAATAGTCTTAGATTAACAGGAGAGGATTTACAGTCAACTTCTTTCATCAATGTTTCTTGTTCCAGCATACTGATTTAAAATGGCAAAACTTGATTATCAACCTACAAGCTGCTAAGGAACAGCCTGTTGTAATTGAAGGGTCTCTACAACAATGACTTTTGCTTGAATCTGTTGCTCTTTATGGGGTAAGGTATTCTCTGGCATGCCAACCTTTAAATCGATATTCAGTATGGTGTGACATTTGCCAAGTACAGGAGGCTTAGTGTCTGAGTGTCTATAGAGTCAATGCTGAAAGGCACATTAACTGAAAAGTTCATACAATCCATCTTAAACTACAAGGAAAAGTTTCATCAAATACCACAATTTTTCTGATTGCCTCTGCTGCAAACAGTGACGTCTATATGTCCACCAGCAGTTTTCATATTTTAATGTCAAAGACAGGAAACCAGAAGAACATTCTGATGGTTTGGAAGTTAACGCATCAGGCTAAAGGGAAACTAAAGTCCTTTGGGTCCATCGAGAGAATTATTTTGAGGCCCTCTAGGGTTCCAAGTTGAAAAGAAAATTTTGGGAGAAAAACCCCAATGTAGTCTGAGATTTGCACACCACATAAGGTTAGTGAACTTTCTTCTGGTTGCAAGTAACGTTTATCAGTTGGGAAATGAAATATCACTGTCGGCAGAAAAACACTGCTTTAAACGAAAACAAGGGAGGTAACTAAAGTTTTGGATGCATCTTAACAATAACAAAGGCCTAGTTCATAAACTCTGTTCTGTTTGTTTAATTTATTGGTGTCATCATAGGAAGTTGAAAGGTTGAAACTACAGAACGTGAAATCATAAAGGAAACAAGGTTTCCTGCAAGTATGAAAATGAGAAAATCTCACTTGCCTCCCATAAAAAAACAACAGAAAAAGTAAAAGAATCTCTCTTTCTGATTCAAATCAATGAATAACTCAGCGTATAGAATAATATTTTGATAGAAAACGTGTTATTCAGGAAATGGTTTACAGACAGCCTTTGGCTAATCCTGCCGGGTCATAGATGCAGAGGACTCCATATATCAGGCAAAATCTTAGTGCTAAAAAACCTTTAATGATCTGGGCAAGACACTTTGCCCACAAAAACATGTGATGACTGCAGGTTGCCAAACAAACTCTAGATTTGAGTGCTGACCTTACACACGTTCACTCGACTACATGACATGCTCTCCTGGCCTCTGATGGGAATGCTAGCAAAACTAGCTTTTGACACTAGCTTTTTTTTTTTAAGGTTTTTAAATATTTATGTTTTGTCTTCCAGGAAAAAAGACATATCACTAAAGCAAAATAAATTTACTAGAGAAATTAAAATATTTATGATAATAAGACCTGTTTTTGGAGAATATGTATTAAATTGTCTATTTATCTTAGACTTTCATGAAATTTTTTTAAATGGTTCTTGTTTTAAACATAAACCTTGTCAAAATAAATGTATGCCAAAAATGATAAAAAAACAAAGTGATGTGCATAGTTGCCAATTCTGTGATATTTGACTTTCCTCCTCTGCCCTATTTATACGTAATAATGGAGCAAAGAACATAATCAATATATTATTCCACATCTCATATTTAAGGGTCCAAATGGACTGTACACCTTCTTGAAATTAATTTTGCCTGAACAAAATGGCATTGTGCTCTTGCATACCTCAGAGTGTACACCAACCCTAGTTTGTGAAACTGCAAAAGACCAAAAATGCCTATGCATGAAAAAAACAATTCATAAATCCATAATGTTGGACAGTAACAGTAACTATAAATTCAATCTGATACTTCTTTTTATTATTTTTACATTATTTAACTTTGAAATGATTGGCACAGGTATAAATCGCTGTAAAATATAAATATAAAGATGTTTAAGATGTATTTTGTTACAACCATAATCTTTGCTTGGCCCAGAGTTTTGCTTAAAATACATAATATGCCCTCAAAATGTTCCCCAAGCACTTGAATGCTACATCTAAAGGCTGTTAGGTAATAGGAGGTGACATGTAAGGTTGGAAGTGCACTGTTAGGCATTTTCTTATGTTCAGTCATGCATGGATTGAATTTGATGAAGTCCTGTGTTCGTCTGAGAACCAAAGTGCTTCATGGGTAAAATTGTAATGAGTCTCAAATCAAGTGTGGCAGCTCATTTTTCCTGCTTTCATTTAAAGGTGCTCATTAATTAAAGCTTTATTTATTCAGCTGGGAACGTTTATGATTACAAAGGTAAAAAAGGAAAGTATCCTAAACAGTAATGTTGTCAATACAGTGACTCTATCCTGCTTGTGTTATGTCAGGTCAAAGCTAAGAATGAATTATTGGTGGAGGGTCGTTTCAAGGTATGAAAGCGAAAGAAAATGAAGAGAGAGAATAAGGTACAGTAAGAGAAAACTATATATTCGCCTACAACACTGCAAATCATAAGGCCGCAAAGGGTTTTGAACAGTAATGTGCAAAATTACGAAAATGTAACTAATTTTAAAAAATGTGTGTATCAAACATATTATTAAATGTATCAATGTAATCAAAACACATCATGTGTTAGCTTGTTAGGAATTCTCCACACTTTAGAGATGCCTGAGTTTGTTTAATGTCAAAGTTTTGTTCTTGTTTTGTGGGAATGTTGTTTACATATATAACGATAATGAACTGCACCCCAATCTGCTTACAAAAAGGTGGTCTTTAAAAGGTACAATCCATGTGAACCTGCCACTTTCACTGTTGGTATGAATGCAAAGGTAGTTGGGAAAAAATGAGAGTAATTTTATTATAATTATTTCAATCATTATCACAGTTCAATGAAAGATTACAAAGACATTGTAAAACATCTGTTTTCTTTTGTATAAATTGTATAATAAAATGTACTGTCATAAGTCATAGTAGTCACCAATAAGTCTACTAAAACAGTAAGTACTGTAGAGACAATTTTGATTTTCTGTAGACTTAAAAGGCAGCAAAACTGTTTTTTATCATAATGTCTGAAACTGTCTGGACTGCTTTTCATATATTATATTGTCAATGAATACAACAAAGTCTGTCATAAATAATGTTGTTTGTTGAAGCAAAAACACTCCCAGACGAAGGCTGTAGTTTTATTGAGAGGGATAAAAACCCACTTTGAGAAAAAACATGAAGTCAGAACTGCTTTGATTGACTATTGCTTTGGGAGTTTGAACATTTAAATGCACCTGGTATCAATTTGTAGCACATATTATTGTCTTTGTGCAATGCATTATTACAGCAAGGGGGGAGGGAGAGAGAGAGAGAGAGAGAGAGAGAGAGTCTATCTACACAGGTCACAAATTTTGGCTGGAGTCCACAGCCTCCAGCACCAGCCAAAATCTCCATTTGAACAGAAATACTGTACATGCCCCTGTAAACCCAATCACTTGCAATATGTGAACAGCCAGTTTAGTCTTTTGGGACTTTTTGAGTCAGATGCTTGTCCTTAATCAAGTCCTTAAACTACAAAATATATTAAGTCATTTTAATGAGATATTTAGAGGAACTGTTTATGAAATAGTTTTGGGACAACATAATAATTAATAAATAAATAATGTAGTTCATTAATATACATTACAGTGCTAAAAACAATATTTATTCTCCAGCGTCCTTCAGAAAATACCATGGTAGTCTCCAGCTATAACATATATATATATACACTCTTAATTGATCCGTTTACACTTTCTTTTGATAGTCCGCATTAGACAATCTATAAGTAACTTCACAACTACACGTAAACTCTCAGTAGAATATTAACAGACTGTTAGGTTAGGTTTGGTGTTAAGATTAGTAAATTTGGCTACCATGTACCTGCTTAGTTACTTATAGTCAGTAGAATGTTGGGGGACCATTAAAATAAAGTGTTATATTAAACAGACAGTCTACTAATACTCTAACGATGGGTAGCTGACAAGTAGCACTTACAGTTTGTCGAATGTCCAAAGTGGACTATCAAAATTAAAGTATTACCATTATAAAGTTTCTCATTATTGTGTATAGCTACACAGCCATGCTGATATTCAGTATAACAGCACTTATAGTCATGTGTTATTGCTTGTTTTCTTCCTTCACATACAGTATTAACATCATTAGAAGAGCAGTCTGACTTGGAAGTATATCTACTCATCTTGTGTGTGTCAGGAATGTGTTTATCTGATAGCAGCTTCCTGAGCCCAATCTCTCCCCCAGTAAACAATTACTGTATCAACTGAACCGGACTGGACCTCACTGTCTGGAGAGCGAGAGGATTTGTCCAACGCCGTTACATGGTGTGTCTTGGCTCACAGCTAATAAGATTAAGGGCTGCTGCTCTATGGAGGGTTTCCTTTGCTCTGACTTTAGAGTCTCAAATTTTATAACTGTAGCGCCAATGAAAACAAAAACAACAGTGTCTTTCCAGCTGTGGAGCACAATTACACCTGATACATGTTAACTTTAGGATTAAGCTATCTGTGTTTATGTTCAAGTGAGTTGAAAAAAATTCTGCCTTTATGATACTTTCCTGAACATCATTGCATGGATAGAGTTGCACGAAGATTGTACAAAAACGTTGAATATTATTCTAACAATTATTCTGCAACAAATACAAATTTCAAATCCTGTTTCATCCTTTTATTATTAATAAATCACGTTTTAATAGCCCATTTTACACATGCAGACTTCACTTGTAAATGACCAGGAAATTACTGTTAAGAGATCTTGTGTAAATAAATCAGTCCTGGCAATTTACTAGTAAGAGAAGTTGTCACATTACCAGTAAGATGCTATTTTTGAACGCAAAGCGGGATTACTGGTATACTTACCATTTAGAGCTCACTTGCAGGCAATGACATCACAGAGTTTACCAGTGTTTTGGTATTGATGCGAGAAGACAGAACACCATTGCTTGTGTGAATAGCACATTTGTGTATTTACCAGTGAAGTCATTCTGGTAATTTACTGGGAAATTACCAGGATTTTTGTGGGAAAGGGGCTAATGTGCCATTCATTTATAGTATAGAAAATCCAGAAGCAATAAAAACAAATATTAACAACCATCTAAACCATTGTGAGTTTACAGGCAAAGCTAATTTTAATATCATTGAAAATCTCCAGAACTTCAAATCAGTGTCAGGAATAGAACAGAACAAACACTGGAATGAGAACATTTTTAGTCCATTACAAAATGTATCATGCACTTCAGCTGGGTTGAAAGGTGAACTATGAGTGTGACTAAAAACGGGGGTTCAATAAGAGACATTCATCCCTTTCAGTAACAATTTCAAGGGGCAATTACTAATTGTCATTAGTACCCCAAAAATAACCTGGAGTTGAGTGTCTTGGTATTGGGTGCAAGCGTGATTATATACTGTACCATGTGAGCTGCAAACCTTCAGCCTTCTAGTCAGGCCAGTTCGTTCACCACACCACCCCTTCCAACTATCAACCTCCCTGTCATTGTACATCCCATGACCATAAAATACATTTTTCAACATTACTAGACATTGAAATCGCAGGCTTTATTTGATTAAAGGTGCTTGCTAAGTGTTTGTTCTACATTCCTAGCCTTGTGCTCTACTAAACGTTGGTGTGCAAATCCTCTTTGCTACATACCTGAATCATACTTCAAATTATATGGCTTGCTGAGGAGAGATGTGATATTACTATCACAAAGAGATTTTACCTTGGACAATAAAAAGGGTGATGAAAACCTATGGGCTTCACATTGTATCAGTATCACGCTATCTGTAGGAGAAAAATCGCAACCAGCACACCAATGTCTGAGATCATGTTGAACTGAAAGGTTTTTTTTAACAAAGCTACCCTATTGAGTAAAGGCCCATTCACACCAAGAACAACAACTATATAGATAACTATAACAGTAACTTTATTAGTATCCAAACCAACAGATGATAACTATATTTATTCTAAGCTTTCACAGTCACAATGATGGATGTCGATGACCTGCTGTTCCTTTGTGTTTTGTAAAAAAAAAAAGGAAAAAGACAACTTTGTGTACATGAAATCCTTTAAAGACAAGAGGAGTTTGCAGAAGGTGTCACTGTTGAGAGAGTTGTCATCTTTTAAAGACATTTTTTTTATTCATACTTCCATATGAATATAATGTCATCTGCCATTTTAAATGCACAGGCTCTTTAAATTTAAATGGACAGTGACTGGCTGTCAATGTTTTAATGTCAATCGTTCCTCTATGTCATTACCATTATAGTTAGACTCTGCTATGCTCTTTATTTTTATAACTTTATTTTTATAGTTATTATCATTGTCCTTGGGATGAACTAATAAAGTTTAGAAGTTCAAACACAAAGCTGTATAAATAAATACTACCCTCCTCCTTCAGTGTTTTGTTTCCGTTGTCCAATATACCAAATTCGGAAATTCTCCAGCATGTCTCTGTAGAGTAATTTATTTTCTTTAAACTGCTCTGGGATTTGGGATTAACTATTTTATTAGCTGTCATCCTCACCTGGGATTAACTAATCTTGATTGTAGGTTTATCTTTAATTAGTATGACTGGTACCTCAGCACTCACTCATGTGTGAACCATCTCTTACAGAAGAGGGATGACATGAGGTGGATGAAAGACATTTATCTCACGGTTGGCACTGGTCCAGGCTGAAGTTAAACAGAAATGACTGTCATTGAAAATCTGGTTGAAGTTTGGCAAACACCGCTGTAATTTGAATACTCTGTGTGCCCTTATCATTCAATTCTTGGTCTTGGTTTTAGATCGTGATTTCATATGCCATTGCTGTCATATTGAACAATAGAATTGAGTCTAATCAAAGGCACTCTGTGTAAGGGCACTGTGTAAGGTACTGAGGAATATTAAAAAAATGTCCTTAAGTTAAAGATTAGGCAGGAGACGGGCAACCATGCTATAATTTGGGCCAGGCTGCTCTGTCAAATGAAATTACTGGGTGTAAAAACAGGCACAACCGCTCTGTGTTTTCATGTTTACAAAATCTTTCATCTTTCCTTTATGTTATTATTGCTCCTTTTATGTTTTCATTGCAAGGTTTGGATCACACAGCTTGTGTGGATTACGGTGAGAAGTGAATCACCAAAGATGGATCTGTTAATCAGTCACAGATCTTTGAACAGTATTTTATTTAGCATTGACAATGTGCTGGTAAATCTCTGTGTAAAGTGTTATGTAAATAAATAGGTTGGATCTCAACCTATTTGAAGACCCCTTCCCAACACCAATTTTAACCCATTAAAATATTCTAGAGCTTGGCATAACTAGAAAGATTTATGTTCATTATGAAAACTACCAAACACCTAAGCAGGGACGCACTTAATGATTTTCAGGCTGGTTATAAACATAATTATTTGGTCATAACCACTAATCATGATAATTCTGATCAAGCTGGCTGAGTCATTGTTTACAGTCAACAGATAAAGTGTGTGGTGTATAAACATTCTAAAAGTCTAAGATGTTGGTAGTCATCCTCACTAAGAGTTATTTAATCATTTAATGCTTGTGACTGGCGCCTGCAATAGATTACATTACTGCTGCCACAAAAACATACATGTATGTATACAGACAGAGAAATGGTGACAAAATATTTGCCAGGTATCACTACATACTGTACAGTATGGTACTGTACATACCGTACTGTAATTCTCTTCATTTAGTGAAAACACAATGTTGCCCCTCCATTCAGGACCTCACCCACATCTTATGTTTTTTCTCCTCTTTTTATATTTCCTCTTCATGTTTAGCCACATCTGTCTGGGAATGTCCATGTTTGTTTTGGTAAGATCTCACACAGTTGAGTTATTACGAGGTTCGGCAGAATGTCCAGCTGAGACTTACCAGTCATTATGTGTGTTGTGTAGTGGACTAACTCAGTTGTTAGGTTTGTGCTTTTCTTTGACTGTCAAAGATTAGAATCTACCACAGTTGATAAACAGTTTTTAAATGTGTTGCTGTTCAGTCTTAGAATGTTTCAGCTAAGTGTGTCCCTGGTTCAGTTTTAAGTCATTTTGAGGCCCACTTGGAAGTGTGTTGAGGCTCCCTGGTTGAGAAACACTGTTTTAAGGGATACGTCTTGTAGAAGGTCAAGAGGAAAATTGGACTCTACCCAAGGCTGGTGTTTGGATTGATTACAGGATGTTGTCAGGGCCACACTTCACAATACAATACACCTACATTTACACTATACACACTATACACAACACTTATGAAATTCACATTTGTGCATAAAAATAAAGAGAACTAAAGTGCATTACATGTGTGTGTGAATGTAAGATGTAAATGTAAGAGAGCAAAAGATCATAAAAATATTTAGAAGTCAATCAGTAGAAATATACTTTTAAAATATCCAAGCAACAAAACTATCACTGTGCAACTTCAAAGCAAAAAGAAACATGGAACAAACATGGAAAGAAAAAGTTGGGGGAAATAATGAAGAGTCATAATGGTTAAAGCAAAGCCACTTTTATCTTTCCCTTAATGACGTCACATATAATAATGTCAAATGTAACAGAAGTATCTGCTTGCTTTGAACCAGAACAATATTGCACTCAAAAACATCATTTTCTCTGTGCTTTGTTTAGACTTTGATCACTTTAAATGGCATGTCATTGTACTATAGGGTTCTGGTTTACAGTAGGGATATATTTAACATCCCTTCCTTTGTTGTGAGGTCTCAGAGCTGTCAAAATGTCTCTGACAACTCTGTCCACTGCTATACAAAACAGAATGGAAGTGGGCCGTGATGGACACGGATCTGATGTGACATCTTACAATTTATAGATGTGAGCTCAAATAAAGTACATGTGCTAGAATTACAGTAAACAAAATAATATGAAAAGGCTTTGCTGAGGTTCTGGTTGTCAGTGATGAATACGGCTGAGAATAAAACTAACATTCAGAGTATAGCTGCCTCTTTCTTCTTCTCCCCCACATTTTCATCATCAAAGCGATGCTTTGGCCCCATGGCATGCTGTTTCTTCACAGTCTGCACACCATACTCTCTTCAGGCACCCTGGCATGCTGTCCGAAGTGTGGTAACGTTTTAATTAGCCATCAACGGGGAAGCACATAGAGAATCCACTTGTGCAGGCACAGAACGAGCATGTAGACAACAGTATTACACTGTATCCATTACCAATTCATGGACGTTTGATCAATAAATGAATGGGGCCATGTATAGGCCTCTGCAATCAACATATACAATCAGCATATTTATTTACTTATTGACCATAATAATTGATTGATATTTATTGACCATAATGCTAGGGTGTTGTGGTTGGACATTGCTATGCAGTTGCTAAGGTGTTCTAGTTAGTTTTAATAGGCATGTTGATATGTGGTTACTAGGGTGTTATAGGTGGTTGCTAGGTGATGGGGTACTGGCTCAAGTCAAAACAACCCATATCTATGCCACTCTAATACTGCTCAGATCAGTCCTTTAATAAGCTATTACTTTTTATAATCAGACCTGGCAGATGACTTCTTCACAATAAACCAGACAATTTTAGGTATGATGCATGTAACACAACTAGTACTGGCTACATGGAATGTAGTGTAAATTTCATTTATACATTTTCTGAGAAAGTTACAGGACCTAAGATTTACATTTTCCCTTACTGTAAATTCACATTTTGACCTGAAATGTTCATATAAAGTCCATGGACATACCATATGCTTTTTAAAAAAAATCTTTTTATATACCATTTAATGTTTTGCCTATAGGTTTTTGGTATTATGGAGCACTGTACTGATTTATTAACTGCAGTTCCCTCTTTCACCAGAGCATGGCAATATTCCTACAGATCACCTACAGAGCCTCATTTTCTGAAAGAGGGAAACACAGTTTAAGACAATCCCAAACCTGATCTCAGATTTCTAAACTATGTCCAACATGGCCATATTCTGAAAATTATATTAGTGCATATATAATACATCTGTGTCCTGGCTGAGGCCCGGTGAGATACAAGCCATGCGAGACATCCGTCGCTTTGTAAAAGATTACAGATACATTTACGGTCAGCCTTGAAGTTAACATCACTGTTGCCATCCCATGATTCTCAGCTTAATTTCAGGGGTGAATCCAATCAGAATGCTCTTATAAAAGAAACTGAATGTTCCATTGGGGCCAATCTGGATTGTGATGGACAGAAGCAGCACTGGAACGCCGTGCAGATCCCGAGGGTTGTTTAGTGGGAAATGCCATGATTGGAATTTGTAATGAGCTCCAGACCTTGCAAGAACGCTGGACCCCTATTTCACTTTCTCCTCTTTTCCACACTTCGCCTTCAAGTTCCTGCCCATATAAGATAGGCCTGTCAGGTGCTGCGTGGATATGCTTGGCTAGTCTGGAACAATTGGAATTGCAGATAGCTTGGAGGAAGACAGGACATATTCACAGTTTGACAGACTGATATTCCCTCTAAATTTCTCAAGAAAAAAATTCTATCACAAGTAGCAAGTAGAAGAGATCTCCTAACAACAGAAAATAACTGGCAACAAGTGCAATTTGTTAAAGACTTCTAGTTTACTAACAGTACAAATGTTTTACATTGGGGTAAGGGTGGGGTTAGGAGCCAGAATGTAAAACCAGTCGATCAGATTAGAGCTTGTCATATTAAAAAACTTTTTAGGATTTTAAGATTTAGGTTTGGAGTTAAATTAGGGTTGAATGTCACATGCAAATCTCACAGGACTTTTCACAGAGTAAGAGTTACCATCTACACATGGCCTATAAATAATTATATAATATTTTTAATATTAATTTAATATTAATGTTGATATTAATATTAATAATAATAATTTTTGGGGATATATTATGTCACTAATCCTCGTGGGGTTTTGTGAACCTTAATAAATTTTCAGTCCTTTTTCCACTAACTTGTTGCATAAGAAGCTATTTATTTACATTTTTAAATTCACTTAGTCTGTACAAAACAGGTGGCAACTCCAATGAATTTAGGTTTGAAGCGGTATGTCATCAGTGAATAATGTTCATTTACAGTATTTTCTGGGTCAGCCAGCCGAACGCTGGTACCATAATATAAAAGTAGCTAGAACTTAGTTCTTAATAGAATTAATTTATTTAAAAACAGTATATAAAATAAGCAAATTAGTCCAGCTGGTGGAATGTCTTAGATTGACACTCAGGAGTCTTTTATATATATATATATATATATATATATATATGATAACAGGAACTACGTAAAAACACACATTACTATGGTTTACTCTGATTGGATGATTTAAAAATGAAGTATTCGCTGTGCTTTTATCCATAGGATAATATTGCAGTTGCCATAATAACTTAATGCATTGCTCATGTCAAGCAGCTAAGTTAGAACACCAACAAATGGAGAAGTTAGATGTTTTGATATCATGTTAAATTATATTTTTCTGTCTGTAAATTGGACAGTGCAAACTAGACAACCAGACATTGCACTTTTAACATAGTACAATCAGTTTTAAGTTTTTTATGAATATAATTAAATCTGAACAGCAACACATTTAATCTTTTGTTCTGATTATTATGATATTAATGGATAATACTTGCATCAGAAATGTACACACCACTCGGAAATATAACAATACTGGGTTATTAACATTACCAGTACTCACACCTTTAAAGACTTTTGTAGATGGTGTAGACTCTAGACTGAAAAGCATTCTGTGGTAACAAAGTGCTTTTATGCTTCAATGACATGACTTCCCTCATGTTAAACCTAGTCTATGCATGACAGCTTGACGAGTTGGCACAAGAGTATGAGTGCCAACTGTGACTCCATCATCGCGCTAAAGGCAACGTACATCACAAAGCTCTGTGCACTTTTGTTGTTGTACTTGTTTTAAACAGTGCATAAAGTCCGCTACCTTATGTATAATTAAAAAAAAACATTTATATAGGAGAATATAATATAGACATATATGGAATTCTATAGAATAGGTCTAAACCTTAGGTAAGTGGATCACAACCTTTTTGGGAAAAAGTCCCCTTGTTTTTTGTTGCTTTAGATTATTTTAATGATTGTTTTGTCTTATTTTATTCCACCCATCCCCCCACCTGGAAGTTTGTTGATATTAAAATCATTTAAAAAACCTTTAGCACACTGAAGAACAGTAAAGTATCTGCTGAAGTCCTTTTACCAACCCATATAACAAATGACTGTCTAAAGCAGAACTGTCATTTTTACTGTCAAATGTCTATTTTAATGTCGGAGAGACTTTCCTGGTCATGTTTAGGGAAATTAGAGTAGGAGAACCTGGCCTAGAAGAGCTTAAACACACACTCTGGATGTGGACTGTGACTGTTATTTGTAGACTGCTGAGTGCTTTTGGAACTCACTGCTGTGTTTTGCGTAGTGAGCGCGATCATGTATCAGTCAGGGCAGCGATTTCATCGGAATTAATCTGTGGGATGCATGAAATGAGTATAAATGGCTTTCAGCGCCTTTGAGTTGCGTGTCCAGACTGCTGTGGTTCGCGCCAGAGTGAACGCATTACAAACAAGGCCTTAGTCCATTTCTTAAAGTCCATCTTTGTAGAATTATCTAGTTATTTGTCTTTGACTTCATTCCCATTTATACTTTACATTTTTCCCTGAGTTAATATTGTGTCTGAAATTACGTTTTCACCAGCATTCCCCTAATAAGCCAATTTGTAAACCAATTTAGCTCTTGGCGCCATACAGCAGTTCTGGCATGAAGTGGCAATTGTGGCATTTTAAACTTGTTTACCTCTCTCGACCACTAAATGTTTACATTTGGTTTAGTTTCTTTTCAACATGTCTCTGCGCTTGACTGGCACAGATAACTTAGGTGGACTATTTTCAGGCCAAATGTGTGGGGAATGTTGTGATGAGGTTAGAAATATCTTTCTATGCTCAAAAGCATTTTATTGCATTCCACAAAAGCACCTCATTCTGATTACTGATTACACGTACATGTTTCAAATTCAAATAGCCATTGCAAAATTCAGTGGAGAGCAATGAAAACACCTTAATTCTGTAATTTAATCGGAAAAAAAATGCCTTGACCCAAGCTCCTCAGATGCTCCTCAAGGATTCTGTGGAACTGTGATATTGGAGGGACTTGACACAGCTGAATACACAAAGCAAAAATTCTTCTCATAAAATACAGCCATTAAAGATGTCCTCAATTACTGTCTGATTGCGTGGTTTCATGCTTTTGTGAGCTGTGTCTCTAGGTCATGCTCAAGGCAGATGTGCAAATGGGTGATTGTTAAGAAATAAGGCAGTACTAGAACTCGAAACCCAAGCCTGTGTTTGGAGAAATAGAATACTGTGGAGTATATACTGTATACTGACTTTTATTTCAAAAAAGCATGTAGTATGTATTATTCCATGAGCAATATTTCAAACATTGTTGTCACATGACTGTTGCATGTGCCATCCAGTTGTCATCTTCACTTTTGGAAGAAAAGAAGTTTTAACATTTGGTAACCTGATGAACCCATTATTAAAATAATAATCAAAACATTGTCGCTTAAATTCCTAAGTTCATTTGTCACACTGAAACGCAAGGTCAGGTCGAGCACAGTGCACTGTGGGTCACGTTTTTTTAATTAGCAAATTAGAGTTCTACAATTAGCATTTTTAATTTACATTTTTTATTATTTATTGGTTTATTTAAATTTGAATTTGCAATTCATTAAAGTGCTAAGATAAATTGTTATGATGTTGTATCCCATATTTGACAGACACCAAAGGTTAACTAGCATCAGTCACATCAAATAACTTACAGGGACTTCAAGGTTGTCTATTATTTCTAGTGGGTTGGGTTTACAGGATTCAAGGGTAATGTGGGGTGAACCCAAATATATTGGCCTCTGCATGCAAGCCATGTGTTTTCTGCTTGTAGACTTTAATTTAAGCAGTTACCATACAAAATACAATTTCTGTGGAAAAAACACTTGTCAGATTATCCTGAGGTCACTTAAATAGTACTGTGTTTTTCATATCTGGAACATTTTAGTTTTGGTTTTAGTTCCTCCATTGTCATCAACCCACACACATTGCACATCAAACCCCAAAACATAATATGTTTAACTTGTGGGTGTTTCTTTACTATGACCACTTCTTGTCGTGTTCATATTCAGGTTTATTGTGTGTCCTGTTCCCGTCTTTTGTGTTTCCATGTTGATCAGTGAATTATCACTTTAATTATCACTTCATTTCCTTAGTAACAAATCATACTCGCCTTGGTTGTGTTTAGTTTCTGGTTGGTTATTGTTTAGTATAGGTGTGTATTTGATGCTCCAGTTTCTGCTTTGTGTTTCTCCTTTGTATATCCCATGTTGTGGTTTATTTTGTTAAAGACTTTTTATTTTATAATCCCAGTCTTGGATTACTTTCCACACATTACACTAGCCCCCTAATTTTTCAGTTACGCATCAATTACAGTATAATTTTGTTTTCGTTAATCAGTATTTTTACCATATTTCTTTTAAAAAAGTAATTTCCTCAAGTAATGTATTGTGTTTGACAACAATCTGTGGTTAAAATGATAAAGCTATTTTGGAAAAAAATGACTCCTTTGTATAAATAATATCACACTTCTAGCAAAATACATGTACAGTTTAATTAGAAATGATGCCACAGAGTTGTCACTTTATCAGTCATTTGTGGTCGGACACAAAAAGTTACAGCAGTGAAAATTAAAATTCAAAAGTAAATTTGTATAAAACCTAGTGTAAATCATTTTAATTCAATAAATACTGAAATAGTTTGATTTACTTTTTGTTTTAAATTATAAGTGCTTTAAAATATTTATAATAGATATTCAAGATTACACATCTGGTTAAAACAATAAATCTATTGGTAACATGAACTAATGATGTGTGCAGGCCTTTGAAATCACCATCCGTCACTTTAAATGTACAGAAATGCAGTTATTTTTGTTTCACGCAGATGTACTACGTTGCTTTTTCCCCAGTTAAATGGAAATTATAATCCTACACTCTAATCCTTAAAAAGAGCCCAAGAAGCAGGACAAAATGACCCCATGTGATAAATGGGGGCCCCTGGAAACAGAATATTAGTGTGTCTAATAGGCCCTCTGATTGCTAATCAAAAACAGCTATGGAAAATTGTAGGTTGGGAGACATGGACAGCAAGACCATCAGATTGTGCCATCATTGGCATAATATTCTTAAAGCTAAGGAAGAAACAGGCACATAGATTCCTGAGACAAAAAACAGCATTGTAAAATAGTCCTATGTTTGTCTTTGAGCTAATGCACCATTAAAATCTTATTTTACAATGCTTGTTTTAAAAGTTTTTTGTCTAAAAAGCATGTTTGTCTTGTCTTTGCTTTTTTGTAAATGTTTTGTGTATGTTTTTTAAATGAAAGTTTACAATATAATACTTTACAGTAATTTTTATTTTTGTATAAAACCATTTGTTGTACTAATGAGAATGAGATAATTCCCTTTACAGTAGGTTTAGGTTATACGCTATCAGACTTGAATCTACTGTATTAGAAATAAACCTTTACAACACAAAACCTTAAGATGAAGCTTTAAACCCAACATCAAGTTATTTAGGAGGGACAGACATTTTGAATACCAGTCTGAATGAATCTTGATCTTTCTTATGGTACTCAATCAAGAGATTTGGTTACATCTTCCATATGGTTCGGTGATGGTCTCAAAATGCATGTCATGGAGAAAGAGACACAGAAAGGGACAGGAGAAAGAGACAAAAAGTTTCTTCTAAGATGTCTAATGTTGGTGATGATAGGCAGGGTGAGCAACACGTGTTTGGCTACAGCTCATGTGGAGTTTAAGTTTTCCGTTCCATCGAATGGAGAAAGATCAGATACCAACCCTGTCCAATCATCTCAAACACTCGTACCGATGTCTTTCGTCTAGCAGATCTAAAGACAAGAAGTTTGGTTGATCTGCTCCAATATTCTGATGAATGAGCATCTCAATAGGCATCTGTGAAAAAACATTATCGCGTCTGCTACACACACTACTGTCACCACGTCCTCTTGGAATGATTTTGTCTGCTGTACATAAATTGTCTAGCCATGCTTGTGGTCAAGAGAGGAACCCACATTAATGCCTGATTGAAACATCAGAAGTCTTGCCTTTGTTCTTGAGAAACAAGATACTTCCCAAGCCGCACTAGCCGTTCACAAAAACAGGGTTGATGTTCCCGAATTACTCACTAACACATGGAAAAAATATGGTGATCTCTGGCAGGTTTAATGGAATAAAGAATGCATTTCTTTTTTTTTTGTGTATAATGCTTTAAAATAATGTATTTTTAAACTACATTCTCTTATCCCGAGTTAACAACAAGCAACCTGTAAAGTATAAACACTGCTGCGCTATGAAAACATTACTCTGTTTGTTTGACAGGATAGACATGTCAACTTGTTTAGAAACAATATTTAGAGGTATTTGCTAAGGTAAGCATCTCTATTATTCTTGAACATTCTTAGGGCTTTAAAAAATGTAGTAACTTCCTGGATTATTTGTGTTACAGAAATGAATGATGCCTCAAATCACATGGTTTATTGAAATAAGTGCTTTTTGCTTTTTAAATCAATTAAACTAAACATTTTTGCCTGACATAAAACTGGTTGAAAAACATCTAGTTTTTAAAATATACAGATTTTTCCAATTACAAAATAGTGATGCAGAACTTGCACAGGAGCTTTATGTGTCTTCTCTGCTTTTGCAGCAAACAACCATATAGATTTACTGCCTTTTTTATTTTGATACTGTATTTATCTATTTTTCAACTTTACTAGCCCCGTGTCATCTTCACACTCTGTGAAAGTGTTAATTAGTTCCTGTTCTAAGACACAAAGTTCCTTGTCAGTCTAGTGCAGTTGTGGCATTACTATTTTCCATAGTTAATTTCACTTCGTATACAGTCTGTGGGTTGTTCTCTATTTTATGATTATGTCCCTCCATTTGATCCTGCCTGCACATTTTAACCAGAATGTTAAAACAACAGAAGTTGTTGATATTTCTGATATTTCTGTGCACTAATGCTGTTTGAGGTGCTATTCTTATACACACACACACACACATTGGAGGCATTACATTTTGGCAATTTGACAAATTTATTTGGTTAGCCACGTTTCATGTTGTACTCATGTTGTATTGTCCAAGCATTTAAATGCACTGCTTCTGAATAATTCCTTTTCCTGACATAATCCTTTGAGGGGTTTTCAGAGCGTACATGAATCATCTACCTGAGCACTTTTTTGACATGTTATTTTGATGTTAAATGTAATGTAATGCTCTTTTTGTTTATCACTTTATTTCACTGTCTCCTTGTAACATACTGGCATTTTCTCATACTTAGAGTTAGTTTTTTTAATAAAACTCTTAACCTCAGACCAAATGTTACACTGTAATTTCAAAACCTTTGAAGCACAGCCCCTCATCCTCAATATTTATATAGTGACCACCTTACTACACATTAGCAACCACCTAGAAAACCCTTGCAACTGTCTAGCAGCTGCCACCCAGCTAAATACTCTATTGACCATGCAGAATTAGCAAGCGTTCCTTTTGCCACACACCCATCAACCACTTGAAGCACCTTGGCAACATCATAGTAACCGTCCTTAAGACCTCAGACATAACCGGATAGTTATTCAAAAACCCATAAAATGCCTTAGCAATGGCCTAATAACTGCCTGAAAACCACTTAGCAGCCACCCCAAACACCTTAGCAACTGCCTAGAAATGACCTGACAACATTTAGAAAAACTTAGCAACCTCTTAGCAACACCTTAGTTAATACCGGGAACACACTAGTTATTTCCTATAAATCATTTAAATCAAATCATTCAACCCTGACCTCCATGCCTGAAGACTTTAAATACTGTTTTAAAGGGGTCCTATTTTGACTGTTCAAAGTCTTTTTGGGGTGCACTACAACTGGTGTTCATGCTTTGTTTTTCAAAAAATGAATTCTTTTTCACATATTTTACTTTTATTCTATACTTCTATTTCTGTTCTCATAAAAATGGGCTGTTGAGATCCTGGTTCCACCTTCTAGTGCATGTTGTTCAAAAATGTAATGTAGTTGACATGGAAGGGCAGAGATTATTCAAATAAACTTTATCAAGCTGTTTACTGTAGTCCTGATTTCTGTTAAAGAAGACAGTAAACTTTGAGCGTTGTAACATTGCAGATATTGTTTATGCTCAAACAGCAACATTACACACTAACTAAAGCTGGAAAAGTGAAAACGCATAATAGGACCCCTTTAAACTATTAGGCAAGGAAACATTGAAAGTTTGTCTCTGCAAACTTTTTTTCTGTATTCTCTAACTCTGTTTATTAGCACCAAAAGAACCTGTAGAAATGCGAAAATCATTGGTGCTCACAAGTTATGCATTGTGCCCAACATGGTCAATGTCTCGCTGCTTACAGCACAAACAGCTTTGTTGATGTTAATGGAAGCAGTGTGGTTGCACTGCTCATTTGGGTGTTAAATGCACTCTTTTTAATTTGTGTAACCCAAACCCCCTCCAAGACACCTGAGAATGTTTTGCCTACTCAAACTCTTGCTTCCTAGGTTAAATATGCAAAATATAGAATGCATTTTTGGTTGCATATTAAATTCTTGTTAGAGGTTTATTATCACCAACTGCAACTCCCCACTGTAATTATTATCCATCTGAGTTTGTTTTTATTCTCAAATCTATTTGAAGATGGCTTTATATTGTGGCTGGTTGTTAATTAGGTTTCTTTGCTCTCTGAGGCTCATTAACACTGTTGGCATGGGGCAGTTATGCCCGATATTGATCTAATTGTCCGAGAGTGCTGTTCTGCTCTCCAACTTTCCTATCCAGTCTTTTTTAATGAGAACTCAGCAGTGCCAATTTCATTGACTGTCTTTCGCTTTGTCTTTATAAGGAGGCTGTCACTAATTGGCAATTTTCTGTTTCACTGCTTTGTGATCAACAAAGGTATTGTCACAGCATGTCACTGTGTATTTCACATCTGAAAAATCTGCGACAAATAAAATGGTGAATTAAAGATGCAATAAGATGGATTGTTGGCAACAAAACTAATTAACTAATATGCACGAGCATGACAAAATGTAAAGCTATATAATTAAGAGGACTGTAAATTCTTTACCCTCAATAATTAACAAACAACCTCACTTTGACTGTAATATTTCAGAGAAATATCATTGCTGTGATTAACCATTAAATTTGATGGATAGCTCTGCAAACTTTCACACTGCATGGTTTCAGATACAACAAAGGTTTGACTCCAGATTGGTCCTATCCATGTTCTGCGCAGAAACTGTTTACCACTCAAGCTGGATAACAACTCTGGAGAAGAAGAATCAGAACTAGCAATGCTTAATTTGTGCATTAATTACTCTTTTAGGTTTATTCTTTATGAAGAATTAGTCAAATGCCTGAAAAAAATGAATTAAATTATTTAGACAGTTCACTCGTACACTAAATTATTTGAAGTGGTTCCACATTCTGTTAAACAGTAACAAGATACTTTAAAATGCAGAGAATTTTAAAAAACATAAACTTTATGCGGTAAAGACGTTGTAGCGTACAACTTCAAATGATTTATTGCTTTAATTTTACCTGATAAGTTTTAAAGTATTAGGGATTCTTCAGCACATGGACAGTTTTTGAACGATTCATTTTACTGTAGCATGTTTTCAGTCCTCTGTATTCTCTGCTCACTTAAATTACAGGAACAAACTCTTGTGGCGACTGAAGCATCTCAAATGTTATCTTTCTTCTGACTAAACCCCATGTCTGGGACGTCCTTCTCACTGTAGTCATGTGAACAGTCACGCCAGCAGTAATAAATCGGCATCTCTGCCCCCTGTTTTTATTCTTGGCCTCATCCATCTGCATTTCTACAAGCCTTCTTTATTTATCAATTTCTTCATGTTAAGCTCCCTGGAGACAGCAGACATCTGCTGCCTACACTTTGAAGATGCCCCTCTCGGCTCAATTATTAAGAGGGCTGTGGCCTCATTTGCATGCAGTGGCATGGAAAAGCGCATCACTAACAGGTGGTGGAGAAAATGCATGCAAGCTGGGCTGTTTGATAAATAAAATATATTATGATAATGACGTGTACAGAAATGAGAGATCTGACTGGAGATAAGTAGTGTCCTCTTCAACCAGGGATCAGTCGTTGGTTGACTAGACATCCAAAAACTGACTAGCCAATTAGTGAACCTGATTTAATGTTTTTAAGGTGTCATGATAAAATTAGTTCTAGCTGCTTAAATGCAAAAATGCATTTTGTGTAAATGCAATAAGCCCATCAGCCATACAGTTTGAAGTCAACACAGACATTGTTCTCCAATCTATACTTGCCCCATGGGAGCACTTATGTGTATGTCTGGTCAGTGGTTTGGGAGTCAGTGGGAGTCATAAGACAATGTGTCTGCTGGTCAGGAGGTGGAGATCAGAGTCATTTATCAACTGTTTGATCTTATTTCTATGAAATTACTGTGGAGCTGCTTACTGCAGGCTTGAAATTAAAGGTGCTTCAATAGATATCTGGTTACCTGTAGCGGAACTGACACAGAATGTTGCTAGCAACAATTGGATTCATAGTGGATAAAATGGTAACCTTAAATGAAATCTAAGTTGCCTTGGATAAAAGTGTCTGCCAGATCCATTGGTATATTTGTTCTTGTTTAATAAAGAGATTTTTCTTCCCAATGGACATTTTAACAGTTTGTCTTTGGTTTTCTTAACGGAAATAGAACACTTATTTGATTCCCAAAAAATAAAAATAAATAATTATTTACCCATTAGTAATATTTTCACATTAGTGGGTACATTCTAGCGGCTACATTGCAGTGGGGTTCTTGTATTGGCTATATGGCTTATTTTGATATGAACATAAAACCATAAAATGTAACATAACATATAACATCCAAATACTTGTATTATGTGTCCTTTCAAATGTGTCTACAGTTCAGATGTGATATGCAAGGTCCAATTGACCTGCGTGGGCAGAAAATGTTTTTGCACGAGTGTCTTCACATAAACCAGCTAAATCTGTATTTTCTGTATTATATTAATGTTTACTTGAGCAAAGGTTTGTGATTCAGCTAGTAAATATTACTGATATGGAACAGAATTGGCCCTTGCAAACTTCTGATCACAGGAGCCTTTGAGTTGTCAATCATTAGGCTAATGTTGGGGCAAAAGCGTGAGGGTGGAGCTAGGTTAATGAAGGACTAACAAACAATCAGCTACAAGATCATTCCTCCTCTGAAACCTGGTGTTTCAGGAATCAAGGCCAGATGTGCTTTGGGGGTAAAGGTTCTTGGGGAAGTGCTGACTCTAAAGGTCACCCACGGCCAATATATTTACTCCTCATTGTGCACAGCTGTGGTTACGATCTACCTACTTTGACCTTTGAACCCCAACCTTGTTGTAGCCCTGTAAGAATGTGGGGCTGTTGGTTACTGGGGGCCTTTTTCCCAGTAATGCTCCCAGGCCATTTTGTTTTGAAGACTGTGTCATGTGTGTCTATTCAAATCATTAATGACCATTGGTCATATTTAAGGTAACAGATAAGGGTTTTCTTAATTTAATAAAGTTTTATAGCTTTAAAATATGAATATATTGTAAAAGACAATACAGTTATTATTATTAAAAGGTGGACCTTTACAATGAGAATCACAGTTAAATCATCAGCATAACAACACACATAATGCTTAATAGATGAATTAATGTACATAATGTACATAGCTATAGAAAGTAGATGTTTTGAGAAATGTCTAAGTGGTTTTGTGTCCATACAATGGAAGTCAGTGGATGACACTGTTGTTTGGTTACCCGCATATTTCAAAATATCTTTTGTGCTCCTAAGAAGCAAAAAGGCATACAGGTATGGAGTGACATGAAAGTGAGTAAATGATGAAATTCAATTTTGAAATTAAATTTTTGGTGAATTATCCCTTTAATAATGGTATTAATTTGAATCTATTCATCTATTTATCCTCAAACTAGCAACAGGTCTGAGAATTTTCAATGGATATTATGGTTTGCCAAATAACATTTTAGATTTAGGATCTTCAGTAAGATAAATCTATCGCATATCATTTGCTGCTGAGTTAAAAAAAGGAACTCTGGTTTAAACGTAATCATTACCAGCTAAGCTTTACAATTTTAATTCACTGCAGGCCTCTGTGTAAAATATTACTCACATTTAATAAGATGTGGAGGAAAGAAGGCGAACTATGTGAAACAGGAAACTGTACCCCGCATGATAAATCTCTCTCTTTCTCTCTATCTCAATGCCAGAAAGAGAATAAGAATGTCTGTAGTTGTAATGTGTTGAAAGATTGTCATGCTTTATGCTGGAGCCTGGAGTAAAGATTTTTGAGCATTTGAGTAAGAACAAATGTGAAAAAGGTTGAGTAGCCTATTTGCCCAGATCTGCATCCATCCAAATTAAATACAGTCACACTGTACCCTGGCAGTCAAAGAAAAACATTGCACAATGTTATGAGAAGCTGATTATCTGATTATCAATACAGCATCTGTACAACTCTCATGCATGCTCATGAGTTTTAATCGGAAATTAATGTACACGCTTTACACGCAACATGTTTCGCTTTCCTGAAAAATCTATACAGAAATTGTAGCCTGTCAATTTAAATCAACATAAAAATGTTTTGGTAACAATTTAACTAATTATGAATGTGACAAACTTTGAAAAAGTTAATTAACAGGCTGAAAGCTGAGAAGGTTTGTACCTTTTTATATTTACCTTATTCCATTGCCCCATGATGCTTTGCACACATTATTGCTGACTTCCGACAAACTGTAAACCATCAGTAATTGTGAATGCGCTTGCTCAAAGGCTTTGAAAGCAATATTAAGCATTCATTAAAACTAGAACAAAACGAGGTGAAATTATTCTCCTCGCTGTTTGACCGTCGAAGGACAAAGAGAAACATGAGTAAGGTGGTGTAGCAATAATGAAAAACTCAAACAACAGTGATAAATTATGCTGAATCAACAATTTTCAACAGTGCTGCAACACCACAGAGCACAAAATACAATGTTCTGTAATTACAAAACAGCAGAGACAGAGTATAGTTTAGTCAGAAAGTGGATTTCAACTAAATGTGATGATGAATTAGGTCCTCTTCATAAAAGAGCAGATTCAGTTCTTAATTAGCCAATAAATCCAAGGTGAATTGGCATTTCACTCTTTCTCATAGCAATGTGTGTGGCTTATATTGAATTAAACCACCCTGCCTGTTAATCACTCAGTGGATGACGAGTGATGTTATAGATTATGCAAAGATGTGGCTTCTGAAGTAATACCCCTGGAACTTTCAATCTGTAATGGATTGGAATATACATGCATATCACAGCTGTAATCACCTGGTGATGACTGCTGGATGGTTCTTCAAAACAGACCAGCCACAGGGCAAAGAAACCGATCAATATCCCCTCAATTGTAGTGTTACTCTGGACGGCTGCTTCTAAATGGCTTTGGTATGTCCTCTTTTTCATTTCAGTTTAATAACTGGAATGGAAATTAGCTACATGCAGTATTGTAACAGTACACCTCCACAGTTAAAAAATAAATATAAATGTACTGTACTTGCGGTTGCCAAATCTTTTATAGACATATGGTGAGTGAATTTCATTGGAAAGCAACAGTTCAACAGAGTTGTTAAAGTCCAGAGATTTGTGCTTAGCATTGAACATTCTTTTTGCAGACAGTGTAATTTATCATAGCATGATTCAATTTGCTTCAAGTTAATAGCAAAAACTACAAAGCCATATGTAAGGTTCAGTGTGTTGGATTGTGCTTCAGTTTCCCTGACTAGTTGATTAGCTTTTTGATTGGTCTTTTGGCATATATCAACTCAGTATATCAGATAACTCAAGATAACTAAAAAATATTTATAATAAGATAAAAATATTTCTTTTTATCTTTTTATAAGATTTTGAAATATTTCTTAGTTTGGTTAATTAATTTATTTATTTTTGTACTAACATACATCTTTCTGGTTATGCCAAGTCATAGAATATTGTATTGGGTAGAAATTGTGTGTCTGGGGGGGGCCCTTAAAATAATATATTGGTTATATCAAGGCACAGAAGACTTCCAAGCAGGATGTTATGCAACATTATATAAAAATATAATCACAATGGGCATTTCCCTGTTTTACAGTCTGGTGAAAGTGTTTAATCGCATTGCAACCTCATCTGTCTTCACTTTGACTAACTGAAACAGTCAAATGCAATAAAAAAGCATGTCAAATGCTTCAACCGTGACAACATCCTATTCTTGGAGATCCAGTGTCATTCAGGGCCAGAGAGATTCTGACATAAACATTCTCCATCCAGTGAGAGTTAAACTAAACTGTCGCTGTCAAAAACTGCACCTGGTATCTGATCCCAAAAGTTACTTCCAAGAAACAATGCAGGGGATCATGTTTTCTGGCAGGTATTTCCTTGCTGTGTTAGTTTGTTTTGGCTGATAAAAATGTGCTGAGATTTTCTCATTATAAACGCATACACTAACGATTAATGTGTATAAGGGTTTTGCTTTGTTTCCAGTAGCTGAGGAAACAGGTTATTGTATTATGTACTCATTTCTTGGGTTGTCACTTACCCAAGTCCCTTAAACCCAACTTGACTTCATATTAGTTTGACAGTTTTGCACAGTAACTAACTGTAACTAAATGTAGCAACAAATACATTAGCTGTTTTCAGTTCTGTTAACTTGCAATTTCTGGCAGTGTAGCACTGTTGTTAATGTCACATAATAAAAAACAGCTTTACAGTCAAGCAAAATTATTATAATAATTCAACATAATAATAAGTCAGCGCTCTCGCCTAAACTGTCACTAGTGTTTGATTTATTGGTTTGTATGGATGGTATGTGTAAATGCAGTTTCTTTTTTACAGCAAAATGTAACTGTTCCTAATTTCAGTTTTCAATTAATTTGTGCTCCTATAACTACTGAAATTATTAAAATGAGTTTAAAAGAATATAAAAAAATAAATGGAGTTAAATAGGGACCTTATAATAATAATGTGACCTACGATCTTAAGCAGCTGGGTTTAGGGTCAGGCCAGGTCAGAGGCAAGGGTCTGAGGAAAGGGTCTGAGTCTTGAGGGCCATCCCTAGAGTGCTCCCCATATGTGAGTCGAGGTCCTGTACACTTACTTTCATTGATAGATTGCTCTTCTGAATGGTCATTTCAACCAAGTAATTGTTTTAAGAGAATCACTGACTTGCTGACTGAGAAACTGCCGGATGCAGAACAGTTTTCAACACCTCAAAAATTCAATGTTAGGCAAAAAGTGATTGCCAATGAAGACCTGGCAAAACGATTGAGCAAAGACAATGCTACAATATTGACGCCATCAGTGTTCATAACGACACAGTGGGGCAGTACAAACAAACAAAAGTAGTTGGGTGGGATTTACGGGTTGCATTCGCACAGCTGTTGCATACAGGAGAAGTGGAGGCCTGGCGTGGCATTCCAGAATTCTGTCTCGTCAGAGCGGCTGCACTCTTGCCCTCTTCTAGATCCCAATCACTGTTGGCTGCCGTGCAGACTGCTGCGGGCTTCACCTCCACCCGATTACACTAAATAACAAAGTCCAAGAAAACAAAATGTTGAAGATCAGAATTAGACAAAAAGAGTTTCTTCTGCTTTTCAATATTGAGCTTATTAAGCATTGCCACGTAAATTGTAGACCACTTACGGAATCCAATCAAAGGGAGAAAAATGTATGCAGTGTTTACCAAGTTAAATTTAGCCTTTAACAGTCTTAAAAATGTTTTAGTCGTGTTGGTTTGAGCAATGAACTAGCAAAATAATGTGGCGCCAACTGCACGTATCAAACTCCCTGAAGATAGTAAACCAATCATCAGGCACCAAAAGTACATTTTTGTCTCCACTGGCTCCTTCAAACAGACCATAAATGGATAAATTAAACCAAACCATACAAAAAAAAATATCCACCAATGTTAAGACCATAGAAATGTCTGCTTACTGAGGCTGATCTTGTAAAAAGACAAATCTCAACAGGTTAATTTTGTTGGTGAGGTCAAGGGAAACACTGTGGTGAAGTTAATTTGCTTCCAAAATATTTCCCAGCAAATTCGCTTGACTTAACTTGACCTGATTTTGGGCTATTCTTCAACACCCTTCATTCTGATTTTCTTTGGTTTAGCCAGACAGGAGTCAAGGAGGCCCACCTTGAGAAAAATGGGTGAGAGAATCAGTAAAAGGAACATCCATGCTCCTTTTGACAACATTAAAATTAAATTACATGAGATCATATACACACAGCTGGTACTGTTCCTCTGTATCACCAGACTTCTCACCACCTGCTGTTTTATTGGTCGGGTATTCTGTTGACCGCAATTGTTAAACTCCTGAACCAGGCTTGTAGTTTAGCCCTCATGCAAACAGGTCATTTCGGGGAGGGGATGCTGCCAAATCAAGCAGCGAACAGGTGCTGCCTCTCGCCCGACGAGCAGTGGGCGATGTAGATCAAAGCTCACAGCATCTAACAGTGAACCCCAGGACTGCCTCAGTAGACTCCTGTGTTATTTGTAATGGAAACTCTTGGACATATGAGTTCTCTCTGTGTATCTTACTTTTAACAGAAATCATAGTGGAGCTGGGGCATAACAGCCATTGTAATTATGAGTTGGAGGTCATGTGTTACTCACAAAACAGACATTTTGAAATTCCCACCCTTACTATTGGTAAATGTACAATATTTTTAAAGATTTTTGTTTCACTAAGAGTAGAACAGCAAGAACAGAATAATTCAAATTCAAATAAATGGCCCTGCTGTATCAATAAGAATGTATGTTTCAATTTTTCCTACAAACATTGGCAAAGCTGTTGGTGATAAATGTATCCAGCACATTACCTGTAAGTATTTTAAAAAAATAAAGAATTTCTCAAAGCAACAACAGATATGAGTCAAAGAAACAAAATGTTTTAGTCTGTAAAGTGTTTTTCTCCCAGCTGTTCTGGACACCTGCCATACATAGACTGTTCTCACTGTTGCTTTCCTCAGGATTGTGACCTGTGAGTCACTCTGGATGGAATTGTTTCACAGTTTGTTGAACTTGTGTTCTTAAACCGGTGATCTCCCATCTTGTGCTCTGCTAATGAACTATTATCTTGGCTAGCAAACGTGTAAATTTTAATGGTAAGGGGAAATGACCAGCTGTGTAGGAAATGAGGCCATAGTTGTCATCTCAAGCTCTGTACTTCTTTACTTCTCATGTTTTCTGTTAATTATTTTTAAGCTCCTTGAAAGTGCAAACAACTTATATTCTTCAATTACAGTCAAGGTGATCTAAAATAGCTGGTGAGAACTATCAATTTGCCTTCCCATTTTAGTAGTTTTTTAAAAAGCTGTGACCTACATTTTAGCATCATAGCTAATGAGCATGTTTTTTGAGCCAATCACCTTAGCTGTAAATGTCATGTGACTGAGTACTTTGTAGCTGCAGGCAAATAACATCCTGAAAATGCCATCACAAGAACCCACCTTGTCCCAATCTGATAGGAATGAAAAGCAGCAGCGAGGAAAAAATATGCTCGTTTTATGCTTCTAGGACCCTCTACAAACACTGGTCACTAGCAAATCAACCAAAGTTTTTTGCATGTCCATCAGAGAAGAATGGTGTAGTTACGAAATGTACTTGGACTGGAACAGTAGACAACATCTACCAGCAGGAGTAATTTGTTTATGGCAACCTGCCAAACATTTAATTCTTGGTGCATTAACAATTTTTTGTTGTTTGTTTACGAGTGATCTTGGACCTCATACTGACATTTGTGTCAAACGCAAAGTTTTCTGTTCTCTGCCACTGTAGAAATACCCTAGTTTAGACAGGGTATTTTCACCATTATGAGATACTTTTAGTTATGGAAAAAGTTAAATACTGAGATAAAGTGAGTAGTTTTTAGTTAGATATGCAATTTCAACATGGCGACTTCCATGAGGGGGCATCCCATGTAGAATTAAACAGCTTATTCTAGGCCATTATATAACTGGAGTCGCATGTGGGTGTATATAATTGTAATTATATTTGCCCAAAAACACTGTTAATTTATATCTGAATAAAATTTTATACCTGAAATGTAAGATTCACTGACTTCCATATGCTTTAATAAAAGCCTAAAACGAAGTGAGTGATGTGTTCTAATGGATTTCCACCATTAATGAGTTTTTGATGAGTGTCCAGAGACAATTCATCTTAAAGGAATAGCGTGGCTGATGGATTGATGAATGTCCAACCCTTGTGTAAACAGCCTAAGGAGTACACATGTATGGACGCGGCCCCCTGGGGCCCCCTGCACATTGCACTGGGGATATGTGTGAGCCCTGTGCTGACGGCAGTGAGGTAGTATGACAGATGAAGATGTATGAGCGCAGATAGACCATCAGATTATCAGTAAGTCTATCTGATGCAGTGGTGTAATCAATCCCAAATCCTACCGCCTGTCCCATTGTCTAGAATGTCTACTAGACATGCCAGTCCAACAGCCAGACTACATGGAACAGCCCAGTGCTCAGCACTCTTTTATTTCCTATTTGATTTCCTTTTCCCTTCGGGTTATGAGCCCAAGTGAACTTTCCACAGGCAAACTTGAGCCAATGGAACTCGAGCCAATAGCATCTTTGGACAATTAGGTTGTTTTGAATTTTTTCTTTCCATCTTCACGCGGATGTGATGTGTTTGAGGCACATATTATGCGTTCCCTCTCAACTCCTGCCAGGACGTCCTGTTGAGATGAGCTAATTGTTAGCGGGACAGTTATGGTGAGCAGAAAGTAAGGCCGTGGGTCAATGTGGGAGACACATGTTGAGTATGACTGGAGCTCAAAGGAAGCCAAGCCACCTTCACAAAAACATCCAGTATGACACAAAACTTGTGAAAACAGCTATATGTTGGGGTAAACACCCAGATAAATGGGAAAAAATAACTGAAGCCTTTGAAAGCCGAAACTGAAGGCTTTCATAGTCTCCACCACTTTAACGTTAGCCAAAGGCCAGAGACTTAAACAATGACAACATCTGCAGGCTTTGAAAAATGGCTTCATCATGTTGAGTCGTTTTCACAATAAATCATCACATTGCCAGACCTCCTAAATTTGGTGGGCCCATTTATGATTGATGTGTACTGTTTATGATTACTTTGTGTGTTCTAATTAGTCATCTGTTCAACTTTGGAAATGGTGAAAAAGTTTCAAAATCGTCTAGTGAAGCTGCTGTGGCTACCCATGTAAAATCACTAGCATCCCTGTGAGAAAAATAAAAAACACTTTACACCAGTATAAGGTTATTATCAGGTCAAGCTGGTCTTTTTGATGGTCTTAGAGGGGTTCTTGGCATTGTTCGTCTGGTCAGGCTGAGAGACCAGCTGGCTGATCAGCTAAGCCTGCCTAACACTACCTTGCCCAGACTGGGAGACCCAACATGTCCTTCAACCCATATGACATCACAGAAACTTTCACCTTAATGCATTGTGCTTTTTGTTTTCTAATTCATAATTCATGTAACTTGATTAGTAGAGCTTTGTGTTAACAGTGCAATGGCCATGGGTTTGATCCCAGGGAACGCACATGCGGTTAAAATGTGTACAATAAATGTGCTGTAAATCGCTTTACAAAGAGGCTGCCAAAAGCATAAATTTACATGTAAATGTTGGGTATGGGACTGTATTAAAAGTCCACACAACTTTATAGGTCGTAGTAAGCTGCACAAATGATCTATGGGCTCGCTTTTGGATAAGGACAGTCTCAGGAGACCACATGGATCTCTGGGGTCTATCAGGCTCTTGACTCCCCTAATCAGCAAGGTTTCCTTGTTCCTGATCAACCAGATTTACCAAGTGAACAGCACATTCTGGTGGTTGCATCAAGCTGACAGGCACTAGCCTGTATGGAACTAACTATACTAACTTGTTTGAAAATTCATGCTTTTTAAGGGCAAATTACATTTTATATGTAGCAGATTTTATATCCAAAGCGACTTGGAAGTTGAGGAAAAAACAATAAAGTGATACTTTATAGGGAGGCAGGGGCTACAGAGTTAAAAAGTTAAAAATCTGTCTTTTTTAGGATAATTGGTTTTATCTGCTAAATAAAATGCTATTTGGAAATACCATACTTAGAATATTTACTAACATTTAATATATCACAATCACAAGTGCGTTCTACATCTTTGTCCACTGGGAGTGTTTTAGCTGCAGGAACAGTTGGTGAACAGGAGAGGATGATGGTGCAAACTGAAGTCTTCATACAGCTTTGGAGCATTACCAATTACCAGGCAGTTTCAAGACACTTGGCAGGGTGTATTCTCCCTGTCAGGCATGTTGCAGTACATGCAGTGCAATGGCATCCAACATCTGGTTCCTTTGACAGGTAAAGAAGAATAAGGTGTTAGTGCAACATCAGCACTAATGGAAATGAATGCTTTACCTGAGGCTCTAGACAGCTCACCTCTTCCTGTTTTTCTCAAAGAGCTGAAACTCAGATGCTATAAAAACAAAAAAACTAAAAAAGCATTTGCTTTAGTATTAAAAAGCAGATATTTGAAAATGTGTACACAGAATGCAATGAGCAATGCTTGCCATTAAATCTCCTGAAGACCATGGAACATGGCATCCCAATGCAGGTTGAAGGAAGAAGCAGCTTTGGACACAGATTGGGTAAAATAAAATTACCCCAACTTTTACAGCTAATTAGTTACACATGGGAGGCTGCTTGAAAAACTAGGTTGTGGGAGGCTTACTTGAAAAGGTGATGACATTTCCAACATCTTGCAGCATTTTGTGGTGTGGGAAACTCACTGCAAACAATTCTGTCCAGGACATGAATGTTGTGGCAAAATCTTGCAGCAGAAATTCCATGGAACTGCAAAAGAATAAAGGCAGGATGGGCTCTAGGCTAATAAGCGTTTTGTGATTGATTGCTAAGATCCTAATATTTAGAGGGGGTAGAGGCTTACAATAATTAGATTCAAATTTGTGTGACACTATGACCCTTTTTCCTATCACTCTGAAAGTCCATTCAGATTTATTTACATAGTTCTTTTAATGATGTAAATGTTTTACTAAGCAGCTTTGTAGTGTTTATGATTACACTTTAGGTGAACATGCGCAAAACAATAATCTTAAGAAAGATACCCAGTGGGGAATTCACTAAGAATGTCATTTGCATGCACTGTTTGCATTTTTTAAAAACCTACTTCACTAAAGGAATTACGCAAGTCTGGTAATGATGCAAACACAAAACTGTATCACTGTTTTTGTTTAATTGCTCCGAGCAACTCATAAAAATCTGGGCAGCTAGACTGTTATCTACTGAATAAGATAACTAGACTGAATAATGTGCAAATTAAATCCATTTTATTACCCATTTGTGAATAATGTGCAAATTAAAGCATAATTAAAAAAGGGACGTATTTGTCAATGACTTAATTTAAAATATTTTTAAAAGACATTTTTTAAAGACATAAAAGTTGAAGAAGGACGCTGATTGGTTTGTTGGGTGATCAAATAAGTGGGTGGGGCCTGACAGGAACCGCTAGTCAGTGGTGACAAGTGTATTAGTAAATGTACAATATGTAATTAGTTTATTATTGTTTATGTAGTTTATCTATTATTCATTGGAGTCCTGTTTCAGGCCCAAATCACAAGATCAGTAGAGCTTTTAAGATCGTTTGTATTGTGACATTATTTTAATGACAATTAACACTTCTCAACCCTGAATTCACATCAGTTTAATAATAATAATTTAAATGGTAAAGAACATTTGAACAATACAACTGTAAGTGTTTGTAACAGACTGTACATCATGGAACTTAATTTATGCAGGTTTCATAAAAAATACTGTCCAGTGCAACCAGGATCTTTTTACTTACTGTGTTGTGACATTATACAGTATATTAAATCACGTCATGCTTTAGTTTAACTTATAATTCTCAACAATCTGTGGGAATTTTAAATGATAGATCTTTACAAATATTTAATGCCAATAAAATGTATGGTATAAAATAATTCACCAAAAAATTAGTTTATGAGAGTTCATAAGAAAAATGCCAATGTCTGTTTTGTAAACATGTTAGATTTGTTAATTAATTAATCTGATCTGGTTAAAAGCAACCAACCAACAAATAATATAGACCACTTTTTATAATTTTCAGTTTTATAATGATTTTTTGTTTGTTTTAAAGCTTGAAAGCTCCAGTCTCCATTCACTGTAATTGCATGGAAAATATCAACCAGCACATTTTTCACAATATTCGTAAAAAATAAAGTTATTCAGATCTGGAATCCTATGAGGGTGAATAAATAATAAAAGAGTTTCTCTTTTCTATGTGATCTGTTTCCTCACATAGAAAAGACATCACACCTCAACATGTCAATAACACCAAAATACACTCAGATGTGTGTCTGCACCACTTTTCTCCTGAGTAAGGTAGTTAACCCTGGCCTGCTCAGGGCAGAGCAAATGTACTGTAAGTCCCTTTGGATAAAAAGAGCATCTGATAACTAACAAATAACCAATAAATGTTGTTGACACTTAAAGGTCACTTTAATTTAACTGCACCTAGTTCTCCAGAGACCTCCAGAGTTGAGCTCAGAGCTCTAGTCATGTTCCTTCAGACACATTTTAACAGCACATTGAACCCTGTTCTACAACATGCAAAGCTTTAGTTTAAAGTGGCCACCAGAGGATTGGAGTCTGAAAAACAACCATGTAGCAGTCCTGCCAGCGATCTCTAAAACTGAGCGTTGCACTGTATTAATTTGATTAATCAGCTCCACATGTGAACCGGTAACAAAAACGTGCAACAGAACATGGAGAAAGAGTAAAAGAGTGCTTAGGTGTAGAAAAACTACAGAGAGAGAGAAAGAGGTAGCTGAAGGACTGCAGAATGGAATACTGAACGAACACAATGTCACAGCACCTTGAGGAAACTAGGATCATCTTACTGTCTTACTGTTACATTTTTCCTTTGCTCCTTTTTTTCCTTTTTTGAAAACTTTTTCCTCTGAAATACACTTTTAACATTGAATAATGTTTTTTGGACCAAAATCAGTTTAGTAATTTAGTTTCTCAGAACCATCTCTTCCCTCCCCCGGTTAAATTAAAAATTCCAAATACAAACAAACAATAACACGAACCATAAATTACTTACCCTCAAATGACTGTGACTGCAAATGGGGTCTGGTTATGCCAAGCTGCAAAATGATACAAACAAATATAATAAATATAAATATATCATAAAAGTACTCCATACAACTCACACTATATATTCCAAGACTTCTAATGCTGAAAAATCAGCATGTGAATGTGTAAGCATATGATATTGTGTTATCACTCTGTAACAATTTGTTTTGGCATAAAAATACATAATATACATAATTAAGTAAATAACTAAGGCTGCCAAAAACAACTGAAAGACATTTTTTGTGACAGCAGGGTTATCTCATTTCACAGGACAGAACATTCCCGAACATTAGTGTAGATGTCTAGTTGGAGATTTCTTTGGAAAGCAAACACAGAGACACATATGAGAAAGTAATTAATGACAGAGAGCGACAGAACTTCAGAATTTGTCAGCTAGACAATGTATGCCTTTCTACTTCAAAATGTCACTGATAACATTATCCAGAAAGTAATGTAGATGATTTGTATGTATAATCATTTCCAAAACATTGCCTAAATGCAAGCAATATCTCTGCTTTTTAAAAGTATTTGCAGATTTCTTTCTGACAGGAATGTCAGGGTGACTGAATTTTGGACAAATTTGGTCCACAACTTTCAAAAATTCAGTATAATGTAGCTCATTGCCTGGTGGAGTACAGGAGGGCCTATTTTGGTGGAAATGAAGCGTTTTGATGGGGTGTCGGGATTATTGGACTATAGTCCATAAAACTCATCAATATTTTTCTAATAGCACACTTGGAGCTCCATCATCCCCGTTTCATATAGTTTCTAAAAAGGGAACTTGTTTCCATTGTATTTGCTGAGGTTAGAGCAGTCTGAAACAATTTCAAGGCTCTCTGAATTCTTAAGGACTTACATTCCCACCACATTGCCTTTGGCAGTACTTTCATTTCCTTGACCAGTTATTCGAGAGAAGAGGCTGGCCTGACCTAAAAATTAAGCGAATAAAGTTTTTGTAGCTCCACTGTACACACTGAGCTGAAAAGCTTGTTTAGTGAATTCAGTACAGACCTGCATCTTATTCACTAACCATCCGCGATTCAGGTCCACAAGACATTGTTATTCTTTATTAAAATACCTTTAGGTATATGAATATAAAAAGGTACAAACATCCCTTTTTATATTCAGTTAAAGCTTATTATTATGTATTACACCATTGTCACTAAAATCAGTGCTGTTTGTCTGGCACAGTTAATGTTGTGCTATTACTGGTAAACAGAGTTTTGTTTGTATGGCATGTCTGTAAACATTTTCTAGTGATCATGGCATTAGCGATAGTCAAGCAAAGAAAACGATGATGCGGGTGGGCCCTTAGAGCCTATTCAAGTGTCTGTATAGCAGTGGTGAACAGCACTGTACAGTCCCAATGAAGCTGAGGTTGTCTGGTGTGTCTTTCACAAGTGAGAGCTTAGGAGAGGCCTCTAGGCACTGGAACTATTTGCTGTTACCTCATTCGTATAAATCCGTGATTTATTTAAGTGATTCAGCCACTGAAACAATGCATGCATATAAACAATTCAATCACATGCCTCAGGCATTTAATAACCTGTCCTAAAGTGCAATACTTTTCACAAAACTTTTCGAATTTTCCATGCTTGGGGAAAAAAATGGCTTAACCATAGAATTCACTGAGCTCCTCTCAAGGGAGATGGTGTCGAAAAATCATTGGGAAGATAATTGAGTGATAAGCATAGCTGAATCATTAGCAAAGGGCTCCTGGGTCTTAAATTAAGAGTGCTTTTCACACCCCAGATTCACTTGCGCTCAAGTGAAAGATGAATTTCAGTCTGCAGGCTCAGGGAGCTTGCAGGGATATCGCTTATGTTATGAAAACGCAGCTCTCAGGCGCAGTCAAAGGCAACAAAGAATCTTGGGACGCGTGGGGCAGCACAACGCCTCCATTTAGTACACTGAAAAACAGCTGCATCCAAATGTTCTCTCTCAGTAACCCAGAGGGGTCCCAAGTCATTGCCTCCAAAGCCTTCACAGGGCCCCACCAACCCTCCCTTGTCCACACTTGAGACTAGTAATGGATTCCAGCACTGGTAATGCTGAGCAGGAACAAATGGACTGTAGACCACCCCTACAACCCCAGTGCTCCCAAAACCTGAGTGCTTACACAAATAAACTGGCAAAGATTTAATGAAGTTGAGTTCTGGGATCTTTTTTTTTACTACTGCTTGTTCATTGAAAGATCAAACAGTCTTCAAGCACTGAGGAATTCTGGGAGAATAGTGATCTCAACCACTAAACCCTGTATACTGTATATTGTCCTTTTCATGATTGAGACTGAAGTCTAATTCGCACATAAATTAATTTTCACTGTCTTGAGGACAAATAGTCCAGTTTTGATTTCTAGATTATGTCGACAAATGACATTAATGCCAAGTTTACATTGTATAAACTCCTCAGTGAGGCTGCAGAAATTTAATTTCAGCACATCTCTAGTGCTCATATGCTGCAGACGTCGACAAGACACTCTGGTTTGTTTACGTATTTAAGTCATCACGTTAGCTGCGCAACAAGTAAAGTTTGCATTGCTAAATTGTGGCTATCCATCAACACTAGCCTAAGATGTTTTCATGGCTGAAGGAGAAAAGCATTGAAAACCATTTCCCTTGTAAGTCCAGCTTCTTGGAGTGCAAGGATCATGTTCGGAATAACATGTTCATTATATTCTCTGGACTATGTCAGATTTCTTCCTTCCTTTCTTTCGGGTCCTGTTCTCTACCCGGTCCCAGCTATCATATTTTTTCCTTTAAAGAAATATGTACAGTCCGAGACAAACTACAGCTTTAAACAGTATTTACCACACTTACAACAAACACATAGTATTGCATAAGAACTTTTGCAGAGTGTCTGAAAAACTTACCAATCATTTCAGAGTTTGACAGGAAGCTAAAGACTTTAACAGTGTAAATATATGCAACTGTGAGAATAGTTAGTGTTTTGCGAGGATTTCTCTGTGGATAGCAACCAGGATCAAACAGCATTAGCCAAGATAATATGTTTTTCAACCATATTAAAGATCACTTAAGCCATTTCCTCCTAAAATCCTTCTGGGTCTGAATATCCGATTGAGCAGTCCATCTTAAGTTCGGGAATACTTTGCATAATGTAATGCACCAAACCGCACATCAATTTAAAAACAGCATGTTTATGTCAGGTGCAATTAGGGTAAATTTGGTTTGGGAAGTCTCGTGACAAATGAAACCGTTTAAATAGATGCTCGGAAAAAATACATTTTCTGTGGTTGCATGAGAGTTGAAGATCTGAGGTCTTTTTGAAGAAACTTAAGCTGGGTAGGACTTTTAACTGTGTGGCCCTGTTCAAAACCTATAGTGAGCTGCTTTGCTGTCTACTGCCTACATAGGCATTTACCTTCCAAGGCAGAACCCTAACCATTATGGAACTTTGGAAACCACATGATGATAAAATATTGCTTTGGGTAAAATCGTTAGCGAAATGCATATTTAAATTTAAATGTATTTGTCATATGGAACACAAAAAGTGTCCCTTGTGTAAAGGGTATGGGATTCAAAACTTTTTTTGAGTTTAATAGCATTAATAGCATTAGCATCTTGCTAAAATAAACAACAAATGCCAAACACTGATAATTAAAAAAACATTATAAAATATTAAACAATATTTTATATTTTATTTTATATTTAATATATAATAATAGTAAACATAAATATATACAGATACTTTTATAATACATATAAAATAATCAGTTTACCAATTAAATAGGCAGTTTAACCAGTTTATATATAGTATAAAGTTTATATAATAATATAATCATGATACATGATACAGTATAATTATGCAACTTTCGAAACCTTACGCTCCCTTCAGGAGCGCACATTTTAAATGCTGCCTGCACAGGCAGCTCAATAGTTTTTAGAACAGAGTCCTTGTATGTATGTGTGTAAGTGATTAAGTGAGAGCGTGATACGGCCTGAAGAACACCAGCAAAGTTCTGTTTTGCAAGTTACAGTTGCCAGGGGTAAAGATGTGGCCAGTGGGCTCTGGCCTGCAACAACAAGTGTAGGAGAAAATGCTAATGTAATCAAATATATTAAATACATGTGCTTGCATTTAGAAGAAAAGAAGAAAATGTCTTTGTTCTGATCCCCGGCTTGTAACCACGTTTTTCTTCCTGATCAAGCGCCCCCCACCAAATCCTTGATGTTCAGTGTTTTTTAAAAAACAGCCAAAAGGTGTAACAGTCATCCTCAGGGTATTTCAAATTACACTGTGATGGCAGTAACTCAAAATACTTAAAAGCATAGAATCCCATAAAGAACGGTTCGTTTTTAGTAAATAAAAAGGGGTGAGGCCATTTTGTTTGCTTTAAAGCTTTATAGGCTATAGTCCCCAACACTTTATTATGATTCAACAAACTGTGAAAGTTTCTAGACAACTGTGAAGCCTTCCAGAGTCAGAGCCTTAACCAGATCTCTGATACATGCTTGCAAGCACATAGTTTCCCCATATAGTGTTCTTTCCTCTCAACTCACAACAAATGCAGAAAAGAAAACATAAAACATATTCAGGAAGAGCTTTTAGAGGCTGTTTCCTGTTATCTCAGAGCTGTGATGTCTGATTTTGATAACAAAGTGACATTTACATTTCTATCATATCATACGTCACTTACGTCACTTTAAATTTGATAAGATTAAGATGCTAAATAGAAATGTTGCTGAATAAAATGTTAGGCTTGTAATGTGCAAATATCACCACCTCGACTGACAAGGCATTGTTTGTGGTTACCAGGGCATTGCTGCTGGTAGCTGGATGCTAGTTTTATTTCATATTGGCCTAAGTCAAAAGAGTCCACTAGTGTCTATATTTCAGTCATTAAATAAGACTAGGGCACATATTTGTCAATTTACCATGCTGACAAAAACAGCTAAAACCAGCCTAAGCTGGTTCGCTGGTCTTCCAGCCTTGCCAAACACTGAATAACGTGCTATTTCAACAAGCTGTATGGTCTGAGATACCATTCATGTGACTGTATAAATGAGGAAGTAAACCCAAGTATGTGCTAGAGTAACAGCTAACAATCTATAATACATTCAGGTAACATTTAGGTTTAAACATTTGCTACTTAATTATAAAGCTTATAAAGCTATTGCTTAAAAATGTGTCTGTTTGCTGTCATTATTGTTTTGAATTCTGCCGATTATTTCACAAAAATCATAAAACATTTTTGGATCATAGTATTATCATGATATGATTCATTATTATTTGTCAAAATCCTAGAAGTTTAATTTGTAAATGAAAAACAGAAATTTTATTAGCACTATTGTTTAGAAATATTACAAATTAGCATGCCATTGTCATAAAAGTTATTTCATGATGCTGTTAATTGTGGAATATTCGGTTACACTTTATTTTAGGATTTCCTTGTTACAGTGTAATTATACATTTAAGTACTGCATAATATTAAATAACAACATGTACTTACTATAGGTGTAGGGTTTGGTTAATGTTAGTTGCATGTAATTATGCATAATTAACTGTTATTACCATAGTAAGTAAATATAAGATGTTTCAATTTGTAAATTAAAGTGTTACTGAACTTTCACTACAAGGATCATACATTAAAATAAAATGTAAAATAGATAAAATTGTTTTTTTAATATGTTGTTAACTGTAACGCTGAAAAAATATTTAAAGACAAATGTGAGGAGCTTAAGGCACATGGTCAGATTGAACCTGAGTCTCTAAATCTCTGCCTGGTGACCACGTCCTGCAGTATCAAATACAACTAAGAATAGCTGGGGCTTCTGATAGCTATAGTGTGCACAAGACAAGCAGCGTGTGTGGCCCACGGTTCCACTCTCTGCCATATGTTCACACATACTCAAACACGTTTGACTTCAGTAACTCACCCCATCAGTACAGAGTCACACACGTCACATTACGACCCTGAGGTGTTTCCTTATGGTTGGCTGTGCCTGACAAAAAGCCAGACTTTGTGTCACTTGATATCACTTCAAGATTCAGATCAATATTTGACATCTAATTAAAAACAAAAGAACCATGGTGAAAGTTAAACTGGATAAAAGACGCAAAAAGAAATGTGCACAATATGTGTGACAATAGTTATGCTCAATTATATTTGTTTTCTGGTTTGATTTGTACTGCACTGCATGCATAAAAATGTTTATACACATGAAAGTGCAGCACATCAGTGACAATGTATTTATTATAGAAACAATATTTATTATACAATATTAATAATTATGTATTAATAATATATAGCACTTTTTTGCTCACAACTCTCACAACTCCAAATTATCAGTATCATATTATATATATATACGTAACAACAACTTTTACCAGGACATTGAACGTCACCAAAATGTGAGAGGCAAAAAAACCTTTTTGAATGAATTTAATCCTGCTACTGTACTCTGCTACAACTTTGTATCTTCTCTTCAGTCTTTTACAGTACAACCTACAGAAAGTTCTTTATATTTATCTTACTTTTGATATAATTTAGGATTTAGTACACCTGCAGACACTGTTTGTGACCTGTAGCTGGCAGATATCTGTGTTTACTGTATGACAGGTGAGTGTTGTTGAATGAAAAGCTAATTCTAAAGTGGATTTTGACCAAAATCAGTTTTAAAGACACTGGAGGAAAACTCTCTACAAAAATGACAACACTTTAAACTTTCAAAGTCTTAGATCTGTCGTACTGCTTCAGAAGATTTGCTGTATATAATATTTAATAGATTTTTGGGCAGAATGTTAAATGCTCCCCTATTTGTAAATGGAATGAAGTTGTTTCATTTCTGGGTGAACTGTTCCTTTAATTTTTTACACTGACTGTTTTTTTGTGTAGCCGTGGCCCCTTAACAACAGACAGTGAAAAGTCTGTAAGATGAGAATCCAGCACCTGTTGTCTTGTTCTTGAGCACTGACCTGTGCTTGACATCCTACACTTTGCATTGTCAGACTTTGAGATATAAGGTAATAGTGGTGTATTGTGCTGAGGCAGAACCAGCCATCATTCAAAGCAGGAGAAAATGTTTCTGTGCTTGTTTGACACATCTCGGCCTGCCAGTCATGGATAGTGACTAATTTGTCTTGACAGATGTCATCGCACACCTTCGGCACACCTCAGCACTGTTGAACAGCTCTGTAAATCTATGCAGAATTAATTCAACATCAGGTTTTATAAAACAAATACTGTCCCAGTTTTTATACTGCCCATCCTAAATGGTATGAGAGACTAGGGTTAGTGTGTTCCAAATTATTGTTGAAAATAGTCACCCTAAGGTTTACTAGAAATAGGAAAATGTGCCTGTATTTATGTAAATAAGAGTTGTAAGTGTGTTTCAGTTACCTACATACAAAATGCCCACATGTGTTTCTGTAGCTTAAAGAAAAGAAGTCTTCCCAGGGAATGCATGTAGTGATAAAATGTATAGCCTGATTGAATGTCAGTCACTTTGGATATAAACAACTGCCAAATTTGTGATGAGACTCTCATTTGTGATGTCTCTATTCTGTGGATACTTTTAGTGAATTGTGAATTTGTGTACATTTGTGCATGCTTTCTCAGCTACCCACAACCTCTTGCATGGCAGAAGCAGAGGAGTTTCTGAAATTTCTCTTTTCTGACTTAAAAAGTTGAAGGAAAGTGACAAGAAATGTAAAATCACAGCTGTAAGTGGTTTACAAATTTATAAAAACCAAAAGTTCAGGAGAAATGAATTTTAAGGTAATTTTGGTTAGATGCTTAATACTTAAATGCAAACTATATATGAGTTAAGCCTGTATAGCCTATACAGAAGGTAGCTGCCTAAAGAAGTTACTGACTTATCTTGCAGGGACTACGGTAACAAGCAGTCTGAAGTATTAAATCGCTATTGTATAATGTGCTACTATGTTCAGATACTCACACTTTATTTATAAAGTATGTACTTTGCCACCAGTGATGTACAGTACATACCTTTAATGCATGATATAAGTGTGTGAACTGAGATTTGACTTTTCTAGCTTGAGTGTGATCTTACTTTTGTAATACATGAGTCACTTTTCCAAGAATAATAGGAGCTCAGTTTTGTGGTTATTCAACAGAATAAAATGTTTGCATGCAGTTGCACTACTAGTTAGCATGCAATAAGGCCTTGCTTAAAAATGATAATTGAAATTGTTGAAATTAACATTGCAGTACAGCAAGCATAAACTTACGGGTTGAATGTAAACAGTGAAGTCAATTAAAGAGGACAAATGTAATAACAAATAAAACACCAGGTTTATGCTGTTGAGGAAAATATAATAATCCAGGGTGAAGGTTTTAAAACAAGATAAAAGCATTGTATACATTGTTTCTTTTAAAATATGAGCCAAATATGTATTTTTACATTTTACTTGCTGAATAGATTGAGTGACTGAATATTTCAGACTATTGGGACTATAGAAGCAAGTTTGAAATAAATAATGATGTCTATGTACAACAACTGCCCTGAAGAAGCAGCTGTATTGTGGGGTTTAAATACCTTGGGGGCTTTTTTAAAATAGGTGATTTTGTGAAATGACCTTCCCAACAGCCTAAAACACAATAAACTATGCATATTAGGTATTACATTAATAATAATACAACAAACACCTTTGACACCCTTTAAATGAACCAAACACAATTGTGACTGCAAATCAATAGCTAAATATCAGACACACCACATTTCATTTTAAGATAAACAGCCATTTATTTTTACAGGTGCCAGAGTTTTTGCTTTGTTTGTTATATACATTTAAAAACTTTCATGTTAATATTTCTTTAAATTGTGAACTTTTACGTCAGAACGTGGTTTGTGTAGCAGACAGGCACATAAACACATACATGCCACCAGTCGACAGACACACACTCTGACTGTGTGTCTGAAAAGTTGTCAGACATACACTGTGTTGTACCATGCATGACAAACTCATCCTCCACATCTACACATGTGGCCTGGTAGTTGTTACATGAGCTCAACACATGTAAACAAACAGTTACATGAAGAGTGCAAAAATATGTCTTAACCATGAGATGAGAGCGGCTACCAACACAACCCATTAAAAACTACAGTAAAAGTAGGAAATACTACAGTAGTAGTGAAGATTTTGTATTGTATTGAAGATATTTTTTGTAACTGATCACCATTTCAATATATTTTTTGTTTGTCTTTTAATATATAAAAAATAAAGGATTAATTTATTAAGAGGACATTTATTTTATTGTGCAACTAATACATAAATATAATGAACAAAAATAATGGTAATGAACAAAACAAAATCAATGTTAATTAACAAAATACATTTGTTTTAGTTTAAAATGTAGTATATAAATTTACACACACTTTATGTTCGGTTAAAGGAGCATTCAAATTATGATTCGAAAAAGACAGCAAACAGTAATTTGCAAAATTTAGTTTAAAGCATTTAACAAAGATGAATCTGTGTTTTCGCATTACAGCTGAGAAGCTGAAAACACAGGAAATTCAAAACACCTTGAGTCAAGCCTAAATTAATATTTTCTTCAAAGACTGAGTTTTTCCTTCTGAACTTCTGGCTTCTCAGATTTCAATCACTGACGTTACAGAGATCGTAAAAAACAAACGTGATCTTCCCTCTCACGCTGCCTGTGGCAGCCAAAGGTTAAGCCCATTTCAAACAAGCTGGTCCAAGATCTCACACACACGCTCCCCCCGAACGATAAATCTCACTGACTACCCTCCACTTGCCCCCACACAATCCCCACACTTGCCCTTAAAATACTCAAAAAGCTGCTTTGTGGGGAGGTGTGTATTGTTTGCACGGTTGGTGGTCGCTGCGGTAATAAAGTGGAGAGAGGCTGTTTACTCATAAAACTTCTACATTACCTCAGTTTAAGGAGGTTACACAGTTTATTTTCGTGGCCAAAGCCCATCTTCTAAAGATCTGCATGGCAATAATATCTTACTAGTCCTACTAATGTTTATTGTACGAGTCCATGTATGCTGAGTCAGGTTATTTTTTGAAGTTGCAATTTTTGAAGTTGCTGTCATATAGCAAAATTCTCTGGCACAGATGCTGATGGAGTGTGTGAAAACTTCAATGACAACAAGGAAAAGAATAAGAACATAACTTTTATTGCTTGTGAATTATAAAGCCAAGTTTGGGAGCCGGGTGAAACTGAATGGATTAGACACTTTAAAATCATGCAGGCCATATCTAGTTAAAGTTGTCTCAGACCAAACGTCCTGTTATGGCTATACCTCATCTTGTGAAATTGGGTTAACCTAAAGCAGATTTTTCTTATAATAACATTAGATCCTTGTCTGAGTTCTGAGTATCTGAGTATCTATCAGAGTTATGCTGGGCCAGTCTGAATGTAAATTGACCTATAGAGCAGTATCATACAGAGCAACTGATTAGATATTAATTTTCGAGAATGTATTCATGCACAAAATCTGTATGATTGTACATACTGTTTCAACTGTCAATAATAAAATACTTTAAATGCGGGTAGTGTGTGGAAATTATAGGCAGGTGTGTTATATATCCGGGTGGTAGATGTCCAGGAGCAGATTTAAACACCCCTGATGTACAGCCACATTTACACTGCAAAGACGACGTCATGAACAATTATGTCCCCCCGGTCAAAAGAGCCTGCCTAGAGGGAAGCCATTTGTAATGCCTGATTAAAAGCTTTTAAGGATTGCTGTAATTATGTACAGTACAGGGTAAATGACTAGGCTATGCTTATGGCTACTCAGCTTATGGCTATATTAGCCAACGTTCTAAGAGCATTCCCTGTTAGCTGGGTAAGCTTGCAAAACATAAACTAACTACAAAACACAAAGAACGAAAATGTTTAATTTAACAGTTTATAGCTTTGATTATATAGTATAACTTACAGAATTTAAAAGATAATTTTTGAAAACATATTTGGTTATAATAGTTATAAAAACTATTCTGATAACATAGCATACAGTAAAGCTATTTTGTTCAATTTCTAATCAGGCACTGAATAGAGTACTAATTAAAATGTCTTTTAGCCAATAGAATCACTTTAGGATCCTAAAGTGGACTCATTTGGTCAAGTGTTTATTTTCTTAGCGGCAGAATTTCCCACCCAGTTCACAGACACTTAACTTGCTTTTTAATTCTGAACACATTTCTGGACAAATTGCTGTCATCCAAAAATGAGAACATTACAGCTGATGAGCCTCTAATGAGCAAGATATGTCTTTGTTGATGACATCACTAACTGGAAAGTCCCAAAATGTAATGGAAAAATTCCAGTGTAGGTAAAGATACTGTGCTTGTGACTGTGTATTCAAGGTATACCTTTAGAGGACATTTATACTACATCATTTTTAACTAAAAATTAAAAAAACAACTTTTTATGCAGTTTAGACATTCGTTTACATAACAAGGGTGTTTTTGAGGCATTAGCATGCAAACTTTTGAGAACGGGTTTCATAGTGTAAGTTCTTAAAAATTATACTTTTATCTGCTCCGTGTCAAATACAAAAATGTGAATGTGTGAAAACAATGACATTACGTGCATACCTATTATGTGTTAATTTCATCTAGTGACTACTAGTGCACAAAACATTTTTAGTTGTTTTCGCAAATCCATGTGAACAGGGATCATTTTGATATATTGCTATATATTTTGATATATAAAACATCTTCGTCTTTGTTTTAAAATCGTGACACTCGCTGTTGCTAACACATAAAACTACAATGCTAAAACACTTCTGGGCCATTATAGTTGCAAATAATTCCAAGCTAACAGATCCCAATTTAAAAAATGCCATAGAGATTTGCATATTAGTGTAGAAAATAATAGTTGTATTATAACACACCATAAGGGACTGAGTGTAATTACTACTGTACAACATTTATGAATAATCATTAAGCCATAACCTACTTACACAAATACCTTTGTTTCTTACATATGCTAATGGGATATGGATGCTTTTGTGATTGCAAGCTGTGTAGATATAAGTCACCTCAAAGTGCTTTCAAGAAACAAGTTTTATTTGAAGGGAATAATATATGGTTGCTATATGGTTACTAGTTTGTTTAGGTGGTTGCTGGGGAACTAATAGGTGGCTACTTATTGGCCCAAGGAAAAACATCCCACCCCCATCATATGTAGCCAGACCTTCACACATAAAGGCAAAAAGTCTGGACTCCAGACTTTCATTGAACTCCAGAACTTCTACTGGCCAAAACCAAGAGGCCGTCTGACTGACATACAACCAATCACAGTTCGCTTTGTTCAGCATCATGTCCTTCCCTAATATGTAAGCTGAATTCTAATACATAGGCTTAATACTTACCTATACCTTATACCTATATGATATGCCACTACATTGTACTAAATAGAACAGAAACCACCTTATTTGTCACTTTACTGGATCGTAGTATTACTACTTATTTCCATCCTACCAGAAAAAAAAAACATCCTGTTCATGTGATACTATATTTTCACAATTTTACAAAGTTGTTATTCAGTAAAAGTCTTACACTCTGCAATAGTTTTTAAATCTTATTCTTCAATATATCTTGAGCAAGCGACCAGTTCATCTGAGATGACAAATGCATAGACAGACAGACAGGTTCACACTCTAAATCAAATGATTAAGAGTCTCCAGTTCACCTGCATGTATTTTTGAATTGTAGGGGAATTTATAGAGTGAACACAGAGAGAGCATGTGGATGCCACGCAGAAAGATCCTCCGGGTCATCCGGGACTCAAACCAGAAACCTCATTGCTGTACGTCAATGATGCTACCCAATAAGCTTGCCTTCCAATGCTGCATATTTTAATTCACACACAGCATTCATCTATGACACATGAGAAATAATAACTTTTGACCTAAGTTATGATTAATCACTGAACATGGATGGCTACTATAACATGAATACTATCAACTGTTGCTGTACTGGAAAGAGCTGTGGTGTGTTCCAAAGCAAAAAAAAACAGCAGCAAATGGGTTTGGAACAACATCAGGATACAAACTGTGTGTGAACTACTCTTTAAATGCACTAACAAACAATGGCCTCACTTTCCATGAGCCCATACTGAGCTAATTAAACTCTACATTACATTACATTACCTCACGTTCAATAAACCCATTATGAGATCATTAAAAGCTTGTTTGCAGATTAGGTAATATGCATCTCTCTTCATGTTGAGGGTGTGTGACGGATTATACAGGAGAACATGAAGTCATTAGAATAGTGTTTCTCAACCAGGACGCAAACAAACTTCCAATGGGGCCTTAAGATTACTTAAAATTACTTACACAAAACAAGAATTAAAGGCTGGGTAGGCAATTTGTTTCAGAAACATTTTTTGTTATGCTGGCTGAAGGTCTTCATAACCTGAATAAAAATATACATATATATATTCAGTGGAAAGAGCGGGACCATAAATTGCCCATCTAATCATTGCATTTGCTCTGAATGCAATGATAAGCTGTTCTCCTTGCCCGCCAAACTATGTATTTGCATACCTCTGCACACCCTGTTCGCGCAGCCAAACTTCTGTTATCAGCATGTTCATGTGTTTTGAAGGGAGCGTGGCTTTGGAGAGCGCTCTGAAGAGAGGGTCTAAAAATTAGAAGTGCAGTGGACCAAAACATGAGCATTTTCCAGGTTTTCCTCATAGCATAGCATGTTCCATATTGCAAACCTGAAACATCTTTTTTGGGAGAAAAATAAGCTGACAGATTCAAATCTTTTTCAGCAAAAAGTCTCACAGTTGTGTTGACAGGGCAAACTCAGCCAGACAATTCAAGATATTATCCTGAAACTAAACACCATCATACGCATCACTGGTCTTCCTAATAAACCGATTATGCATGACATCATATGAGGTCAGCAAAGAGTCAAGGGAGCTGTAGTCTATATCCTGAGAAGGAAGTGGAACAACACTGTGCAGGAAGGCAGGTTAACATCCTGCTAAATGCTTTGATCATGTTTACATGACTTCAGTTGGCACGATCCACATGCAGGGAAAGTCTGTTAGTGTTCCACACGCATTCAAGTGCATTAATTAAAAGCAAATCCTGTGTTTTCATTCCTTTCTATACTGACAATGTGTTGCACACTGGAATACAGTCTCTGTAGGTATTTTAATAGCAGTTCCAGACAGACTTTGTTTTGTGTTCATATAACTGACTTTTGTTGTTTCAGTCCTAAAAGCTCACATTAATTTCCCTTTACTTCCCTTCACCAGCAACAGATGCATCTCAGATGTTGCATTTTGAAATGTTCTCATGACACTACTATCATTATACACTCCCAGGTAGGAGGAAGTCATGAGTCAATTTTCTGTTGTCGGATATTTTCATTTCCACATAAATTATAAACAGGCTGTCATTACTTCTCTGTGAGTTTTTAGGTCATCTTAAAATGAAACCAGAACTCTTTGAGCATGTATTTTTGTTCTGTTTACCACGATTGTGCTTGTTCCACTTTGAGAAAGAATCATAAATCTATTCGATTGTAGCTCTGGGCCTGGTGTTTTTAAAAACCACAAAATGTCCACTGACAAAGTCAACATAGGTGTGTGGTTAACATACTCACCCTAGTGAACACCTGTAACACAATTGCAAGTAATATCCTAAACTGTAAAAACAAAACCTTTGCTGCCTTAAATTTGTAAGTTCAATCAATTTGGTTGCACAAGTCATTTCAACTTAATCTTTGTAATTTTGACTTGTGTGGAGGTGAGGTAATTTATAAGAAACAGTTGGAAAACTGCTTAACCTATTTTTTTTTAAGTTATACCAGTCAGGATTTAACCTATTATTACTTAGCTTACTTACTTATATTAAGTAGCTTACTTATAGCCAAGTTTATTAAACTTAAAAAATTAAGGCAGCAGTTTTTTTTACAGTGTAGAAATATCAAGAACAACATAACAACTGCTTAGAAACGCCATAGCAACATCAAAAAACAGTCTGTTTGTCTGTCTAATAAGCAATAACAATTTTTTTTATTATTTTACTTTGTGTTTAATTTAAAATTCAAGCTTTTGGAACAGCTTTTTATTAGTATCAAAATTACTGTTGTCAAATGCTGCATTATTTTGTGCATATTTATACAGTATTAATTCAGCTATTCGGCACTTTTAACAAAGTTGTAGAGTTCTTTTTCTACTTCATAGTGACTTTGTTTGCATTCATGAAATTCTTGTGTCATTTGCATTTTGATAGCACACATTTTGCCTAAAGCACAAAATCCTCGTTTGGGTTGATAGATTCATTTTTATGAAGGATTATATTTTTGCATATCATCCATACAGTAATATTAAATCAGTAAAATTACAGCGTTTCTGTATGAACATTTTTTGACAAAAATAAATATCAGACTATATACAGACTAAAAATATGCTCGAAGTGAGACCATTTATGGAAAATGATCTATTACTATTACTAACTATTACTCAAGCTTATTTGAAGGATACAGTGTAATACTGCAAAGGACTCAGAGTACAGTGTAACACTGTCAGGCACAAAAGCTCTTTTTGTTGCAGTGGTCTAGGGAGCACGCCCCCTCCACTCTGCCTATTAAGCACTCCGATTTCGATTTCAAATTGGCCCTTGTTATTAATCCCAATCACCCAGAACACAGAGACCACAGAGCTCTCCAAAACACATGTGCCAGCCCCCACTGCATGGGCTGATTCTAATTAATTAATTACATCCCAGGTGATTTCACTTTAAAATCAGAAAAAAACAGGGATGGAAACAACTCCCACAGGCTATACCAAATTGGCAGCTCTAAGTCTCGGAAAATAAGCACATATTGCCTCCAGTATTTTTTATGACTTTCGAAGTACTCCTACACTGCTCTTCTCAAGGAAACACAAAGAAACTCACCATATTGTGCTCCTAGCTCATATTCTTTATGTGCAAATCTCACGAGAACATGTCCTGGGTCATATTTCCTCCCAGAATTAAATGTAAGAAATAAAGATATAATATTTTGCTTGAAGGCGATACGTCTAATAATTTCTCATATTTCACCCTAGTATGCAGAGTGAACTTTATAGCAGGGCCTAAGCAATTTAAAGTTCTACAACGTGTGACAATTTCATAACAATTAAGTTCCACATTCTATTTTCTTTAATGCAAAGTAATCATATATTATTCAAATGTTGTACTGTCTTTATTATTTTAATTAAAAATCATTGTATTAGTTTTATATTTTTTAAAATGTCATTCAGTAATGTGACTCTACACCTTTATGAAGAATGAGAATTACAAAACAATAAAAAAATACATGAGGTAAAACATCCAGACACACCATCACATTGTATGAATGTCATAATGCAAAAACCTTAATATTAAAAACATATTTTAGGGCTTAAAATATGACCCAGACATGTTTTCTCACTTATGCTATGCTGAAGTCAAGGTTTTGGACAGGTCAAAGGATGGGTACTTACAATCTCATATGTGACTACTTTGAGAAAAGGTATTTTGGAAATCTGATCTGAGAACCGTGGAATGTTTCATCTCCATTGTACATGTCATCAATGGAGCTAAAGCAGAACATACTGTGCTGTCTGGAAAATGTTAATCAACAAACATAAATGCACTTCTTTTGATGTGCATGTATATTTTTACTGTTCATCAGTTGTTTATTGTATGCAGTGATTCCTGTGTCCATGGCCTTATCTGTATTGTGAATTTTTACATATGTGTTTCCTGCAATGCAATAATGAGTATCATATTTATAAGTAATGCACTGTTTTGCCTTTGAAGATTTACAATACACTTTTTGTTCTGAGTGGTTGCTATGTGGATGCTAGGGAGTACTAAGCCTGTATAATGTTATGGTCTCTAGACATGGTCTCAAACTCTATTTCAGTGTAAGTCTATATGATTTTTTCACTCATTTCATTGGCAGGTGGAAATCACTAATCCCTTATGAATGTAATAGCACACAGAGTGTGAGTTATCAGTCACCTCATGCCCATAGCACAAGAGGTGTATGTGTTTGTGGCAGGTTACCTGACAAAGTTTAATACATACTGTGGGATTAGAGATTTGAACAAATTCCTGACTTTTACAAAAAATATTACTAGTAATGACTGCCTTAGGGAAAACCACTAATTATGAGTTAAATGTTTCATTTGTCTTTAAATATCTTTATAGAATGAAATGTAATCTAAAACTGTATCATTATAATACAACACAAGTTTTAAATTGGCCTTTTCCACAGGAGACTGTAACTGTACAACATATGTATGTTATTGTATATACCGTGCTTGAGCTACAGCAGTATTATATTTGATATAGAAAATTTACACTTACATCTTGTTAACTTTGCGGCCGCCTGTGTTTCACACCCCAGAGTATGTTCGCAACACATTAAAACTTCAGCCAATTATCTCTGGGAGCTAAATAAAGGCGCTTTGTCCTTGGGCACAGTGCCCTGAAGATTAGGTCACTGGAAAAGTTAGTTTCCCATTGCTTCAAACAATAAGTCTTGGTTATGTAAAAGCCTGACTGCCTGGCCTTGAGTTATTACCCACCACAGCCTTCAAACATCCGATGGAACTACAGAGACGTAGTGGGATTAGAGATGAGCTGGCAGGAAAATCTGATATCATTTTCTTTGGGTTTCTTCCCTGTTGGCTCAATTGTAATTAAGTTATAGCAGGTCCCAATTCCTCATTCAGCCTCTGGCTGGTGGTCTTGAGCACAGCGTTTGGCCATTAAAGACACAGTTACTGGCTCTGGTAGCTTGTTCTGCCTCTCTGCCCAGGCTCATAAACACAAGGGACTTGCGTGGGCCCTGAGGTTGATCTTCTCACAACCACAGTGAGACCTCTGGCCTCAAAATCATCTTAGCAGGATTCACAAGAAGTTGATGTGCAGAAGAACTTCTAAATAAATAAAACAAAACCCAAACTGAGGTCTGGCTGTAAATGATATGATAGCATATGACATTTTTCAAATGTTTCTGGGACAGAGAGGTGAAGAAATATGTACGATGTTATTAATATTTTCTGGTAGGGTCAGGATGTTATAACTACATCATTATGTGGGCAACAAGTAGTAACTTTTTTTTAAACTCAGGATAATCACCAGTGAAGGATTTGGCACTGTGTTCAGTTCTTATAGTGCCATTCATCATTATTATGTCCAGAGTAATCAATAACATGACATTTACAACATCTGTCAGGTAATTGACTCAAAAAACAGGCCACAACTGAGTGCCCATAAGAAAAGATGGTAGTATGTAGGTCACATAATATGGGGTTCATATGCCAACCAAACAAGTGCCATTAAGATGAATGAAGTATTGTGTATTAAAGAATAGCCTTCTCCAGCTAACACTGACAATGAATGATATGAAGGTCAAGTATGGTGACCCATACTCAGAATTTGCCCTCTGCATTTAATCCATCCAGTTAGTGCACACACTTATTGGAGTAGTGAGCTGTGAATTGGGGGTGCAATACCCAGGGAGCAATTGGGGGTAAGGTACCTTGCTCAATACATATATATACTATTATATATACCATTATGCTAATGGTATGTTAATAAATTTATCCTTATGTTTTTTATACCAAAAACTTTGTGTTTATTTTATTTTGCCAGTATTCTCTCCTCTTATTTGTCTGTTGTTTCCTGCCTTCTAGTTAACATGAAATAACATTTAACTTCTCTGATCAGACATATTTATGTATTTTTATGTATAAATTACTACTTTAATCCTGTAACACTTCAACTTCTTTACTGTTAAAGGCCTTACATGAGAGGAATGTGTCATAGACACTTGCATTAAGAAACTGTGATTAATAAAATGAATAAAATTGCTCCCACACATATGTAAATTGTTAACAAGAGGCCAACAAACCCTATGAAACTGCAGCACGGTCAATGGCAGCGTCATTAATGTTAAATTTTTAATACAAACTATGAGGGCAGTGACCTTTGACCTCTCAGATTAGTTACCATATGCCTCATCAGTCACCCCAGAGTCTCTGCGTGAGAAATGCCCCAGACCAGGAGAATGTGAAACGCAACGCCTCGCTCCAAGGACTTGATACGAGGACACATTTATTTACTCATTCATCAATGAATGTGAACTTTGACCCATAACACTAGATCTTTTCCCTCTTGTCCAGACGGTTTGCCTTGGATACAACATGGTAAGTGTCCTCCTCATGTGGAATCTCAGCAGGGTTCCTCCTCAACAGTCCCATTCACTGAGCTCCAAACCCATATGGTCCAGATAGCCAAGATTTGTTCTGCATTTTATGTCAGCTAAAAGAAGTCTTTGTTGCCATATTGTTGCACAGTTATCTTGTATTGCTCGGTCAACGCCTGCTCACCAAGAACCTGTATAAATCAAAAGGGGCAAAGAGGGGGAAATGTAGAATCAGGTCTTAAATCTTACAGTCTTGGAATGTGCCATAAAGAATGTGGTACACTTAGTCAACATTACTTAGTTGGTAGTAAAATAGTAGTAAAAACTTTACCGAAAGGCCACAGATGACTCGGGACCACCTCAGATTTGACAATTTGCCTGTAAATTTACAAGAAGAATATTTTAAAAATATCTAAATATTTAAACCAGCCACTCCACATTAAGCAATGTTAATGAACAAGCTTATTTTCCGATGTTTTCATCAGCAATAGTTACCCAAAAATAAAAATTACTTATTCACCCTCATGTTGTTTAAATGTATGATTACAAAATATATATTTTCTTTCTTTCTCCGAACATTCCTGGAATGGTGATTTGACAGCTTTGGCAAAGGCAATATTTTTTAAGAAATAATTGCTTAAAGGGACAGCTATAACAACAAAGTTAGTAAATAATAACTTAATTTTTTCTTTAATATAACAACTCAAATCACCATAAAATTAGTTCATATGTGTTTTTTTTGTCCTTTTTGAAGCTTGACAGATAATGTTGCTATACATTGTCTATTGTCAAATGTATGGAAAAAGCTATGTGAAAAGTTTCCTTTTTGTTTAAATAAATATAGCATACAGGTTTGGAATGACACAGGGAGAGTAAATAATGACAACTTTCATTTTGCTGAACTATTCTCTTAGCATTCATCATTAGTCTGAGACCATTTATTATCTCAATAGGACTTTGTATGTATGTGGTTCTTATTGCATGATCCAGTAAAAGCTAACTAATACACACAAGCTGCTACTTACCCGTCTCTCTGTTCTCTTTGGATCCTCTGGGGATTTATTCAAATTTACATTGATTTCACAGCTTGATGCTGGCACCAGGGTTAAATCCACTTTATCATCACATGAGCTCAGACAGCGAAATGTGACACCAGTGAAGAAGAGCTAAGGTCATGCTTTCTCCCCTGGTTCCAGGCTACTGAGAGCTGCTTGGGGTGAAGCAAAACATCTTTCATGGAAAACACAAGTTGAAGCTTGTGACTGGCCAGAACAATTCTGGCAGAAACACAGAAAGCTAACAAGCCACTACAAATGTGTGAAATTAGATTTTGACACCATATTTGCAGAAAAATGATCAACTTTGGCTGCAACTAAACATTTTAGATGTTAACACCTTTACGCTTGTAAGAAAACAGCTGCACCGACAGCAGTGTGATTTAAATTATAAAAATAGATTTGGCTCTAAAAACTAATTGAAGCTGTTGCACAGTAATATATAATATTAATGTAATATTAATATTACTTATTACAATAATATTGTAACACAGTAGTATAATATTAAAGGATTAATTCATAAAAAAATATCTGTCCATATCTGTCACCATATCTTTAGTCTCATGACATTTCAAAACACATGAACCCTAACCCACATTATCAGTGTCTGCCAAATGCATAAATAAAAACTGAGCTGCTTTGTGTTGTCACATCTTTTAACCATGGTAAAACACTGGGGTAGAACACATGGCTATAATCTCATGACAAAGTTTATCTTTAGCCACTAATCTACACTAGACTAGAAAATCTGTTTTTTTTCTAAATCACTGGTGTTTCTTAGGCAGGGCCCTGGGACCCACTGGAGGGCCTCAACAAACTTCCAAGGGGGCCTTGGAAAGATGACTTAAAATTACTTGAAAAGATATAATATGCATTAAAATAAGCTAAAACCCCTAAAAAACAAGATATGTCTTAGTGTTTATTTAAATAATAAACATACTAGTTATGCCAAACTCTAGAATAGTTTTGGGTAGAAACTGGAAACAAAAAAAGTTGAGATCAGCTGTGTTTAGTTACAAGGACATTATGAAAGTTTTCCATTCGTTGCTCCTGTTGCATGTTTCTGGTGAAATAACTGTGACTCTATACATATGACTTCACTGGTGCTACTGATGTAATACACTGAATATTAAAGTTATATAACCCTCCTCTCTGTGTTACCATGTGACCTAACGACCCTCATTGTACCAGTGCCTGTGGATAATTGTACTCATGTAAGAAAAGTGATTAAATGAGGTCATTAATTAAAATGTGACATGAAAAACAAATGTTCCACAAAGAAATACCGTCTCCAAAGAACCAATGCTCACGACTAGTTTGTAACAATTACCATCGCCCCTCTGTAGGGCCAAATGTAATGATTTTTCAACGAAAATTATGTTGAAAACCCTGCTGACAAGTGTATAACACAGCATAATTAGAAATTAAAACAGACACTTTGAGTGTAAATATAGACTGGGCCAATGTGGTTTTCATTGCTGGGAATAACATATTTGGTGTAGAGAATCTGGGGATTTCAATAAGGTACAAAAACATGGACAATATTTCATTAGTTGATTTTGATACTGGACAGTATGGATGTTAATGACTATTTGAATATAAAGAGGAAAGACTGACTGGTTTGCATTAGAAATGTGCTATGACATTGTCTTTTAAAAATAAATGTGTGCTATACCCACCAAACATCATGCCAAAAGTATCTGTAGTTTTAAACATACTTTAAACTGGCATTAATCAGTAAAAGAATCTCACAAAGAAATATTCATAATGTATAATTTGGTATCGTTTTATTAGATTTTTAATGTGCTTTGCAAAGAAACTTGTATTGTAGTATTTTTATGCCAGAAAGAATATTCCTTTTTATACAGAGTAAAATATTATCCAGGCACGTTTTTCACAGCTTTCAAGAGATCCACACAAATGCAATTTATCAACTCAATATTTATATTGTACAACAAATGTAGAGTTGTACGATATATCCTCATATGTCTCTAATCCTGTCATGTTCCATTTTCAAACCCAGACTAAAGAAATAAAAACACGTCCACAAAAGAGTCCATATAGACCAATGACAAAATGCAATGACATTGCAGACATTGTTTTTCGGTGCCTCAAAGATTTATGGCACTCCATGCAGCAAATAACGAATGCTGTCTATAAATGTTCCCTGTCCACATAAATCGCCTCATTTACAAACAATTTGGCTTGTAAAACATTTATAGGGACATCATTACCATTTATGTGTGTAGAAGGATTGAGATAGCGTTAGACTCGCCTGTATTGATTTTCCTCGTGTGTTATTAGCACTTGGATTAAAGTAGGTTGAGGAACAGGTGTCTGTGTGAAATGTGGGGCTGCTCCCTGTGTCACGGGATCTCTGGGAATAGTCTCTTGCAAAAGAAGGGCATCTCCACGGCTCGAGTTGAGCTCAATAGTCTGGTGTGGCCTGGTAAAAGACCATGAGCGGCACACTTGTCACTTTGGGGAGTGCTCCCTCGAGACAGAACATAATTATGAAATGACAGGCCTGAGGCCAGATTAAATCCGCTTTCAACCTCCTACTAATCACAAATCACATGGCAGTCAGTGACTGTGGCTTCCCTCAGAAACTGTACCAAAAACCTTTCTCTGGAAAAGGGTCAGGCTTGAAGGTAACATAAGGGTACCAGCCTCCCCCACCCAGTTTCAAGCACCTAGCCTTCGTTCTGTGACCAAGTTAGAAAGACCATGGTTGTGTACATGAACAATTTTAAGTTTGGCAGACGCTTTTGTCCTGAGCAACTTACAGCATTTTCAAAAATATACATTTTATCAGAATATGCATGTTTCATAGGAATTTATTTCACAATCACGGTGTTGCTCTACCAGTCGGTGCATTTATAATACGCATTTCTCTAGTGATGTGATAGAATATACTTTACAGTGTGTAGTGCACTGGTACTGGGATTGGCATCTTGCTAATTTCATCTTAAAATTCTTTTAAGAATTTCGTACTAAGAAACTTGTATTATAAGCACTGAAACTTGTATTATGAGCACTTATTGTGTCTAGTTGCCTCTTCAGGTTGACTCGTTTGTTGTATTCCGCACTTGTAAGTCGCTTTGGATAAAAGCGTCTGCTAAATGAATAAATGTAAATGTAAATGTAATTCATTATTCATTAAATTTCAGCAGTTTTCCCTAACTGACGAAGTTGAAGAAGAACAGAAATTTTGAGCCCTTGAAAGGGCTTTGCAGGAAGTGGACAGAATCTTTTTACAAAAGATTCTAAAAGTATATTAGTGCAGTATACAAGTTATGGTCACTCTAAGGAATTATTTTGATGTTTATGATCACATGATTCCTGGGTGAAGCATCTAAAATAAGATTTAAGATTATCTTGTATTTTCTAACCCTCAATGTTTCTTGTGCATCCAAGTGAAGCATGTAATTTGGGGAACTTCGACAAACTATTTCTGACTGATATGGGACGCTCTAATTCAAAACTATTTAGGACGGACAGTATGCAAATTGGGACACAGCCCAAGGTTCTTTACATGAAGTGGCGGTCCAATCAGACTTGTCTTTATAAAACAAAAAAGTGATTGAGGCTTGTGAAGACTGTACATTATTTTATGTCATTCTGCAAACAGGCTATCAGAAAGCTGGCTGCTTTTGCCTTTTGTTGGATGTGGTTCTGTCATAGTGGTAATGATGGCTACACAAGTTTCCACCATGTGTTTTGGAAAACAGCACAACACTCCACATGCATTAAATGTGACAATAGATCACACACATAGAGAATAACTTATGACACAAACAGTGCAGTTAGCAACATTAAGTGTGACATTTTTTACCAGAATGCATGGAACACATTTAATTTTGACATTAAAGAAAAATGGGCGAGAATAAATGTGTTTGAAAATTTTTAAAATATGTCAAGTTAAAATGTGTAACAGGCACAGGAAATAACATCTTATTGGCCAGATATAGTAGACATTTGGATTCAATTTGTACAGCACCTGAATTTTAACTATGACAAAAGCATTGCTTAAATTTGCTTTGAGTGCACATGATTATGAATGACAACAAACTGCAACGAGGTGCAATTACAAATTAATTAGCTGCTTTGTCATTTATACAGAATTAATTAACATTGAAACAGTGAAAGGAAAGCAGATTTTTTCTAAAAACAACCTGTCACGGTGACTCTTGTTCAATCAACCGTGAGAGTGATTATTGTCAAGCTGCCACTCACATGAGACAAAAAAGTCGGACACTGATGTACTAAGTAGAAAGATTTAATTCTTAAATATGATTGTATCCTTTACAAAGTGTGTTCCTTTGGATCATTTACTTGTGATGTAATTAGTGTCATTTACACCGATTTGTAGAACCATACCAGAACATTAACAAAGGGACGATTTGCACCAGGTGTAAACAATGCTGGAACCTGCAGGAAAGGGTGCATGCTACCGATAGATATCATCTGATATCAATGACTATGATTTTAGGACTTTATGACTATTTATTTAGATGTGTTACATGATTAATTATGACAAGTTTTAAAAAATGTGACTGCAAATGACATTTCAGTGCAAAGGGGTAATTCATAAGGGAAATAAACTTTATATATAGCTTTCCCATGAAATCAGATTGATAGAAAACTCAGAGGATTGAAGAGAATTTTCATTTTTGGGTAACCTCTCTCCTTAAGGATGTGGCCATAGTTACTTATATTTACAAATGTTTGACAACAAACAACTGTGTTGTGGTTGGCTTGGTAACTTCAGTAATTATTCACATAAAAATGTCTCTTTGCCAGATTTCGGCTTAGAAAAAAAAAACTAGATTTGTGTCACTTAAGCCAAGGTAGACTTTAGGAAAATGTGTGGATAATAACCCAAAAACTTTTCAAAACAGGCACTCAGCTTCATCTTCTTCCCATTTCCTTTCAAACCATCAGGACCTTGAAGGTCTGCTTAGATCACGTCACTTTGCCTTCACATCTGTTTCCAATCCATTGCAATTAGCCAGGCTAGCTTGGGAATGTTGAGCTCTCTCACATTGGAACCCTCTGTCTCTCACCTCCTCCCTGGATCTCTCTGTCTCTGACCATCTTTTACCTCGTCTGTTTTTGTACATTTCTCAAACCTTCTTACACATATCCTCAGTTTCCTTTAATTGTACTGTTGCTGTAGTCTAGCCTGAGGTAACAGTAACAAGAGGCCATGAGAAAATATTGGTTTAACTGACCATAAAATGTAACCAGAAAGGTCTTTTTTTCATCCAGGAAATGCTATTTTTATCTATTTCTGAAGATCCCTGAAGGACAAAGAAACATGTGATATCTGCCCAGTTTTATAAATTGTTATTAGTGGTGTTTGCCAAGGCAAACAAACAACTGCTCTTTCTTAAAGTTACGTATATTCCAAAACCACCATTACTATTGTAAAGCACTTGTATTAGTATAATAAGCTACCACCAAGAAGTATCAAGCAAGAAAACACTTAGCAATAACATATCAATGCAATGGCAACCTCTCAGAACACTGTAGCTTCGTGGTGGCGTGTTTTGTATGAACAAGCACCTTTCAGATTTTCTCCAGACTGGTCTTTATTTTCTGTGGCATCTACATCAAAGACCCAGCCAAGAAACTCCTGGTTGGTAATATTTCAAAATACCCTTATGATAAATAAACCTAGTAATTACCATTTCATGACACAGAATGAACAGATTCCAAGGGCTACAGTATTATCTAAATTATGCGTATACAGATGCCAAATTTATGACTTGCCTGTTGGTGTTTTAATGTTGTGATTTTTCTTTTCTTCTTAACCATAAAATAAACGTTCAAGAAACTCTGTGCTTTAAAATGACTCCTTTACCCAATGTGTTCAGCTCTGGGCAATAAATCCATGGCTCTTCTGAACAATCATACAAATGGTCAGAGGATAAACTCAGGACTGGAGGAAATGATGTTCTTAGGGTTTCCATAAGCTGCTTCACAAGCTCAGCAAATCCACAGTTAGTTTGTCCTTTAAAATAACAAGTCAGAAGGTGCTGTAAGATCTATTAAAAGTAAAGGACGTTTAATCAAATGCTTCATGTTGTTTGCTACATTTAAATATAAGCCTTTGGCAGACTCATAAATCCAAAGCAACTTACAGTGCATTCAAGCTACATGTTTGTGAGTGCATACATTCTCTGGAATCAAACCCATGACCCTGTAACTGTTAGTATTATGCTGTAGAGTAGAGATGTATCAGTAGAGCTACAGGAAAATTGTAATTACAGTATAGTTTGTGTCGAACTTGTAACACCATGAAACACGTGTTTGATGGAAAAACAATACTTGTGAAGCCTGATATGCATGTTTAAAGATTGAAAACAGAATAATAAATAAATAAATACAATTAATCTAATCCCTCTAGCTTTTGATGAATAATACATGTACTGCCTTCTTTAAAACTTGGTTTTTGTATGCTGCACAATACCTGTGACTTTTAAAAGCAAAATAATCAGAAGAATATGAATCTAATCTTTCATCTTTTGGTTATTTAGCACTGAGCAGATATTTTGCTCCCCATCCAAAACAACATACTGTTCTCTTTAAAAGAAAAAAGCACAGACACATAACAATGGATTGCACGATGGAACAAAGTATTAGGGAACTCAACAAATCTGCAGTCCATAAGTGACTATCCAGGGTTTTGGACCAAGACCTTAGGGTTACCAGTTGCTTTCCATACAACAAAAGCTCCACAAAAATTACAGCACCAAAAACTAGCACACGACTTGCATGCTATTCCCAAAGTCTTAAGGATATACTCCAAGGTAGCTTTGTGTACTGATGAAAATAAACAATTTTTATTACCCAAAGAACCCTTCAAAATGTAAATTTTTGTTAAGGTTTTTTTTTTTAAAGGAACATTTCTTTATTACCTTTTACATGTATATAGAAACTTTATCCACTGCTTGGATATTTGAAGATTCTTCTTTGAAGATTCTGTGGATGTTAAAGGTTCTTTATGTAACAATGTAGCCAACAAAGAACCTTTAAGGTACCTTTATTTTTTGTGTGATCCCTGTATGCTTAAATGTTATTTAAAACATCTCTTTTTAGTTTCAGAGAAAACGAAATAATGACCAAGTTTTCACTTTTGGGTTAAATATACCTTTAATCTCTGCTACAGCATTCACATACAAACCTTTCCTCTCCTCACCATGCCTAAGTGCACAATAAAAAGGCATTCACGCTGACCTGATGGTCCACCTTCAAGGGATGCTTGACTCTGTTTACTTTAAATGGAGCGCCAATAAACCCGGAATAAAGCAGGAATCCACTCTCACGCTTTCCCAGTTAAAGGTACATGCTCCTTTTTAAAGTGGTCTGTAATTTAGCACAGAGTTTGTATATTTGCACGACACCAGTAGCCATGCTCATAGAATACATTGGTTATGCATAATTTATCTAAAATTATTTAGTGAGGCACTTTAAAAGAAAGCCATCCGCCAGTGTAAATATAGCAGGAGACCACTGCATTAGATGACTTAACACCTTTTTTCTAAGGAAGATTAATTGTTAATGCAAAGCCTTCAGCAGCCCTAGACGATGTTCTGAAAAACAGAGTTTATTGTCAACATATCACTCAGGTTTGAGGAAAAAACATACAATGGCTCAAAAAGCTCTCGATCTCTGCCAGCCATTACCCAGAAAAAAACATTGCTTATATTTGGCAGCGCAATGCTGTGGTGCCAGGGTTATATTTAACAGCTGTGTGCGAGAGATCTTTGGTAGAAATGGTACACACAATTCAGCACTAGATCCCTTCAATGTGTCACCTTTCACCCATATCTATGATTTTAAAACAGAAACATTTCAGGAGCATTTTTTAAATGTGCAATGCTTTATAATCTTATGCAACAGAAGTCAAATCGTCTCAGCAATCAAATTGGTAACTGCACAGGCGTGAAAATCGCTTGCCCGGATTGGCCACAGACGTGTGGCTCTCAAGGTAATTAACCCCATCGCTAATTAAAAATGCTAATGTAGAAGTTTCTCTCTGGCCAATAGAAGCAGATCTACGATGAGAAATATGCACAGCATGTAAACTGAAGCAATTGTGTTTGCAATATGTGTTATCTGTGAGACATTCACCTAAGAAACATTTGGTTTCAGTTTTAACCACAAGCCTGTCTGTTCAAACCACAGTTCCATGTCATACAACATCTAGAATGATTCTTGAAAGATGCTATTTTTTATGGAAATGTTTCCTAATCAATGAGACAGAAGATGTGTGCTGTCCAGAATTGTTGTAACACCACCAAAACCATCAAAGACCTCCAGGTAAGACGATATGAGATATGACTGACTGTTATGATAAGGGGAAAATATAGTTGTCACACTTTATCCTCCAGTGAATATTTTCAGAGCAGATTATTATTCAAAGTCAGATTTTATATACAGTAGGGCATGCCTTAAAGGAAAAGTTCACCTAAAAATGAAATTTTTTCCATCATTTACCCTCATGTCATTCCAAACCTGTATGATGTTTTTGCTTCTGAGAAACACAAAAAATATTTTGAAGTATGTTAACCAAACAACAGTGGCACCCATTGACCCATTCCATTGTAGTCATACAGGTTTGGAATGACATGAGGATGAGTAAATCATTTTTTGGGTGAACTATCCCTTTAGTCTCTGCACACATTGATCTAGTGGGACTTGTCACAATATATTGTGCAAATTGTCACTTATATGGACTTATAGTGGACTTAAAATAATGTGGAATTGCAACACCATTAGTGGCAATGCAAAAACTTCCAAAAAGGAGAATATGAGACTGTTATGATGATGGGAAATATATACAACATGTACTTTAAACAAAGGGCCCTTTATGAAGTGTTTGACATGGAGAAATGCGTAATATACAATTTGAGTGTTGTATAAAGAACTGTGTCAGTTTGAAGTCAAGAGGGAATACAGTAAAATGGATGTCTAAAAGCACAGTTGATTCTTGATGGAATAAATATCTGACAATCAATAAAACAAAACACTCAAACGCTCACATTGTTGAGAAACCATTTTGGCAAAGAAAAAAACTAAGTAGGAGTATACATATGATGTCATATGGATTTACTTTTCCCCAATTACTGGTGTATGACTACAACTTGTTTCATGATCACACGATCAAATTGCATGAGATATTGTTCATGTCGGTAGAACACAGTTATGTGTCAGAAATTAATACTTATGGATGGGGTATGCTCAAATCACTAATCGTAAGATTTTGAGAAATGCCTGAGTGGTTTTGTCTCCATACAATGAAAGTCAATTTGCCTGTTGTTTTGTTACCAACATACTTCAACACTTCTTTTGTGTTCCTCGGAAGCAAAACATTTACACAGATTTTGAATGACATCAATGTGCATTTGAAGAATTTTCATTTCTTGGGTAAACTATCCCTTTAAAACACATGAAAAACCATCCTGGAACTGAACAGGAAACTCATGAAATTAAAAGAAAAAAAAAATCCTCTTTACCTAGAATGAGAAGGTATACACCGAGTAATAATACATTTATCTGGCTAAAAGTGTGTACCAAACAAAGTAATACATTTTATTATGTGTGTTCCCTGGGAATCAAACCTATGACCTTGTCACTGTTAATGCCGTACTGGACCAGTCCAGCTTCAGAAACATTTTGAAGCCAGGTCTGTTACAATTGATTATACACACAGATGAAGCTTAATTAACTGCTTTTTAAAACCAATGTGTGTATGTGTTTATTGTCCACCCGTCACCGAGGAAAAAGCTAGAAGTTATTTTATTGGAATTGATTTTTTTCCACTATTTAATCTGCCTCCTGGAGTTGTGCATATCCCAGCATTTTAAAAGCTGTTTAATATGTACTGATTTCCGTTCGGCTCTTCAGAGTTTGGCTGCAGATTCCAAAGGTTATATGGGGACAAAACAAATGCACAACCGTAATGCACAACCGTAAGCCTGAGAATTAATTGATCAAATGTGAAATCACACGTCACACATCTTTTTCAGATGTAGACAGCTGAGGTAACACGGGTTTTGTTGAGGCAACAAGTCTTGTTTTCAGATGTTATTATCAGCAAATTTACTCAATTTAATTTCCAGTAATCAAAAGAAATTACGAAGCTAGTTTCAAGGACATCAAAATATTTTTTTCTGACATTTGTTGCTGGTTCATACACCAAATACAAAAAACAACATGCATTTAAATAAAACGCATTTGCGCATTTATGTCAACATGTTTGATTTATTTGTTGAAAAACTTGACAGATTCTAATTTATACCACAAGTGTTGTTTATTTGCATGTTCCTCTGCCGGTAACATGAAACAAATTTATTTATATGTTTTAGAGGGAATCAAAATGTTCTTCCAGGCATCAGCTGCCTTGTTCTATAAACATCAATGCGTTGTAGCATCTCAACATGGGGCAATTGTGATAACATGCAGTTGCTTGTTCTTTTCTGCCTTTCACATGGATTTTACAGGAAAAAAAAATCAAACGTGGAAAGCTGTACCCCCCACTGACCATGAGAACAGCTGTTTCTTATTCCAATGAAAAGTGTGAAGTGACTGGTGTTTACATTGCTTTGCACAGATATCACTGACACAACCAGAAAACATCTAGAATGAAAAAGACATGGAAAATCCCAACTTAAAAACACATTTGAGACATTGCAGCAGAAATTTTAGACATAACAAAAATTATATGATGAGAGCTAACAATGAAAGTATTTATTGTGCACTCAATACAGCCATAAAGTCTGGTTATGTTCATATATGTATTGCATTAGTGCTCATTGATGTAGTTCCTGATAATGTGCCATTAAAGTCTTTAAAACAATGTTTATAATTTGACTTGCATCCAGTTCTTTCTTAATGCTGTTACAGTTTATATTAAAACATTTGGTCTATAACAAACGTTACTACTTTTTATTATGTCAGTAATGACTGTACTTCACCTTAATGCTTTATAAAGAATAGTACACTTGTAATCTACCCATAGTAACAGAACTAAAAGTAACAGAACAAGACTGAAACTTAAATGGTGCTTAAACCTGTTTTGGATAAAGCAACAAAGAACATGTCTATTCTCTGTAGTCCAAACCATACTGCCAAATACAGCCCGATATCACTAAAACATTCCTCTTACAATAACACAACTTTGTCTATTATGAAATTCGGTGTGCCGTCATTCCCATGTGTGCAACCAAATCAATCCCTCAGCCCATCTCACTCTGATTATTTTAGCTCACTGCTTGTCCTCTGAGTACCTCTGAGGACTTCATTAATGTCTAACACTATTACACCCTAAAGGCATCAGATCACATTCCAACAATCTACAGCAATAATTCATCAAACACTGATAATTAAGCTATCATTTACTCAACCTCATATAATTCCAAAACATTATGACGTTCTTTCTTCTGAGCAACACAACAAAATAAATATTTGGAAAAGATCCCAGCTGCTCTTTTCCATGCAATGAAAGTGCATGGGGACATCAAAACACTGTAAAAGTGATGCATAGAACATTAGCTTTCTATAAACTGTTAGCCTAAGAACAGACCAAATCATTATTGAAGTCAATGATGTTTGGTCACAATTTCTGTCTGTTTATCACACAAAGCTATTACAAGTGTGTCAGAGGACTTGTAACTCAAATTGTAACTCAATAGCTTGTGATCATTTTGGAACTTCACTGTCCCAATCCCCATTCACTTTTATATTATGCGAAGAAGAGCAGCAATGATGTTCCTTAAAAAATAAATCACCATTTAATAACCATCACAAGTCTCATGTGTTTAGAACAACTTTATGGTATGATGACATGCCTACTGAAGGTAATGTGAATTACACCACAAGAGGTAGCAAGGACTTTAGCTTTTCCTGTATTTTCATTCTTTTTTGCCTTATTTGGCCTTAATCATATTTAAAACACATTTTTCTGAATGGTCTGGTGATGCTCAAGGCATCACAAAAAACACATATCCCCCACTTCTTAACAGAGCTTATCTACCTCTTGGCGACAGGCTGTGTACTCAGATTTGCCAAAGAAACTGCGGTTCAAAGTATAGCCGCGTGACTGCACAACACTGGTGTTGTCATTCCAGGGATGCATATTTTGCAACGCTGGTTTTAGAGCACGTTGACTGTTCCCACATGTTTGGAAGATGGAGACAGACGGCAGTATCACTGGTGATGTGGGCTAATGGCTGCTTTGGAGTGGGTTTGCCAGTATGAGCTCTCTGGCTGCCTAATCGTCCCCATGTGTGGGACATCAGGGCGTATGCCATCGGGCACCATGGAGCACATAGCCCTGTTGAAAGCAGAGCTGATGTATTGCCAATCAAAGGTTGGAAACTACACAGGAGAGTAATCTCTTCCAGCTTTTGGGGCACGTCAGTTGTGAGGGGTCGATGCTTCATTTGTGCAGGTCAATAGGGAGTGGGATGGTATAGGACAGGGTTTGAGGGAAACTTGCCATTTGGACATTTAATGGTGTTTCTTCAACTGTGGCCAGTTTTGGCCCCCTGGACTTTTAAAAAAACAACCTCCCTAGAAACACATCTTTCACACTTTAACTATTTAATTTCATTTGTCTGCGAACAAAGTCCAACAGCAGATGCACATGCATTACAGGAGAATTTGATTTTGCCTTTTTTCTCAACAGTCAACAAATGACATTTTGGCTACACATCACATTATGTATAGTTTTAGGGTTTCACATAATTTTCTGGGTTAACATCTTTGTTGGTTCTGGAACAACATTTCTGACAGGCAGTCAGATTTTAGGGTACGATTCAGTGCTGTTGTAAGGGATAGACTGGGTTAGGGGCTTGTACACCACTCGTATTGACCTGTTAATTAATTGTAGTTTTAAGAGGTTAAGGAGGTTAGGTTAGGAGTAGGGATTGGGTCAGAACTTAACTTCTTTGACAGGAATGTTGTTCAAGGACCAGTGTTGACCCAGCACATCTTGGATATGTGGTAGAAATCACATGTGAAACATTTTTGGATACAAATGGTCTTCTTGGTCTTGCTAAGGCTCATTTTATCTTTTTTTTCTATTTTATGTATCCTAAATACATTTTTAGATAAACAGCTTGATCAGAAGTAATAACGAGAAATATTCTGTCCACAATGATGTTTCTTTGTGTCTATCTCAATGCTTCTTTACTGTCACTGTTACTGAGAAATTTGTTGTTGTTTGGAATAGTTTGTGTGATTATTCAGTATGCTACATGGCTAATGCAACATGAATATGTGAGGAAGGAAAACTATGTTGTATAAAATGTAGCAGCAGGAAACAAGAAAAAGGTTACCAAAGCAAAGTTAAGCATCACATTTGGAAAGCTGTTGGTCATGTTTCCTTGTAAGAATGTTACGCCATTTTTGAAAGCAGTGTTTACAGCGGGAACCGTTGTGAAGACCCAGAAAGAGGCGAATAAATTAGCATTGCACAAATAGATAAGATCAAGATAAGATCAGCATGTGCTATTAATTGTTTGAACACCATTATTCTCATATGGTGTGCAACAGTGTAAACTTTGGCCTGGGTGTTTCATGCATGGACAGAGTCTTATTCCAACTGTCAGCTCTGCAGATGTATTTGGAATAGAGCTGCTGCCTCCATTTTTGTAGCATCTTCATTGCCTAATGAACTGCAATCAGACTTGTATTGTCAGAATTTGAAACCTGAAGGGATTGTTAAAAGCCATAACTGATTAGTGTGTTTACACAAATTATAGAGAGCATTAGTTGTGACATATGTAGGGCACTCAACAGCTTAACAAAACACATATATATTTACACCAATGCCATGAGCATGGCAGAACTCTGCAGACCATGGCCAAACATCTGGCCTGTGATGAGAGAAAGTGTACAAGCAAACCAATAGTATGGGGAACCTAGAACTGGCTCTTATTTAGAATAGGTTTCATTTTTGTGAGTTGCATTTTCATCAATGGTTCTTAAAGGGATAGTTTACCCACAAATAAAAATTTTGTTATCATTTATTTGCTCTTGTGACGTTTAAAGCCCCAATGGCTGTCTTTGTACTTCGGACCTAAACAAAATTAAAAAAAAAAAATTTTATTTTTCTGTTTACAAGGTCATAGTGATTGGTGCCCCCTTCAAAAGGAGACAAAAACGTAACTAAATCAGTGTGACTCATGTTGTTTATTCCTAGTGTACTGAACTCATACAAATCGGTTTCGTGAAAAAAACTAAAATATAATCATTATTTTGTGCCTTTTGTCTCTGTGATGTTTAAAGAGTGTGCATGGACACAGTGACTTAAGCAGTTCAGAAAGCTCACGGTCAATTCTGTGATGTGTTTCGGTTGTTACAGCAACAAAGCAGGTTCTCATGGAATCTGCTCCCAAAGCTTGCTGAACGGCTGTGTCAGTTACAGTTGTATTTGTGCACCCTTGTGAACACGCAAATGAAAAAGGGAAAAAGACATTTTTGAGTGAACTGACCCTTTAAATATTTGCTTACCTTTGCCGGTTGGAACAAAATTCTGTTCTAAAATACACTGACTGCATTTCCTGCACAGCTTTTCAATGGCTGCTAGGTGTACTATTTATAAAGTCATCGTTGATGTCAAGGAACTAGTACAAAACTAGCATTGCAGTCTGATAAATGAGCAAACTTGTTATTTTTTCACACAGTCACACAAGTTATTGGTTTGAGTCAGGGTTTTAATGTTTGGCTGGTCAGCATGGCCTGGTTAGTCCTTACTGTCATAACTACACACTGGTGTGTCAGTAATTGCCATGGAGATGAAAATGAATGTTAACTAATAGCTCTCTCAAGGTTTCATAGACCTCTTCGGTTAAAATCAGTCTAATGACTCAATCACTCACTTAATTTGTCAAAATGTTTCTTGACTTATTCACTGAACCACAAGTCATTACTTTGGTCATGTCCAGGTTGAAATGAACTGAGAACTTTCACATGTTCGCAAAGGAAACACAAAAAATAAAAACATATGATTCCCATCCCTTCTAGCCAACAAAGATTGTTCTAGATTGGTCATCTTTGTTTCTGGAATTACTGCCACACAAGCTCATAGAATAATTCCATAAAATAAATTCTCCCTTTTGAAAGCCCGTTTAGTTTCTTTATTTTCCTGTCCCTGAGCTCTGCCCCCCCTTTAAGTTACAAGATTTCTGAGGCATCTGCTCTCAAGGCAAGCCAATTGTGTGCCTTTGAGGTTCTAGCCAGCACATTACCACCATTACAAGTTGAAAGCAGACAGCATGAGAGGCAAGAAGTCTCCCAAACTTCCAAAGAGCTTTAGTCTGCCACATTTTCTCACAATGCCTCCCATTTTTACAGATTCCCTCTGACTGTACATCATTTTAAAGAAAAGGCACATAGCGTGCTCTGCCACTATCTCACCTGCGGCTGCTCTGACACAATTATGTTTGACAGATTCCTGGTCCACAAACCAACGGCTGCTAGCAAAAAATCCTAGCTTCTTCAGATCCAGAGGCAAAGCCACATTCAGTGTGTAAATCACATCACTACTGAGTGACATTTCTGCAACAATAATATATAAGCACTTCTTAGTCATGGCGGTGGAGCAGAGCAAACATTAATTAACATCTGAACAGACGTTTGGAACCAGACACTGTCAGTCACAGAAACTCATAAAATATGACGAGCTGTTCATCTTCGTTATGACTTTCTCATTCTAGAACGTTATTAAAATATGACAACAAATTAGTGAACCATTGAAGACTGAACAACGGACGGTGTCATAAAATAAACACAAATAAAAACAACACACAATTTTGGTCAATTACGTGATGTAACACTAAAATGCATTTTAAAACGAGATTCTCTCTTTAAAAGAGAGTTTCTTTATGGTTCAGTATGAAGCTATTCACAACCCATTTTACTTCTGTAATGTGACATATCTAAGCGATAATACAATAAACATGTAAATGTCATTATCTGGTAAACTCAAGAATAAAAGGCAAATGCAAGAACATGTTAAACGATATTAGTATGTTTAAATGGAAAGAAAAATAATGAAAATAAAGAAACAAGTTTAACTTAATTTTAAACTCTAAAATATTTGTTTCTGAAAGGAAAGGAAACAAGCATAGTAACAATGACAGTTATTTTTAACTTATAATAAGATAAAAACCATTGTGGTATCATTATAAAAAATGAAGTCTGGTCTCAAAATCTTTCTGGTCTCTTTAGAAATTAATTAGATGTGGAGCATATTTACAATACTTTGAAAAGCCTTATGGAAACACAACATTGGTCGGCTCAGGGGGTAGTACACATTCTTGTTTGCAGAGATATAATGCCACTGCCATTAGCAGGCTCCTGCGGTAGTCTCTTGTGGGGTTGTAGCCTTAGGGCAAAAGCCATTATATTTAAAACACACTAGTCTGGTGCCTGACTCCATTTCCCACGAGCCCTAACTGTGTGGCTTTTCTAATAATGATGAAAATGCCAGAAAATAATCTGAGTGCTACATACCGTCCTCATTTGCTGTAGAATAAATAAACATATATTCTCCAGTGCTGGTGTAAAACACTCACCAGAGGTGAGATAATATTACTTGATTGAGTAACTGGGTCATTCAGACCAGAGGTTCTGTCAGTCTTTGCAGAGTTTCCAAAATAAAAGTTTATGAACAAACTGCAGACTGTGTACACACAAAAGTTTTTGTTAGGAATGTTATGCCTATGGGAAAATGAAACAATGATTCTGCCTGGGCTTGAACCTGCATCTCCAGTGGTGCTACAGGCCTTGCACAAGCTCTACCAATGCACCATGGCTTGACAAGCACATGGCTCTGTCATGTGTTTATATTGAAATAAAAGACTGAGGTTGGACATACTGAAGTTCTAAAGTTGGCTCTTATTCCTTTAAATAGGCAATAATTTTAGTTTACATCACTGTTACTGTTACGGTTACTGTTAGTGTCAGAGATATTAGGGGAAGAGACATTCTCATTCAAGAGAGCATTTTTAAAAACTTAAATATATTAAGTAATCAATATTTTTTTATTTCTGGAAAAAAAATAGATAATATTAAGTCCATTTTAAACACATTGAAGTCAAACCTTGAAGGTTGAGATCCACTGCCTTAATATCAACTCTGCCCCTTCAACCACCTGTCACAACCCAATCAATTCCTGGTGGATTAGTCCCCCCCTCCCCTTTTTTGCAACGGTATAATTTTATGACAACAACACAATCTAAAAGCAGTGAATACACAAAAGCTCCAAATGACAAATTTTAAAAATAATCTCAGCTGGAGCTGTAAACATCACATTTAGTTGAAAAAGTACAGAAACTCTTAGCTGTGCTATATTGCCAACTGTTTTTCCTTCATTATTGGCTCCATTGTTAGCTACAGAATCCAATGGTTCAAATCAATTTAACTGGGCACATCCAAAATCAGACAACACAGTTCTGCATGAGGATGTTTGTGTGAGATAACACCTATCTCCTGCCATATGTATTACCACATCTGTACACAATATGTGTCCTCTGTAGTGCTTTTCCAACATTAATGAATAGAGTCTATTATAAAAAAAGCTCTAAATCGAAGCTTTAGAACCATTTTATGTTCATCCACATGCTGCTCTGGTTTATTTTTGAGTCGTAGCTGTTTAACGGATTTAATTGTCGTTACGCCAGTCTATGAAAGGGCGAGAATATGCAACGGCTCCAAATGGAGTTGACATGCAGGCCTTTGATGTTTAATTGTTTGTTGATTAAATTAACATTAACTTCGAGGACCATCTGGGAAGCTTCAGTTGGACCGTTTCAGGCACAAGAGTTCTGGCTCTTTTTCATTTGACGATTGGTGGTTTTGCAAATGGTTCAGTGTTTTCCGAACGCGAAGTTCTGGAAATTAGCCGGATACATCCTTGTTGTGGCATATCTAACTAATTCAGACCGATTTGTGGGAGATGTTATCATCTTCTTGCTGGCAAATGACGGAAAGCAAGAGTTTGGACTTGTATTGCATGTAGACTCAAGTCAATTAAAGCATTATTAGATCAAATAATGCGGGATAATATTCGTAAGGCCCACACATTTAAAGAACAACTTAACGAATAAGTCATGCAGAAGCAGGTAGGTAATTAAATGGATTAATTAAATTGTATGTGTTTGTGTTTGAGCTACTATTTCAGAAGAGATCATTAATTAGACTTAAATTAAATAAATACTTCAGCTTGTACGTGGCAGATTTTTTTCCTCTGGTGACTGCTCATTATAGACTGTCAAACTGATTAACTATTATCATAAGTGTCCATTAATTAGAAAAGTAATGACATCACGGCACTGCTCACTAATTGTGTTTCTGTCATTATCTCACATTCCGCTACATGTAAAGAGAAATAAATGTGCTTGATATGATGAGGTGCTGTGTGATTGAGAAAGATCAGAAATAACATTAAAATAAAAACACGTAAAAATTTGTGCTGCCAAATAAACACCTGCATGATCAGTATTTAATTAGAGCAATATTTAGAGCAAGATGTAATACAGGACACTTACAGCTAAAACACCTATAATCCTACAATCTCATTGAATAATAACTTTGTATCTTGACCAATAAAAAAAATCAACTATAAAAATATCAAAAATATGTTGCAATATTTCACACATTAAATTTATACTTCTTTTAAAAGATGCACTGCCTAAAGTGTACCTGATGTACACAATTAAATGTTGCACCTGATGTATAGTATATTAAATGTTGTACACTATTTATGTTTCATTCTACATAAAGAAATCAAGAACACATGACCAGCTGCACCCAGTAACGTCCCTGTTAACAAACACTTTAAGTTGCAGAATACATTTTTGATGGGTGATAAATAAACCTGTGAATAGTTTATTTCTACAAAGGCCTTTGTGTGATTTAATGTCATCCACATCAATAGGTGTCAAGCGTGAAATTGAAGACATTTAGGAAATGTAGGTGGATGTTTAAGAACAGTTTTTTTTAAATAAGTTTAAATACTAGTGATTCTGAAATCCTGGCCTTAAATTTCGACTTGAACATTGGAAAAGAACATAGGAATGGGATCAAGATACTGCTGTCATGTATATTTAAACCTCAATCTCTCATGCAAGTACATCCAGAGCGTGTGCATCCAGAGCTCCACTGCACCATAGCTCTGACTTTTGTTATGATGATAATCATCTCGTAATAACCCACAAATTTCAGGCATTTGTCTGACAGTCACTGAGATTTTCAACCACAAGCAAATGTGTTCAAATGAACCATTATTTGTTTGTGCATTCCCAGCAGTTGATCCAAATCTTGCTTTGTAACAACACACAATTTGGAATTTATCTTAAAACTTAACCAAAAGCAGTGAAATTTAAACCAAAATAAACAGAGGTACTGAGATACTAAGGTATTTATTTTATTTTATTAATTCATGTAGCAGCATACAACATTAATCTCAGCCTCATGCGATGGGTGTAAACAGCAAAGGAACAGACCCGAGAAACCAATTGTACCATGTTACAATGCATGCTTAAATATTTCACAACACCTTAACGGGCAGCTCAGGGAAAATGTATTCAGCATACATTTACGCACTGTATATGTATCTAGATTTTAATTTCAAATGGCAGGAAGTTTACCCATGTGGAGGGTTACAACCACATGGTAATGTGTGTGAACAAACCCACCTCATTCTTTAACATTATAATAATTTCCACAACCCCCCATTATGCTTATGAAACAACAACATTTATATGAGCTTGCCACTCTATCAATGCCATTGCCAGGCTATAGTGTGGCTCTTTATATGTGCACACATATACATTGAGTGCCAAATCTATTTCAATAGGTGTTACAATTGCAAAATAAAGCAATCAATCATACTTGGACTGTCTTTTCTTATGAAAACAGGCATTGGATAATTGTGTACACTGGCTTTAATCATTGGCAAATTGTAGAGGAGAACAATAGGCTCATCCGTATGGGCTCAGTGCCCTGTCCACATCCTCAGTGAAAATAAATAAATCAAAAGCAAGCGTAAAGACAGCATTTGAGGTAACACCAGATGGGTTCTGTGGACAATGTTAGCATTAAGTGGAATTAACTGAGGACAATGACTGTGTTTACATGCACGGACCTTCGTCAATCCGAATCAAGTCCAATCCGATTGCAGATTCCAAACATACTGTTTACATGTACCCTAAACATTGCAATCTAATGAAAATATTAATTTACATGCACATCAGATGTGTTCTGAGCATTGTTACATATGTAAAGGGGGGTATTTTGTGTCAAAGTTACAATGGCAACGATAAGTTTGTGAGTCCTGTGGGAAGTGGTTAGGTCAGAGGTTTAAATAAGCAGCTGGGCATAAATAGCGTGCTTTCCTTTCTAAACATTTCTAAAAATATGCCAAGAAAGCATTCTTCTCATGCTCCTAACTTTCCTCAACAAAAGAAACAAGAATTAGATGCAGCATCTTGAAATTCTGCATTGTGTAAACATATTAACATCATGCATATGTTTCCTTAAGTAAACGTCACTATTGAGCTATAGAGGCAACATTAAGTAATGGAAACAAAATACAGCCAAAACTAACACAATACAGAGGCAAAGTTTACAGAAATGTAAGGCAACATTGAGGCATTTAAAAAGTAACAATAAAGTAAAACAAGGTAACATTGTGGAGAACGATGAAAAAAATCCATGAATCCTGAACGTTCATAAAACATTTTTTTAATGTTCGCATGAAAATGTTTGTTTTTCTGGGTTAATTTAATTAAATTAATTAATACATTTTATATTTATAATTTAAAAAAATGATTTATATATAAACATTTTTATATATTAAATAATTTTAGAAAAAAGGGCTTAATGTACATTGCTACAGTATGTTTGTGTGCAAATGTGCCCAAAAGTCATTCTTTTGCACACAATGTGTTGATCATGTAATCTAATGTTTTTCACTCTTTCAAAGTATCTTCGTAAATAGGCAAGTAATATACTGTATGTGGCTACAACTATTAACAAGAAAATAATTCTGATTACAAAGCATTATGAATGCCCCACAATGCACTTTAAGTTATTATAAAGTTATTATAAAGCATGGTTTAGAACCAATGTCTTTCTCTTAGGTCAAGACAGTTGTTAAATCCAAAAGTCACTACAGTGAGTTTCCATGAAAATCACGAAATATAAATTTTGTAATACCTCAGATGTGAATCCAAATGTTATACTGGTATAAACTAATTTCTTGTGAGTTTATCTGTAGTCATTTCAGTTGTTTATGAATAGGCAATATGAATATAATGCTGATGAGCTTTGTTTAGGCTTTGGTCAAATAATAAAGTCGACATCTGGCTATTGATGTAAAGTTGGTCCATTGTTCAAATATGAGAAAATAAAGTAATTTGGACAATTACTTTTAGTTTCAAGTGGATTTGCACTTCCTTGCTGTCAGCAAATGCACAAGGGAACAAGAGGTAACTAAGAATACTGCTGGTTTATTAAACAACAGACAACAAACAGCAATCAGCAATAGATTCAGAGTAATAGTAACAATAAACAAAAATCTTTATAAACAGGTAAGTTAGCTAAGAGCAGATTAGCTTTGTTGCTATTGTTGCTATGCTTAATAATCTTCAAAGTCTTTTCTCTGTGTAACAGGTCAGGGTGCTCAGGAAAGCATAGGAGATAATCAACAACAAGGAGATCGATAGAGAGAATCCCAGGTAAGTAAACAGAGAAGGAGGAATGGGAAAATCTGTATAGCTAGCAGTAGACCAGACAAGAAAGTGAGGAGTGACTTGTTTATATAGAGTGGGTGATTAGTGGTGACAGGTGAGAGTGATTGAAATTCAGGTGACTGGGAGCAGGTAGGCATGGTTCTGTGGCTGTGTGGCTGGCTGTGTGGCTGGCTCTGTGGCTGGCTCTGTCCCTGACACTTGCGTCTCATGGCAGACATATTTGTTTGAACCTGTCTATAGGGCTGTAGCTAGGAATTGTGGTCCCTGTAACTGTATATTGCTCTGAGGTGTAAACAGGATCTGTGGGTTCTACACAGTTAAACACACAGAAGCTGTCATAGCTGTGACTGTTTTATATTATAGCACAGCTGATCTGATTGGTGTTGACCAATCAGCATCTGGGGCTTGAACTATATAATAGGTGAGAGGCGTATTAAAGTATATTCATGAATAGGCAAATGAAATACTATATGTGGGGTGGGACCTTGAACCTATCCCACCTTTTGCTCAATTAACAGCTACCTGTGTCTGACCAAAAAGTTTAAAGCTGGAATCTTTCTTGGATTAAAAATGAACAACAATAAGTTACTGAGCAAGTACATAAAACATCAGTGTTAAAACTGTCTCTGTTCAAAACAGTAAGTTTATAATACTGATCTTTAATTTCAGGTTTGATTTCACAGGAAATGAGTTTTAGGAATCATTTGCTGTCATTTCTCTGCATGGTTATGTCACGTCCGTAAACAGAAAAAAGACCTGATTACTTCATTGTGTATGCAGGTGCTGAGGATACTGGAGCATTTGTAGCTTGTTCTTACAGCACTTGCTTAGAATTTAAACTGTTGATTTTTTTATGTTTTAAACATAGATGGCAGTAGAGAGGCAAAAGTTCAAAGCATGGGCATGTTATCACTTTGCCTGGAGCCGACCCTGTATGCATACTTGATAAACAGAAGTAGAGCACATATGCGGTGGTCCAGGTTAACTTTTGAATGTCTGGAAGACATCAGTGTTTCTACGACCCTTAAAAGACATCTGAAAACCCCTTTGTTTATAGGAAACAAAATCTGGCTTGGTTTTAACATCACCATATCAGTTTACCTCTCCTGCCTATTGAGTTCAGATCGACACACACACCCACAAAGACCATTAGTATTATATCTGACTAACATTTAGCTCTTACCCGTTTATGTGGTGTTTCTGGGGTATATCTACATAAACAGCTGCCATGGATTTCACCAGCAACCCTGCAATGTACACTGTCTCTGGCTAATGTCACCATGGCGTCATAAAATAAGACAGACAAAATAGAAAACAAGGGTATACTAGACAGCTGAGGATTTATCTGAGAAACTAGAGAATGAGTTAATTGACCTACAAGAGGGCCTCAATTTTTAAGAGTGCAGTTACAGCCATCTTTGAACTTAATCGGAACAAAGCGTTCCAATTAATATATATAAAATGTATAATTATATATTTCTTTAGCTAATTAAATAGTGGTTGGCAATGCAAAACTAGCTACCACAGTGTGTTGTGGGTGGTTATCAGATATGTGGTTGCTAATGATTACATAATTACTATGTGCTATTCTGGCTTGTTGTTGTTTACTTTTGTAGGCACATAGTGACAGCTGGTCTTTACATTGTTGGTCTGTAGTTTCAATAACAAGTTGTATTTAAGTATTTAAACGTGCTTAAATAAAGTAATAGCACACAAGCTACATGCTTTGAAGTATCAATTATGCCCATAGAACTTAGGAGTTTGATCAAAACAGTATAACTATGAGAGAAATTATGTTCCTAATGAATATAGTCATGAATTAAGGTCAATTGTTACAAAATATGTTGAAAACTTTTACATTTTTTAAATGTATGTTTTCTTCATGTTTGTTAAACCAGAAATGTTTTGTACTGTGTTTGTACATTACAGATTTGGTCTGGAGTCAACTGTTTATTTTGTCAAAAGATTTTAGTGAGGGTTGAAACTGGTTCCTGTGCTGTATGACAACATTCAGGGAAACAGCTGAGGCATATTATTTACTCTTAATCTTGTTATGCTGATAAAATCATATTTCAAGCATCTTAAATATCCCTTTCCAGTTCTTTCTAGCTCAGGCCTGCTTACATGATATAAACTGTGGTTTTCTGTTATTTCCTGATATTTCTGTAGCTTTTTTAGCTTACGAAGACTGTCTTCAAATGCGGCTTTCTCCCTGAGACTAATGTTCAAGCAAAGAAAACAATCAAAATCTCTTGCTAGCTTAAATGCGGGAGGACAACCTGAAAGAAAAATGCGAGACAGGCCAAAATATCTGAGATGAGCTTTAGGGAAATTTCCCTAGACAGTTTAATACTTTGCCACCATCAAATGCAGTCTGTTAAGTTTCATTTTGGCTGTTCTCACAAGCTGAAAATTTATACTTCATACACTGCATACTGTCATTTAGAAGTGAACAGACAGCGAGTAGCGTCACCCCAGAATCTACCAAAGTTTAGGGAATTAGATTTGCTTGGTTTGCTGGCAAAACACAAGTAAAGAATTTTCACTGTCAAAGTTTTTTAACAGATTGTTCAATAGTGTGAATGATGCACCATGTCCCTTCAGAAATACCACCTGTCTTGGAGATGATTTTGGGGAAATCAAAATGTGATGCATCATTATTCACTAGTATTTATGTTTTTGCATTTAAATTTCAAATTAGAAGTATTGCAACCGATTTGATGCTGCAAGAAAAATAGCTTTTGGCATTGTTGACCTGGAATTATACATATTTAATCAATGCGTTCACATTCTTTGGAAGTGTAAAGGAGATTTAAGGACTACAGGGTTTCATGGGTCTACAATTGGTTGTTTTTTAAAACCTTTCTTGAGGTTTGAAGTGTTTTTCTATGGTTTCATTGTATTCCAGCCTAATATGAGGGTAACTGATAATTTTTTTTTAAGGTGAACTAAATTTTACTAAATTTTTTTTAAGGTGAACAAAATAAGCAGTGTGAAATAATTGGTTTTAATGCTGTGGTTTACTCTTTTTGATTTCTGTGGAAAATGTTTGTGAACATGACAAAATGACAGCCATTGATGATTGTTCATGGATTGTTCAATGCATTTGTTAGGTCACAAACAGCCAGTGTCTCCCCTCAATGAACCATGAGCAAAGTTCATTTCTATTTAATTTTTTTTTTAGAAAAAACAACAGAAATAAAAACTTTTCTGTCACTGACTTTTCTGTCATGAAAATGGCAAAACATATTTCGATTTCTTCCTCAAATGTTTGTTTTGTTGAAAAACGTTTGTAAGCCTTTAGCTCACAAGACTTTACCATGAAAGTTGTAGTTATGTTGTAGTTCCTAAAAAAATAACCAGCCAACTGTGTTATTTATCAATAAATGTCATTTTAATTTTTACTTCTGAGTTTTGGCACCTACATGATCACTTGGTTGTCGGCTGTTTACGTGTGTAAGACCGTATGTGCTTAGGGGCCATTTTTAGGTAGCAGGCGCTTCGTTGCTCCAGGGTCTCACTAATATTGAAGAAATGGCTCACAAAGGCTCACTTCCTGTGCATTTGTTGTGGAAGCGATTAGAAAGGGATTTGGGGTAGAAAAGGGTTGTTATCACACACTTTGATTTATCACTCACAGCTGGAAATGCCTGGCCAAATCTATACATTCCAGGTGTTTCTGTTGAACCTCTTTAGGGTTGAAACATTTAGTCTTCAATCTGTCATAGATTTTCTTGCCTTTTTTGGCTTTACTGTGTTTCATTACTTGCAATAAAACAACACATCATTGCATTGTCATCCCCACTGAAACTAACTGGCGAGTGGCTTCTGTCAGTTTATGAATTACATTTTTTATAGCTATGTTAGTTGGGGAATTCATTGGTATATTTTACTTAACTTCGCTCAAGTCCTGAGACAGAGTACATTTCATTAGGTGACCTGTTGACAAGACTCGGCTTCAATATTCTACAGTTGTTTTGTGGTTTCCCAGAGCAACCAATCACACTGCTAAGCAGGGTCCAAAATTGACATTACACTAGCCAGAGACTTTTGAAGTTCAACTTATCTGAAGTGATTGGTTAGATTCTCTCTATGATTATAACAGAACATCAAGTATGAGGAGAATAACATGACAGAGACCAGTGTGGTAAGAACAGACGATATACACCCATCTGAATGAGATGCAATAGAGACAGAATTACCCATGTGCCATAAAATAAACATTCATGACCCTGCAACTCTGCACTGCATGTATTTCAATGGTATCCAGTATTTTTATTTTTGCAGGAAAAACTCAAGGAGACATTATTTTATGTTTCAGTAACATCCTGATAATTAGAGAGCAATGTGTGAAAAAATATATGCACAGTGGAATGATACTTTCTTAGCATGCCAACCTCCACTTTAAATAAGGCTTTAACCTCAACCGCTGTTTAGCATGACACACACACTCTCCAGCTATATCTGAAATGGCTCAAGAAATTGTTAATTTTTTATGATAACATTAGCCTGGTGCACCACAAGCCACAGAACAGCCAAACATGAGTACATATGAGACTCCACACAAGGTATGTGCAATGTCTTTCAAAATGTTTTTTATGTCTTAATAAAGCCAGTTCTTATTTTGATGTATTTCATCAAACAGCTATTTAGAAGGGGGAGAAAAAACTGTCCTGATAGGTCAATGTTTTGTTTTGTTGCCACTTTGAGGGTTGTACAGATTCTAAGTTGCCAAAACACAATATACTTTGAACATAACATATGTTCAAGAATTATAACCAACAAGGACTACAACATGAATCTAGACAAATCTTTATTTTATGTCAGCTGAAAAGACACCCCCTCAGGGGTTCCTCAGCGTTGCACCCCTTGAATCCCTAAGCCTGGAACACACCAAGCCGGCAGTCGGGCAATTTTTCACAGTGTATTCCGTACTACTGGCTGAAGTTGGCCTGTGTCAGCTTTTCAGACGATTCAGCATGTTAAATCACTTCTGTGTGTTTTTTAAAGCGTCTTAGACTTCATCTACAACAGGTCACTCAGAACATCCAATCATACAGCTTCTTTTTCAACTACTGTGTTAATGACACCCAGCCTAACATCTCATTTCCACAATCTGTCACACATTCATATTCTCCTGAGGTACTTTGAATGCCTCTTGGTTATATTGAATTAGAGTTCAGTTCCTGAGCTCCAACTATACCCAGCCACCTCCCTCATGAAATCTTTTTTTCATTTGCTAAAAAAATTCACACATTAAATGCATCCAAGCATGTTAAAATTCTTGGCACCACCCTAGATTACTCCTCTTTGTGGACCAAATTGCAAAGCGTACTTTTTATGTAAAAAACAAGGGTGTGTGGTGTATGAAGAGCATTTTTCAGAAGCCATACCTTCTGATAATTTTAAATGTGACACATCAAATCTATTCACTGAGTTAAGATTCACACTCCCTGAGTACCTTGGAGTTAGAAGGGTTTTATAGACCTTTTTTATAATTTTAATGGGTTAATCCTGTTTTTCAACCAAACCTTCAATGATTTAGGTGACATGCTCGAAGTAAAATTCTCAGAGCCAGAAATCAACTCATGTTTTTTTTATTGTGCCAGCACTTATAAAGCACTAAAATAAAAACAGCAAATGAAGCAGGGAGTTAAACGTTACTCTGGACCTGTTGATACCCTGTAGACACATTGAACTGCACTTTTTTCACGGCTACACAAACTTCATCAATAAGTCACATTACTCACCAAGGGCCTCATGTAGAGCAATTCGGAAAATGAACAAAGACAAAGGGTGAGAATTTATTGTAAGTTAGATTACCTGTAAGTTAAGTTACCTCTAAGTGCCATATATCATACAAACATACGGTTTTGAACAGAGCAGAACATATGGTCTGAACATCAACACTGAGTGCATGGCCTAGAACTTGCACATAGTTGATTTTACCAGAGTTAGGCCCTGTAATTGTGTAGTACAGTACAGTACAGTACAGTACAGGCTGAGATTCAAAACCTAGTGACCTAGATGACCTACCTAGGTAGCATCTTAACAGAATGTAACCAATATATGTGACCGATATGGAAAGCTTGACACTCAGTGACATAAATATCACTTGATTTGAATTTCATAATGCCTGTTTTTTACGACATGTTTGTCGTAATGAATTATGGTATTTCCGTCACTAATAAGGTGACATGTGATACATGTGATGCCAATTTCGGCCAAAGTAATTTCTCTTAGCAAACCCTTTGCAACAGTCCTTGCACCTATGATGTCTTAAAAACGTTCTACAGTACATAGGCAGCTTGAATTTTGGAAGGAGGAAAAGAACATGCTGTCTATCTGATTTCAGCACTGCATCATTCTCAGCGTAGTAGATGTTTTATAAGATTTATTTAAGATTCTTAAACAAATTGGATGTTCAGTAGAGTAATTTGTAGTAGAAACACGAGAGCAGCTGGTGGAATTAAATAGGTTCTCTGGCTCATGTCCAAGCCATTTTTTACTACCTGTTTTCCATTCTTAGTGAGCTTTGTATAATGTTTAATGACGCTTCTGATTTTAACTGATCTCTCATTTTCCTCTGCTGGCTAATGAGGATTACAGAGAGGGAAATGGTGGCAATAAAACGTTTTGTGGTCAAATTACACTTGTGGTAAAAAGTGAGATGTCTGTGTTTCAAGTAAAATATTAGACTTTTACTTACTACTGTGTGATATACACTGAATACTGTCTACTACGTTTTAATGACAGTATGCATTATAAAATAGTAAACATTGCAACCAGTAGTATTCTACACTGGTGTAGTGGCCATATTACATTTGTTATGACATTGCATTACAAACTTATTAAACGACACGAGTGACATGATCATTTTGGAAACCTGCTAGTGTTATTTTGCATTGTTTAATCTTATCCTGTGTCAAACCACTTTTAACACATTGCATTCTGGCATACAGTATTTCACTTAGTGTGCTGTAGCGTATTAAAACCAAATGCAGTAGGTCAACCATGGACTGAGAAAATTCACATACTAAGCAAAAATGTATACTCTACAGCAAAATTGAAAATAGCAATGTTTGTGTTACGCTGGATTTATGCTGGATCTCATCCTGTGTGTGACCGGTTTTAGCGTGGTTACCAACTACACTTTAACAAACAGACTGACACTGGCTGAGGGGCCCGGATTGATCAGGGGCCCTTGGTTTGCCAAGATTCAAATTAATATTTTCATAACGAACCTGTTAGACTATATAAACATTTCATTAAATGAACATTATTAATTGCTTGGACACAAGTTCTGAGATCAAATTTGTTTTTAACTTGTTTTAAATTAATTGAGGTGGATTTTATGTCACTGTTGTGTAATTTAGTGGGTGATAGTTTCCTAGAGCTATCAACATCTATAATAACCATTCAAGATCCCGGTATATTACGGAAAATAAAAGGAAAGTACTTAACATGAAAAATCACGTTTTCAATGACAAATTAGGTGAGAGTATTTTGTGTAGTAATAACCTACTAATGTCTGGCACACTAATGAACGCAAGAAATTGATGTGGTGAGACCAGAATGGAAAAAAAAATTACCTGCTCTTATGCTATGTAAGCTAAAATGAGCATATACATAAATAATAAATATAAAAAACTATAAAAAATAAAAAAACTAAATAAATAATACAATACCTTGCATACGATGTTGTCATGTGATCAATTTAACTGTAATAAGGCCATTACCTGCACACCTTCCTGTATGCTGCCCAGAGCAGGAGACAGGCCGAATGCTGTTAAAAGTGCTGTATATAAGTCCTGTATAAAACTATTTTATACAACCCTATAATACAAACAGACTGAATCAGGGCAGGGCCATGCTGGTTTTAAGCCACTGTCTTCCATAACAAACTAACAAGCAAACACACACACACACACACACACACACACACACACACACACTAAAACAGCAGTATTTACTGTATGGTTATGTATTATATTTGATTTACATAGCATATCATACAGTCTTAATAAAGTCAAAGAAATGCTGCAACTTGAATTTAATATCAAAATAATTAATACTTGTTTTATGTCCTAAAACAAGTTATTGGTCTGTAGTCATCATTGCATGCTATAAAAAATACATAACTTTCATCAAATTTGAATGTCTTGCTCTGTTTTATCTGATGTTTGTCTATTTTTCATCTTCTCCCCTCCATCTACCTGTCATGTAGAGATCACATTTCATTAACAGTATCATCATTAAACTATTTTTCCTCATTCAATATCTTGTTTCGCTCAAAAAATATATAAAATATATGTAAAATGGGTTGCGAACAAAAGAGAGTGTTGTTATTGGTTTTGTGTTATTTTAAGTGTCATTTGTAATCCATTAGTGGTACTTCGTTTCAAAAATAGTGATTGTTTCCAATCAGGTTTTTTTTACTGCCCTGTCCACCCTGACCCCTCTGTCATATGTCAAAAACACAGGTAGGTCCCATCCTAAACTCATGCCATTGGTTGAGCCAGAGGGTAATTTGTTGTACTACTTAAGAAAAAATTTGAAAGTGGCACAGTGTTTACAAAGACCAGGATATAATTTAAAGTACTTACCTTTAACTTATTATTTAGTGTTATTTAGAAGAATAACACCAACAACGTATTCAGAAATAGTTTATTTTAATAGAGTAAAAGCTACACATAAAATGACAATGTTTTGGATTCTATTTTATATTACTTATCATTTATATTTTTATTTTCAAATTTATGCGAACACAGTCATGGGATCGTTTCAAGGTCTGACTGTTAGAGATAGTTCTGTTGCACTTCTGTCTGGTAACAGTAATTCTGAAGAGCCCTTCTGTTCACAATGACTTTACAAATGGAGCTTTTTGAAGTTTCAAAAGCTTTCAAAAACCCATTTGGACTGAATTGCAAATTAGGATTTTATTCAGGAGCACCTGGGCTTTGTTTTCCATTTGGTAAAGAGAACCGTCACTTATCTAAGGTCCTCATCAGTTATGTAATGGTGAAGAATCTCTGTTTAATCGTTATGATGCATGAAAACCTGCAGGAGTAAAGACAGTCAAATGTACTCTTTGTGTTGAAAAGAAACTACAATTTGATTTTATGGCAATGCATACGATTGTAGATCAACTGACATTAAATCAGTAATAGTAAAGATTGTTGTCGCTTAGCCTACTGTATATTGTACTGTATTGCATATAAATTCAAAATGACAGTAAACACTACATGCACTGTACACTACTGTTTTTTATCCATTTATGAAATTGCAGGCATGTGCAGAAACACTACATTTCCCACAATTCTGACTACATGACAAAATACATAGATAACATTAGTTCTACAGATACTGTACATAGGATGAGAATAAGTACATAACTCATAGGAGCAAAAATTATAGTGACAATGTAGCAAGTTAGACTTTTGAGGTGTGAAATCTCTACGCAGTAGGTCATTCGGATGTGAAAGAAACTCATTGAAATAAAATATACAGTATCTGTAAGATTATTAGCAATGCATTGCAGTCCAAAGAGTGACCCTGCTGTCTGCTCGCCACAGCAGTATGTGAGAGTGGACAGTAATGAGCTGTGTGCTGGCGCAGGAAGTTCCGGAACAATGACTTTAACAATTAAGAGAGATCAGCTTTGATGCCCCACTGATCACACAGGAAAAGACTGACTTTGATGGAACAATTTTTACTATGCAGCAGCTTTCATTGCCTCATACATTTAATCCGTGTGTGTGTGTGTGTGTGTGTGTTCACTAATCTCACACAGCCAATTATCTCAGCAGGCTTTCACTGTTTGCTTAGGAGCTCTAGTAATTTAGTTTTGTACCGCCAACGTAGTCTGTTCTTTGATTTGAAGTTCAGAGCCACCACGATGCACTTGCTTTACAGTGTAAAGAAAGGAAAGTTTCTCTTAAAGGGGCTGTGAGTGACGTTCTAAAATTTCTGTCAGACTTAAACGCTTACAACGGAAAATAATTGTTAATCTAATGTATTTATTGATGGTATTTATGAAATATCCACAGTTGCTCACAGGTTTTTATTATATTGTATTTGAGTCCCTGCATATTTAAAAAGAGCTTTCCGTACAATAATTACAACAATAATACAGTCTATTGTTGTGGCTTAATGTGTCTGATTTTTTTTATAAATAGACTATTACAACCAAACAAACAGTGATTGATCACTATATGTCAGACAGACTGCTGCACTTCATGTGAAAGTGGCCATTTCCTGGCAAGTTTAAGCTCAAAACATCACAAAACAAATTTCCACAGTCTAAAATCTGAATATGCCAGACTAACAAGTGCCACTAGGCAGCTCACATGGCATGTTAACCTAATTCTCCACCAACAAAGCCCATAATCTGTAAGACCTATATTGCCTTCAAACTTCTAAGGCTTTGTCAAGCCACCATTCAAGTTTTACCATTCTAGTTTACTGTTACAGCTAACAAAAGCATTAAGTTGGGTCTCTTTTAATATTGATAGAGGATCTCTGCTATTTATCTTCTCAACGTTAGCCTGTAATGGTGGCAATTACAAAGTCAACCAAGATCATGAATAAATGTTCAGGGAGTTATTTGATGCCATCTGTGGTTTTCTCTGCTTCTACGACCTGACTGCCAAAAAAAGTTTCATTCATCTTTTTCTTTTTTAATGGGGAAGTCTAATGAAGATCACAGACTAACAGATTTTGTGGGCAGTTTGAGATGAGATTTGACCTTTCCAGACCTACAGAGATGAATTGTTTTCTACCACCAACACGGTACACCATCCTTAACTTTATAAGCCACAGTGCACATACGGTGTAATATATCATGAAAGTCATTATCTGTCACAGAAAGATGATTTATCTGTTGCTGCATTATTTCATTTTAATATTCTCAAATCAAACTCTACTGGAATTTGAAAAGGTAACTTCCAATGTTGGGAAACTACGAATGTCAAATCGACAGATATATAGAGCAAACCAGCTTCCCTCTGCGTCTCTCTATTGCTTTGCTATAATGGAACCACAGACCTCTTTACTAAGACGGGGGCGTGCGTTAAGCCAAATAACACACAACAGATGCCCGTGAACCCCAGCGGTGTACAGCAGTGAGAGGAGGAAGCTGGGGGTAGGATTTGGGGTTCTCAAGCGTGCCAGTTTTCTTTATTTTTTTTTGCAGCCTCTCTTGAGCTGTTGCGGTCCACGATGGAGAGTCCCAGGGGCTCGGCGGTGTAATGGTAATACGGACCATCTGACAGCTGTCAAAACAGGCCTGTTAGTCAAGCAATGAGGCCTGTCAACCTGCTGAAAAACTAGTCTGCAGCCTCTCTATTTTCCTCACATTCTCTCTTTCCCAGAATTACTCACTCACTTTACACTGACTGCCACAAAGCTGGGTCGGTTTCCTCCTCTGGTTGACCTTTCACACTCAGGTCTGGTCCATACAACAACATGTTCCAGTTTAATCACACATTTCACAGACTATTGGCAGACAGTGGCTTCAAAGCAGGGTGTGTTCATAGGAAAACTGAGGAAGGCAATCAGATTATGTTGTTGGAGATTGTTGTATATTTACTCTTCTAGTCTTGTAGGCTCTGCATACAACAACCCAATAGGATATTATAGTTCCTGTTGTCTTAGTACTTGATTCCTTCCATAAGATTTTCTAATACAATGATTCTTAACACCACATTAAATTAAATAAAAAAGTGTTTCTCAACTAAGTAAACACGTGCTTAAAGTTATTGCAAGTAATCCTTCAACTAAACACTCAGTAGAGGAAACCAAAGTAAAGCTTTGTAAACATACCAGATATATTGTTGGATTGCAAGCCAAAACTGGGTCATAGTTCTGTTCTGATAAAGTTGTGTATGGCACAAAAAAAGCTAAATGCAAATAATAAAATGCAACTAACCATATAATCATGCATCGAAAGAAGGTTTTAAAAGGACAGAGAAAATTCTTCATCTGTTGTTGTTGGCCAAGCATCCAAACAAACTTTATAGTATTTTGAAGCAAGTTCATGTTGCGAAATGTCTCTGAATGAAACAGAAATACAGCTGCAATATTTCACCAAGAAACAACAATTTACTTTAATACAAGTCAGTTCATGTCTATTAAAAACATCCCCCGAATAATCGCTTACATCCTGATTATTCAACCTTGCACGTCAAACACAAGAAAGACATGCACTTGTTTTCATCGAACATTTGTCTCTATTATGTCTGACGTGTTTCAACAGTCAATAGCATAGTTTAAATAAAATTCTTTTCAGCTTGAGTGAAATTGGTGTTATAAGACACTGATGGCCATTTGCCGTCTCCTGTTCGGTAAGTTGTCGCTTTATGTCCTGAAATTGCCACTTTTCTACCATAAGGCAAATAACTTGGTGCAGGACTGTTGTTATGTTCAAATACCTGATGTCCAGTAGATAACAGGCACTAATTTTGCAGGATAAAAAGGAATAATATTCACCACTTATCTAATTGCGTCAGGATCATTAACTCAAGCTCAGCTAAGGGTGCTAAACGAGTTACAAAAATACACCTCATCAAGCCCTCCTCTGAGGATATAACAGCCATAACCTCAATCTTAATTCTAGTAGTGTTTGCTGGAGATCTTAACAGCTGTGCTGTCAGTTGTTTAGAGGTTGCGAGCATGCCAGGTGTTGTTCTGTCATGTTTAAAGGTGGAAGGGAGTCAGATATCCAGAGAATACTGAGAGAATACTGAATAAGTTCAAGAGACTTTACCAGGTCACTAAATAGTAAAAGTTAAACACCTTTTTAGTACACCCTACCAACAATAAAAAAGGAAAAAGGGGTCTGTCATTTCCAAAATCTTTGAAGTATTCATCATCACATTCAGTCTACCAGTGACAGTATACTGATCTGACCAGGGCTGGCTACCATTGACTGAAATGCATTGGGCTAAGTATCGTTCACATGAAAAACCCTCTGAAATTAATACAGGTCAAACTGTTACACGTCACATCTATTACTGTTCCGAGTTCTCTAATGCTGTTATTCTGGTGCAAAGACTGATTGGTCAGGGGACAAGACCATTTGGAGGCAGAGTTGGTTTTGGCTCTGAATCGAGGGTACTGGGGGAGATTGAGCTTTTTCACTTCCCAAAGTCACCTGGCAAGGTTCTCTGGAAAGCCAGCCTACAGTAAGGATGGTTTCGGCCAACACAAACAGGTGCTGCTTTAAACTTTCCGTGTTTGAACAGTCCCCTGCCATTCAGCAGACAAGTAAATTAATAAACTTGATTCAGACAGTAATAAACAGATATTGTTTTGCTGAGATGGTCTGCACAAGGCAACTTCAATAGTTCATATTTCTTTTATAAATACAGAAGTTTTCAGTGGAAAGACATCATTCCAGATTCATTACAATTTTTAAAAACAGCAAAAATCACCATACTGTCAGTGAGAAAAAAAATCATGCTTAAGCTAGGAAACTGACCATGCACAACTAAGCTTAATTCATATTAAGATTCAACTTCAGTATTTGTCTTCCTCATTCACATAAAAATAAAGCAAAAAGTAATAAATGTTAAGTTAATAAAGTAAGTCAAAAAAGTTTATCTTTACCCTTTTGGGAGAAATGTATTTGTATTTGTATTAAAGAAGTGTGAAGATTCCTAAAAAATATTTTAGGAAAATTTATATAGCAAAATTTAAATTTGCTATACTGCAAATGTATGGTACTTTATGGTATTTTTCTAAAAGTTTGGATGCTAGCTGAGAACTAGCATGTCATTTATAGAAATAAAGGAAAAGCTTTGCTTTTCATTAAGCATGCACTATGATCTTGTCCTGTAGTTCCATTAATACAAAGTGTACTAGATAAACGTATACAGTGTGTGTATTGCTTCTTTCTAACAATGTTCTCTTTCTAACAACTTTAGCGTGTGACCTAGTTTATGGTATAGCACATGGGAAACTCATACCTTTCTCTACAGTTAATAACGTGGGCGTAACGTCCTACAACCAAAATAGGCTTTTGAAATGGGTAATGGCTCTTGACAGAAGTGGAAATGTATTATTATGCTGATCAGGAAACATGTCCTCATGTAGTACAGATTCATATACAAAGCTACTAACTTTATATCCAGTCATGTATTTGGATCTTTATTAAAGCACTTGTGAATGAGTGTTTGGTTCAAACATGATACAATTTCAAGTGTTAGAACCATATTTCATAGATTGTGTAATAATCATGTTATGATAACTAAACATAAATATGATGAGGGAACTACACAGTAAAATACAAAGAGTTGTAAGTTGGAATATGTATGGGACAATGGGGCTAGTTGTCACACAGACGAATCTCTCAGCTCAACATATTTACTGTCAAAATTTTGAGTCAAATGTCCAATTACACAAATGTGTGTTTTCTCTAACAGTGGTTTTGAATGTGAGTTTCAAATGCTCTCCTAACTTTGAATAATTCATCTGAAACATATTATTAAAATTAATTAATATTGAACTTAATATTTTTTAATATATTAAATACCACACTCCTCAGTGTGATCTTCAGTTGGTGTGTTGACACTTACTATCAATAAATAAATAAAATCAATATATTAATTGCTATTGTTGGCCAAAACAATGATTTTACAATAATAGTAATAAACATCATTAAAATGAACAAATACATGAACACACTAGAGGACATATTTTAAATAAAGCTCTGTTTCAAGGCCCTTAGTAGTAGACACTTAAACTGGGCACAAGCTGTAATTAAAATGTTAAGATGTGAGTGATTGCATAGAGCAGAGGGGAACCGGGACTGTTTAGCTGCTGTATGCTGCAGTCAGTCCTGTCTGGGGCTCTGAACAGTAAACCCACAGGGAACACATGGACCAGTCCCAATAGTAGCCAACTGTTTGTTTTCAGCTGAGCCTCTCTTATCTCCAGCAGTATCAGGGTCTATTGCCTTCACAAATAAAGGGCAATTAAACCCAAGGAGTGCCACAGAGATCAAAGCAGCATCCAGGGAAGAAAAAACAGCATGGGACAGTAAAACAAGTACATGGTTGTGAATTATAAGAATTGAAGGGAAGTGGACCACCTCAAACCTAAGAGTGTCCGCTTTAGAACAGAACATGTTAGGTGTCTAAATGTGAATGACTGATCACTTTAAAAGCAAAGAAACTAAGTGTATCTTTAATTATCGCCAATTTTCCTCTGTTGAAGCACAACAGTTTAAAGCAAATATTAGAAAAGGTTTTAGCTCAAATGGCTGCAAACAATTAAAATACATTTACATTCTACACTAAAGTAGGATTCACAGACTCCAAAACGGAGTCCACATAAAATATTAATCAATGTTTTATGAAACCATTAAAGTAACTTAGTTTTCATCACCATTTCATCTTTTTTTTTCTTTGATTGCTGTACGTGTTCTTTGTTGTGTACATTAGCATTTTGTAAATTAATTTTTGAGCACCCTAATTATGCACAAAAGTGCATAAGTAATAACGCATAAGGGATAATATACATTGTCCCACTGATTAAATGGCTACTTGGTACATGAGTAAATAACTGGATACCAAAAAATAATTTGTATTATTATTATTATTGTTGTTATTATTATTATTATTATTATCTTAGCTCATTTATTATCTTAGCACTAAAACTGCTCACACAGTTTTAGTGGTTGTTATTTGGTGGATAACAGACCTCAGGATGCCACATCTCACCAATTAGAATGAAATATTCCAGAGAGGGGTGTAATAAAATTAAGAGGGTATATGCTAGGCTAGCAGGGTAGTCAATGTTATGCTAAACTATCAGATTATAGACTAATAATATGCTACCTGGTCAGCTTGCAAGGTAACAATGATAAACAAATAATAAAAAAGTTAAGGTGATCTTAGGTAAAGGGGATTCTGTACAGAGATTAAATCTTGTTACATCAAAGATAAAAATACAACAATATAAAAACAAAGATGGCAGCATTCAACTAAGAAAGAATGCTAACACGTTCTCCAGGTGTATTAGCCAGACAACAATTGTTATTTATTTAGCGCTACTATACACAACTGTAATTTCTATATATCAATTAAATATGCAGTAAGCAATTAAAAATAAAAAAACAACCTTTTATAGAAACGAAATGAAGTGCCGGCCAAGTATGGAAACCCATATGCAGAATTTGTCCTCTGCATTTAACCCATCGAATTAGTGCAAACACACATTTGAAGCAGTAAACACACACACCTGGAGCAGTAAGTAGCCATTCACTGAGATACAATTGGGGTTCTTGTAACAATTGGGGATAGGGTTCCTTGCTCAAGGGCACCTCAGTTGTTTCCTGTCAAACTGAGAATGGAACCTGCGACCTTCAGGTTACAAGTCTGGCTCTCTAACCATTAAGCCTATACTCCATCCTGTATACCGTATACTGAAACACAGTATACTGAAACCCATGCTGTTTCAGTAGGAAACATAAGCTTAGCATCAGTTTTATGAATCATGGTTAGCTAGTGTTGCTCTTTACCCCTAAGGTTTATATACTTCCCCCCTGAAAATTGTGGAAAAGGTGGTGAAAATATTAAGCTATCCAAATATTGTGGTGTTCAAAATCCTGGAGAGACAGATTAAATCTCCATGGTTGTGAAGTTACACTCCATATAAGTGAATCAATGTTGAACGTTGATCCATTTAATAAAAACAGTAACAGTAAGCAATTAGTTCCCTCTTAGTGAGAATGCAGATATACCTATTGAGGAATGTTAGAGTCTGATTACACTCCATGTAATCAATATATTTAAAAAGGCAGACCTGTGTGTGTCTTATTCTGCTTCAGTTTCATGCCTGTATGCTATTCCTAGATGAAAACCTACCTGTCAGACTCCATATTGGATCGATGTGAATATGGAATGATTGGTAATTAAAGTATGTCTGCGCTGTGTGACTGCAATGTGTGTTTCTATACTATAAATTCTACATTCCGAACAGAATACTACCATGGTGCTCGATTTCTGCACTTGTACTGTGGACAGTATGCTAATTTTGAGTATGTATGAATGACCTATTACATTTGCTAAAATATATAGCATGCTGCTTGCAATACTGTATCCCACAATGCAAATGTACAGTTTTCATTTTCAGTTTGACTTTTTATGTGATTTTTAACATCTCTGTCTTAACTCATTGGATTGCCAAATGTTGAGAAATTTTAGACATTTAAAAAAACATTACAATGCAATAAGGTCATGTGATAAATGTTGTACATTATCTATGCTGCAAAAACCCTTCCACAACAGCATGCACTCAGTGGTCTGAAATTGTCTATACTGATATATGTGGGGAATTATCAGAGGACTCACAAAACAACAAAATAAATACTTTCCAGTAGTTTGCTATTTTGTTTGTGTATGTTTACGTAACACCGCTTGGAATTGTGGTGTGCTATGTGGGAAGGGGTTTTCATATACAGAGAAAAAAAAATCAAATTCCAACGTAAATTCCCTGTGGAAAATATGAATGAAATGGATGTATAAAATCCATGAACCAAAGCCAAATTTGTGGCCTCATACTTCCAGGAGCTTCAAACGTTGCATGATCCAGCAAGTACAGTTTGTTTGGAATAAACATTCCAGGATGAGAAAGTTTTGATTTAGATCTATCTGCATGCAGTCAGTACTATTGGTTCCTCAGTGCAGTTAGGCAAGAACAATTGATCTTCGATACAAGTCAATCTCTGGCTTGCAGCCATAGCTTCTTTGATTGTAATCTGAGCGTAATTAACACCAGTCAGAAAGTGAAACCAATCTGTTCTTCATGAAACACAACCTAAACTTAAAAAACCTTCTGATTATTTTCAGTATTGCAGAATAATTATATCTATCTATTTACTTGATCTATTTTATGTTATACTTTTGGTAACACTTATAAGGTTCCATTTGTTAACATAGATTAATGTATTAGCTAACATTAACTAGCAATGAACAATATATTTTTACAGCATTAATTCATCTTTGTCTATGTTAATACTAACACAATTGTTCATTGATCATCCATGTGAGTTCATTGTGCATTAACTAATGTTAACAGATACAACTTTTAATTTTAAAAATGTATTAGTAGATGTAGATTAAATTAACATTAACTTTGGTTAATAACTGCTGTATGAGTATTGTTAATTGTTAGTATGTTAACCAAGGTAGTTAACTAATGTTAACAAATAGAACCTTATTGTAAAGTGTTACCATGTATTTTTTGCAATGCTAACTACCCAAGGTAGTAAATATGAATTATGATGGGCATATACATGAAACTTGTCAACCATGATGTGACAAGGAAGGAAGGCTTAAAATTTTTATTTTATTAAAAAAGCTTAATAAAGATCTCCTGTAAGTGACGGTTTTACATTTGCTTCAGAGACGCATGTGCGTTTGGGTCTGTGGGGGTCTGTGTCACACCATTCATTATATTGACAGGCCGGTGGCGTCAAGTGCAAGCAAGTGTGACATTCCTGAGTGCACTAGACGGCCAAAATGGCAGCGTGCTGTACACACACACTGTCCTGACCCCGGACACACATCTGGCAGGGAAGATGATATGGTATGTGGACCCCCTCTTTACTCGGCGTATTACACCTCCCCAACCCCCTCCATTTAATGTGATAATGTGAGTTCAAGAGGTGGTTAATTAAAGTCAAGCAATTCAGACAGCAAAAACAATTGATTTAATGTTGAATCAATGCTGTAAATAACCAGTACAATATTGATGCAACATCACCTACCTCTGCTGTCATAAAAAGGTTTCAAAAGCATGAGGGTTTCTCAATACATGAGAATAGGATTTAGGTGACAAATTTGCGCGCACACACACACACACACACACACACACACACACAAAGAATACACCCTAGTTTATATTAGCTGGTCAAAAACATGAACAGCAGACAATCTCTGAATATTCTTATAGAAAAGACCTAAAATATGACACAGGGACACACAGCTTGCTAATCAAACAGTTTTACACAAAGCAAAACAGTTCACTAACATAACTGCAGTAGATATTGTAAAAATGAAGATCTGGTAATAAGAAATGGTTCATTCAACAAGCGTTGGAGAATATTTTTTTTTAGTTTTAGTTTATTTTTTAAGTACGATGTATGATTTCACAGTGATTTCACAGTAGTGAAAAACCAATTACCCTTTTCCATGTACCATTCATCCTTGTCATAGGTGTGAATGATTATTTGGATTAGCGTTGTAATGAAAATTCCACATGTATGAATAAAATTGGAGAATGTGCGTTTTTGTAAACAGTCATCACACAAAAACCAAACTTTAATGACAAAAACAAGTTCTGAAGAAAGTTATTAACCTTAATCTCTGATGGACTGCTAGATTTTAAAACTGTTTTTAATCACACCACAATTTTCTTCCATGAAATAGCTTTCTTGTAACTGACACTTAATTCCCCAAGTTATAAATAACTATATCTAGTTGGAAAACAAGTTGACTAGACATGGCCTCAAGAAGGTTCTTCAGATTAACTAAATCAAAGGAATAATCTTTTTTTAAAGGTGCTGTGTAAACACATTATATATAGCACAATGCCAGAATTCTTTCGTTTCAAAGTGCCCTTTGTTTCTCCAAAATTGATTCCTTTTGTGTTCATTTGGTATTCATTTTTACTTCTCTGTTATGAATTGATCAGCTGTCCCAACTGCCTTTAAAGGGTGATAATGGGACGCAATTATTAATGGATTTCTTCTGGCAAACACAACGGGGGAGTCTTGTTAACATTATAAGGTATTGATCAGCTTGGGTCCTAGGGCCACCCAAGCTTGTCCAATACTCATATACACACACAAGACAGTAGTGTCCTTTAATTCTAGTGTCCTTTACTGCCAGTGATCAAGCAAGGCAGATTTGTTCAGGAAGGTCTATATTACCTGGATAAAAGATATCTGTCAATATTTCCATTCATATCATTGGCAATAGCCTGACTGGCACAGGACACTTGGAAGTACGCGATTCAGAATCTGCCAATTGGAAATCTTGTTGCCAGGTTGTTCTGAGCCAGTTACCCGAGCCGTAAATGTCATGTGACAAATTATTCTGAGCCACAACAAATGATGCCATGACAATGCTGATTGGCTGATGGTACTAGAAAAACTTACACAGCCCAAAGATCTTCACTAGCAATTATCCAGGGCTAGGATGTGAAAGACAGAAGGCAAGAAAAAAAAGACTACATTTCATGCTTTAGGGAGCCCTCCTGAAAAAAGAAAGGCCATTGGTACAGCTTTATTATAATGAAATAGTGGTGTAGGGAATGGAATTTGGATCAACAGAAAATATGCTTTTTTTGAAATATGCTAATGGTGTAGTTACTGTATCTACCTACAGAAGCTAATGGGGCCATGCTAACTGGTCAAATCCTGACCCCTTGATTTGATTAGGACTTTGATGGGGTAGTGTTGAGAGTGTATATCTTTTTCCTATTGCCAGACAGATGTCTTTAAGATACCAGGAATGGCATAAATCGGATGATGTCATAGGTCAAGCAAAAAACAGAATAAGAGACTTCCACTCAGCCGAACTATCAAAATGAATCACTCGGGTTATGTATCATCTTGCATTTTAATGGCCCTGAACAAGAGGAGTGACCCTGTTTAAAGGGGCAATTGCATTCAATCATTCACTCAGGCTTGGGTGGCACACGTCTGGACTGTGCTCATCTGAAGACTGAAGATCTCTGGGTCAGGCAGGGCCAGCGCTTTCATCTGCCTACGATGGAGTCTCTGGAAATAACAGGCCAAGCATGGCTGTTGCACCAATCCATCACTAGCACTGAAGCCAATTGCTGTGTCCTGTCTATTAATAATCCTGCGATGATGATGAATGCTAAGTCAATGAATTGAGTGTGACAGAACCCAACCAATATGTCCATTTCAAGGCTTGATTATGCCCATTTCATTTTTCATGGAAGGTCTGGCATGAGTGCAGAAAACAAGCATGCATCATTCGCTTAGATCTTAATATTTTTATGGTGGGGCATTTCTGAAGTATGGACCATGGATGATCTATTCCTTTGGTCTCGTTAATGCCTCTCATATGGATATAAGTCCAACAATTTGTTTGTTGTACATCTATCAAAATGTGTGGAAATCCATCTGTCACTTACTGCTCAGCTCAAAGCCACATAACAAATATTAACAAAAAAAGAATATGAATTTGTTCTGGCATGGTTCCATGGCCATGCAGAAAACAACAATATATGTTCTAGTTCAAACATTTGTTTCCCAGTGGCTTAATGCCTCAGTGCTGTGTTGGTTTAGCTACGCATCTCCCATGCTACTCTGCTTGACGGGCATTTCAAACGTAACGAGGCACAGCGAGCTGAGCACACACGGCATTCCCTCACTCCGTCCAATCTGAAGATAATTACAGGCAATTAAACAAATGCTTTCCCTGCTAAGTTGAAGCCCCAGTGTGGGCACATTCCAGTGTGCATCCTTTATGGGTCCTCAAAGTGTGGTCAGAGGTGTCCGTGAGTGAACAATGGGATGGGGGTCTGGTTTTTAAGAGACCAGGCAATGCTTGAATGAGGATGAGCTAAAGAATAGGAGAACTGGAAAGAGGTCCACTTCAAACGAGAGGAACCTAAGTGTGGAAACTTGGCCCATTTTCCCTGTGAAACAGGAAAGAACTGGAGGGTAATTAACCAGGGGTTGGAACTGAGCAATCATCAAGGTGATGCTACACAGCATGATTCTAAGCTTTCAACCACCAGTGCCGACCACACAAAGCTGCAGATATGCAAGCGTCAGCATCACAAATGGGAAGAAGACCTTGAGTGGAACTGCTACTGGGTCACGGACTACAGTCTTGTTATGTGGTACTTTCATGTGCATATTTTTCATAATTTTATATCATTTTTATATAAATTATAAATTGAATCTGGATTTATTAATCCTTGCTAATGTTTCTTAATACAAATACAATTGTTTGTCCATGTTAACAGATACAACTTTTGATTTTCTAAATATATTAGGAAATGTTAAAATTAACATTAATAAATGCAGTCGAAGTATCAATTGCTGGTTAATAACTAATTGTAATTAACTAATTTCAACTGTTGTTACAGAAAAACTGTTGTAAAGTGGGAAAACAACAGCACAAACATGGGTATTATCAGTTGAGTTTAGGTAATGTAATGTATTGAAATCTTTACATTATTGAATTTTTAAAAACATTACATATATAAATACATATATAATACTGAAAATTATATAAATATAACAGAATTAACTTCAAATTTACACTTTGAAATTTACACTTTGAAGTATTTGGGTGAAATAAATCTTAACTCCTCACCATTCACTAACTTTTGATCATGATAGGCATCTGTTTTCTTGCTGTTGTGTAAAGTTTGGAAAAGCACAGTAATGACCCTGCTAGTTTTCTGAGACCAATAATACATTCACACATCACTCAAAAGGATGTAAAATGCTCACATCAAGCTGCATCATATTTTTTATGTTTTATCCCTTCCCTTAAGACTGTCCTTGAACTGTTATAGGTTAAGAATCTAATTTGTTGGCTGATTTGGCCATGGTCAGGGTGGACAGTGGCCTTGACCTCCGCTTATGGCTGGGCTGAATTTTAATTCTCTGCCAGACAGAGAGGATCTGGGCTGTTTCTCTTTGAAGGACGTCCAGTGACAGCAAGCACAGTCCCCTGGCAGCCCTGTCAAAGCACTGCAGCAGAACCAGACAGACAATGAGCTGTGTGTATGAGGTGCATTTGAGAGTGTGTGCCAGAGAGAGAGAGATTTGCCCTTCTACAGGAAGCACAGGACCTCCTGTTCCCACTGGGTGATGGTCTCACTTTTAACTTCCTGTTGACCATCATTTACCATTATTGCCATTGCAGCAAGTGTAACTGATATGTGCTCTTTATGCAAATGTATATATTCAGGGTCTTTAAATGTCAGAGATGATACATGACAAGTCAAGATCAACCCCTAAAACAACTTAAAAGCTAGATACAGCATTACAATACTGTTTTAGGAATACAATTGTATAATTCAAGAGTTGTATTAAGTCATGTTAATTCACGCAAGACTCATTGCCATATAAGGTGCTGTAATTGTTTTTCAGAGTGTTGCTATGGGGTTGTTAGGATGTTGTGGGGGCTGTAAGATGTTTGCTTACTTGCCCAAGTCAAAAAAGTTTAAGCATTTGTTAAGTCTGTAGTTAAGGATTATTAAGAAAGTATTTTTGCCTGTTTTGTGACCTCTTTCAAAATTTAAACAGGGGATGTGATTACCAGACTTAAAAGTTGTTTAGCAAGAACAGCTAACAAAAACCAAACCTTTTCTCTGACACAGAAGGTGAACAGAACACTTTGATCAATCAGCACACATAGACATTGAGTAATATTCTTCACCGAAGTTCAAAGAGAATCCACAGGATGCTCGGGAATATACATTGCTTATCATTTACTAGCAGATCAGACAGGGAAGAATGGTGTGAAGTGGACATGGTGAGCATGTCCATAGCTTCCCGTTCACCCCTAACCGTCCACCATTGGCCTCAGTGAGGCAGCGGTGTGCTGAATCAGACAGGAGTCTTCCCTCTGGAACCACCCCACCCGTCTATAAGGGGTTTTGCTTGAGTGAAGCATTATAATGGCTCAAGGAAACAGGGTTCCTTAAAAAACTTTCAGAGCTGTCAAATGGTGAAGATTAATGCCCAAGCAGGATCCCTCTTGGGGAATTAACTCTCCATTCTCTTTCCCTCTAGCTCTCTTTTCCTGCTCTTGCACTTGGCAAATGCGCAAGAACATCCTTTTCTTTTTCTCTTGTTCACCTTTCTTTCACTTTTATTTTCTTCTCCAAACATATGCATGTTAAAACATTTAATCCAACTTCAAAAGGTGCCACTCAACTGGCACATCTGACAGCCAGCCTCTGATCGGCTGAAGTGGAACTCTTGAAACAATAAGTCCTCAATCTGTTCTCGGGGACAGCTCGGTAAGGAACACAGATTTTGACTGATCTATGGCCATCAAATGCTTTCAGAAGGAGCAATCTCATCACTGTCAGAGGAGGATCTCCTGAAGAACCTTCTTCAGTGTACTTATTTACTTGCATGACAGCTTGCCCTCCGATGGCTCAAGAAAGGGTCATGCTAGAGTTGCCAGAGATAAAAAATAATAATTTTACCAATGTTACCAACCCAACACACACCTCTTTCATGGGATATAGATTTCTCAGAATAGAGAGCACCTGTATTTAACCCTCTTTAACCCCCACAGAACTGTGGAGAAGGTATCTACAATCTTTATTCATGTTGTCATGTTCCTCAGAATTCCACTGTACCTCAGGGTGCCTTAATCTGTAACCAACTGTGGAAGGTTATTTAAACAGTTACTGTAAAGGTCTATACTACTCTATAACATAAAGAAGAACCAAAGATCATGCTTTTAAAATGTCTTAAAAATCAAAATTATGAGTTACCCAGATAAATTGCGCAAAAACAATTAAAAACACTCAGCAATGTACAAGTCCCTTGGTGTTAACAACCCATTAGTGAAGCTCAAATAATGCATAAAATGTTAAATAATGCATCATCAGTTACTCATCCTGTGTCTTTCCAAATATTGTCATTGTTTTGTAAAACCCAAATTGAGATATTAGGAAGAATGGTATGCTAATTTCCTTTAAAAAAATACCTTTAAAAATAAAAAGAGACCTTTGAGCTCCAATAATGTTAAAATAGCACTAGAAAAGTAGTCAATACAATTTATAATTCATTATAATTCATGCATTATATCTTTGTGTGAAATAGACTGAAATTGTTATTGTGATATGATAACTGATTCACTGATGTTTTTTCTTCTGCCATGTCTCTTAAATCTTATTTTCAGTCGTGTTTATTCAAATATGCAATATCATATATTGGTTGTTGCATTTGAAACAAATTTCATGCTTTTGAATACGCAGAAGCACACTTCAGCGAAGTGAAACATTTTGGTGAATAATGATTAAAATTTTACACTATTAACAAATCCGAACTCTTAATAAACTGCCCCCTGCTGGTGCTTTGTGTCTATATGATACTGCAGTCATTATAACTTCAGTTATGCAAAAATATCAGCTCCATTCAATTACTTTGCCAATATGTTATCATTTGTAGGCAATGCCCCAGTAACTGGACGATGTGTGTGAGGTCTTTGGATGGGGTCTTGTGTGAGGGAATGCAAGTCTTCAAACACAGACAAATGGGGAAAGACAGCCAGAATTTATTCATTTCTCTTTTTTCTTCAGTCTGACAAAATGCATGTCAGATTTATTTCAAGCAAGAGTTTTGAATTGTTCTATGGGCATTTCTGAATGCTGGCAGTCTTTTACTGTTATTGTAAATGTAGATGCATCTGTTAAACAGACATTTGTGGGGGCTAAAAATCACAAAATGACCAGGGTCTGTTCTGCATGCCCTCTTGTTTTGAAAACAAAATGGGTGGCATTCCATCAGTAAGAACCAGTCTGAAACAATAATTCTTGCTTGGTTTCTCTTGAGGATTTGGTGTTGAGGTCAAGCAGGCTTTTATAGAGTAGATCATCAATGTGACCCATGACATGGCTTCTGTCTGGCTAGGCTCTTTGGGTCAAACTGAGCCTTGTAATTGCAGTTTCCTAAAGAGGGTCAACATCATTTTCAAGCAGGTCATTGATTCTGCAAGCTTCTACTGCAGGTGGGCAAGAGTAATGACATATAATTTTTTGCTACATGACACTACACTCATTTAGTTAAAATGTTGGCCCTTGTGATGTATTTTTTTCCAGCACTGCTAAAAGATTGTTAATGAATATCCCTGTTTTTTCCCTGGGGTAAATGTTTCTATATTGGCCTTTATCCTGCTCTTATCCTTGGTAATTGCCAAGCTAATCAACAAAGACTCTGCAATCTTTATATATATAGTAGTACAGACTATAAAATCTACAAACAACAAAGAGGGTTTACCTACAATTTGTTTGTTACATTAACATTATAAACATACTAGTTGAATTTGCCTTTTTAAGAGAATTCAGCACACTAAATTGTCTATAAATAGTATGATGTTAAAACAATGATGAAATTAGTTTACCTTGGAATGTGCAATAAAAGAAACTATGCACTTAATAATAACTGACTAATTTCACACATCTTGATTCTTTTTGTCCTTTTACATTTTATTTTACCCTAATCAACAACAATGTGACATGAAATCAAAGATCGTTAAAGATGTAATTCCCCTCTGTCAATCTATACACATAATAAATAAAATTGGCCTATGCTTTTGATCAGTTTTAAAGATTATTGCCATTTTAGTTTTGCAGCATGACTGTGGGAGTGAACACAGGAGCTTTGCTTCATTAGCGGTTCCATTCTTAATTGTTTGTGTTCTGTCTTGCGTTCTATGTTTTTTTTTCCCAGAATCTTCAATTTCTCTCTAACTTTATAAAAACACTACTTAACAAGAGAAATTAATTTGAAACTCTAATTTGAAGTAATGCTCTAATTCTTTCTGAGTTTTTATCCATCTGGGCATTATGTCTGTGATTCTGACAAAAAAAGGGGATTTACTTTAGGTAATTTTTTTTTAAATAAAGTTTTTTCTTTGTATTAACAATAAAACGTTTTAGATAAGATTTAGTTTTTTAAATACAGCACTACAAAGCGCTAGAATAAAAACACTAGAAACACATTTTTTTCAGGAGAAATACATCACAAGAACTCTAAATTTGGGACTGGGGCTAGCCATCACAAAGGAAGCTGTCACAATGGCTATATTTCATATAAAGCACATTTTTAGGTACATAACTTTTTACATTTTTTAAGAGACTATTTCTCTTTATTGGAGTCTATTCACATCAGGTTCCTAATTTGAGAACTTGCATGTGAACCCGTATACATGTGGGTGGAAATTTATTCTCTAAAGTAAAACATGCCACAAACAGGCCCAAACTCCCTTAAAAGGTTTCATAAACCAGCAGGAATGTAAGTAACCTCCCACATTTGCATCTCACAGATCTCTTCATTTATATTTTCACCTGAGTTACGCAAACAGAACACATCATTTCTAACTGGTAAATCTACTTTGATAGCTGAAACACATTGACTGTACTGTTTTTTTTTCTGTTTTCTGTTTTTTTTGTACTTTTCATAGAAATAATGACTTTTATATAGTACAAACTGTATATTCTATCCTCATCATTCTCCAGAAACCTAACCCTCACACAAACCCATTTGCATTTTTACACTTGGAAACAAGCATAGTTTAGTATGTTTAATATTCAGTTGCCATTGTGGGGACGGGGACCGCTAGCTGGACCCAATGTGTGTGACTTTCACCATCCTTGTGGGGACATTTGGTCCCCACAATGGTAGAAAAACACACGCCACACACACACATACTTTCTGAAGCAAATTTAATCTATTGATGGCATGAAGAGTGTCACTTCTGGTAGTGAGTCACACCTTTGTCCCTATCAGTCTCCTTCACTTTCTGTTGCTGAAGTGTCACTCGGGGAATTCCGAATGTGTAATTATAGACAGCATATAAACACTGGCTATTAGCATGTTAATGAAAAGAGGGCGGGTAAAACAAGGGTTTTCATACCTGCACAACTGTATATGAAAAGTGACCCACATTTCACATAAAGAAACAAAATGTACAAATGAGATCTCTGAAATCTCTCAACACATTGCTATCTAGCAATCACAACCCCAACACCCCCCCCAACTCCCCCACCCAAATGTCTCACTGTCCAGCTATAGTGCGAATACAGCAGCAGCCAGGAAGCCCTTTCATCTGAGACTAAACCTGTTTTAAGCAGATTCCCTCAACTGGCTGTGGCTTTGTGAGGTGTTTCACTCACTTCCTTGAAAGAGTGAAAAATGACAGCTATTGATTTGAAATGACAGCAATATTGTAAACCTTACACCTACATGCGCTGTGGGACTGTCTAGTCACTTTAGTCCAGGGAAAAATAGACATTGCAGAACATTACAGAGTTTTGCATTAAATAAAGTTGTTCTTAGATATTTTACTTATTAGGAAAATACAAATAGACAAATTAGTCAAATGTTGGATAGAACTGTAAAAACTGAAGAATTTGATGAGAAATTTGTATTCATATTAAAATCTCTAACATTTGATCGCAAACTCTGTGATAATGGCAAATCTGGGTAGTTTGAGACATTAAAGGGACGTTTCAGTTCACGTAAAGATAAAAATTTGGTCATCATTTACTCACCTTTACTCACATATGATAGTAACTGCTATACAGTATAACCTAAAATAAAGTAAAATAAAAATATGAAAGATAATTTTGACACATAAAGGCTTTAGAGTTTTAGAGAGCAAAGAAAGATTAAAAAAGTAAAACCACTGGGATGTAGCAACGAAAATTAAGACTTATAGAATTAAATAAGTTGACAAGTAATAAAATTCCCAGATAATTTGATTTTCTAAAAATTGTCCTTGTGGAACCAGCGTCTTTCTGTAATTAACATGAGAAATGAGGAAGGATAAGCTGGACGTGAACAGACAACATTTCACTGCTACAAGAAGAGTCTTTTTACTGGAGCGTAACACTGAGGCTGAGGTCATTTGTTGGGGACAAATGGTTCGCTTTACAAGCTCTGGAGTGTAGATCCCAAAAGAGGTTATTTAATGTAGGAAGTTGTGGTCTGGGGCTGTAAAAAAGCCACTTGGTCTCCATCACATCCTGTGCAAAACAGTCCAAAGTGAAATGGGGAAACAGCTTTAGGGATTGTCATTCATGACTGTAGGGTCATGCTGAAGAACCTTAAGGGCAGCTATGGAGAGGTGTGGTGTACTAAAACCCAGCTGTGTTATATGGCAACAAATCACATATAACGAAAACATATATAATACCAAAACAGGGCAAAATTAATAGTGGGGAAGCAACTGTTACACACTCCTGTTTGTGGCGCGTGTGCGTGGGGGTTTACTAAGGCAGCAGACTACTCCAATCTGTGACCCTTACAGTAGGACTGTACACTACACACTTAAATTGATTACTGAGGTTGATTATTGACATTATTGATTATTTAACTTCTCCATTAATTTAATGAATACGTTCTGCCATAGTAACCAAAAAAATTTACAAAAACATACTTTTCTGTTTACTGCCTGCTTTGTGTAAGAATACAACAAACAGCATTACAACCTACAAAAACAATTACAATTACAATCAATAAGGCACAATTTAAATTTACAAAGGTAGGAGGCATGTTCTGTACTTAAAGAAATATTTAAGTAGCAATATTATAGCATTTATCACCTGGTTAAACTAAATTATGGGTGCTTGATGAAAAGATTCAAGGTTTTATATTGAATTAGTTTTTTTTTTTTTTAAAGAGACTGTGTTCCTGAATTTCTACAATCACAACAAGTTACAGTGACACTTATTGAGGTACAGTTGTAAAACTAATTACATGACTGAATTGAAAGATTAAACCTTTAAAATATGCAATTTTTTGTTGAACATTATTTTAATAAAATATCTAATTGAAGACTAAAGTTGTTTGAATGTAAATATTTTAATGGCACTGTTACTTTTGACACATGTACCTACCTTATACATGAAGATGGCTGATAGAGTAAGTAATATTTAAGTTATAAAGGAAAATGTAAAAAATTGGCTGGCTCTCTGCTTTGGATGCAAATGTGCTGTGAGATGTCAGATGATGAGTGCTTTGTATTTGTTTGGGTGGGAAAGTTTCGCTGCAAGACGCTGCAATTAGGCCATGATGAGTATTCACAATTAATAGTTCTTTCTAAAAGCATTAAGTGGGAGAATTTGAAGAGGCAGAACACTTCAAACTAGAGGCCTCGAGTGATTTGAGCTATTTCTGCAGCTCTTCAGCTTTGCTTCAAAATGAATTATTAGAAAAGACTGTATTGCACCACTTCTAATCATTCTATTTATGACATCACCTAGAACTTGAATAGTTTCATATGACTCTGAGTTCATTTAACCTCATTTCATATCTAAACGCTTTGACATGCTAATGTTCTTACGCCAGGGACGTTTAAATTAAATTCATGTGTTCGAATCAAGTTTTAAGCTCTCTGTCGATTTTTGATAACGGTGATAAGAAAGATTTTATAACATTATTTGTTTGCAATTTTCAGGTCAAGGTTTTGTGAAAATAATCCTGAGTTGGGTTACAGGAAAGCCCATCTGTGGTTTTAGTTAAAGACGTTGTTTTGAGGGCAGGCACTGGCAGGCTTTTCTTGTGACTCCACAAGATAAATTACATCGCAATTTACTTTGAAGGGCCCACGTTTCATCTTAAGACTCAGCAGTATTAGAAAAGTACCCTCAAGTGGCTTTATTGTTTCAGTTTTCAGTATTTAAAACTCAGTGAGTGTATTGTTTGGTTTATAAATAATAGCCTGAATAAAATTTCAATTGCATGTGGAAGGAGACCTCTTAACAAACCCATTTATTTTGTTTGCGTGCATTAAAAAAAATGACTGCACCAAGTTGTACAAGCTCTATAAGCCCTTAGTTATATGACCACATTCATAATCCAAAAAAGCTATGATCTAACCTAAGCCAGCTGTTAGGCAAAATTATTTTACTTTATTGTTATAGTATAGTAGATGCTGTATAGTAGTTGCTGTATAGTATAATATTGTTTTAGTCATAGTATAATTATAAGTTATAGTATTTTAGTATTAGTTATAGTATAACTATTAATTATAAATTTAGAAATCATTAAGTTTGCTTTTCTCGCTTTTTGATAAATAATTATTATATTTTAAAAAGGTTTATTTTCTCAGCCAAAGTCACAGGAACAACACATCAATGCACAGATTTTCCCCTAATTACAAATACTTGCATAATTTTACACTGTTTTTCTTTCCTTTAATTAAGACTGTTTAAAAGTAAATTCTATTTGGTAGAAGGGCAATTCTATGAAGTGTTTGGTCAATATGCATAAGCTTACTGCGTTTGGTTGTAATTCTAAGACATGCTTAAGTGAGCCAAACTACTGGGTGTTTAGGACAGAAGCCCAACCATAAAACCACTTTAATTAGTTTGTTGCAAATCTACTCCCTCTATAGACCAGCAAACTCTCTATAGTCCACTGTAGCAACATCAGCTGAAGCATTATCATTGTTCAGCATGTCTTCATCAGTGTTAAAGATGTGTTCATTAGGTTGGCTCAGAACTGCAGGTATTCATTTCAGCATACTGTGGTACGTAATAGTGTTTTAATGGACTCCCCTCCAAGGTGCTGCTACAATTACTTACAGACAAAATGGTAGGTCATCAGAATAAACCATGTTTTGTATCCTGAGGGTTTGTGATCCGGGAATAACATTGGGATTAGTGTAAAAAAAACAGTTAACGAATTAGGTCAGGTTTGCTTTAAACTTTGAGCACAAAAAGAAAAACAGGCTACGTGATCTTCCGGACTTTGCAGACTGCTGGCAAAAATATAGCAGTATCTAGATATTTGTACATTATGGTTGTTTTCGCAAACAACTGATTTATTAGTAATTTTCATTGAGATAAGAGTAACTGTAGTGCCAATATTTCAGCTCACTGTTGTCACTTAGTTTCATTTTTCCCGTCAGTTAATCCAGATCACATTTGTGGGCGCAAATTTAATCAGGACTGGGCGTAGGGAGTCTTGGCACCAAAATTCAATTTTGCTCCCTCGTCCCGAGGAAGTGGGTGCCACTTTAACCCCTATGAGCGGGCATCTTTCAATTTGAAGGATTAACGCTACAGGCAACCGTTGATCTTAGAGCTGAAGGACGGGACACCCAGTCCGCCCAATGGCCACTCCCCTTCTATACCCAATCTGATTAAGCTAATTAACTCAGATCCCCTTCACCAATTACACTCCATTTCATCTCATTCCCCAGCCACACCACCCACCCAGTCACGCTGGAAATATGGGCCCTCGATGGCCACCGCAGAAGTTGAGACAGTGTAGATATAACATTGGTTTTGACTTTTATTTCTGCAAAACAAAAATTATAAGTACAGGACACAATGAAAGGCTAGGCACAGCTGTAACCGTGGCAATGACATCTTTGCATGAACACCTTTTGGCTGACTACATTTCCAAGGTCACTTAATAGCTGTAATTATTGGTGGACTGACAGAGCCGTGAAGGCTGCGATCCAAATAAAAGACTGTGTGAAAAAGAATGCGAGCAGGCTGTGAGCCAGATCTCAACTGCAGCTGTGGAACGTACTATTATATTTACACAAGATTTAAGTAAATATCCTATTCGAAAAAACTCTATTTGCAATCTCCAAAACTGCTGGTTAAGCTTGTGTTTCAATGGCAAATCACCAACAGAATCTGACAATGGTATTATCAATTTTGTTCCTACAGTTCAAAACAACAAAAACAGTTTGGCCCATCCAATTTTCATTCTAGAACAATAAGATTAGGCAGTGCCTTTACTAATAAGGTAATTGATTCTTCTAACTAAAAGGTGGGGCATCCTTTCTTAGTGACACTCTATCAAGCATTTCTCCTATTAAAAAAAAAAAAAAAATCTGTATGTGCTCTTAAAAAAATGTTGATTTGAGAAAGTGTAGCCTACAACTAGAATATTACCTCAAAGGCCTCAACCTTACACCAGTGTCATCTTGTCATCTCATCTTTGTCAATCTTTGTCCAAAAACAGATGATTTCAGTAAAACAACACCTTTAGACAGGACTGCACACCCTACCCTTGGATTGACTCTGTTTTTTTTTAGCTTGTTTGCACTGAAGACATGGACGTATAAAGAGACAGGAGGATAAGACATTAAGACTCTTTCAACAGGGTGTGAAATTCTGACAGAGACCTCCATCTGGCTAATAGCAGGAGACGCATCACTGCGTCTGCCCTCACCCGCCATGTGGGTGTTCCTCCCCTGAGCGAGGCCTGAGGGTTTATCTGTGGGCACTGGTGCCCAGCGTGCCACAGAATCAAAGCCATGACATCCGGAACCAGACGACTGGCTGGCCGTAGGGCACTTAGTTAAGAGCCAAGATGCCTTGTGGAGGACTTAGAACAGCTTGTTGATTTTAAAGTTAAATGCGAAGTCCGTTAGACCAATGAGTGAATTAAAAAATGCATTCATTTATAGGCACTAATAAACTGACAGCTTTTGCAGAATAGATAAGCATGCATAAGAATTTATAGTCTTCGATGTCACTTTTGTTTTCATGCACTTGCTGTTTTGAAGCAAGTAAATCTGAAATATGATGCCACAATAGTACAACGAAGTAGGAGAACAAACTGTTACAAAAAACTCAACAGACGTCAAAAATTATGTTAAGAAAACCCTTTGTGATAATCCCAATAATCATAAACTTTCAACTACAACTAAGGGTTTTAATCCAAGGGGTTTTTTGAAACTGGGCCCTTGTTTAGGGTTATCTTGCTTATTTGCTATTGAATACTACAGAACCTTCCCAATTTCTACATGTGTGCTGTTGGGAAGATTCCTCGACTCAGAATGTTGTTTCACACTATAAATCTGCTCAAAGTTGAACAGGCCAATGCCAAGATATTTATTTTTACTGGGTCACTTCAGCCTAATGCTGCGATTCATTCTGACGTAAAATAGTTTCTTTCTGCCGTGTAATAGCTAAGAATCTGGCCCTCCGGGGTGATAGACGTTAAACCATTTCTCTTTCAAAGATTGTGATATAAACATTCATTAATTATCCCGCTGAACACAGTGTTAAAAGATGGGACAGATTCTTGCCGCAAGCTGGCCATCTCGTTTCATCTGAGTACACTCAATATGAAAAAATCTATTTGTTTCATCAACTGTGAATTCAATTTGCAGTGTGTTTAATACAGATACACCTTTGCCCCCAGCACTGAGGAAGGGTTTGTCCTATTCTAATTTGATGAAATAAAGAGAGAGCGTGACAGAGAGAGCTTGATAGTGACCTTGATAGCAATTAACTATTCAAGCTTGCACCACTCTGAACTTGAACACAAACCATATATACAATCAATTCCATTTTGTGAATTGATTGTTATAAAAATGATATAATCACACTGTCAAACAACACTGCAAATTCTATTGCAACAAAGATACTGAAATGTTTCCCCACACCCACCAACCTTTCACTATGACGTCTTTTGGGGATGAGGGGGTTTCAAGCGTTTATAGGGGTGGGTCAGACCACACCAACACTCACAGCCCCCTAATTTGCACTCAAGTTTTCATCATGTTTATACTGCCAACACATTACATTTGATGTTAGATAATTTTTATTTAAATGCTACCATTGCTACAGGTATTCCAATTTTAATTTTTTTTTTCTTAAATGACAGTGCTTACTGTCATTTTTATGTAAAAACAAATATTTTTTTCTTTGTGACAGTAGGACAATTCTTGACTGAATAGGTGTACCACTAAATACAATTCAAGTACTATTCAAGCAGTGTCCTACACAGACTATTGAGTTCTTCACATAATTAAATACAGAAGATCTGAAGACTACTATCGTTGCAGTACTTAAACATTTGAATGAATAACCAACATGGAAGAAAATCTGTGTGTAGTGCTGTGTGTAAAATCATTTGTGTAATGTCAGGAAAGTTTGCCTCTTCACTCTTTACCCGTGGGTGTGAAAAGTGTCAGAGTGGCACTGAAAGCAATCCTGTATTTACTCGCTACATGTCAACAGTGAGGAATGACATCATGCATGTGAACTGGGAGAATCTACAGGGAGAATAGTATAAATTTTGACATAAAATTTGATTCAAGGGTGTCCATTTTCTCTTTTAGACTGGCACAGCATAACATTGCAGGTTTGTGATGAATTTTTAATTGGCTTTCTTGAGTTTCAACGCAGGCACTTCATAGGCTGACTGGTGAGCCTTACGTGTTGTTGAGGGGCAGATCTTGAATATTAACTGGCAGTTTTGACATAATTACAAGCTTGTCCTGCCAAAGGTGATGAGGACAGACTTAATCTTGAAACCAAACACAGGAAGTCTTAGTCTGTGGTAATCTAGTGGTATATATTACAGAGAATTTAGACTAAACAAGGTACCAGGTGAGTTTTAAAAATGCCAGGATAGGAAAAGCACATAAAAATGCAGTCAAGCCTGCCTGTTGACCATCACAGCTGGGGTCCACTTTGAAATACCAGGTGCTTGCTTGGTGACGCCAGACCTTCTGAGTGTTTACATTTCGGCATAGGGGCCAGGAGAAACTCCAGATACCCTTGTCATGCCGATTTGTGAGACCTGCGGCAGTGCTACACCTTCCCAGCGGTATTGCAAAGGAGATGGCTGAAGACAAAAAAGATCATAGTGGCTTGAATGTGGGGCTGATCTCTTCCAACACACAGCCAGAATGCAATGTAAATGACCACACACAGCTACACACACACTACAACAGGGTAATGTTCCTGTTGTAAACCATTTGATCTCAGCATTAGAGGTGTACTGTGAAACTACAGTGCAGTTGTAGGCGTGAGCAGTAATCTTTTGCATTTGATAAATTGCTGCGAGTCAGTCTTATTTACATTACCTGTAAAATAAACAAAACAGGACTGCTTCTTTGATTGTTGTCTTGGCTGGTGTTTCGTGCATGTGGGCACATACAGTATGTGTGTACATGTATGCTTCTCTTGCAAATAATCTTACCCTTTCTTTGGTTGGAGCTCTGTATCACAACATGCTTCAGTAAGATTTACAGGCCACACATACAACAACGGAGATGAACCATAGTTCTCATTCTAATTCCTGACTATTAAAGCCAAAAGGCTTTCCATAAAGAATATGTATGTAGCTCACACAATATACATTCAGAATGGAGTGACACACCATTTTTAAGGCAAGTCATGTAGCTGTAGAAATACTTGTACAATGCCCAAGATAACAGGGAGATTTCATCCATTAATGGAGAAATACTGGTAGGAAAACTTGCTTATTTAACCGAAAAATCAACTTAGACCAATGAGCATGCTTGTCCTGGCTGGGTTATGCTAGTTAGTGCTGGCTTATTTCTGAGTTATTTATCAGCTGGATGACCTTGGATATTGTGCAGGTAGCAGTTCCGTGGCTACACCAGCAAACAGCATCCAAAAATCAATTGTAAAAAAAAAAAAACCTAAAAATCAACATCCAAAATCAACAAATAACAGTGCTACTTTTTTCAACTTTTTTGTTACGTTTTCTGTAAAAAGTTGTATAACACCGTTACTGTGCAAAATAATATTGTATATTATCTCATTATTCTATATTTGTTGAGCTGTAATTTTGGCAGGGAAAAAGAAGGTTTGTGGAAAACTATCTGCATTTGGGTTGTTTTACACATTTCTTAATACCCCAGGTGTTTGCTATGAAGTGAACTTCAAAAAGATTCATGAGGTCCCAAAAACACCATGACGTGTAGAAAAAGAACAACGATGAAGTGTGCGGATGTTTTGTAATGTCAATGTTCCTTCTTTCTAAGCACATGCATCAGTCAACAGCCCCGCTCTAAAGATTTCAAAAAACATCAGTCGCATTGAGGGTCTTTGTGCATTCTAGGTCTGGCCAAACATCACTAAGGACTCTGGTTTCCATTACCTGTGAGTTCTTGAGCTGAGAAATGTGGGTGGTTTGATCACACACTGAACAACAGTAGGGGACCCATGTTAAAAGTAGCTTGCCCCTAATTCAAACCAGACCCATTTGTGGCTAAGTGCATTGCAGTAAATACTAAAGAGAACTTTTCACCAAGGTGCTTCAAGTATCGGCTTCTGTCACAAGCCTGCCGTAACACTGAAAATGTTAAAAAACAAAGCTAATTAAATCAGATCAGCAAAATCGTAAGGGGCTGGAAGACAGATGGGCTTTTAATAACTATATATGTAATGTACCTTTCGGGATGAGAAACTTATCAAGATCCCTGACCCTTGGATCACCCTAATCTCATAATAACCAAGTGATCGTATCCGCAATGCATTTGGAAATGAAACTGAATTCCCCCCTGACCCCTAATGGTCTGCTTCCTCTTGGGCTTAAAAGGGGTGTTGACCATTGACCTATAGTGATCGACTATTAATAGCCACTGGAACAGCACGGATATTGTATGATACAGCTGGATGTTTAGGAAGAGTTAAATGTCAACAGAGGAATCAGATACTGTTCTGTATCTTGGATTTACATTGTGTTTAGATTTTCAAACAAAAAATAGTTTGCTGTCTGGGTAGCAGTGGCTTTTTGTCGGCAGTGGCTTTTGGTGTTGCTAAGGCAAGCATTATTTTACCATTTATATTTCCACTAATATAATAAAACTGGAAACGTTTATAATTGTAACGATTAAAATTGTATGAATACATTTTTGGCCCACTGTAAAAAAAATTTTGTAAATTTTTACAAAAATTTTTTTTTGATTATTTTCTTGTAAGAAAATAATCAGTTGTGACAATTGTAACATTGCTGTCTTTGGCACGGTCAAAATGCTCAGGGCATCTCACAATGCTGAGGGCTGCAATTACGCTTTGTTCTGTGAGAATGTATTTCTAAAGCAAGAAACTTTCTCAAGCCCTATATTTAAAGTGGGTAAAACCCGTCAATCAACATTTCACGGAGTCCATACATTTCAGGTACACGTGCATGTAATAGAGACCAGTACAGTATGCACATACAGTGGGGGAAAATAAGTATTTGATACACTGCCGATTTTTGTTTGTAAGTTTTCCCACTTACAAAGAATGGAGAGAGCTGTAATTTTCATCATAGGTACACCTCAACTGTGAGAGAGAGAATCTAAAAAAAAAAAAATCCAGAAAATCACATTGTATGATTTTTAAATAATTAATTTCCATTTTATTGCATGAAATCAGTATTTGATACAATAGAAAAACAGAACTTAATATTTGGTACAGAAACAATTAGAGGTCAGACGTTTCCTGTAGTTCTTGACCAGGTTTGCACACAATGCAGCAGGGATTTTGGCCCACTCCTCCATACATGTCTTCTCTAGATCTTTTGGGTTTTGGGGCTGTCGCTGGGCAACACAGATTTTCAGCTCCCTCCATAGATTTTCTATTGGGCTCAGGTCCACTCCAGGACCTTGAAATGCTTCTTACGGAAACCACTCCTTAGTTGCTCTGACTGTGTTCTCCTGTAGCTCAGTGGTAGAGCATTGCGTTAGCAGTGCAAGAGGTCATGGGTTCGAATCCCAGTGAGTACATGTACTAAGAAAATGTATAAGACGCTTTGGATAAAAGCGTCTACCAAATGCGTAAATGTGTGTTCGGGGTATTGTCATGCTGGAAGACCCAGCCACGACCCATCCTTCCTCCCCTCAATACGGTGCAGTCGTCCTGTCCCCTTTGCAGAAAAGCACCCCCAAAGCATGATATTTCCACCCCCATGCTTGACAGTTGGGATGGTGTTTTTGGGATTGTACTCATCCTTCTTCCTCCAAACACAGCGAGTAGAGTTTATACCAAAAGGTTCAGTCTCATCTGACCACATGACCTTCTCCCATGCCTCTTCTGGGTCATCCAGATGGTCTTTGGCTAACTTCAGACGGGCCTGGACATGTGCTGGCTTGAGCAGGGGGACCTTGTCCGCACTGCAAGATTTTAATCCATGACGGTGTAGTGTGTTACTAATGGTAACCGTTGAGACTGTGGTCCCAGCTCTCGTCAGGTCATTGACCAGATCCTCCCGTGTAGTTCTAGGCTGATCCCTCACCTTTCTCAGGATCATTGATACTCCACGAGGCAAGATCTTGCATGGAGCCCCAGTCTGAGGGAGATTGACAGTCATCTTGAATTTTCTAATAATTGCACCAACAGTTGTTGCCTTCGCACCAAGCTGTTTGCCTATTGTCCTGTAGCACATCCCTGCCTTGTGCAGATCTACAATTTTGTCCCTATTGTCCGTAGAGACCAAAGAGCTGTTTCCCATAGTGGAGAGGTTGGAGTCTGATTGATTGAGTGTGTGGACTTTACACAGGTAACGAGTTCAAACAGGTGCACAGGTGCATTAACACAGGTAATGAGTGGAGGATAGGAGGGCTTCTTAAAGACAAACTAACAGGTCTATGAGAGCCAGAATTCTTGATGGTTGGTAGGTGATCAAATATTTATTTTATGCAATAAAATGGAAATTAATTATTTAAAAATCATACAATGTGATTTTCTGGATTTTTTTTAGATTCTATCTTTCGCAGCTAAAGTGTACCTATGAAAAAAATTACAGCTCTCACCATTCTTTGTAAGTGGGGAAAAAAATTAAAAAAATCGGCAGTGTATCAAATACTTATTTGCCCCACTGTAAGGGTGTTTAAAATGCGGTTCAGAGCAGTAGGAAGTAGCTATGTTACAAAGGGGCATCAGCCAGGGCAATCTGCAAATTAACTGCTCAGAATTGGGCACTGTCAGTGTTTCCACTGACTTGGTTATGTCGTTGTTTGGTTCTCATGTTACTACATAACTCGCCCACAAACAAACGACACACCCTGGTGCTAGTTTACAAATCTTAGTTTTGAGAACATGTTTTAGCATTCAAAGTAATTAAAGTAATTTCAGGGAAAAAGTGGCCAGAGTCACTGTGCAGTGTGTGTCAAAAATAGGAATGGAGTGTCACTCAACTTAACCTGCCATGGATTGTGTAGCATCAGGTGTTTCCACTGTAAACTGTAAAATGTTTTCTGTAAAAATCCATTTATTTTCTACACTGCTTATCCTATGTATGGTTGCAGGGAGTCCTGGAGCATATCCCAGGATATCTCAGGCAGAAGATAGGGAACCGCCCTAAACAGGTGGTCAAGCCCTCACAGGGCTAATACACACAGAAAGAGAAACACATTCGCACTCACTCACACCTATGGGCAATTTAGAGTCTTCAATTTACCTGAACTGCATGTGTTTGGAATGTGGGTAAACTGGAGTGCCTGGAGATAACCCACAGCAATGTGGGGAGAACATGCAAACTTCACGAATAGCCCCCCCTCAGGTCAGCCAGGACTCAAACCCAGGACCTTCATGTTGTAAAGTGACAAGTTCTGAGGCAGCCATGCCCCTCCACTGTAATAATCACTGTAATAAGTGTAATTATTTTTGTAAACAAAATTTATTTTGTTTACAGTGTAATGAGAGGTTTCTAGATTTGTGCAAACTAGTTTTGTTTAGTGTCAGTCTAGGCAGACTGAGTTGTTAGAAAGCCTTACACGGTGAGGAAATCATCTCACTCCCTGGCCAATGACTTTACTGATTCCTGGTTCGAGTCCAGCACATTTAAGAAGACCAGCATAGGGGCCCAATTTTTTATCCCATAACCACCTCATTGAACATTGAATGGGGTCAGACTGGTACTGCCTAAAGCCTCAATGCCCTGTTGTTGGAAAAGACATGTTTCCCAGCCTGAAGCCGATGTCAAAACCTTCAGAGGTTGCACTACCCACAGCACTCACTGCATACACCCAGAAGAAACCTGGTGTCCATATCGCATTAGTACTGGTGTTTGTTAGTACAGCATTAAAGCAGGGTGTAAGCTGGGTGGTGGCGGAATGCTGGGAACTAGCATGGAGGCTAGCAGTGGAAGGGGATAGGGTGAAATTGAGAAATTTCCTCATGCCCGCATAGCAATAAAATGTCTGCCACTTTACTTAGAGTTCATAATGAACGCCAGGTGTGCAATCTGTTTTTTTCAAGGCACTCCACAGACATTCAACAAAAAAGTTTAAAATAAATCCTGCCATTTGACCAAAAACAGAAACTACAGTAAATTACTGCGCGCAGGTTTTGCTGTTCATTGACACAAAACTGAAAACAAAAACTAAAGTTCCTAATGACAAATGCAAACCAAATAACATCAGTTAACCTTAAAAGCATATAAAGACAAATAACCTATGAAGTATTTGCTAAACAACTCAAATGTAAATGCAATAAGACAATCAGTCTATTAACTCAAATTTTCCATTCTTGCAAAGTAGTCCCCAGTTTTGGTCATGGTTTTAGCTCAACTCCATATTTATGGTTTCACACACACTTTTTTACTTTAACAAACATTTCTTATTAGTAGACTTCCTCTGTCTGAGGCTGATCCTGGTTCTCATGATCCAGCCCTCATTCTGATCGCACATGATTTCATTAAAACACGAGACTGCCTACATAGTAAATCAAATCTCAATGTGATTTTTAGTGGAGCAAAGGCAGACTTATAAATAACAAATACACGGCAGCAATGTGGAATTGTTTATTTTTTCTGGACCGTTTACCTCATAATCCTGAAGTGGTCTTGCACTGTCTCAGTTTGACTTTGATTTATAACCTCTTACCTACAGTTGTTATTAAAAAGCACAAAAATGCTATTTAATAAATTTAACATTTTCTATTATTGTACAGTCTCTTCTTTGTCTTTACAAATAAAATATATTAAAAATTATAAGTATAACACCTTTAAATCTATTTAAGCATATTCATAGACCCTATCCCTACCCACAATTATGCATATAAACAAATAAAAAGGAAAAATGAATAACTATACATGTCTAAGAAAAGCAATAGCACAGAGATAAATAAATAAATAACATGGATGCAATGACCTCAGCTTGAAGGCCAAAGACAGAAATCTTATGGTATATATTATTTTAGGTGCCTTAGACACCACAGCTTTGTCATTGATAAACTACTGAATATGTTGACCTTCACTAAAAATCACTGTTTAAAAATTGTACATTTCTGATATGAACATTATTTGTTTTTAATGGCTATTTGGGCACAGCTACAACTGATTTGGAATGAATCAAACATGGGAATATTTTGGGAATATGTGGTGTGAATCAAGGCTCCACATTGGGTCCTTTGATATTTACCCCTTATATACTCCATTATAATAATAAGTTGCACAGCTATACATTTCTATATGCACAGAGATCAGTGTATGACTCAAAGTAGAGATCACAAAGTTTCCTACAACTAAACTGGGGACAGATCAATTCCAGAAAAAGAAGCTGATCAAAAGTGTATCATAAAAACTCATTTATGTTGTATAGAACATATTTGAACATGTATTTGAACACATGTCAAAGTGGAGTTTCTCTCTCTATGAGAGACATAAAGATATTGGCACACGCCTTTACTGCTAGCAGTCCCCTTTCTACTCTTGCTTCAGAAAAATTATGGAATGCCTTAACTGGCTTACACCGGAAATATATATTTAGTCTTCTGTCTGTCGTTAACCTAAACTGAAGACCTATTTTCTTAAAGATTTTTATGCAACATTCAAACTTTTTTTTTTACTTTTACCATTTTAACATAACCTTTTTTACAGTTTAAGTACACTGAATTTAATAAATGTTAATTTATTAAATTATATAAACTTTATCTAATTGACATTCTTATTCTTCTTAGTGATTACTCTTTTTGTATTTATTTAAATTACTTTTTAAAGGGCAAATTCTGTCATGTATGTGATTACTTCATAAATTGACCTGTTAGTTTCATTTGCTAGTACGTGATAGGTAAACGAACACAGCTACGTGTCACATGACACTGAAAACATGGCGGATGTAGTATGTCCAGAATATATGCGTGCTTCACTCGCGCGTACTATATGGAGTGTATTTAAAAGTCAAAAAGAAGGCGCTTCATCGAATTCAGTAAATGTTGCACACGATTTCGGAAGTTGTTTATTTTCTTTTCGAGGGTAGCGGTACCGCGCTATTTATCGGCGTGAATGAATTGGATGGTTAGCATATTGAGCCACTTAATGGTGTCACTTAAAGGTTTTACCTGTTCACTAGGGAAAAAGCGTTAGTCCATTCCGTTCTCGCAGTTGTGGCCACCTCTCAAAAGCCCTGCCGGTCTTCATTTTAACACAGGCCCTGTCGCTTTCTTTTTCTGACTGCGGCTCTCCGCAGTTCGAGGGTTCTTGGTTTGACAAACAGGTGACTTCCCCATGTGTCGATGATTGTAGTCTGGATCTTTCCATCTTGATGACAGGTTTCAATTCTGCGCACCTGCTGTAAGAACAAGCCACAAACAGCAGCCGGTCTTATGTCTGTTTATAGCTGTGACGTAACCAAGCAAAGATGAACGTCAAACTGACATTTCCCGCGAAATCGAACCCGGCTTCTTAAATATTAAATTATTATAATAGGCTTGCCGTTGTGAATCGGGTAAGGTAAGAAGCCTGAGAGTGTGTGATACTAACGTTAACAAGAGCTACAATGAAAATAATAACAGTTTAAAAATATCTCTACTGTATTTTAAACTTACAAAGCAGAAACACAGAAAGCAGAAACTAAGAAAATAATACATTTAAGTTAGTACTTCCAAAATTGTATTTGGACAGTTCCCTCAGGTACAAATTCATCAATGTTTAATTCTCTTGTTGTCACTTACTATATTTGTACCGAGGGAAAGAGTGCGAGAGACATGAGGGTGGGAGTGTGTGGGATTATAGAGAATAAAAAAATGAAGAGAACAATATAATTGTTTTGATGAGTGATGAGTAGGACTACTGGATGCCTAATCAGTGGATAACCACTTGATGAACTGTAGCACAAACTAGCATCATACACACAACACCGTTCTCATTATAAATAATACTTTTTATTACTTTATTACTATAATAGTAAAGTCATCCAAATTTATGAAATAACCTTCAAAACATTTTAACTTCTTGAGCCTAGATCACACGTCTGCACACTCTGGGTGTGGGTATTCTCTCAACCAACTTCATGCGGTGCACCCTGGGCAGCTTATAAAACAGAACTGGTCCCATGTGAGTTCCCATAGAGTTCACATTTATGCAGGACACATCTTTATCTGCCCCAAACCTTACTGTAAAACTATTTTCATGCATTTAAACATAACCTTTAAGGGTTTCAGTATCAGAAAGGCATCAATTCAGTCGTGTTTCCAGAATTTTTTTTTTTTCAAGAACTGTCTTTTAGAATTCAGGGACTGTTAAAAAAATGCAATAAATAAAGAAAAGGTGTGAACCTTTACATTACAGCAAAATCGACTGAACAACATATGTCTTACAATTATTCTGTGGAACAACTTGCAACTAAAATTAACTATAATTGCTATTACTATAATTACACCAGCAATAGATATACATTATTAATAGTAATTGTTGCAATTATATCTATTAGAATAACGACAACGCAATGTAAAGTGTTAAACTAAATGTATTCTTTTATGTATTCGTGTAGTTTGTAAAGGCATAACTTCGAGCTTTCAGACCCGCAGAGGGGCGCTCTCACCCTGCCGAGTAGTTCAGACTGTTTCGAAGGAGGGACGACTACAATGACTGACAGCGGCTTTTGCGTATAACCCCTCCCACCACAGGCTTTCTCTCTCCCTCTTTCACTCTTTTCTCGGTTTTGGAGCCGCCGATCCTCATTCCTGTGCAAATGGAAAGACAGAGGAGCAGTACCGACCAGCGCTCAAATGGTGAAATTCGCTCAGGGATTTTATGCGTAAAGCCACTATAAGGTGATTTTACGGGACTTTGGGACCGTTTTATTATTGGACTACAACAAAATGCTGTTTGAGGAGGACTTAACATTTGAACAACTATTGTCCGTATAGGGATTTCACTGTGCAACATTGAAATGGACACACATGTTCTCAACTAATGAAAAATAAGGAGCATTTATTCAGTGGAGTTTGATCCCTACATTAATGCTGCTTTAGATATTTTGCACATCGGCTATTGGATTACATAAACTGAAAAATTGTAAGTTGAAAGCTTTGTGCTTTATGGAAATATAGCTGAGAAGAACAGGTCTGAAGTTGGAGAAGAGGGTCTCCCGAGCTGAACTGAGGGTCTGAGGGATTTTACAATCTCCTCCTGGAGCTCCACTTTCATGTCCAAAGTCTCTGCTTTATGACAATGGATTATTTGCTGTTTTTATGCAGTTTTTTGCTGCCTCTGTCCTTGGCTGTTGAAGGTAAGGTATTATATTGCTCTGCTAATTACAAAGGGGTTTACCTATATAGTCAATGGACAATCCGGGTGGTACGTTACGGGTCGATTCTTATTGATGCGAGTCAACAGCAGTTGTGCTTTGGTCACCGTGAATAGTAATGAGGTTTGAAGGTTTTAGTTTTTGCGTTATAATTAATGCAGCAGCATGCTCCTGGTCCGATACTTTCTAAAAGCACAGGGGTCGACCATCTGACCATCAGATGACACCAATACACATGCAATAATGCTGCAGAACGTTTCTCTTCTAATTGTTGTTTATTTTCTTTCACAAAGACAATAGTTTCTGCCTTTCCTAAAGGAAATGTCTCTACAGGGAGTCTCACTTTAACAGTCTCCATGTCAGACAAAACCAGACTATCGCACAATCCGAACTCCATCTGTGGCATGTCAGGGCACCAATATTGAGCGTATTATTTCCTGAGCTGATTTAAGGGAGTTTGACAAATACACTTATTCCATAAAGTAAACAAGAATAACGTAATTTCAGCCTTTGTGACTTAAACTCTCAGTAGATTTCATTTCGGGCATATTGTTGGCAAATAATGATATCCTAATTAAATGGCCCAAAACAATTTTTGTGACTATGTGTGTCTTTATTAATTACATATGTGATTCGATTATTTAATAATGATTAAGATCTGTAGTAAAGTTGGCTTTTGATTCAGTTAATTCTTCGAAGTCTGGACCCCCATTAGACCTCCAGACCTATTGACACCAATAAAGATGAGAAAGAACTAGCGCTGTAATAGAATTTAGGTTGGAACAAGAGTGACGATGTATCTTTTAAGTATTATTTTTAACCACACAATTGACTTGAAATCGTGAACTCTGCGAATGTTTATCGTTAGTGCTGCTCTGACTTTTTTGTCAGTCTACCAGCGGGATGGGTTAAAACGAAACATAGGATAATTAGTATATATTTCTTAATTTATTAATGCAAAATTGTGTATTTAATACAGATATCTATATTTGATTTTTTTCTTTTGAGTCTTCAACGTCATGCGTGTCAGTGTAGTGCAAACACTGGATTTTAACAGACATTACTTTTGATAAAAAAAATTGCTTTTTAAAGTTTGTTCTACGTTTTTTTTTTTTTTAATTATTCACTTAGTGAGTAAAGTGGATGGGTGTGGGTTGCTAGTTGGAGTTTTTGCGGTTGTCTAGTTTATATTTGACAAAATCATTACATATGTATATTTCTGTATTAACATGATAACGTTTTAAAAATAGACTTTGATAAGAACATAAATCACTGATCAGAAAATCTGGCGTGAACGTTCCCAAAAAGAACTAATAGGCCTCGGTTGGTTTATTATCTGAGAGTTTGTTGTGTGTTTTACTCCGATTAACTCTGATCATAATTATAACGTGACGAAACAGTTAAAATGGAAAATACTAAAATACAAAAAAAAGCAAAGACCTAATATTTTTCAGGATTTAAAATGTGACCCATCTTAATGTTAAACGATTTTAAAAAAATGTTTCTAATTTCTGTTTCTATGGCCTAATTCTGTAATTGTTATTGATTTATTTCAGATGTCTGAATTTTGGGCCCTGATTATTTACCTCCTATATGACCGTGTTTAATTTGAAAGATCAAAACTGTAAGCAATGCATATTTAACAATGTAAACTTTTTTATGCATTTCTGGTGCCTACTTTGAATTAAACCACAAACTTAATCTTCATCGTTTGCATTACTTAATTTGAGTTCAGGTACAAGACATACCTCATTGAAGTAAACCAGGTCTTTGTAGTTTAAGGGCTAAGCAGTGAGAACGTATGGGCCATTTGACCTTATAAATCACTGTGCAGAAAACGGCTGTTTGTCTGTCTTATTCGGGCACTGCAAAATCCACTATTTTTCAAAAAAGCAAACGCATATAGAAACATTTCTTGCTTGATCGCGGCATATCAGTCTTTGTTTTGTCTCATCGCCCCAACTGAATGGTAAACGCAGTTAATGTAGAATATTGACATTTTTGACGAAATAACAGAGCAGGTCATTTTGGGGATAAACATCATTAACACGAGAAACGAGAGAATATTTACATAAGAACAGCCATCGTTGAAAAGCTGTAACTTCAGTATGAAGACAAGGCCTGGATGAAGGCTAAGATTAATGTTTTGCTTACATTTGCTCTGTGTATTTAGAGAGATGATCTCTGACACAAATGTATCGGTTAGTAAATTCACTGGTTAGTATTCATTTTAAATACACATCGTTCAGACAGCAAATATTATTGTAATGGACGACAAATACAAAAACACCTGTAATAATAATAATAATATTTTTTCTTGCTTGTACTATTAAAAAACGCAATATATTTTATTGAATGCAAATACTACTACTAATAATAATTATTACAACATACATCTTCAGTTTTGTAATCGATGTGATTTTATTGATTTGTAAAACGTGTGGTCAAAGGTACTTAAGAAGGTGAAAGCATTGATCTGTTTTTCACACATTGACATGGCTTTCTCAATTTATTCAATAATTTTAAAAAGTATTTTTGACTAAATTAGCGCACAGTACTGTATTTATTATAAGAGTATATGTAATGTTTATGTATTATCTATGCCGTAAATGACTGCATTTGGCTGCATTTGTATACATTTGGCTACTTGTATACTGGAAAATGAAAAGGCGAAGAGTTGACGCTAAAGACCTAGTAAACTAGTACACTTTTCAAAACTTAAAACTTCCCGCTATGCCATGTTTTGATCTGTGTTCGATCAGTGTTTCTTCTTTAAAAAAGGTAAAGCAACAAATAACTATTATTTAGACGCACGTTTTCCTCACATTCCAACCCTAAAAACAACATAATATATATTTATGTTTTAGTCAAATCAAATAATATTTTTCAGCTTGATAGTGGACCGGCCACAAATTCTTTGTGTTTGTACAGGGTAGTAAAGACACTTTTTCTATTTATAGAATTAAAAAAAAACTTTACTTATTCTTCCTGTTATATAATGTGTGTGTAAGAACTATGGAAAGGTCATATGTTAAACAGGGGGCAGCTTGAACAGATTTTCATTGGCTTTGTCTTAAACCCTTGTAAGGAGCTCAGCGAGATCTCAGACTTACGCTTATAGATTCTGTGAAATCCAGATAGAGGCATAAGCGCACTACATTGCTCAACATAACAAACACCCAAGCAACACACACTGAGCAAGCCAACAGTACCACATAAGCATTAATAGCCTTTCGAGTTCAGGAATCTTGGCTGTAAAACCTGATGGCATTCTGAGCCCGGCAAGGAATAATAACTAGTACTGAAGCCAATATTTAACCAAGTGGTCTGTTAATTGATGAAGAAGTGGACAGAACGTTGCCTGGAATGTAGAATTCGCTCTTTTTGGAGGGTCCACTCAAAAGGGCTATCCTGGCAGCTGACGGAAAGGGCCTTTACAGAAAAATAGGTCTTTGACACTTGCGACAGTGTGAGGAGAGAATGTGTCTAGGCCTGAATACTGCCAAAATCCCCCTGGTGCTGTCTGCAGCTAGTGAAGCGGAATGAAAGAGGGAAATTGAGAGCAAAAGAGAGGCAGAGAGAGAAGGGATTGAGAGAAAGAGAGACATCTGAGCTTGGTTTCTGTCCTCAGTTGGTAAGGAGCAAGATGGGTGGCACTGGCAAGCGATATATCTGCTACCCAAACGCCTTTCAAAAAGGGGGGCGGCGTTACAGAATACCCAAACAAAGTCACATGATGACAGACACGATAAATTTTACTTTCCATTTGAATGGGTTTCCTTCCCAGGCCCAGCCACAGGGATTTTCACGTTTTCAAATTTGTACTTTGACTGCAGGCGTGCAGTGGTTCAATGACTTTACAGTCTGAGGAAATTTACAAAGTACAGGAAGAGAAGAGTTTCTTATTGCTTAGCAACTGCTTTGAAATGTGTGATAGTCATGCTGCGTTTATGACTGTTATGAGATTATTAGTATTTTATGGTTATTTAAATTTCATACTTTCATAAACAAATATCAATGTGACAATTGGCGCTACCCAGGTTTCATTCTAAATTTAAGGAACATTGAATCTGAAATGTTCACTTCCTTATATGAGCATGTTGTGCACAAATGTGTCAAAATGTACATAAACAGAAGTTGCACATGGACATACATGAGCTCAGAGTGGAACAGGTGATGTGATCACTGCATATATATCCTGCTGTGCTTCTGAGAAATGACCAACATGTTTTAACAAGAATGCCATAGCCATTATTCCATAGTGAAACTGTTTGGCAAGTAAGAGTAAAGCAAACAGTCCAGACTTCTGAGTGGGAAAAAAAAATTGATAAGAAAATATAGTAAGGTAAAATGAAATCATTCTACACTGATACGGTCTAAGACGGGGACAAATTTAATTGTGCTAATTCACAAATCCAGTTCAAATGAGATAATGTGTGATGTCAGAAGCCCTGTAGAAAATGGCTAATGCTAACGCTAGGTGCAAATGTCTGCTTTGATTAGAAAAACGGCATGTGTGAACAGGGTGGGGGGTTTTAGGACTAATGATGGCTACTAAACTCTACGGTCCAAATCAGACCAGGCCTTTAGATTGTTAAAACATACTCCTAATCTCCACATCAAACACGGGTAGCCCCAGGCAGGGGCCCAAATGCACACTGGCCCTTTACCCTTTGTTACCCAAATTTGCACTTTTGCTTCATGCTGTTCAATTACACATCTGTCCACTTTCTAAGTGAATCATTGTGTAAATGTGTATTTCTACAAAGATGAGCTTTGACTGCTGATTTGTGCATCTAGCAATATTGAAGATAAAAAAAATCTCTACTAATCTTTATCAGCACTAAATTCACCATTGGCAGATGCTAAAAAATACCTTACTGTTAAATTGTTAATGAATATGATATTTTCTTTATACAACTTATTACGTTGTTTAATCTTTTTATTTGGATGAATTTATTGTGTGATGACAGTGTTGGGTGACAGAAAAGTACCACAGTTTTAATGTAGAAGCAATAACTGTATGTAACAACCGTGATTTGGATTAAAACTGTAATTACCATGGTAAATTTGTGTAAGAATATTTTTAGGTCTCACCACCAAATCAAGTGGTGTTAGACTGGAATTCTTTCATTGCTTGCTTAATCTGTCACCTCTCCATTTGGTGTTGGAGGTGAGAACAACAACACTTCGGAAAGGTGCAAAGGTAGACACGACAAAAGTTTGTTCCATATTGTTAAAGCCTCTGAAGGCTCAACAGGTCATGTCTGCCTGTTGTAGCTGTGCAAATATTTTGTAGCATAGTATTTCTGGATAAGTTGATTTGTTTCAATCCAAAGCAAGCGCCACATATGCATGTACTGAACATTTTTATGTGTGAGAACACCACATTACTGTGCTGTTAATATTTTTTTCTGTATCTGTAAAAAAAAAACTGAACACAAGCTCAAACAGTACTGCATGATTCTTTGTTTCTCATGTTAACTTAAGTTTCATCCAACATTTCCAATAACCCCTGCACCCACTCTTTCATTCCTTTAACACCACAAATAATTTTTGCAGGGACACCACCCACATCCAATCAGGCATTCCCAATGAATTAGTGTGACTGATCCATTTATGGCCCGTTGTCAGGCTTGATCGATCACACTTCCATGTCACTTAGCTTTTCTGGCAACTGCCCTTCTGAAATGTGCCAAGCCTTTCAAAGCTTCATTAGCAGCTTTTTATGAGTTATAGAATAATGTCAGGAAAGGGGAATCAATAAGTTATGAGACAGTACCTGTCCAGTGTTCCTTCTGTCATTGTGTGACTGACATAGGCCAAAACTGTCATGGAGAAGGGCACTCATCACATTGCATATGCAATCCTGTAGATGAGATGACATATTTCGGCAGCAATCTCATAACTGTCAGTTTTCAGCACAGAAATTCCATGTCAGAGCTCCAGAGAAGAGCAGAGGTGATAGATTTAAGGTATGCCGTGCACCCCCAAGTAATCCGGAGCCAAAGCCAGTGGCTTATTAAAGTGCTATTAAAGTGCCCTCAACCTGAACTGGAGGGATCAGGACATGGGCAAACAAAGGGACGGAGAAAGACTCAGAGAATTGTTCGCTATCCAAAAGGCACTTGGTACAGTATTGCTTGAGCAGTTAGTCTGAAAAGGTGTTGAGTGGAGACACAATGGGAGCAGAACGAGGCTAGTGAGATGGGGTTATGAATGCAGTGGAGTTGAGGCAGTGCTCAGGACAGCGAGAGCAGAGAGTTTTCATCTTCTGTCTTGGACAGCTGCCATGGATCTATCTCTGCATCTTAAATTTGACTTGCTCAGCCTAGCTCTGCCTGAGAGGAGATCATTGTTCCTGCCTTTTTTTTTCTCCATCTGTCTTTCTACCTATCATTCATTCTTTCCGAGCTAGCAGAAGAAAAGTCTTGATGTGTCCTGCAAGGAATATGCAAGGGTTTTTAATGAATCTGAAAAGCCAGTGAGCATCAATCAATGACAGCCTTGAGCCTGCACTTGAGATCAGGCCCACCTGATAGTGGGAAAGTGGAGAAGAAGGTTACAGTCTGCATACCGAGCAGAGAAACGCACAAGGAGAAATAATGTTTTACTGTTTTACAGACCGATGGTTTCTGTTGTGTTATAACAGTTGCTATTTTGAATTTTTCATTGTTTTAAGCAGTATACTGGTATCTAAGGGTAGGATGGCATGCAAGTAGGTAGTGAAAGGGATGACAACCTAGTGAAAAACAAGAACAAGAGCAGAAAGTTTACAGCCCCATCCCCCAACAGGTGGGCCAATCCAGACAGAGAGGGTAAAGACAATGCCCCCCTTTCTGTACTCTGTTTACTATCCTTCTGTCCAGTTCTCTGTCACATCTTTGGAACATTTTCCCATCATCCCCTCCCCGTTTTCCAGTTTTCCCTGGAGCCTTATATGGCCATCTCTTATCTGGGAGAACTTCTAATTGTGGTATTATTTTCCTATCTGTTATCTCACTCCTTCAGTTATATCAGAATGCAAAAAGCTGGGGGACGAAGCCTATTTACCCACAAGACCTTTGTTGTGTCCAATCATTGATAAGATTTGAGTGTGAGATGTGTATGTTCTTTCCTTACAACTCTGTTCTGTCAAAGTATCCTTCAGGATCAAGTGGTACGTCTATATGCAGTGTAAGTCAAGCTCCTGCATGACAGATTTGACATGCTCAGTCCCTCGATACTTTGTTGCCCATGGCATTTAAGAAAATCTGAGGGCAGGTTCTCGTTCATGACATCAGAGTGAAAAAATGAAAAAAAAAACAAGCACCATACTGCCGTAATCCCATACATCGCTTGAAGGCCAGTCACACAGAGGTCACTAAGAACTAGAGCGATATCGGAATGCTCAAGTGACACAGTCTTGTGGGGTGTGAAAGCAAGCATATTGATGTGAAATGGAGCTGGCACTAGAAACAAATGAAAAAATCCCATGGCCAGATGGGAATGGTGAACTAAGGGGCCATATTTATATCATGGGTGTGAGAAACACCACAGGGAAACAGCTTCCTTGCCACTTTTGCTCAGTTGTATCCTCTGGGAAATGGATGTCCTAAAAGGATGGTGATGATTAGTGATTCAATTTAGCCAACCATAAGTCAATGTAGCAGGCCAGGAGGAGACGGTTCTTGATGCTCCCTTTCCATCAAAACAGGTTGGCGATCGAACTCTCCTAGGACAAGGTTTCTCTTCCTTGGTTAATTAAGCAGGCAATTTGTCACTGTTCTTACTTGTTCATAAATCTTCTCTTCGATTTAAGACGGCTTGGTCTGAATAGGCTAGCTATGTAAGGAAGCACTTAAGAGCAATCTATAGTTTAGCACTGGGCACAGCTTTGTGTTTGGTTAATTAAACAGGTTGCTGCAGTAGTGTCACAAAGAAACTTATGACTATAGCATACCAAGGTGTCAATTACATTTTTTTATGTATTATGAGCTTTTTTACTGCTTTCATTAATACAGTACACTTGGAATGCCACAGGTATGCACTAGACTGCTAGACCTTAGCATCTACAGCTAGTGAAAAATATCATAATTTGCTATGTTTCTGCACAAAAATCAGACCACTTGTAAAAACAATCTTTAGATATCAGCAAACCCCATATATATGAAGCTCTAAACAAAAGTGTAAGGCGAGCATGTTTATTTAAGTAATCACCATGCTGGAATAAGTTTATATAGTATACACCACTGCACTTCTAATAAAACATATTCTGCACTTCAGATAAAACATTATCTGAGTGTTCTAAAGTGTAGAGTAAAAGATGTTCTATTCAAAGCTCAACCTGTCATATGGACTACTGAATTACATTTCCTATCATTATAAGCAAGCAATCTGTTTTCTTATCTCACTATTAATAAGGAACCTGCTTGCCTCTAAACAAAGAATTGTTTTCAGTGTCATCCTAATTCATCTGCACTGACTTGTCCAGAGTTTATAAAGTTAAAATTCTGAGAAAACACATTGATTCATCAGTCTGCAGAGAAAGAAGTAAATACAGGGTTTTTACAAAAACACACTGTATGGTCACCCCCTCGGTGAAAGAACTTCTGTACAGCTGACTTGTTTCTATGAGTAATCTATGCAGTCCACACCCTGTGGTTCTTTTGATGAGCACTTACATGTTGAACTCATCCTGCTCAGAGACCACCAAGAGATGTAACATACCTGAAATGCAAAAGTTCACAGGCAGTCAAGGTGTGGTTACAAGGTCTGTAATTAGAGCAGAGGCCACCAAGTCGTCATGACGGAACGTCTATCTTTGTGTGTTTCATTGTGCAGAAAAGAACAGTCCCAAACTTTTCATTATCTCTGTACCAGTATATTGCATCCCTCAGCACCTGTAGTGTTTTTACTGAAGGCCATTCCCATAAAAATTCTCTTTCCCACTCATCATATTGTGCCACCTTTGCCATCTGTACCATTTGTTTCCCAGGCATATTTCTGCAAACAAACCACTGCTTGAACATATACCACAATACGCAGTTTATTGGTGTTGTTTATTGGTTCGTTGTTGGTTCAGTGTAGCCACTGTCAAAGCAGCATGTTTGACTTATCAGTCAATGATTGACTCTAGATTGCGGTTTCCCTCTGTGTCACCTGCACTCCAGCAGTGCTGTGTTTCCATCTCTCTCATATACTGTGTCTGTTGACTCAACTCCATTATCTCATGAGACTATTTACCTCAGTTCCCCCATCAGCACCACTCTCTTCACATAATAACTGCCGTGTTTTAGTGCTGTTTTTTAGATACACATTAGGTGTTATATATTTTTTATTATCCTGTTAAGGGGTGGATGGTCTGATCAAAATAGTAATTCTATATGAGAGTAATGGCATAAATGTAATGTCGTCATATAGTGATTTCTGCTAGACATTCCAAACATACCAAAAACTTATTAATACTTAGTATTTAATACTTTTAAAGTTTTAATACTTAGCATATTTTTGGTAATCCAGTGAATATTAATATGTTTCAAATAAAAGCCTAACATCATTTGATTGTTTTTTTTTATTTTACATTTATTTGGTTCCTTTTGATAGATGTAAACAAGAAGATACCAAAGATATGAATGATATGGCTAATATTAGTACAGTAGCTTCATAGGATGTAACATCTGAGTTAAAAAAGGGACCCAAAGCAGTGATACGTTATAAATATGTTTGCATGCACATGATAATTTGGAGGGTGTTTCTCATTGTATTTTAGTGTCTGCACTAAGCTGCAACTACATTCGGTGGTACAAATGTTGCATTATTTGTCATGCTTATAAAGCACACTTAACTCATCTAATGTCTCCTCTGTATCAAACCCCCTCCCTCTGTCTTCTCACCAGGCCCTCTACTGAGACCCATAAATCAATGGAGCTCAGTAGCCTGTCGGGGGTTTACCGTCTGTGGGGGGTATTGGTGGCCTGGGCTCCCCAGCCGTTGGCTTTAGTTACACATCAATGAAGGGTGAATAATACATTAGTCAGTCCCTGACAGTACAGCTCTAGTCAGGAAGGCAGATGGAGTCTCCCCTGGCCCTTCATCAGTGCATCTGTGCTGTAATCAGCCTCTGGAGATCTACCTAACTCAGCCTACCTCTATCCCACCTGATTTACTCAAAGTGTATGCAAATATTATGATATTTTAATGCTCTCTATGGGGGTGGGGGGTGGGGGTTAAGCAGTTTGTGTCTGTAAAAAAGATGGAGCGAAAACTAACAGAGGTTGCAGCATAAGCTTTGTTCAGGTCAAGAGCTTCAAGTGACACCCATAAAGTCTAAATTAATGCTTTGAAGCAGACAGGACATTGCAGCTGACCCAGGTTGGGATGCAGCTTGGGATGCAGGTTGGGATGCAGGGGCCCTGGAGTTAAGGCCCGTTTACACCAAGGACAATAACTATAATTACAAAGATAACATTTGAAAAATGATTTTAAATTTAAGAGAAGTACTATATAGTTTTGATTACTTTACATTTTTTTACATTTTTATGCATTTGGCAGATGCTTTTTATTAAATGTGACTTTTATCCAATGCTCCACCAACTGAACTACAGTTAACGAACAATAAGACATTAACAGCTAATCCATTTAGATTTAAAGGACTCATGTACTTAAAGCTGCGTACAAGCATAGAATAAACATAATGTTATCATCCATTTGTGTGGTTGCTAATATAGTTACCATTATAATTATCTTTATCATTCTTGGTGTGAACAGACCATTACATTTTTATGACATAAGTGATCCCAGAACTATAGCCTTCTGTATAGTCTGATTTATATTTAGAGATGTTTATGTGCCCCCTTCCTTGCACACCCAAATACAAAAACATGCACAATCTCTTTCCAAATAAATCAAGGCTTTTATTTAATTGTTGAGAGACATGGAAACCCCCGGCCATATGGGGCACACTAAAATTGGATGTCAACCATTCTATCAACCTTCTCCAGCATAATTGCCCAGAAATGAACTTCCACCACTAATACCTTCTGTCATAATCTGCAAGTCAATTTGCAATAAGTGAAACGCTTATGCACACGATTGTATGATGACCGATGACCTAGACAACGATGAGCCCTAATCAGGCAGTTGTTGCTTTTTTAATCAACAGCTAGAAGTCAGGGGTGGAGCCTGCATAGGATTGGACAGTCACACCTCGCAAATAAATTACTCTCAGGACCGTCTTCGATATAATCTGACAGCCTGCCAGGTCTGTGCGTTAAAGAGCTGAGAACCATTTGAAGAGGTCTAATGAGTCAAGTTATTATTGCAGCCAAGTGTGAGATTAATTAGCTGAACAGGAATTAAGAACACAGCAGACAAGATCTCGCCGATCAGCGTGGGCGGAATCATAAACAACTTATGTATATACTTTAGCCATTTGGGAGTAAACAGGAATTAAATAAAAATAACCAGCTATGAACTCCATACAGCAAAAAATATGCTAAATGCTGTTCTAGGACCAGCAAAGGATGTTGATCCAGGAACATGCCCTATGTGATAAATCACCTTGTGTTGTATACAATATACAATGCGGGTAAAAAGTTTAGGATCACTTCCATGAAATATTTCTTACAATCTTAAATGTCTTTCAATCTGAAGGCGTTTTCCTAAATGTTTGAAATTAGTTTTCGGGACATTAATATAATTCTGCATAATTTTCGGGACACATAAATATTAATATGAAACTTAATTTCCATCATTTTCAAAAAATGCTTAAGAAATGGATGACTTGAACTGAATAATGGCAAAAAACAGCCATTAAGTGCCCAGCATAGATGGGAACTCCTTTATTTATATCTAAAAACCATCAGGCATGGTGATGCCTCAAGAAAACAGATGGTAAAATGCCATGTTTGCAAATTCTAGGAAAGGTGTGTTTACATTAAATAAAATTCCAAGTAAATCAAACTATTAAGGCTTGATTTAGCATATTTAGTCACAACACAATTTCCATAACGACCTTTGTGTTATTTGATAGTTTTAATGAGTTTACTATTATTCAAAATGTGGAAAAAATATTAATAATAAATAAGTGATCCTAAATTTTTGACCAGTAGTGTAAATGTACATCCAACCCTATTATATGTTAAAAACTGGCTTAGTGTGTGCCCTGTTTTCTGTTATTGAGGTATTTTTGCATGAGTGTGGTAGGTGACCAGGAAAAGCATTTGATTTATATGAAACCACAGTGAAATGAAAGTATCTGTGAGTGTCTCTTTCACTCAGGAGAGTCCCAAACCCTATGAGCTGACCATGCTGAAGTCATTGATTGCATTCAGAGCACCTGTGTAGGCGTGTATTTGTTTTTGTGGATGCATTTGTCAGCTCAACATTCACAAAGGCCCTACCCAGCCGCATTCCTGTCGGTTACTGCCTAACCTTTCTTTGTTGTTGCAGCCCTGACCTGAATCAGATAATGATTGGGCAGGTAAACATTAACGAGCAGCTCTGTGCTTAATGAGCTAACGTGAGAAAAGCTAGTCGAGGAGACCTGCGCCGCCTCAGGCTAGCCTGTCACATGTGGCGAGAGATATAAAAAGAAGTAAGAGCAAAGAGCTACAGATAATAACTCCTATTACACTGCGGTAAGCCAGAGCCATTAAAACATGTTTTCTTTGTACGAGCAGGTAAACCACAACATATCCTGATAATTAGCATGCAGCATGACAGTCGAAACTGAGGTATAGATTTGTTTCCATGTCTTCAGCTGTAGTTGCCAATGCTAATACGTGACAGCACTGGGGAGGGCTAACGGGAAGCTAGCGTGATTCTGCTGTGGCAGTTTATTTTCATCTGAAGAAATGAGAAGGAATTTATCTCAACCTCAGAGGCTGCCCCAGACAGTATATTTGAAACATTACGAAGCGATCGAAAGCCACTGGAACGCTGGATATGTGGACCACATCAGTCCAGTAGTTGCTGACAAACAGCTGTCTTGTGATGACAGAAATCTCTTATTATATTTAACAGTCATTAGAGGTTACTGTGTGTTTGCATGGTAAGATGATATTGTGTATTCTGCTGACGACTATATCAAGGCAAATTTACCTAATACCCAATTCAAAGCTCAACTTTGTTACTGACAAAATATCTAACCAAAGCCTCTGTTCTTATACTCTGTGCAGCTGTACAATTTTCTGCACCCATAATTTTTAGGTCCGAACAAGCTTACAGATTTGTTAAAGATTGTGTCATGATGGTCGAATAACTGACTGGCCATCTAACAACTGATTATGAATGTTAAATAGTTTGTCATATTTTAATTTAGATTTTTTTTAAACCAAATGTGTGTAAAACATCCCTGTTCACTCACATCATCCACATGCACATATTGATCAGAGACAGTGATGTCACATCTTTAACATTGTCCCCAATGTGTCCCTCCACAAACATCTTGTCTAAGGTAAAAAAAAAGAAGAAAATGTGGGTTTGGGGGCATTTTAAGAACTGCCACACTCTGAAGTACCTCCTTAGTGCTTTACCATGGCAAACACCTCACGGTGGGAGAGGCAAGTACGGCAAGCAGGCTGTTGGAGAGATGGAGATGAGTCCCTGGACAGCATCTAAAAGCAGACAGTTCTTCTCCGAGGCTGACAGGCAAGGCCAGTGGGCAGCTTGGTGCCAAAATACTTTTATAATGAAGCTGGTGGTGGAAGGGGTTAAGTCAAGAGAAGTTCCTGCCCTGTTCCTGGCTATGACTACAAAACACAACAGCTACGAGGGAATACAGAGGCATTTCCAAAATCAGCACATCTAGAACTTTAGGAGAGGATGTATTTCTCTTTTGCTGTTTAGATAGTTTTGAAAGCAGATAATGATGATAGCTCATGCTAATGGTACAATGCTGGTATGCCATTATTTGCAGTGTTTGGAAGGCATTTGTTGTTTTGCAGCCAAGTATAACAGAGGGGGCTTTTAGATGTTGAAGAGCCCATCTAAAACACATACAAGGGCCCCAACAGAACTTCCCCACTTGTGTGCTGTCTTTGTTTTAAATAAATGCCACTTTGTTTGATATTTTTTGTCTTCTTGTAATGTAGTCTAGACTCTTTTTGGGCTCGCTATATATCTTGTCTACACATCGTAGATAGTTTTGTTACACTTAAAATCACTCCATATTGAGGATATGTACTCTACACACAAAAAGAGAGGAATTAAAGATTGTCCTTTGTTCTGACTCATAAATTACACCAATGCCCTCAGGTCCTTTTTGATTTATGTAAAGAACATCTTCAGTACAGTTCATAGCAGGTCGTTTGTACCAGGTGCCAGATTTTGCGACATAGCTTGACTGAGATCTGAGTTGTGGGTAACGACGCATTGAGCTCTATTGAGCGTGGAGGAATATTTCAGACAGTTTCAAAAAGACCCTTTTTTCAGCAGTATTGGCAGTCTTGCATTTCTGGCAGTTTATTACAGCCAGAGTAGAATTTCAACCAGAACGAGAAAATCAATCAAAACATAGTTATCATGATTATAGTCTTTTATGTCTTTTGCTTCAGGAGAGGGAGATGTGTTTGACAATTGGTTAAAATGTGCTTATGCCGAGCTGAGCCAATGGTAGGATTCGTCACGCTCGCTGGATTGCAATTTTCTTCACTTATTTCAAAAGCGCATATTCTGATCATTTTTACACAACTTGAGGGCTTTGGGTTTACTTTTAGGAAAAAACAGGGTCGTTTATTAAAGTTCCTTCTAAAATTTAAAGACTTAATATAAATTATACTTATTATTAAAATTATATTATTATTATTATTATATATTAATAATTATAAAAATTGTCATATACATAGTTTAAACAATGAAACACACGTTCTCGTAATATATTTTACATTTTACACACATGACAGTGTTACTGAATAACTGAATGCTACTGAATGTTCCTGTCATAACTAAGACTTTATATTTGTGACTCAAATATAAAGACTCAAAAACACAAATACACAGTTTCTAAAGATGACTTAATGTTGACAAGGTCATTTCTGTGGTGTCTTTCAAAATAAACTGGATTTTTATGCGGAACAAACCCTTGCTTATTTCTTTATTGCTATAACCTTCAGTCACCTGGTTAAGATAACTAAAACTGTCCCAGCACCCCCTCCAAAACTTCTCCCATGCTCCACTGTAAACCTTTTTAAGTTTGCCTGCTTGCATTTTTCAGTCAGGCTATTCAGGTAATCTGTATATATTGTAGCTGGCCCTGCTCCCTGCTGACAGTAATGGAGACCTTGGAAATGTGATAGACAGACAGAGAAAGAGAGAAGGAGTTTCAGAGATATGGGGGAATGAGACAGAATGAAGTGGATGGAAATACTTCCTGTTGACTGATACACCCTCAGACATGGGGGAGAGGCGGCAGAGATGGGAAAGGTGTGAGTGAAACCTAAGAAAGACAAGAGAAAGTAAGAAACTTTGCCTGCAGCCTGAAAATTAATTCTAAATATGTTGTAAATGCTGCAAATCTGAAATTTTGTAGTAAATGTGAATTTGTTTTACTTGATGTAAAGTAGTTTGAACACACTTGACTGAATTTGTTTCTCATAACCTGAAAATGCTACTCATGTAAACTGTTGATGTAAGGGTTTATGCTTAAATGCAAGATTAGTTATGAATTGTGCCTAAATATAAAATTCTCTACAAAATAATTATCTGCAAATTTGTATTTTATTTATTTTAGTTGAGCAGAAGAAATTAAACAAATTGTGTAGAACTGTAAATAGTAACAAATTTTAAAGACTAGAATGCTAAATTGTGCAATAGCTGGTTAACATTTTACTCCATACTTTTTTTGTGTTATTTCATAGTTTTGAGGCTGTTTACCATATTCTAAAATGTAGAAAACAATACAAGAAAGTAGTAGGTCATGACTAGTAATGCAGTTTCTTTATGATCATTGTATACATAGTCAAACAAGGATGTAGACAAACAGAAACGTCTGATGCTTACATCTTATGAACAATATCACAATAGCATGTGATGCCTAAACATGATAGTGAGGTGTATTTTGTAATCACATATTCTGACACATACTGTATACTGTGTTGGCTATATCATTTGACACATACTGTATGTTATGTTGGTATATCATTTTTGGCCTCAGGAAACCACAAGCATCGCATTATAAAAGTACAGCTGTCTTTCTGATCAACAACTACTGTTATTAAATGTTTTTTTAAGTTGAGTTTTGAAGGAAGGAACTGAAAACAACTGCCTGCGTATATTTGCCTTGTGGCCACCAAGTAATTCCTCTGTCTACAAAGAAAATAAATGATCACATTAATTGATTACATTCTGTAGTGATCCGAGTCGAACAGACGGCTTCCATTTAGTGTGAAATGTGTAATAGGATGAACGTTCGATATCAGAATACACCAGCGTGTTAGCTTAAGTGCTCATTAATAGCTGATCGTGCTTTATCTCCATCTCAAAGCATCTTGTGTCCTGTCTAGCCACAACAGTGTAACTGATGTGTGGAATTGTGACTCTTGACTAAGTGCTTTACAGGACACACTCTAAATTAATTGACCACAATGCATTGCAACTGTTGGGCTATTTGGGTGGAGGGGGGTTGCTGGGAAGGTCTCCTTGGGTTAAACAGATGACACGATCCCCCGGCTTCTTTAGGAACTTTAGCACATACTGTTACGACAGTATAGACATGCTAGCTTGGATACACATTTAGACACTCAGAAAGCATACTTGCGAGGACACCTGGTTAGCATACAGTTGCCTCAGGGGCTGGCTGTTCATTAGATTGACTCTGCTCTGTAATTAAAGGCCTTGGAAAAAGAAAGAAAACTAAAGGAATGAAGAAAGGGGGAGTTGGAAGTGGAATGCCCATTTTTCAGGCAGAGCAGGAACTTGAACAGACTACAGGGTTCACAAGCGTCTTTTTGCAGTCTTACGCATGTACACGCCATCGGACAGGCTTTTAATATTCATTTCGGTTGCGGCTCATCTCTCGGTCACAGTATGAACCCCGCACGCTTGTCTTTGTGCTGTCTGGGAGTGTGGCTGCTGCATCTGACTCTGTTTGTTCAAAGCAAATGGGCTCATTTTCCACAAGCTGAATCCCCTGATGATGTCAGCTTCACAATCAGGCCTCCTAAGACTCGCAATCCCGCAGTCTTCCAAAGTCTTCAGAAGAACTAATTAACACAACAAACAAAAATGTAGCATGCGCACCTATTCTCTTTGTCACCTCCCTGTCAAATGCAGTCATCGCAACTGGCATCAAGATAGTTAAAACCAATCGTTTGAGTTTTTTTATTAAGATTGTAAAATGAGTAGCAGCTCTTAGATGTTCTACATTAGTTTAACAAAAAAAGGAGTTTATTTTGTGTTCTGGTGTTGAAATTACTGTGAAAACATTTGCAACTTTCTTGATGAACACAAACATGTAAATAACCTGGTGAAAGTGTGCAAAACAATGTGCACAGTTCCAAGTCCCTTTGCCTTAATATAACACCATTATCAGCAACATCTGCAAAAATATTTGCAACTCATTGTAGCTGCCATTTTGAATATGTTTACATAATACCATGGTCACAATACCAAGTGGAAAAAGTTGACGTTTTCATGAAATTACAAGTTGCAAACTCATAATTACAGGTTAAACAAAGACATAAATGGTTTAAATCACCGGAAAGTCACAAGTACGGTTTTTCCACAGCATTACTTCGATTACATTGACAGTGGACCTTGTTAGTACATATAAGGTCGAGAGAGAGTGACAGGCATTGTGCTCTGACTGACAGCAAGTAGACGGTTTGGGATAGGGAGTCTACTTTCATGGAATTCCCATGGAGGATTGATGGTGTTGGAGATCCAGTCACCTACATCAAGAAGCGTCGACCAATTAGAGGTTGCACACAAACTCGCCAAAAGCAAGACCCTTCTAATCACCACTCTCCAGTGTAGCACAAAGCCTCGACCGCTCACCACATTTCAATTTAAATAGAATCCCCCTCCTTCTCCCTCTGACCTCTTTCAATGTTTCCCTCTTTCTCTGTAACCACCCTCTCCCCCCCCCCCACACACACACTTTATGCTGGCTTCACCTAACCCCCCCATGAGCTAATAAAAGCAGTAACAAAAGCACACACAAAGCAATCAGTCTAATAGCTTTAATAAGTTTAATGCAGTGTTTTCCCCATGCTGTTGACACATCTTTGTGTTGGGTGGCAAAACAGAGCTCAAGTGTTTGGAGACAGAGAAAGTGACATTCTATTTTTTCCACCATCGTGCCATGTGTGGCCTCCCATTCATAGCTGAACACAAAAAGGCAGATATTTTAAGCTCCAAGACAAAATATTGCATACAGACATTGCATGCAGAAATTGTGAATATAAAGGAACTTAGAATGTACAGCCTAAAAATAAATTCAGATTGTATAATGTTTATATTATTAAATAAAAAAAGTATAATAAAAAGAAACATTGTAAGTAATATAAAAAAGATTAAGTTAATCAAGAAAGAAGCAATGATAATAATCAGCATAAACAATTCTTTTCTATCTGTAGGTTGTATTTATCTATAGGTTGTATACAGTTACCAAGCAATGTAAAAACTTGCCTTTTATTATAATATAGAAAGTTTAACATAGAAGGTAAGGTCACAGGTGCATGATTGTCAGCGTTGTATATCAGCCTAAAACAGAGCTCATCCAATCAGTTTATAGTTATAACTATTTGTTTTTTAATTGTTTGCAATTGTTTGTCACTGTTTTGGTTTTGTAAATGATAAATAGATAAAAACCTATTTTTTAGTCCTCAAGTTGTCTAAATCAACTTCAAGTTGTGCTGATTCACACACAGTGCAACATCTGTGCTGTTTTACGTACATTTTTGTTTCCTGGGTCTGCTTATGGTACCTAACCTCTAAACAACTCTAAAAAAAGAGAAATGGCTACAGCTGAAAACAGTTGGGCTAAAATCCTGTGCTAATCTCTCACCTGTCTGCCCACACGGCTCTGAGTCATTCATTCTTTGTATCAATAGGGGAGGTTTTGTTCACATACCCCTTTTTAAAAAAAGATTCCTTACTTGAACAAAGGCATATTTAAAGGCACTTGTAAACCCAGAGAATGAATGTGTATGTGTGTGTTGTTTCAGAAACCAAGTGTTTGTCTGCCTTTCTCTATTATTAAGCCTGGTCTGTCATTAGTGGATTAGAATGTAAGGCCTGACTTTCTTACATAAATATATGTGTGTGTGCGCGGGAGTGTTTTGATATGCAACTCTGACAACATGTATTTGTCATTGAATATGTGTTTGGCATGCATTTGTGTGTTTAGTGTATTAACCAGAAGCAATGAATAATCAAAAAATCATTTAATCATAGTTCCAGATTATTCTTTTAAACATCCGGCTACAGTCATTTTCTTTACAGTCAATTATTTACATTTCTTGGTAAATTTTATAAGAACAGTAAAATAATAACTTTACTATTAGGCTGTTAACAAAAACATTTTACAGTTTTGTAAAGCTTAATTGATTATCGTTCAATCAAATTGTTAAAATAAATTAAAACGAAATAATAATACATCATACCTGAATGTACGTTTTAAATGTATGACTAGCATTATATATAGCCTGTATAATTATATATGTAGCATACGTATATATGTACTTCAGTGTTTAAAAGTTTGAAAAGTAATTTGAAACTTTTATGGTGATTAAGTAAACATGGGGTAAATAAGAAAAACTTTCTTTGGCAGTTAATTTATGCGTTAGTCTGCTTTCTTTTGCAAATGTTCTGCCTCACTAACTCAAGTTTATTTAGTGTGCTTTATGTCCTTGGGTTTATGGTTTAAACTTTGACTATGCTCCACTCTCAGATGCCGTTGACTGGTACAAAAACGCTGGTCTGTGTTGTGCAAGGAACAGAGCTCATTTGAAGACTCGTCCGTCAGGTTTCTGAAGGACCCAGCCAACCAGGCTTCAAAAAATACCCACAATTCTTAGTTTTTTTCCTCAGGGAAAAACACTAGGAACTAGGAAAAGCAGGAAATAAACCCTTGGCTTTCTGTAGTGCAAACAAAACTTTCCCTGTGTGGAGCCATTTTAACTGTATCAAAATTGACCTTATGTTGTAATGGAGGCGCTGTGCTGTTGTCGGCTCCGTGCTGGAGCGTGAATGAATTGTCGCATTGAGGGCACGACCTCTCAGCCTCCTGACTGTGGCAGGCTGGGGTGGGTGAGGGGTGGTTCACCCACTGCTGTGTTCTCTCTTCTGCATTGAGCCAGGACTGCTTCCTCATCTAAAAGCGTGCTCGGCTGACACAATGCTCGGCTTTGCTGTTTTTCAGTGCAGCTTACAAAATGCAAACAAAACAGAAGCCTGCAGAACACTCTGAGTCAGTCGCTGCATGCTCCTGAACGTTCTGCCTCTTTCACTGAGTCAGAGCTGAGACTTAAACACACACACATTCAGTTTTGCTCCATGCATTTCTTTTTCCGGTTTTGGCATGCATTTTATTCACCCTAGTACCTGCGCGCCAGCTTTTTGGCAGCAACGCTAGCAGCTGACTTGTTTTAAATGCTGAAAGCTTTCGAAGAGTGTGTTGAAATGTCAGCAAGCCTGTCCATCAATGACAGTGTATGACGGTCCTGACACTGTGTGTGTCATCAACTGCTGACATCCCGACAGGACATCAATGGTGAATACTAAGTGCGGCCAAAAAATAGACTAAGAAATGGTTTTGACACTTTACAAATTCCTACTTAAAATATCTTGTGCAGTCACACTGTCAAATTTTTACTGGATGTCAGACAAACAGCTGCATACATGGCTACATGATTTACATGTATTCATTTAGCAGACTCTTTTATCTAAAGCAAATTATGTGTGTCACTGCATGTAGATGACAGCATATTGCATGTCCTGGGAAGTCTAGTGCATAGCTTTGCCTGGATTTTGATCAGACAGTTATTTTCTTAACAGTTAACAGTTATTAACAGTTATAACAAAGGTCTTGTTCTAGCACAATGGTTAACTGAAAATTGGCAGTGTTGTGATGTGGTTTTGGGTGCATCAGTACAGATCATTTTACGCCACAAATGTGATGTGCGTTTGTGACCTGACTGCCTCCTAATGCACTTTGAGTGAGTCGATCCCAAAGCATTCACACCTGTATTTAGCATCACCACTCGATAATTGGATTACCTGAGACTGATGCTAATACCAGGTGTGAATAGGTTTTACCACTCATTTTCTGGAACAAGATGGCATTAGGTTTGCATTCTTATAGCTGGACATATGTCTTCTGTTTAAAACGGTCCCACCCATCTATTTTTGGCAAAGCACAGTCACAATGTAAATTTGTAACAATCGGTTATAAATAAACAGCAAAAGCAGGTGGCAGAAGGTAAAATGGTTGTCTCAATGTGTTGTAGTCTACGCTGAGTGAGCATGCTTTCATTTTAATAAAGACAGAGAACTGCACATATGGCTGGTGGGAAGAAAATTGAAGAACAGAACAAAACAGACAGACAGAGCATATTGGGTATTGAGGAACATTGCAGATCTTCCTTTGTGAGTTTTATGGTGTCATTCCAGACCTCTTTTGCTGTGTTATATATCCTCTTGAGTTTTACAGCTGCTAGCTTAAGGGTGCAAGCATTCAGATGTTTTGTGTGCGTGTACGTCTTTCAAAAACACTTAGCTTTTCTTTCCCACCCCACAAATACACGGCTAATTAAATCTGATTAGAGGAGGGCTGTCATAAATCTTTGACAATGCCTTCTGGATCACCCACAAAGCTGTTTTCCCTTTCCACCATCTTTTCACTGCTGATTAGCATGATAGTGTTTTTCTGTTCCTGCGCCCATGAATGTACCGTGATACATTCATATCTATTAACAATATGGACAGTGACATTTGTGTTGCTTTGGACCTCCTGCACAGTGGTAAATCAATTCTATCCAAAGTTTTTTTTATTTGATTTCATTTTAGCTTATTAGTTTAGGATATGTTGCTCTTGCCTACTTTTGTTAAACTGAATCTTTATTGTTTGTCTGCAGAAACGCTCATGGACACCAAATGGGCCACGACCGAACTCGCCTGGACTTCTCATCCTGAAACCGGGGTGAGTTTATGTTTTTCTGTGTTTATTTTGGAGTCCATTACTTGTCTGTGATCTCTGTCCTCTGTCAAAAAAAGGTGTCAAGATAGCATTTCATCCCAAAATTAAAAATAATTTAAATTTTGCTTAAAGAAAATCAAACCTATCTTACAAAGCATTTTAGTATTATGATATGGTGAAGCAAATTCCTTGATATGATATGGTGAATTCCAAATTCCTAAAATTCTTGACTGTGATGCAAAAAAAATCTTCTGTAGTGCTTAGTATCACAATTTCTTTTTGATTTTGGGGTTAATTTTTCACAGCTTTTGTGAGTTAGCACCATTAATATCTTTAAATCAAGTGGTGGTATGCAGTAAGTGGCTGATTTACAGTTTTGTACCAGTACTGTATTTGAAATACAGGAAGCTCTAAGTTCTAATCAGATAAAGGCAGAACTCAGATCAGATTTCACCCATCTCACATTCAATCTCCAGAGGTGAAATCTGTGCCCACAAGCTTTTGGCTGAAACAGCAGAAGTTTATTTTGCTCATTTTGCCTTTTGCCCTCCATCACACCGTCCCAGCTGTTGCACATACCCCTCCTCAAAACCTGAACTGCAGAGTAATGTAGCATCAAAGCACTGAGGAACAAGATCAGACCCAGTGAAAGAAATCAGTATGAATCGCACCTTCCCCGTCTATATATTGTTCTTGTAAATATCCCTTTCTACCCCCCCATTAAAGCACTAAAACTTACAATGGGTCACAGCACAACCCACTTTACACCCGACAGATGCCTCCTTTTAGCCTGGTTTTCTCCCTTCTGTACCCTGTCATGCACACGGCCATACATTTCAACTGCTCCACCCCACTGTATTTCAGGACAGACAGATATGCGGCACCAGTGTGGCATTTTCTTAAATTTTACAAATCCCAAAATCATAGGATAATAACATTATACTTTAGACAAAGAAAATGAAACCTATTTTCTAAACTATTGGATTTGTTTGCATCGTAATGCTAATTCTATGATAACAAAGCCTTTTTCTTCCATATTTGGAAATGGTTAATATTACATTAAAATGGTCAATATTACATTAATGTATTAAACACATTTTCTTTTTTACATTTTCTCCCATTATTCTCAGTTTCTTGCTGAAACATTTCATTGCTGAAAGACATGTGATTTTGTTCTGCATTACAGTAAAAATAAAAGTAAAGGAAAAAAGTTAAAACAAAACATGAATGAATTAATACATTTTTATACATGCTTATGGCCGCCTTTATTTCTTAATGTAATGAACATTTTTTTGGGATTATGGGGTGAAATATGACCCAGCCATATTTTCAACAAATTGTGAAAGCTCTGGTTTAACTGGCACAACTGGCACAGCTACACCCTCCAACTCTCTTTATGTGTGTGACACAAAATTGAACGGCATGTCACGCCCAGAAAACTGCAATGGGAACTGTGCCTGGGTAATATTAAAAATTGGAATAAATCCCAGCCTGGTTCAGCATTTCTTTTTATCTTTCTTATTTAAACTGACTCTATTAGTCATTAGTCAAGCCACTGTAACAGGAGCCATAAACACAGATTAATACAGTGTCTGCATTAAGACCGTAAAGGAAAAATAAACATGCTGACCCGCCATTGCTTAAACACACTGATCGGCTGATTACTCAAAGATCAACAAACCAGGACAAAGAGCACTAATGGACTATATGTATATTTATATAATCTGCCTTACCCACCATCCTACAGCCGCATCTCCATCTAAAAGTAAATTCATTAGCTCTCTTTGACTGAAGGGAAAAAATGTGTTTAACTATTCATCAAGTAAAATGGATGATGGTGAACTGAACCTCTTTCCAGCATCCTATTTAACTCATTAATCGTGGAAGGAGGAATGTTTGCTGTCATCAGGTAGCTGTGCTCTGTAATCCCCAGAGGAGTGGACAAAAATGCGATGTGTGGGGCCACTTCCCTGGCTCCCGTCTTCACTCTTTCACTCTCTCAGCAATTTATTCTGTGGAAGTAAATGCCCATTTACACCTCATTCTTTCTTCTGTCCCATTGACCTGGTGCAGGTTATTGATCCCTGCACCCCTGGCTCGGAGGGGCTGTGTTAAAGCAGAGATTTCTGGTAGCTCTGTCTGCCTCTGCCCCCGGAGCCTTTAGGGATAAATGACCTGTCCACACGACATCCATTTTGTTGTGTTAATTAAAACCTTCACCTCAACACAAACATTGTTATACTCTGATCAGTAAATCTCCAGATGCAGTGATAGTTTTCTTAGAGTGTTTTAGAGTGGTTTTTTTGCTGTAATCGTAAACAACGCTGTAGTGCATCAAAGTTGAGCACCGCTATTGTTCTACTGCCAAAATGAAGATGAGTCATTTGTTGTTAATAAATGCAGTTTTTCTTTGCCTAGGTTGTTGTAAAAATCTTTAGCTGCCATTTCCAAGATTAACTTTTGGGAGTGCTACACTCCTATTGGTGGATGTTTATGTTGCTGCCTATTTGCATGAGGTTAATTTCTTTTCTGTACTCCCATTGGTGGATGCATTGTGTTAGCCTTTGCATAAAGTTAAATTATTCTAGTCTTTCGGTAACAGTTGCTATTGCTTTCCTCAAATTCCTTAAACCATCATTGCCAATGAGTTACTATTTTAGTTGCTGTTAGTGTGAACGCCTCTTAACTGTCTATTGTGTCTTTTAAGAGGACACAGCGATAAAAAGTGCAACGAAATAATGCAGCTTTGAACAGCACAATTGCAATAAACCTTCCCTGATAAAAGCTACTACTCACCATTCTTTTGAAAGGACACAGAATCCACCCCAAAATGCTGTTTTATCCCACTATTACAAAAGATTGTCTTTTAATTCTGCTATATAAAGGGGAAACATTTTAGTTTGTAGATTAGATTAGTTTATTGGGCAACATAAATACAATCCAATCATGATGGTGTAATTGAACGGTAATTGATTGTGAAGTGATGCAGAGAGCACTCCACACTCAAGGTAGGAGGTAAACATCTACCCGTTGTTTTGTTCAATGGAGTTCTGACACTCTGTCGCTAATTTTGATGAATTTGCCAGGCAGCTTTCCTCATTGAACTAGTGAACGCAGATGAAAGACCAGCGCACCGCTCTCCGCTTAATGGCGCTGTGCACTTGTGTAATTGAAAAGGCACAAACCAAAAAGCACAAAATGTAATTTCCCTTGCTTTCATCCACCCCATTCATTCTTTCTCAGCATGTTCCCTCTGTTATATTGTTTCTTGGGCTATTCTCCTGTAGTGTTTGAAACTGTGGCTAAGAAGGAGTGATTTATTCCCTGCTGTACCTCTGTGCGGCATAACACCTCAAAACTTAAGTTCTAACACCCTGGATAACATCAAAATGAGAATGGTTTAATTTATAAGACTGGCAATAAAATGTCTCCCAATGGAGTATAAATAAAATACTTGTTATTGCTAATGTTGCTACTGAATGCAGCATATAATAAATGCTAGCTCACCCTGTAGACTTAAAAGGTGACCGTATATATGTGATTTACAGTTTTTTCTTTCTCTTTCCCCTTTATCTCTTTTCCCTTTTTCACAGTGGGAGGAAGTAAGTGGCTACGATGACGCCATGAACCCCATTCGAACGTATCAAGTGTGCAATGTCCGTGAGCTTAACCAGAACAACTGGCTTCGCAGTGACTTTATTCCCCGGAAGGATGTTCTCCGTGTGTATGTGGAGATGAAATTCACTGTACGAGACTGCAACAGTATTCCCAACATTCCAGGATCCTGTAAAGAGACCTTCAATCTGTTTTACTACGAGTCTGACTCAGATTCAGCCACCGCCACCAGTCCATTTTGGATGGAGAACCCTTACGTTAAGGTGGACACCATTGCTCCTGATGAGAGCTTTTCTATGTTGGAATCTGGTCGAGTCAACACTAAGATCCGCAGTTTTGGTCCACTTTCCAAGGCTGGCTTCTACCTGGCCTTCCAGGACTTGGGTGCTTGCATGTCTTTGATCTCTGTTAGAGCGTTCTACAAGAAGTGCTCCACAACTATTGCCAATTTTGCTGTCTTCCCTGAGACGGCGACAGGGGCTGAAGCCACCTCGCTGGTCATTGCCCCCGGCACTTGCGTGCATAACGCTCTGGAAGTGTCTGTCCCTCTCAAACTCTACTGCAATGGAGATGGAGAGTGGATGGTTCCTGTAGGTGCCTGTACTTGCATGGCTGGTTTTGAACCTGCAGTTAAGGATACACAGTGTCAAGGTGAGTGCTGATATATGTGTTTTTCTCTGTCCAGTTTTGCCTTATCTCATCGTATCACATTAAGCCACATGGACAATTCATCCTATTTTTTATTGAGGGTGTGTGTCCTAACAGCAAATGTGGTTATCCAACCTCAATTTAAGCAGAGCAAACCAATGAATAAGTAAAAGAGTCCATATGTCTATCAGAGTGGAGCATTTTGCTGAGAGAAAAGGAGGTGTCTTGATGAAAAACATATCAGGTTAGGCTGAGGCGAATTAAGCCTGCATGTAACATAACCATGGCGAAAGTGAGCAGAGCAGACAGCATGAGGTCAGGGGTCAAATGGAGAGCTGGGAGCGAGAGGAGACCAGGAATCGATTTTCAGACCAAGGGCAAGAGCTGCAGTGAAACATTAATGAAGAGCATGAGATGGAGAGAAAAAGTAACCTGACAGATAAGGCACCAGAAGCTAAAGGTCACAAAAAAGACAGTTGGTTTCAACACATTATAAGAACTACAAAGACTGAGGAATGAACCTCTGGGGTAAAGAACTAAACTAAACAGCCAATGAAATGTGCACGAAGACAAGAATGATTATTAGTGACAGCTCTTAGGGCAAATATCAGTATTACCGTTGCTTATACTTAAAATTAAGAATTTGCAAAAACCCTAACCCTAAGCACCAACTTTGATGTGTAACTTATCTAGCACAATTGTGATGCAGATGCAAATGATTCTTCAAATTGCGGCTAGTTGAGAAAAAGTATGCTATTACTTTTTAAAGCAATATCATAATGCTACATTTGCATTGCATGTGCATTTGACCTATCTGACCTACAATGCATTGAAGATATACATTCATCAGTATGTGTGTTACTTGGGACTCAAACCGATGACTTTGTGTTTCTAACACAATGCTCTACCAATTGAGCTACAGGAACACAAATGTTGAAACATACTTAGAGGCCATAATATTATAGACATTTAATGGTGGACAATTTTATCTTGAGCTAGTAAGCAATGAAATGCTGCTAAAACTAAGAACTTAGCAACCGATAAGCACTGCTTTAGCAACCACCCACAACACCCTAGCATTTTGGCACAAAATGTAAATATCCAGTTGTCAAAATAATGAAAGACTTTTCTACTGCTGCTAATTACATATTAAACATGTGTACCTGTGGGGGAAAGGGGGGCGGTTCTCGGAAATCTGCCGTCTGATGTACAGTTAAAAACTCATTTGTTTGCTTGTGGCGGCTCAAGGTGAAAGCCCTGGCGGCTGAGCCTTGATAAAACGTTCTCTAATCAAGCCAACCGGAAACTAAAGGAGGGATAAATCTCTGTCAACTCTCTCTTTCTCTCTTGCCTTCATCTGAAGGCCACTGGTCTCATTAATACCCTGCCAGAGTACAGTTAGGACTTTCACATGAATATTAATCGTAAAGACCCTTTTTTCTTCAGCGCTCCATATTTCCCCACTCCGTTCCTGCTTCTGACTTCCAATTTGAGCACAAATTCTAATCACTCCCTTAAGCTCTATGTTCTGCGCTCAATGAGGGAGGCAGTGGGGAAGGTTTGGCCAATACACTGTGAGCAATAGACTGTGCTGGGGAATAGATTTGCATTTCTTTTTGTTTTTTTTACCTTCTGGCTTTCTTGCTCTGTCAGGAGTGCTGCTAGAGGATAGTGAGGATGAAAGGAAAGGGCTGACTTCTTACCTTCTTGGAAGCAATTAATCAGCACTTTCAAGCCTTCAGAAAACAGGCTGACTTTTTGAAGGGGGAATTTTGAGCAGTTTTCACAAAAACTACAAGCTATCATTTGTCCCTTGAAGATTCAGTTTATTTATGTACATATGAAATACGTGGAAAAACACAGAGACTCATTAATCTCCAAAGCGATGGGTTATGTGTGATAAACTTTCACACTTTCATTTTTATCTCTGTGTGAATCATTTCACAAGTTTCCTTCTCCAGTAGCTACTACACCTCTGGACACCTTTGATTAATGGCTGAACAAATAAGGCCCTGCTTAACCAAGTTAACATGATTTCCCTGTGCTAATGGAGCCTTGTGTCAATATTATGCATTTAGAGAAAGGGAACTTGGAAGGTGACCTCCAGAACATCACGGTAATGTGTTCTGCTTTGCACGCTATCAGTTAAGAATCCAGATGTGGAAACTCACTCCTTAAAAACACAACAGTCTCCAAACCTCTGAGGCTACTGATAAAATGGCCAGAAACTGGTGTCATACTCCATCCCCACTGTTTAACAAGAAAGTTTAGATGATCAGAGCGGAAAGATGACAATGCTGTTGTGCACCCTGGAGAGCACCTCTGCGTTTATCAGAGTTGCAGTATAATGTGTACACAAGCTCTCTGAATGGTGGCTGAACTCCAAAAAGGCCAAAGACCTGTGAATGACAAGCTAATCTTTGTATTTTTAAGATAACCGCTCAAACTTTTCCTTTTACCCTTTGATATGCTTTGCATATCCTGGAGAAACATTTCCTCCGGTACAGCATCAGCAATTCAGCATTCACCATGTTTGAGTATCGATTGAAAGGGTTCATTTTAAAGAGTGCTGGTGTTTAGGACAGCACGTGTTTGTAATTGAAGTTGACAGTTAGCATATGCGTGTGGGGTTTATGAGCTAGAATACATTGTTGGAACTCATCTAGTCATGAGGGGGTTATTTCCCTAGAGGAAAGCAACAGCAAATTAACACTGCAAACAAATACATAAACAAAAGCCAAGACTGGAAGAATGGAGATGGAAAGGATTGGCCCATTTACAGCAGGCAGGAGAGTACATTTAATGTAAGCAGACTTCTAAAGCTCCCACTTTCACAATCACTTTTCTTTAAATCATATTCACAACAATGTGACAAAACATCTCAAATTGCAAGCAATTATTTCAAACCATTTTTAGACACCAGAGATATTCAGTGCAAAAGACGAGAGAAAATGTAGTGTACCTAAACCATTTTGGGGTTCATTGCAATTCATTTTTACAGCTCTCCAGCTATTATTGTGTTTATCTGTGCTAGTCCAAGTAGCATTCTTAATCTTGCATTGACAATGTTCTTTTTTCTCTTAACAGCTTGCAGTCCAGGCACCTTTAAGTCTAAGCAGGGTGAAGGGTTCTGCACCCCATGTCCTCCAAACAGTCGGACAAGTTCTGGAGCCGCCAGCATTTGTTCCTGCAGGAACGGCTACTATCGGGCGGATAATGATTCACCTGATTCAGGATGCACTAGTGAGTGATGACATCATCCAAACACAAGCTGCGCTGTTTATTTGCATATTCCCTGCTTACACAAATCAAATTGGTCCGAACACCATTTACACATTCAGAAATTATCCATTTTACTGATTTGTTATTCATTTATTGTATTTTATTTAATTCCTTAGTCACCAGTCAGATAGACAGGAGAATTCTGGGATTGTTTTGAAATCATTTCCTAATCTCCTGTTTATATTATTTCTTATGATTGTGTTTTGCCAGCACTATGAACTGATGCATCCCAAAACTGCTTTTCCCAAGTGAACACTACTATAACTTGCTCTCTTTATCTTAATAAAATAAGCAGTGCAAGTTGGAAAAACATGGTCTTGCATAAAACACATGAAAGTAATTTAACATGCATTGAATGTACATGGAGCCCGACTTGACCATGTTTACTTAAATCCTTTATTAAAAAAAAAGCTTAAACCAGTCAAAGATGTAGTTTGATGAGGGATTTGGGGGAGGGAGGACCACCTAAATTAACTAATTTTACACACTTAACAGTAAAGGTTTTAAAAAGGGCTGCCCAAAGGGCTGCTTTTGGTTTACCCAAAGAACCTTTCTTACCTTTTTATAGTCATTTGCAACAAAAAGATTCTATGGATGTTTAATGTTCTTTATGTAACCAAAGATTCTGACAGAGAAGCTTTTAGAAAACTGCATTTTTAAGAACGTAGCTAGGATGACTGGGTTTAAACTGGTCTTCTTGGCAGGTTTTGGCACACACTTAATTGATTAAACTGTGTATTCCTATCTTCAGTAGAAGGTAATGATATCATTCTTTGTTTTTTTTGCAGCTGTGCCCTCAGCCCCACGCAATGTCATCTCCAGTGTAAACGAGACCTCACTGGTGCTCGAGTGGAGCGAGCCACGTGATCAAGGTGGACGAGATGACCTCCTCTACAACGTTATCTGTAAGAAGTGTTTGCTGGAGCGTGGTACCTGCACACGGTGCGATGACAATGTGGACATATCTCCTCGACACCTCGGCCTGACTGTGAGACATGTGACAGTCAGAAATCTTCAAGCTCACACCCAGTACAGCTTTGAAATTCAGGCCGTCAATGGAGTCTCTAACAAGAGTCCCTATGCACCCCAGTTTGCATCTGTTAACATCACCACCAACCAGGCTGGTAAGTTTTATGGGTTTACTTCCTTGAAAATCTCTACTGGTAGCTGAGTTTTAAAACATGATAGCTAGGATCAGCTAGTGATCATCTTAAATAAGCTACCATGTTCCAAATAAAAAAACCTGCTTAAGTTGGATTTTACAGCAGTGTTTAATGCATTTTCTCTTCCACATTTGTCCTCAAAAAAGATATTGAAGGGTTCTTTCTTTACATGCTCTCTGGTTAGAAATAGCACCGCATAACAGGTTCAATTTGGACACTTCAAACCCATGACACTGTACCCAAAGAGCTCAGCTCACAGAACGCATTGATGCCAGAGAGCCACACTACAATGCTCAGTTGCTAAGATGGGCTAGAGTGTGCTTGGTTAGCGAGATGTGGAGATGCATTAACCTTCATGAAGATGACCTCTTACTGTGTGATCCAGGTTTGAATTGAACACTGGATTTCGCAGGATCACACGCTCTTAGCTTTGCATATATTTAACCCTCCCTATACTAGCACCCAGCTACAAGAATGTTTGCCATCAAGGATTGTTCACAGACAATTTAATATGACCCAGGCTGTTGTCGCACCTGGGTCAACCTTGGGGTGAAACAGACGCCCACCTCTGTGCCCACCCCTGTGATTTCAGACCTCAGGAGTGTCTGCGATCAGATTATTTGGAGATTCTGCCAGTGCTGTGCTTGAATATTCATCCACCTTTAAAGACAAAAAATAAATACAGGCCACCAGCTCAAGGGGTGTCATGGTTACGTCCACTTTGTCAGCAGGATGAGGCTTAATCCTGGGGTGAGAGTAAGCAGGCGAGCTGCCCAGGGTGTATTGTTTTCAGGGTGAGCTTTTTTGAGCAAGGCCAGGGTTAGGGAGAGTGGGCTTTTAGGGAGGACAAACAAAGAGAAGACAGAATAATAAAACTAGCAATGGATCAAAGAACCAGACCTAGGGATTAAAATGCTTTTAACAAGTGAGGGAGAGAAACAGAGGGAAGAAAGTAGGTAATGAGATGTTGAGAGGTACTGTAGTGTGTGAACAGGACGTGATAAAATCAGAAACCTGACATGCTAGCATCAGATCTGGGGACAAACAGGGACAGTGCAGATTATGTAAAGCTAGGTGCTAAGGAAGGTAACATGCTACAGAAAGCGAGTTTAGGTCATTATTTACCCCAAACCACAAAAATATAGTAAATTAAATTTATTATTAAAGTACAGTTTCCTTTTTTATGCATTGTGGTATTATTTTAGTGACACTTAGGTACATTTCTTAGGTACATTTCCCCTTAAAACTCTATTTACTGTAATGCTTTTATAATGTTTTACGTTTCTTTTATGATTCTTATTGGATTTTAATTACTCTAATACAGTAAAAATGCAAAATTGTATTACTTTACAATTTAAATATAAAACAATAAAAATTCTCATTTACTTTTTCCACTCTACTTCTGGACTGCTCTAGTTTAACCCTTTGAACTCACTGTGCTACTGTAAATGTTGAAAAAAATCTCTTGTATGAATAATTAATCAAATAAATTCTTGTGACATTCCTCATTTTTAAGTCGCTGTGGTTTAAAGATAAATCTGCTAAATGTAAATGTTACTGTAATGAGAATTTGAGGAAGAATGGTTACAATTTTAAGGCCCTAAAATTGACTTTGTGCAATACAATTTCTTCTTTAGTTTCTTTTGATCTGGGGTGAAAGGTGAACTGGTCATGTGCGTGACAGGTTTTGATGGATTCACCCTTATGCAGAAGACAGATTGAGAGTAAAAGGCCATGACAAATGGGAGTGGTTATAGGTGTGTGCAGTGCTACGCATATTTGCATGTATTTGTATGTTGTATAGTAAGTGGTATGGACTGGATCTGTCAGACAGTCAGCCTTCCAGTTTGTCTGTCATGGCACCTTTCACAAAATACCTTTATTTTTTAGTTGGAGAGGCAGAGGCCCTGAAAGGGCCCAAGACTAAAGTATAAGCATATAACAAAAGCAGCTCTCAAAGCAATTCTTTGGTAATCCTGAATCTGAGTACAATCTCAATGTAAAAAATAGAAATTTCAGCTTTCATTAAAACAGGATTTCTTCCATTTTCCCCACATAGCTCCCTCTGCAGTTCCTACCATCCACCTGATGGGGGCCTCAGCTAACACCATGAGCCTCTCCTGGCTCCCTCCTGAAAAACCAAACGGCATCATCTTGGATTACGAGATTAAATACCATGAGAAGGTAAGAGCCAGTGTAAGTCAATGAAGCGAAGGCCATTCCATCACAATTCCACCACTGTCATCCTTTGCTCTATACATAATCGTTCATCCTGACAACAGTGTCAACCCTGCCTTTCTCTCTCTCTCGTACCATAACGTTTTCCTCCATCACTCCTTCTTCAATTCAGCTCCCTCTTTTGAGCACTGATACCGCAAGGCAGTCAGTGCTTGGCAGGGATAGAGGTAGGAGGATTTGCATAGAGAAGAGAAGAAAGGGCCGGGCATATCTGCTGCTTGTTTGATGTGTTATACTGACAGATTAAGCCCGTGCTGCCAGGCACTTTGGGTACTGGCTGGTTTTATATGGCTTGTTTTATCACTGTTCCCACAGGACCAGGGAGAAGCTATTGCACACACAATGACCGCCCAGCGCAGCTCTGCACGCATTGAGGGTTTAAAGCCTGGCACACCATACGTGGTGCAGGTTCGAGCACGAACGGTGGCAGGGTATGGCCGATACAGCAGCCCTGCTGACTTCAGTACCAACCACCAGGGTGTGTAAAACATATTTTTACATATTGCAACATGTATGCAATATATCATTTTTCACAGTTTAATTGTACAACACTAGCACTCCACCAATCCTGCATATGCACGTGCATACAATCTGTGTTTACATAGCTTCACATATCACCGCTTCATCAAGTGTGCACCTAAATTTATTTTACATTTAGGATGAAATGCAGAACCAACTAAAACCATTTGTACACTATTACAGATTATAGGTGAATAAAACCCTATGTTTTACTAAACCATTTTAAGCATTAATGGCAAATCAAATAAATCAATGATATTCTTTCCTAGAAATATTTCTTAAATAACCATTTTTTTAAATAGAGCTGAACAATACTGTACCCCTAACCTGAATATTTTCTGTATATCTGTGCTTTTCTTTACATGCATATAGCTGATTCAGACAAGACTCTACAAGAACAGCTGCCACTTATTGTGGGCTCTCTGACGGCTGGCCTGGTCTTTATCATAGTTGTTGTGGTCATTGCAATAGTCTGCCTCAGGTAAGGAGGAACTAGGAGGACTTTTAATTTTTTACATTTTTACCTACATTATAATTCATTAATTCTGGCAATTTTAGATATGAATTTATGAATTATAAGTCAGAATATACAGACAAACAACACTATTCTTTGTATGTAAATGTAGTTTAGTCACTCATAATGCTTTCCTGGTCATAAATTCAGCCTTCATTGAACTTACTGGACAATTAATAGATGCACTTTCAGAAGAATATTTATTCTGGGTTGTCAGTTCTTGTGGATCTTGCACTTTATAAATTGTAGCCATTGGTCAAAAATGTACATGTGCCCTACATTATAATTCAGCAGTATCTCTCTTGTTGATCATTGGCCCTGGCACTCTGACTTGTGGCCTTATTCTCATTGCCACAGTTAAGAGAAAGACAGCTGTTTTTTTAAACCCTTATTATCGTGCAGAAATTCTCAATTTCTACCCTCTTTCTTTCTAATCGGCACTGTGTCTCAGTATCTTAACTTGTCTGCGATTGAAAAAATGTAGGCCTTGGCATATTCCGGAACTGCATTTGAATTGGAAATGAGATACAAATCACCAGCGGGTATTATTGGCCCGGTTACTAGTTAGACAACAAAGGAACCACATTAACATGTACTAGGAGGGGGGTTGGGTTTGTTGAAATTGCATTGCATTTAATAGATTGATAGTGGAAAATGTGTGGAAGAAGGAATTAAGAGACTTTTCCTTAACAACATAAGAATAGGTCTGTTTAGGTCTGTTGTTCTTATCTGTCTACTGTTCGGCCTGCTGAAGTGACAAGCATCTCGAGGCTAAATCTGTTGTTCTCTTAATTTTCATATCATTCCCCTTCTTTAATTGACCTCAATTTATGTCCCTGAAGGGGCTTTCTGAGAAAAATACAGGTCCTATAAGTGCTTATTTTTCTGCAGTTTGAGGAAATCACTTTTTTTATCTTCGGTTCACAGGAAGCAACGCAATGGCTCAGAATCAGAATACACAGAGAAACTGCAACAATACAGTAAGTCTCTAGAGATTTTACCTGCCATGTACTAACTTTATAACAGAATGCTCTGGTTATTGTGTACTATGGGCATGCAATTCACATGGCTATTCAAACTATTGAATCCCCTATAGTCACTCCGGGAATGAAGGTCTACATTGACCCTTTCACCTATGAGGACCCTAATGAGGCCATCCGCGAGTTTGCCAAAGAGATTGACGTGTCCTGTGTGAAAATCGAGGAGGTCATTGGCGCAGGTAACCAACAACACAAGCTCCTGGGCAACAGGGGGAAGACAGCTAGGCACACCCAGGCCATACCTTTAGAGGACTTCACTCCAAGCGGTACTTCAAACACCTTAACCCGATCCAAAATCCAACTACTTAGCACCTTACTGATGTCTCTAACAGCTTTATTTACAAGGTGAAGCTTCTGAGGTTATCTTCAGAGCTAACTTTAGAGCTGCCATCACTGCTACTGCCCTCTATTAACTTACCAAGCCTTCATTCTCAGCCTGATGGTACCTGCCAGGCAACTAATTGTCCTCCTGACCTGATGACCTGTTAACTTCTCCATCCATGGTGCTCCTTCCTGCCCTTGAGACCACTTCCCTTTTTATCTAGATCTTAGTATTATCAATAAAAGCATTTTTTGCTTAGTAAATTTTAGTGTAAACCATGTTGTAATGGGACGAGTTAAGGAGCCCCATGCCAGACTACAACAAACAATGCATTTAACAACTAGCACTGCTACCTAAACCTGTTGCTTCCCAGCTTCATCTAAAGTGACAAACCCCTACCATGTCCTTCCCCAACCCGTCTTGTACCTCCGTCTCCTGTGCACTTTCCTACACATCTGCCTAGACCACAGACAAACGCCATCCAACCCCCCCAAGCTTCTGTGCCCACCTACTTTGACCCCTGCTATCTCCTCTCCCTCCAGACGTTAAGATTCCCTCTTCCTGCCCTTTGCCCCTTCTCTCTTTGCCTTACTTCTCCCATTTCCTTTTTTATCCCACAACCCCCAACAACCCTCCAAGAGCTTTTGCCATTGAAGCATTCCTGACCCCCCTACCCCTTTCCGCGCCCCCTGGATATACACCAATAGCAGCACCTTTAGCCCTGGCTTCTCTTGCTGTCTCCCCCTGCTTACCCTGGCTCCTTGACTCTAACCAGTAACTCTTCCCTTTCTCTCCCACACTTTTCCTCCACTCTTCCCTTCCCTCTCTCCACTCCACCCTTTCTTCTTTCTTCTTGTCTGTCCGCTGCTCATGCAGGAGAGTTTGGAGAAGTATGCCGTGGGCGTCTCAAGCTCCCAGGACGTCGTGAGATCATTGTTGCCATCAAGACACTGAAGGCAGGCTACACTGAGCGCCAGAGGAGAGATTTCCTGAGCGAGGCCAGCATCATGGGCCAGTTTGACCATCCAAATATTATTCGCTTAGAAGGGGTGGTGACCAAAAGTCGTCCAGTCATGATTGTCACAGAGTTCATGGAGAATGGAGCACTGGATTCTTTTTTAAGGGTGAGAGATGATAAACATTATGCTAATGCTATATTAAAATTTTATGCCTGGATTATTGTAGCAGAACATTGTGATGCAAGCAATATTTCATATAAACTTCATAAAATGTTATTCAGTAATCAAATATCTTCACTGTAATACAACACAAGTTTCACTTCAGCATTCTAATAAAAAGTGATGTTTTCACCTATTCGCTTGAAACAAACGTCCAAAACTCTCTGAAAGGCTATGACAGATAGTGTAGCTTCTAGTTGTGACATTTAGAGATGAATCACCTGGCTGACGAGTCACATCCTGGAATGTTAAAACATGCTGACAGCATTGAGGGATGGCTTTGTTATGAATGAGTCAGTGATTCTTCTGCTTTCTCTCAACAGTTAAATGATGGGCAGTTCACTGTAATCCAGCTGGTCGGGATGTTGAGAGGCATTGCAGCTGGCATGAAATATCTGTCCGACATGAACTATGTGCACCGTGACCTGGCTGCTCGTAACATCCTAGTCAACAGCAACCTAGTGTGTAAGGTGTCTGATTTTGGCCTTTCGCGCTTTTTGGAGGACGATCCCACAGACCCTACATACACCAGCTCGTTGGTCAGCAATCATTTGTTGGTCTCAATAAATATTCATAGCAATTAAAAATAGCCTCTAACTGAGGTCTCTGTATGCATTTGTAGGGAGGAAAAATTCCTATTCGTTGGACAGCTCCTGAAGCCATTGCTTACAGAAAGTTCACCTCAGCCAGTGACGTGTGGAGTTATGGAATTGTCATGTGGGAGGTGATGTCATATGGAGAGCGTCCATACTGGGACATGAGCAACCAAGATGTGAGTTACGCTTCTATTGTCTTTACTGTTTGTTCTTGTAAATTTATTCTCAACAACTGAATAGTCCATTAGAGGTTGTGTGGTTTATCTACATTTTTTCTTTAGTTTTCTTAATTTTTAGGGGCAGTGCCTCAATATTGCCTTGTACAATTTGCACTGTATAGCTTTGAAAATATTAAATAAATTGTTCTTTCCATAGGTGATTAATGCAGTTGAGCAGGACTACCGGCTGCCTCCTCCCATGGACTGCCCTACTGCCTTGCACCAACTCATGCTAGACTGCTGGGTTAAAGAAAGAAATTTAAGACCCAAGTTCTCCCAGATTGTCAACACCTTGGACAAACTTATTCGCAATGCCGCCAGCCTTAAGGTGGTCACCAGCACACATTCTGGGTAAGGGCACAGATATTTAATGCATATTTGTATGTTAACCTGTTTGACCAGGTGATTAGCAATGCCAGGGTCATTGATTTAATTCCCAGTGAGTATACAAACTGATAAAAATACATTGAACGTCACTTAAAAATGATGAAAAAAAATGTAAAGATAAAATTAAAAATGTAAATGTTAGCCCATTAATATGTTAGCTTCTACTAAGTACTTTGCAATAGCGAAATCAGTCTGGATAAGCTAGTTCAAAGTCAACAAATTAGACCAAAGTCACTGAGGCATTTGATTAAAAAACCATTGATTTCAGATCATTTTCAATCGACAAACAATATTGTAAGCTGGGAAACTCTGGAGTTATGGAAATTAAGATGACCTTGAATCAATAAAACATTTGGTTTAATTGCACAGTCACAGGTGATCAATTATTTTGCCTTAGATGCTTGCTCTACACTTGCTCTGCCTTTTCTGTTTGAGATATTTAATCACATTAGCCACTTTCCACACACCACTGATTGTTAATGACAGATGTCAGTTATTGTATAACAGGATTTGCTCATTGGCTGCCTTTTTATCAGAGAATTAATTGTTTCAGTGTAACAGGCAGTAATTGTTAGAAAGGTTATGGCTTGTTAGAAGCTGTATGTGGGTGTTAAAGGGGAACTGACCCACTTCAGGGCAACTGCTGCTGGGTTGTATGATCTGGGGGAGTGTCTCTGACAATCAGGAACTAGAGGGAGCCACTACGTCTGCCGGGAATGATCAGAGGAAGAGTAATTAGTCAATGTAACGCGAAGGCAGAAAGTATTTTAATTGGCAAGTAACAAGATTTTAAAAGGGCCAATAGAGAGGTAGCCCCCCTGCTGGGCATAGTGAAAAAAGAGGGACATTTGATGCTGTGAGATGCATTCCTGTAGTTAACTGGGACAGTTTCCCCAAAGTTTACATTAAATAAACACTCAGTGTTGAATTGTGAGTCATTTAGATATGCCAAGATCCCCATTGTTTGGTTGCTTTGTACAGTTATCCTCTGTTTCAATACAATAAATGTACCTACAATGTGAGACCTGGGCAAGCTTTATTAATGCTCTATTAAGAAATGTTGCCTCCAGGTTAACGACCATAAACCCCTCAGCCCTAAAGGCAGAAGCTTATTAAAATTCACTCTTCTTATCCATCTACAAACCTTCTCCTCAATAGAGGCTTTGTTCCGTTCTTATTAACGTTTGTCATCTGCTTTTAATTGTTAATTAATCTAATGCCAACAAAAGACAGGAAGGTTCAGCAGAGCAGAGAGCTTGTAGACAGTGGGGTCTTTGCACTGAAAACTTTGCTTCACTGTACCCACTGCCCAGAACTCACTGCTGGTTATTAAGACCAAAATCTGGACACAGATCAAGGCATCTGTTGGATTTAGTCTGCTTGGTCTAGAAATTGTTTGTGCTATGGGAAGAACAATGTTGTTTTTATGCATAAAAGCAAAGCTGGTTTTCCCAACTAGGACATGTTCCTTGATCAGCATCTTTGTTGGTCTTGGATTTTATCAACCAATCAGAGGGCTGGGACTTGAACAACACTTAATTATTTACTTTTGATTTCAGGTCAGGGGTAAGATCAGGCCTGTTATTATTTTATAGTAATGTTGATCCAACTTCTTGTCCTACTTGGGTACATGATGTTGCGTTTAAGTAAACAGTGACATATTTGACAGGAGCATATCAAGATCTGATACATATTAAGCAATTCATTAGAAGTCAGCATGCTTGCTCCTTAAGACCTATCCACACCCACTGAGGCTTATCCTGAGGAGCACCCAAAGCTTCTTCTCAAATGGGCCTCTGCATGTCTCCAGCCAGTAAGCCACAGTGGCTAGGTTCAGGTCCTACAGACCATGAGAGGTGGTGGTGGGGGGTTTGGGGGTGAGGTTTTGGTGACGGAGGCCTGGCGTGACCTAACCCTCTCTCTCTTTTTATCTCCACTCCTCTCTTTCTCTGTAGGGCCTCCCAGCCGCTTCTTGACCGATGTGTGCCTGACTACACCACCTTCACCACTGTGGGCGACTGGCTGGATGCCATCAAGATGAGCCGTTATTGTGACAACTTTCTCAATGCTGGATTTGCTTCCTTTGACCTGGTAGCCCAGATGACCGCAGAGTGAGTGATCGGTCCTTAGTTTAAATCAGAGGTTTAGAGTTTATCTTCAACACTGATCAAACTCACCTGCCTGTAACGTTTTAGTAATTTTTAGCTAAACTCTGCAGGAAGATGGACATTAAGGGCCAGAGCTGAGAACCTGGTTGAAATGGTTCTCTTTGTGTTGGTGGATGCACACTGGTCCATTTTTAGGTCACAGATGACTTCAAAGTATCTTCGAAGTCTTTCCATTGTGGTCCTGGAAGACCACTGTCTGGTGAAACTTAGTTTTGATCCTTATAAAACTCACCTCAAAAAACTACTGCAAGTCTGTAGAATTACTTAAAAACTACATGGTTTGATTACAGTTGGAACAAAACTGTCCTCCATTCAAAAACATTTATAAGACAACAAGTCTTGGTTGAACAAGGTGAACAAGAAATGCAATATTCTAGTGATTAGAAGGGGTTAGTGATGAAGCTTTAAGGGCATGCGATTATTCTCTTCATCTTATGTTTTAAATTCACTGTAACATTTATCTTTAGAAAATGCCAGAAACCAAGAACCGTACAAAGGTCACTGTCCAAAAGAAAAATCCAGGATTTGTCAGTTTCTTAAATGTCTGGGCAGATGTGAAGAGAGCAGCTAGGATCAAATAAACTAATAAGGGGAAAAAAATTATAAATTCATCATGCCCATTAAATTGTAATAAAGGATGGAAGCAGGGGTAATTTGTTTCAATTTGGCAACTTGACAGGAGGACCAGTCTGTGGTTTTCTCCTGCTCTTAATGACTAGTAATTCTCCTAATGGGCTCCATTTATTATCATTTTATCCAATGTTGTTGGCTTGATGGGGCCAACAGAGGAAAAAGAGAGAAAACACATTTACATTGTGTGAAATTACACTGCTATTTCCATGTGCTCTGAGAGATGGGGGGGGGCAGACAGGGCCTGTTGTCTCCAAGAACGTTTGTCCTCTTCTGCTTATCAGAAGTCTAAGAAACAGAGTAAACAAGAAGTGTCTGGGATATCTTCTATCTTCAAGTGTTGCTGTGTAAGCTAAAACGCTGTATATTTACATTTCCTATTATTCATTTAGCAGACACTTTTTTCTACAATCTGTATATGGATTCGATTCCCTTACAGTACTATTTTTTTTTTCTATCATTATGCCTGTGGTATTTTTTATCACAATTATTCTACAGTATAATGACTGTGTTGTGCAGTGAAGTATTAAGTGCCCGAGGTTCAACTAGTACCACTTTCTAACTGTGTTGTGTGAAATTTGACATTTGGTAGCCTAAGGTGCAAAAACTAGCAAATAATTGACCAACTTTTGACCTGTAGTCTGAGAATTGGCTTTCTACCACAAACTTGTCTCAGTTTAGTAGCCAAAGGGTGGGGAAGATCTATTTGTACAACCTAGCGACAACTTGCAAATGGGTTTGCTCACCTGTCTACATTCTCATGGGATTTTAATGACATCAGTTTAATTCTTTTTTATTTAATACATTATATGTTGAAAAACTGATGCAATATCTTTGTTTTCTTGTTGTTTCCTACAGAGATCTTCTACGAATAGGGGTGACATTAGCCGGCCACCAAAAGAAGATTCTGGGTAGCATTCAAGACATGCGACTTCAGATGAATCAAACACTTCCTGTCCAGGTCTGAGGTACAACCGGCCACAGAACTGTTCTAAAGAGAGCTAACGGACGACCCTTGATGCCTGATCATCTCCGCTAAACAGATGAGACTGGCTTGCAGTGCCTCAGAGAACTTTTTCTGTTCCATTTTCCCATTTTCCTGCATAATTTTACACCCAACAGGATTAGATAAGATTTTTTTGTACTACTTTTTAAGAACGGCAATGAAAGCCTGTATCCCATGCATGCCTCAAGAGGTTCCAGTATGGGGTGGCTACTGCATGTGTGCGTGTGATTTTTTTTGTGAGGCCGGCTGGGACACGCCCTATCTGCAAAGCCTTCCATAATGCATTTCTCCCTGAAACTGACTCTGAGGGGGCAGACTCTCCTGGACAAACACTGACGATGGATGATATACTCCTCTAATAGTACACATAACTTGAAACAAGAAGACTAAAAGTGAATATATATTCACTGGACACAATTGTGAAGAAATCCCTCCAATGCTAGCAGATGTTTTATTGTGTGTGTGATTTTGTGCATATTCCCCATCTTCATATTGAAGATGTTTTATTTAAAGGCACATGCCTCAAACAGATGAGCGGGAGAGCCACAGGAAGGAAATGAAAGATTTCAGATGGCACAGGAATGAAATAGAAGGAAGGCGCGTTTGTCCACTAGGTTAAAACTGACAAAAGGACTTCTTATAATATACCTGGTGAACTCAGGATGCTCAGCTGCGTTTATCACTATTTCACTAAATGTTTTGTTTTTATTCTCTTCCTTTGCTCTGTTTTAGTTCTTGTTCTATGTTGAGTTGACATTTAGTTGGTCATCAGTCATTATATCAGGATTCCTTGGCAGTTAGGACAGAGGTCTGTGATAACTTGTACTATACTGCCAAAAATTATTTTCTTAATCAGTATTTTCACCTTGTTTTTTTTCCAGTAACACTATCTAAGCCTCCTCACAGCAAAATACATTATTTGAGAGGCAAAATGATACACTTCTTGACATTCTAAAGAAGTCTTATCTTTTTTACGTGGCATGTTTAAACTTATATCAAAGTTTAGTGATAGCAGTGTGTTTACGTAAAGTTTAGATTTTTCTGTTGCAAAACAAGACTAAAATACTGATTAAGACAAATAGTTTTTGAGTGTATAAACTGTAAATCACTGGTTATAACTAATATTAGTGTGTGTGTGTGTGTGTGTGTGTGTGTGTGTGTAGTGAGGGAAGAAGGGAGAGTGTAAGAATTATGAACACAGATTCTGTACCTGAACATGTCAGGGATAGTGAAAACAAAAGCATAAAATGAAGCTGATGGAGCTGCAGGATATAGGAATTTATTGTAATAGAAATTTTATTTCATATTATTTTCCCAAGAGGTCAAAATTAACTGTGGATTTTAACTGGGCTCACCCTTCAAACAAATAATTCATTAAAATGATCTGATCTAGATTTAAAGCTGTGTTCAGTATGTTGACATTTAAATTGTTTTTGTAACAAACCGAAAAGAAAACAAACCTGACACAGTGAAGAAACATTTGGCATGTTGTCAGTGTTCTGTGGCAGTAAAATAATTACAGAGGAAGTTCATTGAAATTGTTGTGAGAGAAATGAATAGGGTGTTGAACATATAATCAATGTGGGGCCGATCCCTGGCATATCTCTGCTATATTAAAGCTAAGCCTTTCTGTCACCATCACAAAGAAAAATTGTGTAAATTCTCAGAGATATCCTATTGTAAAGTTCACTCACCAAACGTTTTGTTTAGATTTTTGGAATTTCCGGGGGCGTTTTCTAGCGAGATCATTGACAACAAATGTAATTCAAGGTAGCACTTATGTGACAAGCATAGGATGTGTTATACTTCCTGAAACAGTACATTTTTGCAATTATTGTCTTTCACACAGCTTCCTTCCCTCAACTCATGCAGGTCACTCCTTTTGCACATATATATAAATACAGTACATTTATAAATAAGTGACAAAGTTTATTGTATTAAAATTTGCATCACAGAGGTTTCTGGGCTTGTTTCATCACAATCTGAATAACACACAGGCTGATCCACCGGTGATCTGTTTATAGCCTGGAAGGAGACCAGCTCATGATTATTTGCCCTCCAATCAGCCTGTCTTCTGTTCTGCACTGCTCTGATTAGTTCTGTGGAAACTTCAAGCCCCCATGTCAAACAAGCAAAAATGCAAAATAAGAAGCATGCTTTATTAGTTCAGAACAAGTGTCAAAGTTATTACTGAATATTGTTGACAAAATGTGTGGATTGATGAGTTGTACCGCATATATACCCTGCGCAGTATCCTAACCCCTTCTGTCTGTTGTTTTATTAGAAAGCAATGTGGTTTTTGTTTCATTTATAATTTCACAATTTAACAAATTTTGAAGGTCCCTTGGTTTGCCACTTTTCTCTAAGAGCTTTGTGTAATATAAAATACCTAAGTGATTTTACAAAGACAGACTTGATTTCCTTTTAGCAAAATTGTATGGAAAAATATAATTTTGAGAACGCATCCTAGTGTGTGGCTAAACTGACATGTATAAACCATGTACCTTGAATTTCCAGTCCAGCACTGCTACTAACTTACAGCGCCTTTTGGGGGCTAAACTTAGCTGCTTTTGTCACATCTGGCAGTGTAATCTCTCATAACTAGAATGCGTGAATGTCTGTATGTCTGAGTGTGTTAGTGTCCGGGTAAGGTGCTATTGTCATTTTTTTATTGAAGCAATTTTGGAACAGAACTTGCATGATTTTAGTTCAGTATATTTGTGCCAATGGTCTCCCAACATCCTCTCTATCCTCAACTCCTCTCCTGTTCCTCAATATTTTTCCTTTTTCTGAGTTACACTTTTATATTAAAAATCAAGCATCAAAGCAAAATCAAGCAAAAAATGATTATTTTTTGTTTTGTTCAAGCAGTTAAAACTCTTCTCATCACACCGCAAAATCACTGAGGTGAAACAGCAAAGTGTCTTCTGAGTGCTGTATGTATACTGAGAGAAGCAACACATTTCATGATTATTATTTTCTTTTTTTTTGAAAAGCATTGAGATGTATTTAATGGTGAAGACAAAACAATTAAATAATGCATTCTTGTAGAAATATTTTTAAAAAACCCTTTTGCAATTAAATTATTTAAGTAATACAAATGTCTTTGCAGTGTGCATTCTTTGTCAAGTTTACTTCATAACCACTGTTTAAAGTATCTATTAACAACTTAATATCTATTAACTTTTTCAGTTTTGGCCATTCTCTGGTTAAGCGGTACCTTTTCCAGAAATGTTGAGGATACAGATTTTTGCTTAACTGAAAAGCCTGAGGAGTTTTAAGACTGTCCCACTATAAAACATTCTGTTCTGTATTCGAGAGAGAGTTTTGATCTCAACAGGTCAGGGCACCTGCCTTGCAGATATGCATCCTGTGAGAAAGTCTAAAGATCATGTGTTTCTCAGACTGCTTCGAGTAGCCTTTCACAACCAAAAATATTTTTCTTAAGTAGAAGTTTTGTTTTGTTTCAGTAAAAATAATATTAACATCTTTAAAGTACATTTACTGGATTACGTGTATTGTGTAAGATTTAAGACAGAAAATGTATCTTAATTTTTTTTCTTATACTACTGGCAAATTGTTATTTTTTCTTTATAGGCATACATTTTATAAAAAAAAACAATTTGCCAATGGGAAGAGAAAAATAAATAAAATGTCTAATTTTACAACTAGTTTTGCTTGTCAAGAAAACTTTGTATTGTTTTCCAGTAAAAAAATATCTAAAGCCAATTTGGTTTTCTAGAAAATTTTGGAAATTACTAAAAGATTCCTATAATCCTAGGCTAAAATCTGTTGTCTTTGATTGCAGGTTTGACATGTTCACTGACAGCCAATTAATAGACGTTGTGATCAGTTTTTTCTGGTACATTAGTATAATAGTTTAATAGTATAATAGTATATTCTTGCATACAAATTCAGACACTTTCTGCAGTGTGATTTCCTACGACGCAAGAAAAACCAATAGGAGCGCTGAACCTGATGACGCAAATAACCCAAAAATTAAACCACCTCAGTGAAAATATCGAAAGATTGAAAATTTTGATGAAAAATTAATTAATATTTTTTGCTAGCTAGATTTTAGGTTGTCACGGATTGATGACGTAAAACTCCAGACAAATCTTCTTGTGTATGTCTGTTTTTGTCGCGTCTTGACCGTCGTACAGTCTGACATTATGACAACAGAGATCCTACAGTGTGACATGGGGATCATATTCGTATAGTGTGACAAGCAACAATTGCAAAGGACTATTAAAAATCGCAGTGTGAGCCCAGCTTAAATGAAATCAAAGATTTTTTTCAATCCTTTTTTCAAAAGTTGACTTATTCTTTATTCATATTTCTTTACACATTTTAAAAAAAGAACTGAATCTTTCTATCTGTCTTCTAGAAAATTGAATCTTTAAATTAGAAATTGCATGCATCACAAAATATCAAAGCAAGTATCATCTGCAAACAGAACTAACAAACTACTCAGAGCCTTGTAAGGAAGGACTAGTAACTAATATCAAGGTGATTTTTATTAGATAAAAAGCAGTTCCCTCCAAGTTCACACAGGTGTGCTAGCAGAGTAACCACAGATGTAGTTCAACACAGTACACTTTGATGAACTATGGACATATTCCACTAACAATTGACATCCACAAAGTTTCAGAATATATTTTGTCCGTTTGTTAAAATGTTAAAACATTTACTATACTAACAAACTTTCTTTTGTCAAATGGTGCAAAATGTCTTGTTTTACAATAATGCTGCTTGCTTTGATATTGTTAAAAACAAATATATCAAATATAAAACTGTGAAGTGATTTCAGTAAGCTGAAAATGTGAGGAAACCCCCACATGACAAAAATGTAAACAAGTGATCATATTAATCATATCAAAAGTATCAAATTTCTTTATCTTACATAGTTCGGTAAGGTTTTGTTTATGCCAAACGTTTCTCACATTCATCAGCTCTGTGTTCTGTGTGCAGTTGTTTTAGTGGTTATGCTCAGAGGTCCTTTAAAGGAGGATTACTGGTTTGTTGCCTGCACTAAAAGAGAGAGAGAGAGAGAGAAAGTAAAAAGGCAATCTTACCCACCCCAAGTCTGCAACCGTTCCTCAGGCCCTACTTGATAATAGATTCAGTAAAGCAAGTCCTGACAAATATCATGGGGCAAGAATGTGATGACAGTGCTTGTATTGTGTGCTATCTCTTCAATTTGCAATGGTAACCAGTCACTGTCAGTCGGCGCGGTGAGAACCGTGACATTACAGTGGCTGGCACTCACACAAGAGCTGTTGTCAGACTAAAAAAGGAAACTGAGGTGTTTCCAAGCAGGATAACTGCATATCCAACATGCCAAAATGTTTTGACAACAACAGACGAGAGATATCTTAAAATGATAAATCCTTATTGCTCAGGTTTGAGGTGTTTATATATATACTTCTTGGTCTTGACAACATATTGATCTGTTTTATTAGCGGTGTTTGCCAAAATCAATATAACTATTGCACATGCTTAGGTTTATTGACTAAAACAAAATCCTAACCCTAGCAAAAGATGTGAGATGTGCTTGTCTCATGCCAAAAATCAGTGATCTGTATTCATAAAACATTTTTGTGCATTCATTATTCTCTACAGTACACCCAATGAATTTAATGTTCTTGTTATAGTACAGCAATATCACAAATCACAAATCTATGCAATTAATCACTGACTAAATATTGTAATTACCTGATTAAAACATTGCCCTAATCACAGTTTAGTGGTATATATATATATATATATATATATATATATATATATATATATATATATATATATATATTGTATATATGTATGTATGTGAGAGAAAGAGCTTTATACCTCCCTCTCGGCAAAGCCTTTCTATCTGTTCTATCTGTATCTTTCTCTTATTCCCGTCAGACTTGCCTTGTTCTCCACCCACTCCTTCTCTCCCCCTCACCCTGTTTTCAACCTCACCCATCTCCTCCACTCCTCCACTCGCACTAATCCTTTCTTTCTCTTCTCTTGCCTGTTGCAGAGGTTTGGCTAATTGGGCACGTCTGTGCTGCGACACGGGAACCTGACATAATTGTTGGACAAATAGTGTGCCGTTTAGCATCAGGCCTGTCGTGGCTAAGATACATGCAGACAGCGACTGGCTGGAAATGCTAATTACAGGCCCAACACCACAACATTTAATTGGAAGAGGGTTCCCACAAGATCAGCGATGTTTGTGTGCACAGTGTGTAGAATGTGCTTCAGAGGAGGAGGAGAAGACAGCAGACTGTGTTCACAGCTGTGGTTTATGCCAAGACCAGGGAAAACTATGTGCTGCTCCATAAGAAAAATTAACACACAAGTATGATATCTGTGTCGTTATACGTTTTAATTGTTTTTACAGTGGTCATCTGTTGAACAACTGTATGTCACATGTCACAAGTCTTATATGCACTATATAATATACTGTTTCTTTAAGATTTCTGACTGTGGCCGGTATACTAGTATACTAGTCTTACCCAGGGACTAAGGAAACCTATTTAATAATGTCTTCAGTTCATTATTTAAATGGGTTTGAGCATTACACGTGTCCTGTTGATTCTATCCAACTGCAATGTGAAATTCTCAGATAAATTACTAGATGTTTGTAATGTACCATTCGAAGACATTGAAAAAAGATGATGATGCAGTCAACGTTTGACAAAGTACAAAATCAGCCAAAGGGTTTAGCTAAGCGGGGATTTCTAGAAAGTAGACTTTTCTCCAATTTGAATTTGTGGTAGGCTCCACCATGCTTTCTCTGTGATGTCAAAAAGGATTATCCCATTCCAACCCCCAACCCCCGACCCCCAAAAGAAATTCTGTTCGCCTTGACTGATCCATCCAAAATGGCAGGCCTCATTGACAGTGGTGCAACAAGCAGGCCTTTGTTGAGGTTTTCGAGCACAGCTGCGCGTCTCAGACTGGATTAGAATGCCACACACTGCCTCTGTCATAACTCAAACAATATATTAATTATGATCTATCTTAAAGTCTGACACTTGTCAAGCAGAGTACTTCATAATGTTTGTAATGTTTGTGGTATTTATAAGGGTGGGAGTATACAAGACAGCAGAGTTGAAAAAGAGGTAAAGGATTGTTTATTTGACAGTGTAACTTGTCGATCTTGTGACATGTTAGATTTCTACTTTGAAACTTCTTTTATATTTCAAATATAAGTTAAATTTAAACATTTAAAGCTACAAGCTAATACTAGCTAATGCAAGCTACCTACCTGTTCAAATAGAACTCATTGTTTTAGTATTATACTGTAAATATATGTATATAATTTAATTATATATTAAAAATTGTTTTGTTATGGACATATGATATATCAAATTGCAGGACTTATTGGGAAGACGTGTGCTATTTCTTACACTGTTACTTATCCTGAGACCAGACTATCATAGAGACTCTTGGGCTCTTTTAACTTGAGCTAGTAACCAGTCACCTAGTGACCCTCCAGCAGCCCCCTAAAAACCACACAAGACACCTTAGCAATCACAAAGGGACATTGTGGCAGCAAGTTTTTGCAACATATTTTCTTTAGATATAAAAATCTAGCTAGAAATGAATGTATTTATCTGGCAATACAACATAATTTACTTTTATGCAACACCTGTCTTGAATACATTGGTGTAATATTTTGTACAGCAAGTTTGGTGCTTGAATAACACGTTTCTGTGATGTGTATGTGAAAAATACATTCAATGCTTCATACCTTGAACTTTTGATCAGCACGTTATTCCCAGTTATGAGGTTCTCTGTCTTGTCGTGCTATGTGGTGTTTTGATTAAAATGAATAGTTTAGCCACCTGACCAGCACAGTGAAAGATGACCTTGAGATGTGGGAACACACTGTTCTGTTTTTATATTTTTTTTTTGCTGGTGGAAAGGTTAGGCAGGGGAGGTCCAGTTAGAAGCTGACATCTCATTAACTGAGCGTTGATATTTATCAGTCTTAATCAAATCTGAGACAGACGCGCTGTGATTATTTCCCTGACTAGCAGATGACCGCAGTGTCCTCTCACCCGTCCTTGATGGGTATAACAAACGGCAAAGAGCACCGAAAATTAAGTATAGGAAAAACATATACGAACTCAAAAAAGTATATTAATAACTTTTAATAATTGTGTTATAAAAACGCCAAAAATTAAATATTTATGAAAGTTTGTTAAAGAGTTTAAGATGAGTACATTGACAAAAAAAATAAACTTCATATATATTCTTCATATTTATAGTCTTCATATCCTTTGCCTGATGTTAATATTTATTAATTATAAAATGCTTATCCTCTTCTGAATATACTGTATCATACAGTGTAATAATAATATATATTCAAAAATCATTTTTAATGTTTCATTTTCAATTAAGACAGACTCTTGTGGTTTTGGTTACTCTCTCAGATAGTTTGCGCTCAGACAGATTGTTCTCACCTGACCTAAGCCTTTTTAGTTTTAAGTAAACATTCCAGTCTTGTCTCTTTACAAAATGCTTAGATTGTAATAGCCAACTTATTTCTTACCCACAAATATTTTTTCTTTTATGACTTTACTTTTGTCATTTACATACGTAAGCTTGTGTGACCTTGTTTAGGATTAAGTGCTTTCATTCAGTGTAATAGAAGATAATACTGCAATACTGCACAGACCTGCCTGCTATAACTGAAGGGGCTACATGCCGTAAATAACATGACTACATTTTCTCTGAACTTTGTCGACTGGTTATTTGTAAACAATTTAGTTATTACAACAGTGTTCTACAGCTGGGTGAGGTGATAAAAAAAGTAAAACCACACAAATCTCTTAACATTATGCGCCAAAATCTACATGACTGGTTCTGTCAATGTAACTAGACAAATTATAATCTTACTACAAAATATTGAAGGTGAACATTAAAGCCTATTGCGCAAAAACAGCATAATATAGGAACCAATTTTTTAGTAGCTTATCTTCAAAAACATTTTATAACAATGCTTATTACAAGTACAATGTATTGGGAAGAATTTGGGAAGAAGAAATAAATCTCCCCTGTGATCAGGTGGCCCAGCTACCATAACTTTTGTCTTTTTGATCTGTGTGGGGAAAAAATTGTGATTTTTGTTTTTCTAACTCTAAGTGACAGCCAGACAAAGGCAATAACAGTGGGGGTTTTAGGATTGTGGGTGAACACTGTCGCAGCTGTGAGAATTAGAGTGGGATGTGTTTTTGTGTTAAAAAAGTGTCACCTCATTACGCCATACGCTTTATCTTTTTCTACCATTGTGACCTGTAAACACTGTAAGCCATCAGGAAAACAAAGAATGAGGCAGGAGAAAGACATTGAAAGTGACTCGACCTTCACGTGTAATCGACATGTTCGGCACAAACAATGTGAAATTGAAAAAACAAAGTTAAAGGCAATGTTGAGTGCTTTGCCACTATTAGTGATTCTAACCTTTTTAGAGTGTGCTCCGATCGTCAACAGTAATGGCGCTGTGGCTACATGACAGAGGGGCGGAGTCTGTCTCAGCACATATGATTGGACCAAAGTGGCCGCAATGTGACCCCGCCCGTGGCTATACTGTGACACAATTGCAAGTGGGGTCATGGAAAGGACAACGCTTGCATGTTGCATTATGGGAAAAAAATAACGCAACAGGGAAAGGGCGGACAAAAAAAGAACAAGAATCTATCTAGAAATCCCGTTATCAAGAAAAATGTTAATTTTTTTATAATGTTTTCACATCATTTTTGACAATAGAGAAATTGCGAATTGCGAATTGCGAATTGAGTTTAATGTTTTTTATATGTCAAGCCTTAAGTAGTATAATTCTTATTTTTTATGCTGCTATGGAAAAATAAATTTCTTTTACATGGAACAGAAGAATGCAGCATGTAAAAGATCTCTACAGATGATCATGAAGTTGATAAAGATATTTTTTATGACTTTTTGAATTTTATAATAATAATAAAGTACTGTAGAAATAACTGAGATGTTAACAAATTATGACATTTTATTATCACATATCCTCACACCATAAATCATTACTCATACCTAAACTTTTTCAATAATTGCCCCCAAAGAAAAATTCAACATTTTCTGAAAAGTATCCTGATTATATTTTAAAACCTTGAATTCTGAAAAGAGTCAGCAAGAAAATATGTTAATAATATAAATATATAAAAATAATAATTGTTTTCATTTATTCTTTTTCCATGCCTTATGGACTTAGGGCTTGAATGGTATAAGGTGTTTTGCATTGTTTTTACAAAGGTTTTCAAGCATCCATAAACAATTAACTTGTTCTCCTGGATTCTGCGGGAACTCAGTTCAGAGAACTCACAAATTAAATATATAAATAAAATAGAATTTAAAAGGTTTTGTCCTAATATTGTATTTACAATATATGGTGGGTAAAGTGTAAAAAAACAAAATCTAAGTCAGTTATTATCATATATTAAAACAAAAGTGGGGTCAATGTCACATCTCTTTGCAGTCAAAACACCATGGTGCCAACACTATCCACGACATTACAAGTTAGCAGAATGACAAACTAAACTGCTCTAATTATAACAAACTAAGCTGTGTATAATAAAAAAGCTTCTTTGATTATAAAGGCACCTTCACATGACTAGAGACCAGGCGGCCCAATGCAATGAATTTAAAGTGAAACGTCAAGCTATGGCAACATAGGTTAGGCGCTGTATAGCTCAAGAACTTCAAAGCAATTTCAACTTTGACCTTTTTTGCCACTGTACTTCTGAAGCCCAACGAGCGATTACCAGACTATCATACCTGCTCTCACAGTCTATGGTGTACACCTTCTTCTCTCTTACTGCCTATCAATGGAACTGTAGAATCAGAAGCTTCCTATTTACCCTTTAGCTACAATAACAATTCTCTCTATATGTGGACACACACATTCACAAACACAAGAAATGTCAGAAGTACCGGTGCTCTAGTTCCAAGTGGATGCTATGATGAAATAAAATATGATACCAGTGTTTCAAGTACCAGCCTTAATCAATACACAAGTGTTCTCTGCCTGACTTACAGATGGCTGCTTTCAAACATTTATATTTGGTTGCATGCTCTGTTAAAAGGTCTCTATGTAATATGACGCCTCACTTCAGCAGTCAAGTGCACTTCTTGGTCAATCTTTTACTTGTCGGTATTATTTTGACAACTGTAACTACGTAATAGATAATGTGGTATTATATGGTGTGTGACAACAAACATTTCAGAATGGTAATTCGAATAATTCATTAAATTGTTGAATTAAAATAATCCTAAATGTTTGACTAAAAATTAGATTAAAAATGTAAACACTCACTAAACTAAATTTAGAAATATCCTGAATGAAACAGTTTTCTTAAAAATAAACAAAATTCAGGTATTCTAATCAAGTACGTTACAGATCAGCGTTGACAGCAGTTTCTTTACCTTACCCCGATTCACAATGGTGCTGGAATGGTGGAGTGCTTGTAGCTTCGTCTTTCAGCAGTTCAAAATTTAAACTTGTCATCCACATTAGGAAAATAGATTGCAAGTAACTTGCAATTTTATGTTTTGAACAGAGGTGGCGATAGAGAGGCAAAAGTTACAGCTTTAAAAAAACTGTTAAATGTACTGAGAGCCATTTTACTGGCATTGCCTACTGAAATGTTAGTTTTGTACAGCCCTGATACACACACACCAGATAACTCCCTTACCCTTCCACTCTCAGGTAATGAGGTTTCTCAGCCCAGTTGGATTGATTTGACACTGGAGTCTGACGCGATTATGGTAATGCCTCTTCGGAAAATGAGGCCATTTTTAGAACCTAGTTGTGTTTTTCTACTGCCCCAACTGCTTCGTTTACATCTATTTATCTGTCTGTCTCTCTCAGCCCTCATCTCTTTTGATCCACTGTGACGATAGCACTTAATCCACACAGCTGACTGACTAACTAAGAGGTCACATATGGGTCATATTCTCCAGAAATAGTTTAATTGGTGTAAAACACTAATGTGTTGCTTCTGTGTATCTGTACGTGTGTCTGTTTCTCTCTGACACCCTGCGGATCTGCCTCTCCTCCACCAGTCAAAAGCATGACTGAGGGAATTAAGCATGCACGCGATCAGTCGCCTGCGCTTGCATATTCCCTTATGTTTTTCTCTTTTCACTGGCACTCTCCAGAGCTATGATACAAGCATTATAGAAGAATCTGTGGGTTGTATGCGAAATCTTGAGACTTAAGGAGCCTGTTTGCTTCCTCTGATCATGGTCATGTGTGTCATTCTGTATTTTGCTGGCATTTAAAATAAAAATTAAAATGCCTATCAGCATTATTTTTAAATGAAGATACTGTGCATGTTATTTAAAATATAACTTTAAAAGCTTTAATGCTTTTATCCAAAGCGTCTTACACAGTGTTGTAACCAGACCCAGTGTGACAAGCTCCTAGAAAACAAAATTTGTTGCCTGTCCACTGTGAATATGAAATTGCTGTCACATCATGTACAATAACAGCCAATTATAATATATTTAGTGTTTATTATACAGTTAAATTGAGTGGGATTTCAAAAGGTGAAATCCAATTTTTATGAATTACAAAAGGTGATTTTTTTTCTAAAGACAATACTGGAATGGACCATCATGTATGCAAAATTAATTATACAGGTGTGTTTTTTTATTGTGCAGTCTTCATTCACTTCCATTGAATGGAAAAAGTGTTGAGTGCATTCTTTAAAAACTTATAACTTACTCTTTCTTTAAAAAGAAAGTTATATGGGTTGAACCAGTGTAAGTAAAGACAGATATTTCATTTTTAGGTGAGCTTGTCCCTCAAGTCATGCAGGCAGCAAGCACACCAATGTAAAATAAGACAGAGCTCTTCTGGTGATGAATAGCTTTCTGTCAAGACTAAAATGGGTTTGGCCATGTAATTGCTCTGAAGAAACCCCAGGCAGTTGTCGAAACGATAGGAAAAATTTATTTGCATGAATAAAAATTATTTCACCTTGAAAATTTTAGTTTTACATGCGCTTATATTTAATCTGCATCAACTTAAAGGGAGCAGGCTGAGCTTCTGAGACTGTGTGTGTGTGTGTGTTTGACAAGCTGTTCTCTCTGTTGCCCCTGCTGTTGAAGCCAGAACTTCAGTCAGCTGTATATGGTGAAGCAAAGCAAAAATATTCATGACCAGGGAGACTAACCCTCAGAGCTAACCAGCTTTACTTATCAAACACCTTGACTGACCACAGTAAACAGATTTAAAGAAAGAAACTAATATCACAAAATTGGTCCATGTTATGGACCCAGAAAAAAGAAAAGAAACTATTTTGATCTTAATTTTCATTCTGTCTCCAATATACCATCAGTATCAGGAATGAAATGTGCTTTTAAAAACACTTTGCTACACATAAACTCAAACTTGTCTTCTTTTAGGGTGTTTACTCTTCAGTCTTCATGCTCTTGACTGAAGCTCTCAGCCTGCACAGAAAATAAACCTGCTGTGTTGAGGTGGAGCACTTTTCTCCTGACTGTTGTGTGAACTGCAAAATCAAAGGCTTCTCTTTTCATAAATGACATTCACACAAGCTTGAAGTTCACTGATGGGTCATGCTTTCCAGAACTATTTTAATTAGTGTGTGTTTTCTGCACTAAGAAAAGCTTGACATGGACTGAATCATGCAGCACCCAAATACTGGGGATGTCATTAATAAAGGTTACATTTCTGTCTCCTAGCCTGATAAATGTTTAAAAATAATCTTTAACAGCATTAACCTCTTTTATTGTCTCAGTTTTCTTTTTTTGAAATTCTAATGTTAAATTTGACAAAATTTTTTTGGTTATACTTTAACTGTCGACTTTAGGCATTGTCAAAAAATATATGTTTTTTTATTATGGTTTAAATTAGATGTCAGGCATCATACGCATTCAAAAAGCAAAAGTTTATTTCTATTTTTATTTTTGCAGAAGACTAGGCAACTATTCTAGTGGTAACTAGATTTAAATTATTTAAATATATATTTTACTCAAATACTTTAAGTCCTCTAACTTACCAATCATTCTATAACTAATCATTCTCTGGTTGTAAAACAGGTGTAAAACACATTTTTTATACAAAGAATGTATGTTACGCTAATTGATGATTTATGTTTAAAAACAAACACATTTATTTTAATACACCCTTTTAAAATTTAAATTGAGTGAAATATGTTCATTTTCTAACAGAAAAGTATGTCAACACATATATACAAGGTGCCTACATTGGGCCATGGGAATCTGGGGCAATTCTAACACAATACAAACACAATACAAAAATATAAACTTGTCATTTAAAAGATATAAACTATATTTGAAGTACCAAAACCAAAACCACCAAACAAAACTACTGCCAGAGAAAACACACATTTGTTCAATTGTACTTTTGACAATTTCTGTGCCATATCTATTTAGACAGCCCTACATAATACATGGCCTGAGTCCACAAGTTTCATTTGAGCCACAGAGGGCCTGTTCACTTTTGCCGTCACCACCACCATGGTTCTGTCTGAAATCAGTGGGTGAAAGCAGAGGTCACAGCCGAACAGAAGACATGTCAGGCCAGGTCACCCACCAGAGGACAAAACTTTAACCTCCGCAGAGAGGCCATTTGAACGGCACTATCGCACCGCGGGACGTCGTGTTCTCTGTCTTGCCGACAACCGAGCCCTGCTGTGGCCTAACACAACCTCTGCCTCCTTACTTGACACACGCTAACACCCTGCTTAATGCTGCACCCGGTGCATGTCGAGACAAGACTTCCTGTCAGAGCACAGCTGTTCGGTGTGCTGGAATCCACATCAACACGCTCAAGATCTTCATTTTGTGAAGTAAAGAACTGCATAGGTGTGCATGAGGTAGTTTATATCTAATGTTTGGTATTATTGTGCACAGTACCTCTTCAGTGATAGGTGTGGGAAATGTGTGGTTAAATTGGCAGCTGATGACATGGTCACAAAAGGGATCTTTCTATAATAATCTTTTTGTAATCATCTTGGAACTAGGTCACAACTAGGTCACTAGGTTAGCTGATTTAAATGTATGTTGTAAAAAAAGGATTGTAAAATTTACAGTATCATGCTAGCAATTTTAGTGGCCAGTAAGACTGTAAATAACCAGGAGTACTGTAAATCATCAAGTACAGTTATACTGTACAGCAATTATTTATCATGCTCCCACAAGTCATAGCATAATACAGTAGTTGGTATAAAGCAATTGCTTATTATAAATATTAACTTCTATGCTTACAGAAAATGTTTACAGTCTACAGCATAAAGTTTTTCAAAATCAAGAGCTTCAAACTCCAAAAAGATTCATATTCATTTACTTTCTATATACATGTTTCACTAGTCTTATTGTACATGAGTCATCATAGCATGTTATTCCATAGAATAAAAAAACATCTTTGCAACCTTTCATTAAAGTGTAAATTAAAAACTTATTCCGCCGTGGATATAAACTGTCCTCTTTTTGGCCTGTGTCACCCAAGCACTTCAATTCCTCCCCTCAACCACGTGTCTTACAGAGACCTCTGTTCACCATCCAAATAAGTCTCGATGGATAACATCAAAGTGCCACACTATATTTTTCTCACTGAAAATCCTATTTCGCTTTGCAATGGGCCTGCATTAGATTACCAGTAAAATTGTGTTGCGGTTGCCTTTTCATGTTGATGTTAAATGTGATATCGAGGAATAGATTAATTTTGCTTGATCATTTGTGATAAGAGTTGGTAACTTTAATAGATTACGTACATGTGGGTGGTCTTATAAGCTCATTAATGTTAATTATGTTAATGAGCGCATCAACACTATAAGGTAGTTCTCATTCAGAATTCACTTAAATGAGTTCTTAATGAGCCATTTTTGCAGTTTGCAGTGAATATTTATGTCTACAAAGTACTCCAAACTATGAAATGAACCTATAACCTTTCATAAAAGTTGTTGCTTAACTGTTTGCTGTTATGATTATCTGGAATGGTGCCAGATCATATAAAACAGATGTTAAAAATATCTTGCATTTACAAGCTTATAAATGCAATAAAATAGCAATCACAACTCTGTGAAGGACCAGGTTTCAAAATTACCTTAGGGCTGTGTTAACAAGGGCAGCAAATATCATTATTGCACCATTCACTGATTAAGTGCCAAAAAAAGTTTTATTCTGCTAATTTAATAACCTACAATATGACAAGAGGTGCCCTGCTGACCTCAGTGCAAGTAAATCTTCTCGGATGCTATCACTGACCCAAACGAAGAAGACTTACTGTAGCTGCTGTGCGGAATAAAACACGATTAATGATTTCAATTACACCGGACCTGCTCACATTTACCGGCTTGAGGTGGCAGCCGTTGTCACATAGCAGAATTCATCGACTTTCAAGGACTTTTATACAGGCAATGATTCAGTGCTGCAGAGTTGATTGTTCAGGCTTTGGGAGAATCCACAGTGCTCTGTCTGTTTCTTTCTGCTCCTTTCTGCTATCTTTGCAGGCCACACAAACACACACACAAATGTTTCTTCTGCAGTCCTTAGGCATTTTCAGACTTATGATGTTTCTGGCCTCAGAAGAGATACAGATATGCTGTAGCTGGGTTATATGTAGGCTTAGATGGAAAAGACCCATCTATCAGACTCTGTCAGGAATTTTTGTTATTTCTTAAAATTTGAAGTCCCTGCAACCCACTGTTATGTACAGAGTTTAGTAAAGAGCTTGTGTGACTTTATTAAACCATGTACAAAGCCAGAAGATCACAAAAACAAGTCCAGATCATTTTCATCCCAAAATTATGAGAAAATATGACAAATTGAAGTCTATTATTATGACTAAAACTTTTTTGTACTGGGACATTATTTTCATAAAATACAAACAGTAATGCAAAACAATATCTTCTCATTACTGTAATGCTTCCAGATTTTACTTTATTAACATTTTTTAATTATATTCTTCTTGATTATATTCTTCTTCTAAATGGTCCTAAAATTTGGCTTCAATTTCTCTCTTGTTGAAATGTAACCACAGGCTCTAGGTGACAACATAATTTTGACAGATTTTGTGAGAAATACCACCCACCCATCATATAAATGGTTATTAATAAATTAAACCATATTGTTTAAATATTTTGGGATCAGAACCAGAATCTGAACATATCTTTTAATTTTTAACTTTTCTTTCCAATGTGTTTTATTAAAACGTGGTGTTTATTTTGTATCTCTTTTCATTTCATCAACTGCTTTTATCTGTTCTGTCTGAAACCGTGCATATTCTGTCTTTTTTTTTTTTTTTTTTTTTTTTTTTTTTTTTTTTTTTTTTTTTTTTTTTTTTTTTTTTTTTTTTTTTTTTTTTTTTAAATTTAAATTTTATTTTTTTTTTTTTTTTTTTTTTTTTTTTTTTTTTTTTTTTTTTTTTTTTTAAATTTTTTTTATTTTTTTTTTTTTTTTTTTTTTTTGGTTTTTTTTTTTTTTTTTTGGTGTTTTTTTTTTTTTTGTTTTTTTTTTTTTTTTTTTTTTTTAAACCCAATTTGTTTTTAAAAATAAAAAAAGGTTTTTTACCCACCCCCCCCCCCCTTTTTTTTTTTTGTTTTTTTTTTTTTTTTTTTAATTTTTAATAAAAAAGGGTTTTTTTTTTTTTTTTAAAATTTTAAAAGGGGTTTTGGTGGTTTTGTTTTTGTTACACATTTTATATATATATATATTATATATATATATATATGATCAAAATGAGAAAAATAAAAATTAACAGGTGCAAAATATGTAAAGTGGATTCTTTCATCGTCTCTAATCTTTTAAGCCTGCAGGCCAATATAAAAAATAATATTGGCAATGTGTTGCAATTCTTAATCAGAATTAAGAAATAATTATCCAAAAATGTTATATTTTTAGTAGCACTTCATGTTTTAAAATATGTAGTTTAATACAGTTTTACAGCTAAACTGCTATATACAAAATATTTTTTGTAAAAATACTTTTACAGCAGTATAGCTTGTAGAGCTGCACAATTCATCGAACAGTTGCCAAATGTCTGCCAAAATTAAGGCATGGGGGCTTTAAATGGACTGGTTAGCAATACTGCTTGAAGATGAAGAAACTATGATAGTATCATTATGTTCCAAACAGGACTGTTGATAAATTTCACAGGGCTCGGGCAATATGTTTTGGGTGGGGCCACTTCTTTTCTGGGACCAACTATTAAGCTATAGTATAGAGGATCTTACTGTCCATGCTGTCCTACTTCTTTATTCTAACCTCCAAAACTCAAGATGTCCAATGAAGTTTGCTTTAATTGACAAGTTAGCATATTTGAACTTTTCCTGCAGAAAAGTTTTTTTTTTTATTATTTAATTATTCACTTAGCAGAAATGTCAATGTGTCATTTCAGATAAAATAAATACAGAGAAACTTTGATACTGGAAACAAAAGAGGAAACAAAAGACAGTTCGCCAAAGCCACAAGCGAATGATCTTGGTTTAACATTCCGTAGAGAGCATGGCGTGTTGGATTTGGACGCTGTGTGAGTGTTTGTTGCTCGGCCACGACTCAAAGCAGATGCTAAGCAGACGGCTCTGTGTCCTGACAGCCGCTGAGTGCTTGTGGGAAAACAGTGACAGTGGATCTAGGATGAGAGAAGAAACAGACACCTTTAGGAATTTGAAAACGTCAGCATTTCATATTCTTTTGCTTTTTCATTCTTTTATCATCCTAAAACTGAACTAGTTAGCATAATCGTCAATTAGCAGGAGCGTAACATTTCAGAAAAGGACTAGACAAATCATCACAACAGAAACCCAGAGAAGCTTCTGCTCTCCACCAATTGGAGGTTGTGAACAAAGGATAAAGCATTTCTCCATTCAGACCTCAATCCTTCTCTCTTTTAGCTGGGAAAAGAGCAGGAGGGAAAGGGTTGAAAAGGCCATTCAGGGTTCGAAGAGTGTTGCTAAACAGGATTAAGAATTTACAGAATGAAGTAAACACTGCCCCAGTGAATGGGGGGTGGGGCGGAAGGGGTCTGTGTTTGCTGAGTGATGTAAGACAAAGGCCAGATTAACCATCTGTGGGGTTCGGTGTGCTATTGCGATTAACAGGCTTAGGCTTCATCGGCGAATGTTTGCACAGAGTTAGGCGTTCAGAGGATGAATGGAGAGAGGGTGTTCTGGCAAAAGTGATCCATCCCACATACCCTCCCCCAGCAGTGGGATACTGTACGTGCAGCCAAAACTCTCAATCAGGCAGTTCCATTTCAAATCCATTTCATTCCAACAAATATCAGCCAAAATAAAAATGAGTCAAGAACCTCTATGCCTTCTGTTATGGTCTATCTGCCACTCTTTGTTAGGCATGAAGTAGGAACAGGAAATGATAAATTGAATCAAGATCACAAAAACCAGACTTGAACTCAAGTCACCCATGTGAGCACCACAGCACAATGTGTCAGAGCGTGTGCGCCAATTGCTAATCGCCAGGACAATATGTTCTGATCATACAAAATGCCTCATACAGTGTTATGTTTCTCAAAGATAACCAACAAAAAGTCTGATGAAATGTGTTATTTTTTTGGGTGCTAAACTATGTCTGTATTCAGATGTCAGTTATGTACATTCAGTTAAATAGTTCTGTATGTTCAGCTCTAAGCAACATAAAATATCTCACAGGTCCATAAGACAAAGAACAGTTCATGCTATATCAAAGATTCCACAATGCTAAGCTGTTATGGGTGCCATGCATTCACTAAGGTGCAGCAGGTATCTTAATACATTTCTATGCAGGTGCCAGAAAGGTCTGGGTGATGACTGTAATTTTGAGGTTTCTTACTGGTCCAAAATTCAAAGAGTCCATATTCTATAGTGTCTATAGATTTGTATTTCATTTTTTCATTTCTTCATATAGGGTTTATAGTATTAAGCTGTAAAATTATGAATTTGAATTGTTTCGAAATTGTAATGGTTGTCAAGCCAGTTTATTAAACTATGACCCATATTTATTCAGTTCAATTTTAAAATATGTGGACATTAGCCAATCATTGATAACAGATTTCTTAAAGGTACAGTAGCATATAGTTTAAAAGAAATATTCATGATAAAAGTTAAAACTGTGGACTTGGGGCGTGATAATAAAATGTGCTAATATGTTAAATCCATTCAATTTATATACAAGCGGAGTTGCCTAATAAGAATTCTCACTGTAACTAATCTAAAAGTAATTCTCAATCTCAAATCATTTTCTGTCACCCACATAATGCGCAGAATGCCAGGTCCTATACTTCAACCATTCAATACACATTCCATGAGAATTTGGCTCGTTAGCTTAAACGAGTTAGATAATGACTAAGCTAATTTAAGCATTTTGCAGTCAATTACCATTGTATTGAAACAAAGTTTAGAGCGTGAGTCTCAAGCCTGCAGTCACATAATATCAGAGGAATAATTGTGATGGATGAAATGATGGTAAAATGTTTTTTACCAAATGATGGTAAAACCATTTTTTCTTCAATGAATGGTGTTAAGAGGGAAATCAGGTCATATCCTTATCTTTTTTTCATACAAAATGTTGTTAGAATCTGAATTTACCTAATTTATGTGAAAATATTTTGGCTGGTTTCTTACCAGGGGATAATTGACTGAATTTTTTGCATTTATTTGTTTACCAGACATAATTAAGATTTGTCACGACCATTTCTAACTTCTCTCTGCCAACAGAACCATTTTAGGCACTGTCCCTTTAGGATTTCTCTATGTAAATGCCCATTGTTATGATTGGCTAACCTCCACATACAAGTGTAGTACACACTGTTGTTAATCAAGTTACTGAAATGGTGTTATGCAAATGTGAGTGGTCATATGATAAAGTGGTCATTGTGACGTCAATGATGTGATTTCTGAATGAGCCACTTCCATTATGTCTATATAGTACAATAAACATAGAAAATCCTGCTCTTTATTTTACACTTTTAATCAACAGTGAATGTCAAATTATCTATGGGCAATCAAGCACCAACTAAAGCTCATTTACAAACTAAACAGGTACAAATACAACCTTTTTACAGAAGGCTTTGACAAATCACACTCAACAGTGTTTGACAAGTACCAAATGGATTTTATCTATTACGTTCTAAAACAAATACCCCACAAAAGAAACCGCAATACATGCAATAATACGCTTTTGTTATAATACGCCACCTAGCCAATGCACCCATATTAGCTTTAACACATTGAAAAATGTACTGTGGCTTCATTCTGCTTGGTGGTCTTGGAGATGTTATCTTCAGTTATAACACATTTCTGCCTGTGTAGAATTCTGCACTTGGGTGTTGTTTTGGAACAGGAAATCTCATTCTGACTACTAATCCTGTCAGTCTGATTTTCTTCGAGCAACATTTGCACAAAGGACTCAAATGAGGCATTTGGCAACTTCTCATTTTCTTCTCATTAGTTTACTTGGCTTGTAAATTTGCCAACAGACTAAGTGACTAAGTTTTGTTTATTCAGTCTGATTAGTCCTGCTACTGCTATGAGGTAGATCATTAGGAGGATCTTCTGGACTGGCCATTAAAGGCTGACGTCTGGTTTAATTAATAACTGAGGCTCCGAACATACAGTTTAATGGAGCTGTGAACATCTTACAGGGATTTTCAAAGTGCGGTGTTAAATTTGGCCACCACAGGCTTTTTAAACACAGTCTTTGCCTGAGGTAAATATTATATAATTGATCGCCAACGGAACTGCAAGCTTAGCAGTTTCTGTTCATGGGCTACAGTCTAAAGTGCTTCTATGCTGTATATCATATAAATATCAAAGTGGACTCAGATTGAACATAACGCCGTCTGTTCAATTATTAACAACCAGCATCATAGAGCAAGCAACAGTGTTGAGTAAAGCACAGCCGAACAAGCTCTTGATGTAGTGCCTTTCAATATTTATTACCCTTCCTTGGATATTCACACATATGCAGTACGGTCATGATAAATGTTTCTGCGCTGAATGTTTAACAATGGGAGAACATACAAACATTCTAAAAATGTGATTTTTTAATTTATTCATGATTAACGGTATTTGTTCTGCTATTTGTTTCAGACATGTGTACAGGTCACCTCAAATCAAAACAGAAGTCTACAATATTTTGTAAAAATGTGATAACACTGATTGGCCAGTACAACATTTCAGCCATAAAATGTAAAATGTAGTAATGGTTGTGCCATTAAAAACTTTACTTAACTGCAGTTACTATCTCTGCACAGCACCTGTAGAGACAATTACATTGTATACTATAAACAATTAACTATATACAATTAACCTTATGTAGGTAGACTATAAAAAACTTAAAATGTCAGGGGCCCATCAATAACGTCTGGCATCATATTTTCAACTGCTGCTTGTCAAGTCTCCCTGCCATATTTCTGCTAAAGAAACAAAAAGTAAATACAAAAATAATAAACTGAATTTAAACAGATTGGGATCAACAAAGTAACTGTTACTATATTGTGCTTTAGCATGTCTAGACCAATAAGCATCCAGGTCTGAAACAATCTGCATTTTAATAGTTTTTTTTGTTAACATTTTCAGCTAAGCATCTTTCTACACATTCAAGTTATAATGAGGGTATTCTTTGAAGCCTTGTTCTGATTTTACAGTCTCTTTATTGTACTGCCCTGAAGATCTGCAGCAACAGGCTGTTTGGACTGCGTGTTTACTCTGTGTTTTGGACTCCACAGGTGGCTAATGTGGCTTTAACAGCAGTCTCTCAACTCCCAGTGAGACAGACTTATCTCTCAAACACCAGGGGCCTATCGCAAATTCCCACACAATTACTTCCCCTTCTTCCACACACCATGCCTCTCTGCAGCGTACATGCCTGTCCCGCGTAACTTGTAGAGCGCATTACGCTTAAATGTCAGGGGAAGAGCTCAACACAAATCATTCCCTGTTGTGAAACATCACAGCAGGAACAAAAGGCATAACTGGAGAATATTATTCCCTAAAACGTCACCAAGCAAACACTGAAAATGCCATTAGGGGATTTCAGTGGCATTTATCTATAGGTTTACCTTTTCCAATGCCATCTACATATTCTCTTGGAAATGTTAAGCAGTTTCATATTTCTTTTTCATTTCCTGACAAAGACAGGATACTTTCAGTGCTAGTGTGACAAAATGAAGCACAAAAGATGTGCTTTTGGTGGTGGTGTTTTATTCACGTGAGCATACTTCTCACAATGCCTCAGAGCATGATGGGAAATGTAATTTTGTTGTAGTTTCAAGTTTCTGAATAATTAAATAAATAAAAATAATCTAATCAAATACATTATATGATTAATGTAATGTACATGATACAATTAATTAAACAAATGAATCATTCCGAATCAATACATGATGAGGAAAGCCAGAGAACTTATATAGCAGAGACCCGTCACTTATCGTTAAATTGGAGAAACTGAAATGCCTGATATGGCACCTCTAGTAAAGCAAGCCCTGCCTTCCAAATGAAAGAGACAATCACCATTTTGCAAAGTCATCTCCTGGTCTTTACAACAGTTCTTGCTATTTGATGACAGCATCACTGCAGAATATTTTAGAAGTGTAAATTGGCTTATAGCCAAATTTATATTATTGTTAGTTTTGAAAGACCTTTTTGAGATTTCAATATTTTCCCATAGAATTAAACAGGGCAAGCTATACTTGCTTGAGTGAAAAATGCTGCCCAAGTGTGTCCCTAAGATGGTCATTGAGTGAACTGAGTTGCCTTAGAAGAGATTTTGGGAAAACCCTCAAATTAAGATGCATGTAATAATACAGTCTGTACTCAGATAGTCAGGGATCAAAGATTTTTGTTTTCCCTCTTGTAATTACAGCATTGTGACATTCATCTGCACTGCATTATCCTGTCAATACAGTCAATCTGACATGTGAAGACAGCATATACCCTCTCTTTCATTTTCTTTGGTGAACTCTTAACAAGATATAAAACACAGTATTTTCATTACGCTCTCTTTAAGAGAATGATTGGCAGATAATTCTTTGGGATGCCTGCGGAAAAATGATTTCACATGGATCTGGGTTTTCACCACATCAATCTTTCTCATAACTAATTTTATTATCAGTGTTTATTTCAAGAGCCAAGATGTGTAATCCGCCAAACAGAATGACAGCGGTCTGTCTTTCACATATTTCTGCCAAAAAACAAAGCAAATTTAATAAAAAGCAGAATTTATATGAAAAAAAGTGATGAAAAGACTTTTCTGGAACAAGAAATTCACACAAAGGGACAGATACAGCAGTGGAATTTGGTACAGCTGTTTTATGTTAATGACGTTTTGGCCGTGTGAAGATACAGTTTGTTCTGTTTTGTACATCAAACTGAAGGAGCCAATTAATTCAGGAAATTCTTAAAGACACTTTGGAATTGGACCATGACAACACAACAATGAACTTGAACAAAGAATAAATAATGCATTAAACTATGCATTTATCTATATGAGAAATTAGATTAATTGAGAACTTCTTTTGTTTAATTTCTGTTTGGCGCTAAAAAATGTTACTGTTCAGAAAATCAAGCAGAGCAAGTGCAAAGCATCAATGCATTTGTTGTTATGTGTTGCGTGTTCTAATTTATTGTGATATAATGCAATTAATCTCAATTGCAACATGCATCATAAACAAACAGTGTAAATTACATTATAGTGCATATATACATACATTTTCATTTTTGATTAGCAGGCAATTTTTTTATAAGTTTGTTTGAATTAGAGGAAACAACTGTTGTCTAGACTTCTATGTTTTCTGTGGAAAACTGGAGTAGCACTTGAAATAGCACATAAGGTTGGACGTTTAGCATTTAGCTGGTCCTAAAAGCTTAAATAGCAGTAATGGTAAGAACGTTTTTAAACTAGCCAGAGAGCATGATAAAATGTGTTAATTATTTTAACATTATTTATTTAATTATTTACTTTAACATAATTTGAATTGTCAGTCCTATAAATATAGAACATGACTTCTAAATGTTTTGTTTGAAAAAGTGCATTAAATGCTGTCAACATCAGCGTCTCATGTATATAACCTCTTGCTTTTTTTTCGATGAGGCCTTTATGTAGATTTTTGTAATTAAAGATCATTTAGAACATTTTGAATCAGTAAGTTACTGTACAAATTTTAGGAGAAACAAACATTTTTTCATCCCTGAAGGATTAAACCTTCCTGACTACCCACACACGCACACGCAAAGCATATCTGCCAGACAATCGATGAGCACTGTTGAGTGTGTGCTCCTCTATGCCTGCACACCTGCCAGAGCTCAGAGCACAAGAAGTGCAGAGCTCTCCAGAAACAAATGTGCACTTCACTAGCCTCATGGATAGCTTGCAGTACTGCTGTGAAGCCAATATCAAACGTGTGCAGATCTTTATATAGAGACATTTGTTTTGTGACCAACAGGGCTTCCTGGCAAAGGCTAGCAGTCAGCAGTCCCAGGGCTGCTGTAGTCTCCTCTAGGCCAGGAACTGAGGACAGCATACAGCAGATGCAAGCATCGCAACTTTATTGGTTAAACAGCATTGTGTTGTCTTGGAGTTTTCAGTGTTCCTGGTGTTAAAAATAGCTTTGCGATGCTGAATGCCACAGTGGCATGCTGTAAACAAATTTAGGAGTGGTTATTTTGAGTTGTTTCATACCATTTAAGGTAGAGAGGAGTGGTTAGATCAGAGAGTTTTTGGTTACTATTTTATGCTATAAAATAATAATAATTACTGGAGAAAAAGTGATAACGATTGTGATAAATGCTACAATGCCCCAGGTGACACGTTTAAAAGGCTAGTTCACACAAAAAGGACAATTCTGTCATCATTTACTCACATTAATGTTGTCCCAAACCCATAAGACTTTTGTCATCTGTGAGACACCAAAGCAGTGGTTTTCGGGTATATTCCTCTGCTATTTTGATAGTAGTTCAAAGTGACTACATCCATCAAGCTTTGAAAAGGCAGATATAATTTTATAAGTGTTCATATGACTTGTGCACTACATACAGTCTTCTAAAATCATTAGACTTCAAATTTAATGTTATATGCTGAAAAACTGGTTTATGCATATTCAAAAATAGAGCAAGAACATTCAGAACATGATTGTGATGTGCCAAGTTTGAATCTATAGAAGTGCAAATGAAACAAGAGTTTTGGTGGAGGTGAACAATGGCTTAAATTTTGTGTAATGAGATGGTGTGCCAATGTTTTCTGTCTGCTTTTGCTTTAAGACTAGTTGTCGTCAGGTGATCCATCAGTCTGTCACCCCCAGAGCCTTTGCTTCACCTTCTTTGACCATAACTTTCTTTCATCCATCTTTAAGCAATTCTCTTTTAACTTTTTCTCCCTTTTCACCTCTCTTTGTCACCTTTCATACTCCAACTTCATCCTGGTTTGCTTCCTGGCCGTTCAACATGCTCCACATACATCCTGCCTATTTCTTTGCATCTTCCCAGCTAGAAATGAGCTAAGATCAGGGAAAGTTCAGAGCGCTTGATGTCAATGTTTATTTGCTTCAAGAAACTTCTTCCTCAGCCAAATTCTATCTGGCCCATACATCATTCATTAGAGTTCAAAACTGGGGTGCCTTGGCACGCCCTGTACCCTTCAACTCCTTCACTGTCCCTCAGCATTCCTGCTTGGCTTGCACTTTTAGCACTTCCTCAACTTTGAGCTGTTTGCTAATGCGCTGCAAATGAACAAGGGTCCCAACTGAAATGCTGCGATGCTTGCATTGACTGTTAAACACTGGACTTCTAAAACTTGCTCAAGTAAGTGGACCGCTAATGAATCTGAAGCAGTACTTCTTGTTAAGACTTCAGAACATTGTGTGGCATATTCAGGGTTAAAGTGGAATTCACACTACACTCTGTAAAAACATCTGTAAAAATGGGGCACTGTGTACTGTATTAATATGAATGAATTTCCGTATTGATTTTTACAGCTGTTTTACCTGTATTTTGAATGTTGTACAGCATTGTGTCGTGCTTCAGGGTTAACAGAAATATTCATAAAATTAACTGATAATGTCTTGGCAGAAAATTACCATTACCATCAGTACATTTTCTGTAATTTGTTTATAGTGAACGGTAAATAATATATTTTATATATTATTTACTATAAAGCTTTAAACATCTTATAAAACTATAAAGCTTTCAACAGCTTCGAATAAGAATTTCCACATATACATGTAGAACATTGGCAGCCTTTTCTGTCGAAAAATTTCCCAATAACATGCAGCCTGTACTAATTTAAAAGGCTCACACATTTACTGCAGCTCACAAGCTTAGAATAAACATAGCATTATTGTGCAGTGGTGTGGACGCCAATATAGTTATGATTATAGTTATTGTTCTTCATGTGAATAGGCCTTAAGCCATCAAAGCAAAAATATGAGAAACAACCATATCCCACAACACAGCTTAAACTGTTTGACCAGTCTAACTACCTTCCACAACCTGTAATTTTCCACAGGATTGATGAAAGATCAATTCACCTGACTAGTAACTAGTAGTCTGAGTACTCAGACTAGTAATGTGGGGCTCTGTTAAATATTTTTTCCTATTAATGTACTGGAATGTAATCTTTCTGGTTGCCCTACAGCTATATATGTATGGCTCATTATTGAATCAAAACCGTTGATGGGGCTAGTGCCATGCATTGCAGCTGTTTGATCACATGACAGTTCCTCAACATTATCTCCATGGTCTCTGCAACAAACCAGGCAGGGACACACAGTAGGCAGCCTGCCCATTCTCTTTTATCATCTTTCCTTCAGTCAGCCACTGTAAAGTTATGAAGAGAAAATAATGAAGCCAGAATGCACACAACAGTCAAGTTCAGCGAATCTGAAAGGTGCTGGAGTTTCCTTTCACTTCGCCTTTCTTCATTTCTCAGTTTGCTGCATTCCCTTCATCTCACACTTTGATCACTGCCCCTGCCTCTCTCTCTCTCTCTCTCTCTCTCGGCTTTGATCAGTATCTGGCACTGTTGCTCATCTCTGCCCTCATTCACTGGCTTCTGTCTTGGAGACTTTTACAGTCAGAATCTTTGCTGCTTATATTTACATTAATACGTATGTTCTGAGCAGTTGTTTTCTGGGCAGAATCATTTACAAATTTACTTCCACAGATCAACGGACCATTATCAATTGTTGGTAGATTTATTTGTAGAAAAGAACAGATCTAAAAATGGCTTATAAAATAAAACTGAAAAATAAGTAATTATACCTTGATAAAAATACAAAACACAAGGTAATGTACTAGATAGTGTATATAAACTAGCTAAGTGAACAACTCATGAATGGTAAGTCGCATCAACTATTCAAATCAACTATTCAAATCAAAGGCCCAGTTACATTATTTCATAGTGACTCTGATTGGTGTACCTCACTTCAGCATTATGGGTAGTGTAGTTGACATCGCATAATAACAAAGCATATCTAAAAGGGGGTTTGAAGGTTGCCGTTTTAAGATGTTTCTATCCCTTTATAAAAAGCTGCTCTGTATCATCATGGCAAAGCAGAACAGTAGGGTTCAGGAAGTAAAAACTCTCAATTTGATTTTATGCAGTAAAATCTGTAAACATTTCATTTAACTACACGTAAGCTCTAAGATGACTATACTTTAGTTAAATATTCTACATGCTATCTTATTTAGGCTCAGTTACATCACAGTTATATTTATTGAAAGAAATGAATAGTTTCAATGCGATGCTGTGACGACTAAAGAAATATTAAAAAGTTTATTTGCAAATATGTTACAGTGCTTACAAACAGTCGCTAATTTAAAGGCACCTTGGCTCCGAAAAGGTGGTAGTCATAGAAACAGCGAGACAAAAAGAGACAAGGATGGCAGACACTGAACAACGGTGACAGGTCATTTCTTTTCAGGTCTAACCCTTGAATGACAGCTCCATCCTGTTGAGTAAAGACATTGCTCCCGTGGAGAGAAGGACATTTTCAGAAGCTCTCTCTGTGAGGGAGCCAGTTCCTGTAATGTGTAACACTGTTAGCGCTTGTATTGCCTATATTTGCTCGTAGCATGTCTGTTTCTTTTTTATCTATCAATCTTACTGTTTCTGGACTTGTGTAGCGAGTTCAACTTGTTTCACACCCAAAGAAATATTTTAGAACTTTTAAATTGGTCTTTCATAGGTCATGAGATTTAGAGTTTCTAGAAGTGTTGAGCAGATACAGGGTACTTAACATTTAAAGAGGCTAAACAAAAGGCAAGCTAGGAAAGAAACATTCCAGTTATTTAGGGGCACAATATCTTCTGGATCTCCCAATACTACTATATTTAAGAGTTTATTTGATTGTGTTTGATCATTAGCTCAATATGATTACAATGTGCTTGAATAAAATGTAATTAAAATCTGCTATGTAGAGTTTCATTGCTATTTAAAGGCAAGGTAGCTTCTATTTTATCCAGAAACATTTTTGTTATACTGGTTAAAAGTCTCTTTACATCTAAAAAAAACAAACTAAATATACTTTATAAATATCTTCTGATGAAGGTGCAGGACCATAACATGTTTATCCCATTATTGCATTCAGTCTGAACTCAATAATAGGCTGTCCTACTTGCTTGTCAAACTATGTATGCATTTATGTGTTAGAGGAGGCGTGGCTTTGTAGAGTGCTCTGAAGGGAGGGTGGGATCTTATGCTTTCAAAGCTAGCTTGCTATTGCTAACGCCTACCTTACCTTTCCCTAAAAACTAAAACTAACTTAAACTAAAAAACTTGACTTAACTACTCCATAACATGGTTCTTAGTCATGCTTGATTATCTACTTATTGGAAAAAAATCTCTTTAGAAAAAATAATGACAATTGAGAGAATTTTTGACACACGGTAAGCATACAGAACTACAAAAAACATTCATTTCACAGCTCAGATAATGTTGCACACATTGTGGTTTCAGATGAATTGAATGAGATGAAAAATTAGAAAATGTTTTATGACAGGGATCTCCTCTGAAACTCTACACAAGAAGTAAAACTTCATTTAGTCTCATTTCTGTCTAGAAAAAGATGTTTCTACATGATAAATTGCCCAGGCTATCAGAATGCTTTCAGATATAATTATAAAATAATTATAGAATTGATTATTGTAATTGATATAAATATAAATAACAATTTTTGTCATGAGTTGTGTTCATGTCAACTTTTTAATTCCCATGAATGAATGAACGAATGAATGAGTGTTTTGTTAAAGATAAATTACATGAAATAACATCAAATATTTTTGAACACTATGTATGAGTGAAAGATTCCACACATTCAGCAAGGTCTCAGATCTTTTGCTAATTAGTAATTATCTGCTTAGCTTCAGCAACTTGTAATTAGCTGTGTAAAATGTAATTAAGAATTTAGTGGAAAGATCTTAAAAAAAGGAATCCTTTTGTCTTGTCTCAGGATAATTTCTTCAGCCTAAATTCAAAATTCTAAAACTTTAAACTTGCCTATAACATTCTGAATGGATCAAGTCACTTGCAGTTTTTTTTTTCAGATTAAAGATGTGATCTCCAATACAAAAGAAAGTAATGGAATAGAGGTACCTTAATGGAGGTAATGGAGAAAAACTTCCAAAACAGAGGATGCAGTAAAGCATAGATGAGCTGTAAGTGTTGCAGGGAAGCTGTCAGCTGTGAGACGCTTTGTGGTTTGCTGTCCACATCCTGGCAGAATCTGAAGAAAGTGGAAAGGCTTAGCACACAGCCTTCATTATTTTCGGTTTACCTGAGCACTGGGGATTTACAGAAAACAGCCTAATACTCTCTGTGTTGACACCAATTAGTCTACAGTCGTTTAAATGCCTGAAGTAAAAATCTTTTCATTAAATAATGACTATCAACAGAGCAGAATACACATTTCAGAGTAATTGTAATCTCAGAGTAAACTCTCATTACCTGATGTTGTCTTTAAAAAGTATTAAAATAGTTTTGGGGACAAAGTTAACAACCCAAACAATCCAAAGAACCAAAGAAAGCATGGAATAAAAATGAACTAAATCTAAAAATAGCCTCCTTTTGGGGATTTTAAAGTTTTTTCAGTTCTAAAACACAAATACTCCCATAGGAAAAGAGAAATCACAGATGAGATTATTTAATTTCATTATATTTTAATTTTAATTTCATCATATAATATTTTAATCATTTCTCCTAGGCAGCAATGAGGTTATATCGAAAGCAAATGGAAAGGTTTGCTTAAGTGTCCTGTGTCTCAGATATTTCTGCTGAGAAAAAGACCCAAAAATCTCACAGTTTGAGAAGAGATCGAAACAATGACAGAGTTTAGATTTGCCAAATCTGCAATTAAAAGGCAATCTTAATATTATTATATTAAGATTTCAATATGAACTCAAACTCACTCATCAAATGTCTCCAAATCCAGATTATTTTAGCTATAATCTATGTTAATTTTACAGCTCCATTCTCTTAAATGATTTTTTTTTTTACAATTGTCTCATTTGTTTCTATTTTTATTTCTCCTAAGCAAATTTAGAAGAAACATCTGTGACAAAAATTGATATTTAAATGAAAACAAAACTGAGATCTCCATCAGATCTTCTGAACTATGACAGAGCAACCTCTGAGAAATAATATTTTTCTCTGGGCTGTTTTAATTCACCTCAGACTCTGTGTGAGACTCTGTGTTTTGGATTTTGGGTTCCAGTCCCGGATAATTAACACCACTAATTGGCACAAGCAACAATAATTTTCCTAATTCAAAATTTAAATAAAAAGCATGTTTGTTTTTTCTTTTTAAAAAGTTTAAACTTTCCATGTTTAATGGTTTACATACAGTTTAGTAATTAAGTGTGAATGGCTTAATATTTTGTCATCAAAAGCAGGTACTTCAGTCATGGGCAGAAATTTGAATGACAGCCATGTTTTATCATGCACACAAACCTGTTGTTTTCACCTTTATTTGTGTATCTAGTTCTACGTTAAGTCTGAGCATGACGACTCTTGACAAAATGCATATCTGTGTTTCACCTGTGTGCTTTGGCTTGAATCTCTGTAGCTACACCCACCTGGATCTGTCAAGTGATCTGTCATAAACTTCCATTATTCACTCATCAGGCTTTGGTTGTGACAGCATAGTTAATTACTAGGTACTAAAATAGTCACATTTAAACAGGTTTCAGATCTGTTAATACGTGACTAATTAGTGAACGGTTTACCAGAACAGGAAATAAACTGGTTAAAGCCATTGACCTGGTTTTAAACGAGTAGTTCACTCAAAAAAATGAAAATTCTATCATTATTTACTCATGCCAGCCATCCCGGATATGGTATGACTTCATTTATTCAGCTGAACATATACAAAGATAATTGGAGTCAACAGCCCCAAAATGTTGACCAAGATCCAAAAAGTACATACAGCTATTATAGATGGACTCCAGTGGATTAATAAATCTTCTGAAGTGAAACGATAGATGTGTGTAAGAAAGTGATTCATATTTCAAACATATTTAGCAAACTCGAAACAAACACATTATTGGTTAAATCAAATATGGTGGCACACCGAAAACAGGAAATGTCAATGGTTCTTGGTATGTCTTGTGACTAGTTGTCATGTGATATTTAATCATGAGACAAGAAACAATGAGATCTTAAATGCGCTGGCATAATTTTTGAACAATTATGTTTTTATTTAGTAATTAGTAGTTACATAGTAGTTTGATTTTACGACATATGATTAATATTTTAAACTCATTTTAAACTTATTTAAACAAGTATAAAATATTAATCACATTCTCACACACTTGATTTTATTTTGTCTTTCCATTGTATGGAAAAACTAATTCTGAATATACTGAACTACTACTGAACTACTTTGGTGTTCCACAGAAGAAACATCCTGGTTTAGGAATGACAACAGCATTTTAAACTCTTCCTTCAAGACAGTAAACATAAAAGAAAGTGTCAGGTTGATGTCTTTGGTTGATTATTAGCGTGCCTGGTCACATGCACCGTCATTCACTGTCACCTCACATCCCAGAGGGCTTTTCTGAAGAACCATGACATAAAATGACACTGTTTCTGTGAGGGGTTTCACACTTTGAGAATGTAGTCACAAGCAGCAGAGGTTTCAGCTTATGATGAAGTCACTCAGGTGAGCTATCACCACATAGCTGTTCTATAGACAAAACAAGATCATAATATTTGTGTGATTCATTTATTTATTATGCATATTTATTATGTGATTTACATACAAAGCCTTTAAGGTGAAACTACCAACTTTCCTGTCGGTTTGCACTTAATAAGCAAGCACTATTAAGTAATTATTTATCTCTTATTTCCAAAGCACACTCAATACAGACAACCCTTGCGAGAGTTCATCTTTAACTTTTCACTTGGCTCATGAAATACAATGTATACAATTATATAATTGTATACAATGTGGTTACCCTTTCTGACTGCCACTAAATGTGCTTTGAGTGACTGCAAAATAAATAAAGATCAAACAGAGACTTCTAGAGTATAAAAAAGGGCTCGATAAAATCTCACATTAAGTTCAGATTTACTGAGGTAATACACTTATACATATTGTATGTAAATAAATGCTCAGGGAAAATTCCGAATGAAAATTCCACACTTAAAATGTAAATAGTCACATAAACCAAATATCACAACATGAAAGTAAATAGAATTGGTGTATGATACCATTTTTTTCAAATTCAAGATTTATCCATTAATCGCTCTATAGTACAGTACACCAGCGCTCATTTTTTCCTCATAACTCTAGACTTTTCCGGTATGTGATTACTTTTCAACTTGTCTCCCAACCGTTTTTTCATGTCTTTTCTGTTGTCGGTCTAGCAGGGGAGACAGGTCTCAAGGGAGATGTATTGCTTTAGGCTGTACAACAGCACATTTACTCATTTTTCTCCCTCTCTCTCTTTTCCTGGTTCCTCTCTTTCTTTAACAGTTTCTTTCATCTCATCACCCACCTGTCTGTTTGATTGACACACTTTCAAGTTCATTTCTGTTGTGGAGTTTGCAGTCACGCACAGAGTCCCAGAGTTAATATTTGATCAAATCACTCACCTACATGCTTGTAATTCTTCATTTATAACTTCATGTCTACCTCTGTTATTATGCAAACAGCGTTTGTCATCATAACAGTAATTTTATGAGTCTGGTGGATGTGACAGTAACATATTTAGCAATGACACTGGAATGCTAAAATTAGAATGGCTGTATTTTTGTTTCAGAGATGGTTCACTTCAAGACAATGGGATAAAAAAAAATCTCAGAAGAAATTCATAATTTTTCCTTCTTAAAAAATGGGCAATTCAGAATAAAGACAGAGAATGTCAGTAAAATTTTGAAGTAATAACCTTATAATAATCCAAACAATTCTGAAATTGCATCTACTGGTCTTTATTCTCTCAAATTTGCAGTGACAAGATAAATTGCAAGGTCATGTAGTAACAAGAACAAACGTCATTGGTTCTCATAGAGTTGTCATCAATCGCATCATGTTGGAATATGCAGTATTAAAAGTTCAAATGAGTGCTGTTCATTGTTCAAATGATGAATACATGGCACATCAATTCAATGTTTCCCATCTCTAATAGTTATTCTATCATAGAAAGCCAGCACAATTTCAATAGCCAGCATCCATTTTTCCTGTTACACGAGGCAGCAAAGCTTTTTCATCGTTATCACCATAACAATGTAGAGGATTAATATTGAGTTTTGTTCACAAACAAAGCATTCTCCACCAAAGATTTAATTATTTATGAACAGGCTCACCCAAAATTAATGTATATATTAATATATCTATTCGCCAACATTCCCCTGAAGGGAAACAAATATTATTCCAAAAGGGAAATATTAATAATTGATTAGGATCAATCAATGATTTGTGGAAATCTTAATCAATGTAATACATTGATTTAACACTCTTATAGAGCATGTGTCAAAGGATCAACAGGATTAGGGACTCTGGATTATGAGCATGAACTACTACAACATCATGTGTGATGGAAACAAGACAACTAGACTAAACACATACACTCTAACATACTAACACTCACATACTAATACTCCAACATGCACACATCACACACATACAGTTTAGCACTGGAACAGATTGAAGCAGAATAAAGGTTCAAATATGAAGTTATTGGAAATATGAAGTAACAGGTCAACAGTCTGAACGAACCATCAGTTTCTTAATTCCAACACCTCTCAGTGTGGGAAAACTGGATACATATGTGTATATACATTTTCACTATGCATCTTCAAGCGACTATATACACAAGTAAAAATGGTTTCTTTGTCTCAAAGTAAATGAAGCAAGAGTGAATCTCTGTATTCCTTTGAGTTGTAAAACCGTCTAATCTAGATGCTCTGTTAGGGGTTGCTATGGTCACCGGAGGCCTGGTTCTGCATCTGGGTGTTGTAGTTTGGGGGTTTGTAGTTCTACAGACACCTCAGACCACCACAGTTAGTTTGTTGAGTGAAGTATATGTGGCTAAATGAATGAAATATAACCAGTTACTGTCTTGTCTGATCTGTCTCAGGCCTACACAATCTTCACAATTTTGTGAGTATGTCTCATTTATCATACACAAAAATGGGTGTGGGTATACATGGTTTTCCATGTTAAAAATAGCAGTGTGAACAATATTCAAAACATTGCCTTTTGTGCTTTATGAAAGAAACAAAATGTTTTTGGAAGGCCCCCAGCAAAACATTTTTGGTTCTCAGAAGTGATCTGGAAATGTTAGTGTTTGGTTACAAAAAAGAACCTACAAAGACCGTTCCAAGTAGGTCTGCTTTTGTTCCCAAACTGGAATTATATGCTAACATTAGGAGAATGTTCTGTGTTGCTAGGCCCTTTAATGTGGGTGGGTGGGAGATACTAACTAAGAAACAGCTGGCTTAGACTGAGGTAGCAATCGCCATCAAACCTGCATACCAGTGTCCTCATCATAACAAGAAAACAACACAAGACCTGTGACATTTACCACCACATACAAAAGGTACTAAGAGGAACGTGTGGGCTGATATTAATCAGAAACAGATGTAATGTATGTTTCATGTCACCTTGAATTAAATAAACAAGTCTGAGTTCAGGAGAAGAAACCCTGAAGGAAGGATATATGGGTGATGATTCAACATCCTGTAAAGTTAGTTTACCACCATAATCTACAGCCATTCATTTGAAATTAAAACCTTTTACTGCTAAATAACACCATATTAAGATAAAAAAAACATTGAAATGACCTAAGCCAGACTCAGACTCCAGCTACCTGCACATAAGCACCATATGTGCACTGCCACCAGACACTCTGACATTCACATTTTTATTTGCTTCTGCTGTCCTTCAACTTATCAAAAGTCTCCAAGTCCACTATACACAACACTACAAGCCAGGTATCACAAAAATACAATGGCCACAAAAGAAAGGTCATTATCTGAAACAACTCGGCATGTCAAACTGAACATCTACATTTAATGGTCTGTCTAATAATTTTTATGCTACTGAAAAGAGCTCTGAGGTAAATCACAACTTCATATATGAATTCCTTAAAAAAATCCATTATATAACAAATGAAGTTTTTCAAAATGAACATACATTTCAAAGAATGATGATAGAGATAAAATATTCCATTCCAAACATTCCACTTAAAAAAGAAAAATATTTATTTACATTATGTCTGCACAATTTCATGCCATCATACATTTTATGTATTTTTGGATGCCATGACAAGGCATAGAAATTTTAGTTGCCAGGTAGGATTTGAACTCTGGCTGGCCATGCATAAGTGCCACTGCGCAACATGTTGATGCATGTGCGCCACCCACTAAGCCACAGCTCCAACCTGCATGAGGTGTTTAAAGTGGCTTTTTGAGATTATACAGGTTATTGATGTTACAATTTCCCTCTATAATATAACTGTGTGTTTTGGTTTCTTGGTTCTTTAAAGCACCAGTGCAAAATAGTTTACTTAAGAATAAAATGCTCCTTGTCAAAGATTCATATTTTAACCTTAACAGTTGTTATTTATGTGCAAAGATATTGTTAAACCTGCCAAATTGTTATTGGTGCTGTGAATAAATTGTGTTTTGGTATTCCGGTGAAGGTGGGAGAGTCTTAAAGAGAAGCTACGTCCAAACACAACACCTAAATTGTTAACTACAAGTCTTCATCCAGGATATGTGGTGTGCAAAATATCTATCTGTCACCTGATGAAAGAAAACAGTCATTGTTGTTGCTGTAGCTGTACACCTCTGGTAACACCTATTCTGTGGCAAATGTGCTAATGTTATGGGCATATTTTAGATTTAGCTGTATAAATAGCTTCTTCTTGTTTAGGAGAAAAAAGAGGGCATAGAATGACAGGCTGCATTTGCTCAGACCTCATCAAATGCTCAGCAAACATGAGTCAGATTACTTTTCTCTCAGAACGATGGATAACTCATCGTAACAACCGAGTGTTTGAGCGCTAAGTGAACAACAAGGCATTTGGACTGGTGTCAGGAAAAGGACATGCTGTGATTAATACTTGATGTTGTTCTGGCAACATTTCTTCCAAAAAAGGCAACTCCAGCTGGTAATGTTTCAGATTAAAAAGGGAGCATCACTTTATTTGCCAGCAGGGACACATAAATTACTTCAGTAAAAGACGTTTTGATTTACTTTCCACAGAGGAAAGATAAACTCTAAGCAACCTTTCACAAATTTAACCCATATATTTCATTTACATTGTACATGTATGCACATTACATGTGCATCTATTTGAAATAACCTCACTGTTTTTGTTATGATTGATGACATTTCCTTTTTAAATTTTACTGTATATAAACATAAAGATATCTACTTTATTAATACACATTTCTGGTTTTATTGCCATTTATCTGTTCATGTTGTTACAAATAGAAGTGTCTGTTTTCTTTCATCAGTATGTAATAACACAAAGCCCTATTTTTTAATATTGCCTCTCCAACCACCTGAGACCACTTTCACCATCCAATCACATTTCAATGAATAAAATCAAGTCCCGCTCTATAGTGCTCTATTTCCTGTCGAATATCCCTCTACTCCTATCACATTAAAAACATTACATTACAGAGGAGAAATGTGTTGCAAACACTTTCATTAATGTTCATAATCAAATGCAATGAACTGACATTAAACATTAAAGACATTCAAAGAACATCAAGGCATTTCAATAAGCCATTTTGTATCATTACATAATTAATATTATCTAATGTACTTGTATTTAGGCAAGTATTACAGTTATTAAATGTCAAGCCAGTTTTTGATGCTTCAATATCTGCAAGAGTGTTGGAGAGCAGGTAACAACAAAAGCTGCAAGCTTTGTTTTCCAGCAATTGTGTTGTCATGATAAACACACCAGAATGTATCAGCATACATTTTAAATCTTAGTTTCATGTTGTTACCATAATAGAGATCTACAAGGTTTTTTTTTAATTTGATAGCATAGTTAAACTTCATAGCTACTTTTTGTTCATATCTTGTAATGAACTTTTGTAAATGATACTTTGAGTCCTAGTCAAAGCTACAGTTTTAGAGCAACTTTACACACACACTATTTTGTAACATTTTTTCACAACTTCATGTGGTTTTATTCATATTCAATACGACAAATGGAGCTTTTCAAAACCTGAAATTTGTGATGAAGCGCTATTGGATCATGCAAGATGTTTTAGACAGGTATGGATAGGCAGCGCGCATGATGTACTTGTTGGCTTTAAAGACCAAACGTACAACCAAGCCAAGTCAAACAGACTTTTATATAGGAATGAACCTTGTCTTTGACAATCCTTAAGAACTCCTCCCTTGAATGATAGGAAACAGTATCCCTCCCTATTTGGCTCTGAAAAGACTGGAATAGGTTATCAATTTTAAACAAGGAGATAAACTCAAAACATACCAGACACCTTCTGGTAAGGATCTGTCAAGTAGTTTTCCAACAGTCTTCCTCATTAGTGGATTAATAGGCTGTCTAGGAGGTTCCTGGAGAACTTGTTTCAGGTTTCTGTGAGGTATATAGATATATATACCTAGGTATATTATACAGTTTTATAGACTATTTAAGGTCAAACACTTCCGATTTAATACAACTGTCAAGACCTCTAACCCTAAGTATTAAATTCCATCACACACAGTTTGTGCTAAGGACTTGAATATACCTCAAATCTTGTGCTTTTAGATTTCTAAGTGATCATATGTTTGATCGTTTTATACCAGCCTGACAGACAATAAAATGGATGAAAAAATCTTATAGACTCATAGAAAGGATCTGAGCTGTATATATTGACATTACACTGGAATAATGCACTTGAATACTTACATATACACTTGGCACGCCCTAGCCCTAGCAACCACCCAAATACACTAGCAACCATATAGCAACACACTAAACACCACAGAGAACTCCCTAGCAACCCACTATAACAGCACAAAGAACACATAGCAACCACATAGCAATGTCCTGGCAACTACTCAAAACATTTTACACACAATGTTCTACTAAAAAAGACAAATTTCTTGCTTCTGAATGTCTGGGTGCTTTACAACTCAAAAAAATAAGAAATGGATATGATCCTTGTATCTACCACCTGCAAACACATCAGAGTCACAAATCAGTCACAAAGACAAACAATTTTACACACATGCCAGTCGGACCATAGAACTGAAGATGAATATGGCCTTTTTTGACATGCTACAGGTCATTACAGTGCAGTAATATGGTGAGGAAAACATCTTTAAAGGCTTTTTAAGAATGATTAATTGGCCTTGTCTGAGAAATGTACACTGAAAGAACAACAGCTGTTTTCATTTACATTTCCATGCCAGGAATGTGCGCCGATTTGACAGCTAGAGGTTTTTTGTTTGTTTTTCTTTTTTTTGCAGAGGTGAAAAAAGACAAAAATCCACGTTTTAATTCCAACAGTTTTAATCATAATAGCTAAGAATAAGCAATTCATTTAAGGATATAATGAAACAAAATACTATGCTCATAAGATGCAAATGTGTTTGAATATAAAAGAGGAGATATTTTATTAATGTTTCTGGCCATTTAAACCACAAGACATCAAGAATGAGTGCAGCTAAAGTCAAGGTTACCTCTGTACTATATAAACAAGCAGGTGTGGAGATGCCCTAGTAATCTTGTTAATGAAATAATTAGACTTTCAGCTTTTGGCAACTCAGTGGGGCTGAGATAAGACCAGCCCGTCTGTTTTTGTTTTGAATACCCCTTATTATTCAATTTACCAAACTCAGAATGTTTACTATCCATCCTCCTGAGGACTTTCAAAAACTGTAACCTGCAAATATGCATCCCATGACAAATAAATTACTAATTTATTGGTTTGATTTTCATACATTTTTGTATTAGAGGTCAAATGCTAAATGTAAATCTGATGCATTACATTTCATGTGTACATTTTATGATTTTGGCTGTTCATTTACACAACAATTGCGTTTTTTGGGGTCCTGCAAACTTTTGAAAATGGGTTTCAAAGTGCAGGTTTTTGAAAATGGTGCAGTTTCGTTGTCATGTAAATGACAAAACTGCAAGTCTGTGAAAATGGTGATGTCATGCACATGCATATTGTGTGTTCAGTCTATCTGTTCAGTCTATCAGTTCAGTCTATGGTGACATTGCCAACGACTGGCCTGGCATGCATAATACAGTGTTTTAACTTGTTTTTGTGGATCTGTGTAAACACAAATTGTTTTGACGCTGTTATGTGTATGTGAAGCTTTTCATAAACAAAAAGGATAAACTTTTCCATTTTTAGATGTGCCCTCAGATATGGTAAACATCCCAACTTGCACAAATATTATTATTTTAATGTAGCAATGTCACCAAAAAACACTAAAACAACACTATATTTTGGCTTGTAGCTAAAATCAAAACAAAAAAATACACCTATAGTAAAATAACTATTTTTCTACATAAAAGCCGTTTCACTCAAGTTTGCAAACCTCTCAGCAAAAGCAGACTATCATTTTGCCACAGTAGAGAACATACACTTACCCAAGACAGCGCCATCCATTTTCATGTCATCCTGAGAAAAATATTGACTAAGTGCCCGGATATAAGACAAAGACTGTGGTAAGAATCGATTTTATGTCATCCAGTGAGGAACAAGGTTTAGACTGTTACCATCTTTAGCATTTCAAGAACACTTACATCATTAACACAGGAGCAAGCACTCACAATTTGGTATAAAAATGCCTACAAAGGCCCTATTCTCTTTTTTTATTTTGAAAGACTCCTTCCTGTATGAGTTATTCACTGATGATAGTTTCCCGCCCTGCTGTTGTTTTTCTTTCACATATCCTACATTGTCAGATTCACTTTATAAATTCAGTACACAGCTTTAGGCATTTTCCCTCATGAGGCCGAAGCAGAAGATTAACTTTAAAATGGCTAAAAATGTTGTGCTATTTCAAAGACAGCTGTTTAGCCCTTAACTAGAGTAGAAACTCTAAAACAGCCTTAATGACCCTTGAGAAAATGAATCTTACAAATTAAGTATGAACTAGAAACGAAAGAATTTTTGGAATATTTGATAATGGCATGTCGCTATTGACAGCAGTTGCGCCTCTTATTGACCGTTCACTACTGATCACTACAATGTTGGAGTTCTTCTGACAATTACTTGCTATTCCTGTTATTGTGATTATTCTGGTGCCTAGATTTCACTGGGGCCCCACTTGGGGTCTTTGTAAAGAGGCTAAATCTAAAGAGCCTACCCAAATTCACAAACATCCCATTTGTACCTCCTAATTTCCCTTCAGGTGATCTGATAGCAAGTGGACAATGGTAAACTGAATAGAACAGATATAAAATGTTATATCTGTCCATAGCAACAAGGCTGCTATGCACCAAAGTTTATTATATTTTGAGAGTGTTTACATCTGTGACCCTGACTATGGGTGTAACAGGTAATACTTGCCTTAGTAAATACCACCAATATTCATTTTGTATGTTAATTGGTTGATATTGTATTAGCTTATGCTTGAATTAAGATTGTTTTATTTTTCTTAGCATGAAATTGCAATATCGAAAACAAAAAAAGTAATTATTTTCTATAAATACTATTGTTTGCAAAAATCACAAATATAACTTATAACAGTTTATTGTGATATTCTCAGTTTTATAATTTTTTTTTACAGGTTTTGGCAGTTCCCTCACCTGTGATCCTTCTACAGCCAAGCACCTGCGAAAAACACAGTACAAAGCAGAACAAGCCACAGTCAAAATAAAACAGCTAAAGAGACAAACAGTGCTGATACATAATAAGGTGAGGGGTGAGTCAAGCTAGTTTACTCTGGGGCTGATTTGTCATTTGTGCGGTGAGATATGACAGCAAAATATTCATTAAATCTGTGAGAAAGTGAAACCAGTGGACAGATATGCAGATCAAAAGAGCATTTCCGGGCTTTGCTGTCACATGCAAAAAGACTTTAATCTCTGAGTTGCAATATTGAATTAATTAGTCTTGCAGCCTCGCGTGAGAACTGCAAACTCACATGTCTTTGCATGCCTGAAAACGGGGGAATATTTGTGAATCCTTTGTAATTACAGGCATGTGGTTGTGTTGTCTGGTTATGTCAGGAACCTCCGAACTGATGCGTGTCCAAGTTTGGTGAAGCAAATATTGATTATGTTACAAGTGCTGTAATTTTAGAATAACAAACGTAAAATATCTATTACGTGATAGCTATCACTGAAATATGTGTGGTAAGACATCACACCACAAAGCTCAAACTTTCAGGCAGCAAAAAAAAAAAAAACATGGGGTGTGGCCTATTTCTTATTTAGCTAATCAGGAAAATAGAACACTGTCTGCATGTTGATTTGCTTCTCAGTCTCAGGATAAATTCCCACATTCAAATCCAAATTAGTCTGCCATTATTTCTATTCAGATCTGTGAATTTGCACTTAAAATATTATAATGTTAAACAGTAAAAATTATTATTGTGGTTAGTCCTGCAAGTGCTTCCAGCTGGACAGAGTAAAAAAAAATATTCAAATTGTTGCTTGGCTTTCACTTGCTTGGAGGACAGACTAAAAATCTGAGTAGACCCAGCCCCACAATTTTTATTTAATAATTAGAAGCTGCACCAAATCTCTCACTTAATCCATGTAGCTAAATCATGTTTAAATGCTCACAGACAACATTAAATTACTCCTCATTTGAGTTTTTATGATCTTGTTTATTCGTATGTGCTGTAATCTTGGAATAAATTTTGAATGGGTCTAGTTGTGTCTGTATACCTGTAAGCAGTTTCGAAAGCATTTATGGGTTACCTCACTTATGTCTGCTTGTTTGAAGTTAGGCACTAATCAAGCCAACCACTAAAGCAGATCTCAGCTCCAAATCTCTTATCAGCTGAAATGAAGTTTGTTAATGCCCATGGCATTACAGTTTACTGAGTCAGTCTTTCTGGTGTGACTGCAAGTTTAAAATATTACACATTTCACAACAGCTTATGTGCATGTTTTGGGGCTAAGTCAATTTAGTCTATAATTACTGCAAAACAGTGTTGTAGATTCTCAGGAACCTTCTCAAACCTTTAAAACAAAGCATACCTACATAACTAACTGTTTAAAGTGGTAAAATCTTTTTAAATGCATAAAGTATCAGATAATACAATTTACTATACATCTTATATAGTTTTATGTATTTAAATATGTATAATATATACAGTGAGAATAGTGCTGTGTTTATCATGGCACAAAACAAAAGTGCTAAAAATCAAGCTTCTATATTTCAAGTGCTAATTTTGTCAAATTATGCAAAAACAGTGAAATGTAATTTATTTGTGTATATACAGGATGAATAAAATATCATCTTTAAAATTTGCCTTAGCAAGACAAAGAAGTCTGTTGTCTTGTTCCAAAATGTTTAACATAATTTCCACCACAGAATGTTATCAAACAAGATACATCATTTGAGATGTGGTTCTAAAATAACACTTAAGGAAAAATAAGCTTTAGGAAAATGACAGAATTCTCCTGTGATGCTCGTACATCCACTGTTGGACAATGCAAGCAGGCAAATTAAATAAGCTAGTGAAAGTTTAAAAAGTATTTTAAGGGTGTTTATTTTAGTTCATAGTGCTGAAAGTTCCCATAATCCCTTCTGAGTTATGTGTTGATAACTTCCAGCCTTTGAGTTGATTCTCTCAGCTGGGGAAAAACTATCTTTTGGTCACACTAATCAGATGACAGAACTCAAATGCAAAAAATAATTTTCACAACAAACAAACTTTAGTTTTAAAGCTTTTGGGAGCTTGGATGTTTCCAGTGTTATGATTATATGCATTCATAAAATACATCTGTACCTCCCTTTTGTGGCATTAAAACACACTGCCAGGGTATAAGTCATAAATTCCTTAAAATCAAGCAGGGGTGTGACATGAGCTGACACACATAATGAGCTAAGGAAGGAGATGAACAAATAAACACACAAAATGAAACTATTAAAATGCCATTAAAAGATGATTCGTTCATCTTTCATTAAATGAAATTTGGTAGATACTAAGAGAAAACATCTGGCAGTGGGCTGGCGACACATCTCAAGTTTTTACTGAGGTCATCCAAATTGTCCGTTTTATGTTGTAGTTTACATGGGGAGGAATGAACAAAACATTATAATCTGAGGTCAGTGATAACTCTTTTCTTTAGAAGCCACACATCCCTCATAGGTTGCATTGTTTGTTGCATTGCGAGTGTCAACATTGACATAAACTCTTAAAAAACCCTTTCATAGTTTAGGACACTTTGAGTTCTCATTTGTGTTTAATTCAATTTCTAGTACAAATCAAAATAGACACAAATAAAAGAAAAATGCTGACAAAAAGGTAGAGTCCAGAGCTATGAAATGAATGTAGATAGCGTAGCCCAGATAGCAGGATATCCTATAATTGCATTTGGACAGAATCCAATGACTGGATGAACATTTTGTAGTTCTGTGCCTTCCGCAGTAGATATATATTTATATAAATATATTTATATGAGTTTACCTAGTGATCAGGAAGTGAGGAGACTTTCAGCTAGAATAACAAAAAATGTTTCTACCCTGCCTTTAAGCAAAAGTCTTCATTTGTTCTCAGTTTTCTTACAGGTCTCTAGAAGAAACCATTGCAATAATAAAGAGATCTCATTTGATTTTTCTTTTCTATGGGTAAGCAGCTTTACAACTAGAGATGATCATTTGATTCCAGTTCCTGGAAAATAAGGCCTGATTCAATTACAGTTAAGGCACACTCAGAGCTGAAACTGGCTCCCAAACTGTTATTGTACAGAAAACAAAATAGACAAACGGTGAGACAAATTGTTCATTTATGAGAAACATAAAATCTTGCCCTGCAAGAACAAGGACACTGAGTCAAATTATAGATTTCAAAACACCAAATAAAGTTAAAAGCACATTGAAAATAAACACATTACTTTATCATGGCTGATATGATCATAGATACAATATTTTGACCAAATGCTTGTTTAGCTCCTGCATGACTTTCCAACTTTTTTGGCTTTGAAACATGGTACAGTAACTTACAACATTTACATAAAGCCCTTGCTGAACACATTGTTCTCTTTACAAATAGTCTGAAGCTTACAGTTCTGCCAGAGAAAATGATTCTTTGCTTTCACCCACTTTAAAAATTCAAACTCATTTTCCTGTTTATTTCGCACCGTGAGCCGGCCTAATCTTTTATCACATTCACACTGTTCTTACAAATGGAAATTTGCCAAATGAAACTCTTAACTCAGTGGGTCCAACCTGAAGGGTTTCTAAATTGTAGTGTTTTCATGTGTGCCGTGTGTCTTTTACACACAGATGAAGATGTCAAGCCAAACGTTGATGTTTGTTGAACACACTCACACAAAGCCTGAACAGTTAAAAGCATAGAATTTGAGTGTTATAGATAGCTGCCACTTCTATAATTTTGTCCAGGCCCCCATTCATTCTTGTGTGGACACTGGGTGTGAACGAGGAATGACATTTGGGAGCTATGGCAAAGAGAAATGTTACCAAAAATAACAACTTGACTGAACTGTTGTTGTATGGAAGACACCTTTAAAGAAACTCTTTAGAAATGTTGTTGGGTCCTACTGCTTGATTTATTCATTTAGCTTAATGACTGCCCACAAAAATCATTTAAATATGCCAGTATTCTCAACTGGACAACTTCAACAATTCTGAAATTCATGGGGAGAATCCACATATCCACAGTGCATATATTTTACACAATGTGGATTTACAGACATGCTTTTATGTATTTATTGTATGAATCTACATTTACTTAGATTTACTTAAAAGACTGCAGTAAAGTTACACACATAGCTGAATATCTGGTTATTTATAAATGACTAACAGCTCTTTAATGCCCATTCTGTGATGTGAGCAATGGAGGACTTTGAACATGAGACCGGGACGACGCTTCCAAAACACACTCGCTTTAGTGAAACAAGAGTATGGAATAATGGAAAGATCAACATCTACAAAAATAATAAAGAAAAAAAGATAAATAATACAATCCAAAGAATAAACACAAGAATCTGGCAATGAATTAAGAATAAAGGTTAGCGTTTTGAACTATTGTGGTGCCCCATTTAGGGAAAGTACAGATTCATATTCAAAGAGTTCATCAAAGCAAGGCAAAGTTTGATTAGGATTCACCAAAGATTTTCTCTTGTGGTCCACAAAACATAACAGCATACAGGTTAAGAATGAAAAGAGGGTGAGTAATTAATAACAAAATTGTTTTTTGGGTGAACTATCCCTTTAAATAAGGAGTGTTTTTTTGAATTCATAATTCTGAGATATAACAAAGAGTAACATATTGTAACTACTGATAAACAGACAACACGACGAGAGTTCAAGGATTAGAAAACAAAATGCTGTGTGCTAATCAAATGTGCATTCTACTCATACTAAAATAAACAAGGACACATACATCTTTGAGCATATTTAAAAGTGCATCTGCTGACTGGGCCTGGCTCAGTGTGGCTAATGACAGGGCAGAGAGATGGAACCAGGTGCTGTGAGACTGCAAGTTTCTCACATACATAGACTTTCAGAGCATTGTGGGAAAACGCCAAGCCATGTAGACTGACCCCCCACCAGGAGTTCCAGCTTTAAGCAAAACATTAATTAACCCGCAATACCACTTCCCTCGGCATGTTTCTGAAGCTAACATAAAAGTTTGTGGAAACAGACAGCTTCCCGAGTAGCTAGAGCTCATTAGTGGAGTTTGCTACTGTAAACATTAATACTTTCTCGAAAGTTGCTTGTATTAGGCCTAACAATTTGAACAAACTCCTAATCCTCCATATACAGTACCAACTCAATGAATGTATGAATTTGTGCAAACTCATTTGTATGTTCAGATTTCACCACAGTGATGGTCAGGTTTAGGGGTGGAATTAGGGGTTGGACTTTTTCTAATAATCATCCTTTTTTTGTACGTGTTTCACATTGTACAAATTCATATGAAATAAAAAATGTTATTACAGTGTTAATTTTGTTTTTGCTCTGGACTAATTTATACAAAAATCTTACTTATTACAGTTAGTAGCAAAGAATGTCTAAAAAGCTATATGACACATTAAAACAAATGGTAAATAAATAAACACTGGTGAACCATCTAATGTGTCTTATACTTTATATAGGACTTTGGCACAATAATTTACTTACTGGCATGCTTGAAACCTAATTCCAGCTTGTTAAGGAAGGATGTGTTATTAAATTTGAAATTAATCAGACTTTTACATCCAGCAGGTATAGGAGGGACACAAGCCTTATCTTGAAAGAAGAAAATCAAATTTTTGGGGATGTATTGATTGTACATTTGTCAAAAGGCTGCCACCAAGCAATTAGACGGAACACCTTAGCAACAGCATGGCAACCATCTAGAACACCCTAGCAACCACCTAGCTGTTATTCCTGGCAACCAGTCTCCTTGTTGTCTTCAGAATCACAACCACACTGTGATACAGTAGTTGCATGCATCTCATATCATTCTTCCTCCCCTTTCTTTAAGTATAAAATAATTTGAACCAATTCAATATTTTATGGTTATTTATTTATTTACTTGGTAATGTAATTGGATGATACCAAACCTGATCTCTTTGTCTTGGTTTGTGACAGCCAACTGACTGTCTATTATACCTTACATTAAACTCATAAAGCAGCCATTTAACTTGGTCATCTACATGTTTCTCTATTTCCTGCCTAGAGAAGTCTTACCTTAATTTAACCCCAAGTTTAGATATTCCTCTTTATACAACACAATAGGAAAGGTGGGCCACTAACAGGACAGTAACAAAGTACACAAAACAGCTGTCTGAATCCGACTGCAGTGCAAACTGGACAGTCTTCATGTACGTCACATGATCAGATTAATCAGCAGATGTGGCAGGTGTGACGACAGAGCGTCAGTGATAAATGCTGTATGATAGTCCCAGACTGTGTTGTGCCTCTGGGTCTAAACTGGTGTGAAGGAGGATGATACTTTGCATTCCTCCATTCTTGATCTTATCCTGTCTCACCTTATCTCTTCCCCTCAGACCCTCCCCCGAAATCACTTCAAGAAATACAAGACAGAGAGACTATTTTCAACATGCCTATACCTGTTGTGCACTCTTCAATGGATGGATCATGGCACAATCTATACTGTGATGACATTAAAGGTATTTTGAATGTAATATCTTGAGACTCCTAGGTTTAAAGACTCTGTTTTGCACCCAAACACAAGACGTGTATGGTGATAAACAAACATCAGGTGTCTCATCTGTCTAGGGCTGGAATAATCTACGGTTCTGTTCCAAAACCTAGTGTGCTGCCTATGTAGGCAGAATTTTATACAGGATTTTAAGGGTTACTCCCCACAAATATTATTTAGCAGCTATTTTCTTTTGGCCAAGTTTTAAGGCTGCACGTGATTCTTTGTGGGGGAGTCAATCCCATAATTTATTGGGGCAAACTTTGTAAAATAAATCCATACTATATAGATTACAGATTTAATTACAAATTGATTTTTACCCAACATGCGTGTTTGATCTATTATTTATGCTTATTAGATTATTATGGAGCTTAAAAAAATGCTAAGAACAAACTATTGAAATCAATTGTGAGTTGAGGGGACTCACATATAGTGTTCTAGCTTGGTTTGGATGTTGGTTAGAAAGCAGCTCACTATGTAGGTCCCTATGCTGGAAGACAACCTTTGACTATGACGCATTACCAGTCGTTTTTTACTGTCTTGCCCCAGGATACTCAGCTACAGCTGTGCTGGAAAAGACAACAGGAAGTAGATCAGGCAGACAGAGATAACAATAAACCTCAAGTTTTGAAAGTTTTTCTGTTTCTTGTTTTCCTGTATGAAACCAAATTTTGTACAAATCGCCAAGCTTATCTCTAAAATCCAAAAGGAAATGTTGTTTATCAGGAGCCGACATTTGCTTTCGTCTTATCAGGGTAATCTTATCCATCACTTGTTAATGTAAGGCATGGACAGAGGTCTCTCAGACAAAAACACATCCTGGTTTGGGTGGATGCTTTCCACAGATCTAGGGTCAGTGATCTATCATGGTTTCTGAGGAGAGATCATTACTCAGGATGTGTTGACACAGTGCAGTCCTGATAGCAGGGGTTAAACTCAACCCAACACTCCCTATTAATCACCCGCTCGCTTTCTGGAAGACCCTCAGGGCAACCGAACTGGCTGCTCACCTTCCTGTACACCCAGACGACACTTCTGCACTGACTGGTAGGCATTCATCTTATCAAAACACTTAAGAAACTAAACAGTATTAAAAGGGTGTAGGGGGAGCAGAGACAATGGAAGAGAAAAAAAACTCAGAAAAAGTCAGAAAAAGCAACACTATGCGGCTACCGGGCTGTGTGATTACCATGTTCTACCATATGTGATACCATAAGGTAACACTTATTACTGAATAAAGAATAGGTTTACCCATTACCCATGTTTGTGTATTTTGTCCTTGTCACTTAAGTACAGATTATTCAGCCTAATCTCAACTAAATAACAGAGTGGCAACTTTGTACAGACTTGTATGATGCAAATCATACAAAACATGATTATTAGAAATCAGACATAAAGGTCCACCTCTAAACCTAGAACAAAACTGGGGAGAAAGCAGATCATATAAAAACAAAAGAATGAGATGTACGATTTCATACAAATTAGTCAGTGCAGATCTGGGAAAGGAAGAATATAAACAGAAATTGAGAGAACAGACATTGCTATTCCACAGAGCAGAAGCCTTTAACATCTGGCCTGCAGTTTGAATTGGTAATGAGTGATAAAGACAGCACTTCATCTCTCCCAGGGATGTGATATATATGTGTACAAGTACACAAAAAGTCCACTACATGAGTTTCTTGAATGAGCAAAGAAAGGTTTTCTATCACTTTATCATTAGAAATGAATGATTTGCTTTTGTCTTTAAATCGCCCTCATATTTATGACCAACACAGAGAAGCATTTACTTTGTATCAAATGGCCCCATGTAGGCATGTTTGCTCTAATAAATACCAGACCATACCAGGCAATGGATGTGTTCTGTTCATGGTGTAACAACATCACTCTTCATTAACGTTAAAGGGAGGGGTGAATAAATTCTCTCTGTGGTGAAATATCTGAGGTTTTATCAATTCCCTGTCTGTGCAATATTGTTATATGGAATTTGAAAAGAGTAAAAATGCTTCTATCTTGTATTAAATAATGCCCCAGATTATGCTGGTTCTTCAATATTGATCTTAAAGCATTCTTTATATTACAAGCAGTTTACACCAAAACATGAACATGAATTGGTCATTTCATAGAATTTAGTAGAATCCATAGTGTGACAGGTGGTTATTTAATGTGAAATAGGATATTTATTGTAAAAAAGTAAGACTTTATTTTAGCTGTATGGAAATTGGATTGGATTGTGAAAAGCATTCCATGCCAGACTTGAGGCAGACGTAAATGTAAGGTTGCAGTGGATTGTGAAGGCCCACTTCCCTGATGAAGCATACCAGCACACTTGTTTAAGGTTTTATTTGACTGGGATGCAGTGCTGTTGCCTCTAATAGCCTGTGCAGCCTACAGACAACCCAACTTTAAAGGGGTCCTATTATGCATCCTTTTTAAATTTTAGTTAGTGTGTAATGTTGCAGTGTGTAGTGTGTAAACAATACCTGCAAAGAAACTACACTTAAATTACATTGCAAAGGGAGATACTGTCTTTAAACAAAATGACTTTTTAAGGGCTACAATAAATGGCTAAAAGGAACAATAGCTCTCTTCCTGGTTTCATGATATGATGCCAAGAGTTTTAATAAACTTCGCCGTTCTGTGTCAACTGCATGACATTTCCAGACAATGCACACTAGGCGGTTGGCCAATTACAACACATTGGGCCAGCTAACCAATCTGAGTCCATTGCATAGTTATGAAGGAGGGTCTTCATAAAACCAGGAATTCAACAGTATGTTGAAATATGTGAAATATAAAATTAAAAAAGAATGTAATTTTTGAAAAGCAAAGCATGAACATTTAGTATTGTGTACCCAAAAAACAATCAAGACATCAAAAGCTTTTTGAGAGGTAGTGCAAATAATTACATATTGATGAAATATTCCAAAACCACAACCCCCTCCAGCCCCCCCCACCACCTCATGTCTCTGATCATTTCCTGCCCCCAAGGGTTGGTGTCTATGAGATTGAGATCAAGCTGTGGGTGTGGGGGGTTTTGGGACATGTCCCCCCCATGTGCCTGGGGGTCTGTCACCACTGATACAACATTTCTCCTGTTTAGTCCATACTTGTTTTATTGGACCTAGTTAAGATCTGTGCTGAGATGTGGAATATCATTGCTGTTGGGAACGCTTTTGGATAATTGGGCATCTTTATCGACTATTCCTTATTATTCCATGCCGCGTATGGCAGCTGTTAAAAATGTCACCCATTGATTGGTTTTCATTTGCTTCCACTTTCCTTTCATATAATTTTAAATGCGTAACAGAGATGATATTATCTGTTTTGCAAAACACATACCATCCCTTATCTGAGTGAGCAGATAAGATGTTTTAAAAGTTCTCTTGTTACATGTTCACTCAGGTCATTAATTTGCATGCCAGAAAAGAAGAGCTGTAGCCTGGAATCAAATTTAAGACACCGTTTCTGGACTACAATGCAGCAAATGGCCAGAGTCCCTAAATGCACAAACAACAATGAAAACCGGACACCCTAGCTTAGCCATTGCAGCCAGATATTGCTTTTCATGTAAAGCAAACTAACTTGTCCAGGGCTACACATTTCTCTATGATCTCCAAACTCCATTTATTAAATAATCACAGTCTATAAAAAAATTTAAGCCAATTTGTTTAGACATACAAATTTGACAATTGTTTCTACCTTGCTAATATTCTGCACTGTTTTTTTCATTGGCACTTTGTACTGCACTGTTTTGGTTCTAATATTACACCTGCTGGCCATCTCAGTACTCAAAACAGTATTGACATGATGTTTGCATGTATAATGTTTAAGGCTTTGTGCTTTAGTGTTGTTAGCACTTCAGAACATGTACAGTTAAGTGGAAGTCATTATAAGGAAGCATTTGCAAATAGCATACAGCTGCAAAATGTAAATGTATCTAATTTGTCTATGTTTCTTGATGAATTTACATGCATTCATTTTAGTGATGCCACAACAAAAATGAAAACTTTTTTTGGACCAGTGTTTTGACTGTTGGTGGTTTTTTGTTTCTCAGCATCCTAATTCCAACAGCCAACTATAAAATGATTGAATTCACTTGTGCCAGAAACATACTTTATGTATGTAAACAAAAAAGAGACATGCTTAGGTAATGGTTTTGGAAACATACAGTCTTGTTAAGGTATGTTTTTTATCTGTATGCGTGTTTCCTGGGAATTAAATCCCCACAACTGTGGCATTGTTAGTAACAATGCCACAACTGGGACATCAGTGGACCTAAATTGGTATCCCATGAACAATCTACAATCTACAAATCATCTTAAAACTGAAATAGACACCATTTGACATCTGTGTCCTAAATCCCACAAAAGATTAATTTCTTTCTTTTGAACAGAACTGGAATGTTTTTCTTGTCTTTTTTTGGTTGTTCGCAGATGTCTGTGAAAAAATTTAGCCCATGCCAGAGAAAGCAATCTTCCTTTTGTGCATGTTTTCCATACAAATGCCACACATTACCAACGATTAAAAAAAAAAAATTAAATTTGAACTTGTTAGCGTAACTTCAAAAGAATACAGTAAAAATGTCCTTAGCTAATAAAATATCTGACTTGCATTCCTACTATATCTTCCAAATAGGATCAAACAACTTAGTTAGACTCATCCTGGTATTAATGTCTTCATCCTGTGTGGTATTCTGATATTTGTTATGAAAAAACTTGGGACTCATTGTTCATCTTATGTTAGAGATAAAAGAGCATGTTTAAAGGAATAATTCACCCAAAAATGAATGTTTTATCATTATTGTCTCAACAGCAGGTTTGGAACAAAATGATAATATTTTTCCCCTACACACAAAGGGAGAAATTTAATGAAGAATTTTCAGCTTTTCCCTATACAATGACAGTGAATAGTAAAGAGTATTAAAAAATGTAATATAAAATGACTTGAAGCTGTAATACAGGGGAAGATTTTTACTAATTACTGACTTTAATTTCAGTCTTGTCCTCACATAAAGTATCACATGAATTGTGATACACAATGTGACTTCAGAAGGTTTAAAATTAAGCACAAAGGTTGTGGATACTATGTTTTTCTTAGACATTCATGGTGTTATTTGGTCCAGTTTGGAACTTGACATCTGTAGTCACAAAACACTGTGATTGTATGAAAATTTATGAAATGTAGATGTACAATAGCCAACAAAAGATTTGGGATATACATTATCTCTTGGGGACAAGGGCCAGTTTGTTCCATTGGCCAGATTGTGCAAAGCAAAAGTCAGCCAGACACCGTAGCTTATTTGAAGATTTGTGCTCTTCTTTAAAACTTAATTCTAAATGCTAATGAAACATGTCAAAGAATGGTCTTTTCCTATATACAGTATAAGGCCAAGTTTAAACTATAAAAATGAGAGTCATAAGAAAGACTTCCTAAATTGAATTACCTTGTTGATTACAGTCTGTTTAATTTGATTTCTCCCTCCCAATCCTCTCTCTCTTTTTCATTATCTCTTCCCATCATTTCCTGTCATTTCCTAAGCACAAAGCAGCTGATTGGAAATCAATGTGTTTTATTCATGAACCTAATCGAGAAAGCAAATGATGAGCTCAGCAAAATACAGTTTTGCCGAGAATACATAAAAAAGTACAGTAAGTACAGTAAAAAAAATACACAGATTTGTGACATTGTGGTTCAGATCAAGGTCATACATTTAGTCCATAACCTTCAGAGGATTCAAATCAATGCCATCATGTTTTTTTTACACAAGTCAATCTAAAGATCTCTAGAGTTCCACTGGTTTCTACCTTTTCAACTTGTGGACTGTTTTAGAAATTTTCTCCATATAATTAGGAGCGAGAACGGCTGAGGGGTTGTTCATTGCCAAAGTTGTTTTAAGAGAACTTGTCGTTATTTTTCTTCAATTCTTGTGCCAGAGAATCAGAGTAACCAGGTCATGGAAAATGCATAAAAATCATTGCTTGGCCAAGAAAAGTGATTTTCTTTATTTTTTCACTGAAATGCAATTTTGTTCAGAGTAAAATTGTGGAGTTCTACAAAAGAGATTGCAGGACAGATAACTGGATGGATGGATGCATTTTAAAATAGCAGTAAACATATCCGATTGTGCTTAGCATCCTTAAGCTAACTCTATTATGGCTGTAGTGAAGTATAGCAACCACTTCGACTACCACAGACAGAAATGTTTAGAGTTCAAAAACAGACAATAACAGAGGTCACCACCTTTGGTTAAATCTCAAGAATCCGGTCAAGATGTCTGGGTTATACTGAATCCCAAATTTAATAGAAATACTAAATTACATTTTGCTTAAAGAAAAGCCTATTTTAGCTGAAACATTTAAAACTAAAATATATTATTGGCTGGACATGGCACTACAATTTGTTACTGCAATCTTTACACAGTGATTTAAAAAAATCCAAGTCTTGAAGATTAATTGGTCTAAAGTGTCCTGACCCTTTTATACTGTACTGTGACAGGTCACACACAATAAATGTGCCTTAACTGACATGAAGTGAACTCCCCACACTATAAGGTTACCTTGTGCACATGCAACCATAAATTATAAGATCTCTTCATTCGCCATTGGATAGGTGCCTCACATGAGCAAATCTCTGATAACTGTGGCCAGACACAAAGCACTGTTTGCACAGTGAAATCAGAGCCTGTTATAAAGCATCTGGTAGGCTGAAGACTGAAGCATGGTGGGATTAGGGAGGGGCGGGGCTTTGATGGATACAAGCTTCTGAAGTGTTTTTGTACTCAAAGATCTGAGATAAAAATGTCAATTATGTGACTTTTCGGAGGGGTTTGGCAAAGCCAGGATAACTCAATACACTCCTTTCTCCAGTCTCTTCTTGTCTGTCTTTCTCTGTTCGAGAATGTGAAAAAAGATATGCTAGGTGTCTGGCCGAAGTCATGTGAAGGGGTCAGTTTACTGTCAAGGTGTCATACAAAGGACTGTGTTGTAGAAACACTGTAGGACAACCTGTAATTTGTACGCTCTTCTTGCACACTTCCCTGGCACAGAGGTGCTCTCTGAAATCGGAAACAATGGAATAACTCGACACCACCAGCATTAACAAATTGGTTTCTTGTTTTCTCCTGTGTCCTGGGGGGGCAGAGGCAAGGGAGGAATGGGAGGTGTAGAGATATCTTCTTCTAGACAGGTTTTCAACATCTTTTGTGCTTCTGTCTGGCTTTAGTGAAGAGCATCTATCATTGCACCTTTCCTCATCCTGTAAAAAATGCTATAATGGTACATGAAAGAAATGTTCCTGTAAAGGTGGAATAGACTCAGATACAGACTGTTATTAGTGCTTGATGTTCCCTTTGAATTACGCATATCGCTTTATTTACGGTTTCGAGAGCCACACCTGGAAAAGTTCACTCGAGGTGTTGAGCCGTCACTGGTGGCTGTAGAGGTAGCCTGCGTGCTTGACTGCACTTACTGACAACCCACAAGCACATTATAGTCACATCCTCCTATCCAGCCTCAGAAATACCATTTGAAACGCCTCATTGGTCAACCAGTCACATGTGGGGTCCAGAGACAGATTTAAAATGATTCAGGAACAGTCAGATATCTTTGAATGTCTTACTATGCCTAAACACAAAATAAAATAATGTTCACCACCAGAATAACTTTTTTGCTGTTAACACATATCTATGCCTGCTTTTATGATGCATTTAAAAAGTGATACACATTTTGGTATATTACATTATAATAGTTCCTACTGAATATTTATTACAATTTGTATTGTAAAGAAAACTGAAACAACCATTAAAACAAAAGGTTTAGATTTATATATTTATTGTATATCTTGGTTGATATATATTGTAAATGCGGTTTCATTTAAATGGGTCATATTATGTACTTAGCAGCCATTTTTCTTGCATTTTTCACTCTCTCTGATCCTTATCATTAAATGGACTTTTGTTTCTGTTGCTCCACCTTTAAGACCCCCCTTCATATTTAATGTCAAGTCCAATATAATTTTAACTGCCCCATTCTTCAATTACAGCCATTTTGCAAAGCATTGTGACAGTACATTGTGATAGTTTCATAAATTTTTTTTGCAAAATTATGCTACACACACCATTGAGTCAAATGATCACTGATCTTGTTTTGTGTTTCTGAAGTCACTTTGCAGCTTTGTTTTAATAACTGCAGTAACTTTGACTCAAACTGTCAGTGTGTTTTCTCAGTTCAATGAACTCTTTTCTCACAAGATCAAGGAACAGTTGGTTCCTCATTACATGCTCTCTACAGTTAAATTACCAACATTCATTCAAGAAAAGCTAAACATTACTAAGAACTTCCATGAAAACTGCATTTCTATATTTATTATTATGATCTTGCTGGGTTTGAATAGCTATAGCTAAACTTGTTTGCGTTACAAAGTATTCAGCTAGTAGATCAGGGCCATGCCCTGTCCAAAAACAGAAGTCATTGCTTCCAGGGAATGCATTAATCCCATTCAAAGAGGCCAGATTCATCTAACACAACAGATGGGTGCCATGAATTAATAAAGGTTGAGTTATATGGGGTGAGATGTTCTCTGTTCTGAATCACTCTGTCTTTGCTGTACAAGTGACTGCACCTCTCCCTGTTTGAAGCCCACTGCCTTCCACATAAAAGATTCAACCATATCCACAGGTCAAGCTGTATAACAAAATCTTTCTTCTTCTCAGTCTTTTGAGTTCTTGTGCTTTGGTTCTAGTAAGTCTTGTAAGCTTCTGTACAACCACTATCATCTTACTCTTTAGAGATCACGAAATGGAAACAGAAGCTTATATTAAAAATATTTGCAAAATGGTGAATCACAGCCTTCACCCTTTGGTGTCATATTTTATCATAAAATCACATGAATAGTATAGAAAATATTTTGCTTTAGAAAAATTAAATATTAAGAAACATTAAGACAATGAGTAACTTGTCACCACAGAAACACACCATGTCACAAAGCTCACATCATGACAATGTGTTCTCATGATTAATTGACCTTAGTAATGTCACCAAATCTTTTGGGATGTGGAACAGGAGGTTCACATTATGCTGGTTGCAGTTTCCGTCACACAATAATTTAAACAGTTCTGAAGGCAGAAAGGGGTCCAAACCAGCACTAGCACAGTGTTCCTAATAAAGCGTCTGCTGAGTGTATACTTTATATACATAAATATATACATAGAACATGTTTTTCTTTTGATTTTAAGGACAAATGTTATCTGACGAGATTTACACAAAGTTGGAAAAAGTGTTATTTCCAGTACTGTTCTCAGATTATGGAATGGGGTGGCCAGATTTCTTGGAGGCAGTGGGTGGATTACTGGAGTGTGTGAGGAGAGATTAACATTCCTCTGGGATTTTTAACACTCTGGGTGACAAATTTGCAACACTGGCCCTCTGTATTCCCTGAGGGAGCTGAGAACTAATCTGCCATCGAGTTTGGGAGAGGTCAGCTGGAAAAGTAGCGGAAAACCCCAGTTGGAATGAGTAGAGCAGATCAACCAAGGACTCTGCAGAGAGGAGTGGCATTTGAGAGCAGAAGCTTTTTCATTAACACTGCATGAATCTGAAGTTACCAGGACAGGTGTTGATTTATCTGAAAGGTTAATAAATGGCAAAATGTGACTGGTCTTTTATAACTCCTACAAATGATAATGCTCTTTTCAGTGTCATTGGATTAAGACAAAATTCTTCAACATTTTGTCTTCAGGCAGCTTCATTAACACACAGTCACCTAGGGTTGGAAGTGTAGGGGATGTGAAGAAAACAGCTAATGCACTAATTACTAACATGCCAGACTGACAGAGTTAATGCGCTAACTAATGGGATTAATTAAGTATGTTTAGGCGCCACCTGAAACAACATTCGCAACCCATTTGACCCCCCAAAAATGTAGGGCGGGACTTAATTTTGTCCACTGAGAGTTGATTACACAGTGATAATTGGGCGGTACATACCAGAATAAATAAACAATAATAAATAATGGTTGGAGGGAAATGGTTAAAGGAAAGAGTGCTTGGTGATGTCAGCTCAAAGGGTCAGGGATTGACTGGTTAATATCGCTTTGCTAAACAGGATTTAGCCCCTGATGGTAGATCACAACCTGTTTTACTTCACGTCCCCCCAACATTATCGGAAGGCCTGCCATGCTCACAATTTCAACCCAATACAATATTCTTAAACTTGGCATAAACAGAAAGAATTACATTCATTATACCGATACAAAGAAATATTTAGATTTTTAGTTGTTTTAGCTTATTTTAAGCTTGTTTTGTCTTATATTGAATAAATTTAGGGTTTGTAAAGGACCACTTGGAAGTTTGTTGAGCCCCCCCAGTGGACCCTGTTCCCTGGTTGAAGAAGCATCCTTCTCCATTGACTATCCTTGTCCATTACTCAAACGTAGCCTTGTACAAAATAATACAAATCTTTATATATAAATAGCAAATGTTTAAGTATATTACAGTTTATTATGTTTGTTCTACCAGAGGCCATTTTGTTTTTGTCTTTTTTTAAAAAGTCTAAGCTATATGGTTTACGTTGTCTTAATGCACCTAGTACATGCCATTCATAAGTGTAGTACTACAACACACTCAGCAGCACACATGTTGAGCTGTTGTTAACATGATGCAGAGTCTGAGTGGTGGCTCTTGAGGGTGGCTTGTGACATGCTGTACACACAGGGGTAAAAACAGCATGAGGTTTCATTTAGCAGTGCCTGCCCTCCATGTGTGCTGCAGCACCTTATGGTTAAAGCAAGTCTGTGTGTCTTTAAAATAAGCTTTTGCATAAATGTACCCACTCTTAACAGAAGGATATATCATTGATTAGTGTTATAAAATACAATATAAGGTTGTTTTCATTGTTTTTAAGTGCTGTAAGTATTTGACTACTTCAGCCCTTATTCATTAACTTAATTGGCCAAACATATGAATGGGAAAACATTGACAATGGGTTTAAAGAGGCTTTTAATAATAATAATAATAATAATAATAGGAGATCTATTGCTGACAAATGCACCAGGTAAATTTCTAAGCCACTCCCTTGACTTAACTTTTTTAAAGGGTCAAAGGGACAATGGCTGCCTACAAACACACCTGTCCAAACACAGACCGCCACATCCGCAGAGGAGAGAACCACACTGTTCATTGAGTGGCAGCTAATTTATCGTACACAGGGAAGCCCACACAGACAACAGTGAGTAGGGATGCATCAGGTTTACTCAACCCTTCAGTGTGCTGAGTGAACTTGAGTCATACAATTCATCCACATTTCCTCTTCTGTCCACACGTCATTGAAAACGGGCACAACTGTATGCGAGACAAAACAAGGGTGACAACATACTATTTTGTCACTAAAATTTGAAGTAAAAAGAACAACTGAAAATAACATTATAAAATATTTATTAACAGAACAATGCCTCTGTTATATCATGCTAAGGAAAACAGCTTAAATCAGCCTACGGTGATTTGAAATGTGAATATTTTTGCATAAAAAAAACTTTCCTGAATTAAACACTTAAACATTTATTATTTAAGGTGTAAAGTCATCTAAGTTGTCCCTATCTGACGCTGGATTCATTTTCTAGGTGGATGAATTTTTGGTTCTGCTAATTACTAATGTAATTCCACTGTTTAAAATTTCTTCCACATAAACAGTACTTAATAACTAGCTTGTCACTTCCCTTTCTGATATCTGGTACTATATGTGTATCATGCTAAAGTTACCACATTCACCAGCTTCTAATGGCCATAGCAGGACATGAACAATTGGCTATAACTTTACACAGACAACATTATTAAGCCATTCTATCACAGTAGTCTCCAGCTAAAAGAACAGCACATCGAGAATGAAAATTACCTTTACTTATTCACCCTCACCCACATTGTGAACCTCAGCTATTGTATGACTTCTTAAGGCTTAGAATACAAGCAAACCACAAGAAGTACCTTTATAGTGTTGTTTTTAGGGGGTCTTTTGATCCTGCTTGGAGCTTGAGATTGTCACTATGAAACAAACTATAGATTCCTGGTGTTCCACTGAAAAAAACAGAGCAAAGTGGTTATACTGTCAAAACTTCCTTCTGTATTTTAATGTTTATTGTCTAGCTTTGTTTATTTCATTGTAAAAAAAAACTGATTTAAGAGTGACAATGTTGGTAATCAACAGTGCTGCAAATGCAGCTGATTTTGGCTTAACTTGCTTATTCTTTTAACTTATTCAGAATACCATATTCTTGTGTTTTATTTCTTTAACATGCTAAAATGTCATTGTGCTCATATATAAAGCCTGTGCACTCTGTGTCACCATCATACAAAAACAAATAGGCCAGAAAAATAGCTGAAAAAGGAAAAAGACATTAAGTGTTTACCTGAATGGAAAAACAAGGAAAAATCGTGCTACGTGGCAAGCATAATTGCTTAGCTTACAGTGTCAGCAAAATACTGCTGCAGTATGCATATATAAACTGTGAATTTTACGCACTGTCCATCAGACGAGACATTTAAGGTGGAGAAAGATGCATTTCCTACAATCTGAGGAGTAATTAGACTGGTGTGGATTCAAATTTCAGAAATACTTATTGAGTCATCAATAATGTTTTCATGGGGCATCATTATCAGGACACTAACAGAGTAATTAACTCATCTTTTCTATTCTTCCCAATTCATCAATGCCTTTTTGGTTTGACAGATTACACACCTCATATGCAGTGGGTGGAGAAAAATGCAAACAGTGATGGATCTGCTCTGTCTCCTTGTAAATGATGGTCAGCTGGTGGAAATGCAATAACAACCATATCTTCTAGTGTTCCTATAGAGTAAACACTTTGGGTAAACAAGCACACACAAATAAACCACACAGGCATACAGTCTTTTACCCAGGAAAGGGTAAACTGAAGTATGTAGGATGAATTGTGGGTAATTTTTTTATAAAAATCATGGTGATGCGTTTTATAGTACATGTTGCACCTTTCTAGTTAATAATCTAGTTAACAATATATTCTAAAGAAAATGTGAGTGGTGCTTACTGTGGTAAAACGTAGCCAGTATATTTTAACATTGCGTCATGCTAGCATGAAGTTAGTATGATTTAGCATGATGATAGCATGTTTTAGCATGAATTAGCATGATGCTAGCATAAATTAACATGATTCTAGAATGAATTAACATAATGCTAGTATGATGTTAACGTGTTAACATGAATTAGCTTGATGCTAGCAATTGTTAGCATGATAGATATATTGAAATATGTTTTATTCATGATGTTATGCAGTTGTTAGGGTGCTCTAAGTGTGTTTTAGCGTGTGACTAGGAAGTTGCCAGGGCAATATCTAAAGCACAGTGCCAGCCAATTCAAATAAGCCCAATGTTCTATTGCTGAGACTTGGCTTATTAATTTACATGGTTCGAGGGTACCGTACATGGCTGCTAGGGTGTAGCTAGACAGTTCACATGGTAAAACTAATAGACGGATGTGTGTCTGAATCAAGAGCCAATGTCTCTGTGATGTTCTGGTGCTGAGATATGACTAATTTATGTTGGTTGCTAGGGTGCTATAAATGGTTGCTAGGGCATGGCTAGACAGTTTACATGGTAATAATTAAAGACTGCTTGCCAGTCTGAGTCAGAAAAGACCATCCACTTGTCTCTGCAATGTTCTGATGCCTCTCACCATTTTCAATGGAAGTCAAAGGAGTGGTTGCTAGAGTACTGTAACTGGTTGCTAGGGCGTGGCTATAAAGTTGAAATGTCACCATTTGTTGTTGCTCGATACGCCGAGCAATATAAGCCCACCCCCAAGTCTCTATGACATTCTGATACAGAGCTATGATGTCACAAACTTCTGCCCAATGTTAGCTCTAAGGGATTTTTTCCAATGGAAGTCTATGGGGCAGTTGCTAGGGTACTGCAGCTGATTGCTAGGTGTGGCTATAAAGCTGTAATGTCACTATGTGTTGCTGCCTGCTAAGTCAAGTGACATGAGCCTACCCCCAAGTCTCTATGATATTCTGATGCGGAGCTATGACATACTAAATTTCAGCCCAATGTTAAGTCTATGGAATTTTTCATCTACTTTTTCGTTCTCTTTAAAAACATTGTACACCCAATCAGTTATGAAAGTCAAGCACGTCTCTTCTCAATAAGCCAATTGATCTGACCCCTCATTCATGGGCTATGACAAACAGTGCGGGACAAGTTACATACCGAAGTTTTGTCCAGAAAGAGAAGTATGCAAAAGAGTAATAGTGATGCTTTGCTTTACAAGCACCACTAGTTACAATGCCTTGTGTATTTTACTATTTACATATAAAAAAGTTCTAAATAGCCCAAAAAACATATTTGTTGTACAACAGATGTTGTGAAAGGTCTTTTATCATATTTCAAACAAAGGTATTCTCAGTGTTATTAAACATTTAATTAATCCTGAATAGTGAGACAACGTGCCCCACTATAGTCAATATGAGTTAATGAAACTTATTTTGTCTGTGGTTGCCTAGAATGCATTTTAAATACAAATGTGTTGAGAAAAATTCATTATTATCAATGCTTTCTTCTCAAATCAGTGTCAGTAAACAGCCATTTCCCAGTGTGACAACTTACCCCATAGAGAGTGACAACATGCCACGTTATATGATTAACATTGGTTAAATAAACTGCAGCTTCTTTTCTAGAGAATAATGGTGGAAATTATCAATTAATTTTTTGTAGTCAATACTTTAAAGTGTTTGCCCATACATAAACTGACTTATTCAGCGTGTGACCACTAGCCCCCAGTCATTTATTCTGTTATTTTGTTCATATGTGAAAGAAACAGGAAAGAAATGGGTCTCTCATGTTAACTCAGTCTAAAATAATAACATCTTGTAAGAATTGTTATATACAGTAGTAATAAGTTCTTTCTATTATAACTAAGTTGCATGTAGCCATGTTCTCGACAAGCTTGACAATCCACAGATGCACTATATATACAGGCCTGCAGCTTATATGTAAAAGTTCTAAAAATGTAGTTCATTGCTCCCAATTGAATGACGCACTTTGATGAAAATGAGCCAAGACTAATTAACTCATATAAATCCAGCAGGTCAAAGCGGGTCATTTCAGGACCTCCCATGAAGAACTCAATGTTAATTTGCATGATAAAGCTGCACTGTGTTTCAGCAATACAGATTTGATCAAACTGTGATCATATCATATCTGGAGGCATGTAGCTATGCCTTGTTCTTGTTTCACTTTTGTTGGAATGCAAGACAAGTTTTTTCGAGCTTTTGGAAATTTTCATCTGCTTTCATCAAAAACTGCACAACTGTTGTCCTTCTCAGCTTATATTTGTTATATTCTAGCTAGTTTGTACTAAAATATATTACTGCAAAACAACTTTTACAAGCAAAAGTTATTCCTTTCCCTGCTGTGGGACTTGAAACCATTTCAAAAGCCTATTCAGCAGGATAGCTTTGAAATGTGACCCACCTTTGCCACCAAGTGGCTAAACACCAGTGAGACTCACATAGCACATCTTGTTAAAAGCCAGAAACAAGGCATTTATGCACAGTAATGCTCTGTTCAAAATGACAAACAAACTAAATTAAGTTGTAAACTGAGTTTACCTTGTATGACGCTGAAATTCACTATAGAAATGCTAAACCCATCCAACAAGTTGATAGTCAAACGTTTAACCAACCTGGCCGAGAGTCTTTGCAATTGTAAACTGCAAAGCTTTCTCATATAGGTTTATTGAATAGGTATTTGGGTTCAAATGCAGTACCTCAGGACAATAAAATGCCTTACTCAATAACTTTAATACAAGGCACAGCACACTGTGAGTTTTGCCAGGTGCAGCCACAGGGATGATATAAGCATATTGCTGTGAAACAGTGCATGCACAGAACACAGCAACTGGATCTTGTTTGAGGAGAGGTGAGCTATTACTTTTCTAAGAGATCAGACTTAAGAATTTGGCTGGTGGGCAATAAAATAGGTGAAAATCCCACAGACTTACACTGAGGACATGAGCCATTTCTAGCTCATCATAAAGACCTATGAGTGGATTTTTTGAGTCGGACATATAAGCAACAGCCACTTGGGAGAAATGCAGAATACACTAGCAACCATCTAAAAAACACCATAGAAACACTAAGAACACCTTAACGCTTAACTTCATGGTGTTTTTAACAGCTCAAATAGAACATGGTTTTTGCTGCGTAATAATGCAGTAAAATGGTCAAAAGCATGTGCTGCACCTTTCTTGAGCTTTACAGTGCCTTTAAACATGTTTACATTTCTTTGATGTAAGGGCCCCCAAGGCCACAGAGGTGAAGAGGTTATCAAGGATATCCCATTGTTACAACTTTCAAAGAGTCATCTCCCATGAATCTGATAAAATCAGACAACCTTTATAGCATAACAGGTAAGTTCACCCGCATAGTTTTATTACCATTACGATTTGTTTATTAGCATGGTGACATTCGTTTCATAAATTAAGCATGGAAGAAATTAATTCTCATTACTGTAATCATTTTTTTTTAATCAACATACATTACATTTTGCACAATACATGACTAGAGGGACTCATACCGAGTAAGGTAATGAACTTTAAAGGGCTATTTAAACAAAAACAGGACTGGAACAAACAGGAAGTGGAATGAAGAGACAAACAAACTGACAAAATGTTTATTGTTAAATGCAACAATATTCATACATGTGTCACTAAGTATTTAGGTACATTTGGGGGCTACTGCATTGCTTATTGCTGTTCCTATTTCATGTCCTATTCTAAATCCATTTCCCTCACTCTCTTCTTGTGGCTGTCAGTAGCTTTAAGTGGAGATTGTGCAGTCTGTCCATGTAGCTCAGCTCTCTTTAGTAGGGTTCATGGTCAAATGTCCGTCTAAAGGGAGCACAAGGGTCCCTCTGCATGACTGGCCCCATCTGTGGTGCAGCATAATGATTTTTTCATGCTGCATTAGGTTAACACCACACTGCCAGCAAGACAGGCCAAGACCTGGCCTTTAATTGGGGATTTGTGTGTGTATTGTGTTTGTTAGGGTCGGCTACAAAACTGTATTTCCATTTTCCATTTTTCATTCTTTTTTGTGTTTCTGGGCCTAATCCACCTTTTGTTGTTCTCTGAGTCACATAATTATTATCTGACACGAAAAAAGAAGGTTGTTTGGGTTTTTTTTGTTTATGTAGCAGATGATAATGATACTGGGTTATGGGTTAAAGTTAGGTTATGAGAAAGTCAACTTGGGGATTAGTGATGCCATTATTGAATGTTCTATAACGTTCTATAATACTATAAACTCTTTATCATATGTCCTCTGTGACAAAACACGTAAAGCTTAAATAATCTCCCCAAACATACATGAACTGGTCATGAACCCTTGCAAATTTGAGTCATTTCTCTGTGTCCCCAACCCATTCTAAAATTCACCTGTTTAGACCTAAATGGCTCCTAGAAAAGATCCATTCACTGACAGGTCTGGCTCTAGACACGTTCCCCCACAATACATTGCACATTCAAGTTATGAGCAGACCCAGAAAAATAAGTCAGAACTACAACTGAATGGAGCGAAATCTAATCTCAGTGGGATTTAACATCATCTGCTTTTAAAGAAATGGATTCCAAGTCTAGGAATGGTGTGGGTCATACAAAATTTCAAAGACTTTAACCTGAGACTGAATTTGGCATACAGATGTCCATTGTGCATTTGGTATGTGGCACAAGAGCTCAGATGTACTTAGATCCTGAAGAAGCTTTGAAAAATCTTCACACATTTCTTTTCCACACAACGACATAGTGAGTGTGACTTCACAACAAGCTTCAGAAAAGACAAAGAGCAGAACATCATGAAAAGAACCACATAAAGTCCATATGGTTACTATAAGACCATTTTTCCAAAGGAACTGTAAAGTATTGAATGAAGTCAACGCAGTTGCATGCTTAGACCTGTTAAAAGTGAAAAGGTTTGCTTGTAGAGGTCTTTTATGGCCACTGTTTATCACATTTCAAGGTGCTAAGCTCAATGTTAAACTCAAAAGCCCTTTTGGGATAAATGAGCCTCTGCTAAAGCAATGTCTGTCTCATCAACTCTGAGAAAACAGCTGTTTTTGGTTCCCACACATCAGCCAGACATAGATCTCATTCACACTTTACCCATCTTAAAAACGCAAAAAGCCAAAGACACTCAGCACAGTCACAACATCCCGTTCCTCCACTTGGGATACTCATCATTCTCACCCCACCCAAACTAGTGTCTTGTCCAGGTGATAAATGTCCACTCCTCTCTGCCGTGAATTGCTAAAGTTTGTGGAAATTACTTTAAAAATAGCACAAGACTTTATAGGGAAGCAATCCCTCTTTCCTCTTACATCCATCGACAACACCGTCAGCCCACCTTTTACGTGGTCTTTAAACAGGTTATTGATGATTATTCTACAGACCCCTGGAGTCCCCTCGCATCTCTCAATGCCTCTGAGCTCTTCTTTGAAAAATAGGATCCTGGAGTCAGAATAAGGTCAGCAGATGAACTAAGGGGCATTTCGTACAGTTTGTGCTCTGCGGTTGGAAAAACATGACATCAATAAAACATCCAAAGTGTGAGAAGCTAAGCTACTTGTTGGGAATAGATAAAACAATTAAATGTGTTGTTTTATTTGTGTTGTAAGGGCCTGTGGGTGTGAAAAACATTTTAAAAAGAACAAACAGGCTTTATGGAACATAGACTTTCCATTTCAGCTAATGTCATAAATCTTAATTAATTTTTTTCTAGTTAAGGCTGCATTATGGGAAAAATTGACCCTCAGAAGGGATTATGGTAAAAATCAACAAAGCCTTCCCTAGCTGATTGACACAGTGAGATCTCCACTCCCAGAAATTCTCCTGTAACAGTCAATGAAGCTGTCTGCACTGCCCAATAAATCTAATTCACACTGTGTCTGCACCTTGTTGATTATAATGGGAGCATTCTGGTTCAAGCGGCATTTGTTTGCAGCGTATATTGGTTTTGCACTGTTTACATTGTAAGCAAGATCTAGTGAATCCAAAATAATCCAAATTTACTGGAAAAGTCTTGGTGTTAGGGCAAAGTTTGGTGTGTCAAATCAGGCAATGTTTTCTCAGCAATAAACAGAATCATATAAGAGCATCCATCCGAGGATCAGACATATAAAACTATAGTTAATCTATAAACTAATTGGTCACTTTAAGGAGGTTAAATGGGATAAAAATGTGAGGTTTTATATTTCATATTTCACACTTGACAATACTGAACCATGACCTTTGTATTGCTAAACAAATGGACAGTTATTTCTTTAATTAAAGTAAATGGAACACTTTTGTGCCCATCATTTGACCTCTTTTTTATATTTTTGTATACAATCTTTAAAACCTTTTATCAAAGTTCTTTTTAGCCAACAGAGAAGAAGTTCACCTTTGACCCCTCACCCACTCTGCTCTTTTGGAAGTGGGTACCCTTAATTTTTAGAGGCTGACAGCTTTTTGTAAAGGAAGTCCTTCAGTTGGATTGCTATGGAAGGAGGCAAAGCCATTGGTAAGAGAACAGGGTGATTTGAAAGACCCTTAATTTGCAGCGTCCCTCTTAGTACTCCTATCAATCTTCTTTTACTGGTCAGACCTTTAATATTTGCCTACAATTCACTCTGAGACCCAGTGTTTGCACACTGCTCACTTGCTCGTAATCAGAACCCTAAAATCCTCCCCCACATTTCTTCTCAGCATCATGGTTCCTTACTTTTGCTCACTCACCATTGGTCAGAATCAGCTTGTCCAATAAAACATGCCAAATGTCTGCTTTGGCCGACCCATTTTCCTTGTCTTCATGGCATGTACGGCCCTATAATCAGGTCCATTTTCTGTGCAGCTTTTGATGGGAATGGATTTACAAATTAATAAATATGTTAAATGGAACTGAAGCAAATACACTCTTATTGGCAGCTATGAGTAATATCAGATTTACCAAAATATTTAGTAAATTAACATGTAGGAAGGTTGCAGTGACTAGCCAACTAGTCAGTTAGTTCTACCACAAGTCAGTGTTTTCCAAACCCTCAAAGCAGATTTCACATTCCTATTCTTTAAGCACTCCATCAGAACTTCACTAGTGTGTGAAACTCCCTTACTGGTACGGTTAAGAGGCAAAACACTGAAATGAGTTAGTGTTGCAATCTGTCATCACAAAAGCATTTGTTGCCCACACAAACATTTGCTGCCACCTATAGGTCAAACTCTTTTGCCTTTCTCCCAGTGGAATGAGGTGCGTTAATGCATTTTTTAACGATAATTAACTCAATGTAAGGTCCTGGAGTGGGTCATCCTGCCTGAAGTGGGTGCTTACCTTAAAACGAGGCTCTGGAAGTCAAAGAGAGTTCGAGTCATCAATAAAGCACTCTGACTTCAAGACACTGGTGTTTAAGTGCTGACTTGCTTCTGAAACACCCTTACCAGTCGTTTTTCCATTAATCATGGCAAAGAGATCAGTACCACTTATTCACGGTTTTCTAGTAGTGAATAAATCAAAAAGAACTAGGATGCTTTGCTGCAATCCACGTGTGGCACAAAGTCAAGCAAATAATGCAAGTCTCTAACCTCCATTGGTAATGTCACTAAAACACTGGGTGAAACAACAACGTATGAGACACATTGTAATTATGATATGGTACAATCATTGAGGACATTGTTTACCCAGCTAACAATTTTGGGATTCTAGAAACGTTATTTCATGATTTTCATTACATAAAACCTAAAACAAATTTTCCTAGAACGTTATTATTTGGTTCCCAAAAATAACCAAACAGGAACAAAAACTAACGTTAGGGGAATGTTCTGTGTTTACTTAGTCCCTGTTATAATCTCTTCGATAAGTGAATAAAATATATGCAGCAATACATGTTCATGCAGCAAGGGGTGAAGGTAACCAAGCATAAAGACAGATGGTACTCAACGGCCATGTGTTCTCAATTTTCATCGTACAGACGTTATTTACTGGCTTTGGAGTCAGGAAATAATAGAGTCAAGAAAGAGGAAACTTCTTTCTGCAGACATGTTGCACTTTTAATGATAGTATGGTAAAGCTTGCAATGGATGTTGCCAACAGCACCTTTTTATTCCTGACAGGATTATTACCTTCTGGTTCTTGACCTCATCAAAAGGAAAACATTGCAGTTAGATGGATTCCCTCCCTTGAAGACTTAAAAGTATACTTGCAGAGTTTACACTGACCTTTGTGTTTCTTATTATTTTCTCTTCTTATCCTCTCTAAGCCCAGGAATTATTGTTAGTTGGAGCACACAATATTTTGTAGGAAAAAAAGGGAGGCTTTGCATGTGCTGGCCAACAGATTCTTCTAAATAAAGTGGGACAGTAGTGGGTTACTAATCCACATTCTCCCCCACCCACACAGGATTAAGAACCTTCTCTCCACCTTTACATAAATTATTTTCCACCTGTAATGTACATATGCAAGTACATTATCAAAGTCATGTGATGCTGCAATCTAAAAAATGGAGTTCCAATATACCTAGTATAAGCTATCTGTTAGCATTCACATTCATCATAACATCTGCTTGGTTGGCACATTCAGTATGTTGTAATCTTGGATGCTGCCTCAGTGCTCTTTACTTCATGAACATTCAGTTCCAGAAACATTTTTTAACCACCTTACCTCACCTCACCTTAGCCACAGGAAAATGACGTCTTTACAATGCTAACTGGCTGATATAACAAACAGATCTGCCCAGTCCCTTTAATTACATTAAAATATGCATTTAAGAAAAATGCAGTATTAGATTAGCTCAGTTTGCTTTTGCCATGCACAGTACTGTAGTTAAGAGATTTACCAGCAGGGACCAACAAAACTAACCCCCCCAAACACTGACTCCCTAGTTTCAGACTTCCAGCTTGTAACATTTCACAATCTCAGTGTCATCACTGCATTAACTTTAATGTTTTATGGTCAGATTTCTCTTTCAAATTAACTGTAATAACAGAGCAACAGTTTAACAAGACTTTTGTTGAGCAGGTTAGCCTTTAAAGGGGTATTTCACCACTGACTAATTGGGTTTCAATAAAACTTGGCTGCCTTACGCAACAGAAAGGCCAAATAGGTAGAAAAACTTCAACACCCATAATGCATTTGGTATGTCGACCATACATGGGTGTAGATACAAATAGTGTGTAGTTTTCAAGAAAGCCCAGGAGCAGTAAAATATTGGCCTAATGATGTGTTTTGCTGACAAATAAACATGAATTTCTCACTCCAAGGTGACACAAAAAGTAAATATTGTTCATTTACATGTACTACTGGCATTGCAACAATACAAAAAAATCAGTGTTGAAACTCAGTGAAGTTACACTTTGTTAAACATTTTAACAGCGAACTACATAAATACAAACATTCAGTTTAATGATACAGACACTTGAAAGTAACTCTATCGCCCCCTTGAGTACCGTAGGTTGTTGAATTCTCTTTTCCGGGGCTTTTTTTGTTTCATGTCACTCCTTATGATGGTCTCCGCTTTCCTGCCATCTTTATTTACATTCTGCTGACTCTGTTTTGTTAAATCGCTCGATCATGAAAGGCATTCCATAAGAGAATGCTGTTGTGTTTGCCCCTTGTACATATGAGGGATTTGTGCCCTTTGTTTTAAAGAATTCCTTTGAAGAATATAATGTCATATTCATCAACAGTGTAGTTATTAAAGCCTCAGCTAATGATGGCATGCCTTGACACTGAGCAATTTAGTGGGATGTTAACTGTTCTGTATTCTCCACTCTTTACATTGACAAAATGAGACACATTTTATAGCTAATGTTTATACAGTACATAAATAATAATAACAGATCACTTGTGTTTTTTGCAAATCAACATGGTAATTGGTTACACATCTTGCTGTTGTAATCATAAGTAGTTAGTAAGTGTTTTAGAAAACTAAACCAGTTTATAGTTTAGTTTTAATGATTTTTGTACCATGTTAGGGCTCCACTTGATGTCAAATGTAAATAACCAAAAGCTGAATGTGGAGCAATGCATGCTATTTTTTCTGACATCTCACTCAAAGGACACGCTAATAACTACCTAGCATATTTACAGGCGACATCAATGATCCAATACCTGGCACAACCCTACCCTGATTACTAAGGCTCCAGTAAACAGCTCTGGGCCTCTGTCTTTCCACGTCTGGCATAGGCAGCGGGGTACATCCCAGTGGATTGCCAGCCAAAAACAGGCCCACCCATTTACCATTTGCTTGGCGCAGAACAGCTCAAGTGCCATTGTGACTAAATGCAGTTCATGCCAGCGGCCCCTTGATCCAAACACCGGCCCCTGACACAGGCTCTTAGGTACTTACAGCCCACACTACAGATGGGGAGTGGTACATGACAGAGACACAGTTTCCAAGTCAATTATTGCTCCAGTAGTCCTGGATGAGACACCAATCTCGTTTATGCCAACACGGTCTTCCCTGTTTCGCTCAACGCAATTATAGAAATGTATTGGAGGGGGCAGAAAAATGAGAAAGACCAAACAAGACTGTGTGAATGAAAACACTTTATATCTAAATGACTTTAAGCTTTTAGCCTCGACAGCAAAATTTAGAAGTTTCTCAAGGGCCTCGCTGGTTTCGGGGGTTTAAACGAAGCCTCCCTTTATATATATTCAGTGAGCGGTCAGGTACGTAATGCTAAAGCCAGCTTAGATTACACAGATAAAGGGTCACAGAGCCACTCAATTGCTGTTGAAGTGCTTCGTTTGTTTAGGGTGTTCATTACTTTCATTGATTTACTTTCTTTGTGCTTTTGCATTTTGACACACACCAATTTGCTGTCATTTTTCCCGCCAGTGTGTTTTTGCTGCCCAATTTTCCCCCTGTCTTTTAAAGCGTTGTATCACTAAATGTAATTATAGATAAAAGAAACATCTTGAAACGTCCAGACAACTTGTTGATGTTGCTTGGTTAAGGAAAAATGGTTTTAAAGTTTAAAAGGTTTTTACATGCTCAACCAAAATGGTGGCTATAATATCTAAAAACCAGACTGATACATTGACTGATACATGATACATATTATTTATAGTAGATATGCATAGCATATTATACTCTTATTCTGTAAATGTACATTATCCATTAAGAAGTCTTTCTTAATTGCCAAAAAATTGCCTAATTTTGGCAAATTAATTAGCTTGGTCCATATATTAGCCTAAATCTTTGCAAACTCTGTCTCCCCTACTTTTTATAGCTTACGTTTGGGTATTAGCAATCTGCAGTTGCTTTTGTTACAGTGCCAAATGCACTGCTACACTATATGCCCTATCTTGGATGAGTCCATTACAAATAAAGATTGAATGTGTTTATAATGTACTTACATACAGTTAGCAAGATTACATCAATCGCATGTTTTATGGAGACATTGAAAAGGCAATAGAGATGACACCATAATGCTGAGTTCTGGTGCCTGGCAGGATACAGGACAGCCAACTGCTCCTACTGATGGAGTCCCTGTTCTGTCGCCATAACATGACAGAAAACTCAATTACCCCCTCTGCCCACCCTGCCCAACCCAACAGAACAGTCTTGTTACTGGAGATTGATGCTGGCCAGCTCAGGCCAGGGACCAGCTGTCTAACCTTCATAATGGCCTTAGAGGGGCCGGACACTCTACATCCAGTTAGGCCAATTGTGTTGATAGTCATGGCGCCAATAGCTTTATCAAATTAGCTATTTTGAAAAATTGAAAATAGAAAATGGATTGAAGTTGGAGTAGGATAATTACATACTTAACCGCGCACCTTTGCTTTTTATTTATCCTCTCCTGGACGTTAATACATCAGCAGCAGGATCGTTTTGGCAGTAATGGCTTTGTTCGACTCATTGAAATTGATCGTTAAAGTACCCTCATAAACTGACATCATAATCCAGTCAGACGGCTACTATGTGCACCATAACATCTTTCCTGCCTCATTTTCTACCACATAAAGATGTTTCTGTAGTCATTATCCTCAGTTAAAATCCCTTTACAATTGCAAACATTTCATAGTTGTTTCCAAGAGCACCAGACGTATTTCCAATCATTCTGTGTTTTTCAAAATTACCTTCTGTCCATTTGATGTGCATTGAAGTGCCTCAAAACTTTAATTTAATGAAACATTATTTAGTAGCCCTCATTCTTGTACTTATTTTGTAGGAAAAACTATGACAATTTGAAGAATCTTTATGCAGCTCTTTTCACAGAGCAACAGGTGAATGTGTGTGTCAATCTCCAAACAGAACAAAAACATGCTTTTAAATGCATAGAAGTCATTCAACAGTGTTGTGTAAAGAATAGGCCAAAATGTAAGCCGTTCTTTACCTTGATAATACTTAAGATAAAAAACATTTTCTTAACCTACTGTAGCATGCAATAACATCACAGTACTTTGTTTTGAAGTCTTGCAAAAAACATACTGATCTTGCCTTGCAAGCAAACGAGTTTCACTCAATAGGACTGGATGCACCTCATTTACAACTATTGGCTCTTTGATCGTACAAAAGTTTAAACTGTCAGAAGTCTGCGGCATGTGCAGTTGACAGTCTAATTATCTGAGCAGAAAACAGATGCCTTATTGCAAAATACTCGAACCTGTCTCCACATGTTGCTTCATGAGGGACCAAATTTTAGATTTTATCAATTGTCCTTTTTTATCAATTTTATCAAGTGTGTGTGTGTGTTAGAGACATATAAGAGAAACTATTCTTTCTTACTACAAATTTGGTGACAGTCAGCTGACAATGTCTGGATAGCTACCAGCTACTCATAATTAATAGTGATTCAAATTACCCTTTTGAAAAAAGTTCATATACTGCTAACAAAGTTTAAAATAACAACCTTTGAAAAAAGCAGGTGTAGGCAAAAAGTAAGCAAAAAGTAGGTGCTATGCAGGGATGCCATGATGAATCTGTGAATATTTTATATAACACAGATCATTTGCCTCAAGTGTACAAAAACTCAAAACTTAAATTAATCAGACATCCCAATGCAACGCATAAAACTGAGGGTGTTTGATATTTCAAGAGACCACATGTGAATATCACCTCAGCTCTGTCATGTTGTGTCACATTACCCTGCTTCTCATTGGCTTGTCATTACTAGAAAAGCTACACTGTTCTAAAAAAGAGCTACTTGCATCATCAAACTGCATTGCAAAAAATACACCAAACTTTGAAAGTGCTTTGAAAGTGTAGGAGAGCTGCTGTGTTTATGCTTTTCTGAAAATCAACACACACACACACACACACACACACACGTATATATATTTTTATTATTATTTATTTATTATTTTTACATAATAAATACCTTTTATTTAGCAGTGTCACTAGCTTTAGTTAGTTCCTTCAGTAATTGTGACAATGGCATTGGGTGGGTGTCTTTCTGGAACAACAGCTGTTCACTTCTAAGGTGCAGTAAGTTGTGATGTGATATATCAACCCCAACGCCTAAAGATTCAGTAATTATAAGCTGTTGAGTATGAGGAGGATGGGGTGGTCAGAGGGACATGATAAAGACAGGGGTGGGGGGTTTTGGGGGGGTCCGGGTGTTAGGGACAGTTGGTGAAGGTCACACTCTCTCACCTTGGGAGCTCTTGGCGGAAAATCTCTGACAGGTTTACACATATCCAGCCTCTCATGCACAAATAAACATGCAGACGTTGGACAGCTTGGGGGTTTGGACGCACTCTGTGGGGAATTCCAGGCTAATGCAAATGCCAATTCATCATTTTAGCAGTGAACCAAACTGCTACAGTTCTGCAAAGGCTGCATATGGTGCAAGGTTAAAGAGTTATTGGCCTTAGAGTGCATATGAATTGACTCTGGCTGAGATTTCATGTTTGCGGAACATATTTGAGCACCACGTCTGTGACCTTAACAGTCAGGTGCACTTATTTATACAGCATGCAAGCTTTGTGATAGAGATAATATATTTGTCTTTATTGGCAGGAAATGTGCTGATATATTAGTTTGCAAAAGTTCACAACAATGTACAGCTCTTTTTGGCAGATTACAGATTTTTGTCAATAACTTGTTTTTTCTACTTGTCTGATTAACAGGCAAAAAAATGTCAGCCAAAAATGTAAACACCCAACATATAATATATATATATATATATATACAAGATTTGAACGTTGAACGTTGTTCAAACATTTGTTTGCAGATTTTTTAATTAAACACCCTTCCCCTCTTTTATGGAGGGTTTTTGACAAGGACAACAAGGCTGAAAGTCTAAGTTTACCTCCAAGAACATCTCAAATATCCCAGTGGTGACACTTCTTATGTTTGATATTTCCACATATCCTGGCTTTCCAAAGTTCCAAAGTCACTTGGTACAGTATTCAGCATATTTCTCTTCACAGCACACACAGACACACACACACAAACACACACACACAAAGAGCCCTTTCTTTCACACAGCACACTAGCAACAGATTGAGTTCTCTCACATGGCCTGTTGCTTTAATATATGGTACATTCCTGTATTTTTTAATTTATTCATATCTCTTTATCACTCCCAATGTGTCAATATCTTAAATCAATCCTACAGTACTTACAAATATGTATATGCATTTTATACATTATACCATATGTATTGCATTACTTTTTACTCTTATTATGTTGACTGCCATTAACTGCAGCAGCCTTTAACAATGCCTAACCTTTGTGGTACATAATTATCAACAACCAGTAGCCAGTGTGGCCTGAAAAGTGGTTGAAAAGTACAATAGATTTTTTACAACAAATATAGAAGGGGGAGTAATTTACATTTTGATGAAGGATTACGAAGACATTTTTAATAACTGCCTTTGATGAATATTAAACAGTAAGACCATTAACGTGTAGAAAAAAGTAAGTGGGGTCGATTTTGACTTTTTCAAACTGACGTCTGGGCACAAGTATCATGATATTTGCCATCAAGGAACACTTAAAGATCGGTTGCACTCAAAATCTTTTGAAATCTAAACAAAGAAAAAAAAATTCTGAAATTCAGTCACATGTTACTGTGTGGCAGAACAAAAATGTTTATAATGTTTACAATTTGTGGAGTGAAGAGGTGCAAAGATAAACCTCTGAAACGTGCCATTGTGATTTTTGTTTTCACATGGAATAACATGAATAGTAATCAGACAGGCTGTAAAGATGTGCAATTTATTCACTGTCAAAGAAAGTACATTTCTCATTGCTTATTGACCCAAGAACGACCTCTATTCCAGCTGTCTTTACAAATCATGTGTGCATACTAACCGAGAGGGTATGATTTAAAGATTTCCTTACCTTTCTACATACACACAGTTTAGAAAACATTTGTTCACAAACATTTGCTGATGCAATCATGTTTGAGTAGACTGCCTTTACAATGTCATCCAATTCAGATTTAGTATCTGATTCCTCAGTATTTGGGATTTTTTGTTTGTCAGTCTGGTCACTGGTCATCAGTCTTTACTCTGTGCTCAGGCACATTGCTGCATTTGTATTAAATCCTTTGCATTTTACAATTTATTCCTCTTTCACTTAACCCAGATGCACCTAGTTGCTGGAAAATAACTAAATACAAAAAGTTTCTAGTTTCTCCTCTCATGAAGAGTAGGGGAACACTTCCAGATGGATTTCAGCCTTTGCCTTAATATCCTACAACTTTCATGCAGTTTATTTTTAAAAGATTCTTCTCACCAAGTGTTTTCCATCTGCTTGAGAAAATCGGCGAGGATACCATATTGTTAAAGAGGATGTGGAAAAAAATGACAAGCAATAAGGTGCTAATGCGTAAAGGTGATGAATAATTTACAAAGTCGCAGACTTACAGCTGATATAATGCGACAGTTCATTCAAATTCATGTCAAGGCGAGCCTCTTCCTCTTATTCTCCAATCAGAAGAGGAGATTTCACTTGTTCGAGGAGCAAAGACTAAAAGCAAGAACACAAATCAAAACGCTCAGCTATGCTACTCTAATGGCATTTATTAACGTGCACTCTGGCAGATGTTTCCAGTAGTACACCCTGCTAGCTGAGAGATTGTCAAAGTAATGAGTATCGATTGGGATTTGTCACACTGAAACTCTCACACTGAAGCAGCCGTGGGCTTGATCAGAGGCGTAAGTGGAACCAGGGAATGGATTCTCTCACTCACCCAAGCTCCTATAAAACATCTGCAGTCTGACTGCAGTGAGTTTGTGGATTCTGGATGTAAACCCTAGCAGGATTCTCTTCCAATGGAGTGGTGAAGGAAATTGTCTCTTAATTTAGGAATGAGGTCTACCGCATAGTTCAATCAATAACTTCTTAGAATATAGTCTCTTATGCAACTGTTACAAGTACTCAAGCAATAATGTTTTACCATATTTTTGTGCAACCTCAGAAAAAAGTTATGTAAAAATACTGAACACAAGGATTTATATAGGCTTACATTAGCAAAAGCTTGTTGGATATTATGGTCTGACTGGAGCTTAGCTAGGGGTCAGACAACCTTTATAACCTTTATATATTTTTGTAATAGCTCGTAAAAGCATGGAATGAGCTATATCTTTACCTGTCTGCTGCTGTCTGATTTTTTTAGCCAATCACCTATGTGGAACTGAGTGTCCATAAGTTTTTTTAAATTACGGTCTATTATTGTTGAACAATGATTTGTTGCTTTACAGAGGGCAGGTCTTGGCCAGCAGTGAAGTGGACCAGACATTGTGCTAATAATCACAAGTCTTACTCTGCAATGCTAAGAATGGATCTCTGGCACACATGGGAGAGAAAGATATATACATTCCTGGTAAATAGTTGTTCTGCTAGCTGGGTGGGGTAACAAGCAATGTTGGCAAGCAAGCCTGGTATCCCTCCCTTAGGGAGACAGCAGATGTGTTTAATTCATCACCTGAATTGCTGGGATGCAACTGATGTCAAGTGGAACCGTGCTGGCTCCAGTGTGTATTAACAGGGACAAATAGTTGAAGCAGAGGAAACGAGAAAAACTGTCAGCTGAAATGTTTTCTGAAAGTAAACTCTCTATAAATCTATGCTTTCTCCTGCAATATTTTTGATTAAATTAAGTTCTATTGATTGCATCAGTGGCATACTACAGGAATATTACAAATATGCAATACCAACGTAAATGATTCTAATTAGGCAAGCTTGATTTCATGCATCATTGCATTCCAAATAAACTGTAGTTCATAATGCCAAAGATTGCATTCTCAGCTTTTATATAATGTTTCTTTTTTCTATGGTCAGCTTTCTTGTTCAAGGTAACTACTGCCATGATGGAGCAACAGTAAATAGAATCTTGCAAGTTACAGTTACTTAAACTGTCAGCTTGTTTATTGCCAGCTACCTCAGAAAGAAAACATTCAATTTAATGACCCTGACAAGTTTTTTTTTTTACTCCAGATCAACATAAGAGCCCAGGTCAACAGGACTGGACATTTGCAATGTGCTGTCCAAATATTTAGATTTAGAATTAGCATATTTCATTTTACAGTTTTCTGATGGTAACTATGCATGACAGTGTATAAGAACTTGTTTGTTCCAAGTTATAATCTTTTAACTGACTATCTTACCAAGTAAAATATTTTTTGCTTTGTTTTAAACTGAGAATATCAAAAATGGACATGTATTGTAAAAGACATGATGTGACTGCTCAGAAAGCACTGTTTACAAGAACAAACCTAGGTATAGAAATGAAGCTAACAAAATGATGACCAGAAATATTCAAACAATTCCTGTTTGTAACCTTTTCTAAATGCTAGCCTGCATTACTGCATTACAAGTTAAAACGATTTACTAAGATAACAGATCTCATATCAGTTGTATTACTGCAATATAATAGTTTTCAGAGAAATTAGGTAGTTATTTACACCCCGGATGCACTGATGCCAAAGGCATGTGACAATAAATGCAGGTCAAAACTAAACCTTAACCCATATTATTGTTTGCTCTTGCAATGTTTTAATCATTCAAATGGTGACAGGTATTTGAATCTGACACATTCAGCAACGGACTGTGAAACTTGCTATCATGCATGTTGCACATGATGGCCCTTTTGATATGACATGTTGTAACATCCATGTTTACCCGAAACAGACCTTCTTTGAACACAGTTATGAAATAACAGGAACACAGACATGAGACATCAACCAACTTAATTGACATTTCATTCATTTAATTATGGTTGTATTAGTACAGTGCATGGAAAATGTGTTCTTTTATGCTAAAGTGTAAAATTTACAGTGTGCTACAACTATGTTTTCTTCTTGGATAATACACCTTTTCCTTTGTAAGTACTCAGCTTGACCCTCACAAATACAAGTGTGCAACAGGATGTAATTAAGTTGCAAGCTAAGGCATAAATATTTATGCCGCACAGTTTATTGTGATATTAAACTCAATCACGTACAGTTAAAGGAATTTGCAGTCCAACCGTGTGTGCAGGCAAGTGATAAGACAAAAATAGCTGACTAAACATGTCACTTAATAGGCAATATTCTATTAAATGTTGATAGCATGATTAAGACTCTCCAAACAGCATGTGAACTCTGTATTCACACTTCATTGTCACTTTATGTATATAATAGTGCAATTGTGTAAATTCAGACAGGTTAAGTGGACCTCCGTTAACATAAAATAGTCTTAATAAGATTTAACTATATCTTGCAATTGCATAGACTTTTTTGTGCCATCCCGTTCAAGCAATCACTTTGCTGTGAATTGTTGTTTGGCAGACCAATGCTTTTGTAATGGAATAAAAAAAAAACCTGTACATAAATAAATAAATATGCTTGTACTATTGCAACTTTTGTCCGGGCAGCTCGAAGCCACTGATAGAAATGTGAAGCTCTGTTGTTGCCAATGTTCTTGTGTGGATTTACCAGAGGTAGACAAATCATGGGCTGTACAATGTGATTAATCTTGTTTCAACAAGCCCAAAGTGTGCAGGTTAATTTCGAGTTGGATTATATCTTTTCAAAAGGGATTTACATTTAGTCAATTTTGAGGTTAGCAAAAATGAAGAGATAATAGGACAGTAGATATCGTTCCTCTAAACTCTCATAATATATAAATCTCTCATTATATATTTATATATATATTGCATTTAAAATGATGACTTTTGGATTGTCAGAGTCATTTTATTTGCCCTTTTGTGAATGCTGTTGGTCTCACATTTAAATCTATCATAGATCTACATGTTTAACAGTTGCTAGTCTAGGCATTGAGGATCTGTGCTGGAACAACGGGATTATATGTTCAGTCCTTGGTGAGGCTTTTAACAGTTTTACTCTTGTATGGATACAGTTACTAGGGAAATTTCTATTCAAGGTACATTGGTATATGTAAAATAATAAATGAATGAATTGCCTATATGTAATTAATTGTCTGTGAAATAATTATTTTGTCAGATGTTATCCATTCCTCATTGTTTGCTGTCAGTGTATGTTCTAGTATTTAAATCTAGTGTTTAAATGGGCCTGATTCATCATTTTATAGATAATATTTTTAAAACCTGAGACAAGAATGACTTTTTCTGGTACATTTGACCTTTCAGCTGGTGAATAGCTTTTCTAATTATTAGACTGCATATTTTTACCTGCCAATAATTGTCAAAGTGTTTCACTTATTGTTGTAATTTATCCAATGGAATGTCATAAGGTAGTTCAAGGCCAGGATACTATGTTTTACAGTTAATATAAAGAAAGGATAGTTTTTAACATAGTTTTTTTTTTATCTTAAAAGCACCACAAATCTTATAAAAATAGATTTGTGGTCTTAAAATGTATAGTTCCAGTTCTGTATGCTTATTGGTCATAATAGTGATACAGCACATATATGATCTCTTCATCTTCTATATGACTGTGTAGCCTCATTCCATACTGTTGTTTTTGTTGCATAGCATAGTTATTACAGTTTACTTGTCAGAGACTATATCTTACCACAGTCAAATAGCACAAGATAAATAATACTCCGTTTGCATCTTGTACAACATTAAATCTGTAATTGGGTTATCTTGGGGTATTTTTCATGCAATACAGGGGTTTTATCACAAGGATGATAATAAGTTAAGATAAAAATTTGTGTGGAATAATTTTCTCAACATAGACCTAATTGTATCCAAGCAATATCTATATCAATATCTATTTTTAAGGAACTCACAATCTCTCTGTAACACAGCTGGAGCCCAGACTGCAAAATTTTGTCTTCACGTTTAACATCATCACACACCACAGAAGCCTTGAAACACTGTGGGATGTGGGAACACCTTCCTGATGTTATGAATCACAATAAGTGTATGCAGTTGTGCAAAAGTGATAGAGACAATCACGATCAGCCATTTTCACAAAATTTGAAGAATTTCCAAGAACATTCAAAATAATTCTTAGAAATAATTCTAATAGAAATGTTAGGAAATGGGAGGAAATGTTCTTACAACATACAATTGTTAGCTGGGATGGAAGTTATACAGATATAGAAGTTATACAAAATTTAAAGGGTCAGCACAGTTAAATTAAATTCAAAATAATTTCTATAGCACTTTTAATAATTTTGCATTGTTGCAAACAGCTTTAGAATATACATTTTAACATAAAAAATGCTACTGAATACACTAGATACTATCTAAAGTGTAAACCCAACATGTTTGTTTTAGGAGATGCTCTCCGAAGAGAAGGTTTAATGACCTCATCACTAATATATTTAAAGGAGGACAATGTATTCTGGGCTTACACAAAATCTCAGAATAGGTCTATGTTTATAAAGTTCACCTTGTAGTTTTAACCTGAGTAAAATGCATTTTATCTAAAGTTATATTGTAAAACTGTCCCTGGTACCTCTCTGAAGGTATCATTATGTTCAATCATAAACTAAAATGTAATCATTTAGCTTGAGATGGCACAATGCAATTTATAAACTCTTACACACATTATTTGCCTGATAGAACATGCCTTAAACTAACTTTAAAAGGATGTAACTATAAAACGCACCCATTTTATAGATCTACAGCCAATGGAATCACATTGTCCTGGACCTAAGCCAACCCCCCCAACACCTGTTAATCAGACACTCTAAAGGCTCAGAAGTAACACTGTCCAGGTAGATGGGCCCGGGGACGTTGTGATTCCACTGCTTTGGGTTCATCTTGTCAAGGGATTAGCCAGTGTCTGTGATCACAGAGAGTACAGGACATTTCCCTACCCAGCTCCACCAAAGTATTTCTTTGTACTCATTTCATGCTTAAATAAATAACTCCAAATGTGGGGCAGTGCCCCACAATCCTTCCTCTCTCCTCCTCCCAACATCCTCTGTTTTCCATCTCTTGTGTGGATGAGCACAAGCACTGTCTTTTTAGGGGGTGGGGAGAGGGATTATGTTAAGCCTAAACTCGGAGAGACCAGCCCTTATCTTGCCAGCAGCAGCTCAGTGCACTAGAGAGAGTCAAAGATAGAGAGTAAAAAAGAGAGAGAGAGAAAGGGAGAGAGAGGTTTGGAAGATGCTGTGGGGTTTCAGGCAAAAGACAAAAGCCAGTAAGCATGGCTAACAGGAATATACAATATATCCATTCGCCAGTATTTTTCCATCTGCTCATTTGCTCATCTTCGGCACAGATGTACTGTCTGTTTTCTTAGATAAATCAAAATAATTTAAAAATAGATATGTATTTGTGTTTGGGCACTAATCAGGATGGATGCATATTTAATTTGATGCAAATTAAAACAAAGCTTTTCGGTCCACAATTTATTTGGTTGCATAGATTTTGAACGTGTATATGTTGACTCTTCTCTAAATATCATATGGATTTAGTAGTGTCGTACATCTCAGTGTTTCTAGATATGGATAGGATTGGTCTTTCTTGTATTTTGTATTGTTTTTTAATATTTTTGTGCCGGTCTGCCAATCATTGGATGCATTTTAAAAGATCAATGTCAAAGCTGAAATTGTTTGAATCTTGAGTATCACATTTCAATACCTGTGCACAAAACACAAAACATTTGGCGGTAATGATGTAACTTGTTCTATAATGTTCAATGTATGGGAAATGTTGTAAAGAGTTAAAGAACTTATATCCATTTAGGCTAATTTATTTATACAGCTTGGGGTATTTTCTTGTGGAATCATAGGAGGAACAACCTGTTTTAAACTCTCAGAGATTAAATGTTTTCAGGCATTATCTCCATTATGAGGAAGCTAGACTAAATGTGGATACAAAGACCCTTAAAGTTAAAATGAAATGGTTATAGTAACTCATTCCACTTCCACATTGTAATATATTTTAGGTAGAATAGAATATTCAGCTGCAAAGAAAACATGTATAAAGGCCTCATTCATTGTGTTTTTTAACTGGGATTTTGAAGTTCTAGTAAAAATGGTAGTCTTGGAGACAGCCTTTGATCTTAGGAATACATGCATGACATCATTATTATACACAACAAAATTGTATTAGACCCTTTAACCTGGGACACACAGCCACTGTGTCCATTCTACCAATTGCCAAATATTCCATTATGTGTGCAATATTGATAATTACCATGCCATCCCCTTCCTCTCTATTTCCTGGATGAAACCATCCCTACGGTTGAATTGAACAATAGGTGGACAGCAGTAGGAACAAGGCCCCACTATATCAGGCTCCAACCCCATTCACCTGGTCTAATTACCTTGGCCCTCTGGGGGCTGCAATCCTGTAAAAAGCTGGGGCCCCTGGGGCCCTCATGGAACTCCAATTTCCAAACAGCTTTTATACAAGTAACTGAACTTTTTGAGGGTATCCTAAAAACATCTCAATGAACCTAACACAAGCACTTTTGGGACTAGTTAGCTGCTAGCAAGTGGTTAGGCAGTCATACATAATAAGTATAAGTGCTTGTATCCACTCCCGACACAAGTGATTTATGATTTTAAGAACTTGTTAAAAATAACATCTCACAGGGAGGTCAGTTCAGTGTGGCAAAGTATACATTAACTGGATTGTTAGTATTTGTTGTTAAGCCTCATTAACTTCGATGTTGCTTAAAGCTCAACTATGAAGTCTATAAAACGTGAGCCATGATTTATGGCCACTCTCAGCAAAAAAAAATAAGCCACAGTGATCAGACATCATGAGACTTTAAGACTTTTTTTCTTTGTGACTAGGTCAAACATGGGGCTTTGGAAATATTAATCATAGAAGCTTAACACTTGGATTTTTGTTTCTGGAGAAGCAACAGTTAAAAAATGCTTACAAATCCCAGACTCCTCTGTCAAACAATACAACTCATCTAAAGAGGAAAGTACTCTGAGGAATGAGCTGCTAAAACTTCATATTTATTTTTTACTATTTTAAAAAAAGTCCTATTTATTTTCCTTTTTATTTACTTTCTTCTGTACCAGGAAACAGTGAGTTGTAATCTAGTGTATCCACAGTGTTCTTTAAAGAGATGTGTGGAAGCTCACATTAATCCAGATTCCTAGTTGACATCAGTTTCTGTAGTAAGATATCCACAAGGAGCATATGCTGGAATATGAGCATTTGAGGTTTCCCTAAACAAGGTAAATGGAGAGGTGGCAGGGGTACTATGAACGATCTACAGGACAATGGCTCTTTCTTAGTAACTATCTCTGATCCTATCAGGTCATTCCTGGCCATGTAGATGAAAGCATGTCCATAATTGGAGGCGGGAGGGGGGCTGACAGACATAATGAAAGCTAAGAGAGAAAGTAAAAGAAGTGAAACATAAATGCTTTTAATTCCCTTAAATAAGGCTGATGAAAACATCAGTTGTGTATGCCAGTTTCGCTCACCCATTCAATCAAAGTTTGACTTGACTGACAGCACAGCAGCAAAACACTCCATTGATAATGACCTGTGATCGCTTTAATGCTTTGTCTCTGAATAGTTTTTCTTTGCCAGACCTCTTCCTGGTGGTAACCTTGACTCATAACTTAGGTTACACGTAGAAGTAGGAATCCATTTTAAAGTCTGTCATCAAAGTTAGAGCAGTTTCTAGTCGATCCCATCTCACAAGACATTTAGCAGGGCCAGATCTTGGTCCTATTAGTTCATGGAGGGACTCCTTCCCCCTGCCACCACTGTCACCCCTAGTGGCAGACATCTTATCCTGCATTATGTGACAAAGACTTTATTTTATTTATTAACCAATAGCTAACAATGCTACATTGAGGTGTTTTTAGAGAAAGAAACAGGTTTGAAACTGAAGTTGAGTAAATTATATCAGAATTTTTATTTTTGGGGTAAGGCTACAGCCTTTCATTTCTTGCTCATCTAAAATGCCTAACCCAGAAAGAAATATCTCCCAGCATTTCTACTTGGGAGGCATATATAGCCCATTTTCATCCTCTAGAGTCCATAAAGCGAACATCCTCTATTATCCCCTGGAATTTCGAGGAGGAACGCAAACAGTTATCTCCTTCTCTATATCCAAAACTCAGTTTCTTGTTTCTTTGTACTGGGTTCATAAAACTGTGCAATAAAATAGCTTTTAACCCCTTTTCAAAGTGCTACACCTGGATCCAGCTGAGCTATAAATTCAGGAGATGGTGCATCAAAGAAGCCACAATGACAATACAGTGAGCTTAAATTCCACAGAGTGAGAGAGATAGAGAAAGAGAGGGGGGAGAGGATACAGTCTACAGACGGAAAGCTGGTCAGGTTGAAAATCAAGGATCTTTTCATTGACATTAAGTGGTTGTGAATGTATCACATGTCCTGTCTTTAAATATTACATTGTGACTGGTAGAGAAATCATCCTTGTTTTGCTACAAACATTTACTACACAGATTACAGGTTTGCCAGCTCTCTGTCTACTTTCTATCTCTACTTTTAATAAACTTACGGCTTTTCAGTATTTGTGTAAAACTTGAAACCATAAAGATAAAACCACCTGAAACTCACATTATAACACAACTATCATCATTATCTTTAGAAAATGTGAGTAATGAATGAAAGTCCAAAACATGGTTCTGTGGTGTTGTGGGTAGCTGCAACAGGGCAATGTTACAGTTTGTGGTTGCTATGGTGTACGGAGTGGTTTCTATGATTTTCTGAGTCGTTATTTACTAGCTCAGGTCAAAAATGCTCTGGTTCCTAAAAATGGCTCAAAGGTTTTCTTCACCGAAGGCTATAGTTTTCACACATTTTATCATCCAAATGAAAAGCAATAGTCAGATTGCCTAGAAAGTAGTGGCATAACACTCCTGAAATTTATCATTTTAGTACAAAAGTTACAAAAGTTTTCAATTCTATAACTTATTATTAGCCCCAAAGTATGAATTTAAATAAGAGCAATAATTAATAAAGGAGCTATACAAAATAAGATTAAAGTAAAAGAGAAATGTAAAGCGTAAAAAATAAGGAAAGGTTCCAGATGTCATGCCCATTTCCTGGTATCTCCAATAATCAAATCCCATTGCAAACACAGAGCTAATTTGTTTAGCAGCAACAAAATCCTGACAATGTCACAGCAAGACAGGCTGTGATAATTATTCTGAGACTCCTTCACCTGTGACTGGAAGCTTAAGAGGCCCCAGATATCTGCAAAGCAATCGTCTCGAAACGCCTACTCCTTCTCGGTTACCATAACGGCTGCCACGTTACAATCTGCACCCTAATCCCCAGCCTTGTTCGCTTCAGAGACCTCTGACAGTAGCAGCTGATGGCTTGGCAAGAGGCTTCATTTCCAGCCCTGCAAATAACCAGCAAGCACCCTCCATCCAAATGAACTCCTTTCTCATGGGCGTAGGAACTTCCTCCCCCTTCCTCCCCAAGACGAATATGTCTTGTTCAGTCAAGGGTGAAAATTAAACTCCTATTGTACACTACTTATTACAAATTGTATAAGCCCCTTCAATCTTTTGGGTAAGTCAGGTGCCAGTGACTACATTTGCATTTAGTGAAGCAATGGAGAGAAGGAAAGCTTTGTAGGAAAGTGTCAAAAATCTTTCAGGCTTTGGTAGAATGCATTCATTACCAATGCGGTTCATTTTAAGGGTAAATGTTTTTTGGTAATACAAAGTACTAATATGATTTACAGCAACATGGATCATATTTAGTAGGGAAATGGTTGCTGATGTCTCTTGAGGTTTGAGAAGTATATCCTCTTTCAGTGGCATGGACTTCATGCCACTGATACATTTAAACATCCCACTGAGTATATAAGCTCCCATTCAGTGAAGCATACCTCAACATCCATATCAAAATGATTTTGACTGGTTTAATCTTATTCACTGACAAAGTTAAGACAAGAGAAATTGAACCCAACTTCTGTTGCACTCAAACCAATAAAAGGACATCCGATCATGATGTGCAGTGACGGTAGCTGTGCTGCTGATATACAACAGCATCAGTATTATGAGCTAAAGTATATAATACTTCAGCCGGCGGTCAGTGCAGAAATATTAACCCCTGGATCACGCAGGCAGACAACAAATGATTGAATGGCCTCTGCAATCGAAGAAGGCCTCTGAAAGTAGGACAGATGTAATCCAAACCCTGAGTAAAAGACAACGTTGCTTGTTAGTTTAGGAAAAAAATACGATCACATAAAATGAGAGCGCCACGGCTACTCTAACTTTTTTCCTGCTATTCTTGGAGAGGGTTCCAGGAAGCAGTGAGTTTCATCTTGAACAAGCCCTTTTTGTGTTCACATTGCCCTGAATTCCAATAAAGGTCAATGGGAGACTGAGCCAGATATGCTGTAGTCTCGTTCCTTTACTTTTAACAGTCACAAAGAGACTTTATGGTTTCATAGAGTGCTTGTGATTGGTTGGTTAAGGTTGGATTGGATATGATGTAATCCGTGCTTGTTAATTAGTCGTACTGTTTGGCATTTGCTGCTACAGTTTGAATCCTAATCGATTGTTTTGAGTCTTGATGCTGTATGAAACAGAGCAGAGCACAGAGAGATTTCTTGCAACAAAGCAAGTGGGTGTACATGTTTTTGTGTCTGCAAACCCAAGTCACCATGAATGTGGGCACATGCGCTCTAAAGGTGACTGACACCTCTTTTTACACCGGGCGAAAAGGAGCCGTAATGAACCTCCTGCATCCAACTGAAATTTCAAACAGCCTTTAACTGCACAAAAGGCGGCCTGCCAACCTCTCCTGTAGCTCACCGCCATGTGGCGGAGTGGAGATGACACACCCTCTGTTTTTCTCTTGCTCCCCTTCAACCCTTGTCTACCCCCATGTGTAACACTGTCTTTTGGAGCTGTACGACACTTTCGCATTGAGAGGTTCAGAGAGGCACACTTAATTCACTATGGTGTCTACATGTTACTTTCCTGCTTGCCAACACATCCTTCACCTCTCTTTCTTTTACGGTGGCTGCACTGGATATGCACAGCATTAAAGAACTCCACAAAACTAGATTACAGGCTAATCATGGGCTGATAAAAATCCATACCTAATTGCATTGTGATTTGTTTTGAATAGAAGCATTTGCTTTTAAAAGAAATTAAAGAAAGCAAGAAAATTATGAAATAGAATATGTAAAGGTTATTTATCAACAAAGCCATGTACACTGCATGTGTCCAATGACATCACAGTGCCCCCTTTGACATGCTGCAAAATTACTTCAGCCACATTAACTAAAATTTATTTTATTTATAAATATCCTTTGTGTGAATTTTATTTATTTTGTATTGAAATAGTCGAGTGTTATGCCAAGGATATGCATAAAGGATGTATAATGTTAAACAGGATATTAATATGTGAAAAGTTGGTTGGAGGAGCAAGTTTGAAAAATAAACGATTTTACTTTTAACTCTTAACTTAATTTACTGTTAGTAAAGTATCACGCTTACAGTTGGCACATTGTTAGTGAGTATACTCATAAGTAAAGTGCAGCACAATTCCAGTGTACAAAAACATTAGCCTTCATGGCACGACACATCATTGTTCCATCATAGACTTGTTTCTCTCTCTCTATTTAAACTTCACTGGTGTATAAATTAAACCTGTCTGCCTCTATTAATCACCAGCTCTCCGTTTAGCCCTGTTTGCCAATTTGATATCATAACACTGGCATGCAAAAATAGGCTGTTTCTTCCATTTGTCCGTACGCACTAATGATTCAATTACAATTATATTCACCATAGCAGATTAGCATACAAGCTGACCTTCCCTGGAGTCTAGCCAAAGTGGAAACCACCTCTTTCCTGTTGCAGTCACCAGGGCAGGTATTTTCCATGGGTTCACACACAGGCACACACTCTCATAGAGCTCCATACTGTGCACCCAGTGATTAATAACACTGGCCCCATCAACCAGCACCATCCATATTTAATTTAGATTTACTGCAAATGATGAAATATTTCAAAGATCTCAGATAGAAATGAACATACAGACAGTACATTTCACCCAGCTGTAGCAGTCATGAGATGGTGTGGGAGACGTGTGTGTGGAATTGTACGCCAGGCAGATTACTCCTTACGCTTTGGAGAAGTCTGGTTTGTGTTCTTTTGTCTTTTATCTTTGCTTGAATATGTGTAAGTTTTTCCTAGGTCATCCATCAGGCTGCTGTTAAATATGTGAGAAAAGAGATGATGTTGAACATGACACAAGAGCGTGCCAAGTTGCTTAAGAGGAGGAGAGCGAGCAAGATAAAAATTCGGAATTATAAATACTTGGTTGAAAGTCAAGCCAAAGGATAAACATGATGAAGACAAAGGCATTTTTATGATTCGATCCAACAAACAAAAAATTCTCAGACTGATCTGTTGTGACAAATTTCTGTGTAAAGAGCAACGGTATTTACTTTGGTGTCTAGACCTAAATGACCTGTAAAATAGTTCAGTACAATAGCATAAAATACTATATACATAGATAGTGTTTATACATAGAATACACCTCTTTCACAATAAGAAAGTTCATATTGATAGTTTTTGTAGAACTGACAGTAAAAATGTTAAAATGGTAACTATCACTGTATAGTGTATTACTAAATAAAACCACGTCTACACATATAATCTTTATGCAAACTTGTTTATCAAATCTTCATCAATAATTAATATCTAGGATGCCCTTTTGTTACCATGTGACATCATATGGTTACATCACACAAAAGACCCCTATAGACACTCATGACTTTGTCAAGGTCAGTAAATCTCTGAAAAATTTTCAAAATTGACATAGATGACCAGTTCAGTTTGTCAAATGTCAAGTTGTAGCCTCAAATGAACTTTCAGAAGATTCATGATTTAAAAATTGTTAAAATACTTGTGAAAAATGCTTTAACCTTGGAAAAAAATATGTTTAAAAGTCTGATAATTAAGTTTTAGGGCCCAAAGAAGAATTTGAATAGAAACAATACACCAGACATGGACCTTCATCTGACGACAGATACAGCAAAGTTTTCAGCCCAGCTGCTAAAGATGTGTAGCGCCATCTATTGTATACCTATAAATTTGGTAGTTGATTACCACCTCCTGTTGTATTTACTAGCATAAATTTGCCTTTGGTTCAGCCACATAAATTGACACAAAACAACATTTTAAACTAGATTTAAAAAAAAAAATTCTTGTCATCGTCTTGGACATTAGTTTTTGTCATTTACCCATAAACACAAGAAAGTCCCACAACCCATGACATTAACAAAGATAAAAAAGACAAAACTCATACAGATCTGAATGTTTTCACACAGAATTGTGCTTTGCACCAGCAATCTATCACTGATAACTAGTGTCAGATGTGTTTCAGCAGTTATGGAATGTATTTGAGGGTCAGGGTGTGTGGACGCTTTGGCTATCAGTGTCTTGTTGAGTGTGGGGATGTTTTCACAGGATGGCTGCTTTGTTAGTACAGTTTGTCAGAGGGTGTGAGACATTGTGTCTCTGCTAGAGAGCCAGTCGTCTGGCCACACTCAACCACACAACGATTTCTAAAGTGCAGGGAGAAAGCAGGCCAGCGACCCTGTTATCTTTTTCAGAGGGACTCTTCTTTTTTTATGAGCCCAGGAATTCACAGCCATTTCGAGAGGGTGACATTGTCTGACATTGAGTGACTCAATGTAGTACAATGACTCAATGTCAATCAAGTAGAAAACTTGACCGTGTGTGCTCTTAGTATGCAGGCCATTTGGTTTAGCTCAGATATGGTAAATGAAACGTTAGGCTTTATTTGCCTGTTCTCATCCGTTTTCAAATTGAGCTGTAAATGACTGTAATTAAGCAATTAAGAAGTCAGAGATTAATTAGGAGACAATCTATTTTCGTTTTCCAAAGGAAATGTGTCACAATGTGTGGAGATTCCCAAAGTGCGCTCCTGATAAAAAATAATGAATGAAGCCAATTTATCGGAGAAGCGTCAGTGGAAACAGAAAATGTCATCTTTCAAAAATGCTTTCTGCATGTCCAATAATTTTGTTTTGCATTTTCATTATGGCTTAATTAACAAGATTTTACTTATAAATAATAGTGCCTCTAAATTCACAATGGTAACAAATAAAGTCAGGCTTGATATTCAAAGTAAAGATGTCATGGTTTGTGTGCACACTTCATTTTTGTTTGAGTTTTGGCATGTGTCTAAGATGATTTAGACACATGCCTTTTTGTAAACAGTTTTTGTAGATTGGCAAGTCTAAACTTGATTGTCATTTTCTGTAGAAACTACAATGCTATGGTGTTGTGGGTGGTTGCCAAGGCAATGCTAAGGTACAGCCTGTTTTGAGTGTTTTAAGTGCATTGCTGTGTGGTTGAAAGAGTGCTGTGGGTGGTTGCTTATACTGGCCAAAGTCAAAATACCACATTATGATATTCTGGTCCCTAGATATGGCACATAAGCCACATGGTCTGAGATATCATTCATATCTATACCACAAACGATCCATTCAGTATCTAAGATTATCAGTTTAGAACAAACCCATAACCTTAAGTATGAGCATTAATGATAGTGATGCTCTAGCAAACACCACAAATGAAACTCTGATCCCAATTCATTACAATAATGGTGGAAATATGCTATAAAAATGAAAAATGCTATAGCGATTTGTATGGACTATCACATTTATAACTTCCCTCAAAATGTACAGTGGGAAACCCAAAACATGTCATGGCAAATTCACAATTTGTCTTTTCATAGTATGAGAAGCTCTCTGTTTACAAGGTTATAAATAAAGACTGTTTTCGTTGGTCAAAACACTCAAGGTTACTCTTTCATAGCTCTGCAAAATAGAGTTCTCAGTTTTGTTTAATTTAAGCATCAATGTTTATTCAGTTGCTAATAATAGACAACTTCGGTTGTGTAAGTTGTTAATAAGTGATTAAAATTATTTGCAGACATTGCTATCTTGGCAAATCTATGCACAGCAGTCATTTGGACATTGTTGAGATCTCTGAAATTTAACCTCATTCTCCTGACAGCAAACACAGCAGAGATGTACAGTTGTTTGTCTTTCCTATTGGTCTGGTTGTAACCTCATAAATCATACAAAAAAAACTATTAAGATAACAAATTAAGATAAACGCACATCAGCTCTGTGTAGGGTCCATAAATACAATTAGCCTATGTTAACACGTTATTATGGTGATGCTTTAGAATTTGGAATCTTTTTTCTAAAAATATAAAATGACAGCTACTTGAAACAGACCCTCCGGGACACCAATGAATGTTTCTAAATTTTGAACAACCACCTCACTTCAAAACCATGGCTAGCAAGTGAATAAAAGAAAACAGATCTGTAGCTCCTGGTAATAAAAGTATGAGGCATTTTTTTGCCTGGGAAATTCTGACACTGTCTGGCTACTGACCGCTAGCTTTTTTTAAAACTTCCCTCAGTGTACTTGCAAAGGGGTGGAAACTCTTGGAACAAAACTGAGGCATAGCAGTACATATCTGTGCTTTGTCCAGCAGCCTAGGGGAGACCATGTCGGACCAGCCAAACTCCCAGGTGACAAGCAAGCATGACAATTTCACCATGGTACGCTAATAAAAAGTCTGAGCCATTTTGTTATTCCAGGCCCTGGGATGTGTGCATAGTGTAATTTGAAGACAGCAGAGAGGTCAAAACATTGTGTTTAAGTGTCAGCTCAAGTTAATGTACCGTAATGATTTTGAACTGGCCAGGCATCCTGCTGTGTTATAGAAAGTCCGTTTGGAGTGGCATAGCTAATTATGTGGTGCATGAGTCATATATATGATTCCAGCTAGAATAACCATTCCCTAGATATCACAACATCAAAACCTCCCACGGTTAGCTGTCAACCTCACCGGTTTAGCCATTGTATTGTAAGATGAGATGATTCTACATTTTCTCATTTTCCCATCAGGCCTCAAGCCAAGGTAATGAATGTCCCAAAGGCCTCCGCAACTAAACTAGTGATTAAAACAGTGTTTCTCATAAGCTGTCGTCAACTTGTCCCTGTCGTGAACAGTGTGACCACCAGTAACCAACTGTACAGTTATTTTAAAAGCCAGTTTCAATGGTTTGGTTTCCCAGAATGTTCCTCTAACATCATCAGACGAACATTGTCTAAGTCTGTATTGAATTATGTGTCTGTCACATCCAGAAGCTACACCATATTTCCATTTTTACTGCGAGAGCCCAGAGTTCAGTATCAGATTTCCCAATATGCTGGCATTTAATGCATCCTCTTACTCCTTCCTTGTCCACCGTATAGTCCACCATTCAAATTCCCAGGACTGTGGACAACATAAATTGAGTGTCAAATGCTTTCACTTCCCCTCTTTGTTTCTTCAAGAGAGCACTGATGTTCACAGAACAATCAATCAAGTGGTTAGCAATGAGAAAATATCTTTCAGACATTTCAAAGCAAATGAAAATTTAAATTTCCCAAGAGGAATACCTAAAACTGACTATGGGAATAAATATTCCTATTCCATGCATTACTCATCTGCCACAATAATAGAATTACCTTCCTAGAATTACCTGGATTACCTTTGATAGAGGATTTTCCCAGTAGTTATTGTTAAATGCAATTATTTACAATTATTGTAATTTGATTTTGATAGAAAGGCTGAATACACTTTTGTCAACCTTAGACATTCTGCTAACTTTAAGTGTTTTTGCAACTATACATCAACAAACTATCATTAATCTGCAATTACAGTACAACTGCCAGTCATTGGAGTATTAATAGACTGTTGGGTCAGGGTAGTGTTAGGATTAGGGTTATTGGAATAAGTTAAGTTATTTGTAAAGTCACTATAGTCAGTAGAATATCTGGTGGGGGACTGTCACAATTAAAGGTGTTAGTATGCTGGCAGTCTACTTATACTCCAAGGACTGGTAGTTGACAAGTAGTTGAAAAGTTACTTAGAATTAGTAGTATGTTAGTAGAATTTGCTTGTCTATTTTTCAACTACTCAACCTGATCTCATGGGAACATAATTATTTGGTGGTGATTTGTATACATTTCTATAATGTGAATTGTACAAACAAAGTAATTGTACAATTATTAGAAAAACAAGCATGAAGGTCCACCCCTGTGAACATAAACGGGCGGAAGCAGATTGTAGGAAAACTTCATACGAATTCATACGAATTAGCCAATAATTCGCTAACAGGAATATAAAATAAAATAATTATGAATTGTGTAGTATATCTATTGCTGAAGTCTGTATTGAAATACATTATATCAAATGGCTTGTCAAATCAACTAAAACCCAAATCCACTGTCATAGCACCTAAGCATTAGTCTTTATAAGGTTGTCTTTTTAGAAGCTCAAATAATTGGTGTACGTTTCCCTCCATCATCTTTACATGCCTCATAGATTTCTGTCTGAGTCTTCAGCATTTAAAGACCAGTGGAAATAGGGACTACTTTACAAATGAAACAATTATAAGCAAAGCCAGCACCAGGATCAGACTCAGTATCTGCAATCCACTAAAACAGGGAGAGACTGTGGAATAAAAGAATAGCTTTCTGGATCATACAGTCGATTCTTTTGCTCGCAGTTTCTCACATTGAAATGCTGAACACTTGCCTACTGTGGTAATTGATTAAATATTGGAGCCAAGTTTGAGTCGCACAGAATGTGACTGAAACCTCCCCTGGTGTAAAATATTGATACAGAGGATTAAATGTTGCCATTGTTCAGTACTGGTCTTGTCTTTTACAATGTACCATCACTGTTCTCCCAGTATCCAGTATATAGTATATAAACAGCTGAATTGAATGATAATTAAGTAAAAATTAATGGTAATTATTGTAATGATTTCAGGGTGCTTTTTACATGTCCATAAAGTTTCCTTTCATTAGTTTTTATTGATTCTCTTTTCTATCTTTTCCACAAGTTTTAGTGTTTTAGGTTTACCCAAAATTTTGTTGTAGTTTACCCAAAATTTAAAATTCTCTCATTATTCACCCAGCATTATGTCACTCTTACACTAACATAAAACAAGATTTTTGGAATATAAATCCTATCTCTGTAAGTGTACATAATTGAAGTGAAGAGGACTTAAAATGATGAAACGTCAGTAGGAAGATTGAGACATTATGGAATCTATGAGATTTGTTTTTACAAATCTTTATGTTTAACTGAAGAAAGAAGTTATATACAGGGGTTGTATATCTGGGATTGCCTGAGGGTGACAGAATTTTCATTTCTATTCCTTCACAAGAAAAACGTAGTTATATTAAATGTCTTAACATGAATCATTTCAAACTAGTATTGTATAATTTGTAATCATTTCACTACTAGTACTAGAAGAGTATTGACTTTATAACTCAGTAATGTCTTGTGGCATCATGTCCATGTGACTTTTTTTATGTATTACAATATTTAAGTAAACGTATTTAGTATGTAGGTAAATATTGCTGATTACAGCACTATGTATTATTATATTTATGCACATAAATGAAAATGATTAGATATCATTCTGGTATTTATTTTATGAAAAACAGTCTGTAATCAGACTGATTACAGACTAATCAGTCTGTTCCACCACCTGCCTGTATGTGGCAGGTGGTGGAAATTTTAACTGTATTAGTTCCTATATTTAAATTTTGTTTGGGAACAGCAAATTTAGTGCAGTCAAGCTTTCCAGACTGTAAATAAAATTACCCTTTAAAAGCCATTTCAGAGCAAATACTGAAATATTTAGGGCATCAATACCATATAAATATTTATTTGATTGTTTACTTTAGGATTAAAGGCTTTAAATTTTACATATGACTGTGCAGTTGTAACGTTAAGGGTATGAATAAATGGTTTAACTTCAGCAGTTTTAAACTGGATCAATGATAAGAAGGTTACTCTATTCTATGACTTTCTGACCAGAGTTTTCCAAACAGGGCTGTTGGGGTAGTGATAGAAACAATGCAAATTTAAATGACAGAATGTAAAATTAATAGTTAAAATAACATATTTCTGCTTTGTTTACTTAAAGTAAATAATTTAGGTCATGGGGTTGCGACCTCTAGAGGCTGCCGACCTCTAGTTATAAATCTAATTCAACTATGCTGTTACACTAGTTATATTTTATTGAGCTGTAAAGTCTTGATTAAAAATCATGACAGTTTTTCATCAATAGTCAGTAATATCAAGTAGCAGGAATCATTTGAGATTATCTCACCCTTCATCTAAAAATCTATATTTGGCTACAAATGTAATGTTTTTAATCACATTTTATGTTTATTAGTTTTATCTTGTCCATCAGCGGATTGCAATATGGTGCACGTCAGGAGTCTTCTGTCTCCTGGTGGTTAATCAAACAACGACCGCTAACTTGACACATGTCTTTAACCAGATGCCAACTACCTGGGCCTAGTCTGAATCTGTTCTACCAAAAGCCTGCACATTTCATGCAGAGCATGTTCTCAATGTTACTTTCTCTCTTCACCATCAAAGCGACCTGTGTGACAACTTTGAACACTATAAATTGTGTTTATTTAATTCAAACACGTTATTTCTGACTCTAAATTATGAAAATGAGAAAATGTGCCTGAAGTTGTAGGTCATAAATTAGAACAGGCCATATATCAGCCACAAGTAAAACAGGTACAGTTTGTAACAGGATAGTGGGGAAATTAAATTTCTGGAAAATAAAGCTTCAGACTAGGAAAGATTTTTAAAAACAATATATTTATATATTTAAAATTACATGAAAATATTTACATATGGGCCAAAATTACTTGAATTACATTTTTTGTCAAACCTGTGTGTGAATCTGAGGAGGCAACCACTGTAGATACATCATTACAAACCTTTCTGGGAGCTTTTAAAAGTGGAGATATTTCAGTCTGTATTAAATATTAATTTCCTTTCCCTGAACAAGAACTCGCCATAAATTGGTGTAGCCAAATAGTAAAACATGGGTGATGAAAGTCATGTTATGACCACCTTAGAAAGAGATCTTAGTGATTATCTTGGACTGCAGGCTTTGGATGAAATATTAGAAAGTTTAGTCTTCTCTGCATTTGTGTCAGACTATTCATCTTTGTATTCATAGCTTACCTTTTTTACACCCACGGTGACAAAAATATGTTTACGTTAAACATTTCAGGAGCAAATATATCTCTATTCCTTCTCCTGGGGAGTCGTTTTATACAGCTAGCGTGTTGCTGCTCAGGGAAATTTTGATGGGTTTTTGGGGTCAGAGGTCATGACTTTTCAGTGTAGCTTCTTCTGAAGGACATGCCATCAATATCCTAAAAAGAAAGCCAACCTTGTGCTTTCATTTCAAAAGCAAACAACTTTTGGTAATCAAGTTGTACATCTTAAAGAATTACAGCAGCAGTCTTATGTTCTACCTTTGCTAAACTATGAAAAATTATGAGACATCTGTCGTAATAGTGGGCTTAGCGTTTATGATTTATATTGACGCTACTCTGGTTTACCCTGGAGGTCCAGACGAGGAGATAAAACAAAAGAAACGATGAGTTGGAAGAAGCGTCAGCAAAGGAGCTTTGCGTGCGCCATTTGAGCGTCTGCAATTAGGTTAGCGCTTAGCAATGCATTGCAGCTGCAGTTCATAAGCTGACAATGCTTCTCTTCAAACACTCTCCCTTCATGCCTTTCCAAGCAGTATGTTCTGCTTGAGTTTTCTCTGTACTGCAGCTCTAATGACAAGAGCTACTTATTTCAGTGGAAAAATTTGGAGTCAGTAATAATTTATTCCATTCAACAGCATTTAAATCTTGCTCATCCGAGCATGACGATGCACAGCAACTTAAACAAGCTCAAGCAAGTACACCTCGGGGAGGGGAGGTCTGCGGCAAGGCAGCTTTGATATGGCCTCGGTGATCATTTTGAGGCCTGGTAGATGGATCCTTGGATGGGAAGAGTGGAAGGCATGCAGAGCTTTCTCACACCCCAGGGCCTCTGGGGGCCTCTCTGGCCCAGAGTTCTTGGCAGGCGGAGAGGCTCCAGCATTGGTGTCTCCTCGTGGCGCTGTCTGTAGTGTGTCCAGAGCTGGAGCTGTGCTCTGTCAGGGAGCGAGCTGGCTGCAATTTGATGGGAGGCAGAAAACGAGGCGGTCAAAAGTTGTGTGTGTCCGTGTGTGTGTGGCTGGGGACTGAGGACTTACAGACATCAGGGACTATCACTCATACCAAATTGTTTTTGCACACTGTAGCCTAGGGCTGCGTCAATACAGTCATAGTCACCTTAAAACATATTTGAACGCTTAATAACGTTTAAAAGTGCATGAATGACAAAGTAGCTTACTACGTACCATTAATAATAACTTTACAGCTGTCAAGTACAGTTTTTAAAATGCTTTATTACTAAAGTTGATAAAAAGTTGTAAATTATAAAATAGGAGATCTACTGATCATAAATAAGATGCTGCATGTGAATTTGCATATTGTGAAAGGGTAAACTGCACAACCATTGATGCAGTGTGTATGGGGCAGTATGCAGATTGGTAATATGAATTCATATACAATATCCCCCAGTCTGACAGCGCCACAGCAAGACTTCATAGGGTAGAAAAGTGTCAAATGGATGCACACTAAAGAAGTAGGTTATAGAAGAAAGTACAGTATTTGGACAATTTTCCATAGTTTTCCACAATAACTACAGACATATTCTATGCCTGCTCTTACGTTGCAGTTTCAGTCATGATCCAGTGATGACATTGATGAAAAATGTAAATTAAATTGTATTATGAGATTATGAGAGTTGATATTACAGATACCCAGCCTTGTGCCAGAGAAGAAATGAGAAATGCATTCGATGCTCATTGTAGCTCAGCACGCATCAAGCTAATATTTGCTTCTGTTTTTGGGTTACCCACATCAGTGTGTATAAACAATGTATACCTGTGTGCAGTGGAAACACATTTTCAGGTCACAAATGTGATCTGAACATATTTTTCTGAGATTCATGCATTTCTGAGATTCATCTATCATTTTTTTGGTGTAGCAAATATTAACCCTATCTGATCATTTAAATACAGTCTAGTCTGTGGTAATCCTTTGCCACCGTTTTTGACTTTCTGATCAGTGTTGCTTGAGCTTTACCCTTCTCATTTGTTTTTGCCAGCTTTCCAACAGTCTGCCCAGCAGGCCCTCACCCCTCCCATTCCCTCTCATCTCCATTCCAAGCGCACACTGCGTGAGGCTACAGCACATGAAGGCAAGGACAGAGACCGCGGCTGCATCAGGACTAACTTCATTCATTCATATTCACCCTCATCTGGCGGGGCCGATGGGGCGGCTCACAGATTTTAATCAAGCCCCAGCCGGGTGTGTGAGGTGCTTTTTAGTGCCACAGCCAGGCAGTGGGCAGAATTAGCATTTAAGAGTACATTAGCCATGCTGAATTTCCAACCTTATTACCACAGGACTGGATATATTCCTGCATTCCTGCAATATGCGAAAATATTCCCACCGTCTGCTAGCTCCCTGCTTTGATACATCTCAGTTATGTGCATATTCATTGATTTAACACATTATCAGTTAAATTAATATACGGTAAGTTAAAGGAGTAGTTCACTCAAATTACAATTCTGCTAACATTTACTCAGCCTCATGGCTTTCTAAACCTGTATTAATTTATTTATTTTGTGGAACACAGAAGCTGTTTGTAACAAAATGGCTACTGTTTTCGATACAGTAAAAGTGAAAGATGAATACAAGTTCATTGTGTTCCTTACACAGAATTGTGAAACAGTATAATGAAAAATTCATATAATGGATAAATCGTATGGGCTTGAGTGTTGGTTTCTTTCCATACTTTCATTGTAAAGAACAGAGCAGTGTTTCTTAACAAGGGGCAACCCACTAGGGACTCAAGATTACTTAAAATAAGATAATACTATGTTTTTATAATTACTATAAATGTGTCTAGTTATGACAAGCTCTAGAATATTGTACAGTGTGGGTGGGGGTTTTACATATTGTGGAAAATTACGGGGCATTGAAGTCAAAAAGGTTGAGATCCGATGTTATAGAGCAGCTTAGACATTTTGCAAAATTTGCACAAAAGAAAAAGGTGACAAAAATATGGGTAAAGACATAAGGTGAGTGATTTATGACAGAATACTAGAAAAGACTGCAGCATAAAGACGTGGAAAGGGTAGTAATCATCCACGCCTCTTCCCTTCTAAAGCTACATATCACATCTAACATACCTGCAATTTCACATTAGCATTTCATACATAAATAAATCTCTGTTCCACTTTAGGAATGTTTTCTGATGAAACCCTTTTGCATAAAACATGTTTCTCTTTGAATTCTATAACTCCTGTCTGACGCTAATGTATATTTTGTCCTGAAAATCTTCAACAACCAAAACAGTACTGAGATTGTGTATTACAACTATATGCTATTTTTATATTCTATATAGTCATATATATGTTATAAAACCACAGATTTTTTTTATTGGCTAACATTGACAAGCTCCATCTGTATGCCTAGTGTGCTACTAAGGGAATATGTCACATTAACAACAAGTGACAGAAACCCAATAGAAGCTAAAATGAATATATTTGATCTGTTGCTTTTAAATTGGACCCTGTTGACTTTGTGAAGGGGGTCTGTGTGTGAAGACATTTTGATGTACAGCCTTGATATCCGACATTCTTCCAAAGTGATCCACGCATTAGTCACAGCTATCCAAGCGGAAATGAACCCTACTTTGGTAGTTGGCTAACGTTGAGAGTCCAAAGCCAAGGGTGACAGTTATAAGGGTGGGTGCCATCCATCTTTGGGCCGAGGTTATGTTGGGCACTGGTAAAGGCTCTTGTGGGATTGTCGCCTATGTGTCCGGGGGCACTGGTGTTGGACCGATAGATAGCGGAACAGCCAGGTCCAGATGGCAGTCTGCCTTCACACCCACATGCTTTAGCCTAGCAGCCCCAGCCTAGCGTGCCATGACTGTGCCCAGTGCATGCCAGATGTCAGGCCATGCATGTCTTCTAGCACTTACTGTGGTTGTCCTGACCAGAAGCAGTTTATTGGCAGAAAGTATTTATAAGCCCCTTAAAGATTACGCACATGTAAGCGATGTTGTATAGTTTGAGTTGGTTTAAACTATTACATGCAAAATGATAAACACTAAAATCATAACAGATGCAAATGCAAATGTAAAAGAAAAGCTTTTCTTTAGAGATTAGGAATACTATAAAAATAAAGATGGAACAAAACATGAGCAGTTACATTCAGTAAACATACTGAAATTAGAGCTTATATGAAATTAGTATCTCTGGCGTGAGACAGTGCTAAATAAATAGGGAGCAGTCATTGTTTATTATTAAGTTTATTAACTTTTTTTCTTTTCAGAAATATCTACTTTTCTCTGTAATGTTGTGCAATATTGTAAGTAAAGGGCAATGGCAGAAGATACTAGTGTGGATCATAAAAACAGTCTACTGCTGTGTCAGCTCGTCTGTTCCTACTGGTTATCCTGACAAGACATTATGAAATGGAAGACTAGAAGCATGAGGAGCTAGCATGTTAGCCAGAGATTGGTGTCTTTTGCCTTTCCTGTGGAGTGTGTACATGATTAGTAAAAAGCTTCAGAACACAGCTTCAGAACTTAATACCCTTGAACACTTGACAACTCTCCACTGTGGCATTAGTGTTTCTCTGTGGTTCAGCTTCTGTCTGATGAACATAACTGAATGCTCATCTCTTTAAAGCTCCTTGGGAAAGGATAGCAAGTTAAAATGCAAAGTGTGTAAAACTGGCTTTGTATTCAGTGCCTTTATGTGAAAAAAATGTGCTTATGCCCCTTGGGCCTGTTAGCGCCTAAGGCTGTCCTTTGTTTCCTTCTGATCTTTGTGTGAGAGGTTAACATACCAAAGTTAGGTGCAAGACCATGAACAACAAATTCCAGACTTTCTGTTCTCAGCAGCACCTCCTTGGGTTAATTAGCTTGCAACATTAGCTGGAATGCTACAGAGAACTCTGACAGCCCTCGGTTGCAGTATAGAGTTGGTGGAAAGTCTAGCCCTGTAGTTGTCTATTCTAGTCTATTCTAGGGGGTAAGTTCTTCCAGCACCGCCTAGAGTCTCTGTCGATAAAGATATCCTCCTTGCATGTGGCTGCATACTAGTTATGTGGCTATTAAACAATGTGCATTAGACTCTGAAAGTTTAAGTGGGTTTTTCTTGAAGGTCAAGTTAGAGGACTGTGATTATGTCTGTCCTTGGTAAGTTAAAGTTGTCTGCCAGTAATTCTCAGTTAGACTCAGGATTGATATAATGGCCTCAATTTTGGGAAGCTGACTTTCCTAGCATAATGTATTACAGAACTGAAGAATGATTTTTGTTTCGGAAATAGACTACATTTATTCTGACTAACTAAACTTGTGTCAGCATATTTTCCCATTTGATATTGACAATTTTTTACTTGATCACTGTGAAGCAGTTTTAACTTCGTCAGATAAATCTTATTCAGTTGTTCCAAATTTCGTCAGTCAGATTGACAGGTCTGGGTAGACGCTGTGTATGAACTTTGCTAAAATGATTTGTTATTTAGGATCAAAAACTGCCATGCCTGCTTTTGATTAATCCAATGCACCAGTTCATCTGTGTGCAAGTGGTCATACAAAGGTCATCAGAGAAGAAGTTTCCTTGTTCATCAGTGTCTCTTGTAAATACCCATGTGACTAAATAGATTAAAAAGGTGCTTTGTGAATTGAGGGATTGAACTTTGTAGGGTGGGAACTTCAGGATATCGTTTCTATAATCTATAGTCACAAAAACGTGCCCATGGACCTGGGTGGACTTTTGGCACTACAAATCTATTGCTACACACTTGAAGAACAGATCAATATTGGGCAGTGACACCAGAGAGCTGAGAGGCAGTTGGTCGGGTAAAGTTTCTTTGCACATCTAGCAACTCTGGAAATACCTCCAAACTTCTGAATTAGTTCAGGTCAACAAGATTGTGTCAGAGGTGTCCAGTTAGAGGGTAGGAGTGTGTCAAAGCAAGAACTGTTTGAATTTATCCTCAACAAAAAAGTCCTACTTTCCACACCAGTTACCAAAAAGAGGTGTTTTATAGCAAAATTAGGAGAGGGCAGATGACCTGTATTCTAAAATTCTGCCTCTACAATACATACATAGATCGAAACAGCATTTTCTCCACTAATCTTTTTGCTGCCCCTGGCTAAAGAAACCTCAGATATGAACTTTATGAAATGGTCTGCAAACACATTTGTGTTGTGACTCACCCTGGAAAGGGACACGATTCTTTATTTCTCCATCAGTCTAACGGTGTCTCAAATGAGAGCTAGCCCTCACATAACCTTGTGTCAGTAGACCATGCAGATGACGCAAGAAAAATGTATTGTATGTGAACCAGAGAGAGGTTTGATTTTGTCTAGCCAACACAGTAGCACTAAGGTGTTTTGACACATAATGGAGTGTTGTGTGCATGAAGGTGTCACAGGGGCAAGTTGTGACAAGTTATGGCAAATTGGAGCGAAAGCCCCCTGCTGTTTCTTCACCACGCCAACAGGGTTCAAACACACACAGTCTGAGACACAGTCATGACACACACACACATATGCAGACACTAATAGGGTTTGGCAAAATGGTTGGAGTGGACAGAACTAAAAAAAACAAAGCACTGGTAAACAATCCAAAGTGGCAACACTAGCCCTAATGCACCTTTTTAATGGCTTCCCTTAATTTTGTTGAGCCGATAAAGACAACATACTGTTACGCTTTTGTACAGATTTGTCTATCTAGCTATCGTTCATATCTGTAACACCTGTTTATCCATTTCATTAAAGATAAAGCTATTTAAAACTTTCATACTAGGTTTTGTCAAACCAATGTCAATGGCATGACCACTGATTTTATTTAAACCATCAACTACTTTTAGTCATTGTTTAAATCAAAAGCTTCTTAAATGAAACATACAGATGTATGTTAAAAATATACATTTCATTTGCACTGGAAAGTCATCTAAAGAGTGCAGTGCTGTGGTAACCCAGAGGATAAATCATCCGTCAGCAGTAGGGCATAGACTGATTCTTTGAAGGGAGAAGCTATCTTTCTACTACTGCCTGCAGGGAAACGGACTAGACAAAGACAAACCAGTCCATTCCCGTGTGCTAATGATAGGAGAGCAACATCGTCACCCACCCCCGCCTCAGCTTTTCCACTCAACTGTAACCACTAACACAGGCTAGCTTAGACACAATGCAGGTAGTTTGTGTGGTTTTGTCATGCAAACTCTTCTCCAAGCAGGATTAGAACAGGCCCCCTACACAAATGCAAACTCTCTACACACATATTCATACACGTACAACTAACAAACATGTTTTAAGAACGTTCCCTATTAACAGTATGAGAATGTTCATTTAAGTGCAGATAATCCAAAAATATTGTTCTTTCCTCGCAACATTATTAGAATGTATACCAAATATTATTATAATTTTATTAATTAATATAAACAATCTTCCAGATTGTTCCCTAAACATTATATTAAAGGTTTACTATGCAAGATTTTCCAGTAAAACAAAAAATGGACTTTGTCTATTGAAACACTGTCCTCTGCCTGTATGTTCTATTTTTTAATGTTTTAAAAAATAGGGGACAAGTCTAAATGTTGTTTACAAATTGAAAGCCCTGCATAGTATACCTTTAAACAGGTAGTTCACCCTTTCATAAAGAAAATTCTTTCATTTACTCACCTCACAAACCTGTATGACTCTATGCTTTTGAGGAATGTAATGTTTGTAATCAAACAACAGTGGCATTGACTTCAGTGTAAGGGCACAAAACCACTGAGACACTTCAAAATATCTTCTTTTGTGTCCTACAAAAGACTAGTTATGGCAGCGTAAGAAAATGTTATGATAATGTTCCTTGTTAGCTTGGTACACATCACACATTTGTTGCTTATTGTCATTTATGTGCAGCATGCAGAAAACAACTACAGTGAAAACAGAGCATCAACATCAATGACAAGACAATGTGTCAGCGTCAAATGTGGTGTACCGCACATGGTGCTCTGTGCTACTTCCTGCCACAGTGATTGAGTGCTATGCCACAAAAATGGAATTCTTATGTCACGGTAATGAATATAATGCACTCCAGAGGGCTTTAGGGTTTTAGGTCTTTTCTCTTTACCACAGGCCAAATCTGCGCAGGCCAGCTCCATTCACAAATGACATCCCCAAACTCTTTCAGAACAGGGCAAATAGCATGACAGATTAAATAGCATTTGGATCAATTCTTGGAGGGAACTAAACAAAGTGAACAATCTCAATGTCCATGTCCTGAGAGTCAACCAATACACATCACACAGCCACAGCCACAGCTGCAGAAATCAATAGCTGGAACCTAACACACTTCATATTGTGCAGTTCAGAACTTCAAGCTATTAAACTTCAAGCTTAGAATGAGGTCATTCCTCTATTGTAAAATGCATTTTATGCTTTCCAAAACAGCCGTCATGTATGAAGCTATTCCAAAGTTTATATCTGAAGGAAATCTTGCAATATTAACAAAATAGGTTACCCAAAAATGAAAATCTGTCATTATGTCCTTCCAACCCAGTATGCCTTTCTTTCTTCTGAGGAAAGATTCTGAACAATGTCAGTTTGGTTCTGCCTTACAACAAAATCATCAATCTCCAGTGTTTTCCACACTCTAATGCTTCTAAACCTCACAGAACTACAGCAGATGCTTTTAGGGAATAAAGACATACATTTCAATTGGTTCCTAATGCAAAGCAACCACATATCTTCAGAAGACTTTGGATTAAAAACATAGTTTACCAAAAAAAGAAAATTGTCATTTACTCACCCTCGAGTTGTTCCAAACTGGTATACATTTCTTGTTTGGCTGAAAACAAAAGAAGATATTTTGAAAAATGTTTGTTTCGGGGTACTATTGACTTCCATAGTACTTTTATCTTACTTTAAAAGTCAATGGTGCCCCAAAACTGTTTACAAACATTCTTCAAATTATTTTATTTTGCGTTCAGCAAAACAACTGGAGGAACAACTTGAGGGTAAGTAAATGCCTTTTAACTTTTTAAAAACTTTTTAACTATCCCTTTAAGAGCACAAGTTACCATACACACTGTTATCATACAACATCATACAGGTTTTGGAACAGCTCATTTTTGGTTGAGCTAATCCCTTCTCAGAGCCATGGACTTCCTGTTAACAGACTGTAATGTTCTCAGGGTATATCCCTTTAAGACATATTTTTTTAAAGGAGAGAGGGCAGCGTTATGTCAGTTCAACTATGCCGGCCATTTGTGCTGTTTTTTTACTTTTACAGGTTTACTGTTTACAGTAACCTGTGTCTAGCTGCACTCTTAACCATGGTGTTCATATGAGCAATTCAATTATTTCCTGTCTACTCACTACCATGAATAAAATAATGAAGGCAAATAAATGGCAAATAGGTAAATAAAATTTAATTGCAAGGCTATTTAATTCATGTTGATTTAAATTTTTTGATTTAATTCATTTTGATCAAAATTATTATCAGCAACTTTGTGTCTAAGCATGGTTTTCCATTCCTAATGTGAGAGCGAATTATGCTTTCCTGACCAGAAGCCTCTTTGAAGCTGAACTCAGCATTCTCTCCCTGCAGCTAATTCCTGCAAGACATCCCACAGCATTGCAGTTAAACGAGAGATGGCATTTCAAAGGCATTAATTGAGAGCAGTGATGGAGTGTGCTCCGACAGCAACCTGCTTTCAGATTGTGTCGAGCCTTTGTGTTGATACTGAGGCCGTCTCTTGATTTAATACCACCCTCAGGGCCAATGAGTAAACTTGCTGTTGCTTGTCAAGAAGATCTGGTAAAGATCCGGTAGGGAGGTCATCCAAGAATTATTTACAGGATGACTAATAGGCAAATTGGAAGAGAATGATAGAACCTCAGAACAGTTGGCGTGACCAATAAGGTTGTGACCAAAAAATGGATTGCAGTTCTGCTCTTATAAGGCTGCGGAGAATGAGGTAAATGATGCTAAGCCCAAATAATAAAAACCAACTGCATTTAGATATAAATTCATCTGCCACTTAGTAGAGACTATATGGTCATGTGACATTCCACCCTACATTTTAAAATGATGAACAAAAACTGCAGAAAAAAATATGACCTGCTACGTTAAATACTTCTCCACTTACAAAGGGGATAAACATGGTTTATGCTGACCATAATGTGTTTTGTACAGTGAATTATTGACTGCCAAGAGCATGAAGTCATTGAAGAGACATTTAGAAACCAAACACCTAAACCATACAGACAAGTTTATTGAGCTTTCCATTAATAAATGATTGTAATGCATTATGAAGCATTAATTTGGTTTTCAGAACATGTTTGTTCACTTTTGTATGATTTTGGCACTGGGCTGGGTTACCTGAAGTACAATCTATTGCACATGATTATTTAGTGCATTCTGTTGCATGCAGATAACAAATTGTTTCCCCCAGCAAATGAAAATGTCTGCTTAAATCCTCTGTAAATCAGATATTTATGCTGAGAAAATGACCCAGAATGTCTCCACTAGAGTTTCATTTGCATCCACTTATTTCACATAAGCAATTTTAGGAGAAACATTGAAAACAAAGTTGCCCTTCATTTATTTGACTTCGTTTGACAGGTAGGTTTTGGCATTTAGCTCCTGCTGGCATTGTAGATACAGTACCTACACCAATATGTATGCAAAAAGCATTTTGCATCAAACAAAAATGGCAGCGATGCTAATGGATTGCTCTCTCTGTATTATATTTCCACAAAAGTAGACAGAAAGCTTTGAGCCCTGTAATGTCAGACAGTCACTAAGCAATAAGAAATTAAACATACATGAACAATCAGGTGTGCAAGAGCATGAAAGTTCAGCTTTGACGGCGCATGCATTGGTTGAAACAGACACTTAAGCTACAAAAACAGCTGCTCAGTCTTGGCTTTAACCAATGGAGTTGTTGCTATCTTTCAGATCAGATTTCCTTTCATGTTAAACCAGGCTTGAAAGTTGTTTTTTCCTGCTTTTGTATCTGATTTGACTGAGATGTGTGTGGAGATGTATATATTGTGACAGTTCATCTCCATTTGTTTGAAAGCTCAGACCAAAGTGTCTGTTTTCAAAAGACTCTATCAAGCTCAACAATGACCTAAAAGCATGGCTTGTTCCCTTCAGTTTTTTAGCAATTTGGAAAAGCAAGAGCTGTCTCCAAGTGACACAATGACATGTTTTGATGTTAACCTGAATCACTTAAATCTGCCAAGCTCATAGCTACACGCTAACACACCTGGAAAATGGTAGAGCACACCTGCGAAAGCAGTGAGCACAGAGTGTGTTTGCTGTAATGATAAGATCAAAAAGACTGCCCCATGTGGCCACCAGGTGTGAGGTAAGGCTGATAAATGCCTTGAGACAGTGAAAAGAGGGTTTGTGTGGGAGATTAGGTGCAGTTGGGATCTGGTGTAGGAATCGTAAACCCTGGAGTGGACAGGTTTGGGTAACTGTCCTTTCTGCATGCACGAAAGAATTTAAACACCATCTGTGACTTTACCAGCATTAGTGTATGTCCTCTTTAAAGAATTTAACTAATCTTATTTCCATTACACAAAAGTACTGTGACAGCATTGTGGTACAAGTGATGATATCAGATGGTAATACCATTGCACTTTAATAAATGGTAGTGATGTTTTATTCTTCAGTTAAGAGGACTTTAGTCCTCTGGATAATTTAAAGAAAAAATGTTCTTTTACAAAGCAGTCATTGTAGTCTCAAAGGATATATTATTATAGCTTAAAACTTTTTGTTGTCACTTTAATTACTTTTCTTCTCTTTTATAATAAATGTATTAATGGGCTACAATCAATTAAAATTTCTATTTTTTAATTGAACTAAACTAAAACTAGACTAGATATCTAGTTTTGGTCCTGGTTTTGGTTCAGGTCATGGCTTCCTGTTTTAAGTCTTTCTAGATTATTTTGCCAGGATCCTGACATCCCCTGTGTTCTGTGTCAGAGCATGTTGTTTGGATCCTGACTCATCCTAGTCTTGGTTCTTGTTTCTTGGAGTCAGGATCTAAACTCATGCTCTGGGTCTTTGTTTTCTGTGGAATTGGGTTCACTTCTCATGATCGTGACACTAGAACTAGAACTAAAAATCATATTTATGTACCATCTAAGAACAAATGAGTTCTAAAAATGCACTTGGTTATGATTTAAATAAGTGGCAAAGGAACAAAAGTTTTTGCATCTTGATATGATATTTTGATATTCCCAAATAGTGTGGATTCTGTTAATAGAATAAATCTCAAATAAATCTTTTTATTTGTATTAATTCAAAGTTGTTTGACCACTAGCTTGTTTTGTTAAGTTCAAGGCTTATCCTGATTTTTTTCAAAATGTGAGAAGTTCTACTGTCATCACACACAATATCACTATTCACTTATACACATACTTAAACACATTATACTAAATTCCACTTGAACATTAATCATGGTTATTGTCAGATCTTAATTCCAGGATCTGATAATGGTTTAGTATTGATAGTTTCATTTTTCAAGGTTTTACGTAATTAAAAGTGCACCTAATCAAAGGATCAAAATCACCAGAATGATAATCACCTAACCCGCCTTTACAAGCCAGCAAAAATAATTGAACCCAATTGAACAAAAATTAAACTGTAACCTTATTTACACAAATTATATTTGTGCATTCATATCAAATCAAACTTTATTTCAGATGGTGACAGGATTTTCAGTTTACATTAATATTAAGCATTGCAATGATATTGTTTGAATAGTTTATATATCCCATTCAATAACTATACTAAAGTCATTTGGCCCCTGGAGTTTGGGACTTGGCCCTTTATTGAGGAGCAATAACAATAAGAGGCAAGTGTATGTACTGCAACAAAAAGAAAACAGAACTAAGCGAGAGAATTTAATTGTTGCTATAATATAAATATTAAAATCTAAATATATTCCACTGAACCTTCAAGTAAATAGGAAAAGAATATGGGGGTAGTGGACAGACATGCAGGTTTTAGATGTGATATATACTATGTCAGGGGAGAGGGGATGTTCATTTGGGGTTAACTTTGCAACAATAAAAAAGCTTTCAAGATGTGAACTGCAGTAAATCTTGAAAGGGTCCCAGAAAAAGGGCAATAAACATTGCAGAAGATGAATATTTCTCTGTCCCAAGCCCTGTATCTGTCCCATAAGCCTCGGTAGCACACAAAAAACTTTCTGGCAATAAAAACATACATGTGAGGAATAATTCACATTATGACTCAGATGGTGAAAGAGTTCTACTCACATACCCAGTCCTCATGAGATGATTCTTTTACCATCTTTTCACTGTATATCTTAAATCATTTGAACTCTGACCTCTTCATGTAATTATGTCCTAAGTCTTACATATTCATGTGGCCTGATTTATGACTGCATATGACCTGGATAATAGTAAACTCATTAAAAATATCAGACAACACAGAGGTATTTATGGTAATTATGCTGTGATTTAAGAAAACAAATCAAACCATGTTATATTTCAGTATATTTAATGTAGCCACACATCGCCTAGAATTGCAAACATGGCATTTTACCATGTAGTTTCTTGATGCATCACCATGCGATGATTTTTAAACAGTAATGGAGTTCCCATTTATGCTGGACTGTTATTGATTACTTTTTGTCATTATTCAGTTCAAGTCATCCAAATGCCTTCAGGTTAAAAGGCAAGTGATCATAAACTGCTGACTAGTACTCTCCCTTTCACTCTCACTCTTGCTCTATATGTATAAATCGTACAATACTGGCAATACAAAAATAGCAAAAACAATTTTTGAGTGTGTACATACATATATATATATATATATATACACACACACACACAAAAATTCTCTATTCTTTTAGATACGATACCAAGTACTGTCAAGGCCAGTATTGTTGCTTTCCATACCGATACTTCTAATATATATAATAATATGTATATACATATATATAATATATATGTTTTTGTAATTATATTTAACACTGAAAAAAAATATTATCATAATAAATCTAATGTTTCTAATAAATAAATGTTTGACTCCTTGTTTTCATAATATTTTGGATGGAATAAAAAAATAGTTCCTGTACCACACAACTATTTGCTTATATTCTTTTTGTTTTTAATTTAAAGCATTCAGTTTGATGCTAAATGCCAAACTGAGAAAAAAGATCTACTGAGGGTACTTACTCCACTGAGAGTAATGTCAGTTAAAATGCATTGCTTGTCCCTGCCTTCATTAAGATATGGTCATATTAGAATTTAAGCAAAATTAGTTTGGACCCAGTGGTAAATATGAAGACAGGATAATGTGATGTCATGCTTGAAGGATTCTGTTTAAATGAATTTTAAATAACAAATAAGAGTAATTCAAAATGTTAAAATATTTAATCTACACTTTCCACACCACTGCAAATCAAACAGCTTTGTCAAGTTTATGTATATTCTCTGTATTGAGTCAAGAGTTGTGGGGTTTAACTCCTCTATTGGACACTCCAGGTATGGACACCTAACTGGCCATCTGTCCAAGGTGTTTCTATGCCTTTAGATTAAGATGTTGAAAAAGACTTAAAACATTAGAATACTTGTTATGAGCCTCAGTATTTTTGACGCTTTCTGAGCTACCAGGGACCACCCAGTGCTGTCCACACAGTGGGCCTTTGAATTCGTTCATGAACACAATGAGCTCACAGTGGGAAATCTTTCCCCTCTGCTCTTTATGAAGTGTGAAGTTCTGTCTGGAAGTGCCTGTTCAACTCAGTCAAAGCTCTGCACAATGTTTTTGCTGCTGGTGGACTATACTAGTGACGGTCAACCATTGGTTTTCCATACGGTTAAAAAATACCTGCCAACTGACTTTTAAAATGTATTATAAAATATGCATAAAGAACTCTATTAGTGTTACTATATATTTTAAAATTAATTATCTATTATTTTTTTGATTATTTCTAATCATTATGTTTATATATTTGTCTGCTTTTTTGTTTTTAATAATTTTTTAAATCAGATTATTTAAATGCCATTTTCAGTATTCATTTATTATGAAGTGACTTGTATCAGTGTATTTAAGGTATGGATTTCATTAGTTATATTAATTTGTATTTATTAGTTTATTAGTGTGTTTTATGGGTTCAGTGTATCTGAGAACTGAACTCATGACCCTAGCATCTCTAGAGCCATGATCTGCCAGTTAAGCTATAGAAACCTACACATTCCCACAAGCACATTCAGATTTTAATATTCAGTCCCACTTTATATTAGGTGTCTTTAACTACAATATACTTACTCAAGAAAAACTTTATACAGTGCACCTAAAGTGCATAGAAATGTTCTTAAATTGCACTTAAATTTAAAGTGTCTTGAGCCTATCCCCAACTATAAACCCACCCCTAAACCCTCCTATAATTACAATATATCACATGCTTTTCACTTATGCAAGTACACAGTATTTAAAGTCACTTATTATAAAGTGTGACTTAATATTCAATCTAACTGCTTTCACCATTTAATGTAAGGTTTTTTCAGGTCCCTCAGAAAAATGTGATTTCAGTAGTTTTATCTTTGCTTTTGTGCACTCACCCTGAAATATATATGTGTCTTGAGCCAATCAGCGGAGTCATAAATGTCATGTGACTAATTATTCTGGGGCCATAGGAAGATGAAAAAGTGACATGCTGATTGGCTGATCCACCACAAGAACATGCACAGTTCCAAGACTCTCGTGAGTATCTTGAACTGTGTTGTCAAAGGCAGCAAATAGGGAAAATCTTCAAAAATGGTCACTACAGTTTATAGTCTTTTATAGTTAAACTATCGGAAAATCCCCACCCTAATCTTTATCTCCAATGAACAATGGTTCATCTTTTATCAGTATGAATAGTTAAAATATTAACTCTTGTTCTGCTGAAAAAGTACACTTTGACACCACCTTTGGATTTACATAAATTTACATTTTACAGTGCCTTCAAGGTATACATTTAATCAGCATGTGTTTTCTGGGCGTTAATCTTGGAGTTGTAAGCCCAACGCTCTCTATCAGAGCTACAAGAATGCTAGCTGCACAGAAACTCTCTTTGTGCTTTGACAAAAAGCTCTGTGACTAGAAAGGATCGACCCGAGGCTGCTGCTGGCAAAAATCAAGAGTGCCTTTGGACTTCCTACATCAACAACACACAAACACCTCTAGTCTTTAAGATTCAAAGTTTGGTCAGAGCTCCATTTCTGCCCTCAACCTACCACCACCCCTCCATTAACATTTCAAGAATGTTAATCTAAGCATTCTTCACAGAGCACAAGAAAGTTGTCCCGCTAAAACCCATGAGACGCGTCTGACGATGGGGATCATGGATAGATTCCTCTTTGTTTTTTGGGTCCACCCCTCCTTTCACCAGTTCTTTCTCCAGTTCTCTACCCCTTCCTATAGTAATCCCAGCATCCCTCTCTTCAAGTTACACCCTGCAGGAGTTTATGGCGACATATAAGCTATTGTAATCATCAACTGTCATTATCTCGCCCACTGATGGATTGTGGGGTTTATCTGTGATGAAAGTATAAAAATACTCTGCCTTGGCCTTAACAGTCGCATTAGGTCTGAGGCGACAAATAATCAGAATTTTGCCCTTATTGCTGGTTTTGCAGAGGAGTTGGAAAGCAAATTTCTCGTAAATTCTACTAGCAAGCAATTCTCTCAGAGGGGATAAAATGGTGCATTGGTACATTACTCTGTTTTTCCATCAGCAATGTTTTGATCTTTTATTGTGCAATGACGATCTCTGTTAAATGAACTGCTATAAAAGGGTAGTTGTTGCATAATGTGTCCAAGAATTTTTTCACATCAATATTTTGGGCTGAAATGTAAATGAACAAGGAAATATGCATGAGTTTTTCACTTAGAACACTTGTGGCCCTGTGGACATTTAGAAAATATCCTCGCAAAAATATATTTTTGCTTCTCACTAAGTTGTTTAATTTGTCTGCTTACAATGTTCAGTAGTTTACTAATCTTTGTAAATATTAGTTAATGCTAATACAATTGTTCATTGTGATCATGTGACGACAGGAAATATGAAATCTTTTGGTAAGGCACCATCTAAGGCACCATTTCTTTTAATATCTACACCATTTTAAACGCCTTTTGCCTTAAGTGGTCAGTGTGACAAATGCATTTTTTAAAGAACCAAAATTTACATAGTTCCTCCATTAATCTGAGGCCATTAAAGCTACATAAATAATAATCATGAAACAATTAGCACAATGCTGCTTAAAGTAGTATAAGATGGAATATGACATGCTACACCTCACGACAACTTCCCAAAAGTATTTTATCTCAACGACCCAGAAATTTATCTTAAATTCCACTGAATGAATTAACATTTCATGAGACACTATGGAGAACAGTCTGTCCTCACAGGACCCAAGTAAGACACACTCCAGGGGTTACAAACTGTAGTTGGTGTAGATATATAGATAGACAGCTGCATGGAATCCACAGTGGACCCTCATATGTCTAAAAGAAAAACTTTTGACCTGAGATATGTACATATACATTGACATAAGGGCCATACTGTGTGAAATGTAGACCACCTGGATGAGGAGCTATAGAGGAACTAGGTTGCCTAGACCACTTTCTTAGAACCTTTCTTAGAGTTCTTGTGAATTTCTAATAGCAGAATAATTAAGCTGGCTGCATTTTAAGGTGTTTTTTTATGTTAAGGTGGTTTTCCTATTGTGTGATGTACAAAGCACACCATCAAACTTGGTTTAAACAAAATCCAGAAGTGACGAAGTGGTTGTATGGGATTAGACATGTTCTTTGACCATGGAGGGTAGCACAGTCTGACAAGCCATAACCCTTATTGAGATATTAATTATGTGAATTCTGACAAAACAAATTACTGTACATACACAAGTCATTCCATCTTTGCATTTAATTTACTCAAAGTATTTATAATATTTTATTTTTAAGGTGTCCTATAATGTGGTTTCACCTTTTTTAACTTTAGTTAGTGAATAATGTCGCAGTTTGAGCATTAAAAAAGATCTGCAAAGTTAAAAACGCTCTAGACAGAAAAAAACATAAATCACTATTTAAGAACAGACAGCTTATTGGGACTACAACAAGCTCCTTATAACTTAGATAAATACCACTCCTGTGAATATGCAAAAAGTGTAGTGTCACTTTAGTAGTGTATTGTTGCCATGCCGACAAAATGCTAACCAGAACCCTTTCAGTGTTTTACAAGGTGGGGCTTCTGAAAACAGTTCTTTTTGGACAGACTGGGCAAGAGGTGCAGCAATAAGGAAAAATATGTAAAAAAGGATGTTTTTTTTATAAAAAATGAAGCATGAACACCTGTTCTAATACACACACAAAATAAAATCAAGAACAAAGGCATAGGACCCATTTAAATACTGGTCCATAGCATCATATTGTACAGCCAAAAATGTTATTTTATAAATTATATGTTCTGGGAGATTTTAAACAGACTAATGTTATTGATTTTCACATTTATATATTTGGTAGATACTGTTAACTTTTAACTTACAGACTGCAGTCCATAACTTTTTCCTCTCTATTGCCATCTCTGTTTGAAACATAAAATTTTAGATTACTTTACAAATTATATATCATTATTATAAACTTACTGTTGTGCATTGGGTAAGGAAACTGTTTTCAATACTAATATGTAATGTACATGCTCAGTAGTGTTTTTTGAAACCCAAAAAGTTAAAAATATCAGCTTTAAGAAAGAATAAATAAAACACTTTGTGTAATAGTGTGCAGCATTCAAATATATACTATTTGCATTATCTAGAAGTAGTTACATCATTATGACCTGCCTGTACTACCACCTATTGATTCCTCAGTGCAGCAGCTATAATGAAAAAATTAGGTTAGCTGATCAATACGTAATCTTGTAGACATAAAGGAATAAGAGAAATGTAACTATGATATGTCTATGTGGAATGTTGAGAAATTGAATACCTACAGCGAATACCTACAAATCCATACCTATCAGTGAATAAACCCGAGCTATGCTAGAGTTACTCTGTTCTGCATGATAAAAAACATTCCATCCATACTATCTGGCTCTCGCACCAGTCATCTATGTTGGGGTGTCTTAGTGATGTCAGGGTTGGCCAGCTGTAGATTATAAGTCTCTTATACTCCTTTAAGATCCATCACTGGCTGACCTGTAGCTTTTAAAAGAAGCAGTGAAGAGAACTGCCAAACTTATCTATATCTGAGGCCAAAAATAGTGCTGTCCTCTGGCGTTGTGTCCATTGGCCGGGTGATCGCTCCACCACATACATCAGCACTTGTGAAACACCCCGAGCAATTTTAGGACCGTATTCTTAGCTGGTCCAAGTTCTAAGAATCAAGTTCTTCACCAAAGATTTGAGTACTAGGGGTGACGGTGTAGAAATTGTAACATTTTCTTATATTTTCTTTCATAAGTTGCCAACTATTACAAATATACTCACCATGTTTTGCAATAAGACACATATGTAGTACAACTAAACGGCTATCATGATCTGAGATACTGGGACTGAACAACATCACTGTGATTCAGCCACCAGTGTCTGCTTTAAGAATGACAAAAGTATGCTTGCAATGCATGGGTGTCTGTGTGTAAGCCTGGTTAAAATCACAGTCACCTGATCATCATTTCACGCACCTGCTGCCGTAAGTAACAGAAAATGTACACAAACATTTGCTTTTAAATCAAATTCTGTTTCAGTGTTAATTGCACCAGGAAAACCGTGTTGAGTTCTGTGATTTTGGGACGATATATAATACACCTTTGCATAGAAAGGATTCATATTTACATTAAAATGAAGGACAGTTAATTCAAAAGGGTGCCGTGCATAATGAAGATAAAAGGTTGACAACTACTAATCTATAGCTTAAGTTATATGCTGTTATATGTAAAATATAATTCTATAATAATTATTGATCATAGTTCATATGACATCAAAGAAAATTGGCAGGTGTCTGTTTATAAGAATGGTTTCCTGTTGTAGGCAATTTGAAAGTATTATAATATTTCCAATTTAGTACTGTGAAAGGCTTCAAATGGCGCCAGCTTTGTGAGCATGCATGTGTGTGGCACACTTAACATGGTGAATATCAGGGTTGCCAGGCCTCAGAAACTGTAATCCAAGCCTGGAAAACATAAATCACCATTGGCAAATCCAGCTGTCAACAGCACTGACAAAACAAAGAGCAACAGAAGGAAGGGGAGAAAGGCAGACAAATAACAAGGCTAATTTCACCCACAACTGATTGTTAAATGAGGAAGGCACCTTCACAATAAAAAATAAATAAATAAATTAGCACAGTTCCCAGGCACTTGAGAGGGAATGTGAGGTGTTCAGCCATGAGACAGTTTGTGCTAAAGGGCTTTCCAGCCTTGCAAAGACATGCTAGGATCAGAAAGGAAGAAAAGGAAGACACTCTGCATTAATATGGCAACAACACATTGGGATAAAGTGTTAGTGTAATTGCCTGTATGAAGTCTTAAGTCTCATGGGCACAGCATCAATCAATACCTCAGCCGTGCTTCAACTCAACAGTGATCTGTAATCATATGACTCAATACATTAACTCTGAAATGCAAATTCAGAACAGCTATTCTACTGCAGTCTGCCAAAAGTCTTCCAAATGTGAATTGGGTTCATGCAAACTATTTGGTGGAAAAGAGAAAAAGACGATATTTTAAAAAATGTTGTTCCCTATTTCAGTAAAGAGCCATTTGATTGACATCAAATTTGACGGATACTGTTTAATGTGTTGGGGAAACCTTAAATTGTTAATTCACCCCTGCATGTGTCCCCTTGTGACACTTAGGGCCTGTCAACATAATGTAATGAACTCACTGCCACACAGATAATTAGTCAGCTGCCTGTGGAGCTGCAAATAAAGCTGCAAAGTGACATAGAATTCAGGAGACTAAGAGACTGAGAGCCAACTGAGAAATGAGAGATGATGCTGAACAAATGAATCTTTGATGTTCAGCCAATTCAGCTGGGAACTACATGGACCTTGGTGGAGAAAAATGCTGCGCAAAGCAAACAACATTAATAACTTCTTGTGACACAAGCTACTTTTGTACACAGTTACTTTAATGTGGCTATTAAGTGCTCTATAATCAAAAAAATTAGGTAATGCAGGTGTGTATTTAAAGCCAGTAATTGAGGGCATCTAGAGTCTGTTTGGTTCAACTAAATAAACACACAGCATGTTAGCTCAGGGATTAGCGACTTATCTGGCAGTCAACATGTTACTGCTGTGTAGAAACTTTAGGAAAACACACAGGGTTTAACAGAATTTGTGCATCAAAATCACTGCTAGACTGATTTGATGACATACAGTATCAATTGTATAGTTTGTGCTATGGACATGAATAATGCCTCGGAATTTGTGACTTGTTGTGGGGAGCTACATAATCAGTTCTCTTAGCAATACACCTTTGGATTATTGCGTGGCAGATGATAAAATAGAAAAAAAAAGGGCTTTGGATTATGTCTACAGATTTGAGGGTGGGACTGGTAAGTAACCACCCGCGCTAACTTACAACCTTTTATTACAAAAACATGCCCTGGCAATTCTGACTTGACATTAGAATAGTGTACACTTACATTTTTAACAGAAATGAGTTGACATGGGTTATGTACATTGAGTTATTGTTGGGTTATTAAGGTTATTGTTCTGGGTGTGTACAAAATAAGCTGACCACATCTGAGAAAAAAATGAAACCGTATTTGTACCAGTTTAATAATAATTATGTGGTAATTATCAACAGCAAAATAATTGATCTTGGTTTCTGCTATTTTTAATGTACAGCAGGCAATAGTCATGCATGTACAGCTCCAAAGCTTTGTTTGATTGGAGAATCGAAATTATTAAAATTTTCCAATTGTCCCATTTCCCATTTTCAAATCAGCAATAAAATCTGGCGATAATGGTGTCATAGATTTTGTTGCTTTAGCTCCCATTGCGCTGTTGTGCAACTAGAATAACAAACCTTATTTAAAAGGTGGCTGGTTCTTTTAACCTAAAGGTGGGACTTCCTTTACTGAGTGTTACAGTTTCTGTCTTTCATTTTTCCACAGGTGGTCATTTTTCTTCTTCTTATGATGTGACTGGAATGAGTCAAGGTTTGAAATGTTTCAAAAAGAACGTGAATATCTCAGCATCTACTTTAAAACTGTGTTAATGAATTATTCAATGACTGAGTACTGGAAATTAATCCATCAAATAATGTTTGAAACATTGAGGATTGTTCAGGAACTTCCCTCACAGGACTGAGGGATATTCTATCTCACCCAAAATATTTCTAAGCCTGGACATGTACAGTCGTAACTCCTCAAGTGGCCGTCAGACCTCTATAGGACACAAGAGGATTAGGGCTTAAGAAGACCTCCACCTTTGGACCATGTCTGGGTTTGCTGATCCTCTGATTAACATGTCACTCAGCCCCCAGGGTTCAAATCAGACTTTATGGTTCTTGGGAAGAAAAAGCCTTTCATTAATGGCTTAAGACCTGAGAGAGAGGTGCTCCATGTTTCCTACTAGGAAGTTCTCATTTAAAGTGGAATGCAACATTACAGTACACAGGGTTTACATTTAGGTGTGGGACAATTAGATTGTTAACAAACCATATGGTGAAATTCTTCCAAACTCATATAAGGATCTTACCTATTGAGTTTGATTCTGGTTGTTTATACTGTTAACAATCTCCCACATTGACCCAGGGATGCCAAGATTGGATCTCTGAGGTAGGAAATCTAGGACTGTTTCTGCTTTTGTTCAATTGATTGGTCTGAAACTAACTTCAGTTCCACCAAGTGGAAACTAAACTGCACCAGTTACAAAAATTGTTAACTTATTTAATGTCAAGGTAACAGTTCCAAAAAATAAATAACATGGAAAACAAATAAACTGCATTGGCAAAGACGAAAAGCAATCACAGAATTCAAGAAATGTGAATGCTCTCCCAACTACTAGATCTGATTATTGATATTTTTATGGAAATTTGCGAAGCTATTTCCATAAAAGTGAATTTGTAAATTCGCACCTTACTCCAGTAATTAAAAGTATTACTTGCCATTATTGTGTGGTGCACTTAAGTACACTTACCAAGGTTACCATGTTGTTTTGACCATGTGCCACTGGTATTCTTTAAATTACTCAGTATTGTGGTAATAGTCTGTTTTGTCACAACACACACTTCATGACTTATTCAGGACATTCCCGTAGTCCAGTTGCACATTGTTTGTAAACTTTGGTGGCTATTGTATGTTAGAGCTGTTTTTGTTTGCAAACTTTCATTTATGCATTTGGCAGGCACTTAAATTTGAAGCACCTTACAATGCATTCAATGCATATGTTTTGATTGTGTTCCCTGGGATTCAAACCCATGACCTTGGCATTGTTGGTGTTGTTCTCTGTCAGCTCTCTCGTTCTCTGAACCACAGAAACATTGCAAAGGAATAAAAATACATGCATAAACATGGAAGCAATCTTTCCCAGTAGAATACGGTGTATATTTTGCAGTACAATCACTCAACTTATGTTGTGCCAGTTTTCACTTCTGCTCTGTTTGAAACAAACACTGTTCTATTATTTATCCACTTCAATAGGCATGTTATTCCTTCTTGCCTGGTGTACAAATCTGCTTCTTTGTAACGTGAATTGGAAGTTATAAATAAATCATGAAGTTTGGTTTACAGTTATAAAAGTATGTCTACTCTAGAGAACAGCCTTTTACAACTGGATGTGGGGACCTTAAAGAAATAGTTGAATCTCATGGAATATTCAGCCCAAAATAAGGGTTAAGAAAAACTTAAAAATATGCCAAAATTTGTGGTTCAAAATTTAATTTGACATTAAATGAACAGCATTTAGAAACTTGGACATAAAGAAAAGTTCTTAGATTTTTGAAAAGATTAAGGATTGTAAAACAAACAAATAAGTAAACTTAAAAAAAAACATTACGAAGTCAATTGAAAGAAATATTTCAGATTCTGCACTCTTCCAAGGCCAATAATCAAATCAGCAAATTTTCATCATTGACCTTGTTAATTCCATGATACAAAAGGTCACATTTCCTTGCATTCATTGAAGCACTAAAGATGATCTTTGAAATACTTCCATATCATGGTGGGATAGCATGGGTCATCAAGTTCAGCACAAACGTGTCTGTAAATGTTGCATGAACTCTACAGAAACTAAACAAAAATTAGGGAATACTAAATAGGAAAAAACCTATATCCCTCATTCACACACACACACACACACACACACACACACACACACACACACACACATATATATATATATATAAACAGTCAATTCAAAGTCAAATTCAAATGAATGCTGGGTGGATCTCTGTGGATTCTTAAGGCAATGAATCATTTATTATAGCTTTTAATTTATATCTGTGCTGATCATTACTAAAGCTGTGTGTTACAGTATATTGTACTGTAAATACTGATGCCTTTTCTCTCAAAATGCGTAACTTATGCAAATAACATTTTTAACAGTCTGTAATAAAACCTATGTAATGAAAATAGTATATACTATATATGCTGTTTTATATATGATATTACTGATTAGTGAGGATTGTTTTTTCTCAGCGAACAGTAGCAATAAACACTACGTCATTGTTCAGACTCAGTATAATAACAGACACAAGGATGTTTAATTGTGTTTGGGCCTCTGTAGGCCCAAGGGACAGAACCCCTTCTAACGTTTCACTCTATGGTATGTTCCTGAACATGAACAAACAGCCTGTAACATAATTTTGTATTGATTTGTTGTTGACTTACTATGAAGCAGTTATCATCCAATAATACACTCCCACACATTCTCCTAATGAAATCAATAGCCCTCTCTTAGCAGTGCAGAAATAATAGCCTTAGCTTTTCAAGCCATTAAAAAAACCTTCAAAACTGCTGATGGATTTTTTTAAACTTTTAATAAAATTGACAGACATACAAAATGCTCATTTATATTTTAGACTTAAATGAATCTCTGCACCAAAGCACTTTTTACTATGATTTTAATGATTATGGTATTAACAGTACTTGTTAATAAAAATAATTTTGTTAATATTTCACACATTTGAAGGATATCTGACTGACACTTATTCCTAAAATGTGATTTTGGGCTATAAAAACTGTCTCCTGTCTTGGGACTGTCTCATTGCATCTTTCAACATTAAACTATGAAATACAGAATTTTTTATTGTGGTGTTTTCATGCACTGATGAACAATAGCCAATGGCCACCACAGTTTACATTCACGCATTTGGCAGACGCTTTTAGCCAAAGCGACTTACAGTGCATTGAAGTTATACATTTTCTTAGTACATGTACTCCCTGGGAATCAAACCCACGACCTCTTGCGCTGCTAACGCAATGGTCTACCACTGAGCTACAGGAGAACACAGTTTGAGAACACAGTTTGAGAACACAGTTTGAGAACACAGTTTGAGAACACAGTTTGAGAACACAGTTTGAGAACACAGTTTGAGAACACAGTTTGAGAACACAGTTTGAGAACACAGTTTGATCTGATGCACTGGACAGATACGACCCTTGCATGACTACTCAGGTGTTGTAATGACAAGACTCCACACTTTCTTCCCCTTGAAGAATGTCAGATTTGCAGTTCATTCTAAATACCCAGCAGTAGACATGAATTTAAACTATACAGTCATACAAACCAAGTAACATGATACTGGTGCCAACTGGTGGGGTAACTGTTGATTGTTATGTTTAGTTTCTTGGCAGGATGCTTAGGGTTGGACCTGTGACTTACATAATCAGCTCCTAGGCATGAAATCAGGAGTAACCCTCTGCCTTGTTAATCCATTACAAAAGTGGATTGTGCCATCCCCTACAGAAAGACACATGAAGACATTTGGGAAGTATCTCCATGTTAATAACAGGATAACGGGTCAGGCTGGTGCCTCCCTGCACACTATGGAAGTTTTGCGTACCAGGCTGACCTGACTGGTCCATCCACCTCTTCTTCTTTTAGGTCTTCTGCCTACTGGCAGTAGCAGAAAGCCAGCGGTTGGGCAGCACATGCAGGCCTCCCAGCCCAAGAGGTAGTTCGATCTGAGGATCGTGCTTTTCTCAAAATCTGTAAAGCACACCTGACGCCAGCAGTACTATACTATATCTGTCCCATCTTCTGTCTTTTATGTACAGATACCTCCTGCCAGTTCTCTAAATCATGAGACTGGACAGGTAGAGAGGATTTGGATTTTCTGGCAATGTGGAAACCTCTGCCCAGTTTATCTGCTGTTGACTACAACAGACAGAGGGTACATAGTTCAGTTTGCCTCCTGTCCCCCTCGCTTCAATAGTGTCTTGCAGACTATAGAATTAGGAGAGCAGCACCTAGTGTTGGCCAAAGAGCTTAAGACTATTGGAGAAAGGGGCTATAGAACGTACTCCCCCTCACATGAGGGATCTGGGCCTTTACAGCCAATGTTTCATAGTTCCCAAGAAGGATGGAGGCTCCGTCCAATTCTAGATTTGCGTCATTTGAATCAATCTCTGAGATACAGATTCAAAATGTCAAAGCCCAAGCAGATCATGTCAGATTGGTTTGTCACATTAGATCTGAAGGACACATACTTTCACATCGCCCTACTATGAGACTGTTTCAGTTCTGGAAAACAAACTGGACTTTATCTCAAAATGACCACCCAGTCTGTGGTCGGTGGGAGGGCCCTCATGGCACAAACTGCCTTAAAATTAGGTCAGTGTTTCTGGCACTAAAGCAATTCCTCCCGCACCTCAATGGCCAACACGTTCTAGTCTGTATGGACAACACCATTGTGGTCTCACATGGAAATCACAAGGGGAAGGGCTGCATTCGCATGGCCTGCTCAGATTGTTGCGGCAGATCCTTCTTTGGGCAGAGACCAGGCTGCTCTCTGTCAGAGTGATGTACATCCCAGGGCATACAAATCTGGGAGCAGACATCCTGTCAAGGCAGGGGCTGAGGCCCAGAAAATGGAGGCTCCATCCACAAGTGGTGGAGTCCATTTGGCAGAGGTATGTAGTGGAAGTGTATCTCTCACCTCCGAGGAGTCGACACACTGTCCCCTCTGGTTCAGCCTCACTCATCCAGCTCCCTTGGGGCTGGACGTCATGGTACAGACATGGCAAAGGTTATGTATATGTGGTCACCGTGTCTGCTAGCCACGAACCTGTCAATGGAGCATCTATTGGGAGGCACCCCCTGGTGTCTCATTTTCTGCGTGGTGCCAGATGGCTGAGGCCTTTCTGTTTCACGTGGGTCCCTTTTTGGGACCTTACCTATGTTCTAAGCGGTTTATCCACTTAGAACAAGAGTCACTAGAGTCAGTGTTGGTTAAGTTTCTGACTTTGAAGGTGGCTCTACTTCTGGCTCTTACATTGCTCAAAAGAGTAGGAGATCTAGAGGCTCTCTGTGGTACTTCAAGCCTTCTGCCATTTGATTTGCCAGGGCAGGAGAGGCTTCATTCATTGTGTCCAGTTAGTTACATACATAACCTGAGACATTTTATCTGTTAGTCCATCCCTCCATCCATCAAATGTTCATGGACCTTCAGTCTTGGTCACTACTAGAGGTGATAGAACTGATTATATTTTTATAATATTTTTAAAATAGAGTATATTTTTCAATAAGTTAAATACAAAATTAACTGAAAAATGATCAAAATAAAAACACAATCCAGAGTTTAGAGGTGTGTTCTCATATGATTTGGTTCTCTTGATTGTTTTGGTCAGGACCAAACAGAAAATTATAAATTTTAGTTCTGGTTCACTTAGCATTCACACTCGCATTTTCAGTACCAAACCTAAAGATTCTAAACCTAAAGGCATAAGGATAAGGTCACAATCTGATTAGTCAGCTTTTATGATGTTTTGCAACAGAACTGAACAAAAAAACAAAATTATACTGTGTGCACATTGTATGCAAGATACATATGGTGGTAATTTTACCCACTGAGAACTCACAAATTCAAATTTAAATATTTAAAAATATTTAAAGGAGTCAAAACATCACCAGGAATTCCTCTGTTGTACGCACAAGTAAAGATCTGTAAGGAGACAGCAGTTCTGTTGAACCAAACCTACCAAATTTGAAAACACCCAGGTCAAATGTAAGTGCCAACAACAGATGGACAAGTAGCATTTATTTTTTTGCATAGATTTTATGATTAATTATAATAATCATAGTAGAGAAAACCTTCTGTAGAAAATAATGTAGTGGAAAATATTAGAAAAAACTCCCCACACTATCTGCACCATCTACTATAAGCATTGACACTCCCAGGTCAAGAATCACAACCATGGATTTTTTCTACAAACTATTAACATAATCTGTTAGCAACATAACAGTGCTTACATATTTAATGAGCATGCTTGTTTAAAAGATTATTTAGTGCTAAATGAAAAAGTAGGCTAATGTGCTCCGTTGAGTTGTCACTTATACAGATATTTTTTTAAATTTCCCTTTCTGCCCAGTGACCCTGGGCATATTATTTGTGTGTGAGATAAATCACTAATCTCTGTTGATCCAGCATGAGGGGACACCACATTCTTGGGATACAACAAAACAAAACATCAACAACGCAGAGTAGATACATAAGAGATTCAACCAACAGAAAAAAGTGGGGTTAAAAAAGTAAACACTTTTTTAACAAAAAGGCCCACAAACTAGTGGCATTCAGCTAAAGTCCAGGTCATCCAATCACAAAGCTCCATTCTCTGTACTTGAAATTTAATTTGGATTACATATGAAATCAACATCTGCATTGTTGGACCAGCTATCAAGGTGACTTTAGTGGGGCTGTTACTGAGCTGTTGTTGACAAGAATTTTTATAAAAAAATACCCACTTCTTGGCCTGCGACCAAGGCATACAACCAATCAAGCTTAAATTGGAAAAGTGGAAGTTACACGATAAGTCTCCACTTAAGAATGCCGCATTTCACTAAGAATGATTGATACAGAAATGGTGTGACTCTTAAATTCCAGTCTAAACACCACACAGTGTGTGTGTGCTGGATATCATTTTTGGAGTATTATGGGATGACTATGTTGAAGCAGAACACAGCGTAGCATATGTGCAAGTTGAGGAAAGATAAAATTTCACGGACAGACTGATGACAAGCAACTTCAGATAAAGCAAGTCCTGCATCCAGCCAGCTATCTCTGATCCCAACATACAGATTTATGAAAGAGCCAGAGTCTTATGAGGGGGCCCTTTTATTAGAAGGGGCCAAAAGATCACAGATGTTATTCAGATGCAGTTCAAAGCACAAAGTGTTTTATTATATAAAGTTGATATTAACAATGTCAGTAAGTAGTGTGGTTCCTTGAAATATGTCTCAAAGTCTGTTTTTTTATTTTTAAATGTCTGGTTTAGATTTAGATTGATTGATTGCACCAGATACCAAAACACCACCAGACATGAACAATTTTAATAGAACTTCATATGTTGTTCCATAAATCATTCCATTGAATTGTAGAAAAAAATTCAACCATCTTACCTTCATGTCTTCCCAAACCTGTATGACTTTATCGGCAGTTGCTGATAAATCCAGAGTAAATGTTTTGTGTGCTTAAGTTACTCTGGAGTTGTAGAAAAATGACCTCCTTACAGCACTGATTGCCTAGGATGACAAAAGGCAGCAGACCAAAACAATTTGTACAGTTTAGGTCTTTAAAGAGCAGGCAAATTATGTATATTTCATGTTATTTTATCACAAAACACATCTACTTAAATAGGCATAAATAGGGGAAGATGCTTTTTGCGTGCTGAATGGAATCCATGGTACCAGCTAAACCTTGAACCACTGGTTGACACGCAACAACTAATACGAGGGATCTTCACATAGTATATTCCAGCCATAAGCCCCAAGACGACATGGTTTATGGAAGTTTCTTTCCATAAAGGGCACAACATGGAGTGGAAGTTTTAATGGAAAGACTGCTTTCCATTACTAAAATGGTTGTTTCATATATCTGACAAGGTTTCATAAAATAAACATAAAGCAACAAAAATGTAATGATAATAATAAAAGAATTCTCCCACCATTATTGTAGTTCTCAAGAAACAGCTACATACAGACAGTGGTGCAGTAATACTGATGTAATGAGGTCACAGGTGTATGTTTATAGAGTAATTTACAAACAGCCAATCATAATCAAGGACTGGAACTGTTTTATAATTGAATATACAGTATGTGTAGAATATAAATCAAACTATAAATATATAAAACAACTTTAATGTTGCTTTTCTGTCCTCATTAACTTTTATTGTATGGGAGACCAGCATATACATTGTGCTAAAATTCTGCTTTCCTGTCCTGCATAATACAAAGTCAACAAATGTATTGCATCCCTAATACTAGAAAAATTCAAGCTTTGACACACAGTCAAGATGAGTTATGGAGAGGCAATTGGCAACTATACAAGTTTTTACACTGTGCAAAGTCAACAACAACAATAAAAGGTCTGTTCCCAATTAAGTCAAATTCAAACATCACGTCTCACTCAGCAACAAGAAACAAATTCGTTTTCACCTATTATGTGCTCATGCTGTGAGATAGCTCTCTTTTGAAATGACTTCAGTAGCTATAACAAAAAAAGGAAGGCGAGAAAAGAGAGACCAAAATGAGGGTAGACAAGGCAGAAAGTCTATAAAAGTGCATGCATGAAAAACGAAATGTAAACAGCAAGGAAACAGCTATAGCTGATGAGCTTATTTCAGACAACTCTCCTTCATGTAGATGGATAAGAGAGAGAAAAGGTGGGCTTGTACGAAGCACCACCAGGAATCATTTTTTTTCTTTTGCACCAACAAAAAGCAATTACAACACAGCACAGGCAAATTGGGCGAGAGCCAGATATCTGCAGTTCACCAGAGAGAATGGGAGGAGAGGAGAAAAGGGGGAGATGAGGAACAAGACCCTTGGTAACGTGGAGAGGAGGAGAGCCACATGTATGAAAGAACAATAGAGACAGAGGAATGCAGGGATAGATAATGCAAACCCACACCCTGAAATTCACTAATACAATAACAGAAATGTGAAATTATGCTGTATAATATGCTAACTTTGTTATGGAACATTATGGAATTTCATGTTCCATAATAAGTTTATGAAGATGAGGGTTTTTTTTTTCTAGTCTGCAAGTGTTGGGGCATTTGTTGTGTAGTTAAATTAGAGTCACTGTTTTTAAGATCCAGTCAATCTCTGTTTATAAACTACTTGCACACCACTGAGTAAAATAGTTAACATAACAGCATGGCTAGTTACAGCACAACACTGTTGTCAGTTCCCTAATTAATGAACTTGTATGAAATTTTATTTTCTTACTGTACAATGAACGTGAATTGAATATAAATTTAAAGCTTTAAAGAGCTTGAATACTGGGCACCAAAAAGATGAGACAAACTCGCAAGACATGCAAGTGTGTGAAACATGATTTGAGAGGCAGTGTGGCATGCATGGTCTCTTCATGGATCCACCCACACCACCCCCCTCATCAACAGCAGCCACCTTTCTTAACCAAATAATCCACATCTTACTTCATTTACATTCACAAACACAAGCCCAGAAAACAATCTGCATTTGCCAAATGTATCCTTTTGAAACTGGTTTCAGCAATACGTAAATCAAAACGAACAAAGGGCTGTGTAGCCAGCTAAAACTGAAGAAGGGGATTTCAGATAGAGCCAGGACAATTGTACGAAGTGCAAATGCTGCATAACTCCCCCTTCACGCGCATGTGCACTGGAGGAGGTGGGGGACAGAAAGAGAAATTACAGACGCACCATCATCGCAGTATGTATTAGGTTTAAAAATAGCTCTCATTTAACCAGATTAGATGGTTGATAAAGCAGATTTTATTTCATAATGAGCTGTAGTACAGTGGACATAATTCAGCTGACATAATAACACACTGCAGTATTGGATTATTATGTTTTTAAAGGCATTGCTTGACCAGGCAGTAAATGTTTTCCAGACCTTCATGTATTAAGATCATGTGTGTGCATAGGTTTGCTCTTTATACACCATTATTAAAAGGATGTTGTATTATATTATAATTTATAAAATAAATATTTATTTATTTATTTATTTATTTTGACCTTATAATTCTCTGGAACCATAATCCAATATTTGGAAAGTTATACAGCTGTGGCCTACCTGAAACCTGCAGTGAAACTATGAACAGTTTTAAGCACTTGTGGAAAAACTATATATAACTGTCTTCAAAAATAGTGCCCTGAATAGATTATTAACTTCTAACTAAATCAAATCAAAACTGTGTAAAACACCCGTACACAGTAATGTAGCTTTGCAGGTTAGTTGTTCCACGAATCTTGGAGATGTCTTTCCATGTAATCCCAGACTGACTCGATGGTGAAATAAGATCTTTGTGTGTACCATACTGTTGTAGGACTCCTTGTTCATACAAACTTCACTTGATTATTACAGTTAAAGAATGTTTAAAAATATGTATTGATATTTCATACTGAAAGACTACAAATAAGATATATCTTTTGCTTTAAAAAACACTTTATACAGCTACATTTTTTTTGTTTATATCCTGCTGGATAGTGGCAAAGTAATGAATCACTACATGTTGGCTGATTAGCAGTAATTTAAATGGTGTTGACTGTTAGCTTTCATCAGGTTCCTAATGTATTGAGACATTGAAAGCATTGCACCATTAAATGTATAGTATACATCTGAGAGTTTGGTTGTAATTAATTCAAAGCATTGGATAAATCACATTCTGTTTGAAATGGGATTAAGTCTAAGTCTAACTCGTGCAGTCTTTCATTTTTTTTACCAGAACAATCAATAAAACCAACCCCTTCAGCCTAACAAGCTTGTAGACAGCCTATTACCTCAAGTGTGAAACACAAGCCAACGTCCCATGTGCCATAAATGAAACAGAACCACAAATATTGCTTGTATTACTGTTACTTTAGCTGACCCTGATGGTTGTTAGGACTTCATGCCTCAGTAGGGTGCATCTAACCTGAAGCAGTGTGGGGTCAAGGGTACAATAGCCCTTCAGAAAGTGTCTTTTCTACAGGTGGTCACACTCAGTTCAGAAGACAAAAGAAGCCAAGCTAAGCTCTTTTAATGTTTACTTGAGGCTGACCTAACCTTCTGGCCTCAAAATATTAGACGTGTCATTGTGGCACGGGATGCAGTGATCCATAAAGTAGTCATAAATGTTTCATGCAAAGGCTAGTTCAGGACAAAGATATGGATAGTCCACAGGCCCGTCAGACATATTCTGTCACATTGCTTTTGCAACCACTTTTAAGGAGACACTAATTTCACAAAAAGTGCTAAATCTAACTTTAAGGTATTCTATTCAAAGACTTGTACACAGAACGTTGTGAACCGGTAAGCCCAGAACAAGCAAGAGATGAGTAATGTAATGTTAGGGCTCCTCTCAAAGGCCAAACGATTTACAGCCACTTTTTCAGAGACTATAGGAAGTATTAAGTGCCACACTAGAGTTCAAAAGACCTAGATAACAGAAAGTTGTCTAAAATAAACTTATTTTGTATTAGTATTTTGAATACTGAATAAATATTGCCATCACACACACTATACATTAAAGGGTTTTGTTCACACCGCTAACCATAAGTATTAAAAATCATTGTGTTTACTGGTAAGTGTAAATATCCCATAGACATACTAATATTGATTGCATTAATTCACTGTAATTCCATACTGCTCATGACTCTGGGAAAAAATTCTGTGCTGTCTCCATTTTTTTAAAGAACAAAAACTAACTACCTAACTAAAAGACCCAAGGGAGCAGACCTTTGAACTTACGGAAGGTCAGTCTTCTGAACCACAGACTCTTTTTGTCTTGCACCAACATTCGCTGTCTGTCTGTTTCGCTGTGTTGTTCTTTGTACCTCTCTCAAAAGTTATCTAGTATCTCCCAAGAGAAATGAGGATTCTGAGGCTGACCTTCCCTCTTAAACATGAATGAATGCTGCTAGGGTATTCTGTGTGAAAGACAATGGATTTGGTAATCCAAGAATCAGTCAGAATTAAAGGCACGATAAATGCTAAGAACACTCAGAGATGTTAGTAGGTCAGTCATTGCTTTTACTCACATTTTTAATAAAATTAACAGGATGGAAATAAGGAGCCAATATTAGCTCAGTGAGGGATTATTTATTACATTATTTGTGTAACTATATTTAACAAGATGTAAAATTACAATCTGCTAGTACCCCAGAACATAGCATGACATTGCTTTAATCAGCTGTTGACTGATATCATGCTGCTGTTTGCCTGCAAATAATGATGTCACTGTTTGAGAATGATGTTACTGTTTGAGAATGATGTTATTTAGGATCTGGCCTAATACACAACTACATGACCTATTACTTTGACTAAAATGTATCCTATGTTAAATATGCAATCAGTGCACAGCTAACAATTTTAAGCAAACAAAAACAATTGAAAATGTTACTTTAAAGGTTCAAGGAACATTCAAAACATTGTCTTTTAGACATTGTATTAATGTTATTGCTCAGTTATAAGAATGCTATTCAAACCTTTTTAATTCAGTAACATTTTTAAAACATTCTACTAACAACCTAAGAATAACACTGTTGATTTATTGGATATATAACATTAAGAAAAGTCCACTATGTTACTGCAAGAATGTTTTTGATAACTTTGAGAGAACTTGTAAAGAACATTAGCCAACGGCACCCACATAAATAAGCATCCAATGTACTAAGATCATATGACAACAATGTATTATAATACTGTTTAAATCTATACTGCTACATGCTGCTGGGAAATCACAATCTGAGAGTAAAGTCTTTAAATGCTTTAGGACTGTGGTGCAGAATAGCAAAAATAAATAAGGATCAGGCTCCTCAATGCCTTATCTGAGAAAGATACACACCACTGAAAAGACTGCAGTGATATAAATAATGCCTATTGATTTAATCCAAGTCTGGACACTGGAGGCACACACACAGCGTGATTATAAACTGCTCCCATTATGTTTGGATAAAACAGTATGTGCAACAAAAAGTCTTTGCCTTGTTGTTTTTTACATTGAACATTGCCATGTTTAGTATTAATCAAGCTGAAAATGCTATAAAGTTTTATTATTAAAGGTGAATTGTGAACATAGTATTGATGGTAAAATACTTTCTCCTATGTTAGCTTCATTTTCAACTCGTCTTCTCTGTACTGTGTCTGCCAAACAAAGAGGCAAAGAGAAAAGAACAGGGCTTCCTCCCTACAGTGTGTGAACATCATGCCAAAGCTTCTTACACAAAGGAGTGCAGACAACAGAGCTCCATGCGCAAAAAAAGAATTTCTCAAATTAATAGCATCCTCTCTCCCTGGTGTGGCCTTAAGTTTAGATCATATATATACCTGATAAGAGAAGCACACAGAGTTTGCAGCCAAGCCGATTCTTTTACTCCCTCCCTACAACCTAAAGCTAAAGCATGCTAATGTAACCCACGGGGCTATGCCTGCAATTTACTACCTGATTGGTATCCACAATATCTCATTTTACACTTTTGCTTATCATTATCAAATGTGGAGTAATGTAGAGTAATCCTGTTATCTTTTTCCTGGATCTTAATTAATTTGGTATTGCCTCTATCACACATTGGGGATTTTGGGGAATATGGCATATACCCATGTGGTAATCCTCTCTGTCATATCACTGATGGTCATTAAAATGCATGTTTTATAAAGGAATATACACAAGCCACTACTTTTTGACCTCATGAATGTGTAATAGATATATGAACCATAAACCAGTGGATTATACATGATTTGATCAAGGACATGGTGTAAATAAACACACTATGTCCTAATTGCTTGTAAAAAGTAAATTTTTAAGCTTGTGTTGTATTCTTACAATGTTGGCAGTTTATGTACATGTCCCTGTTACCTAGAGCAAGACACGTTGCTCTAGGTAACGCGTTGCTCTAGGTAACAGACACATTTTTTGTAAAAATATTTTGCAGGATTTTACATTATTTTTGTATCTCTTACCCACAAACAGTTGGATTAACAGATAGCAACATGTTTTCCTACCTATTTGACTGAAGGGAACTGCTTTTTTTGTCAGTTTCCTCAGTCAATTTTGCCAGTGGTGAGGTATCCCTTTAAAGCAGTTATGTCTAGAATAGGGGTTTTGTCATTGTCAATGAAGTTAAATCAGAGCTATATTTTGTAGGCCTTGGGTTGCAGGTGTTATGTTTTAGTGAAAATTAAATGTTCAAAGCGAATATTTGGAAACACTTGAATATCTTAATTTTGGATACCATATTCCAATAAGGCCCAAAATTGTCCCTCTCAACAGAGCTAAGTTACACCTCCAGTGTTTCTGCTATACTCATCAGGTATGGTTTTAGAGATAGTGGGACGTCAGGAAAACAGATGGGTGAATTAGACACTGGCGAGTGATAACTGCGTGAGGCCGGTCCTCACCCAGAGCTGCAATCTTCTAAAGACCTGCTTTTGGCTTTCCTGTTGCTCTGCCTATGGAGTAACTCTAACCCCTTCCAGATGCTTCCAGACAGAAAGACTTAGGCTGTGAGTTAAGGAGAGGATGAGCTCATTTTTCACTCTTGTTGGTGATAAATAAAGAACACATGCTGCCCATTCGTTTCATTTTCCTTCCTCGTCCACATGACCATTAATCAGTCTCATAGTTCTCATCTACATGCAGGGATGGAACTGGATAGAATCAGATGATCTCTGCTCGATTGAAATTTCACCACTTGCGCTAAAGCTGTGCTGCAGATCCTCTGCAGGGAAATGAACAATTCCGGCCCGTTATTGCAGCCAGATCTGTGAAAGCATCCAATGTTTCCTATCGAGACCAAAGCCAGAGCTATTGTAGCACTGGCCGGGAATCCAAGCAGTCTGAAGAAAACATTCAAACAAAACAACACGGATAAAAGTCTGCACTGAATGTCTTGATTTATTATGTAATTTCATTGCATCTGTCACACACTGGGAGGTTTTGAGAAAATATGTGGTAATACTAGTTCACAGCAGTTTAGACTGTTGCTACAATAGTGTCAGTTCTGGATGTTTGGAAACCAAAGCATGTATTGAAAATGAGTATGCATGAGCAGACACTTTTTGATCTAATAAATGCCTAACGGATGTTCGAAACAACATAGGATTAAACATGACTCCATAAATGACAGTTGTGAACAGACAAAACATTACATGTTGGGTAAACTATTCCTTTAACCACAACCCTAACTATTATTTACCAAGGCTGTTCTCTAAAACAAACACAACCCCATAGGTTGTTTGTGCAAATAGCTTATTATATGTTTGAAAGTTAAACGCCCTCTAGCAGGCATAAAAGTAACGGCATTTAGATTATTGCATTGCTAACACAATGCTCTACAAATTGAGCTTCAGGAACCCCCAGTGAGGATTAAAGCCCACAGTAAAAGTTTCACAGATTGAGAAACATGTTCTAAGCATCAGCAGCCACTTTTTGACCCTTTCTGTTTTTGATGAATGCATACTGACCATCAGATCTGATTTTCTTACTTTGTTCACATTTCCATAAAACAGTGTGATAAGAGTTCTCGTTTACATGCAGAGATAGGAGCATTGATAGAAGCTGACATCTGCAAAAAATCACCACTTGTACAGAAGTTGTTTCGCAGACCCCCGCAGGGGATCGAGCGATCTCTTCCCCTCGCTTTAGCCAGATCCAAGGAAATATCCAACACTGCCTGTAGAGAGCCAGACCAGAATCTTTATAGCACTGGCCGGGACGCAAGCGGTCTGAAGCAAACATTCAAACAAAACAGTCAGCGTCAGTGCTGAGATTTACACGGTATGCTTGAATTAGGATGCCAGATTCCCATGGCTGAGGGGCTGAGATGAAGTGGATGGCCTGGGGTAGTGTCAACACTGGGGCTTTGGCCCAATTGTGCAAGAGGGAGCGACCATGACTGAGTCCAGGAATAGCATCAGAAAAGAGTGTAATCCCAGGCTCAGAGGTAAACCTGAGATGCACCTGAGGAAGCTTTAAGATTGCATTCTGTTTAGGTCTTCAGTTTCTGGATTTGCTAAGGTAGGTCTCACTCGAATTTTCTGCTCAGTGATTTTTTGCATAGTTTTTTGATTCATTTTTGCAGTGAGGCATGATATAAGTCATTTTACAAAAAGAGGGGCCATTTATGTCTCTCATATACGTGTATAAAAATAACTAAAGATATTTAGTTAAAATTTGTACAATTTCTCTTCATTCTCCCTCTATTTATTTATTTTTATTCATATTTTGGTTTATGCTCAGAGTCCAGTTATGCTTCATATTTTCAATTTATAAAGTAAACATTTCCATAAATGTAAAAAAAATGTCATTATGACATTTTTCAAGAATAAGTAAATGCCTTTATATCAGTTAATCTTACCTTGTATTTATCAGTAAGGGACTTGCAATTTTAAAATTGTCAACTCTGTTACTGCTATTTTGTTTAGTAGACAATTGTTAGTTAAAAAGATATTATATAATCAACATTCTTTTAATTAACACCTTCGACTATCATATGACTAAAATAATGTATCAAATTTAAAACTCAGTTACCATCAACCCCGTTTCTAATGACACAGATTTGATCCAAACTAAATAAAAATATTTTCATATAGCCTGAGTTGACAAAGCAATTGACTAACATTTGATTTTTGAGAACATTTAATTTGTCTGATAAAATGTGTTAAATGATTTAAAAATACGGATAACCACTGGATAAAGCACCCATTTCACAAAATGGCCTGTATTACTACTGAGCTGTTGTGCAATCTGCACTGCAAAGAAAGAGAAGAAAAAACTGGAGAGTAAAAAAGTCAGTCAATGAATTGTAAATTTTGACAAGTTGATGCTGCAAGGTACATCTGAAGTGGCAAATGAGCAACATAAAAAAATGACAGTATTAGAGAAGCATGCATCAAAGAGCATGTGTAACTTCACAGGTACAAAGGACGCCCTTAAGCTGTTTGTCTTTCCACAATGTCAGTGAAGAAGGTAAGACTAGATTTAATATTTCACTAGCCTTCGCAGGTTTGTCCTGTATAAACATGATTGTAATTAGAGGGATTTATGGGAAAATGGAGCTGACAGATAGACAAACTTGTTTATTGTGAACTAGATTTAATTTACAAATATGCACTAAAAGTGTATCTTTCCCTCCCATCAGTATATATTCAGGAGTGATTATAAAGGGTATTGTTCATGTCAAAAGATGACCTAGTTATTCTTGGGAATTGGTTTATTGAAGATTAAAGAAGGGCTAAACAAACTTGTAAATCAGTCGTATAAACTGTTGAGCTAGAAAAATGTAGATGCACGTCCAGAAAATAGAACAATACTGATAACAACAATAAATAACACAATTAACTCATTCTAAAGGTTGTCAACAAGAATAATTACAGTCCCTTAGGCCAGGAGCACCAGCATATTTGAGGCATTTGCACCATGTTCTTTCTATGAGAGAAAGTATTGAGATACTGAGAAATAAAACTGAAATCATGAGTGATAGTCACATACACAAGAAATAAATTAGTTACAAGAATGACCAGACTGTCTGCATAATACATCACAAAGCAGACAGCAATGTACATTATCATGTATCACGCTGCATTTGTTCACATCACATTTATATCTATAATGACTTGTTTCTGTAAGACACCTCAGACCTATCAGCTGGAGGCCCCTGACGGTCAGAGGCCTTGAGGCACTGGCTCCATTGGCCCCGGTCCATAATCCACTGTTGATGGTCAAGTGAGCAAAAAATTAGGCTCTTTCAGTGCAGGATGTTTGTTGACATTGTGATGTATAAGTTTCAAGGAATGTTCTGTGTTGAAGAATCTATCATCTGTGATGCTGTTAAATACAGTGAACCAATCAGTTATGAGCTTCGGCAAAATAAAATCTAAAGAAACAGTAAAATAAACAAATATCATACACAGACATAAAACAGCTATTCAGCATTAATTTGAATGTAAACTTACTGGTATAACAAAGGATGTTGCATGAACTTTTTCAGAACACCTAATTAATTTGACACCTGTTACCACTGCCATGAAAATACATATGACTAAAATCAAAATATGAGTTAAATTAGTAGTCCAGAGACAGCTGGCTATGTAATAGTTAAAATGTAAACATATAGCAAATCAAAGTACTTTGCAATCAGTTCACTTTTTTTGTCAGGAACAAAGTGACTGGAGTGACTGTCAAAAATACAAAGGCGGCACTGACAGGTTTATTGATCATACTGGAAGCCATTTAGACCTGACACGTCACAACGCGCTCACATCCAACGCACGATGAAGGAATATTTAACACCTAACAACAATGACAGGGTGGCCATTCAAAGTATGTTTTGTTTTCATTAAATTAATCTATGAGTCATTCAACTGAAGGCTGTCAGTTGAAATGTTATTGCAATGTTTGTTGACAGCGTGTGATTATTGTTGCCCCGGCAATGACTCAACCATCGGAGAACTGGATTGACATGGACTTTGACATAAAGAGACAGGCATGAAACAGGTCGGACCAACCTCTGCTTTGCTGTGCCTTCTGGCACTGGACGTCTCAAACGGTCTCTCCTAATACACGTTTACACTGAACATCCTGTCACAGTTTCTACAATGACTGATGATTGCCGGTGAAGAACAAACTAGTTGGAGAAAAAGTGATTACAATCTGAGATGCCAAGAAATTATAATAACAGATGAACAGGCTGCATCATGTCAAGAATAAGCTGGAAGCTTTTTTTGGTTGTGTCGACTTGTGTTAGGTCACACTCTTTGTATTGTCTTTAACGCTTGCTACACGTTTGCTAAATTTCACACTGTACTAAAAATCCACTACGTAAGTGCCTCAAGTATATTTCAGAATATAGATAACACCTCTGAGAGAACAGGTTCTGTCCTTTTTAAAACTAAAGCAAGTGTTAACATGGGGGAGTTTAACCCTGCTGGTATATGCTGTAACTACACCATTATTTTTATCTCAGTTGACATGAATTTAAAAGTAGCAAATATATTGTGATTATTTTATTTTGTAATTGTAATTTGTCCTTATCTGAAATCGCATACTTTCATACTTCAGCAAAACAACACTATGCGAAAAATAGATCCTCTTTCAAGATTTGTAACTATGCATCAGATGGACAAATTTCTATCCCATGAGGCCATGGGAACTGCTTTATTCAAAAAGTAAATGTTAAAAATACTGGACTACATTTAACTGTATGTAACTGTGAGCTAGGCGGCCCTTTTTAAACGCAGATAATACAGAGTGCCAAGAAATCTATTGCTCATGGTTAAAATGTGCTTGTTTAGCAAAAACTGAGTTAATTATTTTGTGATTGTTGTTAGTATGTGTTCCTGTAGCTCAGCTGACAGAGCACTGCATTAGCAGTGCAAAAGGTCCAGGGTTTGATTCCCAGGGAACACGTGCTTACAAAATGTCAATTACAAAATTGAAGGTATGCCAAATGCATAAATGTAAATGTACTATGTTATTGGTGAACAAACATGCAGCTCACATGACAATAACAACATGATGGATATAGTGTGTCTGGAATGTATGAATACTGCATCCACACATAGTATTTAAAATGTAGTGTTTAATGGTCAAAAAGTTGGTACTGCATGTAATTCAGTATGAACTGTTACAGAACATTTCAGACCCACAGTTACATTGCATCTACAGCTCAGGTGATTGGCCAAATAAAATCTGAACTGTATGCAGAACAGAGTGCCCATGAGAAAAGATGGCTGAATTAGAATTGCATACTTCCAGGGGATCATTTGTCAGCCGAGCAACTGCCATTGAGATGAGTGGGAATGATAATGGAAACTGTTCTGCAGATATTTCAGACCTCATAGATTGAGACTTATCTTGGGATGTCTCTTGCATCTTCCACAGTAACACTCACATGCCTCATTCCTCAAGCTCAGATTTAGGACCTCCTGCCCTTTCAGACTCTGCTTTAGTTCAAATGTCAGGTTGTTTGATTCATACTGTAAGCATTAGCAGAAGGCTGGCCGAAATCTCTTTATTTTTCCCCACCACAGATTTGTTTAATTTAAAAAAGTCTGACAAAATGAGTCTAAAAGCGAACACTCAATTCCCCCTTTCTCACACGAGGCAAATTGCCAGTTCATTCCATTTGGAACAGAGTGGTTTTTATGCAAGTGGTGTGGAGACGATCACACATACACTTACATGAGATCATAGACTTGTGCGTAAAGACGCTCAACCAAAAATGGCTTGGAAAAAAGGGAGAATTTTTAAGCGCTGACCATAACTAGAGTACTCAAATGTTTAAATTAGTTCTGGTTTGTACAGAGTGGTAAATAGCATGCCTATTTGTGGTAACTGTACACCACTTTCCTTTGAAAGCCCATTCATTGCATGTAATCACATTGGCTAGAGCAAATAGTTATAATTGAATACATAAAGGTATTTATTTTGAGTTTTTAACTCAAAAGTTTGGAAGCACTGCCTACTAAGTGCCTTTATAGTGGAATTAGCCAAGGCAAGCATAACTTCATATTGAAAGTCATTGAAATTTCATTAAAACTTGTATTGCAAACTTATACAGACATAAACGGTACCTGAAATTGTGCCTCAGTATTATACCTGGACCAGTAAGCAACCACTTAACCACCTAGAACACCTAGCAACTGCATTTCAAGTTGTTAGCAACCACCCGCAACACCCCAGTATTGTGGGAACAAGCACCACTCAAACACCACATAAAAATGTACAATAAAGAACTCTGATGTTTCAAAAATGATGTAAGACAGAGGCTTGGCCTTTAATGCTTCACATCTAATTTGGTTCAAAGAGGTTCAAACTCTTGAAGATCTGTCCTTCTAGTTCCTCCAACTCATGTGAAAGTCAGTGACTAACAATGTTATGGCTACAATGCAAACACAAAGCAATACACAAGCAGGAACATAAATTCAATTTAATGTTATTAGTTGACAGAAAATAAACCAGGAAATTGTATATTTGTATATTTGAATAAAGAAATACAAATTGTATGTGTATATTTTTATCTTTTATCTTTTTATTAAATTATATATATATATATATATATATATATATATATATATATATATATATATATATATATATATATATATATATATATATATATATATATATATATATATTTATTTATATTTATTTATTTATTTATTTATTTTTTTGTTGTTACACAACAGAGTAATTCATTATTTGTAAACTACAAAGCAGGACAGTCATGCAATACATATACACAGTACAACATGCTGTGAAGATTATGTATGTGACAAATAAAATTTTAATTTAAATATTTGAATTTGAAATTATACATTAAACAAGATTAGTGGCATAGAGTATTGACCTGAAATACAAAGATTCTGGCAAGATTCTGCCGTCCTAGCAAATACTTTCTCACAGTTAACAAGTCTATGTGTTAGCATGATACTAACCGGCCAGTCATGTGATGTTTATGTAGAAAGTTGGTAACGGTGTAAAATAAGGTTCCATTGGTAACACTTTAGTATGGGGACCAATTTGCACATTTAACAAGTTGCCTATTAGCTTGCATATTGGCTGTTTATAAGTACTTTTAAAGTGCAATGCCTTATTCTGCATGACCATATTGCACATCTCGTAATCATACCCCATATTTAAACATAACAACAACTACTTTAATAAGTATTAGTAAGCAATAAATTAATTTATTCAGGCAAAATGTGCAGTTAATGGTGAAAATATGTTCTCCATACTAAAGTGTTGCCTTTCATTTGTTTAGCTAATCTTAGTTAATATGAAATAGTTAACAATCCTTCTACATCATTTATTAATATTGATTAAATGTTAATTTCAACATTTGCTAATACATTTTAAATTTTAAAGTGAATGTGTTGACACATTCTAGTTAATGCTTGATGAACTAACACAAACAAACAAAGAACAATTGTTTTTACATTAAGTAATATTAACAAATATAAATAAATGCTGTAATATATATTATTCATTGTGAGGTAATGTCAGCTAATGCATTTACAAAAAGGTTAAATTCTTTAAAATTAGATAATTGTTACCAAGAAGTTTTGATATGTAGAAATGTCCTTAAGGCAAATATATATGAGAAATATTGCCATCAAAATCAAGATCATTTACCAAATCATGGTCAGACTCACAGAGACTCTGTCAGCAAAACAAGAAGCTTATAATATCTCTTCTTTTGATTGACCAGCATTCACAAACCTTTACACATCCACTGTCCCTGCATGAATTTAATATTTTGCTTAATTTCATTAAACATTAAGCACACCAAAAGAGTGAGTTTTTTGAGCACTTTGGAGAAACAGCATCTGTCAGGGATTAGGTTTGCTACCATTCTCAATCGTAAGTTGTTGAAGGAACTCTAGAAAATTAAGAAATTAATATTAAATTAACTGGCTTTTTTGGCAATTTTGCCTGGTAATGCTAGAGGCAAAACAAATTACACACTTCCGCTTCAATGTTGTTAGCACATTTATTTTAACTGCCTGTGACAGTAATGTTATATAAGCAGCTCATGGCAATAGGACCGGAGGAAAAAAAACAGAACTTGTATTCCTTAAAGGAATACAAAGAAACTCAAACCTAAATGTTAACAAGACAGGACAAGAAACTAAGGAACAAATGCAGTATATATACACATGGTCAAACAAGGAACTAAATGATTTAATTAATTTGGGAACAGGTGAATAAAATAACTTAACACACAAAGGGCAAACTAGGTCAAATGGGAATAAATTAAACACACAATGAAACAAAACAGGACATAATTCTTACAATTAGACCCATTTAATTTTTTTGTGTGTAATTTTTATAAACTGATTTGGATTGTTCAGAGTTGATTAAAACTGATCAGAACCACTTACAACATATCCAAATACAGAACTGATGTCTCAAACACAAATAGTCCCAAGCAAAGCACCCATTTATCAGTAAACGATGGCAAAAGATATAAAAACATCATGCTAGCAGGTCCTTTAACTGTTAGCTCACAAACCTGTGTGTGTGATCTACCTACTTTCACAGTAGGAGCTTTCTGTAAAGGTAATCTACGGATAGAGAAGTGCAGCGTTTTGGTGGTAGGCAGAAGCTGGGGGTAGCGTGATCCATGTATCCCCCTGTGCTCATGGATTGTGGATTAGTTGGGTTTTCACAGCGGTTTTTCAACAAGAGAAACAGTGAGTCATCAACAATTCCTCATGCCCTCTGAAGTCTGGGGCCTGTCTGTTGGCAGTCCTTGGCTTTGCTTAAGGCCATACCTAACAATATCAGGAATTAGGTGTCCAGCATTATCTCCAACCTCTGAAGACGTTAATAAGGTTTACCCTCAGATGGAATGCTGCCATGGAAAAATCATTTTAACTGCCTGCACAAACAACAGCCAATTGAAAAGAGACAAGGAACCAAAAGAAGCAGCTGAACAGACACTAATCATTTACCGAAATCCAATATGAAAGCCAAATAATCAAAGATGTAATAGATGATGTCAAAGACCTTATCAGCATGGTTTCAAATGCCCTGAATAATTATTGATTTAATTATCCCGATTTTGTCTAAGGGAAAATTATGGTGGCAATAAAGATTTGCACCTAAAAAGGCCTCGGGTTACTACACTGGTCTCCTGAGGTAAGTGTCAGAGTGGCATGGGTGGGACTTCATTTGAATTATTGGCAATTGATTGAATGGGGGTTTAAAAAAAAGAGGGCTTGGAGATGTTATACTAAAAGAAAAGTCATAGATAGTCAACACTCAAAGGCAATGTTGACAAAGTCTTTAAATGTCACCATATGACGTCATATGGCAATTAGCATATTCATGACATGTAATAAATGTCATATTCATATTTTGTCTAGTGTTGGCACTTTGTTACACTTCTCTCCTGCTCTCTGTGAGGTCACAAGCTCAATAAAGCGTTTTTTCTTCACATATTTACTGTTTCTGTTGTCAGACAGAAGCTTTACTCGCTAACTACAACTCCTGTTAATCAACAAGGTGAGAACCAGACCAGTTATAAACCTAAATATACTCAAATAATTAAATTGATTGAAAAATGTAATATCCAAGTAGTAATAGAACATGTTTGCTGTCGTAATGACCAATATCTTTTCCTTGCTCTGGCATGGTTAGCGATAACACTGCATGCAAACCGCGTCAAAAGTACTCAAACATGGTGCACCTCTTCAAGTGGGCCAGAGCACAGTTAAATGAATAATGCCTCGGCACAGTTCACAGCAATCACACTGGTGTAGTGTCTAGTGTGAGTACATCCTAAAACTTCTTTTAGTAGATGGTAGTGCATGAAGCTAATGTTTTTGGCTATAAAGTTGCTAGATTTGTAACCAGTCGCTTTTTTTAAGACAAGCCACCAAAGGGGTTTGAAAAGTCATAAAATCTAGCAACAAAGTCACTAAGTTGGTAACACTGGTTCAGTGACTTGATGAGAGATTCAGTTTTAATTCTGTAGGTTTTTACAGTTTTTGCATTGTTGCAAAGCAGCTTCACAGAAAATACATTTTAGAACAAACAGCTGAGCCCATACAGTGTATATAAATGAGGAGAAAAAGTTAGAAAACAGCAAAATGATAAAATAACACTTGGTATTTTTAAAATTTTGTATTAACATTTTTACTTAGCATTACTATCTTTAAAAAGTAATTGTCAATAGGATTGTAATTAGGCTGCTATATTTGTAGCGCTATTAAGCAAGTATGTGTCTTTATATATGATCACATAGTGAATTCTAAAACAGAAAATCAAATTTTTTGAATTTGAGACTTCAAGAGTCTTTTTCCTGGGATACATTTTATTTTAAGGTGTCCTGGCAGTGTAAATATACATTCAAGTAATAAGTAATATTGATTAACAAAATGTACTGTACTTACTATAGGGTTAGTGTTTGGTGCATGCAATTATGCATAACGTACTGGTATTGCAATAGTAAATGCATGTAATAAACTGTTAAAAAACTAAACCTTTCTTGTTTTTCTTGAAATATTGATAAAGAGTGTACCTTTCTTTGGAATACCAAGCACAGAAAATTGTAAAGCAAAAACTAATAATAAGAAGGTGTAAAAATTATGTAAATAGGGCTTGTTATGATTTCATCTTGAGTTTAACTCCAGGTTTTCCTGCAGGATCCTTTGCATAATTATATTGTGTGGAAAAACATTTCACATACCTGGCTGCCTCGCCATAAATAAAGGTTTAATTCTAGATCAGGTGGGTGAGAAGAGAGAGCATGTTTTCCTGGTGACAGAGTGGAAATGGAGAGGTAGAGCGAGCTCACAGCTTTATAAAGGTACCGTTGAAGATTGATTTCCTGTCAGGGTTAGGATGAGATGGATGTAGCTTTGGTAGATGGTTCGGGTGGATGTCTACAGCAGTACCAGTGTCTAAGAACTCCAGACCCATGCTTAACAGTGTCTTAATAATGAACACATTAGTCTAGGACTCTTATCCATATTTGATGAAGATCTTGAAGATAATTAAACAGTTCGGCCCTACCATTCCACCATTTTGGCACTTGGGTTATTTCACACTCTACAAACTACACAGGGCAAAGTTTCTCATATAGATCTCGCATAACTCCAGACCTTAACCTCCATTTGGCACGCTAGGTCTCACAGGGCTGAAAAAATGGATGGCCCACATCTAAACTGTAATATGTTTAGGATCCATTTACGTCTGTTTGCCTCCCTGTGGTATTGATCTGCTCTATTTAATTTCTGGCCCTAATGAAGGCGCCCTTAAAGAGCTTCTGTCATTATATAGTTCGAAGGAAAGCCTATTAACACTTACTCAAAATGTCCAATATAAAATCGTTAAAGTCAACATGAAATGTCCTTTGAAGTCAAAATGGACTTATTTAATTACTTAGAGGAATAATTCACCCACAAATGAAAATGTTGTCATCTACTCAACCTCTTGTTCTTCCAAACCTGCATGGCTTTCAATTTTTAGAACACACAAGATGATTAATTAATTGAATTGATACAACTGTGATACAGCTTTGCAGTGTAAATATACATTTAAGTACTAAGTATTTTTTTTGTTTCATTCAGGTCATGTTACAGTCTATTGATTGATGTTAACCACTAGCAATTTAGGCATTGTTTTAAGATATTGCTAAACTGTCATTCTTGACAGTAGTTAACACAGTAATTTAATGCTTGTTAACTTTATAAAGAATTATGAAAAGAAAATATGTTGAGATTTTCTTAAAGTGAACTTTACTCTGTCTTCACTATTAGCAAAAGCAAATAGTGAAAATGAAATACCATTTACAATCTTTCTTACTTCCATAATGTAATGGAGCCCTGTCTTGCTCCATTCGGATAAAGACCCACTTCTCATCAATTCCTTAATATTTTCACTTGGAAATAAGTCACATTACAGAAGGTTTTATGTTGACTATTGGCATCTTGCACAAGCTAGTTTTTTTCTGTAAAATATAAATATGCTTTGATACACAAGTCACTAAAATGACAATTCTTCATGCATAATTTCATCCGGCACACACGATTTCACTAAAATATTCCCTGTTGAATGTTAGAATGACTTTTACCAGATGTGTCTAAGGCATTTATGATTTAAAATGCATTTAAATTCACTCTTTAAAATGTTCATCAGGTGTTTGTACATAAAACACTTAAAACCAAACATGGTGTGATGTGTTCCAAAAAAAATGCTGTCAGTAATTTTGGGAATTAACTAACTACTGTAAAAGTAGCTGTGTAACTAACTACACTGGTAGTTTAAAATGTTGGGGGTTTGGCTGCAGTCAGAACCACAGGTCCGCCAGCCAATAGGAAAGAGTGGCGCTGAAAAGGAACAGAGCTGTACATCCTTACAGGCCAAGCTTGAATAAGTGTGTAAAGCGTGCCCGTGAGTTGGCTGCAAAAAAAGTCAAGTCTGCAGTATTTTTCTGTTCCCCAAATAAACACTTGGACCTACCACCCCACACACACACACACACACATACCATGTGAAGTGCAGCAGTGTACTTGATCTCCCATAGAACAGCTTCTGATCCGCCCTCAGTATATCAGGCCAAAAGTTTTAGATTAGATCTCAGACACTTTAGAATTCATCATTAATGGAAAATGAAACTGTGGAGCGAGTAATTGGATGAAATTTTAAAGCACTTTTTGAAGCTTTCAGGCCTGACTTCATTTTATGGTAAAGATTATCGATGGAGAAGGAAAGCATGTTAATTTATACCTTTAAAAGTCGGCTCTTATTACTGATAAAGAAAGTATTAAAATTTTGGCTCCTCAAAACTTAAAGTTCCCAGATAGTTTTAACCGTGTCAACCAACTTCCAGCTAATCTATTTTTACAGAAAATGTATTTTCATTTTGTGTGTCAGTTCTGTGTTTTGCTCTCCACACCTACCAGGATGGTGCTTAATAATCCTCTGCAAGCAGGATAATCTCACTGAAATCTCACTGAAACTGAAACCTGAGATCTGAAAATATTATATTATGAAATTTTGTATATATGCAATGTGAATACATTGATTGGGATACTTTATTTTTTATTTTTTATTTAACATGCATTTTCAAATTTCAGAAAGTTCAACCCACAAACAGCCCTCTGCATATTAAAATTAATATCAAACTATTAAACATAAACCTTAAGCATTTAAACATCAAAACATTTCACACAACAAAAGTTATCATCAATGTTCCTTCTTGGGTAGATTGAGGGGACTGCCGTTTTCTAATTACAAATCACTTCCTGCACGCAAGCTTTACTTCCTCATTCGCTCTAAAACTCTACACATTCCACTTTATACCCCACAAGTGTGTTTTGCTGTGTTATGTTGATTTATCAACAGCTCTGACTGCACACTGTGCTGGTTGAGTGATGGTGCTGTTTTTCTCTGGTGGTGCAGCCGGGAGGGTGGAGTCAAATGGTGCCACGCAGGACCTCTTGATTTAGAGGAATAAAACTGTCCATTATCGCTCCTTCTATTCTGGTATTCCGTAATGCACGTGTAATGGAATCCTAGACCATAAATGAACGAGCCATGCAGCTGCTTAACAGAGCCTCAACCCGTAATCTCTGCACACGGGAAATTGTGTGCTTAAACCAGGACGTTATTAATCAAAGACACGGAAGGGGAGACTGTGAGTCTCTTTAGGCAGAAAAGAGAACACATTTGGTAGTATTTAGTCGGCTATGATGCAAGGAACTGCTGGAGGTGTGCATTATGGGATATTTCTCTTTAGTGTTTTTCCCTGTCAATGAATTGCAAAGTATTCCCATGACCAAAGTCTGGATGTTTGTTTTGTTTTTCCCCGTGTTTTCATTCTCCAGTAGGAGGGGATGGAAGTCAGTCCATCACTATTGGAGAGGACTGGGAAGCTGTTAAGACACAGACCTGACCTTTTCTCTTGCCCTGGGCGGCTCATCTGTTTTCCAGCCTGCCAGGGTTACATGTGTGTGCGAGCAGGCATGTGAGCAAGCAGGGAGTTCAGCTCTGGGTATCAAAGCAGTGGACAATTTCATCACCTGTCCAAGAGACCATAAACTCTCCCCCTCACACTTACTAACTCATGTTCTCATCCATCCCACTGCCCCTCCGAGATCAATGAATATGCAGAAAAAACGTTTCATTCATGGACATTTGGGTGTACTTTCAGCCTTTGGAAAAATATGTAAGAATATTAGATTAGTTTACCTGAACAGCACGTTTTATATATATAATTAAGCATCTATAACTTGATAAAACTAAGTATAGTTAAAATAACGGGAATAAAAAAGGGTTGCAAAAGTTCATAAAGAACAATTCAAGTATAATTCATCAGAAGTTATCTAAAAGCTTATTTTAAAAATTGTGATTACTCTCATAGATTTCAATGTTTTTTGTTTAGATTGAACATCTATATTTAAGATATACTTACATTTAACTTAATTGTTAATTGTTGAGTTAATTGAGATAAAATCAAGATTGGCCCTTTTGACTTAATCCACAGTCCTGATCATATTTTGAATGATTCACCAGTGCAGGTGAATCCAGTTCTTTAGAAGAAAATGTTTGTCTTCATAATCCTTCATGAGCTACATAATCCATCTTAATAAAAATGGAAAAAACTTCAAACGCCTCAGCAACAAAACAACTTGGCTGACAGCACTAATGCTTCTTACTTTTCAACCTCTCACTGTAACCACCTGCCTCCAGTCTGGCATTTCTGAAAGGATTATATTTAACAATTCAATCAAACACATTTTTAATTAGTTATTATCAAAACTGTTATCAATTGTTATTATATACATTTTTAAAGCTGTAATATGGAACTTTGCCTCTCTTTGCAGAGTTATTTTAAAGTTTATTTTCTAAACAACTGCCATAGGAAAAACATACAAATGCTCCACCATCCTGAGCACCCACACACGCATTATAGTAGCCGAGTCTTGATGTAACCACAAGTCAAACTAACATTTCCCACAAAATCAAATTTGACACCTCAAATTATAAATTATTAGTGTAAACATACTGTTATGAACTGGGGTATGGTAAGAAGACAATATGAACACGGATATTGTATGTACTTGCTCAATAACTGACTTTTATTTTTAACCAAAAGTTACGTATTGCAGCTAAACAAAAAAGTCATTTTAAATAAAAATATCCTTTTACATGCGTTACATGTACAGCATTATATTATATTTTCATTATATTTGTTATTTTATTAATATCTGTTATAAAAAATGACCAGAAAAATTGCTTATATATAAAGGGTCTGATGATATGTATGATTAATATATGAAACTGTTCATTTTCTCTCTCTGTATGATATAAGCACCATAGAGGCCCTAAATTCATCTCAACACTTGCTTAGTGCATTTCATCGCTTGATGAATCATTTCAAGCCAATGGTCCATGGACCATGTTTACTAAATATACAGCCTTGAAGAGAAGAGTTATTACCAAAGTGTTATTCACAAGACAGTACAGTTCTATCATAAATAATAAGTGTTGAAATAAATTACAGAAAGTATTTGAGCAGTTGATATAAAAATGCATTTTGGCATTTTTAACTTTTGGACGTTTATCTCGCTGTGTGATGTTTAATCACTCCACCCAACAGAAAAATGTCAAATTAATCTGTATGCCGTAAAGAACATTTCATGGCTCCTGTTAGTCTATACAACACAGAGACTGGAAGAGGGCCCCCAAAACACACAGTACATTATCACTGCTTCTTAACCCACACCAGAACCTACAGATGGTTACAGAACTGCTTGTCATGTATTGTATGCTACTTGTCATAGATTCAAAGATAGATTCATAGATTCACTAACAGCAGAACAAAATTCCCTTCTGGGGATCTTGAACTTCAATAAGCTGCATAGGAGGTTCAATAAACTGCATAGGAGGGCAATGCTCATATATCTATAGTCCACAGATTGACCCTGCCTGGAATTTGACATTGACCTTGTTGAAAGCAGCCTGGATCAACCACTTCAATCACTGCTGGCTATGGTTCACCGCACCGGGAATCGCCTGAGATGGCAATAGCTGAAGAATGGAAAACCACTGCAGATTGAACCAGAGCAATGACTGGAACAGTGGGGACAAGTCACGAGTTATTACAAATTATTGTTTAACATTGCCTATCATATAATTCTAGGCTTTGGACTTTTTCAAGGTAAGGAAGACCGACTGAGTAAGGGAGATTGTTAGTCACATGAGGAAGAAGTCACAAGGGTTATACTTTGGTAACCATAACATGCTGAATGCTGGTTTGGGTCTATTTTAGTTTAAATTTTGAGTCATCAAATAAACACAGAAAAAGATACACTGTATAATACATTCAAAATAAAAGCACAGCTACAGTATTGGTCAAAACATCAAAAGAAAATTCATTAAGTTACATCCCAAGATACAGCTTCTAGTTTCGCATAAATGCAATGCGAGACCAGCTGTTATGCTACGATTTTATATGCATGAGTCGATACATTGATGACTAGGACCTTTACAGGTGCGTTTTAGCCCCAGACTTAACACACACCTGTTCTCATAATCTTACCAATTAACCTTTAAACTCAAGATGTATCCAGTTTTGCCAGCACTTGTGAATCTTGTCACAATGTCCAATCTATTTATCTTAGAAACCGGAGATGGATACTAATTCATATGCTTAAATATTGTGACAAAACTGACTTATGCAGTGTAAATGAATATTATTCAGACACAAATGCAGTCTACTTTAACAAAGTATTCTTACTTTTAGATGTGAAGTGATAACTTTTGATGGGACAGAATGTTTTGCTGATGTCATCTTCCAAAATATATTTATATATATACACACATTATATATCAGAAAGCTTCTCCAGTTTTTATTACAGTATGTTGGGACCCAAGCTGTAGGATGTTTACTAGACAACAGGAAAGAAATAAAGACCAGAGCAGGTGAAAGGTCCCTATAGACTAACTCCAGCAGGATGCTATGAACGGCCCTTGGTCATTTGACTTTCTGTATTTTCAATATGTATCGTTGTTTAGATATTGATTTATGGTGTATAGAGCAGTCGTTTTTAAAAAGCGCCCCCAGGTGGTGTGAAACACAGGTCCAGGTATTTTACATTTTTGTTTAAAATGTATCATATTTCATTAGACTTGTTTAATTTTTACATTAAGACATTTTTTGTAAATGTTTACAATTCTTGTTTACTAAATTGAATTAATTAAACATATTACATATTTTAAAAAAACACTGTTTGATTTACTGACATTTAATTTGTTGAAATATATCTATTTCAAATTTATTTCATATTTCACATAGTAATATATGAATTTGCACCTGTGATGCTTTTAAAAACAGGACACCACACTTAAATTCCCACTGCAGCAAGGAAGAGCTATTGTGTTGAAACATAAAATCCTTATCAAAAGAAAGAATTATGGTTTTGTTTCACGTGGCTTAATAAAGAGACAGTGAGGTGTTGTACAATCAAATGACATGTAGAATGGATTTTTCCTTGACATGCACAACACACACACACCTCTGAATTATTTGTGTTCATCTACAGGTGACGCACACATTCATGGCTGCTGGAATGCATTTTTTAGTTATAAAGTCATGAATTCAGGAACTTTGTGCTAATACTGCAACAGCAATGCAATGCCAGAAACAGGATCGAACAGACACAAGCTAAGAACTATTTTGGTATAACAGTTCCCAGAAGTGCTGTGAATGGCTTTTGGCAGATGGTTAGATGACTGGGCCAGACGAGGCTGGATGCATTGGTAACAGGGAGGCTGAATTTGATTTGGAATCACTTGATACACCAATCAGTGATACACCAATAAAAATGTTAATCACCATATGGGCCATTGCTATAAATGTTTACATGAGAGGTAAGCATATTTAGTGTGATCTTGACATGGACCTAGACATGTCCCGGCATTACGAACAGGCATTTCCAGATGTTTTGTGACTGGGGTGGCCTATGTGGGGTACTCAAGGAATACATTTTGTAAGATGTTATCCCCCTTTCTGCACCAGGCACTACCAATAATCACTTTAGAAGATTTAGAATTTATCATCCAAGTCATATGGGTTGCAATTTACTTTACCTTTATATACTTTTTGGAGCTTAAAAATTTGATCTCCATTCAGTTCCATTATATGAAAAACAGCTAAGGCGTGTTTTGTAATCAGAAGAAAGGTAGTCTGAGTGTGGGATGTCATAAGGAAGATGAAATGAGGACCAAATTGAACACATTTAATCTAATTCAGCTGTCACTAAAGAATATGCATTTTTGTGAAGCCACATCACATCAGGGCTTACAGTAAGCTTAGTATAGAAAGAACATTATATGATATTGATATCAGTGAGTTTTACAAAGTTTATCCCTTCTGTTTATATTGTCAGATTCAACAGTCAGCTGTGAAACAAAATTTTTGGGATCAATTGATTGGAGAGATAATCTTGACACCAGAGTGAAGATTTAAGACATCAGATTCATGGAGTCCTTTTTGTTTACTCTTTTAAGACCCTGCTACAACATTTACAATGATTATGTGCAAAAGTAAACAAAAACTATAAGAAATTCTCAGACAACCACAGCTCCACTTTCTAAGACATCTGTGATAAGTAGCTATGTTCATCAATTTGAGTTAACATCATGAAAACACACTCAAGCAACAGCACTAGAATGGAACAGAGTTGCGAATCCCTGTATCAAGCGGTTCCTCCATGCATGTGTGTTATCTTAGATGGAGATGTATGTGCAGTGATGTGTGTCTCTCTTCCTGGCTGGTCAGTTTCATGAGCAAAGCTAGAGAAACTGAGATAAGCTTAGAAAAGCACAAAGCATGACCCCAGCATTAGAGATAAGAGTGCTATGAAACAGGACAGAGCGACACTGTTGACAGGCATCTGGCACTTTCCATGAATACGCTACAAATTGGTGTTCCATTACTTTAACAACTAGGGCACCAATCCATAGTTCTTCAGGGTGAGAAATACTAGAAATTGTCAATTATTTTCTAATTTAGAATGAAAACTCCAAATTTCTGGTCATCAAGACTACATCCAACAATTAAACCGGTGATGTGAAACTGATATAATCTGTTAAAATTAATATACAAATCATCATATACTATACTTTCATCAGGTTTTAATCTAACGTAACCATAGTTCTTTTTCTTTGATACAATGTAGTTTATTGTTTATGTTTGTCAAGTTAACAAGTTATCTCGAAAATATTAGCTTAACTTGAAATAACGTTATCTTGAAATTAGTGTTTTTTTCATTTTATTTCATCATATAAGGTTCAGGGCTTCCCTATATCTTTATAGAAATAGTTATAAAATAAAAAGTTTAATTTTGGAATGAAAAAGTTTTAAATTGTAACTGTAAATGTCCCACATTTTGGAAACAGTGCCAAAATTGTATCCAAATTGTAAAGCATTACATGGTTATAGTAATGCTTTTTTATGCATTTACATTTAGGCATTTAGTAGACGATTTTATCAAAAGCAATTTACAAGTGTTGAAAACAATTAAACAGCCAAATGTTTATGGTAACACTTGGGTTCAACACTTCAACCTATGTCCTGTTATCTTAGAGTTAAAACAGTTATTTTTATTTGAAAAGTATTTGATTCTATTAAAATGCCTATGCTTGTATGCTAAACTCTACTTTCCAATTAGTCTGTGAAATTTCACATTTGAGGAATGTTTGATAGAACGTTCCACCCTTAAAAACACCAATTAGTAAATCCATTTATATTTAAAATAGCATCTCTGGGTTATTTTTATGCTTGTCCACAGGTAGCAGAAGCCTGATGGAGTTTCAAGGTTTCAGATAAACAGGTTAAGCTTTTAAAATTGCAGGGCAGAGAAACACAGCAACAGGGGTTTAATCAAAATGTGTAATGGTAAACCAGACTCGGTATAGAGAGCTTTAAACCTCAGAAAAAAATTGTGAAAATCGGAGTCATTATTTATTATGGTCTATCAGTTGTGGATGGTGTAAGGCACATTATGAAGTAATTTCAAAGTAACTGTTAATTTTCCTCCATTCTGTTTTCTGGAATTCTTGATGCATCAATAGAGAAGAGCATACATGTTGAATCTACAAAAATCAACTACAAACTTTGTCAGTGTCAGAGTACACTAGCATACAGATGCAAACTTTAAATGTTTTTTTTATTCAGTTATTCTGTGTTGTGGACATATGTAAACATTGTGAAAGTCTGTTCAGGACCCCAGCTAACAATTTTAGGTTGTAAGAACGGTTCCCCAACATTTACATTAAGTAACAAAAACGTTAAAATTGTTATTCTGAATCTTCTAGGAATGTTTAAAACATCCCGTTTTTAGACGTTGTATTAACAGTACTGCTTGATTATTAGAACTTTATTTAAACTTATTGAAAATTCTTTAGCATTTTTTAAAACATTCTACTAACATTAGTGGAAGAATGTTTTTTGATCATTTATAGAGAACGTTAGCCAACATACTAAATAAAAAACAAACTGCAATGTTTATAGTTCCTCATTTATTATTCATAACATTTTGCTTATTCTGCAAGATACTGTATGTACTGTATACTGTAACTTATGACCCCAACTGCAGACATTACATAGATTCGGTTTGGTTTCAGGCTGACTTTAAAACACCTGGGTGTTCCATTTTTAGTCAGTACATTAATTAATCTAAATACCTCAATCAAAACCCTCAATACTTAAAGGTCTTGGACAAATCTGTCTGTGTCTGAATCTGAATTGTATGAACATGTGAAGCATAAATGTCTATGGGTTTGTAAAAGCCACAGATTGGTCAAATATATTATTTTGTTCTTGGTCATTACCGGAAAAAGCGGAGAAGGGATTTGTGTAAAAGTCATTTAAATGTGTATGATGGAGTCCAGCAAGAGAACACTAATCCTTAAAGCATATATTTTATATTTCCCCTGACTTTCAAAACCCAACAATGCATTTGGATGCTTTGTCACAAAGAGAGGATTTTCTGCTTTTGACGTTTTCCTGAAGAGCGGCTCAAGGTCCTGACGGACCTTCGAACGATCTCACACTCTTGTATCCCTTCAAACAGGAATTTCCTTTTGTTCTTTCTTCCATGCATTCTAAGAACTCTTCTCCACTCTGGCATGTCATATCCTCTTAGTGCTGCTTTTGGTTGTAAACTATCAAACGCTCTCCTCTGTACCCCCTGTTCCCTCCCTCACTTTGTTTTGCTTACATTTTCTCATGGGAAATCCAAAATGGCTAACAATGCTGATGGGCCATTCCTACAATGCAGTGCAATTTTATGTCTCCCAACACATGTATATCTTAATATATTTATACAAGATTACAATTAAGTAAACATGAGAGTGAATTTTAAACTATTACTTTAGTTTAATACTTTCCCAGCAATCAAGATGTTCTCATGACTTCCACTCATATTTTTTGTAAATGTCATGTAAATGCTAGGATTCTCAATGTTGAAACAACACATTCTTAGAACAATGTTTTCAAACATCTTTTTAAACCTTTTCATTTTTATAAGGAATATAAGGTTATATAAGGTTACATAAATGTTAAAACTTAACATTCTCATAATTTTAACTTGTTGGTCTGTGTCCCTCTGCATTTAAAAATTTCAGAAATTGCAATAGGATAAACATTTCTCAAGTAACGTATAAGTAGTCCAAAATTTCCAGCATAACAGGAATGACCCTAATTTTGAGGCTTTGGGGGATATTCTTTAGTCAGACAATGTCAGTCAACCTTCCTCCCTCTTTCATTCATTTTTGTAACAGCAGTGTGTCACCAAACATGAATCTGTCCCCTAGACCGCAGAGAGCACGCTTGCTCAACAGCGATTATGCTAAACTATGTTATCTCTGAATTACAAGTAGAACTGCTCATTCTGTGTTAAAACAAACCAAAATCTGCTCCAATATCAAATTTGAGGTTTCAAGTCACTGCGCAAATTGATTTTTGGGCTTATGCGAAAGAAAGTGCAGTTCCTTTCAGAGTCTGCTGGTTGCTACAAAGACTTTAATAGCTCTCTTCTCACCACCAACTCCACATGCGCTCTTGCCCCATTTGGACCACCAGATAACAGGTAGCTTAATTTCAGAAAAATTGATTTGTACCGTATCATAATTTGTCTTGCCACTGAACCGGGCATTTCAGCTGCGCTGGTAGTGGCAATATTACAAATCATCGGAGCACATTGGAGTCAGATCAATATGAAACCTGCACTCAATCTACTTTATTACTCTTGCACAATTTCAGAATTCAGACTGGCACAGCATTTCAAGATGAACTTTCAGGAGCAATGGAGGAGCATTAGATTATCTAAAGAGTGAGTGTAGAAGACAAGAGTGCTGTAAGGGAAACATTAGCATCTCTTCATAGCTGTAAAAGAGAAAAGTTTCTTATTGTTTTAATAACATGGATTTATAACATGGATTTAATAAGTATGGTGTGACTGGCCACATTAGGGTGCAACCTTGTTCCTACAACTCAACTGGTAAAGCGTCGTGTTAGCAGTGCAAATGTCACAGGTTCCTAAGGAACATGCATATTAATAAAATGTATAACCTAAATGCACTGTAAGTTACTTTGGATAAAAACATCTGTTAAATGTGTACATAAACTGTCATAAATGTAAACTGTCCTGAAATTACTACAGAATTAGCAAGCAATGTTTTAGGAATATGGGCCATCTCTAAAAAGTGAAATGTTTTGGTCATTTTTCACCTCAATTTGGGTATGTAACATTCAGTCAATGATGAATATGTCAGACAGCAAATGCAAACATCAGTTCACATTGACATTAGACGTACCACAAGAAAGTAAATAAACATTATCTGTTCCTATAGCTATAAAATTCCTATATATGTTCCTCTGTTCCTATAACTGGTAGAGTCTGGCGATACCAACACCAAGGTCATGGTTTTGATTTTTGCATAACCCTCAGTGATTAAAAACAAATTTGCTGCACTATAAATAGCTTTTAGAGTCAACCAAATGAATAAATGTAAATAACACAATTTTAGAATATCTGCGTTAGCCTGCTTTCACTGCTTATAAAATGACTTTTCTGCAGTTCCTAAGCCCAGTGCAAAACCCCACCTTCATGAATATTTGGTCCCTCAGTTTTTATCAGAATGTCTGTTTCAGCTCGCCGGAGCAGGAGTCTCGCTGCATTTTAATCAGGCCATGCACTCGGGCAGAACTGGGCTGGAAATGTTGGTGGAGCTGCCGCCTTTTCCTGCCCATTAAAATTCACAGTCAGGCTGGATGTACAAATAATAATAATAAATGAAAACGAACAGTGTGTTGAGGCTAAGCCGTTAATGTGAAGCCTGACTTCTCACTCCTGGAGGGATTGGAAGTTATCAGGAGCTGTGGAGCCTTCGGATGCTTTCTGGAACCCTGGGTTAATAAGAATGGGTGCTGGGGGGAGGTTCAAAAAAGACATGGTAAAATGATGTAAAAACACAAAGGCAAAGGGAAAGGATTCAATTCTTTCCACACATATTTGCCTACATTTAAAGAAACATTTTGGGTTTAATACAGGTTAAGCTCTAGCAACAGCATTTGTGCCATAATGTTGATTACTACAGAAAATAGTTTAAAACTGCGTACTGACCTTGTCTATGAAAAGTTATATCCATTCATTGCAAGGAGCAAACACAGACACAAATCATATAAGTAACAACCATACGTTCATCCACCTAAAAAAGTATTTACTATTTTACTTACATTTTTTTTTAAAATATTTTTCTTCAGAACACATATCTAGTTTACTTCCATTAAAAAAATGACAGTATCATATATACAGTTGAAATCATTTTCTGTGGTAATAAACATGCAACAAATGCAACATATTTGATGTTTCATCACAACTTATTTTCTTTACATAGATACAACAAAATATTTGTTTCTACGTAGTTTATTTATTGTAGTACTCCAGTAATTTTAAACATGGGAATTTCTGTTGCTTGCCATTTTGCCATTAAAAAAAACACTGATAGTAATAGTCAAAACCAATCAGCTGTACAGATACATTGTAGCTCACTTGGAAGAGCATTGGGTCAGTGCAAAAATCATGGGTTGCTTGGAACACAAAAAATACATACTTTAAATTCAAGGTCACAAGTCACCTTAGTCAAAAGCATCTGCCAAACGCATACAATATGAAAGTTGATTCATATGAGTAATTGTAATTTTAAATATTTTGTTACATTAAAGCGACCACACCAGAGATGTACAGGCAGGTCATGTACAAGTTGACTTTTGTGTTGAAATGTCTTAATTTAACATATACATTCTCTTAAGTATCTGTTCAACATATCTAAATGAGAAAGAGGATTGATCACCAGAGAATTAATGTCTCATCCTCCACTTAAGACCTACTCAAATATCAGACCTGCTTTGTCCTATTTGATACATTGATATCTCCTGCCCTTCCATTGACTGCCTAATCCCCTAAAACCAGATAACTTAAACCTCACACTTACACACACTACATAAGTCAGCATTCAGGCATGACAGTTTGGATACACGCAAATTTCTGTCGCATTATACTGAACAAAGTGGAAGAAAGCTAAATCTCTTTAAACCAGTGCACAAAGCCTGGATCAGGCCTTCTTATTTTACCTGCTTACAATGATTCTCTACGGCTGCCTTCCATTATTTGGGTATGTGCTTTCTAATTAAGCACCTGTTATAACAGTGTTGCACCTGAAAGCAAGGCTCTCCTAGCATGTCACAGAGAAAGGCTGGGTGAGATTGTGTTTCATTGCATCCGCAGTGCATGTGAGTTTAAGGCTTGACACACAAAGCCAAATTGTCATTTTTCCTCCTGTCAAGTTCAGACATAATTCCATCAAGTTTTAAAAAAACAGAAGCTAGTTCATAATTTTTTTAAACTTCCCCTTTGAATGTCTCAGTGTTAAATTATTATTCCTAGATGGTTGTACATCAGAAATAGTGTAATTTACTAGAAACCCCATTGTTCAGGGACACAACTGTATTGTTCATCTTACACTATACACTTGACTCAACTGATTTAAGTACAATTTTTCTGTATGCATGTTGCTAAGCAAAAAATCTGATTATTAGTTACTGTTATAAAGAAGCTTTACGTTGTTCTCTATCCTGGAAGATTTTGTTTTTCACAGAGCTTGAAGTGCATTGTGGGATTGCCCTCTTTGCAAAACAATACATGCAGCTTTTGCATCAGGACAAGAACACATCTATGATGCATTAGAATGCTGCATTTGTGGGCAGAGCACTCAAGCATTTGTACCAGAGCCAATGTAACCCAACCAGGTCCCAGAAGCCTACTTCACCTTTCAAAGCACAGTCCCACCTCTTTAACAGTAATGTGTGGTTGGTTTAGCTGATCAGCTGTGTGATTGTGGTCCAGCCCATCACATCTGGCAGGATGGTGTTGGGACAGCTGGGCTGAGCAGGTGCAGAAGTGATGTTGTGTCAAGTGTGATAGTGTGCTCATGGGCAGCACTGAACATGGTCAGCCTGCTTTCTGCCTAAATCTGCTGTGGTTACATTATAGGTTCTTCACATCAGTGTACTGGCTTTAGGTATCAGATTAAAAATAATAATAATAATAATAATAATGTGTCTATTAGCGGTGTTTGCTGAAGCTGTGCCATCACTACACTAAGATTTTTGAGGTCTGTGATAAAACCCTTCCATTAAAACAAGCAATGCTCATGGTATTAGTTCAGCAGTAACTGGAGCCATTGGAGCTGGTATGTTATGGTGTTTTCAGGCACATTTGGTACTATTGCCACATTTGTGCAAAGGCAAACTATCCCAGTCAGTCACAGAGCAGACAGCAGAAGAGTAAGCTTTGGAATAAGTTTAAACTACATGTTAAATCATGGAAAAATTCAGACACTAATTCTGCACATGTTTTTATTTGAGAAAACTTGTCTGTCTAGCATTACCTGAAATATTAAACTTGGGTGTACCAACTGCACAGTTGGTTCTACCTCAAATTATTTAACTTGTTGAGGAAAGATGTGTTATTACTTATTTGAACTGATGAATTGCTGACTTATTTTACCAGGAGGGTGATAAAATACAATAAGCTTATTCTGAAGGAGGGATTTCATCCAAAGCGACAGACCAAAAAAATATCACTGAGACCTGGGACTGGGATTGTTTGACTTAGGGGGTTGGGTGGTTGCTTACTGGCCTTAGCAACTGCACAGCATCACACTAAAAATCAGCTACTGAAAACACTTGGGTAGAAAAATCTTGAGGAAATGTCCTGGGAACCAAACACGACACGATCTTGCTCTAGCTTTATGCCAGCAACTTTGGCATGAGCAACCATCCACCCATAGTTTATGTAAAAATCCAATTTGACTACACAGGAAACATAACCATTATGTGAGGTGGAGATTGTTTAAATTCATACAATGTTAATCATACAGAAAAGTACAGGTCCACCCCTAAACCTAATCATCACTGGGGAGAAAGCAGATTTGCAGATGTACAAATGTACAAATAATGTCAAAGTCATACAAATTAGCTACAAATTTGAATTGCCATGAGTATTTTTATATCCTTTTAAAAATTGCTTAAACTCTCTACAGGTGAAGTTAAGTGAAGCAGAGAATAATGCACTTTGTCACAAAGTTTATTCATGTTTCTGCTGTTCATTTATTCCATTTAGTCTTTAGATAAGAACGAACAGGACGAGAATCTCTTACATCACAAAGCATTAAATTGGCGAGTAAACACAGGCACTGCCGTCTTCTCAATGGGCTGTAACAGTGGAGTAATTGCTGACTGACATCAAAGTGATTGTGAGGCAATAGAGGCACTTTCCCTCAGCCTTTGTGTTTTTAATGGACAGTTAATACACTGTTAATCAAAAGCCAAGCACATGGCACACTTGTGTCCCAAATTGCCACTTGCCTGCTGTTAGCAACATTTTAGCCTCCATTTACTATTATAAAAATACTTACCGAGCCAGAACGCAACACACAGTGTTTCATCCAACTGTTTTGAATGTTGGACTCTGGATCTGTGTACCAAGATAACATTTGAGACTTTGCCCATTATGTCTGCTTAATGCAGGGGGAATATAAAAATCTATTGATCTATGATTTGTTAAATCAGTCAATACTTCTGATGGATGTTTAAAAAAGATCAGCTGCAAAAGACTCAACTCCCACAGTTACAATGCAACGCTTAATGGATTCCAGTCATTTAAAGGTTCATTAAACTTGCCTTGGTCAAGTGCAATATAAATACTTTGATTTACAAGCTATAAACGGCTGCCCGCTTCTACTGCAGGGTTTTATTGCGCATAACCAGCTGAGAAAAAAATGCCACTAGTGGCAATTCCGCACTTTAATGCACTGCATACCTCATCTCCACAGACACTTTGAAGTAAACTCAAACTCACATCACCTGCATGAGAAACAGAGCTCAACATGTCAGAGCATGCTTACTAACCACTTACCCACAGTTCAGACTGACAGACTTGAGCAGGACTTGGCTCATATAGGATTCAAATGCAATTTTTATCCTGATATTTGTCTGGTGCCAATAATGCTTTGATGTACCTAGAAAGAAATTATGGCAGTGGGCCATTGCTTTTAAAAGCATTGCCAAGACACTTTATAGAGTCTGTTGGAAAAACATCATCCTACAGTCCATTATACATGACGACCCCATTCAGCATAATGGTTGTGGGGCAAAATGATGCTCTCCAGAAAATCAAAGGGGCCTAGAAAAGTTAAGGAATATTTCATTGAAAAATGAAAATTCTGCCATTATTTACATACTTTACATTGTTTCAGACATGTTTAGTCTTTAATGGCAAATTAGTAAAGAATCATCTTTTATGTTTCCGTACAATGACTGTACATAGTGTCCCTGAATGTCTATCAAGCTCCAACAGAAAATGTCTGTCCATCCACCATTGTTTTGTAGTTTTGTCCTTGTATACTTGTAGTCCTGCCCCTGTGGCTCCCTGTGTTTTCCCTGATCAGTCTGTCTTTTGTATATAAACCCCATGTTTCTTGTGTTTGTTGTTTGATGTTGCTATTAGATTACTCTCTCTTTTGCATTTAATAAAGGTGACTTTGCACTTACAGCCTCTGTTGCCTTCATCACACACGCCACTTATAATAATAAAGTATGGTCAAAGTATTTTAAAGTAATGTAATAGCATTGTGGTAGCGGTGAGGCTTCATCCTAATCATCCCTGGAGCTCACCATTCCACATTCCATATGACTTTTATTTAACACACTCAGTTAAGCTAATGGGATACTGTATTGTTCAGCTCATGAGTTAATTCATGTGTTAAACTACTAGTTTAGCAGTTTTGTACATCCCTCATCATTATGAACTGTCGTTGCACAAAAAATTGTATTTTTCTTGCTCTTACAGAAGTAATAACAGTATTAATAATAAAAGTATATTAATTAGAATATTAGAAATATAATAGAAAACATATGATAGAAGTATAATAGTTTGGAATAACGGTCTGTAAGAAGTCAAACCTTTTCTCCTGGATGACCTGAAGAGCCCCAGCCAAAGAAACAGCCTTTGAAACTATACTTCATAAATTTTAAAAACTAAAGTCAGTCATTTTTTTGCCCTGTAAGTAATTTTGGCCTAAATAATGACTGACTTTTCACACATAATACCAATTGTTGTTTTCAGTACATTTTTGGTAAAAGATTTTCTAGTTTGGTACACAATGTGCAAACCCAAATGTCATGCACAGAACTGCTTTTTCAAGACTGCAGAGCTTTGCATAAGTCTTTGAAAGGCTCTATATCGGCTGTAAAAAGCAGCTAAAATAGGGTGGGTGAAGTGCAGTACAAGGAAAGGATGGCTAACTTTAAAGATTCCCTGAAAGCTACAAATCGAAACAATATAAGACAGATTTTCAATCAACCTCAAGAGCGGAGCTTTTAAGTACTTACAGTACTGGTCACTTTACTGTGAAGCTGTATGACTAAGATTACAGCTCTTTGAATGTTTGCCTGTTTGCATGCGTATGTTTGTTTGCCCCATGGGTGTGTCATTCGAGGGAGGTGTGGTAAATGGATCGCTCCACGAGGTGCGATATGCCACTGTTAGCGAAATATAGCTCGGCTGTAAGAAATGCACCCTGGGCACCTTTTCCAGCCACCGTTAATAATGTCATGATTGAATCAATAAACAGTGGTGGATCCAAGCAGTCTGACACTTGCTGACTGCAAGCTGTTGTAATTTACCCCTCCTGCTCTGCCTAATGGTGCCACACTGATGTCAAACAGAAAGGATATTAAAACAGTGAGGCAGATAAAGTGGCAGGAATTAAAGATTCAAGAAAAAATAAACAGAGCAATATAGCTGGAGCTGTCGTGCAAGTGAATAGTGTTACCCCATCACAAACATATGAATCATGTCATATGGTCTATACAATTTGCCAGAATCTTATCACAGCAAAGATCTTTAACATAAAATAGCTAATATGAAGATTCAACAGATATATGGTATATATTAAATTGTCTGGGTAAACATTGTTACAACTGTACTGATACTGAAATGCAGATATAGCTACATCATAGAAAATGATAGCAGAATTTTCTCCACGTATTTTACTATAGGACAGTATATACATGATTAAACAGGCCAAGATAACACAAAATAGACAATCATTTATTCTACCACAGCACTATAAAAGAATATCAGTTTGTGAGACATTTCTGGGAATTTATCTTGCTAAAATGAATGCAACAACAACACAAGGAGAAGAGTGATGTCTAGCGGTCTGTGTGGCGTGGAGGTACTGATGAGATCACTTGAGTTGTGTCAGGGAGATGTAGCTCGCTTTTATGGGGAGTGCTGAAGGGTGACATTGGTCTGCTTTATCTCCGGGTCTTGTAGGGTGAGATTGGACAGAGGTATGAAGTGGCCATAAAAAGAAAAAAGGTGTTTACCACCAACTGCATGACATCATTCTGGGATTTCATTCTAGGCCAATAAAACAGAGTGGCTTAGAGGGCAGCACTGATAAACTAAATTCATGCTATCACATCTTCAGTGTGTGACGTATATATAGTTTTGATTTTTCAGGCTAGTCCTGTAGGTGTGGATAAAAGTAAAATACTTTATGGCTTTTTTCTGACTCGTTCCGAACATGCAGTGTATTTTGTAATACACAAACATATTAAGCATAAAAATATTTTATCATGGGGTCAAAACTAAGTGACTTTAATTTAACTATTTTTAGTTAACGCTGCAATGTTTGCCATGTCATGTCTGAAAACTGGCAGTTTATTAAAGGACTTGTTTACCCAAAACTGAACATTTAATTGTTTAAATTATCATTTACTCACCCTCATGTGATCTAAACCTTTTGATGAAACAAAAAATGTTTTTGAATGTTCTGGCCATTTTTTTCCATGCAACTATAATGTATTCTACGATGAAGACTTTTATATTTTATAATTAAAAATTTTTTAGTGTTTAAAAGGTACTGCAAAACAAACAATTACACTACTAATTGGGGGGGGGGGGACAAGAAACTATATATCAGAACAGTGATAAAAATCACAAATAGTTAACAAGCTGTAGTGTCACAGCTCTTCATCTTGCTTAGCTCTTTGACTTGTCTTTCATCTTAACCTCCACAAGCCACTCCACTTAACCCACAAGCTCTTTCTTTAACAGTAAAGCCATCAACATCAAGAGCTACAAATCAGGCACATTTGAATTCAATAGCCAAACTAAATAGCTGTCTCTTTGCAACTAGCATATAAAGGCCGTGTTCTGCCTGTGAAATGTATTGCTGATAGTTTCTCCTGCCGTGGAAATGGAGAAGGTTTTAGTGGTAATATGGCGAGGGAGGGGCAATTACCTGAGCACAATTACTGTATCTAACAGTGGCCATCCATCACCCTCTCCGCCCTCTCACGGCAGGTTCCGTTCTGAGGCCTTATTCTGCTCCTGCTTTCCAGAGGAATTGCAAAGACACTTGGTCATCTCAGTGAGTCAGGCACAGACTTTAAAATGCCAACTGAAAACCTGAGCAGCATTTTGAAAAGCTCCTTTACTGCTTGGCTTTGCTCCCCCAGCCCCACCCACCCTATCTCTATCTGTCAAAAATGGATCTGGGAAAATCTGGAAAAGGAAGCATTGGCGGAATGCAAGCAAGCCAAAGAACTATTGATAAACCCTGGAGAGCTCTAACCATAGCTTTCAAGCTTCATCTTTGACACAAGACAAACCTATTGGACGTGTGGAGGAAATGCTGTGTGGCTGAACATGAACATGAACCCCAGGTAAAAAGTTTACAAAATGACACATCTTTCCCCCTCAGCTGCACATTAGTGCTTTGCAGATGTATTTTGACATCAAATCGCCTTTGCAGGTGATATCATTAGGGAATACGTTGCAGATGGATGAATTAAGACAGGTTGATCTTGGGACCCTGGGACAGCCAATCTTGGGCATCAAGTCATTTTGCTTTCACTCGCATTGAATAATGGGCCACCCCTTCAGGCCATTGGAGCGCTTGAGTTATGTGACTTTATAGCAGAAAATAGCCGACAGAGTTATATTAGATGTAGATTACACTGGATACAAATCTCCCCTTTGAAAAACCATGAAGATGGTAGTAAACAAGGCAGATCCAATCACTTTTTTATCTCCTCTTCCTTTTAACAACAGCTCATCTGGGGCCAGAGACAGGAGGCGAGTGTGGAAAGTAAGAGGAATACTGATTTATCTTCAGCTGAAAGAACAGGTGCTGTAGGAGACAGGTGAGTGGAGAACGATGCAGAATGTCTAATGCAGCCTCAGGGCAGTCATGTTAGTGCGGGGGTTTCTGTGATTAATAATTATGCCTTGTTCTCTGTGAAACCCCAGACCCTGAGTGTGTGTGTTTGTATAGTAGACTCTGATTTAATACACTGCATTTAGTTAAAAGCATTTTCTTGTTTTAGTTTATTGATTCATGGAATATTTGCTCTTGGATTCTCAAAGAAACCTTTTGTTCTGTGTATGGAATTACTAACACAGTCAAAGGAACATACCTGGTTCATCTGTCCATTCACTATTCTTTATGGGCAGACAGCTTCCTAACCCTGGGGCTATTCTTTCCCATGGAGCTGATTTCATCTTGGGCCTCTGATAAGGTTTTTCCACAAGTCCAGTACTTGGCATTAAACATAAATGTATCACAAAGCAGGGTAGAACGTTGTTTGGCTCTCCATGACATTTCTTCCACATACCTGTACTTGCGTCAAGATTGAAAACAGAAGAGTTGTCCCTTCATACTTTGATTTCTTATTGCATTCACCTTGAAAAAGACTTTGGAGGAGGGCTTGATATAGTTGGCATCTGTAGTCGCATCAGATATTAAACTTCCAACAATAAGCAATCAGCATTCTTTCTAAAAGTTTTCACTATCCACTGACTATTAATGATGGGTGTCCCAAGTAAACCAATAATGGTTTAATGTAACTCAACTGGTAGAGCTTGGTGCTAGCAGTGTCATAGGTTTGATTCACAGGGTATGCATTGACTGGTAAAATGTATCAGATGGATAATTTATATAACCACAATGGCTTGGTTCTTTGGCTCCACCCACACAGTAAAAACAGTCTCCACGAATATGCTGGAGATTGATAATTTTAAGATTTTACATCGTAGCTTCCAGATAACAGGGAACATTCCCATAACTTCTATTTTTTTAAGGTCTTGTAAATGTTAGAACAAAACATTATTAAAATGATTCAAAACATTAGTAAAAATGTTTACAGTTTGGAACATCCTTTTAGTTTTATAACTATTTGGTATACGTTCTCAATGTTGAGGGAAAACCTTCCTAGAACAATGTCCTCAAAACATGTTATTTGTTCTTGATGAATGTTCTTAATATTGTTGTGATTTTAATTTGCTTGCTTTTTTATTGTGGTATTGTTATTTTAAGGAAGATGCACCGTTAATATGTTAAAAGAAACACAAATAATTGAAACACAGGACACTGCTTATGTGTGGTTAAAGTTTATAGGACAAAGCATCCAATTTCAGGACTGTCCCTACTGACAGAGAGAAACTTCTGACTGGCTGAGCAAGCATTTCATGGTCATATTCTTTTCATGTTGTTGTTTACACAGCTTATAGGGCTGTCACAGAGACAGGTGTGATTTCTCAGCACTTCTCTGCATTCTCAGTGCTATCTGTCAGGTAGTAGGGACATTTTCCGCTTGGTTTTTAAAAAAAATCAGTGGAGCTCAGACTCTGCATGTGTCTTTCAAACTCCTCACACTTTAGTTACATTTTAGTTTTAAACTATTTGTACATCTACATCCTCATGCGTGCATACTTTCATTAGGAAGGTAGGACTGAATATACATATTTAATGAGGTCAGACAGTTGGATCACGGCCAGGAATAAACAAGAACACAAACAAGATGACATTTTATGGCTGCCTTCATAGATGCTGGTTCCCAGTGGTGCTGGTATTGTGAGATCCTGCACACTGAACATTACATTAACCTAACTGAGCTGTCAAAACCGAATGTGACTGAAGCTGAGACAGCACCACAACTCGGAGTCTAAGGGTGCATTCAAATCTCTTGTTTGGAACGCTTTTTTTAAAACCTAATACTTGTAAGCATAAATGAATATGGCAATCTCACTTGGATCCACACAAACAATCTGAGGTAAACACCTACAGGTGAAATGGGCTAGTAAGTGTTAAAATTGGGGAAAATAAAGGTTTGAGGCAGGCAAATGTCAGAGATATTTAAAGCAATGTGCAAATACTCTCCCTAACGCTGTGTATCTTGAGTAACCACCTGGACAACTTTTGTTGAATTTGTCTGTCAAGCAAACATAGTCCGTACCTAACCTTTACCAATAGCTACCTGAAAACAAAGGGAATATAGGTTAATAAGAATGATTTAAGCACCAGCCTTAATACAAATGAATGGGCTTGAACCTACCTATATTGTTCCTGGACTGTCCTTTCAGAGTGTTCTGCAAAGCTATGCCTCCTCCAAAACACATGAACGTGGTGTGCTGAGTTATTCAAACACAGTTTTACAGACAAGTAGGACAACGCACCAGGTAGTTGCATTCAGATCAGATACAATGATTAGATGACCAATTTATGGCCCTGTCATTAAGGGGCTAATTTATAATGCAATAAAAACATGACATAGGAGAAAACATTGTTACAACCTTGTAGCCACTAACACCGTTAGGTATACCAGGAACATACCATCATGCCCTTACAGTCAGGCATGTCGTACTGTAACAATAACAAGTGCACCAAAATGACACAGGGAGACAGCAGTCAAGTGAGGGTGGAATGTGGCATAAACCTGAAAATCCATACAAGGGAAGCGTGACAATCTTTTCAGTAGTGGATATACAGTAGCAGTAGCCTGAGAAACCTCGCTATCATTCTCTGAACTATTTGGAGTAAAGGGAGAAATCTCACCATACCTAATGCAAGATCAGGGTACATGGCACAGTATCTGCTCACAGCTACCAGGCAATACTCTCTCTCTCACACTCCGTCTCTGTGAGCTTATCTCTTTCCATGGCATCCTTTCCCTCAGCTCTTATCAGTTTTTAAGCTCTGTGTCATGCATTCACAGCTTGGCAGGGACAGCTTGGTGTCTGTGTACAAACACTATCCATCAAAACTCCATTCATGTAAACTTCAAATACTTTTCCCTTTCATTTTTCTTTCTTCATCCATCAGTCCATCTACTTGAGACTGTTAGGTTTATATTATGATCATTTTTATGCATTTTGGAATTATGCATATCTAAATACTGATTTTTTTGTCATGGATATGTGTTTGCCCAGTTCCTCAGAGTAGATAGTGGTAATTCATTTTGCAATATACAGAAGGTAAAGAAAACCTGGCGATTGTTGAGGCAATATTTATGAGAGCTGATACAAAGGGGAGCCTAGTAAACTGGGTCTGCACAAGGTAAAGAAACGACAAGAAATGTTTATGTAGCTCAGCTGGTAGAAATGATGGTAGATGGTGCTAGCAATGCCATGGTTCAAGTCCCAGGAAATGTGCATACTGAAATCAAAATAAAATAAGACAACAATGAAATATAAATTATGGGAATAGACATTAAAGGGGACCCAAACAACCATTACTGTAAAAGTTTAAATCTATTGATGTGGGTTAGATATTCTTGTCCCTGAAATGTTAAATCAAATTTCAACAATTTATCTTAAACAATAATTAAATCAACAAAATAATTTAAAGATTGAACTTATACACTGACATTCTTAGCTCATTAAATGTCAGATGACTGTTGTTTATATTATATATATTTATATTTAATTCATTACATTATTGTAATATAATTCGTTACATTATTGTATGCATTTATATGGTGACTCTGCATCTTTGTTTGCTTGGCATAGTGAGCTTTATCACCCCTGAGTAATAAAATAAGCTAAAAGTAATAAGAGGAATTAACACATTCTACCAAATTATTTAAGGTCATGTGTAATTTCTGTGCCACAAGTAGCACCAAAGATAATTGCAAAAAGCTTTAAATACGCAGGTTTCCCAAACAGGTTTACCACCATTTCTGCCTCACTCAATATGAGTCAACTCAAAAGTGGCTTGCTTGTTATCTCTGCACTTAAGATCAGAAAAATGATTTAATAACATCTAAAACTTAAACTGATTTAACCTTAAATTTCCTATTTGACTTCAGTGACTTGAGTTACAGTAGTTGTACTGCTTTTGAAAGTATATAGTGTTGTAATTATGTCCAGGATATGCATTTACATCTATATTGGCTAATTGGCCACATTTCTCAATAACAAAACACAATTTAGCTTGCAATGCATCAAAGTCTATTCATTTGAGAACAGACATATTAAATTTCGATGAACTGTTGTTTACAGCTGGAAATCCAATGGAATGTGAATTACTCACTGCATATGCAATATTAAACCATAGAGTGATTTATACTGTACACAATACGTTATATGACTGTCTCACGACACATTACTTTGGCCATGATGCTAATAGCAAACTACACCAAGCCAAACAGCTTTAGTTTTCCACAAAAGTTTCTCTCTGTCTGTTACAAACAGCCTGTGTTTGTAATGGACCTGTCGGAGCAATAATATTGATGAATAAGTCTCCACTGAGAGGAAGTGTGTGTGTGTGTGTGTGTGTGTGTGTAAGGGAAGTGTGCTGGGCTGGGCTGGGCTGAGGGAACTGAGACCAAGCCCAATGAAAAAGTGCAGAGATTATGACTGTGGCAGATTGTCATAAATCAAAAGAAAGTGGTTTGCCATTGGCAGAGGGTCTCTGCTATATTAAAAGGGATGGCACTATAGGGGGTCATAGCAACAGTTTGCCAAGCTCCCTAACGACACTGAAAATGTAAGTGATTTCATTCTTAGCATTTATATTTCAACATTTTTTTCATTTAGCAGACATTGTTGTTTGTATGTGTATTCTCTGGGAATCAACCATATAACCTTGGAATTATGGGGACATCCACCTTCAAAGACCCAATAAAATCTAAACTTGTGAACTTTTTGTCCTTGTCTGTCAGCGCTGAGGTACACTCTCTTCTGGGAAAACAGACCAAAAATATCCTCTCTCAACAATCTCAAGCCAATTCATAACCATTTTGTTTTAGCAAATTGATGGCTAACTGTGATAAAAACAAAAGATTATCATTTAAATTCTGGTTAAAGATTGGTCACTGTTTCTTCCGTCCAGTGCCATTGGTTCTTACATGTCCTGTAACCAATCATGGCAATGGTCTTCCACCATTATGTGGAAGAGCAGTAAAAAAAATTAGCTGCTAGTCTGTTTCACACAAAGCTACTCTCTGGCTTCAGAAGACTCTGAATATATTGTATGATTTACAGCAATGGGTTTTTGTAGCTCAACAGCGGTAGTCTCCATTCATTTAATTTGGCCAGGCTGCTGTTTCCACACATTCAAAATTGTTTCTTGGTGGACAGTTTTGAGTGTCTCTGGGATGAGAAAATAGTCACAGATTTTATTTTGGGGTGAACTATTCTTTAAAGGCAGCCAAGCTGGCACTCTGAATGATTTTGATAGAGAACACAGTTAACATAACATATAAACCCTGTACATTTGAAATATATTAGGAAATATGCATTAGGATTCGGGTTTAAAACAATTTAAAATACGATGCTATTGACACCACATTCATTTAACGCCATTATATTTATATTTTCCATTTTCCTCCTCATGAGATTATACCTATATCAATGAATCCTATGTACAGGAGGTTCCCCAGAATTCCTCTTATTCTTAATAAAGCTCTACCATGCTTAAAAACTCCTTGTTGTTTTAATGGAGCCTCAGTAATGCGTTTGATTGGCCCATTATTTCTGGGTGACAACAATTCAATTCATTTGCGTTTCTTATCTGTAAGAACGCATTTTTCCTTGGTGAGCCACCAGACAAAATCTAAGAGAGATTCTTAAACAGGATTCAAATCGATCACACAGTCCCATCCTGCAGAAGAGAAGTCCAATACTTCTATAATTCAAAAATATTCGGTGATAAATTAACACTTTCTGCCCTGCACTTTATAGCTGCTGAGCGTCTGCTTTACACCGCCAAATGTATTATTTATCATTCGGCTTTTATTTATTTAGAGATTTTCAACTAATTTAATTTCCAACACGATGGACAGGCCAATAACTCTTAAACCGGTTGCTAATGAATTATTCCTCAGTAACTAAGGCTCTTTTCCATTCTGCCCCCTCCCCTGGTTTCTATTCACTTCTGGGTCAGAATCACAGTACATTTGCATCAAAACAAATGATGAATGAATATCACCAGAGACATTTTAAATGGTGGCAATGGATCAGTCATATATAAATGGAAGCTGATACCCTCATTGTGTCAGGTAATGCATGGACATTCAATAAACAAGCCCAAAAATAAATATCGTTTAGCATGGGCTGAGTCATTGTTATGGTTTACGTAAGTGGATTTCAACATTTGACACCAACACCTACCCAGCGGAAAGCTATATATTTGCTAACAGATATTTATTATTAAAATTAACAAAACACTAAGCTAAACACTAATAAAAACAAATCTTAATTTTTAGTCTTTAATCTTTTTAATGCTTGTTTTGTCTTTTCTTTAGACCCCTTTGGAACCTGGGTCGCTGGCTAAGGAATACTGTTTTTTTTTGTGGTCCATTAGCCCCTGCAGCATTTTTAATCATTGATGACTACTCAAAAGAAACCTAAATTAAAGTATTCATAAAAATAATGCATACATTTTTTGTCCATATGTGTGTGTGTGTGTGTGTGTGTCTATGTATTTTATAATTCGATCATGTTAGATGTTGTGGTGTTGTTTTTGTAAAGCTATGTACATTGTAGACCTCCTTGGCTGGTTAGGTGATATGTTACATGCAGAAAATGTCACTTGTGTGTGTTAGGGCAAATTACTTATATAAACTGTAAACTGTTCTCAAATCTACTTGAACTGCACCACACACACAACCATCAAAACGTCCTCAATTCTAAAAAAAAAAAAAGTCAAATGAGCAGATCTAGTGTGAGATCTGGTGGTGTGTTTGTTTGTCTGCACATTCACAACTGAAAGGCTGTAAAACATTAAGTTCAGTGAGTGTACTGAAGAAAGATTGTTTGAGGAACACATCCAGGTTGTTAATCTGATGGCCATGTGTGCTGACTGCAGACCTGCTGTGCAGTTGTGTATGTCATTTATTGTTAGTGCTGTGCGGTTATCATTTATGTCTGACTGTGGCGGTTCAAAGAGTCCTCATGCAAACAGGACAGGTCATATGAATTTACTTAGAGGCTTTTATCATCAGCTCCAGAGGTTTCAATGCACAGAAATGCCGCAGTTTACCATGCGGTATTTCACACGCATAGAAAACAATGAAAGGAAATGTAAGGTGATTTTCATCCCACCCCTCTCCCTTGTTAAAGTTATTTAAAATTATATGTAAAGACTTGCACATAAATTACATGTAAATTTCACTTTCAGTGAAACAGTATTTACAGTGTTTCAACTTTTGGGATCTTCTGCAACATGCAAGAAACATGCAAGTCAAAAATGTCATACAATTTTCAAAATATGAATTGTCTGTTAAATTCACTAAGCAGGGGAGTCCGTTTGAAGCCATCCTTTAGCCTTCATTCGTACTTCATTCATTTTTTCACATTTTCTGCAATAGTTACATTAGTTTATATAACTGTAGCAAACATTTTCAGCCAAATTCACCAACATTGTTTAAATCAGCAGAGGATGACTGACCTGAGAACTATATACGCCTCACATTAAGCCCTCACTTTATGAATAATCCACTACAGTGAACTAAAACAATTCACAGAATCTGGCTAATTTTCCATGAGAATAAAGTAGGTAAACAATATTTCCTCAATTCACTTACTATTTTCAGGCATGTGATTTTTGGATCCTTCTTACCAACATGTCATTCTCCTGCAGAGTGTTTGTGTGACTTCCTGCTGCCCAGTAAGTCTCTTTCTTTGCCTCTTTCTTCTACTTCTGCATCTATCTGTATTCTCTCTTTCAAATAGCATTTCATTTTCCTGTTGGTCTCTGATGAATGAGAGATGAGAGCGAAAGATGGAGAGATGGTGGTGATGGGGAGAGAAATTAAAAGTAATGTGAAAGGTAGGACAGGCAGGAAATGAATGAGTGGCAACAGGAAGTCACTGATGGGGGATGAAAAAGGGGCATCCATAAAACAGTAAACACAAAAATGAATGAGCAAGAGAGAGTTGCAGATTATAGGAGGATAAACGATGGGGAGAGGGAAGGAAAGATAAAGGAGATCAGCAGGGTTTGTCCTGCCTACACACTGCTGAGTAGATGAAGATAAATGGGTTGTGTGTGGATGGGATGTTTGGTGAATACAGTGCTGCAGTAAAGTCATTTCATTGTAATTACTGCACTTTTACCATTAGCACTCCCAGCAAGGCTCTGTTACACCATCATTCTCCATCCATGTGGTCCCTTTTTAATGCAGTGCTCTGTTATGTTTATGATCTGCTTGTGTTCCACCATACAGCAGTCACATGACCACAGGAAGTGCAGCAATGGCCAGACTCCAATTCCATGTAAGTTCGTGATGCTATGATGTTGACCATTGGCATTAAGTTTGGACCATTTTCCAACTAATTAAGCCCAAGAACCACCATTTAGACAGAAAGAGTGTGTGACTGACACAAATGTATATTTTCTATTTAGGGCCAGTTTATCTAAATAAGTTGCTATCACAATAATAGACTGGCATAATAAAAACCCTGTGTTATGCGTTTTGAAGAGTCTATTAGTTTGTGAATTGTCTTTTATTTGGGGATATGAGACAATTGCAACCCCATAAACACCATATTGATTATATAATCACTTCTTGTAAGTATTTAGGGATGTGGAATCAGAATTGATTCCATTTGCCTAAGGAATCAGAATTGACTCCATTTGCCTAAGGAATCAGAATTCACTCTATATTTTCATTATGTAAGAAAAACAGAATTTTCTTATGGTATCAGAATTGACTCCAAACATTTCCTTTTGTTAGAAATGAATTTTCTTGCGGGTTGACATCATGAGTCCCTCTTTTTATAACCCTTCCCTTGTGACCACCTGTTGTATCAAGACAATTTCACTATCCTCTACATTTCCAATAGACAAAATCAAATTCCTGTGTACATTTGTTTTTAATTTCACTTCATCTGAACTGTCACATTACAGAACCACTTTAATTCCTGGAATATTTACCATATTCTATCAGTCATGGGGCCTATTATCCAACCCAACATCACAATATCTAATCTTTTTTGTCAGAACATGCAGCTATCACCTGCATAACAATAGTTATCTTGCTCCACTTGTCAATATATTGATACAAATGCTTGACACGGGCGATGAAAGAATGTAAAGAAACGTGTTCATTCTCTACAAGGGCATTATTGATTGAGGTTGAGGCAGAAAGACAGTAAGTAATTAAATGGAACAATTGGTGGGTGTAAAATTAGCCTTCATGTCGTTAGAGCTGGATGAACAGAGAGGAGGGAAAAACGAGGCATGTCTGCAGTGACTGATGACGGTGGAGCAATTAAAAGGCGAGAGGGAGCGGGTTGGAAACGTGCTGCCTGAGCAGGGTATAGATTTATCTGAGATAATGAACTCCTCACCCTCCATTGATCTGTGGGGACGAGCTGAAGGTTTTGCCGGCTCAAGGCCTTCAGAAAACAACTTGACTGTGTGAGCAACAAACTTCAAGATGGCCATTTTGTTTGTATTGACAAACACGGCAGGTTTATTATAGTTTTTAGTCATTCATTTTTATTTGCTTTTGATTTTTTTAGGTTCAATTTAGCTTTAGTTTTCATGAGAACATTTATTGAAGAGAATTATTAATCTAATTTTATTTCAATAGCCTGTTTTACAAGTTTTAGGTGTTATTGTCAATGAGGTGTACATGTTCCCCAGGCACTTTAGTTCTGACTTGAACATTGCTTTGTTAACCCAATACAAACCATAGTTCAGTAGCTCAGCTAGTAGAGCATGTGCCAGTGATTTGTTTTTTTTCTGTTTTATTTATTTGTATTCTGTGTAGATCTGCTTGAGTCATTTAGGATGTAGTCTCTTTTCCAAATTGCTTATATTTTTAGAAGACTCTTATGCTGTTTACTACCTGAATTGAATTTGAAAACTTTGAAAAGTTTAAAAAGCTGTTAACAGAGCTATATGCTAATGTACTGAGAGCAAGTAAGTGTGAAACTTGTATGGCCTATTGTATGTGGCCTAACAGTCACATCATTGCTGGCAATTGACCAACACTGTTGACAAACACTCCATCCCGACAGTTAGTGATAGTTAACAAATGGCATGGGTTTTACTATACCAGAAACCATTCATCTGTTCATAGAAAAATAACCTGACGTGGCTTAAACGTCAGGTTAAAATTAAATCCTGGTCTCTCTGGGGACAGGCTATTATGCTGTTGTATGATTTAAGAAGGGTTACAGTGAGCTGGAACGCAATGGCAATCCACCACATTCTGATTTAAAAAAAAATTGTCAGTTGTTTATTTGTCAGTGCAATAAATTATGTATATGCTCCAGTCCTTTGTAAACCAGCTCAGACATTCCATCTCTATTTCGCAAGTATACTCACCAAAAACAAACAAATTATATTAAGGATTATTATTCTCTGTTGTAAGTGATGAACCCTGGATAGGGGACCGCAACAATAACAGAATTTAAGGGCATCATGGGGAGCTGCTTTCACACACGATGCACTTTCCAATTTTCTAGTTCATCTACTTTACCTACTTACAGCTGCCTTAAAATCTATCCAGAATAGTTTGATACACAGTAATATATTATTGGTTAATTTAAATGTAATAAAGATTATGACAATAATAGCAAACAATTATAGATTTAAGAGATAAGCTTTGCCATTAGAAGACATGGAGATTCTCTCAACGGTGAAGTTCACCTTTAGCACTGTCATGACTGGAAAGCCTGATGTTAAATTCTGTTTTAGAACAGGAAACGTTCACAGTCCAATGTGAACTTGGTGTGAATTCTGGTCTAGATGGAGTTTTGAATAGAACATCCACTTTTAACCCAATCAGTTCCTGATGGATAATTTTTTTGCTGTTATTTAATGTCCTCACTTTACTACTAAAAATACAAGCATTTCATCGATAAAAAAATTGTAAACCTTCACTTGCAATTAAACAGCAGCATTGCGCCTTTGTAATTTTTGCAAATTGGAAAAATGGTACCATGTAAAAATTGATTTTGTATTTTGATTTGGTAACAAGAGTCATACATCATTTCATGGCAACACACGCAACATGACAGTCATTTTTACACCAGCTAGAGGGCACTTAACTTTAAAACGTACCTATAGGACAAAATAAGCTGACCCAATAACAAACGACCCATAGCATTGTTTTTTTAGGAAGGAGTCTCAGAAATACACCAAAAGCAATGTAACACCTGACTGAAATAATGCAGGCCTACTCTTCGTACATTTTTCATATTCACAATAGAGGATTGGAACATTTAGAAGTTTCAGTATAAACAATCAACATTTGCCTCAAAATGGATTTCAGATGTTTCCAGATTAATATGAACATATCCTGAGAGTAACACTGATTCACTTTATTCTACTAAATTTCATGTAGGATGCCAGTTTATGATGACAGTACAGCATCATAATGATGTTCATATGTCCATTATATTTTTTACATTCACACATTCACTTAACTTTACTATCGCTATCTCCAACCAACTACAAGTCCTAAAATAAACCTCAGGTGCCCAGAGCTCCTACAGTTATTAATATTGCAGGATCAGGAACATTAATTATTAATAGGAACAAGTATGAAGACTTGGAGAATGTTGAACAAACAAAACAAGCCTTAGAGTACAGTCTAGGAAGTGAGAAATGAATTAGCCCTAACAAATTAAATATATATAAATAAATAACCTTTTTATTAAAGTTTTTAAAAATTATTTTTAGTATGACATGTAAACAGAAAAAGAATATTGCTTGACAACAAAAATAACTATCAGCTATAACTATGGGTGCTGTGCTTTACCTATAGCTATAAAGTCTGGCTGTTGACCAATCAGTATCCAGAATGAAAACAAACTACTAGGTGCATTTACATGTTATTCCGATTGTAATTAGTTTAAACATCCAATCTGAATGAAAATGTGCCATGTTAACACCAGATCAGATTAGATAATGCCTCATGTAAACAGTCAATCAGTATCCTTCAATCGGAATGATTTCAATCGGAATGACAAAAGCGTGTGCAAACACAACTATTTGTTACATGCCTTCTATCCTTTTCTCCACTATCCACTTTGTTGTTAAAAACAAATGATCCGTTGTTCTTTAACAGGTCCCACTACACAGAAACAAGGTAAATAGAAAAAACATGTTTCTTATGAATGATTCAGTTTCTTGCATTTAACTGTCCTCTGTGACGTATCAGCTGAGAGCCATACCAGAAAGACATCCTCTCTCCTGCTACCATTCACTCCTATACTTGTTAAAGTCTTTCTGTCTCAGGGGAAGTGACTCCCATTTTAGACTGTCACAGCGTTGAGCAGGCAGAGGAAGCCGCATGCCCTATTATAGAAGTTAAGAAAGTGCGCACTAACACAGTGCAGTCAATAACTACTAAGCTAAAGGAAACAAGGTATGAGAAGCAGCTTTGCTGCTGTCATTACCATCTTTTAGGTTGGACATCACAGTGAAAGTCTCTTTATCTGCCCAATGAAGTATCTCTGTCTGATCTGAGGTCAGCGCGAACACCCTACAAACCTACACACACATGTACAGTATTGATTGGGGGCCTGTGTGTCACTTAAATATCAGGTATATGAGAGGAAACTAATGTCAAAGCCCTAAGAACTGATTATTTTTGTATTGAAACCACTTTCTACCATCAAAAACCTGTGTGACAAGGTCTTTTCTACTTTTTCTGTTGAGCTGTATGCTGTTTTATGATAAGGTTCATTGGAAAGGCAAATGGAAACCTTAAAACTTAATTCAGTCTTTTTTTAAACAAAAAGGTGCTTGGCAGTGCATAACTTGATTCCATAAAGTTGATTCCATAAAGGAGGTTGTAACTGGATGCCACAGTTACAGTTGCACAGTTATGAGGTTGCTAAGGTGTTCTGGCTGTTCGCCCAGGTCAGAACACTCAACCCAAAGACTCTGTGCTATTCTGGTTTATAGATAAGGATTGGTTCCTTTGTTCTGAGGCCTTGATTTCCTTAACATCACTAAAGTCGGTGAACTCTTGTCATGTCATGACTAATTAGGACACTGTATTAAAGAACCCAAAAAAGCACTTCACTGATCTGACGAACATATTAAATGTCAAGAACTTATTTTCAAAGACAAGTTTTTTGAAGGTGCTACAAAGAGCCTTTAAAGAAGGTGTAACTCATAGCCCCAAAGACTTATGGATTTATCTGCGTTGTTGTGAAATTCATATTGATATCTGTCTTTTGATTGTAGACTTTGAGGCCATAATACTTAGCCTGTACAGGTCTTTGGTATTAACATTTTAAAGCCGTTTAAATTACACACTTCTAAAAGATTCAGCATTAGCCATAGAGTGACTCACTCTGCTTATGTGTAAGTGTAGATAAGAGCAGACACTGAAACAGGTGTCTTTACTATGATTTTCATTCTAAATAATTAATCGGGCGCTTTCACCTAAAAAGGAACCCCAGTTCATTAATAATGGAGCAGGTTTTTCTGCGTGGTGAGGGGGCTTAATTATTTAAGAGCAATATAGAGCTTGGCAAGAGGTTAATAGGACCTTTACTAGCATTGAACCACAGGCTACGTGTGGAGAGCGGCTGCTGGCTGAATTGATGGAGACTGGCTCGTGGTGTGAGAGGGTGAAGGTGGGGTTATGGAAACAGGAGGGTGGAAAGGCACCAAGGGGCTTTCGAGAAAGGAGGATAAAGCAGCCCAAGAAAATGAGATTTACCGTTTCATCCAGTATTGACATTTTATATTAGATAAGAAAGATATATTAGGACCATGTTGATTATCTTCTAATATTACAGAATTTTTATCCACTGTTATCAGTTGATATTAGATTAATGTTTCTGCATTATTTTATATTTAATTATCTTTAGTGTTACTAGTCATCTTAAACTGACAGATGAGCTACACTACAAAATGTAAAACTTGTACACACTTAATCTATTAAAGAGTGCATATCATGTAACAGTGCTGTTAAAAGAGATATTGTAATTTAGATTCATTACTTAAAAAAAGGTTTAAAAAACCTAATTTAATATCGGTATACTTTTAACATTATATTTTGAGGCTTAAATTCCCTTGCAGCATATAGGATTATTAGGGGCCGCGCACTGATTGTACAGGGAACCTATTGTTTTTTTAGTTTTATTATTTGGCTTCTTCCCACTGGGAGTCTGTGACAGCTCTTAGAATGATTAATAGGAAAGTAGTGAAGATTTGGCATACTGATTGAGGACAGTGTCAACCTTAACCATACAACACTTGGAGTCTCCAACTCAAACCCTATACTGCCACTAACTGTTTAAAGTTTTCCTTCTACATGCTAATAACTTTTGAACCATATGCCCTAGAAACAAAATAATTTTCTCTAATTACTAAGCTCATGAAAGTCAGATGCATACTATTGTTTCATGATTTCTAACCAAGTAGAGTTTCCATTTTTAATTTTCTAGAAATCTACTTTATAACTTAATACTTTAACTTATACCTAAACTGTCACCCTGTAGCAACACTCATGATAACGACTCCTTTTTAAAAGACCAAACAGTTCCACGCATTCCATACATTTCACATATTCCAATTGTTTTCTTCATTTCTTTGCAGTTCTTCTTTTTGTTTCAAATATGTACTTAAAGCTGCTTTACAACAATGCAACATTGTGAAAACTGCAATATAAATGAATTAGGACTGAATTAAATCACAACAATACAGCATGAATTTGATGATGAGTGCATCAAACATGAGATGTTATCTTCACAATGCTTTGTCAAATTGATATGAAAGTTGGTCCATGTCATCGCCAACCTGACCGGAGGACACATACACAGTTTTGGCACTGCACCGCCCTACAGGTGTAAAGAAACATCTTTTAAAAATGAAAATGAAATGGTTTCTGCATATATCTTAGGGCATACTGATGCGAATAATAGCCAGTGTTTGGTTATTTTGAATTTTGTTGTAAATACAGTTGGCTACTTTACAAATGCAAATGAAATCTTTATGAAACTTGATATGGTTCAAGAGCACCCATCTTAAAAATGCCCATAACTACTTAACTACTTAAAAAAAGATTAAATTAGCATCTTGTCATTCTTGTTAGATTGTCTGGGTCATGCCGAGTACAATGATGGCATAGCAGCAACACTTCTTGCCATTTTAAATTTTTCAAACTCCAAAGTTGCATGTGGATTTGCACAAAATTTTGCATGTACCCTCTGAGGACACACACTAAAGAAAATTCTTGAACGCTTCAAATAGACCAAATGATTTTCAAATGACCCAGCAACAAATCAAGATCTGAGGATGCATCTCAACAATGCTTTGGTAGATTGACATGGCTCTTTGCTTGTGTCATTGGCACCACAACCTGACCACATCAGATCAGTTTCTTTTTGAGGGAACTTTATGTTATGATGAACGCGCTTCAGGCGCGCCTGAGTCTGAACACGTGTAAAATCAGGCCTATTTATAGGCAGGTCAAGGTCATGTGACGTAGCAATGCGCGCCACAATGCCTTTAAAAGGGGCCTGCAAAATACGTCATCAGCGTCTTGTTTTCAGGAAGCCCGTGTGTCTGCACGTTAGTCAGGTCTAAGAGAGAGAAAAAGAAGATATTAGCGCTAGGAAGCAGCTCGTATTCCGAAAGCAAAAGAGAAAAAAAAAAAGAAAACAAAAGTGTGTGTCACGCTGTATCACGCGGGTGACACGACGTGTGTGTAGTTTGTTTGGGAGCGGAGCACGCTAGCTGACTGTCCTCAGTGTGAATCGCTTCCACTGAGGGCGCTCCGCTCCCGCCTCGCCCCCGCCTCGCTCTCTTTGATGGGAGCCGGGCAGCTGCACCTCGGGTCGGTCTCTGCCGAGGCGGAGCGGATGCTGCACTCGCGGGGGTCGCAGCATGATGTCGCGGAGCAGCAGCGGGAGACGAACTCCGCCTTTATCCCTCGCGCATGAGCGCACGCAGCCCATGCGCAAATGTAGCATTCCATATATCCAATGTCCATAGATGAATCTATATTGACATACAATCTACCCCATATACATTATAAATGATAATATATATATATATATATTGTTACACACACAAATTACATACATATAACTAATATGCGGGTCAGGCTGGTGGGTCCCTGCACACTATGGCAGTTTTGCAGGTGTACCAGGCTGACTTGTTTAAAGTCCATCCAACTCTTCTTCCATTAAATCTTCTGTGGCCTACAGGCAGCAACAAACACCCCAGGTGTTTCAGGGGTAGAAGCACCTGACGGTTTATCTGTCCAGATTTCTTATGCCAGTCTGCCGTTTCAGGAGACTGGACAGGTAGACAAAGACATCTCTCAGTCTCAGTCAACTTTTGGCATAGAGAGCCCTTTCTACCAGGGGTGTAGCATCATCTAACGTTCTGTCTAGGGGAGCATCTATAAGTGATGTTTGTGCTGCGACAAGCTGATCCTCTTTGCACAAATATTTTTGATTTTACAGCTTAGACTTAAATTCAGCTCCAGGCACTTAGGTCCTCATGGATTGACAAGTCTAAGTCTGCTCCTGATGTTTTTGTGCCAATGTTTCACAGCATTTGGGGCAGGCCTTCAAGTAATACTGTGGCATAGTGGGTATTACTTCCCCATAGCATCAGGCTGATGCAGTGTCTCGTTCCCTATCTCAGGGAACCGGGTTACATGCGTAACCTGAGATGTTTTAAGACAGCATGTTTCCTATGGGTCAAAAATGTAATTATGGTCATTTGAATTTAGCCATTTATTAGATGTCAACCATATCATCAAGTAATTATCGGCTTATGTTAAACTTATGAACTTTGTTAAACTTAAGTAAATTCACCAAGAATAAATTTTGACCAGTGATAGTGCCATTTACCCATATGTGCTGACTGAGTTAGTCCCTGATTTACTAAGCAAATTATTCATATCGGGTAACACCGCAAACAAACAAATGAGACTGAACACAATTTGCACACTATTCTTGAGCTTGCAGGCCTGTTGGTTGTGAAAAATGCAGCATACTACTGCAGTCTGGAATGCTTTCCTGGGATTGTGACCCAGACACTTGAATTGAATTCTTACTATCTTGAACTCGACTACAACACTTGTCTAGATATGCATTGTTTTAATTTTCATTTCCATCTTCTGAGCATTTAATGAATTACTGCTGCCATGACAATAAATGTGTGCAATTTAAATACCAGAGTTTCATTACAACAGGCAAATAGTGCAGATTTTGTTAATGCGTGTTCTTGCAGCATACAACACAATTTGTGAATAAGGCACATTCTTCAGTCCTCATCCGAATAAACATGAATAACAGGTAATTCTTTAAACAGGTGCAGCACTATTCCAGCACAATTACAGTAGCACCTGTGGTTCCTAAATATAATGCAGGGTTTTACATAAGTAATAGGTTATATGCTTTTCATATTTTCTGCTCTGATTCTGGAATGCTGTAGAATGCTTTACAATCTATGCCTAATCTGGAACCTGCTGGTCTTTTAACTAATAATCATCTCACAAAATTGCAATTAGTTATTTTCTTAATGTGGATGGCAAGTTTCAATTTTAAGCAACTGCTGTAAGAATAAGATACAAACTTAAGCACCATCCTCAGCACCCACACGCGAGTAACTGAGCCTTTCTGTTATCTGTTGACGTAACCATGCAGACGAATGATGTCAAACTGACATTGCACAAAATCAAACCTTTACAGCTGAAATTAAAAATCAGTATTATAAACTTACCATTGCAAATCAGAGTGATGTAGAAACGGTTTTAAACTTTTATCTGCTTTGATAGCTTTTTTTTTTTAAATCAAATGTACTTATTGCAGTTTTAAACAAATTGTACATTGTTTTAGTTTTGCATAGGTTATGATGTAGCTTTTTACAGAGTTTGGCTCTTAAGTAACTGTAAACACTGTCTGACTGTGAGAGATTCACAGACAGATCAGTCGAGTACCAGCACCAGCCTGCTGTAAAAGGGTTATGAGAGAAACAGCACTCCTATTGGTAGATAATAGTATTATCAAATTATTAAAAATGTTAAATAATCAATCTTACAAGGAGTGAAGAATATGTGAATGATGATCTTTGAGCTTTCTGCGTATCATAGGTACATGCGGGCCTCATCACTCCTTTTAAACGTTACAGAGCCAAAGTGACTATGTTTACAAAGGTGAAACATTGTTCATTTTCAATCTCCACACCTTTCGTGGCATTCAGGTCTGAATAATGGTTTAACCAACATTTATCTTGGCATCTGTCCACAGTTCTAATCACTCGTCTCTGCTAGCTCTCTCATACACGCGAATAATTCGGTTTCACCATCTTTCATTTCTAAATGACCTACTGATCTCCTCCATTCATTATGCAATATATGGGAGACAGAATTTAACTATCCGTGTCCATTAATAAGAACATTACACATTAAACGATCTCATAAATGTTAATTAAATTAAAAGTAGACTATGCCGGGAGGATTATTCATGGGGTTAAATGGGCATAAAGTTCCAAACTTTGCTATATGAAGAGCAAATAGGTCATGTCTAATTTTAATGACAGTTGTTGGTGGTTGTACAAGAGGAGACTGTTTTAATCATATTTTATGCTGAGTACATTGAAAGTGATTTCATATTAGAAACCATACCCAGGAGAAGGTGTCATTTTTGCCTTTCCTTCAAAAATAATTACTGTATGCTCTAAATAAGCTCCTGACAGCATGAGTGCATTTGTGCAGGTATAAAGTACATGCTCGTTTTAATATTAGCAATACTGCAGCGCCCCCTACAGATCAGTATAGGAACCTATAAGTCAAAGGCTCTGACACTCCAGTAAAACAAGCATAGGACGAAAGTGTTCCGTTTCTAAATGTGATGTTGAGGAAGTATGTGATTTCTGATCGAGGTTAAAATCTACAATGTCCCTTTACAGGAGTCAAGACACAGCAACTCTTGCCAAATCATTAAAGCATTCATGAATGAAATGGGCCAGGCCTAATCTCAAATGCCATCAATGTGGACAGTGCCATTGTGCATTTTTGAGTTCTGATAAAAGCACAAATTACAGATTTTGAAATGAGACGGAAATCCCAAACTTGTAATGTAATTGAACTTTTGTAACAGACTTTGGGAAAAGCATGTGTCTAGGACAATGCTAAAAAAAAGTGCAAATCTTTCCTGTCTGCTTGCAGTCCAAACCACAAGTCAAATTTTCTCATCTGTGAATGGTTCTTGAGTCCAAATAAGTCTTTTTTTCTGGATTGGTCTCTGAAATTTTGTATAAGTGTGTGTAGACAAACTTTTCTTAACCTCTTAAATATTAAACTAGACAGTCAAGATTATGATTTTAATTGTCAGACATTAATGAGCAATGGGTGAGGTAATCTATATCCTGCTTGTTTTGGAAAGAGAAAGAAAAAGAAAAGGAAAGATTATCACAAATTCCAAGTTTACAGTTTTAGTAAGTTCTATGAGGCCCTCAGGAGCTTTCCTATGTTTGTTATAATAAAACAATCCCATAATTCTCAGCAGCCTTCTAAGTCTTCTAATCACAACAACAATCACAACAACAATTCTTTAGTTTTCATTTAACATTTAATTTTAATGGGTCGATACAGGGCTAGCCTGTGGATTTGTGGAGCCCTTGGCGAGATTATTAAAATGGGCCCCCACTGGTGAAATAAAATAAAAATTATTACAACAAAGTGTGAAACCAATGCAATGAGAAGCATTTTTTTCCTAATAGAAAGCAATACAAATAATAATGAAGCTATGCATAGCTGTAAGTATGTATAAATGTAACTTAATTGCAACAGATTAAATGTAACCAAACAACAAGTGGAGTTTTTTTTTAGAATGCAGTATGGATTTGTTGTTGTGAATTATGTGGTATGTGTCGAGGTCCATATATGTGCACAATTCATAATGTAACATTAGCATTATCCCAGCTCTATACTAAAAGCATGCAGTAAGGTATGCAGCCATTGGAATGCAGTGATTTATAATGGGACGGTTATAATTATATCAAGTCTTGCCACACGATTTTTCCAGGCCTCTCTAGCACATTGGGGTCCAAAGTGACTGCCTGTATTACCTAAACGGGGAGATGGCCCTGGATGGAGGGTTTCAAACAAGAAGCATGAAACAGTTTTAGGTCACCTTTTTCTAAAAAGTTCCAGTTGTTTGTGAGGACTCCGTTTGCACAATCCGTTTGAAAGTATTTGCACTAACTCAGACCTTGACCCCAAAGTTCAGCGCAGCCTTTTAACCGTGTCATTGTTAGCTAAATCAAGTAAGTGAAGCAAAATTGAACCTAATCTAACATATGGAGTAACTTAAAGGATGTTAGTAGGGCTTCTTTACTTTGGTAAGTGATCGAGTTAATATCACTCGATATTGGACACAAACTGAAAAAATGGAGGTGATATGCACACAATTAGATAAAACAACAAAATTGAGGCCAGCTGGATCCTGTTTCTGGGTGTAGAAAAATTTGCCAACAACTTCTTAGAGGGTGTGGAGTATAGTGGATGACAGGACACTGATATTTCTGTATATTTGTGTGACCCCCAACCTTTCATTGTGTTAACAGGGAGACAGGAAGTCTCCATGAGCTAGCCACTTTTTTACAAAAGGGTAAATTGCCCAACAATTTAGTTGGACAGAAATTCTGTAAAAAACAATCTAAGACAGGGTATACTATTACAGGCAATACAGGTTTGTGAGGGGCAAACATTTTTAACTGATCTGTACCAGTCCTAGGTAAGCCTGTAGCTTCTGTTGGCAGCTACTAGTGACATGGTCCTGTCTGACAGCTGCTTATTGTGATAAACACTGTCTGTCAGTGGTGTAAACAGAAGATTTTCTTAATGTGTCACTTACATTTGGTAAACTGCACCATCATGCGCAGTTGTGTTAATCTGTAAAGTGTAAATCTGTTGTGATGGCTTTGTCACTTTTCATGTATGTAACTCTAGAGAATAGTTTTAGAGAATAGTTTTTAATCATTTGAGGTCAAAAATGTATTGCACATTAAAAAAAAAGCAATGTTATGTTGTCACAAACTTGGAATGAAATTGTAATTTCACAGAATTGCAATTAAACAGTAAATTCCTCTACTTCAAATTCCAATTCAGCATCATGTGGGGGTGTGGCCTATTTAACACACATTCCAGCACATAATATTAACAAAACCTATTCCCAAACACTAGTATAGACACTGGGAAAAGAACTTCTATAAGAGCTCTATAAATTCAGTGCAGTCAGGATACTGGGATAGCTCATACTGTCATCTGTGTAATTATATCATACAGTAGATGCACTCAGAGTGTCTAGTCTCCATTGGCACAGTGTCCAGCTCCTGTCAGGTTGTTCAGGCTGAGGCACATGAGAACCGGACAGTCTCCGTGAGTGGGAAATACTGACTGAAAACTGTAAGCTCTGTTCGGGAAGGGGCATCAGGGGGCAGCTCAAAGAAATGGCAGAAATAAAGAAAAACGAGAATAAAGGGGAGAAAAAATAAGTAACAGAGGCGATGCCTTCTCTTTTTATGGTAGACATCAAACAGACTAATGCTGGGAGATCTATTGTGTATCTAACAGAATGCAGGAATGAGAGAGGAAGGATTAAATAATATTCTTGGGCTTGAAAAATGACAATCTAAACATGATTTACTAATGATAATGCTGCTATTTCTGAGACTAGTTTCATCCTGAGGGATGATTAGGTATAATTGTTTTTCTTTTACTTATTTATTGAGCTGAGAAAAACAGAACAAATTTAGCAAACGCTTGGTTGCGTTGATGATTAATAGTTGTTTTCACAAACTAGTTTAGTCCTTAGAGATGGTACTTAGAAGTTTCATCTGCTCAAAATATAGTACAAATATGTATATAAAATAAATTTGGTTACCTTATTTTCTGCTTTTTAAAACGTCTTATTTGCATTATAATGTTATAATTTGATAATTATAAAATTATATTGTATATCTGTGATACAACATAGTAAGAATTGTATGAGTATATGATCCATTGTGATAATCACAAAAATAAAAAAATAAACAAAACATTTACATTATATATTGAATACATTATATTATAGTAAGTAATAGCTGGATAAAAACACAGATATATACTGCATAATAAAATGTTTGAGGCAAAGCCAGGTTTAATATAATGATTTATTTAACCTGAATTTAATGGCCTTACAGCTAACACAATTGTTTGAGTATATCTAATGCAAAAACATTTGGCAGAGTCAAAGTATTTATGGTGTCTGTTTTTCTGGGGTTGTTTTTCGAACTGTTATAAAATTCCCAACATTAACTTGTCCAGGAACAATGTTGTTAGAGACAGCCGTTAAATCTAAACATGATAAACGACAGTGTTGCTCAACAGAATTCCTTGATAGAGCTGAAATACAAGATACAGACATGCAATGAAACGGCACTTTAAAAGTTGACTTAAAAGTGACTTAACCTCACTAGCCAGTATCAATCACATGCTCACATTTGTTCCAGGCAGATAATGTTTTCACTTTATTTTGAACCTTAAAACCTCACAAACCTCTCTGCATTGATAAACACAATTGCATTTTATTAAGCCAGATGTTGGCAGACTTCAGCAAAATGGTCACTAATTTCGTTTCAATATTAATCCAAATGCGTGTAAGATATTTGTATGTGCAATTTCAGTAAACAAACCTTTGTCCTATTGCATACTAATTTTGTATTTCAGTCATTTACATCCACTATTTATTTATTTAATATATAATAATGTATAATTAGTATTTTTGGAGGTTGTGCAATTGTTTGAACGTTTACATTTTTTTCAGTTGGGTCACAAAAGGAGAAATTTTAGAAATTTCAGAAACAATAAAACGGTCTTAATATTTTTCCACAGTTTAAAGCAGACTGTGTCAGTGAAGGACATTGTTTGAGGTAATCAAGGTAAATACAATTTGATAACAGCATAATTTGTTGTATGCATATCCACTGTTGAACATTGTTAGTAGACAATTAAACAAACTAGCAAGAGTGTGAAGTGCATTTTTTGTTACAGTATTTTGATTGTCTAAAGCGGACTTTCTAATAATTATGAGTAACTTTGTCAATTACATCAACTTATTAATTTGCAACTCTCAGTGCTGTATTAGTGCACTCTTACGTTATTCTACTAACCCAAACCCTAACCATAAGTTGACATACTTGAAAGTTACTTAGTAGAATGTCTGTTGGGGGACTATTGAAAAAGTGTTATCAAATCAAGCAGTCTACTTATACTCTAATGACTGCTAGTTGACAAGTGGTTTGCAAAGTTACTTATAGTTAGTAGAATCTAAAGTCAAAATCAAAGTGTTCCCAGGTTTTTTTTTACCAGTGTCCAAACACCCAATATCTAATTACAATAATGTTTCTGCTTCCACGTAAATCAAGCAGAAAAGAGAAAATGTATTGAATCTATTTTATGTTGTAGTGCCTCTATAATTGGGATATTTTGGAGATATATCTAGAATTTGTATTAGTAACTTTGCAACTCCAAACACAAAGCCTGGCTCTGATTTCCTTTGAAAAAAGGCGTAAGGCTTGTCTCATCTTATTGAGATTGAGCTACTCCTTGATTTTCAGGATGTACTGTTATCCTTCTGGTAGAAATGAATTTAGAAAAAACATTCTTTTATAATATGAGTACAAAATATAATGTTGTAGTCCACAGCCAAAATATGTCACTGTTGTAATTTTACTGTAATTTACTAAAGCTCAGATGTCACAAAATTAAGGAAATTACAGAATTGTTCATCTTGCACCTGTGAGAAATGGACTGATGGGTCTTCCCACATTACAGACAGGAAATGGAAAACTAAGAAAATTTATGGCTCTGGTATATTGCCAGTGTCCCATTGTATTTGCTGAGGAAGGTGGAGAATTTGGGGAGGTGTTAAAGATCAGTTAAGTAAAGTTCATTACTTTCTTTCATACTGGCTCTGATTCTAGATATGTCGTTACCAAATAGATTCCACACAATTTATGAGGTGTCCAACTATCTGCCAACACCCCAGACTAACAGTGGACTTGAATGTTTCTGAGCTGTAGGGCTGAAAAGTCTGTATTGAGGATTTCTACTCATTTTTTCACCACATACACACAGGGTGAGCTGTTCTGGGTTTTGTCTAAATGGTGACCCTTGTTCTGTAAAAAGACTGAGATCACTAGGGATTTTCATGCACTGTATACACTTGAATTTTTATACTAGTGGACACCAAGTCAGCTGTATTGGACTTGAAAACCAGAGTATAAAATAAACTAAGACACAGCTGAGACGGAGAGCTGTGGAGGAAAAGATTGATTTGTTCTGCTGAGTGTAAGGTCCACACACTTTTTATCTGAGCCTGTAAGCACGTTACCCCACTTGGCAGATGACATGGCGATGAATCCTAGTTTCCCAAGTGTTTATGTAAGCCAAGGATGTTGGAAGGTGCTCTTCACCTTTCTGCAGTTCCGTGCCAAACTTTCTAATCTCTGTCTAGTGAGAAGACAATAGATGGATTCTTTCGTAGGCATCCATGTCAAGTAGTTTGTTTTCTTCAACACATCATTTATTCACAAAAGGGGTTGCATACTTGCAAAGCCAAGTGCGTTTCTGGCTTTTAAAAGGCAATGTAATGACAAAGTGGATGATTTAATGTGATTCATTAAAGTCCAGCCCGACAGCGGTCATCGTCAATAAAGCTTCCCACGCACACAAGCAGAGCTCTGTGCAAACATGTTGCACAGAAAACAAATTAACTGCAAGCAGTCACATCTGGCCTGTAAAATGAATCAAAGAGTGGATAAACAACGTGCCATTGAGAAGGGAGAGTGGGGAGGACACGGTATTAATGTATGCGTGCGGAGAGAGAGTAACTTTAACCATCTCAGTCATCTTGAAGTGTTAAAGAAATAGATCACCAAAACATAAATTCTCCCATCATTTACATTAATGTGTTTCTAAATCTGTATGATGTTTTTCCTTCTTTGGGACACAAAAGGAAAAATATCCATATAAAGGAGATATCTAATGAAGACCGGTGAATGGCCTACTGCCATCGTATGAATCTAACTTATGACAGCTCTCTGGAATACTTGATTTTGATTGCTCAGTCGTGACATTTCAAAGTCATTATAAAAAATATTTAACGTTGATGTTTGTCATTGCTATTGATGGCATTTCATTAAAACAAAAACCCACTCAAGGGTTAAAGACTGCAGGTGAGGCATTTGTCTTCAAAATGAAAACAAAACTTTCACTTTGAGAAAATTGGTTTTAAAACTTTTGGAAGCAGTTCCTAAAGTCAGACATGACAGATCAGATACAGTCTGTTGCATCACTCAACACTATTACCACAGCACCAAAAGATCCTTTCTACACACAGTTCACATTCATTATTCATTTCTGTCTTTTATGTTCCTTATCAATATTCCTTTTTGTTATCTGCCTATTGATAATTAATTGTTGATTTCTTTTTCTCCAGTCTTTTCCTCAGGTGATTCCATCACAGCATGAGCCAAAGCCTTTATAAAAAAAAAAAAAACAATAGTCATGTATTTCAACCCCTACAGAGAAATTGCTGAGAAACTATACTGTAGAACTATTTGATGACTATTTATTACACCCTGGCCTGAAATTCAAACAGCACTGCCTTCCCATGTGCCACATGCCCCATCGCCTCTTATCCTTCTCATCTCTTCAACACCATATGTACTTTGTTTGAATTTCCAGACTGCATAAAAACATTGTCCACATCTCTAGATCACTCCAGCCTGCCTTTGATGGGATTACATCCAATGTTGATGTCACCCAAAGGTCTGCATAATTAAACTAAGAACACTTAACATATCCCTGACAGAGGAGTTTGATTCTTTTTTCGCTGAACGCTGTCCACTAGCATTAATGCAGATAAGACAGGTGAAATTTAAGACGTTATATTGCAAGAATAAACAAACAATTGTAAAGGACATAAGAGGGTAAGTTCTGTGTTTTGCTTGCTCTTGGGTGGGGTAAAGAAGTGTGGCATGAATAGGGAATTAAATTTAAAGGGTTTAACTTGAAAATTTTAAGAGGTGAAGTTTGTGTTTTTGCTATTATTTTTTCGCTATTTTTATTTATCATATGGCCTTCAGAAAATGTTGAATTTTAACCTCTGGAGATCAAATTGCATAAAACATATTTAGTTTAGTACACATTTAGTGATATTACTTTATTCTACATGAAACTTTAAATTTCTGTAATCAAACTATAAGACCTTTCTGAATACATTTTAAAACACTGATTTATTGTTTTCTAGCAATGAAACACTACACTCTAAAAAAAAATGCTGGGTTCTTTTAACCCATGGCTGGGTACAATGCAGACAAAACCCAACTGTTGGGATATTAACCTAGAAAGACTTGGAGAATTATAGGTAAATTTAACTCATGGGTTGAAACAACCCACCATTAAATAAAGTATAAAATGCAATTAAAATGGAAAAAGCTAAATAAAGTTCAAGTTTTGTACAATAAAATAAAATTAATTTAAATGAGGTAATTAAAATGACCTTATACTATAGGTACACCAATGTGATGTATGATTTTAAATGAGGGCACTGGAGAGGATAAAGAATTGAGGTAAGCTGGGGTAGAACCATGTGTATTTGTTACATGGGATTTAAGCCACTAATGTTTTAAAATAAAAGCATTCAGACATCCAAGTGTACCCTGTTTCTAGAAGTCCCCAGTGAGAAAATGAACAAAATGTGTGTGTATGTAAGAGAAAGAAGCTAATATCTTGTTATTGGTTAAATTAAAGTCAGTTGAGCAAGACCATAAACCATCAGTGTTCAAAACTGCTTCCTTTTGTTATCCTGATTTTCAGTGGTAAGTTTATAATGACAATTTAAAATTTGAGCTGTCAGATTCAATTTTGCGGGAAATGTCAGTTTGACATCTTTAGTCTGCATACGTATGTCATGTCTTTAAAAAGGGCCGCTGCTGGCCAAATGGATGCCCTAAGCAGAATTGCACTGTTGTGCCCCTTCCCCCAAATATTATGGAAGTAAACAAATGCCTACTACAGGGCAAAATATAAAAGTATATAAATAAATTTATTTAAATTGTATTTACAAATTACAACTGTAGCTCTACAGCAAAAAAATACAAACTAAAATTACACTTAAATAAAACGTTACATTAAATAAGATGAAATGTTCAAAATCAAAAATCAACACTTGAATGCACGGGTTTCATCTTGGGCATTTTTTTCTTTTTCATTATGATGCGTGTGTGTGTATGTGTTCATGTTTATATTTTTATTTTTGTATATGTTAACATTAATACAGAATTTTTTTTTTGGGATGGTGCCCCTTGGGAGTTAGGGGAGTATAGGGAGCAGCGGTACTGTCTGTAAACAAAGAAGATCTGGCTACGCTATTACATCAGTGAGTGCTGAGGATGTGGGAACATTGGTAGCTTGGTCTTATGGCAGTTGTTTAAAATTTAAACATGTCATCCAGATTAGGAAAAAAACTCCACAAATAACAGATGGCAACTGAGAGGCATTAGTTTTGTATTGCAGCTTTGGTAATGTAATGGGTACTGTATAGCATAATAGGGTTATACTTTCACTCATTACACTTGCAGTCACACTTAACATTATTTGTTATTGTTTATAGTTTGGTATTCTGCTGAAATGAGATACAGAGACACTCAAAAGCAAATCCTCCTTTTACCGAAAAGATTTTTTCACCTCACACACAGATTTAAGTACATTAGCCTGATTGCCAACACTTAGAGTCACAGTGTTTCCCATGTGTGACCATCTCCTCGACAAATCCACATAGGGTCAGAGGTCAGGGTAAATGTCACTGCCACTCCTGTCTTAAAAGCCCGGCTGCATCCTGGTGAGTGAGCTAATGGAGATGTGGAGTTTGTGCAGAAGTCTTCACCAATAAATATGTCACCATGTCATGTCAACAGTTGATCATTTTAATTTATTGCAGTGTAATTGGAGCAGAGGTTTGACATACAGTGATGAAGACCAGAAAAGGCACTTTAGACATTGTCATCACTGATATCCTCAGGCATTTTAGATGTTCCCTTTTCAAATTCCCTTTTATTACAAACACAGATACAGCTAAACAATCCAAAAAAACTAAGACTACATTGAGAATAACACTCAGAAAGCAGCATTACTTTCTCATTTTTTTCCTGAATTTAGTAAACAGTTCATATATAGACCAAAGACAAACATTCATATACTCAGTTACTTATAACTTACTGTGGGTGGGCTGGTCTGATTGCAATCCTGTAAATGCAAATTTTTCCTTTTTTTCCCACTTGGTATATGCTTCCATTCAAATTGCACATACTTAAGTGGATTACATGAATGCCATGTAAAGCATTCCCTAAAAAAAATTAAATTAAACTAAATTAATTTAGCAGTTTATATTATTAATATGAAAAAAAATTCCTGATGCAATTTCTCACATGTGATAGCTGATCAGTAAAAATGCTCTTACTGGCTTCCTGTGAAGTAATATATTAAAATAAATAGAACATATTAATCAGCTATTTAAATTAAAATAAACTTTTGCATACTTCATTGCAGACAAAACTTATTGGCTACCCATTTTTGGGAATTGAATCACAGCATGCAAATAGAAACCCATCCATTGAAATCCTTAATAAAAACAAGTTCTGTTAAAGGTGGTTAGATCTGTTATGGTTTTACAGGGATTTTGGGGACTTGATAAACTGGTCAGGCAGGCAACCAGACCACTTAAGGCAACTAAAGAAACAGCTTGGCCAGGCTGAGAAGCCAAATAAACTTGCATCAGCGATTGGGTAAAACACATTAGCCTGGTTTAAGTTCTTTTTCTTTCAAAAAGGTTATCATAAGACACAGCCAAGACCAACTTTTGTCTTGGCTGCTCCCTTTCAAAGGGAATCTATATTGCACTAACCTCTACTGCTCTCCTCAACTGCTTGTCCATTGTAAAGAGACTTTTTATCAGTCATTGTCAAAATGATGTATCTTCAATTCATTCTTATTCAAACACAGATACCCCAGAACCACTTGCCTAATTGTGAAGCAGGAGTAGGTGTCCGTTCAGCACATAGTCTTAGAGTTTCTACCCTTCCCTTCCAGATCTCATTCTGCAGTCTTTGGAATTTCACATTTGGTCACCTCCCTTTAAGTGTCCAACAATTTCCTAATGTCATGCCCATTCTCCCTCCTGCTCATTCTTGATCATGGTCAGGAGGAACCTTTGGACCTTCTAACCCTTTTCACCTCCTTAAAAATTCTCACGTCACTTCAGTTTTTCTGAAGTATCTGCAGACTGTACCCTAAAATCCAGCCACTTGATGTCCTTTGTTTCTAAGCTATCCTCCCACAACAGAGAATGGAAGAAAACCTCTGAAGGCCACATTGTTCTATGCGTGTTTTTCCACATGTTTAAGGAAAGACCTCATACTTCTATTCCAATCTGACCTACTTCAGTTCAAGTCTGATAAGATACACTAAGGTTGTATTCCCAACACAATAGCATATAAGGCAGAAGTTCAAAGGATATCTCTTTAAGGAGAAGGGAGGAGATGGGATCAGGTACAGTGTTTTGTGGGAAGCTGTTTTCATTCCTTTGGTATCTGTCCCCAAAACTTGTTCTCCAGGACCTCTGACAATACCCATCATCTGGTCAGGCCACCCAATCTAATGTTAACCTTATTTAAAACTATTTATATTTACATTTAGGAATTTAGCAGATGTTTTTATCCAAAAAGACTTACAACATAAGGAAAACAAGGTGAGGTAAGGAGACCTTCCATGATAAGAGCATAATCCAGCTTTCCTGATCAACTCTCCTGATCATTTCTCTCCTTTCTCCTCCAAGAGAGGTTCATAAATCCTCAGCATAACCTGTCCTCTCACACTACATCCTGTCTAGTCCCATTACACTTCCATTCATCCAAAATTACAGTGGCTTTTAGTCTAAACATGTAGCAATCAGTCATCAGTTTCAAAACTTGAATGCTAGCATTACTTACTCTGGAAATGGACCTTCTTGCCTAAACACTGTTTCAGGTTCTCCTGTCACCTGTGGTTAGGGTTACGTCCATAGATGTTCTTGTTGGAGTGCCTGTTTTTTTTTTTCTCTTGTCTCTCCCTTTTCCTGATTTTTAGACCACCTCCCTTGACTGCTGATTGGCTTAGGAAGCTGTCAGTCATTAAACAACGTGATGCTGACCTATCCACTGCCAGTAAAGTTCCCGCTGGCAGATATTTGATTATGCCCAAATCCTTTGTTTCATTTGACATTCGTTAAACCTTACCACCTCTGTCATTTCGTTTGATTATTTTGTTGTTACTTTGTTATTCAGATGACGTTGCTCTCTGAGCTTTGATGTGCTTAATGCTCTGTGACATTTACTCTTTACTTAAGAGGAAGGTCGAAAGGGAAGATGTCACATGACATTCTTTGCACAACACATAGGTAACTCAATGTATAGACACCCCAGGTAAGAGGTGAACGCCACCCCTTGTATGTATAATAGTTTAGTTTAATTGTTAGTTAAGAGTAGGGATGTATACGGCGCTGGGTGCTGAAGATTCTGAAGATTTTCTTTTCTTTCTCTTTAGTTAGAGGTTTCTTTTGGTGTCACTACCGTCCCCTTTCTCTTGGGTTGATTTGCTTAGTTCATTTTCTAAATTGTAAATATTTGTACATTGGTTATTTCTTTGATTTATATTTTTGTAACTAGATTCTTGTAAATGTACTGTTTCTTTTTTTTGTGCAATGTTTTACAGAAAAGGGGCAATTTAATTCAAAGTTTGCAAAGAAACATTTGAAAGATCCAGCCATTATTGAATCTGACACCAGTCACTAAACATATGTAAACAATTTCATAATGCTTTATCCATAAATGTCATTTACACAATGTAGCAACATGTAGAAACTTAGCATTGTTAATCGGGGCATATCAGTAAGGTAAGAAGATTGTGTTGAACACTGGTCTGGTATGTACTTTCTCAATTACTGATTTTGTTCATTTTTAACACAGTTACAGATTGCAGCTTTAACTGAAATTGAAGACTCAACATAGGATTTAAATTAGCTTAGTGGTCCATCTCTATGTAGTGGCTGGAGAATGAATGTTTATTACCACAGATTCAAAAAAGCCTAATATACCCACATTTGGTTTCTACTCGTTACAGGCCACTACAACCCAAAATATTTATTGTAACCTGTTTAATTTCCTGCTTGGTTAATTAAACACTTCTGTGGTCTAATCAAGGTATTTCATATCATGCCGACAATTGCTGCAGTGTGGGTGTGTGTTTGTGTCAGCGCCACATTGTCTCCAACAGGATTTCCACTTGTCCCATTGATTTTGTCCACAAAGGCACTAAGTGACAGCTGGCAGGAAGTTTGCCAGCTCAGCTGCGTGATTCAGGACTGAAGTGTTACAATGATTCTCCTCTGACATTCCCTGGTTTCACACAATACCTCAAAGTGACCACTGGTCACCATAAACAAGCATCAGCCTTATTGACTAGCATGTCATCAACAGAAAATTTCAACCACTTCAGTGGATTCTGTTATACAATTTAAAATAAAGAATAAATAAACAAATAGAAACAGAAGGCAGTGGGAATGAAGCCTACAAAACTAAATGCAAAAGTATTATGGCAGTACTATGGTACAGTGATAGTGTCAAATGGTAATAAATGGTACTTTAAGAGATACCATCCATAGTCATATTCATATACCATAGTATTAACATAGTAATTAGAATACTAAGTTTAAAAATGTATTAACACTAAAACATTAAAAGGCATGGTAACCATTGACCTATGATATCACAAAACTATGCTGTGAAAGGTATTGTGCCCCTCACAATACCTTTCACAATACAAAAGGTATTCTGTGGGAATATCAAACCACAGACATCTTGTCAAAATATCATCTTGTGTTCCTCTGAAGACAAAACTTGCACAGGTTTGAGAGTAAATTATGTAATTTTGATTTTGGGGTAAAATATCCCTTTAACTAATAGCAAAAAAACATTGCTTTCTGTAGAAATGGTAAAGTCATGGTTTTGATTTCCAGGGAATTCATACACTGATCAAATGTAAAGTTTAAATGCACTGTAAGTCACTTTGGATAAAAGGTTCATTGTTCAAGTAATTCTTTCCCATATGTATATGAGGGACACAATTGGTTTTGTAGAAAGTCTGTTGCTTTGTTACTCTGTAAGCATGTAGACTGCTTCCTCAGCTCTGTTAACGTTGACTGTAGATAAAACCTCAAACACCCTCATGCATGGAACTGAAATTTCCATTATTCTTTTGTCAATATGGCTTCACACTAACATGCTCAATTCAGTTCCTCTTTTCCTGCCAATCAAGATGGATATTTGTGATTTCAGGTGTCAGTCAAAGCCATGGGTTAGCATTTTGTGGTTAGCATCTCTGTGTGCTGTCCGGTCTGCCGGACCATCCCAGTGTGAACTTCTCACCCCCACAGCAGACAGCTTGGCCCTTCTCCAGTGTGAAATCTACTGTGCTCTTCATCTCCTACCCGACACAGAGCATAACTCACCAAGAGCTGAAGCACAGAAAGAATTCCAGCTATTTCCCTGACTGACAGGATTTAATTACATGTAAAAATGATTCTCTATTATAAAAGGTCTGCTAAAAAATTTGGGTCCCTGACATGAGCAGTAACCTGGGTTAAGGTAGCAGCTTTCCTTTGGCTTATCTTTTTTTAAAGCCCTGTCAGGAAAGAGTAATGACCTAGTGAATATTCACCAAAATTCATTGGCTTAGTGCCTAAAGGCCTGCTCTGTGTTTTAGCGTCTTACCCATCAACAGAACGCGGAATGCGTGCACTATAGGTACACACGTGACACACATCCATAATAACTAAATCTAATTTATTTACTCATTATTTACTGACTATTTTACTCACCTTTGGCACTGACTTTGAAAATAGAACATACCCAGGAATTTTATTAAGTGATGTTCTGTGTCTGTTGCTTCACCTGAACACCTGTTTTGTCCATCAGTTGAAAGGTGATCTGAATTGGTGACATGTTGGTGGCCATGCCCATGACAAGGAGAAAAGTTTAACCTTTATGTAAATGACGTTTTGCAGTGATTACCAATGGGAGTGATGGTGGAGGTCATTTATGTGTGTTGGGGAATGATCATTTTTTTATATATTTTATTATATTTTGTTTAATCATACTTACCCGAAATATGATTAAGTAACACTTGACAAACCCAAGGATGGGTTCTGTTATGGTTAAGGTGTGGGTTAGGTTATAGTGTTTATAATTAGCTGTGTATTAAAATCTAGGTTTATGGAATGTCCCCATAAATAATAAGTGTGTGTGCATTAAAAACACTACCCTCTAGATTGATAATTTTAGTGGCATTAAAACTGATTCAGTGTCAGCATAAAATTACATGGAATGCTTCCACTGTCAAAATAAACAGAACTTGGAAAAACCTACAGTATTAGCAATAAACCTATACAGCGACTGAAAACATGCAGCTATACTTTTTGTATCATTGTGTGAAGTAGGCAAGAAACAAAGACTCTAAAATCAGGCTGTTTATCTAATTTATCTAAAGCAAAACTAAAGTGCTCAAAGTTCCATGCTAAGAATCGCTTGAAACCGCACTGCTAATTTGGCATGTAATTTAACGTGAAGTTAGCATTAGCCAACAACAGAGGCATTACTGAGATGTCTAAGAATGTGTGGCAAGCTGCGATTACAGCCAAAGATAAGGTTCCATCTGTTACGCTACCTCCAGAGGGCCTATAACTGGAACCAGACAGGTCCCGTCACTTGTTCAATGGGTCCCAAGGCCTGGGTTGGATTAAGACCAGCATTGGGCCACATTAGTTATTATTGTAAAGGCTGTAAGATACTAAGGGCTAAGAACGGCCTCTTTCTTCTTCTCTCTGGTTTCCTGGCAGGATTAGAGAGGCAAGCCTATGTTTCTCAAGCCACTATCAGCACATCTCTCCAGACAGCCACAAACCTCAGTCATACTCATGACAAAGGCCTGTGACATCTTCTTCTGCTGTAACATTAATTTGGTTAGATGTGCCAGCAGAAAGAAAGGTTTGTAGTCCTTTTGTCTTCTCTGAATGATTGGATGTTGTATTTGGCCAAAGCTAATGGGTGAGCGAATGGGGAATAATGGAAGATTGAGGGGTAAACTTGGGAACTGTTGCAGGATTGTATTTCTGAACTAGTGGTCTTCAGCTGGTGGGTTCTGAGGGTCATGGACAACAAGAATGCTAAATGCCAATGATGCCAAATGCCAAAATATATAACTAACCCCCCTTGTAGTTAGAATAGCAAAATAACAAGGCCTTAAACAGGAAGCAGAAAATTATTTTATTATTTTTTAAAGGTTAAAGGTTGTGCATCCAAATCTCTTACACTAAACAAAATTTGGCAATGTGTTGGGTTGCCACAATGCAAATGTAAAATCTGGATGATGATGTAAACCACTTTTTTTAACCAGGGGTCTGGGGTGCACTGGGGGTTCTCAACAAACTTCCAAGAGAGTCTTAAGATGACTTAAAATTATTTAAAATAAATCAGTTTAAGCATTCAAATATGCTAAAGCAGTAGTGATTGGTTATTTTGTAACAAATAAACACCTTTTTAGTTATGCCAAGATCTAGAATATTTTATTGGGACAGAATTGTGAGTAGGATAGAGCTTCAAACATTGTTGTGATCAACAGGGGCTTTGAAGTCAAAAAGGATGAGATCCGGTGTTTTATATGATTGTAAAGGCAATCATATAAAAAAGGCTATAACTTGGGCCCTTAATCAGAAGACAGTGCAGCTTATCACTCCCAAAATATTTTATCATTTTAAGGGACAATCCTTCCCTCATCAAAACCTCTATAAGGTGACAAGCTTCCCTCTAACTCAAATCAAACACTAAATTTTTGCATGTACAATAAGAATTCGGTCTAGAAAAGTCTGTAGGGAACATTACGCAAACATACAGGTGTCCTGCTGTTTCCTGCAATCCCACTCCCCCTGCTATGATTTCAGCCTGATATTGCAAACTATAAATACAGCAGATCTTGTCCTTTAAGTCAGAACCCCAAGTGTGCAATACCAAAATAAATACGCTGCCATCTCACGGTCCACTCAAAATCCCTCAGAAATATCCAAACACGAGGCCCTCTGACAAGACGCATTAGCCATGACATGCTAAAAGAGATGACTAGTGGGCCAGCAGGCTTCTGTGTCCTATTGACCCCGCTTTAGGAAAAGATCAAACTGCTGTCATACTTTTCCAACCCAACCATGCCTCCAACTCGGCGTCAATCATGAAGAACCACACAGACCGTCAGTCAATAAAAGATCCCTAATTAACTTGGACAAAGGACTAATATTTGCTTGGCATTGAGGGCTGGGTCCTTTTGTTTGTAGTGTGTAGGTTAGTGGTGGAGCATGAAAAGATCTGCGTTTTGTACCAGAAATTACAACCCTTTTGGAGACTTGTTTGCAGATGTGTGCAGGCTTGGCTGTAGAACTCGCAGTCGGTATCCAAAATGTGGATCTGTACCCAATTATCTAGCTCATAATCATGGGCCTGCAAATCCTGGCCAGTGTTATGGACAAATGGGGGGAGATGGGGAAGAAAGGAGAAAAAAGCACAAGGCCATAGAACTGTTTTTTGGAGACTGAGACTATATGACAAGTTCAAATAGTCTTCACTGAATCTGCTGTGAAAATCATAAGTTTTTCTGCACCAGCTTCATTTTAGGTGCCTATAAAAAAAGGGGCTGTGTGGAATAGCATACTAACAATCTTTGTAGACAAGGCTTAAGCATATGCAGTATTGTGTGTACTGTATACACTATGCACAATTTCTGTATTTGGTAGATCTGGATGGCATACTGCATTTGTCAAAATATTTAGGGAATGCTATATGCCAATTTAATGCCCTCAACCTTCCATTTCCAGTGTGGTGAATAAATCGGAAATAATGACTATGGGGATTTTCATAATATTATGACACATTATTTGATCATTTAATTTGAGTTATTGTATTTTTTGTATATTGCATACATTATATTGTAATAATGTGAACACAGATGGTCCTCAATTCAGTTACAGCTCAAAGACATGAACCAACTGTCAAAACATACCTACACAGATATGCCATCTAACCATTGTTACCACCACACGCATGTGCACACACATGCCTGCCAATATAAGAGCAATTATTTCAGTGACCAGGTTTAGGCTGGCATTTATTCAGGCAGAATAGTCATGCTAAAGGTTCATTAAGAGGTCATCGCTCAATGAGTCTCTTTCACTCGCATTCACTGCAGTTCAGTCGATGTTAAAGTCTAGCACAAAATTAAGTCATATGCTGCCCTCTGGTGTCCTTTAAAACCCAAATCCAAAAAGGTTACTGTGAAATGTATTCAATTGAGTTCAGAAACATCACTTCGATCATATTCTTATCATATATATCTTATTCTTATTATCCTATGCTACTATATATTTTTAAAAGATGAAAATAATATTGCTTTTCCTGGTCCCAATGCCAAATTCTTGTCTGTAAAGCCCATTTTCATATTTTGTATCATTCATATTTACCCCATAACTGAAATACATATTTGCATTAAAAGCTTTGATTTCATTGGAACTTTTGTTCATCACAAACACTTTCTCTTATTAGTGTAATAATGTACTGAAAAACAATGATATATTACTTAAACTATATAATTATTATCATTATTGGTGCTTGCGAAGCAAGTATTAATTGCAATACTACTTTTCTGGACAAAACTTTGATACGTAACTCGTCCCACACGGTTTGACGTAGACTCATAATTGAGGGGGCAGATCGATCGGCTTCTGCCGATCAGAACACTTTAGAAATAAAGGTTGTCTAGGCTATAAGTGATGTAAAGGATTCATTCTTGCCAGTTTCTCTTAAAAGCCTTTTTGAAATTTGTATTAATACACTTCCTTCCTCACTTGAAGAAAACATCATATTTTCCTCCATAAGAACAGCAACTGTTAGCTGATTGAGCAGTTATGTCAAACATTAATTGTTTTATCACTAAAGATTTTAAAAAACGCAAGACTATATAGCTTACTTTGGAAACAAATGCACCACAGCATGTTGAATCCTGTTGGGTGGGATGAACAAATAAGTGACATCCCCACCTTGAAATGTTCAGCCCTCTCACTCTCATGAAAGATCTATTAAATATAAAGAGCACTTATCATTAAACCACAATAGTACATAAAGATATTTCCATCACAGTTTCAAAAAACTTTGCATAAAGTTCTTGCCTTATAAAATACTTGTTTGCAAATTGCTGCTGGTTTGGCACCAAAAGATTCAATATATATTGACTTAATATATGAGCATATATTATATATATTATCATTGCCTAAAACAAAATGAAATCTTATTAGATAATTACTCTTAAGGCTTCATTACCATTTTTTCATGTGTCTAGTTCCGTGTACATTTAGAAACTTTGCCACTTACTATGAATGTTCAGTGGTTGTTGTCACAAACAGCCCCAAAAAGAACTTCATAACTGGATGGATCAAGCTAAAAACAATAGCAATTAAAAAGTATTTTGTCAATATACAGAAATATTTTGACGTTTGTTTAAAAACAAAAACCTTTTTCAAGCCCTTTTGGCTTCCTTTCCATATTGCAGTCATCTGGTATGAGTCAATTAAATATGCCCTTTTGTTTCCTGACATATTTATTCTGTCTTTAAGATTGTGCAGATAAGCAAAAAAACCTTAGTAAGGGCTATTGGACTGTTAACACAAAAAAACAAAACACAGTAAGGGTATACTAAGTTCATTTTTTATTGTTTATCATTGTTACCTTGAAAATGTAAACATGTCATGCATTGACATACAGCTCATACAAATAGTGGGGAAAATACATATATAAGAAAATATAAAAGCTTCTACTACAATCTTAATTTCTTAAAACTTTTTATAGTTTTTTTTTTTTTTTTTTACTTTTAGGCTAGGCTTTCTCAAGCCAACAAAGTGTGTTTACAAACTTTACTCCTCTAGTTTTAAATTGCTATAGTACATCCAAAGAATAAAAATAAATAGGCAGAAATGTAATCTTTACAGTGCGCTCATGCACAAAATCTGTAGATTAAACTACTGGCTTCATAAAATAACTGCTTAAAATATTTTTTTTTTTAAATATGGCAGAGTCAAATTCATTAGCATTTCAAATATTTAACTTAACACTTCACATTACACGCATTAACAGCACTGAGATCAAAGGAAGATCTTATGTCATTGCAATCTTTGAAATGTGTTTTAAGCATGCACTTTCTACCCTGTAGACTATTTCTAGTTAAGACTTAAATTAGATTTGGATCACCTTCCATTTGGCAGTGCTTTTAAAGGTATTTCTTCTGTAATTCCACAATTACAACATCATCTTTGCTAAATATTTCATATAAATCTAATTAAATTATAAATCAAAATAGATTTAATCAAAAGTGGGTCAGATCTCTGAGTGTGTTTTATTTAAATGCAGAGAATGAAGTCAGCTAGATCAGCATTCTGTATAACAACACTAACAAAGTGATCCAGGATCATTAGTCAAAACTGGAGGGTATTATTTTACTTTACAAATTATATTACTGGTATAGCGATTGTACATAAAATTTTAGATTTATACACTGGAGCTGGAATTGTGCTTTAATGCAAGTAAAGAATTTTTTTGCCAAATAAATTACCTCTGCCAATTACCTCTGCTATGGTTCAGAGTGTTTTTGTAGGTAATTCTTTTCTGTGATATTTTAGAACAGGGACTGCCATGGCACACATGTAATCTCTCCTAGGAGAGCTGTGACTGATTATAAACGCCTCAGCTAATTGAATTTAATGAATGATTTAACATGGCACAGCCTGATCAAATAAAACGGCTCCATTCCAGCCATTCAATACTGGGTCAGAGGTTTATAATGTGAACATGTCTCCAGACACAACCCAAGCTCTGAATTACCCCTCCCCTTTACTTTTAACACTTCTGTTTACTGTGCTTTACATGAGCTTTTTTAAACATGAATCAGTAAACACTGTTCACATAATGTACATTACATTGCAAAAAAGAATGACAACAATTCACTACTACTGCTTGTGAGGTGGGTTAGTATTAAGTATTAAACTTGCTGTTTGAAAGTAACTTTTCCTACATTATCTGTTCTACTCTATTATGGACAGATTTAACAACTTGAGAAAAGGTGTGAATTTGATGAATTAAGTCACATAGCAACATATAGCACATAGCATAGTTATAACTCCACAAGCAGCTTGCAATTTTTGTTTTAAACAGACAAGTTCAAATCTTGTTGCAGCTTTAATAAAATGAGGTTAAAAAGGTTTTTAACCTATCACCAGGGGTGCTTCTAGACCCTTTTTAGGGGGACTTAGCCCCCCTGTCTGTCATTTCAGCCCCCCAAAACAATCAACTATCAAAACTTATTGAAAGTATAACACTTACTTTTTAAAATTAAAAAAATCTTGGATTTTTTTTAATCTACATGTCCTGCATGTCTTATTCTCATTAATAATTATCTTTGCTATTATGAGCATGTGTGATAGCCCTTCCTTAGAAGTGCAACAGCTTGTGCTGTATGTCAGCCAGAGTCGTGAGACGATGTCAAGAAAATCATCATGAAACGTCTTAGACATAGGTGGTTATAGAAGGTATTTTCTATCATTTTGGTATTGCTTAGCCTGTATTAGTGCATTCAATGTGTACAGTGTCTACCGAAATTTGACATCTCAAATTAGTTGTCCATACATAGTACAGAGCCCAACACATGATATGCAGACAAAATATAAAATAACATAGCAAATTAGCCACCAATTTAAAATTCATAATTGTTTTAATTTAGTTAAATTGTGGTCAATGGCTATGATCTACTAGGTAGGTAACTACATTAATTAGTTGTGAGAATAACGAATTCTCCATAATAATCAGAATCCTGTTTATAATTTAGCATTGCTTGGTCACGTTTTGCAAACTGAAGCAATCAAATTTCATGACAGTCAACAAAAAACAATACATTTCTTGAATACAAAGTCTAAATTGTTTTTCTTTTAGTTAGCTAACAGTAATACTGGTTGGATGATAATGAGATGGTGACTAAGAAGATTGTTTACATTTATGCATTTCAAAGGCAACACTTTACCATATTGATAATTAAGCAACAAATAAAAACCCTGACATTTTCTCACTCTTATGTTGTTCCAAAATATTATTCAATTTCAAAATATTTTTCCATTTTTCAATTTCTGTAACCCTTTTTTAAATAGAAAAAAGGTATTGATGTGCCAAAACGTGTTTCCCCTTCATTAGAACCACCGGTTTAAGTGAGTAAGGGTTCCATTTCCCTCTACTTTTTGAAGCATATCCAATTGCCTAGGCTAATGAGGAAGAAGAAAGAATGGGCAGAGAGAAGATGGGAATTTGTATTTAAATTGGTTATGAATTTGAAATGAACTGGTCAGTGTGGTGTTTTTGTTTTACTTAAATCAATATATTTGTAGTTATTTTGTTTCATCTTGCAGTGCATAGAGAGAAAGAAAAGGACGTGGAAGACAGAGGAATCCCATGTGAAGACAGAAAAGGGACAGAAAGACTTGGATGAGGCTGTATGTGAAATGCAGGCAGCAACATCTCTTGATTTGCATGATTTTGGGTATAAGCACACAGGTCCCAAGCAATCAAAATTGTCATATTACCCCCAAGAACAGTTTGGTTCACAGAAAAGGTCCTTTTAGTCAGCTGGTTTCAAAGTTTTATGTGGCTAGAATACTCCCAACAGAAAAATTCTGCATTCTGCTTTGCATGTCGAGTATTTGGTAGAAATCTGAAACACAATGCGTTTGTACATGGCTACAAAAAAAGCTTTGAGTGCATTTCATAAACATGAATCAATGCAATCACATGTAACGTAACATGCTGCATGTTTCTGCCATAGAATTTACATTAATGTACAGAGTATGGTTGTCTTGGTTTAATATCGTACCAAACTAAACAAATAATCATTTAGAAATTAATTGATTAATATAGAATTAATTAATAAATGATAAAAAAATAGTGCCATTGGTTTAAAAAGGTAAACATGAGTGAAAAGATAAAAAGAAACACTTTATAAGCAATAAAACAAAGACTGCAATGTTTTAAGTTTTGTTTAAGTAACGGTAATTAAGCTATGAGCACAGATTTTGCCTTTATCTTGTGAATATTGCTTCATTAATGACTGCAATCATATTGTAACTGCAGCATGTAATGAGCAGAGATTGTTGGTACTTCACATATGTGATTTATTTTTTTTGTTTGCATTTATATTTGTACTATCGACATTCTGCAATACACAGCCACAACACTAGGTAGTGTTATCAGCAACAGTAGTGAGGGCTAAGCCCCCCTAAGGATGAAATCCTAGAACCGCCCCTGCCTATCACACAGAATTTATTAAGAACACTGACATTTTTAGCAGCCCACATTGACACATTAGTCCCTTGTTTTACATATTTTATTTGTTCTCTTTCTGGGAAGCGTCTGTCTCTGCCCTCTCTCACTTTAATCTGCACTCGGTTCATGGGCAGGGCACTGGGTCATGCCATGCATTTGATTTTCACAGTTTCTCCACTTAACGCCACATCAAGTTAATCAGTCTTAACAATCTAGGTGCCTCGCTTAGCAGAGGGCCCAGCGGCTTAGCGTGGCTCTGTGCTGGTAACACAAATGGAGCAATAATACTGACATCCACAGGGACGATGGGGTAATGAGGGGCCGTCAGGTTCATAGAGGAGGGGATGAACACTAAAGTGAACACACCAGGGGCAGGAAAAGTTTGCACTTAAGATGAGGGTTTTTTTTGTTTTTTTTAATTTAGAAACATCCACTGTGAAATTGTTTGGAATTTTTTAGCACCAGACACTTGTTGTCATAGTACCAAACCTGTGAAATAACATGAAAGAGGAAAACAGTAGACATCCAATAATGAAGAGAACACAGTTATGCCCCATTTTGTGTTGCAATACACTGCACTTGTTTCCTCATATATAAATAAACTAAAATTTTATTGAATTATAACACTTAACAATTTTGCATTATTGCAAAGCAGTTGTTTCAAGTTTTAGAAAAACAATCGTTAAGACCTGAAAGAAGTAAAGAAATAAGGAAATGAAGAAAAAACAAAAAACAGAAAAAATATACAATGCATGGTATTATGGAGTATTACTATGATAAAATTAAATTATTGCAAAAAATTGCAAAAAATAATATTAAATGTACACTGCAATGTTAACAAATAAATAAATTAAGGAATAGGTGTCTGAGTAATTTGACCTGTTATACTGAAAGCAATATTAACAAAGTGGATGTGGCACTCCTCAGATATTAACTAGACAGCAATATAACTAGCTAGATATTTAAACTTCCTTTGCACATTCACGTCACCCGACATTCAGTAAACGTCACACTTCTTACACACTGTATGTAATATTAAGTGATTTCAGGACAGACACTTAATTTAAAACTCTTAAAAGCATCATTCAACACTGTTGCATTTTTCTACATTTTAATTTTTAATAAATATGACCAGCAGTGTTCCTGCATAAGAAAACAATGCAACATATTTGACGGTTTTGTGGAAAGTGCTCTCAGCAGTGTTATTTTTACCATTTGCCTTAGCTGTAAATATTTTTTCTGACTTTGAAACAGTTGCTAAAGTGCATAAACGGAACACAGAAAGGTTTACAAAATGCGATGTGACAATGTCCTTTATGACACATACAAGGTCTACATGAATTTGTCCCTGGGTTAGGTCAAAATTTGGTAATTTCTCTAAGCTACAGCAAAAATTGTATACTGCGCCTACTGTTTTTTCTTACATTTCTAACAACCCCATGCACTTGCACCCCCACCCCCCCAAAAAACATTCCATTCCCTATGAAAGAATTAAGCTAAAGTTTAACTACAGTTCATGTGTCCAGTATCATCTTTTCACATAGATTTGGGCAAGTTTGCAACTAGTTTGATGTCTGCATTTCCAATATAATTTTTACGAAACAACACTACAAACTACAGTCAGTGACTGTAACTTTGGCTATGATGTGACATTATCTGTCAGACATCATTCTGTCAGACATCTCCTGCGCGCCAGGGGTTGTTCCAGCAAGACATAACCGAAATACCTCTCCATTACCAACATGCACTATTTTCATTGTATCCAGCCCCTTCCCTGGTCTAAAATCACAGAGTTTACCAAAAGGCCACCAAATTTGCTCCGCCCTCTAAAAAACGTCATGTGTTCCATAATATTCCTTATCAACAAAAGTTTTGTTGCTCTGCCCATCATTTAGCGACTACCAATGCATGGACAATGTTCGTTAACTCCAAAGTGCTACAGAAACACAGTGCCCCGCAGTTGTTTAGGGTTGGACATTTTTGTCAGCGTTGCGTTTTCAAAGCATTATTTTGTTATCTATATTTATTTTCTCTACTCACTACATTTTATAAAAATAAAGTGGACATTTTTGTCAGAGTTGCATTTTTAAAGCATTACTTTGTTGTTATTATCTATATTTATTTTCTCTACTCATTTTGCACTATTTCATAAAACGTAAAGTGCACAAAACTGTAACATTGCACTCAAGAAGGGAAATATCTAGCAATAGCTAGCCCAAGAAACAAAACCATATTAACAGAAATTTGTCCAGAATAACAGGACATTTGAAATGTTTCTTAAACCTGGATAATAAATTAATTTCCCCTGATATTTCCAGACTTTCCTTGACTGTGCAATAAAGCCATAAAGACCTTTACACTACAGATTCCCATGCTCCAACCTGCATGAAACAAACATCCTAAAAAAAAGGAATGACTTGGCAACCTTTTTCAAAAGGCAATGCAAAATCATTCAGGAAATTACAACAATGCTCCTGATTACAACCATGTGTCAGTACAAAATAGAACATTGTTAAATAGAAAAATCTCACATATACCAATTTGATAAAGTAAATGCTGTGTGTGTGAAAATCTACTGAGACAAAATAAATAAATCAATAAAAAAGACAAAGCTGTTTAGTTGAAAATGTCACATTTAAAAAATTGCTCCAAAAACAAAAATACATATGTCACATATTAATACATGACTATCAAATGAACAAATCGAATTTACAGCACATACTATACATGTTAAAAAACCCTCTATTTTTAAGACTATTTGCACTATTCAAAAGTTAAAGACAAAATATTTCTGCTATGAACAAACTAAGCAACAGTAGTGGACAAACTACATACTACAACTACAAAACCTTTTTATAATCATATAGATTGATTTGACACTTTACAATAAGCCTCCATTTGTTAACATTCGTTAACTACATCATTATTTATAGTGAACTGTAAATGTAAAAAACTGTACATTTAGTGAACTTTAAAATGAACATTAATTTACACAATTTATTTTGCTACTGTTACATGTCTGTTTTTTGCATACTGTATTGCACTGTCTGGTGTCACACTCAACACGTGTAGAGGTGATGTGACAAACTTGATTGGATTCATCTCGTCAATTCCAACATTTACTAATACATTCTTTATATCAAATATGTATATTTTACTTGGTTAATGCACAATGAATTGTATTTATAAAGTAGAGTATTGTAGACTAACAAAAGTAACTGACTCATAAAATAGACAACGTGTTAAATATACAGTTTATCAACTATGCATGGTCGCTTATTGTTTTATTTGGGTTAAGGATGCCCTCTAGTGTACAGCTGATGTAATGCCGTGCTGTACATGTATATTAATGATTCGACTTCGAAAAACACAAACTGGAGGAAGGCCTTTAACCAAAATGATAAAATCATTAAAGAAACTTGTGTTAGTCCTGTTACTCTCAATACACTTAGAGCATGGTGGCTAGTTTGACACCTGGAGGGTAAATCTAAATTTACCTCAGTATTTTCTGCAATTTTACATAATCCAGATTTTCAACCAGGAATGAAGGATACTGGCTTTAAGCTCTGGTGTGTAAAGGGCATTGTTAAGATACAAAATTAATTTATTATCAATGAACAAATGTCATTTCAACAAATAATGGATAAATATGAGTTATGAAAATCAGAATTTTTCAGATTTTTACAAATTAGGCATTTTATCCAAAAGAGTACAACATTAAGACAGCTTTGAAACATCCCCAGTTAAAAGACTGCTTTTTCAAACAACTGGGAGAACATCAATTAGCCTTTTCTATGAATGGCACTGACTCACAGAACAGTAGGAAGAAGTGGGAAACGGAACTATCAATTCCAACTGATGAGGATGTTTGGGAGGAAGTCTGGGAGTGTGCTAAAAAAATCAGTCTGTAACCATGCAAGAGCAATTCACCTGAAGATACTGCACAGACTACATATATCTCCTAATCGCAGACATACTTTTAACAGTTCCTTTTCCCCATTTTGTCTTAGACTTAAACTGGTACTCTGACTCACTGTTAATGGTCATGCCGTTTGATACAGAAGTACTGGTGTAATATACTTCGTGAAATGCAAAAGATTTTGAGTTTGGATCTAGATTTAAACCCTGTGTCATTGCTACTAGGATTGCCTGATAGTAAGAGGAAGGCTCTTTAATGTCATGACGTTTTCGGCACGGAAGTACATTCTTTTGCAGTGGATCTGTATGGGAACCATTTGTAAATTATTTGGACCCTGGGATTGCCAATATTATTATCTGGATTTCATGGATGAAAACTTCTATATGATGAGAACTTTTATGCTGCAATTTGGACATTTGAGTTTTTTGCTTTTTCCACTTTTGCTTGTTTTAGTTCTTGTTTTAGTTTTAGTTGTTGATGTCTGTCTATTGTGACTTGCAGTTTGTGGAAAATCAATTAAAAAAATAATCATAGGCATCACAGTTTATTATAACAGTCTGATTTTGTGTGGGAAACTGAGGTCTAACTGTAATACATCTAAAATAATGAACATATTAAAACGTGAATTATACTTTCTTCTTACAATTTATTCTTACATTTTTTTAACCCCACTTTCACCTTTTATTACATTTAAGATTTTGTTTTAATAGACTGTGGTTTAAATAGGTTAGTATGTTTACTAGTATTCCGTTAAGTTTACACTGATAATGGCCTTGTCAAAATCTAGTATAACTGTTCTAAGAAATTGTCACAGTGATCTTTTTTCAACAGAAAACATATTGTGCCAGGCACACAGCATAAATACCCTAAATGATATGTTGTGGTTGGTGGATTACATCTTATTTTTGCCCTGATCCTCAACCTATTTAATTGAATCCCAGAAAATGAAACTTTTTAGCACAAACGGTAGAGTTTTCTAAAAGCGACCCATATAAAGTTCATAGTTTCCAAAACACATGAGTAATCATTTTTTTTCAGCAATCAGTCTAACAACACAATTACATTTGTTCAAACCCTACTACATTATTCTCTTAAATATAAAAACCTCACGAGTGAATTTTCCCTCTCAAGTGGCCTTGGAAATCAGTCATAAAATGTCTGATCTACTGGATCTAATATCTATAGGAAACAGAAGAAAAGTCTGATTATCAAAAGTGTCTTTTCCTTGCTCAAAGAAGCTGTGATAAAAGAAATCATACATGGAGGGAAGATGACGTCTACACATTGCTTTATTCAATAGCCCTCTTTTTTGTTTCCTTTATAAATTTCACTTCCAAAGTCTCCAATCACTGACACTTGTTTATCTGTTGTTGTTTTAATAAATTCAAGTATGTTTTTAAAATGAGCAGCAGCACTCTGGGTATGTTTTGACCGGCACACTGCCCACTATTTTTGGGAAAAAAAACCCACATGAATGGACACATGAATTTTTATATGGACTAAATTAACTATAAATAAACCTGGAAAGATGTGGAATTGTATACACCCAGAGCATACAGTGTAAAATACTTTATCCCATAACTGAAAGCACTAAACTTGACCTTCCATTTCCATTGTGACAAATTAGGGGGCGTTGACTCTACACTGTTTTTAACTGAAAATTGAAATGTTTTTATGCATGTTGTATGTTCATTTATACAACAACAGCATTTTGGGGGCCTGATAACACAAACTTCTGAAAGAGGGTATCATAATGGAAGTTTTTTTGAAAATGTTATCGTTATCATCTCTGTGTAAACTACAAAAATGTGTATTCGTGAAAATGGTGATGTCATGTGCGTGCATATTACATGTTCAGTCTATATGTATGTGTGAGTACTCTAGAAAAAGGCATTAGTTTACAGGCGCATAGTGTTTCATTACGAAGTGACATCACCAACTACTGGCATGGCATGCACAATATAGCGTTTTTAAACATTATCATATGTGTGAACGGGGATAATTTTGACAATGCTGCCATCCCTATGCGAAACATTTTTAAAAATTCTAAGGAAAAACATTTGAGTTTAGTACATCATTGTCATGTAAACATGTCCTGAATCTAAAGCAATATCAACTGTGACGTTTAAAATTTCTTTCTTATTATTTGATTAAAATGACAATGCATGACAATTTTTTTTCATATCTGGATGCCACAAACATGCAGCATGGTCATGTGACAACAATTAAGCATACTACTGATTGAATGTCTGTTGTTACATACTGCTGTGTGTAGGCAATAAGCAGAAAGCTACTCCATTTTGAATTCAGATTCTTACTCTCAGCTGTCTGAACAGGACAATTACACCTGTGAAACAAAGAAACGTACACAGTCTCAATAATTTGAAAAAAATCTGCTTACTATGATACAACTTCAGCCTAAATCTTAAGTGATTACCTTGTCTTATTTCTCGGATCCTGAACTTGTTGGATTGTCTATTGTAGTTGCTGGCACCAGATGCTTGTATGAGACCACCATCATGATCTGGTGATCATTCACAAGAGGGATTCAATGTAACAATGAATTGTACTAAAGGAATAGTTCACTCAAAAAGGAAAATTCTCCCATTGTTTACTTAATCTTATTTCACTCCAAACCTGTAAGTCTTTTTTTCTGAGAAACATAAGATATTTTAAAGACAATGGTAACCAAACAACAGTGACACCCATCAAATTCCATTATATTGACACAAAACCACTGACACATTTCTCAAAATATCTACTTTTGTGTTCCACAGAAGAAAAAAGTCATATACGTTTGGAATGATATGAGGGTAAGTAATAAAAATAAATAAATTCATTTTTGGGTGAACTATCCCTTTAAACACAAAGCATTCTACACTCACTACTTGACTACATGCTTTAAATATAGACTTACGGTAAGCAGTACAAGCAGACCCATCATCACCCCCAACATCACATAAAGGTCAGAGGTCAGACCGCCCGCCCACAGAGGGCCAAGAATGGTGGCCAGTCCTCCAACAGAACGCCGAATTCCCTGACTGAATCCTGAAAAAGACACATGCAAAAGCAGACAGCATTTTGACTTTACTGAGAAAGACATCTACAGTCAGAAATCATTTACAATCAATTACAGTATAACAACCATTAATTAATTAGGGCTACTATTAATACTACAATATAACAACCAATTTGAATGCAACCAATTGAAACTGAATAGAAAAAGTCTTCTTCATTTTTAGAAATTGTTGTGGTTGTCCCTCCCCACTTATTGTATAATTAATACTCATGTGTTAATGTCTCCACTATTTTTTAAATAATTCCTACAAACATGACAGTTAAAATACTTCACCTTAGCAGAACAGACTGTACACATATTTTGGAAAAATAAAAACAATCCAAGCAAAAAAGAAGTACATAATATTTTAAACCTGCAATCCAACTTTTTGGTTATAAATGAACAAAAATCAGTTATTACACAACAGATCAGTGTTCAATACAGTCTCCCATTTCACCTTGATTCTCAACAGTAAGTTTATAATATTGATTTATAATTAGATCTGTTGTGGTTTCCTGCAACTTTGAAGGAAATATCTGTTTTTAAACAGAAAGAAGATCCGGCTACTATATTGCATGTCTGGGTACTGGAGATGGTGCATCGTTTGTAGCTTGCTCTTACAGCAGTTGTTCAGCATTTAAACTTCCACATCATCCAGATAAAGAAAATAATGCAAATACCCTGCAATTTTATGTTTCAGGGTAACAGAGATGGCGGTGAAAAGGCAAAAGTTATGGATTGCAGCTTTTTCAGGGTCCTTGCTTCATGTCTTTCTCCTGGATTCTCTTGCCAGGATCTTGACAGCCCGTGTTTTGTGTCAGAGCATGATGTCTGGATCCTGACCCAGTCCTAGTCTTGGTTCTTGGAGTCAGGATCTAGACTCATGCTCTCTGTCTTTGTTGTCTGTGGAAGCACATGGCCTTTGTTTGTTTACTTGCCATGTGCTCTCCTGCTGCTTGTCATGACCCCGCCCTCTTGGTTCCTCTAATTCTCCTGTCATTAGTTCATTTCCCCCACCTGTCTGCCCTTGTTACCTGCCTTTTTTGTTGTTCCATTTAATACCTTTGTGTTTGCTGTCTTGTGCTGGTTCGTTGTTGGATATCATGTTTATTGCCAATTGTCTATTGTTGGATGTCATATGTTTGTCATTTCCGTGGTCATGTCATGTTATGTTATTAGTCTGTCATGGCTTTTGGTTTTTGTTTTTTCCCCCCCTCAAAGGATTTTTGTTAAATAAAGTTCATATTTTTGTCAAGCTGTTCTGACAGCTTTAAAAAAAGCCTGGTAATTAAGTACTAGTGTACAGACAGACCGCCAAACAAACAGACAGATATAGGTATACATTTAATTTTTTGTCCCAATGCTCTTGGGACTGACCTTGTGTCTTTTCTGACGTTACTTTTGAGAAGAGAGACACTTGGGCAACTGCCACAAAAGGGAGACCCAGGACCTGAAGGAAAACCCCAATAATAAACTCTGCCAGCTGCCAAGCAAATCCACCTAAAGCAACAACAAAAACTGAAGTTTGATAAGTGAAGGAGTTTACAGTTCATAGCACCATAACATTCACTGCTGTTCTTACCCTGAGGATTGGCCAAAAATATAAGGCACCAGACACCTGAAATATTGCAGAGGATGAGGCCGATGGCCAGGACAACTCGATCAGCCACACGCTTGCTTAACCAGCGCACAAACAGGAAACCGACGATCACCTCCACACCACACACACAGTACATGATGCTGTTCTCCAACTCACCAAAGTTAAAAAGCTTCTGCGTCAGAGGAGTCACCATAGTCTGCAGAGGCATTAATAAACAAATTATGTATTTTTGTAATGCAAAACTTCAGGGCATTAGCAATGCCAACTTCATGAATTCAATTCCCAAGGAACACACTTACTTACAAAAATGTATAGCTTTAGTGCATTTCAAGTTATTTTTTGTCTGCCCAATGCAAAAATGTAATGAAACCAATGTGAGGTATGTGTGTACTGGTATATGTGGTTTACAAGGTTGACAAATGTGTATAATGACGTGTATAACAAAATAAACATGGCTTATAGGACACTCTCTGTGAGACAGTGTAAGAGTGTTTGTGTGTGTACTCACTTCCAGAGCAGTCTGATTAAACAGTGTGATAAACTGAGCCGACAACAGCACAACCACCTCCTCTCTAAGAAACTCTACCAATTTAAAACAGATTTAAATCAGTTTTAACACATAAATGGATATGAAACAACACAATTTCCCATTGATTGTCAACAAGTTACAGTAATATTGCCCGAAGAAATAGAAACAGCGTTATACTGTATATGATATAGTCTCACATAGGAAGACTTTAGACCATCCATATAAACAATTAAGACATCTACTGTAATAAAACATGTTTAAACTAAGTGTCTTAAATTAACCAACACTGACACTTTACAAAGAGCAGTTTCTAGCCTCTATTTTGATGTTGGTCTGGTATTAGTTTTATTATTACATATCCTTTTATATCACACACACTAAAAGAACAATGTCTGACTGACAGTTGAAGCAAAAAACAGTCTCTTCCTGTCTAAGTGGGGGGGATCTCAGCCAGAGTAAGCTGTAAAATGCACCACTGACTTTATTCTGATTGCTACATTTAAAATTTAAGTTTTCATCTTCACTCTCACCTCGGCTGACACTAAAGTTCTTAAAGGGGCTTGAGTGGACTTCCTCAGGTGGAGGTGAGGGTGGAGGAGAAACACGATTTGCGTCACCATTGGCTTGGAACTGGACACTAGTAACCGTGCCATATGACCCGGTGAACTCATGAGGCCCAACTAAAGGTTTGGATTCTGCATCCTCTTCAGCTTTCTCCTCCTGCTCCGCCCTGTTCCTCTGAAGTTTATCGTCCTGAGGAGCGATGTCCCAGTACATGAACATAACAACAAACTGCAGAAGAATCCACAGCAGGCACATAAAGCCCTGAAACACAAGTTGTTTGTGTTATGAACGTTTGAAAAAATACACTGATGTTTTGAAGCCTTTAGAAAATCTGAAAAGATCTGAGAAGCTCACCCCTGGAGATGTGTATTTGTTCGCTGTAAAAGGTCCCATCTGGAAGTTACAGAGTCTAAGAAAGATATTAAATGCAGGACCTTGAAAACAATACAAAACATAATCCTTGTAAATTTGTTGAAATTGAATTTGATGTGTCTGCAACCAGTTGATGCATTTATATATGTAAAAGACATTTACTGTAATTCCACTTTGTCCCTTTGAAAGGTGATGTCTGTCTCAAAGCTTCATGAAACAAACCAAGTTAATATATTAAAATTTAGATATAATTATATTATGCCATTTACAATATTTTATCAATCTGTTTTGATTTTTTTTTAATAAGATTGTTCTGATGCATATAAGTCATGTTCACATATCAACAGTAACAATTGTGACCAGATGATGGTAAAACATTACCTTTAAATGTATTGTTATTAAATTAAAGTGAGTTATTAGTCACAGATATTATTAGACAATTCAGTGGCTGTAACTATAGACTGTTGGTGTATTAACTATAAAATGGTGACAGTCACCATTTACCAAGAAACCAAGAATCCATTCACTATAGAAACACTATAGTTCATGCAATTTTACTGTACATTGCATATTTTCAATGTCTGAATTATTAGTAGTTATGTCAGTCGTTAGACTGTTAAAGTTAATTTTATGTTTTTACTGTTTCTTTAATAGACAATTATGTTCATTAGCATGTTAACAGCTTTGGCTAAAAATGGAATTGGAAGCTGAAATTGGTACAGAGAATATAAAATTTCTTTGCTACTGGTATCAATGACAAGACCTACGGTATTGCGCCCATGGTACTGTTTCCATGTACGGCTTTATTATTCTATTGCACTAACCAATAAGCAGCCCAGCTTGACGACAGGCCATAACTGCCGCAAAAACAGTAGAACGATCATCAGGCACAGTATTTCTAGTTAAGAAGCCGAAGATAGATGAACCTGCACCAGTTCCAATGCCTAAAACAAAATAACCTGGTTAAACCACTAAACCATCACTTACATATAACCTCACAGACATTAGATCCAAACCTTACCTGCAACCAGACGACTACAGAGCAATAACCATTTAGAGAAGCCCATAAAATACATGAAATTACCTTTAAAGAGCACAGAAAGAGGTACTAGATTAGAGATTAGAGTCAACCAGGCCATTTCCCTCAACAGCAGAAATAATGTCAAAACAAACTCCAGGGTGACACCAGCAGAAGCATACTCTACTTACCAACAATCTCAAATAGGTTTGCAAACAGGATGATTTTTTTAGTGGTGCGTGTGCAATCTGACCAATGGCCAAACAGAGGGCCGGCGAGAAGCCCGCTGAAGCTGAATGCTGATAGGGTGAGACCGAGGAAGTATGGCGCTGCATTTAGTGTCTGTAGATACCTCCATATTGTGGGCAAAATCACAGCTGAAAACACATATTGTTATTCATATGGACAAATATTCACATATGAAAATATCTGCAAATAAAAACCTACATATGTGAGACAGAATCTGGTTATGGAACTACTAATAGCTGTAATCATGACTGCCTATTTTGTTTTTATTGACAAAACAGGCAACTATTGAAAAATATTTTTCCTTACTTTATAATAAATAAAATGTTGCATTTTCATCACTGACCAAGGTGGAACTGTAGTTATGCCTTGATAGTTCAGCTATATGGAAGAATTTTCATTTTTGGTGATAGTTCACCAAACTGTGAACTATTAGGAAAAATGTCATGAACGCTGAAACAAAGTAATTCTGAGATGATCTGAGTTCAGCTACATTCAGTCATTAAGTTAAATGTCTGATTCACAATTGTTTGACTTTTTAAACAATTTAAACAGTTACTATCAGGCACTATGTTTTTGGTGAAGAAAAAGTGTTATTAAGAGTCAAATGAAGGGGTGATTTTTCTTTTCCACAAAAAGAACATTTTATTAAATATAGCTTTACCTGAAAATATAATTCAAGAAGATTGCAAAGTGTATCAGACCAGTGTCTTGAAATCATTTACAAAACTGCTTTAATTCAAACTTGTCATTTAGTTTTACATGTTACACTTACTGCTATTCCTTTAAATGTCATTCATTTTACGTTTTATCACAGAACACATTAAATATGATCACATACAAACAGTTAAACGTTTAGGCCAGTTAATCAGTAAACAACGATTTTGTAAGATCCAAATTCAAGGACTAGGCCCACACTGTGTAATGATTACATTTTATGTGCTTCTATTGCAATATGATGCGATATGTCGTGGTATGATATGTAGTATTATAACCAGTTAATACCAGTACAATAATACTACCAGACTTTTTTGTTATGTTTTTTTTTCTGTAAACGACAAACTAGTATAACAAAATGACCCCCAACCCCCCCTCCCAAATCACGTATTTATATAAGATTGATTTTGTCCATTATCAATAGAAACTGGTGTGCAGCACAACAGAAATCAGTGCTTACCATACTCGATCCCGCTCAGTAAGAAGATCAGTCCTATTGTGAAGAATGTGAGCTTCCGTTTACGTCTATAGTCCATTTCACCCTCTCAGCACGCTTTATAATATACATCAGATATGCGGACCCATTTCATCTTGTCCTGTTGCGTGTACTGCACAGGACAGTGAGGCCAAACAAAGATCACAATCACAGCGTACTAACACACATCATCGACTCAATCACGGCGTTACGTGCTGCATACTAACACTGGACAACATTGACTGCAGGGCAGCGCGTGTGCTTTTGGCACTGATGTTAAACACAAAAGAAAAAAACACAACATCACCGACCTAAATAGGCTAGTTCTCCTTAAAGAGGAGGAGCAAATGACTCCTTAGTTTTGTTTAAAACACTTACATTATTTGTTTTTGACAGCAGCCGCACTCGAAACGCAACTCAGACGATGCTATTTTTGCGTCACTTCCGCTTGCTGCTGCCTTGGGGGGATTTTTTTAAAATCTTATTTAAGATAAGATTTATTTTTAAAATTTAAGATCTTGTGCCTTAAGATAGCCCATTAATACTAAATAAATATTAATAGATTATATTTAATGTTTATTAATTAATATGTTTATTATTTTAGATATTTTAACTGAGATACATTTTATCTAAAACTAGTTGCTTTTGTTTTAATTACTAAAATTCATGGAGCCCTTGCATAATTTTTAAGTGTGAGCACTCTCTCCCCCAGGCCTGATAAGTCAGCTATAAATTTAACATGACATTTTACATTAAAACCCATGATCTTTGCATTGCCTGCACCATGCTTTTCAGTAATACACAGACAATCAGTACATGTTTGTCCCCACTTCTGTCTGAAACTGATGACTGTCTTGTGCTTTTTATTATAGCTCTCACACTGTCACACACATCAGCACTGTCATGCGTTTTAAATTTTTTAAAGTTTAAATTTTGATCTGAGCAAACTAACATATATGTAAAGTTACATGTATGCAATCTTATTAATCTGATTCAAAATTTCTGGCCAATGCCAAAACATGAAACCAATTGAAACCAAACTTCATATATATACTTTTCAGTCATACATGACCACATTTTTGTTTTACATATTACTACAGGGTACAGTTTCATAATATATTCAGCAAAACTTTCTTATCATTAGTGTAATTATGCTAAACTTATAAAAATTGATTTTCTGGTGTTTTTCACTCCTAAGAAATAAACATCCATAAAAGTTCCATGGAAGAAAACACAGCATAAGTGTGGAGATCAGGAAAGAATAATTTAGAAAGCAAGTTTCTTCATTAGAAGATAGACTCTGGAATCCACTTCAAATCCATGCAAATTATTAGCATCTCCTTGAAGTCGCATCAGAAGGCCTCCGTATGACACATATGCAGATCTGTGCAGAGACACATAAAATATAATATCAGCAGTTGGGCACTGTTGAATAATAAGTGTAAACTACCCATAGACTATCAATATATTTGTAGTAAACATGTATTTGGAAAGTTCAGATGACAATAAAAAGGTTTTGTAGTGAGACATGCTATAACAAATCTAAAACTTTTTTAATAATAAAGGATTTTAAAAAATTGTTGACTTCACAACAAACAGCATTTTTTTCTTTACTGTCCCAATACTTTTGTGGAGCACTGTATATACATTTTAACCTTAAGTTTTGATGCAGAGTAAAAACAACAGTTCGTGAATGTGTTATGTCAATTACCCATTTCTCTATAGCCTATAGAAGAAAACAAAAGACGAGACAAAAAAACAACAAAGTATAACAAGAACACTCACAGTCGTGTGGCAGCTTCTGTGGAGGTCTCATCACCTTCGATTCTATAAACCTTACCATACATGACATAATCAAACTGATCAGCTCTACAAAACAAAGGCATCAATGAGTTCCAATTCAATACATGTAATATTACTGTCACAGCATTTAAGACACAGCCCATGCTACCTGGATGGCCTATCATCTTGAGGGTTGTATTCCCCATCATCTGGCGTTCCATCCTCATACAGTGTGCTGGCTATCACCAACCTGAATTTATCACCTGAGAGAATCAGACATTGAACAAAAAAAGTTTAATAAAACTACCAATGTACCTCAGGTACACAATATTCTGGAAAGTTTGACCCTGGAAGGTTTTCCATGTAGGGCTGTCACAATATATATTAGTATTGACAATAATCGTGATACTAATAACCATGATTATTGATATTGTGTTAATACTACACATATGATAACATCATTAAGTCAGCACCAGTATCTGGTTAACACACTGAGATAATGAGTAGTGGCATTACTGTTCATCTTTTGCCTTAAGAGCCATAATGGTTAAACCATCTCTCTCTGCCTCCCTACACGCATATTTTGAGTGTGAGTTATTGGCCAAAAAGAAAAAAAACACGAAACAAACAAAACTAAATAATCTGACAGCATTATTTATTAGTAACTTTTAAAAATCCCAACATATACTGCGATGATATCGTTATCGTGAATTATTTTGGGCATGATAATCTTGTACTGAAAATCGGGTATTGTGACAACCCTACTTTCACGTTAGCAAGCTTATAAACATTGTCAAATCAGAACAAAAAGCGATATGGTTTGACTTACCAAGATCAACAGGATAAATCTGAATGTTTACATCAAGGATGAGATCCATTTTAAAAGACTCACTTTCACAGTGAAGACGAGATACTAATAACCACAAAACAATTAGGTTAGGATTTCGCCATTAATGTTTATGACAGATGACTTCAGGCAGGCAGGGAATGCATCTCACCTCTGTCAAATTTCTTCCCATCTGGATCTATATCCTTGACATCAAAGATATCCTCAAACAGAATGCCCGCCATCTATGCCAAAATTATCTATCAGTGAGCAAAGTCTCAAACTAGTTCTGTTCTACCTTACGAACATAAAAACTGGTATCAGGGCTCACTGTTTAGCTTTTAAGGGCTGATCTGACTATGTGTGCATCGAGTCTTGTTGGTAAGCAGTACAGTAAATAATATCTGCTTTCAAAATAACATGTAATTACACGCTTAATGCAAAACTCACGTACGTTCACCTGGCAAATGGTAAGAAAGTCCCAACTAGGAATAAATTAAACAACAGTTGCAGCGAAAATCTAATTTCCTCTCATTCAATACAAAATGAAATATGCCGCGGAACAATGTGCTTCCCCTCAACCACGTGATTATATTTTACTTCCGGATTATGTGCCGAGCGTGCGCTTGTTGGATAAATTATTATAATAAAATAAAAGTGTAAGAAGGCAAAGATTAATATTTTACATTATATAATAATTGCTTTAAAATATACTTAAAACCCATTCAATTCATGTTTAAAAACAACTTTACGATTACGTTTAACTCCAGCGAAACTACAAACATTTTACGACAGATAATTTCGTCAACCGGCAGTTCCAGTGCTGTTGCTAGGGTTGCTAGCGTCTTCCTCATGGTTACAGTGTCAGTTAACCAAACAGCTTCTGTTTATGCTACAGAAAACGAAGTTATTTATTACGTATCTCTACATATTTGAGAAAATAACCAGGACTGAAAATGTTCCGCGACTGTTGCACATGAAATTTCATCACTGAGCGTATTTAGATTGTAAACTGGTCTACAATGTAGCACGTTTGCTATTTATATTTATTACTCCTCCTACTCCTTGTTAAACATGTATTTGTAATATTGTCGACAGCCGGTGTGAATCACTTTAGCTTGATTTATTTTGCTTAAACGGTTTGTTTGGTGTGGTTTTGTTTGTTTGTTGTCTGCAGGTCTACAGTGCTTATTTTCAACAAAAGACTATGCTTTCTGCTGATGTTTCCATTGATTTTATATTGTCTAGATCTTCAGGAGGAGCAAAATCATGTTGCAATTTTCTACATATTGAATTAAGTTAATATTTAGCGTTTAGCAGCGTTATCGTGTGTATTAATTTTATGAGTTTATCTCATACATTATTTTGTGGGACAGACTGTGGCATCAGTGTGCTCCAGAAAATCTCAGAATGTGGGTGAAAATCTTGCAGGTGAAGGTAATCTGCTGTCAATGATCAATGAGGTTGGTTCTTCCCTAAATGTTAGAAATATTTTGTATTTTCATAAATATAGAACAGTGATAATAAACAATGCAACAATTGACTGTATCTGAAATTAAACAAGTTTGAAGAGACAGTCCGAGCATTTGAAAAGGAAATCAAACACAAAGAAAAACCTGCCATTAAAACTTCAGGATCTTTACGTCGTGTAGTGCGTACCCTTGTAGGAACTCATGTAAATGCATTTGATTATCAAAAAAGTTAAAGTTGTCATATATAAAATTTAAATGTAATATGTAAAAATATATGATTATTTTGTGTGTATGTCACATTCAGAAACAGGTTTCAGACGATGCATGTATCATGTTTAACCAACAGATGTCCTTGCAAAGTAAAATATACCAGTATACCTCGAAACCTTTTGTTCAGTCACATATTTAATTCAAGATTATTAGTTTTGAATGAAGATGCAACAGAAGAATTTAAGATTTTAAGTTAAGTTGTACTATTGTCATAATGTATTGCAGAATAAAGCTGAGTTTGACAAAAGAATGGCACACTTCAAACGCTATCTGGAGACCAAAGGGGCAGCGTTGAGCCAGACCACAGAATTCTTGCCCTTCTATGTCCTGCCCTTTGTGTCAAATCCCATGCCGCATCCATTGTTCCAAGAGCTTTCCAGGTGCAACACAAACAGTGAACAGTAAAGCCACACATAAAAAAAAGTCTGAATGTCATTGCATTCTATAATACAATATTAAACCAAAAGTGGTACTGATTACAGAAAGGGTATATTTGACAAAAGAAAGCACAAGTACAATTTTTATTAAAGCATTTTAAACAAAAGTTTGTTTAAACTTTTTTTAAAACAACAGACAGGCTGTTTAAAATGAACTCTAAAATGACTTTGATGGTCAACTGTTTGTAGAACATGTCCATAGTTAGTTTGCCTTTTGAACTTGAGAAGAACTTAATGTATTCACAAAAAATCTTGAGAACAGTGTTTTAAAAGTTACTGAAAAAAATCCTCACAAATATAAAGGACTCTTGGATGCCCGATTTGAGAGAAAAACATGAAGTTCCTGTCAACAGCACTAAAAGCTTCAAACACACCAAGACTTCTGACTTTATATGTATCCTTTCATCTAATATTTGAACAGAAACATTTCTAATCATCTTATTAATCAGGATTAACAGTGTATTTCTTTCTCAGTTGAAATGCGTTGATTCTTTGAAACTCTTTTGAAATGAATAAAATTACGAATTAGTCTCTTGGTTTGTTTTTTAACAAAAATTACATTTGCTTTACATGGCTTGTGTTGGCAAAAGACCTAAATATAAAGTTTAGTCAGCTGAAGTTGAAAACAATTGACTGCCTCTGAAAGTCATTGTGTAATTTGCACATTTAAATGTGTGGATTGAATTTAACTCACTAAATTAAATTTAAGCTAAATTTAAGCTAAATTAACACTAAATAAGTCAATATGAAATCAAAAGAATGTTTCTTTCTTAAATGGATAGTTTACCAAAAAAATGAAAATTCTTCCATACCTGTATGACGTTTTTGTTTCTGAGGAACACAAAAGATGTTTTAAAGTATGTTGGTTACCAAATAGCAGTGGCAACCATTGAAACCCCCTTTTCAATGTTTGTTTTGAGACATTTCTCAAAATATCTTCTTTGTGTTCCACAGAAGAAAAATAATCAAGTTAGGAATGACATGATGGTATGTGAATTTCATTTTTGGGTTAATTGTCCCTTTAATGTGTTCCTATTCCTATTATGAATGATTCAAGTCCATATTATTCAAAAGAAAAATCAATGTAATTTAGTATGTGGCTACTGACAGTTTTCTCAGTGTTTTTGTTTGAATGCGCTCTTGAAGGGTTGATAAGATCAGGTAAAGATTACATTTTAATGTTATCTAAGGTAAACCGACTGATTTATAAAGATTTAAATCCACATTCACAGTACAATGTCTCCTTCCTGTTTGTTTAATCTACTACCTGTAGCTGAATGTTTCAGGAAAATGTGTTGGAAAAAATGTTGCACATTTACTAGCGCATTGCTTGGTGGTTAGTTATTAGCAAGTGTCTCTGATATCCTTGTCCATATGGCTTGGGTTCAGTTTCTTCCAATCTGATCATCCTCAAGATGAAAGTGTTCAGTTGCTTAAAAATAATATTACATTTTAACTCAAGAGTCTTTGTGTTTGGAGTTATTATACAGGTACTGAATTACATATGACGAGTTACATAGGTGGCAAAGATTAAAAGAAGGGTTAGGTGTTTGTTCGAAAGAGGAAATGTTAGGTTGTTTCATGCCCTATGTTTTGAACTAGTATACATTTTTAGTAAAAATTAGCTAAATGTGACCCTGTATGTGAAAACACAGCTAAATCCATTTTCTGTGACACTTTTTTTAATGTTTTCTACATGGAATGTTTATTACATTATGATTTTGTGGAAATATAATCTTGATATCTTTAATATTTCCTGAATAAGTCCATGTCAAAGATGGAGATGGCAGTAGAGAGGCAAAAGTTACAGATTGCAGCTTTAAATCTGCAATCCGGAAGTTTTGCCACTCTTATCGTCATCTCTGTTTGAAACTTAAAATTACAAGGTAATTGCGGAGTTGTTTTCTTAAAGTAAAAACAGCTTAAAGTATATTTATATATAAGCCATTATTTTAACCTTACCATTGCAAACACTGATCTATTATGTACTTGCACAATAACTGATTTGTGTTTGTATTGTGAATTGGAATGTAAGACATTAGTGTATCTTCTTTGCCTATTGGTGAGACCACGTCCTAATCCAAGAAAGTTTGAGGATTATTATAATATAATAATTGCAAACCTCAAAGAACAGAAAATGACAGCATTTATTGGTCATTGTCATGAAATGTACCTGTTCTACTGTTTTGTGCAATGGTTTGTGGGTTGTAAATAGTTGTTCTCTGGATGTTATATTTGAGGAGCAAATATGTTGTATGAACGTTATGTTTGAGGAGCAAACTGGGCTGTCTTAGCATCATGTTGTTTGAAGGCAGGGACAATTTCCTGATGTTAAACTACCTAGATGACTGGTTTGTTATTCCTTAACACAGATTAACCAGAGGGACACTGGAAAAGACAACAAAGGTGAAATAGTGGATATGTATATCTATTATATATATTATAGACAGGGTCCAAAGGTTTTGTCACACCTGCCAGGAGCAGGGGGATAGATAACAATTACCACAAAATTTAAATATTTAAAACTGGCTATGAAACTGTATTTTGCATTATTCTCTAGTAACAATATATCTGTAAACCACACATACAAAAATAAAGGTAGGTGTGCAAGACAAGAACTGTTTTATAATTCTTCACAATACCAAAGCTCGCAAAGCAACATTAAACATTTATTATTGACATTTTAAAACAAACACATTACTGAGTTTTTGTCCCTTGATTCTGTGCTTGCATATTTGTGAAAAATAGCACAGGTTCACTGTTTCACTATACTATTGTTTCTAATATTTTCATTTTGATGGTTTAATGAAGTGAATATTCCGCATAAGTACCAAGGATCAAGAATCTGATTTAAAGGGTTAGTTTACCAAAAACAAAAATTCTGCTTACTAATGTCATTCTCTGTAAGATTTCATGCCACTATGTTTGAATATGCATACAAAGAAATTTTAAAAGTTTTGCAGAAGAGGGGCATATTCTCTGTTTATCACACAGTTTTAGTATGTTGACTATGGTCACCATTCATATTTATTATATACCAGAGAAGCGCCTCTGCTAAACTTCCCTTGTCTGTTTAATAAAAGGCAAAACTTATATTTGTTTGATGACATAGGGATGAGTAATTAACCAAACTTTATTTACCTGCCACACCAATTTTTACTGTTATTTGGCACTTGGAACGTGTTCATTTTGATCCCTGATCATAACAATAACCAGAGGAAGTCATTAAACTTCCTTTACCACTGTGATGCGGCTCTTTTGATCATTCTGCACGCAAGCTGACTGCTTATGTGTCTCTGTGTGTATTGCCGGGTCACCCAGAGGTGATTCAGCAGATGCAGCTCCATCTGGCTGAGGCGGAGAGGAAGTCCACCAGCTACATGAAAAGATTTGCTAAGCTACAGGCTGACCATCACAACCTCATCGGGGTCACCGCCGAGCTGGTGGAGTCTCTGGAGGCCACCATCTGTGGAAAGATGGCAAGCAAACATCAACTCCTACTTTATGTCCACAATCACTTAAACACAGATAATTACACATGGCAGCCTTCTCCTCAACATGCTCAAGAGAATTTTGCTGCTGTTTTGCAGATCTCTCCAGAGGCTCTTTAGTGGTCACATGGGACAGAGTGCCGCCCAGAGTTTAGCTTCACAAGAGCTGGAACTGTGAGTCAGTGCAGACACAGTCTTTGTGCTGGTACACACAGGGTTTAGTTAAACCTGGATGGGGGTATAGATTTTGAATACACCTGGATCTCAAAACCTCAATGCTTCTCTATATATGATTTGCATACTAGGCTTTGCTCACTGCCCAAATGCTATTTGTTATTCAGAACAGTTTTTTCTGAGCTGACTGTTAACACTGACATGTTGCAAATTATGAAATCCAATCCACATAGTCAATATCTGGAATCTTTACATTGGTTGTCATTGTACATGATTAAACATCAGTGGATCTCAACCTTTTTGACTGTTGTCCATAACAATATTTGAAGCCTCACTCACAATTTTCTTCCAGTTTTGCATAACAAAGCATAACTCTACAAAGATGTATATTTGTTAAGATAACCAAACAATAAAAATATATTAATATGCATGTTTTGTCTTATTTTAAATAATTTTAAGTTCTCTTGAGGGCCCCTTTGAATTTTGTTAAGGTTCCCTAATGGGCCCTGGCCCCCTGGTTGAGAAACACTGTACATGGTAACAAAAAAAACAAATACTTTTCTTTATATCTTTTTTTTTTTTTTGTGAATCACTATGTGGCATCATTTAGACAGAGATAAAGGTGTGAGCCCTGTGGCGTTTACATTTAGTCAGTTTCTTGGTTCTCTGGGAGTCAAACCAGTAACCTTACTAATGGTACCATCATGACCTAGTAATTCAACTACAGGAATTTTGCATATAACCACATATTTGCATAGCTGCTAAACATTTGCAGATTAAAAAAATTAACATACAGATTCTCTGAAGTATGTTTCTATATTTGTCATGCTTTTGCAGTTTATGTGTCCTCAGTCATATCTTGTGTGTTTTGTGTGTCTGACCATCTATTCATAAAGGGATATTATTCTGAGTCCTTATGATGATGAATATGTAAGTGGCTGAATGTTTCATCGCTTTTCTTTTCGTCTCCCTGGTCTTGCACGTAAAACCATCAACCCTGCCTGTTTTCTTTTTTCCTTTATATTCGTTCTTTTGCATTTTGTTCCTCTAGTCCATCTAGTTCCAATTAGATCATTCTACTGTTGTGGAACACGATCTTGTTCAGTCTAAGAATGTTCCATGTTGTCTGACAGGCATGTACATTGTTGTTGAATCTCAAAAGACACACCTTATACTGATTGATTGATTAGTAATTGTGTCTTGCTTGATTCTAGAACCTCTATGTAGAGAGATCCTATGCATCCAGAACTGGTACAACACATTAACCCTAATGTCCTTGTATTTGTCCAATTTTAAATGCTAAAAGTTTCTTATCTCTTGTAAGAAAAGAGTTCAGTTTAGTATGGAAACATGCAGTAACTTGTAGAATGTATGTAGAAAATCAGTTTTTAAAAAGTGGTATTTCATGTTTGTATGATTTTACTTGTCTGATCAAGTGGTTTCAGACCACAGTATTGGAGCGAATTGGAGCTGTGTGGTTTTGAAAGTGTTGTAATTTTGTAGTATTGCACATCCTGGACCCTTTGCGTGTTTGTTGGGGTTAATAAATTATAATTGTGAAAATATAATAAATATTTTAATAATAAAAGGCTAAAATCATTTGTGCTATGGCCACTTAAAATCCTGAGATTCTTGTGGTAACACAACATACCTAGTCTGTAGAATTGACCAAATAGAAGCCCCCACCCATATAATGAAACCTAAGACCGCTCCAGGATATACTTACTATGTGCAAACCTTTACTGTTGTGAAAGCCCCATATGCAGACAGACCGCAAATAATATAAGCAAACACTAAAGATTCTGTAAACTTGACAATGTTCACATACACGACTACCTCATTGGATTTTTTCTCTTCAACCAGTTTGATGCTAAACCAACATCTCATGAACAATCCTTCACAAAAGAATGTTTATATATGACAGAACAAGAAGCCTATCTGTAAAAATCAAACCAACCACACTAATATCAACATTCCTCATACTCAATACAAAATTAGCTTGGGCTTACACAGTCCTTGTTTTACGTTTCACCCTAACCCTCGCCTATGGAAAAGCTTCTAATTGCAACCTTGAGATGCCAGAATTGGCTGTGTTCATTGGCTCTGTTGGAAACTAGATCCCACAGGTGCAGAGCTATGATGACAATGGGGAATTTTTCTTACAAACTCCCTACTCAAAAAATCCTGCTTTGCCAACAGGTCTTTCTTTCATGTCCTTCATTGCATGTAAATGTGTCACTGTTTTAAAAAGCATGCTATTACTAAAACACACTAATACATCATGAACACAAATGTATTTATCATGTCAAAAGCAATTCAGTGTATGCAAATGCAAATTACATGTTTTATTGTGTTTATTTCCATGTAGGCATCTTCAATGCTGTGGGCATCGGTAACACCTCAGTAAGTGTCTTGAAGCATCTTTGATAGTGTAGTTTGTTAAACTGGTGAAAGTTTATGATAGTGTGTGAAAGTGTCTTAAAATTGTTATCTTATGTGCGACAACTAGAAGTCACCTGTAATCAGATAGATATCAGATCATTGTCATCATTCCATAGAAAAGGGTGAAACACTTTACTGTAGATTGTAAGTAACACAAATAAAATGCATAGTAGATTTTTAGGTGCTATTTCATCATTTCCATCATAAATCTGAAAATTAGGATTTCATGCACTGAGTCAACCTGAAATCATTTTTTAATGTCTGTTCTCAGGAGGTCCAAAGATGTTTCAATGCTTCCTTCCCTGGAATATGAGAAGCTCAAGAAAGACCTAGTGAACGGCTCAGATACACTAAGAGCCTTGCTGCTGCAAGCTTTGCGCTGGGTAACTCACTGAAAAACACAATTAGGATAAAAGGAAACTTGAAGCCATGCTAAAACAGCAACACACAATGGTAGAGATCTGGAACCATTACCTCTATTGTACAGACTTGCATTATTCTTGATGAGATTGTATGATTCCTTATAAAAATGAATTATGGTAAACATATATTTTTTTGTCAAAGCGCCATTTCTGCAGTCAGTAGTGCTGTTTGCCAAGGCAGAACTGTTGCTCATAATTCATTTTAGGGATTTAAATAAATCCCAACCTGTAAATATCTTGCACATAATTTATGGATATGAACAATGCCTCCAGTCGAGTGGCATGTTGAGCAGAGGTGTGCTGTAACACAGCAACTGGAAAAAACGTGGTCCATAAAATGGGCAAAAAAAAATTTCAACTCCAGCTAGACACCAAACTTTCAGACCTGAGATTCTCTGACAACCACTTACAAAACTTTAAAAACAAAAAGACAAACAAACAACAAAAACATGTTTTCTCACTAACAAACTTTCTAACTTTTTTTTGAGGTCTATTCTGAGCTTTAGAATACTCAGTAATGTGCCTAAATTGTTTGTGAATTGATTTATTTTGTGTACTTTATCTTGCAGAGGTTGACACGATCTCTTCCAGGTGAGCAGAGAGACACAGTCATACAGGCTTTTATCAGCAACAACCTTCTGGAGCGATATAGTCCAAAACAGGTGTATTACAAACACCTTGCCGTATGTTGATAACACTATGCCTTATATTTATCAGTCCTGAGTGTACAGAAAAACGTTACCACACCTGCCTCCATCTATAGCCCCAGGGCTAATGCTGAGAGTTCCTGTTTTTTGTTTCTCAGATATTTAGGAAAAATCTGAATGATCAGGTTTCAACATTCAGTCATTTTTGTCTGATTGTTTTGGATACATAAGATTTAGCTCAGCATTTGAGTCTTTGTTCAGTTTGAAAGACAATATCTCAGGTTACCATCTTCCAGAAGAAACGTTCTGGATGAACACAGAATAAAATGCTCCTTACAAATAAAGGAACAATTATTTGGACCAACTGCCAAATACAAACATACCCAAATTACCCAAGTCACTTTACCAAACTGGTTTTCTTTGCTTTTCAGAAAACTGTTCTTAATCTCATAAAATCCAAGAATGAGATTGTCAGACAATATATGGCACAGCTCATCAATGCCTTTGATTCTTTGTGTGATGGTAAGTAAAAAACAATAAATAAATTACTTGACTCGTGACAATTTTTGCATTGTTGCAAAGCAGCTTTACAAAAAACAGTGAGTGAAGTAAAAGTGACTTGCAGGCCAAATATGGTAACCCATACTCTGAATTTGTCCTCTGCATTTAACACACCCATGGGCTCGAGGGCACCTCAGTTGTTTCCTGCCAGCATTGAGAATAAACCTGCAACCTTCGGTTACAAGTCTGAACATTAACCAGTAGACCACAACTGTCCACCAGCAGTTTCAGAACAAACAGTTAAAACAAGAAAAAACAGTAGAAATAAGAGAAATTACAGAAAACTGGAAAATTATAAAATACATAATTCTTAGTATTATTGTACATTTTTCATGTACATTAGCATTACTAATTGTAAATCAATTGTCTATACACTTAACACTTGTAGCGCTATCAAGCAAGCATATGTGTCTTAATATATGGTCACAGTAAATGCGAAACATCTTAAATACAGGGGTGTCCAACTTTTGTGTCCTTCTGATACTAATTAGAATCCAAGCAGTAAAACTTCTTAAGCTATCTGGAATATGAAACAGCCTCATGTCAACTTTTGTGGTTCTGCAGTGTTCCTATATGTTGAATCAGATCTGAGAAATGTTCTTTGATTATCTACATTGACGGAAAGTTATCTTGAAATATCTGTGTTTACTGTCGTCTTATGCATTACACACATGCAGGGCACACCTCTACTGCTGGACTGCCTGAGGACAGAGGAGAAAAAATCAATAACTCGAGAAAATGTGTTTGCGGCTCTGCAGAAACTGAGCCTCAGGTATTTCATTCGATTCTGGAGTGCACTTGGCTTTTAAAGCATATTATGATATTAATGTTATCAATATATTGTACTGGCTATAGCACTGTGTCCTAATCAGGAGTGTCAGGTTTCAAGTGAAAAGCAATTTGTCTGTCCTTGTTGAACAGGTAACTGCTACATAATGTAACAATATCTCAGCCAGCCAGATGTTTAATTTTTAATGTACATGTGGAGCACAATTTAGAAACTATAGGATTTCATAATGGAGCTACCCAGCACACAAAGCTACCCAGCACAATGTAGGCTAGTAGAAAAAGAAACCAGGTGATCAACAAGTCATGACTGGTTAGGACAAAAATGTGATTTATATAGCAGAAATAGCTTTTATTGCTTTATTGCATTGTGGCTGCTTAGGACAAGGTTTAATAGTGTGTTGTCAGGTCACACTACAATTTTTGTACAATTACCATCACTAAAGGAAGTTGCAAAAATAATGGTTGTTTTCAGACACTTCATCAATCTGTCATTGGTCAGACAAACAGTCCCACCCTAAACTCATGCCATTGGTTGACCCTGTGTTTAAAGGTAATTGGGCCACACAAATATAAAATTACTTGTCTCTTCACCATGCAAGGATAGTTCACTTAAACATAAACATTTCAAAAATATTAACTCTCACTCATTTCATCCTGCTGAACACAAGATGAGATCATTTAATTAACATCCGATGAATGGAATTCATTGAGTTCCAGGTGAATTTAATACAATGGCAGTACATGATCTGCAGAACAATGTAAGTCATACAGCTAGATAACCTAGATGGTATAACATGAGTAAGTAAATGATGATGGAAGTATCTTTGGGTGAAAGAAAAATTAATTTGCACATCACACAAAAGAAGTAAAAACATTTACCTAAAAAATTAAAACATTTACCATTTAAAACATTCAATGTCCAGGTATGAACAGAAAATAAATACACCCAGTTTCACAAAACGTTTGGGAAATATTTTTTGGGAAAATTAAATTTAAAAATGCATTACCCTTAAAGCCTTGTAATTTTTATGTTTTTTTCCATTTTTTTGTCCAGATGAGCCCAGCGGTCTGCTATGATCAAAGAAGGTTTGTTTGGCTGGTTGGTTAAAGAGCTTCATGACTCTGACTGTCTATCTGACTACATGCTTGAATACGCCATCTCCCTCCTCATGAACCTGTGCCTGTAGCTGTTACCTTGAGTGTGCTCTCCCGCACTACATACTACCTATTTAATTATTAATGGTATCAAAGGAAAAAATGATGTATATGCAAATGTATTGTTTGTGCATTCGTCACTTTTTGTTTAATATTTTACCCACTTCATATTATTAGCCTATTTGACTAGCACAGATTAATAAAGGCATATAAGCTGTGCAATGTTTATTTAATTTTCTCACATTACAGGTAAGCAAAAGTGCACAGAAGAAGCTAAGCATGTCCTGAAAGTTCTGACGTTGCTCCTGGGACATGAAAACCATGAGGTAAATCCCCAATTACTCAATAGCCACAAACAGGGTGTGTTGTTTGAGTTTTGCCTGAGTCACCAAGAGAATGGCCTGGGAAAGCATTAATTAGCTTAGTCCTTTTATGTCGAATTCTTCTTTAAAAATAGCCTGTTGTAAACTTTGGTTTAATATGTTTGCCCTGCAAGTTTACTGTTGAACAGTTCACTCCCGTTTTGTTACACTTTATTCTGCAATTCAGAAACTAGGTATGTTATTATATTCAACTAATGAATTTGCTTAAAGGCCTCAAAAGCAAATTTCAGTATTGAAAATTCATGTTAATTGGTTCCTCTAAACTGGGTAAAAAATGTTGTTCCAAAGGAAACTTAAAAATAAATATACTTTGCAGATGATTCAAAACTAGCCATGGCACAGTATTACATACTGTATAATGTGCCTTATTTATAAATATAATAAATAAACAATAAATTAATTAAATTAGGTTCAGGAAAATTCCCAGTCAAAAGTTTGTACATACCTGCTTATTTATTTTTACATTTGTTTTATTTTAAAATAAATAATAAAACCTATAAAAAACACAAATGGAGTTGTGAATGTTGTTACCAGAAAAATGTTAAACAAATCAAAACTTATGTAAATTTAAATTATAAAAATATACACTCATCTGCAAATTTATTAGATACACATTGTCAATTCCTTGTTAGTACACAATCATCCAATTATGACATCAGCTCAACTCATAACGCAAACCAACCATTAGATGTCACGCAGCCTACATGGGTATTACTGATGACCGTGTTAATCCCTTTATGACCACAGTTTACTCATCTTCTAATGGCTGGTTTCTAGAACATAAGTTTACTTTACTAAATAACTTTAACAGCCACCAGATCACAATCCAATAGAGCATCTTTGGGATTTGGTGGAACAGGAGATCATAAATCTGCATGGACCAAAATCTCAGAGGAATGTTTCCTGCAACTTGTTGACTCTGTGTCACAATAATTAAGACAGTTCTGATGGCAAAAGGGAAAACTTACCTTATAAAGTGATCACTGAGTGTATTTAGAACTTGTATATCTAATATTTAATAACTTTTAGTCTAGATTACACCTTAGAACACTCTGGTCATTGTTGTTTCATCCAACTTTCCCAATTGTTTTTCCTTTACTGTCTGCTCCAAATCATCGAACTCCTCAATAAAATAAACTACTATTTATTTTTATAAAGAGCTTTATTTTACATTACTATTATTAAGGTAATTTTCTTGGCAAAAGCAAAATATTTTTTAAGCATTTAAGCATTAATTTGATCGATAGGTTATTAAGATGTATCTTTAAAAAAAGTATTTTGGAAATTGTTTTTTGTTTGTTTTTTATGTGTTTATATGAGTTCAGATCCGGTACTATGTGAATGGTGCTCTGTACAGTATCCTGTCCATGCCATAGATACGAGAGGAGGCCAGACAGATGGTATGTGATACTCAAACTATTTAGGTTGACTCATATATACTGTTGTACCTGAGCTCATGTTTCCTTATCTTAAAGAAGTAGATCATCCAAAAATTCAGTCCTAATTACTCACCCTCATGTTTTCCCAAACTTCTATGACTTCAGGTTTTGGTAAAACACATCCTGGCTGCTCTTTTCATATAATATAAGTGAATAGGGACTGGGAATGTCAAGCTACAAAATAATTTCTTAATCTGAATTTTGGTTTGTTCCTCACACAAAGCTATCATATAGCTTCAGATGAGTTTAAATCATTATTCATTAAAAATGTGTATCTCATAAATCAAATCGGGTTTTGACAATGTGGGATAATCTAGTATGTTGTTATTGTGTTTAGAGTATGGAGGAAATCTTACGCTGTTACGCCAAAGAGGAAAATCCTGAACCTAACAGACAGATCGAGTTCATCATTAAACTTAACTTAAGCTTAACTCAGGTATGCAGAGTTAATACTTTACTAAACCAAATCACATGCACTACAAACACTCATTTAATATTACTCCCTTTACACAGCAGCCGGAGAATTAAGACTTAAAATAAAGAGCTAAATCTGATGCTTAAGGCCCGCTCACACCAAGAATGTTAACTATAAATATAACTAATATAACGATAACTATATTATATACGTAACATTGGACGATAATGGTTATGTTTATTTTAAGCTCACGCACTGCGGTAACGCACTGCTTTTAAATTAATTATTAAATTATTATGCTTTGTGTGAACAAGCCTTTAATAAGGGATTGACTTTTAGTGTATGAGTGTCAATTAAGTTTATTCTTTTGAATATTAGCATACAGATTTCTGAAATTTCATCGAACAGGTTGGAGTTTTACAGTCAGACAGGTCTAAAGTTTTTCCTGTAATTAATTTAATTTCATTCTCTTTTTAATGCTTTTGCTCTATAAAGATGTCCCTCAACATGAAATTGAATCAGATGATGAAGAGGACGATGATGAGGTAATACACTTCTATCTCGCCATTTGAGATAATTCTGCATGCCACAGAGAGACAACATATCCATTTACAGCCTTGTAAGTTTAGTGCCAAAATATGATAGATATGTGATAACCACACACTCTATGTAGCATGAATTCCTGTGAAACACAAAAACTTTTAATTTCACATATTTGTGCATTTTAGGCATAGTTGTGGGTGTGTTTTTAATGATTTACCACTTGTTTGACCTGACTGCAGTCTTGTTAACAGGAAGACGTTTTTGAAGTTCTTCAGCCACAACCAAAGGAACTCACTGGGGAGTCTTTATTAACAACAGAGTATCTAGGGGTAAAATAGTCTAAATTTATAATATGAAAACAGAAACCCAATCTATAGCAAGATTTCCAATGCTGACAAGAAAACAACTGAGGTGTACTTCAGTTGAGGGCACCGTACCCCCTCCCCAGATGCTGCAGTGAATGGCTGCCCACTGCTCCTAGTGTGTGTTATTAAAGTTATTAAGTCAGATCTGCAATTTGCTTGTAGTTTATAAAGATTATAAAGCCAGGTTTTGGCACCACTTGCATGTTGGACCATTAGGCGGAGTCTGGCCTTTGCCATTATCTGGGACATTTCACACCACAAATGCAGTGTTCTTATATTTGTTTATGTCTACCACCAATTGTTTCAGTGATCAGACAAAATTTTAAAACCCGTCTAGTTTTTATCACAGTACACTTACGATTGGATCGCCCAAAACAGCTTTTTGTGCAAAAAACTTTTTGTGTGGAACTTGTGTCCAGTTCGCTGTTTTGTTGGTAAATTAGTGTTTAAACTTTGTTAGATATCTCCTTTGCCTTTGATTTAGCCGCTTGGATGATCAGCTATATTGTTTGCCTCATATGCTTCTGTGTCGGTTTGTAGATAATGACCAACGTGGTGAAGATGAAAAGATGATGTCCTCCATCTCGGAGTGTAGATGAACCCCTGCAGAGGCCTGTTACACCCAGTTCCAACAAAAACACTAAGAAATTTATTTATGACAGTTCAGTTTTATTTCTATAGCGCTTTTCACAATTTTGCACTGTTGCAAAGCAGCTTTACAGAAAATACATTTTAGCAGAGAAACAGTAGGAAAATACAGTAATTAAATAGAAATAAATGGCAGTAAATAAACATACAATTGAAGTCTTTCTGAATGGTTTTAAAAGCAGAAATGTAACGCTTATGGTTTTGTCAAAGTGTTTAAATTAATTATTTTCTAACAAAATGTGTTATTTTTAGCAGTGAAGTTGTCCAAATCTTGCTAGAGGATTATTTATGTAGGTGGATCAATTTGTGCTTGTGCTTTACCGGCAGAAATTTTGTTTGAGTTGCGTTTATGCAATGTAAACTGTATCTTTGATAGTTATACTACCAGTCAAAAGTTTAGGATCAGTTGCCCGAAATGTTTCTTATAATTTTAAGTATTTCAATCTAAAGGCGTTTTCTTAAATGTTTGAAATTGACGTCAATATAATTATGCCAACTTAATTGTTTAATTTTCTTTAATTTCATAATTCAATAATCGTAAATGTGGAAAAAGTATTACTAATGAATAAGTGATCCTAAACTTTACTGTATATCACAACCTTGTATGTATTTCATTGTTCATAGGTTTACATGAGTAGTTTTGACAACAAGAATAATATTGGATATAACCCTAGTCTCATGTAAATATGTATAAACATGTTCTTAGTATAGGGATAGGGTGAAGCTTTAGGTTAATTTATTTTCATTGCTATTGTAAGTACATGTAAAGTGTAACAGACACTGCAAATAAAGTGTTACTGAGTATGTATACTGAGTATGTTATTTTGTACCTAGTGTAATGCTTTACCCATTACTGTAAATGCAATTGTTCGTTTTCATGTTGCAAAAAGCATCAAGTCAGCCTGTTATTCTTTCATTAGCTTATCAGTAATTCATTCAACTATTGACAAATCTTACTTTGTGACTTTCATTGTACATAAACTGTACAGTATGTGTTATTATTCATGCCACATTCCACCAGCTTTCATGTAGTCTTCATGTACAGGCAATGTGACAATACCTCACTACATGTAATGGTGTTCTATTTTTGCTCGACCTGTTTTTGCATCTTGTTGGTACAGTAACCAAAAATGATTATTTTAAGTGTTTGAAGACATGAAGTCTTGTCATGTTCATTTGGCATTATACAAATGACAAACAAAGCCTCTTCGTGACACTTATCCACAGGAAACTTTTGAACATGTTTAAAGTCATAGCTGGATTTGTCGTCAGCTGAGGAAAGAAGTCAACAGTTCTGCCCTCAAGGCAAATAGTGTTAATGTGCAAGCAGGATCTGTAAGACTTTATCCTCTATAACTTAGGATATCCTTATTGTTTCGTCTAAGGCATGCTGGATCAGTGATGAGAACAGTCATGGACAATTGTCCACAGTCCAGTGGTTGAGTGACTGTCATTGTTTTGACCTTGGCATTCTCCTGTGCAGTAAAGCCTGTAAAATGCTTGAACTGTTATGAATGATAGAGGATAACGTTGTGACTTATGCCCTAGATTGGGCATAATTGACGTATTTAACCAAGCTCATGGTTTATAAAGATAATGTAGAAAATGTAATGTATGTGTACATCATTCAGTTCATGTGCAGCAGTTTACATAAGAACATTTTAACAAATGATTTACCCAGACACTAGTTTTATCCTGTATTTCATGATGTCTTTTTTCTCCCACCCACTCTCACTTCAGTTCCCGCCCACCTACTCGCACCGGCAGCTGACCCAGCACTGCTGAACCTATACACCAAACACTGAGTACTTGAAGTGTGGACTAAGAAATCTTTGTTTATAATTTAATGTCTTAAAATACAAGAAGATACTTTATTAGTTTTCAAGAACTTCTGATATACTGTTTTTTTCCATTTACCTCAGAAAGCTTAATTTTACTTTTAATTACACTTTTGTCAACCATGTGGCACTTCTTCCCTAGAAAGCTTTGCACCTTCCTGTGAAACTGAACTACTCTCAAGCTTGGTGTGGCATGTGTGTGTTAATGATAACAGTCATGTGCGAGGTTCCTTTTTTGACATCTGTTCCTCTTACACCATCCATCCAGATTCAGAATGCTGGTGCTCCTCAGTGGAGTCAGGGCTTGCGGGGCCCTGGAGAGAGGCATCCCACTGCCAGGCCAGAATGACTCCAATGGCTACTCTTACAGGTGAGTTTGTCATGCTTAGGCTTTGTTGAGTCAACATTGCTCACCTTGAGATCTTCTACCACTGTTTCACGCTAGCAGGAGGTTTAAGAAAGCTGGTGCAACATTCCATGCTCACTATGGCACAGTGTGTCTAGAATTAGGAGATCCGGTGTTATCAAGTGTGTCACAAGCTGTAACTTTGCTCTGGAAGGCAGCGAGCTGGAGAGAGACCAGAGGAATTTGGGGGTAGGAGCAAAGCATCAGACCTTGAGTCAGCATTACCACTGACATGAGTTTCAAACAGCTACTGAACAAAGGGCTAATTCAGGTCCCTTCCCTCCCGAAATCCCTCTTCAAGCTGACTCCCGGAGATCTGTGAATGTAATGATCCTTTGAACATGTTTGAACCACATTCTTCTGCATTAAGCTATAATTTCACTGCCATCTGATATAAAAACTCAAAAATGAAAAATCTTAATTGTGACATTTATTTTGAATGACTGAAACATAAATAGGTATGTAATTGTGCATGCTCTATGTCATTGCATAAGTAACAATATGGATAGCGATTGTGTAGTGTCCACTGTCAGAACCACACGCATGCGCCATAGTTTTGTTGCTGTCTATGGGGGGGCCGGAAAGCTCTCAGATTTCATCAAAAATATCTTAATTTGTGTTCTGAAGATGAGCAGAGGTCTTACAGTGTGGAATAACATTAGGATGAGTAATGAATGTCAGAATTTCATTTTTGGGTGAACTAACTCTTTAACCAGCCCTTCAAATTGAGCGGTGTCAAACACACTAGCCAAACAGAAACCAGATTGTGCAATAAACTTTTTTATATTTAATTTTTATAAAAAACACTGGAAAGAGTGAGAAGCACACACAGTGGTTTATGCGGGCAAGTTTAAGGTGAGGACCCCAGCTAACAGGGAACGTTCTTATAATGCTGGCTAATGTGCTCTCAAATTTCTTTCAAAGTTATTTAAAAAAATCCTTGCAACATTTAAAACAGTATTTATCATTTATATCAAATCAAATGTTAAGTTGTTAGTGAAATGTAAAGTGTTACAGAATAACCTTCTTATAACCAAGCAATAATGTTATTACGTCTAAAAATTGATGTTTTGAAACGTTCTTTTAGATAGTATTTCTGCAGGAAGTGATGTAGCAGTCAAGGTAATTAAATGAATACTGTCTATCAAAATGGATAAGTGAGTTGTTTACAAAAGACCCTTTGCGCTGCTATGTGATGCAGAATTTTTAATCCCAGATAAAGTAGGTACAACAGTGTAAAGATTTGTTGTATTTGTACTGCAAGCTCTGTAAATGTCTTTCTGGGACAAAAAACCTAAAATGACAAACGTAAAATGCAAATGTTTGTATTCAAATGAGTCTGCTAGTAAAAGAGCAGATTTATGTCTTTTGTTCTCTGCTTTCTAGTGGGCAGAGCATGGGCTTTGCAGGCCGGCCAAAGATTCCTCGCACCCCTGACAGTGACGCAAGTGGCCCTGGCAGGTCTTGTCTTCCATCTCTGGCCCCCCAGTTTTCCAACGGGGAGCCCCAGACCCCCTGGGCAGGGGTTCTGGCGAGTGGCCCAGCCAACTGAGTGAGTATTGCTTAATACAGTCGGCATATCCACTAAATGAACAACCAGACATATCCACTAAATGAACAACCAGTCTGAATCACCTAGGCTAAATGTATTTGTATCCTATCTATGGGATTACACAGCAATCCCACCCATGTTTAGTTTATTATCCCTGTGAATCCCACTATATTTCAGTGTGATGGGAGTTTGACAATGATGGGCAAACATAAGGACATATGTTGTATAGTTGTACATACGCCCTTGTTACATACATTTATTTTGATGTGTACCATATGTAGTGTGTCACCATCCTTAGCTCTTATGTTAAAGCAATCAGGCTGTGCATTGTTGATTTTATGTTGCTTCACATGCCTGAAGCTCTCCTAAATGTCCATAAATATTAACATACACATTTCAACATGTTTCATTTCAAGATGTAAACATTTTGTGTTACCATGATCAGTTATCAGTTTTATCTTTAATCAGTAAGATAAAATCGCTTGTTAACCTTCATCTTTCTAAAGGTTTACAATATAACAACTTTGTTGGCATGACAACGTAGTATAGGTAAAGTAATATTGGCTTTTGTTTATGGCATGATGTAATGAATGTTTATGCTCTATTCAAGTAAATCTTTTTTACTGTTGATAAAGTGTGTGCTGATTAAAAAAGTGTAGTTACAGTGTCATATTTGCAAATCAAATATTTTAATTTCAAAAATAAGGGATACTTCCTCTATGCCATGCACTACTGTTTTGAAAGAATAAAGCAAATTGGATATAACCAGGACAGAGCGAGAGACCTGGGACATCCCAGGTGCACAACAACAAGAGGACAAATATTGCTGTCTCTATTCACTGAGCATTACAAACTAAACAGTGGTTTTGAGGCAAAGACGGCATGTCTGATGTTGACAAAAAATGAAAATGGGTTAAAACAATTTAACAGTTTGTATTAACTCATGGAAGTACGTATGTTTCTGGGATTGAACTCTATCCATATTGGGCCTTTAAAACGTAGCTCCTAAAAGAAAATTGCTTTAACCTAAAAGAAGAAGATATCTCTAATATGTCTTGAGTTAACAGGCATGTAACATTTGTGAAAAGAACACAAAAGTGCTTTTTGCCCATTCTTGAACTGTCACCATTGGCATATAATGTAACAAGGATTCCTGAAGTCAACAGATTTCACTGATACATCTTTCAGTCTCTGTGTAAAAATAAAAGAATGATACTGGCATCTTTCTCAAGTCATTTTTCACCCCCTCTAATATTGCTCCAAATTTCAGATGAATTGTCATTTTGACCACACTCTGCAAATTAGTGGATTACTTAAATATTCATCAATGTTGTTATTGTGGCTTTCATCACTATTTATGTTGGTCCTGCTTCTGTAAAATTTTTTTAAAAAATCTCAAATTTAAGCTAGATACATACTATATTTTTGTCATACGGTTATTTTTTTTTTCAATTTAAGGTGCCCTTTCTGAATCAAGTTTTCAGGTTCTTTTAGAAATAAAAAATTATTTACTTATTTACTTTCCAAAACATTTACACAAAATTTACAAAAAAAGATTTGAACAAAAATCACACAATGGCCAAACATAGGCAAATTAGTTACTATGGTTTATTTATTGGTATTCTCCAGTGCTAACTGCTGTTGAAAGCCTTATGCTGGTCTTTCTCCTCAGCATTACTGATGTAACTTTCTATCCCCACATAGTGCCAGTTTGTCTCAGGTCTTTAGTTTGTCATTCAGCATTGTTTGTGCATCATTCTGTTCCTCATTAAGCATTTCTCCTTGTGCTTGTATCCCACAGAAATCACATTTGAACAAAGAAAAGAGGTTTCATGGAAATGTTGTAATTTAAGTTGATTGGTGTTCCCAGAGTGTTTGATTTCAAAAGGAAAAGCTTTAGGTTACTTTAAGTTGGTTGCCATACTAGCTCAGATTACCCCAAAATACAAACCTATAAAAGACATTTAGAAGAAACAGGGTATGATGCAATGCATTTAAACCATTATGATTGTTATCTATTTATCATTACCCATAATCCTTGTGACTGTCTAACTAAATGTACTGTCACAGTTTGTGTAGTAATCGACAAGAACAGATCAATTCTAGACAGTCTTTAAATGACTTGGAAATCACAGCCTAGGAAACACAAGAAACTTACTAACATAACTAATCATTGACCAAGGACTGAACCCAACCAATGGGGTATATAAACAATGGTGAACAAGGAAAACCAAACAGGACACAGGTAATTTCAATTACAAAACAAGTAACTATAGTAACAAACAAGAAGTACTTAAACTGATAATAAACTCAAATCAGTAAGTAATGCGGAAACAGAATACATGGAAAACGATGAACAAAACAAAAATCTCCCTGACATATACATCAGTCCACTATAATGTACTATTGGTTTATTAGGCATTTCCTTTATTTCCATTCAGCTGTACTGGTTCTAAGACTATTTAAAGTAAAGTGATGCATTTTTACAAAGAAAAAGTTTTATTTTTACAACCCTAAATGCTGATCAACTGATTGTCTAATTCCAAACCTGTATGACTTTTTCTTCTGTGGAACACAACATAAGATATTTTGTAAAATGTCAACGGGTGCCACTGTTGATTGGTTACCAACAAACTTAAAAATATATTCTTTTGTGTTCCTCAGAAGCAAAAACGTCATACAGGTTTGGAATGACATGAGGGTGAGTAAATGATGAAAAAAAACATTTATGGGTGAACTATCGCTTTAAGTTTATTGTCTCATAAAACCTCTTCTGTTCTTTCTACTGTAAGGTCTGTTTTTCATGCTTCTCAGAACTGAGATGAAATTAGGTTAATCTTTAGTGTCTGTATTGTGTTTGCCATTGGCTCATTACTTTTGATGCATCACTGTAAAGTCAATTATTCACTGTACTGCACACATGGTCAGGCAGCATCATACCCTATTATGTTTACTTCCTGTCATGTGTGATGCATTTTTTTATCCTGCTGAATTAAATTTTGTGGTTAAGGGCACTTGCTCTGTCTGTTCTGACCACAATCTGATCAGTTTGTCACAATAAATTAAACTAATGGAATATGACACAATGCAAAATCAATGCTAGAATTTCAGTAAACATCTTAAGAACATGCATTGTTGGTATTTTACCTCAAAATTACAATTTTACAAATCAGTTATAATCGGTTTCATTTTGGACGTGTTGTTTGGCATGAAAAAAGGTGGTACTTAAATTCTGTAATACGGAACATTCCTACTATCAGAGTAATTTATGTACACATTAGTAAAAAAAAATCTCTAAAACTTTTATTTATACAGCAGGATTAAATATTGTTTTAGATGTAAAAACAATAGTTCTGTCCATTGTGTGACAAATTTTGTGCATGTCATGCCTGTCATGATAAGCCTAAACTAAAATGAACCTTAAAGTAGCTAAATTCCTCTTTAACCATTTTTACACGTAAATAGGTTAACCATTAGTAAAATCAACCATTTATAAACTATTGATTAAATTAACCATTAATAAAATAAAGTTAAATCTTTTCGTACTAAATTTGTTTTTCTTCACTTTCCAGGCAGTCAGTTAAACAGGAAGTGAAAAGGGAAGTTTTCAGCAGGTGAGGCTTATTGGCAAAGGAGCATCCAACTTCCTGTAACAGCACCAGAGTTCTTATCAGAGTCCGGTCAACAGAGACACCGCAGGCTGGTGGAACAAAGCTCAGGATTGTCACTCCTGGGGGCCTTTCAACCCCTGCTACAGATCACCTCTGTAACACAACACGCTTCAGCAATAATCACAAGTACTTTCATTATCCCACCAGCGTCTGAACACCTGTCGCTCTGCTTCTGCTTTACTGCTCTCAAACCTTGACCACCCTCACTTACCAGAAGCATATTTCTTTCAAAACTGGATTCCCTTAAAACAAGAATGAATGTTGTTGTTTGTAAATTTGATTGCATTTAGTTTTGTTTTAAAGATTTCATTTCATTGTTTACGATATTGTGTACATTGTTGTGTGTGCCTGCTTATGGTTTTCACTGATGTAATCATAAGTCATGTTTTGCATGACAAACTAACTCAGGTAAATACTGTAAACTCTACTCTCCTTTAGGTTTTGCCTTGTGTTTCAGAATGTTTTGCTGGTTATGAAATGTAAATGTTTTATATACATATAAATTTATATGTATATAAAATAAACAGCCAAAATTATGACCAACTTGTGGCAAATACTTGATGTATAGCTGAACAGTATGTCAAAAAATTGTATTTTAAATTAAAAATTGAATTATGTGCTATATTGTGAAAATAGTAATGGTTGTTGATGCAGAATAGAGTGCCTGCAAATATTTCTCATTTGCTGTAGTTAAATATTTTGTTCCACCCCCTAACCCTAACTTTAATTGTAGTAATGTTGAAATTGAAATAGTTCATTATGGATATTAATAAAACTAATTAGGGATCTTTAGGTTTGTAGTTGGTTTATGAATAAAGAGTTGACTGAACTGATGAAAACTAACACACATTTGAACCATATTAATAAATGGATGTGCATTAGATATACCTGTCATTACATGCAAAGGCTTGTACCTGTCTCAGTGGTCTATGAGAGGGTAGTGTATTTAGACTGCCTACTAAAACATACTTCTGAGACTATACAACATGTAGTCAATTAACGTGATAGACGATAGGTATCATATTAAGCAAGGTATGCCATTCCAGCTTACATGGAGACGGCGCAGAGAAAGAAGGTAAAATTTTATGGTACAGGGTTATAAGGGATTTGCAGTATATCATAAAATACCTAAACATTACACGCTGAAAGAGAATGGGAGACAAAAAAATAGCAAAATATTAGAATATTTAGGACTGTAATTAGATCATTATGCTAAAACAATGTTAACAATTTATAAAATCCTAAACTAAGTTAAATGTAAGCAGTCCCCCAGTAAGCAGGGCAACAGTGACAAGGAACCGAAACTCCAATGATGCATAGATTTCTTGCGAGAAACCAGGCTCAACCGGGAGGGCCAGGTCTCCTCTGGCATGTTCAAGCTGCAATTTGTAACTATTGGATATAAACAGAGAGCTGGAAATACTGATTTCTGATTATATATTGATTTAAAAACTGTCGGGTTTGATTGTGACAATGTCAAGCTAACTAGGCTAGATATAACTAGAGTGGTCCCATCATGTCTCTCCACCATCTGGTCTGGAAAATCTTTAATCAAGATTTTAACTGATACAGTCTATCTGCCTCCCAGACACACTGGTTCCAAAGTTTGGGCACCAGATGAAAAGGATTTACCACCAATATTTGATTTTGGGTATTCTGGGTATTATCAACTGGCCAGAAGTTTCAGATTGCAATAACCTCATGACAATGTCCTAAAAAAAACACCCTATCAACCACACAGTAACATGCTAAAAACAACTCACCCTGGCTATCTGCATAGCAACAACATAGTAACCACTCAGAACACTCTAGAAACTGCATAGCAATATGGTGGCAACCACCCACACTCACACTGTAAAAATGTTAAAATAAAACTAGGTTATAACAAAAACATTTTCTGGGATTGTTTGGTAGTACTTAACCCTCTAACAATGGTTACATGCAAATGACCAATTTTGATGATAACAGTGTTTCTCCAGCTTCCTGGATGGTCTGCTCTAAAAGATGGGGAAAAGGACAAAACAGTTGTGAAAATAGGAATGATTTAATCTAACTAAAGCTGTGTCCCATAATTCTCTTCCCCTCGTTTTCCTTCCATATCCTGTTGTATTCTAGCTGTCATAGTGTGTCCATGTGCATCCTGTGGTTCAAGGGGGATTTTTCCTGCCCCCCTCCACCTCTGGCCTGAATGTGGACCATATTTGGACCATAATACCCTGTGTTGCTGTCCCCTAAAACAACACATCCTTTGCCAGCAGCCCTTGGCAGAATATTGACATAAGTGTGCCCTTTAGATTAAGACTTCAAATCTGATCTGTTGACTTTTGGGAATGAGGAAATCCAAAGGAAACCATTGAAGAGCCAGTTATTTGTTGGTAACAACCGACAAAGCTGAGCTCGTTGTAAAGTAACCAGGGAAGGAGATGTCAAGTTAGTTGTATGGCAATGTCCCTCTAGCGGAAACTGCTTTTGGAATGCTCTTTGGAACAGAATTCCTGGTGAGGTGAGGCATTTGTGGGGGATGAGCTCTCCCCCATGAATCAAGCTGAGCAGTTTTGTGCTCAACCTGGTGGTGCACCAAACATCTGAGCCCTCAGCCCTACAGCCCTCCTTAAGCCGGCAACAACTTGGGCATCCAGATGACAGCAAAATTAAAAATTTTCTCATTTTGAAGGAAAAAGAAAGAATACAGTGTGGAATAGATATCATTATCTTATAGAATAGATATCACACTAACTCCTAGCATGCGCGCGCACGTGCATGTGCGTGTTTACGTCAGCCTGAGACCACTCAGGAAACAGACGAAAGCATCTTATGTCGTATTAGCACAAAAGTCAAAAATGTTTTTATCTTTTTCCTTTGTGGAATACAGACCAAAGTCAAGTAAAATCAAATTGTCTCAGTTGCATCACATGATTCAGTAAGTGGTGCTTAAAATCGAGCAGTGAACTTATTGACTGCATATATACAGTACCCCTCACATTTTTGTAAATATTTTATGATATCTTTTCATGTGACAACACTGAAGAAATCATACTTTGCTACAATGTAAAGTATTGAGTGTACAGCTTGTAAAACAGTGTTTTTGTTACAATTTGCTGTCCCCTCAAAATACAAACACACAGCCATTAATGTCTAAACCGCTGACCACAAAAGTGAGTACATCCCTAAATGAAAATGTCCAAATTGGGCCAAAAGTGTCAATATTTTGTGTATCACAAACCTGTGAATCACATGGAGTTCACCATCGATTCACAGGTTGCCACTGGAGTCCATGTCCATGACAACATCACGGAGCTGGTGGATGTCAGAGACCTTGTGCTCCTCCATCTTCCATTTGAGAATGCCCCACAGATGCTCAATGGGGTTTAGGTCTGGGGACATGCTTGGCCAGTCCATCACCTTTACCCTGAGCTTCTTTTGCAAGGCAGTGGTCGTCTTGGAGGTGTGTTTGGGGTTGTTATCATGTTGAAATACTGCCCTGCGGCCCAGTCTCTGAAAGGAGGGGATCATGCTCTGCTTCAGTACGTCACAGTACATGTTGGCATTCATGCATTCATGTGTTTTATTGGCATATTTTGCACTATGGACTAAAAAAATTAAAAATAAAACTATTATAATATTATAATTATTATATTTATATATTATTATATTTATTATTATTATTATTATTATAAAATGCTTTACTGATAACAGATGGCAGCACAACCCTGTCTCCAGAAAAAACCCAGCTGATGGAGTGTTCACCAGCCTGTTGAAATTGAGGGCTCTCCACAGTTACACCGCACAAGCATTTGACTAAATACATCTTTTGACACAAAATGAATCACAGAACACTTTGCAAATTATTCATAATGTATTTTATGGTGTTCTCTGGCTGGCCTTAGCTGGACTGGTTTGTTTTTCTTAAACTTTTACTGTGTTGTATTATATGACATCCATCACACCAGGTAACTGTGACCACCTATGTGGTAATTCATGTGCAGCTGGTTTCCTTATATTATCTGTTGACTTCATATCCGTGAGTGGTGAATTAGTAAGAAAATCAAATCGAAAGTATTTGAAAAACTAGGCATTAACTCTTTGCATGACAGTCATTTCAATAGTAGTTTTTAAATAGTAAGTGAAATTGTCAAATTAATTGTCACAAACATACATTTGAGCCATTTTACTGTTAAAGGGTAAATCTAAAAAATATATATTTACAAGAATTTAAAGAGTATAAAGTTAGTATATACAATACTTTGAACCTCAAATGTGAAAAATGTGTAATTTCTCATATAGTAATCATAAACCTGAAATTCTGAATAATTATTAACATATGAATAATCCTTTTATAAAAACTTTAGAATTAGAAAGACCAAAGTTTGATTCTGAGTGAAAATTGTGTCCTTTTTGATGCACAATGTTTGTCAACATAATAGTGTAACGATATTAGAAATTGTTAATACTGGAGAAATATTGAAATATGAACTGTTATATATACTGTTATATATATATATATATATAATGACATATAAAAACATAACAATAACGTTATATTGTTATATATAATAAGCTATATTGTCTTATCAAAGATACAGTTTGTATTTGCATTATATATAACTGTTATATATAATAAGATATATTGTCTTATCAAAGAAACACTATTTGCACTATGGCATATAAACCACATATAAAGGTAGTTTATGATTAGAATGACACTTTGTTAACTAGCCAAAATCATAAAAAGAGTTCATATGGCTGGAGGTTACGACGGACTAAATCATATATGCTATATGCATTGGTATTTAAAAAACACCATAAATCCTAAAACACACATGCAGTTCCTGCTGGACGAAAGAACGTGCGTGTGGTGGGCGGAGTCATCTGTCCTCCTATTTGCATATACGTCACACATGTTTTAAAAGCTTAGCGCAACAGAACGGGATACAAATCTTTCACCTATTCGCATAAATCTGTGCGCATACTATCGGCTTTTATTAGGCTTCATCGTTTTTATTGCGATTATGCTCCGGATCTTCTGAAGAATTAAACAATCCGTTTGAAGAAAAGCAGACTATTTCAACATAGCATAATAAATTAAACGCGTAAGACGTGGTCTCAAGATGTGAGTATTGCTCAAGTTCTTTTGAGTGTTATTAGTAATTAACAGTATTATGTTAACATTATATATATATATATATATATATATATATATATATATATATATATATATATATATATATATATATATATATATATATATATATATATATATATATATATATATACATATTAGATATTAATAATTAATAAAGAACAAATAGAATGCTATGTTGCACTCTTTTTGCAGTAACATGTATATTCAAATATTCAAATTGACTTTAATATTTTACTAAATATTACGCTGTTTTACTTTCCATAGTCATATTTACATTATTTTGAATTACCATTCAGTTACCAATATTCAGTTTAGAGTAGCAACAAACGACCCAGCTTCTATTTTCTGTTTTAAAAATGGTTTTATTCTGTAAAACACTTCATTTCTGCAAAATACTGATCATATATTAGATACAGCGCTTTCCAACAAGAATTATATTAATGTAAAACTGCATTCATATCACGAACAAAATTAATTTTAATTAGGCTATATTTTTATTATTATTTAAACTAAAATTGTTCCCTAAAGGGTGCTGAAAAGTACTGATCGGAGTATTCCCAGTTAACTATAATATGTGATAGTTACGTACCTGCAGTAATCTGATGACCAAACTTTTGTCGTGGCTGTACTGTAACTAGTTACGTTGTGACAACCGGTTGAAGAGAAATCCCTGGACTCGTTGCCAGAATTGTGACTTTGTGCATTAGTGGCCTAATGGTGAAACAACGACTTGTGTTTGTTGTCCGTTGTTAATTTGTACTTATAGTGGAGAGCACAACAGATAAATGAATTGCAGTTGTTTTTTTATTTTGTATGAATGATTACTAATAATTAATTAATTTAAATGTGTAAGACGACTGTAGATCTATTCAAATTAATAGTTCATTTTCACATTGGAAAGGTATCATCACGGCATTACATAGACTGCTGCGGATCTAGCGCACTCACTATAAATCACGGTTTTGCGGGTAAATTTATTTTATAAAACTGTTATTTTATATATGTGGCAAGGTGTAATAAAAACACAGTAACACATATTCATTGATAATGATAAAAGAAAAAATTCTTCCACCATCAATGCAGTTCTTTAGAAACAGAAACATACAGATACAGTGGTGCTGTAATACTGATGTAATAAGGTTGCAGATGAATGAAGTAACTTCCGATGGCTTTGACTCAACCAATCATAATAAAGGCCTGGAGCATTTTTTAATGTTACTTAATCTGATAATCTTTTATGATATAACTGAAAATTGTTAATTGTGGAAGGGAGCTTACATTTCTTGCTTTTCTCATTTAAACTAGGATGACCACCAGAGAATGGTGGCGAGTTTACAAGCGCATTGGCGTCATGTTCTTCTTAGCTGTAGTGACGCTCACTGTTGTCCAGAGAGGAAACATCAGCTCATTACAGGATTTGCATACAGAGAGAATTGAAAGACAGACACGTATGGAGATCATGGCTGCAAACAACCTGGGGAATAAGGGTTACCTTCCCGTTCCTGTAAACTTTTGGAAGAATGCCATGCAAAGAGTGGAATCCACCACAGAACTTCCCATAATCACCCAAGACCAAGGGCCTACAACTTGGGATATCACTAGCTCCAACTGCAGTGCCAACCTTAATTTCTCATCCTTGGAGTGGTTCAAAGTACTTGAGTCCAATTTCAAGCAATTTCTGCTCTACAGGCATTGTCGATACTTTCCTATCCTTATGAATCACCCAGAGAAGTGCGTTGGGGATGTGGACTTGTTGATGGTCATCAAGTCAGTCATAACGCAGTATGATCGAAGAGAGGTGATACGGCAAACTTGGGGCAAAGAGCAAGTTATCAATGGAAAAAAAATCAAGACCCTTTTTCTTCTTGGGATGTCTTCAAATGAGGAAGAGAAGGCCAACCATCAAAAACTTCTGGAATATGAGGATTACATTTATGGAGACATTCTACAATGGGAATTCATGGATAGCTTCTTTAACCTCACCCTAAAGGAGATCCACTTCTTGAAATGGTTCTCTACCTACTGCAAAAACACTCACTACATCTTCAAAGGAGATGATGACGTGTTTGTTAGTGTTCCCAACATCTTGGAGTATCTGGAGGCAAGTGGAGACTTGAAAAACCTCTTTGTTGGTGATGTTCTCTTCAAAGCTAAGCCCATTCGCAAAAAGGAGAACAAGTACTACATCCCACAAGCCTTGTATAATCAGACCCACTACCCACCTTATGCTGGTGGGGGTGGTTTCCTGATGAATGGTCCTCTTGCACATAAACTCTATGGAGCATGTGAAACTCTGGAACTCTATCCCATTGATGATGTTTTTCTTGGGATGTGTCTAGAAGTACTACAAGTAACCCCAATTAAACACAATGCTTTCAAAACATTTGGGCTTGTAAAAAATAAAACCAGTAAATTGAACAGGGAGCCATGCTTTTTTAAAGGCATGATAGTGGTACATAAATTGCTTCCAACAGATCTAATAAACATGTGGAAATTGATCAATAGTGACTTAGTTTGCTCACAGAAAATGGAAATCTTATAGCGCAAAACATTTTTGAAGAAGCATGAAAATTAGAACGAAACACAATGAAGAATGTGCAAAAAAACCTTGAGGCTTCTCAAATACAAAGTACTCCTTTTTTGAGGAGATTTCTATATACAATATTTTAACTTATGTAACAAATGAAGGAGCTTGTAGTTTGAAAAATGTGATTAATGAACTTTACTTGAAACATCGGGGTAACTATGTAAAACTTTAAGGAATTGTTGAGTTCAACCCAAAGACACTACAACTTTTTTGAAGATGTGACATGATGACTTTTCAAGGTTGGGTAGGTGATTTTGGGGAGGCTAGCAACAGAAGCTAGCTTTGAAAACATAAGACCCCACCCTCCCTTTAAAGCCATGCCTCCTACAACATGCCATATATAGTTTGACAGGCAAGTTGCATTCACTGGAAAGCATGTTTTTTTTGCTGTGCCTTTCACAGAAGATATGTAGTATATAAATATATTTAGACCACTTAGTGATTGATATCAGGATGTGAAGAGACTTTCAACCAGCATCTCAAAAAGAAAAAAATCACCTACCCTGTCTTAAAGGCTACAAAACCAAAAACAGCATGGTAAAACTATGTCAAAAATGTCAGAAGTATGTGATTGTCCCTGTTTTTCAGACAGTCTTTACCGCACCACTTTTCAGTTTCAGTCTGCCCCTCTGTGGGTGAATTTTTAAAGTGCATTCGCAAAACAAACCACTAGCTCTACAATGATGTACAGTTCCCAAATTACAGACACTGCAGAATTTATATTTAAATTGTCTCTTCATGGGCTTGAGTAAATCATTTAGTATTTTCTGCTTCATAAATTGTCAATACCTATATGTTTTATATTAAGTGTATAAAATAATTTGATTTCCTCATAGACTTGAGCTTGTAGAGGGTTTACTTTAAAACTGTGAAACAACAAACTGCTGGTACATGTAAATGGTGAATTAATATATGAGGCTGAGCTTAGAATATTTAATAGCATGTTAAATGGTTAAGGAATGCACAAAAGTTTGTAATCCAGAAAAAATGGTATGATTGTGTAATAAGAACTGGAATGAACAAACTGAGGTGAAATTGAGTATTTGTAAATAAACATTCTTTTTAAAACATCAGTGTGTTTTTCCTTATTTATGTCCTTTCTATAGTTCTACATATTAATTTTAGCAGATGCTTTTACAAAGAGTCCAACAGAGTGTTTCAAAGCTTCACACTTGCATTACATTCTTGTGTTAGGCAGACACTTTTATTCAAGACTTACAGTGTGTTTTATCAGTACTGTATGTGTACTCCCTGGATATCAAACACATTTCTAATTTTTTAAAATAGATTTATACATTTCTCTGTCTCTGATTTTTTTTCTCCAACATTAGACAAAAGATTGAATACTGTTGTTGATGCAATGACATTCTGAAGCAAAAGCAATGAACAATGGCTTTATATAATTTTTATATAATATTATTGTGAAATATATCATAATATGGAAAATGATTTATTTTAATACTTACAATATGCAGAATAAACTTAATTTAGCATTTTTCTTGTATGTTACAATAAGATACACAATAACAAAGGAACAAAAGAACATATTGTAATACATTATGTACTTTAACCTGCTGATAAACTGCTAGCAGAAGAGAAGTAATAAAAATCAATTTTTGAAATAACACATGGTTTTAGTACCATGACAGGCATTATGTAAACTAAGCTCATAATTTCCTCATCTTGGCTTTACAAGGAGTATGGTCAAATTTACAAACAGTGCTAGTTAAAACCTGCCTTGATGTCAACCTGGAATATTGCATATCAAACATGTGACCAACACATGCAGAATATTGATGACATTCTGACACTCATTCTGAAAAATGAAAGACTATTATGGGGGGGTGCTACACTTTCTTATGAGGATCAGTTAAGTATTAACAAGCATAACTGTAAGAAAAGACTGTAAAGCAAAACTTAATTGTCACTAGTAAGTAATTTCAGCATATGGTTTTACATTACCAGTTATTTAGGACCAATGTGCAAAATGCTAATTTAATATGATTTGAGAGCACTACTAAAACTATTTGGACACCTAAGCACTTAAAGGGATAGTATACTCAAAAAAAAAAAAAAACGTTTCTATCTTACTTACTCACCCTCACACAAAACATGTGACTTTTTCTTCTGTGGAACACAAAAAGGATATTTTGACAAATGTCTGTGGTTTTGTGTTTATACAATGGAATCCAATGTGTGCCACTGTTTAATTTCAAAATATTTTATGTATTCCTAAGAAGCAAAACAATCATACAAGCTTGGAATGACACAAGGGTGAGAAAATGATTTTTGAAAGAATTTTCATTTCTGGGTGAACTATCCCTTAAGTCGTCCAAAATATATTACTATTATTGCACATACGATTACAAAATATCAAATATCCAGAATACATGTATGGTTGTGTAAAAAAATATCAAATATCAAGTGGCATTGTTTAAAAGATAACACCAGCACATTAAGTAAAAAGTACATTCAGGTAAATCATTTCACCAAAACATGTGTTGGGTTTTAAATTATAAAACAAGACCAATAATTCAGAAAGAAGAAAGGAAGTATTGGACACATTCTAATGGTCAAACATTAATGGGACATAGTGTGATGAATTATACCTGTGGTTACTGTGCAGCTGTGTGATTTATATATCAATGACTTAATATTCACCTTGATACCAGTAAATTAAAGGTCATTGCAAAAATGCTTCAGAAAAGTGTTATAAAAGTAAATAAGAAATAGTGTATGCTATATTTGTAAGACTTATCAAAACCATCATACAAAACTTGGCCTACTTAAATACATAGCTTGCTATCGTAATCACAAGTTGTAACAAGCTCCTTTTCCTTAGTTTTCCATGTGTATTTATGAAAGTACTCACTTAAATTAATAAATTCAAAACATATTTGATGATATAGAAACAGCACAATGCAAAACTTGTTCGTTTCGCCGCTGGTAATATTTCTTTCTTTGAGAAGCTTGCCACCATCTGGTGTTCTGCTGACAGTACAGCATTGTGTTTTCTAATATACCTGTAGAAAACTCCATTAGTGTTCCTATATTCATGTTCACATATGCTTCAATAGCACTAAGCTTGTGCAGGGACAAAGCTCCTCATCACCAGCCACACCAACACCCCGATCTCCCACACCAAGGGGAGTTTATTTATACCCCAGATATATAAACTACAGTAAAGTCATAAATTAAGGATTATGAGATTATATCCAAACACATGAGGGGTGGGAGGTGTCATCTCTCCTCTCATTTGCATATAGGTTGCATATATACAGGTTTAGAAAGACAACCGCAGCAGACTGATAGAATGTGATATAGATTTTCACACCTTCAGATAAAACTACTAAAGTGTGCGTACTATCGACTTTCATCCAGTTTCTTCACAAATAATTAATTGCGACTATGCTGTGGATTTCCTGAGGATATAAACAATCCATTTGAAGAGAAGCAGACCTTTTAAGATAACAAAATAAAAAACACGAAGTCTGAAAATGTGAGTAGGCCTGTTGTTTAAGTTCTTTGTACATGTTTTTCATCATAATAATATATATTAAAAATATAATGGAATTGGTCAACATCTTTGGCTTCCTATTTTCCAATACACACTTTATTCAGTCATATATTATAGGTTATCATTATATTTTTATAATATGCTTTTTATGCAGAAAGCAATTACATACACAACACAGATAATATATCATGTTATATATTAACATTATATACAATGCTTCCCATTGTCATTATCAGACTATCTTTAATCAGTTCAAACATTTTCACCTTGTTTTAATGTGTAGTTTAAATGTTTAGTGTAAAAATATATGTGATTACAATTACCCCGCTATTCAGCTGAATGTAGAATAAATATTATTTTAAACATTCTGAGGAAAAGGGAAACAACAAACCGGTTCAGTTTACAGACTAGCTTCTTTTATAGCAGCCTGTTTTATTATGCAAAGTATATTGTTTGCATTTTTGCCAAATACTGATCATATATGAGATAAATTTCTTTCTGGCAATAGGAATTTGCACACAAAATTGCATTTGTATCATGAATATCACAAGCATGCATAAATTATATTTATATTTGTGTTATCTAATTCAGTGAAATTCATTTAAATATTATTGCAAGATGAAGCTTACATTTTGTTTTGCTTTCCATATTTTAACTAGGACAACCATCAAAGAACATTTTATCACTTTCATCTTTGTAGTAGTGACGCTTACTGTCATCCAGAGAGGAATAATCAGCACCCTGCAAGTCTTACAGACAAAGAGAATTGAAAGACATGCACGTATGGAGCTCATGGAAAAAAAAAAACTTCCTTCCTACTTCTGTAAACTTTTGGAGGAATGCCATGCAAAGAGTGAAATCCACCACAGAACTTCCCATAATTACCCAAGACCAAGGGCCCACAACTTGGGATATCACCAGCTCCAACTGCAGTGCCAAACTTAATTTCTCATCCTTGGAGTGGTTCAAAGAACTTGAGTCCAATTTCAAGCAATTTCTGCTCTACAGGCATTGTCGATACTTTCCTATCCTTATGAATCACCCAGAGAAGTGCGTTGGGGATGTGGACTTGTTGATGGTCATCAAGTCAGTCATAACGCAGTATGATCGAAGAGAGGTGATACGGCAAACTTGGGGCAAAGAGCAAGTGATCAACGGAAAAAAAATCAAGACCCTTTTTCTTCTTGGGATGTCTTCAAATGAGGAAGAGAAGGCCAACCATCAAAAACTTCTGGAATATGAGAATTACATTTATGGAGACATTCTACAATGGGAATTCATGGATAGCTTCTTTAACCTCACCCTAAAGGATATCCACTTCTTGAAATGGTTCTCTACCTACTGTAGAAACACTCACTACATCTTTAAAGGAGATGATGACGTGTTTGTTAGTGTTCCCAACATCTTGGAGTATCTGGAGGCAAGCAGAGATTTGAAAGACCTCTTTGTTTGTGATGTTCTCTTCAAAGCTAAGCCCATTCGCCAAAAGGGTAACAAGTACTACATCCCACAATCCTTGTATAATAAGCCCCTCTACCCACCATATGCATGTGGGGGTGGTTTCCTGATGAATGGTCCTCTTGCACATAAACTCTATGGAGCATGTGAAACTCTGGAACTCTATCCCATTGACAATGTGTTTCTTGGGATGTGTCTAGAAGTACTTTAAGTAACCCCAATTAAACACAATGCTTTCAAAACGTTTGGGCTTGGAGAGGCTACCAAAAGAAAATTGAATAAGCTGCCATGCTTTTTTATGGGCTTGATAGTGGTACATAAATTGCTCCCACCAGATCTAATAAACATGTGGAAATTGGTCAACAGTGACTTAGTTTGCTAACAGAAAGTGGAAATCTTAAATCCCAAGACTTTAAAAGAGGAAATCCCAATTCCTCATTAGAAAGAGCATGAATCAAACTTAATGTCATGGCTCAACTAGGCTCTCCTAGTTGACTCTCCACACACAATCATTGAACAACCATATAACCATATATCACAAACTCTCAACAAACTCTCTTGTTTTCTCAGTAAACCAAATTTTAATTCCTAAACATCTGTTACAGAAAACTAGACCACAATAGGAATCGATTAGGCAGCTCCACCTGCAATTTCCAAAAATCAACAGAACTTCATAACCTCCATCACCTCAGCACCTTACCAACAATCCATTTCCACAGCCCATTCCAGAACTTTCATTTATATTACAAGTTGACGCATCCACCATGAGGGTTGGGGCCATTTTGTCACAGTGGCAGGGAATCTGGACAGACTCCATCTATGTGCCTCCTCCAAAAACTGACAGTAATGAAACAGATCTATAACAGGAAACACGGAGCTGCTGTCCATCAGGTTAGAAGAATAGAACCACTGGGTTAACTGGAAATAGTAACCCAGAATACCTCCGGTCCCAAAACCAATGGACTCATTGTCTTCAGCATAGGGTTAAATTTCTGACAGGCTAGAAATAGCAAGCTAGCTTTGACAGCATAAGATCCCACCTTCTCTCCAGAGGGCTCTCCAAAGCCACACCTCCACAACACATGAACCATACATAGTTTGACAGTCAAGTATACACCAATGCACCCTATAATTGCATTTGGACTGAATGCAATGATTGGACGTTATATTTTGATATAAATGTATTTAGACCAGTTAATGATTGCTTTAAGGATGTGAAGAAACTTTTAACAGAGACGGTCATAAAGCATAACTGTATGAAAAAGAACACTTTTACTGGGAAGTTATTTCAAAGTTATTTACATTCTAATTACTAGGATTTTTCAAAATTGATTTGAACACAATTTACAAGCAACATGCCACTCTCAATTTTAATTCATAACTGCATATATCTGTATTCACAGTTAACACATTTGCAGTACATGTTCTGACAGCCCTTGTCTGAAAGGTGATCTGATGTATAGGAAATTAAGGTTTAAGGCATTTAAGGTTGTATAGACACAATTAACATAAGATGAAAAGGATGGGCAATGCTTACATTAGATATTTACATTTAGTCATTTAGCAGACACTTTTATCCAAAGCGACTTACAAAGGATGAGAGCATTGAACATTTTGCCTTGCGAGCCGACAACCCAAGTCTACAATGCCACATTTACATATTCAGGGAATATTGTAAATGTATATTACAAGAGCTTGGACTAGGAGCTGCATTGCGTGCTCGGAACAGGTAGGGTCTGATTTTCCTGATGTAGTAAAGCACATACCTGCAGGACCAAGATCGTTGCAATGTGTGGAATGAATTTCAGCTTGTCATCAAACACCACCCCAAGGTTTCTAACAGACCGAGTGGGTGTCATTTTTGCTGTTTGTATGCAGTATGAGTAGCACAGCCACTTTGGCATTATGGTGTAAATAGCGATTTTAGACACCGCACGGGTCCTTATTTATAGGTGAACCATTACGCTCTGGCTGAAAACATGGGAGCTTCAAATCAAGAGCAGGAAAGCCCACGCATAGTTCAAAACTTGAGAGTATTGCTTGACAAACGAAAAACTGTGAAACAACACATTTCTGTATCAAATAAACAGTGATCCGATCATAGGAAATGTGTTGTACATTACCATAAAACAATCCTACTAAAACGCTCAACCGCTAAACTTTAAAATCATGACAATACAAAAAGTTGTTTAAAAACAGTGTTTAATCAAAATGGCAAGTTCTTTACATTTCATGACAAGTCATACTTAGATAAAAAGTTAACGAGCCACAAGCCAAATTTACTTCACTTCAGAATAGAAACATTTGTTGCACCTGTTGTCATTTGACCCACTTAAATTTTTTAAATTTCTAATATCTAAATATTTGGAGTCAACATTGTGTATGTTACAATATGCTTTGCACATTAAAAAGGTACTGCACATTATACCTGCCAAAGAAAAATTCAAAACTGAAAAAAGGAACACTCTCATGTACAACATGTACCTAAACCAGCACAGCATAAATTCAAATTTCACATTTAGTCTAAACGATCTTCTCAAACATAGCAGACAAGCATGTACACAGAAGGTTGGGACATCTCAGAACTAACACAGTTAAAAGGGTAGCAAGGGGTCGAGGTTACTGTACAGTTATCCATTACTGACGCTTTCTGGAATGTCCTAGAAACGCTCTGATAAAATAGACTTAAGCAATGAAAAAGTACATTCAACAGATTTAGTAATCGGACTTGAATTTCTTTCCTTGTGACCTGTCCCCAAATCCACCACGTCCACCTGAAAAACATGTAAAGAAAAAGAAAAGGATTGTACTTAGAACAGAATACTACTATATTACAACTTTTACTGCACATAGTATTAAATGTGCAACATACAAAACCTGATCCCCTTCAATATTTGATCTGTCTGGTAGATGTTACAGCTACATTTGCATTCACCTCATTTGCATTGTCATGTCATTTAGCAGTTTGCACACTGAAGAATAGACCTACTATACACACACATTGCAGAAATAGTTGTGCTATTCCCAACACAGCCGTTATCGATTGACACCTACCTCTTCCTCCTCTGCCTCCCCTAAAGCCACCGCCTCCTCGGCCACCAAAACCGCCTCTTCCTCCACCTCGGCCACCAAAGCCACCCCTGCCACCAAACCCACCCCGTCCTCCACCTCGACCACCAAAACCGCCCCGTCCTCCGCCTCTGCCTCCCTCGCCTTTGGGCTTAGCATAGTCCAGAGTCACCTTGTTGCCATCTATCTCTCCATCATCCATCGCTTCTTTGGCTGCCTTGCAGTCTTCTTCACTGTCAAAGTCTACAAAACCATATCTGGAGAAAAAAAATGTAAGTCAGCAATACATCGACACCAAATACCTTTTTAGGTTCTCGTGATCAAATGTTAAAAAGGCACCATTTGAACAGAGCCATCATATAGCACATATGCTGTATTAACAACCTTTGGTGAGGGCTGCACAATATACTAAGTGCATACTGCAGTGGTTTGCAATAAATGTATTTTAATTACACAGTTGTGTATAGTCAGATTTAGGTCTATGCAGAAAGACGCAGTCAGAAGTTGTAGAATCAATGTAAAAGTATTGTTGTATTGCAGTATTTAGCAAGTTCAACATTATTCTTTAATATAGTGCCTCCTCCTATCAAAGGAGATTATAAAGTAAACTTGTCTCACATTAGACATGGGTACTTTCCACAACCCAATGAAAGCACCTGTTTAACTGTGAATTATTAACCATTACTCTTGCGAATCCATATGCCACCACTGAATTGAGAGGCGCTCATGAGAAGCAAAAAAGTTGTTTCAGAAAAATAAATCGATGGCAGTACCCTTTTGAGGATCCCGTTTCTCTATCTGTAGCAATCCGGGCTGCGACAGCTCCCTCGAAAGCATCTTTCAGCACCTGATCTGTGGTATCTTCTGACAGACCTTTGACAAACAGGGTTTTTGTGTGACCTGCAAGCCAGAAAAAGGCAGTTAGCAATGACAAAGGCAGAAATACTGGTAAAATGCTGAGGAAGGTAATACACAAACCTGAATTTCCTCTTCCTCCACCACCTCTCTCATCTCTGCCATGACTGAACTCCAGTCTGATCATTCTCCCCTCAATCTCTGTGTTGTTTTGAGTCTGCAGTGCCTCCTTAGCATCATCCGCACTCTCAAACTCAACAAATGCAAATCTGTAATACACCGAATAGTCAGGGTTTTTAAATCATGGTCCTGAGGCCTGCTACAGGAAGCCAGTGTGCTAGCTACCGAGATAAATTTTTGGTTACTACCGACTTCCAGTGAGTTTAAAGAATAAGACAAAGTAATAGATGACTAACAGTGGTAATACTGTTATTGACAATTCTGTTCTCTTTAATGTCAGGGACATGACCACAATCTTTTTCTGTGTAATAGATGCCTTCAACAGTGCATTACTGCCACCTATTGTTAACATAGATTTCTAACACTGAACATTTCCAATGTAAACTTTAGCCTATTTTTCCAAGTTGGAACTTTAGATGTGCATGTAACATGATTAAAAATCTAACCTACTTTAGCAATATAGAATTAGCAATTATATGATAGTTTTGTTCATGTTAACCCCAAAATTAAAGTTGTCCATTTACTTACTGTGTGTCATTCAAGCTTACAATGTCTTTGTTTTTCAGAACAAATTAGGTTTTTAATTTTTCTGCTTACAAATACGAGTGAAACGTTAACAACTTTACCATCTTTTCAACTTTTAAACAATGCATAACCATAACAGCGCAAATCACAACAGTTGAGTTGAGAATTGAACCATATTGTTTAATGGATAAGATTTTTAGTTTAATTCTAAATTTGTTTTATTAAATTTAATGTTTTATCAAACTTGTGGGGGAAGATTTAAAAAGTGCTTTGGTTCTGAAGATCAAAGGGATTTGAATGACACGGGTAAAGATAACGATTTTCACTTCTTGGTGAACTATCCAATTAAATCTAACACTCCGCAGCAAACATGGCTAACCATTATAATGGTGTACATGAGTAAATTAGACAATTTTAGTTTTTTTGGTGAACTCCTTAAAACCGAACCGCTGTCAGAGGACATTTTGCACCCATAGCAGTACTCACCCCTTTGGCCTGCCGTTGTTCTGTGGTATTCTGATGGCCACCGCCTTCTCAAACACACCCTGAAGCGTGTCTTCGGTTGCACTAAAGGCTAGGTTGTTTATAACAAGTACTTTCCCTGGAGAACTAACAGCTGTAAGATGAAAACACAGAAGTTGGCATCAATGCTAAAGAACAGGTCAAATACACAGAACACACCTAATCTAGAACCCCGTCCAGACAAACTTTGGGTCAAATGTAAAGTCACAGTCTTGTGATAACCAACCTGGTTGTCTGCTGCCCTGACAACTCTTTTCCCCTGTGAAATCTAAAACGATACAGCGTCCTTGAACTTCTGACCCTTGGGCCTCTTCCAACATCTTCTCAGCAATAGCTTCTGTCTTGAACTCAATGTAGGCGATTCTGTCACAAAGACAACCATTTCTTAAAGCGCGTTTTTAAAAATTCTAGCAACGTAAACAGTGTTGATCATCTTACCCTCTGCTGGAACCATCGTTGCCCACTGGCATTCTGATATCGACCGCCTGGTCAAAGATTTCCTTCAGTTCATCTTGCGTTATGGAGTATGGAAGGTTCTTTACAAACAAAGTTCGTGCATCTCTCTCTGAAGAAGAAAATGCAAATCAATGTTGACACTTGCAGGCTCAGTGTTTTAATGCACTACCTAACCATTTTTCCAGATCAGTACTTGACTATCGTTACCCCACACGGGAGTTCAGGAAGGAAAATAAACTGTCATCATTTCTGGACATGATCAGATTAATGTTCACGATGGAAGTTCATAATTTAATTACCTTTCTTGTGTTCCTGGGAGCTCTCTTTGCTTCTGGCTCGGTCAAGTTTTACAGGTAGGCCCATTAACTTATTCCCATTAAGCGCCAATGCTTTCTGTAACTCTTCTTCTGAAGCGAAGTCTACATAGCCAAATTTCCTACAAAAAACAAAGACCTTTGTAGCCAAAGCTATATTTACAGACCCCTGACTTTAAAATACAGACAATGGCAATTAAAACCAGACACTGTATTTTTCCCTTACTTTGTTCCACCAAGACGTACATCCTGAATTTCAAGGTTTTCCTTTGAGAAGAACTTTGAGATTGCTGCCTTACTTTCCTCAAAATCTTTGTTTGGGTTCAAGTTGCCCAAGAACAGACAAAAGCCTAAAAACATAACAGAACATCACAATTAAGCTCTTGTTGATCATCATATACAGTTGAGTGTCTCTATGAAATGAACACACAGACTGTAAATCTTACCCTCTCCATCACTTTTTGCTTTCTTGGCTGGGGGTGTTCCTTTATCTTTTTTTGCATTTGCTTTCCTTTTTGCTGGAGTCAAAGGAGCTTCTGGAAAACCAAACCAAGACCATGAGAACTGTAAGTCTTTAGAAATGCAGGAACACATTTGTTGTTGCTAATGTCCCAATCATACAAGTATGAAACTCATACCTTCCTCCTCCTCCTCCTCATTGTCATCTTCCTCATCATCCTCCTCCTCCTCCTCATCATCTTCTTCTTCCTCATCTTCTTCCTCCTCCTCCTCCTCCTCTTCCTTGGCCTTCACCACTCCTGCCTTTTTGGCAGTGGCTTTGGGTACTGGTGTTGTATCCATTTCCTCTTCCTCAGAATCTATACATTAAAAAAAACTAGTTCAAATCTTTTCACAAGTAATTATTTTTATGAAAATCAGACGATGACATCAGATCCACAGTGTCATTCAAAACTTTCAGTATTAAGTCCCTTGTGGCTCATCATGTGTCCATTAAAAGTACAACTACAAAAAAAAAAGGAGATTAGTCATTTCTGACAGCTCTAGCTTCTGAACTAGATGCTCACGCATACCTTCTTCATAGTCATCATCATCAGCAGCGGCGGCGTCGTCGTCGTCATCATCATCATCATCATCATCATCAGCGTTGTCGTCATCATCATGCAATTCCTCTGTTGCTGCAGGTGCTTTGACAGCAGCTTTAGTGGGTGCAATTTTTTTAGGGGGTGGGGCCTCTTCAGACTCATCTGATAAAGCCATACACAAGGCAATAAGAGCACGACAATCATTTTAGATACAATTTTCTTTGTTTTTACAGTAGTAATCGTAATTTGCCAAAACACCACGGTAACACCTTGTACAAATCTGGTATTTTATGGTTACATACTACCACTGATTTATTACCATAATAACTGCAGTAACGAGTGTGCCTCAATTGTTTCTCTATGCTGCAAATTAGTATATCATGCACACAATTTCAGGCAAACACTTCTGGGAGGGGTTTTTGCAATGGTGACAGAACCTACAGTACCAATCAGTGCATTTGTTAATATGCTTAAGTGGTTACCATAATGTTATGAACAGTATTTACAAGCAATCAAACATTTTTTCAGTTACTACATAGAAAACTACAATTACTAACGCTACTGTTTTTCTTGTACCTCATATCACAAAATTACATAAAATTTTGCTTTCACAACAGCTTTTCTTCTGATAACAGCATGTAATTCTTTGTGATTAAGCTATTTCATACCATCAGACTCCTCAGCAGGTGCAGCTTTCTTCACAGGTGTTGCCTTGGCAGGGGTTGCTGCAGCTTTTTGTTTTTTTGCAGCTGCAGGCGTAGCCTTCTTTGGTGGAGGAGTCTTTTCCTCTATGGCAAAAAGTACAGAAATTGTTTTGTCTCACTAGCCTCTGTGGCTCCTCCCATAGCAAGTTTTTTTTTTAATTAATCCATTATAAACTTAACACATTTTTGCTAAAAACTTTCATCCAAGGTGTTGAAAAGTGGGGGGAAAAAAAGTCACACAGCCCGTCTATTGAACTAAAGAAACAAGAAAACCTAACTTTAAAAAAATGCTTACCCAATCCATCGTCGTCATCTTTCTTACTCTCCTGTTTGGCTGCAGCTTTTCCATTTTTCACAGGTGCTGCTTTTTTCTTTGCTACAGCTTTAGCTGGTGGTGCCTGCAGAATTCATTTTAACCAATTAACACAAATGTTAGGAATGTTCAGTTAATAATAATCTTGTCATCATCTCACCTCTTCCTCATCACTGTCCTCCTCGCTGGACTTCTCTACTTCTTTTGGAGGTGGAGGGACCTTTTTCTTCTGAGGCACAACCTTTTTGCCTGGCTGCAAAAATTAAGCGTCATTTGTGACAAATGAGTCAGGTGACCGTACAACTCATTCAAGTCCTAGTAAAACCGTTGGTTGATATCACTCAGGTTGTGATAATGTACTAATCTACCATTCAAGCAATATCAACTTTGGTACCAATTACTTGCCATTTTATTTCCAAGCCAAGGGGCATGTTCAGTGGCATTGATTTGTATCAAAACTCCAAAATCATAATTAATATTTGTGTGTTGATCTCTATAATTTAGCACATGGTCTAGAGCCTTGTTTTAAACTTGTGGCATATTGCCACACGAGATGTTTGGAGGCGTGGCCAAATTAACAGTAAGAGAAAATTTGTAAAAACAAAAAAAATGTACGTGTGCACAACAACGTTCAACAGTACACCAAAACGTGCAAAAACTACAATATGTTCGTTCTCTGAAGCTTTAAAAACACGAGTGTTGAGTGAAACTCCCCACGTGGAAAACCCACGTGCTAAACCCTTAATTAAAGAAGCAAATACACTAAAACATATCGATCTGAAGAATATTCCTACCATTTAAACACACTATACTTGTGCAAAAACCTGCAATTACAGTCATCGATAAAACGCTGCCCTTTAGTGCAGTTTAGCTTGTGCTACACCACGAGTCAAAATGGAGCCGTTTAGCATTAAGCTACGTGGCTAAACGGTACTCGTTGTCAAATAAATTACTTAAAATGCAGAATAGCGACAGTCTGAAAGTTCCACATAGCTTGGTAGTCTGTGTAATTGTGGTAGTTCAACAGAAGTTGCGTTTAAAACAATCACAAACAGACATTTTTTTCCATGCGTGTCTAACGTGGCCTGATAATGGAGAAGCATGGTCAGACGGATTCTCAAAACAGTAAACCCAATCGATAACACATAAAAATTAGTTTAAAAAGAAACCAAAGTGGTTCGATCTTAAAGTCGACTTGTACTGTCGAGATTAAATTTGTAGGGCTAAAAATGATCGCAGGCCTTGTTTCTTACAGAAAACAAATCTAACATTTGTAATTACATTAACAACTCACGTTACGTTGAAAATATGTGCAGATGTCTTACCTTGGCTAGCTTCACCATGATTAAACACTATTCTTGGATAAAGCAGTTCAACGCGAGCGTGGCGCAGTTACACCTCTCCCGCACGCTGCTCTCTCGACACAGTGAAGTGAAGCGCTTGATTCGCGCATTTCGTACAGCGAGCTAAACCCCGCCCAACCACGTTTTCCGTACGCACATTTTCCAATCCTACTATGTGCCCAAGCGTAGTAGGAATAATAAATTTCATTTTGCGAATGTCGCCTCCAAGTTAGTACGATTAGTTAGTATGGTATTGCGTGATGTTCAGTTGTGCATTAAAATGGGGATCCTTCAGGCTTTACGACTTATTGTAAAATCCATCAAACAAACTGGGATATGAAGAGCAAACAACATTTTTTCTTAGTTTATTCATAATTCGACAAAGCCACGATATATAGTGTATACGATATACGAGTAATATATAAATATTAATTTTGCCCCGTCCATTTGAACACTTTTCAAGGGAAAATAATATTCATGACTATTCACAACACCGGTAGTTTCCATGGGTGCTTGTAGTGTTACAACGTTACATTTTTGTTTTGACCCCCTGACGTCAAGCCATCATAGTTCATTAAAAACTTGCCAACAGGTGTGATGTAACCGAGCCCTTTCTGAAATCATGTAACTTGGCCAATTTGATGTCTACTTAAAGTGTAATTGGTTCAAATCAAAATCATCATGAAGGTTTTAAAGCTTTGTCAAGCAGCTTTTGAACACTAATATCGCTATGTATACTGTATGTATACTGTGGTTTGCAAGTTAAGATTCATAAAGACATCCCAGAATCAATTTCAATCAGCGATGATGTGTATCTTTTAACTGCCCCCAATAAGACACCAGTTTTGCCGGTGTTGTTCTCACAGTTCTCTACTGTATGCAATGCAACTGATGTACCAATTCCATCCACACCTCAAGACAAACGTGTGGGTAATTCTTATTTTGAATGCCATTTTATTAACTTTACATCAATCTTATGATCTTATATATTGAGATAAATACACCCACAAATCACTATAATTCAGAATGCTCTTGTGTTGTATGAGGATCTTGTCAAGAACTTAATTGTAATTCAGACAAAGCAGAGGGTTAGGCTTAAAAAGTCAAAAAAATTTTTAAATAAATTGTTTTTGGTTCATTGGGAATCACAGGTAAACCTTTAAACAATCAAGATTAGCAGTATACAATGTACCTGTAATTTACCTAACTAATTAACTTATTTAATTTATAGCAGCATTGGGTGTTCAGACACAACACTGTCAGACACAACACTGAGAAGGCAACAGCACTGCTCTGCTAAATATGTCAGATTTACTTGAGACACTTGGGGAAAATATAACCAGGGAATGCAGCTCTTCTTTCCTGCAGCAAATTAAGGTTTGTGAAGAACATCTTAGCAGTAGCGTTTGGAGTACTTTACGCTTGTTTACATATTTTATTGTCTCACAATTAAAATCCATTGCATAAGTCTACGACTCTGTACTGTACATCAATAATGTTTTTAAGTTAATTGTTAATTTGTAAGTAAATCCTCTCCCATTGTCTTGTTTTTGTGATAGCAGCTTTTAACCTTTATTAAAAATTAAATGTTTAATCATAGGTCCTATTTTATTCTGTTTTATTCTGATATTAAATTTAGAAAAGTTTGTGCTTGCATTTCAAAGCTATGCATATCTTAAAATGAAAAGGGGTGTTGTTTTTATTAAGTTTATGCATTCCTACTGTAACATTATCAGTATGTTAGAACACACCCTAGAACACACACCTTTATGGCAGATCTGAATTAGGAGAGGGAATGATAAACAACGGACATGTTATGTTACTGGTTTTGTGGGGTATATGTACAATTCAGTACACTGAACTTGTGTGTATTAGTTTTAATCATACTGTGTATCACTCTGCAATTTCAATGTTACTGCAGTTCCTTTAAATCCCTGTCATAACATAACACATACAATTCCAGTAGGCCTTCTCATGTTGCTGAAAAACAAATTAAACTAAATTTAATTAATTAAACTTCATTTAAGCATTTACTCTCTCCATCCAGTCCTATAAAAAGCATGCTGGTTTGAGTGAATACCAACGAAAATTTGTTGCCCCACACATTCATGTTTTAAATGTGTGTTTATAATAAACAGAAGTTTATTATATTAACTTTTACAAACTTAAAGACATTAAGAATGGCTTCTCAGCTAATTTTTTCGCACTTTGACAAACTAAACTTCTACATAGTTTATCTATTATAGCTATTGTCTAAAATGTGCTTGTGCTATATTATTTTAAAATAAATGACATAAATACATATTTTCCACTTTTGTTTAATCACTAATCAGCACTAGTTATATAACATTCTAAACATTAGAAGGGTTGAATTGTGACACCATATTGCTCTCGCTTTCAACGAAAGATCATAACTTAGTTTTGTTTATCATATACATTGTTTGTTTTTCATGTTTTTTATGTGTCGATTGTTAATGGTTCCAAAAGAAAAGAATTAGAACCAAAATAACAGAAATAATTTAATACGTTTATTATACTGAGTGTTTCACATAAAGGCATTTTAAAAGGCTAGATTAAAAAGCTCGACATGTATCTGAAAGCTGTATATCTGACTGGATATACAGTAAGAAACGTTGTCACCTTAACACTGAATTGTTTTGGTTAGCTGGTTTAGTTATGGTTTATTTAAAAATTGCAGTAGGATGGCCACGCCACAAGGTGGTGTTGTGCCCCTTGTAATTGACAGTACAGGGCTGGCTGTTGTTATAAGTTTAATATAAGTTTCATTAGAAATAAACAGATGAAGTTTAGTATAAAATTTTTTAATCGTTTTATTTTCAATCATTATTTAGTTTCTGTTATAAACATGAAACTGTGCATGAGCACTTGTCCATGGGTGGTGTTTGAAATACACAATATTAAGAGACAAAACTGTCAGCCATTCTCAGAAGCATAACTGGTGTTGTATATTCTCTCCTTTTACTTAGGATCCTCATCTGCTATGCAGCTGATACACATCTTCATTATTCATTTCAGCCTGACAACCCCACCATTGCTGCCCGGATCTCTGCCTGCCTCCTAGACATCTCAGTCTGGATGAAAAAATGGCACCTCCAGCTCAACCTCAGCAAGACAGAACTTCTGATAATACCAGCCAACCCATCATTAGAACACAACTTCACAGCTGAACTTGGATCATCCATTCTTAGACCCACTCGGTCCGTTAGAAACCTTGGAGTGGTTTTTGATGACCAGCTGAAATTCACTCCACACGTTGCAACAATCTCTCGGCCCTGCAGGTATGTGCTTTACAACATCAGGAAAATCAGACCCTTCCTGTCCGATCACACAGCTCCTAGTCCAAGCACTTGTAATATCAAGGCTGGACTACTGCAATGCCCTTGTGGCTGGCCTTCCAGCCAATGCCACCAAACACCTGCACATGATCCAGAATGCTGCAGCACATCTGGTCTTCAATCAACCAAAAACTGGCCATTTTACAGCCCTCCTGACCTTACTCCACTGGCTACCTGTAGCCGCCCGCATCAAATTTAAATCTCTTACGCCTTTCCCTCTCCCTCCTACCTCAACTCACTCCTCCAGATATATGTCCCCTCCCGCCAGCTATGGTCAGTCAATGAGTGATGTCTGACTGTTCCCCCAACGAGGCACCAAATCAATCTGTAAAACTTTCATCTATTCTGTTCCTTTGTGGTGGAATGAACTCCCAGCCTCCACCCGATCCGCTGAGACATCACAACCTTTAAAAAACAATTCAAAACACACCTGTTTCGCAGACACCTGACTAATCCCTAATGCTCTATCCTATCCTCAAAAAACACTCCTTGTCTCTAGTTCATTCTGTCTCTAGTTCATTCTGTCTCTAGTAGCAGAATACAATGTCCACTTGTAAATGTAGCTATGTAGACTTGGCTTGTAGGCTAAGGCGAACGTTCAAGCTCTGGATTTTGTAAGCGCTCTGCTAAATGTATGACTAAATGTAAATGTAAAAGAATTTGGTTGCAGCAGCGACTGAAACTAGTCATGTCTCCACTTAAATGTGTGTAAAAATACATATATTTACTCATGTTAAATGTTGAGTACATGTAAATATTGTTAAGGTAGGTGGTCTCACATACTACTCTGACATTCATCATACAATCATAATCTTGCCACAAGGTAAGCTATACTGTAGTTACTTAAAGCTGCAATCCGTAACTTTTGCCTCTTTATCGCCATCTCTGTTTGAAACATAAAATTGCAAGTAAGTTGAGGAATTTTCCTACTGTGGATGACAAGTTTAACGTATAAACAACTGCTGAAAGAACAATCTATAAGCTCTTCGCCATTCCAGCACCCACAGATGTGATTTAGTTGCCTGTTTACATACATGAAGTAACCACTGTCCAACTGACATTTACAGTGAAATCAGACCCAGCAGCTCAAATTATAAATCATTATTATAAACTTACCATTTTTAATTGGGGTAAGCCAAGAAAACTGGCTCAATAACTCATTAACAATAGTGCTCAATAATGTTTGTATTTTTAACCAATTAAGTATGGACTGCAGTTTTAAAAAAATCTGACCTGCTTTAGTTATGAGATTTATGGTTTTCTGCACGGATGTTTTCTATGTCTGCTGTGAGTATAGTTTTCTTTAACCACCATTGCCTTTAACATTCACACTGAGGGTGTAAAGACACTATGGGTACTACTAATTTTATCATTTTTTATCCCTATTTTGATAATGAGGAATTTTACATCTAGTCATAAGAATTCAAATATCTGTGAGTAACAGATCTGTAACTGTTAAAGTTACAATCTGTAACTGCCTCTTTATCGCCATCTTCTCTCTCACCTCTCTGCTTGTTTAAAACATACAATTGCAGATTACTTTACGTACTTTTTTAATGCTGAAGGGGACTGTTTTGAACAATGATTTATGTACTTGCACAATATCTGAAAATATTTCTGGGAAAAAGTTATGAATTGCAGCTTTAATGATCACATTTACAGTACTGTAGAGTAAATGTACAGCATTTTAAAGCAAAATGTGCCAGCTTTGAGCTTTTTATTATGTATTGTTTGTGTGCTTGCAAACTATGCCAAACACACAGATAGAGAGAACCCTGGCGCAACAATCTTAACAAAAATGAATTTAATTAAAGAAAAAACTCCCACAAGAGGGCAGAACAAAAACCAAAACAAGACTTGAAATACTTAAAGTATTGAAAGTAGCTCTCAAAACAGCAAGACACGATGCATGATACTAAACACAACAAGAAGCAATACACCAGCACAAGATAGCACACACAAGGGCATTAATTAAGGGAAGCAAACTAAGAGGGTAACAAGGGCAGACAGGTGAGGGGCAATGAACTAATAATTGGATAATTTAACAAGGTGACAGATCACAAAGCATAAGTCTAGATTCAAACATCATGCTCTGACACAAAAATGGGGCTGTCAGGATCCTGGCATAAGAATTTAGTAAAAACTCAAAACAAGGAAGCCAGGACCCTGAAAAACTGTTTTGTAGTGATGCTTTACGTGCAAAAGCCACGACTATTATGGCTGATCTTCTGTTACGGCCTTTCTGACAGCTAACAATTTTAGGTTGTAAGAATGTTTCCCTAATGTTTCCATTAAGTAACAAAAACAATAAAAATGTTATTTTGAAAGTTCTAGGAATGTCTAAAATGTCCAGTGTTGTATTACCGTTTTTGCTTGGTTGTAAGAAGATTATTCAAACATTTTTAACTAATAACTAACTACTGACTACTTAAGAATAACATTTGTGATATATCTGATATGTAACATTTAAAAAATTCGACCAACGTTATTGCAAAAACTTTTTTGATAACTTTGAGAGACTTTTAGAGAATGCAAGCCAATGTTCTGAGTATGTTCCTGTTAGCTGTTAACACCAACAAGGACAGCCAGAAACTTTGGTGTAGTCTTTGATGACCAGCTGAAATTTTCTGACCACATTGCCAAAACAACATGCTCATGTAGATTTGCCTTGTATAACATCAGGAAAATCTGGCCTTATCTCACTGAACATGTGACACAGCTCCTTGTCCAGGCCCTTGTCACTTCAAAGCTGGACTACTGCAGTGCTCTGTTGGCCTGACTTCCAACACGGGCAATTAAATCACTACAACTGGTTCAACACGCAGCAGCACTGATCAATGGAGGGAAAACAGATAATAAAGGAAGGGACTGGGAAGGGGAAATCTCCTCCAGACAATGATAGAGTAGACATGCTCTTTCCAACACTAACCCTATGGGCCAATGAACTTGGGTGCCAATTTATGAGAACTCTGGGACAATTTATGAGAACTTAGAAGCCTGGGCCAGGGCCTTTTTCCTCTTTCCTTCAGGTGCGGCGACACCTCCAGACAAAAGCCAAGGCAGAAAACAGAGGGGATTGATAACCTATAGAGCACTGAAAAGATGACATATCTGTAGATACCACTGCCAGAATTCTGAGAATATTTTGCCCAGGACAACTGTTGGCTCCAGGAGACAGGATTCTAAAACACCAGGCAGTGGTTGCTCACAGCACTCGCTCACAGTGCTGTTAGTCTGTAGGTGGAAACCTAAAGACAGACTCAAAGGCCCCGATCTGTCAACAGAATTCCTTTCAAAAGCAAAAAACAAACTAAGGTTCTCTGTCAGAGATCATTTCAGTCAGAAGACCATAATTCAAAAGACATGATCAATCATCAGTTGTGCTATTTCCTTTGCTGAGGGAAGCTTGGGTAAAGGGATATAATGGACCATCTTAGAAAAACGATCCACCACTGTCAAAATGACGGTGTTCCCTCTCGAAGAGGCCAAGCTGGAGACAACATCTAGGGCTATGTGTGACCAATGATGAGAGGGAATAGGCAAGGGCTGAAGCTGACCAACAGAAGGGCTGCATTGTCCCTTCCAACATGTGATGCCACTCACCCAGTACAAGCCTGACTCCAACAACTCCCTGTTACCAATATCGCAGTTGCATTCAGCTGGGTTAAGGTGGTGTAAAAAGCATGCATCTTCCCATCCTGAAGGGAACGCAGAGATAGGATTGCACCTACCCCGACATCAGAGGCATCCACCTCAACAATGAACTGCCATAGAAAGGACATCTAAAAAAGAAAGGACAGGAACAGAGATAAAATGGGACTTTAAGGGTTATTTAAGGTTACCTAAGGGACCTTTTTAGGAGTTTTAACATTCCAACTGTTAGGGTTACAGCATTCTGACTAAAGAAGACAGCTGTGGCAATGATCAGACTGAATCGAAGGACCTGGTATTCATAGTGTCCCGAAAGTGTATTAAAGGCTGTCTTCCACACATCCCCTTTACATATGTAAGATGACAGGCATGATGAAGGTCTAACTTAGTGAAGACATTAGCCCCCCTGAAGAAGCTGAAAAGCTGCTGACATGAAAGGCAGAGGATACCTATTTTTAACAGTGATGTAATTAAGCCCTTGATAATCAATACAGGCTCTCAGGGAACCATCCTTCTTTTTAACAAAGAACCCAGTATTAGAAGGAAAGGATAAGGGACAGATGAGTTTGGCTTTTAATAACTCTTGAATATACATGTCTATCACCTTTTTCTCTGGACCTGGCAGGAAAAACAAGCATTCCTTAGGCAGAGAAGTGCCTGGGAGGAGACTGATGGCACAAACATAGTGTTGATGAGAAGGGAGAGAGGTGGCCCTAGATTGTGGTACTCCGGAGGGACTCCAGTCAGATCCGTTGACCTGACCTGCAACCCAAGCTACAGAAACAGAAGGAAATTCAGCACCAAAGCAAGATGCAAGACAAAACGGACTCCAAGATCAAATTTAATTCTTGGACAAATACATGTGGGGATTGTTGGGACATCCATCAACCACGGATGTCCCAACACTACAGGTGGACTACTACTACTACTGGGAGAATACAGGTGGTACAGTGCAATCTCCTCACAGTGATTTCTCGAAATGACTAAACTTACACTAGGGGTGATGTGAGTAATGGAGGTCATAACTTGACCACTAAGAAACTTTATGGAAGAAAATAGGGGTGTGACTGGAATTCCCCACTGCTCTGCCACAGCACCGTCCACAAAGCTGGCCTCAGGCCCGGAATCCACCAGGGCTGAAATGACCCTTGAACTGGATGTTCACAGGTAGCTGGGTGCAAAACACTGGGAAAATACACAGAGACATACCCTCTGTCAAAACAGTTCTTCTGGCCCAATCCATTCCTGTTTTTGGTAGCCTTGTAAACAAATATAGGACTGTAATGTTACCAGGTATCCACTGTGTCGGCACATATCCTTGTTGGAGTTCCAGTTCCACTCGGCCTCGCCGGTTCCATTCTGTTCCACTCTGCCTCTGCCAAATACGAAAAAGATCTACCACCAGTGCCTGATTTTGAAATTCCGGGTATTATCAAATGGCCAGAATTTTAAGATCACAATGAACGTGAATGACTATAATAAAAGAGGAGCTCGGCCATTCAGAGCCTTGTAGGTAATAAGCAAAATTTTGAAGTTTATACAATGCTTGTTAGGCAGCCAGTGCAGTGTGGATAAAACTGGGCTAATATGGTCATGCTTACGAGTTCTCATGAGAACTCTGGCTACTGTATTCTGAACCAGCTGGAGTTTATGTGTTAATCCAGCAGGGCAGCCACCAAGTAGGGCATTGCAATAATCAAGCCTTGATGTCATGAATGCATAAAATAATTTTTCGGTGTCTGACTTGGAGAGCATGTGTTGTAGTTTTGATATATTTTTGAGATGGAAAAATGCAGTTTTACAAATATTGGAAATGTGGTTTTCAAAGGACAAATTGTTATCAAAAATTAGATTCTTGGCTAATGAAGCAGGCTTTATAGAGCATCCATCAAAAGTGAGACAGTGTTCTGGGTTGTTCTGTGTGGAAGATTTTACTGAACTTGTACTAAGTTCCCCCAAAAGATCAGTTTGGATCAGATAGATATTATTTAAACCATGCCAGTGCAGTTCCATTTATACCAACGTAATTATCAAGTCTATTTAGTAGAATGCTGTGGTCAATAGTGTCAAAGGCTGCACTAAGGTCAAGTAACACTAGAAGAGAGATGCAGCCATGATCGGCTGACAAGAGCAGATCATTTGTCACTCTGATGAGAGCAGTCTCTGTACTATGGTGTTGTCTGAATCCTGACTGAAAATTCTTGCATATAACATTTCTTTCCAGGAAGGAACATTCCAGTATTTTTTAAATAAAAGGTCAATTTGAGATTGGTCTGTAATTTACTAGCTTCCTGGCATCAAGTTGTGTTTTTTTTTAAAAAGGGGTCTGTTAACAGTGAGTTTGTAGAGTTTTGGGACATATCCTAACACCAATGAAGAATTAATAATACTATGTAGAGGATCTATAATATCAAGTTGTGTTTTTTTTAATAAGGGGTCTGATAACAGTGAGTTTGTAGAGTTTTGGGACATATCCTAACACCAATGAAGAATTAATAATACTATGTAGAGGATCTATAATTTCAGGAAGCATCTCTTTCAGCAACCTTTTAGGAATAAGATCTAGCATACATGTTAATTTAGATGATTTAATTATTTTTTAAGTTCATCCCTATTTATAGCAGAGAATGACTGGAGTTGTTCCTTGGGCATGTTATGATGCACCATCCAATGTGACTGTTGCATGTCTATGATATTTTCTCTATCTATTTTGTTATTGAAGAAATTCATAAAATCATCACTACTATGATATTGACAACTGTCATAAGCAGATGATGCTTTGGTTAATTTAGCCACTGTGTCAAATTAATATCTAGAGTTGTGTTTATTTTCTTCTAGAAGATTTGAAAAATAGGCAGATCTGGATCTTTTTAAGGCCTTTCTGTAATTTGAAATATTCTCCTTACATGCTGTATGTAAATACTTCCAATTTTGTTTGCTTCCAATTACGTTCCATTTTCCGGGTTGCTCTTTTTAGGGCATGGGTATGCTCATTATACCATGGCGCTGGGTGAAAATGGTATGTGTTTAGAGAGAAATGGGCATCTGCGAGGAATTCCAGTCTTTATTTGAGCATATCCTATTACTGAAACTGCTCTTATTTGTGTATAATGACTTACTCTTATCATTATCGCTCTTATCATCTTATTATGATGATGGTTGCATGTCTCTATTAGGTATCCTGGAACTTAATGCTGCCTTTTATAGAGTAAACTACAACATTCTTTTGCATAGGCTAAGAAAATAAGTTGGCATTGGCATTGGAAATTAGTGGAATTGCATGGAAATGGAAATGGTTTAAATCATATTTATCTGACCATTATCAATTTGTAGCAAAGTCTTACTGATTACAGGTTCGGTATAGAATGTATAGAGTGCCACAAGGCTCAGTGCTAGGACCAATGATTTTCAAACTGTACATTTTACCTTGGGAGATATGGGAGATATCATTAGGCAACATGGAATTAGTTTTCATTGTTACACTGATGATTGTTACGATATACCAGACTTGATCTATAAAAGTGAAAGAATTTATTGATACAAGCATGTCATTGAAACAGATATAAATAGGTGAGTAATGATTATAGTTCAGTTCTATAGTAGATGGAGTGAATGGATTGTCCTTACAGATGGAGTTTGTGAATCATGACGAAAAGCAGAGGTGAGATTGCAGCATACACAGAGTGGAGGTGAGTATTATGGTGGTGCCAGAAGAAAAAGACGACAAACACCAAGGAGAGTAATCCAATAACAACGGGGTGAAAATTAATAGTCCATGTAGCATATAATGAGACCAGACAATGAGTGAGTGCTCGCTGTGTGCTTAAATATGGATGCTTGATTAGTGAACAAAGGTGACTGGTTAGGATTCAGGTGAGTTGGTATTGGTGTACAGCTGAGCTGGGCTGGTTGCTGGGAGAGCCTGGTCGATCCATGACAATGATACTCAGCTCTATATTTCCTTCAAAGCCCAACAAAATATGCCATAACTTACTGAGAAATTATGGCACAAACTCTAGAGTTCTTACATTTACAATTATGCATTTGGCAAATTCTTTTATCCAAAACAACTTAAAGTACATGCAAGAGATTCATTTTGTCAGTACATGTGCTCCCTGGAAATCGAACACATGACTTTTGCGCTGCAAATATTGCTGATTACCTATAAAGCCCTAAAAGGTTCAACTCAATACCTCAGCTCCTATAGAATTGTAATCCTTCACATTCATAGTTTTAAAATTTTGGCCTGTTAGTAATATCTAGAATATCAAAACTGACCATGGGTAAAAAAAATATTTTCCATAGTGTTTCTATACCTAATGCCTTTTCTCCCACCAATATGTTAGAGGGCGCTGTTAAAAAAGTAGGAAAGAACTAATGCAGGATATTAAAAAAAATGGTAATTGACAAGATGATTGATAGGTTAAGAGTAACAGGCACGGCAGAAGATGCAGTTTTGTGATGTGTAAGTATTCATGTAGATCTACACAGGTATCAATCAAAAACATCTTAACTGTTTGATGTGGTAGCTGTTGACCTAGTAAAAACACCCCTGAACTGTTTATAAACAGATTATATAAGATCATCAAATGCAACAGGAAAAGTGCACTCAGGTCTTCCAAAATCTGACTCATCTTATCCAGACCTTCAGTTCTTCCATTCTCCGCTCTTTGGAATATGCTACAGGGCACTGTCCTTACAGAATTCCCAAAAAATGACACACTAAATATAGAAATCATCATTATTACTATTGATTTTACTTTTATCATTTGAGGAAAGTTCTCATATTTTTGAAATCGATTGGACTTCTGTAAAAGTTTTCCACCTGGTGGACGATAAAACAAACCACAAATTCCATGGATAGACATTAAAAGAAGATTAAAGGACTTTATTATACAAGAGCCAACAGTTCTGAAAATACCACAATGCCAAATTAAATACTAAGCTACAATTTGCATTGCAACAACTTACATTTTCTTCAGCATGAAAACATAGCAAAAACAAGGGCTATTAACTATAAAAAATAGGGTAACACTCTACAATAAAGTCTTCATTAATATTAGTTGCATTAACTAATGTGAACTAATGATGAGCAATCTATTTTTACGGCATTTATTAATCTTAGTTAATGTTAGCTGATAGCAATACTATCAATGTTCAATGTAATATTTTTCATTTTCTAATCTAATATCAAATGCTGTCAAAGTATATCAAAGTATTGTTCTGTCATTTTTTACATAAAATAAATAGCCAAACATTGATAATGCAATTTATTTAAAATGTATCTGCATATTATGTAATTAGTTTAATTAGAATTGTAATTGATTGACAGCACCAAAACTAGATGTTTATGTTTTTATTAAACTGTTTTCTTTGCCTATGTACATCCCTGTATGTTATTCTAAACACAATTATTATCACTATCCACTACGTGGCTTTACAGAATCTTGAAATGTGAGTAATTACCAGTGGCCACAAGATGGCAATAGTGCATTTTTATTTGATAGTTGAAACAAGTTTCCTAGCACTCTCCTAACTCTCCAGGTTTGTCAGTCAATTGCTTCCTTTGCCATGTTTGGATTTCTAATGAATATTTAGAACATATAAAAGAACAAAAATCTGTATGCTTTCTATATTCGTCCATGGACCCATTAGAGCACCTTTATGGACCCCAAGGGACCATGCTTTGATAACTCAGGGTTTAAAGGACTGAGGCCGGAGCTTGTACTGGCTGTAAACATCAGGCAATCAGGCAAGATAATGTGCATACAAAATCTTCAAAGCCTAAAATTCAGATTATTAGGACTGAAGAATATTTCAGACACTTAATAAGTAGTATTATTAATTATGCAAAAGTAAAGTACTTTAAGGGTGTGTTTTTGTTTTCTTCTGTGCATTTTAATGGTTTTTAAAACATTACAACTATTAGAGACATAAAAGTTACAAACGTAATTGACCTGCAGTTTGCATTCATTTCAAAATGTTACATAAATAAACTCATATTTATAAATATCTCTTTTATAAACATATAAATAGATTTTTAAACATAAATACATTTATGCAAAAAGGAAATACATGAATGTACAGCAGCAGCAACAATATACAGCTTTTAATCCACGTTATTCGCCATGTCTTTTATTTTATGCATGTCGATTCTATTTATTTTATTTAATTTGTACGTTTCACTGTGCCCACAAATGGTGCTCATAGTGGCTTTGTACCATCAGTCTGATTCTTGCGTGTTTTTCCTCAGAAGAGGAACAACAAAGTCCTTTATAATGGGAATGAATGACGTCCATGATGCACTCTAAAAGACAAGAAAAACATGTCATATTGTTAGATGGATTTGTAGAGACGTGCTGCGTCACTTCAACGTCTTACATGTGTACGTCACTGATGTCACAACCTTTGAGATCAATCCTGCATCATAGAGTCAGCTACTGTTAACATCAATTTACCTTATTCAAACTGTCTCATCCACAGTTATCTAGTACACACACGCAGTTGCAATCTATTAACCAACTACAGCAAAGGTCAAATGAAGCTGGTAACATAATAAAGCTACCTGTAAGCATATATCATCTGATATAATCTCTATCCAAAGCTTTTTGCCTAAAGCAACTGTAATTTTTACTCATACAGTGAGTGATTAATATGGCAGATAATAAATGTCATGTACACAGGGGCTTAACAAGAAAGCAGATATGCAGTTTGTGCTTATGATGCCCCTGCATACACAGGTTACTAGAGACACACATTCTCAGAATGCAGGGCTTCTAAATGTATTAGATATCACTTATTAATTAAATAATTTAAATTTCACAAACCCTATTCCTTACAACTCTTAATTATACATAAAATACATTTCTGCAAAAAAGGCTTTGCTTTTGCATTGGATCTGTATTGATTCTCACCATGAGAGATTGTTTGCAGAGGGGTAATGAGATGGTTGGCAACCCATTCCGCTCATGGTCCCTATCCTATCCATCTTGTGCCCGAAGCATCCGCTCCTGGCTGTCGTCCCTCCTTTCTTGGATCCGGCTTTGTGTCTCCTTGACCCAGGCTGGTCATTCAGGATCCGAGCCCACATGCCTTTGGCCCGGGTGTCAATCTGGAGGTCCCGGTGAAGACGTGTTCTGTTCTCCATCCTCCTTTGACTCTCATCTGATGCTAGGAACTCGGACAGCTCCTCTCCTAGCAGTGCCCTGAGGGACTATGGGATATATGGATACAGAACATAAAGTCACAACAGTTTTACCTCATCAGACTCTCTTCTTTATTTTAACATAGATAAACAATGCAAAGATCCATTTCAGTATAAATTACTGAACCATTATTATAAATAAAACTCAATGAGGAATGCTCAGTGTTTTAGGAGGGTAGTGAGGTGTTACATTGATCTTGAAATACAAGCACATGGAGTAACCATGTAAAGTCTCCCAGTCCAATATATTATATTGTTAAACTATCTTATGAGTGTTACAAGGATAATGTTATTGTTCCGAGGTTGATCTTTTATTGCGCAGGAGTTCTCACTTACGTTTAGTTTGAGTTTCAGTTTTGCCTGTTTTACATGTTTTTCTTCAGACGCCTTATGAGTACAGATTGATTTGTACTGCCATACATTTGAAGTATAAAACTTCTGTATAAAATGAAGGTGGACATGACTGAGATTTAGTCATTAAATAATTTGATTGGAAACGTTTGCGTTCACATTTAAATATTTTGATTAGTTGGGCATATTGACAACTTGCGATCTCTTCTAAAACTATAGAGGTGACACGTAAAATATTAGGGTCTTTTCCTCAAGAGACAAATTTGAGCAGCAGAAGACTTCAGCGCAAGTCTCCATCTGCTTTACATGCATGTAACTGTTGTCTGTAAGAAACTATAACTAAGATTTTAAAGAGATCTTATTTGTGATTTTTTTTCCCATACTCATAATTGCGATTAAGTGCGTCCTTATTAAGCGCATGCGTTCTACACAAATATTATTATAATTTCGAGTTTTCTATTTACCTATTTAGTAAATAAAACTCTACTGATTTTATACAACAAAAACATATAAGTCATAAGAATAAATGAAAAACCTTTGGTACTAAAGTTTGGCGATAGTTTGCGCAAGTGTAGAGTGCCCAATGGACAGTCTGACTCCCTCAGTGACTTGATGCTGAGGTCTCTTTTGCGCGATGATACTGCGGATCATCTGATGGAAAATGTTCATTTCGACCCTAAGTATTACCCTAAGTAATACCTGAGTATTGTTCACTAAATTTAAACCGCTCAAAACTTAGCGAATAATCGCATCAATGATTTTGCGCGCTTCTTTGCCAAGTTATACATGCTGTATCATTTGCAGTAAACTTGTATCAATAATACTCACCCTCTGTTCTGCCTGCGTTAAGGGTTTCGCGTCTGCGCTGCCCGATAGAAGAGTCAGAATAAGTCCACAAGCCACCAAGTGCGAGATGATCATTGCGATGAAGTTTCAGGGCTGTCGATCTCAGTGAAGTTTAGTTTTAAAACACGTCTTATTAAGGGAACACAATCTCAACCTTTCATTTACTCCCAGAGGTTTCGAGCTCAACTCTTACTCAAGGCAATTTCTGCTCAGGATTTTATAGCTGTTATGACATCACCTCTGTGACGTCACAGCGCGGCCCCCCTCCCTTCGGTGGTTCACCTTTCCCAGTTTTCCAATTAGACATCTGCGTCATAGGTGACCATTCGTTAGGTCAAAGAACAATACAAGCAAAAATGGTGCTTTTAATTGATCAGAAGAAATTGTTAATTTCAGTTAATCAATGTTAACTTCAGTCGTCATTCGAAATGACCAGTCAAATGCAGGTGGGAATTCATCATGTGAATTCATTCGCGATAATTATGAATCTCCGGTCAGGACCTACACAAGTGAACGTAAATCCGGATGTGTTTAGTAATGCGCTCATTTCAAAGCAGTTTTTTTAAAGGACTGTATGTACATTTAGGTAAAACCTACATATTGTATATTATCACTTTTTTATGCAAATAGTCACTGGTGCCATCTGGAATCAAAATACAAATACATTGTGATTTTGAAATGAAAATAAATAATCTGCTAATATAAAAAAGCAAACATCGTTATGCAAACAAATAACATAATGTAGAAGATATTTTATTTTAATATTAAAACCATATGGCATAGGTTACCAGTGGAGCACGCATAACTGTTTATTAAAACATTAATTACAAAACATTTGGTGTAACAACCCAAAGGTTAGCTGGAGCTCAAATATGATATTTTTTAAAGTTTCATCAAACCAATACTATAATCTTGTTATATACAAGATTAAAGCAGCACACAGCATCAGTCACAGCATCAGTCATTAAAATGCACAAGAGGGCACCTTCCTATTTGAGACACTGTGTGGCAGTATATGCTGACTTGAAATGGTTTCAGCCACAGATGCATCAATCCATCACAGATTTCATATTCCACATCTAACATAATAAAAGAAGCAAAGAAGCATTGAGGAGTATGAGTGGACATAGGGGGCAAGGTAAAGTTGTCACAAGGTCTAGATCTCAGAAATAATGAGGTTGTAAGACAAAAGTCCACCACAAATAGTTGTTTTCTCTTGCAGGGGATTTGTATGTTGGGATTTACTACTTTAAACTCTAACACACTTTATTTATTCTAATAAAATGAGTATGTTTTGTGAACTATATTCCCCTTACTAAAATTTTAGTATTATAATATTTTTATTGATTTTATAATAAAATAACTATTGACTAAACAAGTAAACACCAAACTAGCAATAATGACCCTGTGATAGACTGGACACCTGTCCAGGGAGTTTCCTTGCCTTTGGCCCAAGAAATGCTGGGATAGGCTCTAGCACTCTGCCTGACCCTACATAAGTGGTATATGGATGGATAGATGAAAATAATTATAGATTTCAAAAGGTTGAACTGTGTTCTTAAGACAAGGTTATTTTTCCATTTTCATTTAATGTCTAGTAATTTATATCAATGTTTTATTAATAAGATAAATGTCAGGGAAAATGTTTCACAAATGTCAGGATGGGGCAAGTTGTCACGTTTTTACATTGTAGTTTTATATAAATGATCAATTACAATATCTTTTGGCCAAAGCAATAGTTTGATATTTACATTTGTTACCTTTCACATTTTGCTATTTCATAAATTGTTTTCTGTTTCAGACTGTACTCTTTGCATTTTAATGAGACCTTGATGAGAAAAAGAAGTTTTCTTTATTTATATTTGGATAGTGTTTCATATGTTAAACAAAAGCAGATTCTCATCGTGATATTTTCCTTTTTAGAATGGGACAACATGCCCCACTGCACTGCACAGTAAATTAACTGTAACCTTTTTATTTGACAATAATAGAAGATAGCCCTTAAAAGCTTTTGTAGTTAAGACTTTAAACTACAGTGTCTTCCATAAGTATTGGGACAGTAAAATTGCTCTGTTTGCTGTGAAGCCACCAAGTCTTTCATAATTCAATGTACAGAATGTCACATTATGGATATTTTTGACTGCTCTTCTGTCAGAGTCAGCTCCCTCATTTTCATCCTGGCTTATGTGTGTTCTCACCAAATGCAAGACTCAGACTGCAGAAGCAATGGATAGAACTGACAGTACACATTCTCTGATTTTAATGTGTAAACAAACAATGCAACAGGACACAGCTGATCACTTATAAACACAGTTGTGAGCCAATTGTCCCAACACCTAGGCTCACATTAGACAGAGGGATGAAATTCTGCTGTTCTATTAAATTGGTAAAACCTTTATGTGTTGAAACAAAATTTGATATTCTGTACTTCTGTAAATGATTGGTTGACTCCACAGCAAACAAAGCATTTTTTCTTTACTGTCCCAATACTTATGGAGGGGACTTCATAAGTCCTAAAATAATTAGAGACTAAAATAATTGACATTTTTGACATTTAAATATTCCAATGCAGTAAAAGTGTGACACCCTAACCCTGTCCTCCCCAACATGTAGATAATTGACAACAGCTTACAAGCAGTACACAAAGTGGAGAAATTTGAGAGTTTAATCTAACCATTGCTAATCATTCATCTTGTATATAATTCAATGGATGTAAACATTATTCAAATTCAATATCTGCAGTATTTATACAAATATTTTAGAATATTAATGTTAAATTATAATAATCTCTTTTTACCAACAATACACCTCACTTGTGGTCATATTTTTAAATACTAAGGCTAGTTGTAAAGCCAAACACTGTTCATAGGTAGAAATGCCCACTCAATACAGGCAGTGACCCACAGTTATAAACATAACTGTATGACTCTACACTTACTACAGCTAAAGTTAGTGATGGTACATGTCCACTGCAGGAATATAAGAAACAGGTCCGATAAGCATGAGGTGCCAGACAGTCATGGCACAGAGATGTTAGCGTTTTACTCTGCAGTCTCAAATGCATCATTTTGGTGGAAAGGTTTCATATATACAGTACTGCGTTAGTTCTGATATTATGAGTCCTGACAGCCTGATATGTGGTGTTCAGGGACAGGGACAAACCTCGTCAGCAAAACAGAGATTGTAGATCTCACTTCAGCTCTGTAGCTGGCCATTCCCAGGATAGTCCCACCAATTCCACATTCCTATCACCTGGTTAAAAGAATCCCAAAAAATGTATTCTGGGATATTTTATATTACCATGTATTTTATATATGTTACAATTTTCTGTATATGTTTATTGTATGTTTATTTATCTATATGTTTATTTTCTGTACTTTATTTTCACATTTAAAGGTGTTTTGCAACAATACAGCATTGTGAACAGCACTACATAAATAAAATAGAACTTAATTGAATTATTCTTGCATGCAAACTAAGATTAATGGATAACTTGCTGGTCAACAGGTGTTTTTTTTACTACACAGCTATTAATTATTTATATATTTTAGCACAATTGGAACGTTGTATTTTGACTAATCAGCATCCAGGAACCAGACTATCAATTTTTTTAAACAGTTATTGTTATATAAATGGAAGCGGAACAATATTTGACTCTAAGGACATGATCATTTCCCTTCATAAAACAGTTATGACAACGTCTACTAAAATTTGTGACCTTTTGAAAAAGCCACTGCCTTGTCCTAAAGACAATTTCCCAGATGTAAAAGGGATAAAAAGAGCTTTTCTGCAGTCTTAAAATGGAAACAGAAAATATTTGGTGGGCTTGTTTAACAAAAGGAAATGATATGGATCACAGATTTAATGTTAAATTGTCACAATGTGGAAAAAGAAGCCTCTTCCTGAATTCATTATAAGCCTGGCTGTCTTGTATATTGCCTGTGATGATACCATGACTAAAACTGCAAAAGGTTAAAGAGAACTGAATGCAAATGTAGTTTAAATTAAAAGGGAGGGGGGTTGTGGGGTGATTGGTAGATGGGACTTGAGTTTTAATTAATGAGAACAAGCTCACTAAATAATTCATTTCAGTGATTACAGACATTCTACTAACAATATGACTACTGACAAAGTAACTTTGAAAATACATATCAACTTACTCTACTAACCCTAACCTAATCCCTTATATTGACTATCAAACTGAAATGTAACAAATTAAACCTGCAATTTGAAACATTGTTTAGTTCAAAATAAACAAAAACAGCTATTGAGCAAGTTTATAACAGATCAGCATTCAAAACGGTCTCCTTCAGCAAGATTTAGTAAGATATATAAAATAACCTGTAATTTTATTTTTCAAACAGATATGGCAATAGAGATACGAAAGTTAAACTGCAGGCTGGTCATGACTTTAGAAAATATAAAAAGTGTTTAGATGCATCCTCTGTACTAGCTCTTACTTTTCTAGCCAGCTATCGATCTTTGTACAGTATTACAGCTCTTCTAACATCACTGTCTCCTTAAGATGAATCACTTCTGATGAGCGTTTTCTTTGGATAAAAGCTTCAGTGTAAATATCTTCAAAGACTTAGAAAGAATGATTATTGTCTCTAAAACATTTTTCAAACCTGTGGTCAGGCTCACTGGCATTCCTGCAAAATGGACTTGAATTGTTCTTTGGAAAGATCACCAATATAACAGGAGTTTTTAGTGCCAGTTTAGCGGTGATGTCATGAATATCCCAGAGATCTCAGGGGACCTGTCTACAACACATCAGGGTCACATTTTATCCCACAATCATATAAAAAAGAAGAAATTAAATTTCATATAAAGAAAATAAAGACTTATTTTAGTACAGTTCAGAATCTGATTACACAAAGTTACTAATAGTCAGTAGAATATCTGTTGGGGGACGATCACTATAAAATGTTAGTGGATATTAGGCAGACAGTCTACTAATACTGTAGTGACAAGTTGACAAGTAGCTGCAAAGTTACTTATAGTTAGTAGAATATGTTAATGGACTATTGAAATAAAGTGTTACCCAGAACTTTTCAGACACAGCTAAGTAAACAGTCACTTACATGCAATGCATGTAAATGCAAATGTCTCTAACCTTTTGGCAATAATATCCATGTAAACAAGCTTGAATTATTTTCAGCAGTTATCACTCAGCCAGCAATAAGTGATGTCATTGTACAAAGTTTTGGTGGTATATTTAAAGGGGATAAAACTTCTATATATCACAGCAAAGCTGGTATCTTCAACAAGAATTTTACAATTTCTAAATAGTAAAAGGAGCTTGCCTGACACTAAGACAAAAGTTTCCCCCCCAAATCTATTAATATGACAGATATGATTCGCGCCTCTCCTTTCTGGTTGTAATGTATATTCGCATGTATGTATGTGTAGATATATTGTATATTCAAGGAATACTTCAAGGAAACAGACTTACAAGAATTACAAAGAATTACAAATACTCAGAAAACAGGAGAAACTCCACTTTGGAGAAACACAGAATACACAGAAAACAACCACTTTGCACAAACGAAAACAGACAGAGGCTAAGGGAGAACTCAGGGTTTAAATGCACAGGACAAACAAAAGTAGCTAATAAGATAATTAAAGAGACAACATGAACAGAATAACTAATCAAACAAACTAGGTCAAATGCAAGGACACAGAACTGATACACAATGATCAAAACAGAGCATACAACTATAAGACTTTGGATTTGTTTAATTTATCCACTGGTCATTTAAAGCCTAGCCACACTTTTTTAGTCATTCATGTTCACAGCACAAATGATGTGGGACAAGGTACACACCACAATGTTTGGGTTCAAAGCATGTTCAAGTCCTATACTGAAACAATAGTAACAGCGAGAGTTTGTCTTAAGAAACACCACTAAATATTTTTAATTATTATTTTAGGTTTTAGTGAGCTTTAGACACTTTTCTTTGCCATGCTGAAAGTCTGGAATCAGAAATTATACTCCTCATATTCTCATACATTTAATGATGCTGTAGATTTTTCCCAATGACATCATGAAAAATATCCAAGAACCTTTTTTTTTGCTTTTTTAACCCTAACCACAAAATGTTATGTGTCTAATTTTTAATATACTTTTCAGCTTTCATGTGGTGGAAAAAGTAGAGAGGTTTAGATCAGTACACAGTGAGCAATGTGCAGTGTGCAGCATGCTGTTGAGTTCCACGCTAAACGTTTCAACAAGCCTGAGCGACTGTGCTGCCTGATTGGGGCTGGTTCAAGACAAACTACATGTCTGTTAGAATCCTATAAATAACTGTTTTATTTTGCTTCTTTTTGAATGCTTTTTGCAAAGTGTGTCTCTAAAAGCTTTCACATGTGGGACTGTTCAGCAGCTGCTGTTTTCAGGATGGGAAAGTAGCAGTGATGTAAGGGGTCAGTGCAGCGCTGAGGATATTTTCATAGTGTGATACAAAGCACATGGATGTTCTTACCCAACTGCTATTCACATCACTGTCACAAAGTAAAAGTAACGAATAATGTCATTTCTGTGTTGAACACACATAACTTCAGACGTCTTTCTTTCTTACTTTCTGTAAACTCATATTCATATGCAGATTATGCATAAAAAAGTCCTAAACACAGTGAACAATTGCCTTTGAATCCACAAATGAGAAAAACTAGCATTTAAAACATTACCAACTACTTTAACACAAATAACAGGTTTCCTTTTGTCAGAAAAGCAGACATGTTCTGCAAATGATCCTAAACACATTTTGTTCAGAGAAATGTTCACACTTTGAAATTTTCACACTCAATGACCTAATCACTATTAGGATTAAGACATTAAAACATTGATTAGGTAACTTTTTTGGAAGCAATGAGTAATGTGTTACCATTTAAATTCATATCATAATACTCTACGAAGCGGTTAAATTTTCTAAATGGTTTTTAGCATGTTGTAGCTGCTAGGGTTTCTGGGAGGTTGTTAGAAGTTAAAAGAACTTTCCCCCAAGTCTTATGCATTTGTTTATGCATTACATTAGAAAATGATATGTATAAACAACAAACCATGTTTGATCATTGTCACTCATTTATTTGGACCTTGGACATTGTTGAACTGCTGACAGCTGTGACAAATACTTTTATGAATGTTATGAATACTGAAGTTAGTGCTCAACTCCCTTTAATGAGGTGTTTCATAGGTTTGTCAAACAAGCTTGAGAAGTCACCACATGATGAAAAAGTGAGGTACAGCACACGGTACACTATGGTTAGGTCAACAGCTATTCTAGGGCAAATATTAATTTGCCTGCTGAATCTTAAGAGGAGCTGCCTGGTTTTAATATTAGTGTGGTTTGTGTTTAGGAATTAGCAATAACTGCAAAAGCATCTGTTACAGCTACATACACTTTTAATGCAAACGGTTTGAAGAAGTACACCAGGGTCATACCATCAAGGTTTACTGTCAATTTTAAATCTAAAGTCAAAGATTTGCCACATCATTATTTCCTCTCTGTCTTTTAACCACTAAAAAGACCTCAGGCTTTGACCTATAATACATTGGTTTTATATGACAAAAATGGTTTATCCATGTATTATCAACTAATTCTTAAGAAACAATGAAATATATGCATGCATTATGCATTACCTGAATTCAGGTTTTTACCCAGCAATTGTACTAGTTTTTCTTTGCTGCGTTCCTAAATTCTGTGAAACAACTTATATTTAAGAGGTTTGGGTGAGACATGTTGTTGTAAAACAATGCAAATGGAACATTTTCAAGGAGGTATGTCATTGTAAGTGGAATGCCATGATGTGTTGGTGATATAAAAGTCCCTTTTTTAAGGGATGGGCCTTTGCTTACTCACTTTCAAATCCTTCCACGTGGTTCTGCAGCATCATCTACATACTAAAACAATGGCACAAGGAAAAACACTTACTTTTATAGTTGATGTTCCAGATTTCATCTATTTCATTTGATGTACCATCCATTCAACCACAGTAAAGAGCTGACTACACTGGCAAACCAAACTTTTAACTATCAGCAAAGGTTTGTTTTATATTTTCTCATATAATATACACAGCCAATTGAAATCATGGTTAAATCAACGATTTGGCTTCAGTGTCTTATAGGTTGACATATAAAACATACATATATAGAGCGCCAAAAATATACTTGCAATGTGTTCTGTGTTTGAAAACACAATTTTGAAATGTTCTTTGTCTCGTGTTTTCAAACATTACCCAAATGTTGCTTGTCTACACTGAAATGTCTTTAAATGCTTGCGGATGCAAAGTAATTGTATGAAGCATGGAACTGCGTCATTTTCATAGGTATTTTTAAATATATTGTATTTTGACATATCATCAGGTGTGTTTTACGTATTTGACAAAAGTTACTACTGTTACTACAACAGTGGGTTGCCATATTTCTTGTTTAAATTGAATGGATCACATGACCGTGTTTTTAAATAAATCTGGATTAATGTTGACACTGCTTGGGACAGCATGTAGAATCTAGTATAACATATGTGCTGGCTTATACCCAAGACTATTCCATTTAAAGTAAAACCTAGTGGTTTTGGTTACTGATTGCAAAACACACACTTGATGCAAATCATGTCTTGAAATTGTGTAGGTAAAATCAACAAGTGTCTCAGTTCTCATTTCTATGCATCACGTTAATCTAGAGTTGAAGATAATAGCTGCCTCTGTGCAACCTTTATGGTTTATAATCAAAGACATTAACAAAATGGTCACTAACTTCAGATCAACTTTTGCAACTTTTGTTCCCAATTGCTCTTACATACGCAAGCCTTATGTGCAGTCTGGAATCTGCATGCAGTCTCATGCAGATACTAAACACAATTATAGAGAAAATATATGGCTGTTTTGTTAGCACAAATATTGATACATGGAAACCTTGTGCCAGTCTGGCCAGCATGTTTCTTATATTTCCTCTGGTACAGTCTATTGATGGAAAGCATTTTCAAGGATATTTTTATGTCAATATAACCTGCCATATTATATCAGGCTTCAGAAGGCTACTTTGTAACTTTTGTAATTTTGTTTGATTGTGCAATCAAAACCTGCTTTAAACTGAAGTTCTGTTCCGTAATGTTAAGTTTAGAAGCAAAAACAACATAAGCCCTGTTCATACAGGATTGCTTTTGTATGGAGATGTAGGCTTATGTAGTAACTACAGCAGATTCTATGTGCAGGTTACTTAACATACTTTTCATTGCGTATATTGAAGCGAAATTAAGTCAAACAGACATTTCTTGTGAAACTGGATCCAGAAGCTCAAATTATAATTTATTATAAGCTTATCGTTGTGAAGTGGGGTAAGGTAAAGAGACAGTTTTAAACACTGATGTTATGTACTAGCTTAACATTTGATTTTCTATTTACAGGTTGCAGCTTGAAATTGTTATGCTGATAATTTGTCATGAAAACTAATATTATACAAAATTAGAAAGAAAATCCAATGTTTTTTTTTAAGTATGTGCATTGGCCTGGATGTTGCAGGCTGCATATAGCATTGAGATCATAATAATGGGAAAAAGCAAAGTGTCTGTTGCAGGTTGCATATAACATTAAGATCATAATAATGGGAAAAAGCAAAGTGTCTGCTGCTTATCCCCAATTTTACAGTGGAATGGACTGAAGTATCTGGAGGTTAACCACTATGCTGGGATCACCAGTTTAATGATGGTGAGTCAAGACTGTGAAACCCAGCATGTTTAGCCGTCTTCTGCATCAGGGGTACCAGAGCGATTGCATGGAAAATCAATTATTATGACTATGGCAATAGTGATGAACAAGTTTCCATCAGGTCTTTCGATAAAGATGTTGTTGTAAATTTATTTTCCTATGTTGTTGGGTCAAGACCCAACAAATCAGAATTAGGCTTTAGAACTCAACATGACCTTTCTTTCTGAGGAAAAAAGGCCAGCTGTAGAGGTACACCTTCCATGCCAAAATTCATTGTTCAGTTTTGATGCACAGTACACTCCAGTCTCAGGTGTCATTCTTTGGAAAGAAATTGAAAGTATTCCAGTTATGTTCTGTTGGAAGACACACCTTTTGTTCACTCTATAGCTGATTGCACTGTATACTTTGTGTCTTGTAATGCATTTAAAATCTGCTTCTAGGTCATTTTTTAACAGAGCATGAAGTCTGTTTTCATGATTAGTGCTTGCCAATGCACCTCATACTTAGGGTTAGGGATCTGAACAAACCTAAGCACTAAATTTTGTCATGTAGCTTATTCCACACCATTTGTGCAAAAGACAAGAATGACAACAGTCCCTTAATTCTTCTGCAGAATAAAGTCACATTCTCAAAAACACATTTCCTTCTCCAACAACAAACTGATGTTTCATATCAAATGTAAACATTTTACATGCAAACAACTGCAGACAAGTCTCAACTGAACATTTATGTAACCAATTTAATTTACATGTTCTTAATGTTTATAACTGAGGCCATTGTTCCTATACAGTCTTGTCTTTGGTTTAATTAGCATGAAATAATTTCAGCAGAAACAGCTGACACTATTTTGATGCTTATCCAAAAATGAACTGACCTGAGAGATCACTGACTGTGTTTTCTTTCTGTGTAAAAACCTCAGCACCAGAATGTAACAAAGCAATCATTACTGGCATTATTTATCTTTTTTGGTTAAAAGCCAGTTGGGAAGATTTATTTAGTTATCATTCAGCATTTTTTTAAAATGTCTTAGTTAAAATGTTGGCTCAGAACAAGTTAACACATGCATATTATAGCAACAAATGGTGAATTAATGGTCGTTAAAAGTTAATGTTAAAAGTTAATAGTCGCCCACTGCTCCAATTGTGTGTTAAGAGGATGGGTTAAATTCATAGGACAAAATTTTGAGTATGGGTCACTTCATTCATTAGCTACAGAATCTACACACAAACCATGTTTTCTTAGTTTCAGGCATTGTTACTGCAGATTACATGGCGAAGTATTATACCAAAAATAAAAATTCTGTCCTTATTTACCTGTATGAATTGTTTTTTTTAAATTAAACTTTTTTAAACAATTCTTTGTTTTTTATGTTATATTTTTACTCTTTAAATCCTCAGAAGGAGTTTTGTTTAGACCCTGCATGTGTCATCAACATATCCTGATGGAAGATATTCATTATAATAGTTGGTATGTGAAATATCAGTGTAAATAAAAGCCACGACAGGACTGTCCACTGTTAACATACTATATTGTTATTTTTGTTATTTAATATGTACTGTTAGCCTTATTCTCTTCATTTTAAAAATATGTATTTCTCATTAATGGGCTGTAGAAACAATCTTGGTTGACTTCATGCGGTCTGATCATTTTTTTCTGCCTTTTTTGGTTCATATATTCCATGAGTCATGCAGTGTGTCTGACAATAGCTCAAATTCACTTTTTAGGGAGGAAAAATAAAAAAATGGGTTAATGTTTTATATGTTTTGCCAGTTTGCAAGTGTATTGAAGAAGTGGAAGACAGCCCTTGCAGTGACTGGTAAAGCGGCGACAATAAACCAAGAGCTCTCAGCTTTATAAAACTTTGGGCACCACTTCCCTGAGAGGATTTACGTTATCACGTTAGTGACTGCCTCTGATCCTGTGAAGTTGCAATTGACTTTTTAATCAACTTTTCCACAATAAGAAACCAGCCCAGTTGACACTCACAACCTCAAGCCATTCGTCTCTTAAACATGCGGTTTCCTTTATATAGCCCTTCCTACCTCACATAAAAAACGGTCCTACTAAACTTACCCTTTCCCAAATGTGGATTGTTAGGGAGAGATATGATTATAGTTTTATTTTATCATTTATCACATGGAAAAGCCCATAGACTTATATAAGGGGAGAGGGGGCTAAGCCATATCCAGCAACTATTTAGAGCACCCCAGCAATGCTTGTAGCAACATGCAAAAATCATTTAAATCACCTTAGCAACTGCATAACAACTCCCTCACAACATCCTAATAATGTGATTTTGACAGTGATTTTGTACTTCACAAAATAATTATTTTCTTTCATAAAATAAGATATTTTGAAGTATGCTGGTAACCAAACAACAGTGGCACCTGTTGACTTCCATTGTATGGACACAAAAAACACTTTGAAGAGTCATACAGGTTTGGAATGACATGAGGGTTAGTAAACGATGGAAAATTTATCCCTGTAACAATGTCCCTTTTATGTGACATTTTACACAGTTGATGAATAGGAATATATGAATTGATATATATATATCTCAATATCAATTAAATATATACTTTCAGCACATGCTCTCCTTGACTCTGGGTCAGCTGGCAATTTCATATCCAGAAACCTCTGCCGCCAGCTCAGGCTCCAGAAAAGGGCCACAGAAACCACCTATCAAGTCCAGTCCATCACAGGGAAATCATTAAACCGTCAGCACACCCATTACATGGTGGGTTTCATCCAACTGTGCATGGGCCTTCTGCATATCAAGACCATCCATCTCCTGGTTCTGAAGAATTCTTCCCCTGACATCACCCTTGGGAGTCTGTAACTCATCCAAAGAATCCTGAAGTGGGGCGGAAGTTAACTGCTTCCCTGGCTGCTTCCCTCAATGTCTCCCAGTCATTGCTAACTCTCCTCAGATCCTTCCTGTGAATTCCACCTCCACAGAAAGCATGATTGAACTACAACCTTTGGATATTCCAGCCTGTTCTTGTTCTTCACTAGATTCAATTTCACTATCCTCTACCATCCCAGCTCCACAAACACCAAAGCTGATGCACTCTCTTGTCTTCATGCTCCAGAAAAGAACACTGATGACCCAGAACTTCTTACTTTCTAAGTTGCTTGTTTAGCCAATTAAATAGACTTGAATTCTACCCCCTCTACCATTGACCCTGAACCTGCTTCACCAGGGTGTCCCCCCAATCTCCAATATGTCCCAAGAGCTCAGTGTAACTTATTTATCCACTCTGTGCACACTACTTTGGGCACTGATCAAAGGCCAATGGTACCCTCTCACTACTTAAGGACTGTTTCTGGTGGCCCAACATGGCCAATGATGTCAGAAGGTTCATCAGAGGGTTCACAAACTGTGCCATTACCAATAGCCCATGCCATCTTCCATCCTGCAAATTCCTTCTTTTGCTCATTCCCAGCCATGGACATGGTTATACCTAGGAGTGGATTTTATTATGGATTTACCACCTTTTAAAGATAATACCTGTATTCTAGTCATTGTTGACCAATTCTCCAAATCATGTTGTCTGTTACTTTTGAAAGGTCTGCTTTCAAAGGACATAAGGTTTTGTGCCTGCCCTACAAGAAACTTAGTCCCAGATACATTACCCCCTTCACCATCATCCAGCAGATTAACCTGAGCTCATATCAGTTACAATACCATCACACTACTGAATTCACCGCTGTTCCACGTTTCACTACGAGGTCTGTTATGGATCTGCCAGGCTCTTTCCACAACCAATTAACAGCCACCTATCAGCCAAGTCCCTCTCTCAGCCAATCACAATGCACCAGCTCACCCAAGTTCTGATTACCTGCGATCATTTATCATCCCATCAGCTCACCAGATTGTAGTGTATTTGGGAACATTAAATGTTTTAGTCCCACAGTTGTTGAGTAGTCATTGTGCGGGGACAAGCCATAACTCCTAGGTGGTGGCTCATGGCAGGATGGAGGTTTTAGAGGAAGAGAGTTCTAAAGTTCCAGTCCTCTTCCATTCCTGGCTCATTCTGGGCTCCGAAGTAGGCCCGTCGAAGTCTGTGGTAGTAGGCTTGTGGATTTTCCTGTCTGCCCTGCCTGAGGTCCATGGCAGTGACTAAACCTTTTTCTGACTCTGGGTAAGAACACTCCTTGCTGAGAGCCTGTTGTAAAAGGTGGTGATCAACACATTAAAGTGACAGAAAAACAGGGGATAGGAAAGTTCGAAGTCCTTAGGGTTATGACTGGGCCTGCAGAGAGGGGGCACTATGGTGTCATACAGTCTGGGGGTTTTCCAAACTCAAGACCATAGGGACAGACTCAACAGTTCAGGGGAAGGCAGAGAGTGCCTCTAGTTCTTTTTAATGCTTATAGTGATTAAGTGGGACTAAGTGGGACACATTAGGGCAGTTGAACTCACTCACCGGAGACCCTTGTGGAGAGAACCGTCACTTCACCACCCAAGCACTAGGCGTACTACATATGAGGAAGCACAAAGGGGCTGACCAAGGGTAAATTCACCTAAATCAGTACAGAGAATCCCAATATAATGATTGATTTAACTAGATTAAATTAAATAAATTCAATTGAACCCAATTAAATACATTCCTACATGGGTAAAGCAGGGAAGTATTAGAAGGGAATGCTGGAAAAGAAAGTAAAACAATAATGTAACAAAAATCAATAAAACAAATGAAAAGAAACTAATTATTATTATGCTAGTAATAATATTCCCCTTTCATTTAATCAATTGTGTCCAGTAAACCGAAATAGCATAAATGGATAAGCAAGTCACTTTAAAATAAAATAAAATTATACAAGGGAGGAAACAAGATAAAATTAAAAATAATCCTGAAATAAAAAGGGAATAAGATAAAGGTCACCCAGCAAATAAACAAAATGGAAGGAAGTGAACAGGGAGGAGACCGCCCACAGGGTGGCGATGGTGAGCCACGCACAGGTGAGGTCAAGAGGAAGAGGTGGAGTCGCAGAAAGGTTAGACACTTACACACTGCCCTCTAGCATTAGTTGGAGGCAACACATCTACTGATGTGGGAGTGTTTTAGCTCTGCAAGATTTTCTGAGCTATTAAACAGTATAATAACTCTTGGCGGATCTAGGTGGATCTCTGTGGATCTAAGGGGTTGGTGCAGGCTTGCTGCACACTATTACAACCACGAACGGACGCCGTTAGTACACAGACAACACAAAAGGATTTCTTCGCTGTTGCACATAAATTATTACTTGATCAAGGTTTATAGACTCCACTTAAATAGCAATCATCTACCGTCCTGAAGTATCTTACTATCCACTCAATGAGCGAGAGGGCACGCATTAGTTAGCTACTCTAACGGTTACCCCCAGGGAGTGAGAACACGCAGTGGCATCAGTCTAGCTCCAGTTAAAATAAAGGTCTTACAAGACGAGGGAGGAACACACTCGCTCTATCTTCTTCACTCTAATAGAGGATTTCTTTGCTCATATTAGGCCGTCAAAATAATATCGCGACACATTATAAAAAGATTTCTTCATTCTTATAGGACTGGTTCTAGTACTATAGATCACTGCAGTTTCACTGTGGTCATTAACAGTGACTGGGTTTCTTGGGTCGACACTCAGTGGCTGTTAACGCACATCACACATTTCATTCACACAAGAAGTAAAGTTTGCTCTGCGTGGTGGACTTTTAACCCTGGGTGTACCACACCCCTTGAGGGCTGATAGACCAATAATATGTATACTGAGGCAGGAAAAGAATTTGCTTAAGTCCTGCTTAAGACCTTATTTACATGTTCCTCATGTTGCTGGAAAGTTTGTGCATTTTACCTGAATCTAAAATAATAAGCGTATGATGCCAGATACATTCATACACTATACTGCATTAGTCAGTAAATTAAGAAAGAAGCATTTCGAATGTAAACATGACCAGGTTTGACACACGTTAACATGCAATTTATCTGAGAATACCCATACAGGTAAAATACCTGTCAGACTATATATAGCAAGGCAATAGACGATGGCGATGAATATGGGGAGACATACAATCAAGAACATAACACATATATACACACTTTGGACAGCTCTTTTGGTGGGTTTGGCTCTCTCTCTTTCTGAGTTGAGACAAAAGTTCTCCCTGATGTGTATTGAAAGTCCTTCAGTCTCTTCAGTCACCTGGTTTTTCTCACCTTTGTGAGCAGAGCTATCCTCCCCCCTTTGGGCATTCTTCTGTCAGGGGTAAGAGGGGGAACAAAAGGCCAGAGGTGTTCTGGTTGGTAGGTGGGGGTACAGACTCCCTGGTGCCGATGGATAACCATCGATCTTAGCCCCCCACTTGGAGTCCTATCCCCTCTATGTATTTTATGATCCAACTGGTAAATTTGGTCAGACCAGACGCTACAAGACATATGGAGACACATAGCCAATACTTACTGTCTGGTATCGTTTTACGAAAAGGATTACTTACCTGTGTTTCCATGCTCCAGCAATCTTTCCAGTGTTGTCCCTCATCGAGTTTCTCCAGCCTCCTTGCCCGCAGTGTCATTCCCACTCCAAATCTGTGGATAATAACAGTTACTCACCCGGATATAAAGGCCAGTGTGTTCCGCCATCTTGTCCACTCTCACAATCTCTATCATCTGTAAGGACATTCAATCTCAGTTTGGTTCAGTTAAATTTAATTTAAATATCACTTTTTACAATGTTGCATTGTTTTAAAGCAGCTTTACATATGATTAAAATTAAACACAGAAAACAGAAAAAATATAGTATGTAGTATGTACGACACAGGATATATGGTATTATTTCAAATTTGTATTGTTCATTATAAGATGCATATTAGTAAAACTAATTAGGGATACTAAGATTGTAATTGGTTTGTGAATAATTGGTTTATGAATATAGAGTTGACTGAACTGATGATAACTACAACACATTTGGACCATTTAAATAAATGAACATGCATTAGAAATTCCTGTCACCGTGAAGGCTCATACCTATCTCAGTGGTCTATGAGATGGTAATGTATTTGAACTGCCTACTAAAATAGTATGAACTTTTGAGACTATGCAACATTTAGTCAATTTACATGATAGATTACAGGTATCATATAAAGCAAGATATGCCGTTTCAGCATACATGGAGGAGACAGAGACAGTAGGATTCATTTGCAGTAGTTTATTAGAATAGTTGAACAGGCAGGGTCGACAACGGCAAAAAGGTATTGCAGGGCTAGGGTAATCGGTAACAGTAAACAATCTGAGGTCGGGGCAGGCAGCAAACAATCAGAACAATGATAAACAATCCAATTTGGGGCAGGCAGCAAACGATCAGAGAAACGATAAACAGTCCAGGTAACAACAGGTAATCCAATAACAATAGAAACGCTCAGAAATGTTAGCCGGGGCAAAACAAGACTTCACAATGAGTAAATCCAATGCTGGGGTTTTTATACACAGAGTTAATGAGGATCAGGTGAGCAGGAAGTAATCAGTCCAATTATGGGGCATTATGGGAAATGTAGTCCCAGAGCAACCTAATATTCAGGTGACGGTTCCCCCTGGTGGTTCAGGGGAGGGAGCCTCCACCGTAACAGAGATGGTGCTTAGAGCAAAGAAGTTTATAGAACAGGTGTATTTATAGAACAGTAAGGGATTTGCAATAAAACCACAAAATATCTGAACACTGCATAATGAAAGAGAATGGGAGAAAGAAAATAGTGAAATAGTAATCTTCAGGACTGTAGTTAGATCATTTGGCAAAAAGCAATATTAACAATTTATAAAACCCTAAGCCAGGCTAAATGTCAGCAGTCTCCCAGAAAACAAGCCAACAGGGCAACAATGGCAAGGAACCAAAAACCTTGAAAGAAACCAGGCTCAACTGGGAGGGACAGTTTTTCTCTGGCACATTAAAGCTCCAATTCATAACTTTTTCAGTTCATAACGTTTTTATGGAGAGCTTATAATATTGATTGATAATTTTATATTGATTTAAACACAGACGGGTCTGATTTTGTGACATATATCAGGCACTGAGGAATGTTACAAACAGAGATGGTGACAGAAGCATAAGGTTACTAATTGCAGCTATAACATCACACTGTTGTGACTAGGCAGGGCGCAAAAGCAAAGAATCTGAGCTGGAGGTAAGTAAATAGGTAATAGGAGATTTAATAAGGAAGTCCATCATATTCCCACTGCTTTTGGGTAATCCAGGTATTGGCATAAGGATGATCATCAAGCTGACCCAGGATTGGGACTAGTGTCAGGTCAAGTTATCATCACTCTGAATCATCATTCACTTACCTGTTTAACTTTGTGTACACCAATAATCTTCACCTCTATGATTTACATCTGTTGTCCGAGTCTGCTTACCATAACAATTTGCGCAAAAGATTTAATTTGCTATCCATGTAATCTCATTGCTGTCTAAGAGAAATAATTGAGATATTAAGAAGATTCTTCATTCATTCAGTTGTTAACAGGACCTAAAATGCACACTTTCCTTTATACATTGTTTAACCTAAAAACTTGATGTTGATTAAAAAAAAGAAAGTTAATGGGCATGTTATGCATCAGCTACCCTTTGCAATTTGTTAATTGAAACAGGTATGTAATTTTGGCTCAAAGTCTGATTTTCCCTCGCTCTCCTCCCTGTGGTCCCTATTTAACAAAGAACAAAGTCACAGCAAGCCGTCAGATTGTTTGGGGCTGGTCTTCTGTTCTCTGTCAGATTTTTTCCATGTACCTGCTTCAGCCATGCCTGACACACAGCTGCGGACTGAATCACACAAAAGTCTGTGCAGCAATTAGGAAAGTACAAAGTTCAACTACTTGCTATTCTACACAGTTTATATTCACTCCAAGAGGCAAATGGTGTTCACATTGCTATCATATGCCTGGAAATAGTCTTGCTTTAACTGTTATTATTTATAACTGTAAAAATATCCTCAAAAACTGGCATCTGGAGTTTGAAATTTAGTACCGATTTTAGAATATCAACACATTATGTTTAAATTTTTGTCCTGTAAAATTTCAAATCAATACTAGTTGGTACTTGTTGAAATATAGTTTGAAAATTTAATTGGTCATTAGTATTGACAAATGAAATGAATAGAATGTTTATGCAATACAATGTTTTTAAAAAATCATATTATACTGTTATTTCACACATTTTTCACAAATGTTACAAAAATAAATGAAAAAAATGACACGTTTTTTTTACTTTGATGCTGCACTACATTCAGTTGCTCTAAATATTATTTGCTAGATAATCAGTTTGTTCTCAATCAAATGCTCCAGCCACAGAAAGGAATAATGTGGTGGACTGAACTGTTTTGTTTTCATGCCTAATCAAGGCTGGTTCTTATCTGCAAGGCTCTTCCTATTCTTCATCTAAATTTAAACTGTTGAGTGCACTTTCTAGGCCACGTAGAGCATTATACCTGATGCCTACATGAAGGCTGTTCCAGCTATGCTGTCTTCTAAGATGTCTCATTTTTTTTTTAATAACAGACAGTGTTACATCCATCGCAGATAGAATCCCAGAATGCATTGGGTTAAGCACAATAAAAACTTCAAGCAGACAATTCAAGAGCAATAAATATTCCTACATCACATTCAATAACACAAATATAGATAAATAAGCAGTTACATCTACAACCCCAGTTCAAAAAAAGTTAGCTGGCTGTCTAAATGTAAATGAAAACAGAATGCAATGGTTTGCAAATCTCATATACCCATATGTTATTCACAATAGAACATGGACATTGTAAATGAGCTTTGGCCAAGAGAAGATGGCAGCGTTTCTCTTAGCATGACAGAGCAGGATGACGAACTGTGTTCACAGACAATGATTTGTGGAAGTGTTATTTGGCCCATACAGTGATTTCCAAGACAGAATCATGTCTGTTTTTAATGCAATGCTATCTGAGGGCCCGAAGATCACAGGCATCCAATATTGACTTCTCCCTGTTCCCTGTGCACAGATTTCTCCAGACAGTTTTTTGCAGGTTGGTAAACCTCTGCCCATCTTTATTTCTGAGAGACTCAGCCTCTGTAATATGCACTTTTCATACCGATGCATGCTACTGACCTGTTGCCAATTAACCTAATTAGTTAGCTCAAAAAGCTCCTCCAGCTGTTTCTTATTAGTACCAATTACTTTCTTAGCCTTTTGTTGCCCTGTCCCAACTTTTCTGAGAGGTGTTGCTGCCATCACATTTAATCACAGCTAATATTTTGCATGAAATAGTAAAATGTCTTGCTTTCAACATTTGATATGTTGTCTATGTTCTAGTATAAATAAAATATGAATATATGAGATATATTGCAAATCATTGCATTCTGTTTTCATTTACATTTTACCCAGCGTCCCAACCTTTTTTGAATTGGGGTTGTAATTAAAACACACTCCACTTGTGGAGTGTGAAATTATGTATTTTTTTCTTAACCATTAGACTAAAAATTCATATTTATATACAATTACATGCATTACATACAACTTAGCACTACATTATCAGCAAACTCAGCCAACTGTGAGCAGTAAGTGTTGAGTCTGTCACATTTGTGTGATGACCAGTAATAGAGTTTCTGTCACCCAAATCAGACACATTATGCAACACATTATGATAGAAAGTCTGCTGCCATAGCTCACTAGCCTTTGGAAAAAGCAACTGATTCCACTTTGTACAAATTGTCAGTGTCATATTCTTTTATTGTAGGTCCAGACTAGATTCATATAAAGTGTATTTTGAGTAAAAATGTCAAGGTTGGGTGGAGCATAGTAGACATAGTAAAACAAATTAAAGTAAAAAACAAAGAAATCAATGGACAAATAACTTCTGATGGTGACAAAAAGTATGTTTTAATGACCACTACTTCATGTAACTGGTTGTAATAGCCCTGGATGCTTTCTTTTCTCCTAACTTATTACATGTAAGTTTTCTCTGAATCATGGTCACTGAAGAAAAGGGTTTTCCTAGGAATCCTCATTGCAACACCCACTCAAGAGGCACTTCCCAGCCACACAGTGTCCACCCCCTCCACAATCTTTCCTGAACAGCTTGCTGGATAATCCTAAGCAGTTATTCACAAAGGGCTTTGGATGTGAGATAACAGAGCTGCCCTGAATGTTTACCCATATATTACAATACAGGGAACCGTGTGGGGCTGTTTTAAATTGCACCAGTCCACACAGGCTATATGCTATGCATGGCTTTAGTAGCAGAACATTCTATGCGTAACACTGGTGTTATTATTTTTATGTGCATCATTTCTGTTCTTAGCTAAATGGAAATCTAATTATTTTAAGAGACTTCAATACAGATTAATAAGCAGATTTGCAGTTTAAATAATTAGATATTTCAGCCATACTACTGTATTTACCTACAGCTATGACCTAAAAACCCACTTTATTTTAAGGTTCTTGTTACAGTGCAATTATTATTTATTATTATAATATTATTATTATATATTATATGCATATTATATACAACAAGTTCTTAAGTTAGGGTTAAGGTTAGCTTTTGTGTTAGGGTTAGTTGCATGAAGTTATGCATAATTTACTGTTATTACTATAGTAAGTGCATGTAACGTGTAACCAGAAACACAAACAAATTACCCTAAAACCAATAATTCCAAAAAACTCCAGTGGGTTAAAGGATATGTCCACCCCAAAATGAAAATTTCCTAAATATGTACTCACCCACATGTCCTAAATGTTTATGATTTTCTTTCTTCAGTCAAAAAGAAATTATGGTTCTTGGTTAAAACATTCCAGGATTTATATCCATCCAATGCAATTCAACAGGCTTCATTTCAAAGGTCCAAAAGTTTCTGTGTAGCTTCAAATGGCTCCGCTGAACCCTAGCTGATCAATACAGGTCTTGTCTAGTGAAATGATCAGTCATTTTTTAAGAAAGACAAAAAATTTACTTTTTATCTACAAATGTTCACCTTTGTCTGGCTCGGCGATGCACATCACTAAACTCACACATTACAGAAACATGCTGGAAAGATCACGCTGGATGTAGGCAAAAAAACGCTCCATTTTGTTTGATTTTATTAGGGAGACAGAGCTGATAAATAGAATTTAACTGTTTCACACTCCGGAGCTGAAGGTAGTGGTAATGCACTTATTACGCTGGTTGCCACCTGCTGGTAAAAACCAAAATATATACATTTATCAGTTTATTGTTTAAAATGGTCCGTTTGTGTGTCTATCTTGGATCTCTAAATCTTGCAATCTGCCTTCGTTCAGCATGACCTTTCCAACATGACTATGTAAAATGTGAGTTTGGGGACACGCATCGGAGAGAGATCAAGACAAACATTTGTGGTTATAAAGTATAACATTAAGCTTTTTTTAAAATTACTGATCATTTTGCTGATAAGCTATCATCAAAAAGAGCCATCTGAAGCTCATTTAAACTTTGTTTTGGACCTTCAAAACGATGAACCTTGTTGAATTGCTTTAGATGGAGAAAAATCTTAGAATGTTTTCCTCAAGAATGTTTACTCATGGGGGTGAGTAAACTATCAGAAGAAATTTCATTTTCTAGTGAACATATCCTTTAATATATGTCTTCTGGAGCCCAGCTATACGTTTATGAGAAAAAACAATATATCGTTGGACTACTTTAATAATGGATGCATGTACTTTTAGAACTTTAAAGCATTGGTTCAATGGCATTACAAAGTTAGGAAGAGCCAGGAAACTATTCAATGTAACTTTGATTGTGTTCAGAAACAAAAATTACAAAATATACAAAACTGTATATTGCTGCTAGGTGTAAATACCATGGAGATCATGGAACAGGATAATCACCTGTTTAACATAAGCTCCTCTGTATGATTTAGGCTTTCTTTCATTTTACATTCTCATTTTGATTGTTTAATTAACTTGAGAATTTTCCTCCTTGGAGCTAATATATACAGCAAAACAGCGCTTGTGGAAACTGTGGCCTGTGGTTCCAGTCCCAATGAATGAAATGTAGTTTCTAAAGAAAATGGCCTATTACATCATTACAACAGCATTAAACCTCCATCAGATGCAAGTTTTCTTTTCACAGGTTTCCTATAAACCAAAAAAGTTAATTTTTTTCACCTTAAGACTTTTTTTTATTACAAATAAAGGCACAATATGTAATTTTCATGGGTAAACATCACATTTTCAAAATAAAAATAAAAGTGACAGCTTGATGATGCTGTGAAGGAGCATGGTAACAATGGGAGATGTTGTTTTTACCATGCAGGGAAAACATACTAAAAGTAAATTTTAATATATTCACAGTATTTGAAAAAAAGGCTTACTATTTATCTGTAACATTGTATTTAATTACACTGCCATTGACTTGTTAATTACTTGTTAATGTTAATTACTGAAGTACAAACTAAGTGCAATATTAACTGTACAGTTACAGCCTTACCCACATATAATACACAGAACCTGCTGCAAATATATATATAATTATTATAATGAATAATCATATCAACATGAGTCAGATGTACAGCACAACCACTATTTCTGCATTTGTCCACCTGTGTTGCCATGGTTTCTACAGAAGTACAAGTGGAAACCTGGCATAACATAAATATTACATCACTGACAGACGACAAGTGACCTGGGAGGTGCATTTAAAAATGTGAATTTCTCTAAATTTCCAATACTTGAAAACACTTGTCATAATGTAAGTACACAACTGAACAAAATATTTAATACTGTGCAAGTGAGTTTTGGATACTTCAATATAAAAATCTAACATATTGCACCTTTAATACACCAAGTTGCAATGTTGCTTGTTAACTGCAAACAGTCTACAAGGTAATGAGCTATTTTACTTGAAAGGCATTTGAGTAATGTGTGTTATGATAAAATCTCTCTAACACATAGCGATACAGACATTTGAAGTATTTACTTATTTTTCATGCTATGTCTATGTTTTATGCTGTTAACATTACATAATGTTGTAATGTTTTAAATAGTAGTTTATCCAACATCTAATTGTTCTCATTACAAAAAATTTTGTTCGTAATGCTTTGAAAAAGAAATGAAACACTATTCGTACAACAGAATAGTGCCTTATTCGTACAAAAGCCGAAAAATAGTTTGGCGTCATGCGTTTATTTCCAAAAGACTTTTCTTAAACTAACTGGGGACACACGTCTGAAGTCATCTATAAAATACAATTGCTCCAAATGTCCACAAGACGTTAAAGCCAGTGTGTCGCTAACAAAATATTTACATAGTGAGCTGGTAAATGGTGATTCAGTATGGAAACTACTATGAATTAGAGCGTGTGTGGTTTGTCATAGGCCGTTATGATTATTACATCTGAAGTGTGGGACTATAATCAGGAAGAGTTGAATTATTCCCCTGCAGCACAATGATGTATAATACTGGCCAGACTAGAGAAAAAGAGGATCTGTGTCATTCTTAGAAACAAATCTTAAATTAGCAGCTATGAGAAAATACAATAATCTTTGTAAAGCAGTTGAATAAGCTGGAAATTCCTACTGTTTATTTTGGCAGCAGGTAATTTCCTTCGGAAGTCTGAGCTCTTACCCAGGTGTACTTTACTTGACCTTTACTGCTAAAACATCATGGCAGACCACACTGGGAAAGCAGGCATTTTGTCCCTCAATTTCAAATCATTTGGGTTTTGGGCTCATAAGCTCTTAAAGAGTCTTGTATGAGGCTCCAGGACTAATCAAGCTATTCTTTTTTCCTGGAAGATGTTTCAATGTCTTTTTCCAAGGAGATTCCTTCCCTGGAAATGATAGATTTCCTATTGTTTAATCTGTGTAGTGTCACACCGCCAACCAAATCACACTGCATGAAACCATAAAATCCAGATATATCTGTGCATGATAACAACATGAACAACTACTTCTATAACTAGCCTCAAGACAGTTACAAAACTGTATTATTACAGTTACTTGATAATAATTTTGTGTTCCTACTTTATGTCAGAAAAGTAGAAGAAAAGCAGCTGTTTTAATGATTTTGGAGGGTATTTTTTTGTTGTCCAGGTTTAAAACAGACATGGAGTCAACACCATGTTTTTGTTAAATTTCTTTTATCTTTATGCTGATCTTGTCCACACAACAGTTTGTGTCAAGTTTCAAGTTTGAAAAAGTAAACAAAATTAAAAGCAATAAAAGCACCATAAAAGTAGTCCAGCATACAGGTTTGGAATGACATGAAGGTAATTCTACAACAGTTACAGTCCTCTAATATGATGTTCCCAACCCAGTGGTGTTCCAAAATTGCTAAAATGTATTATAACCAGAGATTCTCTTACGTGACTCATAAGTTTATCGTTGTTTTACTTTACAGCAGAACCCCCAATACCACAAATCCTCTGATCAAACATCCCTCATTCAACGCATCATCTCAGTGGTAGAGAGCCAGAAATGGGGTGTGTCAGATATTGTAAAAAAAAAAAAAAATTGTATTGTTAGGGGTCCGCTACAGGATTTAAAATTACTGCTCTAGAATGAAATAATTAAATAAATCCACAGCTCTTAATCCTGTTCCTGGGGACTCACTGAAACAGCAGGTTGAGATCATAGAGCTCTTTGCAAAATGTGCAGTGCAGGATCAAGAACCAATTAATTATCGAATTCAGGAATTAATAATGATAGAGCAAAATGTAAATTTACAGTAATATTTCATACCTATTCATTTGAAAAGTAAGGATAATTCTTCTTTGCCTTGTTCTTTTGTTATTATTTGTTTTTAAATTCATATTCAGTTTCATTGGGATTTACAAGGTTTTATATACAAAAGCATATGGAACAGTATTTTTCTTACACAATCAACAAAAAATACTATTCCTGTATGGTTACCTATGATTAGCTTTTTATTAAAAGACCACAAGTCTCAAGCAGAGACTTCAGTGTTTGTGGTGGGCAGTAAAGAGAGCTTGCAAAACCTAAACAAAAATCAGACCTACATACAATATGATGTACTGACCAGTCCCAAAAAGCATTTTTTGATTCCAACTGGGAATTTGCCTTAATAAAAGCACATCTTAATGAAAGCATAGATATCCAATACTTTTAATCCCTGGAAGGTTATTCCAATTGGGGGTGCCTTCTATAAAAGCAAACATTAATTAAAAGGTAAATTGAAGTCAATGTTTGACCTGCCCCTTTCTAAAATTTTTTGAAAATTTTCTACGTCAGTTCCATATCCCAACCCTGCAACAAAGGAAACCACTTCTGCAACAAGTGCATCAAACTTTTTCACTGGCCTAGCAAGGTGGATAAAAACAAAACAAAAATAACAATGTACACTGTACACAAATGGTTCACTACATATAGTTCACTGTGTATAGAATAGATACGTTACAAACAAATCAGCCCCTCCTACTGTAAACATCACAAAAATTTTAAGTGAGCTTGTGTGCATACAGAAGAGGAAGGGGAATGTGAGACACTCCTGGAATCCTTTGGGTTGTTGTATACTGTAAAAATTTGCAGAAAAAAATAAAACAATGATTTCATGTGATAAAAATAATGTTTTTATCTTGTTACCGTTTTACTTGTTACCGTTTATGTGTGTTTGTATGTGTGTGTTACAAAATATATGAATATGAGAGCAAAATATATGAATGTGCGTGCAATAAAACTTGAATATGAAAACGATGTATCAGTAGTTATGCTAAAACATTCTGAAGGGAGTGCTGTCCTTGAGAGCAGAGTTGCTAAGATCCTGTGGATTCAAAGAGGCTGAGCTTTTCCAAAGATGTGTCATCTGGCCATTATAGGTCACGGGTAATTTGTTGTGGTTGACGACACTTTGGCTTGGGAGACTCTGTTTACTTTTTTTGTAAAAGAATTTGCATATGCCAGTAAGGGTATCTCTCTTATTCAACACACCACAACATTTAAATGAAAAAAATAAGAAAAAATGTTTATAGATTATTAAGAACATGACCTAGTTTAGTTTTTTATGTCCTAGTTTAGCATCCGTGTAAAACAATTTTACATTGTAACATAAAACTCAAAACAGTTAAACTTAAATTCTCACTATAGATGAGCTGAAGACGTTCTAAAATGTATTTTAAAATATTACAAAAGTTTTCAAAAAAAATCTCAGTTCTTGATGGCACAATAGTCTTTTCAGCCTTTCTTGAAGAACCAGGTCCATATTTACAAGTAAAAGAAGAAAAGTCTAAACAGTATCTCACTGATAAGACTCTTCACAGGGTCAATGAAGGTAAGCTTGATGCTTTTCAAAAGACTCATAATTACTTCCATACTGTGTCTCCTTGTCTGTACGCAACCCAGAGTAAATGGGAATAAAGTTAAGCTGAAGAAAGGCAGAGTAGACATTTGATTTTATCATCAACAAGACCTCAGTTATTCCCAGGTAATTACTTTTGCTTTCAGAGACTTTGGATATGAACAAAATGGCTCATTTGTAGTGATTAAAAGACATCATCTCTCAAAAAACACAAGCATACAAAAATCTTTATGTTAAAGGGATAGAAATGGAAATGTTGTCATCATGTTTTTATCCTTATGAATACATGATGTTGTCATCATGTATTCATCCATGTGAACCCATACATTTGGGATATTTTTTGTAGAAACTTTGATAACACTTTGTTTTACTTTTTCTTTGTTACACACGTTATATGTACTTACTATAGTAAAAACAGTAAATTATGCATAATTACATGCAACTAACCTTAAACCAAATGCTAAACCTATAATAATTAACAACATACACTTATATATACCAAATATATATATACCAATATACCAAAATATCCAAGTGCTGTAAAGTAAAAAAATAGTAAATAATGACTAAAAACTTCAGTCAGTCCCTCACAATGGTTTCGGCTGAGGATGCATTTTGTCAACACTGTTGACTGTTACGTCCATGTGCTGTCTGTGTTTTCTTTCTCCTCTTTCTCCGTTTTACATTGTATGCTTTAATTGTGTGATAAAGAGCAGTTAGTGATTTTCTCTTGTTGTCTCCATATTTTATGAAACAGAGAAAGTCATACAGGTTTAGAATGATTTAAAATGAATAAATGAAGACAATTTTCATTTCTGGGTGAACTGTTCCTTTTAATGCTTAATGATTTTTAGATTAACAACAGTCACGATTAAAGACCCTCATTTCCATCTTCTTCTCTGTTACTATAAATACAATTTTATATTTTTGCAAGATCATTACAGTGTTATGCTGAACAGTGTTCTAGACCACATTCCCACTCACAGGTCGCCTTAAGTAATTAAACAGAACATTCCATGACATCAATATTTTAAGAATTCTCACATTTTAAATATATCTGGATCACTTTTTAGACAGACAGTGAAAGTACTGATTAAATTTCTTTGAATCATTTGTCAGAATGTTTCATCTATAGTAAATATTGCACTGGAAACTCTGAGCTTGGATATCAAAAGCTGGCAGGACTAGCATGTGTCTCATAGCATTAGACTGAGAAGTGAGGTATGCTTCTGGTTATACTAGAATGTAAGAAGTGTTTATTTGCCACTTTCAATCAGCCAGAACTCTGCCGCTATGACAATCTCCAGGTGTCTGAACCATTTCAGAGCCCTGCAACCATAAACGCTTTTCCTGCACCAAATCAAGAAGCTAGATGGACACAGGAGAAACAGAGTGGAGAGAAAGCATCTTTGGTGACTTTTTACAAATGAACACAGTGCATTTTGTCCTATGTGCAAGTTTTCTTATAATTTATAATTGTTCATTTTTTTTGCTCTAGTCATGTTTCATATACTGACCCCAAAAGTTGAGGTGAATGTTTTTCCCAAACTGCATGCCCAAAATCAAAAAGAACAAAAAAGAAATTACAGTTATTGTGTTTTATGGATCTTAACTTTCTTTATCTGTTTGGATTTTAAGATGGCATATAACCCACCCCATGTATGTATACGCGTAGGCACACAAATGACATTTAAAGGAATAGTTCATCCAAAAATGAACAATTCTTTCATAATTTACTCACCCTCATGTCATTCCAAACCTGTATGACTTTGTTTTCTGTGGAACACAAAAGTAGATATTTTAAAAAATGTCACAGTGGTTTTATGTCAATACAATGAAAGTCAATGGGGCCAATGTTGGTGGTTACAAGCTTTCTTCGTAGATCAAAGAAGATATTTTGTTCTTTAAGAAAAAGTCATACAGTATTGGAATGACATGAGGGTGAGTAAAGAAAAGAAGAAAATTTTATTTTTTTGTGAACTGTCTCTTAAAGAGATCAGAATTTTTATTCGGTTAGCAATGACAGCAAAGTGAAAAGAAGTAATTTATTTTCAATGAAAGTTTCTTTCCTGCAATATCTGTCTGTTAGTGATGCAACAGAAAGCAGAGCTGAACATGATGCGGCAACAACCAAGGTGTGTCCAGGCAGTGAACAGACACCTCACTGCAGTCCAGTTGAAAGGTCTTCCAACAACCAACAGCACAGAGATTTGGTGACCTTGAGCAATTCAAACAGGACTTTGGTAGATCATATGACAACAGACTTTCAAGCAGGCACTTCAGGTGCTGCTGTAAAAAAATGTGTTTCCATATGCCAACACGAATAGTTCTTTGTTGTTACATTTTCCCTTTATATCATGATACCCATCTACATTTTCCCCCAGGCGAGAAAGATCAATGCATTAACTGAGGGAAACATAAGACTTTAGAATCCAGCCCATACCACGACATGCTGAGCCACTTAACTCCTAAAACATTAAATGCAGGGACATCATTGATGGCAAGCCTGGAATTAACACTGATAGGAAAATTAGCACTGATTCACAAGTTTCCATTGCTCACCAATAGTGTAAATAAGTGCATAGTTCAGATTCACTTTCACTTTTTGGGGGAGAAAAGAGTGTTAACATGGAGAATGCCAAATGCAAGAGCAGGTTGCTTTGTCTGTACTGCTTATCAGGTTAGGTGACTGTTTGATCCGAGAACCTCATCAGGCAAAGAGCCTGATCTGCTAGATCTTCATGCATTACAATTGTAATTTGTTCCAAATCCCCTCTGAACAAGCTGGCCTTTCGTCAGCCTCACAATCTGTCTTCACTTAAACTTCAGGTAGGTGCCCGGTTGTGCCACCTTCTTAAGATTATATATGTTATATATAGATGGTTCTAAGCAGTTTTTCATGTATTTAAAAAAATTAAACGTGTGAGTATGTTTACCAGAACTTTCTTCTAGTGTTCTCATATTCCTCAGACTTTCTTCCTCTTCTTTGTTTCAACCTCTGAGAAAGTTTTCTATGATTTTATGAATTTTATTAAATTTTTATTGCACCCTTTCCTACCAAACCTGTGAAACGGAGGGGCTTAAATAGACCGCTTCCACAAGGAGTGATTTGATGAAAAACATCTGCAGAAAAATAACCCTCCATTTCTCGAAGGTTTGGAAAATGTTGGCTTTCTAATCCCTGGTTCTGATGTTCCTGATTTAATTATTTATTTAGACACTTTTTTGGTGGAAAACACTGTTTTGGTAGAAAACACAGGCAGCTGGAAAGCTCACATCAACAATTAATATTTGATATTTGGATTCTTTCCTGCTTGCCATGTTTACTCTAATTGTGTGGCACTCTAATTGTGTGTAAATGTGTTTACACTGCACATTAGCTGTAATTTAGCCTGGAGCACAGAAATTTGCATAAAAATAGGTATGACATTCATTTTTTTTGTCTAAGCTTGTTTTTTGTAAACTCAAATATTTTTTTAAACCTATTAAACTAAGTATGTATTGTTTTGGGAAAACCAAAACAAATTGAGGTGAAAATGCAACTATAGTTCCTGCATTAGAAATTTAACATTTATTTATTTGTATTCTATAGTCTGATATTTTCATTTGTGTATCTGTTTGTATTTTTTTGCTTAACAAAAAAACATCAATTTTTCCTGTATCATTTATGAACAAATATAATTTGTTTTTAGAATATTGCTTACTCGACCAAATTGAACCTTCACATTCCCATGATATTCTGGTCTCTGCTTTACTGTAAATGTATAGGATTTTTCCTTTGTTTAATCAATCTCAAAACAGATAACTTATGAACCTCTCAACTTATGAACCTTGAACCATTCAACAATCTGTATAATATGAGGTACACTATCTGTGACAGACTGAGTGTGATGCAAAGGATGACAAAATGCAAAAAAAATAGTTTTTGGCTATCAATGCTTTCGCATCAGCATTGGTGGAAGAATGTATGTTTATTCATATGCCTATAGCATTCACAGAACTAAATGGCAAGCAAAATTATTTCCTTGCAGATTTTTTTTAAATAGAACCGCTTCTGAATAGAAAACAGGTCATGGTTCCCAGCTCTATGAACGAGAGGCACACACTTATTTTCTTCAGTGGGATACATGGAAATAAATGTGTCTTACCCACATGTTGCATTGAAACTTAAAGTGCCAATTTAATATATTGGTTTGGCCATCTCAAAGAAACTGTACTGGTTCAGGTCCCCAAGCCCTAGCAACTCAACCAACCATCAACTAACTGCTGCTCAACACTCAAGTGCACTTTTAGCTGGCCTCTGTTTCCAAAACTAAAGCAGTGAAGTATCTGGAGTACAACTGCTCCTCCGTTCTCTGGCCCGACATTCGGACTTCACAGCTGGTTAGCTTGTGGATTTGGCACTATTGCTTTGTCACTATGCTGAATTTCACATGGTTGGGTTCTCATAATTAGGCATTACAGGCTTTGAGAAGGGGTTCTCAGAAGTCTATCTGTTCCATCATGTTCAGTATTCAACATATTTGGGGATGGCTGTCATTTGTGTGTGGCCCTTACAAAATTTTCAGAAACTGAAAGAAATTCAAAAACACTGGCAAAGAAAACACAGAATCATGGATTATGATAAAGCCAAAGGCTTTCTGGATAAAGCCAAAGGCTTTCTTATGGACCTATGGTCACTACTCCATACTCCAGTGTAGTGCCACCATGCCCTTCACTTTCCAAGGGCCCCAGGGAGGCCAAGCTGCTGTTGTTTACCAGTATCATAACTGTGACTATTTGTGTTTTACATAATGGAAAAGTGTGTGTCACTCATTGCTCATCTGACAGTTTTATGAGATTGCACCCACTCTTCATTCCGCCTGTTGCTCTCATTGAAAATGAATTGTGAACTAGAGGGTAACTTTTTCCAAACAGCCTCATGTCTGATCTCACCTTAGGCTGTATGTGAGTCAGAACTGTCATTGAGAGAATGCAGAGATTTTTACAATTATTATTCTATTTATATTCTATTATTCTATATTATTTCTGTTGATTTCATTGTGTTATAAATTATTTCCATTTTGTTTGGACCCACTTCCATTTTGATTACTAATATATTGTTGTGTTGTGCACCTCTTGGGCCACTGTACCTGGAACTACACCTACTGTGTCTGCCTTCACTCACCCGCCACACTGCTAGTTGTTATTCTCTCTTTTAACTGTGAAAATGTTCATATAACTGTCTGCCTTTTCATGGTGGACTATATGGAGTTGGTACCCAATGGTACAGCACTATGATAAGTTAAGCTCACTTCACACTGAGTCGGTGAACAGGGCATTAAGTGCTCCTAGAAACCCTCAGAGTTCCCACTCTCCACTTTTCTCCAAACTCATTGAAAGTGGCATCTGTTCTTTCTCTGCCATGATATTAAGGCTAATTTAGACCACACTGGCTACTCCTCTTTCAAACTGGGCAGAGAATCCTAAAACTTTAGTGTTATTGCGATTTGTAATGTGGTCTGCTGTACTGAAGACAATGATGCACAATTTGGGTCAGAGATTCTGTGTCTGCACCCTCACTCTCCGGCACTGTTCCAATACCTAGTAAACTGCCATGCATCCTAGTCCAAAAGGACTGGTTTGGAATGCCTTACATTTGCAAAACAGTAGACTTCACTCAGTTGACCCATGTACAATGATTGGTTGGATTACATTACAGTGTAATATAAATTTAAATATATTGTATATTTAATAAAAGTTTGTTTTACCTCAGCTTAAAGTAACAGTAACTTATGTTCTACCAGATCAGATGAAGTACTAGCTGGCATTAACATGTTATAGCCACAATAAAGTCACAAAAATGCATAGCAGTGTAGGTCTGGTGTGCCAAACTACTCAGTACAGTGTTTGGCTTTGGAACAAGTAATTCTGCATTGGGTTATTAAAATTAATTTGCCAAAGTATCAAACTGAATCTGAGTTAATTACCCACCTAACCTAACATATTTTCAGGCTACAGCTGATCCAGAAAAATGAAAACCATTGCACATGTAAAACGTGTACCTTTCTGGTCATGGCTTTAACAATGAACTGGCACAAGGAGCCAATCCACGTGAAAAGGGAGTCCTCCACAAGTTTCCAACACTGGGTAATTTTCCATCGGAGTTCCCAGTTATCCCGGAGTGCTGCCAAAACACTTGTTTTGTTTTGTTTCTTAGCTTGTAGATGGAAAGAAACCTGGATGATGTGTTGTCTTGCTAAAGTATTTCCAGATGAAATGCAACTTTTAATTCATGTTCCCTATTATTTTGAGTTTTACTCCTTTGGCACCATGATGACTATTGTGATCTTGCAAGCGAACAGAAAGAAAAAGATTAACTGTTATGAAATGTGGGAAAATCTAAAACTTAGTACAGCTGGATATAAGTATGTTTTAATAAAGATTAATTTAAGAAAAGATGAAAGATGAAATCATATAGGTCAATTGAGCATATGGTTTGTATGGAGATTGAAAGATGCATCCATTTCATAAACATTTCACAGTACGTGGTAGGCCAGAAAAAAAATTAAGTTATGGTTAAGTCCAACAGAATGCAGATATGCTGTAACATTGTGTGTCTTTAAACTTAAGACTTTAGGAGTTACTGTCATGTCACTGCCATTAAAGTGGACATGGTATTATTCAGGTAGCTAGCTGTCAATAGTCACAATGAAAAAGAAAAGCAGTTGTGTACGACAGTTTACAGTAAAGACAGCCCTGACATCCATTTACCTTTATTAGTAAAGGTAAATGGATGTTGTTTTGATGTCTGACTGAGCAGGTACACTATGCCATGGATGTGGCGCCTGGACACATGTAAACAGGTGATTAGCATCAAGGGAAACAAACAGACATGGACTTGATCTGTGGATGCTGATTGGTAGATTGCTGGCATGTGGGGACGATTGGTGAACAACAGACCAAGTGAAGCAGTGAAGCAGATGATTGCTGACAGATGGAGGTTGAGCAGGAGAAGAAAGCGATCAGGTAGAAGCAGTGATATGGTTGCCATCAGGTGGATGTAAGAGAAGCATGATGTCAGAATGAGTCAGTGCCCCAACCCCCCCCCCCCACCCAGATGGGGGTGGCCACCATCTCACCGAGCTGCAAAGAGCTTGAGGTCCCTTAACTGATGACAAGAGCTGTTAAACATGGCTAATTAGACTCTTAGCTATTAGCACATAACAAACAAGAGGATGTGTTTCTTAATGTTAACATTAGAGTGAGCCTCATAAAACATGTCCAGGTGACATTTTCTCTTTTTCCCCAATGTTTTTAGTGTTGTATATTTATTTTTATATTATTATTATTTATGTATGTACATTATTATTCAACAGTTTAGGGTCATATATGCTTTATTAATATTTTTTCTGCAACATATTAGAATAATAATAAAGTCATCAAAACTATGTAATGAAACAATTGTAACTATGGGAATTATGTTGTGACAAAAGAAAATTCTAAATAAATCAAACTGTTTTATATTTTGCATCTTCAATGTATAAAAAAACCACCCCTTTGTTGGAGAATTTGCAAAAAATTTTTTTTTTTTTTCCCCCTTTTTTTCAAAAAAAAAAGTTTTTGTTAAGAAATATTGAAGTTCTCATCTATTCTGGACTCCGATTGCCTACTTTTTCTACATTATTTGTTCCAAATCATTTCAAAAACTTTGTAATTGTAATGTTCTAACAACATAAATTAATATGCAGTCACAATTATGTTTTTGTTTACTAACATTTAAGATTTTGAGAATTGTGATACAATTTTAGAATTGTGATATGTGTTCTTTGTGATTTGTGAATTGTGATGTGTGCTTTTTAAAAATATGTTTTTTTCAAGGATTTTAAGGTGTTTTTTTGTGATATTCACAAAAAATATTGATTTTTGTGACTCTGTTTAATGAATGTGCTTGGAAATTCCATCCCAAAGATGTTCAGTATTCCATTTATCTCATCTTCTAAATCCCTACAAAAACATTCCTTCTACCACATAATGATGACACGCCTCAGGCCAATCACACTTTATGGGAAATACAAGGCAACATGGAAGCAAGGAAAATTAGCCAATCAAATTGCACTATAATAAAACTTTTATGAGGCCCAGTAGAACACCTGAGATGTCATTGATCACAGTCACAGTGAGCACTTCATCAGGCCGGCTGTAATGATTTTACCACATCCCTTTATTCCAGCAGTAACCATAACAGAGGCGAAGCCATACAGCGGGCAAATGCTTTACAGTCACCACGACAGACCGGAGACCTCCCATCATTAAAGGTGATGATGGACCCAAACGGAACGTTGACGCTCCAAAACTCTGCCGCGACCTGACATCGATCTCAGAATTCAGTCGCCATGCATTTAGACAGGACCACCAATGTCTTTGTGACAAGTTAAAAACTATTTCAAGGTCATTACTAGACAAAAATAAAAGTTTTTACAGACAGAACACATATTTTTCCTTTTATTGAACAAAAAGAACTGTTGCTACAATTACTGCACTGCATGTTTTCCAAGCTAGTGATTCTCTTACTAAAGGAGGATATGGCAACCCTTGCAACTACACTATACTTTTGGAGAAAGTATAATGGTCAACTTGGTTTGTGTGTGGCGTGGCTTGTCTCAAAACCAAGCGGCAATCATATGATGTCTCTGACATCATTATATAGGCATGCAAATATTATTGAAATGAATGTAGTACCATGAAATAAATCCTATACCTGTCACAGGATTGTCTGTGACTTCTGTCTACTGATTTCACATAAATGTAATTTATGTACCAAAGCATCTCCTTCTTTAAATGAAATAATGAAAGCATTTAATATAATAATTCTCTGGAAAAGTGAATACGAACTGGCTGGATATGTGACATCACTAGGTAGATTCATTTTCATATGACCTGCCCCAGAGCAAGATAACAACACCTAGTTTTACATCATCGCATTGTTGGCTCCACCCATGGTCATTTAATCGCAGTCAAGCAGAAACAGTCCTCATCTGACAGAACAACGTCACAGCAACATCCTCTTTGTTTGGGATTAATGCATTACAACATCACACAACAGGATGTAGAATACTTTGAAGGAGCAAGGATCTGAGTGAGGATCTGAAGGCCTTGTTACACACATGATACATTTGTGATAGCAGTAAGATGCTAGTTAAATGCTGTGCTGTTCCTGGCTGTGTTGTACATTGGCTAAGACGTTAGCCAATCATACATATTGACGATAACACAAAGGTTCCTAAAGGAGAACAATCAGCTCAGACTTTTAAAATCAAAGGACTAAAATCAGGGTGGAAAAAGGGCATAAATTACTTAATTTTGAAAGTTTTTAGGGCAAAAACCAATAGTATCATAATTACACCCCAGAAACAAACCTTTAACCAACACTGTACAAGACTGATATCATTTTGTTCTGTGATTATTATTCTTCTCTATTCTTCTCTTTCTCTATAAAAAATCTGTTCAAATTCACTTTTAAAAAGTGATTATTTATGATTTTAATTTTATTCTGAGTATGCTTTTGGGCATATGTTGTTATAATCTAAGATGTTCAACTAATTTATATGGGCTATTTTGAGTTTTCTGCTTCTCTGTGGTTTTAATTAATTGGGTCAGGGTCAAGTGGTCAGTCGACTGTTTCAATATTACAAATGTTCGTTTAGAATAATGCAAGTGCAATGTCACAGCTGTCACTAGAAATTTTCTACAAATAGTGGAGGGCTTTTTTGTCAGTTTCTTAACCTAAGCAAGAAAAAAATTCCACTGTTCTGGTATATGGTGCTTTGCTCATGTTAGTCTGTAACTGGGCAACACAGGGGAAACAGGCAACGCTCATTAGCAAAACCAGACAGACAGCTATATAATACTCTTCCTTCTAAACTGCTGTCACATTGATCATTCCCCTGGTTCAAAAAAGACAGCAGAATTTTTAAGTTTTAATCATTTGTTGTTATTTGTTTCTTTCTAACACTAATTACTAGCCACTTTAAACAGCAGTCAGATTACCTGTTACTAGTTAATTTGGTTAATTTAAGCAAATGCATAAAAGGACAAGAGACCAGTAGCACTTGGACTTTACAGACCCTATCAATAATAAAGTCTGTTAGCTTTCAGTTTATCCATATACTAGTTTGGTCAGTTTTTAATGTTTTTTCTGTGGCCTTGAAATTATTAGGATTTACAATTATTTGCATTTAATAAACAGCAAAGACTCACAAAACCACAGTAGGAAAGGCAATAATACCTATTGAATCTGGTTACTAGGTAACCAGGTGTACCTGACCCTGAGTAACTTTAATCTTAAAAAGTAATAGTATTTAAAGCCAATGAGCTCTCAGCGTTTCATGCACCACATATTTATTTGAGCCTTTGATCTAAGTAGGAAAGGAAATGTTATCCCACACATTTTCGAAAAGAGAAAACACAGACCTTTCCAAATGTTTACATGTTATTTTTCATGTAGTAAAAAGTAGAGGAGTCGGAAAAAGAGCTAATATTTCAATGAAAGTGAAATCAGCCGGGTTTATTTTGATGTAGTTCACTATTTTGGTAGTAATTTATGCCATTCGTTTCATAATGTTAGTTTTGGAGCATTTATTGTGAGAGCACGGCACTCTGCTAGATTAGCCATCTGCACAGTGTAACCACAGATCTCTCTGTACTAAGAAAAGAACTATGGCGCTGAAGTCGTTGCTATCTCATTTGCAATGCGCAAAATATTGTGTGACTTAACTATCGTGTTACATACTTGTGAAGAAAAGGAGAAAGTTCGGCGACTCAGAGTGTAGGTACAAACATTACAAACAAAAGGTCATGCTTATTAATAATGTTGTGTTTGCATTTAAAAAGACAATTGTGATGGTAATTTTGTGGGACTGAGCACATGTGGAGAGGCCCTGCAAGTTTGGGGCCTGCACAATGTTGTACTTTTTCATCACTGCTAAAAGCTAATGTTATGTCTCTGACTTCTTGTCTTTTTCTTACAGACTTAATGAGATATCAAAGACAAATCGGCCTAACTATGAGTTTATAGTCTCTGAGGTCACAGGCTTGTGTGTCTGAGTTTTATAGTAGTGCATTACTACAGTATTACAGCAACTAGCAAGAGCAACTAAGAAAGTTCAATTTATTAATTTAAACAAATTAATATAAAAAACTTAATATAAAAATTCATTTAAACACAAAAATGAAAATTCTGTCATGCTTGCTCTCATAAACGTGTTAGAGACTGACACGGAGAAGAAGAAATTGAAGAAAATTGAATAAATTATTAGTTTTTTTTGCACACAATAGTATTCTACAGTACACAGGAAAAACACAAAACTAAAGTTCATAACACTGACAGTACTCCCCCTCCCTGAAAGGCGTGACCTCACGCCATATATGGATCAGCTGTGGGGGGAGGGGGTTCAGGAGGAGGACAAGAGGCAGGTGATGGGTAAACCTGAAGGCAGGCAGACTAAGGCGGAACAAGTGGTTTCGGTGATCAAGGCGCAGGCAGAGACTTGGAAGGCCATGGCAGAGCCAGAGCAACAGAGGACTGAGATGGACCTGAAGGGAAGGAGGACCTCAACGGAAGAATGGACGAGGTGCAGCTGGAGAAGTGCAGTCCTGAGGTGGAGGTAGGGGGAGGACTTACCAAGGTGGGGTCAGAGGGACGAGGGAGCCCGGTGGAGCTGGTGGACTGACAGGCTCCAGTGGAAAACGTGGAGACGAGGGAGCTGGAAGCCATGGTGGAGCCGCAGGGCCGAGGGGCCGAGGCGGAATCTGGGACTCAGAGGTTGGAGGCAAAGTCCAGGGATCCTACAGTCTCGATGCAGATGCACCTGGAGACTGGCAGACCCACGGCAAGCCCACGACACCGATGACAGGCTGAGGGTGAGCAGAGGGGCTGACAGGAGCCGATGAGGAAGGGAGCAGAACAATGAAAGGCGGTGGGAGAATGAGGTTGAGGTGGAATTTCTTCTCAAGATAACAATTCGGGTGAAGACTCAAACTTTCTCAGATTTCTGAGTGAAAGTTATTCAGATTGCAGTCAATTCATGCTCACCCCCAGCGGTGGTGCAGAGTGCGGGCTCACACACCTGATCGTGGCGGGTATGGGCTCTCCGTCTGCGGTGGACTCAAGCAAAAGCTCCACACAGTGGGGGGGTTGTTGACTGACTCCGGGCTGGCGGCCATGACAGGTGCTGACTCCGTGGCGGCACTCACATGTGACGACTCAGGATAAAGAGGATATCGTCGTCCAGCCCACACCAGGATCCCTCCATTAAGGTGAGGTCATCACATGTGGTGAGATGGCATTTGTCCGAAAACTCCAGCATGAAGTCCTCTATATTCCTGCCGTTTTGAAACATTTAGATGGTAGCCCCATCTATATGTGTAGAAAAGGGGCTGTTAACAATACCCTTCGGGGCCACGTTAATAGAGGCAAGATTAAACCTTATATTGCCATCGGTTATTCTGTCATGTTCTCAGCAAGGAAGATGAAAGTAAGCCACATAAATACTTTTAATTATAATCCACACAATACAGGAGAGGTAACTCATGGTAAGACAAACAATAATCGACAGTTAACTAAATAGAAAGGAGAACTTAAACAGGGCAGATGACGAGGGGCAAACAGGTGATGGGAATGAACTAATAATGACTTAACAAGATCATTTACAGAAGCAAACAAGGGCCAAAAGAAACAGGAAGCAGAAACAGTAACACAGGAAAAACACAAAACTAAAGTTCATAACCCTAATTATAACATTATGGTTGAACCACTGTAGTCACATGGACTATTTTAACAATGTCTTTTCTACCTTTCTGTGCTATTAAGTTATTGCTAATAATTTGCCTTCCATTACACTAGCTTCCATTAGCTCTTTAAGTTCATTAGTATACTAAGAAGATGGCAATTGTTTATGAAACATGCAACATTTACTTTGTGGCCCTCGTGTTTATGTGCCATCTTTAAACATATAAAGTGAGATTTATGAGCTGTAATCTAGTGGAGCATTTTAAGCAATTAACAACATCATTTTTGAACTATGAAAAGGTTTCAGAAAACTTGGAATTAGTGCAGAATTAGTGCAAGTTTTATATGCCATTTTTGTAATACTTTTATGGCAATTTTTAGAACTTGAAAGTCCCCATTCACTTTAACTGTTTGGAAACAAGCAGTGTGAATATGCTGCCTAGAACACAGTTGTGAAAGAAGCAGTGGTCCACGTGTCCAAATTCAGATCTGCACTGACAGCAGCCATTTAAACAGATAAGACAAAACCAAGCAGAGAGCAGTGCTGCCAAAAGGTTCATAACTCTCATGCAACATGATATGCAGCGTCTGACTGTAAAATCTTTTCATTTCCTCCACTCATTCAGAGAGCTTTGAAGTCAACATTTTTTAAGCAGTAAAGGAAGTGCTGGACTGGAACATTTAAGCCTTTTTGATGCCAGTACTTCTGAACAATACCGTATTTCCCCTTTCATTGTTTTGCACAATTACTTTGTCTAAACAGGTCAAATTTATAAATACACTATACAAAACAATAAAAACCTTTTTGTGAGATGTCACAATTTGAGAGACACATTGTCACTGTTCTAAAACCTGCTGCATTGCTGCCCGCTGTGCCACATAGTGTTCTAACCCACATTTAACCTCCTAAATGATTGATTTAAAACACTACATGGGCAGCAGCTCCAAAAATAGAACATTTTAAATAAAGCACATGACAAAAAGCTAATGACAGCAAAGCTAATGACATGATACTAGCTTAAAAAATACATATACAAATGTTAGGTAAAATAGTTAATTTCAATAATATTTAACAATTTTATTTTTTACTTATATATTGCTGGAATTTTATTTACATTTGTCATTTCTTTCCCTTCTTTGCATTTTTTTTTGTCTATTGAGTTTGTTCAGATCCATTTGCGATGACACCTTATAAATCTGCCCAAAAACATTTCTTAGAAGACAGCTTATTTATTCTGCCAATGGTACAGTTTTTTTAAAGAACAGTTTCTAGAATTTTGTTTATTTTTTGCTTTTGTTTTAGATGTTGATTCTGTGTTACTTTCCAGACTTATTATGTAAATATCTAGTTAACTATCTTAAACTCTATAAGCACTCTCAAACAGACCTGGAGCTAGCTCACAACATCTCAACAGCATACAAAGACTGATTAAACTAGACGCATTATGACAAGATCCCTGATCAAAGTTAACTACTAATCTGTGTTAGTCTACAGTTTATATTGGGGTCAGATCCAGTACACTGACGTTTTTTCTGCCCAGATCACAGCTGGACTGTGCTAGGTGGCCCTTTTGATTTTAACATGGGAGACTGTCACAGCATAATATCAGATGTGCATCAACACTGTTGATGTGAGCAGGTGAGTTGAAATATCAATTTTCAACACTCTCAAGTTTATCTGCCAGACCAGATTATGCTCAAGAAAACTGACATTTAAAACAGAAACACAAGTCTTGTGTTCTGAAGAAATAATGGAACAAAGAAATGGAGAGATGCATAAACATACTGACAGTAAACGACTTTATCCACTTTTTGGAAATTTCACTGGAAAGCACTAATAAGCAAGGACTTTATAAACAAAGGGAAAAAAGGCCAAGTTATGTTCAAGTTTCAGTGCTTTTGTTTGGAAAAGTCAGTAATGCTTTAGAATACTGTTTCTTACTTAATAGGTAGTTACACAGGAATGAATGCAGAACAAATGGTTAATTCTACATTAACACTGTAGTCACTACTGATAGCCAATAAGGAAGAGGGATTAACTGATCAGTAGATAATAGCATACTAATGTTTGGGGTAAGTAACAATTAGTTGCAAGTTATTTATTTAGTAATCTTTATTAACTGATATTAAATGATATGTGCCAAGTATGTTTACACACACAAGGAATTTGTCTTTGTGACAGGAGCTTCGAGTGCAGAATTCAGATAAGGAAAAAGTTATATAATACAATAAAGTCCAGCAAATAGAAGTAGTTTTGTGAATGAACAGAAAGGTTATTGCACAAATTTGTAATTTAGAATTTTATTTACAGGTGTACAGATTATGATTATTATTTACTGATGTATAATCCAGGATGTTATGTAGAAATACACTGTTATGTTGGGCAGTGTGGAGATATGAGAACTTTAATTTTTCAGACTTAATATAGCCTGAGGGAAAAACTGTTCTTATGTCTGGCTGTTCTGGTGCTTGGTGCTCTGTAGCGCCGGCCAAAGGGTAACAGTTCAAAGAAAGAGTCTGTGGGGTCCAAACTGATTTTTTTAGCTCTTTTTTTCAATCTGGAGGTGTAGAGATTATAGAAGCTTTTGGCAGCTAAACCATACCAGGCAGTTATAGATGAGAACAGGACAGATTCGGTGATGGCCAAGCAGAACTGTTTTAGCAGCTTCTGTGGCAGGTTAAACTTTTTTAGCTGATGAAGGAAGTACAACCTCTGCTGGGCCTTTTTCACAATGGAGTCAATGTGACTGTCCCACTTATTGAGAGATGGTGGTGCCCAGGAACCTGTATGACGGTGATTAGTGTGGAAAGTGCTAGGGGCTTTCTTCTGAAGTCCACTATCATCTCCACTGCTTTGAGTGTGTTAAGCTCCAGGTTGTTGTGACTACACCAGGCAGCCAGCTATTCAACCTCCAGTTTGTAAGCAGACTTGTCACCATCCTTAAATGAGGCCAATGACTGTGGTGTCATATGCAAATTTCAGAAGCTTGACAGATCTTCTGCAGTGCAGTTGTTTGTATAGAGGGAGAAGAGCAGTGGAGAAAGCACACACTTCTGATTACAAGCCTGACTCACTAACCAGTAGGCCACAAGCCCAAGCCCAAGTCTGAACGTGTAAAATCAGGCCTCTTTATAGGCAGGTCAAGGTCATGTGATGTAGCATTGCGTGACACAAAGCCTTTAAAAGGCACCTGCAAAATACATCATTAGATTCAAGTCTAAAGGAAGGCCGTGCAAGCAAGACCGAAGTGTGGTGAAGTGACGCAGCATCTCGTTCCTTGTCTCAGGGAACCGGGTTACATATTTAACCTGAGACATTCCCTTTCGAGGGAACTCAGTGCTGCATCAGGCTTGAAGCTATGAGGAAAGATAATACCCACTATACCACAGTGAGGGAAGGCTTTTCCCAGATGCTGTGACATCGGCACATTGGCACAAAAAACACTGGGAGCAGAGGTAGACTTTTCAAATCAGGAGGACTTGAGCACCTGGAATTGAATTCAAGTCTAAACTTGTAAAATCTAATAAAAGTGTGTGGAGAGGACCAGCCTGAAGCAGCATAAACATGTCCTCCAAATTAGGATGACACACCTTCTTCAATGTTGTTATGTCTGAACACCAACTTTCGTTAATATAGAAACACAAATCCACCACTTCTAACCATTTCCCTGTTACCTCCATGATGCGGTCCACACAGAGCAGCTGAAAGCCCAGCAGATGCAGTGCATTATTTGTGATAGCTTCACTCAGCCAGGTTTTAGTGAAGCACAATGTAACAGAGAGTTTAAAAAGTCCTTATTAAACGGGTGAGGAGAAGTAGTTTATTTGTTTTGTTAGGAAGGGGTCATACGTTCGCAAGATGAATACTTGGGAGCGCAGTTCGAAAGTTGCACTCACAGTGCTTAACCATTGCGTCAGCACGCTTCTCTCGTTTGCATCTGACCATGCGTTTGACAACATTATTTAGACAACAAAATGTTCAAAACCGGAAAGATATTGTCTGGTGAATATTGCTTGATGTTAAGAAGTTTGTCTCTAGTAAAACTTATAGAAATTGAATGACTAAACACAGAACAAACAAACAAAAACTTCAGGTGCTCAGTGCACTATTTCTTCTGTTGTGGCCCTCTTCTTCACTTATAGTGAAGGCCTATGGGGCTACAGGACAGGCTGCAGAGCTGGATGAGGGTGGTCTCAATGTAACGCCACTGCAGGAAGTGTGTACTGTGACAAACCTCGTTACCCCTGAGGGTAATGAAAGTCACAGTTCTGGGTCGAGCAATGTTAACTATGGTGCTACAGGAGTGACATCTATAGCTAAACACTGTTGAGATGTGAGATGCAGAGAAAGTACACTTTCTCAATGCTCCCATCTTTCAAGGTGGCCAGTTTGGCTTTGCCCGCCAGTTTTCAATAGTGAAGAAGCAGACATGGGTGATTAAACACATCCTGCTTCATTGTGGTTATACCCAAGGGTACAGGCCCAAAAGCAGCCTCCTTCACCTGCTCCTCACCAAACATGGACCCCTGCGACTCTCCAGACGGCTCCATCTTAGCTAGCACCTCAGCTTCCAAGGAGGTCTAGTTGCCACCCAGAGATGACAGTCATGCTCCTGCAGACAGATCCCACCCAAGGCCACTATTACGCAAAGGCAGTTTCCGTTTTCTTTGAGACAGTCATGCAGAGAAGCACTGACACCCTTTATGTCCAATCACCCTCCGCCTGTCAGAATTCATTAGCATGCTTTGCTTTCCCACCTCTCAGAGGTGTCTTGGACACACTGATCGTTCGGCTGCAGCCCCTGGCATGGTGTCTGGGGAATAGCTTGCCCTTAACAGCCCGTCGTGCTGGCTCATCAGAATGATTTGGTTCAACAATGCAATTCAGTTCACCAGGTGCCCACCCAGATACTACGATGTACTCTTCTCCTTAGCAGGAGAAAGCGCAGCAGTCACCAGTGAGATGGAGGCAGGGTTTAACAGCCCCTACATCACTGTGCCCAAGAAAGGAGGTGGGTTACAATAAATACTAAATCTGTGCATCATGAATCAACCTCATCACAGGCTCCCCCCAGGATACTCATACAGAAGTGCATTTTGTGTGCATCATGTAGAATGGTAGATGTAGTTTCAAACCTGCATAAATCTCATTGGTTAAATACCTTTGAGATTTTTAGAAATGAGTTCCTGTTTTTGTCACCAAGCTCCAAAACAGAGAAACGTCTTCTAAAAGACATGTAAGAGATTTGTTTGAGAAATTATGTCTCTTTTATTATTCACTTATAATCATGTGACCAGTTGCAATAGTCCAAGTCTTATTATGTAAGATTTAGGAGTTTCGGCACAGGGGAAGATTATCTGTGAATAATTTTATTTCATTATTTAGCTCCATAATAAATTTCTATTGTATAGCTACAATGAACAATTTGATGAGAAACGTTGAAGGTCATATTGAAATCTTCAATAATGTCTTTACATTAGAGACAAATCTGAGCTCAGTTTGTGACATTTCTCCTGAAACTCTCATGGAGACATTTGTGAGATTTGGTTATCTTTTTCTCAGGAGAAATATCTGAGACACATGAGACTGGTATTGTATTTTCTGATATTCTGCAGACTTTCAATAACTATGGCATTTGCCTAAAGCACATCAGAAATTACAGTATAATTCTTTATTTCTTATTTGAGAAAGGGTCTTTGAATTTTTCTTCTCTCCCACATACCTGACAAAACTGACTTGTTCAGGTTCTTGACAAAATGCAGCATAATTATGCTGCAAAGCTTTGTATTTGTATGTTTCGTATTTGTATGTTACTATTTTCATTCATGTAATCATTGTGCTGTGTGAGGTCTTTGAAATGGTGCTGTGACCATATATGTTTGAAGTCGTTTGAAGATGTTTATTTAATGATGACTAAAAACGCCAAGCTCAATTCTTTACTGAATAAATCAAACTAAAACATGCAACACCAGAGCCTGCTCAGTGAAACAGAGTAAATAAATATTATTACTACAATGAGAAGATGTTGTAGACTTTGGGTGTAACATGAGTGACAATATGTATGATTGACTAACGTCTTAGCCAATAAACAGCACAGCCAGGAACAGCACATTATTTGACTTGAATCTTACTGCTATGACAAACATATCACATAGTGACTGGAACAAGGCTTTCAGATACACTCGCTGCCGACACGCAGATCTTCAAAGAATTCTCTTCAGCCTGTTGCGCGATGTCGTAGTGAATTAATCCCAAACAAAGAGGATATTGTTTTGTCAGGCCAGGACTGTTTCCGCTACTCTGCAACTAAATGACTGTGGGTGGAGTCAGCTATGCAATGAAGTAACAGTAGGTGTTGTTATCTTGCTCTGGGGCAGGTCATACGAAAATGAATCTACCTACTGATGTCACATATCCAGCCATTTCAAACAATTAGATAAATTCTTTCATTATTGATAAAATGGACATTTTAAGCTATGAAACTTGCAGGATTGTTTAAATGATACCAAGACCTCTTACATGTCAAAAAATCAAGGAATATTTCATTCCTCATGTCATGACCACTTTAAATGAATGTCCTCTCATCACACTGAGTTAACTTTTATGTTACCATTTATGTTTTAGTTTGTTTGTAAAACCAATTTTGTTGTTGTGGATGACAAACACTGTAAATGAAACATGGATTACACTGCTACTGTATGACAACATTTAATGACTGGCTTGCCCAAGGCTGCTGACTTAATGACAAAAGAGTTCACACATGTGCATTAATCACAACTGCCCCATGTTGTGATGTGGTTCATTCCCACAGAGTTTCCAGGATGGCTTACCACTTCCTGAATGTTTGATTCACTTTCTGGCCTCAAAGCCTCACCAAACATCCTTCCTTGAGTGACTCAGGATCAGCACTTTAAGGAAAATGCCCAACATTACACTGCATCTGTATGACCTACCTAAACACTAATATACAGTGAGATCCCAGACCAAAAATGTGCTAGGCACTCGTTATCTGACCTACACAGCACACATGAATTATGTTTACTTTTATACCCTAAAGAAACGCCTTCTAATATCCACTCTAATATCCAAAAGTTAAACCTGCTGATCTCAGTCCAGCAGCCAGGATAATATCAAAACCAGGTAAAGTTTTCAAAAGAGCAACATTTCAGTTTAGACTGATGAATTTGACTTTTGTGGTGGCAAAAAGACACTTAGACCTAAATTGCTTTAGATGTGATCAAATGTCCTCCAAACCTGAAGTAAAACTCAGACAAACACTGTGATGCCCTATGTTTATTTGTTGTCGAGTTCTGTAGTGATATAGTTATGCTGATTTTGCTGTTATTTGATTATAAGTCTGTGGCAGTGCATCAAAACGTGATGCTACATGCCTTGTGTCTATTTCTGACACTTTGCATGCAACTAGTTAATTTCGCTTCATTTTACCACTCCATCTGAAATACAATTTCTTAACAAACATTAAATAAATTGTTTACTATGAATTTTATTTCTTGTATATGTAACTAAAAATATCTTTGAAAAGATTTCTTTTAAAAAATAACTTAAAAAATTAGCGTACATTAAAATCACCTCATACAGGCATAAAGACACTGAATTAAATTATATCTGATGTCATCTCAGTTTGACACTTTGACATCTGAAGGGGGAAAGTTATAGTATTTACCTTTGTCCAGGCACTCGGTTAATACAAATGTAAATACCAAAACTGGGCTATATTGGTGGCTCTACATCAGCCATAATTGGTTTCTTATGATTTAAAATCTGTATGTGGATTCCTGTGGTAGCACAGCTCACAGAAGGAAGTGTCTTTATCTCTGTGTGAGGTAAAAGAGTCAAGCACCACTTACTGATGAAATCTGTTTTGACCACGTTCATGTGACACCATTACTCAGGAGACATTAAGAATTCAAGGACCACTCGGATTAGCTCACTAAGCCCAGACAGAATCCCATTCAGAAGAAATTAACAAATGTGTGAGAATGATGGAATTGTCTTTTCTGACATCTGTCAGGCAAAGGAAGAATCATAACATCCTCCCATCTCGAAACTGATTTAATTTTAAAATGACAGGCATAATCATCTTTGGCTAAGGTCGAGAGGTTTTATAAGGAAACATTACCACAGCCTTGCGTGTTAAGACCGATGCAGTTTCTTTTCTAAGAAGCTGCCCCCAGTGGGCTGGGCTGGTTCTGCATGGATGGAACGTAGAGGAAGGGAGCGTCGCAGTAGTTGCTTTTATCTCTCTTATCACAAGCAGTGAGATGTCTTTGAGGGTGAAAGTAATGTTGGGCGTTAGCTTATCACACCCATTTGCTCTTTTGTTTGCTCTTGATTTGGTGTGGAAAATAGCTCCCATAAAAAGACCCAACCTCAATCTAATCATCAGTTCATAAACTGTTTAAATTGAATGAAGTTTGTTGTAAGTAGTGTTTGCTAAGCAAAGCATTAGAATTGCTCATATTTAAGGTTGGAAATTTGTTTTGCTATATGGGCAGGATTGTGGAGATTGGGGAGAGGTTTGCCATTACCTTCACAAGCAAACGGCTTTAACGTTTTTGACTATCCTACATACTTGTATTAAAAGGTGAACCCGAGCCAAATCTGGGGATCACAATATCAAACTTGTTTATGTCCTAAACAAATATCAGCATATGTGGATTGGTAAAGGCTATTTCACACTTTCAGAGAATGATGCATTCTACAGGAAGGATGTCATTAGTACGTGGGACGTAACAATTAGCAGGAGCAATTAACCTTTAGAAAGACATCTAGTACTAGGAGAAATGAAAACTGTCCATCCACTGATATAAATCCCATATACTGCATCAAGCTCATATAGATAGTTTCAGTAAAATGAATACAAGTGCGTGGTGAAACTGAGATAGACAGAGTACAGTGCAATCTCTTTCCTAGAATTATCATTTTCTAAAACATTTATATCTATAGAAATTTCTGTGTATAGAATACTATAAGACATGTTTTTCTAACCTAACATTAATACGGGCAAACAGATCTCATAGACATACAATGAAGGAAGGACCCAAGCCATATCTAATGAACAGAGCCAGTCTTGGGGCTGGGCTCTTTTAAGTTGGGTCAGTAGGTAACCAAATAGAACACTCTTGCAACTCCAGAGCAACCACTAAAAACACTCAGAACCTGTAAAAAAACATTTACTTCTAAAAATGTAAAAAGAATCACAATTCATTATTATACAAAGGCAGGCCTTTAATAGGCTTCCCTTTCACATCTTATTGCTTAAACTCTTTCTTGTGAGAAGATGCTTTGGAGAATCCTGTTTTTGTCTTTAATGTCTCATTTTGACAAATACAACATGTTTGTCCAGGTCGCCCATATATTGAAGAACATTCATTAATCACTCCCATACCACTGCCAAAGTCAACATAGGAGATTTCCGCAATGACGTACGGAGGTACTGGGACCCCGTCACTCTACAGGCTGTGGCATGTGTGGCTAGTGTGATAACAGGCACTGAGCTCTTATGCTCTTTGTGTTTTCTTTAGACACTTCAGTAGCTGGGAACACCATGTAGGGTGGATGCTAATCGCTCTGTTCTCTGTGAGATGAGGCTGCCAACAGCTGGAGAAAACAATGACACCAAACAATAACACAGCTGATTGGTTTGAGCAAAGCTGTATGCCCATACATCTTAAGATGAGAGCTAGTCAATACAAACACATTTAATGCAACCTCTAAATTTTAAGATTAAACTGTTTAGTGTTTCTAGGTAAAAACAAATAGAATTGTAATTAAATATTTAAGTAACATTAATATATTGAATGAATTTAACTGTTTATATAATTTAAATATTGACAACAAGTAACTATTATTATTATTAGTGGTAATAAGTTAGTAATTAGTAGTAGTAGCATTGTGTCCAAGCCTAATCAAGCTGAACATCAACTGGTCCAACTGGAACATCAACGTGACCAGCTGAAAGCAACTGAATTTAGGTTAGTTTAAAGTGGTCCTATTATGCATTTTCACTTTTTCAACTTTAGTTAGTGTGTAATGTTGTTGTTTGAGAATTAACAATATGCAGTCATGTGAAAAAATTAGGACACCCTATGAAAGCCTGTGTATTTTTGTAACATTTTTGCAACATTTCGGATATATGGATATTTAATCTCAATTTTAACAATCCAGAGAGATTAAAGTAATAAATCTAAGCAAATAAAACTGAAGAGGGGATTTTCTGTAAAATGTAATTCCACAAAATGCAAAAGTTAGAGGCAAAAGTTAGGACACCCTCACATGTATTCCCTCTTAAAATGGCTCAAATCACACACAGGTGTATCACACCACGTGCATATAATTAGTAGATCATTACTCAGCATTTTGAATGAGGCTTGCCCTAAACTTCAGACATTTAGTTTGGTGTGCTCCTGACTGTTGAAGTGAGAGTGAGCACCATGGTGAGAGCAAAAGAGCTGTCAGAGGCCTTCAGAAAAACAAACTCATCCTATGAGTTTGGTAAGGGATTTAAAAAGATCTCAAAAGATTTTGTAATCAGCCATTCCACTGTCTAAAAGATCGTCTACAAGTGGAGGGCTTTCAAAACAACTGCCAACATGCCCAGGTCTGGTCACCCCAGCAAGTTCACCCCAAGAGCAGACTGCAAGATGCTAAAAGAGGTCTCCAAAAACCCTAAAATGTCATCTCAGGACCTACAGCAGGCTCTGGCTACTGTTGGTGTAAAAGTGCATGCCTCTACAATCAGAAAGAGACTGAACAAGTTTAACTTGCATGGGAGGTGTGCAAGGAGGAAACCTTTGCTCTCTGAGAGAAACATCAAGGCCAGACTGACATTTGCCAGAGAGAATGTTGACAAAGACCAGGACTTCTGGAATAATGTTCTTTGGACAGATGAGTCCAAAATTGAATTATTTGGACACCAGAGCAGAGGACATGTTTGGCGTAAACCAAAGACAGTATTCCAGGAAAAGAACCTCATACCAACTGTGAAGCATGGAGGTGGAAGTGTCATTGTTTGGGGCTGCTTTGCTGCAGCAGGACCTGGTCAGCTCACCATCATAGAATCCACCATGAATTCTACTGTGTATCAGAAGGTGCTTGAAGAACATGTGAGACCATCTGTTAGAAAATTAAAGCCGAAGAGGAACTGGACCCATGCAACATGACAATGACCCAAAACATACTAGTAAATCAACCAAAGACTGGCTGAAAAGGCAGAAATGGAGAGTCCTGGAATGGCCGAGTCAAAGTCCAGATCTGAATTCCATTGAAATGCTGTGGGGTGACTTGAAAGGGGCTGTCCATGCAGGAAATTCTGCATTGAGGAGTGGGGTAAAATTTTCCTCAGACCGATGTCAGAGACTGGTAGATGGCTACAAGAAGCGTCTCACTGCAGTTATTTCAGCCAAAGGAGGTAACACTAGCTATTAGGGGATTGGGTGTCCTATCTTTTTCCTCAGTTAAAATAGGCATTTTTGTAGAATTCCATTTACAGAAGATCTTGAAAAGACTTTTCTTCAGTTTTAATTGTTTAGTTATATTACTTTAATCTCTCTGTATTGTTAAAATTGAGACTAAATAACCATATATAAAAAAAATATTACAAAATAATTAATTCAGCAGATATGACAAGGTAGGACGCCTTATCATCTCCATATCACCATTCACTTCAACATATCAGTTACATTTACCAGGAAACTGCAGTAGTGAATGGCAATGTTTTGCCAAGTTGCGTGCATATACCCATCTGAATTTCCTAATATGAGAATTTCCCATGAAATCCCACAGTGAAAATTCTAGGAAGTGAGCTGCAAATATTATGACTATCATAATGAAATATTGTATTAAAATTTAGAAATAGGTATTATAAGAGTATTATAAGAAAGTGTAATACATATAGTCATAAATTCTGACAGGGAATTTCTTTCTGTTTGCCACCTTGAATGTTTTTTTTCCTTATTCTGACCTTATTCTGGGATTGTCTTTTTTGAACAGAATACATGTCATGCCACCCTAGAATGTGGTTACATTTGAAACAATTTCCAAAATAAGATGTTTATTGTTATGTTATGTTTAAAGGCAACATAATGTTTTACTTTGGAGCAGCCTTGGAAGCCTGGCTATGATGCCCTGAAATGTTACCTAGGTAGAGAGCTAACCAGTTTTTGGAACAAAGCTATAGAGTGAGTTTTTTTTAAGTCCATTATTCTTGTTGCATCATAAGAAAGCTTTTTGTAATTTCAGGACACTAAATAACATTATGCAGATAATTAATTCAATTTTTGCTTAACTTTGTTGAGTTGTCCATGAGTTAAATAATTGTTACTTTTAATTATAACAATTTAAAAAAACATTTCATGTGTCTAATTACGTACACAGAACCTCACAAACATTATTGTCCTTTGTAATTTATGTTCAGCTTAAAGCTTCTGCACAAACATGTGTTAGCCCTTCTAACTATTCTTTCTATTCTTAATCATAGTGTACTGGTCAAAGACAAAACATGCAGTGATTATACCATGGCTACACCTCAAACAGAAGATAAACTTTCTACATGTGGAAGTGCATGTACTCTTGAGAGCCATCTATTTTTCATAGCATCACCTGTTGCTAAAGTACCTTCAAGTGGCATGTCTTTGTGTAATGTTAAAATGCAATGTCTTAATTACCTTCAGGTGTTGTTGGATGTTGTAAATTGAGAGGTTTTTATTCAAATGCACTGACAACATTGATGTGTATAAATATACTTTAAATTTTATAATTTATTTGCATTGCTTCTAAAACTCAGCAGAAATTACAAAAATGACAGGATTCTCCTTTTGATGCATGTCTACTGTTGAACATTATTAATAAACTAGTGAGACTGGGGAGTCAAAAGTCAACAGGGTTAAACGGGCCGTGCACATATAATCTGGACTAATATAAACCTTTGTCACCCTGAATTTGTATAGGACTCCTGGACCTGGAAATATAAGTCAGCTGTTGTAGGCCATATACACCAGAGGTGGTTAAAGGTCTGTGAATGTCAAGGATACCAAGGTGTCCCATTTGTCATTTTATGGTGAAGTGAACTCAAAAGCAACTTCTTTGGTAACTTTTTTTTTGCGGACTATACCAAAGACTACTTATTATTCATTGTTAATTACATGAACAAAGTGTGGACTCAGAGGGACAAAGCCTAGGAAAGCTTCATCAGGACCTCTGGTTGCTCTTCCACAATGATAATGACACGGCTGACACCAAATGCACTTGAAAGTTGTCACCTCTGGAGCCAATTGAAAGCAGGGCGGACATATAACACTGATCTGCCAAACATGATATCCTACACCCCTAGGCCCTCTGTGAAATCACACCTGTGTCTCCAATTGTGATGGTGGTTTCGGAGGAGAATTTTTTTATGTATAATGGGGTTGAAAGATACACTAAGGTGACTGCTCTGTGGGAAAAACAGATTTTAAACAGCTCAGTTTGCTAGTCTTAGCTGTTTATAGCTGATTTAGTCTGACCTATCTGACCAGTTTCCATGGGCTTAAAGCTTGGCTTGGCTGGAACACCAGCTAACCATCAAGGCTGGCTTATGTTTCTTTGTACAAAGTGCTGCTCTTTAAAGATGTCACATTCATATTTTGATACATTGTTGCATCATCCAAAGAACTTTTTTTAGAAGCAAAACTGGATATCCGAAAATGCTTACAAAGAACAAAGACAGAAAGCTCTTTTATTTTTGGTGACTTTATTTTAAGTATCAGAAAATTTGCTCATGGCCACTCTTAAACACTGTTTAATTTTCCCACCCAAAAATAGTTATCTTGTTGTATTGTATTGAAATACTTTGAATTCTTAATAAAGTAGACATATCTGTAATCTGCACAGACAAGCTATATTTAAAAATACAGTACTTGTTGTTTTCCTGATCTGATTATATTTATTTGTAAGTTACTGTAACAATCTTCCTCTTTCTTCTAAACTATGCAGAAACTCATCTACTTAAGCAGGAAGAATATAAATATAGTTAACCTTTAAACGAGGCCTTTGTTAAGAGCCAGACTTTTATTAGGCTATTAGCTGCAATAACAGTATATCATATTACTATTTATATCAGTATTGTTCTTATCAAATCTGCAGTTTTGTTTGTTTAGTTTTATTAACTGACAGGACTCCTCCTGTGCAGTTATCTTAAACTGGGTCAAAGATTTTAACCTAATAAAACGTGCCACCTGGTGGGCCTATGATAGCATGATTAGAATCAGCTAGTGCCTGTTAAAAAAATCTATAACCAGCTGGTTAACTATCTTAGTCAACACAAACTAACAATTATCAGTACTCATAAGGAATTTATTAATCTTAAGTCTTGTTATTTCAACATTTATTATTACATTTTTAAACTGAAATGGGTTATGTTAACATGAACATTGAACTAATATGAAGTAACAATGAACAACTGTATTTTATTAATTAACATTATCAAAAATTAAATTATGATTAAAAATATATTGTTCATTGTTAGTTTAAGTTAGCTAGTGCATTAATTATTGTTAACAAATACAACCTTATTGTCCATTCGTTGAGTGTTACCAAAACTACATAATGACTCTGATATACTGCCATTTAATATATTGGTCATGCTGTCCTCCCCATGTTTGATTTAGCAAATACTACTAATTAATACTACTGACCTTCCAAAAAACACACAACACAGCCTTCTTAAAGCAGTACCAGTTAGTGAAGATTAAAGGTTAAATCATCAATGAACAGGTTTCTAGTGAAATGAGCAACATCATTTGTAGTGTTGTAAAAATATGTTTTCCTGGAACCTGAGCTGTGGGTGACTGAATAAAATAACAGATCACTAGATGTGGTATCGTGACATTAAGTGAATCCATTTTCCTTGACCTCCTCTTGATCTCTTCTGTACCCATTTGCTCTGATCAGACAGGGGTTAAGCTCAAGTTGCAATAATTATTGGAATTTACATTGGATAAGACATGTCTTAGTGTAAGAATTTTGTTTTGTAATTATACTAAAAAATGGACTATTTACACTGTGTTTCCTGGCATATATAACCTGATGTATGGTCTCTTCTGACTTACTGCTATTGCTTTTGTAATGTTTCCTAAAATGTAAAAATAAAAAAAAAATAATTAAAATAATTCATAAATAAAACAATTAAAACAATAAAATGTGCTACAAATATTATATGAATAATATAAAATATAGCATATCTTTTTACAGTAAATATATTTTTAGTAAAACAAGTCCTATGCCAAAACATGGTCACATGACCACATGTTCGTGCTTCGATGACATATATAGTTGTTAAAGACAAACATTTATGTACATACACAAATTTTACATTTCCCCACATATAATGATATTCCACAGTTCATCAATGGACAAAATTCATAAATATGTATGAAGAAAATACATACTATGAATTGATACAGATACAAACATTGTCATTAGGATAAGTATGGGTTCATGCAGGTGGTGAGCTGATGTTTTGTAACCATTTTCACATGCATAAAAAATGGCATGTGAAAAGAAGAAAAGAAGTTAAAAGCCTTTAAATTAATGATCGATGAGGCCATTTTCTTTGACTTCAAAGCACTCCACAAGTACTTGAAGCACTGCTGTGGTTTCCATATTTTACCCCATGTACTTCTCAGCAGCACGTGACCTGACCTGGTCACCAACAGAGCCATTGGGCGGTATAAACCTGCTGATGTCATCAAAAGAGTCCAACAATGGCACTTTTACTCAATCTGGTGTGGCTTTTCAAAAGACAACTTCTAATCATGGCAGGTCATTTTGCCTAGACTTCAACCCCATGTTGTTTGGCACTTGTTTTTTTGTCATTATTATCCCATTTAATATGTAACTGTCATAATTTGGTTGCAGCCCAATGAAATTATGAATAAAACAGATTTGGGATACAATTTTATACACAATGAGTTCTGTTATCTACAGCATATTTTGGCAAATACAGCAAGTCACCTAGTTAATCTATGCATTCAGAAAATGTACATACGGTACCATGCACACAATACATACTAATTAACACAGCAAAATAATGCTGGGAGATTTTTTCCAAGTGAACATACAGGCCTATCTTTGCTAGCGTTCAGTTAACGCTAGGCAGAATAGCAGATAACATATGTAATCTTTCATCAAAATTTTTTTTTCTGAAAATAAAAAGTGACTAAGAATGAAGAAATTATAATATTGAATGGCATTTATTGCATTTATTGAACAATGCATGTCTTTAATCTGCAAAAACATTAAATTTTTAAAAAGATGAAAGATCAAAACCTCTTTGTTTAGTATAACATTTGCCAACAAAATAGGTTCTCCCATCCTAGGATCACCATCCACCATTTTAACTTAAAGAGAAGTTTACAACTGGTGATCTCCAAACGATTCATGATGAAACCTATGCCCATCACATGGTTCCTGTTCCTATTAAAGAGACAAATTTATCCACAAATGGTGGAGTCCATTTGGCAAAGATTTGGCACAGCGGAGGTGGATCTGTTCACCTCCGAGGAGTCGACACACTGTCCCCTCTGGTTGAGCCTCCCTCATCCAGTTCCCTTGGGGCTGGATGCCATGGTGCAGACGTGGCCGAGGCTACGTCTGATATGATATGACATTGACATTATGGTGAACTGTGTAACTGGCTACATGAATTTCTGAGTTGATATACCATACCCACCAGTGAAGTATGTTGCTTCCCTAACAACAAACCTTGTATCACCAGAGACCTGAAAGATCTTTTTAAAAAGGAATCCGCTACAACGCTCCATTTTGCTACAAGGGGAAATAACACACTGGACTTTGTTTACACAACACAGAAAGACGCGTACAGGGCTGAACCCCGCCCCCACCTCGGGTACTCCGATCACATCTCTGTTATGCTAATCCCAGCATACAATCCACTGTTGAAAATCACCAAACCGGTTCAAAAACTCATCACAGTCTGGCCGGATGATGCTACCTCAGCACTGCAGGACTGCTTTCAGACTACAGACTGGAGCATGTTTAAAGAGGCAGCCACCTACAACAACAGCACCGACCTGCATGAGTACACTGAAACAGTGAGTGCATATATCAAGAAGTGCATTGATGATGTGACAGTAACAAAGACCATCACCACACGTGCCAACCAGAAGCCGTGGATGACGGCAAAGGTTCGTGGGCTGCTAAAGACCAGAGATGAGGCATTCAGATCAGGAGATAAAGCAGCCCTAAAAACAGCAAGAGCCAGCCTGTCCTGTGGCATCAAGAATGCAAAATGGTCATATGCACAAAAAAATCAATAACCACTTCACAGACAGCAGAGACTCACGGAGCCTGTGGCGAGGCATTCAGACCATCACTGACTACAAGCCTCTGCCACAGGCCTGTGATGATGACACATCCCTTCCAGATGCACTTAACCAGTTTTATTCACAGTTTGAAATGCAGAATGACACACCTGCACAAAAACTGCCCACACCTCCCATCGACCAGGCGCTCTGTCTGTCTCCAGCCGTAGTGAGGAAGACCCTGTCTAGGATTAACCCACGCAAGGCTACGGGTCCTGACAACATACCTGGCCGTGTACTGAGAGACTGTGCTGCACAGCTGACAGATGTCCTAACAGATATCTTCAACATCTCGCTGAGCCAGGCAGTCGTCCCCACATGTCTCAAGTCCACAACCATCATACCGGTACCTAAGAAATCACCTGTGTCCTGTCTGAATGACTATCGTCCCATAGCACTGACTCCAATCATGATGAAGTGCTTTGAGAGATTAGTCATGAATCACATAAAAACCAGCCTCCCCAACACACTCGACCCGCTCCAGTTTGCATACTGTCCAAACCGCTCTACGGATGATGCAATTTCCTCCACCCTCCACCTGGCTCTTACCCACTTAGACCAGAAGAACACTTATGTAAGAATGCTGTTCATTGACTTCAGCTCAGCATTCAACACAATAATCCCACAACAGCTCATTAATAAATTACACCTGCTGGGCCTTAACAACTCTCTCTGTAACTGGATTCTGGACTTTTTAACTGAAAGACCCCAGTCAGGTGGTCCCCAAGGCTGTGTGCTCAGCCCGCTGCTCTTCACACTGCTGACCCACGACTGCACTGCTAAGTTCAGCTCCAACCACATCATCAAGTTCGCTGATGACACAACGGTGGTAGGTCTCATCAGCAACAACGATGAAACGCACTACAGAGAGGAAGTGGCACAGCTAGCGGCATGGTGTGGCGCGAACAACCTATCCCTCAATGTGGAGAAGACAAAGGAGGTTGTGATGGACCTCAGGAGAAACTCCACTGACCACCCCCCACTGACCATCGACAGCTCGACTGTGGAGAGAGTCAGCAGCACTAAATTCCTGGGGGTGCACATCACAGAGGATCTCACCTGGACCACCAACACCACGTCACTCTCCAAAAAGGCACAACAGCGCCTACACTTTCTCCGCCGGCTGAAAAGAGCAAGTCTTCCTCCACCAATCCTCACCATGTTCTACAGGGGAACCATTGAGAGTGTGCTGACCAGCTGCATCACTGTCTGGTATGGGAACTGCAGCGCCGCAGACCGCAAGACCCTCCAGCGGACAGTGAACATAGCTACAAAGATCATCGGTGCCCCTCTCCCCTCCATCCTGGACATTTTCCTTTCACGATGCTCCAACAAAGCCACCAGCATCGTAAAGGACCCCACCCATCCCTCACACAGTCTCTTCCAGCTCCTGCTGTCAGGAAAACGGTACCGGAGAATCAGAGCCCGCACTGCCAGACTGCTCAACAGCTTTTTCCCCCAGGCTGTGAGAGCCCTGAACTCAAGCACGGTCCCCCTCTGAAAAACCTCATACCTCTTAAATATATATATATATATTTTTATTTCTCCCTTGTGCAATTCTGAGTGTGCTACACACAGATGAGTAGGCCGCACAGACCACCTGTAGTAACACACTGTCCTCTATGTGCACTAGACACTTTTTACAACTGAGGGTACATAATCCCACAAAAAGACTCATGTATGTTTACAAGCCCATGCACTACAGATCATCTTGTACTGTTCTCCAGCCAGGAACAGTGCTTGACTTTCTTTTTCCTCGTGCAATATTTATGTGGAACATTTGTATAGTTTGTATTTAATAGTTTATGTATAGGCAACTTTATATATAGTATATTTATAATCTAATTCTGTTAGTATTTGTGTTTAGATTTATACTGTTTCACGTCATTGTTGTATGTCTGTATTTATGTAGCACCGTGGTCCTGTGAGGCACGACATTTCGTTCCACTGTATGTCCCCACATATAGCGGAATGACAATAAAGCTCAACTTGACTTGACTTGACTTGATTACCCATCCACCTGTAGTATTTTTCTAGAGTATGAAGAAACAGCCCTCAGCACAGACTGCCACTAAAACAGCCCACACCTGATGCCCATGCACACATCTATAGATACCAACACCTTGTGTGCTGGACTGACTATCACAAAGAAACAGATTAAGAGGGAGATGAAGAGACTTTAATATGCAACAAAATACTTTAAAATCTATGCAACAAGATACTGCAAACATTGCAACATAACTAACTTTCTTTTAATGTTAAAGTTGAAGCAGCTTGGTAATGGACAAGGTTTCCAGTTTGGTATGTTGATGGAAAACTATTAACTATAGTAGACACATTGCATAGTGACCAAAATGTGAATGAAGACTGAGAGTTGAGATAGGACTGAGACCACAAATTTAAGCAAAATGGCCTGGAGGTGCAAACTTTGTGCTGCAGCCTTTAACAACAAGATACAGGTGTTAGAACACTATCATTACAACATGGCAGTGTTTCCTCAGCCAGTCCATTGCCACATCTCCATGATGACTGTCTGTAAATGCATTAAAAATACACGGTTACATACACAGACAGTGTATGATGGACATCCAATGGAAAGTGTTTCATCGATCTGTCCTTAAAGTGGATTCAAGCGGCCATTTAATGATACAAATTTTTTGTGTCATTTGAGGGCACATTTAAAACAACACGAGATGGTGGATTGTCCATTTTAAAAAATAGAAGACAGGTTCAAATGATGTTTAGTTAAAGGACAGAATGTTCATAGAGGATGCGTGCACATTGATGTGTCCGAGTATATGGCTTTGAATCAAAGCAAACAATTTCTTATTAAATAAGCAAATACTTTATGATAAAGGAAATAAAAATGTTAAAATGTAAAATAACATCATAAAAATAGAAAATTAAGTTTAATAAACATAAGTTAGTGTCACTTAAAATTATCTAGTACTTAATAGAGATTGCTTATTTAACTTAAACAATTGAGGTACTGTTAAATTTTCGATGTAATCAGTTGAAACTATTTTATTGAAATAATTAAATTAATAGCTTTTACAGTGTGTATGTATGTAAATGGTAACAGTCTACTGGTTAGAGACTGATCTGACTAACCCGAAGGTTGCCAGTTTAATTCCTAATGCCAGCAGTAAAAAACTGAGGTGTCCCTGAGCAAGGCACCTTACACTTTATGGGATGGCTGCAAAATGAATGGCTGCCCACTGCTTCTGATGTGTGGTTACAGTTTGCAGTGTGTTTATGTTCACAACTCACTACTCTTAATGGGTTAAATGCAGAGAACAATTTCCAAGTATGGTTTACCGTACCTGGCCTGCATGTCACTTCCACATTGCTAAATTATTGCAGATTAATTCTCAGACAAGAACTGACAGGCTGTGCTTTGAAGATCTTAGTAACATGTTTCAACAAGTTAGGGATCATGATGGGACTGCCAATGTGGTGATATTTCAGGGCATTTCAGTTGAACCACACCTTAGTTGAAAATAAAAAAAGCTGGAGGAACAGCAATAAATATTGCAAGGGAAGGAAATCAGAAGTCCCTCCCCAGCAGACACAGGTAATGCTGCTTTTAAGTGGAGTCGGAAATATCAAAATTATAAGTTCTGATTACACGAACGACTTAGTAAGGTCAAAGTTACGAATGGAAGACTCTTCTACATAAGAATTCTAGATGAGTTGTTGAGTCCTGAGCGATGTTGAAAGCTTATATATGTAGCGCCCCCACCTCCTTTTTAAGCTATATGTAACAATAAGCTCATCAGAGATGACAAATTGCAGAGACCCCAAACTTGGCAATGTGGTCACAAATATGCACCACTGCTCAGGGCTTAAGGACACAGGAAACCCAGTGAAAATGCCATCTACATGTTTATATACACTTTTTCTTCCCAGCTAACAAACAACATTCGAATTACATAGTTTATTCACACTATTTAGTAATTTCATGACTTACTAATTGGCAACGTAACTGCAATGTCACAGGCACATAATTTCATTACCATTAAATTACCCACAACATCGCCTTTGCGATCTCATAACATTGGAAGGGAACGAGTCCCATAATATATTTGTCCTATTTTGGTAATAACATGACTTACTGGTAACGTAACTGCAACGTCACAGGCATGCAATTTAAATACCAAGAAATTAATTCACAACTTGGTCTTGTAACCATTTGCTATTTAAATGTGCTTGTTTAAAACATTTCCAGTCACGACACAAGAAAGTCAAAATGAATTTAACACTATGTGTGCTGCTCTTTTAATGTTGTTCTGTATGGGAAATAGCCTTAGGAGTTATGAAAATAACACTTTAAAATGACATATTAACATTAACAGAATTATGTCTGACAGCAATAATAGCATTGTTTTTGAACTGCTTTAGTTCCTCTGACAAGAAATTTCTTTTTATCAGGTAAGACACTTAATTCTTCTCAACAAATAAATAACTTTTATTAAGATGTAGAAAAAATAGGCACAAAGTCTATGTATATGTTCTGTAATCTTTATTATATTATTTTAATTGTTAAATAGGCTATTATACTGCGTTGATAGCAGTTAAGAACAGAATGCCATGCCATGGCGAACAGGCAACTGAGGATAGATACTTCTCCGACTCCAGTCAGTTATATGACAAAAGACACAAAACAACCTCAGATTAACATTGTTTACCTTCTAGTTAAGGGGTTTTGGCTAATATTTATTCCTCTGTAATTATTTAGTATCTTTAATCTTATGTACATAAACAAGCATAACGTTAGCGGACGGATTTAAAAATCTGTTATAAAAAGTTTTTAAGGAAAATGTATGTCCAAGATAATACACATACCCACCAAATAATCTGTTACAATCTTGGGTAATGCTTAGTTAATTAGTAGTACCACATGTTGCATTTTCAGTGTAAAATGAACATATGTGCATTTTAATAGGCAATGGTGTCGAGCTTGATTAAATTAACTGAATACATTTAACTGTCTGGTCATTTACATTTTAAATTAGTTTGGTGCAATAAAATAACATACAAAGTTAGACTACTCCACCCCTAAAAAGTTAAAAATAAATCTGAAAATACACAGTAAAAAATACCAAATGACTGCATGTTGTTGTCATGACATCGGGATTACTACCATGCAACGTCATTAAAGTTATGTTGTGGCGACAAATCCAGGACTTTCACTTTTCCGGTTGCAACAACATAACTAGTTACATTGCCACAACGAAATTTTGGTCATCAGAATGTGTTACCGTTACGTAACAGTTACATGTTTTGGCTAGCTGGGTTGGCTGTAGGTTTGATTCACAAAAAAAGAAATGCATCATCTAGAAACACTCGTGGGTGTATCAAAATGTATCAAAAGCTATCAAAACCAGACCTAATAGTTTTCAGAAAAAACATCAACAAATTCAAAAGTGAACACACCAAAACAGATGTTAGGCTGTACCATCACATATTTCACTGGTGTGCCTGGACACCAATGATTGCCACTTACTTAGCTTTGGGTCATGATTCACTATAGTTGAAAACACTATAGTAGAAAAAAAATATAAATTCACATAATGTGACCAATTATTAATGGAAAGGGTGGAAAAAGGTTGATAGCAATGGTTTCTTTTCAAAACATTTACATATTTCAATATTACATCACCTTTTTGTGTGCATTTTCCCTTTCCTTCCTTTTATAGAATTTATTATGTGAGCCAAAGTGTGTTTTAGTTTTTTCTTTTACAAATGGCTTTAAAATGCATACTAATGACAACCTTACTCCAAGCCTAAAGGCAAGAGAACAAACCCAAATTCTGTCTAGCAGGCTAAAACCCAAACACAGTGAGCTTTATGAATTAATGTATAGGACTTTTGCAACCTAAGACAAGAAATGGGTTCTAAGCTAAAATTCTCACCTCCAAATGCTTGGAGAAAAGATTCTTGGCTCATCATAAGTTACCTTCCAACAAAATAAGAAAAATCAGAGTGTATAAATTCCTCCTGCTTCTAATATACATTCATGTACTTCAGTTGTGTGGATTTTATAGAGCCTGACAGTCCTGGTGGCATGTGGTTACGAGCTTGTGGTGCTATACAAACTCAAAACACACTGTCATTGGATGCATAATACTGAATATCAATGCCCACCAGTCAGAGGCTGATGAGTCAGAAGGGTCTAATGTAAGTTACAACACCAGTCCCTTATTTAGCCTTTTGGAATGAAGTATCTGTAATCTCTACTATGTTTTTTAACTTGTATTGCACATTATCAAATGTTTAGCATGTTGCTTAGAGTGTTTACCTCTAAAATGATCTGTACACACTTTCTCATAACATCAGAATTGTGGCTTTGTTCCAAAACTTAGTAAGCTGTTGCCTACATAATCAACTACTTCTAAGGAACCATTCCAACCTAATTAGATCCTCATGTGACTGATTTGGAATGCTCTGCACAGCTCCTCAAAGGATGTGCAAAAGAGGCTTATCTCACAATGTATCTCACAACTTATCTCACAACTATGTTAGTTTACAATTAGCAGCAAATATTAGTAGCAGTGATATTCTAGCAAGGTAAAATTACAGGTAGGTGACAATGCACTCTGTGTTTAAAGCATCTTTGTAAACAAAATGCTATGATATCTCACAATGCTGTTTGTTGTTTGGCCTTTATTGGAAAGAATCAAAGGCGTTGAATAAAGTGGTACAAACTTCCTTTGTCTGAAACCAGTTTCCCTAAAAGGTGCCTTTATACAAAAACACTGCCTGTTAAATCATTACCACAGTCAAGCCCTGCTCTGTATACTCTGCAAGTGAGTACCTCACTTGTGAGTACCATACCTTCATACTTAAAACAGTCATTACAAGCCACTGACAAGCATTACAAAGCCATCAAATGTACTCCGAGTAATTGAAAAGAACGGAAAATAATAAACAACCAATCTGTTTGCTTTAAGGGAAATTTGTCAGTGACCTATTGTACACTGGACACCTGTACACTTACTGTACTCATTCGTGCGGTTAGACAATCAGCCAATCAGCAGCAGTGCAATGCAAAACAAAAAAATTATATATGGGTCAAGAGCTCTAGTTAATATTCACAGCAGTTGAAAGATTGGAATGGACTGTTTCAGTCAATTCATGTCATATTTTTATGCAATATTCATACAGCATGGGTATGCCATCTGAGGTTAAAACTGAGTGCTGCATTCCATCAAACATCAGATGTGGCATTTACCTACTTCTACAAGAATTATTTTAGCAGTGGGATGCTTTACTGTGTGTGTGTCACTGTATTAGTATGTGCCAGTGTGTTTTCTCTCACTCAATGATTGCTCAAAGATAGTGGGAAACGTAGTGTACATTCCTAAAAAAATGTGCTTCACAATGTCATAGAAGAACGATTTTGGGCTGTATGGTTCCATAAAGAACCTTTAACATCTGTAGAACATTTCTGTTCCACAAAAGATTCTTTGTAGTTGGAAAATATTGTTCAAACTATCAAAAAGAAAGAAAAGGTTGCTTCAGGAACCTTTGACTGAATGGTTCTTTGGGGAACCAAAATTGGTTCTTCTATGGAATCACTGTGAAGAACCTTTTAAAACCTTTATTTTGAACAGTGTAGACGAACCCAAGTGTTATGGCATCCTGATATTCAGTACAAGAGAACTCTCATTTGTGTGATGTTGCTTAATTAGCTCCAATTTCTGCGATAAATTGCCCCATGACCTGATCATAAGAAATTACTTGTAAAGAAATGCTGTTAGCTTTGCCTGTGTTTATTTGTCAACAAGAAAATCTCACTGTAACCAAACTGTGAAGGAAATATGATGCTACACAACGCTTGTTTTGCAGGCGTACAGGTATCTAAAGAAAAGATCATTTACCATGTTTTACACACTTGTCTCACGTTTAATTATCATACTGTGTGGTAACTTTGACATTGATTCCTTACACACAAATGTATCAATAATTGTGCACTGGGTGCATCTCACTGGGTGATGTTATGTTCATGTGTTGTCATATATCAGCATTTCAGCTACATCAGAGATCTTTAGGCTCTCTAAGCTGAAAGTCTATTGTTGGAACTCAACAGCCTTATGGATTTTATAGGAAGTGAATAGTGCTTGCTAAGGCAGGCATCCCTGTTGTTATCGCTTTGTATACTTTAACTTTTTCCAGGCAACACGATATGGATATTCCTTAAATACTCTGGTTGGAGATTTTTTCTAAACACAAAGGCCTGAAACATACTACCCTACTAACAACTTCTTATATCAACATGCTGCCATATCTGAAATGCCATATCTGTTTGCTGGATGTGACGTATATTGACCACTTGACCACAAAAATGACATAATATTTGCACACTAAACTACAATTGGTCTTCTTTCTTCATCCGTTTGCAGGATCCAAGTGCAACCAGTTTTAATAAATCCAACAGAAGTAAACAAAAACACATCCAACAGGGAAACAAGGTGCAGGAAACATCCACAACATAAATAGCACCACAAAACAAACAAGAAACACAGGGGTGTACTGTATATAGGGAGGGTTAACAAGGCAAAGGTGGGCGACAATATGAGAGTGGCCAGAGCACTGCAACTAGACCTGGACAAAAACTACAATACAAAAAGGACAAGACAAAACAAGCTGACATGTAATTTTTGTTTACATATTTTTATCGATTTACTGTACATTTTATATAACTCAATCTCACTCTTTTCATTTATCTGTATTTGAGTTTATAACCTATAACTATAATTTTACCTAACCACACTCTCTGTTGCCTTGCAAACATTGGTATGTCCTTAGTCAGCCCCAAACTTAGTTGTGTAATTAGTCTCACACTATGTGTGCTACAAACACATGCAATACCTCATATTATGCATGCTGTTGTTTTCTTAGTGATTGGATTATTATTCTTTATTTGTCTGGTAAACAAATCCAAAAAGATACCAACACATATTTTGGGATCAGAATAGAGACTCTAGAGGCTGTTCTAGGTCTAGAGATTGCCACAACAACCTACCAGAAAACCTAACAATGCATTTTGCCAATACACTTTTAAGAAATCATACAACAAAGATGCCAAAAAATCCCATGCATTATTAAAATGTTTTTTTTTAATTCCATCAGCAAGTAATGCCAACAACAACAGCCTAGCATCAGCATTGTAAGTTGCATTGTACACAAGAGAGTACCACACACATTTTCTAAAGAAAAAAATCTAGTCATAAACACAATACAATACAGCATTTGTGCTGTTCACAATAGCTTCATCTGTGATGTTAGGGTACATGACTAATGGAATAGATTCCACCTAATCAAGAAGTGCTGGCAAAATGGCAAAGCTGATCAATGGAGAGAAAAATCTCATAATAGCTCTGGGTAATAAATTCCTGCCTCAACATTTATAACTATTATATTACACCCAGCATTAACTTGCATTACAGTATAGTGTACTCTTCTAATGCTCATCAGAACATACTTTGTAGCATTGAAAAATGATATTGATACATTTTAAACAGCAAGCCTATTGAGCTTTGTGACAGATAAAAATGTTCAGGGTTATTTACAGAGCTCAGAAACTGCTCAGAATGTTTACCTGGGGCTATGGATTGTAGGTTATATTTGTAAATAATGTTCAGGTTTTTGCTTTGACCAATAATTTAGATCCAAAAGAGCTAATATGTTGTCAGGAGCCACAGGGATTTGTTTTCTTCTTATTTAACCCTCAAAAAGATGGCACCCATGGACTTGCATTTTATAAATCACCAAAGACCTCAGTTTCAACTACAAATCGTCTTTACTGCTCTACTCAAGAAAAGTCACCTACACCTTTGTGGAAATGGTGTTGGAAACAGTCGATAAAGCAAGAATAAATAACTCTGGTTTTGTAAGATTATCTTACAGAGGCAGAAAACCATTCACCCCAAAAACTGTAAAGATGACTATAATGATAATCTTATGTTTATTCTAAGCTTATGCACTGCAGTTTTATAGTCGTCCACCATTTTAAATGTACAACTGAAAGGATTTTGATGGCTGTGAATGTTTCATCATTCATAAGCTGGAAGAAAATAGCTCTAAATGTGATCCTATCGATATTGTTCCTCAGTAACATTATAGTTGTGATGTGGAAATTTAGAACCATTTTTAAAATGTTATTCTAAAAATAAAATGGTTACCGTTGTCCTTGGTATGGGCAAGCCATAAGCTTCATATCTAGTCAAACAAACCTTAAAGGGACAGTTCACCCGAAAATAAAGATTCTTCCATCATTTACTCACCCTCATGTCATTCCAAAACCTGTATGAGCCAACAATGGCACCCTTTGACTTCCATTGTATGGACACAAAACCACTGAGACATTCCACAGAATGTTCCACAGAAAAAAGTTTTAGGTTTGGAATGAAATGAGGGGTGAGTAAATTATAGATTTTTTTTTCATTTTGGGGTGAACTACTTCTTAATAAGCTAATGAAAGTCTTCAGGATTACTACAGCACTACAAATTAAGTATGGAAAGGTGTTCAATTATCGTTGGAATTAAACTCTGGAAAAAGGCCCTCCAGGACCAGATCTGATTAGCCCTGTCATAAAGTTCCTTACATTGAATAACCAGTTGGGGGAATGTTTCTTGTAGGTTATCATGGGTATGGCCCAGCTAGCAGAAATGAATATTGGCCCCTGAAAAGCATCAAGTCCTTTGTACCTCTTACTATAGAGCTAGTTTCCAGAGAACAAGTGGAAAACTAGACGTTTTTATAAAACTGAGACCACACATAAGCTACATTGGTATTAAACTTTCCCCCTAAAACTTTATTGAGTTTTTTTTGCTGCAAGTTTTCATGCCCAGTCTCAATTTGGCTTTCTAAAAATAGATCCAGTGTACTTAACACCGGCCTCTAATCATATAATTGCTTGAGTGCCGTGGGTGTCAGACAGGTAAGGGGATAATTCCTGAGGATATTCCAAAAGTACAGGTTTCCCACAGTTCAGGAAGTGCAGGTATCGGGTACATCAACGTTATTCTGGCTCTCATTTTCCCTACCAAGGCCTTTGTCCTGTTCAGCAAGTTCATTTTATAGCCAGGCTAAGAATTCGAATAATGATGATGAACATTTTATTGTTACAGTCAACAATTTATACCAGAGGTGAGACCAAGTCATTGTTTTACAAGTCAGGCTTGAGTCTTTGCATTCAAGTCTTGTGTCATGTCTCAGGTCAAGGTATGCAAGTTCCAAGTCAAGTCCCAAGTCTAGACAGGCAAGTCCTCAATATTAAACTTTAAGTTTTAAACCAGTTATTAGTGCTATTTTCCAAAAGTAGTCCCACAGAATTAATTACTATAGTAATGTTTGAAAAGAAAGCTTAACTCCATAAACCTGATATAAAATACCAGGCATTCCCGATGACCAGAACGCAGCTGATGCCTTTAAAATGCTTTAATAATCATTTCCAGGAGTATCTGGAAGTAAAACAAATCATAGACACAAATCCTCAGACACTCAGACAAAAGATTACAAAAGTAATCTTAAAAGCAGTAAAACTATATTTAGATTGCAAACATTTTGAAAATTGGGTATTTATTAAATACAGATAAAGCTTTTGAAACTATATAAAAAAAACTAATTATAAACCAATTTAAAATATTGATTTTAGTTTTATTAATTTCCTGTTGGGTCATACACCACCAGAGGGCACTATGCGTATAACCAGTGCTATGTGCACCACAGTTTGAGAAGAACCACTGCTTTATAAATCTATCACCCTACAGACAACTTGCACAAGCATCTTCTGCATCTTTAAATCTAAGTCTTTCGCGCTGAACTTGTAAAACCAAAACAAACTGTATTTACAATACACTGTGGACATGTATGCTGTTAACATATCAGTGTGCCTTAATATATATTTTTAAAAATAAATTTAAGTTTTATTACAAAACACATTAAGTGTCACACGTCACACTTATGGTCACGGCGGGTAAGATTGACATATTTTTCTTATTTAGAATATTTATAATTTTGTCAACTACTTTGTGTGAAATATTGTTTGAAAGATTCAGTTGTTCAAATATATATGTAATTTATAAATGTTTACTAGTAATTATATGCTTTTAAATTTCTGAAACATAATACATTACTTATTTGAAAACACTGAATAGTTGTGATAGGCCTTTATTACAAGTGCAGCTACAGTCAGACAAGTGTGATCAGACGCCCCAGTGTTTACAGCTCTTATGTTTGGTTTTAGAAGGTATAAAGACTTGCCAAGTCATGGGTCTCAAGCGTAAGTCAAATCACTAGTCTATGTCGTCCAAGTCGCTTGTGTTTTTTAATTGTTGAGTTGCAAGTCTTCAAATTTGTGAGTTGATTTTAGAGCAAAGAATGTATTAAGAGAAAAAGAATGACATGAAAACATGGACATCATTAAGCACTATGAAGCAACTGATGTCCCACTAAGGGGTCTTCCTAGCTGTTAATGTTCAGGGACCAGAGAAAAGACACAAACTGGGATACAAGTGTATGTGAGTGTACAAGAGTGGCAATTTTCTGTCCCCACTCAAGGCATTATGTAATTGTTCAACTCCAGATTTTCTATCAGAATTTCTCACTCCTTAATCGCTATACGCTCATTCGTGAAAAAAATTGCATTAAAATTAATTTAATGCTTTTATTTTACAAATAAATCTAAGCTGTAAAACAATATTTGGGCAGTTTCCATACAATGGTATTATATTATTGTGATTGAAAACTTGATATGATTCAATAAAATTTCTAATAGACTGTAGAGTGATTATTCGTGTCTTTTTTTAAACCTCAAGGAAGTGTGTATTTTTGACTGTGGGATATGCCAGACCTCAAGCAGTGTTACTGTCTCTACAGGACATGTGATCATGGCTCTCACTTAGTCTATGTTCATTTTTGCCATCCTAAATATATATGAAAAATATCTGTGGTGCTGTCTCAGGCAAAAGTCACTGACATGATGCTTGATGTTTTGTTGTCACAGAATTTCTAGATGTAGTGGTTTATAGCATGTTCCTAAGTTCTTTGCTTTTCAGTACCTTTAAAGAATAATACCACACCTCTCCTCAAAACACAACATCTGGGCCTAATACTTTGCACTAACCCCCCAACCTGAAATATAAGCAAAAGTAAAAGTGATGCCTGTCTTAGTAACAGGTTTAGCAGGGATTCATGTTCCCCAAGGTAATCCCTGCTCTCATTTAAACAGTTATAGAGAAGGGTTTACACTCACAGCCAATGTCATAAACTGTCAAATGCACTGTGTTTACAACTGTGCATTTGACTTGAATGAAAAGTAGGTTTTCTGAAAACATGTATTTAGAACATTGTCTATATCCTTGTATCGCTAATGGCCAACAATGGATTAGTTTCCCAGGGCAGCAGTGGAAACTCTTTGTTGTTGGCAGTAAACATGAAAGGTGCGCTTATTTTGTTGAATGTAACATGGCCAATTTGAAGGATGGCAAAGGGAAGACCTGTTTCTAACTGCTGAGAAAAGCCAGTGAGGCAAACTGTTGTATCCCTACTAGACCCACAGAATTTGCTATATCACAATTTTTCCTCTTGCTTCAAGTTATGGGACAACAGAATTAATAAAGAGACTTAACAGTTCTTTGTAATATTGGTCAAGTTCAAACCTGATAGTCACGGTTTACTTAACCTCCTTTGCTTGTGATTTCAAACTTTGTTTGATGTCAACAGCTCAAATATTTCATTTAACTGAGAAAGCTCAGCAACAGCGTGGGAGCAGGAATGTTAATTAGCAAATCTGTTGTACGTAAATATAATTGTGTTAAACAGGAACCCGCCCTGTCATACTGCATGGAAAAGTTTGGTAAACCAACATGCCTGGATCCAAGAAAGCAAATAAAAACCACAACCATGTGTGAGAAAGATCTCGAAGACCAATAGCTAACAAATGAGGAGGCTAATGTTTTGATGGGATTTATTTTACATAATTTGAGAGGTCTTTCCTGCTTAAAAAGCAGGTTGTGAAAGGTATTTTACAGCTGCTATTAAAGTATAAAGAGTCTTGCACCATAAAACCGTAAATCCGAAAAAGTATGAAAATTGTTCAATGCTATTAAATCAAGCCCAAATTTTGGAACTGTAATATCTTTGGCAAAATCATTTTAGGGGAGAGACAGTCCTATCACAGCTCACTCTGTGATTACAGGCTCACACATAAGCTAGATCTTTTGTTTTGGCTGTCAACTCACTCCAATGCCAGTGGCATGGTGCCAGTCCTTTGAAATCTGATTTCTGATTATTCAAATTCATCACTCATACAAGACCAAATAAAATAATTAAAAATCATTTATTGGTTGATGTTAACCAACACCTGTGCAATGATCAGATTGCACTGAATGTCACCATTTTGCAGATGAAATTGCAGATGAGATCTTAATATCCCAGTTATTTCTCCTTGACACCAATAGAATTAAACTAAAAGCAAATTTAAACTTTTGCTTAAGTCTCCTGTCTCAGATATTTCTCCTGAGAAACAAACCTATAAATCTCACAAATTTCTTCATTAGCATTTCAGAAGAGATCTCAACAATGTTTCTATTCTCCTAAGCAAAAGAAACGTCTAAAACAAGGCTGATACTTGAAACACAGCTGAGATCTCCATCAAATCTTCAGAGCTTTGAAAGAGCAACCTCTGCAAAATAACATTTTCTTCTAGGGTGATATTTAAAGAAAGTTTAACCATGAGAGGATGAATACTTTGGAAATTCCCATGGAAATTTCACCAATGATCTCTTTAGTAACCACTCTGCTTGGTCAAATCAGAGGTGTACATCACTACATCTGTGTGTTTTGTTGTTGTTGACTAATGTCTGAAAAGGTGACATTATAATTATAACAGCTGAACAATAGTTATTAGTAACAAATAAAAGATATACAAAATATGCATTGTATACTGTTCAATATATAAAGTCAAATACCTTTTGTAGTAGGACTTCTACTGTAAAATTATTGTAGTGTAAAATGTATCTTTGAGTTTTGAACGCAAACTCATTTTTCAACTTTGGATTCTATTTATAGCTGTAATCCATAACTTTTGCCACGCTATAGCCCTCTGTTTGAAAAATTATATCACTGTATGAAAAAATATATTTCAGGGTGTCAGAAGTGTGTCAGTGTTATTTTCATAGCATGGATGACAAGTCTGAATTCTAAACTGCTGTAAGAACAAGCTACAAACATTCCACCTTCCTCAACACCTACATATGCGATATAGTAAGAGATCTTCTTTCTGTTCATTAATATTAAAGTTAAAGAAGATAAAGGACAGCAGCCCAACAACGTGTAACAAGCATACCCACACCCTAAATAGATCAGCCCGGAAAATGGACCGTAATTGAAAGCAACTAAAGGTATACCATACAGCATGGAAGGGGAGTGTTTCAAATTACAGAAAAGCCTTCAAAAGCTCCAGATCTGCCTATTTTTCAAAGCTTTCAGAAGAAAATAAACACAACCCTAGATATTTATTTGATACAGTGGCTAAATTAACCAAAAATAAGCATCAACTGCTTCTGACAGTTGCCAATATCAAAGCAGTTATGATTTCATGAATGTCTTAAATAAAATACATACTGCCAGAGAAAAAGTAAAGGGAACTGCACTGGCATGGTTTAAATCATATTTATCTGACCGATTTCGGCTTGTTGCTGTGAGTGAAAAGGTGATCACAAGTTCGATATGGAGTACCAAAGGGGTCAGTGCTTGGGCCTCTGCTTTTCACCCTGTACATGCTCCCTCTGAGAGCAATTATTAAGAGACATGGAGTTAGTTTTCATTGTTATGCTGATGATACTCAGCTGTATATTTATTCTAGGCCCACAAGATGCATAAATTTACCAAACTAACAGAATGTATAGTCGATATCAAAACTTGAATGACTAGCAACTTTCTACTATTAAATTCAGACAAAACAGAAGTTTTACTTATTGGACCAAAATCTTACACAGGGAACAACCTAGAACATTGTCTTACTCTTGATGGATGCTCTACAAGGCCTGCATGTCCTTTTTGATAGCAATTTGTCCTTTGAAAACTAAATTTCCAATATTTGAAACTGCATTTTCTCATCTTAAACAAATATAACAAAACTATGACACTCTGCTCTGCTCTGCTATGTGAGATGCCGAAAAATTAATTGATGCATTCATAACATCAAGACTTGATTAATGCAATGCCCTACTCTAGCTGGTTCAAAATGCAGCAGCCAGAGTTCTCACCAGAACAAAAAAACATCATCATATTAGTCACCAGTTTTGTCAACACTGCAGTTGCTGCCTATCAAGCATTTCAAAATTTTGCTGTTTATTTACAAGGCCATGAACGGTTTAAGCTCCTAAATACCTAAGCAAGCTCTTCTCTTATTATAGTCCTTCGCATTTATTGTGATGTGGAAATTCTAGCCACTTGAAAATACCCAGAATTTCAAAATCATGCACGGGTGGTAGATCCTTTTCATATTTGGCCCAGTATTGTCTGGGAGGCAGATAAACTGTCAGTTTAAATCTAGATTAAGACCCACTTCTTTAATCTACTCAAATCCCTTAAAGGATTGTTAGGCTGCATTAATTAGGTAAACCGGAACCGGGGACACTTCCCACATAAACAGATGTACTGGCTCCACACTAAATCTGTCTGTCTTTCATTTCCCCAAGGTCCTTTAGCCAACTGGATCCAGACTTTTCATTTCTCAGTGCCCGACATATTATCAGACATAATCAGACACGACAGTCTTAAATCAATAAATAATTATAAATCATTATATTCAACTCTCTGTTCATTTCCAAGTTACTAATTGCAGCTTTAACGTGCCAGAGGAGAACTGGCCCGTTATTGATAAAACTAAGAAGTTTTATTAATATACATCTCACACATATTATTTGCAGTAATACCGTATTACAGTAAATGTATTCTGTGTTATACATGTCTGACATTTGTTTTGTGTTTTATTTTGGTATTATATGTAAACATGCAGATAAATAAACTGACATTTACAGTGAAATTGAACCTGACAGCTCAAATGATAAATTATTATTTTAAACTTACAATAATGCTGTATGGTAAGGAACTAGTTTTGAACACTGATCTGTTAAGTATCAAAAATGCTCAACTTATTCTTTGTTTTTTAAAATCAAGTTACATATTGCAGCTTTAATATAAGCATATAAATGATTATAAACCTGGTATTGGTTGCCTGGTACTGTAGGGCAATTAGTGTTTCAGATGTCTTTAACCCATACACTGTATTAACAGTAAATGGAATATGAATGTACAAAAACTACTCAAATAACCTGAGGAAACCTCTAAATTTTGGAAGTCCACACCACAACACTGAACTGACCTTTGGAGATGTCAGCAACAACTCGTTATTTGCATCAGACTCTCCTGGATTTGGGACAATAGGCACAAAAAGCAGCCTACTTTGTTATTGTCTTGATTAGGTATTTTATTTAACACAGCCTTGAAAGGGCACAGCTCAAGCTGTGGGGGAATTGAAAACATAGATGTTTGATTTGGGTGGCGTGACGACAGTTCTTCCTTCTGGTTGTGGCAGTTCATAGACATGGTTGGCTTGACAATGCTATGCCAGAAGGCTGTTGGTGGACACAGCACAAGAAAGTGCTAGAACAATGAGCTGCCCCAGCAGTTGCAATCTATTATTCCCGCACCTCTTTGATTCTATTTTCACAATTTCTCACAACTTCTTGTACTCATGCTTTATTACCAAAAAAGCAGACATAAGTATAATTAGAGTCTTTTGTAAAAAAAAAATAGTATGAGTATTTTTCTTAGTGTAGTTGTAAGAAGTAAAAAGATGTGTTTAAAAGAGTAATACTTAATAGGGTTGGGTATGGAATAGTATCTTATATCATGGTAACCAGTATATATATATATATATATATATATATATATATCACAAAGTTATTTTGGATTTTTGGATACAGTACATCTGAACCTGATTTTGCATGGGGAGGACTGATCTTTTATTAATATTATCATTCATAATTTTTTATGTAATACTAGTAATTGTATTATTTATCAAAAAAGAAAGTGAAAAATGCACATTGTAAGCCAATAGTTGTATCAATGAATGTGATATTTATTATAGGCTAATAGGTTTCATGAGTTGTTTTACTTTAAACTACAGTTGTTAAATGGTTGGCCATGTTGTTTATATATAAAACAGTCTGACAATTTTTGGTTTACCCCATTTAATGTTATCAATACCGTTTTAATTGTAGAATTAACCATTTTATCATCAGAAATCATAAAAACTGCTCAGAAACAACACTGCCAATATTGGTCTTGATAGTACTTGATATAGAATTTAAAAAATGGTATTTGTAATAATTAAGCAAAGAAGCTTTGGTGCAATAGAGAAATGTTCAATAATCAAATCACGGTAAAGATTCAAACATAGAAAAACCACAGACAGGTAGGAACATCATAAACACATAACCAAACCAAGATCAAAGGAAACACAAGGGCTATAAATACACAAACTAATCAGGGGTAATAGGACACAGGGCGGGGCAACAGTAACCGAACTACAACAGGAAACAAAGCCAAAACTACAACAGGAAATGTCAAAACAAATTACACAATAAAAGACATGCATACAAATTGTATTGTCTATCCATAAATTAAATATCCCCTATTGACGGAAGAGTGATGTAAGCCAAAGCTAAGATTATCATAATAAGTATTAAGTCTGGCCTCCATTCAATAACAGCTTCACATTATGTGTTACATTATAAATCATGCTGGGAATCAAGTTGGGATCCCAACTGCAATCCGTCACTTTTGCCTCTCACCTATGACCATCACTGTTTGAAACATAAAATTGTAGATTGTATGTAAAATTGTATGTACTTTTCTTTACGTATGCTAATACGTTTTGTTCATTTGTAACTAAATAAAGATATGGATTGCAGCTTTCAATCCCATTGGTGTGGCCAGTGCCTCATTAACTTTCCCAGGGAAAGTTTTCAGAATTCACATTTCAGACTTGAATGATGTAATGGACTGAAGTCTATGCAGCACCAAAATCTGTTTTGCACAGGCCATGACCAATTGAAAGCAAAGATCAATCAACCTTTGAGAATACCCCATTCCTCATTTTGTTTAACAAAGCACAGACAAATGCACCCATCTTTGATTCATTAAAAGTATATGGTCTATAATTAGTTTACGGTTCTCTTTACTACTGAGACATCTTCAACCTATCTAAAGCTATCAACAGTAACCACTGAAGATTCACCATAATTATTATGGGCAGCATATGTTTGTTTTCCTTCCATCTTCAAACAGGAATCCATGACATCTTTTTACCTTCTTCTCAGTTTATCTAATTATTGAACACTTTGTTTTGGTTTACTTGAAATTTCCTGGCAGGTGACAAGTTAAATGCTTTAATTTTTAATTTGAAAGGAGTTTAGTTTCCATTCAATTGTCATGTGATTTGATTAAGCCAGCCTGAGGGAGGAAGAATTTGGCAAGCATATGTACTCAAAGTTGTCTAACCATTTTTTTTTCAAATGGAATAAAAAGTTCATTCCACTTATGTGGTCTCAACCAGAGATGGCCTTTACCCATAAAGGTTCTTCAACCTCTTGTGGATCTATACCTGTATGACTTCTATTCTTCTTCATAGTAGTTATCATTCACATTTATTTTAGAACTTTTACTGCTTAAAATCAGTAAGACAAATGAGTTGTTTGTCTGAATCCCCAGTGTTTAAAAAACATTAGAAGGGAAATGTCCGGATGACCTATGGCTTCTGCCAAGATTCTAAAGTGCTCATCCAAAGAACACTTTTATCTCATGAGGTCACAAAAGCTGAGAAGCCATCTAATTTAAAAATGCTGAAAAATTGTAAGCTAGACAGCTCTTTTCAAGTGTAAACAGGTACAAGGAAATGTTCCTAACTGACAGTTATATTGTACTTGTTTATTAACACCTGAGTAAATTATTTTTTATTATTATTATTTTGTCACCAAACATGGCAGTTAACAGGGCAGACAATGTCCAGGAATGTGTTCATATTAAAGATTTGTACATATTGTGTGACTGTCACTGCATGAAATTGCAGGTGTAGCTAGTAAAAAAATCCAAGACAGCTAAGTATCAGTAAGTCAATATCAATATAAATAAGTATCAATAACAAATAGGTATCAATATAAAATAGTTCAATAAATAAAATCTATGTCAATCAATAATAACAACTGTCATCTTAATATTTTTGTGCTTGTTATCTGCATCATTAGCTTAGCAACTTATTAATGTGAAACTATTAAAATCCATTATCAGTCATGCTTCTGGTGCTATTTTGCATGGTGTGCAAATGAATCACTTTTAAGGTTTCATTCTAGTTCTTATGATCATCTGAAACAAACAAATATTTTAGAATTATAAGATTAAAAAAATAAAGTGAAACTGAAGTATGTATGGAGATAAGTATGGAGATCTGCGTGGGGAATGTATGGATATGTACAACTGGTTCATGAAAAATAGCATTTTGTGTATGGAATGTCATGAGAGTAGGTACAGTGAATGACAGCAATTTTCATTTTCTCTGTCTCCAGTTCTCTTTCATTGTCTTTCATTGTGTAATTTTCAATTTTTTACAATTTTGTATTATGTATATTTTGTATATGTATGTACTTTCTTTTTGTGTATTGTGTGTATTTTAAGGTACTATTGCAAATCTCTTATACCCTTTCCCATAAGATGTTATCTTTCTATGTGCCATCTCCATGTAATCTGGAATTGCATATCTTGCTTAATATGATACCTATTATCTATCTTGTTAATTGATTTCATGTTGCATAGTATCAGATGTACGTACTGTTTAAGTAGGCAGTCTAAATACATTTCATAGACCACTGAGAGAGGTACGAGCTTTTGAACGTAATGACAGGTATTTCTAATGCATGTCCATTTATTCAATTGATCAAAATGTGTTGCAGTTTTTGTGTGTTCACTTTATTGCCATTGCTTGTTTTTATATTTATCAAAGCACAATTAAAATTTAAATTCTGAGCAACATTGTGCTTTCTTCAACCATCCAGTTCTGCTTCGCCATCTGACAACAACAGCCATCATTACGCGATTTGTGCGTCTTTGCACATGTGCAGAGCTTTCTAGTTTAATTTTCAAACCAATGAAGTGTTTACATGTCCTCTCGATCAATTAAATTTTGATCAGATCTGGCCAATTTAGTCCAACTGACGTGTTTACATATGACTTTTTAATCTGATTGTGCTTCTAGTCCTATTACAGTCAGATTATTAGGGTCCATGTAAATGCAGCTACTGTAAAAACGCAAAATAAAAAAATTATTTTATATAAATAAAATTGAATTAAAATCCCCAATAAAATGTTAAAAATGGCTCAATTAATGTTACTTTTCTTACAGACAATTACAAATTACATTACATACATTGTGTAAATAATATATTTTCTGTTTTGTATTTTGACAGTGTTTTGTTTTGTCTGTTAAAACGAGGTGTCACGCTGAAATTCATGCTCATCTGTGAACAGTAATTCCCATTCCTTGATCTGATTGACCACTGCTTAGCTTCTGTGAGCAGTAACTCCTCTTTTTATTTGATTGGCTACCTCTATCATTTTGGTATTAAGGAGCAATGTTACACCACTGAAGCAGACCAGAAGAGATCAGTTTTTTTGAGGTATAGACCTTTAGGAGGTCTATACCTCTAGACCTTTAGGCCCCACCAGGTAAATGGTGGTTCCTGGACATAATACACATTTTTATTGTTGTTGTTCTTCTTCTCTTCTTGTGATTTTTGCTATATCCATATCCAAATATGATGACAAAACATTTTTGTGTGGATCATTTAATCTGTCATGATGAAGATCAGAGGCAAAATGGCTCTATTATTAAACTGCCAAATGGCATGTCACACCTTCTCCAGAAGCACGATGTGCATACATGTCTTGCAGCAACCTGTACGTCTGTTCATCTGTGGGCACACTGTGTAACCACAATTACATGTTGCTTTCTTAACAAATCCATACCTTTTTCTTCCATAGAACACTAAAGGAGAAATTTTCACCAAAGAATCTTCACACAGCTCTACCATACAAAGCCAGTTGCACTGTCAAGATCCAAATACATACCATAAAAAATAATAATTACATTAATCCATACAACCTGTGTGCTATATTCCACCTCATACAGTTGCTTTGTGTGAGTAACAGACTGAAATCTTCATTCATTCTTTAGAAAAATGCACATGATATATTTAAAGACCTCAGCAAAGATTTCCATTAATACATTTTAATTTAACTTTAATTAACGGCCCTAATCTGTTTTGTCAAAACTGCAGGCAGCTCCAAGGCCCAACAGGTCCATGTGTGTTTCAAGTAAGTTCAACTCTCAGCACTCTATGCTCTCTTTTCACATACAATAATTGGGTACATGGTGCAGTAAAGTGAAGTGTGTCAACTGTAAAAACATCTCTGGTTACCTCCGTCTCTGTGGCTGTGTTCTTCACTGGTTTTACAATGAAAGCGTTTGAAGTTCTGAATGAAAAATGACAATACACTGTGCATGACCCAAACAGATTTGTGAGTGCATTTACTTGCAGTTACAAACCGCATGAGATTGTAAAAACAGGAAAAAGTGAGCAAAATTCTCTCAAGGGACCAACGTTGAGAAGGTAATATTCTATTTTCAGGGAGTATGTGGTTGAATCTGACATCGGTATTTATATTTTTTAGTCATTAAAGAAGATTATAATTTATTTCTGGAATAAAATTGACTTACCTACAGTAATAATGAGGCTGGTACTTTGCTGAGATGTGACCACATATTTATTTGGTTTGAAACAAGCTTTGTCTGTTTCCTGAAAATTAAGACACACAGAATCCAAAGCATTCAGAAGTGGTATTTATTAAAGGTAGACATCTGGCAGAGCTTGATAAAGTGGACCACACTTCCCCAGCCTGTTTCAATTCTCCCAGGAGGTGATTAGAAAATAAGTATTAACAATAAAAAAAATTATTTTCTGCAGCAAAACTAAATTGTTGGAAAATGAATACTTATTTTGACGGCTTTGAGTTTTACTACTAAAGCATGGTCCAATAATCTTTTGTTACAGGATGCAATGTATAGTATATAGTGTTCACTGTACAGTATATAGCATCTGTGTTTTTGTGAAGACAACCGTCAGGAATTTGAACAAACCCTTAATGCCCTTAATAAAAAATTTACATTTTACTGTAACATTTTTGTATTTTTGAATAAAGTGATGATAGTGAGGTGCAGAGAGGGTGTCTAAACCACCCAAAACACCATAGAAACTCTAGCGACCACACAGAATCATGCTAACAACTCCTCCTACACCTACTCAAGACCTTAGAAACGGCAGAGCATTACACCTAGCAGATCATCCTAGCATTGCAGAGACAAGGATTACTCAGAAAGGCACCTTCGTACATTTTACTCCCAAAACCCAAAAATGTTGTTTTCCCACTTTTGCTGTGGATGCTGTATTGTGATGTCACAGTGAACATCTCCAAAGCAATAAAAGCAACAGAGTAAAAATAATGGCAATGCAGATATCCCAGGGTAAGGGTTTAAATACTTAGGCATCTTTCTCTGAATTACTCTTAAGGCCTCAATATCTCAGATATTAGTTTAGTCAGTGGACTGAAATATTACAAACTACAGACATTATACGGCAAGATAAACTACCATCAGGGTAAAATAGCATTTAGTGTCCTAATGCTATTATAAGACTGTCATGGCAGATGCTGTAAAGTTTCTAGCTTTGTGTCTGTTAATAAAGACTTTTGCCATGCAATGTCAAAAAATGTTATATAAAGGCAATATATATTTAAGTTTTCATATTCAGATATTACAAGTGAAATGTGTTCAGTGCAGTTGTTATTTAACTTTCACATTCCATTTACATGACTAGTGCAAGCTGCATAACACTCTTTGTGTCACAAAATTAAACTAGGTCTCGGGACCTGGAAAGACCATTAGACTGACAAATGACAATCACAATTAAGTCAAATCCCTCTTTTGAAATGACAAACCCATTAGATGACTAGATTCTCCTAGATGGGAAATTACACAATGTTTGTTGTTCATTTTTATTTCATGCCTCATGTATCATGCCTGTGCTGTTTATAGTCACTGTACTTCAAAAGACATTTGGCAAACAAAAGCAGATTGACACAAAGCAACACAACACATCCTGCCACAGTGTTAAATGGGTTTTCCATTGGGCCCTCATGTAAAGCCATGTCTGCCATCTTCTGGACCACAGGAGAAAAGCTTGTTGAGACCCATGGGATTCCACAATGCGTTGGATATTTCTCATAGATAGCAATGAGATAAGGAGAGCAACTTGCTTCTCAGATGTTTCTCCTGACCGCTGTAATCTCATGTGCCTCCTCTAGATTTTTATGTCAGCAAAGTCCCAGATTGTGCTTAGATTTGCTAAGACACCAGGCAATCAGTCAGTGTCATCTCATTATGAAATCAAACATTTTTCATAAAACATTTCCAAGGTCAAAGAAGCTTCCTGATCTACAAAAAAACAACCTCAGAGAAATAAAAATTTTCTCGAATTAGCTTGCTAATCAATTGCTTGAGTTCATAGCTATAGAATAAAACTGCTTTTAAAATACCAACTCAAATCTTGTAACATTCCTTTAATTTGCATCAGATCTATTTATTTCTACTTTAGGGGTGTCAGGGGAACATTGCATGTTGGTTAGATCATGCTTTGGCTTTGTGGGTGGAAAACTTGGCATGGACTTCAAAAGAACTCTGAGCACAGTTTTGTCTCAATGAAAGTCACAAAAAGAGACCACAATTGTATTGTCATGTCAGGAATATGGCAGAAAATGCAGTTAAAGTGACATAATTGTTTAAATATTTTGTCAGGATCCAAAATTGGTTTGAAATTCAGTGACAGTATAAAACATGCCATTGCTCCAATACATCAGTTGTCAGATGTCTGAGCCAGAACCTTGCACGTTTTTGGCCTAAGTGGCAACTGGTAAATTACCTTTTTACTCTCTATTCCCAAGCATATGCTACCCAGTCAGCTAAATTAAACCTCAAATCATATGTAAACAGGTTCTGTTTTGAATCTAGACCCAGAAAACATCATGATAATAACAGATCTATCTGGGACTTTAATGTAACACAGGAGACCATTTCCTGCTCCTCAACCTCCCATAACATTTTGTTAAAACATCTTTCTTATTGACTTAAGAGTTAATTGACTTACTACTACCTCTACATTTATGATCAGGCACAATAAATGTTCCTCACCACAGTCGGTTTATGTGGCGGTAGCTTATTTTATGTGGCGGTAGCTTAAAGAGCTGAAGATGAAATTCCATGCAATGGACCAAAATTGGTAGCAAACGTCAAAACCTTTGGTGTGACCCTGTGTTTGAGGTGAATGTTTTACTCCAGGATGCTTAGACCACTTCAACTAAAATAATATCAGTGGTTCTGATTGACCATGAAGCCATTCCTTATTTCAGGTTGTACCCACAAAAAAGTCTGTACAGTGTTTCCTCTTAGGATATAGCATGCAGAGTTAGAATAGTGGTTTATTTGCTAGTTTTACTGTGCACTTCCTAATAATGGCCTAATACATACCTACTTTTAAAACAATAATGTTCACAAAAACCCTAAATACTAATGCTTATATGTTATAAACACATACTGCACATTTATTGATAGATTTTTTATGTTACTTCATGTAATCTAAACTATGCAGAGACTACTATAACTAACCTATACTTAGGGTTATTCCCCCAAACTGAATTAACACTGTGGAAACATTGCTCTGTTTGTTTGTGCATTCTGATCAGTCTGATCACTCTGACTGAAATCAGAGTTTATCATAGCACAAGCTGGTTAGGGTCTATGTAGGCTCAAGATCCGCCTGTCTGTGTGGTGCTTATTTTGTACTTGGTTCATTATTAATAATTAAATATTTAATGTTGGTAACATAATTAATAACTAAATGTTGGTGACCTTGCATAGCTTGGTATCTGTGTGACGATATCAAAATTGTACATTAAAGGGCTTGGTGTAAAGTAATTGTCTTTAACCCTCCAAATACCAAAACTGCCAAAGTAAGCTAAACACCAGGACCCCAAACACTGAGGCACTCTAGCACTGAGGCATATATTTGGACTCCAGAACTTTTTGGTGTACCTGCATGGATTTTAACTTCCTCTTGGTAAGAATAATTACAAATTTCTTGATGTAATCTTTGGAAATGTGGTGTTTTGTGCTACTCGTGTGCCTATAAGAATGCACTAAATGACTAAATATATGACTGACAATATCATCTTGAAATACTGCGTTTTGTCCAACTGGCATTCTGAACAGTGTAGTAAGCTGTGGGTTTCATAACTCAGATTATGTTCATCTAGTGTATTACCTCAACATTTTAACCTGACACATGACCTGATAACACTGTCACAGATGAACATCTTGTCTCTTTTTGTCTTTTGTAGTTCAGTGGGGCATTTGAAAGCTGTAAACATCTGTCAAACAGCTTTTATTGAATACAGAAAGTTTATTCTTTAAAACTCCTTATGGTAACTTCTATTAGTACAACACTTGTTTCAGCTGCTCGGGGCCTGTTGGATGAGAACTTAATGGTAGGTAATATAATAGTGTAATAATTGTATATACTAGATGTGAAGGGTAGTTAAGATGACAGATTTAATTGTTTCCTTCTCAATGGATGCCCAGTGTGGCTTGCCAATACCTGCTTGTGTCAAAGATTGTTAGCGCCTAAGAGAGAGATACACTACCAGTCAAAAGTTTGGAAACACTTGACTGAAATGTTTCTTATCTTAAAAATCTTTTAATCTGAAGACATTTGATTTAAAAATAAAAATATAATATAATTGTGCCAACATATTAATTTCAATTTAATTTTTGTTATTAGAAAACTACAATTTAAAAAGTGTTTTTTTGAAATAGATGACTTGGACCAAATAATGAAGAATAAAGCAGCCAATAAGAACACAGGATAGAGGAACTCCTTCAAAACTCTTTTAAAATCTTCTCAGGATGATTCCTCAAGAAACTGTGTGATGGAAAATGTCAAGAAATTTTTGTAAATTCTAGACGAAGGGTGACTATATTGAATATGCTAGAACATATCCTATTCTACCTTATTTTTAATTTTCTTTAGTCACAGCATAAACATATACACATAAATGCATACATTTTGGTTATTTCATAGTTTTGATAAGTTTATTATTATTCATAAATTTAAAAAAAAATACGAACAAAGAAAAAGTAAGTGTTTCCAAACTTTTGACTGGTAGTGTATGTCAAACATGGAGAATGGTAATCTCTTTAGCATAGAGATTCAGAGCTGGACACTGTTGAAGTCTGGATGGTGAAGTCTAAATATGAGGGCATGTCCAAGCCTAGTAATTACAACCATCTGCTCCTGGGGGTAAGTAGACATCTGTATTGTGGGATGGAGTGAAAGAATAATTCCAAAACCATTCCAAAAAATTTTATGCCTACCCTGGGCAGTATTTTAAGGCATAGACATGCTCCAATGTGTAATCTGAAATCAAATTCAAAGGTAGCATCAAATGTGTTCCCCTTCAGTCAGTCACGTTCAACGTTACGTCAACATACTGACGTATGGGGTCCTGCTTGAGAGCCCTATCACCTTCAAGTAGTAAAAAATGCACCAATGAATATTGGCCCAAGAGGACAGAGCCAATAAGCGATTGGGGCAAGGATTTGCATGCTGAGGCACTTCCCTCCCAGAAGCAGGTATAAAACCGGCCACAACTCACTTTCATTCAGATTTCACTTCAAAGCCGAGTGTGCGCTACTTGCCTTTCACTCGACTATCGCCTTTTGAGTTCCCCAGCGTCTGCTGCGTGTGACGGCCTCACTCCCGAGCTTGTGCTTTTACTGGATGCAATAGAGCCTGTCCCTCAAGCTGAGATGAAGTGTGGGTTTTACAACCCATATTTCATTGTGCCCTATAAAGGAGGTGGGCTGCGGCCAATCTTGGATCTGCGTGTCTTGAATCGGTCCCTGCACAAGCTACCCTTCAAGAGGTAGCTTCCCCTCATGCAGAAACGCATCCTTTTGTGCGTTTGTCCCAACGATTGGTTCACAGCGATCGACCTGAAGGGCGTGTACTTTCTTGTCTCGATCTTGCCTCGACACAGGGCGTTCCTTTGGTTCACAGTCGAGGATCGGGCGTATCAGTACAAGGTCCTCCCCTTTGGGCTGTCCGCGTCTTACCAAGATCATGGAGGCCACCCTTGCCCCATTATGGGAAATGGGCTTTTGCATCCTCAACTACCTCGACGACTGGCTTATTTTGGCCCGCTCTCGGGAGCAGTTGTGTGAACACAGGGACCTGGTGCTTCGGCACCTCAGCCACCTGGGGCTTCAGGTCAACTGGGAAAGGAGTAAGCTCTCCCCAACACAGAGCATCTCTTTTCTCTGTGTGGAGCTGGACTCGGATGCTATGGTGGTGCGCCTCTCCATCGAGCGCGCACAGTCACTGCTGCATTGCCTGAACAGGTTTAGGGCCAAGGCAGCGGTCCCACTGAAATTCTTTCAGAGGCTCTTGGGGCATATGGCATCTATGGCCTCGGTCACCCCGCTCTTAGCCAGTGACCCCCTCATGTAGCATGTTGGCATGGCCACCATGGGACTCGGCCACCAGTCAGTCTTCACTGACTGGTGTTCTTCCCTTGGAGAAGACCCCCGCACGATCAGCTCTGTGCTTTCCTTTCTGCAGGAAGGGCTGGCGCAGAGGTTGTCCCCTTCCACCATGAAGGTGTACGTGGCTGCTATCTCGGCCCATCACCTAGCAGTAGAAGGTAAGTATTTAGGAAAGCATGAGCTGGTCATCAGGTTCCTGAGGGGTGCCCGGAGACTGAACCCCCTGAGGCCTCCCCTCTTTCCCTCTTGGGATCTGTCCATAGTCCTTTCTGGGCTATGGGGAGCCCCTTTTGAACCACTCGAGTCGGTAGAGCTGAAAAGCCTGTCTTAAGACAGCACTCCTGACCACGCTCGCCTCTATCAAAAGGGCTGGGGACCTGCAGGTACTGTTGGTCAGCGACTCGTGCCTAGAGTTCGGGCCTGTCTACTCTCACGTTATCTTGAGACCCAGGCCTGGCTACATGCCTAAGGTTCCCACCACACCCTTCAAGGACCAGGTGGTGACCTGCAAGCGCTGCCCATGGGGGAGGCAGACCCAGCCCTTACTTTGTGTCCCATTTACAGCCTGCACATGTACGTGGACCATACACTGAGCTTTAGATGCTCCGATCAGCTCTTTGTCTGCTTTGGAGGTTGGCAGAAGGGAAAGGCCCTCCCAACAGAGGTTGGCCCACTGGATGGTGGAAGCTGTTGCCTTGGTATACACTCCCCAGGCGTGCCGTGCCCCTTTGGAGTGGGGGCTCACTCGATTCGCAGAGCTGCGGGCTAGGCGACTCCTACACCCTTGTGAGGTTTAACGATCTCAGGGTGGAGCCTGTGTCCTCCCGTGTGTTGGGGCCCACTAAGTAGTGGGCAGGAGGATGTGCTCGTGTCCTTGCTTGCATTGCCTCCCCCTTGGGATGGGGGAAATAGGCATTTTTATTCCTTCGCAACGGTTTCCCACTGGTGAACCCTGCATTGCAATTCCTCCAGCACCCGTCAGTGGGAAGGCTCAGCGGAGGAGCTTCACGCCAGGCCCAGTACTCATGTGTATGCCACAGTCAGTCCTTGTACTGGGCTAGGTGCCCCATATCTAGTGATTCATCCCATGTGTGTCATCCCATGTGTGTATTCTCCATGATAATATGGTTTCCCTGTTGGTGAACCCGTGTCTTTCCCTTGGCGCTTACTGCTGCAAGTCTCTGTTGACAGTAGTGCCGTCCCAGTAGGTAGGACCTGCACAGAGACCTTCTTATAGGTAGTACTGCCTTGTCAGTCTAGACCTCATCTCCACACGTTACCTCCTTTTAGCAGGGTGTGGTCTCCACAGCACCCTTTCCCTCGAAGGGGGCGCTTTCCCCAGTGTTCTCGTGGGAGGTGTTCTCTTCATCTCAAGAGAGGAAGGAGACCCATTCACCGAGGTGCCTTCTCCTGGGGGGATAGAAACAGTTGTTACGACCTCCCCGGGTCCAGGCTCCGTACCCAGTGGGGCTGCGAGGCAGGGGAGCTGTCATACAGAGGCACGCCTTGCCTGCCAGTACTTGCATTCCTAGCCCATAACGTGGGTCGGCTTGCAGCGTTTTCCACAGGGACCCCATATGTCAGTACGTTGACGTAACGTCGCACGTTACTGACTGAAGGGGAACGTCTTGGTTACGTATGTAACCCTCCCCTTGATGTTACGTCCCCTTGCCGCTAACCTGATTCATCGCTGATTGGCCGGGACACATCTCGGCTCCTCAGCCAACCTGAATGAAAGTGAGTTGCGGCCGGCTTTATACCCGCTTCCAGTTTATTCCCCATAAAACCATTCAGTCATGGGTTCTTAAAAGAACCAGAAAAGTATAGATGGATGTTAAAGGTTCTTTATGGAAGCATATAGACGAAAATGGTTCTTTTATGGCATTGTGAAGCACCTTTTCGTGAAGCAAGTGTAGCAATAAGCTATATTTGGTGTTAACTCCAAAAAACAACAACAAAAATTGTTTTAAAAGAAAAGTCACAAACAGTTTCACAGCAGGTGTGACTCACTAACCATTTTTATAGTATGTGCAAACAGTGACTGACTGTCATAAAACATAAATTATATAAAAACAAGAATTACATAAAAGTAATTAAATGATGTCTCAGCCATTATATGTTTGGTGTAAAACTCGCATATGGCTGTAAACTTTCTCCAGTAATACATGATTGATATAAAGGCCAGCTCCTCCTCCTAGCTTTGCTTCAAACTCTATTGAAATGAATTGTAAATTGTGCCTGTTGTGCATTCCCCATGATAAAGATGCTAGATAAGGTACTAGAATAAAATATGTTTTTTTACACAAAACACAGTTCTACAGTTCTAAAGGTTTATAATGCATATGAATGACTGTATGTAACTAGCATATATGATATTTTCTTGGCATAATAATAGTTTCTTTTTATATTCTGATGTTATTATTATTATTATTATTATAAATATTTGTTATTATAAATTGTTTTGAAAACTATACGTACAACGTTTTACCATCGTGAAACTGTAACGCACAACCTCTGGTGGGTAATTCTCCAAAAGGCTTCATGCTTGACCTTCTGTCCCCACAGAATGTTCCACCGGTTCTCATCAAGATATTCAGAAAAGTCACTGACGAAAACGCACCACTAGATAGCGCCATCTCTTAAATAATTGATATATTCCATATAAAAAGAACACAAGAAAATAAATGCTACCAGCAGTTGTCATTTAAATGCGTATGCTTCTTTTTAATGTTTGAAACAGTCACATCTGTTTCTCCTCCTTGGATGTTAATTACTAAAGAGATAATCTTGTGGGTGGTCTGTTCAGGAGCAAGTTTAATTAAAAGCAGGGTTACAATATTAATACAACAGATGTAAATTTCCCAAAAATGTATTTACTGTGTGATTTTGTTGTTGACAGACTGGCATCATTACCTAGTTTGGCATCTTGTTATTAAGCATGCAGAACATCAAACAACATGCTCACGTTTACAATTTGACTCACAGTTATTCATAGCCATAAACAAGTTAAAAAGGTGTTACATGTATAATGTAACTGTAATGTGTCTACCGCTGTGCTCTTAAGGTACAATTAATGGAAGCTTCCAAGAAACAGATGTTTTGCAGATGTAAAATACCAATACAGCCAATTACAGCTGTAATTATTATTGCAATCATAATAATAAGTGTATCTCTACGGCATGTTTTTAAAAAATAATGTAAATGCACTTTTAAAAAACATTGCACTTGTATGAGGGTGTGTCCTTTTATACCTGACTATATAATTGCATTGCTATTCCACTTAATTGTTATCAGGTGTCTGGCATTTTGTTATAGGACATAGATCTATCACTAAATTTCCTGACACTGCAGAATTAAATGACTCTTGACCTGCAATATTCAATGTTCAGCGTTCACTGCTCTTTGTAATTACAGTGATAATGTCAATAACAACATGGTCACAGTTATCATGCTGTACTCTAGCCTCTCTCTCATGACATTATGTCATGTGTTTATGAGCTGTGTTTTAAGATGGATTATGATTATATGCTGAGACTGTTATGAACTGGCACAACCACAAATATATATTCAATTTATTTATTGTATAATAAAATGTCATCTGTTTATCATCTTACATAACATAGAGAGGGATAAACTGCAGTCACTTTTCTGAAGTAGGCATATTTAATTCATTGTTAATAAATTTGCTTATATAGTTACATGTGACCTTGTATGGTGTATTGTCTAGGAGTTTATTTTTTCTTTATGACCTTCTGTATGCTGTGTCATGTATGCTGGATTTTATTTCTGTTGAGTAACTCTGTCAACCTAATCTATGACAACACTTTCCAGCACCAAGCAAAATGAATTCATAAGGAACCTTGTTACATTCAGCAGGACAACAATTACCACTTTATCTTATTACATCTAAACGCACCTTTGATATATGGAGCTATGAAAGCAAACTGTGCTTTCATAGTTAGATATATCAAAGGTGCATTTAGATGCTCTGCTGTTAACAACAGCTTCCATCTGCATTTTATGCACCACTTATAAGAACAATACTGAAAACATGAAAATCTGAAATGTAAAATAAGTTTGACATTTTGTAATGAAATTGTGGGTGGTGCTTGTCCATGGAAAGTTGCAAATACAATGTTTTAGGTTTTTTAAGTGGCTGAAATTGCAGGGTGCTACCTGGCAGGTCCTAACAATTTTAGGTTGTGAGAACATTTCCCCAATGTTTTTATTGGGTAACAAAAACATCAATGTCCATTTTTTTAGATGTTGTTTGATTGTTTGGTTAAATGTTTTTTAAATACAATATTTAGGGTGACACATAATGACATGTAACATTACTTCTAGTTTGATAACTTGAAAGAACATAGCCAGTATTCTGAGAACATTCCCTGTTAGATGAATGGTTGCTAGGGTGCTGAGGGAAGTTGCTATGAAATTGCTGTGCAGTTGCTTAGAGTTCTTGGTGGGTTGCTAACTCTGTATTCTGAGAGACTGGTTTTAGGTGGTTGCTTTGTTGTTATAGGTGATTGTTACAAATTAAAATCTGTGAGTTGTGCTTCCCTATGCTAAGTTGTTGCCATTTTGTGGATACTAGAGTGTTTTAGATGGCTGCCAGGGTATAATAGGTGGTTGCAAGGGTGATTTAGTTGGTTGTCAGGGGGTTTAAGGGGGTTTCCCCCTACACACCCACATAAAACAATAGCTGACAATTGTTGTAGCACTTCATCAAGGAACTCAAAAAGTGGATTCTGAGTTTGTGTTGATTTAAAAACACTTTGCTTTGTGATGACAGCGAATGTATGCTTTTTTTTTATTGCAAAATATACCTTTAAGACCTTTAACAAATTTGTTTGGTGGACTACTAGTGTGGTAAAAGGCCTTCTGTGTTCACATTGTGTCATGGGAAGTGTACTTCCTACAAGCAGAGTATGCACCATTTACAAACAGCCATCTGAATAAGCACTGTGGTGAGGCTATGAATATGCCTGTGCTCTACAACACCTCTGCGAAGTTGGTTCTTTGATTCTTTTGAAGGTTTAGGCTTCATGAAAGCAGTGCATACAGAGGGTTTTCTTCCTGTAACTCATGACTCATGCTTTCCCATTCTGAATAATGTAAACTAATCATTTCATTTTGTGTAATCTTGGTCACCATGGGCTTGCCCTGTGTATGCTTGGCAAAGGTTGTGGAACACAGACCCTGGTGTCTTCTGGAAAAAAGTAAGGCATGCTGTTCTCTTTTAGTGCTGTCTCTTGGGTGTCTGAATAGCACAGAACTGAGAGATGAAAAGGAAGCGCTAAAATTGGTTCTTAAAATGTCATATACTTTTAAAATAAGTTTTTTTGGTTTCTCAAAGAAACTTTTAGTCAAGGGTTCTTAGAAGAATGTTTTCTTTCTTATGTTTTTATAGTCAGTAGAACCCCTTTCCACTACAAAGAACCTTTTGTGCAACAGAAGGGTTCTGTGGATGCTAAAGGTTCTTTATGAAACCAAACAGTCCATCAAGGAACCTGTTAGGCTCATCAGGGAACCTCTGTTTATCATATGCACTATGAAAACAGTAAGCTGCACAAACAGCATGTTCTGGACTTTTCTGACATCAGCTATATTAATAGATTATATTTACATGTTGATAGCATCAATAACCACTTAAATTTTGGCTCATCACAAAAAAACATGCTATAATATGGCATAATTATGATCTTTTGTCATTATATGGAAAGGCAGCGTGGACATTCTTCAAAACATCTTTTGTGTTCTGGACAGCCCACAGCCCACAGTGTTAATACACACTTAGTATTTAGAAACTTGGCCCACCCAGGCATGTTTATGATTATAAAACTGATGTTGGATAAGTAATATTATTACTAAATCCTGAATTCGTTTAACAGGGGCCAAGTAATGCCAGAGCAAACACCGATGCATGCCCTGCTCAGGTGCAAGTAAGACTGGTTACATTGGAAATGAGTGAAATGAGGGGAGATGCATATACAGGACAACAAACTCACAATCTGGGAGTAAGTATTGTTACTTTCACATTTCATTAAAAGCCAGGCATAACAGAGGTCATTTAAATATAAAAGTCTTAAAGGTACAGTACCAAGACTTTTTTATTTAATTGTAAGGGTCAAAGAAAGAATAGAAAATAATCATAAATAATTACATTTTGGGGTAGAAACCTTGACTGACATTAAAAGAGGACCTTAGGAAAAAAATCTTATATGATCGCCGTTACAGAAAATAATAAAATACAGGAATAGTTGAAAATGCTAGCACTTACACATCCTTTTCACAAGTTTTACTTGTGATTATGCCTCCATGCCACAGATGAGTCACACTATAGTTTTTGTTTTCCCGAAAGTGCTATGGTTAAATAAACTGTGAGTAGAGCTTTACCGAGAAGCATTAATTACCCTCTACCCCTCTCCCCCACTCTCCCTCTGTCTCTCTCTCGCTGTCTCTCTCTCCACCTGCATTTGATGCATGATGCATGAACTTCTTAGGTGCTTCCTAGGTTCCTAGTAGGGTTTTGATATGCATTTCTTAGTTTAAGTTTAAGTTCAAGTTCAAGTTTAATTATATAGAGCTTTGCACAATGGCACATTGTTACGAAGCAGTTGTACAAATTAAAAATAGTATAATGTACAAAGCGTTATCCTAAGCAAATACTCTAAGCTAATGTCAGCAGTCTCCCAGTAAGCAAGCCAACAGAGCGACAGTGGCAAGGAAACAAAACTCCAGTGAGTCATAAATTGAGAAAAAACCTTGGGAGAAACCTGACTTAGCAGGGAGGGCCAGTTCTCAAGGATAAAGTTTCTGATAGCGGTTCTAACAGCAATACTTTTCTGGTGACTAATGGATAGTGACGGTGAAGTGTAAGCAACACAGTGTAAGCTAGGATGTTGAAGGAAGTTTGTAAGGTAATGTTATGTGCTTAGGTTTTCAGAGTGAATTTTAGCACATTGTTATTGTTTTTAGGGTCTTCTGGGTGGTTGTTAGCATGTTCTGGCAGGTTACAGGCCGAAGAGCCTGCCCCTAAATCTCTAAGTTTCCAGTTCATTGGAAGTCTGTGAATTTTTTTACCGGTTTCATGTTATATCATGTGACTTGTTATATTGGTGACAATATAACAAGTCTGATGGGATCCAACACCTAATTATTCCATGTTAGCTTTGCATTTACAGCTACTGCTTTATATAGTTTTGTATAACCACAATGACAGAGCTTGGTTTACTGTAGCTGTTAATCATTTAAAAAGGTTGTTTTGGCTTAATTATCAAATCCTCATCTGCTAAACCTATCTAAAATATATATAATATAGGCACGGAAAGTTTATTTATATAGAACATTTCATACACAATGGGAACTTAAAGTGGTTCACATCAAAAGAAATGAAAATAATGAAAATAATTACAACAGATACCTAGGAATTAAGAATACCATGTATAAGAAATAAAAATAACAATAAAAGGAGAGAATAAAAAGTTAGAATAAATATAAAATGTAGAGAATATGAAATGTATTAAAACAGTTTAGAATTCAAAAAGAGGATACATAAAACACAGTGCAATAAGTCAGATGTAGCACAGTGCTCATTTAGTAAATGCACAACTAAGAAGATGTGTTTTGAGTCAGGATTTGCATGTGACTACTGTTAGAGCACATCTGATCACTTCTGGAAGCTGGTTTTAGCTACGTATGGCTTAATAGCTAAAAATTATGTGATTCCAATTATCTGAGTTGTCCGTTAGGTTTATATTCAGTGAGCATATCTGCAATGTATTGAGGTCCTAGGCAATTGAGTAATTTATAAACAAGCAGTGATACTTTGAAGTTAATCTTACATGTAACTGGAAGCCAGTGTAAAGACCTGAGGACTGATGTGATATGCTTGGATGCTCTCTTTCTAGTTGGAATCCTGGCAGAAGCATTCTGTTTGAGCTGCAGCTGTCTAAGACCAGTGAGGTGTCCATTACAATAGTCCACCCTGCTGGTAATAAAAGCATTAAGTTTCTGGAAACAAAGCATCTAATTCTTACAATATTACGCTGATAAAATTTTGAGATGATAAAATGTTGATTTAGTTATTGCTTTATTATGACTATTGAAGCTAAGGTGTGATCCCAAAATCACACCAAGTCTCCTGTCTTGATTTTTAGTTGTTTGGCCCCTGCAGTGGAGGTATGCATTCACCTTAAGAACTTTAGTTTCAACATCATTTTTTTTGTTGTTTAACTGAAGAAAGTTTTACCAAACTTTTACCATCAATTGCTTTAAAATCAGACATGGTAGCTATTTTCTGAGGTTGTGGTTGTATCTGTTTGACCTCTCCAAGACCTCTTAGGGAAGTGCTGATTGCCTTTCTGATATTATTCATCTTCTCAGAATAGAAGGAAGCAAACTCATTGCATTTGCTGTAGCAAAAAGAGTATTAGCATGTTAGCATATGTGTTTAAGTTGCTATTTGAGAAAAAGATCTGGCTGGCTGTGCCTAGTTCCACATTAAAAGCATGAAGGCTGGCCTTATAAATGTTATAGTGGATTTCAAGTTTTGTCTTCCGCCACATGCACTCATATTTTCTGTATTGTCATATTATTGTATTATTGTAATGTTGTTGAGTTTCTCAAAGGCGCTTTTTCTCTACAACTCTTCTTCTTGACTTTAACAGGAGCAATGTTGTCAATTACGCTTTAAACTGTTTAGAACCTTACTGATAAGTGGATCTAGAGTGTGCCCCAGAATGTGTATGGGTGCATGTTCATGCTGACTTAAATCAAAAGTATCTAAAACAGTTATGATTTCTTTTGCTGTACTGATTTTTGCATTATCTATGTGAATATTAAAATCGCCAGCAATAGCATAATTCTGAGGAAAATAGGAATATACAAGCATGTATGAGGAAAAACGTTTCACTTGCTACTAAACCTTGAATGTCTGAATAAAAGAATTAATGTCACAAACCTTGTAAAGCAGCCTGGTACCTTATAAATCTGGCTTTGCATGGACAGACTCTCTGCATAAAGCCAGCCAATCATTGTTAGAAAGGTGTATGTTTCTATCTGTGATTTTACATATATAAATCATGTTCCTGGATTCTGGAATTACTGTCAATCAATCAGATTTTAGGGTTAGGATCACATTTATGCATTTCAGAAGCAACTTTGATGCATTTCAGTTACACATTTTGTCAGTATATGTAATCCCTGGGAATCAAACCTATGTCCTTTGCACTGTCAACGCAGTGCTTTACCAACTGAGCTACAGGTTTGGGGTTGGAACAGAACTGCTAATCTTTCATTCCCTCTGAAATATTGTTCAAACATCAACAACAGATGTTGATCAAGAAACATTTTCTTCTCAGTAAAATCATGGTCACACTGCAAGTTGTAAGCAAACAATCAGTACTTTATTCTGAAGAGGTATTACTGTTTCTTCTAGGACTATGGTTTAGCAGATAGCTGTCAAAGTATTGCGGTAACATTTGTGTATATTTATGGAATGCTCTGCCTCCTCTACACATAATTTTAGATGTCTGGGCCTCATTTTGATGGCTCATGTGGCTCATAGAACAGAGTGATCCCTACAAAGGATGTTTGTGGATGCAGTCAACTCTGAGGTTTGTCTTCCTGGCTCCATTATTGTTGGTTAGGGATAAAGACATGTGCCTGCCCCCCACCCCCAGTACATGCTGTAGCCTTTAGGCACTTGACTCAAGGTATGGCCACTGTTTGACTTCTCATAAAAAATAACACAAGTCCTACTGGGTGGTAGTTTGAGCAGCTGGTAGGGGAAGAGACTACCAACACATTTTGAGGTGGGGTCACAAACCTCAAAGGTACCAAGATGTAAGGCTTGCTGTGTTTGTTTTACATACTTGTAAAAAAAGTTGAAACAACATTAAATCAGACTGACCCTTTTTACTTCCTCAATACATTTTCCTGGCCTGTAGGCCCATTCACACCAAAAAACTATTAAGATAACTGTAACAATAACTATATTAACTAAAATAGTACTTTTTACTCCTTACAACTTTATTTACACCTGAAAAGTACCTGTTACATTTTAGGACATAATTTTCTTCCATCTTACATTACAACTAACAACTAACTAACAGGCAAAGCAGGCAATTGCTTATGGTTTCAGGCTTGGAGGCAGGACCTCTATAATTGTAAAATTATTGTCTGAGTTGCTTGAATGAGGTGGTCTCAACCCACTGAAAGCAATTTAACCCAATGGACCAAAGAACCAGGCTGTATCACAATGTTTTATGATTTGTTTTGCTAATGCCTTCCTAAATTAATTTTTATTTTAAAATAGTTCTATCATTATTATTATAGTTGTGGTGTGGAGTGTGCCATTCTCTTATAGAACAATTTAGAAAACTTTGTCTTTATAGTTATCATCCATAGCGTAAACGCCCTTTTACTGTACAAGATTCAGCGATGACATTGTCCTAATAAAGTTCATCCTCATAATCCTAATGGTAATAGAATTGTAATGCACATGAATGCATTCTGGCAACGCCCACTTTTTATTTAATTCCTCATGGATAAATCAAGTTCCACTCTACATTACATTGCCACCTTACAACTGCATTTTATTTAGACCTAAAAGCTGTTTCACATATATATAACAAAAAATACATAGGGACAAAATTCTGCAACAAAGAAAGTCACAAACTGTTATCCATATGTAAATGCAACATCTAGATCATATCTAGTCAAACATGTCACTACAACCTGGAAAAAAATCTAAACTTGGACCAGATTCTGAACCATTAGGCGACCTTTAAGCATAGAAAAACAAGATCAGGGTTCTTTTTCAAGTCTTTTTAAATGATATGGACAGGAGCCTACTGACCTCCGCAAAGTATGCTTACTTTTCATAACCATACGCAGATGTGGCCCTAGCCTTTACGAGAGGAGAGTTTTTTTTATTCGCTTCTTTTCGTTGATAAGTTTGGACATTTGTGATTTAAATAGCAGCATGAGTATTTTCTCTCGCATGACATGCATTGCTTAAGGGCCTAGCAAAACTATTTTACGTCAGTCATGTATTTTTTTCCAGCTCTCTTTAAATGGTTAGAACGTTTGCCAGCTATTGTTTGGTGTTTTGTACAGGACAAGTCATGACAGGCTGGCTTAGTGTTACTGGGAAACACTAAACTGGGAAAAAATGTTTTAGATACGTGGCTAATGCTTTACCTGCTGGTGTGTTCCTGCAGATTCCACAGATCCAAGGTTAAAGAATGAAACCTAAATGCATTTAGGAGGCCTTCTTTATTTTCTTTATGTCCTGTTTAATAAAAATATTCCAAGTGGGTTAGGGTCATGGTTACCATATACGGATCAGATGCATTACTTAGGATTATAGATGTTAAGTGCAGCTTTTCAGAACTTCATAAAAAAGAAAGTGAGGGAGAGAGAGGCTATATAATCTTAGAAATTACAACAATTGTCTTGAAATGTTTACAAAAATAGCTGTAGTATGGGAATTAATTTATTTTGAATTTAGACATGCATCTTTGTTAGCAAGTGTTAGCATGGTATTTATGTTAAACAGTTGGCGTACTGTCAACATTTCTAAACTCATCACTGTTAAGTTTAAAAAATGTAACCATTCCTAAAAAATACACATTCATCAAATAACTCTGTTCTGGTGTCCTCCTTACAACATGTTTTTGAACATGCTTTACAGTACGTCATTAATAATTCACTGGACATCTTTAAAATAAGAATCATGTCTAGTATATAAAGCTTCGAGAAACATCATGCATTCATCTATAGAGTTTGATGGTATGACAGAACTGAAGATTTTTCGTTTGTTCCCCATCAAGTGCTACACCAGATGTAAAGACTTTCTTGTTTACTGGAAACATTCTTCCATTTGCTATTCTAAGATTTTAGTTCACATAAATGGTATGATGTCATGCATGGCTTCAGTTGATTTTGATTATACATATGGATTTCTGCTCTTGTCTCATATTGTTATTTTTGAGAAGGTGACTGAATGTATATGACATGTAGTGTTATGTCTGAACTTTATGAATCATTATGGACCTGTTATTAATAGAAGAATGTTGTTTACTTTTTGTCTGCTCTTTGTGTAGATTTTTACATGTAAAAAAATTTTATTAAAAAAATCTTCAGTCTAAAATGCTTGTACACCTTCTGTGTACAAGATAAAACTTACATTATATATTTATACATAATCACTTTATTTCTTTGCAACATATTAAGACATTCAGGACAAATAAGTAATAACTAATTTCACTTTGGATGGGTTAGAACAGGTTGAAATCTAGTTGTAATAACCATTTAATGGTCTTGAAAGGTCTATCCATAAACATAAATTTCTCTCAGGGGGCGTTTACATGACACCATTTTCAACAAAAAATGTAAAAATGTTTTTTTCATTTTGGCCGTTCTTTCACCAAACAAAAGCATTTTGGGGGGGCCTGAAAACACAAACTTTTGAAATTGGGTTTAAAGTGTTTAAAAACAATACCATTATCATGTCATTGTAAATTACAAAAATGCAAATTTGTGAAAGCAGAGATGTCATGTGCATACGTATTACATGTTCAGTTGATTTGCATTTAGGCATTTTAGCAGATGGAAAACAGTGAAGCGATAAATCATGTAGTGAGATGTAGTGAGATTGCCAACTACTGGCCTGGCATGCATAATACAGATCCAAGTGAATGGGATCAGTTTGACAATGTTTGTATGCAAGAAAGGCAATGGAAAAACCTTTGTTTTTTAGTACATTGTTGTCATGTAAATGTACCCTAAAACCAAATTAATAGGATTTGTTGCCTGTCATAACACTGCATTTATCAGAATTTTTGTTTTCAAAACACTTTAAAAAAGTCTCTGTTTTGATTTTTAGATGTGTCACTTCCAGTCTAAAGACTTTGGGAACATTTTAGAATAAGAAAGAAAAATATCTATGATTAACTTGGTGTGGGTTCTCCATCTTGTCACAACTAATTATTAGCATAATCTCTACTTCAAACCTACTTGAAAGTGCTGCCTGAGTTGTCTTGGTCATATTTTGGTACGTGCTGTGCGGTCACATCATGTGAGGCCTCAGTGAAGAAATGGTTCACATTTCCTCTTTTATTAGAAGCCTGAATTGCCTTAAATGAGGATATAGTGCCGCCCCTCTGCGCTGTGTAATGTCCATTCGACACAGATGAAATATTCTTTAAGCCTCATTAACAAGCTGCACTGAGCCTTTCTGGATTTAATATCCAGCACCGTCTAAAACATTTCTGGATTTATTCGTACTGTTGTCTAGCTTTTTTCCTCTCTTGTCTCTCTCTATTTTTACAGCGTTAATTCTCCACTACCTCATGGATGAAAAATGCTTCTTGCACTTATTTCCCACAAAACACATCCAAGTCCACAGAGTTAGTCAGCAAACCATCACTTACTAAAGTAAAATTAACACACAACTATGAGTACCTTGTTGCTTTTACCAATGGTAGTATAATAAATGACTATTTAATGTTAAATAAATTTGTATTGATAATAATTAGGAGTGTGTGGTTAAAACAATTTTACATTACATAACAAGACTGCTGTTAAAAAACTGATAGTCCAGTGCCAAATTCTGATTGGATAAGCCACATTCCAATAAGGCCAACCAAAGACTAAACTCAATTTCACTTCAAATTGACTTGTCTAACAATGCCTATAAAAGTTCACACATAGAAATAATAGAAAGGTGGGAATATTTTATGAACACAGCTCATTTGGTCAGACTTTAGAGAATGAGTAGACATTTTAGAAAAATAGAATACTATTTTTATAATACAGTATTTTGCCCTCACAGAGAAATGTGTAGCCTATAGCATAAGGGGGTGTCTTTCAAGAACTGGAGAGCTTGACATTTCTACCATACTGGACTTATTTTCAAAGAGGTATAAAAACAAAAAAGCTGTATGGTTTGAATGATGTTCAGTGCCAACTTGAGTTCTGCTATTTTTCCCTTGCTGAATTAACCACTGTATAAAAAACACACATTAGCACAACTTGCCACATCAAAGGATCATTCCAGCTTCAGCAGATCTCAGGAGAGATCTCAGAAAGAAAGAAAAAGAAACAAGGAAGAGTGGTCTTTTAAAAACAAAAATGCTGGATTTGAAAAAAAAACATTCAAGGGGGCTTCCTAGCCCTGTGTGGTCCCCCAACGTCAACGTGAGCCTATGAGCTGTCTGGGGCCCTGGCTTGCAACACATCCTGGGTTTAAAAAGCAGAAACTGAAAGTTTGTGGAGACACTCCTTCACAGTGTTGAGGTGTGCTGAGGTTGCTCCTCTCTGTGGCTCAGGATGTGTTTGGTTTATAGCCGGGCCCCTGGCTTGCTACTCCTGTTGGCTCACCTCCTCTTCAGCACAAGCTGTAGCCTAGAGGCCGTAGGTAAGGACACAGCACTCATATTGTCTGTATTTCCAATATTAGAGCTTTGTGGGCAGGCAGGTAACATCCCCTGTTGGGCTTGTGGGTATTTTGCATGTAGGTTAAAACTGGATGGATTTTGATGATTTTTTTTGAGCTGACAAATGTTGAAGTGGTGAAAAGCTGAGTTTAGTTTCACATTAGTTTGTTGAAAGGGTGTGCTGTGGCTGCTTGCCTGTTTGGTCTTGTCAGGGCAGGTTTGTGCTGGAGTCCTGCTATCTCTTTAAAGAAGTTACAACCCCAGGCTAGTGTTATTTCTGAGAGGAACATGTTGTTTATATTGTGATGTTTGTCTTGGTCAATAGCGGAATGGGAAAAAGAACCTTCATATTGGAATGAACAGGCCAGGAGGACGCTAGAGGCTGCCCTTATGTTGCCACGCCGGGAATACCGTGCTAAAAACATCATCCTCTTCCTTGGTGATGGTAAGTTACAAACAGTCTGGAATAGAAAATTGACAGGCTGGAAAATTGTACATCTTTGTTATAGTGTTTCTTAAAGATTATTACAATAAATTATTAATGAGATTTTTTAAATTATAATCATAATTATAATCTGCCGTAATATGCTACTGTTATCTATTTTTTATCTTATATATTATCTTATAGTTATCTGTGTTATTTATTTATATTATATTATTTATCTATATATTATAGTCAGTGTTACCTGTTTGGGCTTTAGTTGCTGTTGCATGCTCTTAGTTAACAAGATATACAACAGAAATACATACACATATTATAGTCTCAAGATATTCTCTTATCTTTGTAACTAATTATACCACTCATCTGCATCAGACTTTTTCCAGAATTTATAATATTTGATTCTGATTGGTCAGTCATGACATTCTGCAATGAAATATTTTTGTAACAAGCATTAAACATAACTGACCCAGGCAACGGATTTCCTAAGCATGCTAATTTGAGTCCTCATTTATTACTGTGTGCTCTCTTTCTTGTGACATAATGCAAATCAGAATTTTATGTCTTTTTATTTATTTGGTAAGCAGGCATGTAACAAGTGTGATCATGTAAAAAATAGTTTTAATTACCCTTTCAGGTTATTTTTTCCATCATAACTGGCTGACCTTACATACCTATTACCTCTTACCCCATATTACTGCAGAGTTCATAAAGGGTTTTGGTTACAGGATCAAGCTGTGACATTATGTCACTCCATATGTTTGTCATTCAGGGATGGGTGTGTCTACGGTTACAGCCGCTCGTATTCTGCGAGGTCAAATGAGGGGAAAATTGGGGGAGGAGACTGTTTTGGCCATGGACACATTTCCATACCTCGCCCTGTCCAAGGTCTGACGCTTCTAATTTCCCATCTTATCAGTGTGTCATAAAATCATGTGAGCTAATCAAGAATATAATCATAAGTTTTGTTGTACATGTGCATTTTATTATTCATGCATGTTATTGTAAAAGTTTGTTTACCTTTTATTGTATTCATCTTTTATTCCATTGTTTACTTTTGCTACTGTTAAAATCCAATTTATGTGCAGATCTTTCTGCAATTTTAAAATATCAAAATCTAATAGAATAATTATTTGGCAGATGCTTTTATTCAGAGCAACCATTAGTGCATTCAAACTATTTTAAGACATGTCTGCATTCTCTGGGAATCAAACCCATGGCCTTGATGTGCAAGCACTAGTTAAGCTACAAGAAAGCAGGGTTAATCTAATTACATTGTCATTTAAAGAAACAGTGAAATGAACAAGCTATTATTTATTGTGCGAAACAATCTAAACCAACAATCTAAACCAACAATCCAGACATCCACTGTTAGACAATGTCATTAGATAAATGAATTGTGTCTTAAGATTTTAATTCCTAAAAGTCCACAGGGCCAAAAATTTTCAAACAGTAGTTGAAGAAACTACTTTAGAGATTTTTGCATTTTGAGTTTGCATTTTTACTTTAGTTTCTTAGTAAATATAAAAGTCACAACAGGTGATGATGTTTTGGTCCAATAATTTACATTTTTAATATATAGTGTTAAAAAGAAACTATAAACAAAGACAAAATGTGATTATGATGTCCACAGTTAAAAAAGTTAGGTGATGTGTTTCCAAATAGACATACAGTGTTGACAAACAAGTGGCGGACAGTGCAAGCACAGCTACGGCGTATCACTGTGGTGTGAAGGCCAACGCTAAAACAGTGGGGTTGAGTGCTAAAGCAGTGCCTTATGAGTGCAACACCACTTTTGGCAATGAGGTTTTCTCTGTACTACATCGCGCCAAAGCCCAAGGTATGTTCCATTCACACACTCGTTAGGACACTAACAGTCACACAGCATATTTGTAATGCCATATAAAAGACTAAATGCCATTAGCTGTACCATATATTGTTGCTTAAGCTTAATTTGTGCTACAAACATTTTCTCCAGCTATTAATATACCAGCTATAAGCTTACATACCAGCTATAAGGTTTCTATTGCACATGTGCAAAGGTTGGGAACTATTATATTGTACTCTGTAAAATGCACCTCACTCCGAGAATTGTTAGTTTTTCTAACCATTCTTACTGCCATGATTTTGATATACAAATATCTGATCAATTAATATTTTATTATGTGAAAATATTTCTTACTATGTTAGTACTTAAAAATAATATTTGACAAAAGGAATTCCATACTGTCATAAGTTTAAAAAACTTTTAAAAATGATCCCTTTTAAAAGGCTAGCTTTTGTCACTATGCATCATGGGATTTCATTAGTCTTGAAAGATAAATGTGATAATATCTGTGTGTGTGTGCCCAGGAAAGTCTGTCGGCATTGTGACCACCACCCGAGTCCAGCATGCATCACCTGCTGCAGCCTATGCCCACTCAGTGAGTCGCAGCTGGTACAGCGATGCAGATATGCCCTCCAGTGCCCGTAAACAGGGCTGCAAAGATATTGCCATGCAGCTTGTGACCAACACTGACATTGATGTGAGCCATAACCTACATTTTTGCCTTAATTTTAGACCTAATATTGTGATGTGCGCTGACAGTTGACCATCAAATCAACAATTATTGGTGCCAATTCTTAAAAAGTAATAGATCATCTAAAAAATGTAAATTCTATAGTAAATGTAACCGTTTACTTACCCGAAAATAATTTTATAGTGACAAATAAACACCAAGGAAGTTTTATAAAAACAGTTCATGACTCTACAGTACATTCCAAGTTATATAAAGCCACATAATTGTGCTTTGTGATGAACTAACTAAAGTTGAACTATTTGTTGTTAGAAAACCTTTATCATCCACTCTACATTTATTCAAATATGGTGCCTTCAGACTAACACACCACATTAGACTTTAAAGCAAAATGATCAATTATCTTTAACAATAACATGTTATGTGACCATTTGTGATGTGATGGAACGGAAGTATAATAGTATGGAAGTGTGAAAGAGATGTGGGAGCAGACAGCAAACTCAATAAAAATTTTATGTAACCGAGATGAGATTTCATCATTTTAAACTTTTAAACATGTCTTTGTTTAGGTCATTCTTGGAGGTGGGCGTATGTACATGACACCCAAGGGCACCCCTGATCCAGAATACCCCTCTTCATCCTCCCGAAAAGGAGATCGCAAAGACAAAAAGAACATTATTGAAATCTGGCTTAATGCTCGTAAGGTATTTTTAAAGAACTCCAGTTACTACACTGTACATTTACTGACTCTCAATTATTCTTATGGTTTTATTATATGCTTGCCTGTTTCTCTGATCTGTTTACTAGGGGAGGAATGCACAGTATGTTTGGAACAAAGAGCAGTTTAATGCGGTGAATGTTAAAACAACAGACTGTCTGATGGGTAATGTTACAAAGATAAAAATGAATCTCATTTTTATTTGTTTGCCATAGGACACCAAGAATATTCTGAAACTCTAAATAAATAGTCTGTTAAAATTTTTCAATTGAATTAATGTCATGTAATTCCAAAACTCCATGCCTTGTTTACCATGGAACACAAAATGAGATAATTAATTTCATGCATTGTTAATGAAAAATCCAAAAATTTGACTCACTGATTTACAGAAATGAACTGCACATCCTAAGTTTGCCATTTTTTCTGCAAAGCTTAAGACACTTTTAAAACATCTCTGTCTTAACACAGTCATACTCTTTTTAATAATGAGGAAAATGGGATGCAAGTAAGCAGTTAGCACAATACAGGAAAACAGATCCTACAATACAGTACATCCAAGATAAGACAGATAAACAACAACAACAACAACAGAATGAATGTGAAGGGTTTATATTGACACATTTAACAGCATGTTGTTATTTTTTAATATGCAGAAGCAAGAATGAGATTTGAGATCATTGACAAATGGCAAAATTGCTATGAATAGCAACTTACATTTTGGTCTATTCCTCTTATATGTTGTGAAAACGTTCACCTTTTATGGTGTTGTTCTTTAAAATATCTCCTTTTGTGTGTTACTTAAAAATAAGTCATATGTGTTTGGAAAAGAAATGATGAGAAGATTGATGAAACCATGAGAAAATGATGAGAGATTTTTAATTTCTGAGTAGACTAAATATCCCAAGATGTTTAAAGGGTTAAAGATAAATGGACTAACATGTAGTTAATGTTAGACATTTTCATTTAAACATTTACACTGTACCTTTAACTTTTGTGTTTATATGTGTGTTTGTTCAGGTCTCTTTGAACCAAAGGACATGAGATTTGAGGTCTTCAGGAATCGTACCCGTGACCCCTCTATTGTGGACATGACAGAGAAAGCCATTCAAATTCTCAGCAGGAATCCTAAAGGTTTCTTTCTCTTTGTGGAAGATAAGTATTTGTCATTTTGTCTTATTGTACATAAGCAGATAACCATTCTAGTAGTGACAAACATCTCTGTTACTTCAAGTGGTAGAATTGATCATGGACACCATGATGGGGTTGCCAGGCTTGCCCTAACTGAGACAGTGATGTTTGACCGGGCCATTCAGAAAGCATCTGAGCTGACCAGTGAAGCAGACACCCTAACTGTTGTCACTGCAGACCACTCCCATGTCTTCACGTTCGGTGGAAATACACCCAGAGGAAACCCGATTTTTGGTACATCCTGAGCTACTTCCTGTCATATGAGTACCACTGCAATACTAATACTAACATTGCGTTGGTTATTTTCTTGGGAATGTTTGGAATAACATACTGTAATACAGTAGTAGTTGTACTATTTTTGAACATGCAATATGTATGCTGTGCACAGTATGTACATTGGAACCAATGTGTATATGACCAAACTCACGTCTTAAAATGTGAACAACCAGAACACTCTGCACAAAATTCAGTGTCTAGAAATTACATCAGTGATGTTCCATTTCTAGTGTGATAACTGAACTGAAACTGAATCTCTTTTTTATTTATAGTTTAAAAATACATTTTCAATTGTTAATCATAGCCCTTGTTTGAGTGTTTTTCAGGTCTGGCACCCAAAATGGGTGATGATAATCTCCCATTTACTAGTCTCCTGTATGCTAATGGCCCAGGATATATTCATGTGAATGGGACTAGAGGAAATGTTTCAGCAGTGGATTATTGTAAGTCTTTGCTATAATTTTGTATTGTGTCTATAAATCAGAGTATGGCAAAATTAGAAATGTCTAACTTTTAATTTGAAAGTTGTAATTTAAATAAAATTGGCCATGTAACAACATTCACATTCAAAAAACGTATATAGTTTGCATTTCAGACATTACTAACATCCTCTATTTCGTATTTGAATACTTCATAAGAATATGAATATGAAAATATGTTTATGTATAAAGGTCAATTCAATTTTACATCCAGTTTGCTTCAGCAATACAGGAATTTAATTAAAATTTAAAGTTTTGAATTGCACATAACCCAGCTGTAGGTATTGTAATCAGATGCTAACATTCTTTTTCATTCTATAGTAGATGAAGAATACATGCAACAAGCTGCCGTTCCTTTAGAATCAGAGACACATGGAGGGGAAGATGTGGCTATCTATGCAAAAGGCCCAATGGCTCACCTCTTTCACGGCGTCAAAGAACAGAACTACGTTGCCCATGGAATGGCCTATGCAGCATGCCTGGAGCCGTACACTAAATGCTCACTGCAACCACACAGGGAGCTGTCTGGAGGCTGTAAAAACTCTCTTTCATTACTTGTTCTCTCCATAACTGCCATGTTTTGGCTTGTCATGAGATGACAAACTCAAGTACATGAGTGGTTGTGACTGCGGGCTTTTGAGAAATGTCAATTTATAATCTAAATTGATTTTAAAATTGGCCTGCAGCTTCCTGTTTGGTAGAACATGCCGCAAACAAGACAATAATCATGGGTTTAAGTCATTAGGAACCCAAAAATTGATCAGAAAAGTATACTTTGAATGTGCTGTACATTGCTTTGGACAAAAGTGTCAAATGCATAATGTAAATTGTTTATAATGGAGTTTAGAGGTCTGCAGAGCTTTGTGTATAAATGTAAATTATATTTATCATGAATGTATTTTTAATAAGATATTTTTATACACTGTGTAATGGAAGAAACTTCTGCACTGTGTGATTATAAATTTCAGACATGTGAGACCAATAAACTTTCATAAAAAACAAGTCATGTTATGAGTATTAGATTAGTGATTAGATTTCTAATATGTAGTTGTGCTATCCAGTACTGTGCAAAAGGATTATAAATATGTTTAGTCTACAAAGTGCATTTGAGTTGTTGAAAGTTGAATAACTCCAGTTGGGGCAGAATGTTATTGACATGTCAGTAGAATTATTAAAAAGTATTTTAATATTTAAACAATATGTTTGTTTTCATTTAGCATCAAGTCCCGAAGTGGCAAAGACCCCTTTTGTAATTGTTCAAAGTTATGTTTATGTTCATAATTTTTGAATTGTAACTCCTAGAAATACAATTCCGTTTCCCAAAAAATATTGAAAGCTTTCTGATAGACCAAACCGTTAATGAATTCAACATGGATGGATGTACGGCTGTATATTGGCAATAGTGTATTGACACAAAATTTGGTATGTGTCATCACAAGCATGTCCAGAGGGTACATGCACAGTTTTGTCACTTTGTCACCTACCGGTACATTGATATACAAAATGGATACTTTCTAATATATTTTTATATAGATATATATAAAATTGTCTAAAATTTGTCTAAAATCTCTAAAGAGATTTGGTCTCTTTAGATTCCTTGAGGCTTGCTGAATCGAACGATACACATTGTGACAACGAATCTGATGCAGAAATGGATGTGAGAGGGTATATTTGCATACTTTGTAGATACCTGTACAGTTTTGTCACAGTGCCACCTACTGGTCATGAAATATGAAAAATGGCTATTTACATTGCTCATAACATTTAAAAACATTTGTCTAAAATTATAAGCAAGTACATGACAGATCAGTGTTCAGCATGATCTCCTTACCTTGATTCACAAGGGTAAGTTTATGATAATGATTTATAATTTGAGCTGCCAGGTCTGATTTTGTGGGAAATGTCTATCTGTAAGCAGAAGAAGAGCTACTATGGCATGTGCCTGGGTACTTTAGATGTTGCCACATTTGTAGCTTGGTTTTTATAGCACTTGTTTATAATTTAAACTTCCTCCACATTGAGAAAATAACTTCGCAAATAGCCTACAGCATTATGTTTCAAACAGAGATGGCGATAGATAGGTGAAAGTTATTTATTTCAACATTAACTGATCGGCTAATTAGCAGAACACTCCAAGACCTTAAGTAAATTGTCTAATAAGGCACATGCAAAATGTACAGTGCTGGAGTGCTTCTGAACTGAAATTGCTGAAATAAGAATTCATTAATACATTAATCAGTCAATCAATTAAGGTGGTTGCCAGGGTGTTGCTATTTAGTTGACATAAGTGTACTTGATATAACTCTGGTCTCTAGATAAGGCTCAGGTCCATCCTTGAATGTAAGTCTATGGGATGTGTTGCATTATTTTATGATAAGAAACCATATAAGCAAACCAGACAACTCTAGGTATGATGCACAAATGATGCAAAATTAGTTGAATCATCCTTTACTTTACATATAAGCAACAACAACTTGCCTTAGAGAACACCACTTTTTTTCAACAGGTAAACAAAAGAAAAAAATGGCTACTTCAGGAATACTTACTGATCAGGAATATTTTCAGACTTCTTGGAGGTTCTTGATATTTGTAGGCCCCCAGTTAGAATGCTTGATCACCCTTCATATTTTATGTTCATGATCAGGTGATCAAAAGGTATTGCTTGCAAAAGAGCTGCTGAGAACTACTATTGACCTTTGTTCTGAATCAGGGCTATAAAAATACCTCATATCTTTCAATTTAACAGAGCTGTCAGTTTTGTTCCATTTCAACCATGGGCACAAGACAGATTCTTCTAACTATTGGAATATTTATTGTGTCTTGTTTTAATGCATGTTTCTCTGTTATTCCTGGTAAGTGTATTTCCAAAATTGTGTTGTTATTTTTTCTTCAGTAAAAGTACAACCAAATGAAAAAAATTCTTTTCTTGAATTGAAGGAGGAGGAGAACCCAAGCTTCTGGAATGTGAAGGGTAAGCAGGCTCTTCATACAGCTCTGTCTATGAAGCCCAACATGCACCGTGCTAATAATCTCATTCTCTTTCTCGGAGATGGTAAGTTTAAAAGCTGATTTAAATTTTTGCATTTTTTAAGATTTTAAAATGTGACACACATCATATTCAGTTTTTGAAAATCAGGTGTTATTTGTTGTAAGAAAACTATTTTAATCAGTAGTTGAGTAGTTTAATCAGTTCTTCTTCTGCTCTTGAGTCTATTGAACCAGACCATTGAACCACACATAGAAAAGTTATGAAATCTGACATATAGGTAATAGTGGGCTGTTGGATGTGTTACTATAGCAAATTTGGAGTCTCTATCTAAAACCCTTTGGTGACACCAATAGTTTAAAGCTTCATGTGTATGCTAATACATGTCCTAAAAGCAAAAATTAATCATTTGAATTTTAAAAAATCCTACTTTTTTAATTCCTTCTAAAGCATTTGTCCAATTTGCAAGAAATGTGGTATGTAGCATCTAGAAACACCCATGACAAAACAGTTATGGAATTCACGTTGATAGATTTACAGTGCTCATATACCACGTTAACAAATCTGAGCACACCAAAACAGACGTTGGGCTCTGTCTTGGCAATGCTTTGGTGTATTAACACAAAACCTTATCGCACACATGACCTGAGGGTACAGGCACAATTCTGGCACAAAGCCAGCTACTTGCCTATACATATTTATAATATGTTACTATAATATATAATTATATATTCATTAATTATATAATTATAAATAACAAAAATTAAATTGAAATTAATATGTTGGTACAATTATATTATATTTTTACAAACTTTTGACTGGTAGTGTATATATATGTGTGTGTGTAATTTTCATATAATTATATATATACATACGTGTATATATATATATACGTTATAAAATATACTTTATAAAGTAAAATATACTTTATAAAGTATATTTTTGTCAGTAATATCTAATCAGTAATTCATAAATTGTTAAAGCAGATATTCAGAAGCCAATAAACTATGTCTGCCAATTTATATTAATGTATATACACAATAATAAATGTAAAGGTTTTGATTTTTAAAAATGTCTGTCTTATGTTGTTCTTGACATGTGATAAGGCATGGGAATCAGCACCGTGACTGCAGCCAGAATCCTGAAGGGTCAGATGAATGGACAAACAGGAGAGGAGAGTACCCTGGCAATGGACACATTTCCTCATCTCGCTCTGTCAAAGGTGTAGTTCAGTTTATTACGGAAGAGTTCTTCTCACTACAGAAAAGTTGAGTTCAGTACTGTACAGTTCATTCCCACTGAATATACTCTTAACCCAAGTGTTTTATTCGTGGCTGTTTAGACCTACAATGTTGACCAGCAGATGCCTGACAGTGCAGCAACAGCCACAGCATATCTCTGTGGTGTGAAGCCGAACTATGGCACCCTGGGCCTTAGTGCAGCTGCACATCGCAAAGAATGCAGTACCACTAAAGGCAACGAGGTCAAATCTATATGAAAGCTATATGAATTGTATCTTTTGATTTGAATTAATACCTAATCTAGGTCTATCTAAACCATTTGTTTAATTTTCTCTAGGGAAATCTGTGGTCATTGTAAGCACAACACGTGTCCAGCATGCGTCACCTGCAGCCAGTTACTCCCACACAGCTGACAGAGGATGGTACAGTGATAAAGAGCTGACAGCTAACGCAATCGCCGGAGGATGCAGAGACATTGCCTACCAACTCATCAATAATACTGATATAAATGTAAGATCCTAGCTGTTAAAGGTAGGGTAGGCAATTTCAGAGAGGCTAGCAATAGCAACCTAGTTTTGAAAGCATAAGATCCCGCCCTCCATTCGGAGCACTCTCCAAAGCCTCCTCTAACACATGAGCACATACATAGTTTGACAGGCAAGTAGGACATCCTATCATTGCATCTGGACTGAATGCAATAATTGGGATGAACATTTTATGATCCAGGGGTATAAGGGATTTGCAATAGTACCATGAAATACACCTAACACACAAAAGTAAAATACATACATAAAACATATACAATAAAAAACCCTAAAGATTACACAATGAAGGAGAACGGAAGACAAGTGAAGACAAAGGAGTAGCAAAATAGAAGAGTCTTTTGGACTGTAATTATATGATTTCGCTAGAAGCAGTATTAACAATTTACAAATCCCTAAGCTAAGTTTGATGTCAGCAGTCTTCCAGTAAGCAAGCCAACAGGATGACTGTAACGAGGACTCTGAGGCATGGGGATCCATTTGCAGCCTTATTGAGAATGGTCAAAACAGGCAGGGTGACAAGACAGAAGTGAGAAGAACAAGGCAAAGGCAGTTTGTCAGTCCAAGGGCATGAGGCATGATGGAAATTGTAGTCCAAATGGGAAACGGTTAATACTCAGGTGAAGGCTCCCTCTGGTGGCACGAAGGTGGCGGAACCACCTCCTCTGTAACAGCGACAGTGGCAAGGAACCAAAACTCCATGGTGTATAGCTGGAGAAAAAAACCTTAGGAGAAACCAGGCTCAACCAGGAGGGACAGTTTTCCTCTGGCATGTTAAAGCTGCAATTTGTAACTTTCTTTGATACGGATGAAGAGTTGATTATAATGATTTATAATTAATGATAAGAAATTGTCAGGACTAATTATATCTGACAATATTAGGATGTGAAGTGACTTTCAACCAGCATAACAAAAAATGTTTCCTGGAAAAAAGTGCCTATCGTGCCTTTACACCTTACAGAGCTTTAAGCTATAGTTACCCTTAAAGTCCCTTTGCTGACATGGGAGGAACATCAGATTTTTGAATTTTCTGAAGCCTGATTATCATTGAGGTAAGCTCACTGGCAACTGACATACACTAAGATACACACATATAAAAGGGAGTGACAGCTTTTAGTCAGAATTATTTTACTTGCGGGTTGCGGTTTGCATCTCCTGTCTAAAGAAGCACCAGGAGCACTTATGCTTTATTGTCTTTTGGTTAAAGAATAAAGGCTGTGGATGTTCATTTTCTTTCTCTTTTAAAGAAGCACATTTGGTGATATATGTTTCATAAGATTATAAATGCAATTCCTCTAGATGTCAGCAGTTTATTGCTTCTCTGACCTTGCAGGATCTAGAGTGGGAGAAATTTAGGGATGATGCTGCTAGATCAGTGCTGGTTTTCCATTTCTGATTTGGAGCGCTCTGTCTTTTGAAAACTAGATTTGATAACATACTTGAGGTTGGTAAGGATCTTAAAGCAGCTGATAAAGCAACTAACATCTATTTAAATGTCTTTTTAAAGAGGACCCACCATCTGTTTATGATCTAACGTTCTTGGCATGTCACCTGAGTGTAGGTGTTTTATCAACTCTTGTCGGATGATCTCACTGGCCCATCAAGTAGGCGCCTTGTTTTGCCTTTTGGGAGTCTAAGACTTGATAAGTCTAAGACTAAGTATTGATAATGGTTGTTGCTGATGTTATGTTGTTTTTAATGTCCCCATTTCCTCTAATATTGAGCTGCATGTGGCAATATTAAGAAAAGAGGTTCAAACTGTTCAAAGATGCAATTAAGAGCGTCCACCTGAGCGATAAAAAGAAAAGCTTTCATGGCTGCTATTTTCTACTTTCTACTGAGGCCTACTTAGACCTGAGGTTCTCTATACAAACTTCAGGTAAGATGCATTTCAGGATTATTAGCCTAGAGCAGGGCTATCCAGTCCTGCTTATGGAGGGCCACTGTCCTGCAGAGTTAAGCTCCAATCCTAATCAAACATCTAAACCAGCTAATCAAGGTCTTCAGGATTACCTGAACTGTTTTAGAAGGCATGTGTTTAATTAGGGATGGAGCTAAACTCTGCAGAAAAGTGGCCCACCAAGAGCAGGATTGGACACCTCTTCCCTGCCCTTCTGTTTGTCCATCGAAATTATATTGGTAGACTAAAAGGAAGTGTACTTTCATATGCAGGTGTTCAGCTTTAAATGTTATGAGGGTGTTCTAATAATGTCAGTCTTGTTATCAGGGGTTATGTAAGCATAACTACTAAGATAAATTGATGATTATAAAGCAGGTTAGTCAGGGTCCTGGTTTCATGTCTTGAGTGTCTCCCGGATTCTCTTGCCAGGATCCTGACTTTCCTGTGTTTTTGTGTCAGAGCATGTTGTCTGGATCCTGATTCAGTCTTAGTCTTGGTTCTTGTTTCTTAGAGACAGGATCTAGACTCATGCTCTGTGGAAGCACATGGCCATTGTTTGTTTACTTTGTGCCATGTGCTCTCCTGTCCCGTTTCTTGACCCCGCACTCTCATTTCCTCGTTTATCCTCATGTCATTAGGTAATTCCTACCACCTGTCTGTCCTTGTTACCTGCCTTGGTTTTTGTCCTATTTAATGCCCTTGTGTTTTCTATCTTGTGCTGGTCCGTTTTGCCTACTGTTAATTGTTTACTGTCAGTTGTCAATTGTCAGATGGTTTTTATGTCCAGTATCAAGTTATTATTTTAGTTTTGTTCGTGGTGCTGGGTTTCTGTTTTTTTGCCCTCAAGGGAATTCTTGTTAATAAAGTTTATTTTTGTATCAAGCTGGCTTGAGTTTGGGTTCTCCCCCCATCCCTGACAAGGTCTAACTAAAAACATTAACAAATCTGAGCACACCAAAATAGACGTTGGGCTCTATCTTGGCAATGCTTTGGTGTATTAACACAAAACCTTATCACACACATTACCTGAGGGTACAGGCACAATTTTGGCACAGCGCCAGCTACTTGCCTAGACATTTTTATAATATGTTACTATAATATATAATTATAAATTCTATACTAATTATTTTATCATTTATTTTTGTCAGTTAATTTAGTCTGCTCTATTGATTAATAACATGTTATAAATGTTAAAAATGCAGTATTGTGTTTCTACTTACAGATGTAAACTAAAAACATTACTCTAAAATATCTAATCAGTAATTCCTAAATTGTTAAAGCAGATATTCAGAAGCCAATAAACTATAAATCTAACTAAATAAATCTAACTAAAATGTTCCACCTCTATGATTTAATTGTTGTAGGTTATTTTAGGTGGCGGGAGGCAGTACATGTTTCCAAAGATCCTGAATATACCACAGTTAGAGGGAGCCGGCAGGACAATAAAAACCTTGCTGGACAGGTCGTTGTATGTTAACTCTACACTTATAAAGGTGCTAAAAGTAATTTTCACAGTGATACCATAGAAGAACAACTTTTTGTTCCCCAAAGAACCTTTCAGTAAGGTTCAGTAAAAAAAACAAGGTTTTTTAAGAACCATCTCTTTCTTACCTTTTTGTTGTCAAAGTCTTTTCTACTACAAAGAAGCTTTTGTGCTATGAAAAGGTTCTGTGGATATTTAAGGTTCTTTATGGAGCCATACACACCAACAAAGAACCTTTTAGGAACATGTAATTTTGTGTTCCACAGAGTGTTCCACAGAAGAAAGTCATATAGGTTTGAAATAGGGCATGGAAATTGTAACTGAACTGTACACTTTGGCTGAACTATTCCTAACACCCTACCTTTACTTCAGAATGCCAAATATGTTTGGAACAAAGCTGACTTTGATGCTGTCAAAGAGAAGGACACTGATTACTTGATGGGTAAGTCTGACCTGTTCATTTTATATATCCCTTATTATTTTGATTTGTATTTCATATAAATCACATAACCAGCTAGGTATATATCAGCAGTTATTTTTGATAATTGTATTACAATATTGCTGGTTTAAACTGGTAATAAATGCATCTGATTTAACAGTCTTTGCATGAGCTCTGTTTGGCATATTGTATTTGATATGTCAGACATTCTGGTGGGTGGTCAATGTGGTTTAATGCTGTTGTTTTTATTGTTGTGCTCAGGGCTTTTTGAGCCAAAGGACACCAGGTACAAGCTGGATCGTAACCACAACATGGACCCATCTTTGACAGAGATGATGGAAAAAGCTATCAAGATTCTTTGCAAAAACCCTAATGGGTTCTATCTCTTTGTGGAAGATAAGTGGATATAATGTGTTTTTGCTATTGCTTAGGATTAGCTGAATGCACTTACTTTGTGTTTTCTTTTCTCTAAGTGGGAGAATAGACCATGGCCATCATGCAGGGCAGGCCAAGTACGCTTTGACTGAGGCTGTGGAATTTGACAGAGCCATTGCGCGGGCGGCTGAACTGACCAGTGAACTGGACACACTGACTGTGGTCACTGCCGATCATTCACATGTGTTTTCTTTTGGTGGCTACTCATTCAGGGGCAATCCAGTGCTAGGTATGGGAAATCTATGAGCTGCTGAAATTCACTGTGTTTTAACTGTGGTATTTTCCACAAGAAAAGTACAAAATAGTGTCAGAAATACTTTTTATTATTATTAAACAAATAATTGAAAGGGTTTAATTAAAATAATGATCACCAAGAAAAAAGGTATTTCATGGAATGTAGAAGCACAATTTTTGGCTGTATAGTTTCATAAATGGCACAAATTTGGCTTTTTTGTTTCACAAATGTTCTTTGTAACAGAAAAAACTTCTTTAGACTTTAAAAGGAAAGAAAGAAATGGTTCCTTTAAGAACGTTTGACTGAATGGTTCTTTGGGGAACCAAAGATGGTTCTTCTATGGCATGGCTAGGAAGAACCTTTTAAGAGTGAACCTCCAAAGGCTTAAAGTAAATACATAAGCTGTTCTGGTTTGCTATTTTTGCAATTCTATTAAGTTACAGTTTAAAACCTTGATTTCTGTGGTTTTGTTTGACTATAAACATTTAGTAAACATAGAAATTAAGGACATCACTGAGATAAAGAATGATTTGTTTACTCCATACGTCTTTTAGGCACTTCCTATTCAAAAGCTGAGGATGGTAAACACTTTACTAATGCACTTTATGGCAATGGTCCAGGATACCAGATTGTGAACGGAACTCGTCCTGACATGAATGAGACAATCTCAAGTAAGTTTTATGAATTCTGCCATGCCCTCAAGAACATTTAAGAGAATGGTACATGTAGGTTGTTTTGAAAATACAGATACCCCATCTTGTGGTCATATGTGTAACTGCAGGAGAATTAAATCGCCTCATGTTCTTCCAAACCTGTATAATTTGTCCATCTAACAAAAAGCTATGTAACTGACTAAAAATAATAATTAAAGTGTTATACATGTAGACCATATGTGTGCTACTTTAAGTCTTCTGATACACATAGGCCTTTTTCACAAGGACTGGAAATTGCTTCACTCTGGGATAAGTTGGTTACGGTACAGTTTTAAGACTGTTGCATTAGAATGCCTTGTTTTAAATAACGCTTCCTCCTTTTATACAGTTTGGGTTATACAGTTATACAGCTAATGTTATGTTGCAATGTATACAACTTGAAATGTGGAAAAGTATTATAATGAACATTAGCGAGATTAATACAAGCATTGCTAATTAAAATGACATTTTATTTAGCAATTAAATAAGTTATTGCTAGTTAAAGAAACTGTTTTGTTTACATAGTAATTCCAAATGCGTCACTTTTAACCAAATTAAGTGCAATAATATATTTCTCATTGAACCAGACAAACAACAATGAAACAACACAGAGAACAGCATCACTGGTTTAAAAGGGGTGACAGTTAATACCTTCAATAAGTGGCCATATCATAAACTCATTAAAGTATTTCTACCTGCTTCCTTGTAATCATGGGATGTTCTCACATTATCTTAATTAGCGCCTTGTATAGTCATCAACAAGACATAAAGCCCGTTTACATTATTTATAAAAAGACACTCTTCTTAGATATTCTTAGATACTCTTGCTCTCCTTTTGTCATTACCGGAAAATGTTTAACCCTGCTGCGGCCAATCCTGATATCAAAAACCCAGAAGAGTGAAATAGGCTAATAGCTTTGTTTGAAAACAACTAGAAATGTCATTCACTGACAATCTTCTGCTTCAATCTTCAGTATCTATAATATTTTGTAATTTTTCCTGTTCTTTTCAGGTAAAACTGAATACCTACAGCAGGCTGCAGTGCCTCTTGATTCTGAAACTCACGGATCTGAGGATGTTGCTATTTTTGCCAAAGGTCCAATGGCCCACCTCTTCCACGTTGTACAGGAGCAAAGTTACATAGCTCATGCTATGGCTTATGCAGCCTGTCTTGAACCATACAGTGACTGCCAGCTAGAAAATTATGCGGTTTGCACCCAGGTCAGCCTCTTGATTCTGGTATTGGGCGTGCTGTCCTCACTCACAGCTCTCATTTAATGTCACTAAAAGGAGAAATGTTTCAGAGCATGCTTGTTCAGATAAAAAATAGATTTCTTAGCGTTCCCTCCATTGCTAAGTTACTGCAACATTTAGACGCTGTTTGGATTATAAGATGACGTCTTTTTTGTGTTTGGTTAAAAATGCTATATAAAATCCTCTGTGAGGACCAGAAATAATTTCAGCCCACCCTCTGAAAGTTAAAATTAATGAGTTAAAATTGATCAAGATATTTATGTACTTCAAATGTGATATCATGTCCCTGTTTGGAATGTCCAGCCAAATAAGTAAATTCTTTAAATGTTGTGTAAAATGTGGTTTATTTTGTCTACACTATTTTTGAGCATCTACTTCACCTCATTCCTATAGAGCATGGTGTAGGAAGTCTGAAATGTAAAAATTAAAGAACAAATTTAATGAAACAACATATTTTTCATGATCTACAACATATTTCCAAACAAGAATTTTTTTTAAGGTATGTTTTTTAAGGTAGATGGCTGCACACATGCATGGGCTCTGTTGAAAACCTACTGAGTGGCCTACATAGGCAGCAATATTAACTTCAATAGCAACTCAAAAGGTCTTTAATCTAGATTTAAACTGACAATGTATCTGCCTTCTGGACACTATTGGGAAGAAGGATGTGGGCGCCAAATATGAAAAGGATCTACCACCAGCACTTGATTTTGAAATACGCGTTCTCATGAGAACATTGGCTGCTGCATTCTGAACCAGCTGGAGTTTTTGTATTAATCCAGCAGGGCAGCCACCAAGTAGGGCATTGCAATAATCAAGCCTTGATGTCATGAATGCATTAATTAATTTTTCAGTGTCTGACTTGGAGAGCATGTGTCGTAGTTTTGATATATTTTTGAGATGGAAAAATACAGTTTTACAAATATCTGTAATAGCAGGCTTTACAGATCATCCATCAAGAGTGAGACAGTGTTCTGGGTTGTTCTGTGTGAAAGATTTTGGTCCAATAAGTAAAACTTCTGTTTTATCTGAATTTAGAACTAGAAAGTTGCTAGCCATCCAGGTTGCTAGCCATTCCATGAAACCTAACTCCATGTCTCTTAATAATTTCTCCTAGAGGTAGCATGTACAGGGTGAAAAGTAGAGGCCCAAGCACTGAGCTCTGTGGTAGTCCAACTAAATAGTGCAGATGACAAGGGGCAAACAGGTGATGGGAATTAACTAATGACTAAACAAGAACAGGAAAATGACCAAATAAGGTAACACAGGGCACTAAACCAAAACAAAGACCAGGGAAACCAAAAAAACAAGACATAAGGTCCATAACTATGACAGTTCCATTTATATCAACGTAATTTGAAAACAAGAACAGATCATTTGTAACTCTGAGTGCAGTCTCTGTACTATGATGTGGTCTGAATCTTGACTGAAAATTCTTGCATATACCATTTCTTTCCAGGAAGGAACATATCTGTGAAAACACCACCTTTTCCAGTATTTTTTAAATAAAACGTAAATTTGAGATGGGCCTGTAATTTACTAGTTCCCTGGGATCAAGTTGTGGTTTTTTAATAAGGGGTCTGATAACAGCCAGTTTGTAAAGTTTTGGGACATATCCTAACACCAAAGATGAACCTGGTAGGTATAGGATCTAGCATACATTTAGATGATTTAATTATTTTTGACAATTCATCCCTATCTATTGCAGAGAATGACTGGAGTTGTTCCTTGGACACGTTATGATGCACCATCCAATGTGATTGTGTTGCAGGCAATTGCATGTCTATGATATTTTCTCTATCTATTTTGTTATTGAAGAAATTCATAAAATCATCACTACTGTGATATCGACAACTGTCAGAAGCAGCTGATGCTTTATCTTTGGTTAATTTAGCCATTGTGTCAAATAAATATCTAGGGTTGTGTTTATTTTCTTCTGGAAGATTTGAAAAATAGGCAGATCTGGAGCTTTTTAATGCTTTTCTGTAATTTGAAACACTCTCCTTCCATGCTGTACAGAATACCTCCAGTTTTGTTTGCTTCCAATTATGTTCCATTTTCTGGGCTGCTCTTTTTAGTGTGTGGGTATGCTCATTATACCACAGCACTGGGCTGCTGTCTTTTATCTTTTTTACCCAAGAGGAGCAACTTTGTCTAAGGTCTTAGAAAAGAGAGAGTTATTATTCTACTGTATTTGAAGCAAGGGGCTGATTTTGCAACCATAGGTAAATGTATTATACAGGATACCAAATAATGATCAGAAATGTCTTCACTCTGCTGCAGGATGTTAATGTCATCAGCAATTAAACCATAGAACAGTATTAAATCTAAGGTATGATTACAACAATCAGTGGGTTCTGACACGTGTTTTGAGACATCGATAGAGTTCAACATGTCTTTGAAAGCCAACGCCAATGTGTCTATTTCATTGTCCACATGGATGTTAAAATCACCAACAATTAAGGCTTGATCTGTGGCCAGTACTACTTCTGATAAAAAGTCTTTTAGCAAATTCTTTGATAAAGTCTGTGTTGTACCCTGGTGGCCTGTAGACAGTAGAATTGACAAACTCTGCTTATTACAGTTAGTAATAAGCAGTTATGCACACTGGAATTCATCTATTTGATTAGTTACAGAAGTACTTACTATAAAAATTAATTTTTTTTGTTTATATTTTGTCTCTTCGGATATTTAGGTGTCATGTTTGATGTACGACATTTCTGATTTAGCATTTTACATTTTTCAGCAGGTTAAAGGAAATATTGAAAGGAGAAAGTTAAAAGGAAGAAGTTAATGGAGAAAGTGTCTGTTACCATTAAGCAACATACTGTACAACTGTCATGAACATGCATCGCATTGCCACAGAGCATTTATAGTGTAAAACATTTCATTATTTACAGTACACTCACTGACACACTGCTTACTGTATACATGTGGTGTAAATCTGGGTTCATGGAATCAAGCATAATTTGAGCATCCCTTTTCACCATATTGCATATAGTCCTCTTTAAATCATATATAGGCAAAATGGATAAATGGAAAATGCTACTGCATCATCCACATGAGAGCACATACAGTATGTAAGAATGCTGTTTATTGATTAGAGATCTGCATAAGACTGCATAAAGCCATTAGACTTTTATTGGCACCAATGGTCTCTTCAATCTATTTAGGCTTACAATGTTTTCGGAAAACACAGCCCAAATCCCCAAAAAACAGACCAATATTAGATCTCCTTAGACAAAGCCAAACCCTAGATTCTCAAGACCCAGATCTAGACCAAAACTAGACCTTTTAAGACCGAGATTCAGACAAAATTCGGACCCAGACCAAGACCTGGCATTCCAAGAACCAGCTATGTAGAGCCTTTTTAACTCTAATGCCTTGCCAGCTAATGCCCAGTAGAGGTCTCCATGCCACTGATTTTCACATGTTCACCGATTCCTTCTATTTTTGTCCCCCAGTTGTCAAAAAGTTATTAATTAAAATAAAAAAGAACAAAGAAATAAGAAAGTTCTAAAGAAAAGCTAAGGAATTGCTAATAATAGCATAAAGAAAATTATTTCAAGATTCAAGATTTATTTGTCACATACAAGTTATATAGTATACAACAAGTAGTGAAATGTGTGTCTGAATGCTCAGTTAAACTGTGTTGATAAATTATAAAAACAAAAACACATTAAATTTAAAAAGTACTTAAAATACAAAAATACAATTAGAGGTAGGGGAAAAAGGGGGGGGGGGGGACATAGCAGCCAGTAACTTAACAGAATAAATCGTATACAGATGGCATAGAAGAATTACATAAATTATAAGTGCAGTGTGCGAAGTGGTATAGCCAGCATGTTATGCCATAGTCACTTAAATGTAGTGCATATGTTTGTCCATGTTTAAGTGACTGATGGCCTGAGGGAAGAAGCTCCTCCTGAGTCTCTCAGTTTTAGCCATCAAGGAACAGAAGCGTCTACCCGAGTGTAACAGTATGAACAGCCGGTGTCCAGGATGAGTCCTTGAGGACAGCTAGCTTTGCATCGTCTGGTGTATATGTGATCCAGAGAAGGGAGATCTTCTGGAGATACGCATAGCTGAGCGCACCACTCTCTAAAGAGCTTTACGGTCTTTGACTGATATGTTTCCATACCATGATGAGATGCACTGAGTCAATGCACTCTCTACAGCCCCAGTGTAGAAAGTTTTCAGGATCCTAGGGTAAACTCTGAATTTGCTCAGCAATCTCAGATGGTACAGTCTTCGACTGGCTTTTTTGATTACTCTTATAATAATATTTTTATTATTTTTATATTAATAAAAATAAAAGAAATCTAAAAAAAACTTTGATGGGTGTAAAAACACACATTTTAGGAGTTTTAAAACTTCTGGTTGAAACGAACCTTGAACGTAGTTGCCAAGATTCTTCTCCCTTCCAAATGCCCATCAAAAACGATTTTATGTCGTCTATATTCCAACGTGTAGCACCCTGCCACAACAAAAATGGCGACGCTCTCGTGACACCGGAGCGTTGCGCGTTGCTATAGCAGCACCCCAACTCTCGCGAGAGCAGAGCGCGCGAAACCGACTGCGGCGCCCTATTTCCTCTCCTCGCTCAAAACTAGCAAGTGACCGAGCGCTAGGAGAAACCGAGCTGTCAACGGTCGCGAAACTTCAGGAACAAACATCGTTTAATTGTAACTGTGTGGAAAATACGCCAGCGAATATCTGATTAGGTGAAGGTGGTGTGTTTGAGCCTGTTCGGTGTGTCTGAGCGTTTATTGGAGGTGTAAACAGCGTGAAACAGGAGTTGTGAGTGGGTTTGACGGGTATGGCAGCACCGCGACCCATTAAAGGCATCCTGAAGAACAAATCTAGCGTCAAAACACGAGTTGAAGAACTGGTCCAGGACACACCAGAACCAGGAGCCCCGGTAAACCCCGAGGATGACCAGCAGTAAGTAAATATTCCGCAAAACAGGTTACATGAGTCAGAAAGAAGACCACAGCAGCGTTATAATCGTTATAGCGAGACCTGACATAACATGATGTTCACGCGGACCTGTAGTAAATCAGTCTTGGAGGGTTACTCTAATGTGGTTTAGTCAAGTTAGATGGGTGTGTTAGTAGCTTGGGCTGCTAATTAGTTAGCAACTGGGTTGTCAAAATGTGACAAAATATCAAGACATCCTGACAAAATAAGATCTGGCATTTTCTTTTCTAACCAGCTGTATTCTGATCACAACATTATTGGTTATGGTTTATTATGGTGAAATGGTATGCAGAGTAATTTTGCTGTTTGAGATATATACAGCAAATATTAAATAAAAGTGTTGAGTTTGACTTGTGAAATCAGTTTTTCTTAAACAACTTGTGCACAATTTTAAAAAATTCTCCGACGTATTGGCTGCTAGTAAGCACTTGTAATATATTGTAAGTTGAAATATAAAGTAGAGTTGTAATATATTGGATCAAAATCGGCCAATAGTAAAAATCGGTATCTGCTTATTGGTGCATCTTTGAATTCATTGGGCTCATGGTGAAATGCACACCCTGTTTTTTTTCATTATATATACACAATTATTGTAAGTATGGTAACTTGTACATTAACATTAACAACATTACATTAAGTAAACATGCATCAGTGTTGATTCAGTCAGTTGGTAACTTGTTGTGAGTTTGACTGTTTAATCTAAAGGAGTAGAAGTGTTAGAAAAGAGGTTTAGTCAGCCATAACATGACAACATGAAGGTGGAATATGTTTACTTGTCCGATCATATCAAATATCATATCTGTCACAGAAGATTTGTAAAATTAGAAGAGTGATTTTTTTTTGTTTTTTTGTTTTTTTTTGTTGCTTGAACGATGGTGAATGTAGGACTTGATCTCATTTACTTTGACACAGACTTATCTAGAGAGACACACTCAGGAGTTGTGTTTCTGTTAATGTAGTTTCTCTCCTGGAGGTCAAAGAAGTCATCTCAAATCAAAGATAGGACCAAAATATGATGATCCCATTTCAGTGTTTGCTTTACTGGTTTTTCGACCAAAATTTGTGCTGGATATTTTAACAACATCGATAAAGGAAGTCTCCTGATCTAAATCTAAATCCTAAATCTCCTGATAATAGAGAGGTTTTGTTTGTCAATATGTAGGTGTTCTGTTCTCTTTGGCCTGCTGTCTTCCTCTGCCTCCTCTCTCTCCAAAATACTTTGTTCTTGAATCCAGCTCTCCTACTATTAGAAAAATAGGGCACACTGTAAGAATGGCACTTTTAACTGAATTCCTGTCCTGGGAGAGAACCGATGTGGCTGCAGTGACACCAAATTAATCTGTGCTTTTAAAAACGTTGATTCAACAATGCCCATAACCATTAGATAGAGGATGCATTGCTCATTGTATTGAAATATTTCACATCATTAACACCTTTTACCCTGGCATCAACTGCAGAAAATCTTACAATATAAGTATAAATATACACCTATTAAATATACATTGGTTCTAACTTTGATGTAGAATCTGCAAAATCCAATACCGGTGGACATCTATGCAGAAATGTACATTACACTCATGTGCAGATCACTCTGCCTCCAACGTGAGTAAAATGGGAAACTAATCTGTGATCTAATTTACTGGGGAACATAAACATTCATCCATTATACAGAGCTTATGATTACTTGATTGGTCCTTAGCTACCTTTTAGTTTTGGTTATGTCTTGATGATGTTACAATGGCATCATAGACCTGGATGCTTTAGGGCACTAAACCTTGTTCAGTCTCTTTGCTTTAATTGTGTTCCTAAAAAAGACACAAAACTAATCCTCTTTGTCAAAACAACAGTGTCTTAATCTCTGCTTTGGTGCTTTGAAATATGAATAAGTTAAATATCATCATGTTTTAAATCCTGCATCAGAAGCGGATTTCCACTGTTGCTGGGAAACACAGCAGTACCTCTTCCAAACGCCAGTTGTGTAACTGTTCCCCTTCCATGTGGATTGGCACATTTAACTGCTACTGGAGCAGCATTAGTGCTTCAGTCTAGTGGATTCATGTCACTTAATGCACTGACATGATTTTAATCTGACTATGGAGGACCAGAAAGAATGGGTTGAAGCTACAAAAGCTTTCTTTAACTACTGCTTTGGTTAAAGTTATGTAAAATGTCAGAGTTTAAACTGCTTCAAGTCTAATAAATACTCTGTTGTAAAGTGACACTGTCATTGCATGGAGTGGGTGTTGATTGCAACTGCACAGGCCTCAAATGGTAGAGGTCACACTAAGATAGTGATCGTCCATACAGCCAAACACAAGTCAAACATTTTCTTTGCGCAATAGATGAACATTTTTAAATAAGCCAGTGAGAAACCGATTGTAGGTAACTCACATTTTCTCCCATAACATTTGTTTTGTTGTTTAATAGACGCTTTTATTTCAAAGCAACTTACAAGTGAGAAACATCACAAACAATATTACATTCAAGAGACTTTGTGGATTTCTTAGTAATCCTCAAGCTAGAGCAGAAAGTAGAGAGAGATCAAGAAGATTTGTTTGTATTATTACAGTATGAATAGATTTTGGTTATAGGAAGTGCTTTTGACTGTGGTCATGCTTAAGTGCTAATGGAGGGGTATCTTGAAACAGGTAAAGAGGTGTCTTTATCTGTTTCTTGGATCTTGTGATGAGTCAGCAGTTTAAATACACGTTGGGAGTGCATTTACTGTACAGTAGGGGGCAGAGAAGATTTTGGAGAGAAGTCAAGGTTTTCGGAAAGCATCTTTATACCTTACTGAGGTAAACCAACAAGCACTTAATTACCTTAGGGGATAGGATAAAACAATATATACAACCATACATAGATTTATACATGAGACATTTCAAAGACCAAAAACTAAACCCTGAGGGTCCTCAGTGATTTTCTTATGTGATTTGGACACCCCTTGCCTTCAGGAATCATGAATGCACTGAAAATGCACTGAAGATACCACCAGATTATGTTCTGAAGTCTTCTGAGGTACATCATATATACAGTATATTAAAGACAGACAATTTGTATATATTATGAATATATGCATAAATGTGCTATAAGGTGGTGATCATGGACATTTTTTTTTCCAGCTTTTTTGGAAAATTGTTGCTTTATTATGAGTGAGTGTCAAATTCATCTGGATTTCATTTCTTGGATTATTAGTGTAAAACGCTATGTGCGCAATATGTGATCCTGTGCTGTCCTGTGGGTGGTGTATTGTGGTTCGAATATTGTTACACCGCTTGTATCTAATGATGATGTGGATTTTCTGGTAATCACTGGCACTTTGAAGTTGTAAAGTAAATCTGTTGAAATGGTTTGAACTTTGAGCTTTCAAACTTGTACTAGGGGCGTAAGATGTAGCTAAGTGCTTTGCTTCCATGTTTCTCAAACAAAGTTTCGTGTGTTTGCCAGTCTTATTTATATCACTAAAAGGTCAATATATTTAGTTATGAATACCACTTAGTGCTATTTTTTGCCTCTGCCATTTAAAAGGTACACATTGAAGTTTTAAGGAGGAACAGAGACTTTGGTTAAATGTTGCAGATCTCAGTGGAGTTTTTGTATCAGGCTATTAGTTGTAACTATAATTGTGTGCTAAGCTTTGTGTCTGGACTTGTTTTGTTCAGGAAGAAGTCACAGAAATGGGATGAAATGAACATCTTGGCCACATATCACCCAGCAGACAAAGACTATGGGTTGATGAAGATAGATGAACCCAGCACCCCATACCACAGGTGAGTCAACCTGCCATGAACAGAACACTCTGTAAACAATCAAGCACCTGTAAATGTCAACACTTGATATCTGTACCACACCTTATGGACTCTTATAGGGTAATTCAACTTATGAACTGGTAAAATAAATTGTGTATCATAGTTTCTGTTATGCAAAATACTTTTTTGCATCTTTTTTTCTGATTTGTCAAGGTCACTTATTTGATTAATAGCCTAGAAATAGTGCAGAATCTAAAATATTAATTATATTTCATAAAATGATTAAAGATGCCCTTGCTGATTTAGTATGGATTATGGATATTTGCAGTTGAAGCCATTGCTGTACTTTTGGATATGTTACTGCCCTGTCTGCAAAATACATAACACACACTGAGAATGCAACTTGATATGACAGAGAAAACTTGCAGAAAAGGTCATGGTGGGTTTTTTCCCCCTTGGGATGTCAGCCAAAACTCTTCTGTCCTTCTTAGGATGGTGGGCGATGACGAGGATGATGGGGCACTCAGTGACTCCGATGGAAATACAGTCCTACCCGGAGATGACCTAGCTGAAAAGTAAGTGATGTCTATGATAGATAAGCAGTCTTTCTAATGTGAGAATTCTGGGTTAGGACACTACATACTGTAAATGCCATCACTGAGTTAAGTTACATATCCATGTAACACAAACAGATCAGAGCACTAAATTAAAAAATGGTGGCACATCAATAACGTTGAATCCCATTCGTTTTCACAACGTTTATTTTGTACGCATATGACGACTAGCCACATGACTTGTGAATACCAATGAGATTCAACGTTATTGACATGCTGCCATATCATTTACTCCGAATGTGTTCGGCTGAATAAAGAAAGTCATATACACGTAAGATGACTTAAGGGTGAGTAGATTATGAGAGAAGTTCTGTTTTTGGGTATTCCTTTATTAAAACATATACTGAATACAGTTTTTTAACAGCTGTATTTTGCATCTTTGAGATCTAGCAGTCAGGAGAACTATCTGCATGTTTTCATCCAGCATTCTAGCAACACTAAAGTGATGTTTCTTTTCTGGTATTTAAAGCATTAAACCAATATTAACATGTACACAACCCTCCCATCTGCAAATGCTGCTCATGCAAGTTTAGCATGCTTAGACTACTAGAGAAAGTTTTGATAGCACATTTAATGGATACAAATGCGTCAGATACATTTAATGATTGAGTAAAAGAGCTGGTGAATTTTAAAGCAGCTGTCAGTTGGATTTCTGAAGGCTGGACCCATCATGCCTACATCATAGTGTGTTGGAGAAAAGTTTAGATTTCATGATGGAGTTTCACTGGAGTACCAAAGCTATTGTAGGTACACAGGATTTGATATATTATTGGATTACCTGTCTCATATACACAAGATTAGCTGAATACGACTTCAATGTTGAATAAAAACTTAACTGTAACTCTCGCCTCTATCTGCATCTCAAAGCTGTGGTACTTGCAGAGTTATTTTTTAACGTGCATGACAAGACACATCTGCAGTCAGTTGGAATCAGTGAGTTGCTGTTTATGTGGAGGATTCCAATTTCCAGGCAGCTTATGAGGTTCTCTTTTATATGCTGCCTTAAAGAGCAGCTGCTAATGTAAGTAGGCAGCAAGCAGGTTCAGTAGGGTTTTGGATAAAGCCTGTAACTGTTTCATTTTCTGTCAGGCTGGCAGCAGCAGTAGAGGGGCTGAACCTCGGTTCATGAGGGATCCAGAGGAGGAGAGCAGTGAGGAAGAGGAGGAGGAACTGAGTCCAGAGGAGCAAGGTGACACACACACACACAGCCTCAGATTCACCCCTGTGTTTCTGCTTACACTTACCTTCTGCTTACAAGTACATTTACACAGTTAACTACAGCACTAGCATGGGGCTCAGCATCCCAGACACTGACTCACATGATTGTTTTTCTCTTTACTGTACGTCCAACATCCTGATGATGATGATGATGTATATACACACAATTTCAAATACTGTATTTTTACAACAGAAAATATTAGGGCTGAAATATCGAAATTATTAAAGTGTCACAAATGTGCGTAATCGCTATATGGATATCACAGTGGTTTGCAATAACTAAAGGATTTTAATACTTTTGAACTACAATAGTCTTTCAGGCTGTTACAGAGAAATGTATTTTTAAATTGTTTTAGAAATTGTTTTAAAATATATTTTAATGTAATTTAAATGTATAAAATTATAGCCTCAAATATCACATTATTTTGCAAGTTGACATCTTGCATTTTTCTTTAATATTGTGCAGCTCTAAAAACATCAATTATTTATAGCAAATGATAATTGAAGACTTGCAGTAAATTTAAAACTGGTAATTTTATTTGGCTTTAAAGAGTGCTGATATGGCCATAATGTACTTTTGGTATTGTTTATTGATTAAATATTTAAAAAAAATGTCAACATTGCATTGGTCAGTATATTGAAAATCATTTCCATTTGGTGGGTTTGTGGCTGTTTTTAACTGTACCCTATATAAAGGTCTGTACTGTACTTTACTGTACTTTACATAAGTAAAGGTCTGTTAAGATCTGTGTCCTGCTCACTGATGTCTCAGATGTTCTTTTTTAGTTACTCTTTCTCTTCTAAAGCTGTGCTGCAGTATGTTTCTTGTTCTTTATTAGTAGACAGCGAGTCAGTCGCCCTTTGCACTGAGAGTTGTGTGTTCTGTACTTCTTCAGCCAGAAAAAAGCAGTTCCAAATGATGAGGAAGATGCATTACAATGAAGGCCTGAACATCAAACTTGCCCGACAGCTAATCGCCAATGAGCTGGAAGAGGAGGAAGATGAAGATGAAGAAATGAAGGACGACACAGAGACAGAGGACATCACTGTCGACCCACCTCAAGATGGTAAACAATAATAACATTTAAATATTTAGCCCTCAAGAATCTGTAGTGTGCCAGTATTGTATCTATTCATAAGGTTTCACAAATCTGTTGCCTATTGTGAACAGTGTGTGAGGAAATTTTTACTTTTTAAAACAAGTGTCTTTAACCGTGATGACCACTTGGAATCCATTAAGATTTAAAGAACGTTTCTAGAAACTGCCGGGAAAATTTTATGGATAATACTTGTATACTAAAATAGCCCAATAATGTTATTATTAATGGTATTTGGCTCATGATAAAATGGGCAGACAAATCATACAGAACTTTTCTAAAGGACCAGACCCAAGCCATATCTAGAGACAATAATATTACAGAGACTTTATATTGGACATTTTTAAACTGGTTCGGTAACCAAAACCTGTGCACCTTAGAAAACCACATAACAGTATGATGAATGCCACAAGTATATCCTAGTAACCACATAGTGACATGTCTAATAACATGTCTTTAACTAATAATAAGTCGTGAACACACACTGCAAGTCGTGAACACACACTGCAAGTCGTGAACACACACTGCAAGTCGTGAACACACACTGCAAGTCGTGAACACACACTGCAAGTCGTGAACACACACTGCAAGTCGTGAACACACACTGCAAGTCGTGAACACACACTGCAAGTCGTGAACACACACTGCAAGTCGTGAACACACACTGCAAGTCGTGAACACACACTGCAAGTCGTGAACACACACTGCAAGTCGTGAACACACACTGCAAGTCGTGAACACACACTGCAAGGGGTGAACACACACTGCAAGGGGTGAACACACACTGCAAGGGGTGAACACACACTGCAAGGGGTGAACACACACTGCAAGGGGTGAACACACACTGCAAGTCGTGAACACACACTGCAAGGGGTGAACACACACTGCAAGGGGTGAACACACACTGCAAGGGTGAACACACACTGCAAGGGGTGAACACACACTGCAAGGGGTGAACACACACTGCAAGGGGTGAACACACACTGCAAGGGGTGAACACACACTGCAAGGGGTGAACACACACTGCAAGGGGTGGGCAGCTATCACTGCTGCGCCTGGGGAGCAACAAGTCATTTCCTGCCAGCTGTGGGAATCAAACCTGCAACCTTTAGTTTACAAGTCAGACTCTAACCATGAGGCCACGACTGCCCCTATCCTAGCAACAGTGTAGCTGCCACTTAAGCTAGTGCTCAAAACACCTTAGCAAGCACCCATAACACCCTAGCGGCGATGGTGTGGGCAAACACCACACTTTTTCTTCAAAAAGCAGTAAATTAAAGCTGCAATCTGTAACTTTTTTTGGTTAAAATAACCAAAATCAGCAAATGAGCAAATAAATAAAACATCAGTGTTCACAACAGTCTTCTGTTTTAAATTTGATTTTGATATTCCGAGTTGATAGATGATAGTGATGATTTATAATTTGAGCTGCTGGGTCTGATGTCTTGTGAGAAGTCAGTTTATCACATCTGTAAACAGACAGAAGTATATACAATAGATAATAAATTGTATTTATTGGTTTTGATATGAAATAAAATCCTAAAAATCCTACTTCTGCAGCTGATTCCTTAAATTCATAAGGATGTCAGGATCCTTCAGGCTCCTGCCTTGTCACATGAACCTTTAAAAGGCACAGTGTTGTCACTGGTTCAGCGCCTGGATTTCTCTCCACCTTGTATATTCCACCAACACTGCGATGCCACGCATATCAACCAGCTCCATAATTTGCCAAACATTTATTGTCATCATGCTAACAAACAAGACTGTTAATAGACATTTAGAGGCCAGGACTCCACCTTCTTCCTGTGACTGAAGACCATGCGAACTCCAGGTTGAGCGACTGCCAGGCCACTGATAACATGACTGACAGAAGCAGATCTGCTTTATCATGCCCAATGACTTCTCTCTACTTCCTGAATGAGTTCTCTACTTTCCAACCCAATACATTTGTTACATTCAATTCCGTTAATGCAATTTAAACAGGTGGTTTAGCATGCACTGGTTCTACTTCATGCAATAGTTTGAGGTTTAATTCGAGGATTGTGTGATCTTGGGCTTCTTAAGTGGGCTAACTCACACAAATATTGTCTGTGTTAAACCGCTTGTATGAGCTCTACTGTATGCATGGCTTCTATAAAACCATGTTTAATGACATTGGCACAAATTGTATCTCTGCCCTATGTGTGAATTAATGGGTAATTTTTACCTTAACTATAAAACTACTGATGAGTAGACTGAACCCTTTGGCTGTCTTTTTTAAAATAAGACAACAGCTTTAATACATGCTAAACAGTGCTGAAGTATTTTATTTTTTGGCATTTTGGTTTGTTTGGTTTCAGTTAGATTTGTTTGTCTATTTTTTCCTCAATGCCATTCTAATGTTCATTTATTTCTGTAATCACTGATTGAATAATTATTCTACAATAATTGAATAATTTTCCCCAGCACCAAATAAAATAATAATTCTAATACGTGTTTGATAAGTCTAAGTTTCACACACAAAATATCATGACATTGAGTTATTGTTTATTATTTAGTGTATTTTACCATTTTACAGTCATAAATACTTGCACTTTTGTCACGTTTCTATAAGATGTGCTATTAAATGCTAAATGGGTGAATCTTAGAAAGCCTGTCAAAAACATTTAACCCCAAATTTGAAAAAGTTGCAGTGATTTAATAATATTTGCATCCTTGTTTACTGTTTTACTTATTTACTCCTTATTAACTGTAATAAAAAATGTGACAAAATATTAAGTATATATTATGGTTGTACTGCCTTTATGTTGATTTGATAAAAAGTGTAAAAGTATAAGACATAAATGCAGAAACATGAGAATTAAAAAAATAGATTTGGATGTGATAATTTTAGATTGCCAAAAAAGGAAATTGATTTTCCTCTTATTCTGTTATTGCATAAGAAGTTGAGGCAAAATGTGTCATGAAATGTTGCATGAAAATATGTTTAAATGGGTTTAGTAAAATTCACCCCATACTTGGCGAGTTTGTGTGTTTTCAACATTAAATGGCAATCCTGTAAACTCTCAGTGTGTATTTGAGATGTTTTCACCATGAATGTGTTGAATCAAGATCATATTCTTTTATGCTTCTGCCCTTGACTGAATGATGCTATGACTATCTTACATTCTTCCTACAATTTCTTTACATGTCATGGACACAAAGGCACTTATTTCTTAAGGGGTTGAATGTTTGAATAAATAGCTGAAAGTGTATGTTTTATATAGGGGAAATGAAGGAAGTATTTTGTGTCCAGTACAGGTTAAACCTAATTGACTATTGACCTGTATTGTACCCGGGATATATTGTTAAAGTTCTTCAGCTTTGTGATGAATTGGCAGGTTTCAACAAATTCCAGTTCCAAGTCGCTGACATGGTCTTATTTGACTCTGGGCTTGTACTTTCAAGTCAAATATATTTTATTCTGCATTTGTACATTAAACTGATGCTTTAGTTTATTATTATGTTGACCATACTAATTTTTTCTCCTGTCTTTTTGGGTAATTTGGTAATTCTTTGTCCATTATATTCTATTCCAGGATTTTCCCCTCTGAGTAGATGTGCATGTTCTTCAAATGAAAGTGTGCATATTCATTAAAATGTCTTTAAAACGCTGGTATAAACTTGCACTTTGAAATTGTCTTTTAGGAATGGCTTTAAAAAGTTACATACGAAACTACTTACCGTAGTTAATAGTTTGTAGTATTTTAGGTTATGCTATAGCAATAATCGTTGGCATATAAAGAAATTTTCATTTGAGCTTGTGACAAATGATTATGTTCAAACAGAAGGCGTGTTACAAATTGGCCACTAGATGACAGTAGTGCACAAAAAAATCAACTATATACAAACTTAATTCAACGATGAAATCACTGATGGAAGGATTTTATTTACATTCACACGAATAAATAAGATAACGTGAAAAATGTTCTTTCTTTGATCGACGTACATAAATGATCCAAAAAAAGCGAAACCACTTCCTTTTTACAGTTTGATGAGTATCCTTATTACCTTCAACGTGGAACCTGCAGGCTTTCTGAAAACAAAAAAGTTTTTATTTCATTTTTTTGTTTTATTTTAGAATTATTATTTACTTAAGGAATGAATTTTACAAGCATATGTATTACTCCCGGCGTTAGACGGAGGGGAATTAAAGATATAATTCATTGGCCTACTACTGTCTGTGTCTCCAATCCGCTGGGCAACAAATGTTACTAGTATCTAACAGCTGTATTCAGTGAGACAGACTTTAGACATAGACATAGTCTTTTCTACAGCGAGCGCTTAACGGCTCAACGCTCAGATCTTTCTATATTTTAAGTTGCATTTAAATCTTTTAATTTGTGCACTAGAAACCCTTTCAACCTATTACATTCAAGAACTGGCATTAGCATTTACTAGCATTTAAGTAAAACAAATCTTATATAGATAGAGTTCTATATAAGATTATGTAGAATTCTTTGTTAAATGTATAAAGAAAAATGTACACATTATTCCAAAGACAAAATCTAGAAATCACAATTAAACTTCATGATTTGTCCATCCTGACAGGCACTTGGTTGGAACAACAAGGGAAAAAATGGCACAAATAAAGTATATTAATCGACTCAACTTGAAATATGTGAAAGATAATATTAATTATATTTAAATATGCTGTCATATATTTAAATCTCGATGTCAGGCTTTCGTTTCGTGTTCTCTTTTACATTTATCTAATGATGTTAGTATGTTTTGTCTGGCTACATTTAAATTTTTCAGAAAGATTTTTCCTATATTGAAATGCTTCCTCCTGAGTCTGCATTTTTGAGCTGTCAGCCATAGGTTGCGTCCTAATTTATCTACTTACTATACCGTAAAAGTATGTATAGTTTTTTTGTTTTTGTTATGGAAAGGATATACATTTAATGCGTAGCAAAAGGGTATGCAAGTACTGGGACATACTAACGCATAGAAAAAAACTCGCTTGCATTTAAGCATTTCCTCATTCATTGTTTCTTATGTAATGTATGTGAGGGTGCATGGATGTGCACTTCGAATTTTCTGCGAAAATAGTAGACCATCCGAGTACTTTAAAGATACTTATTTCAACTAATTCTAATTTTGAATACTTTTAGGATAAACAGTATGTAAATTAGGATGCATGGATAGGGAACAATTTCGATACACTTCTTTTAACGTCACCACTCACTCCACGCCCTCTTTTCATCTCAGCCAATCCGATATATGCAACCCCAACGCGCAAAATGTGTGGAAGGCGGCGGGTCGCATTCCTGCCACTTTCTATACTGTTTACGGTTTGCTTAAAGGCACATTTTCAGTGGAACATTTCTGACGCTTTATGCGTTTTTAGTAAAAGTCATTTCTTAAATCATTATTATATATAGTCGCATTGTAACTGATAGCTTAATTCTTGTCCCCACCCGTTTTATGAATACTGTTTATGCTTACTGCCATTCTACTGTGTTTATTTTCTCTGCCTTTAAACGAAACAGCCAAAAAGCTAAGAAGACAGGCAGCGCACGTCTGATGACTGACGTCTATATCTACTGATAATCATATACACTCCCCAGCTCAGTCACTCCGTTAAATATATTTTTACAGCTACACGACGAGCTCTGACTGTCTTTTATCATATGTGGAGTTCATCTGCCATCCTGGAGTGATCTGGATTGAAGTTTATGATTTTGCTGGAGCTAATGTTAGCCTGTTAGCTCTTAATCTGTGTATACACCTCTGATCACATCAAGATGAAGATCACTGTGGATTTTGAGGAATGTCTTAAAGATTCGCCCAAATTCAGGTGAGGAAGACGCACATAAACTTATAAAACATGTATTGTGCATGCGTGTAAAGAAGTTTAAAGTGTCTGATCAGTGAATTTTAAATCAATGAATTTAAGCATTTAAGCACACTGTGCTGAATTATTGTCTTCCTCAGCACACATTACTTGTTTGATGGGTTGAGTTTGTGTTTATCTTGATGTCCATTAGATGTCCATTATGATTCTGAATATTTTCATTTTCACTTGTACTGTGGTGTACAAAACGTACTGTGGTGGTGTCAGGATTGTATTAGATAGTAATACTGTGGTATTTTAATGTGTATTGGTCCTGATTACTCTTTTACTCCTCTATTACTCTTCTGTTATATGATTGTACTGCGAGCTACTTCAAAGAATATATCCAGAAACACCTTGATAGTTCTGTCAGTTATGTCAAACCTGGTGCAAAGCATTTGAAAGTGCCCTACTTTAAATGAATGTAGGCTGTATTCAAGCAGTCTTAACAGTGAATGTCAGATTTAGGGTGAAGAAGTTTTGTGGCACCATGTGGAGGCCAGATGTGATCCAGCTGTGTCTATAACCAACCAGTGCCACAGTTATTACGACAGAATGTGTCCTCAGTGATCAAACTGCTGTCTGATTCCAAACCAGAAATATACTTTCTGTGTTGACTTTAAAGGCTGTCCGTTAGCTGTAATATATGTGAGATGATATATTGCTATATGTCAATATAATCACAGCTGAAGGGTATTGTTAGCCATGACATATTGTTTTTTAAACTTTATCTTTAAAATGTAAGAGGATACTTACATGTGATTTTTTTTGTCCTTCCTGCTGAAGAATATAAAACCTTGACAAAAAAATGAAAATCTGTTTGAATTTAAAGGGCTTGCGAATTTATGAAAGTATAAATAAAAACTCTTCGCCTTTGAAGGATTTAGTGTACTCAGAAGTTTTTTAGTTTGGTTTCTCTGTGAAATGTAAAGCAACACCAGGGCAACACCAGGTCATCTTTATCCAGACAGGATATGACTGTGAAACTGCAGCATGCGGTGCAGGCTTAGAATAACATAGTGTCATTGTCTTTTGGTGTGGATGATAATATAGTTCTTGTTATATGTTAAAGGTGTTTTCTCACATGTATTTGAACTATATTGGTATACTATAATTTAGCAGGACTGGAGGCTGCACTGACCATTCAATGCCCAGGACTGTAACAGTTTTATAGGATGCTTGGAAGAGAGATGTACGCAAATTGTTGTGAGGCATGAGGCCCCTGGCTGCTAAACACTGAGGTGTTATTGTAATTGTGGGCAGTGATAAAAAGATTGTGGTTGTGAGTAATTTTTGCAGTTTAGTTTTAATGAGTAGTCTTTTTGGACTCAAATTTTGATTGTCAGAGTTTGTCTTCAAGTCAAGAGCAAGAAAAATTGTCTTGTCCATCTTGATACAATCCCTTAGAATGTCATAGTAAGTGACAGAGACAATAAAGTCTGATCTATATATATTTCCTAACCAGTTAAATGACTGAAAATCAATTTCTGTTCACTATAGGGCGACGATTGAGGAGATGGAGGCTGACGTCTGTGAGCAGGAGGCCAAACTTGACAAGGTGCAGTACATTTGGACTAGTGGTTGAGCAACGTATATTTTTAAGCCAAAACTGATATCTAGAAAGCAGAGTGGCCTATATACATTTTTATATATTTCAAACTGCAGTACATAACGTTTTTGAATGACCATTGAATCACAAGGATAAATTGCAAAAATGTGAAGTTATTACTATTGGCTACTACGAGCTGTTGTTAAGACAGCTGAGAAAAACAACCATTAAAATAAATTCGTCCCATTTATCTCGTTTGGTTTAAGAGTGACTTTCCTGTCATAGTCACCATAGACTCTAGCTTCAGCTGAAAGATCTGCTGTAAAACAGAAATGGTTAAAGGAGCGAGAGAGTGAGCGAGCAGCTCATTGTTAGGTCAGATTGCAGACCCACCCAGCATCTTTTGGCCATCCTTGAGTCACTTTGTCTACTTCTCTCTTTGAGGAAGGATATGGGGTCTTAAGGAGGAACTCCTGAATTAGCAGAGACAAAGCATGACTGTACACTGTGAGAAGTGTAGTAATAGAACATCTACAGTCAGACAAGGCATCAAACAAGTTTTTGGTATTATTTTTTTATGGTATTATATTTGGTACACTTTTGGTATTACCATAATTTTTGAAAATGTACTATGGTATTTCTTATGTATGCTGGGGTATGCTGGGGTATAATGTCCATACAGTACCATATTATATGAATATGGAAATCATTCAATGTCATGGTTTATATCAAAGCATCATGGTTAGGGATGCACAGATTTTCTTTTGGCCAATACCAATACAAACAACTTGGCCGATGCCAATATTTGTCATTTAATACCTCAAATCATGTGGCTTGCTAAAGAAAGGTATGCTAATACTAAGTCATCAGATTTTCACCCGGCAAATAAAATAACCTGGTAAAAAAAATGAGACTTGGGGGTGATTTAGGAAGCAAGCACCCAGAATGCCCTAGCAGCCGCATAGCAATAAAAGTAGCCGCCTGGCAACGTTCATCACCTTACACTTGTAGTGGCAAGACTTGAATGTTCAAGCCATAATCACATTTTCATTCTAGTTTTAAGTACAGTGTATGTTTGTCCTTCTCTGCTGTGTTTAGCTGGTGAAACTATGCATTGGAATGATAGATGCTGGAAAGGCATATAACACGGCCAACAATCAGTTTGTGAATGGGATTCGTGAACTAGCGCAGCAGTCTGCTAAAGATGATGTCATAGAGGTAAGTGTAGATGATTAAATCTTAGTTAATCAGTTAATTACAGATAGTTAATGTTTTGAATGCTTTTAAAAGGCAGTAATTTTAGTAAGTAATTAAGTCCCTATAGAGAACTTATCAATTAAAAACTTCAATAATACCATGTATTCTGTTTTCTGTGTTATACAGATGTTTTCCGTGTTTGACAAATTTTCTGTTTGTCAGCGATTTATTTTTCATTTTATGTAAAGCTGCTTTGAAGCAGTGCAACATTGTAAAAAGCACTATGTGAGTAAAATTGAATGGAATTGAATAGAGCAAAGACCTTCATGCTTATTTGCTTTGCTGTAGTGTGCTCAGTATAATGCTGCTTTAAAGCCTGTTTTTTATTTAGTGATATTTTAAAAGCATGCTTGATTTATGTTCACAGAAAAACATTGGCAATAAACCAACAGTTTTCTTAGTTTTCCCTATTTACTAAGAAATTAATACCCATGGACCTGTTGTTAACACATTGAACCATGTAAACACGCTAATGTATGTATACAGGCACATATTGTAACTGTCACATATTCAACATGAACAAACAGATACAAAACATCTCAAGACCTTTGTCCAGATTTTGTTTTTGTCACATTTTCTTATTTTCTCACAGTCTAGTCTTACCAAGTTTGCTGAGAGTCTTCAAGAGATGATCAACTATCACACAGTAAGAGCGTAAGGTCCAAAATATACAGCTCTGAAAAACAATTAAGAGACCACTGCAAAATTATTAGTTTCTCTGGTTTTACTCTTTATAGGTAAGTTTAAATAAAATAAAATGTTTGTTTTATTCTATAAACTACTGAGCATTTATTTGCAGAAAATGAATTCTGGTCAAAACAACAAACAATATGCAGTTTTTAGACATCAAATAATGTAAAGAAAACAAGTTTATACTAATTTTTAAACAACAATAATGTTTTAACTTAGGAAGAGTTCAAAAATCAATATTTGGTGGGAAAACCCTAGTTTTTACAGCTTTCAAGCATCTTGGCATGCTCTCCACCAGTGTTTCACTTTGCTGTTGGGTGACTTTATGCCACTCCTGGTGCACAAACAAACCTTGATTGACCTGGCTGTGTGACATTGAGCATTGTCCTGCTGAAAAAAATCAAACCAAAGGAGCTATTGTCAGAGCAGAAGGAAGCAAGTTTTCTTCTAGGACAACCTTGTATGTGACTTGATGTGCCCTTCACAGACAAATTTTGCCATCCACCTGGTCCTGTTGCAAGAGGATAGTAACCACAACTGTGTTTTCTATCATTTTTAATGTTTGGTTCAGGTGATCACTTAATCAGTACTTCATTAAGCAGAATTAGATGTGCCGGTGTTGGACTTTAATAGACACTGAAATGGAATGTCTGCCTTAAATGTAGAGATGTTGATTTAAGAAAATTTTGGTATGGTCTCTTAATTTTTTTCCAGAGATGTATTTTAATATTTTTTGCTGTACTGGCTTATTGTAACTTCTTGTTCTGTGATTGGGATTGCATGTTTTTAAAAATACATGTTTAATGTGTACATTAAACATGTTGAGATGAAAATGACTTCAGCAGAAATTATTTTTTTGCCACACATATTTGGTATACTACCTACTACTAAAAAACATTTCACGCTAGGTGCTACAGAATACTTATGTAATTGCATTCTGACACATTTAGTAAATATCAGTGCATGAAATTAAGATTGTATAGCTGTAAGTGGATTCATGACTCAACAGCCCTGCTCGTGTCTTTGGTGTTGCCTGCAGCAGTTGTGCAGTGGAAATCTATGAGTCAGTGTTTATATCTGTGATAAGATCAGCTGACCTCAGCTGAACTGTGAAGTCCTCACAGTTTCTTTGATTTGCGCTGAAGTAGAACGCTCCTGTTTAAATCCATCAAGTGTGAAATGTATCAAACTGGCAATGTGTAATAAAAATCTATGATTTGGTTTCATAACAATTGTGGTAGTTTTGACCCCTTTGTTTTGTTTAACAGATTTTATTTGACCAAGCACAACAATCAATCAAATCACAACTACAGACGTTTGTGCGAGAGTGAGTACACTGTTAGAGTAACAAAAGAGTAACAAAGTTAAAGAGTTGTACCATAGTTGTTCATATTTCTTAAAGGTGATGTCATGTTTTTCAATGTTAAAATAGTTTCTCCTGTGGAAGTTTAAAATGTGCTGAACCAGGTTATAATCATAATCACCTGAAGTAGGTTATACATTTTATATAATTGTATATAATTACAAATTGTATATAACTGTAAAAAAGTTATTTGAAAATTATTATTTAATTAATAGTTACATTCAAATGTATTCATTTAGCAGATGCTTTTATCCAAAGCGAATGACATGTGTCTTGACATGTGACATATGTCTATGAAGCTAATAGTGATTTATTATATACAGTACCAGTCAAAAGTTTGGAAACACTTGAATGAAATGTCAGATTAAAAATCTTTTAATCTGAAGACATTTGATAAAACGTTAAAAATGTAAAAATAAAAATATAATATAATTGCACCAACATATTAATTTCAATTAAAAAATGTTTATTATAATTTTATTATAATTTTTTATTAGAAAACTACAATTAAATTTTTTTTTTTAAATGTTTTTGAAATAGATGATTTGGACCAAATAATAACTTTAAACTATCAACTTTAAAACATTTCACCATGTTTAAATCCACTCAGCATAATTCCATAGGTCTGCAGAGTGTGTCTGGGTCTGTGTATGAGGTTTGTTTTTAACCGGTTGTCTGCTCTGTAGATGCTGTGCTTCATGTACGCACACCTGGCCTTTTTCCATCAAGGTTATGATCTCTTCAGTGAACTACAACCTCTTATGAAACAACTGACAGGACAGGTATGTCACTTCTATCTGTCTGTTTATCAAATAAACAGATAATCTGTCTCCCTCTCTCTGTCTGTCTGTAAATTTTATTCAAACCCTAATTGCGGTACAGATTTTAATCAAGCCAAAGGTTGCACTATAAATAAGCATTGCCTGTCACTTTAACAGACTAGGTTGTTCTGTCATGCTGTCATTTTAATTGGTTATAATGTTAATTTTCCTAAACATTTTCCTAAAAAGATACTGACAATAACTTACTATATAATACTATATATGGTACAATAATTTTGTTAAATTAGCAAAATCAATGTAAATTATTTTAAAATAATTTTTTTAACCGAAAATTTTTTTAACTGGGCAACCATTACCACAACTTCTAAAAGCATCTCTCTGCATCAACCTAAAACTGACTATACAGAACTGTAAGTATTAAAATCATTCAGTTATGCAAACAGTTGTGATACACATATTGCTATGTGCACATTTATGGTATTTTAATCATTTCAATAAATTTGGCAACCCTAGTGCCTTTGTATGTCTGGGCATCTTTTCATCTTTTATTATAATTGCTGTATAGTATTATATTGTTGTTTAGTATACCCTCTTAAAGGCATAGGCCCTTGAGCAGTTATTGCCAAGCTTTTACGCGGCTGGCCCATTAGTGCTTCGACACTGACACAGGAGACCGGGGTTCAAGTCCCATGCTGAACACCTCTCTGAGGTGTAGTTAATACAGGGCCTCGCGTTTGGGCAACGGCCCCGAGAGTGGTATTTTTGTCACCCCAGTGCATGAGTAGGGTTGAGTAATGCCTATGGTGATTTGTGCGTCAACACAGGTCATGTGGCTGTCGCTCCCCTCGGCATAGCATAGTTGGTATTGCCTTCCCCATAGCGTCAAGCCTGATGCAGTGTTGAGTTCCCTCGAAAGGGAATGTCTTTCGGTTCCCTGAGAAGGGAACGAGACACTGCGTCTCGTTGCCATGCCTGTCTACGGGCGCCTGTCTACGTCTCCTTCAGACAAAGTTGATGACATGCTCTACAGATGCCCTTTTATACTCGTGTGCGCACCTGACACACATAAGGCACTGCTTTGGGCCAATTTTATTAGCGTGATTAGACATGAGATTCAGACACTGGTCAGACACCGGTCTTTTGTTTTACTTTAGTGAAATGTGCTCATATTTTAGTTTGAGCAAATAAAACCTTAAAGCTTGGTGCTCGGCATCAGTTTTCAGACACGTCAATCAACAGACTAAAATAAGATAAATTGATAAATATGAAGGTAAATTGATTCAACTAAAATTTTCTAGTAGAATGAGACAAAACTTGCAAAATTGTTCAGCAAACTCAAAACATTGAATAATGGATTTTTAATTTATTTGGGTTATAACAACATCAGGGTAAACAGTGTACAGTACAACTAACATTACAGTTACTGCACTTAATTTTGTTTGTCAACATTGGACAATATTAAAACATAAACTCTGTAAATGTAATGTTGTATAGTGAGCAACCAGAGCATCAAAGCATGTCTGTAAATTGACAGATAAACATTTCAACATTCACTTTCTAAAAAACACTGTAGCATCAGCCTACATTAACAGCCTAACACTATTAATGTAAGTTTTTCAGTTCAGTTTTACAGTAAACTGTCAACGCTGTGGACCAGTTTGGTTAAATAGCCTTCTAAGACAATTAAAATGTTTCAGCATTTCATTTTAACACTTAGCAACATGCAGTTTAAGAATTTTCTTTAAGAATCACTTTTTTTTAATGGAAAGGCTTGTTTTGTAGAATGACAGATATTGTTTTGATTTCTCTTTGCTGTCTTTGTGCATGCACACAAAGTTTTCTCTTTCAGCTGGATCAGCTGGTGACGGACGTAGTGAAAGAGAGGAAGGACATAGAAACCAAACACTCCACAATACAACAGAAGGTAGAAGGTCTGCTCCAAACGCATGCATGTTCCCCAGGCTTGAGTCTGCTGTATGGGACATGAATGACCCTGACCAGCTCATCCTATACCAGAGCCTTCTGAACATTGTCGTAACATGACACAGCAGCTTAAAGGTTTCACATTTTTAAAGTGAAATAATCCCACAAAATCACAGCCAATCAGAATGTATTTATGATGTATACAGTAGTATACAGGCATGTGTAGCATATCCAGAAAGATTTCACAGACCACAGTTTGGAATCTGTGGTATAGGTCTATAATAGGCACTACATTTCATTGCTGCATACTGGACACATACTGACTCAACTGCTTGTGCCAAAATCCTGTTCATCCCTATGTCCTGTCTGAAGTGCCCTCAGCAGTGATCTATTTCTGTTGCCCATTCTCTCTCTCTGTCTCTCTCTCTCGGCTGTGTTAGTAGTTGTTAACGTGGTCTCTCATTTCTCTGCTCTCGTATGAGGCTGTGCTGCAGGTGAGTCTGTCTGCCCTCAGTCAAGTGATGTTTTGATTTGTAGGGATTTACTATTTAATATTACATAGTTATTGTCAAAGTATTAGGTTTTTATTAATTATTTCAGATTCTGCAGTTTTCTAGGTTGGTGATCTAAAAAGGTACATTCTTGACTTTGACCAGGATAACTCTTAAGTTTAAAACATTTAAACACTTTTAAAATTTAAAACATTTTTTCCACTTAGAACCTTAGTATCCACAATAGTAACTTCTTGGCAACCTCCAGCAGCTTGCATAGACAAGAACTCCTCACAGGTTATTTAGAAAATGTAAAAAAATTTAGTTTTTAAGAAAGGTCAGATTTTGTTGTCTAACACTTGTTGATAAGCTGTCAAAACCCAATGAAGTTTGTGTACTGTAGTAAATAGGTGATTGCTGTTGGTTGAGAATACTCAGCAGAAGTGTACTAAAGTGTATCGCTGACAGCATAACATTTCAGTGCTGTACCTGGTATTGGTCCAACTCATGAGTTGACACACAATTTTTACAGGTCTGTCACAGTAATGTTTGGAAGTTAGATTCAGCGTCACTGTTCACACACACTGTTGCTGTCATAGGAATGAAGTTCTTCAGTCGCTTCCACTATGTTTGGTATCTGGTGAGTTTATGCACGTGTATCACAGTGTATGGCAATGTTGTGCTTTAAAAATCAGGGTAACATTCTTTTTTTGTATTTAGCATATTTCTTTGCCAAGAGTAGTTTTATGGGAGTTTCATTATGGTAAAATGGTGTAATATAATATAATTACATGGTTGCTACATGATAAATCTTAATTTTGTATGCATGGCTCTTTCGTATGTACTAATCGGTCATTATTATGGCTGGTACCTCTGTGTGTTTTAAATGGGTAACATTGGTCAGGTCAATCAGTTTCAGTCAATAGTGATTCATAAGTTTGTCTGAGGGGATGAAACTCTAGTTTAATACTTGAGGATCATTTTCAAAAGATTTGACTGTAAAATGAAGGTAGCGTGTAACCACAAAGTAAACAATAATTTGTTTTTGTGCAATTTGACAGCGTGAACTTGACATAAATATCTAATGACAGAGACTGATCATAGAGGTTTACTGACTGATAGAGCTTTACTGATTCTATATGATTTTTCAGAGCTGTGAGGGTCTACAGCAGGTGTTTCCTGTAGCGTTTAGTTCCAACCCTGTTTTGGCACAACTGCCAGTAATTTTTCTGAACATCATAGGGTTTGAGCTATCCCCTTGAGGACGAACCCTTGTAGTCTGGCACTGCCTGCAGTCACTGTCTTAGAACCCTAATTACTTGATATGACTTGTGTGTCAGAGTGAAAAAGACGCAAATTAGAGCGAGCAAGTGGACAGATCAGCTCCTAGTCGCTTGATCAGGTTACAGAGAGATGGAAACCAAATCTGCGTTTTATTACCGGACAGTGCATCAGTTCTTGCTCTGCAGTGAGCATACAAAAAGGTAACACTCATCGCCCGGGTCTGCAGAGTTTTATCTGCCCAATTGAGTTAGAAGTATTTGCTTCTCTTTAAAAGTTGTATATTTTGAAGTAGTACAGCACAATATATAGAAATTATCAAAATATCAAAAATATTTTAAGATGTGTTGCACAAAGGTTTCTTATAACTAAATTATATTAATGCTTTAAAAAGTTATGTACTGAACAAAGTTTTGATACAGATAGCAGAGCGATTTCTATCAGAAGCTGTAGTTAAGCTTCTCCCAGAAAGAATGTGATGCATGTATGTTTCATGTATGGTTATATAATTCTTATTTTTTAAATATATTATAATATCACTTACATTGATTTTACAAATGTAAAACATTATTATATTGCATAGCACACACTAGGATGAGATCATGTTTTATAATAACCAGTAAGATATGTCCAGATCAAACTGGCTTCTCATACTGTAAACAAATCTCCTCTACTAGTGTGTCACTCTTATCTGCTGTTATCTGCTTAAGATTTCACTGTAGGCTGAACCAAGTGAACAAAAACACAGCATCCAGTGATGACTCTAGTGTTACTAGGGCTCTGCTAGTCTGACCTCAGCTAGTTTAACTAGTCTTAGATCATCCAAGCTCACATTACATCTACAGGAAGTGTGGTGCTAGATTATTCTAAAACACACAGTAATCAAAACAGCTGTCCAAATGTATAAATAACTCTATTTTTTGTATAAAAACAGAACATATACATAGTACATTATAGAAGCCATGACTTTTCTAACTGATTTTTGGTCAGTTTGTCCACACAAAACTGTTTTCCACAACAAAAATGTTTTTTGCAACTTATTTTTAAGTTAACTTTTATAGAAAAAGTTAATTTATTTTTATGGAGCTTTTTGTCATGTTTGTGCTTGTTGCCCCCAGTCCTCATTTGCTTTTGTTATATGGTAAAAATTGACTAAAGGATCTTAACAAACAAACTTAAAAACAAAACACCTTTTGTATTCCATGAACATTAAGATAATTGCTAATGGTTAACTTTATTTTAAGGGTTATAATTACAATTAAAAACATGACCAATACAGGAAAGGTTTTTCATCTTCTTTTTATGACATTTCTATTATCAAATGATACAAAATTTTTTAACATTAAATTTAACAAAACATTGTGTGCATCATATACGGGTGATTTAGCCACATGTAAGGAGTTTATGTACAGCATTAGTAGTCTTTCTATTGGCTGAGAGTTATCAAACACCTTACTGGTGCAGATCTGTTGAGTTGGTGATTTGCTGTCTTGTGTTAATGAAGTCTGTCCACAAATTTCTGTTCAGGACTTTTCTAATGATGACATCAACTTGGAGTATAATGTGGACGCAGAGAATGGGATCGTCATGGAGGGATATCTGTTCAAGAGAGCCAGTAATGCCTTCAAGACATGGAACAGGTTAGTCAGATGAGCTGCAGAAACTACTAGGTTTTGAATAATTCCAGGTATGTCAATAGGGTTGACACAGCATCTGATTTTCACGGTTATTATAGCCAGAAGAATTGACAGTAATAAAGTAATAAACTTGTTTTTTTTCTGAATAAGTATAAAAAATGTTTTCACTACATTAAAAGTGTCAATTATCATGAATATTTTGGGGTAGAATGTAACACATTTTTTAACTTCTAGAATTTTTTAACTTCTAGAATCAGCCATTCAAAGTGATGTTTTGCATTATATGGCACAAAATCAGCTGAATGTTGACCTGAAAATTTTTTTATTGATGTATTGCAGTCTTGATACATCTGCTAATTGGAGATGTTCTTTTCAGGCAGTGGTTCTCAATTCAGAACAATTAGCTAGTGTACCAAAAGAAATTTAAGGTAAAGCTTACGCCACTTAATATAAAAAATAAATATTTAACCCCATTTATATAAATACATAACCTAAACAACATGAATTTCTCTAGCTGTGTTTTGTATGGGTTGTATAATGTTTTGGTCTTTATTTTTTAGGAAAATCCTACAGTTGTGGTGGAAGACTTGCGGTTATGCACCGTCAAACACTGCGAAGACATTGAGCGCCGGTTCTGTTTTGAAGTCGTGTCCCCAACTAAGTGAGCCTAAGCATGTTCTCCAACATGCGCTGATCTTACGGTCTGTACAGAATTAAAGCCGGAGACACACCTAACGACTAGCTGAAATGTTCTAAGACTGAACACGACACATTTAAAGACTGGAGCAGATTCTAGTTTTGTAGTTTAGGCCAGACACGATTAGTTATCATGACCAAATTACATTCATAATTGGCCTGATAATTGTTGTGTAAGTGTAAACTACACAGAAGAAGGATGTTCTTTGTCCTGTACAGGAGCTGTATGATGCAAGCAGACTCCGAGAAGCTCAGGCAGGCCTGGATCAAAGCTGTCCAAAACAGTATCGCTACAGCTTTCATGGACAGAGCAGAGAACGCTGAGGTAGATTTGAGAATGTTTTATTAATCTAATTCATACCAAAGAATTAGATTTGTAGATAACACGTTGGAATATGTTTGGTAGAAGATGGACAGAAAGTCATCTACAGGCAGTCTGGACTCGACCGGTGATATGAGAGAGAAGACTCTTAAAGGACGGTGCAGAAGGTTATGGCCATTGCTGGCAACAGCAGCTGTTGTGACTGTGGGCAGTTCAACCCATGCTGGGAGAGCATCAACCTGGGCATCACCTTATGCATTCAATGCTCTGGAATACACAGGTCTGTGTGTGTTTAAACCAACGATTTATAACAATTTATCTTGAATATTGAAAATATTTTACAAATGAAACATTTTACAATAACAAATTTAGTTTGTTAAAGCTGCAATCCCTAACTTTTTTGGTTAAAAATGGTCAAAAATCAGTTATTGAACAAGTACATAAGTCTCCTTACCTCCTTACCTTGATCGTTCGACCGGTGTAGATGTCCTGGAGGGAGGGAAGTTCACCTTCTACAATGTGATGGGCAGCTCGCACATCCCGTTGTTACCAGTGCTGCTGTTTTCTTGTACAAGGCAGCAATGCTATTTTTGGTTACAAAAATAGCATTACTGCTATTTTCGGTAAACATTTTGTGTGAGCCAAATTAGGTGGGTAATGGCAGGAGTGGGAGTGGGTGGAGGTCTGACTGAATGTGAGTGACAGTTGCTTTGCTAAAACAATGAACAATGTTAGAGATATTTGTTATTATGAGAAACATGAAAATATTCTTGGTTCATTTTGAAACTATGGCAGGACAAATTAGACAGTGGCAGACTGCCATAGTTTAAATAATTAAAGGGAAACACTGCATTCTGATGACATCACTAAGCTCTGCTCATTGTTAAGTCTATGGGTATGTGTGGCGAGTTTTTCGCCAAAGTTTTGGGAAAAAGGACAACAGGAGAATAATAAGCATGCAGGATAACAGTAGTGATGTTTTTCTTCGCAAGCACCCCCAATGTATAGTTTAAGCTAACGGGTTCAATTTAGCAGGAATGTCAGTTTGAGTTCATTCGTTTGTGTGGTTATGTCATGTCTATAAACAGAAAGAAGACGATCCGGCTACTATATTGCATGTGTGGGTGCTAAGGATGATGGAATGTTTGTTCCTACAGCTGTTGCTTAGAATTTAAATTCATCCACATAAAAAACTTGTAATTTTATGTTTTCAAAAAACAGTGATAGAAAGCAAAAGTTATGTATTGAAGCTTTGGCAATTTTAAAGTTGTCAAAAAAAAACGTATATGTATTTGTCATTTGTTGTGTTTGGTTGTTCAGGAGTCTTGGAGTTCATTTCTCGAAGGTCAGGTCTCTGACACTGGACACATGGGAACCAGAGCTACTCAAGGTGAGAGCTTAAAGGCAGGTGATAATGAACACAGATGGTTGTTAGATATTGTGAACATCTCTCCTCATGGGCAGTACTTTCATAAATATCTCCTTAACATGCACACAAGTTCATGTATACTGATACAAGATGGGTTTGTGTTTGTACAAATAAGAAAAAACATCTTCACTTCCAGCAGTTTCTAGCAATACCTGCACATATTTCCTCAAGTTTAACAGTCAGCAGGAAAGTAAAATGGACTCTATTTTCTCTTTTATTGCATATTCTTGGTCTTTGAAAAAATTTGTGATCCAGTCAATCCAAGATGTCAGTCTAGGATAAAAGACTCATTTTATATTTAAATATGATGTTTTATCACATTAGATAAGTTAATTGGGATGTAGTGGAGGTGACCATATTGAAATCACGTAACCAGCTTAAAGGGATAGTTCACCGATAAATGGAAATTCTGTCATAATTTACCAACCCTCAAGTTGTTCCAAACCTGTATTAATTTCTTTTTCTGCTTAACAAACATTTGTAACTGTTGGTAAACCAAACAGTTTTGTGGTGCCCTGACTTCCATAGTAGGAAAAACAATATATGGAAGCCAACGGTGCCCCAAAACTGTTTTGCACATTCTTCAAAATGTCTTCTGTTGTGTTCAGAAAAACAAAGCAATTTATACAGATTTGGAACAACTTGTGGGTGAGTAAATAATGACAAAAGTTACATTTTTCAGTGAACTATATATTAATACTATGTTTGCAATGACACTGGTAACCACAAACTGATTTTGCCTAATTTACAAGTGTTAATATAATATTCAAGACCAGCTTGCTAAACATTGTCAACACAAATGACCTGCTTTTTTTTGCGTTCTTTAAAAGAACATGATGGTCTCTGACAGCTTTTACCATAAATAAATTAACTTTTGTTTAGTAATTTATAAACTTTAGTAATGTAATTCTTTCTGTGAATGGAAAAATGTTTATTATCCATGTTTTAATTGTTGTGTAGGTGATGTGCGAGCTAGGAAATGGAATCATTAATCAGATTTATGAGGCACATCGGGAAGAGCTTGGAATTAGAAAATTAGAAAACCACAGCCAGGTGATCCGAGGTAAAACGCTGTCACCAGAATATCAGATATAAAACTTCAGGTTTGGAAACATCTACAGTATTGGCACTTATTTATAATACATGAGCAAAGTGAAATTTTCTATGTAAATTGCTGCATTGTAGCAATTGCTGCATTGTAGCAATTTATGAGTTTTTAGTGAGTTTGGGTTTTGACTAAAGCTAGTCAGTAAGTGATTAGCTAAGTATTGTCATTAGCTTGAGGCAAATGACGACTCCCTAATTTTCTTTTGACTTCTAGGCATGAGATGGAGGCATACATCAAAGCCAAGTACGTTGAGTGTTTGTTTGTTGAAAAACGTTCAGAGGATGAGATCAGACAGAAAGTGTTAGCGTTGAGTAATCAAAATAAACATCTCAGTGGCAGCTCAGAAGCCCCACCCACTAAAGGACCAGGATCCTCAGGTGAGACATCTGTCTTCACAAGGGCTCTCGTTCCTGCAGCTACACACTGTACTGGCTCAGAGTTCAACTCAACCCTTTGTCAGAAAAGCTAATGCATTGTGATGCTTCCTATACAACACTTAGGAGCTGTCATTTAAACTTACATACCAAAAAACACACAGTTGGGTTTTGATAGTCAGGATGATCAACTACCAGCTATTGGTGTAAGGTTCACTATCCTTATCTACTTTTTTAGCTTTACTATTTTTTACAGCTGGTGTAGGGCTGCTCTGTGTTGAAGAAAAATATATTAAAATACAACAAAATATATTTAAAAGGTGGAAATGATATAGCCAACATATATGTTTCATATTCTTTTTGGGAAAATAAGCATCACTACAACTTCTAAAAGTGAACAGATGCTTTACTGTTAAAGTACATAACAACAAATCTGGCGTGGCTGCAAATGCCTCGAGCTGACTATCTTTTCGCATTAATTTATGAGTTCATATTAGTTCATATTAGGTATGAAAGTGTCATCAATTGTTGATTTTCTTACACCAGAGCATGTGCAAGCGCTCATGCAAAACCTTCTAAAGTATTAAAATCATTCAGTTATTGCAAACCATTGTGATATGCATATTACGATAAGCACATTTGCAATATTTTGATCATATTTGTACAACCCCAAATCAGAAAAAGTTGGGACAGTATGGAAAACACAAATTAAAAAAGAAAGTAGTGATTTCTAAATTTACTTTGACTTGTATTTCATTGCAGACAATACAACAGCACATTATTTAATATGTTCCTCATGATTTTTATTGTTTTTTCTTCAAAAAAACAAAATTCCTATTTTGGTTCTTGCAACACATTTCAAAAAAAGTTGGAACAGGAGCAATTTAAGGCTAGTAATCAGGTAAATTGGTTAAATAATGATGTGATTTGAAACAGGTGATGTCAACAGGTGATTGTAATTATGATTTGGTACAAAAGCAGCATCCAAGAAAGGTCTAGTCCTTTAGGAGCAAAGATGGGCTGAGGATCGCCAGTTTGCCAACAAATACGTGAGAAAATTATTGAAATGTTTAAAAACAATGTTCCTCAAAGAAAGATGGGAAGACATTTGCTTATTTCACCTTCAACAGTGCATAACATAATTAAAAGATTCAAGGAATGTGGAGGAATTTCAGTGCGTAAAGGACAAGAGCGCAAGCCTAAGCTGAACAACCGTGCTCTCCCATCCCTCAGGAGGCACTGCATCAAGAATCGTCATTCATCTATAAGCAATATCACCACATGGGCTCAGGACTACTTTGGCAAACCTTTGTCAAGTACCACAATACGTAGTTACATCCACAAATGCCAGTTAAAACTGTACTGTGCCAAAAGGAAGCCCTATGTTAACAGTGTCCAGAAGCGCCGTCGACTTCTCTGGGCTCGGAGGCATCTGGGATGGACCATCACACAGTGGAAACATGTACTGTGGTCAGATGAATCAGTATGTCAGGTATCCAGACTGTTACCAGCAACAAGTCCAAAAGCCAGGGTCTGTCATGGTATGGGGTTGTGTCAGTGCCCTTGGTAAAGGTAACTTGCACTTCTGTGATGGCACCATTAATGCTGAAAAGTACATAGAGATTTTGGAGCACAATATGCTGCCTTTAAGAAGACATTTTTTCCAGGGACGTCCATGCATATTTCAACAAGATAATGCAAAACCAAATTCTGCACACATTATAAAGTCCTGGCTGCGGAGGAAGAGGATACAGGTACTTGACTGGCCTGCCTGCAGTCCCGACCTGTCTCCAATTGAGAATGTGTGGCGCATTTTGAAGAGCAAAATGCGACAACGAAGACCCCGTACTGTTGCCCACTTTAAGACTTATTTGCAGCAAGAATGGGACAAAATTACACCTGAAACACTTCTTCACTTGGTGTCTTCAGTCCTTAAACGTCTTTTAAGTGTTGTGAAAAGGAATGGCAACATTACAAAGTGGTAAATGCTTTACTGTTCCAACTTTTTTTGAAATGTGTTGCAAGAACCAAAATAGGAAAAAGATCATGAGGAACACATTAAATAATGTGCTGTTGTGTTGTCTGCAATGAAATACAAGTCAAAGTAAATTTAGAAATCACTACTTTTTTTTTTATTTGTGTTTTCCATACTGTCCCAAGTTTTTCTGATTTGGGGTTGTATATCTTGCAGCTCTTAGCTGGTATTATAACAGGATGAATGTAATCCACCACATACATTTTAAAGGGGTCCTTTTATTAATTTATCATCTTAAAGTCTTGATTTGTTTCTGGGTTGCACTGGAATTGGTTTGTCTTCATTGTTAAAAAATATTTACGTTGATTACATATTTTACCTTATTGCTGCACCTCTCTTCCTAGTCTGTCAAAACTGTGTCAATTATATAAATTCTGAAACAAATATTACGAAATGACTGCTCAACTGCAGCCGTCACATGGTACAAGCTGTAGCTCTTGGAAAACTCACAGGCTGCAAGCTGTAATTACAAGCTCTACAAGAATGTAAATGTGAATTCGAAATCCCGTAGTTACAGTAATTTACAACATGGCGTTTATGCAGCTGCAGTACCAGGTTAAAAAGGGGCCTAAACCACAGGAGTCTCTCTTCTGTGTAGATGAGCTTGATTCTCTCTTCTCCTACTTTAACACATTCGCCAAGCCCGCGCGTCTCCCTCATCACCCTCCTAATTCTTTTCCAACCCCTTCTCATCAACACCTACCTGATCTACTTGTCCATCACAGCTCTATCCTTAAATCTAGTAAGATGTTTACTTTTTATGCTTTACTGCAGCATCCGAACTGAATGATACATAGACATCACCAAAAATACATGTACATGTGAAGCGCATAGGAGACTCATTCTGGGATTACACATTGCCTGCCTTAAATTTTTGTCAAAACAATGTGTCTTTGAAGGCATCATAAGGCTTTTGAAGAAGCACACCGATCAAGAGCACCTAGATATGCTGTAAAAAGTTGTAGGGGGGCAGCGCAGAATGTTTTTGCCATAGTTTAGGTGTCACAGCATTATCAGGTGCACTTTATTTTACAGTATGTGCATATTAACCCATTTGGTCCAAATGCAGTGATAGGATGTTCAGCTTGTATGTCAAAACTTGTGTGCGTTTTTGTGTTGGAGGAGGCTTTGGAGAGCGCTCTGATGAGAGGACCTCCAGTAAACAAATTTTAAGCTGTTTTAGGAGAAAAATTAAAAGAATTGTTCTAGGAAGGTAAATTCTGTCCTCGCTTATACCCTATGAGTGACCTTATGTCACTCATTATACCACTTAAATAAGTATCATTTTAATTCAATTCAAATCCATTTCTTTTGCAATTTTTGCATTGTTGCATAGCTGCTTTATGGAAAATACAAATTAAAACAAAGCATGGAAATATGGCGAAAAAATTATAGAAAACAGCAAAATTATTAAATACAGTGATAAATACATGGTATATTGCATTTTTTAAAGATGTACATAAGCATTACTAACTATAAAATTAATTGTCCATGTGATTGTAATGATTGCAGATATATTTGTCTTAATATATGGTCACATCAGGGCATAAGTGCATTACTGAAACTGCAAATTTTGTTTGTTTACAAACTAAGGGATGAGCTGAAATGCTTTTCTGTGGTAACGTCACATATCCTGTTGATAGGAGCTGTTTTTGACCCAGAATATTATTGTAATTCTGATCCATGTAGTTTATATCCATGTAGTTTTGTTTGTTTTGGTTAATGTAGATCTTGATGTGAGGTTTTGCTTATGTGGTGTAGCTTGTCGTTGCTTGACTTTCACATCCTGTCCAATCAGTAGGAAGCAAGCCTCGGGCAGAAAGTTCTGCTAAAGATCTGCAGGTGTTCTCAGAACCAAGTCAGTTGATGCCAGGCCTGCAGCTGTACTGGGCCTCACTGTTTCGTAGCCTGCCTGACATGGCCGAAGCCCTGGCACATGGAGCGGAGGTAAACTGGATAAACAGAGATGATGGGAACAGGACACCCCTTATCATGGCTGTCCATGGGGTGAGTGTCCCGACACGGTACAGATCCTGAGGAGAACCCACTTACTGCTGCCAAAGCCACATTATTCAATTAAATTTTATTTATATAGCGCTTTTTACAACGTTACATTGCTTCAAAGCAGCTTTACATGTAATAAAAAAGAATTATAATAAAGAACAGAACAAATGTCAGACATCTTCAACAAAGATTACATGGTATTATTGCTAATAATTTGTGAAATGTATATTAAGACTAATTAGGTATACTAGGAGATGGGATTTAAAAAGATAGCATCTTATGAGACAGGGGTATAAGGGATTTGCAGTAGTACCATGAAATCCACAAAACACAAAGTAAAAAGCATACACACAATATATACAATAGAAATACGTGAAAGTGACACAATGAAAGAGAATGTAAGGCAATTTAAGACAAAGGAGTAGCAAAATAGAAGAGTCTTTTGTACTGTAATTATATCATATAGCTAGAAGCAATATTAACAATTTACAAAACCTAAGCTAAGTTAGTATATACTGTATATACTGAGTGTGTGAAGGGCATTAAACACTGTGTGTTTGTTTCAGGGGTCTCTGGTAACCTGTGAATTCCTGCTCCAAAATTCAGCCAGTGTGAACCAGCAAGACAGTCTTGGCAGAGGTCCTTTACATCATGCCACTATACTGGGCCATACTGGGTTAGTACTTCTCAACAAAACATAATGCAGATTTTTGTAGTACTAGTATATTTTGTAAGTTTTGAGAGTCTGACCACACATCTCACAGTTGCGTCCACCCATGAGTGGCGATGGGATGGAGCTGCATAATAAGTGACTCAAATTTTTCATCTCGTCTTTACCACAAGTTTTCATGGTTTGTTATTTTTGTCATTAAAATCATTCTGTTCTATACAGTAATTCAGTGCTCTGTTGTTTTAAGGCTCAGAACATTTACATGTGGTTCTTATTTGTGACTTGTGCTGTAATATGATAAATTTTGTCACAAGGTTTGACATTATATGAAATCTGCTTTCCTGCTCCAGGCAAGTGTGTTTATTCCTGAAACGAGGAGCCAATCAGAATGCTGCAGACATGGAGCATAAAACACCATTGTCAATCGCTGTGGAGGCGGCAAACGCTGATATTGTCATGCTGTGAGTGGCACTGGCTTCTGTTTATCTCTGTATGTACAGTTAGAGAGGGAGGATGTTAAGATATTGAAGACATTTGAATTTTCAGTCATGCTGTTTTAAACCTGTACAAATTTGTTTTGTGCAACACAAAAGGAAAAGTTCTAAAAATGTTGTTTTCTACAAGAAGGGAAATGCGTAAAGAACAAGCTCCAAAACTAAGAATACTAATTAAATAAGAAAACAATAAATAGTCCATATGACATGTTCAAGTCTTTTGAAACCATAGTATTGGTTTGTGTGAGGAAATAACTGAACTTTAAGTTAAAGAAAATCTTTATCCATTCACACTGTACAAGCTGCATATGTTCTTTAAATTTTCACAGTTTTATTGAACAGTGAAAAGTTTCCATTTCTAAGTTTCTATTTTCAAGTTTCAATTTCAGTAAGCCTATAATACATTCTTTTATTTAAGGATCAACTGCAATGATAAAAAAAGCTTTCCAAATATCCAAAAATAAATGTATAAATAAAAATATAAAAATAATTAAAAACTAGAAATATTTAACATGAGAATTCTTATTGTGTTGTATGTTTCTTATTTCTCCTGACAGGCTTCTATTGGCCAAGATGAACGAGGAAATGCGTGAATCTGAGGGTCCATACAGTCAGACAGGTCAATATAACTCCAACAGCCCTACTGAAGTTCAGTATAGAAAGTGTATGGAAGAGTTTATTAGCTTACAGCTGGGAAACTCCTAACACACATACATTCAGCCCCAAACCACCAAGACCTGCAGCATATGCAAAATATCTGTGAATGTACACAGCCAGTATATGAAGCTGAGCTTCAGTTAGCCCCAGGAGGGTTAATTCAGTCTATTGTTTTAATGTAAAACATATATTTAAACACCCTTTTACACAAAAGCAGTTACTGCTGGAAGATGTGCAATAAATAGCCTTGTGAAACTGATGTAAGAGTGTTGAACCCTTATTTAAGCCTTATTGATTACTTATTTACAGTGTGTACATTTGCAGATATATTTCTATAATGGTAATATATTGAAAGCCCGTCTGATTGAGTTAATCGGTATATTTAATGATCATTTTGGCACCAGGGTTGGGCAAAATTTTTAATTTAGAAATAGGGTCCTTTTCAGTTCATTAAAATGAATGTCAGTTGAATTGGCCATGCACTCAAAAAGTATAAAATTACACTTCTCCACCATTGTCCATAAAATGAAAGTTAATTTATTAAATATAATAAGATACATATGTGCTGAATTTGTATAGATAACATTTTAAATATGAGTTTTCTGTCTATAATGCCCATAAAACCTGCTTAAAGTTAACAAAATGTTTTAGAAATGTTTTCATCTCGTCTTTACCAAAAGTTTTCATGGTTTGTTATTTTTTTCATTAAAATCATTCTGTTCTATACAGTAATTCAGTGCTCTGTTGTTTTAATGCTCAGAACATTTTCATATGGTTCTTATTTGTGACTTGTGCTGTAATATGATATTTTATATAGAAATTTTCTAATTAATTAAAAATATTTCTTTATTCATATATTATTGCAGGAAAATTCAATTCTTTGGAATTATAATTAATTTTAATTTATTTGAATTTCATTTCTAGATTCAGTACTGAATGGCACTGAACCCTGTTTGGCACATTCTTGAAATGTATTATTTCATGTGATGTACTACTGAGGGCTTGTAGCTGTCTAGAGTTGTTAGCATCCATTCAGAGACCACTGCATTTGCCCATGCTGATAATTATGAGTGCATAACCAGGTTACAAAATTGAATACAGATAGTTTATTTCAGATAGTTTTAACTATTTTATTTTTATAGATTGTTATACTTCAAGAAGCGCTACATACATTTCATATATCTCTATATTAGCTGTTTTACAGATTTAACTTTACATAAAGGAAATTATATTGATGGATATTGACATTTTGAATTTATATAATTATTTGGTATAATTTTTTAAAGAATGTGGAATAAACTAGCTCCAATATTTTGTTTGTGAGACTTTATTTAGTTATTAAATGTATAAAAAAGGAGAAATATAAAAAATGGGACTGAATTTGATTTGAATTTTATTATAACTGCTTTTATCATTTTAATTTAAATTACACGGAAGTGCCAAATTGAGAAGAGACAATTGAGGAATTTGCTATTATAATTATAATAAAGTGAGGAGGTGTAGTTTTAGTTTTAGCCACAGAGTAGTAGAGCAGGACTTTACACACACACTGCTGTTTGCTTTGTGGAGTCCTGCTGAACAATGCTGAACTGTCCTGCAGTGTGTCCCATTTAGTGACAAAAGTTGTCACTAAAACATTTGTCTCGTTTCTCTTTCCCATCTGACTTTTTCTGTAAAAAATAATGTTTAGTAAAGATTCAACCAAGTGAAGCTTGTCAAAATAATCTGTATATTCTGCACAATAACCACAGACGATAATGTTATAATCCATATTGTCCTACAGTAAATGTTAACATTTAAAGAGTCAAAACATCAACTTAAATATTTTTAAACCCAAAACATTTCTCTAACTAGAAATTTAATGTTTTAGCACAATGTATTATTTTAATGTATTTTATAGTGTTATAATATTATAAATAGCTGGAAAGGTCAGATGTATTTAGTCAATAAATATACTTCATATACCATAATTGGGTGTCACATCTCCATTTCTTCCTTTCCTGCTGTCTGCTGCTATCTTCTGAGTTTTTCTTCTAAAGATCTGGGGGGTTGGGGGCCAAAAAAAGTTTTTTTTTTTTTTTTTTTGGTTCTTTGAAGCATGTTGTGTATGCAGGCACGCTGTGCGTTCCTCTTGCCCAAATAATCACTTACACCATTTTGTTTTTATTATATACAGGAGATGAAACATACCGGGACATTTTCCAAGACTTTTCCCATATGGCATCAAATGATCCAGACAAGCTAAACTGCTTCTCCTACCTGCAGTTTGGGTAATACAGTATCATTGATGCAAAAAATGCACTTCCATTTTTTTATTGGATTAGCTGCTGAATTTTGCCCATAATACAGTGTATAAAATTAATTCATATGTGAGTAATACTTCCCTACACCCGTTTTAGTTAGCAAATGAGTCAGTGCAAGTGGCGACTCAATAGTAATATACGTATGCTGTTAAAAATGCTAAGAACACAAAATAAATGTATAGTTTTGAAAACTTTTTAATTTAATTGCTGATTAATTATATGTTCACAGGATTTTTTGAAAGAAAAAATTGTGGAAACTAATGTCAAAATGTCATGCATGCATATTTTATTTCATATGTACATAAAGTATATAGTGAAACATGATTGTGTGGTGTAAATTCTGTACATGCATCATGGGCTGGGTAATTTATTGCGTGGCTCCTCAGCATAGACTCACGAGTCTCTGAATTGCCTGGGAAGTAATTCTGCTAAGAACTGATTTCATTAGCAGTCATTGTGGAAAGTGAATGTGTTTGAATAATCCAAATGGTTAATGATTTCTATAAAGATTTGAGTCTGTATCAGTCATTTGAGGAACTTCAAAAATGTACTTTGCACCTGCCGAACAGTTTGAGATGTATGTTATTAATGTGTTATTGACATTTTGGTCAGAAGTGTTTTTAGAAAAAAACATTTTTTTGGAAACTTTATAGAAAGACTTTATAAATCTTAAGCTTTCTCAGACACTTCCCAAAATGAAGTGGAAAGCTATATAACCTTGACATAAGAGCAGTCTGAGTGACTAATAATAAAATTTTCAAAGCCTACACTTGTAGTTACAGAATGCAGAGAATCTGTGCCTGCTGAATTTTGCAATAAAAGTTTGATATACACAAAACTTGGATGCGTATTATTTACAAACTCTCCTACAGCTCCCCACCAACTCCCAGCTGGAGTATAACCATCAACATGTCAAATTTAGGAGACATTGTACCAATAACAAAATATACTGTAACAACTGCACCTGTAACATACCATATACAAATAACAATGAATATAGTTTATTAGCAACACCACTGTAAAATGCATCTGTTTAAGGACCTTATAGACACCACAATTTTTACAGTAATCATAATTTGTAATGTGAAATATTGTTCAGTGTTCACTTCTAAATTGTCTAAATAGGAAAGAGCTGTCAGTGGATCAGATCACATGTATTCCAAAGATGGGTTATGTGAATTTTGTCTTGTTAACATAAATGCTGCTTGGGTCATGAGTTCTGTTGAAACATCCACATCCAAGTGATTGATGGCTAACAGGGTTGCTGCAGCAGGTAGCTAAAAATTTTCCGAAACTAAATGTTTCTTAACTGAACACAAAAAACTACACTATTATGAAAAACGTTTACAATAGTTTTTACAAAAAACTATTAACTTTACAGTGGCTTTTGGCCTAAAGAGTTCCCATCCAACTGTTTAAATTTATGTTGGGTTTTTATCACATTGGCTTGGAACGGTGATGCACTAGATCTTGCAATAGAGAGGAACTTTACGGTCAGCTTCCCACTGAGACACAGAGAGCTACTACTGGAGTCTTTTAACCTCCATAAAAAGAGATTTGCACAAAAACAAAAAGGTCAAGCCCCATTAAAAATCTATTCAGTCAACCTTCAGCCAGGCCAATCTGAATATGTATTATTTTGAACTCTGCCATGGGTCCTATTGGTCAGCCAGTCAGTGCATAATAAAACTCAAAATGGTAGTGTGAAACAGTGAAATATGTGCCACAGATCTTGATTCTGAGTGCGCTTAGTTTAGCTTCTTGCATTTCAGAATCTAAACATTATCTCATAGCCTACTGAGGTTGTGATGTTAGTGTTTCTAATGTTAGTGCTTTCACAATCTGTATTTGTCCTGTCTCTTTACATAATGTGTTCTTTTCTTAATGAATCAGTTTTTCCAAAACTGACCATTTTGGGTGAACCCATGAGTGCACTTTGAAAGAATTGTTTTGGAAGCATCACGCATGGGGAATGTAAACAGTTTTTACAGATTTTTTTTTAGATGATGATGATGAATGACTATGGAAATAAATGACACTCCGTGTTCTTTCACATCACAATCATCATCAAAATTGCAGACTTCTTATAGATTACCACCTCTCTGCTGTTCTGTTCTCACTTCCCAAAGCTGGAAGGCCCTGGTAGTTGTGCTCTTCAGTGGAGACAGTTTTAAGCACATAATCCCAAAGGGCTCATTATCCACACTCCAATGCCTGGCCAGCACATCTGGAAAATCTACTAAATCTGTGACAGCTTCCAGCTGTGCAACAAGCGCACAAGACAGGTTTGCTCCATGCTTTACCAGTACAGAAGACTCTTTTGTGTGGGTTAATTCAATCAACACACAGCTCATGAGGCTATGGGCATTTATCTCTATGCATTCTTAGCAGAATCTGTTCTGGTTGCATTTAACATTCAAGTAAAACTATGAGCAAGCTAAATGAAACGTTACACAAATGACTGGATGACAGATAGGAGGTTGTCCATGGTCGCTAGCCATGTCCTTTGAACCCTACGCTTTTTTACTGTCACTACACGAAGCTAAGTAGATTTGTTTGTTTTAATGTACACTTCTAAACTCTTTAAACTTTATCCACAGGAGGGAATTATCAATGGGCTAAAATACACAAACAACTACTTTAGTACACAATAGTACATCTGACTCTACATATTATATATCATATTATACATAGACTAAAATGCTTAAAACATACATATAACATGATGCAGTGTATTTCAATAAGAATTAATCTCAAAATTCAAATACATGATGTTACATAACGCAAGTTAAATTAGTCTAAAACACAGTAAAAATAATTCCAGATTGCATAATCAATTGGACAGTCTCAGGCACGTAGGTGAACTTACAATTAGTCGCACATCTAATATGCTAAAGCCTCCTGCCTTAGGGCATTATTTCAAAATAAGTATGCATAACATCACTATTCTGCCAAAAACTTAAAGTATTAGAACATTTTGATATTTAAAACATGCCCATAAGACAGATTGTCATTATTACTTTACCTGTAAAGCGATTTCTTATATACACTTAGGCCTATGAATCAAACTGGCCAATTCAGCCAGTATTACTATTCTACTATTCAGTACCAATCTTTTATATTGCATTATGCTCAAGGCATGTTATCAACTAGATTCAACACTTATATCAACTTATTTCCTTCATGCCATTGTTAAACCACTTAACCTACAGATATTTCTTGTCATTTATACAAACCTTTACATTAGTTTGAAATGTTTACAGTCATAACTAATTAGTAACAATCCTAAATCCTTGGGGACTATATATATGAAGTATTGCAAACAAAGCTTAGTTAAAGAAGTCTTTACAATACCAGCACAAAACAAGTCACCTTCAATGTGTTGAAATGAAAGTTCCTAAAGTTTAAATGTGCAATTCTTGCTCCAGTAGTGGTGTGCAAACACAATTGCTAAAATAATGAAAGCTTATAAACTAGTTTCAAATAAGCCCATCTTCATTTGATTGGCAAGTAGTTCTCCTCAAACTATTTGCTATCTATCACTGCTGCCTGCACGCACAAAAAACAGGAGGCTCACAACCACCTCCAGTGCCTGGACACCAGTCATAAAAGTTTCACTGAGACCAACACCACGCTGGCCAGCACACTGACTGACCAAACAAAAGATGTTTGCTCCATCCATTCTGTCATTAACAGTAACTCAGTGCAGCTTCAACAGACTGTGACTCCACGACAGACAGGGATGGTGGTCTTCACCAACACTCTTTCCCAGAAGGCAACGATCTCCAAGTGATCACGTTGACCCTTTAGGGTCATAACAATACAACTCTTTGTTGTCCTGAACATTGCTCACATATGCTCATATTTCCAAACACAGAGAAAATATAGTAGTTTGAAAGCGATGAAAGCTGGTGAAATAGCTGTATTTTATGATATATAGTTACATATTTTATTTTCAAGTGATAATACAGTATTGTCTCTCCACGAAAGAACTGACCATTTTTTAAATAGGTAACGCTTCATATTATTATAATACTTTAATAAAATAATGAACTCCCAATCTTGTGTGTTGAACATCTTTTATTATAACGACTGAGATTCATGTAAAACATTGCCCAGTTGGCCATGTTTGACCAGATGGAAGAAATAACATATAAAAAGGACGAGGGGAGACAACAGGAGTTGACCTGGAGTGCTGCATGCTGAAAACTCAATTTAGTACACTGCCTGCAAGAGAAAGCGATCTGAAGATGAACATGCCAGGGTTGTTTTGTGCATGCATGTCATTTTATTGCCTCTTTAGAGGAGAGGATCATTTCTATGGACCAGTCTCTGGTAGCCCCATGCAGGTTTTAGGCCAAAAATAAGCATTAGACTAATCACTAAAGGCAGATTTTACATCTAGCATCTCTGTCCAATTGTTTACATTTCATAGGAAGTGAAGAATTAAAGCCCATCAAGGACCACTGGCCATGGAAAAGATCCTCAGTTTAAATGAGTAACATGAGTTCTGAGGAAACGTACCTGCAGGGTGGAGTTACTCATCTATGTACTCAAATGGCTCTGGGGCCTCTGGCTCCTGTTCTTCCTCCTCAATCTTGGGGCCATGAGCAGACACAGGCTCCACAAGCTCCTCCTCCTCCTCACTGGTGTCCTTCATGATAATGATGCCACCGGTATGTAACTGGGGATGAGAGTGTGCAAGAATAGTGTTGTCATGTTGAGGTACGAGTTGAGTTTCCAAAATCTCTTATGAAAATTACCCATTTTTTTTTATGGTAAAAGTACAGTAAACATTTATTCGTCAATTACAATTTGTATAACCATGGTTTTACTACAAATACAGTGATTAAATTATGGTATTAAATTATGACAAAAACATGAACATCATATGTGAATAATTAATGTAACCACAAATGAATCATGTTACCATCGTATAACTATAGCAATAATGCTTTTTTGGTATAGTAAAACCAAGGTTAATTTTCATTAGGGAAGAATAAAGAAAAAGCTGCTGCTTTGGTTGTTGGACCATTGACTGCTTGAGACAAAATCAGAGATGCTAACTCTGTTTACTTGGAGCCATGAGTGGAGTATGTTCCCTCTGAAGTGCTCAACTGGCCATATATATAGATGGTGTTGCGTTATGAAGTACGACTCACTGGTTTGAAGGGCTGGTATCTGCAGTTCTCTGGCATAATAAGAACCTTGAGCTGGGCGGGCATGACACGTGCTGGGTTCTCCAACATCTGGAAGTTGGGCTCTGGTTCCTTTTTCTTTTCCTTCTCTTTCTCCTTCTCCTCATCTTTCTTCTCCTTCTCAGCCTCTGCTTGGGATTCCTGCATCAGAAAATGAAGGCTGACTAAAAACTGAAAATAAAACTTTTTAGGCATTTAGTGAGTTAAAACACTCCTGACATATCCGTATGACTCAAGACTTGAATTGTGAATTTATGAATTTAAATTTATCAGTGAATTTATCAGTTTTATGAACTAGTTTTTTTTCAGTTTTAGTGAATTTCTAGTGACATTTCTAGTGAAGAATCCTATAAGTCAGTCAGCATTAAACTGCATTCACAAGTAATTTTACATCCAAGACATTTGACTAAAATAAAACATTCATCAGGGATATAAACATTAAGCAGGACAGGACATGATTTTATCCATCAGGAACTGATTGGATGGTGAAAAAAGATTTAATACGTGTGAAAAAAGTGTTAAAAAGTTTAATAACCACGATTTCCCAAAAACCTGCTCTTTCAAAATAGTAATTTGTTATTACTACAATAGTTTAATAATTAATTAATTATTAACACAATTAATTAATTACAGTAAATGAACAATAACAGGCATTAACAAGGGTGAAATAAAATGATAAAATCGCAACAGTAAAATAAACAGTTAACAGAGTTCAGTTAAGTCTTAGTTCAGTACAGTCTTAAGAAATATCTCTTTTTGCGTTTCACATAAAAACAAAAAAAATCTAATGTCAAATGGTTTTGAAATAACATCAAACATGTCAAACATGGGTAAATGACATCTATGATTACAACTGAGTTTGCCTTAGTAACCTTGGTTTTAATTACTGTAGATGTCATTTACTCACAAACAAACGCTTTTACAAACGTTTACAAATGTTTTAGAGCCACTGCTTTAGCATGCAAGGCTTGTTAAACAGTCTTTAAAACGCAGAAAAATAAACACTGAATGTTACAGGATGTTAAATGTTTTTGGATGTGCTTTGCATGGTGGGAAGAAAGCTTTGGATCTGCTATTAGACAGTTAACATGCATACCACTTCCATCTTTTCATCTTCCTTTTCTTTCTTCTCCTTTTCCTTCTCCTTTTTCTTGGCCTTTGCTGTGATGGACAGAACAGCAGTGGAAACCTGATGGAGAAACAGTGAGACAAAATAAGCCAGAGTCTGAGGCTCATTTCTGAACTCCAGAACAGTGATTCAACCAATCAGATGTAAGTTTACAGTACATATCTGAAAACAAACCTTCTCCTTTTCCTTCTCCTTTGGTACTTCCAAGGGTGGAGGATAGGCAAAGGTGGATGGTTTGCAGTTGGACCGATATTGCACCTTTGGCATCTGTATGAGGCATAGAAACAGATAAAAAGTGAAGCAGGTGAAATGGGCGTCTTGGCCCATTTCTGTGATTTAAACATCTGGCATACCAGAGATTAAAACACCTGACCATCAGCTTTGATAAAACCACTATGAAGCAGTATGCTGGGCCTTTTAAGATAACTCACTGTGGCCAAAATATAAAGCAGCATTACATGTACCCTTTGTAGAAGAGGCAATCCCAAAATGTCTTTTAGTAAGATCAGTGTTCTAAGTCTTTGTCTCTCTTTCCAACCTTGCTAAATTTGGTGCATAGCTTTAATTTGTGAGACATCTCAACAGTGCTTGTGCACAAATGTATGAGATTAAACAACAAGATTAAACATATTGCTATACTCAAACACAACAACAAGGGAATCAACTTCACCAACTTTCAGCATTTGTGCTAATTGCTACACAAAATGTTTCATCCACTGCTGACAATTTTCCATTACATAATCTTTTTTTACTGGATACACAGGATACTATTGTCTCACTTTTTAAATATAACTTGTTCATCTGTAGACCAACATCAACCATTTCTGCCCTGAAGTCACAATGTACAAATGACTCTGGTCCAAATACAGTACGAAGAAACTTGCAGCATATAGGTAAAGTAAAAATACAGGGTACACATCTGCAAACCTTGAGGTCTTTGTTAAGTCCAATGATGGCTGTGGATGTGAAGGCTAGAGACAGGAAGTGTGAAAGCGGGAACCAGAACCAGAACTGGGTGAAGACCAGTAGACCCACCACAGACGGCATGTGGGTGTGGCCTGTTCGTGACTGCAGAGAGATTGTTACGTTACGACCACCTGAAAAGTCAAAGTCAAACAGTTATTGTTAAACATGTTTTTAGGCGGGCCACAACACACAAGAAATACGTCTTTGAAAGTAATGCATTGGTTTGTAATGTTCATAGCCATGAAAATTTAACGGATACTTAGCAAGCAAACAACAAATATAATTAAATAATTAATTGTTTTAAATAAAATTAAAACTAAACTGAAACTGGTTGCTTTATACGTCATTCACATGTTTTTCCTTTTAGGTGGTTCTAGGCCAAGTTACGCTGTAATATGGACCAAACTTCAAGGTGACTTAAATATGCTCACTCTCTATTGCAGAACAGTATTTCTAATATTGCTTGATCCTGCAATTGCTTATGAAATATGCTTATTCATTAATTAAATGGTTTAAAGCTTTGCTTTGGTTTAAAGCACCTAAATAAAGCATAAAATTAAATGTAAATGCCTAAGGGTGTAACAATACATCATACTGATCGATACATCACTCAAATGTCCAACAATATGATACATCGATGCCACGTAAAATAACAATAGGTACTTTTATTTTGCCATCCCACACCTTCACATAATGTGATGTCCGCTACACATTTTCACCAAAGCGCACATTTTCAGTTCCTCACTATACTATCTGCCTGGTGTCAGACTGCAATGCAACAAAGCAGTGGCAGCAGCGAAATGACACAAATTTTGTGTCTGCTGTTGTACGCAAATCGTGGGTATGGGAATATTTTCTATTTGGAAAAAACAGATGGGCAGACAAAGAAAACCCATGTAATTTGTAAACGCAAGATTACATGTTCAATGTTTTTTTCCTACAACAAGAGTACTTCATTAATTTGCACTATTGCACATTTTGGCACAAAAGACTGGATGACTTTATTGTATCATAAGCTTTATTGATTTCATGAATTTTTTGAGGTATCGGCAAATATCATATCACAGGATGAGAGAATCGATATTATATTGTATCGTGAGGAGATGTCTGATTTACACCCCTAGCTATTACACTGTATATTTTAATCCAGCAGACCATCAATTTACAAACGTTTGTGATGTTAAAAATAGGGCGCAGTAACATGTTTAACAACTGCAGAATTTCAATGCCCTTTCCTGTCCAGCTGTAGAGCTGATAGTATATTAGGCTGTTAGCATGAGGTGATATGAAGGTCAAAGGCATAGAAAAGACTGGAACACTTCTGCATGCTTCAACTGCCAGAGAAGACAGGGAATAGCAGGAGTGAGGGCTGTGTGCAAGGAAGGAAAGAGGTGTGGATGTCTATTACAATGCAGGATAATTAAGGAAAGGAATGATATTGGTTTAGAGGATTGATCTGGTTTAAAATTAAAGACGTCATGGACAATAGCACACCTTTGTCACAACACAGTTAAATGATTAGTTCCTGATTTTGATGCACAGGTAGCCTAATTAAACTTGATTTTAAAAAGTTTAACATTGGCATATTTTTGCACTCTGTAAGATGTACAGTTTCAGTTTATGGTGTATGTGCTTAATCAGTCCCTTAAAAAGTTAAGGTGCAGCTGTCTGTGGGGCAGTAGACAGTAAAACAGGCCAAAAGATTTGAAACACAGCCACAGTATTATGTTTTAGTAAAAACAACTGACTCAAAGCAGGTAACAGTTGTAGGAAAGTTGACTCATACTTATCAATAAAGATTTTGGCAAAAATAATCATTCATAATAAAAGAAGGGTCTCCGACTGGAACAGAGGGGGTTACAACATTGCCTCTGCCTCCATGTGATATTTTCGTTTGTGATGTGGCTAATTGTGGAGTAATTGTCTTGAAATGTTTTTAAGACAGTGAATTTATTACAAAAGTGCCATTTGGATAGACTATCAGCATGCTAAAACCCCTTTAACACACATGGCAACATTGCAAGGTTTGAGTGTGGATATCTTCCTTGATTATAAAAGAATCTAGTTCATAATGTGCTGTTGATTTCCACTGTACACATAGCATGAATAAATTGTAAAGGATAGGCACAACATTTTTAAGAATAAACCTAGTTGAACTCAGTAGTCAGCTACTTTGTGGTTGGTTGCCTTATTAACAAAACTGCCCCATCGACAGTACAGACCTGCATCCAGGATGCCCTGTGCCAGGATGGCCCCAAATTTAGCCATCACATCATCATGTTTGTCATTGATGACCTTTGAGTAGAGCTGGCGAAACTGGTTCACCTGTGGAGTAAGAAGCAGTGGGTCTCTAATACTGCACACACTACTGCAGACAGGGGATTTTAGTTCAAAAGATTACAATACATTTTAAAACAAATATCAAATACTTAAACTGAAAACATATAGGTCCATACATTAACCGTGTTGTGAAGGCCACACATTTTTCTTTAGATGTAAATAAACCAATTGGTTAAAACAATTACACACTATTTTGTCTGGATAGTATGACAGTATTGTTGGAACTTTTATGTCAGGTTTCCAAAAGAGGCACAGACTGTGGAGACTTCCTTACAGGGACTTAAATGTGTTCCAGATCCAGGATTACTTGAAAAGAAGTCTTGACATTGGAACAAAATGCATGTTGTGCCAGACACACAAACTGTTCAGCTAAAGAGCCAACGCTTAAAGTATGACCACAAGGAATATTTAACAAAAGATAGCTATTATTACCCTTTCATCACTTTGTTACTTAAAATTAAAGAAAAATTGCCCCAGGATACTCAAGCAAATGTATGTGCCGGGACTACAAGACCACATAGTTACTATAAAAGGTGAATATTTATAACTTTGAGTGCACATAATAAACAGTAAAATGACTATGCAATGTTTGATTACAGTCTCTGAACCCCCATCATACCAATAATGAAACACACAGAATATTTGCTACATTTATGCATATGGTAAGATAAAGCCTAAACATTTTTCTTACCTTTGGGCAAGTAACCTCAGTCTGCTGGATCATTATAAGGGCAGAGGCGATCAATGCACCCTGCCTTACATAATTCACTGGGTCATTGGTCATGGGTTCTAGGAGATTAATTGCCTCCTGTTAAAGGAAATGACAAAACATTAATGGAAGAATATCAAGAATGGTTACAAAAGGACAGCAGGAAATCCTAACACAGCATGCTGATTGATTCAAAACCAGACCTCAAAAATGTGTCAAGTAGTCTTACCCAACAGACTTTAAACAGAAACTTTTTGGCGTCATAATATGGTAAACACATTATTACATTACACCCAGTGTTCATTACAAGATGTACGTAAGACGTACACTTTCGAACCATTTAAATAAATGGACATGCATCAGAAACACACGCCATTGCATGCGAAGGCTCATACCTATCTTAGTGATTTATAAGAAGGTACTGTATCCAAACAGCCTGCTAAAACTGTATGTACTTTTTCAGGGAGACTATGCAACATTAAGTTAATATTAACATTTATATTAAAAGCAATATTAACAATTTACCAAACCCCAAGCCAAGCTAAATGTCAGCAGTCTCCCAGTAAGCAAGCCAACAGGGTGACAGTGGTAAGGAACCATATAGATATAGGCGTATAGATGGAGAATAACCATGGGAGAAACCAGGCACAGTTGGGAAGGCTGGCACTCTGGCACTGTTCTAGACAAGTGGTTCATATACTGAGGTTCATATACTTCCTGCAAAATTACAATCCAGCCTGCTTTAACTCTAGGAAGTTTGTGGTTGTTAGTGATATCAGCCCCCATGATCATCTTAGTATGGAGTAGATTGGTTTGTGCACTCAGATCTTATCTTCAGGCATAAGTGATGGAAACTGTGTAGGAGTTTCTGAGTTTAAATTTCACTGAAGATGGAAAATAACCGAGTTAATATAAAGTTATGCAGCTTTTTAGTTATGTAGTTATGTAGTGCAAATGTCAATACAGAAGCAACAATACCATATACAGATTATGGTCAGTGCAGCTATTATACAGATATTATATTATACATATAATACAGCTATTATTTTAAAATGAAATCGAGCTGGCTTGTGGCTGCTACAAAAGCATATCATTGCTTAAGATCAAATCTTATGGCAGGTCTGTCTTAAAATGTTTGTACTTTATCAATAAAAATCTTGATCTCACAAACACGTTTAATTAAAATTTAATATAGGGACATCAACATTACCTACTCAAAACAACGAAATAAATCTGATCCTTTTTGGTAGCGTTCAGTATTGGTAGTAACAGCATGTGGTATTGGCTATTGTTCATCTTATATCCTGTTTGTTACAGCTTTGCTGTGATATCAAAAGCAGTAAAGAGGATTATGAAATTTAACTGATATTGTATGGACAACTGATATCGACTTTTGTAAAAAATGAAGGCGCTTCCCTCACTGATGACTGAATTCATTGAAAGTAACACTCACCTTGTTACCAGTTCCAGCACAACAGATTCCCAGAGCCATTGCAGCTCCACAGCGGACGTGAGGATTGTAGCTCTCAGACAGCAGGGAAACCACACTGGGACACTGCTCTGGAGTCCTTTAGACACAAACATAAAACACTTCCAGCAAAGGCCATCAATTTTTCAACAATGGTTTATTTGCTTTGACAGTAATTATTTGGACTGGGAAAAGGAATGTAAGCTTTTAGTTCTTTGTGCAAAGTTTATGCCAAAGAACGATTAAATTGGCGCACATTCTGAGATCTCAGCCAAATTATTGGTGGTAACAAAAACGTTCAACTGTGTAGAAACAGCGAAAGTGGGACACTATTCCTATATATATATATATATATATATATATATATATATATATGAGGTATAAATGTAGGCTTACATCAAAAAAGACCATGAAATTATGTGTCACAATTCTCCAAAACAAAACGTTCTTGCTTTATTGATGCGCAACTACTGTGAATCAAGGTACGTCATAAAATAATTAAAAGAGATTTTTAAACAGTGAATAAGTGAACAAGATGTGAAGAAGAACAAGTTATATGAAAAAGGCACAATAGGCTTTAAAGATTGTACAATTGCCTGCACAACCTTTAAGAGCAACTGCTGTTGCATTATACTAAATTTAATTAAATTTTATTTTTTTAGTGCTTTTTACAATGTTACATTGTTTAAAAGCAGCTTTACATATAATGATGCTACAAAAAAATGCAGCACAATACCATAAATGAGCTACAATTTACTGCAAACTGTCTTTTAATGTTGAATCCAGTCATGGCTATGAAACAGTGAACTATGATTGGTCACTTTCCAAGTCAGTCTTCTTGTTGAAGTGGGTGGTGCCAGGGGGTGTGACGAGTCCTGATGCAAATAATCAATAAAGGCCCATTAAGTCTGGTAACAAAAGCAAGCTACCAAAACTAGGATACCTGTAAACTAGGAAGCAACCTCTTTTTTTTTTACAGGGAACCTAAAGTAGCCATGCGTAATGTGAAAATTACACAAGAAAATAATACATTTTGCTACTGCTATGCAAATGCTAATTTTTTATAGGTTAAAATCTATGCATAATTTCAACTGGCACTTATAACTATGGAAATTAGTCACCATTACACTGAATAAACCTTGACAACTGGGGAGGAAATTAGCAAGGTGACAAGGTGCTTTAAAAACAAATAAATACCTTTCAGACATACGCCTAAGCATTCTGTAAACAATTTCCACAAGGTGATTATAGCTCCACAGCTGCCCTGCACTTCCAGGGTTGAGGGTGGATCTGACAGTCCTGGGTTGGGTATTGATGAGTGTAAACAGTTCCCTGCAAGGATCTCCATGACACAACAGGTCTATTTCAATGCCTACAATGCTGCTTTCAAGGCTATCTCAACATCATGTGTATAGTTTTTGAAGAAAACAATCTCAGAATGCCCAGTGACATCCAAGATGGTGATGTAATTCAAATCTAAAATGTACTGTAATAAATTTTCTTTATTTAATATGGGTACCGGCCAACCCATCATTAGAACAACTTCACAGTTGAACTTGGATCATCCACTCTTACACCCACTCGGTCTGTTAGAAACCTTGGGGTGGAAACATCAGGAAAATCAGACCCTTCCTGTCCGAGCACGCAACGCAGCTCTTAGTCCAAGCACTTGTAATATCAAGCCTGGACTACTGCAATGCCCTTCTGGCAATGCCACCAAACCCCTGCAAATTATCCAGAATGCTGCAGTCATTCAATCAACCAAAACGTCTGGTCTTCAATCAACCAAAAACAGCCCATGTCACACCCCCCCTGACGTTACTCCACTGGCTACCTGTAGCCACCCGCATCAAATTTAAATCTCTTACGCTTGCCTTTAGGACAGTAATCGGAACCTCTCCATCCTACCTCAACTCGCTCCCGCCAGCTACAGTCAGTCAATGAGCGACGTCTGATTGTTGACACAATGGGGCACCAAATCAGGCACCCACAACGAGGCACCAAATCAATCTGTTAAACTTTCATCTATTCTGTTCCTTTGAGGTGAAATTAACTCCCAGCCTCCACACGATCCGCTTAGATCATCACAACCTTTAAAAACAACTCAAAACACACCTGTTTCGCAGACACCTGACTAATCCCTAATGCTCTATCCTATTCTCAAAAAAAAAACTCCTTGTCTCTAGTTCATTCTGTCTCTAGTTCATTGGCTTGTCGGCTTGCAAAGCAAAATGTTTAATGCTCTCGTCCTTTTGTAAGTCGCTTTGGATAAAAGTGTCTGCTAAATGACTAAATGTAAATGTAATATGGGTATGCTATGCATTTTTAAGATCATTGGAACATCAAATCGTTAGCTTAATGTCAAACACTAATGGAATCAACTGATCACTATTCACATGATGTGAAGCCAAAAGTCATTACTGAGGTTCCATGATGGTTAGTATGCTGCCTTAGAGTATGTGCGCAATGCAGAGCAGGAGTGGAGTGAGAAGTGTTATATATAAGAAAAGGACAGATCAAAATAAAAAATAAAAAAATGGGAAACTGGGTTTCTTACCATAGAACGAATTTGGAGTGGAGCACCAAATATCGCTGTTAAACTTTCTTTTAAGCCTTGGTTTGCAGTGACAGTAACCTTAAATGGCTTGGAGTAAATGTCCATTTAGGAATAGAGTGCTAATTAAAAAAAGACTCATCATTTTCCTGAATACATTTTCCTTTGAGGCTTGCTATGCCAACAAACTCAAATCTCACATAACACAAAGTCATTTAAAATGAGGTGGCTTCTTATATTAAGATTTCACAAGTTCGCACTAACATGTAATCGCAAATTATCATCGACGCATATTTGGTGTGCTGTGTGGGGGGTGGGGGTGGTGGATGTGGGGTGTGGGTTTCGAGCTCAGAGTTTGGCCTGAACCCAGAGTACACCCCCATCTTTGACTAAGGTAGATATTAGCCAAGAGTAAGGCGATGGGGTGGCAGAGGGTGATAGATATCAAGGGACTTGTGAAACTGTGAAATACAGTGCCATTTATGCAACCAAATCTTGACTAGCCATTTAGATTTAGAGACTCTCAAATTAAGGTTGGTTTTCATTTCTATACAAAAAGTTTCCATTTTCACAACATTTTTAACTGACCAACCACTGTTAATTCAGAATGCATTCAGCATTAGTTCAGAACTACTCCTAATACATAACTGGTGTACTATTTTAAATTTCTCATGACATCACACAGTGAAAAAGATGATTTAGCAATAAGAGATCTATAAGCACTACCTTAAGTAATCAACATGCGTTACGTTCTGAATAAAGCAACACCACCTTAAATTCATAGCAAAAACCTTATGAGAAGCAGAGAAAACCTCCCTGCTGTTCATACATCGTTTATTTCTGCTTAACATTTTTTTCATTAACTATTATAAACACAAGACAAAGCCTGACACACTCCAGGAGTTAGAGGCGTACACAATTTAACAGAATCCCTCTGCCAGACACAGCCCAACTCCACAGCAAAATGAACAAACAAGAGGTTTCGATCAAATATATGATGATAGAATTTGCAATGAAAAATGTTGTATTGCATTAGTGAGGAATGCAAACCGGAAGCATTTTCATGAAGGATTTCAGACTTCTGGACTCTACGTTTTGTCTAAACAACAGTTTAGTTTTGAGTAAACTTCACAATGGCAAGGTGGGAAGCATACCTGTCTGGACCTGTGCAGCTTGAATATGGTGTAATAATGGGAGGGCTAACCTCAAAAAAAATAATTTGAGGCAAAGAAAAAGTCAATACTGTATGTCCCAAATGACATAATTAATTCAACCATATCAGTATTCGTAGGGTGAAAAAATCCTGTGATTATGAATATGAAGACACCTGAAGATTACTACCTGAAGCATTAGCCAATCCTGAACAACCAATCTCTACAACTGAAGTATGCATGTAAGTATGGACTACAGTAGGTGAAGACCACAGGGGTGTCACTCCTGTCAGCTAAAAGCAGGACAGTGAGGCTACAGTGGGCGAAGGCTAACCAAAAATAGACAAAAAGATGATTGACAAAATATTGTGTGGTCTGATGAGTCTTGATTTCTGATGTTACATTAGATGGAAGCGTCAGAACTTGGCGGAAACAACATAAACACATGGCTCCATCCTTGCTTGTTGCTTGGTTCCGGCTCTGCTGCACTGAGGGAAATTACCTCCCATGATCACTGGAGCCACTCCAGTGTCGATATACACATCTGCCTCTCCAAGTCAACTCTTGAGTAAGCAAGCAAAAAAGAGGAGGGAGGGGCAGAGCAAGTCGGCAGGCAGAGACAGAATGAAAGAGGAAGGGGCAGAGGATGTTTGGAAGTCTTAAACATGAATTAGTTGATACGATAAAGACCTGAGAATTTGTCCAAAACATGAGGACAAAGAAAATACCTTGGGGTGAAATGCAGAAATGCAAGATAATATCTGAATCTTTGCCACAAAGATAGCCTATGTATTTTTTTTCTGTGCACATATAAAATGTGAGAATCCACAACATGAGGAACGTATTTTTAACATCAGGAATTTATATACAGAATGTCAGGAACTGAATTACTTCTGAAGATTCAGCTTGTTTATGAAAACAGTGCAAGAACAATAACGGAGAACACAGCATTTAGATAATGATCAAAGGACAATTCTAAGTTGAAGGTAAGTAAAAAAGTACCCAAATGTTATAATTTACAATTTTTTCTTATTAAATTAAGCATAAAAATGAAACATAAATTATGCATCACAGCTATTTTATACTATTTTACAATTTAGTAAATTCACATTTAAATATATTGTAAAAAAAAAAAAACTTTGCAAAAAATGTAATCTGCGTGACAACAAAATGTTGCTTAATAAACTACATATTTTTGCTATGGTTATTTTTATCATTGATTATTATGGAACGCCATTTTTTAAACAAACCTCAGACATTTTCCTGAATTATACTGTAACACAAATGAAAAAATAAAGTAAACATACAAACAGTGATTATGACTGATAGCCTTGTTTAATTAGCACTGTCTAACACATACCGCCAATGACATGAAAATACAATGCACATTATCAAGTCGGTTTGAGCTCAGATAAAAGCCCAAAAAAAACTGTTATTGAGTGACATGATTACAGCTGTAATATTTATATTTCCTTTCATAGTTCCTCAGCGACACAGATGGGTGGCACTCACAAGATTGCAAATGGCAAAAAGCTTGCTGCATGTACATGTCAAACCTACACAGGATATCAAAAAAGTGGATTTGTTGAAAAGCGTTTGGCTCAATAAACAGGATTTTTGGTAGCAGATGAGAGTGTCTCATTTAGATTGTACCTACCACCATCCTCCAATCGCAGGGGCCCTGTGACAATGCTGGCCAAGCTCCTGGAAAAAGCCAAAGCACAATTTCCCAAAGCAGCCTGGCTAGCCCTAGCATTATGTGCAAAAGAGAGGTGTCCCTGTTGGAGCTTAATCAAGCCTTTTTCCAGTACGGAGAACAACTCCGCTGGGCTTCACTGCTTATCCTGCTGGTTATTATCCCAACAATTGGTGGAAACAGCCTGGTCATTCTTGCAGTGTCACTGGAAAGGAAACTCCAAAATGTCTTTGGCTGTGGCTGATCTACTGGTGGGTGTGTTAGTCATGCCCATCGCTCTGGTGACCGTGCTCTTCCGTAAGTAAACCCCTGTGTCAAGTTTGATGGTGTATTTATATATTCTAGAACTTATTTGCAAAAAACAACCTTTACATTACTGGCACCAATGAGGTTGTACAATAGTGCAGACATAATCCAAATATTTGTTTTTTGCATATTTTGTGCTAAGGAATCTTCAAAACAGATTTAAACATAAAATGTATTAAACAGAACGTAAATTACTAAAAATACAGTTATATTAGCTGAAAGCATTATCAAATCCAAAAAGATCATTTACTAATATGCATAAATAACCTATGTGCAAATTTTGCATGGGTCTAGTATTAGTCATGCACATGAACAGAACTTCAGATGAACTAACACCTCAATACATCACTGACCAAAGTCTAAGGAAAATTAAATTCAACAATGCTTTAAACATATTCAAAGGATAAGGAACCATATATCATTCCCATTCACTGTCAGACATGGCATACACAAAGCATGAAATACTCTTGAAAACATTTCTGCAGAAAATATCTCTCACAACCTTACACACTTTGCAACACCCGCCAAGCTAATACTAGTCATCTGTTGGTTCTGCCAGCTTGGCTTTCAGCTCAAATGCCAGAACACGTCAGCCAGTCCATTATTCCCCATTAATTAGACTGGGTGACATTTATTGAACCTCCATTCGCCGCACCTTGTCTGTGCACAGGTCAACAATTTATCCATGTTCATCTACAGATAAAACACATGGATCACTGAAATTACCATATACAAGACCATATACATAAACAACAATTTCGTTAAATACAGGGTGGAGAAAGCCTGTTTATTAGAGGTCAGCAGCCAGCCACAATACACCCCTATAGTTACTTATAATTACTGTATTTATAGTATACTAATTTAAAAATTACTAATATAACAAATTTTATTTAAAAAAATAGCAATAACATTTAAAATTTAAAATAACATTTAACAAATAACATTTAATTTAAGAGGGGTTGTTGCAACTAGGCATATGGCTGAGACAAGAACTCCACAAGATTCAGTCCAAACTGGGGGTGAAGCAGAACTTGTGTTTACTGGGCTGCTAGATCACCACTGTGTTCAAGCAAGAACCTTCAAGCCATGTGGAAAATACTTTTAGCATATGCTTTTAATCCAAAGCAACTTACAAGTAACTGTTAAAGCTCATACTTGTTTAGAGAAATGAGTTAAACATCACAAAGCGTGTTAACCTGTGAAACCCTACACTTTTATCATCCTGAATTGTAAACTTTCACACAGATTTCAGTAGTATGAAAAGGCAAAAGGTTTTCAGCAGTCTACACCAAAGCACTTGAAAGAATGCAGGGATGGGAAAACTGGTCAAAGGACAGAAAATACTCAGAGGTTCTGAAGGTGTTCCACTGGGGCGCTATGTGTGAATGCAGCAAGTACCCTCAAAGAAAGTTCTCCCAAACAGCTGAGAAAGCTTGAAGCTTTCCAGAAGACATGAACACTGACAACCAATTAAATCAAATTTGGGTACAATAATAAACTACTTTTCAATGCAACAAAGTAGCATAGTGAAAAGCTGTGTTTAAAGCATGCCTTTAATACGTTTAAACAAGATTTTAACTAGAGAACTAAAATTAACTGCTATATAAATTTGTTGGAGCATATTAAAAACTCCAAAAATACACATTTACATAATTAACCAAACATGTTTAATTTACAAGACTTTGAAAAGACAAGGAATATAAGAAAAAGCTATTCAAAACTGTATGTTAGGGACCCAAAACTGATAGTTGACTTGAAAGAGTGAAGACATATTTAATCAACTAATTATATCATGACTGCTATACACGTTAAAATAATTTAGTTCCAATGACTGGAAAAATGCAGCCAGCTAGAAATAATGTGCCCTTCTCTGTGTCCTGTTAGGGGTGTTCTGACTATGCCAAGTTTTCAACATCCAAAGCATAACGGTTTAGAGTTTAGACACGTTACAGGTCAGGATCATGCCAACAAAAAAATGTTTTTTGAATCTTCCAACTCAAGCCCAGCTGAGCTTTAACAAAATAAAACTTAGCACAGTAAAACCAAATGTAAGGTTAACTTTACAATTTTATACTGTTACAAACTAAACAGTATTTTGTCACTATTTTTATTACTAAATAAAAGAGCAGTCATATTGGCATATTTCACACTGTTTATCCATTTTACTTGAGCATGAAAAAGACAAACTGCAAAGCTGCAGACATGAAAACAATATAATCACATTTAAAACTCCACCATTTCATGTCAGATGCTAAAATAAACAGTGTCAATGAAGAGCTTGAGGAATAACCCAAAAGCCTTTGAGTGTTTAATACTTTTGCTCTGTTTTTGCATTAAACTCAAGCTTGTATCAATTATTTTAGAATGTTAAGGTTCACTAAATACAAGGTAAGGCTGACTGTAAGGAATTCTTAGTAATGCTTTTCTAATGTCCAAACAAGTCGTTATAAAAAAATTGTGTTCACAAATATTACCCTACAGGGATAACCTGACAGCATACAGCAGATGGGAAAAGAGAAATGTCCTTTCAACTTTCAAATCAACAGTGATCCTATAAAAGTATTACTGGTACACATATTAAATGTATTAAAAACATTTTTTATAGAATAACTAAGCCAATAACAATTCAATAACAAAAAAAGTGGCTCAATTGTAAATGTGGTTCGCACTGTATTAAACAGAGAAAGGGTTGGATTGACTGTTAAGCACAGTGGCATTTCTTCATCAATTTAAAAGACTTGCATATTGGCTAGTGCAAGAAAAAGGTCAGTATAACAACTTAATAGTTTATTAACTGAAGGCAGCTGTATAATGTCTGTTTTGGCAAGTATCTAATTATTTTAAACCAAATTAAATCTGGATAAAATATAGTTTGCTTGACATGCTTCAAAATAAAAATATTTCAATAAATGTAAATAAATGAGCAAGTGACACATCAACATCGGCCAATAGCTGTTTGTAAAAAAAAAAAAAAATGCATCAGCCAAAAAAATTCTACAGGATGGTGCATCCCTAAATGCAATGGTCTACAATAAATCTGCGTAGCCATCTGACCCAAGTATTCTGAAATATTTACCTGCAATAAATACAAATACAAGATGGAAGAATGCAGTACTCTGGCCATTAAAGGTTAGTTCACCCAAAAATTCTTCCATCGTTTACTCAATCCCAAACCTCTATGAGTTTTTTGCAATCTGAGGAAAACAAAAGACATTTTGAAGTACGTTTGTAAGCAAACAACAGTGGCACCTATTGACTTTCATCGTGTGGACACAAAATCACAGAGACATTTCTCAAAATATCTTTGTTTCACAGAAAAAAAAAGTCTTACAGGTTTGGAAAGGCATGTGGGTGAGCAAATGATAGATAAAAAAAATCATCATTTTTGGGTGAACTATCCCCTGTTGGCTTGATAAGCAGGTTTGTTAGAAAAGTGTCTTAAACGTGCCATCCCTGAATACACTCAGATTCATTTTTCTTTCATACTTGACCATCTCAGAGTTGAGGCTATTCCAAATTCATTTGAGACACTGAACAGTGCCTAATATTCTTTTTATGTTTCAGACTTCAGATGGCCCCTTCCAGATTTCCTGTGCCCTATCTGGCTGTTTCTGGATGTCTTGTTCTCGACAGCCTCCATCATGCACCTGTGTGCGATCTCCCTTGATCGTTACATTGCCATAAAGAAACCCATTCAACACAGTCAGTTCAAGTCTAGAGCCAAAGTGCTGGCTAAAATCACACTTGTCTGGCTGATCTCTGTAGGTATGTCTTGCTAAATTCTGATAAAATGAAAACACTACATGTTACAGGCAATCACATACAAAATATTTTGGCACCCCATTACTATAAACAATATAAATCTCTTTAATATGACTGCTTCTATAATGAAACACCTTTAGAAATAGAAGTATTAATTGTTAAATTGTTAAATTATTAATTGTTCAATCGAAATTGGGGGCTAGCTTTGTGGTTTCAAAGTTAAGAGAACACTCATGAAAACATTTCTTTTATCTCATGTCACTGACTGACCAGTGAACTTTCAATTATACAAACAGAAAGAACTTACGTTTAACAATCAGGTCTTAGTTATATGTTATATCCTATAACAAAGACCTGCTGGCTGGCAGGGGGCAGAATTAAAGTAAACACCTCACGATTTCTGCTTGTTAACATCAGTCCAGACAATTACTTTGGCTGCGCTATTTGGATGACTTCACTTTATGATTCCAGGCGTACATTGAGATGTTGTACCACAATGAAAGGCAGGTCTTTCGACCATGAACACCATGTCCCTGCACACTCTGGAAAGGGATTTCACATATACTCCCTTTCGACAAAGCTGGGTTACTGAAAATAAAAACAGACAACAGCAGCTCAAGGTTATGGATAATGCTCAAGTCAGTGCCAGTAAAGAGTTTAGCAAGCCTAAAATGTGTTATTGACTTTGTAAGTGACTACTGCGAGTAATAAATAGCGAACCTTCAAATACTGTTCCATCAGCAGCACTTTAGAATTTCTGTTTAGCATTTTACTCCATATAAAAAGGCAGCTGCCGAAAGACTTGGAAGACAAACAAACCACCACACCAAAGTATCCAGAGGAACTCAAATTATAAGCTACTCACACTCCTGATTGCCTCTAACATTTCTGTGCTTTAATTACAGCTTTCTGCTTAATTTAACAATTGTCCTTTCTCCATCAGGTATTGCAATACCAATTCCAATCAAAGGGCTACAAGTCTCTGATCATCCAAACATCACCTTCAACAATAACCACACTTGCTTGTTGTCACCAGAGGGTTTTGGGGATTTCAAGGTGTTTGGGTCATTGGCAGCTTTCTTTATACCTCTTGCAATCATGATGATTATCTACCTGCTGACAATGCAAGTACTGCGCAAGAAGGCCTGTCTTCTGAGATCAAGAGCCACAAGACCCACCATTTCTACCATTTTCCAACAGGAACTGTCAGTTCCCTTTCCACCTGAAAAACTAGTTATTCTAGATGGAATTAAAAAAGAGCGAACACAGACCTCTATTAATCCTGTTAACCCAGTCACAGGCAATGAGGTTCCTATCCACAGGATGTCCACCATAGGAAAGAGATCTATGCAAAACTTAAGCAATGAGCAAAGGGCTTCAAAGGTCCTGGGGATTGTATTCATGTTGTTCGTTGTGATGTGGTGTCCTTTCTTTATTACTAATGTGACATCTGCACTCTGTGAAGGATGCAACAGCAATCTAGTGGAACAGTTGTTGGATATCTTTCAATGGGTGGGTTATGTTTCGTCAGGCATCAATCCTCTGGTCTACACCCTGTTCAACAGAACGTTTCGCCAGGCATTCACACAATACGCATCATGTAACTATAGACATGTAAGGACTCCAAAAATGCAGAGGAAAGCTAGAATTTCTTTTCAGTCACCTGTGGCAGAAAACTCTAAGCATTTTATGAAACATGGTATGAAAAATGGCATCAGCCCTGTAAGTTATCAGAGTCCTCTCCGTCATCACTCAGCACATCTGCAGACTTCCGAAAACATCACATTAGACACACTGTTACTGACAGAGAATGAAGACTGCAAACCTGATGAAAATGTAAGCTATGTGTAATGTTTCACTGGATACAGAGTCACTGAAGTTGCAAGTTGAGACAGAGATGTGACTTTAGTTCATTGCAGCAATTATAAAACCCCTTTAAGAACCTCATTAAGTTTTTGGGTGTATAAAAGCAGCCTGTAACAAACATATTTGTACATAAAGGTAACAGTGGACTGTGTTACTGTTACTGTGGACACATTTCCACCTACCTTCTGCATACAAGGAAAAATAAATCTGAATTATGACATGGTGTTTTTATTTTCTGTAGACAACTTAATATTGAAACAAAACTGAGCGCATTTGTAAATGTATAAAATAATTAACTAGATGTAGATTTTTTTAAGAGAAGCTTTTCTAGTGTTCTAAATAAATGTTTTCCTTCCACATACCTTCGCAACATTATGACTGCATGATGAATTAAAGTGATCGTAACATGAGGAATAAATTTTCCCTTGATTTTGACATATAAGAGGTCTTGGTATCATTAAAACATCCTGCAAACTTCATATTTAAAACGTCCTCTTTAACAATAACAAAAGCATTTATGTAATCGTTCTCCGGAAAAAACATGCAAAAATGGCTGGATATGTGACGTCATGAGCTGCCCCAGAGCAAGATTACAACACCTACTTTTATATCATTGCATTGTTGGCTCCACCCACAGTTGTTCAGTCAAACAGAAGAAAAAACAAAGCAGCAGGTGTCTTCACCTGACAGAACAATATAAAAGCAACATCGACTTTGTTTGGAAATAATCCATTATAACGTCACGCAACAAGCTAAAGAAAACACTTTGAAGGAGCAAATGGATCTGAAAGCCACAAATACATTTGTGATAGCAGTAAAAACGCTGTGTTGTTCACTGGATATTTTAGCCAATCATACACGTTGACAATTACATCCAAAGGTTCTTAAAGGAAAAACGGCAATCCTACTTTTTAAAACAGGACTAAAACAGTTCATAAGAAAATAAATTAATTTTGAATGTGTTTTGGGCAAAATACAGTAATATTATAATTACACTTCAGGAAACAAAGTAAAATAAAAACCCCTTATCATGAACCCTTTAAGAAAACCTTTTTGGTTGTTATCCTCTGGGATGCTAATTTCACGTTGTCATGTAACATTTCATGTAATAATGCAATTGCATTACTTTACAAAGCAATTGTCAGACACTTTTATCAAAAGTGATTACAAAGTTTATCAGTTTCTTTTGATTTGAAGAGACATCATATTCTGTTGCACATTAATCATGGCTTCCTATATTTTCACGTTTAAAATCTAGTGACCATCCCATCAAAAGTGATTGGTAATAATATAAAAATCTGATCTGCCATGATTGCGCTTTTCTTTTTACACAAGCACATACAAAGAAACGTTTCTGAGGTATACATTACAAAATTAAATTATAATTCAGCATGTGCAGTGAGAAAGGTGTATGCCTGTTTGAATGCACAATAAGGTTAGGGGGCCTGCAAGAGTCAGAAGACAGAAACCTGTTGAATTATTGCAGCTCTAAGCACTCTCTAAACAAAGAAAGGATTTTTTTTTTTTACTGCCAATTGATCATGGGAATATCGCATGGCCTTTTTAGGGCTTAAAATAGTTCACAAGTTCCTCTACTTGGCCCAGAACCCTGAGAGAAAGGGTAAATCAATACTACATACAATAATTCATACTACATATATGATCTCTCAGGGTAAACACAGGTGTTTACTCCAGCTTAGAATGCTAATATTGTTTACTATTTACTATGACATTTTTAAATTAAAAAGCAGCTCTGCTTTAAAAAGATCAGGACAGACTACTATGGTCAAACAAGTCGATTATAGAGTATCTGTATCTTTTATACCTTTAATATTTTTTCTTTAGCTTTCTTTGCCCCAAAAATGCACAGCTTCAACAATGCATGCAAGTCTATTCAAACGAAAGACAGAAATATCTGTCAGGCTCCAAATATTCTTTAAATGTTGGTCTATGTGAAGATGGATGTCTTTAGCCATCTAGTTAAAGACAGTTTGTGTCTTTAGATCACTGAAAGTTTCTATTTTAATCTAAAGTTTCTAAACTTTAATCTTAAACCTAATTACTTCTTAATCTAAGACTAATCAGTAATAATTAATAATTAATAGGCCAGTTTTGTATATCTGATAATCATAAATTCACAAAATTGCATTAGAGATATATGCATCTTAATTTTTCAGATTAGGGCAGAAACCATAGCTCGGTTTTCAGTATTATCACTATAAAAAACCCTGCAACACCTTAGAAGCTTTAAGAAACTTTTCGCCTAACCCTAAGACTTTCAACCCTGAAACATGCTGTCCACAGTAAAAAATTGTATTTTGGTCAGTAAAAAAGTATTTTGCTTTCAAACAAATATAGTTTTATGGAGCTTGACAGGTCTCCATTCGTCATTGTACAAAGAAGTTTCCTTCAAGAATTGTCCTTTTTGGATGAATCTTCATTATGAATCATTTTAATAACACCAATGAAACAGTTTTAGGGCAAAAAACTCCAACGACAATAAAGCAGGTGGCACAGGGCATGATAGCAGAAAGAGATTCATCTCTGTGTTTCCTCTGGAGGTTTTAATAAGGGCAATATCAACTGCCGGCAACAAGCACTTCAGGACACTCCAAACACATTTGGAAAGCCCGGCAGAAGAATGGGCGGAATCTTGTCTGTGTATACACTACAGGCTGATTGATCATGTTTACTGGTGAGAACTTACAGCAGCCTGTCCTGATGGGTTTGTTTAAAATATAGCACAGGATGCAGCAACAGAAAGCGTAGATGAAAGAGATACAGGTAAGGACAGGCAGCACAATACCTGAACATGATAAATCCAATGGACTCAACAGCTGCCCTCCGAACATCATCGTTCACATCACTCACCTGACAGGAAAAGGGCAAAAAAGGTTCAAATTAACAAGAACATTTCAAGCTCCAGGATTTAGAGTGTTTATTTGTGGAGTCATTCCTATGATGCAGTGCTTTTTTATTATTAAATATGTCTTGATGTATTTAGGGCTGGAACAATACATTGACTCAATCGATTACGCTGATGCAGTGTGTGCATCGAGTTCATTTCAGCTGCATGTCTCGCAGTTCACTGGCACGTCATACCAGCCCTAAATATATTCTATACAATTACTAAATTGTACTAAAAAAGATGGAAATAATTCGTACATTTTTTAAATTATTTCAATTTGTTTAACACAATGTCACAATTTAATGAACATATGGGAGATAATAAACAAACACGTAGAATAATACTTAAATCGCACACCCTAATAAGGACCACAAAAATCGCAACAACCATCCAAACCATCAATTACGTTTATGTATTTGGCAGAGACTTTTATCCAAAAACACTTTGTCCTAACCAAACGCGACGCAACAAGCAAGTGCATAATGTGCATAATTAAATTATTACAAACTAAATTTTGACATCTTTCAAAAAACATGCGTGACTAAAACAATCCTTGTAATAAACTTTACACAAAGTTAACCCTTTGGACATTCATTTACTTAAAATTATTTTCAACATCTGAGGTAAATTATACATTAAAATAATGAACAATTATATACCAGCTCAAAATAAACCCTTTTAATATGATACAAATCAATCAGTACATGACCTTTAAGGGCTGCAACATTTTGTAACATTAGTTGTTTGTCCCTCTAAAAAATTTTACTTGATAAAATTTAAAAAGCAGTATAATATCATCCACATTAAAAAAAATAGGTCAAATTAAAAGAAATCAGTATATCTAAAATGAATTTAAAACATGGTTAAGGAAAATATCAAGTTGATGCCATCATAGAACTGACAATTCTAACTGACAATTCCTACCAATAAATTTATCCTGTTCATTTTCTTGTCAATTTAAATTTAGCCTTATAGCGCTTACATTAAAACTCAGCATATTTCAGAAAAAACGTTTTTGCTTACACAAAAATTAACCACACAAACATTTTAAAGTTACAAGTTTCAAAAGAGACTGCAAAACAGAAATTACCAGAGAATCAATCAAAGCTGCCAGGCGGAAACCTAAGTACAGTAACTTTAAAATGTCGCCCCCTGCTGTAAAGGCTGGGCAGACTGTTTCATCTACCTACAAAAATTTAGAACACTCATCTTGAACTGGGATGCAAATCTTAACCACCTTCAAACTGATTTTAGTGTGATGGTGCAAAAGGTGCAACATAATAAACAAATATAAACTTTGTAGAAAAACTGTTGTTTTCTTAAATGATTGGTGGGATGGTAATGACAGCAGTTATGTGGGACAATTCTTTGCTATAAATATATTTTTAATTCATTTGTTATTTCTGCTTACTCTATAAAGATACAATTTTTCTTGTTAACAAATCATTTTAACATATCACTAACAGTTATTAATATACTTATTTTTGGTAATATGTATGTTGTGTGCAACTTACAGCCACATGGAGCAGGCGTCGGATGGCTTTGTTGTTCCCAGAGCCGCAGTATGCCATTGCGACTGTGTACATTCCTGAACGGCGCAGGATAGGGTCCTGCAGAAACAGAGATAAAACAGAACCTCTGTATGTCTGCCTGTCTGTTCTGACGATCATAACCATAGACATAACTGAGACTCAGATTTTCCAAAATAAAGACAAAAAGGCTTTGTGGAAACTGTAAAGACTACATAGACTTAATTGTGCTTGTTAAATTTGAGATTAAAGTACATGAAAGAAAAAAATTCTGTTAAAATTTTTACATGAAATTGTTAAAAAGTTACTATTGTTAAAATTCTGCATTTTAGAAAATGTTTAAAACATAGTTAGCAATAATTTAAAACATTTTAAAGATTTTGCTTTTTTGTGGGGAAAATCATTGTAATCCTCATTATATCCTAATTATAAAAGGAAATGTTAAAGTCAACATAAAATAGGCATTCACAGCCTATTGTAGAGCAAGACTTTAAAATTAAAATGTCAGAAGTAATTACAGGGGAGGGCCTAAAAAATAGAAGCTTAACATCAGATGAAAGGGTTGCTTCAAAAACAAAACTGCACAGACAAACATTCTTCTAGTCTGTGAAATTGCATGCACTTAGAAATCGTAATTCACAATAATACCTAGGGAGTGTATAATAATCTTTTTTTTTTATGTTGAGCAAATTTGCATTTTGTTAATGCACAATTTGCATGTAAAAACAAGAAAAGTCACATTGCAAAACATTTTGCATTTTCAAATAGAACATTTTCTTGTCTATTAACCTATACATCCTTCAATAAAGAGGGTAAAGTAGGGAGTACTAACAATAAATATGGTAACATATACTTTCAGTTACATGCTCTTTTATATGTTTTGATTTCAATCACACTGGAAATCCTGGAGTTGAACTGAAATTATACTAGTTCGGTTATTGGACTAACAGACCTGGATAATGCGGTTACAACATTGTGCTTATGCTCCGAGAGACAGATGTGAAACACATAGGTGATGCAAGTAAACATTCGATTATCCATTGTGTCATGTTTACGTAAACAGAAAGACTAAGCAAAAAGCAGTAGCTTTTTTTATATAAAGCAGTAGCTTGATTATAGTTTTATTACAACTGCCCATGTATATGTTCTTACTAAATAAGACAGGTTCTCTGTACAACACAAACAGATGCTATGTGAAGATGAACTGTAGTATCGTGGACAAGTGCTTACCTTATCTCTACAGAGACTCTCGATGAGAGCGTCTGCCTCCTCCATCCTGCCATACATCACCAGAGCAATGCCGACTGCCAGCCCACGCAAGATCTTCTCGTGCTGGGTCTCCTGAGCGTAGCCCACCATGTCTTCAATTGCCTGAGCTGATTTTGAGCCCAGCATGACAAGTCCCAGAGCAAGACCAGCTGCTTCTCCTGTAACAACACAACAACATCACAATGTTATTGTGAACTTCAATCCCATACAAAACTTGACACAATGACATAGCGGTATTCTGAGTAATTTTGCTGCGTTGTTGCTAAAGAGTTTGCTTACTGGCCCAATTCAAACACACCCAACCCACGTCTTTATGATAGTCTAGTCTCTGGCTATGGCTGGGTCCTTATGGCTGGGTTTAATGTTGAACATGCAAAAGTTTACAATATTTTTTATAGCCCAACAAGCAAAAAAAATAAACAAACACCAGTTTGCTGGTTGGCTATCAAGCAGTAATTTCTAGTTCTAGCTGTGCACAGACACACATTTTCACTTTTGGTAAAATTGTCATTTGAGATATCATGATCATAATACAAACGGTACATTATAAATAATAAATTACATGCTGAAGTTTAATACTTTAGTTTAACAGTTTGTTTACATTCAAATGTTAAAAATAATAGGCAAACACTGTTTGACTCCACCTGAATATATTATGTACCAATTAAGATATTAAAAATAAAATGGGTAAAAGAAAGCAATCAAACATCACATGCCTGTGACTGCATCATCTTGATAGAGGTTTGATTTGAGGAGATCATAGACATCTTGGCGGGCAGTTCCAAGAGCAGCTAACCCCAGACCTAGAGCTCCACCATGACGAACAATCTGCAAAAATTGTATTTAATTATTATATTGTATTAAATTGTTATAATAATTAAATAATATTAAATTGCAAATGCTTTTGAGTTACAGTGCTGTAGATCATTTATTAAATGTACACAGATGTATTCTGAAAAGGACATACATCATTACTGGCACTCTTGAGTTGGCTAAGAAGATAGTCGATGATGTCGCCTCCGTGATTAGCATGAATCAGCCCGAGGGCATACAGCCCACCCCCCTCTTGATAGGCTGAGCCAGGTGATGTGTCTTTGGGCAGGTAGGTCGCCATTAACTGTAGTGCTTCCTTTTCATGACCCTGGACACAAATGGAAAACTCAAATGAAAAACAGTGAATATTCAGGCAAAAACATTAGAACTTAACAGTCAGAGAAAAAAATATTTTTACAGCATTTTTCACAAAGTTCCAGTTCCAGTTTCCATCAAATAAATTAACTATGTTAACTTTTATAACCAGTTAATTTTTACTATGATAATCATCTACTGAACAGATTGTTAAAAATGCCATTGCATGTATGATTTTAATTGCATTTAACACTTGTTACTTTTTATGCTATTATTATGATTAGGTAACAGTTTATCTATTACTTCCTGAAAAAGGAAATGGGATTTGTGCCTTTAAAAAGTAATGGGATACCAACATGTATTCCAATTTTAAGCATTATAAGTATTAGCATGTTAGCATTATAACAAGACAATGTTAACCTTATGAATGACACCAAGACTAGCTGTCGCTGTGAATTTGGCCCAGTTAGTTGCTCTTGCAAGCCACTCCAAATTCTCTCTGAAAAGATGAGGTAACAATCATTACCAGTTTTCTTGATAACGTCATTATAAAAACATTTTCTATTAGTAACACAAAGCCTGTAAAGGGGTATTTACCTGAGAAATTGGTCACTTGTTGTTCCTGTGTGCATAAATGAGTTCGCTATGACCGTTGCTGTGTGGCACACTGAATTCCGCACTGCATCCTAAAACAAGATAATTGATATTAAAAGAATGTTATATTAACATTAACTGACATCATTCATCGTGTTATTTGATAATGTGATAAATCTGTTGTTTTGCTCTGGTTTCCTACCTTTGTATTTTTCAGAATCATCAAGTCTGTGTTGTTATTTCGAATGAGAAACTGAAGATGTAGCTCAATAGCCATTTCACCACTTAGTATTTTGATCATTTTAGAGTTCTGATCTTTTGGCTCATCCTTCTAATGAAACCCAAACATGTATTCTTAGGCTATACATGCATTTCACAGAGGCTTATGGTTTGATAATTTTTAAAAACAGAACAATATTAACTACCACATCTGTCTTTCCAGCAGGTGAGCTTCCAGCTTTGTCATCAGTCTCCATGGCATCACTGAAACAATAACAACACAGAAACACAAATCATTATCTGTTTTCTAAACAAAAAAAATAATTTTTGTCACTTAACCTGATTTTGCCATAATGAAACAAGACACAAGACATGCGAGAAACTAATGACATTCAGGATTATTGGTGTGAAGTCGGCGTGGTGCCATGTCCAGTGTAGCATTTTATAAAGATATGTTTGCATTCAAACGAGCCATTTCAATCGCTAAATATGTTTAAGACAGTAATTGTTTTCTTTCACAAACATATAGTTTTGGTTCATAAAATATTTATTAACTCCATGCAGTTGTATAAATTACTTTTATGATGGATGGATGTGCTTTTTAAAGCTTCAAAATCTCTGCCTCATTCATTGCCATTCTAAAGCTGTGATGGCCCATGATATTACTGTTCACACATACACCTAGCCTTTTGGGTGAGTAATTTATTTGCAAATTTTAGTTTTTGGGTGAACTATTCATTTAAATACTCTGGACATGCTGTCTGCCTCTCACCTGTCTTTCTCCTGGATAGGCACAGTGCCTGTGTTTGTGGAGCCAGGGACTGCGGAGATGAGCGTGCCAACAGTCCGCAGATTTTGAATTACTGAGGATAGGAACTGCTGGCTGGCGCTCTCATACAGGTCAAAGCAGATCTGATAGGCCATCAGAAGGTTGTCCTCCTTCACCAGCTTCTCCAGGATATCACTTACGGCTTGAGGGTCATCCAGGAAAATCAGGCACTGTGAAGAGAGAGAAAAAAACTGATGTGCAGCCTCCAGAAACACAGCAGATTACAGCTGACACCTGTTCAGGAAATGTCACCTGGCAAACGTTAATGAAGTCAGGCTTTTCCAAGTTCATGTAGAGTTTGACAAGAACTCTGAGAACTTCATTGCGGAACTTCTTGTTCTGCATTAGGGACATGCAGATTTTCAGGCTATAGGCTAGCAAACCACCAATGTCATTCTGTGGAAAAACACAAAGAGGAAAAATTCTCATTATAAGCAAACATGTGATACATTCAAAACTAACCGATTCCAAAACGCTTTCACTGAACGTTTTTCTAAAGACACTGGAAGCAATAAGTAACATACTGATTCCAGGATTGTTTTCTCAAAAATGTCCAAGCGCCTGGTCTCCAGGGCAATGCCAATGGCTTGTTTGTACTTGTGATCTCCCAAGCAGCGTTGGAACATCTTGTTGACAATTCCCTCCAGGCGAGGATCGATACTTTTTTTTTCCTCATCTTCAGGCAGCTCTGCGTTCTCCACTCGCAGCCGGGTGTAATGATCGATACACTTGGCTTATGAGTAGACAGAACAAATTGTAAAAGATGTTGCCATGTACAGACCATTGAAATGTTGGGTTTTACAAACAGTCATATACTAATGGGATCAGTTCATTCAGCTGATAACCTACCGATGATTGTCTCCACATATTCTGAATCATCATTGACGTTGAAGAGATCTCCAGCACCCAACGCATAGTTCAAAGATTCCTCAAAAGCACCAAGGTGGTAAAACACTTTGGAAGCCACCAGTGCTGCAAACTCTCTGCTACGAAATGTCTCATCCTCATACAGAACCTCACTGTCAGGAAATAAAAACCACACCATTAGACAGAAATTCTTTAACGACTGTGTAAAGATCAGTGATATTACTTACATTTTGTCAACTGACTCTGAAATCTCAGCCCAAAAGTCATTAACAACAGAGTTTAGCTTGTGAAGTGCAAACTCCTTCAAAAGAACACGAGAAGATGATGATGATTAATAAGGTTTCAATACAACCATATATCTATTTTTTCATAAACACAGCTATACCTTGAGCTGTGGCTCATCCTCATCCAGCAGGGAAATTATACCAGCTACGAAAACAGCAAACACACCATCAGTATATATTGTTCCAAACAGTAACATACCCAATTCAATATTCAGACCTAATTCAATTTTTTTAATAACAGAAAGCAATATGCTGGCACAATTATATTTTCATTAATAAAAATTATTTCAAACATTTAAGGAAAAGGATTCAGATTAAAATATTAAATTTTAAATATAATATTTATGATAAGAAGAAACGTGTGGTGTCAAGAAAAATGTCAAGTGTTTCTACATTTTTGACTATATATAGTCCTTTGAAAGGGAGCTTTCAAAATAACGCTTTTGTTACTTAATGGAAACGTTAGTAAAACGTTTTTACAACCTAAAACTGTTAGCTGGGAACACAAATAAAGAAGAGCGATTAGCCGTTAACGATGTGACTCAGCTGAATCAAACTCTCTCTATCCCTCACTCACCGGCTGAGGTGATCATGTTGCAGTCTGTTTGTCAGCAGATCTCCTCCACAAACTAAACCTCAGATACTCAAACAACAATAATAAAGTCTCTTTTACTGTAAATGAAAAGTGAATGAAGAGCACGAACGCTCAACTGCTCTGATCCTCAGCAACAACACACACTGTTCGGCCAAACAGCTATAGGGCACCCTAAACAATGCCTGAAAATACTAACGTGCAACTAAATATAAAATCAAACACTGAAGAATAACCAATTGCAAGATTAAACAAAGGTTATAAAACTATTATTCTTTTGTATTATATCACTTACATCTAAATTTAAATATTAGATCCGAAGGTTTGTAAAGGAATATTTTCAGGCAGGCTTTAATGTGGGTTAACCCTTCGGTAGTTCTTCCTAGCGGGACAGTGAAGAGCACACGACGCAATTGGCTGCTCGTGCCACTTAGTGGTGGAATAAAAAATGAAATAAAGATGCTAAAATCATTTTTTACGTTACGCTACATTTTATTTTAATACGTTATTTCGTACCCGACCCTGATCATTTTAAAGCTACAATCCATAACTTTTTGGGGTTAAAAATGAACAAATAACAGCTTTTGAGCAAGTACCCAACAGTTCAGAGTTAAACATGCTCTCCATACCTTACTCTGATTCACAACGGTAAGTTTATAATAATGGTTTGTAATTACAGATGTTGGGACTTATTTTTAAGGAAGTTGGGAATTATTTCCCGGATAATTACGGTTTGACTTCAACGAACAAAGAGATAAGTACTTGCAATTGTTTCGAACAGAGATGCCAAACAGAGAAACAAAAGTTACTGATCGCAGCTTTAATTCCCCCATAATTCTGTGTAGTCCAAGCAGCTTACTATGATGCCCAAAATGCTGTCGTTATATTCGTTAGGCTTTCAGAAGAGGATGGCAACATAAATTCAAAGTGTCAAGTCAAACCATAAAGACATTTATCAAACCAGTTATACAAAATTAAAAGGAATTCTGATTATTCAACATGGTCAGTTGATGTAACAATGTGTTGATTTTATTTTAAAAACATACATGTATATATCAAATTAAACATTACAGTCACAGTGTCAATCATTTGTCACATCACATTTCTATTTCTAACAAACACTACTTTCAGCTGTTGTAATAGTGGACAGATATACTTTTGAATTATCAACAATGCATCACAAATAATACTATAGCAGCCCTTCGTTGCCTTCATTTCTGGTTTTCCTTTATCCTAAATGTTAAGTTACAGTGCAAGAGTATATGACCTGTGTAGAACACAGACACACAGCTTTTTTCTCAACCACTTTTGTCTATATGCAAAGTCAGCTTGGCATCAGTGGGCTGCTGCCCTCATCTGCAAAGGAATTCCTTCTTCTGTTGTCTGTGAATTGGCTGTAAAGGTGAAAGTTCCATAATTAATTATTAATCAAGCGCTCAACTGCTTTGGAATAAAATGTGATTGCCATACCTTGCTGCCAGCTACTGGAAGTGATGTCAGCCTGTCCTCTGTGGCCCTTCCTGAATATTCCTGGTAAACATTTAAGTGGCCAGAACAAACCGCCTTTACTGCTAGTGCTATTATCTGCAACATAAAGACCCATTGAGAAAAGCCTTATTAAACTCATTCTTTCTTCCTGGCTCCTCAATGCATGATAAATCCCCATATTATGTGATTTGGATTTAGATTTGCAACCTACATAGGGGATGCAACTGAACAACAGAAATGTAAGAAAAAAAGTCAAACAAACTTTAAAATGAGTGTGTTTGGGGATACTAGAAGACTGAAATAGCATTTGATCTTTTTCTACTACATCCTCTGCAATGCATTCCCAACGGATTTACGTTGTCTGTAGCATAAAACCCTTGTGTGCATTTTGGGTGTCACAGTATATTTATCTATGTATTGCCAGCTTTAGCATTTCAGAATACGGCAGTTTTCCTATGAAAATACTGTCTAGGTTGGTAAGTCACTATAATGCTGCATAACTGTCTGTGTAGCAAATTACCCACTATGATGTCTAATATTTTGTCTAGGTATGTCACAACGCACAGCATGTATTTTACAATCCCACACTGAAAATCGCCGACCTGCTGACACTGACGACTTTACAACCATGCAGGCGTTTCTTTTGATCTCCCGCAGCACGTCCGGGGCCTTTGTGACGTAACGGCCGGTCCATATGGTCTGTTGGGGGTGACTGATAAACACTGATCGCAGTGATTGATCGAGTAAATCCACCGATTCCCGTATCTCTGATTCACTGCAGTCAGTGTGAATGAGTCCCAACACAGCCGGCCGGAGAGAGTTTCTCTTTACTCGAGCTTTGACATCCTTGAGGATCTCCCTCAAACACAAATCATTCTTTTTATCACACACATAATCATGTCTAAAAATAAATACGATCATGGAGCAGTTAATAGATCTCTGTTTTCCGCCCACATGTCTGCTGGAAGTCACCGTTTTATCTTTTAGCGCCTCTGTGCAGTGACCAGCACGCGCCGATGAATCAGGACTCGGACCCGTGTGTTCGCGAGACGGACTTGTTTGGATTTTGATTTCGCCATTGCTGCTGCCAATGCCGTCGGTGATTTCCTCACGCATGTTGTCGTTAAACATATCAGCGATAAAGTCCCGCATCACACCGGAGGATTCGTCCGGTTCGCTAGCAGCGCTGATTAAATGAATGTTACTTTTTCCACCGATCTGATGCAAGATCTGTTGGAAATCTCTGTGCTCGCTCTCTGAGGACATTGCCAATGCGACTTTTTTACCAGACGCGTCGTTTGCGTCTTCAGGATAAGATAAATACGACTCACTATAGTTATTTGTCAAACTTATTTCAGACCATTTTGCGGTTAGAACTTCTCGCCGCGAAGGTGGAAGCACGGAGTCTTCTCTGATTGGCCACGCACACGTGTGGGCGGGGTTTATTGACACAATTTTGACGGGTTGGTCTGAAGGTTAAAGTTGGGACCTTTTCCTGATTGGCCGGCCACATTGTGTGGGCGGGGTTTATGTAAACAAGAATGGTAGAAAGCTTCAATCTAATATTAAGCCATACAATGTATTATTAATAAAGCATGTTTAAGTGTTTCTTTTATTAATAGGATTGTAGAAAGTCAATTAAAATAGTTACAGTTAATACAGATTTCTAAGACTAGTTTGGTGATTAATGAAAAACCTCTTGGGTAAACAATCAACTTGACCTTTAAACAGTCCTGACTTCAGGTGTTCTTTACATAGGTTTACTTTGACCCAAAAATGTCTAATCACTATTACAAAAGATACTAAAATCACTGTAATCATTGAAATCCCATCCTATGTACATTATTAACATTTTCTTTAGGATTTTATAACTTCATCATATAGCATGGATGTGGTCATTTGTTTAGTATCATACTGCCAAATCGTTTTTGTTATAAGAATATTTGGATGTTTTGTATATGCACAAATTGCATATTGTGCTTTATACAGTATACATATATTATATTTAGTATATTCATATTTATTTTGACTATTAACATTGCATCTTTCACAAAGTATTAAACAAAGACTTTCAGACCCTATTTTTATCCTGTTTGTGGAAAGTGCCAAATGTAATAAGACTGACCTATTGACAGCGATGTTAAAAATTAAGCTGTTGCCAGTGGTGTTAGCAGGAGGGCATTCGTGAGGTGGACAACTCTATGATTAAATGACATTTTAAATACTAAATTCACCAAAGTTGTAATGCAGATGTTGGTTTAAAAAAGCTGTTGTAAACACTTAAATACCAACCAATGACATTATGGGGCTGTATTATTTTAAAAAGTGGTACTCAGTTAATCTAAGGATAAATACTCACAAATCTCACAGTACAAAGATGGAAGTGGCCAGAAAGAAATCACTAAAAGTTTCTCAGGCCAAAATTAAATATGCTGTGGTATGATATTGTACAATTACTAATAATGTACAAAATGAAAGTATTTGTGCAATGCAGAGTACCTAAAACCTAATCTTTATAAAAACACTGTACTGCATGAACTTGAGTGACTTTTTGCTTTTTAAAACTGTGGCAACAGCAATATGAATCCTGACATTAATGTTTCATAAGCTAAATATTATTAATATGGATCAAAATATAGGTTATTATTGTGCAGGTTGTTTGTGTTTGCCAAGCAACAGCAGCTTGGTGCACCAATGTAAAATTACAGATTCATTCATAGCATTTGACAACGGCTAATTCAATCACAATTTAGAGTCGTTAGGGTGCTAATGGGTGATGACATGATTTTTGGTGGATGGACCAGGTCCTGACATACCAGCATGTTTCTGATGAGAAGCACAGAAGCAATATAAAGAAATATCACTTCTACCACCAGTCAATGTTGTTGTAAGGACCACCCATTGGCCCAACGACAGAATCCAATGGCGTGGGTGAAGGTATCTCACATGTTCTGTCTTTCCTTAGCACTTCTGTAAAAGTTTTCTCAGTTTATTTCAATTTTGTTTAATTGACTCTAGTTGGCTAGTTCCAATCTGACTCCAGGTTTATATGAAATTTAGGCTAGTGGTTCCAAAAGATCTGTTGATCATATTTTCGGGTTTGATTATCTGTAAATTCTCATACTCATAGTTATTTATTCATTAGGGACGCAAAGTCGCAGTCACGCACCTGTGGGAAGTTCTGGTTACAGAATGCTTCCCTGAGACTTTAGCCACCTTATATACACAGATAGGACAAAGAGTCATTAATTCTATGGACAACTCAGGATTTGCTCTGGTAAGGTTCTTGTGACCTGAAGGGGCACCCCGCTGGCATAGTGAACACTACATAATCCAGGTTTTCTGGGAAAGTCACATCCATAACGGGTGTAGATTATTTTTAGTTTTTAAGCCCTTAGAACACTATACCCCAGACATTTTTACCCATCATCCTATAACCTATGACCCTACACACTATAACCTATGAAATAAAATGATACCAAACATAAAAAAAACCCGAAATGACATCTCACTGTATGTTGCACATACATGTTCAGTGAGCTCCATTGATCTGAACCTAGAGGGATGGAAGAGAGTGTAAGGGAAGGGGGTTAGGCAGAGGTAAAACTGAGGTCATGTCCTGGGTCATGTCCATGTCCCTTTTGCTCAGGTCCTTTCAATGTATGAGCTTTTATTTTTTATCTACATCCCTCCAAACATTTTTTTACAATGTTTAAAATGTTAACTAAAACATTAAAATGTTTATGTTTATTGCTTTAATTTAAAGACAGCAAAGTACAGTTCACATGATGTACACAGAAATTTGTTAAAGGTAATAAATCTTTACTACCATACAAAACAATATCTGGTTACTTTAAATAAAGCAAATACGTTTCAGACATTAATAATAGATTGTCATACATGAATGGTATGTAATTGCAAAAACATGTTCTTTGCACTAGCACATAATTGCAAATTATTATAAATGCATAACTGGCTGTCTGGGGAGAGGCCCCAGAGCTCGGAATTTAGCTCGAACCCAGAGTACTTCATTCATCCTTGACTGAGGTAGATACCAGCCAAGAGTGAGGCGATAGGGTGGTGGAGGGATGCTGCAAAACTGTCATGGGACAGAGGTGAGGGACAGCCATATATATATGCATCCCTGTGTAATGATTGGTTGGATTACATGACCGTGCTCCTCCAAAACGTTGTTAAATAAACTTTATTTAACATTTAATTTAATTTATTTAATTAATATTCATGCATTTGGCAAAAGCAACTTACAGTACATTTAAGTTATACATTTTGTCAGTACATGTGCTGCCTGAGAATCAAACCCACAAACGTTTGTGCTATTAACCTTTTCCAACTTAACTACAGGATCACACAGATGTTTGATATTTGTTGTATAAAACAGTAAAGTGATATAAGGTTTTCCCATCATTCTGGCTAATCAATATTTTATTCACTTCAGCATATTCAACAATGTATTCAGTGCCAAACAAATACATATAGAATGAGAAAACGTACCTGATCATTTCAAACGTACAGTGCACAGACCCCAGCACTGCATACTTCAGATGTCTCCCTTATCAGACACACACCCAAGTCAGGTCTCAAAGTAAGCCAATGAACAGAATCAGGCCTATTAGGTCAAGGTTAACATCCAAAATGTGCAGTTCCAGGATAGGGTTGAGATGTTAACTATACAGAAATATGATTAAGAACAAATATATATTTTAAAATGTAAAATTCACATTTTTTAAAGATTCAGATTTTTATATTGCATATTACAAATTAAGATTAGGATGAAATTGATAATTTATAAGTAAGATGAAATGGAATACACATTACTGCAGCGGCCAAAAAATAATTTGAAGAACTTTACTGGAGGTTTTGACTTTTTGACCTTATCAACCGTGAAGAGATTTGGTTGCAACCAGCTTTTCAGGATCTCCCAGAACTTGTGATGTCAGAGTAGGCACATTCACTTTCACGTGATTAGAAACACCCAGCAATGTGACATAATAAAGATGAAAGCACACGAAAATGTGCTATCATTTAGCAGTTCATGAAAAAATTAAATACTGATTTTTTGGGCACAAATCAAGCAAACAAAAAACTCAAATATTAAAGAAAAACTAAAAAGAACGAAAAACTAAAAAGTTGTATCCGCATGTAGACCACATTTTTTAAATGTAACTTAAATTTTTGGATCCTGCTTCAACCTTACTAAAAATGTATGTTTATATTTTTTTGAAATTAAGCATAAGTGTGTTAAACAAGCATTTTAGTGAAATAGGCTTTTCAAGAAAGATAAAGCATTATTCTTGATGTCTTCAGGGTAATCCTGATGGTGCCTTCAAAGTGATCTTGAATCAAATTGACAAACTGCAAAGTGTCTATAAGCATGTATACAACATTATTTACATTAAGTTACATTTAACACAAAATCTAGTTCTAATTATTTACATTTAGTCATTTAGCAGACACATTTATCAAAAGCAACTTACAAAAGGACGAGAGCATTGAACATTTTGCCTTGCAAGCTAACAAGCCAAGTTTACATAGCTATATTTACAAGCGGACGTTGTATTCTGCTACTAGAGACAGAATGAACTAGAGACAAGGAGTTGATTTGATGCCTCGTTGTGGGGGAACAATCAGACGTCGCTCATTGACTAACCATAGCTGGCGGGAGGGGACATATGTCCGGAGGAGTGAGTTGAGGTAGGAGGGAGAGGTTCCGATTACTTAAAGGCAAGCGTAAGAGATTTAACTTTGATGCGGGTGGCTACAAGTAGCCAGTGGAGTAAGGTCAGGACGGGTGTGACATGGACGGTTTTTGGTTGATTGAAGATCAGACATGCTGTGGTATTCTGGATCATTTGCAGGGGTTTGGTGGCATTGGCTGGAAGGCCAGCCAGAAGGGCATTGCAGTAGCCCAGCCTTGATATTACAAGTGCTTGGACTAGGAGCTGCGTTGCGTGCTCGGACAGGAAAGGTCTGATTTCCTGATGTTGTAAAGCACATACCTACAGGACCGAGAGATTGTTGCAACGTGTGGAGTGAATTTCAGCTGGTCATCAAACACCACTCTAAGGTTTCTAACAGACCGAGTGGGTGTAAGAATGGATGATCCAAGTTCAACTGTGAAGTTGTTCTAATGATGGGTTAGCCAGTATTATCAGAAGTTCTGTCTTGCTTAGGCTGAGCTGGAGGTGCCAATTTTCATCCAGGCTGAGATGTCTAGGAGGCAGGTGAAGATCCGGGCAGCAATGGTGGGGTCGTCGGGCTGAAATGAATGAGTTGAGTGCCAGTCCAGAGATGTCAAGGTTGGAGAGTGAGGATAGCAGGATCTGGTGGTTCACTGTGTCGAAGACAGCAGAGAGGCCGAGAAGAATTAGGACAGACGACATGGAGTTGGCTCTAGCCCGCAGTAGGCCTTCAACCACCAACAGGAGGGCAGTCTCCATGGAGTGTCCTTTTTTGAAACCAGACTGTTGACTGTCAAGTAGGTTGTTCTGTGAGAGATAGGAAGAATGCTGATTAAACACAACCTTTTCAAGAACTTTTGAGAGGAATGGTAAGAATGAAATTGGTCTATGGTTGCTGACCACTGAGGGGTCAAGTGATCGTTTTTTGAGCAGTGGGGCTATCTGAGCCTGCTTGAACAAGGTGGGAACGTTTCCTGTAGAGATTGACATGTTTAGAATGTGTGTGAGTTCAGGCAAGAGTGATGGAGAGATAGGGTCAAGGGGGCAAGTGGTAGGACGGTTAGAGAGGATGATTTTGGAGACGTCGGTTTCAGAGAGAGGAGAGAAAGGGGGGGGGGGTGTAGTGCAGAGAATTGTTTGCTGATGGTAGCTACTTTGTCTGTGAAATAATTGGCAAAGTCATTGGTAATCAGAGATGTAGTGGGGGGAGGTGGGGGTGGGCTAAGAAGAAATGAGAAAATAGAGAATAGTTGATGGCTGTTAGAGGTGTTGCTGATCCTATTTTGAAAGAAAGCAGCTTTGGCTGTGGAGACATTTTTTGGAAAAGGAAGAGAGGAGAGATTGTTGAGGTCTGCAGGGTCTTTTCACTTGTGCCATTTTCTTACCATGGCTGCGGAGGGTCTCAGGGAGCCAGAGGCTTGAGGGTGTTGCGCGTGTTGGCCTGGAGGTTAGAGGGCAGATATGTATAACCAGATACATATCAACCTTCAATTTTCAACCAATAGTAGTTTTTCTACTTCTACTAGTAGTCTGTTTTGACTACATGTTTTATCCTTGGGTTTTAGAGGATAATACAGAATGACAGACCTAGCTTTGGTCTGGCCTGTACCTTCAGTACCTTTCTACATGCTACCCAACGATGACCACAGCAATACCTTCCACCAGGTGGAAGTTTCTAACTATTACAGCTCACTATTTCAAGGGTGTCTTGATGTCAACAGAGTCTGGCAGACCATGCTCCAATAAGTGGTATTATTACTATGATGGGGGAAGTGTAACTTAGGAAATAAAAATTACATCAAGCTTGATGTAGTCCCTTTCAGCAATTTCTTGGAAAAAGAGAACACACAAATGGGGGTGGAGCCTGGTTGCACTGCTTTAGTCTGTTATCGCCATGTTGAAGAGGCACTGTTTCCCACACCAGTACTCAACCCTCTTTGTTCATCCATCTTAAGACAGACTAATGTTGACTGAACTGTGCCTCACTCGCACTTTTGTAAGCCTGTTTACTATTCTTATTCTGTGTAGTCACTGACATTGCGAAATTTAAACATGTCTATGTGAAGTGTCCCATTCAAGTTGTGTTTGCAAAGGTGCTTCTGGTCATTTCACATGTTTCATTATCTGATTCGGGCTTCAAGACAAAACTGGCACTTTTTATTTAACCGGTCCTTTATGCAATCTCAGTGGGGTGTGAACTGACAATGTCCAGTGTATTGAAAAATCTATTGAAATTTTGAAAAAGCTAAAAACTAGGCTAGCAGGCTAACTGGGTGCATTGTAAGCTAACAAAAGAAAGGAAAGCTAACTAAAAAAAAAAACTAGTGAAAAAATATAAAAGATATTGGCTTACCATGTCAATGTATGCATTGATTTTAGGAGTGCTCAGTTCTGCAAAGATTCTCATCTTGAAAGTTGCATGATCAACTGCTGTTGGTGGTGGTGTAGTCATTTATGGTGTAGATGCCATTGATGGAAAAGCTTTAGTTCTTGTAATTATTAGTGATAGATTACTTCTAGTTATACTTGTTGGCAGTGAAGTATTTGTTTGTGAAGTACTTGTTGGTACTGTAGATGTTGTTGAAAGAGTTGTTGGTGATGCTGCAGTTGGAAATTCTACTGTTCTTAATGATACAGTTGTTGATGATGCAGTTGCTATGTCAATTGTTGTTATGTCAGTTGGTATAGCTGTTGATGCTGCATTTGTTGTTGGTACAGTTGTTGTTGTTGCTGTTGATATTTCAGTTGTTGTTGTTGGTGGTGGTGGTGCAGTTGCTGCTGCAGTTGTTGTTGCTGCTGTTGATGTTTCAGTTGTTGTTGTTGGTGGTGGTGGTGCAGTTTCTGTTGATGCTGCAGTTGTTGTTGTTTGTGTGTCAGTTGTTGTTGAGGCTGCATTTATTGTGGTGCATCAGTTATTGTCATTGTTGATGCTGCAGTTCTTGATGCATGAGTTGTTGCTGCAGTTGATGTTGCAGTTGTTGCAGTTGTTGTTGTTGTTGTTGGTGGTGGTGTTACATCAGTTTTTTTCTGTTTATGGTGCAGATGTTGTAGGTGTGTCAGATGTTGCTGCTCATTTCCCCAAGGTGGATCCAGCTGGATCCAAACTTTGAGACCAGATGATGGGGGGACAAGATGGTATGAACCCTGAGAGAGATCATCGGGATTTGATGGACTTCTTTAATAAACTTACCATTATATACATACCTCCAGCATAGTTAGTTTCGATACTTTGTTCCCCATTACGCTTGTAACATTACGCTATTTTTTGTTACATGGTAACATTTCTCAGTGCCTAACTGAGAACAGAGAAGGAAAAGAAGGAAAAGATGTCTTCTTCACAGCAGCATATTGTGCTCCAAAATCTCTATGTACTTTTCAGCATTAATGGTGCAATCACAGAAGTGCAAGTTCCCTTTACCAAGGGCACTGACACAACCCCATACCATGACAGACCCTGGCTTTTGGACTTGTTGCTGATAACAGTCTGGATGATCCTTTTCTTTGGTCCGGAGCACACGGCACCCATTTCTCCCAAAAAATACCTGAAATACTGATTCATCTGACCACAGTACACGTTTCCACTGTGTGATGGTCCATCCCAGATGCCTCCGAGCCCAGAGAAGTCGACGGCGCTTCTGGACACTGTTAACATAGGGCTTCCTTTTGGCACAGTACAGTTTTAACTGGCATTTGTGGATGTAACAACGTATTGTGGTACTTGACAAAGGTTTGCCAAAGTAGTCCTGAGCCCATGTGGTGATATTGCTTATAGATGAATGACGATTCTTGATGCAGTGCCTCCTGAGGGATCGGAGAGCACGGTTGTTCAGCTTAGGCTTGTGCCCTTGTCCTTTAGGCACTGAAATTCCTCCACGTTCCTTGAATCTTTTAATTATGTTATGCATTGTTGAAGGTGAAATAAGCAAATGTCTTCCTATCTTTCTTTGAGGAACATTGTTTTTAAACATTTCAATAATTTTCTCACGTATTTGTTGGCAAACTGGCGATCCTCGGCCCATCTTTGCTCCTAAAGGACTAGACCTTTCTTGGATGCTGCTTTTGTACCAAATCATAATTACAATCACCTGTTGACATCACCTGTTTCAAATCACATCATTATTTAACCAATTTACCTGATTACTAGCCCTAAATTGCTCCTGTTCCAACTTTTTTTGAAATGTGTTGCAAGAACCAAAATAGGAATTTTGTTTTTTTGAAGAAAAAACAATAAAAATCATGAGGAACACATTAAATAATGTGCTGTTGTATTGTCTGCAATGAAATACAAGTCAAAGTAAATTTAGAAATCACTACTTTCTTTTTTTATTTGTGTTTTCCATACTGTCCCAACTTTTTCTGATTTGGGGTTGTACTGACAGATGTAATTATACCCAACAGTTACTTATCAATAAATATCTATAAATTGATTGAGGCCCGGTTGAGCCTGGTTTCTCCCAAATTGTTTTCTCCAGCTTCTATTTTGCTACTCCTTTGTCTCAGATTGTCTCCCATTCCCTTTCATTGTGTTGTTATTGATGCTGCAGGTGTTGTTGTTGGTACAATTTTTGATTTTGCTGCAGTTGTTGTTGGTGCATCAGCTGTTGTTACTGTTGAGTGACAGTTGTTGTTAGTGCATCAGTTGTTGTTATTCATGTCGTTGATGCTGCTGTCGTTGTTGTTTGTGCATCAATAGTTTTTGCTGTTGACGCTGCGGTTTTTGTTGCATCAGCTGTTGCTGCTGTTATGCTGCAGTTATAGTTGGTGCTGCTTTTGGTGTTGCTGTTGATGCTATTGATGCTGCAGTTGTTGCTATTGATGCTGCAGTTGTTGTTCCTGCAGTTGATGTTTGTGGTTCAGTTGTTGTTGTTGCAGTTCTTGTTGCATCAATTGTTGTTGCTATTGATACTGCAGTTGTTGTTGCAGATACAGTTGTTAATGCTGCTGTAATTGTTGCAGCATCAGTTATTCCTCCTGTTGTTTATGCAGTTGTTGTTGTTGTTGCTGCTGCTGTGGTTATTATTGGTGCTGCTGTTGATGGTGCAGATGGTGTTGGTTTGTCAGTTGTTGTTGGTAATCCTGCAGTAATTGCTTTTGTGGGTGCATCAGCTGTTCTTGTTGTTGATACAGCAGTTGTTGTTGTTTTTAGTGTTGCAGTTGTTTTTGGTGGATGAGTTGTTGTTGCTGGTAATCCTGCAGTAATTGCTTTTGTTGGTGCATCAGTTGTTGTTGTTGATACAGCAGTTGTTGTTGTTTTTAGTGTTTCAATTGTTTTTGGTGGATGAATCGTTGTTGCTGTTGATGCTGCATTTGTTGCATCAGTTGTTGCTGCTGATGGTGCATCTGTTGGTGTGTCAGCCATTGTTGTTAATGCTGCAGGTGTTGTTTGTGGTATGGTTGTTGATGTTGCTGCAGTTGTTGTTGGAGTAACAAAACAAAAATAATCCATAGCCACAAACAGGGGACAAAGTGATCTTGAACTGTGACAGTCTTCATTCAACCTTGCTTATGGAAGGGACAAAAGTCATATTAAACATCACTGTTAAGTGAAAAGATATAAAAATAGTGAAAGTTAAAACCAGTCCTGATAATATCCATTAAAGAATACTACTAGACAAATTCACAGCAATCAGAACATCACATTTTCCCAAGTTCCCTCTAGTACATCAACATTTGTACATTCTCATTTCCTTCAGAATGCCCATAAAAACTTCCGGTTTTGTCACCAGGCTGGTCCATCCCCACTAACTCTCATTAGAGTATTAGTTAATTTTTGGTAGACTGTAAGGGGTTAGGGTTAGTAGAATAAGTACTTCTACATGTACATGGCATGTACTTATAAAGTTACTTATAGTTATAGTAGAATGTCTCTTGGGGGGCCATCAAAATACTGTTTGCAGATATTAAGCAGACAGCCTACTAGTACTTTAATGAGAATTAGCTGACATCTAGGCAAAATAGAATGTCAGTTGGGGACCATCAAAATAAAGTGGCAACAAATATTAGAATAACATCGGTTATATACAGGTTTTCTGTCCTCATCTTTAGTTACATGTATATTGAATGTGTTTATTCTATGTTTCTAAGATTTTGCTATTAAAAGTATATTTGAAGATTACATCCTCCTTTCCTTGGATTACACCAGATTTGAAACACACAACAGATAAAGTCAGCTGCATTATTAATTTTATGGTTCTTCATGTTTGTTTTGAGCAAAATTTTTTCTTTAGATGTTGTTAAACAGTTCTTTACTTCAATCAACGACACATCATCCTAAAAACACTGAAAGGTGCATCACAATGGTCAAAGACCATTGTCTAGCATGTGTTTATTATAAAACAGCATTAAAAATGGAGCAAAATCTAGGGAGCCTAATGTTTTTTACATTAAAATAAGTTATTTGAGACCCCTGTGTTCCATTCTATTTATTTGCGTTGCATCTAGCTTTTAGGACACAAAGTGCAAAAAAAGATTTGGAAAATTAGATCTTCCAACGTTTAACCAACAATAGTTGCGGGCAATGGTGGTGAAGTAAAAATAGAAATGGATTGTGGGTTTTTTTGTGCTGGGGAAGCAGTTTTGAGGTCTGAAACTAATGCACGCAGTAATCATCAGGGTCCAAGCACACCAAAATAAAATGTTTTGGACATCACTGGTGATTTTAGTGATTTTAGGAAAAGCAGTTTAAAGGTCCAAGTAAAACCATAAACATTGCAATACAATTGTTCATATCTTTTCACCAACAGGGGCATCAAGACAGAATAACTGCAGTACACACCACTGAAAAGTGGTTTAGTAAGAGGTTTAGTAGCTGGATCTTCCACAAATATGATATAACCACAAGTCAAACTGACATTTCCCGCAAAATCTGACCTGATTGCTCAAATCATAAATCATTATAAACTTTACACTGCAAATCAAGATACTGTAAGACTGTTTTGAACACTTAATTTTAAACTGATTTTTTGTACATTTTTAACTAAAAGAAAAGTCATGGATTGCAGCTTTAATAATATTACACTTACACATTACACTATAAAATTAGTCCTTTACAATTAATGAGACCAGACAGTGAGTACTGACTCATTGTGTGCTTATAACTGGTGAGATAATGGGCTGCTGGTGTGGGCAATGGTGAATTGGTGCAATATGGTTGACTGCCAGAGGTGCTTGGTTAATCACACCAGCCACACACACCATCTGGTCTCAAGTATGGCTAAGACTGCTTTCTGTTGGAATTACACTCACCCGAAGTCTACTTAGCCCTGTGTTCCTCTCTTCACTCTAATTTTCTCTCCAGTCTCCTTACTCCAATTCATCCTCGTTCCCCATGAAGGCTACCTACAAAGAAAAGTGATTTTAAAATGTGTTTCCTGATATTTCTGTTATTTTTCCTTCTTTATTTGTTGTAGTTAGTTTGAGTTGATTCTGATGTTTTAAGCCTCTGTTATCAGTTTATTGAAGATTGACTTATGCCATTTGTTGTATTTGTATTTTGTATTCAATAAAAAATAGGACACAGCCGTTCATCAGTCGTTCAGAGAAGCACCCATATTAGCGCTAATTCAATCATCCTTTTAGATTAATAACTTCAAATCTTATTGGTTCTGAAATGTCTTGTGACAAGTTGTCATATGATTTTTCATCATGAAACTTGAGTATTTTTAAAGCATATTTATTTCTTAAAATGGTCATCTTTCCATTCCATGTTGCTTTGCAACAATGTAAAAATGTGAAAAGCACTGAATTGAAATAATAATTGATAAAAGTGTAATGAAAGTGACAATTTGTAAACAATTTCACACAAGCAAAAGTATTTTTTTTTTACCGAATATCAGCATGGCTGTTACAGAGAAGGCTCCTGTACCGCCTCCTCTGCACCACCAGAGGGAACCCTTTGCTTTACATTGTTGCTTTGCAACAATATAAAAATGTAAAAAGCACTGACTTGAAATAATAATTAATAAAAGTGTAATGAAAGTGACAATTTTTAAACAATTTCACACAAGCAGAAGTATTTTTTTTACTGAATATCAGCATGGCTGTTACAGAGGAGGCTCCTGTACCGCCTCCTCTGCACCACCAGCGTTCTCCTGTAGCTCAGTGGTAGAGCATTGCGTTAGTAGTGCAAAAGGTCGTGGGTTCGATTCCCAGGGAGTACATGTACTAAGAAAAAATGTATAACTTGAATGCACTAAGTCGCTTTGGATAAAAGCGACATTTACATATATGTAAATGTAACCCTCATTTGAGTATTGACCAGTTCACATTCGGACTCCATTTCCCAACATGCCTCATACTTGGGACTGATCACACCCCTACCACACACCTCATTACCATTTCCCCATATAAGCCACACTCTTGCTCCGGCTGTAAATTCTGAGCGTTTATCCTGCATTCCTGTTTACCTGTGTAAAAAAAACAAAAACAATTTGGATTGTTTATTGGACTGTGATTGTTTTCTGCCTGCCCTGATCTTGGATTGTTTATTGGACTGTTGTTGTTTGCTGCCTGCCTCAACCTCTGCCTGTACCTCATTTTGCCTTGCCTTGTCCCTGCTATATGTGTTTGGTGGTGTTTGACCCTGCCTGTCTGGTTTCGCTAAATAAACACTGCAAATGGATCCAAGTACGTCTGACTCATTACAGAAGACTTTGTCAAACAGCAATCCAACAACTCTTACCCAGTTGTCAATGGAGCTATCTGCACAAGATTCACAACTCGCTAAGCACTAGCACCAGCTTAACTGGCTTACCATGCTCACTGAGGAGCTCATTAAAGCTCTACAGGGTCTTTGCCTGCCGGTTCCCGAAATGGTGGCCGTTCCACCACCAGCACTTTGTAATGTCACACCCACGCCTGGCTGTCCCAGAAAAGTTTAACAGAGATGCCGCCAGATGCAAGGGTTTTCTTCTCCAATGCTCGCTCCTTGTGACTCAGCAGCCCATATTCTATCCCACTGACTCAAGTTGCAAAGCCTTCGTTTGTTCACTACTCACCGGGAGGGCTTTGGATTGGGCTACTGCTTTTTGGAGATCGGATGGCTCCACCTTCCCCACTTTTGAATCATTCCTTCAGCAGTTCCAGAGGGTCTTTGACGCCCCACTGCGGGAAAAAAATGCCAGCGATCAACTTCTGTCCCTCTCACAAGGGGAGGAAGGAACAGGTGGAAGATCCTTAGCTCCAGTCTGAATTGACCTGTCGGGACGAGGGAAGGAATCTGGGTGAATACATCGAACGCCCCGTTACATATCCGAGGACACCATGGAACCCATGCAAGTAGGATTCACTAACCTCACCCCAGAAGAATGTGAACGCCACTTGCAGAATAATCTGTGCCTTTATTGTGGTCTGACCGGCCACATAAAGTCAACCTGTCCTGCCTGGCCACTGCTCAATCTACGATAGGTGAGTGTTAACGATTGCACCACTTCCTCTGCAACCAGCATTACATTACCAGTTGAAATAATAACCTCTCACAAAACCTTATCTGCTATTGCCCTGTTAGACTCTGGAGGAGCAGGTAATTTAGTTTCTCACAAAAATCACTCTCCGTCATAACCTGTCATTAACTCCCTGTAATTCTCCCCTGTCAGTGGAGGTGCTTGACGGCCGACCCTTTGGAGAAGGAAAAGTTCTCCGCATCACAGAAGTAGTTAGTATGCAAATAGGAGCCCTCCCCTCCGAACGCATCAGTTCTGATGTAATCCACTCTCCAAATCATGCAATCATCCTCGGTTTGCCCTGGTTGTGCACACACAACCCACACATTTCCTGGAGGGTAACGGGGCGTTGTTATCAGCTGACACTATTAAATTCATCCGTGACTGCACCAACTGCCAAACCTGCAAGACACCTAGACAACTCCTGGCAGGCCTATTGCAACCACTGCCCACACCACAATGCCCCTGGTCACATATAGCCATCGACTTCATCACTGATCCACCCAATTCACAAGGAAACACTACCATACTCACCATTGTTGATCGGGTCTCTAAAGCCTGTCATCTGATTCCTCTGCCTAAACTTCCCATGTCCTTCGACACCGCCAAGCTCCTTTGTAATTATGTCTTCCATTTTATGGTCTGCCTGAAGACAAGACTTCAAGAGTTCAAGAATGTGGTCTTCCTTCTTCAAGTATCTAAATGTCAACGTTAGTTTAACTTCCGGTTATCACCCACAATCCAATAGTCAAACTGAACGCCTAAACCAAGAAATCATCAAATTCCTGATGTGGGCTGAATATGCCCAAAACTCCCTGGTAAAACCTGCCACTGGTATGACCCCATTTAAATGCATCCTGGGCTTCCAGCCACCATTGTTTTCCTGGTCTGGTGAACCTACTAACCTACCTTCGGTTACGGATTGGCTACAGCATAGTGAAGAGAGATAATCAGGGCAGGTAGCAAACAGTCCAAAACCAGTTAACAATCCGATAAACAGGGCAGGCAGCAGACAATCCAAAACCAAATAACAATCCAAATCAGTAACGGGTAATCCAACAAACAGGTAATAAACGCTCAGTAATAACGCCAGGGCAAAACAAGACTTTGCAAAGAGCACATGTGAGTCTGGGGTTTAAATAGTCATCAAAGGAAACAGGAAGTGATCAAACCCATGTATGGGGCATTATGGGAAATGTAGTCCAAAATGGCACTAGTATTCAGGAGAAGGCTCCCGCTGGTGGGGAGGAGGAGGTGAAACAGGGACCTCTTCCATAACAATTACAATGGCTATGATTAGGTTTATCTACAACAGTTAGCTCTGAACCTCTTCTTTTTTTAATACTTTGATTAAATCAATTCAATTAAGCTCATAACTGTAGCTTGCGAAATAGTAAAACATGACATATACCGATTATAAATAAAAAGAAAGAAATCACACTTAAATTGCATCTATTACATCTTTCACTTGTAATAAACACAGACACCTTAACTCTGAATTGATTCATCCAGAGGCGGCGAGTAAAATGCAATGGCAGCAACAACCCCAATTGCAGCGGGTATAAAATCAATAAAATTAAGAAAATCTGAATGTTTAAAATACAGTAAAAAAAAGTTGACTATCCAACATAGTGTTTTTTGGAAACAATGCAGAGTGGGCACATGCATTTAAGTGGGTATATATAAGAGGGGCTATTTCAAAGTGTGCTGTGACACACTTCCAGCTGCCAGATGGTGGCGCTATGACTGTGACTGTGATATTTTTAGATATCAAAAATCTGTTTGCAATTCACCATCTTCAGTGACTTGACATAATGTTGACCTTGTTTGGTGACAATCACATGAATTCCCTTGCATTGTTTTTTGTCCTGTGCCAGTTCATCAATGTTGTTTTCCTGTGTGTATTTTGTTGGTTCTAGCCATCTGTTTCTGCTGCCCTTTGGCCCTGGACTAAAGCTTTTCCAATTTAATGTAGTTTTTGTTTTTTCAAATAAAAGCAGTTAACTGCTCTCTTCTTCCACCATACCCTGACATTTTTCATAGCTTACAATAATCACACACTTATTGAGTGCTTTTTATTATTAAGTGCTTTTTATTTCCTTGATACATACGAAGTAATTTGCATATCAGGTTTTGTCTGTATTTACAAGAAGCACAGTCTACTTGTTAATCTTTCTTCTGTGTTTGTAATTTGGTATGTTTGGTATGTACTGAGCAACTAAGGGTGGAAACTAAGGCACTGGTAAACATGTAAGGAACCAAAGACTATCTTTACAAAGAGCTTAAATATTGAATCCATGCAATTTCGTGTTCTGTGACATGCTGGCTCTTTAATTTTACAAATGCTACAAATGTCAACATATAATAGTAAAGTGCTTTCTATAAATAGGGCACAAATTTGTGTCCCACTACATCTTGCTGTATTAGAGGATTAGAGGCACAAATCTTAACAAAAATGTTTAAAAAGTGCATGAAATAACTAGTTTAGCTATGTAACTAGTGTTCTAGTTTTTTTAAGTGTTAGACACATTTCCGAAATCTCAAGGAATATTATTTTTTAAATAAAAATGTATGTTTGTCTGAGAAGACCCGGAACAATTAAAATAATTATTCGAATCTATAAGAATTTTAAATAAGCAACAACAAACTTTCAGTTTTACAACAAAAAAGCAGATGTTTCTTTGATGTGCACTAGTCAGATGAGCTTTTGTGCTGTTGGTATCTTTATTTGTGATTCTGTTCTGATTAAGGTACTGCACTATAATTACACAGTTTAGTTTTACTTTTGGTGTCCCTAAGTGAAAGCAACCTGCAAGGACTGTGCATGCACTTCATATTGTGAACATATTTCATAGCTGAGCCTGGAATATGTCTGTAGAGCTATATTACTATAGCTCTAGCTATATAGAACTAGCTATATTAGTTCTAAATAGAATTGTTATGTGTGTACAGAGGTTTATCATATGCACATTCTATTTGCACTTTATTCAGATTGTTTTTACACCATAATTCTCTGTCATGTGTTCATTTAAATAAGCCATTATACTCTTATAATGGTTTGGAAAATTAGCTATGAAAATTTTAGGAAAACCTCTTGAAGTGGATGAGGGAGTTTGGAGAACAGATACAATTATGAAAATTATATTAGTTAGCTAGATTAAAACAATATTGATTAGACTGACCTTTTCAAAGGTATTGATATGAAATGAGTATGCATTGAGCTTATAATAAATTAAAATTAAAATACTTTGAGCGTTACTGCTATTTTAGGTTATTTCAGGTTTCTTTATTGTGTAGTTGCAGTGGCATAGATATGTACCCGTTGCAATAACCACAATAATAAAATGATAAAATGCAGTGGTTCTGGGTCACAGGGTGGAAGTCTATTCCATTCCAAGTTGTGAGGTTAGAGAACACAAACAATAGCATTACTGTAAGCCAGTATTACCACATCATTACACAGAGAAATGCAGTGTTTAACACAATATTTTTCTTTTGTGCTATTGTAGAGCTTGTTTATTTATAAATGGTTCCTTATGGTTAGCTGTATGAATCATCTTTACAGATTCAAGAAAGTCCATTGTTCTTAAAATAAAAAACAGGGCAAACAAAGTCCATATTACAAGTAAAGCTGATACCAAATTATATTTTTTGGCATATAATGGTCACATTAACACTTTTTAAAATTTGTTTACTCTTGTTCCAGAACCAAAATTTCAAGGTTAAACAAAAGAAAAAAAAAAATTTCAAACTATTTAATTATTTAATGTGTAAAAATGATTTTTATTAAAACATTTTAATACAATTTTGTTTAAACATTAAAATGTTGTTTTAAGCAAGACAATAACATGCAAATACATACAATATCTGAAACACTGAAAATATCAGAAACACTGAAAACCTTAGACATAAATACATAGACGCTGCATTGGCTGTTTTAGTCCATGCTGCGATACGTCAGTGACGCTGCCATATTAAACCGGGCAAGACTGTCTGATAAACATACAAGTGAACAGGGAAATAGCACTTTTGTGTATTAAAAGCACAATAGCTTTTACATTTCTCAACTGATTTTTTTAATCGTTTACGCTTTACGCGGAGTACAAAAATGTTATGTCTGGGTACTTTCCTTACGAAAATTAACCACGGTTTTACTACAGTTAAAAAACATGGTTACTATAGTTAAACCATGGCAACAACTAGCTAGGGTTTCCTAGCTTTTGCCCAAGAACCACACCTTTGCTATCATGCTAAAATTTTTTGCTATACCACCTGTTGCCATAATAAACGACAAATAATTGATAAATATAACTTTACCTTTTAAATTTTATTTGACAATAAACTCTGTCTCTTTACATATGAATCAAAACATGTTAAATAGAAAAACAATTCCATCTAAAAGTTCAGTATTGTCACTGTGTATTTATGTCCTGATGATCGTCCCCTAAAACACGGCACCCACTAACCACAGTGCAATGTGCAATGACTTAGTTTCCCATTCTCTAGAGGGAAGGCTTGCAGGGTCCAATATGGTGGCACCATTGACGTACAACCTAGAGATCAGTGCTCTGTCTATGTATTTCTAAATCTATGCTGAAAACACTAAGGTGTTTTTTTACACTTGGACACAATAGGATGGGGCAACAGTGACAGAATTGCATTGATAACTGCATTGAACTCCATGTCTCTTAATAATTGCTCCCAGGGTTAGCATATACAGGGTGAAAAGCAGAGGCCCACGCACAGAGCCCTGTGACACTCCATACTGAACTTGTGATCTATATGACACCTTTTCACTTACAGCAACAAACTGTAATTGGTCAGATAAATATTTAAACCATAATTTAACTATGCCAGTGTTTCTACTTCTGTTGCCCTGCCCATTTGTACTCACCTGTCTTGATTGGATTATTAAATGTATTCTACTGCACTTCCCACCAATGGTGGGCAGATTAAGGCTTTGTGAAACACTGTTTATTTCTCAATATGCATTCTTACGCGATCATGCTTCCCTGTGTTCTCGTTCTACGACATCATTAACCATCAAAGTCCAGTTTCAATACTCAAGAACGCAAGTACAGAGAATGAATGAAAGTACCCAGATGTGTTCTTGATATCGAGGATGTATCGACTGCAGACTTGCATCTTATGAGTCATTGCAGAAAAATGATAGCAGAGGAAGGAGTTTAAACATCTTCTTAATATGCGTCTAAAAGGAATAATTTTGACATCATTTAAATAGGGTTGCTGACAAGTTGCTCAGAACATAAGTGTTTTAATTGAACTACTAATTTAACTCTACTAGCTTTCATCCTGAGATAACTTGCTCTCTTCGTTTTTAGTTAACACAAAGTCACAGTTGCAAACAGAGCTTATTACATTAAAACATGCTTAATTAACTTTCAGTTTATCAGCTATTTACCAGTAAAATATTCACTTATTTTTCTTAGGGAGCGATGAAGTTCTCCTCAAAGGAAAGAGGAACAAATAGTGTACAAATAGTGTAAATTATTTCATGTAGATGTAGGGAGTTATAATAAATAGAAATAATTAATGGAATCCTTTATTTATTAGATTAGTAAGTACACATTTTATTTGCTGCTGTAAAAAATAGTAGGTGCTAGTGACCACTCTGCTTTTCTAAGGGAAAGTAAAGTTTGTCATCAGAACCTTCCTGATTATCCTCATCCTGGCTCTCCTCTGTCAGGCGACACACTTTAAGTTTTTCACTTCCTCCTATACCTCCTTATATAGCATGTCTGCTAGGATGGCAACAGCAAGTATTGCTCTCTGAACTATTTTTATCATTAAGAGATATATATGAAACCCCAAACATGACATGCAAAACAAAATGGTATCATGGCCACAAATTCAGAATAGGCTTATTTTACAAGGTGACGTGTGTAACCCGGAAGTAGGGAAACTTATTTTTTGGTCAGTGCACTTGCTTGGTTTACTTACAGCAGAACAAAAACAGTTTCCAAAGACGAAATGTTTAAAAAGCACTGAATGTGAGACTAAAGAAGAAAAGATGGGTGTCCTTATTGTGAGTGCTATATTGGTCTAATTACAATCCCAAAGGCAATTACAAAGACAGTTACTGTCACTAATGTACGTTTTACATAAATTGACACATAATTAATAGAGCTATGAATATAGTTTTATACCAAGAGAAACAAATAAAATGCCCTTTACATGTAGATCTGACAAACAAGGATCCATTTGCAGCTTTATTTCAAAATCAAACAGGCAGGGTCAAAAACCAGTAAACAGAGGAAACATAGAAAAGGCAGAATCATAAACAAGGGACAGGTTAGGGTCATGGCAGGCAGCAAACAATCAAATATCCGAAAGGTAGTAAAGCGTAAATCCACAAGGTAATGAAAATCTCCTCAGAATTGTTGCCGGGGTAAAAAAAACAAGACTTCACAACATATGAGTGTTTGTAGGCAGCTTATATAGTAGTGAGGGAATGAGGAACAGGTGCGCAGGAAATGATCAATCCCCGGTATGCAGCCTTATGGGAAATGTAGTCCAGACCGGAACAAGTATTCGGCTGACAGTTCCCTCTGGTGGCACAGAGGAGGTAGAGCAGGAATCTCCTCCACAATATCTGTAATCACTGCACAGCTGCTATCTTTAACTTATATTTATGTTGTTTTTGTCAGATTTGTAAATCAGGACTTTGGCATGCTGACTACTGGTTAACATGTAGTTTTAAGGGTCACGTTCAGTCACTGTATTTCATACTCATTCCAGAAAATATGTGAAAGAGAACAGCTTTATTTAGCATTTGGCTATAATAAAATTCAGTATGTAAGCACAGGGAGCAGAAGAGGAGCGAGAGAAGTGGTGTTTTCCTCACCTTGTAAGTCACTTTGGATAAAAGCATCTGCTAAATGCCTAAATGTAAATGAAACAGCTGCCAATACTGGACAAAACACAGCTATAACACGATGACGTCATTAAAATGTGTATTATAAAATGCGTATAAAATGCTGCTTTCCATTTAAAGTAGTTGGCAACATTGACACAATTTACCTAAAGCAAAGGAACAAATTAATAAAACATGAGCATGATTTACCTAATGAGGGATTATTATAACTGTTGCTTGTGTCAAACAAGAAAGTGTGTGGGGGAGGAGATTTTCGACTGGCACCTTGCTGCCGAGGGTTAGAATTTTAGGTAAAGTGTCCCTGTCCACATTGCTGTAACATTGTAAGAGGCATTTAAAAATTAGTATTTTTTGTTTATCTTATTGTTTATTTTTTAAATGTGTTGAGTTTTTAACATTTGCCTAACAATTATATACTACTAGAACAACTATACAAAGTTTGGTTTTAAAACCTGTAGGCTTCTCATTGTAAATAACTATAGGTTATTTTGGGCATGAAAAATAAAGATTAATTAAAGAAATCAAGCTACAATGTCTCACCATTTGTTACATTATAAACATTTTTATTCAAGAACATAAATTGCTGTCAAAGCATAACTGGTCTTGAATGCACCTGCTTCAAGTGGGGCTCAAACTGATGATAAGCCCAGCAGGAGAGTTGTGTGGTCTAACAAGGAGGATAATGGCTATGATGACCTCTAGCATCTGTCGCTAAAACACCTCTTGAGATCGGGAAGTGAAGCTTACAGAAGGACTTAGCCTACTTCTTTTAACAGTTGTACAATTTCCACTTGTGATGTGTTGTTTATCATGTTCTTTTTTGTAGTTTTGGAAAAACTCTTTAAAAAAATTATAATAATACAACAATTATAATAAATATAGCTACAAGCAGCAATTACGGGGCTAAGAACAACAGAGGCAACATGAGGAGCTAAGCATGGCATGGAGCACCAGACCAACTGCAACAATGAGTAATTAAAGCAAGTTTAGGATGATTGTAACCGAAATAGCTGAAAAATCATTAATACAACCTCTGGTAATATGATTTAATGGTTTGTCATTCTTGACCAATAGGTGGCGCTGTTACCAAAATGATGTGGTGTGGTAAGTGTGAGGTGACAATTGCACATAGAATGTTTGGTGTCAATATGGCAAAGCTTTGCAAAGATACAGCCTCAGAGTCATTTTGGCATCATGCCTCAAATTTCTTGCTGTAGTATGTGAAAACAGTTATGTCTATCAACATGAAATCTATAACATTTTGTTAGAATAGTGTGAAGATGATATGATTTAATTGTGGTGAAAATTGGACCAATGATAGAGGAGGAGTTTGAGTTTTCAACATAAATCAAAATGGTGGACAGTAAGTTCAGCCTAATATGGTGTAGTTGGTATGTATGTTCTCAGCATTACCCAAGGAATATTGTTAGACCAGTTTAATTACAATAGGCTAATGCAAACAAAAGTTATTATTCATGTGGCGTGTTCATGTAGTGTGGTCAGTGTGAAGTCACAGTGCCACATATGAAATTTGGTATAAATATGTTAAAGCTTTGCAGAGATACAACCTCAGATGCAGTTTGGCCTCTTTCCAGCAAATTCGTTGATGCGCTAAATGGAAACTGTTTTGTATATCAACACGAAATCCATAACTTTTTGCCAGCATGGTCTGAAGATGATCCGAGTCAAATTAGGTGAAAATCAGACTAACAGTCTAGGAGGAGTTCGAAAAAGTAGTTTTTTGACATTAATCAAACTGACAGACAGGAAGTGTGGCCAATTTTGGCATAATTGGCGTCAAAGTTCTCGGCCTGACCCAAGAAATACAATCAGATCAATTTCATTACAATAAGCCATTTTCATCAGAAGTTATTAGCATATTTTTAAATTTCATTAGAACTTTTGACCACAAGGTGGCACTGCCCCCAAACTTTTAGAGTACTGTCAGGGCATGGTGTTGAAGACACATACCAAGTTTCGTAGCAATACGCCAATGCAAAATTCAAAATGGCGGACGCCCAAAATGGCTGACATGGGAAAACTGGATATGGTTCGGCATGATGCACTGAATCTAAAGAGACCAGTTTAGTGATTTTTTTTTGGCCAAACCATTCAGAAGTTATAAGCTAAAAAAGCTTTTTTTTCATATCTCCTAATCACTAGGTGGCACTGTGCCAAAACAATGCAGGTAGCCTCAGGTTATGTTTGTTACAACACACACCAAGTTTGGTCTCAATACGCCAAACCTTTGCAGAGATGTAGCCTCATATGCATTTTATGTGCTCTTCGTCAAATTTGTTTGCACGTTATTCAAGTACAGTTTGACAAATCAACTTGAATTCTATAACGTTTTGTTGGCAGGGTCTGAAGATGATCTGGTTCAATTTTTTTGAAAATCAGAACAATGGCCTAGGAGGAGTTCGAAAAAGTATGTTTTTCAGAAAATTTAAAATGGCAGGAAAATTTCCATGATGTCAGATAGTGCAATTGTGCAAATCGAAACTTTGGACAATTGGTGGCGCTACAGAGTTTAAGTTAGAGACTTCAAATTTGCTACAGTTAATGATAGAACTGTCCTCTATCAGTGTGCCAAATTTCACAACTTTCCCGCAAGCGGTTCTATGGGCTGCCATAGACTCAAGAGCGTAAGAAGAATAATAATAAGAACTGTAACGGATACAGTAAGTGTATTAATAAAGCTTTTCAGGCACTTGTAATAAAAGGGAAAATGGTTTTTTTAATAATTAGTATTTTTTTTACTCAATGAATTTTATTCAATTATTAAATCAATGTGTGGTTATCCTTTGTGTCTGATACACTTGCACAATTGTTTTGCAGGTAGGTTGTTTCAAGTATTTAGAGATGTTGCCAATCTAGACTGGCACTAGTACATTAGATAATAATGTTAATTTATTAATCAGAACACTGTCCAAACATATAGCTAAAAATATGCATTTCTTATTTTATATTTACAATTTATGTCAAATTACTTTTATTAATGAACATCTTTTTATTGCATATTACAAATTAGGATTAAATTAATCATTTTTAAAAAGATCATTATAAAAAAGGACATCCCATTGATGGGAGAAGAGAAAGTGATGTGCCAGCCAAGTTTTGTTTGGTACTTCACAATGCTGTTACTTCAGTTAAAACCTAGCAGTTCTACAAAAGTGTAAATGTAAGACAATATATATGAGCATAGTTTTTAAACTCTTATTTGAATAGTGCAAGATCTGCACTTTAGTTTTAAAGAGATCATATCATAAGGAATCAAATCATATATGGCTTAAAATGTATAGCTTTAACTAATTTAAACTTACAGGCAAAGCATTACTTGAAAAAAATCTACAAAAAACAGGTATTTCATAACTTTTGAAACTTTGTCACATCACAAAGTTTCATACATCAACACATGCAGGCAGACAGGGACACTCCCTATGCATGTTCTCCCTGTAGCAGTGTGGGTTTTCTCTGGGTATTTTGGTTTCCCTCACAGTCCAAAGACATGCATATAAATTGAGTATAACAAAATTGCCCTTAGCTGTGTGAATGTTTGTCTTGCAATAGACTGACCATTTATTCAGGGAGAGGTTCCAGCCCCCGTGACTCTAAAGAGGACAAGTGAGTTGGAAAATGGATGGATGGATGGATGGATGGACGGACAGACGTATGGTCGAACATACACTCTTCAGATACAAGCCTTAGGCCACTCTTGATATCTTCACTGTGATCTTCATCCCAAACTTACTTTCAACGTCACTGATAAACTGCAATTAAAAAGCATTATATAGTCTTGTTTAACAAAAGAACATTTAACATCTGCTAAAATAAAGTTAAATTTAGCTGCAAGCAGCAATTATGGGGCCAAGCACACCAGAGGCAACATGAGGAGCTAAGCATGGCATGGAGCACCAGACCAACTTAAAGCAAGTTTAGGATGATTGTAACTGACATAGCTGAAAATCATTAATACAACCTCTGGTAATATGATTTAATGGCTTATAACATTTTGTCTATTGTCTTAAAATCCATAACTTCTTGTCAGCAAAGTCTGAAGATGATCTGATTTGATTTTGGTGAAAATCAGAGCCACGGTCCAGGAGGAATTTGAAAAAGTACGTTTTTATCATAAATCAATATGGCGGACAGGACATTTGACAGACTATGGCATAATTGGTATCTATGTTGTTGGCATGACTCACAGAATATTTTGAGATCAGTTTCATTACAATAGGCTAATGCTATCAAAAGTTATTAACAGTGTTGCAAATGTTAATGAATGGTTTGTCATTCTTGACTAATAGATGGCGCTGTTACCAAATTGATGTGGTGTGGTCAGTGTGAGGTGGCAATGGCACATACAAAATTTGGTGTTAATATGTCAAAGCTTTACAGAGATACAGCCTCAGATGCAGTTTGGCATCTTTCCCTCAAATTTGTTGATGTGCTAAACGAAAACCGTTTTGTATATCAACACGAAATCCATAACTTTTTGCCAGTATTGTCTGAAGATGATCCAAGTCAAATTTGGTCAAATTTTGGTCTAGGAGGAGTTCGAAAAAGGAGGTTTTTGACATTAATCAAAGTTAATTAATAATTAATAAAAAAAAGGAAGTGTGGACAATTTTGGCATAATTGGCATCAAAGTTCTCAGCATGACCCAAGAAATACATTGAAATCAATTTTATTACAATAAGCCATTTTCATCAGAAGTTATTAGCATATTTCTAAATTTGATTATAAGTTTTGACCACAAGGTGGCGCTACCCCCAAACTTTTTGAGTACAGTCAGGGCATGGTGCAGAAGACCGAGTTTTATAGTGATATGCCAATGCATTTGTAAAATATAGCATTTTTTGACCAAATTCAAAATGGCCAATGTCCAAAATGGCTGACATGGGAATATTAGATATGGTTCGACTCGGCATGACGCACCGAATATAAAGAGACCAGTTTTGTGATTTTTGGCAAAACTATTTAGAAGTTATAAGCACCTTTGGTGCTTGGCCCCTAATTATCACTACAGTACATCTTGCTATTGTATACAACTGCATTGTACAAGACACCAAAAGGTTCAACCTTGTTAGAATATTTGGAATTATTCACAAGAATTATACATCTAATTGGCTGAAACAGTTTTGTCTCATACAGCACATGATCAGCAGTGTTTTAACCAAACATCTGATGCATGTTTCAAACAAAACTTGGAAGGACTATTTGAAAGTACTAATCTGATTGGATTTAGTTGGACTTTATGTAACTTCTAAATAAAGTGAAAGGGCACACAGATGTTTAAATGTATTTTATCTACTACATATGGGGCACCTAGCCCAGTACAAGGGCTGACTGTGGCATACACACGAGTACTGGGCCTGGCGTGAGGCTCCTCCACTGAGCCTGCTCACCAACGGGTGCTGGAGGAATCATAACGCAGGGTTCATCAGTGGAAAACCGCTGCAAAGGAGTATAAATGCCTATTTCCCCCTATCCCAGGGGGGAGACAATGCAAGTGAAGACACCAAGCACGTCCTCTCACCCACTACGTAGTGGGCCCCAATGCGCTGGAGGATACAGGCTCCACCCTGAGATCGTTAAACCTCACAAGGGTGTTAGGTGTCGCCCAGCCCGCAGCTCTGCGAATGTCACGCCTTGGAAGTGGTACAGCAAGGCAATGGCTTACACTATCCAGTGGACCAACCTCTGTTTGGAGAGGACCTTTCCTTTTGGCTGACCTCCAAAGCATACATAGAGCTGATCAGAGTTTCCGAAGCTCCAAATTCGCTTCAATATGACGGCCCATCACCAGCATCAACAGATGCTAGGTGATGGGCCAATATAACAGCCCTGAAGGTGTAACAGTACACCTTCAGGATGGAAGGGGACAACCCTTCCTGCAGAAAGCTGATCAGGCAATGCGGGGGTCTTCTCCACGGGAAGAACACCAGTCAGCGAAGAGGCTTTACTTTATGGCGTAGCCCCCAGGAAGGAGCCCTCGTCTGAGTTTTAGTGTCCACAACGTCTGCGGGTAGATCACTCAGGTTCTCCATGTCCTGTTCAAGGAGCACACATGGAGGTTCTGAAGATCGGGCGTGGGTGCCAGGTAGTGCCCCATCCCTGACAAAGAAGGTCCTTCATCTGGGGAATCCGCCAGGCGGAGGTTGTCGTGAGGAGCTGCGGCTGCGGGGATGAGGGACAGCCTCTGTCCACAATGAAGCTGGTGCAGCAGGGGGACGCCCTCTGCGATAAACAGACTGGGGGCCAAGCCGCAGCGTGGAGGTGGAGTCACAGCTGGGGAGGATGTGCCTGATAGCCTCTGTCTTCTTCTGGACTGCCGAGAACTGCTGGGCAAAGCCCTCGCCGAAAAGGCTGCCTTGGAAGGTGGAGGCATCAAGAAAGCAAACTTTGTGTGTGTCCCACATCTCCACAAGATTTAGCCGGAGATGGCACTCCTGGACCACCAAGGTGGACATCGTCTAGACATCATCCTGCACTGTGACTGTCCTAACCCGGAGGGCAAGGTCAGTCACCATGCGCAGCTCCTGCATCACTATGAGAACAGGAAAGTGAATGCATCCAGAAACACACAGACGGAAAACGTTTTTAAAACGATGCCGGTTGTCCATAGCAGCTCTTGTTAGAATGGAAATTCACTCTTTAGATACTCACCCTTTTTATAACCAGGTCTCCCGAAGTGCTGAGCGGACCGCCACCGGAAGCGAGCGAGAACCGCTGATTGCACCATCACACGCAGCAGATGCTGGGGAACTCAAAAGTTGAGTGAAACGCGGATAGTGACACTTGACTCCGAAGCAAAAATCTAAATGAAAGTGAGTTGCATCTGGCTTTATATCCGACATACACCACAAACGCTGCCTATGAAGGTTGAGAGGCATCATCGAAGACCTCTCACCCCAGCCATGGACTGTTTACTCCTCTCCCATCTGGGAGATGTTACAGGAGCCTTCGCTGTCACACCAGCAGATCCCGGAACAGTATCTTTCCCACAGCATGCTGAACTCCAAATTAAAACAACGATCACGACATCCAACCTGGACAACTTAATACTACACTAAATAATGTGCTGCACATTAACATGTTTCCATACAAAACTATTATGAATCTTAATGTTATTGCAAATTCCTTTTTAATTACCACTGCAAATTACCACTGTCCCTTTAGATAGCCCTAGATAACTGAATTAATCTAAATCTAACAAAAGGAGCGAATGAGTTCCTAATTAAAAATGAAATATTGACAGACTGCAAAAACAGTTGATAGCCAACATGCTGATGTATTGTGCATCCTTTACATAATAGATAACTTGATATGTTTACTGTTAATAACCTTTGGCTTTTTAATACAACAGCTTGTTTTTGCTATCTGGTGGCAATGCTTAAAATGAAAAAAGTATACATATCATCTTACCGTTTCAATTAATTTTTCAGGATTGCTCAGTGAAGCAAACAATTTAAACTTGAGAGTTGCATGAGCAGATGCTGTTACTGGTAGTGGTGGCCTAGATGGTGTAATTGTTGATGGGGTTGTTGGTGGCGTTGTCATTGCTGGTGGAGTGGTTGTTGGTGGAGTGGTTGTATTGGTTATTGGTGGAATAGTAGTTGGTGAACTGGTTGTAGTGGTTGTTTGTAGAGTAGTTGTAATTGTTAATGGAGTGGTTGTTGGTTGAGTAGTTGTTGGTGGCCTAGTTGCAGTGGTTGTTGGGGGAAGGGTTGTAGTGGTTGTTGGTGGAGAAGTTGTAGCTGTTGGTGGACTGGTTGTAGTGGTTGTTGGGGGAAGGGTTGTAGTGGTTGTTGGTGGAGAAGTTGTAGTTGTTGGTGGACTGGTTGTAGTGGTTGTTGGTGAAGTACTTGTAGTTGATGGTGGACTGGTTGTAGTGGTTGTTGGTGGAAAAGTTGTAGTTGTTGGTGGAGAAGTTGTAGTTGATGGTGGAGTGGTTGAAGTGGTTGTTGGTGGAGAAGTTGTAGTTGATGGTGGAGTGGTTGAAGTGGTTGTTGGTGGAGAAGTTGTAGTTGATGGTGGAGTGGTTGTAGTGGTTGTTGGTGGAGAAGTTGTAGTTGATGGTGGAGTGGTTGAAGTGGTTGTTGGTGGAGAAGTTGTAGTTGTTGGTGGACTGGTTGTAGTGGTTGGTGGTGGAGTAGTTGTTGGTGGACTGGTTGTAGTGGTTGTTGGTGGACTGGTTGTAGTGGTTGTTGGTGGACTGGTTGTAGTGGTTGTTGGTGGAGTAGTTGTAATTGTTGATGAAGTGGTTGTAGTTGATGGTGGAGTGGTTGTAGTGGTTGTTGGTGGAGAAGTTGTAGTTGATGGTGGAGTGGTTGTAGTGGTTGTTGGTGGAGTAGTTGTAATTGTTGATGAAGTGGTTGTTGGTTGAGTAGTTGTTGGTGGAGAAGTTGTAGTTGATGGTGGAATGGTTGTAGGTGGAGAAGTTGTAGTTGATGGTGGACTGGTTGTAGTGGTTGTTGTTGGAGAAGTTGTAGTTGATGGTGGAGTAGTTGTAGTGGTTGTTGGTGGAGAAGTTGTAGTTGTTGGTGGACTGGATGTAGTGGTTGTTGGTAGAGAAGTTGTAGTTGTTGATGGAGTGGTTGTTGGTTGAGTAGTTGTTGGTGGCCTGGTTGCAGTGGTTGTTGGGGGAAGGGTTGTAGTGGTTGTTGGGGGAGGGGTTGTAGTGGTTGTTGGAAGAGAAGTGGTAATTACTGGTGGACTGTTTGTAGTGGTTGTTGGAAGAGAAGTTGCAATTGTTGATGGAGTGGATGTTAGTGGAGAATATGTAGTGGTTAATGGTGGAGCATCTGTAGTTGTTGGGGGAAGGGTTGTAGTTGATGGTGGACTGGTTGTAGTGGTTGTTGGTGGAGAAGTTGTAGTTGATGGTGGAGTGGTTGTCGTGGTTGGTGGAGAAGTTGTAGTTGATGGTGGACTGGTTGTTGGTGAAGTAGTTGTACTTGCTGGTGGAATAGTTGTAGTCATTGTTGTTGGAGAAGTTGTAGTTGTTGGTGGATTGGTTGTAGAAGTTGTTGGTGGAGAACTTGTAATTGTTGATGAAGTGGTTGTTGGTTGAGTAGTTGTTGGTGGAAAAGTTGTAGTTGATGGTGGAGTGGTTGTAGTTGTTGGTGGTGGAGTAGTTGTAATTGTTGATGAAGTGGTTGTTGGTTGAGTAGTTGTTGGTGGAAAAGTTGTAGTTGATGGTGGACTGGTTGTAGTTTTTGGTGGTGGAGTAGTTGTAATTGTTGATGAAGTGGTGGTTGGTTGAGTAGTTGTTGGTGGAGACGTTGTAGTTGTTGGTTGAGAAGTTGTAGTTGATGGTGGAGCGGTTGTAGTGGTTGTTGGTGAAGAAGTTGTAGTTGTTGTTGGACTGGTTATAGTTGTTGTTGGACTGGTTGTAGTGATTGTTGGTGAAGTACTTGTAGTTGTTGGTGGACTGGTTGTAGTGGTTGTTGGTGGAGAAGTTGTAGTTGTAGGTGAACTGGTTGTAGTGGTTGTTGGTGAAGTACTTGTATTTGATGGTGGACTGGTTGTAGTGGTTGTTGGTGGAAAAGTTGTAGTTGTTAGTGGAGAAGTTGTAGTTGTTGATGGACTGGTTGTAGTGGTTGTTGGTGGAAAAGTTGTAGTTGTTGGTGGACTGGTTGTAGTTGTTGGTGGACTGGTTGTAGTGGTTGTTGGTGGAGAAGTTGTAGTTGTTGGTGGACTGGTTGTAGTTGTTGGTGGACTGGTTGTACTGGTTGGTGGTGGAAAAGTTGTAGTGGTTGTTGGTGGAGACGTTGTAGTTGTTGGTGGACTGGTTGTAGTGGTTGTTGGTAGAGAAGTTGTAGTTGTTGGTGGACTGGTTCTAGTTGATGGTGGAGTGGTTGTAGTGGTTGTTGGTTGAGTAGTTGTTGGTGGAGAAGTTGTAGTTGATAGTGGAATGGTTGTAGTGGTTGTTGGTGGAAAAGTTGTAGTTGTTGGTGGACTGGTTGTAGTTGTTGGTGGAGAAGTTGTAGTTGTTGGTGGACTGGTTGTTGGTGGAGAAGTTGTAGCTGTTGGTGGACTGGTTGTAGTGGTTGTTGGTGGAAAAGCTGTAGTTGATGGTGGACTGGTTGTAGTGGTTGTTGGTAGAGAAGTTGTAGTTGATGGTGGACTGGTTGTAGTGGTTGTTGGTAGAGAAGTTGTAGTTGATGGTGGAATGGTTGCAGTGGTTGTTGGTGGAGAAGTTGTAGTTGATGGTGGAGATGTTGTAGTTGATGGTGGAGTGGTTGTAGTGGTTGTTGGTTGAGTAGTTGTTGGTGGAGAAGTTGTAGTTGATGGTGGAATGGTTGTAGTGGTTGTTGGTGGAAAAGTTGTAGTTGTTGGTGGACTGGTTGTAGTTGTTGGTGGAGAAGTTGTAGTTGTTGGTGGACTGGTTGTTGGTGGAGAAGTTGTAGCTGTTGGTGGACTGGTTGTAGTGGTTGTTGGTGGAAAAGCTGTAGTTGTTGGTGGAGAAGTTGTAGTTGTTGGTGGACTGGTTGTAGTGGTTGTTGGTGGAAAAGTTGTAGTTGATGGTGGACTGGTTGTAGTGGTTGTTGGTAGAGAAGTTGTAGTTGATGGTGGAATGGTTGCAGTGGTTGTTGGTGGAGAAGTTGTAGTTGATGGTGGAATGGTTGCAGTGGTTGTTGGTGGAGAAGTTGTAGTTGTTGGTGGAGATGTTGTAGTTGATGGTGGAGTGGTTGTAGTGGTTGTTGGTTGAGTAGTTGTTGGTGGAGAAGTTGTAGTTGATGGTGGACTGGTTGTAGTGGTTGTTGGTGGAGACGTTGTAGTTGATGGTGGAATGGTTGTAGTGGTTGTTGGTGGAGAAGTTGTTGTTGATGGTGGAGTAGTTGTAGTGGTTGTTGGTGGAGACGTTGTAGTTGTTGGTGGACTGGTTGTTGGTGAAATAGTTGTTGTTGATGGTGGAGTGGTTGTAGTTGTTGTTGGTGGAGTAGATGTAATTGTAACGGAAGTGGTTGTTGGTTGAGTAGTTGTTGGTGGAGAAGTTGTAGTTGATGGTGGACTGGTTGTAGTGGTTGTTGGTGGAGAAGTTGTAGTTGATGGTGGAATGGTTGTAGTGGATGTTGGTGGAGAAGTTGTAGTTGTTGGTGGAGACGTTGTAGTTGATGGTGGAGTGGTTGTAGTGGTTGTTGGTGGAGAAGTTGTAGTTGATGGTGGAATGGTTGTACTGGTTGTTGGTGGAGAAGTTGTAGTTGATGGTGGACTGGTTGTAGTGGTTGTTGGTGGAGAAGTTGTAGTTGATGGTGGAGTGATTGTCGTGTTTGGTGGAGAAGTTGTACTTGTTGGTGGACTGGTTGTAGTGGTTGTTGGTGGAAAAGTTGTAGTTGTTGGTGGAGAAGTTGTAGTTGATGGTGGAATGCTTGTAGTGGTTGTTGGTGGAGAAGTTGTAGTTGATGGTGGACTGGTTGTAGTAGTTGTTGGTGGAGTACTTGTAATTGTTGATGAAGTGGTTGTTGGTTGAGTAGTTGTTGGTGGAGAAGATGTAGTTGTTGGTGGACTGGTTGTAGTGGTTGTTGGTGGAGAAGTTGTAGTTGTTGGTGGACTGGTTGTAGTAGTTGTTGGTGGAGAAGTTGTAGTGGTTGTTGGTGGAGACGTTGTAGTTGTTGGTGGACTAGTTGTAGTGGTTGTTGGTGGAGAAGATGTAGTTGATGGTGGACTGGTTGTAGTGGTTTTTGGTGGAGAAGTTGTAGTTAATGGTGGAATGGTTACAGTCGTTGTTGGAGAAGTTTTAGTTGATGGTGGAGTGGTTGTAGTGATTGGTGGAGAAGTTGTAGTTGATGGTGGAGTGGTTGAAGTGGTTGTTGGTGGAGAAGTTGTAGTGGTTGTTGGTGGAGACGTTGTAGTTGTTGGTGGACTAGTTGTAGTGGTTGTTGGTGGAGAAGTTGTAGTTGTTGATGGACTGGTTGTAGTGGTTGTTGGTGGAGACGTTGTAGTTGTTGGTGGACTAGTTGTAGTGGTTGTTGGTGGAGACGTTGTGGTTGTTGGTGGACTGGTTGTAGTGGTTGTTAGTGGAGAAGTTGTAGTTGTTGGTGGACTGGTTGTAGTGGTTGTTGGTGGAGAAGTTGTAGTTGATGGTGGAATGCTTGTAGTGGTTGTTGGTGGAGAAGTTGTAGTTGATGGTGGACTGGTTGTAGTGGTTGTTGGTGGAGAAGTTGTAGTTGTTGGTGGACTGGTTGTAGTGGTTGTTGGTGGAGAAGTTGTAGTTGTTGGTGGACTGGTTGTGGTAGTTGTTGGTGGAGAAGTTGTAGTGGTTGTTGGTGGAGACGTTGTAGTTGTTGGTGGACTAGTTGTAGTGGTTGTTGGTGGAGAAGTTGTAGTTGTTGATGGACTGGTTGTAGTGGTTGTTGGTGGAGACGTTGTAGTTGTTGGTGGACTAGTTGTAGTGGTTGTTGGTGGAGACGTTGTAGTTGTTGGTGGACTGGTTGTAGTGGTTGTTGGTGGAGAAGTTGTAGTTGTTGGTGGACTGGTTGTGGTAGTTGTTGGTGGAGAAGTTGTAGTGGTTGTTGGTGGAGACGTTGTAGTTGTTGGTGGACTAGTTGTAGTGGTTGTTGGTGGAGAAGTTGTAGTTGTTGATGGACTGGTTGTAGTGGTTGTTGGTGGAGACGTTGTAGTTGTTGGTGGACTAGTTGTAGTGGTTGTTGGTGGAGACGTTGTAGTTGTTGGTGGACTGGTTGTAGTGGTTGTTGGTGGAGAAGTTGTAGTTGTTGGTGGACTGGTTGTAGTGGTTGTTGGTGGAGAAGTTGTAGTTGTTGGTGGACTGGTTGTAGTAGTTGTTGGTGGAGACGTTGTAGTTGTTGGTGGACTGGTTGTAGTGGTTGGTGGACTGGTTGTACTGGTTGTTGGTGGAGAAGTTGTAGTTGTTGATGGACTGGTTGTAGTGGTTGTTGGTGGAGAAGTTGTAGTTGTTGGTGGACTGGTTGTAGTGGTTGTTGGTGGAGAAGTTGTATTTGTTGGTGGACTGGTTGTTGTGGTTGTTGGTGAAATAGTTGTTGTTGATGGTGGAGTGGTTGTTGGAGAAGTTGTAGTTGTTGGTGGACTGGTTGTAGTGGTTGTTGAAGAAGTTGTAGTAGATGGTGGAGTGGTTGTAGTGATTGTTGGAGACGTTGTAATTGATGGTGGACTGGTTGTAGTGGTTGTTGGTGGAGAAGTTGTAGTTGTTGGTGGAGAAGTTGTAGTGGTTGTTGGTGGAGACGTTGTAGTTGATGGTGGACTGGTTGTAGTGGTTGTTGGTGTTGTAGTTGTTGTTGGACTGGTTGTTGGTGGAGTGGTTTCAGTGGTTGTTGGCTGAGTAGTTCTTTGTGGAATAGATGTGGCCGTTGTTGGTGGAGTACTTCTAGTTGGTGGTAAACTGGTTGGAGTGGTTGTTGGTGGAGAAGTTGAAGTTGTTGGTGGACTGGTTGTTGTGGTTGTTGGTGAAATAGTTGTTGTTGATGGTGGAGTGGTTGTTGGAGTAGTTGTAGTTGTTAGTGGACTGGTTGTAGTGGTTGTTGGTGGAGACGTTGTAGTTGTTGGTGGACTAGTTGTAGTGGTTGTTGGTGGAGACGTTGTAGTTGTTGGTGGACTGGTTGTAGTGGTTGTTGGTGGAGAAGTTGTAGTTGTTGGTGGAGTGGTTGTGGTAGTTGTTGGTGGAGAAGTTGTAGTGGTTGTTGGTGGAGACGTTGTAGTTGTTGGTGGACTAGTTGTAGTGGTTGTTGGTGGAGAAGTTGTAGTTGTTGATGGACTGGTTGTAGTGGTTGTTGGTGGAGACGTTGTAGTTGTTGGTGGACTAGTTGTAGTGGTTGTTGGTGGAGACGTTGTAGTTGTTGGTGGACTGGTTGTAGTGGTTGTTGGTGGAGAAGTTGTAGTTGTTGGTGGACTGGTTGTAGTGGTTGTTGGTGGAGAAGTTGTAGTTGTTGGTGGACTGGTTGTAGTAGTTGTTGGTGGATTGAAGTTGTAGTGGTTGTTGGTGGAGACGTTGTAGTTGTTGGTGGACTAGTTGTAGTGGTTGTTGGTGGAGAGTTGTAGTTGTTGGTGGACTGGTTGTAGTGGTTGTTGGTGGAGAAGTTGTAGTTGTTGGTGGACTGGTTGTAGTAGTTGTTGGTGGAGAAGTTGTAGTGGTTGTTGGTGGAGACGTTGTAGTTGTTGGTGGACTAGTTGTAGTGGTTGTTGGTGGAGACGTTGTAGTTGTTGGTGGACTAGTTGTAGTGGTTGTTGGTGGAGACGTTGTAGTTGTTGGTGGACTGGTTGTAGTGGTTGTTGGTGGAGAAGTTGTAGTTGTTGGTGGACTGGTTGTAGTGGTTGTTGGTGGAGAAGTTGTAGTTGTTGGTGGACTGGTTGTAGTAGTTGTTGGTGGAGAAGTTGTAGTGGTTGTTGGTGGAGACGTTGTAGTTGTTGGTGGACTAGTTGTAGTGGTTGTTGGTGGAGAAGTTGTAGTTGTTGATGGACTGGTTGTAGTGGTTGTTGGTGGAGAAGTTGTAGTTGTTGGTGGACTGGTTGTAGTGGTTGTTGGTGGAGAAGTTGTATTTGTTGGTGGACTGGTTGTTGTGGTTGTTGAAGAAGTTGTAGTAGATGGTGGAGTGGTTGTAGTGATTGGTGGAGACGTTGTAATTGATGGTGGACTGGTTGTAGTGGTTGTTGGTGGAGAAGTTGTTGTTGATGGTGGAGTGGTTGTTGGAGAAGTTGTAGTTGTTGGTGGACTGGTTGTAGTGGTTGTTGAAGAAGTTGTAGTAGATGGTGGAGTGGTTGTAGTGATTGGTGGAGACGTTGTAATTGATGGTGGACTGGTTGTAGTGGTTGTTGGTGGAGAAGTTGTAGTTGTTGGTGGACTGGTTGTAGTGGTTGTTGGTGGAGAAGTTGTAGTTGTTGGTGGAGAAGTTGTAGTGGTTGTTGGTGGAGACATTGTAGTTGATGGTGGACTGGTTGTTGTGGTTGTTGGTGAAATAGTTGTTGTTGATGGTGGAGTGGTTGTTGGAGTAGTTGTAGTTGTTAGTGGACTGGTTGTAGTGGTTGTTGGTGGAGTGGTTTCAGTGGTTGTTGGTTGAGTAGTTGTAGTGGTTGTTGGTGGAGAAGTTGTAGTTGTTGATGGACTGGTTGTAGTGGTTGTTGGTGGAGACGTTGTAGTTGTTGGTGGACTAGTTGTAGTGGTTGTTGGTGGAGACGTTGTAGTTGTTGGTGGACTGGTTGTAGTGGTTGTTGGTGGAGAAGTTGTAGTTGTTGGTGGACTGGTTGTAGTGGTTGTTGGTGGAGAAGTTGTAGTTGTTGGTGGACTGGTTGTAGTAGTTGTTGGTGGAGACGTTGTAGTTGTTGGTGGACTGGTTGTAGTGGTTGGTGGACTGGTTGTACTGGTTGTTGGTGGAGAAGTTGTAGTTGTTGATGGACTGGTTGTAGTGGTTGTTGGTGGAGAAGTTGTAGTTGTTGGTGGACTGGTTGTAGTGGTTGTTGGTGGAGAAGTTGTATTTGTTGGTGGACTGGTTGTTGTGGTTGTTGGTGAAATAGTTGTTGTTGATGGTGGAGTGGTTGTTGGAGAAGTTGTAGTTGTTGGTGGACTGGTTGTAGTGGTTGTTGAAGAAGTTGTAGTAGATGGTGGAGTGGTTGTAGTGATTGTTGGAGACGTTGTAATTGATGGTGGACTGGTTGTAGTGGTTGTTGGTGGAGAAGTTGTAGTTGTTGGTGGAGAAGTTGTAGTGGTTGTTGGTGGAGACGTTGTAGTTGATGGTGGACTGGTTGTAGTGGTTGTTGGTGTTGTAGTTGTTGTTGGACTGGTTGTTGGTGGAGTGGTTTCAGTGGTTGTTGGCTGAGTAGTTCTTTGTGGAATAGATGTGGCCGTTGTTGGTGGAGTACTTCTAGTTGGTGGTAAACTGGTTGGAGTGGTTGTTGGTGGAGAAGTTGTAGTTGTTGGTGGACTGGTTGTTGTGGTTGTTGGTGAAATAGTTGTTGTTGATGGTGGAGTGGTTGTTGGAGTAGTTGTAGTTGTTAGTGGACTGGTTGTAGTGGTTGTTGGTGGAGACGTTGTAGTTGTTGGTGGACTAGTTGTAGTGGTTGTTGGTGGAGACGTTGTAGTTGTTGGTGGACTGGTTGTAGTGGTTGTTGGTGGAGAAGTTGTAGTTGTTGGTGGAGTGGTTGTGGTAGTTGTTGGTGGAGAAGTTGTAGTGGTTGTTGGTGGAGACGTTGTAGTTGTTGGTGGACTAGTTGTAGTGGTTGTTGGTGGAGAAGTTGTAGTTGTTGATGGACTGGTTGTAGTGGTTGTTGGTGGAGACGTTGTAGTTGTTGGTGGACTAGTTGTAGTGGTTGTTGGTGGAGACGTTGTAGTTGTTGGTGGACTGGTTGTAGTGGTTGTTGGTGGAGAAGTTGTAGTTGTTGGTGGACTGGTTGTAGTGGTTGTTGGTGGAGAAGTTGTAGTTGTTGGTGGACTGGTTGTAGTAGTTGTTGGTGGAGAAGTTGTAGTGGTTGTTGGTGGAGACGTTGTAGTTGTTGGTGGACTAGTTGTAGTGGTTGTTGGTGGAGAAGTTGTAGTTGTTGATGGACTGGTTGTAGTGGTTGTTGGTGGAGAAGTTGTAGTTGTTGGTGGACTGGTTGTAGTGGTTGTTGGTGGAGAAGTTGTATTTGTTGGTGGACTGGTTGTTGTGGTTGTTGGTGGAGAAGTTGTAGTTGTTGGTGGACTGGTTGTAGTAGTTGTTGGTGGAGACGTTGTAGTTGTTGGTGGACTGGTTGTAGTGGTTGGTGGACTGGTTGTACTGGTTGTTGGTGGAGAAGTTGTAGTTGTTGGTGGACTGGTTGTTGTGGTTGTTGGTGGAGAAGTTGTAGTTGTTGGTGGACTGGTTGTAGTGGTTGTTGGTGGAGAAGTTGTAGTTGTTGATGGACTGGTTGTAGTGGTTGTTGGTGGAGAAGTTGTAGTTGTTGGTGGACTGGTTGTAGTGGTTGTTGGTGGAGAAGTTGTATTTGTTGGTGGACTGGTTGTAGTGGTTGTTGGTGGAGAAGTTGTAGTTGTTGGTGGACTGGTTGTAGTGGTTGGTGGACTGGTTGTACTGGTTGTTGGTGGAGAAGTTGTAGTTGTTGATGGACTGGTTGTAGTGGTTGTTGGTGGAGAAGTTGTTGTTGATGGTGGAGTGGTTGTTGGAGAAGTTGTAGTTGTTGGTGGACTGGTTGTAGTGGTTGTTGAAGAAGTTGTAGTAGATGGTGGAGTGGTTGTAGTGATTGGTGGAGACGTTGTAATTGATGGTGGACTGGTTGTAGTGGTTGTTGGTGGAGAAGTTGTAGTTGTTGGTGGACTGGTTGTAGTGGTTGTTGGTGGAGAAGTTGTAGTTGTTGGTGGAGAAGTTGTAGTGGTTGTTGGTGGAGACGTTGTAGTTGATGGTGGACTGGTTGTTGTGGTTGTTGGTGAAATAGTTGTTGTTGATGGTGGAGTGGTTGTTGGAGTAGTTGTAGTTGTTAGTGGACTGGTTGTAGTGGTTGTTGGTGGAGTGGTTTCAGTGGTTGTTGGTTGAGTAGTTGTAGTGGTTGTTGGTGGAGAAGTTGTAGTTGTTGATGGACTGGTTGTAGTGGTTGTTGGTGGAGACGTTGTAGTTGTTGGTGGACTAGTTGTAGTGGTTGTTGGTGGAGACGTTGTAGTTGTTGGTGGACTGGTTGTAGTGGTTGTTGGTGGAGAAGTTGTAGTTGTTGGTGGACTGGTTGTAGTGGTTGTTGGTGGAGAAGTTGTAGTTGTTGGTGGACTGGTTGTAGTAGTTGTTGGTGGAGACGTTGTAGTTGTTGGTGGACTGGTTGTAGTGGTTGGTGGACTGGTTGTACTGGTTGTTGGTGGAGAAGTTGTAGTTGTTGATGGACTGGTTGTAGTGGTTGTTAGTGGAGAAGTTGTAGTTGTTGGTGGACTGGTTGTAGTGGTTGTTGGTGGAGAAGTTGTATTTGTTGGTGGACTGGTTGTTGTGGTTGTTGGTGAAATAGTTGTTGTTGATGGTGGAGTGGTTGTTGGAGAAGTTGTAGTTGTTGGTGGACTGGTTGTAGTGGTTGTTGAAGAAGTTGTAGTAGATGGTGGAGTGGTTGTAGTGATTGTTGGAGACGTTGTAATTGATGGTGGACTGGTTGTAGTGGTTGTTGGTGGAGAAGTTGTAGTTGTTGGTGGAGAAGTTGTAGTGGTTGTTGGTGGAGACGTTGTAGTTGATGGTGGACTGGTTGTAGTGGTTGTTGGTGTTGTAGTTGTTGTTGGACTGGTTGTTGGTGGAGTGGTTTCAGTGGTTGTTGGCTGAGTAGTTCTTTGTGGAATAGATGTGGCCGTTGTTGGTGGAGTACTTCTAGTTGGTGGTAAACTGGTTGTAGTGGTTGTTGGTGGAGAAGTTGTAGTTGTTGGTGGACTGGTTGTTGTGGTTGTTGGTGAAATAGTTGTTGTTGATGGTGGAGTGGTTGTTGGAGTAGTTGTAGTTGTTAGTGGACTGGTTGTAGTGGTTGTTGGTGGAGTGGTTTCAGTGGTTGTTGGTTGAGTAGTTGTTGGTGGAATAGATGTGGCTGTTGTTGATGGAGTACTTGCAGTTGTTTGTGGACTGGTTGTAGTGGATGTTGGTGGAAAAGTTGTAGTTGTTGGTGGACTGGTTGTAGTGGTTGTTGGTGGAGTGGTTTCAATGGTTGTTGATTGAGTGCTTGTTGGCTGAGTAGTTGTTGGTGGAATAGATGTGGCTGTTGTTGGTGGAGTACTTCTAGTTGGTGGTAAACTGGTTGTAGTGGTTGTTGGTGGAGAAGTTGTAGTTGTTGGTGGACTGGTTGTTGTGGTTGTTGGTGAAATAATTGTTGTTGATGGTTGAGTGGTTGTAGTGGTTGTTGGAGAAGTTGTAGTTGTTGGTGGAGTGGTTTCAGTGGTTGTTGGTTGAGTAGTTCTTTGTGGAATAGATGTGGCTGTTGTTGGTGGAGTACTTCTAGTTGTTGGTGGACTGGTTGTTGTGGTTGTTGGTCGTGTTGGTGAAATAGTTGTTGTTGATGATGGAGTGGTTGTTGTGGTTGTTGGTGAAATAGTTGTTGTTGATGGTTGAGTGGTTGTAGTGGTTGTTGGAGAAGTTGTAGTTGTTGGTGGAGTGGTTTCAGTGGTTGTTGGTTGAGTAGTTCTTTGTGGAATAGATGTGGCTGTTGTTGGTGGAGTACTTCTAGTTGTTGGTGGACTGGTTGTTGTGGTTGTTGGTCGTGTTGGTGAAATAGTTGTTGTTGATGATGGAGTGGTTGTTGTGATTGTTGGTGAAATAGTTGTTGTTGATGGTGGAGTGGTTGTTGGAGAAGTTGTAGTTGTTGGTGGACTGGTAGTAGTGGTTGTTGGTGGAGTGGTTTCAGTGGTTGTTGGTGGAATAGATGTGGCTGTTGTTGATGGAGTACTTGCTGTTGTTTGTGGACTGGTTGTAGTGGTTGTTGGTTGAGTAGTTGTTGGTGGAATAGATGTGGCTGTTGTTGGTGGAGTACTTGTAGTTGTTGATGGACTGGTTGTAGGTGAAATAGTTGTTGTTGATGGTGGAGTAGTTGTAGTGGTTGTTGGTGGAGAAGTTGTAGTTGTTGGTGGACTGGTTGTGGTGGTTGTTGGTAGAGCAGATGTACTTGATGGCAGACTGGTTATAGTGGTTGTTGGTGAAATAGTTGTTGTTGATGGTGGAGTGGTTGTTAAAGAAGTTGTTGGTTGACTGGTTGTAGTAGTTGTTGGTGGAGAAGTTGTAGTTGTTGGTGGACTAGTTGTAGTGATTGTTGCTGGAGTGGTTTTAGTGCTTGTTGGTTGAGTAGTTGTTGGTGGAATAGACATGACTGATGTTGGTGAAATAGTTGTTGTTGATGGTGGAGACGTTGTAGTGGTTGTTGGGGGAAAAGTTGTAGTTGTTGGTGGACTGGTTGTAGTGGTTGTTTGTAGAGCAGATGTACTTGATGGTGGACTAGTTGTAGTGGTTGTTGGTGAAATAGTTGTTGTTGATGGTGGAGTGGTTGTAGTGGTTGTTGGAGAAGTTGTAGTTGTTGGTGGACTGGCTGTAGTGGTTGTTGGTGGAGAATCTGTAGTTGATGGTGAACTGGTTGTAGTGGTTGTTGGTGGAGCAGATATAGTTGATGGTGGAGTGGTTGTAGGAGAAGTTGTAGTTGTTGGTGGACTGGTTGTAGTGGTTGTTGGTGGAGTGGTTTCAGTGGTTTTTAGTTGAGTAGTTGTTGGTGGAATAGATGTGGCTGTTGTTGGTGGAATACTTGTAGTTGTTGGTGGACTGGTTGTAGTGGTTGTTGGTGGAGTAGTTGTATTTTTTGGTGGACTCTTCATAGTGGTTGTTTGTTGAGTAGTTGTTAATGGACTGGTTGTTATTGATGGAGTGATAGTTGATGCTGTAGAGGTAAAAGAATATGACATTAGAAATAACAAAGAATGATTTTTTTTTTTGCTTTCATAATGGATAGGTGCAGATTTAATGTATGTGAGAGAAAGCATGGGATCTCAGTACATTATAATTTAATGGGCACAAACTGCTGAAAAAATAGACTTTCAAAGAGATCAGGCATGTTTACCTAAACAATAAGAATATATAGCAAACACGTCCTGTATATTTTGGTCTCTCCATATCAGTTTGTCTGCTTTGCACCAGTGGATGGGTTGTGGAGCTGATGAAATATAATCTTCTCTGTCCTCTGCTTAATAAAGTTCACTTTATGAACTTTAAGTCTACATTAACAAATTCACTTTAAAGCCTTCTTCCAAAGTACATAGTTCTGGGGTTTAAAGTACTTGGGTAATTATACTTGATTACTAAAGTTTTATTTAAAACTTGGCTCTTTGTCCTTTGGATATAGATTCTTTTACTCACCTAGAGTGAAACCGATTCATGTTAATGTAATGTCAGTTAGGTCACTGCTCTCCGAATGTATTAAGAGATAGGATACTTTGAAAAAAGTTGCGTTTTAGCATTTTGTTGCAGCTAGCACTAATACAAACACATCCTTTGCGGCTGTTTAGCGAAAGGCTAAACAGGCACGCAAAGAAAGTATAGCTTGTGATGTGAGTTGTCATCATCTATTTGGGAGGCATTGTATTCTTAAAATAAACTAGGCTTATTCTGTTAATCATTTGTTGATCAAGACTATAACAGACACTTTGAATTTGCGCATACAGTGACATCAAGACATTAGTGTGTCGGGAACAGACCAGCAAAACACTGGGAATTTTACTTGTTTCATAAAGAGCACCTTGGCCTGAAACCTTTATGTTCCTCTGACATTTACATATTCCTCTGACATTTTTGTCTAAGATAACTTCATTTCAGTTTTAAATCATATACTGTATGTTTTTATCATATATGTTTTTATCATATATGTTAATCATATACTATTCTTTCTGCTTAATAGTTTGTCTCTTTCACTTCCACTACTATTTGATTTTTATATATAGTGCATATTAAAGATTGCATATTAAACATACATATTAAAGACTGCACTGCAATACATAATATGACATCAGTGCAGTGGCATGCCTCCACAGACTTCCCCAGGGGGAGGGGCAGAAAGGTGCTGAAATTACTTCACCATGTACATGACAAAATTTAAATTTAATTTACGTTTTATTACAGAATTTTACAGAATATTAAATTATTTATTTATTAAATGTTAGTATGTATCATGTGTTGTCTGTTATGTTTATTAAATACTTCCTCTGAAAGTAATTGGAATGTTCCTTTTTTTCATCCTTTCTTTTTTCTATGACAAGATGTTGATACAAATAGAATGTATTACAAATTACAAAAATAAGGGAATGGTGATAATATTACTAAATATTATTTGCTTTTACATTACCAAAGTGAGAATCAAGAAGGTAATTATGGTCATGTTCAGTTTTGTGCATTTTGAAAACTTTGTATTATTGTATGATTATTAAATTATTATTGATGAAAATGCAAGATATCATGAAATCAAATATATAAATTCCTTACACATTAGAGAGTTTGAGTTTGACACTTTGGATGTATTTCCCCTAGCTTATGACATGGGGATATGCTAAGCTATATGCTACTGTCTTTGGCCTTGGTCTTAAATAAAATGGCCTTTAAAAACTAGTTCAATGTCATTGTCAAAAATGTGAAAGCAATCGAATGGTAATTTTATTATAATTAAGCATAATTCATATGCTACTACATCCACTGTTTACAGAAGCGTAGTAGTAGGATAAATATACATTTTTTGTATTACCTGCTGCCGGTGAACTATCCCTTCAGGAAAGGGACAGGAATACATGTATTAGGGCGTATTAGAGAAACTAAAGGTCAGAATAAATATCAAAAGCATGTCATCTTGTCGTCAAGCACAAAGTTCTGAAACCTATTGTTTTTGTAAGGATTTTATTCTTATTATTATTAGTAGTATTAGTGGTAGTAGTTAGTAGTATACTTATTATTATTATTATTGTTATTAGTATTGGTATCCTATTGTATCCATTATTATTATTATAAAAAAACTAATGATAATTAATATAGCTGCAAGCAGCAATTACAGGGTCAAGCCCCCTAAGGGCACAAAGGGAAATATCTGTGGACATGATGATTACTTAAAAATATTAGTAAAACCACTTACACCAATGTGAAATTACTTATATTTTTTGACCAATGATGACATTGTGTGATGTCGTGTGTCATGTGATGTTTGTCTCTGTCAGTCGGAGACCACTAAATATAATATTAAAGAGGTGTGTTAACTTGCTAGTATGATGTTGGACACTGTAATATGCTCTGGCCCCCTGTCACACTGTGTTTGTGGAAGGAACTAAGGAAGGCGATGGAGGTGAAGATAATCAACGGGAATCTCTTTAAATTAGAATAACTGCACAGGAGAAGCAACACAGCGTAACCCAAACGTGACTTAAACATATACATGCAGGTAACATAGTATATACAATAACCAACAGTTAACTGAATGGGAAGGAGAACTTAAATTGGGCAGAAAATGAGGGGCAAACAGATGATGAAAATTAACTAATGAATTAACAGGGAAATGAATCAATCAAGGGGAAACAGGAACAGGAAGTCATGGGGAAAAAACACAAAACTAAAGTTCATGACACTGACATTACTCCCCCCTCTCTGGAAGGTGCATCCTTGTGCCGTAAATGCCCACACGCACCAGATGGTGACTCCCGGTTCGGGACAGAGAGGAGGTTCAGATGAGCTGTATGAGCAGAGACGGGAGAGACGCAGAGACGGGCAGAGATAAAGTCCTAATCGTTAGCGATTTTAACATTTACATGGATAATGAAAAGATCATTGGGACTGGCTTTCATTTTAATTTAATCAGAGATTAACAACACTCTAGGCCCATGTCATGGATCTGACAGGCCCCATCCACACCCAGTCACCGTTCAGCCAAACCTTTCACAGAACCAATCCCAGCATACCAACTCACCCGAACACTAATAATCCTTACCTGCAACCACTCATCATCTCATTAACTTATCTATATAAGCACACACCGAGCACGCCAGCATTTATTGTTTAGTCTTGTTTGCACAAAAGGACTGCTTACCTGAACGCTTATGCTCCGACAATTACTCCTGTGTCTATTCCCCACATATTTCTCCATTCGTTAAGTCTCCTGTGTCCTCTTAACAACTTACCTATGGAAATATACTCACCTGCTCACCATCTGGATCTCATGCTTGGTGTGTCGCCATCTTGTTTACCTGATCTACATCCATGAGCTACCGCACCTCTAAAGACATTCTCTGTCAGTATTATCAACCATAACATCATTGTCAAGTTCATTAAGGGAGAGAACCTATATGCAGACACTCTAACAAAACCTTCTTTTATTAAAACAAAAACTCTCATGAAGAGGCAGAACAAAAACTTCCATGAAGAGGCAGAACAAAAACCAAAACAAGACATGGAATGCTTTAAACAAGAACCAGAATAGGACTAGAAATACAAATTGAGCTCAAAACATTAAGACGTGATACAAGATACTATTCACTACAAGAAATGATACACCATCACAAGACAACAGACGGCAGGGGTACGGGGTCAAGACTCAAGACAGGAGAGCATGTGGCACAAAGTAAACAAACAATGGCCATGTGCTTCCATACAAAGACAAGCAACATACACATCACAAAAGACACAGAGCATGAGTCTAGATCCTGACTCTAACATACAACAACCATGACTAGGATAGAGTCAGGATCCAAACATCATGCTCTGACACAAAAACAGGGCTGTCATGGTTCCTGACATGAGAATTTAGGATGCCAGGACTCCGACAATCATAAAGCTCTGCCTACTTCTGAAATCTTTTAGAAGAAAACAAACAAAATCCTAGATATTTATTTGATACAGTGGTTAAATTAGCAAAAAATAAAGCGTCATCTGCTTCAGACAGTTGTAAGCATCATAGCAGTGTAACATTTTCACATTTCTTTATTAACAAATTTTTTTGTCTCTGACTAGATGCAGTCAGAAACAAAAGATGTTATAAACATGCAATTGCCTGCTACACAATCATATCAGATGCTCTACATAGTATTATTAATTCATCATTGGTGTTGGGCGTTGTTACAGCGTTGTTACAGAGGAGGCTCCTGCGCCTCCTATGAACCACCAGAGTGAACCCTCACCCGAATATTAGTCAGTTCACTTCCGGACTCCATTTCCCACGAGGCCGCATTCCTGGGACTGATTACTCCTTCACCTGTTTCCCATTATCCTCCCTATATAAACCTCATCCAGACTGTAATTCATTTTAAAGCCTTAATTTGCTACACTAATCATTTCTGAGCAGTTTTCCTTGCATTCCTGTTTACCTGGTATTTGGCTTGTTATCGTTAACTGTTTTGCTGCCTGCCCTGATTCTTGCTTTGTCTTTTGGATTGTGATTGTTTGCTGCCTGCCTCGACCCTAGCCTGTCCCACGATCTTGGCATTCTGAGAGCAAATCCTTGAAAGAAAAGTGACGTCATCAGAGATTTGAATTCTAAAAGCGTCCATGGTGTGGTGGGAATTTTAATTCTCTTTTGTTAGATGACTCTAGTGTGCTTATTGGGTCTCTCCTCTCAAGCTTGAGTGGTTTTTTTTTTTTTTTTTTTTTTTTTAAATCACCTTTCATTATTTAGCAAGGGAAGCAGATGAACTAAATACCTGTTTATTTTTCTTGGGAGGAAGGTAAGATCTGACCAGAAAAATAAGTGTAGACAGGTGCTGTTTCTGTTTTCCTAGCTGTCCTACCTATTTACCCTTTTTGTTGTCATTAAATTTTTTAAATCTTTTGTGAATAGATTTAACAGATTTGTTTATTGTTTTAAGTTGCTTTTCTTTTGCTTGATGTGTTAAATGAAGGCATAACTGGATGTCTATAAGAACCAAGCTTAAGATTTATAAGTGTTACACAAATTGACCAATCCTGCTCCATGCAGGCCAGCATCCTGAAGAATTTAGCTCCAACCACAATTATACACACCTGAACTAGCTAATCAAGATCTTGCTGGCAGACTATAAACTTCCAGGCAGGTATATTGAGGCCAAGCTAAAATCTGGAGGATGTTGGCCCTCCAGCACCGAGTTTGAACACCCTTATTTAATATGTTTAGCCTATAAGCCTACCCTATTGTTGGTTTTGAATGTCCTACAACAGTTATGTAGTTTGGTCCGTAATACCAGAACTAGAATAGTGCTTGGATTTGACATACTCGGATGCAGAACATCAAACACAATAAAACATGGAGCATAGCAAACAATGGCAAACTACAACCCCAAATCAGAAAAAGTTGGGACAGTATGGAAAACACAAAAAAGTAGTGATTTCTAAATTTACTTTGACTTGTATTTCATTGCAGACAATACAACAGCACATTTAATGTGTTCCTCATGATTTTTATTGTTTTTTTTATTGTTTGAACGTATTTTGGTTCTTGCGACACATTTCAAAAAAAGTTAGAACAGTAAAGCATTTACCACTTTGTAATGTTGCCATTCCTTTTCACAACAATTAAAAGATGTTTAGGGACTGAAGACACCAAGTGAAGTGTTTCAGGTGTAATTTTGTCCCATTCTTGCTGAAAACAAGTCTTAAAGTGGGCAACAGTACGGGGTCTTTGTCGCTGTGTGGCGCATTTTGAAGCGCAAAATTTCTCTGTTGGAGACAGGTCGGGACTGCAGGCAGGCCAGTCAAGTACCTGCATCCTCTTCCTCCGCAGCCAGGACTTTGTAATGTGTGCAAAATGTGGTTTTGCATTATCTTGTTGAAATATGCATGGACGTCCCTGGAAAAGATGTCTTCTTGACAGCAGCATATTGTGCTCCAAAATCTCTATGTACTTTTCAGCATTAATGGTGCCATCACAGAAGTGCAAGTTACCTTTACCAAGGGCACTGACACAACCCCATACCATGACAGACCCTGGTTTTTGGACTTGTTGCTGGTAACAGTCTGGATGATCCTTTTCTTCTTTGGTCCGGAGCACACGGCGTCCATTTCTCCCAAAAAAAATACCTGAAATACTGATTTATCTGACAACAGTACACGTTTCCACTGTGTGATGGTCCATCCCAGATGCCTCCGAGGCCAGAGAAGTCGACGGTGCTTCTGGACACTGTTAACATAGAGCTTCCTTTTGGCACAGTACAGTTTTAACTGGCATTTGTGGCTGTAACTACATATTGTGGTATTTGACAAAGGTTTGCCAAAGTAGTCCTGAGCCCATGTGGTGATATTGCTTATAGATGAATGATGATTCTTGATGCAGTGCCGCCTGAGGGATGGGAGAGCGCGGTTGTTCAGCTTAGGCTTGCACCCTTGTCCTTTACGCACTGAAATTCCTCCACATTCCTTGAATCTTTTAATTATGTTATGCACTGTTGAAGGTGAAATAAGCAAATGTCTTCCTATCTTTCTTTGAGGAACATTGTTTTTAAACATTTCAATAATTTTCTCACGTATTTGTTGGCAAACTGGCGATCCTCAGCCCATCTTTGCTCCTAAAGGACTAGACCTTTCTTGGATGCTGCTTTTGTACCAAATCATAATTACAATCACCTGTTGACATCAACTGTTTCAAATCACATCATTATTTAACCAATTTACCTGATTACTAGCCCTAAATTGCTCCTGTTCCAACTTTTTTTGAAATGTGTTGCAAGAACCAAAATAGGAATTTTGTTTTTTTGAAGAAAAAATAATAAAAATCATGAGGAACACATTAAATAATGTGCTGTTGTATTGTCTGCAATGAAATACAAGTCAAAGTAAATTTAGAAATCACTACTTTCTTTTTTTATTTGTGATTTCCATACTGTCCCAACTTTTTCTGATTTGGGGTTGTAGAAGCAGTGGAATGCAAACCCATGCTGCAACACAAATCACAACAAGACATGGAAAGCACATTACACTTAAAAATATTCAATGGCAATGGAATCTTCAAACCAAGAGAAAGGAAAAAGAACATAGATCTGGATCCTGACACCAAGGCCCAAAACCCAACAGAAAACAGACAGTCTCCATACATGATGCTCTGATACAAAACACAAGACTTTCTTGAACCTGTCACAAGACTAGAAAAACACCAACGGGGTAAACAGGACCTTGGCCCCTTTCACACAATAATCTTGGTACATTACCAGTGAAAGTCAGTGTCAGTGAAGAATGACTACTGGTAAATACACAAATGTTCTGTTCACACAAGCAGTGGCTTTCCATCTCTTTACAGATAATTATTCCATTCACACATTAGTAACAAAATACTGGTAAACTCTGTGATGTCATTAACTGTGAATGAGCTCTAAATGGTTGCATTGCCGCCCATGTTGTGTTTTAAAACATGACAGAGTTTGTATCTGAACATAATTTTTTCATCTTTGTAAAAACATTTATATTCATGCAGTTGCTCTTGACCCAACAGCATCATATAAGACAACTTTAGACTAAACTGTAAGGGATAAACCCTCTTGCTAACATCCAAAGGCAGAGCTACCTGCGGCTAAAAACAGTAATGTTTACACATCACAACACAGATGTCTGTGCAAAGGACATGGGCAATTCAATGAATTCATGAGAAAAAAGTTTTGAACAACTTTGATGAAGAGATAAAACGTATCATCTGTATTAGAATGTTCTGATTTGCCCAAAACAGACTTCTTACATCAGCTCATATAAATTTCTTTGCATTGTAGCAAACAGCAAACTGAAGTCATTAGTTTATTGCAAATTTCATTCAAAGTGAACATTACTTTGCGTTGACCTACTTCGTACATATGTCAAAGCGGCCAATTGACATGGTAATTGACGTGAGCGAGAAACTCTTGAATAACATATGTCTTTGTGTTTGTATTATTGAGTGCTTCCTATTTTCTTAACACATACCAAGTACAGTAACTTGTATATCAAGTTTTGTCTGTACTTACAGGCAGCAATGTCTGTTTGGGTGTTTTGGTATGTTGTAAGCAATAAAATTTGTAGAGAAGAACTGAGGCACTGAGGTAGCCTACTTTTGCAAAGAGTTGCTTTAATATTAAATTCATGTCTTTAATTGACTTTCTTACTATGTCTGTAAGTTTTAGACACTATTTTGCACCTTTTTTGCAACTATTTCTCAGACATAGAATAATAAATATGTTTATAATGTGTATTGTAAATAACTTTTTCCATTGCAGTCAGATCACAATCAGAACCAGGTACTGTGATTGCTTATAACTTCCTGTATCCATTAATGATTAAAAGTTAGAATCAAAATATCATTGTTTATCTTAGCTTAGCTTTATAGAGCTAAAATTTCAATTTATTTTGTGGATTAGGTTCCATTTGTGTCATTCAATGCAAGTGACACTTGTATACAAACATTAAGTACAATTTAAGTTTTAAAATATTTAACACTAGATTTTTTTGGACAATTAACAGCACTAGATGGTTATGTACTATTTAAAACATCTTTGGTTTACAATTTTAACAATATACAACTGCATTGTGGTATATACTGTTAAAGGTCAAACTCATTCCATGATGTAAACTGATCATATTATTAGTGTGTTAACCTTAGTGGTGAAGCCATGAGGTGCCAAGTTTCCTTTATAGTAAATTTAGAACAGCTAAGGGGCATTGTTAGGCACAATGGGGAACCTGGTGTTTATTGCTTTAATATTGTTGTAGCCAATATAGAGAAACAATTTTGTGTTTGACAAAAGCAGCAATATTCAAACTAGGTATAAATATATGCAATCAAATATTTCTGATATGTTCATATACACATTTCTGGTGTAGCCAGCTCCAGCAACATATTGCTATAAGCAGAATTAAGTAAACATCTTACCTGCTGCTATTGATTGGCTTATCAGCGATATCAATACAAAACAGAAAATGAATTGAAACATCTTATCAAGTTTTCAGTTGATGAATTTAAGCTCAATATGCTTTATAAAGAGAAGCAGCAACCTAACCTTTGCAATTGCTATGAAGAAAAGTTGCTTAAGCATTCACAATTTTATGATTTAGTTCTGACACAAACTCCACCCACTTATTCTTATATAATAATAAAACCGGTTCTCAAAGTGTGTCAGATGGAATTCTGAGGTAAAAGATTTTATTTAGAATACTAGTTATTTTCAAAGCTATTACCTAGATATTATCTAGATGATGTTATTTGAATTGTTACTATTTTATTTCAGGTTGTGTCTTTATTGTGTAGTGGCATAAAGAAAGTTGTGTGCCTGTTTATTTCCATGTTTTGCATTTATAACTAATAAGCTATGCAGTATACGGTCACATGTGCATTCCTGTATTCCAAAAACATCAGTGGTGAAACTGTTCTCAGTGGTGGCCCCTACGCTAATATAAGCCTGTTTTGTTTCCCTCTCTCTATCTTCCTCTCTCCCTCCCTCTCCTCCGAGGGACTCTGAGCGATACAGATTAAGTCCAGTTCGATGAGACAACGCTCACAACAGCCTAACCAAGGAGGGGGTGACCACCATGGGAACTGTGAAAAATCAACCGCCACCATCACCTATTACATTAATGCAACTGTTAATCTATACTCATATTTTTAGCAAAATACATGATTCTGTCTATACCAGCAGTTTGATGTTATAGCTGCTCTCAGTCTCATTTAACGTCGGGATCCTCGCCTAAACACCCCTTATTGTGTTATGTGAGCCATCAGGCTAACATAAAATGAATATAAAATCACCAGACCCAAATTAAAACTAGTTATTACTATAAATCAATACTGAAATCATAACAGCACTGATTATGATGCTGCAAATATATAAAACTTTAAATCAGAATACTGACTGTGACGCTGTAAACCTATAAACCCTTATATATATAATTGTGTTCCATTAATATAAGTATATGTGATGTCTCCAAATCTTTTTTCACACATTTATAAGACGCTTGAAGAAACCTATGTGCAAGTGTACCTTGCTGTTTTAAAAGCTATTTTAAATGCAAAATGTGGTCACACTACATATTGATCAGAATTAGTTCATACAAGTTAATTGATAAAATCTATTTATGACATGAATGTGACACCATCCTCACTACAACCTTTTTTACAAAAGTGCCTAAAACTTTTCATCGTACAGTAGCTCTGGAGGCATAGGTTTCGGTGTCAGACGCCTCAGTTGCCACAGAATTGTTTGGTAAGGTAAACTAACCTTCCTTTTGCACAGTACTGTACTGTACTTTTATTTTGTTCTCAAATGCGGGACTTTAATTTTAAAATAACAAAAAAAAAAAAAAACGTTCCGCTTCCTGTTTTATGCATGTGCGATAATGTTGCAGGTCAGGCGAAATTTGATGTTAAATGTAATATAAAAAAGCTGTGCTGTGTTGCAACGTGGGCGCATATGATACATCGAGTCAATTCAAGCATACGCGTAAATAGTTAATTGATTGTTTTTAGAATTGCTTCCGGTTTTCTCGTGCGTTTGTCAACAAACGTTCACAGCTGCAGTTACTTGTGCTACAATTTTCTTGTATAATCTCAGATTTTCTGATCCCAAGTAAAAGATGAAAGGTTATTCAATAGTCTAGTAGTTTATTTAAGCAGTTATGTTCCTAGATCGTTCCGTATTTGAATTGTATATTAATACTAAGAAAATAAACATCTGTTAGCAGTGCTGTAAAGTATGAAACGGTGAGAATGGAGAGAGATTTGCTCAGACAGTCTGTGTCTTATCATGGTCCAAATCTGCTGTCGCTGTTAAAATGTGAGCAGTGTGAAAACCCAGACTTTAAACACCTGCCTGCAGATCTCTCCAAAGCTCTGAACCACAGGTAAGAGGTGTGACTGTTGTTAAATGATGTGAATGTTTTAACCCACATGTTGCGTTTGGGGTCTAACAGTATGTCTAAACAGATCATATAATATACGTATAGGAATATTTAACACACCAAAAATTTAAGTCATTTAATCACTTTTGTGTTCCAAACTCATCATTTTTGTTAAAAAAATGATATATCAAGAAATAGATATATAGGTTAAACTGTTTACACTTAATCAATCAGTGAAAGTGATTGTCAAATTACAAAAATATCCAAACGTTATCACAAAATAGTCACTGTGTTTAGTGTGCTGTATTCCAAGTTCTTTGAAGTCATTATTTAGTGAAGCTTAAATAAGGTGCCAGGCCTCAGGTTTGAAATCATTAATGTTTGGTCATGAGAAACAGACAGACAGATTTGTTAATCAAATTTGCTAAAAATTTGTGTTTCACAGAGGAAATAAAAGTATACAGGTTTGGAATATTTTTTGGAAAAGAATTTAAGGGGAAAATGAGTTATTTTTATTATTACTTGTACACACTTGTACAAGTATTTAGCTCTTTAAAATCCCTCAGTTGAACATGAGGATTTATTATTATAAAATAATTCAAGATCCTGACTGAATAGAAGTATGCATTTTCGAAGATTTTTAATTTATGTCTTTGAAACAGGGATAAAGAAGATGGGAGTTCTGTTTTGGAACAGTTTATAGCAAGAAAAGCAGATCTTCTGTTTGCACCATTGTGGAAATCCTCCAAACCAGCCGATGAATGGCAAGAGGAGTCAGGAGGTGAACAATCATAATTCATTCATAGTTAAACACAAAATCATATTTCTGTTGGAGAAATAGTTTATGAAGTGAAAGTGACATTTGTCAGTTATGGTAAACCCATGCCCGAAATGTGACCCCTGCATTTAACCCATTACTGATGAGAAGTGAATACACACACCTGCAGCAGTGCTACTGGAGTTTAGGTGCCTTGCTCAAGGGCACCTCAGTTGTTACCTGCCAGCACCACTTACTGGTATAAAAAATAAGACAATATAGAAACATGCCTAGATTCTAGCTGTTTCTGTGAATGTCAGCAATACATTTGCTTTTATGTTCTATGGTTTTCAGCACTATCTTTTAAAGAAATCTCTTATGTCTTGTTGAATCTATTTGTACATTCAATTCACAACACACAGTTTCTCTCTCTGCAACTGCGCTGTTATCACCCACTCACAAAGAAATGGATAATAGGTGGAAGTGCATAATTAAATTATTAAAAATCAAATAATTTTAACAGCCTGCACATTCTGTTATTGATACAATCTGTCATAGAATGCACTTTGCTTACACAGAGTTAACCCTTTAGACATTTTGGTGTCCTCAAAGTTATTTTCAACTGGGGTAAATTTGACATTGTTACTTTCATTATGGCTAATAAAGTCATTAACAATAAACATACCAATTTAGAATAAACCCTTTTAATATGATCTGACTATAGCCCTGTTCACACCACCAGCAACTTTTTCAGTTGAGGTCACTAGTGGGCATTCACTAATGGTTGCCTAATAATGTTTGTGAACAACATATGATGTTACTTCATGTTGTAGACAATGATAAGTTTTTAGTTCTGCCACTGAAAACAAATATTTGTGAGGGAAAAGTTAAGATAAATGAGTCAGTATGTAAAGTGTCCGTGAACAAGGAACAACGTATGTTTTTTGCCATTGCGGCTATTTATCTTAGGTGAAAGCACAAATGGCGGTCTGTCTGGGTCCACGAAAACATTTAGGCTGACATTTAGACTGACATTTAGGCTGAGTCAGCGAGTACCACTGGCTGGTGCAGGAGCTGGATGATGTCCAATCAACTTTTCCTTTATTTTTTCCCTGACACCCTGCCACAGCAGATGAATCATGGGTACTTCACTGACATCACTCCCATTGGTGAGTGAATTGGTGAAATTCACAGCTCGTTTGCATAGTTAAACTTCTTAATTTTTGACTCCTGTTGCCTGACATGTTTATATTCTGTCACCAGTGGTCACTGTCATTTGTGTTGCCAGAAGTTATTGGCTATTCATTAAAAATAAATGAGATCATCAGGTGCTGGTGGAACAAGGCTTATGGAAAAGATACCTTTTATTGCATGTTGTGGCGTCGCCTCACATTTGGTTAGGACACGCCTGCCACTTAGTGGGTGACATAGTGGGTAACCACTATGACTTGCACTTTCTGTGATGATGTGTGTATATAAAGTCTGCCCCATCAATATTGGTCAGTGACAACAGACAATTTTAGTTGACCTTTATTTGACCATTTTTATTATTTTTTTTTTTGTTGTTTAATTACTACCTGCTAGCACTGGAATTGAAATTGGATTTAGACCAGGCTCATCCAGGCTCTGGTCATTTCTAGGCTTGATTACTGCAATGCTCTTCTGGCAGGACTGCCATCATGCACAATCAAGCCTCTACAAATGATTCAGAATGCTGCAGCACGTCTCGTCTTCGAGCCCAAAAGAGCCCATGTCACCCCTCTCCTCATCTCTCTGCATTGGCTACCGCTTACTGCTTGCATCAAGTTCAAGGCCTTGACGCTTGCTTACAGATCTATCACTGGGTCAGCACCTCCTACTTTCACTCATTCTTACGAGTCTATGCTCCTACCAGAAGCCTGCGATCACAGAAGGAACGAAGGCTTGTGGCACCATCACAGAGAGGCACAAAATCACTCTCCAGATCATTTTCGTTCACTACTCCATGCTGGTGGAATGATCTTCCTGCCTTCATCCGTAATGCAGAATCCCTGGAAATATTCAAAAGACAGCTGAAAACACATCTCTTTCGTGAGCACTTAACCTCATCATCATAAAAAAAAAAATCCTTTCCCTTCATTTCCTATCCCTCTTCCCTTTAAATCTCTCCCTTGTTGTAGCATATGATACTCTGAGCAATGTCTGAAACTTATGAGCACTTATTGTGTCTAGTTGTCTCTTCAGGTTGACTCGCTTGTTGTATTCCACACTTGTAAGTCGCTTTGGATAAAAGCGTCTGCTAAATGAATAAATGTAAATGTAACCAACAACCCTCTGATTAGAAGTGCGACTCACTAACCAGTAGGCGGCGACTGCCCTAACTCCAGTTGCCCTAGATGAACTATTCCTTTAATGTACACAATAATGATTTGTGTGTCAATTGTTGGTATTGCAGAGGCTTATGCTGTTATGCCTCCATTGGAGCAATTCATGGAGGTGTCATATGAGGAGAGGAGGGAGATCTTCTACAGGGATGTGGAGCGTGGAGACATGGTTATTGGAAGAATCAATTCAGTGAGAGATTTTGGCCTGTTCGTGACTCTCCTCTGCACTGCTGGTGGATTGGAAAGGGATATTGAAGATCTTGAGATAAAGGTTGTGTTATATAATTTGACTTCTTGAAATGTTATTTCTGTGCCACTATTACAACACTAAACAGTGTTGCAAATAAATTTTTACATTTGTGAAGGTGTTTGTCTGCAAAAATGAAAATGTTATTCCAATGTCAAAATTGCTTCTGAGGAACACACATGAAGATATTTTGAAGTACATTGGTAACCAAACAAAAGTGGCACACACTGAGCTCCAATTTATGGACACAAAACCTCTGAGACATTTCTCAGAATATCTTTTGTGTTCCACAGAAGGAAAAAAATGTTTCATAGGTTTGAATAACCTGAGAGTATGTTGAAAAAAATTTAATAGTTTATTTTTTTAGTTAATTTTTGGATGAACTGTTCCATTAGTGTGTAGTTGCAGCTGCTAGGTTCTTGATATGAAAATTGCTGGTCCAAGTCAAAAGACCAAACCCTGTATCATACTCTGGTTTCTAGATATAGCTGATGGCCCATTTTATTGGCCATCAAGCATAAATCCCATAGCTTACATTACAACACACACTACAAACACAAGATGTCTTTTTTGAGCAACATTTAGTAATTTATGTTTATTGCACAAACATGGCCACTTAAACATGTTTTGACAGCATCATACAAGTGGGTCAATAATACCTGGAAAAACCATTTGTTATGGCACCTACGTCCTAAGAAATTCTACATTTGGGGATCAACAACTTATCAAAATTGCAAGCAACAACAAATATCATGTTAGTAAAACTATCTAAAAAATATAAATACAAATCTTACAAAAATAAAAATTAATGTTATCTGTTTTTAAAGGCCCTCTGTCCAAAACGAGATGTACCATCAACTGGAAATCATGATGATCCTTTGTCTTATTACCAAGTTGGGGATTTGATTAGAGGTACGTTAATGTTTAATTTCTTACTTTAAAGGGAATATATATGTACATAATTGATGTATTACTGTACAGCTGGAGTGAAGGATATTGACCGCTATCATGAGAAGATGACAATCTCGCTGTACTCATCCTCACTGGCTCCTCACCTGGAGAAAGTGAAACTGGGTGTCATAAGCAAAGAAGATCTGCCTCTTCATTATACGTATGTAAAATCGTCACATATCAGAGTATAAGGACAAGAAAATATATCAAAATCTGTCCATATTTGTCTATTTGCTGATCCTTTTGTCTTTAACTTTCCAGTCAAGGTGAAAAGATGCCGACCGGCAACAGTGAGACATATGAGAAGCTCTTGGAGAGCTCACTGGGTTTGTCCAACCCCTTAAATGTGGATTATCTCTTGGGAAAGCTTGGAATAAGTGATACACAAACGCTGTCGTTAATGAGGGGGTTGCAGAGGTACATGGCTATTATTTGGTATTATATGGCTTTATGTGATTCACAACATTGATTGTTTGCTTAATTGCAATGTTTTTTTATTTATGCAGTAAACGCTTTAAGGAAGATGATTTTGCGACTGCTATCCGGAAAAAGCAGTCTGTATCCTGGGCCTTGAAATGGTTTGAATTTACCAGCCTTTTCTTCATATTTCCTTAAAGCTGCAATCCGTAACATTTGTCTCTATATTGCCATCTCAACCTTGCCAATTGTAATGCATGATTTAAAGGTTAATGCAGCGATTAATAAAGATTAATAGCCAATGACAGCAGATTTGAAAAAGCAGGAGTATAGTGGAATAATGGGGAGATGTTTTGGCCATCATCTTCGTTCATCCTGTCTACTTTTATTAAACAAGAAAAAACGTCACATTACGGAAATGGATTGCAAATGCTGTTTAATGTTTATTTCAGATATTTAGTTAAAATTGGAGTTGTGTGGGTCAAATTTCATCCCAAAATAAATGTAGAAAACTATTTATTTTTTATATTGTGACATATTTATAGACTATGGTAGTATTTATTCTACTGCTTTTTAAGTCATTGTATATTACGGTTATGAGACTTTTTGGGGCAAATATGCTTAATTGTGATTAAAATAGTGAAAAGACATTAAAAATAGGCTTCTTTTTTATGCAAAGTAGAATTTATTTCATTTTCAGTATTGTTTTTGGGGTGAAATGGACTGTGCGTTATACATTTACAATTACATTTAGTCATTTGGTAGACATTTTATCCAAAGTGACTTAGAATGAGAGAGATATTTAACATTTTGCCATAAGAACCAACAAGCCTAGTCTACAAAGCTACATTTACAAGTAGGAATAGCTCAGATGCTATGTACAGTACAGGTGGAAAGTTTTTGTCTGTAAACAAGGTTAAATGCCGTAACATTAGGAATTAGTCAGGTGTCTGCAGAAAAGGTGTGTTTTCAGTTTTCATTGTAAATTTCACTGATATTGTTACTGATTTTATCATTTCTTTATCACTGTAGTGTCAAATCTGGTGTTGACCATTTTAAATCTGGTCGGCATGTGGACGCAATGAACGAGTACAACAAGGCCTTAGAGATCGACACAAACAACGTGGAGGCTCTCGTAGCACGTGGAGCACTGTAAGTCACAGTCACGTTCAGAAATATTATCAACTTAAAGAGGGATGTTTACCTGTTTATTTTGCCTATTTACTGTTTTGTTTTAGATATGCAACCAAAGGAAGCTTGGGGAAAGCTATTGATGACTTCGAACTGGCATTGGAGAACTGCCCCACGCACAGAAATGCTAAAAAGTACCTCTGCCAGACCCTAGTGGAGCGAGGCGGACAGTATGTCATGTCATTAAGAAAACATATGTGTGTCTAGGCGGTTTGCAGTTGGCAAGCAACATAGTTACTCAAATGTGTCATCCCATGTGTTTATAGTTGTTTAACCACAATTTTGAATACAACATATTTTGTAATACCTTTAGCTCCTATAAAGGTGTTCTGATAACGCTATTATTTTCTTGCAGACTTGAGGAGGAAGAGAAGTTGGTCACTGCTGAAGGTTTTTACAGAAGAGCAATAGTATTAGATGACACCTTTCAAGAAGCCTCAGAGGCTCTGGAGAAACTTCAGATACGTATCCAGGTGAGCTGGATAAACCTGCCTTTCACACACAATGTTTGCTGCTATTACGGGTTTAATCAGATAAATATTGACCGCCATTTCATATAAATAGATGTGGTATGAGTTAAAATGGATTGCTTTGTGTATTGATCAGCAGTCAGTATTGAAATACTGATGAAGTGTTTTTGTCACTTATGTATCTGTCTGACCTTGGACCTGTGAAACCTGACCGATGGGACCTTTAACCCTCATTGCCTTGCGTGTACAAAAATGCCCCATGTGGACAAAAAAAAAAACACCACCATTGGTTTGTATTTTGTTCCTGGCACAACCGGTAACTACATGTTATGATCATTGCTGAATGTAAAATATTTCTTGCATTGTCATTGGTTAACATCCTGATGATAAATACTTTTTCTGGCTTTTGAAAATGGCACTTTGTATGAACATGTTTTCTGTGTGATGCAATTCAAACACCACACAACAATTGCATCTTGTGCTGCATGCGTGCATGCATGCAAACTTAATTGATTTTGGAAAAAATTATCCCAACTTTACCCTGCCAATGAACTGCTTTAAAGAAATCACTGAAATTGAAAGAGCTGGAAGCTGCCAAAGAGCAGGAAAAAGCTAAGACTGTGGAGACAAGTGCAGAAAAATTGCGTAAAATCCTAAAAGAAGAGAAAAGGTAATGTCAACACCACAGTATTCATTCATGTTTTTATTACCGTTATGGACATGTACACTGTATTATAGTTGTTACTACTATTCAATGTTTAATCCAGTTCTGTACACTAGGGTTGTTCTGACACTGAGATCGGGCTTTGACGACAGCTAATGCTTTTGACGATATCTAGACAGAATTTGGCGCTTTTGCCCATTAATGTCTTATTATTGGAATATAATTTTACATGCCCCATGGTCTGGTGGCCGAATGTGGTTCTCTGCGAATTTCGCCATGATGTTTCTGATTCAATATAGAATGAAGAGGAAAAGGAAAAGATCAACCTCCTCTACATCCTCAAGTTTGTCTTCAACCACTGACACAGACTCTCCCTCAACCAGCCACAAGAAATCAAAGAAACGGAAGCGCAAACGGAGGCATTCATCTCATGGCTATAAGAAACACAAGCGGAGAGTGTCATCCTGCAGTGATAAAACAACAGAGGATGACAAAGAGTGGTTTCCTGCCCCTGCTAACACCTCAGCTTCATTCATCAACCAGAAGTCCATAACCAAACTCATCAGTGAACGAGAACCATCCCTTGTCAGAGGCCGACACGAAGACAGCAGAGGTAGGTTACAAGACAGTGCTATCGAAAGAAGCCAACATATTTTAGAGAACAGCAAATATGGCACCCAATCCAATGTGAATGGCAACACCAGAGAACGCCTCAGGACTCGGACGATATCAGAGGAGAGAGGGGAATGTTCGAGCACCTTGGAAAGTGCCGGAAACCGGAGGGATTCCTCTTCCTCAACCCACTCCGAGTATTCCCGCAGACCTGATGGGCATTCAGTTTCCTCACAGGGACGAAGACACAGTGAATCAGAGAGAGGCAGGAGTGAGAGGATAGATAAAGAGGAGAAACACAGTCGAGATCTAGATGGTTGTAGAAAGACTGAAACCCAACAGAAGGACCTTCCTTCCCATTTGTTCGACATTTTCAGTCAGATTGCTGAGTTTGAGCGTGAAAAAAAACAGAAAAATTAAGAGTGGTTCACAACCTCAGTTATAATAAAAGTAATAGTAATAGTGCTAGTATGAATTCTAGTGGAATTACTCTTCAACTATAGTGATTTAAAATGAGTATTTCACAATAAATTGATCTAAACTGTTTCAGTTTTGAAATTACTTTCAGTTTTAGGTTAGATTTCGATTAAAAGAAAATTGTTAGCTTTGGGTGAAAGGACCCTTATCACTAACACTGCAAAAAACAAAAATGGCTTAATTTAGGATTTGAATGATGCCACAGTGTTACAAATTACGTTCAGTGTCATGTCAATGTTAAAATAAACAAATGCAATGTGTTATTTGCTAACAGAGTTGGTTATTTGCTAAAAGTTGAGTTGTGGAAGTGAGTCACATTCATTTTTGCTATTGAGAAATAGATTTTTAATGATAAAAGATCCATCAATCACAAGCCACTTTGGAAATAGGAAACACCCACAAGAGATCACCTTTAGTTCTTAAAACATTTAAACTACTATGCTGTATGTATCAGAATATTACGCTGATAAGTGTTAACTTCAAATATATTGTCTGTATTATATACTTGTGTATTCCTATATAAAGAATCACAAACAAAAATCATCATTTTTTATTTAATTACATAATTTGCCTTGAGTTTGCAATTTTAAAATGACTTGTTCTTCAGGTAAAAGTTTACAATGTTATGATACAGTTTGAAGGTTTTTGGTTTGATTGAAGGTTTAAGCTTAGTAGTCGGAAACATATTCATGGAGCTCAAAAAAGTGGATGATCCTGCTGATGTCATGGAAATTAATACAATTATAAAAGACCACATTCATACAAATACATATATACATATCAATAAATATAGAAATGCATATAATATGCATGTGTCATTCATTGGGAAGCAAATGAGGCTACTCACTAGTGTTTACAATAGGATGCAAGAGTATTTCTCCAAAAAAAGGGGGAATTCAGGGTTTAAAAGACAAATTATCCATTGAGCTGCCTTCAAATCTCAGGTGTTTTTGGGTTAATTACATTTATATCTGATACAAATTGATCCACCCCCTGAAAATCTAGAATTGCAATAGTTTTGATTGTTTGGAAATTCATTGTTAATTGTATATAATGTTATATGTTCCTATTAAGAGCCAAGTTTTAATTAGAAGAACAATGTTCATATTTGACACATTCAAACTTTAAAATTGGTATAAACTTCCAAATCTAACTTTTTAGATCTTGTGTGTAGTCCATCATAGGGCAGTGTAACGCAAGGGTCTTTCAGGATCTTTTAAACTCTTATTTGGTCTCTTAAAATATAATCGCAAACTGTGGCCTGCTGATTGAAGAGTGTAACCAGAATGTTGCTGGTTCAATTCACAATCCTGGCATGAAACAACTGAGGGGCCCTTGAGCAAGGCACCTTATCCCATGTCCGCCTCTAAACAGTAGGCCACAACTGCCTTCAAGAGGTAACCCATGCATTTGTTCACTGTGTGCTTTAAAATTGCTTCCTGTCTGTGTATATTGTTTATATTTATGTTCTTGTGACACTAATTTTGAAAGTTTGGCTAGTAGCATAAAAACATATCTAAATAAACCTTCAGAGAATCTTGTGTGTTTGAAGTAACTGGGTAAATAGAAATTAAGCTACTTTAAATTGGTGGATCACACATAACACACAATGACTGACATGTCTTTTCTGACTGGCCACAGAAATTAGGAAAACTAAATAATGCAAACAATAAAATGTAAAAGTGCTCGTATATCCCTGCATAGCATAGCAAAATAAGTTGGCTTATCTGCTATTTAAAGGCAGGACTGTCAATGTAACATCCACATCATTTGATTAAATACATTCAGTGAACTTAAGTCCACTAAAATCATTTTGAAAGTAAGTTTTGAGCTTTAGCATCATTTGTTTACAGATTATACTTGCTGTATCACAACTTAAGTGTTCAAATAGTATTTGGAGCCACTGTATGTGTATTAAATATATAAAATGTATAAAACATTGTACAGTGAAGTAAGTGAATGCATGTGTCTCTAAAGGTCCTTTACCTGTACCTGAGTAGGTCGTAATAATGGATCTGGGCTTAGGACAGACATGACTGCATTTGATGAAATGGCAGATTTTCAGTCTAGGAATTACCCATCGTGCCCCTCTACCACTCAGTGATGAGAAACTGGATGGGCTCTTTCATTGGAGAAATGTGGTTTGTGTGAAACTATTCTCTGAAGGGATAATCATACAGCGGAACATGCTGACTATGATGAGGCATTCAATTCAAGCTGAAACTAAAAAGACATCTGGTAAAACCAAAGTACCCCTTAAATTGCTGGACCATGACTTGTTTAAAGGGAAAATGAAGTAAACGCTTACCAGTGTCTTAAGTGTCTGAATAAGAACTGTTAAATCTTTTGGACAAAGGAATACATTAAATATAACCAAGGAAGAACAGTTTTGTTCTGCCAATCTTATAGAGCTACATCTCAAGTTTAGAATTCATATGGTCCATTAGTACCTGTGAGTTAAAGCTGCAAACCTCAACTTTTATTTTGGTTAAAAATGAACAAAAATCAGTAATTAAGAATAAGACCAAAATATGTCTTCTGCAAACTATATCCTGATATTCAATTCAATAGTTTATAATAATGATTTATAATTTTGGCTGTCAGGTCTGATTTCACAGGAAATGTCACTTTGACCTGTGGTTACATCGCATCTGTAAACAGAACGAAGATCTGGCTACTAAGTCATGTGTGGGTGTTAAAATGGTGGTGTGTTTATAACTTGTTCTTACAGCAGTTGTTTAGAGTTTTAATTTTCCATAAACTAGTTTTTCTTATAAGCAGAACACTTTTTTCACATTCATACCTTCAACTTTGAACACTTTTTGTAAGTAGTTTAATCATAAAAACTGTAGTAAGGAAATTTGCTTCCAGCACACATTTGTAAATATTGTGTGTTTTTAGCTTGTGGTGGCAAAAATCTATGATGTAAAATGATTAGTGCCAAACATGCTTTTCTGAGGGTTTTTTCTGCACCCTCCACCATATTCAAGCATATTTGAATATACAGGTCTTTGAAAAGTCTTGAGTTCCAATACATTTGTACCTTAGAAAAGATTTAGGTTAATTTGGCAAACACAGTCAGCATCCACAAGAGCACTATAGAAATATAGCAGAGAAACTAGGAAGAATATTTCAAGAGAGCAGAATTTCCTGAGAGAGAACAGGAAAGAAAATTGCTGACTTCAATTGCTGGGGCAGGGCCTTGGCAAAATCCATTGGAGAGATTTGAAGACTTTCTCATTTGCTTCTCCCCTATTTTAATAATAGCTGTGTTTAAGTAATTTATGAAAGGGCAGCCAGCACTAGCCATGAAAAATTAAACTCATTTTATCGTAAAGCAGGTGAATTTCTATTTATCATTAGCATGCATACAATTTGCACAATGTTATTTCTTCTTCTGATGGAATGTAACCAAATAATGTATGAAGTCTTTTTTGGCTTGTGCACAAGTGAAATTTAAAGATTAAAGTTCCAGCCATTTGCTCAGTGTTAAAGTGACATTAGATTCAGATCTGATGAAATGCATGGCATCCCTTTATATCATTAGTCACACCCTTTCACTATTTTCACAAATGTGATTCTGCTACAGAATTACAGGCATTAGAAGCATTCTTAGTACACCGTGACCACACACTGTGTGAATATTAAAACTGTTGCTTTTAAAACAGTTTTTTATGTCAAATGTGCATGTGTTTATGACTAAAATGTGTGTGGTGGAATAGGAAAAGTATTAATTCAGAATATATGAATCTTGGCTATAAGCAGATTATGAGCATTTAGAATGGTTTGTTATCATAATATTTTGCACAGCATATTGCAGACTTGTGTTGGGCAGTTTAAACATGCCATTGAAGAACATAGTTAATTCTGATTTATGGTAATTCCCAGGGTCTATCATATGTGGCATCAGAGACGCTAACAAGCTTAGCATAAGCCTCTGCTGAACCCTTATGAGGTTTGAGTTCTGTGGCACAAAATCTCATTTCAGCAGAAAATGGTGCGATTCTGGCCCTATAAATTAGTGCTACTACATATTTTTTGCAAGAAAAGGTAGTCTGGGCATTGCTAAAAAATGCCATGTTTATACATTTTGAAAAGCCAAATAGTTACTATAGTAATCATTGCTGGGCTGAATTTGTACATTAAAATATATGAGCAAAAATGAGCAGATGAATGAATTAAATATGTTATATATTTATAACTAAATATTTAATAATAATATTTAAATATTAATATATATATATTGTAAATCTATTTCTTTATACAAAATGACAAAGTAGCATAATTAGCCTACTATTGATCATACCCCACCCTAGTGGTAGTTGTGGTCTACTGGTTAATGAGTTGAACTTCTAACCAGAACATGACTGGTTTGCTTCCCAATGCCGGTATGAAATAAGTGAGGTGCCCTTAAGCAAGGTACCACAGTGAATGGCTGTCCACTGCTTTGTGTTCATGGTTTGCAGTGTGTGTTCACAACTCACTACTTCAATGTGTGTGTACTAACTGGACAGGTAAAATGCAGAGGACAATTTCTGATTATGGGTCACCATACTTGGCCAGCACATCACTTTTATTTTTTTACTTCACTAAGTATTAAGCTTCTGTCATGAATGGTCTCAATTCACATAGTTTGTTAATGGGAGAAGTACTGTATTATATTACTTTTCTAAGCAATTAAACTCATGATTTTTACCTTGCACAAGATCCATCCATTTTGCATAGTGCTTATTCACTTTCTTAATTTACCTTATGCATTTACCCTAATTTACCCTATGCATTTACATGTATGTAATATCTTTAGTCAAAGACAGGACAACACTTTGTAGAGACCAATCCACTACAGGACTAGCACACACATACAGACTGACAAACACACACTTTAGCACTTGCATAACAACACACCCTTGTTACAAATTTAACATTTTGGTGTTGAGTTCTGAAAAGCCAATCACCACTTAAAAAATGTAAAAATATAGTTGATCTTATCACATTGACATAAAACCTTAAATCAAACTCTGGGGTTAAAAGAACATATGACTGAAAACATCTGCATTAGTCCTTCTCTTTGCATTAGTCTCTTGTAAACTGTGACAAAATGCAGCATGTGGCCATATTTCAGCCTGAAACAATTTCACAAACTTTCTCCCGCTCATTTCACATGTGTAATAATTCAATACCAGGCAAAATAGTCACTTGTAGCAGGTTACTTAGAAATGTCATTATTATAAACTCTTAGTATTATCGAAATTATACATTTGGAGCTGTTACAGAACAGCTTCACAAAAATGAGGGGAAAGATGAGGACAGTCTCATTTTATTAAAAGAGATGAAACAGTGGAATTAGCTTCAATCTAATTACAAGCCAGACTATCTTATGTAAAACATGCCTGTTTTTTACTTTTATTCATTTGGACTGGTAATTAGGTTTGGCCCTAAACGAGCCCTAAAATGCCACCCTTTAATCATCCAAAAGCATATGTGATTTGCAGTGCAATTTAATCTTGCTTTAATGAAGAACTAATGGATGCATTGCAAATTACTTTTTTCCTGTACAGGAGAGCAGGAAAGAAAAATCTATGCTTTTGAAAAGATCAAGAGTATCTTTGATAATAGCTGGAGAGGGCCTAGTTGCTTCATTGCATCGAGCCAACAAGCTCTTTTCCTCGACTCACCATTCAATAGAAAGGGGGCCACAATTAGCAACAAAGCAGCGAAAATGCATCCGTACACCAGAATTGCTCGCCATGGCTCAAGCCTTCTGCTCCCAAAGCCTTGTTAGCTGCAGGGCTGAAGTGTCACTGAGGAACAATGGACTGTGATAAATTACTCTTCATCTAAAAAAGATATACAGTAATGTTCAATTATAGCTAATTAAAGACAATTTGGACATGTGTGGAGCACAAACTAATATATGTTCGAAGTTCCGACACCCTTTCCAGTTTTGTCTGATTATAAGAAAATAATTGGTCTTGAAAAACTGGTCTTGGAATAGACCAGTTTTCCTGGTCTTTTTTTTTTTAAATTGTGTCGACATACTGCAGTGCTATTCATTGAAAATGTATCGAAAATCTAAATTCAGTCTAATCATGATTTGATGTTGTGTTTTTGCTTGAAAAAGTATTTTCATTAAAAAGAGTTTTTGAAACAATAAGGTGCATACTATATCTGACTGAAAGATTTGAAAGCTTTGTGTATTTCAGAAGATATAGGCAATACTAGAGTGCTGTGTATACAAAGAAAATTTGAGAGAATTTGAATTTATTTCATTATTTATTATACAACATTAATCATCTTCGCATACCAAGAGATTTTTATGCAAAAGGAAAGTTTGAAACAGTCCCCAACAATCAACTCTGACAGAGTTCATTGGACACCAGTGGTTTTCTGCAGATAAATGCAATAAAAACAGTCCAACCATGGAAGGGACTTGTCCAAATGAGCCCTTGAGTATCTTGGTGTATGCATGCTTCCTAAAAATGAAATCCTAATAGAACTTGGGCTTAACTTGAGAAACAGCCAGCCTGTATATCTGATTACTGGGGCTAGTAATTGTTTTTTTAAATAAGGAAAAAATTGGATAGTATGAATAAAAAATTCTTGTCAAAGTGCAATGACATTACCACAGGAGATTATGTATTTTTATAATCATTCATCAGCGGTGAGAGTGCTTGGGCTTAGCATAGTGTAATTCGTAAACTGGTTTAAGTCTGAAAATAGGGGTATACTATCAGTCAGACCATAAATGCTTATTGATTGCAGGGCCCCAAATATTTATTCCCAGAATTGTGCAGGGTTTCATGTTGTATATTTTATATTGAATAACATTTGCTGAAGAGTTTTATCATTAGTGTGCCAAATCAAGGCACCCAAATATGAAGAGCATGTTTATTTGCATACCATGCATTCAATGCATGACAAATATGAATATGTATGCAAAGTTAATTTAATGAAAAGGTTACTTTAGTGTTATTTGACTGTGACTTTGCCTATTCAGGTAATCATTTTGTATGAACAGACTACACTGTATACATAATTCTTTATTATAATTCTGTATACATAATTCTTATGTATACAGAATTATATATATATATATATATATATACACACACACACAAATACAAAATATATTTGTGTAAACATTTTGTAATGTAACCTTACAGGCCCTGCCCCAGCAACTGAAGTCAGCAATTTTCTTTCCTGTTCTCTCTCAGGAAATTCTGCTCTCTTGAAATATTCTTCCTAGTTTCTCTGCTATATTTCTATAGTGCTCTTGTGGATGCTGACTGTGTTTGCCAAATTAACCTAAATCTTTTCTAGGGTACAAATGTATTGGAACTCAAGACTTTTCAAAAACCTGTATATTCAAATATGCTTGAATATGGTGGAGTGTGCAGAAAAGGCAAAGTTTGTTTTAAAAATAATTTAATTATATTTCTAAGATATATACTGTACGGTAAAGATGAATGTAAATACACTATTAATAACATCACATAACGTTATTTAAAGGCTACTGTTTTATGTTTTCATTTTGTGAAACAAACTCTTTAAAATATATTTTAGTGCGTAATTGTGAGCGTTTGTATTTTACCACTAGATGTCAGTAGCAGTTTTCTCCCGTTTTTGTTTTTTCTGTTTATTGCACTTGATTTGTAAATTCAATCCGTGAAAAAGTACATGACTAAAATTAATTTGCTTTGTTTAACCACTTTCCTTTTCCCGTAGGGCACAACATAAGGGTCAAAAATTCACCTTCAGGTTCACCCAAGCTTTTTCTTACTGCAGACTGAAATGCACATTGATTTTTAGGATGTTAAGTTGGAGGGAAGCAGGAAAAAAGGAAGGGTTAGGGAACAAAAAAAGACTTTGTTGAAAAAGCTATACTTGTGTACATCTAAGACATGTAACAGATGTGTTGATTCAATATTGGTTTTGAAATAAGAAAAAGTATTAATTATAACAAATAAGAAATTCTATAATTATTATTCCTATACGAAGCAATTAATGTCAAGACTGGTGAGGGAGAACACAATCACAGATAAAAAAGTACTTTAAACAAAAACTGTTTTTGTTTTAAAGGGGGGAAAACAGAATCAAAACAAGACTCAAAACCAGAAAAACAAAACAACACCAGAAAAAACCAAGATCAAAACAGGACTAGATATATGCCAAAATCAGTACATGACTAGATTATATAAATATCACATTGACCACAAAAACTAGAACCACAACAGAATTGATAAAAAAAAAAATATTACACCCACACAAAACAGCAAACACAAGGGCATTAAATAGGGAACGCAAACAAGGCAGGTAATGAGGGCAGGCAGGTGAAAGGAATGAACTAATGATGGGATTATTAAAGAGGAAACAAGAGGATGGGTAAAGACTCGAGAGCACATGTGCTTCCACCGATCACAAAGACACAAAGCATGAGTTTAGATCCTGACTCCAAGAACCAAGACTAGGACTGAGTCCCAACATCCAAACATCATGCTCTGACACAAAACACATGGGCTGTCAGGATCCTGGCAAGGGAATCTAAAAAAAATCAGGACAAGGAAGCCAGGACCCTGACAATTAAATATTTACCTGCTATTAAACAAAAACAAACAAAATTAAACTAAAACTAGTAAACAAAAATAGGTAATGTAAAGTTATGTAATATTTATTAAAATATTTATTTATTTATGCTTTATAAGCAATTAAAATGTATGACACAATGTAGCTTTAAGTTGGATAATGCAGAAATAATGTAGAAAATAAAATAAAATGAGATGTTTGGTTATTACAGTTTAAATAAATATAACCATAATCTGTTATAGTACAGTTATCTTTAACTTACATAAATTAAGACAAACATTATACTTTTATTCATTCTTGAAGATAGTGATGTAAGTATGTGTGTGTATGGTTTCATAGTAATGTATGCATGTGTGAGTAGAAAACAGGGTCAAAGTTATAAATGTGTAAGGGACCACCAGAAATGTAAGTGTTTTAAAGTGTATAGTGTATAGTATTAGAGTGATGTTAGTATGAATTGTCAGAGTATTGTAAGTATATGTAAGGAGTTCCTCAGAGTTCACTGCTCAGCCCTGTAGAGTTCTAGAACTTTACCCAGCATCCCTTGCGCGTTCAACATGGAGGAACTGACAGTGGAGGTCTGTGGCTCCAATGGAGCTTATTATAAGGTAAATACAGATTTTTTACATTATTCCTTTTCACTTTAAGGACGTATTTGCCTTTATAGCACAACAGAATGGTGAAACCCTCAAAGAAATTATATCGTCTTGTTCTTTTAGCGCGTATAAATAGTGCTCGGTTCAACGTCCCTTTTAGCTTTAGCTGTTAGCAGCCGCGCGCGGACGATGAAACGAATAAACTGTCAACAGATAATAAACATTGACATTTTACTGTAATTATATGTAGTTAAGAAGTTTGAGAAGCAGGAGAAACTGATTAATATTTCTGTGTTGTCAGTTGGTTTATCTGCGAACTGGCAATAACATTCTTCTCTTAGGTGTTTCATTATATGCCAGATTTATGTACATAAATATATACTCCAAATATATACATAGACATCATGTTATATTGCATAAGTAGTTATATTAAGTCTATATAATAGCGTTACAAACTAACATGAACTTGTCATCGCTCTTATTCGTTAGATTTTGCTATGACATATCAAAACACATAGTATTTTAAAATATCGGTTATGAATTCACCAAGCTGTCAAGTTAAAGAATGTTACTTGTTTATAGGTTCAACTAAAAAACAGAAACTAAAAAGACGCCAGGAAATGTATTCTTCTTTTAAGGTGTGGTCAGAAATTATCAAATTAACAGCATGTATTTTAGGACATGTTGTTGTTATTATTATATATCTGTCTATGTTTGAGTTGTCTTTACGTTTATTTAAAGTGAATATGGTTTTGTGTACTATTGTTTGTGTGACTTTTTAAGCTTTTTACTTGCAGTATATTTTTAGTGTATGACATGAGGCAGAGTTGGAAAGTCTGAAGTTATTCCATCAGAGTCTCATCCTATAGTTATTTGAATGTCATTTTGACCCCTGCTTATCTCGATGCATGTCAGCTGTTCTCTGTCCATCTTGCAGCTGTCATTTGGTATGGCAGTTATTTTACCCCACACTCTATTTTTAGATGAGGTTTAAGAGATACCAGCTCCCATTTTGGAGAGACTTATCATTCAGAGACATGGTTACTACTAGTTGTGTGCTGACCAGCTAGTTGAAATTTATGGTATGAATATTATTTTATAGCTTTTCATAAGGTGCAAAGGCTGCTATAGATCTTCAGTTCTGACACTTAAGGCCTTTTTTGCATTTCATCAACAGTGCAACAAAATCTTAGTATTGAAGATATTACAGATTTCAGTGTTTAATATACATTATATAGATAACATAGACAGATGTTCTACGTATGGTGTTACATATTTTGTTGTTAAACCTCATTTGATAGTGAATGGAACTACAGGGTCCACATTTGTGTTGGTTTGTGTATGCAGTCAGTGGAGGCAACATAGTGTGGTTGTAGTTGCAATTTGTTTATTAGCTTTGTATAATTTCAGAGTTGCACAGTCTTTCTTCTACATCACATTCAAAACAGGCCACAGACAAAAACTGCTACAAAAACTGATATTTTTTGTTGTGCCACAATGCTAGTTTCCTTGCTGTATAAAATGTGGATGAGAATTGTCAAAAATTGCTTGTTTGTTGTCTTTAAATTTGGTTTATTTTAATAAATCTTTTTATTCCAGGGCTTTGTCAAAGATGTTCGTGATGACTCACTCTCCATTTCATTTGAAAACAAGTAAGTGAACGCTCATAGTGTGCAATCTTTTGACAATATTTTGTTTAAAAACAAGACTTGGAATATGATCTTTATAATGGTTTTCTTTTAGCTGGCAACCTGAAAGACAAGTTCCTTTCAGTGATGTGCGGTTGCCACCCCCGGCTGATGCCAAGAAGGAGATCAGTGAAGGGGAAGAAGTGGAGGTGAGTAAATGTGTTTGGAATTACTACTGTACTATCTCGGCTGTTATAATGCCACGTTGAGTAACAGAAAGCTTTCTCTGCTCAGATCTACTCCAGAGCAAATGAACAGGAGCCTTGCGGCTGGTGGCTCGCTAAAGTACGCATGATGAAAGGAGATGTAAGTATGAAAATCGCTAGCTACACTTTGGTTTTCACTCAGTGTTAAGCTCTAATGTACTTTCATTTTTGTTTCTTCCAGTTTTATGTGATTGAATACGCTGCTTGTGATGCAACCTACAATGAAATAGTAACATTTGAACATCTTCGCCCAGTAAACCGTAATAAAGCTGTGTCGAAGAACACGTTTTTTAAGTGCACTGTTCCTGTCCCTGATGACCTCAGAGCAGCGTGAGTAAACAACAAATGGTACAGAAATTACACACTTTTAAATGTTTAAATTATGTTCTGATTCAACCGTGATTCAACAAATACACTGAGTTTATTTCTTTACACTGTTTACCCATGTAAGGTGCGAGAATGAGCATGCCCACAAGGACTTTAAAAAAGCAGTCGGAGCCATTCGGGTTTTTTACAGCACAGAGGAAAGCCAACTCATTATTCTGGTTAGTCCTTAGGTACTGTAGAACTTCTCAGAGCTTAGTTTGATTTTTAACAAAAGCTTATTGTAATCTTTTAACACCTCCAGTCCATGAACGAAGCCACAGTCAAGCGTGTTTCGCTACTTAGTGACATGCACTTGCGCAGCATTCGCACCAAACTGCTGCTCATGTCCAGGAATGAAGAAGCCACAAAACATCTTGAGGTAAAACCTTTCATTGCAACTCATAATAATACAGAAGTGTTATTCATTTTCTTCGTGTAATATTTTTGAACTGTACTTTGCAGGAACTAAATGCTTTGTTTAGTTTGAGTGTCTGAGGGAAACCATTAAGGGGATATTTCACCCTAAAATTAAAAACTTTTCCATCATTTACTCACCCTCATGTCATCCCAAACCCTTTTCACACAAAAAAAGATATTTGAAAAATTTGTCTTAGTGGTTTTGTGTCCATACAGTGATAATTAGTAGTTGTTAATTGTTGCCACTGTTGTGTGGTTACAAACATACTTCAAAATAGCTTCTTTTAGGTTCCTCTGAAGCAGAAGTCATCATATAGGTTTGCAAAGACGTGGGGGTGAGTAAATGATCGAATCATTTTTATTTTTGGGTGAACAGTCCCTTTTAAAGTGTCAAATAGGGATTACAAAGCACTTCTGTGTATTCCTGTGTAGAGTACAAAGCAGCTGGCCTCGGCGTTTCAGGAGGAGTTTACAGTGAGAGAAGACCTCATGGGTCTCGCCATCGGAAGTCATGGCAGTAACATCCAGCAAGCCAGAAAGGTGCCGGGAGTGACAACCATTGAATTGGACGAGGAGACCGGAACTTTCAGGATTTATGGAGAAGTGGGTCAGCTTTTCTATGTTAATCAAAACATTCTTTTTAATAAGGTTTATGAAATGAAGACTATTCATTCTTAAACACTGCGTTTCAGACGGCTGAGGCGGTACAGAAAGCAAGGAATTATCTTGAATTTTTAGAAGATTCTGTTCAAATTCCTCGCAGTCTTGTTGGTATGTTATTTTCTGTTTGTTTTTATTTTCGTTTCAAAGTGAAAAGGTTATTTAGCAAGAAAAATTATACATTATTTTATAAATCTGGAATAGATTTGATGGTGAAAAGGGGTTTCAGGGGAGGGGTTATAAAATAACATTGCTTTGCTGACATTGTCAGAATGCCGTTTCGGAAGCAAGTTATAAAACATCATGACAGCACTACAAGCAGACTTTGCATATTGAGTACACATCTCTTTATAGGAAAGGTTATTGGAAAAAACGGCAAAGTTATTCAGGAGATTGTCGACAAATCTGGAGTTGTAAGGGTGCGCATCGAAGGTGACAATGACAACAAACTCCCCCGACAAGAAGTAAGACACTTTTTCAGTCTTGCACCTGAAAGTAGCACAGACATACCACACACCAGTAATGCATTTATTTATTTGTTAATAGGGAATGGTTCCATTTACATTTGTTGGAACAAAGGAGAGTATTGGCAATGTACAGGTCCTGCTGGAGTACCATATTGCTTACCTGAATGTGAGTCTGAGAAACTGTATACAGCAGCTGTGGTGGTAGAAGGCCTTTGGTCTGTTTAAAAAACATTTTTGCATTGTGTAGGAGGTGGAGCAGTTGCGAATGGAGCGACTGCAGATTGATGAGCAGCTGCGTCAGATCGGGATGGGTTACAGGCCTGTCCCAAACCGACCTGCTAAGGACAAGGGCTACACCACTGATGAGAGCACTGCCAACTCGCTTCACATCAACCGCTTGTACACCGGCAGGGGGCGCGGCCGCCGGGGTCCTGGATACACTTCTGGCTATGGTATTATGGTGTCATTGTTCCCACATTTGGCCAAACTGTTTCACCAAGTACACAATGGCAGATTTGTAAGGTTAGTGAAGCAATTTATAGTCTGCATGCGGTCCCCAGGCACTAACTCGGAGCACTCGTATGCCTCTGAGACTGATTCAGAGCGCAAGGAGGAGCTGAGTGACTGGTCCCTAGCAGGAGAAGAACCCGAACAGGCCCCCAGACAGCAGAGGGACAGCAGGAGGAGACCAGGAGAGGGGAGGGGCCGAGGACGTGGAGGACCTGGGGGCCGAGGCCGTGGAAGAGGGGTGTCCAACTCTATTAGCTCAGGTAAACTGATTGATGAACATGCATTTATTTTTCTGATTATAAAGTATGTCCATATAACTGTCCTTAAATATTAAGTATGTTGCATTCAAATAAAAAAACACATGTGGGCAGAACTGGGTCAATGTGCAGTAACATTTTCCCTTTGTGAGAAATTAAACAATTGTTGAATTTATAATGCTTTTTTTAGCTCCACGACCACTGGTCAAAGGCCTTTCAGAAACGTCTTGGGCACCAACAATAGAATAATGAAAAATAGGTTTGCATTCACACTGGTAGTTCAGTTTGAAATGGCCATGGTTCGTGGGAGTGTACCAACCCAAGACGACCTGTATATTTTCTAACTGTATTTTTGTGTGAGCCCATACTCCTGCATAGTGCACCTTTAACAGCATTTAAGCTAATAAAATTGTTTAGAAAAAATAACAAATATTCGGACTTGTACATATATTCTGTGACAAGAAATTTTCCTTCCATCAGATCAATTCAAGCAAGTACCACCTTGCCAAGAACTACTGGCAACTTGCTATAATGTCTGTTTAGGATATAACAGTGTATTTAAGTTATCTTCATCTGGAGACTTTTTTTCCACCAATTTTGCTAATATGTGATTAATTTCTTTAGTTTAAATGATAGTCCCTAGTGCCACACCTGATCGTAGGTGTAATGTAACCTTGATATCGGAGTGTTTATTGTTATATTTATTAATGATGTTTGCTGAGGCAAGTGTCATTATTATCGTTGTGAACACTAACAGTTAGGGATTAGAAGAAACTTCTAATTTTCTAACAGTTCTGAAAGATCCAGATGGAAACCCATACAGTCTGCTGGATGAGACAGATCAGACAGCAGACACAGATGCCAGTGATTCCCAAATGAACACCAACCGCCGCAAACGCTCTCGCCGCCGCCGCACAGACGAAGACACCACAGTTATGGATGGCGAGTCTGACAACACCTCCCTCAGCGAGAACGGTCTTGGTAATCCAGCATTAGATATTCACTTCTAACATTGATTACACAAACCTAATTAACTTCAGCCAGTCCCAAACATGTTTATTAACAACAAATCACAAAGGGATATTTCCCAAAACTGTCATTGATATTTAAGGTCAGGTTTTCCACCAATCTTTTGTAGATGATGCAGAAGCTAAACCGCAGCGGCGTAATCGTAGTCGCCGTCGCCATTTCTGCCCTCTTGAGGAGAGGCAGCCAGGTAACCAGTATGAATTAACATGGGGTGTTACTCAAGCTGCATGGCACTGCCTGCTGGTAATGACCAACGTCAGGCCTCTAAATTCAAGATTAGAAAGGAGTCAAAGCAAATTAGCCAGCGATATGAAAATGGTGCGTTCTAGTCGTGATGTGTTCTTCTGAGGAAAGTTGAGCTTAACATTTTTGAGCTGGAACTTTTCGACTTTCAATATTTCAGTACTTTCTATATCATATTTGTTAGTAAAAGATTATTAAATAGCATTTTAAAATGCAGTTCTATAAATTGTGAATCCATTACTCCTAATTTGTCATACAATTGCAATGTTAACAGCAGTTTTATAAAGCTATAAGGTGTTTCGCATTATTTGTTAACACAACATGAAATGTCTTTTACCTGAGAGAAACAGTTTATCTAGAAATGAAAATTCTGTCATTTACATGTTGTTTTAAAGAATCTCTCATCTGCTCTTTTTATACAACCCCAATTCAAACAAAGCTGGGATGCTGTAAAATGTAAATAAAACAGAATTCAATGATTTTCAAATCTCATATACCTGTATTTTATTCAAACTAGAACATAGACAACATATCAAATGTTAAAAGCAAGACATTTTAGGAATGGGTGCTGATAAGAAACAGCTGTGGAGGAGCATTTTGCAACTAATTAGGCAAAAGGTCAGTAACATGACTGGATATAAAAAGAGCATCTTAGAGAGGCTGAGTCTTTCAGCAGTAAAGATGGGCAGAGGTTCACCAATCTGCAAATTGTGGAACAAATTCAGAATAATGATCCTCAACTGAAAATTGTAACTACAGTTCATAATATCATCAAAAGATTTAGAGAATCTGGTGAAATCTCTATGCGCGAAGGACAAGGTCAAAGTCAGTATTGGATGCATGTGATCTTTGGGCCTTCAGGCCGCACTGCATTAAACAGGCACAAGATTCTGTCTTTGAAATCACTGTATAAGCTTAGGAACACTTCCACAAATCATTGTCTGTGAACACAGTTTCCATGCCATCAACAAATGCAGGTTAAAGCTCTATCATGCTAAAAAGAAGCCATATGTGAACACAATCCAGAACCGCTGTCATCTTTAAAGCTAATTTAAAATGGGCTGCTGAGGCCAAGTGGAAAACTGTTCTGTGGTCGGATGAGTTCTGTCATTTGGAAATCATGGACCCCGCGTCCTTCAGACTAAAGAGGAGAGGGACCATCCACCTTGTTATCAGCACACAGTTCAAAAGCCTGCATCTCTGATGGTATGGAGTTGCATTAGTGCTTTTGGCATAGGCAGCTTACATATCTGGAAAGGCACCATCAACACTGAGAGGTATATACAAGTTTTAGAACAACATATGATCCTATCCAGATGACATCTTTTCCAGAAATGCCTTGCATATTTCTGCAAGACAATACTAAACCACATACTGCATCCATTACAACAGAATGACTTCGAAGTAGAAGAGTCCAGGTGCCTGCAGTCCAGATCTTTCACCAATTGAAAGCACTTGGCGCATCATAAAACAGAAAATTCAGCAAAGACGACCGAAGACTATTGAGCAGCTAGAATCCTACATCAGACAAAAATGGGACAACATTCCCAAAATGTCTCACTTTCAACATTTGATATGTCTATGTTCTAGTGTGAATAAAATATGGGTATATGAGATTTGAAAATCATTGCATTTTGTTTTTATTTACATTTTACACAGCGTCCCAACTTCTTTTTGTACAATTAAAGTGAATCACTGTGACAGACAGGCTCCAACAATGATAACCAAGCATACAAGGAGTCTGTATGACTTCTCCAAGTTATTACAAGTGTTATGTATTTAAGAGCTGCAGCAGGATTTTTCAGTCTACATCAGTTTAAATGTTGATGTTCATCACACAAAGCATTGTGTGACTTCAAAACGAATATAGTGCAGCAAGTGTTTTTTAGGTGTTTTTGTCACATTTAAGTGGGACAGTGTCTCCACTTAATTCATCAATCTCCATGTCTCTATCCCCTTAATTATATGGAGAGTTGTGTGAACGTTATTACATCCATTTAACATCTATAAAATCATTTGACTTTAAAAATGACCTAATATTGAGTGACAGAATTTTTATTTTCATTTTTATTTTCTCCTAACCCTAACCCCAACTAACCCTTGAAATTGTGTTACCAGTTTGTTTTGATGACTGAACACAATTTACATACTGACATTTTCATTGTGAATACTGCGGAGTAATCTTGTTTTTATGCTGAATAAAGCACCACATTTTAAGATTTATAAAGCCCTTTTGCTAATTAAATCATTTATCTGTTGCAGTTACTGTGGCTGACTACATATCACGTGCTGAATCTCATAGCAGGCAAAGACTACCAAGAGATCTGAGGAAGAACAAGAAGGACATGGTGACTATATGTTTATTTTTAGTTTTAAATATTTTTTTTTTATTTAAAATCAGCATGAAATCAAAATTGTTTGTTTACTTTTATTTACTAATATACATTCCTGCACAATATTCCAAAGACAAAATAGGTTGTCTTGGTAATCTTTCATCTAAATGTAGTAACTGTAGTAAATGTAACATTTGGTTAACCTAGGTTGCTCAGGTTGTTAGTCTTAAACATTAACAGTATTCAGTCACTTTTTGCTGTTGGTTATGTAACCAGTCGTTGCCATGGGGATGCAGGGTGAACTTTTTGTCTGTCTCTGAAAAATTCTGGAACTTGAAATATAATGAAAGGATCCACCCTTGACCTGTACAAATCATCAATATTTCAGTCATTTTTTTCTGTGACTATGCTTAGCTGTAAAACACTTTACTGGCTAAATATTGTTATTTGAGAATGCAGTCTTATCTCTGATGTATAAAAGTTTTGAAAAGCCTTGTCCAGTCACAAACAACTGGAATAGTCATGAAAATTAATTGGTCAAAAGTTGCAGGAACCCTGTATTTAGATAAATCTTAGCTGTGTAAAGCTTCAGTGAGAAAAGCTTTGGTTTTTATTGTACCAGTGCAGCTGTTTTTACTGTTTTCCTTTATCGGCAGAGTCAAGTGGATTTGATATCAGAGCACAACCCCACTAAAGCTGTGAGCAATGGCCCCAGCACCAAAGAAGATGATCCAAACAAGACTTCACAAGCTTCTGACGACAAGGCACCTAAAGCCAAGCTAGTCATGGTCAACGGGGTCTCTTAATCAGTTGAGATTCAGTTCAGTTTATTACTCCAAACTCATAACCTTTACAGTTTTACAATAGTGCTTGTACAAGCTTGCCAAAGATAGGCGTATGGACTTCTACATACTCAATTGCACTTTTCAGTTCCTTCATGATGGAACAGATAATTGATGAAAATGAGAAAAAAAAAAAAACTTAAGTCACACCTAAGTTTGTTCCTTATCAGATGTCGTGCCTTCAGAGTGCAGATTATGTTGTCTGGCTATAGAATAAAAAACAAATATAAAAACCTGTCTGAAATGGCGCTTACAGAAATACTCCCAGACATCCTTAGCTGCTTTTTGTTACGTTTCAATATGCAAACACTTCTTCACAATGGGGAGGGGTTATGAGGAAAAGGATGTTTTGCACTGAATAGTTTTTTTTTTGACCTTTAAAAATAATGTTAGTCTGGAAACTGGTCTGTTAACTGTCCAATTTAAATGGTGTAAGTAAAACACATCCTGTCAGAATCTGTAAGATTGAATTGGGTTTTCATTCTTTGCCTGTTGGGTTGTAATTGTGGCAGCAGAGACTGTTTTGCAAATAGAGCCTTTTTTTGGTTTATTTATTTTAAAATGTACAGTATTTAAAACTAACTACGCAGTCGATTTTAACACTAAACTGCCTGAACTTAAGAAACTGCACTGAAATATCAATTTCCAGATGTTCTGTTATGTAAATGACATTTGTTAGTCCTTCTGGTTTTATTGATGTGCAATATGTTTTGTATGTAGGCAGTTCATAAATAAACATTTGATCTTCCAGACAATCTTTCAAAATAAATGTATTTGCTATTTTGAGTTTGTCCTGCCTAAAACATTTTGAGTTGTTCCAGTCTAGATTTGCCATTTTATCTTTCAACTTTACTATCTTACTGATTTATGAGTACTTGACTAAACTGATAAGTATTTTAGAATAATCATTTCACATTCAGAGGTATTCATTTACTTTACACAATGTTTCTCTTGCCTATTACTTGACATGAGTGAACAGTATAAATATACTGACAAATCTAGCATAGCAATTGTTCCCACAATCACCAGAAAATCCTTATGGCGATGTCTTACATTGACAACATCTTAAAATTACTTATCACCAAAACCTGGACTTTCTAAAATTGATAAAATCATCCAGAAAGTACCCTGAGATTTTCCAATGAAAAAGAATATGTAAATGTTCAAATATACTATATTCATTATATAGTAGCCACTTGCTTGAGAATATCCCACTGTGGTTTCATAACCATTATGTGGAGGAAATGTTGCTATTTTCACAACAGATGAAAGGTACAGATTGTTTTCTTAAAAATCTTTGACCTTTAACTTTATAGCCCACAATTTTAATATCAGATTCAATTTCATTTTCACTACTTGTACTACCATAAAACAAGCAAACAAAGAAACATATTCAACTGCAGACTTTCACAAACAAAAAGAAATCAGATCAAGATGAAGATCTAGTATTTAATGATCATCAAGAATTCAAGTACATTAGACAGGACTTGTTTACTGAAAACATCTGATTTTCTATTTCTTTGTTTGTCCATCAAGTAAATCTTTAGCCTCGTTTATTTTTGCTGCAAGATACGGTGAGCCACCTGCCCAAAAAGAACCACATTGGAATGTTAATACTGTGCTGTTTTATACCTTCTGAAACATTATATCAATGACATGATTTTATTGAAACCTCTCACCTCGGTCAGGATGGTTTAAAATCATCAGTTTTCTGTGTGCCTCTCTGATTTTGCTTTTGTTAGCGGTAGGACTAGTGGAAAGAGAGAAATACCTTAGAAAATGCATTTCTTTTTCTTACATTCTTTGCAATTTTGTTAATTGTACAAATATGATTTTCACAATACTGCATAGCAGCTCCACATATGAAAGAAGAAAGTACAGGAAAAATATAACAGAATAAATAGTATTATTGCAAATTTTATCATAAGATGCACATTAGAAAAACAAATTAGATAATTATTACAAAAATATGTTTAAATATATTTATATTTACAATTTGAACAGTAATGTACTTCTTGCAGAGAATGCAGAGACCACACTCTAAAATTTCATCTACCTGACACCAAGAATGAGGGAAGCTTCTCTCCTGGTCATCTTTGGTTCAAAACCACCTCTGTAGTATCCGCTACCAAAGGCCTAACAGACATATGAAAGAAAGTTTAACTCAGATGAATAGTGTAACTGAGCTAAAGTATAATTACATCACAACAACAACATCACTTGCAGATTTGGAAGCTGCTAGTGCTTGTTTCACTTGTGGCTCCATATGTTTCATGGCTTGCATTGCATAGCGACCTGCAACAATGGACCATTAAAAAAACAAACAATAGAAACAATCAGGCGTAATTAATGATTCAATGAAAATGTAAAAATGTATTTCTTAACCAATCTGAATCATTATCTTATTTTTCTGGTATCCTACCTGCAAACCCTGCGGCTGCCAGGGTAAGCCCCACGGCCACCATGGTACTAGCCTGAAACACATGGTACAACAATAACCCTTGATTGTGCAATTTGCATTAATTGAGAGGCAATTTGCATTATTCAATGCAACTACACATCAGCCATGTCAATCACGTTTTTTACCAAAAGTGATTACGTTTAACAATCACAACACACTGCATTTTGGCAGTTCTCTGATCAGAGGCTGTGGAGAAGATTTTATAATGATACAAATAATGCAGCTTTACAGTATCGTACAGTATTATATAATACACTTTTCCAGGCTAGAGGTTCCCCTGCACATTTTTCTCTTCTTAAATGTTTTCCTGTGTTTACATAACATATATTGCAGTGTTTCTGGTTTTAAATAACCATTTATAAAGTCATTACATAAAATGAAAATGATTATAGTCAATTAATTTTATAATAGAGTCAGTTAGAAACAGCAGTGAATGTCACTCCCCGTTAGCAGTATGCTAATGCCATCTCTGTTTTCCTTCTAAAATAATGCACTAAATACAACAATGACCACCACAGAGTGAGATAAAATGAAATAAATGGTACTTACCATTTTACTTTGTTATAACTCTGTGCTTTGATGGTCTGATATCATATTTTTCATCATAACTTGCTGCTGAATGTCAGGACCATGTGATGTTGTTATGGTGACTTCTGAACTTCAGAGAGCAACCTGTCGCAAAATGAGCCAGCATGTCGCCAACTGTCGTAAAACATCAGCTGAGACGTTAAACGTAAGTCACATATCAGTTTCGTACGTACTGTTTAATCATAACCACCAGCACCACAACAACGATAATAACAGTCTGACAGTATTTTCAGATGAGCAGCCAAACAGAATTTGTTGTTTGGTTAATTTGACAAATAACTAACATGTTTAATTTAATTGAAAATAAAATAAATTAAACCCTTTACAATAGCCTTAAAAGGGGACAAAAACCTTCAAAACAATCGTTATACATTTTTACACTACACTAATGCAGTCAAAACTAATTGTAATTCGCTCAGGACATAATATGGCCTTATTTATGCTAGTAAAACTGAGACTAGTTGTCACACGTGGACGCTGTCGCAAGAACTATATGTCAGTGACTAAACGAATTTGAAAGGTAAAGGTCCATTTCTGTCCAACAGTGTAGTTTCCTGAGGGTTTTTATGTTTATTTTGAATACTAAACACTATTCTCTATAAGGCAACACGTTTAGGTAATCTGTTTCCTACACAGATGTGCTCATATTGTGTTTTAATTATCACTCCATAGTCTCTGCAAGTACAATAATTTATACTTAATTAAGCGTGTTAAGGTTCTGTTGGCCTTGTTGGAGTTTATTTTGTGACACTAATTGGCTGAATGTCTAGATTCCTTATATATCCCAAGTCAGATTTTTTAGATTTTAAACTTTTAGGACATTTTGAAGTGTGTGTTAAGCATTTATTATTATGAAGTTTGACAGTCTACATGTACAGTGTACTGTTGCACAAAGCTATTATGACGGCTTAATGATTTATGAATTATAAATTTATTCCCCTATTGTTGACAGATTGTATCATGTAATAAACTATAACATATGAATCATAACATATCATATGTATTTATCTTTAATGGTTCCTAGAAACCATCAACTTTTGCCCAGTAATGTGCAGTCACAGCAAACAAGGCACAAAGCTGTGTTCTTTCCATTGGGATAGATTTCTCTCCAAGAACACAATGAATGTTTGAAGGTCCTAATTATCACCCCCATCATTTGCATAATTACACAGTTTTTTCCCAGGCAAGGGCAGTATAGAAATTGTAAATTGTAGTGGATGGGGCTGCAGTCAGTAAAAGTCAGGTTTAATGTTACTTTAACATGCATCCCCTGCAAGCTACTGGCAGCCTGAATGGAGTTTCAATTGGATTTGAAAAGCCAACAGCATGCAAAAAATGAGAATTTGCCCCCCAATCATGTGGAATTACAGTGCAGAGTGCATGTGCTGCATCTCTACACAAAAAGCCCAGAGGAAGCAGCTATTTCTGTTGGTTTTATTAAACCAACCAAGCAATTTAATTCTTTTGTTCAGGAGAGTTCTACTTCATTGATTAACAAAAGCAGGGATATAATTTTTTCAGCCTTTTTAAAAAGCCTGAAATGTCAAGCCTTTTAAAGCAGATTATTCTGCCTGTGTGCAGTGAATGCAGCCTGAGTAACCTTTTGTCTACAATTAAATATTCCAGCATAAATATAAAAGAAAATCAGAGATGGGGAAGATTGACTCAGGAGAGATTGTCGAGGTAGATCCTCACACTGATAGTGCAAACAGCTTGCTTCTAATTAAATATGCCACCGAGGCTCAAAGCATTTGCTTTCTGGCGCAGAGAGGGGAAGCTTCTGAGAGTGTGAGGGAGAAATGTATCACACCATCTCTCTGGCCGCAGACGTCCTTTGGGCATCTGAAGGTACTTGGGGATTTTTGTATGTTTTGTTTATTTGGATATTTGCTTTAATATCAAAGGGTATTCCTTCTGGGAGGTTATGGAATAGAGATTATTTGAAAAGTTCTGGGCTTGTTTATGATGCACACTTTGATAATTGGGCTTGACAATATGACTTCGGGGACGTACATTTTTTATTTACCATTAGCTGAGGTCTGTTGAGTGCTGTGGGGAGTTTATAGAAATGCATTTAGCATTTTTCAAGCAAGCTGTTTTCTTGAATGTTTATTTGTTTTATTTGTTGTTATAAGTTTTGGTGACAATTTTGGTTACAGTTGCTTGTCAGTTAACCCTAAAATGTAAGCAATTTAGTGACACTTATTGGCAGATTTTCTTTGACATTGAGAAATTAAATGATCATATTTACTGTAGTTTGGGGTGAGTACATGCATTGCTCTGACTGATATATAGTTGCTATTTTAAAGCTGAAACTAGTATTAGGATAAAACTGGTTTTAGGTACAGAAATATGACTATATAACATTAGTATGTAATAAATTGATAACAATTTTACAAAGAACACTTTCATTTTCATATCCATGTAGTGTTGACCAGCTGAACTGAGGATTAAATTATTTATTCTACATAACAAAAAAATATATTTTAGGTATGTGTTGATTATTGTATTCTTTTGTTCTGTTGCCATTTATTACATTCATAATCAAATTCTCCATAAGTTAACTCCTACATCAAACCGATTTACTGCAAACTGGGTTCATGAATAAATTAATTATTAAGTTCATTGATATCCAGTGATGGTTATTTTGGAATATTGAATAAATATATAAAATGTCTTTCAGTATAAGCATGCTGCTTTTAAATGCCTTACAAATTATAGTTAGAAGTTACGAACTAGAGTAGAAAACTTTACAAACTTTGCATTAACAAATATGCTGAGTAAATATTTTAATACAATATCTACAAGCAGACCTCTTAATCATTAAAAAAATGTAATAGTAATGAAGAATAAAACTTATTCTACTAATCTTTATTAATCTTTACATAGAGATCTATCACTTTTTATTGTTGAAAACTATATTAATTAGAAGTGACTAGTATGATTTTTATGAAGACAGCCAGAGTAAGAAAGAAAACCCCACGTCACCCCCAGCTGTCTACTATGGGTATTATAGCTATAAAGAGTCTCTCTTTAAACAAGTGGATGGATGTATTCTCAATTCAGGTCAAAAGAACTCAATTACACATTATGCTAAATTTTTAGTAACATAAGTAAGATTGCCAAGTGTGCGAAAAGGAAACTTCTCTGCTGCAGCGTAATGTACTTCAGTAATCCCTTTATCAAATACTGTGATTTTAGGTGCATTTATTGAAGAAAAAATGGGATATGTAAATATATTTAATGTCATCCTCTTGCTCATTTATGTGCCGCCCTTTTAAATTTCAGTTATTTCAAACAATATAAAATTGGTATTTATATTTAAATGAAAAGCATTTTACTTTAACTGTTACCTCGTTCACCTGATAAATGTGATGTTTTTGTGGTGATGTAATTTACAAAAGGGGCAATATGATAAAAAACTATGTAATAAATAATAATGATAAGAAGAAGAAGAACAATAAACTGTTCCTTTGTAAAGTGATATAGTTTATTCTCCTAACTGTAGCCTGTTTGCCAATGTAACAGCTTGACACATTAATGCATGTGTGATCAAAAGTGTGCATACATTTCATAATGCTTTGAATACAGCTTATCCAATCAAAATTAAGAGTCAGAACTTTCTATTTATTTATCTATTTTCACAGTCTGTTGAGGTTAATCCTTTATTTCTTATTTCTCTAGTTGGTCAGAAGTCATTTTTAAGATTTCCAAGTCTTAAAGATATTTTAAACCTTACAAGTACAACTACACACTAAGGGTTGTGCTGCATCAGAGATTATATTGGTTTAAATGGGGACTTATTGTTGAAGAAAATTAAAGGGTTTGAGAAAGTCATGTGACAAATAATTAGGAAAATGTTTCTACTTGATCACACTTTGAGGTATACATCCATTTACCAATGAGAAATCAGACAGATTCAGTTGTGTTTTCTGAAGCCAGATTTGCACTTTTCCTGATAGGATTTAAATGTAAGTCTTATTCTTTCTATCAAATGGCCCATCAGAACTTTTCAGCACCCTAAAGCGAGTCCATATTTGTGATAGAACACATGTAGATCTCATAACAACAGCTGTGCCTGGAGATGACACGCTTTGCACCCTGTATGATTTAAATGACTCCGGATCTGAATTCCTGCCAATGACATTTGACCTTTAGTCATTCAGCTTATCAAAAGCTCATAAAAATGGAGGTGAATGCAAAAGTGTATAATTACAGGAATTAAATTAGCTGCATCTCCTCTGCTTAGCGTCTGTACACAGGCATATCTCAGGTGGCCTATTGAAGTCATTCATTCAAGCCTTCTCACATCGGAAGTCTCTTCTGGACACTGTCTAAGTGATTGCCCACTCTCCCCCCCCCCCCTCCATTTCTCTGTGTCTTACTGTGTTTGTTTTTTTTTATTATTAAAAGTAACAAAGATAAGTTGTTCATATAATTTGTAATGTAATCAGAACCACATACTTCCTGACACACAAACAAATTTATTTAGTGTGAGAGCATTAAACTTGATTGGTAGTGATTTTAGTAGTGACGGGTACTAGTACAGTTGCTTATTTTTGGAAAATGTAAGTGGAAATATCTTCAGAACAGGTGTCTGTACAACAACTACTGCCATGCTACTGGAAAATGTTAAATTGGTACTGTGCTGGTACTTTTAATTAGCATAATAGTGTATATTGTCCTTCACTAGGACTGCAGCTGACATTTATTACAGTAATTAATTAATCTGTTGATTATTTCTTTGACTGCTTGCTTGCTGTATAGATAAGCTATGTTGTAAAATAAAATTTGTCACATTACTTTGGATAAGTTCTGTAAAGCCTCTTAATGCAATTAGTTAATGCAATTAGCTGATTAATCCAAGTCTAAATGATTAAGTCCAAATGTGGGTAAACATTTGGCTGTGGCATGTAAATTAAATGAGAATGACTTGCCATTTGGCCTGTAACTTTACTAAGAATTGCAAAATAGTAGTTGTTGTTGTTTGTAGTGCAAACAAAGAACAATATTCAGACCCAGTTTTTTCAAATAGCAAATCCAGCAAATTAAATCAAAAAGACTTGATCTACTTAAAATAAAGCCAGTGACTCCTTTAAACATCTATAGGTATCTAGAAAGCTGAAAAATGTATTCCTTGAACACTGTAAGCTGCCAAATGTGAAAATGTTTAGCTGTTGAGGACCAGACATGAGGCCATAGCAGAAGTTCCTGTCAATACGTGTCTTGGCAGTCTTGCTAGTGGCCATTCAAACCTGAAGCTTGAATCTTGTTCAAGCTAAAAGTCCCTCAATACAAGCAGAGAATAATGCAGCTCAACGCTCTGTTTGTTTCCACCTCTTTTCGACTGCCACAGCATGTAATTATGTACAGCTGAAAACAAGTGCATGCTGAAATGTCCATTGGGCCATAGAAATAGAATTATAGCCTGCATTGCTTTCCTTTCTTTGCAGAAAGAATGCTTCTCTTTGTGGAGGAGAAAGTGTGTTTAGTTTAGTTTGAACTATTTTGGCAAGGAGGAGGCTCTCGGCAGGCCAGCCGCACGCTAACGTCTTTGTTAAATGTCTTGATGATGGAAAATTGATCAGGCTTGAATCAGAGGTTCAATATATGCCCCCCAGTCTATTGTGTAGGTGAATTGCACATGGTGAAGGGCCACAGGCAGGTTGCTATTAATATGACAGCCTACTCCATATCCAGCTATAATTTCTAATGTAATACCTAATCTTCATTATTTTGATCCGGGTGAGCGATAGCGAACAACAAAAAGAGGGCTGAGGGAGAAAAAGCTTTTCTTTGCACTTTTCCGTCTGAGAAATAGTAAACCGATCATTTTTGTCAAGTTCTTTTCTGAAGCCAACTGAAATGCTGTGGATTGCCACAGTTTAAAAGGCACCCAGATAAAGCCATTCATGTCACTGAATGCGGACGCCATCTGTTTTTTTCGATTTCCTCTTTTTCTTCTGCTTTTTCAATCCTTGTAATCAAATTTGAGCAAAATCAAAAGGGGTGGGGGTTGTTTCAATGAAAGTACCTTTTGTTGGACTGAAACGAGCAAGTAATTTACAAACTGCCCTTCCTTTGTGTGGGAGGCTAAAGGAGAAAGGAAATCAGTAGCTTTTAAAGCTAGGCCTCGCTGCTACTCTGCAGATAATGAAAGCCGTCTGTGTTGTGGGCTAGAGAGCATTTCAAAGGCAGGCCTGAATCAGGGTTACACAGCTAAAAAAACCTGTGTTTGTTTTGTGGGTAGACCAGATCCAGTCTTCATCACAGTATGGGCATAGGGTGAGCTGGTGAAGGACGTCTGCTTTCTACTGGAAGCCCTGAAGGAGTAACAGTCTGTAAACATATGGGAATCTAAGAGGACGTCAGCTTGCTTTCCTTCAGAAAATCCTTATGAAAGGAGCTGTTGAAGAGGAAAGCTCACACTTTTTCCCCGTTACTTTACAGTGGAAAATTTCCAGAAGGTGAGTCCCTTGGGATTTCTGCTTTTGTTCATTCCCTTCAGTTTATGGCTTGTCTGTGCCAAAATGTAAATTCGTTTTTTTAAAGAATGAGCAGATTTGTAGTGGTACAGGAGTGTAAAGTGCATTAACTTGGCTGTAGAGGGCAGAGCAGGTAACGTCTTAATTTAGAGTATTTATGACAAGCTCCTGGGCGTCCGTGAAAGGCAATAGTAAATTACAGCTCAATATGTTGACAATCTGAGAAAATTAACATAATTATGGCAAATAACTCTTAGTGATCAAATCAAATGTAGTTGGTGGGAGTAGTCACTGTTTATTGCAAAAAAGTACTTTGGTTGTGGGATTGTGCATTTACTTTTTAACTTAATTGTTAAACAAGAATATTTTTAGATAGGAATATATAAGACAATTTTAGTTTTTAGTTAGTTGTAGGTTTTGTAAATTATTTCTTGCCCTAACCCTGAATTATAATTCAATTGAGTAGTTGTTTTTCTGTCACAATGAATGAACCATTTTAGGTTCAAGTAAGGCTGCCCATTGGAGAGTTGGTCATTTATGCAGAATCATTAAGGTACACTCTGTACATTCTGAGATCAGTTGTGTGCACATTATAGCAGGAATTATGCCGATAATGTGGTTCAGACTCTGCTGAATGCAATCTGAATACAAGTGTGTAACCAGCTGAGGTTCATCAAATAAATCTGTCTCAGTTGTGTCATGAACGCGTCTCCATAGGGTCACCAATACCACTGATGTAATGGACTGACATGGGGAGTTGTTGGGTGGGATGGTGGGTGGTACTTACCACTAATTACAACCCAATGAGCCATGGCCAGTCAACTGCTGATGATCATAGCCCATTTCCACAACACCAACCCCATGTCTTTCAGTCCATATTGGACTTATATTGGACCCTTGGGTCCAATTATAAAAATTTGAGCAGCTTATATTTATTTAGGTTACTGTGTATTGTTACACATTGTTACTGTGTACCAGAGTGTACTACAGTTTTAATATGTTAAAATTGAGTGCATTGTAATAATTTATTATAATTTATTAATTTATCATCTTTACCTATTAATAATTTACATTTACATTTATTCATTTAGCAGACGCTTTTATCCAAAGCGACTTACAAGTGCGGAATACAACAAGCAAGTCAACCTGAAGAGGCAACTAGACACAATGCAACGTGTTATGTTTGATATAATTAGTGTTATATATGAGGAGTGTTGTAATGAGCTTAATTAATTAAATACAGTAAGTTGAAATCACAAGAAAACAGAAATTATTTTTAGGTACTGCTAGGCGAATCTTAGAAATCCTGCCATGGATGTCAGATTCATATTACCCCCCAATCCCCCTATCTCCCCCCCCAAACTCCACCCCCCAGGTGAATTACAGTAATAACTTTATTGTAATATAGTAACAAAATACTGTATTACTAGTACACTGTATACTAGTAATAAGGATTTAATAAGAATCATTGAGAATAATGCAAAAGCATTAATAATCTTCTGATTTTGGGGTGAAAATTGATGCTTCACACTACTACAGCTTCCTTTAGTTCATAAAATGGCTTAGTGTCTGTCTCACTCAAATAGACCAAAATGATCCACAGTGCTTTTCAGGAGCAGAAGTATCTTAGCGATTAGACTTAAACACAGGAACATTGATGTGGGGCTAATCTTAGACCTCTTTGTCTTTCTCAGAGCTCTGTGGGTAAGACATCTCAAGCACCTACTTGCCTTAAAACCAGAAATCAAAACGATTTATAGACAAACCCCCTGCAAAGAGGGCCCTAACCCTATATTTAAGCCATGAAGGGTTAAAGATTAATAGGGTTAAAGATCCAACCAAGTCTCACCCCACCCTATTCCTCAAATGTAGATGAGGGGTTTAGCACTGCTGTTTCTGGATGTCCAGGAGACACTGTGGAATTAGACCTCAGTCTAGATTTTGCAGGAAACAGGAGGTTCACCTAATACTGTACATGTAGCTTGAAAGAAGTGTGCCTGGTTAAACTACATGATGATAGTGTGCAGTTAGATATAGTCAGTATGGAAAACACATAAAAAGTATTGATTTCTAAATTTACTTTGACTTGCATTTCATTGCAGACAATACAACAGCACATTATTTAATGTGTTCCTCATGATTTTTATTGTTTTTCTTAAAAAAAAATAAAAACAAAATTCCTGTTTTGGTTCTTGCAACACATTTCAAAAAAAGTTGGAACAGTAAAGCATTTACCACTTTGTAATGTTGCCATTCCTTTTCACAACACTTAAAAGACGTTTAGGGACTGAAGACACCAAGTGAAGAAGAGTTTCAGGTGTAATTTTGTCCCATTCTTGCTGCAAACAAGTCTTAAGGTGGGCAACAGTACGGGGTCTTCGTTGTCGCATTTTGCGCTTCAAAATGCGCCACACATTCTCTATTGGAGACAGGTTGGGACTGCAGGCAGGCCAGTCAAGTACCTGTATCCTCTTCCTCCGCAGCCAGGACTTTGTAATGTGTACAGAATGTGGTTTTGCATTATCTTGTTGAAATATGCATGGACGTCCCTGGAAAAAATGTCTTCTTGAAGGCAGCATATTGTGCGCCAAAATCTCTATGTACTTTTCAGCATTAATGGTGCCATCACAGAAGTGCAAGTTACCTTTACCAAGGGCACTGACACAACCCCATACCATGACAGACCCTGGCTTTTGGACTTGTTGCTGATAACAGTTTGGATGATCCTTTTCTTCTTTGGTCCAGAGCACACGGCGTCCATTTCTCCCAAAAAACACCTGACATACTGATTCATCTGACCACAGTACACGTTTCCACTGTGTGATGGTCCATCCCAGATGCCTCCGAGCCCAGAGAAGTCGACGGCGCTTCTGGACACTGTTAACATAGGGCTTCCTTTTGGCACAGTACAGTTTTAACTGGCATTTGTGGATGCAACTACATATTGTGGTACTTGACAAAGGTTTGCCAAAGTAGTCCTGAGCCCATGTGGTGATATTGCTTATAGATGAATGACGATTCTTGATGCAGTGCCTCCTGAGGGATGGGAGAGCACGGTTGTTCAGCTTAGGCTTGCGCTCTTGTCCTTTACGCACTGAAATTCCTCCACATTCCTTGAATCTTTTAATTATGTTATGCACTGTTGAAGGTGAAATAAGCAAATGTCTTCCCATCTTTCTTTGAGGAACATTGTTTTTAAACATTTCAATAATTTTCTCACGTATTTGTTGGCAAACTGGCGATCTTCAGCCCATCTTTGCTCCTAAAGGACTAGACCTTTCTTGGATGCTGCTTTTGTACCAAATCATAATTATAATCACCTGTTGACATCACCTGTTTCAAATCACATCATTATTTAACCAATTTACCTGATTACTAGCACTAAATTGCTCCTGTTTCAACTTTTTTTGAAATGTGTTGCAAGAACCAAAATAGGAATTTAGTTTTTTTGAAGAAAAAACAATAAAAATCATGAGGAACACATTAAATAATGTGCTGTTGTATTGTCTGCAATGAAATACAAGTCAAAGTAAATTAAGAAATCACTACTTTCTAAAGTAAATTTAGAAATCACATATATACTATATATAAGTATATATGTAAATGTAAAAAATGAGAAAATTAAATGTTTTAAATTGAAAGTGTACTTTCCTCCTTTTTTGTTAATAATAGAACAATACAACAGTATTTGTACTCAGATCTTTTTATATGACACAGGAAATTAATTCTACCACTAAAATCATTTACTTGGTTATCTAATCCCCATCACTCTTTATTTGTCAACGTGTTTTATTTTCTAGAGCCTCATCATTAGAGTTGGTAACATGATGTAGCCACTGACTGGCTAGCTCATAACACTAACTCATAACCTGCTGTTATAACTTAAGTAAAATGTCACTGACATACAGTATGCCCCTCCTCCCCATTCAGTGTTACTCTGCATAATTTACATTTATTAGCTTTAGCTACAGTGAAACAACACTTGGTGGTATGCATTTCTGATTTATGGATGCTGTTATTTTATAAAACAATAATTATAAAACAAAAGCCAGATTGTTCCTGTTTTTGCAAGATTAATATTCACCATTATGGGTGCCATTTTTTAAAAGTGGAGCAAGTAATGTGCTGTAACGACATGTAAAACATTACTTATAGATAATTGGATGGTTTTGCCTTCCCCTGTAGTATTTCTTATTTTTTTGCACTTTCCAGCCATTGGAAGGAACCATGCAGAGCATATGTGTGACAGCATGTCATAAAAGCAGAATGTCTCAAACAGAAGTGCATTTATTGACAGTATTTTGCCGTTTGTTTCAAGTTCCAAAAGAAGACAAAAGAGATCTTTCTGTCAACACAAAGTAATTTTGTTAAAATGCAAACCAGTATTTCATGTCCATTTACAGTGGTGTCTGAAACGCAATTACCAAAAATGCTTCTATTTGACTTTTCTCATATGTGATGCAATTTCCCATTAAAAATTATAACAATTTGTGTGAAAACCTAAATTATTAGGAATTAGGAATGTCTTTGCATTCAGTAAACATGGATTTAAGATGGCATGGACAACCCAATGTTATCAGAACATAAATATTTTTTTGAAATATTATCAGTGAAAAGCAAGGAAATTACCTGTGTTTAACATGTCACAAATTTGATTAAAACTAATCAAAACTTCTAAAACTAAGCTAGAAATACCAAAATACTAAATATTAAACAGTTCTTATTTTCATCAGGTTTTTTAAAACTTTTTGTTTACCTCCAAGTTTAAGATTTTTAATGTGACCTCACTTATTTATTTGGCAACTACACATGTAAAAAGCAGCCCGTCTATGAAAAGTTTACTGTCTGAAGACTGTGGGGGACTTTTTCATATTACATGTTTTGCCATTTATGTATACAGTATGCTGTACTTGCATAACTGGTGCTGTCATTTGCAAATCTGTTTATTTCAAATGGAATAGCGGACTAGGAGATTTTATATTGCTATAATCCATAGAATGAAATCCACATTTGGATTCTCCAGTTTTACATATCTCCAGTTAAACATACTCGCAAAGTCAAATGACACTGGCAAGAAGCTTTTTTTAAATAATTAATTTTCATTGTTGTATTGCAAAAACAAATGATACTATTTAAACAATAAAAAAGTATACATGATGGTAGTATTGAACTAGTAAAATGACTTAAATATACAATTTAACTTTTATCTAGATGCATTGTTAATAACAGTTGGGGAGTGTATGTATTATTTTGGACTGAAACAAGACTTGGAGATGTTTTTATGAGATTTACCCATCTATAGTACACTTATTATGAGTATAATATACTTACAATATACCTCTGTTTAAGTACTCATCAGTATAGAGTCCACTCAAACACCCTCTTGTTTCTCTGCCATTTCCAAATGAATGCATTGGTTGGTTCGGTCAAGGCCCCGGCTTTTCTAGAGAGGAAGTGTCAGGCAGGGATGTCTTTCTCTACTGAATACCATGCAATATATACTGGATACTGTCTACTGCAGTTTAAATAAAGCAACATAATATACAGTATGTGACATCTACATCTTTTCTCACATTTTTATTCCATTTATGCATAAAAATGTCTTGACAATTCAAGAAAGAGAGCTTAAAATTTTGTGTGACATTATTTTATTGGACTTCATTTGCTGGACAAGTTGAGCAAATTGCATTATGGGATACAGTATTGCAGAAAATGTGCTCTGTTGTATAATTCCAATTTTGTTGGCAGTATATGGTATGTGTACATGTACTTGTATGGTATGTCTACATAATAAATGCATTTTTTATTGTCATAGCTGATAATTATATTTTGTTGTGGATATCTTAACATGAGCAATGCTGCTACAAACACTAGACTGTTAATAAGGTTTCTTTTTATTATCTGACAGGCTCTTGTTAGCTTTAGGCTAATTAATGAAGCAGTGTAATTGGCCATATGTTTTTTAATTATGGAGGCAGTGCCCCCTACAGTGTAACAGAATGAAAGAACTGTCAAATGTCCAGCTATGTCTAGAGTTACGATCAAATGTACAATTAATTAACATGAAACAGAGATAATGTAAATGGGAGATGAATATGTTATTCATTTGTTATATTTGCTTACATAGACTTGATGCTCAGTGATTTGGAAATTATTATATTTTAACTATTTTTCTGGCTTTTTATATTTGATGTTTCCCCAGAGAATATATTTGTATTATATATTTTAATTTTATATTTATGGTTTATATGTTGAATGGTATTACATATTCTAATCTAAATATTATTTTTACACATTTAACATTTTACATTATACAAATAACATGTATACATTTTAGGGGTGTATTTTAGGATTACATAAGTAGTATAACATTTATTTTAGCACACTTATCTTTAGTACACCTTGTATCTTACTTAAAAAGTGCTCAATACTGTTTTCATACTTACATTTGTATTCTTTTTATATTAAGACATTTGGATTGTATTAATCTACAGTACAGTATGGTTTAGTGCATTAACATTCAGCATCCAGAAAATGAGGTTCATATTTTGTACTATGCAAACATTTAATAACATTCCTATTCTCTGTATAAAATGCTATCATTTTATACGTTTCTATGCCTAACTACATGAAATATGTATTGTATACAATTAGAATTGGCTAAGGTATGCAAATAAAAGACAAATTAACCTATAAAAAGCAATAAACAGGAAAACAAATAAAATGAAAAATTACCCACAATTCTTACACAATTCTTCATCTTTAGGCATAAATGACTGTCTGTTTACTTACTCCAAACATCAGTGATTCTGTTTGTTACAGGACTCTCTTCAATACGTTCAATATGAGCTTTCACTCCAATAGATGGCAACAAAACACTAGCCTGTAGTGAAACTCATCATATAGGTCTCAGATGCTACAGTGTAACCCATCAGTCATGGGTGATGTATGCCTTACCTACATCTATGGAGTAATTACCACAGATATAATTCCCCCAGTGTGTGTCAGAACCCATCTGCAACTGATCTGTTGATAACCCTAATAGGGGATAAGACTGAGGTATAGTCATAGTAATAGACTTATTACTATGTAACAAACTTTAGTAGTGCTTAAATGTGATTTGAAATGCTGTGTCATATTTTACCACAACATTGTGTTTTAGCTCAAATAATGTATTTTAAAGATTTCAATATCACCATAATTATCGGAATTATTTTATTAATAAAGTAACATAACTAATGTAATTACAGAGTAATTACAAAATTCATTATGCAATAATAACAATGACAATGAGGAATTTGTTTATCAAACTGATTTTGTAAAACTGAAATTTCCTAAACATTTAATTTTGAACTAATAATAATAATATTAAACAAAAAAATCCTTGTGTACATTTTCCTTGAATTGAATTTAAAAATACATCCACTTTGCCTGCACATAAAAAACAGCTCATTTATTTTTACAAATGTTTTTTTCTCTCTTTTCAGTCTAAAAATACTTTTGTCTTGAATTTGTCTCTGTTCTCTCTTTTGCAGAAGTGTCTAATGTAATTGAACTCTAATGTGTAAGGGATATTGGTGAAATGCCAAGGACACATATAATTTCCCTCTTTGTCCTCTCGGTTCGTGCGGCCCCTCTACCTAGCGGCACCATTTACAATCAGCCCTCGTCAGTGTAATTAAATGATGGTTTATAAAGTGTGAGAAGCCACTATGACCAAAAGCAAATAGGTGCTTATTGGAGAGCTGCTGAACAACCCTAATTTTCTCCAGTGGCAATTTCCATCTGTTATCTGGGCTTGGAATCGTACCCCTTTAGTCCTGCATTCTGTTTTGTGGTAGTGAATGTTCGCTCCCTGCTGCTGTTTTTTCATAAATATATACACATTTTAGACTTCAGCAGAATGACATTTTAACAGCAGTGTACATTTACCTTCACATCCTGGCTGACTGGCATTTTAAAGATGTTTAAATTAAATATTTGGAAGATTGGAAATTATCTGCTGTTTGTTTTGTTGACATAAGTGTGTTTTGATGTTTTGTCCCTTCTTCTTTTTGAGCATTTTGGTTTTTGCATGTTGCAGGAGACCATATCCAAGAAACAAAATCATACAGCAATGATATTTGTTAATGCTTGGCTACAGTAAGCCCCTAATAGAGTTACTGTACAGCTCAGAGGGTTAAGTAATGTTATAAGAATATTAGAGCTGGCAGCCTGGCTTTCATTACAATGCAGCTTTTAAAATGGTTAACTTTCCTTTTTAATCTTGAAATGTTTTACTGAATAATAGGAGACCATTCACCCTCTCAAGATTTGGCACTTTGAAAAGAATCTGCCCGCTCATAGTATTGGAACACAAAAGCTGAACCATATTATCTCTCTGAAGGAGGTCAATTGCAACAATGATATTTGAATGAATTAGAAAAATGACAATTTTGGCACCATGCATTTTAAGGACATATTGATGGAAGGCTATCATTTTTCCCAATTAATGTGTGCCTCGTAGAAAAGAATTGATTATAGATCAAAACTAGTGGTTTCTATCTGTGCGCATGAGATTTACTTACTGATTAATACAGAAATGTGAAATCTCAAATAAAGATTGAGCGAAACACTTAAATCCTCTTAAGAACATTTATATATTAGCTCCTTCTGATCATACACATAATGCTAAGTGTGCCAGAGGAAAGCAGTGTGCTTCTTTATTCTATTTCTTTATTCTTTTATTAAAAATTCTGAATAGAAAAATAATTGAAAAAAATAGAAAAATAAAAAAGGCTAAAAATAAGTGAATAATAATTACACTTCTTAAATAAAATAAAATGAAATATTATAATATAACATATATTATTAAAAAAATCTTAATCATTGCTAATTTAATATTAAAATATTTAAATGATTTTGATAACTGGCTTTAACTGTAATTCTGGTACAAAGTAAAAACATTGCACCATAATAACATTTTGTCTATCTGTGTAATATAAAGAGTTGAATTCTTACCCTACAGATGAAGAGCATCAGCATTGGTGTTCAACACTCTGAGACTATGCAAACCATGACCTCACAGGGGCACAGAACACATTCACACACCACACACACATACAACCACGCACACAAACACATACAGCGCATGCATACACACACGCAAACACATACAGCACACGCACACAGAGACCTCCATTCACATCACTATCACAGATCACATTCACTCTCTCTTTCACATTCCTCTGAGTGCTACTGTGTTTCTGCTTAATGTTGTTTATTGTCTTATAAATGATAATACCATACTTTGACTATAATAACATAGTAAGAATAATAATAGTACTAGCTAGCTGTGGGGAAAAATGTTTGTATCTTAAATTAGCTACATTTATTAAATGTAATCAAATCCATTAAACGCTATAAAATTTCAAAACTGTTTTGAGCATGCAAACTGATCATTTTCAAGAATGTTATCAGAAAGTTGTTATGTTGTTAAATATGTTGTCTGATTATGAAAAAATCATTGTCAGGCATGACATGATTATTGTTATCTTAGAATAACATAATTTACTGTAAACACAGTGGAGAAGGACAGTTGATTTTATGTAAATCATTCATAAACCTGTTGTTTCGCAAATTTTTAGTTTATCATTTTCAATTTAATGTGAAATTACACAAAAAAATTATGAATAACACAGAACCCTTTCTCTTTCTATATGTTAATTCTAACGTAATGTTCTTCAAATCTTCTTTATAGTGTATGGTATATAGTCATAAACTAAACTACTCTGCAATAAGGTTAGAAACACATTACTCCAGATTTCTAGATTCCTGGATCTCCTTCTCGCTTTCTCTGTCTCTCTCTCTGAGAGGGGTAATTTTCTCTCCCACCCCATTATTGGGGGCATCATAGTGGGCTGAGCCTTTCCTTTCCCCAGTGAATCAGACAGAGGCTCTGTCAATTATTTGCCTCCATTTGTTTTCTGGCACCAGAGGTTAGTCCAGCACTTGACTGCAGTCCCCAAGGTGCTTTCAATCTGATGTGTGATTATCTGTTTGCCCAGATCAGTCACTGTCTTAACTGAACATGCTCCACCATCTGCTCAGGGTTTAATGCTCTGCTGCCACCAAATCCCAGTGTTTGGGCAGAACCTCAAAGGACCATGATCCTATTGTCCTCTTCCCACAGATCTGATCTGCTGATTAATCACTTAATCTGGGTTGCAAACACAAGAACTCCCAGAATGACACAACACGTGGTTGAATTCTTTAGCGGAATGGAAGCATCACAACAATAAACTCTCTTAAGCTTTAGTCTTGCCTGCTTTATTGTTTGAATCTTTACAGTACTGTCACTTCTGCGTTATCTAGGTAATTGCATCAAATTTCCCTGAAACAAATCCTGTAGGCAAACAATTTCATGAGTTTGTACCTCATTAACCAGAAACTTCCTCCTGTAATCTGTATTTCATGGAGATCAGAGGCTTGAAAACCGACTGACGCACAGATTATAGGCCGTGGAGTCAAATTTCTCATCACATTTTCCCCTACTATGTGCTATTAGCTTTGCTAACATCAGATGGAAGGAGCCCCTTGGGCTTTTAAGATCGCAGTTTGAAACTTAGCTACCTTGAAAGACTTTAACATCCTTCAAAGCAATTAAAAAGTCAAACTGATCATGGCACCAGAGTGCTTCCAGCGCTCCTTTAAAAAAACAGTCAGAAAAGTGCATTTGTATTTAGCAATGCTATGTGCTTTTCCATCTTACATCACCTGCTGCTCATGTACTGCATAATCTTCGTTGCCAGCACAAGTGTTTCTTCACCGTGGCTGATCCTGCTCTGGGAATAAATGATCCGAACTGGAGAGCCAAACTCGTGGTACCAGATATCAGACAGTACAGTAAGGTTCACTCGCCTCTCCCGAACGCTTTCACCTTCCTGGCATTTAGGCACAACATGCAGACGTTTCCAGAAAGCAGGTGAGATGTGTTTACCTCCATGGAGGGCTGAGATAGCAATGTGACTATATAATGAGCACAATGCTAATGGGGTTAATTGTTATGTAAAGAGTGCCACGGTCAACTGCACAACCCCTTCTTCCTGTCCCAAAGGGGAGTTTAAGCCCAGATGGTATTTTCCTGGAAGCTGTGACCCACAAGGGCTGGCCCCCACAAAGAACAAGGTGCATCGCCTCCATCTAATTAATTTACTATTATAGCACCTGTTTCCGAATAGATAGGCCAGGGGAGAGAAGCACTCCCCAGACACAGCGGTGGGGCTTGTGGTAAATAGGGTTTGAGCTGATTATATTAAGCTGATGCTTTGATCATCTCCAGGCGTTAAAATGGAAATATGTTTTCGCTGGCTGTGGACTGCAGTAAGAGGGGAGCAGCACAGGGTGACTAGTTTTGTCTGTGGAATCACACAAGACCTCTTGCTTTAAATAAAAATATACAACTTTTAGGCCTTGTTACTGAAGAGAAGGTACTTTCTCCATTCATCTCGGAGTTCGCTTTGGTTTGGCGGTGTGTTTTGGTCCTTGCCGGTGCCCACAGAATCAGTGCCCACAGTAAACGCCACTCTACTGTTGCATAGTAATGTTAACATTAAGCTCTATTTAACACATTTTACCATGTTTAAATTTATTTGACAGAATTCCAAAAATTGCCAAAATTGTGCTAATGTCATCTGTTCTTGTTCATCATAGGTGTCTATATGTTTATGAATCTATTTTTTATTCAAACTATAAGCCATCCATTTGATTAATTGGTGCTCTTAAATACCCTTTAGAAAACATTTTTAATGTGTTTTGCATTAACATTTCACATTAGTTGTCATTTTATGGACGAGTGTTGACATGATGGTCCGTAATTGCCTTCCACAGGTTACATGGTAATTTAACTCAAATATTGGTAAGTCAGTTTGGTGAAATAAAGCATGGAATAATAAATAATGAAATGGAAGCCCTGCTCCAAACACTGGCACATTTTGTAAATGGATTTCGGGAATATGCTAATATTTTCTTTGCTCACACTTTATTCGCTTTCGCTCCAGTGCCCCTTAAGGATTAACATAATTTATTACCTGCAAAACACCACAAAACAGTTTTGCTTGTGTCAAAAAAAGTGTTCACCAACATCGCCATGGTGAAAAGATACTACTGCAGTAGTGAGTTACCTGGAAATCCCTCTTCTTCAAAGAGTGATATGGTGTATGAATAATTCAGGGTGTCTAAAGTCATGATAGCGCTGATCTAATTTGACAGTTAGCAGTAACATTAGCAATTAATTGTTATAGGTCAGTTCAGTGGAGTACAGTCGGGATGGTCATATTATCTGCTTGTGCCTTGAAACTAACTATTGTAACTCAGACAATGCAAATGTTTATAAATATTTTCTTATAAAAAACTTGAACCCTGTACCTGCCATGTGCTGCACTCCATAGTACAGGCCTTATCCAAATTTTTCCTGAAGAGTTTTACTACAAAAGCAACAAACATTTGATTCTAACATTTGGATCTAACTAACTAACAAAGCTAGACCCTTTCAATTTCATTGACTCAAGCAGGTGTTATGGTGTCATGTCCTTGACAGTGAGTAGGCAGGTTGTATGCCGTGGTTGCACACATATATCCAGGAACGTCAATAGCTTGCCATTTTTTTGGCACAGATATTTCATTTAACATTAAAAAGGGGAGAGGAAATTAGACGTGCTCTCCTGCACATTGTATCCCACACACCACGGGAGCTGAGTACCTCAATGTTCGTTTTCCAATTTTTCTCTGTCTTGTGTGTTTTGAAATCGTCCATGGCTAAAGGTTTCCCCATTTACCTCGCTGTGAACAATGAGTTTGCTGTGAATAGGTGCTTTTCACATGGTTAGGCTTTAATGGTCTTCCAGGTTGATATGTTGGGGTGGGGGATGAAATGGAATATCTTGGAGTTTTCACACTCTGAAACGCATAGAAATGAACATGTCTGCGATTGCAGCAAGATAATGACAGGTTGGTAGCTTTAATCTGCCACAGCAAATGGTTACCTGCATTGGTGAGACAGTGCTTATGAATAAAGAAATATGGAGTTTCTGCTCTAAAAAGTATTTAGCCTGGTACTTGAGGCATGAGAGTAGAAAATAAGAGGGAGAAAGAGCTAAATGAGCTTGAACCTTATGGTTCTTGGTTTCTGTTTTATTATTTTGTTCTTTAAGCTATTGTTAAACCGTAAATGTTATTAAATATCAAGGTTCAATAATGTGGTGCATTAACACCTCAGAGGCGACATGAGATAATGAGGAATCATATTAGCTATGCTAATAACAGAGGACAGCGTTATGCTAGCTCAAACTCAATTTCGTTTGCAGTTGTTTGGATAGTTTGTTTTCCTTCTTTGGGGTTAGCAAGAGTTGCTTTGTGACAATTTTTAATTGGATATATTGTCCATAACAGCTATTTCCTCCTCAGCCACATAGCGCTTACGGTATGGTCATGTATCATTGTAAGACTGCAGCTTGGTTGCAAGCCAGCGCATCTGTTGTCTATGATACGTCTGAGCTTATCTTATTTACCACGATTAGACGTCTCTGCATCGTCAGACAAACTCTTGAAAGTAACTAATGCTCATTAACTCACTCACTTTGGCTTTACTCAAATTCTTTTAGACCAATTTTTCTTGCATTATTGTCCAAAGAAGATTAGAGGCAAAAATCTTGACTGCTGTTTGTGAGGTTATTAATGTGCTTTGGGTAATTGAACAAGTCCAGAAATGTTTTATGCAGGATATGTATTACTACAATATCATCAGCTTGGCAGTGTTTACATTTGGTAATAACAAGTTCTATCATTCAGGGACAGACAAATTCATGAGCAATTTGGATTTCCCCGTAATCTGCTTCCCCCGGTGTGTATTTGTATAGAAAACACAAGATTTCGTCTCTTTGTGATTGCCTTTTTTAATTCCTCCCGACCCATCAGGCCAAGATTGGAAATATCCATATTTTTGGGACATCTTGGGACTGTGGCAGCAAAGATTTGTGGAAGCTTGAGAGTCTCTCTGAGAACTTGAACTTGCCTGAAAGAAACAATTCAAAAACTGGCCTGCATAGACATGATAAAACATAAAGAAAGGGAAACATCTCGGTTTCAACCCAGCCTGTGTTAATAGATGGTGTACCAGAGACAGTGCTGAGATGCTGAGCTAATCTTCTGCTGGTTATCCAAAGGGGAGCGTTGGGACTGCATCCTGATGGAAAAGCAGACTTTTAAAACAAACTTTGACTCTTTTGTTTTCTTTTCTAGTTCTTACAATCTCCAAAATAAACGAAAGTAAAAACTAAACAACAACAGTAATAATAATGCTGTAAAATACAGTTCTCATTGTTAGTTCATGTTAATGCATTAACTACTGTAAACAAATGGGACTTTATTGTAAAGTGTTACTAGTACTGTAAAGTACTGTAAAGTATAGCATTAATTTGTCATGTTACTGGCATGCCTTGATAAAGCTTGTCAATATTTTGGAGCTTAAATGCTACAAATTTTAGGAAGGGAAATCCTTCTGGTATTACAGTGATTAAATGTAAATGCTAAATATTTTCTCTTTTTGTAGTATGTGGATTTCAAGGCACATGTTTACAGAATAATGTTAATTGTTCTGCATTTCAGAGAAGCAGTGCTTAAACTGTAAAATAATCTGAAGTCCTTCTTTAGTGAATTTAGTTATTGGAGCTTTCTTTGCTGTCTAGCTTCTATAGGCTGTAGATGACAGTACTACTGTAATTTATAGACTTTTAATCTGTCCTAAACAATACTTCTTACCGTACATCACCAAACAAATTCAATCGGGGTAATGTGAATTTGAAACCAACCTAAATATGCAGGACTTGATAGAGTGATTAGTTAACTAGCTGTTCTGGCAACCCAGAGAGGTATAAGGGTAATAAAGGGCTGAATCAGCAAATACAGTTTTTTTATATATTACTGGTCACTTTGAGCATGCTGCTGAAGAGACTGGCCTGCGCTGAAGGCATAATATCTTCCTCGAGTGGACGCAAAACACTGCCATTTTACTTTTTTAATTGTATAATGCCATGCTGTGTAGGCCAAGTTCCAATCCTCCCCCATTATGTCTATTTCACATCACACCTGATAGAATCACACAGATGTGAATCTAGCAGGATGCAAAAGCAAGAATGAAACAAAACAATCTGAGATCGAATTCAAACAATTTGGGTATAAAAAGGCCATCTGGTGTATTCATTACCTCTATTGAAATTCCTTTGTGGCTTGCCAGCCTCTTGTTAGAACTTCTTATGAAATATGTATGTTTTCATAAAGTGTCAAACGTTTTCCCTTTTCGCTCTTCTTAAGGGTAAACTTGAAAGAGGCCAATTCAGTGGAATTTAGTGATAGAAACTTATAGCTGCAAAAGCAGTAAATCAGCTATAATCACTTCACTCTCACAAGTAATGGTGTAAAGTCAAAAATATTAGTGCGTTATAAAGTGCTTTCAGGCTGTTCTGGACAGTTTGATTGCACGTTTTATTGGTTCTTTGTTCATTTTGCCTGCAGGAAAACAACATCTATTGGTATTATATATAAAATCAACATAATACAATACTAGACCTATGAACCACTAATCCACTTTGTCTTATGAGTCATCTGGTTTTGTCATTTGACTATATTTAATCATAGGAGACTTTTATACTTGGGCTTTGACGCCCAAGTTCAATTAGTTGAGTTAGTGTGAAAGCAGTTTTCTGTACTCAGTCTGTGAAACTTTAGTTTATCTCAAAAATGCAGCATGTCCTCCAACCCATACAACCCACAGGTGTTTGTCACTTACTTGAAATACATCCCATAGGAGCAACCCAATACAACACATTACTAAATGAGCACCCCTACGACATAGCACTAATATATCATGCTGCATATATAAGCACTAATATAGAATGCCGCTCTAGTCATAAGAGACTAACTAACTATTCTGTTGAAATCATCATTGGAACTCTTGGGCGACCAGATACAGTGCTTCTTATTTAGAGGAGTCTTTTTTGACTTGTTATCCACATCCCAACACAATCAACAGTTACCTCCTTCTGGGAAATTGCCTGACCAGGAGGGCTTGTGCAGGTCTTTCTCAATTACTGTCTCTTTGTTGCAGGCATCCACAAGCTCACAGATCATTCTCAACATCCTACACCTTAATCAATCCAATAACTGATTTTATATTTTCGGCCTAGAGAAAGGAAAGGGTGTTTTGTGTTTCCTCAAACCAACAGACTCATATAGTTTAGATGGTGACACTATCTGCAGAGTTGATCATCTTTGGTAAATTGGAGGCAGTGGAGTGGAAGCGGCGACTAGCTTCTAATTCCCAAGGACACCATTCAGGGTTTTAACTTTTCAAAGAAAATTGTGTGAGCTTGGAGTTGAAAGTGAATATGGTTTAAGGTCAAGCATGCAGTAAGTTTGAAGTGTTGATTAGCTCTGCATGCCCAAACTGATGCATTGGTGCTGTCCTTTGTGACCAGATTCAACGCTTGACATATTTGGATAGCTGTTTTGATCAATACAAACCTAAATAACATGCCTTTGCCATTAGCTTGAAAATGAGGTGATTTTCTGTTTTTGAAGTGGCTTGATTGGCCATTAACAAAGCAGACCTTATAAATATAATTTCTGTCAGTGTGTTCCAAAGCTGCATCAATGCACAAATGGAAAACCTGGAAATTTTAGAAAAATTGCAAGAAATGTAGATTTTTTTTCTTACATTTTGTGACATCATATAGAAAAAAATCTGCAGCAAATCAAGATGGGGAAATGGCATATTTAATTTTATGTAAAAGAAAAATAATTGGTGAGATATTCAGTCCGCTTAAAAGGATTTGTGTTTTCTGAAGATCTTTCTTTTAATCTAAATGTTTTGGAATTACATTTAATTTATTTTCTTAACCGAATTGCCGACACCAGGGTACAAAATAGTACCACCAGAGTGCAAAATTACTAGCTAATGTTGGGTGCTCAGTCACGACACTGTAATTGTTCATTTATAAATATATTTTGATAAATATATTATATATAATGATTTATTAGTGACAAAACATTTTTAGGTCGGTACATCACTTGCAGCATTGTATAGCCAGTTGCGTCTCCTTGTAAAACTGTTTTCATCTCAAAATGCTGGAAAATAATGCCAAAATGTCCCACAGCAAATTTTCTGTTGAGGTAAAAGATGGTAGAATCATGCACTACACCATCTATTTTTAGATGGTGTATTTTTTAACCATTAATTATGTTACTAATAAATTTACCATAAATAAGTCATACAATACAAACAATAAATTGGATGCATGTTCTTAAACGGATAGTTTACCAAACAATGAAAATTCTGTTATTAATTACTCACCCTCATGTTTTTCCACACCTATATGAACTTTGTTTATTTTTGGAACCCAAATTAATATATTTTTCATGAAATCTGAGAGCTTTCTGACCCTCCAATAGTCAGCAATGCAAATACCACTTTCAAGGCCCAGAAAGGTGATAAAGATATTGTTAAAATAATGAAAGTGACATATTTGTCAGATATGGTAACCCATACCTGAGATGTGACTTCTGCATTTAACCCATCACTTGTGATGAGTGAACACACACACGCACCTGCGACGAGAATATAAATATACTTTATTCAACATTTTCTTCTCTTCCGTGTTAGTCTCTGATGCGTTCACGAGAGCACCAGACGCTACATTCTGACGTAGGACACTACAATCTGATGCAAAACCTGGAATCGCTGCGCTGTGTTTACAAGCAGAGGAAGACGTACACTGTTCATAAACATTAAAAAATCTAAACAATAACTTAACAATAAATGTTTGCCATCTGGGTTCAAATGCATGCATCCTGTGAGGTGCATGTGCATGTCAAGTGAATGCATGTCAGAGACTAACACAGAAGAGAAATTGTTGAACAAAGTCATTATTTTTTGTTATATATATATTATTGCTGCTTAAAATTAAGGTTGAACCACTGTGGTCACATGGACTATTTTAATTGTCTTTATCACCTTTCTGGTCCATGAAAGTTGTATTTGTACTGCTGTGTATGGGGGTCAGAAAGCTCTCAGATTTCATCAAAAACATCTTAATTTGTGTTCCGAAGATGAACAAAAGTCTTTTTAGACTTGGGTTCCTAACCCTAACGGTTTGGAACAACATGAGGGTGAGTAAATAATGACAGAATTTTCATTTTTGGGTGAACTATCCCTTTAAGGCAATTTATACTTGTAATATACTTTTTACATTATACTGCACTGTTTAACAATTATTGCATATAATGGACTGCACATCTATTCCCCATTGCCTTGCTTTCTTTTGTGTTAAATTAAAAGTCGTCTAACCTGAAATTCCATAGCGTTTAGGAAGCCAGGTTTTCCCATTTGTATTTGTTTTAAATCAAAAAACTTTATCCTAACCCCCATTCCTGCAGAGTTTAGATCTAACCCTAATAAAACCCACCTAGCTAATCAAGTGCTATGTCCAAAATGAGGCATGCTGTAACATTATATACTGAATACGATGAATTCAGTGCAAACATCAGTGCATATTCATCGGTTTGCAGATGGGTAGTATGAATACATCCTGTGGCCTAATTGGATAGCAAAGTGTCCTTTGGATGCTAAAGTAGGAAAGTTGGCATATGTGGACATAGGGATTTTCTCAGCATTACTTGGCAACTACAAGCAGATGTGTATGAGAGCAGGTTAACCAGATAAAATAACAATATTCTGCATTTTTTATAATAACAGAAAATTAAATCTTGTCATTATTTTTCTATAAATTACCTTGCAGGTTTGCCAACTTTAGCTAACGTTAGACAGCAGTCAGATACCAACTTTTTCATTAACATACATAATTATTATACATTATAACTATTTTTTAAATATACATACCACTCTTATTTTCTGACACTCTAGCCCTAATCCAAGAAGGCTCAAGTCAAGGCCTCTCACATCTTGTTATTCAGAGGGAAAACACATCAAGGTACACACAGTGTCCTTACAAGTCAGATTTGAGTGCAATCTCAAGGATTTTCTTTTAGACAGGCTTCAGAAGGTTGTGTCAGCTTGTCGCGGCTTACCTATCTCCTCTAGTACATTACTGAATGCTCTAATTTCCTCACCAAGCCTGATGTTTATTGTGAGGCTGAAATTGAAAATGGTTGGTAATGGAGCGAGCTTCACAGCCCCTAGACCAATTCTGAATCTAAATTACTTGCTTCTTTTCAATGGCATCGACTGAGGAGAGCTTTGTACTCCTCGTACCTAATCAACCCCCAGCGTGACCCCGGATCTACCAGCCCTTCTGGTTTAATGATAAAATCCTTGGTTCAAACAATTATTCGACCTGAAATGGCTGTTCATTTTATTCTGAAAATTAAAGAATGTGAAATTATTTTTCCTCCCCCAAAACTCGCTGTGTCACTTATTTTTGGTCTTTGCCCTATAAATTCTTGAATTTTCTTTGTAAGGTGGGTGCCTGCGACCTCCTGGTTGTCTTTTATAGAGTGCGACGAGAGGTTTGGCAGGCGACTGTCTCGAGGGAGACAGTATTTGCTTCAGTTATGAACTCTCATAATCTATAGGTGCACAGGAAGAAAGAACTGTAAGGTTAGAACAAGGCCACACTCTAATGACACTAATTAGTCGCTGCATTATAAATGCTCCCCACCTCTCTACAACTCTCTAAATGAAATACTCCTGAATTCAGCAAAAAAGTACTAGTCTTTCAAGTGACATTAAGTTGATATAAGCTGATTATTGGAAATCCTTCCATTGAGGACAAAAAACTTTTTGTACTAAAACACTAAAACATCTTTTGTAAATTTAAATTCTTCAAAACATGCACAGAAAGAGCTACACCTGATGCTATGTGATTATGTTGTTTTAACAAACAAGAAAGAATATGGTGTATTATATTAAGTAGTTGAAATTAAAGTAAAACAAGTTTTTCGTATTTCATATTAAAATTTATAATGAAAAAGTCTCTTATGAAGAAATGTCTTAGGTAAAGAAAATGAAGTCAGTTTTAAGGATTAAGATGTTTTGTTTTGATTTAGCACACCCCCACAAAGCAGAAAAATATATCATCATGTTGTATCTAAATAGTAGAAGTGTTTAGTTTTTGCACATTACAGTACTGAATAGTTTTTTCTTTTATTTAAATATGGTTATGTGAATAAGACGTAGTGTGCATAATGTTCACAATAATAATTTTACAGTGCAAGAAGTATTTTTCTAAACAAAAGTATTATTTTTTTATTTCTCTCTTTGAATTTTGGATTGAAATATGACCAGGTTCACCCACAACAAATCCTCTCTGCTGCTTTCTGTACGTCTGCCAGATGGGGGCGACCTGCTGTTTCCAGACTTCCAATTAACTTTCTCCATTTGGCCAACACTACTGTCTAACCATGAGCCCTGAAGATGTACCCACAATGCACTGTTATTTACAGTTGAAGAATAGAGTGGCAATGTGGTGTACTCAGTGAGATATCAATTTAATGGCAGAGGATATATAGATCTCCTTGACCTATGTCTTTTCCTCCGGAGACCACCAAACTGCAAAAGTGGGCTTTAGACAAATGTTTCACAATGAACAGAGCATGAATAGGTTTTGGAAATAGCTCATATCCGATTTGCAAGAACAGCGTTGCGGTATGTTTCATGACATCATTTTGCGCACATTAGAAAATGACACTATGATTATGATTAAAATAGAATATGTTTTTCTAATAATTTATACACACACAGCAATATTTTTGTTACAACCTGCATAATCACTTTTACCCTCCTCCAAAACATCTAATTTCCAAAGAAAGCTTTGAGAGATTTATTTGACTTTAGTACTTTTGTAAGTTCTGAAATACAAAGGAAGAAGGAAAATGTGCTCAGGTTTCAAGATCTCCAAGTGTCTTAGAAAGAAAGAATACTAAATGTATTGCCATGGAAACATCATCATTATGTCATTCATAATAGGATGAGTGAGGATGTGAGTCAATTACAGCTGTTTTCTTCACAAAACTCCAGTAGTGCATTAGGAGGCCAAACACACACATTTAATTTGTCAGTAGTGAATGATTATTGGAAATCTGTATCAATTCAAACAGCTCAGTGTATGTTAGCACTCAGCTGTGTGATAAACTATTACAGTTAAACAGCAAGGGAAAGACTGCAGATTTTAGGGTTTGAATACTATTGAATACTGAAAACTGTTCGCATTAGTTTTCATTATTGTTTAAGTTTTGGATATTAAAATTGTGAACATTACCTCAGCTATTTTGATACTTTGTTTAGGAATCCATTCACTAAATTAAACATAATTGTATTTTTTTTTAGATTTAGAACTGCCTTGTTTGTTTAGCTCATTTTGTTTTATATTGGACATATATTGGACAGATATCTGCTTGGGATGTTGTATGAAGATTGATTTTGCAACTGATATGAGCAAAAACTGAGCTTTACAAATTGAATACTTGCTTTGTCAAAATTAACAAATTTTAAGGTAAACATGGAATATTTATTATAATATTAATTATGAAGGTCATATTCTTTTTCTAATATTTACCAAAAAATGCACCGTGGTATGAAAGGTGCTTTTAAGCAAAAAATGTCAGATTTGATCATGTTAACATGTTGTCTTTGTGATCGTGGAAACAGAAAACAGATGTGAGTGATGACATTTACAGTTGGCTGGGTGACCAAAAATATGGCACGGATTATTGAAAGAATGTAAACAATTTATTCTATAATAACTGTTAGGAAAAGAATGAATATAACTTAAATAGAAGAATGAATGTAAAGTAAATAGGCCTAGGCAGAATTCGTTCTGTTGAATTCCACAGAAATTGGAAATATTTGAATGTGTTTTGAAATGTTTGTCTTTCACAAAGTTTTACAAAACACGTCGGTTGCACTGTTGCACTGCATTTTGCACTAATTTGTTAAGATTTTTACCTGCCACTAAAATTTTAGCATTCTCAGCTTTTTTAACACATTTTACTATTTTTAAATACATTTCACATGGACTTTACTTGAAATCATCAGATTTTCATAAAAAGTGCGTTACAATCAATCATAAGATGTCACATTGCAAGGTAGCATATTCTTACAGTATTGTATGGTATTTTACCATATATTATACTGTAACACTGAGTATGTATTAAAGTGTTATTGCAGTACTGGAATGTCCTTGTGCTAAACAAAATTATATTTGAACAAAATTTAAATAAGAATCTTTAACAAATTCTTCATCATCTTAGACATTTACACTTCTCTTTTTGTTATTTAAAGTTGCTCTATTAGTCAAAATCATTTTAGCTAGTATTGCATATATACCAAGAATGAATTTGTTATTTTTAATTATGTTTGATAAACAAAAATATCTAAATAGAAAATATATTTACTTTCTAACATGTTATAGTAGCTAAACCCCCAATCCTTATTTTTTAGTTAAGTGGGGGCAACAGCTATATCACGTGGTCAGAAGGCAGTTCCTTCATTATGCAGTGGAAACAATAGTATGTTCATGGCTGCACTAATTATTATTCTGAGAATGTACCAATTTGTTTAGTCCAAAGTGACTGTCAGCTTGGGCTCTGAAAGTGGCAGAGTGCCAGCCATTGCAGTCAAGTGAAAGGAGTCCATTCATTCAGACTAGTGGGACAGGAATGACCCTCTTGCATATGTGGGCAGAAGATGGGCGCTATGCCAGCCTCGATAGTCTGCTACCAACTTGCATCCCTCAGCCCATTAAGTCTGAGACCCCCAGAATAACGGTCGCTGTTACTAGGCTGGCGAAACACTGTGTCTGATATGATCTTGAAACCTCAGGCTCTGGAGCCTGCCATTATGTTTACACGCTTTATACAAATATGAATATGGGCATTATTTAGTGACTGCTCAAAGTGCTGTAAAGTAAACCATTTATAAGACCTTCCCACCTTAGTAGCATTCTGGTAAGAGGTGACCTTGAGAATGAAACATGGTTTCACACCGTGAAAAAATTATTGTTCGGTTATTTTAAAGGTGTTATGTCAAAATCAAATATATGCCTAGAAATTATGATATGCAGGTTGTAGGCTCCATTAGAAATTGGCTTATACACTCAGTTTTATTTACTGGTAGTATGGGTGAGTTTTATATCATTGTAATGGTATATATAACGATATTGTTATTTTGCTGAAAAAAGTGCTATATTAAACTGAATATTGAATATAATTGAATTAAAAAAAAATATTCTACATGAGCAAAATGATTTAAAATAGTAACTTCATAACAAACTTTATTAAACAGCTCCTCATTCTCACTGGATAAGACACATCTAAAGCACTTGTAAAATAGCCCATATACGCATAAATGTGACTGCAGATCAGTTGCTCACTGTACATTACTGTGCAAAAGTCTTAGGCCATCATTAGATTTCAGTAATAATAGATATGATGACCATACATACATTATTTCTCAGTCCCTTTATTAGAATATTACCAGAAAATACAGACATTTATATGCAATATTAAAAACTGAAAAAAAATCAGACAAATGAAAAGAAAAAAACAGCTTGCAATGAAATACATTTTGGGAAACTAAGCTTTCTCAAGTCCACACAAGTAACCTACTGCTGCATCTGCAATCAAAGGGGTGGAGCAAGAACATATCCAGGGATTCAATGTGAATGTGGCTAGATGTGAACTTTGAATTAGAATAGTACTACTGATGTTTTACACTGTGTTACTGAGTTTTTAATCACTCAGTAATTTGCTGTGTAGTTACATAACCATCACGTATTTTGGCTAGCTGGGTCATTTCTGTTGCTACAACCATGCTACAACTCATTTGTGTTGTAGCATGGTGTATTCTGTTATACCACCCAGCCCTAAACATTCACTATTGTAAATTACTACGTTTGGGAAACGTAATCTAATGTACTATATGTTTTTGCAGAGTTTAAACTGCCTCATACATTTGTTTCAACACTTGTGGTTATAGTGACATGGAAGCATGATACTGGGCTTCAAACAGTGGAAAAATTGTTGATCTGCAGCGCTTGCGAGACAAACATTTCTCTAATGAGCCATAGAGGGCAGTATGCAGCAGCCCTGATAATGATCTGAGTACAGCTGAAGTGCTGCCATGACCTATGACACTGTGAGTTCAGTGCTTGTTAATATTCATACTTGTTGTTGTTGGGGGTGTGTGTGTGTGGGGGGGGTGTTCAGTGGCTGACATCATTAGCCTTGGTTTTAGAAAAGTTTTGTGGCACTGAACTTGGTTTCTCTACAGGCCAGACTTATTATGACATAATCTCTTATTAATCCCGCCCACTATTAATAGATGGTGACAGTGTCTGATTCACTCAGTGACCCCCAGAAAGGTTAATGTGTTGAGTAATGTTTTTGTCAGTTTTGTGTTTCAGGAAAAACATAGCGACAATTCAAGGGACATTTAAAAAGGTATTAATTCATATGTGGTACTTTGCTGTTACTGCTTTACTTTAACTGTTTTTATACCTACAAATTAAAATTGTAAACGAATATTGTATAGATTGGATGTGTTAAATGTGTTAATTGGATAAATTAAAACAACGTGAAATTTGGCCAACTGTACCTAGTTTTATTGTGAATGACTAATTGAGGCATGTTATTGTTGGACATTCATAAAATGTACAGATACAAATGTTTTTGTATAAATTTTGTAGCAATGTCTTAGCATCCACCCACAACACAATACCTTAGGTTGTGGTGGTTACTTTTGCATGGGCAAGCAGCATTAACACTTTATAGATGTTGCAGAAGAGCAGGTATGGAACAAATCTCAGTTGTAAATACAGGCATGCATAAACTGGTCTGATGATGGTACGGTTGAAAGGTCAGTGAGCTGGCACTAGATGCACAAGAGCACATCGCCTGACTCACTGTTTCCAGTAAGTCCCGCTTGTCTTCTTACCATCAACACATTCAGTTCAGTTTTTATGTGACCTTACCACCATCAGTGCCAAGAAACAAAGGAAAAATGCATTGGAAGCCTCAATTTGGAAAGAGCTTTTAGGCAGAAACTGGCCCAAATGCCCTGTCATCCTTTACATTCCTCATCATATGCTTCGCAGATCTAGAGCATTCCTGACCGCTGAGGTTTTGAGGGGATCAGCCAGTCATTGAAGCAAAGCTTTTGTTCGGGTGTGAGTCAGTGGCAGACAGAAGAACCTTTTATGGTGTCCCCTCGTGATGTCTTGCGCCAAATAGGAGGAGAGTTACCACTGCATTGATATCAGAGCACAAAAGTCTTGCTTCATCAGCCCAAATCAAAGTCTTGAGTTACACTCTGTCAATTAAGACAGTGACACCTCACCAGATTGATGGATTAGATTCTGAAATTATTAACTATTATTATTAATTATTATATAACATTAGATATTGTGGTATTAACTAGGAAACTAAGGTTGTCAAATTCAAAGCAATTTAGTCAAGCACTATATATGGTTGAAAGATGAAAGGACATTTTGTTATATAATCAAAGTGACTACTGAAATTTGAGTTTGGTAGCTGTGTGAATTTATTTGTTCCACGTTGAATTCATTTTTTATCATTTATAATAACTTGCTATGCCTCTTAAACAACTTTATAGGCTACCATCAAGTTCTGTCCTACATTTCTTCCTGTAGACTCCTGACTGTCTGATTATGTGAATTTAGTTGTAAATGCCATTTCATGTTTATTTTAACAATTTTATAAATAAAACCTCCATGATTCCACCTTGAAAAGGCCAAATCTGAACAAGGCAACACAATCTCCTAAAACACTGATGCCATCTGAAATGTAACTTTTGATTTGACGGCCAAGCCTAAATGTTATTGTAGCTCAATCCGGGATGCATTTAAATGCAAGAATTATCCAGGCGAAAGCTGACTGATTATTAGCATACCACTAAGTCTATGTGTGTGCTATTGTCAAGTTGTATTAAAGCAGCCACACAATGGTTGTAGAGGGAAGCATCTGTAACGCAAACTGTGCAAACGTATTTTCAGAGGTGGGCCGCTTATGTGTGCATAGATGTAGCTGCTGCTTTGGCAAGAGAGGGAGAGAGTGCCGTGTCGGCAGGTGCATGCCACCAAATTACCGTCAGCAATTTGCATTTCCCTCTGCTAAGAAGCATGCCATTATCATATCAAAGGAAACTCACAGTAACGTCTAGTTTGGAGAGATGTGGCGCTGCTTCAGTTTGAGCAATTAATGCAGGATGAAGACACTTGTCATGCATCCCAGAGTCCCGCTGCATCCATCTGCATTGTTCCTGCTTGTGGAAGATGAAGCATTCTTTGAGGATACACACAGATACACATATTTAAACATATATAGTACTCTTTTAATCAACCAGCCAACAGAAACAAATGGATTTGCATGATCTTTACCCAGACCCCTTTTCTACACTCCAAGGTCTTGATATCTTTCTGCTCAAGCCCTTTCCTCTGCTTTTTATTTGGCAAATAATGAAGTTGTTGGAACCTGTGAGGATTATTGCATTAAAAGCCTTTCGTTGGTATAAAACAACACTAAGGGCAATTGAGCATTGTATGAGCCTAATGAAGATATATTACAGCTAGTTCTTGCAAAAGGCAAAATGCTCTCATTTTGCATTCAGTCTATCAGGTTTTTCCACCATCCATCATTTAATGTTTAATATCAAACAACCACCGCCTAATTAATTTTGTTTTGCCATTGACTCCGACGTAGTATACCTCCCATGAAATTTATTTGCCGTTAAATTCAAAGTATACTCCAATCAGGCCTTTTATCATACACCTCCTACTGTTAAAATATAGTCCATGATTTAGCTTTTGAGGAAAATCTCCTCTTCCCTGTGTTCTCCTTCTCCATGCTTTGGTGAATTCTTTTGAAGCACTCTATGTTTTCTTTGGGGCTAGCACTTACAAGATGGTATTAGTCACAGCTGTTCTCCGTGATTTTCATTCCTTCTCTGGTGCAGAGGGCTTGCCAAGTGTCTTTGAGAGCCTCTTCCCATTCATTCGAACCTCCTGTCGGATCACAGACTTCTATGGCAGTCAGCTGTTCCTAACCACCACTTAATTGAATTTGATGGAACAGTTTTCTGGATCCCCTTGCAAAGCTGCCTGAATGGGATAATAATTCTTGATAATGTATCAAACTAGGAAGTGGCACATTAACAATGGGCATGCCATTGCGATTATGTGTTACTGCTGCAGAAAGAATTGTGGGAAGTCCAGATCCAAAATAAAACTATTTGCAATTTTGTTTTGGGAAATGTAATGGAATAACAGTTTTAAGTTAATGGTCATTTTCTACCACAAAAGATGTAATTCTCATTTCCATATGATTTTGGTCTTCTCCCCAATCTTTCTTTCTGATGATACAATGCTCACTTGGCCATTCTTTCCTGTCGGTTCACACCGACCCTTAATGTTTGTGACAGGCCACGATAGGTGGAAACCGTTATCGGGGTTATCAGGTTTTGTAGGCCTTGGTAAATTGAAAATTGCAAATGAAATCTGTGGGATTTAAATTCATCAGCTAATATGTCAGATGACCTTTGGCAGCTGGTGATAAAAATGAACGAATGTTAGCTCTGATCTCATTTTCAACACTATCCACTCCTTTGACTTCATTCGCAGTCAGACAGCCGACTGACTGAAAGTGAAAATGATAGGGTTTCAAGTGCAATCCATTGTGTTGCAGATTAAGATTTCTTATTTGCTAAGGTCTGCCCTGTGGTACGCCTGTCTGGTATTCTGCCATTGTCCAATCAGTTTCAATATCTGCTCAAGAGGACGTGTAATTCAGTCTTCTCAAATAAACACTTACAGGGACATGTTGGACTTAATAGTTTCCTTCAGAGGGGATGCTGGTCACTGTGTAGGGAGATTGACATGGGTATGTGTCTTTAGGCATGTGAAAGTCTCTTTGGTTGTGAATTTGAGACACATCATGACACATCATCTTTTGGCCATATACTGTATGTTTGGTGGTTTATAGCTTGACCGAAGCCATCTGGTATATTATTAGTGTATTACCACAATGTACTATAAATAATTCTCATAGAATAGAAATAGGCACATATATTCTAATCAATAGAACAGAATAGAATAATGTAGAATTAGAATATAATGAAATAGAATTAAATGCTTGCTGTTTACATTAGCTTTTTTGCTGATATGCCAATATTAAAGCAGTATTGCATTTTTGTGAACAAGTTTAAGAATACTCAAATGTTTATACTGTTTATCTTTTTAAATTTAGCAATTTTAGGTGTTTTTTGTTGGCCATTTCCTTTGGAGACTTACTTACTGTAAATACTGTACTTACTATGTACAGTATTTCCTCATCTGGTTATCTGATAAGGGAGTGGATAACACCTTCCTGTGTCATTATCGTCTTCTGAAAGCTGGGATAAAAGGCCTCCATCCATTCAGGACAGATACAGTAGCTGACAGCAGGTCAGATCCATGAAAAACAGTCCCAGAGCGAGACTGTGTGATGTGATTAAACATGTCATGTGTAATTGTAGCACGGTGAGAAACACTAGCAGGAAAGGTGCAGATGGGATCAGGAAGAAGGACAATGCCAGGTCCCTGTATAGCCCACAGGGGTTTGGCACACACACACAAATACACACACACAGTGTCACTCACAATCACCAAACGAAAAAGAAACATGCAAGACTTTGTCACATAAAATGTTTGCTAACAAGAAAATGAGCTGGAATAGTTTTGCTTGTCAATGCGATGTCATTGCGATGTCAACCTCAGTTTTACCATCTTGTTCACAATACTCATCGTTTGAAATCAACTTTACAGAAAATTATGCTGTACTTTTGTAATAGTTTAAAAGGGTATTTACACAAAATTTAATGCTACATATGCGAGCCATATTTATTTAGCAATTACAGTTGCTTAAACAATGTTCTGAGAGGAATGTTAAAATATAAAATGAATATGGAAATATGAACTGAATCATATGAAATTTTACTTTTAAACATGAACTTCACAATTAATAAATGTGTGCTCTAGCATGGCTGCATCATATTTTAAGACTGCTTGGTTATTGCATTTCATTTCACAGAACCAACACACCATCAGAACTTTGATCATAGAGACAAAGGTGGGACACAGCCAGCCATGTAAAGACACTATCAGAGTCCCTGATTAGCGGATAGAATTAAAAATGTCATTGGAAGATTTATTGTTGTTGTTTTGGGACCAGGTTTTGTAATTAGTTTCAACACATTGTAATTAGTTTCAACACAATGGGAAACTGGGGCAAATTGTTGCACTTTATACTCTTTATACAGTGACTATTTGTCAGGGTTGGTTTGGTTTTCAAGTCAGTTTCTGTATAGGAATATACACTGAAATCTTGGCTATAGAAAAAGTAAATATCCACTGTTATTGTCCAGAAAAACGGATACAGCAAGGCATGTTGTAACACGGGTATCAGCAGTTAGGAACCTGGTATTTATTGACAATAATTTGAAAAAAAAAAGTTTTTCATGTTATCTATACCTGTGTAATTTTAGGATTCAATTATTTATTTTTTAGTTTGTCTTTAACAATGCTTCTGTATTTAAAATATATAACTTGTTATTTAATGTTTTTAACAAAGCTGAAACATTTATAAAAAATTTAAAAAACATATGATGAAATTGCAATTTAAGCATAAATGATTCACAAAATTTCCTAAATTAGTATCCAGATATCTATCCATTCATTTGCTATAGCTCTTATTCCTATTAGGATCATAAGGAGTACTAAAGCTTAACCCAGCAATCTTGGGCTGAGGGATACACCCTGGACAGGTGGTTAGTCGGTATAACTTCAAGGTACTTCAAAATAGCATAACCACTGCTAACAAGCATTTGTGCCACTGGTCTTTTAAGTCAAACCCTTAAAATTACTAAGCTATAACCATTGGATACCCAAATATTTAGATTTGTATGTTTGCTCAGTGTTTCTTTAGCAAAGAGGATTTTTAAAATTTTTAAAACATTAAAACATTCGACAAACTATGATAAATCAAAGCATCATCCCACTTCTAAAGCAAAGACTTGGTGTTAGCTTTTTAAAAGCCAGTTAATTCAATTCAAAGGCCTTTTGAGGAGCAATTTATGTTTTTAAGTTGTGTTTTCTAAGCGTGTCTCTCGACATGCACCTGTCACAGGTGCTGATCATTAATCCGTTATTATACAGGTTATTCAGTGGCTGACAAGTTGTCATTTCCCTCTGAATTTCATGCATTTGTGAGGTGGGAATTACAGCAAGGAGCACGTGACTAACACATCACCTCCCAGCTCCTCTTCCTTATCCCGACCCACCCTTTCCATGCCTCTTGGTTTCTCCCTCTATATCCTCTCTCTCCCTCTCCAGTTTTTCCACAAACAATATCTGGGAAGTAATAAGGCAGAATGTATAATTAATTACCCAGCTTGTTCTAATTAGGGCTGAATAAGTTGTGTCCCTCTCATCATCACAAATGTGGTGATGGCTAATACCAGTTTATGCTATATTAACTGCAAATATGCAATCCTCCTGAGAGCACTTTCCCTGATGAATTTGATGAATGTGACAATAATTAGCAGAGACAGATGAGAGCTAAATTACTACTGACAATGTAATGCTATCCTGCTCAAGGGCTTGAGAACATGGCAGAGACCAGGCCCCATTTCTAATTAATAGTCTTTCTGCCAGCAAGGAAAAAATAAAGAATGGTAATTGTTTTTGTCAAAGGCTGTAGGGAGCTATCAGGGTAATAAAGTTAATTAGCAGAACAAACAACCGTTCTCTGCCTTAGCAGAGTGCATAAAGTGTAATTCAGACTGTGGAAAAGATATGACGAGATTAAATGATAGCGAAAGAAAATTTCACACTGGAGAAAAACAGGAACAAAATCAATTATTTGATGCCTTTTGTGGTTCATGTGTGGCAAATGCTTTATTTGCATTAAATGTAGAATATGTCTCTTTGTCCTCGCTTCCTCCACGAGCTATCTCTGCTCATTTAAAAGATTGTTTTACTGTTCTTCAAAAGCACATTTGCCGGTATTTTCTGTGGTTTTGCATGACTGCTTCCAGAATTCCTAGGCTGTAATGATCGGAAACCGTTACAATACCAAAGCTGGTAAAAATGAATTAGAAAAGCTGGATGACAGTTATTCGAATAGCTGGTTTTTGTTGCATTGAGATGCACCTTTGCACCTGAGGTAATGAATAGTGTACCCAGTCAACTTTCAATTTATTATAGTGTCAGAAAGCAGCGTTTGCTTTGACATTAAAACCTGATGTCATGGGGCTGAATGAAGTAAACTCACCTTGCCAGCCTGGAAGCACTGTTAGATGTCATGTTTCTGTCTGCACACATACTGCGGGGAGATGTTTGTACATAAGATGGTGATAGTTACACTTATTTTATGGAATTATTTATGAGATTGAGGGCTGCGAATACAACTTATTAAAATCAAATAACATGTTTTGCTGGCAGCCACGTGCAAGTGAATGACAGCTGATCATGTCCTTGTCAGATTATTCATTGGAATTAAATAGGCTAGAGTTAGGACAATCATTATATAGCATGGTGATCTTATTCTCTGGAGGTATTTATATATGAAGTGTGCGTGTACATTTTTAATTTAAAAATATAAATTTATTGACAGTCTGAGATGCAAATACTTTTATATTTTTATGCAAATATTTTGATGCGTGATTTTGAGGCTATGACATATTGTCAGGTGTTCCACTTAGTTTGCAGGGACATTTAAAAATACATTAAAATATAAAATGTGTTTTAATAATACGATTACATTGAGATTTTAAAAATTAAATGATCGCGTAAGATTACCTGCATATATAAATGTGTTATTAAAGTAGCATTTGTGTGATTAAACTAAAGTGGCTTTGAGCAGTCTTTGATAATGATGGGCTGTTTTATTGCCAGACATTGTGTTTGTCCTGATGTGTTGTTAGGCAGCTCTCACCCGGGACCGGTGATAGCTTATCAAAGCCCAAACAGTTCCTTTCCAGCCCTGCCTGATAATAGAGGCTTTCAGTGCTGTTGAGTGGCAGCAGGGGGAACCATGGGAACCAGCGGTCAGCTGACAGCTAGATGGACAGCTTGACTGCTTTTGCAGCATCATGGGAAATAGCTGTCACCTGGGTTGCCATTGCCCACAGAGATAACCTTCATTGTGACAGCCTATACAAAGATTGCGTTTGTCTTGTGTTTTGTGGAAGCCCTTGACTTGAAAGCTAATGCAACTGATCTTTCATTAGGCTTCATCAATGCTTTAATTGATTATTGAGCTGTTTTGACATGCAACCAAGTACAAGCATCTGCTGGTTGTTGTGGCTTTGATTTGTAACTCTTTAATTTGTTTTACATTTATTTTATTAATTTTTTATGGTTGTCAACATTGTCATATGATTGACTTTTTTTTGAAATTTGAATATGCTTTGAATATCCTAGAATATTCTTGTTTTAATGAAAAACAGGAAATGTGTTAAATATATATGAGACTGTGTAAGTTTGTTAAAATGTTTATTGCATTAATATATATATATATATTATATCATAAATAAATCAGAGATATATATATCATAAATAAAGTTTATGATCATTTGAATTGATCATTTGAATTTGTTTCTACAATTTTTAAACATACTCAATAAAATGCTACATTCCTTACATTCTTAAACACTTGTCGTCTCATCAATGTTTCTGCCCTGATGTTTAGAAAAGGCTCTTTCACTCTTTATGGCAATATTGGATTCAAGCCTGATTCTGTTACAACTGGCATGCGTTTGTCATGGGGGCCATGTGGATGAATACTTTGTACCCAGCTGTGGTTCTACTGCTGAGTTCTGTTTTCACGTGTTTCGGCTATGATGAGTGTGTGTTTTTGATCTGATCTGTCAGCCACAATCAGTCGCATTGCAAATCCATGACTTGCAACTAGGGGCACCTAACCTATGGGATGGGATGTAGTGTAGTCTGACATAGTTTAGTGTGGATGTAGTCAAAATGTAGTTTTGTGTTTTACAGGACTCTGATCTTACTTTTTGATTCTATGTATTTCTTTAGAACCTCTATAGGTGGTATACTGGGACAGGGTGCAAAAAATCTGAAGGTAATCCTTTGATATTTTTTTAAGTAATAATGGGTGAAATACATGTGTATATATAAAATTCAGATTTATCATTACTTAATAATGCTTATTATTATGAATATACAGTTGTTTGTCTGTCCTTGTTTGGTGATGGTGTTTAAGTGTCCTGCTCACCAGTGGGCCTAAATTTTATGCAGTTTTATTTGATAGTGCTGCCAGTAAAAACAATATTGGTAGACGCATGTTTTGGTGAAGATTACAAAATAAAGCTTAACAGCATCTGTTGTCTATGTTGTTAACCACTAACAACGATCATGACCTCAGTTCGTGTGTACATGACCTCTTGGTTCTGCTTTGTTGTGCATGGTCTGACTTTTAAGCAGTCATGTTCATCTGGATGTCATGAGGAGTGCCATTGTTAGGAAACAAGCTTTTTTTTATGTGCTAAGTTCTTCAGCCCCCAAAGGCTGAACAGACATCTCCTTTTGTGATGCAGCAACACTAAGAAATACTCAGCCAAGGTGCCAACCACTTGACAATGCTTTTCAGATGGTATGCACAAAAGCTTTTCTCACAGCATGACCCAACGATAGTCGTAACCAAGCTTTTTGCTGTGCTAATGTGTGCTAAACTGTCATGCAGATCAATGTGCAACTGCAACCTTTCAGCCCAGTGGCAAAAAACCCTTTTGTTTTAAACTTGTTGCTTTGGGGGTAATTCAGCTAATTGCTTGACAGGTTCTCACTCTGAGGAAGATTAGGAAGTTTTTGGCGGCTTCTGTGGTGACTTAGCACTGCAACGATTTGTACTAATTAGGATCTATAGGAAAGAAAAACCAAAGCTAATATGGGATTGGCTAAGCATCTTAACTTTATTATTGGTTTGAGCTGTGCTGATAACACAACAATGGTGCATTAAAGAAGGGATCTATGGGGAGGAAATAGCACTTTGTTGAATGTAGAGATTTATACTAAGATTATCTAATTTCAGCTGTAAGTTAAAAGCTGCAACCTTTATTTTGGTACATAAAATATAAGTGTTCCAAACTGTCTCATTTACTCATCCTGATTCACAATGGTAGGTTTATAATAATAAATTATAATAAATTACAATAAATTTGTAATTTGAACTGTCAGGTTGAATTTTGGGGGAAATGTCAATTTGACGTCATTTGTCTGTGTGGTTACGTCAAGCCTGTAAACAAACAAAAAGAGAAACAGACCTAGCTACTATATCACATGTGGGTGGTTAGGACTGTGGTGGAGAATTTGTAGCTTGTTCTTACAGCAGTTACTTAGAATTTAAACATCATCCACGTTAAGAAAATAAAGATAACTTGCGATGTTTCAAATGGAGATGGCAACAGACAGTCAAACGTTATGGATTGCAGCTTTAATGAAGCAGTTAACAAAAATTCCAACACGTTTATCTGTCTGTGCTATGTCGGTATTGTATTGCACATTGTCCATTGTTTTCCATGTTACATATTGTAAATACAGCAGTGTGTTTTGCAGATATATGACATACTTACACATTTGCATATATACCATCCATACAGCTGTACCTAAATCCACTGGCCCAGTTGTGTGTCAGTAAAAGGTCTATTTTGTTTAAGGCTGAATAACAAGCTCAGTAATTTCTCTAGCATTTTATTTTAAATTGTATTTGCACCAACCTTTAAAATACAATGCAATAGATGATTTTAGATTTCAGAATGGTTTAATCACTGGATATCCACATATCATTGTAGCATTTCTGAAATATTTTAATCATGCTTAAAGCTAATGGTACCTATGGTATTGAGTAGTTTCCACCACGGGGCCATATACTTTCCCCATGTAAATAAAGACCAGAAGCCTCCAGGGCCAAAGCATTAGCACCTCATTAAAGTAAAACCTTCCTCCAGCCTCGGAGGGACACCAGGGAGCACGACCAAAGCAGACCCAACTGGACAGATCCTCCCCTGCTGAGGCTGGCGAGAATTTTCACACCTCCCCAGGGAAGATTTTATGTTGCAGTTTACCCACCAGGGTGTGAAAAGATACCTGTGGAACTACGTGACACGGCTACTGTTTAACAGCAGGGGTTTCTGTTTACTCTTTAGTGGGGTAGAAGACACTACTGCATCCTCTTATATTGTTGCTCTTACAACCCATGTCTGTTCACACACTTATAATGACTTTACAGGTATTGTTTATGTAGATGAACAATGGTGTTATACAGTCTCCGTACCGCTGTACTGTGTGGATGAATCCAGTGGCTGGAGGTATACAGATGTTTGTCAGTGATCGCCAAGCATGTCATCTGACGTTTTGTTAACGTTTTGATAATGAATGTTTGACTAAGATAGTGCTTGCTGTTTTGGTCATCATTTTTATTTACTTGTTTTAATTTTAATTATCATGATTATATTGATTTACATGAATATGATACATATATTTTATCCACCCCATATTGTTTTGAAATCACATTATGATTTATTGTTTGTAGTTGAGCTTGAGTACATACATATGAACTAAAAAACAACAGTGGAAGATTTCTATGAAAATGTGAACTTTAATAAGCAATAAGCCAAATTTTCATCACAGGTGAAGCCTGTGATGTGCCTATATGAGATCTAAAGATGCCCCTTTATTTTTTATATTAAAATTGGTCAGCAAACAATGAAAGTAAGACCTGGGATTAAAATAGTATGCACACAATAAAACTGTAAACTAAAAAAACACTCTTTCTATAAACTAAAAACAAACATTCAGTAATGAATGGCAAAGAAATAAACTTTTAAACCTGAAATGTATATGCAAAATATGCTATATAACAATATTTATGCTTTTGCATAAAACTATATAATTAGTTATAATATATATATATATATATATAGTTTTTTATATATAAAAGTTTTCCTAAATATTTCTTAAAATTTTGTTTCTTTATGGGTAAAAATATAATGGAGAGATGATTACAATACATAACATAATATGTACTAATTTGAATTTGAAGCATAGTTTTTACCAATTTACACATTTGTACATACAGTTTCTAATGAGTATTGTAGAGTTACTTTTTTAGTATCCTACTGTACCTATAGTAGCTTGCAGATGTTGTTTTAAATGTGCAGTTTGTGCAGTAAGAGACTACTGACACAAAAAGGGTATTAAAACAGCTTCATGGCTGCGACTTATGATAATAAGTGGCTTTTATAAAGTGTTCTCCCTGCTGTGATATATGTATGGTTTCAGTCATCAACAGTCATCTATTTGTGACTTCACTCATTTTAAAAGCGATAAAATATTAAACTACTAATGTCATTCATTCATTTGCTCAGAGCACAACACAACCATAGTCTTCACATTTCACATAATGCTGAATGTTTTGCATTTACTTTCAGATCATCTCAATTTCAGAGGTTGCCACTGTCTGTTCGGTTAAGACAAGTAAAAAGCATTTTTATTTGTGAGGCAGAACTGTCAGTCTCAAACTATAACTGTTTCCAAACCCAAACCTTAATGTTGCTTAATTTATTGCTTTAAATCTATCAATTGCAGTTTACAAAAATTATTGGCCTATGTTTTAATTGTATCAGTTGCCATAAATATTATATGATAATATTTTAATTTTATCTAAGCAAGCCAAAGCAGCTACCAACTGCCAGACCGCAGCATGTTCTGTGAACAATGATCCTGACATGCTAATCACACAATGAGCTTCCAGCACTTGACGTTAGTGATGGAAGATGTTTAGATTCCTGCTGGGTGAAACAAAGGCAGGACTTCTGCCTCACCTTGTCAAGCGGCTTGTTTGGACTAGAGGCTTAAAGGGAGGTGTCAGTTGTAAGGAGTTTTCCTCTAGTGCAGCAAGGGCCTTCACTTACACACATATAATCACATCTCTCCATACCAGACTTAAATACTACCCACTGATGTCCAAACCTGTCCTTTCATATTACACATAAATACACTGTACATAAAGCAAATATTAGATTAAATGTTTACATATATTTTGAAATCCTAACATTTTTAGGAGATAAGGGAATGTAATAATACAACAGAAACTAAACTAAATTGATTTGGAGTTGGTGGAACCCCAATGACCATGTTTAATTGGTATCTTACCTGCTTTGGATAAATATTTATTAATTGGGTATTTCACACCCATAACGTAATTACATGCAACTAACCCTATATGCAACTAGTCATATGGTATGTTATTAATTACTATTACTCAATACTGTAACAGGTTACACTGTAACAAGGACATCTTAAAATATATTTTAACTTAATAGTTTTTCCTGATATTTGATATTCATTGTCCATCCATCCATTCATTCTCCAAATCCTCTTGTCCCTAATTTTTTGTTTAAAATTAATTTAAAATAAAAATTACATTGTATACGTTTAATTCATGGTCATGAAGAAGAAAACATCATCAGCCATTCATCAGCCTGTTGATTGGCAGCCTTGAGTCAGACCATGTGCACAAGATTACATTTAAATCCAACAGCCCTGACATCATGTCCAGGACTGTCACTTAGCATAATACTGCATGATTATAATGGGTGTGAAATCACATTATGATTTATTGTTTTTAGTTGAGCTTGAGTACATACATATGAACTAAAAAAACAACAGTGGAAGATTTCCATGAAAATGTGAAGTGGCAATTTCAGTCTAAATATAGCTTCATTACCATGCCCAGATCCTGAGACCTATTTATGTATTCATTGAGCAAATGAACAATTAAAATGCATGGATTGGCACATGAGAGGTGGGAGCCAGCATGGGGTTTGTGTCAACACGGCTGGTGTCTCCTCTGCTCTTATCCAGTTGTTGATATCCATTGGAGTGTTCCCCACTGAGATCCATTAATAAAACATCGGAAAACAACTCATCCTTCAATGCAGGAGATAAAACAAATCAAATCTTTCAGAGCACAATGTCCAATCGGATATCATCACACGCTCCTCAGATGTACAGTTAGAAGATTTAATTGATCTTTTTTCATTTTGCTTAACCTCTATAGAAGTTAAAACCAGAGAAACTGGTTGGCATAGCTTTGTAATTGATTCCACCCATATTCAAATTATTTATCTTATACACTCATAAAGGTCCCTAAATGCTTTTTAGAAGGTTCTTCACAGCAATGCCATAGAAGAACCATTTTTGTTCCGCAAAGATTTTTGTAATCTAAATAACCTTTCTCCACTACAAAGAACCTTTTGGTGAACCTTACAGTCAAAAATTGATCTCCTATGGCATTGTGAATCAATTTGTTTAAGAGTGTAACATTTTTTTACAAAACAGTGTTTTTTTTCTGAATTTTTAGATTGTACCTTTAACTTCATAGATATTTTACATTTTCCCAGCATCTCAGATTTTAGGTTGGGCTATTCAAGACCACGCTAAAGTAAACACAATTACTAGTAACAATTTCAACTTAGCTTTCATTGGATTTGAGGGGAGACAGAGGGGGGTGGTTGACAAAGCCCAAGAAAGTCTTTTCTTTTAGCTGAAGTCTGCTCTGCTATCTGTCAAGACATGTACGTCACATAGAAATACCATTGAGAGGTTTTAAATATGTTGGCCACATTAGCTCTTCTGTTTCAGTAATGCGCTTAAATGTTGGACAGCGTGCACAGAAGCCCCACTTACACTGCAGTTTGTGAATAGACTACTCTTTCCCAAAGTTGATGCCTTCTTGGTTGGTTCCCATCTGCTGCGATTGAAAGGACTTGAAAAGGGTTTTCTTTTTGGATTGTTCCCATATCCAAAGAAAGCACTGGCTCTTGTTGGCAGCTGAGTTCTCTGGACAGACACACAGGCCCTAGACATCCCCTCCTCTCCCATTCGTACTTTCCCTTTCAGGCCTTTCAATTAGGCAGACTTAGGAAAATACAGGAATAAAAGCATGTTTGTTATGTTTGGGAGGAAGGCCTCATCTGAGCCTTGTATGAGAGTCGTTATTTTTGAGTTAAGATATATTTTAAAGATTCATATGGAGTCCTAAATATGGTTGGTCAAATCCCTGATTCCTTAAACAGTAGAACTGAAATCTATTCACAAAAATCATTTTTATCCAGTTAGCATTTGTTATAAAAATGAGTAGGTGATAGGTACACCAGTGGTCAATTCTCCATGTTTTCTTCCTCTCTACACTTATATATTTGCAGAAAGTAGGACTAGGTATTTCATATTATTTTCATAATTTATGTCCATGACCGAATTAATTAATGTACAACTGTAGCAACGCACAAACTATGGTAAAGTGCAAATTGCTACAACATTGTCCAAATAACATTTAGCATCTCCCTGTCTTGCCTCTATACTGATTACTTTTTTGGAATGAATTATAATGCACTGAGAAGAACCCCCTTTTCAAGGTAATTGGAATATCCCAGCTCATATCCAAATATGTCTTATCAGTTCTTCTCAAGCCTCTCTCTCTTCAATGCAAATAATGGTCGTGATTCTGCAAAATGGCAGTTCTGCCTGGGTACCATCCCTTATTTAAGGGCCTTTGTGTTGGACCATTTAAAGGAGCTGTCAACTTCGTTCTTCACTTGGCAGGGAAGGCCAAATCTACAGTGCCACAGAACTGGCAAAAAAGAAAACTTTTTTTGTTTGCTTGCCATTGTATAGTCCTGAGTGAAGGGGAATTTTAGCAACATGTAATTTGCTCTTGAGGCTTTTACAGTATGTCACTTTAGTGATGGTAATTTCCGCCTTTGTAGGTATGAAAAGATAACCATCAATCAGTTGTCAATTGGTCAATTGCTGAAGTGATGAAAAGGAAGGGCTTGAACAATTCCCCCTCTTTGGCTACCTAAAAGACTGAGAGGGTGAGGGAAAACATGGACTGAGAGAGTGGATCAGGAACACAGGTACAGATCTGCTAAGACTTTAATCTCTGATCATCTTTATCATTAAGTTTCCTGCTACTTTATTAATTTTACTTTTAACATGTAGAGCACAATTTACTTGTTAAGATGGTATCAATTGCAATCTGACTCCTGTGGTTTGTTTGTTCATACAAAATTTATTTGGGGTTAGAACAATTGTAAATTGTGGCATTCATGCTGAGGTATAGATTTTATTAGTTGCAGTTATTTAGTTGCATGTTTTACAGTTGGATTGTCATAAGGGAATCTGAAGGAACTGCTGAACTATCCAACATTATTCTGGAGTCAGTTGTTGAGCTGTGGATTTGTGGTGTATATTTGAATCCGCCCGCCCATAAAGAGTCTTTATTGCGTAGTATGCTACGATGAGAACACATCATGCCCCCCATACCCTCCACCCCCCACAGTAAACTTTTCATCGACTTCCACATTTATTGATTTTGGTTTATGGCTAGTTTAGTCTGCAGCTGAATAACAAGGATTACAGGCCAAAAACGTAAGATATCATCAGCTTGTGATCCAGCCCATGGTTTCCTAGATACTGTATTGTCTATTCTGTTCTGCTATGTGAAAAATGTTGAATATCAACAATGGGTTTCAGTGCTGTATTGTTGAGTTTTGTATGAACTAATCTTGCTTCACTAAAAAAGACCTACAGCTTGGACAAAAGTCTATAGCCAGTGCATGCCTAGCTCCCTTTTACGCAGAGACACAGTCAGAGGGAAGACATGCTGGGTCTCGGCTCAGCTCTCCTCCGCAAGCGGGTGCCCTGTAGACTTTACAGAAAGGAATGTTGGATATCTAAAGGTCTGGGGCCTGCCAGGAATGGCAGGCGCTAGCTCAGAAAGAAGGTAAGCTAACTGCTGTACAATCTCAGAAATTGATGTCAGTCCTCTTCTTTATATCTTATGGCATATGTGTGGCCTAGTTTAGAAACTTTGCACTTTCAGCTAGCATGTGCTGATGTGCAATGTGTGTGTGACAGCGGGTGTATGTGGGGCAGCGTGTAAAAGCTGCCAAAAGGAGCATGCTGTTTTTTTAATTTGGAGGCAGATTACATACAACTTTGCCACCAAAGTTCAGTAAGTCCAGGCAGCACTAGAGATCTATGACCCTTACTAATGGTGTCTCTGTGAATTCTCAGTGGTGTGCGAGGTGCGAACACCTGTAAACACCCAGATCCATGCTGATACGTTTATACCTCCTTGATATGCAGGTGTCTTGTATGCCCTGCATTGCAGACTAAAGCACATTATGTCACCTGTCAAAAAGACATTTGTTAATTAAAAGAAGTGCTGGGTATGTATTTTGATGCTTTTCTGGCTGTTATGAGCTTTTCAGTGTGGTTTAAGGATTAAAGGATGCAATGCAAGAATGTTTGATGGGGCGGACTGTGGATAAATTTTAGTGAAATATTAATTGGAATTATTTAACAGATAAATAATTGCTTGCAAAAATAATTACATTTTTGCAAGCTAACCTGTCTTGATTTCTTGATTTGTGAACTAATAAAATGTACACCTTGCATTCAAGATATACATTTTATTGAAACATTTGTTTTTAGGAATCAAACCCATAAGCATGGCTGTGCTAACACTATGCTCAACTGGTTAAGACAAAAGAAAACTGAACTGCGGGATGTTTAAGTCAGCAGTCATGGCAAATATGATTGTGTTGACCGCCCCCTCTCCTATCCCACTACTCTCCTGCCCTCTCTCTCATCACTACCTGCTCATCTTTGCATCTGATCTGTCCTCTGCCATGCACTCAAGTCTGAAGCTTCCCCCCATACCCATCATTGTCAGTCAATTATAGAGTGGAACTGAACTAGAAAATCTGGTACAATCTAGCAATTAGTACAAAGGGCTTCCACGGTGGTGTAAAGGCAGAGATACCGGACCCCAGCGGCTGTAAAAAAATGGCCCTGATTGCCCATGGACACTAGAGTTTAGTGCTGCTTGGGTACACCCTAAAGATGCTGTCTCCTGCCCCTGTGGCTCCGTGCAGCAGAGTAGTGCATGGCGGGGTTCCTTTTCTGAGATCTCCTTTTGTGTGTGTGTGTGTTTTCGCCTGCCCTTCTTTATTATCCATTTCAGCCATTACATGTGCTCTAAGTGAGTGAAAGTAACAAAAGAGCAAGTTGTCGGCTGTGCAAGGAAGCAACATCTCTGAAAGGGAAGAGATGTTAATGTAGTACAGTGATGGTAAGCCTGGCGGACAGTAAATGTACTCTTTTATGTTTTTGTGAACATTGCGGTCCATAAAGCATCATCACGCTCTTGTTTGGGTGCCTGGTTTTAAAAGTAGACATTAAGTCAGACTAAGATCACATGTGGCCGTAAACCCACAAGTGAAAAAAATCCAGCTTCAAGCAGCTGGTGTGGTCTTGGACACCCCCCTTCATGGAATTTAATATCTTTTTCAATATCTGTTTTGTACATTTTTAAAAATCTCCATATTTTTACAATAAATAATGACTGAGATGATTTTGTCTCATGCCATCAAACATTGTGCAGAATCTGATTTTTTTGGTAATTTTAAATTTAACATTAACAGCCACATGATTTGCACATTTGCATTTTCTTCTTTCTTTCTTTTTTATTTAGCAATTTTTTTCACAGATATTTCACAAAATATATGCAAAACAGTTTGCTGTAATGTAATATTAAGCTCCTCTTTTTATTTTTATTTATCATTTTATTCTTCTTAATCTCATTGAGGTTTTGATCAGCTTAATTGTGTAATTCAGTCACTTTGATGACAGGAATTATGTTTATGTTTTAAGGCAACTTCAAACGTTTTTTTTAAAAAACTCAGTTTAAAAAATAAATCATTCTTTTAGAACTAATGAACTAAAACACTCTTTAAAATCTTGTTTAATCTTTTTGCATGGAAGAAAAAAATATTACAGTGTCATAGTATTTTTTTAATCGTCTCTACATTGATTTTATATATACATGTTAGTTCTTCCTTGATGCTGTATAGATAGGCATAGAAAACAAATACATCTCTTCATGAACATCTGCTTGACGTTAGTTCCAATTACGTTGTCATGGTCTAGAGCAGATAGCTGTTAAAACAAGGACATTCATATTATTAATGTTATATTACAGAATGGAATGACACTATTGGGAAAAACAGACTAATTGCCACATTACATCTCAGTAATTATAAGATTTTAAGGGCAAAATCCAGTTACACAAATGTATTTTTCTGTTGTTTTTAAAGGAACTACTTCAAAACTTCCAGAATTTTGTGAATTTTGTCGTTCAAACTAGCATTCTAATATCACAATATATTTGTAACAGCTTTTTGGTAAGCAAGTGAATTCTTTTAAAGCACAATTCATACATACATTCATGCAAGAGTCAACTATGCAATCAAGGTAACATTTAAAACACAATTTATTTGCTGTTTTAGTATATTGCCTGATACATTTTCACTGTTGCCCCAGTCTCTTCTAGCTGTAAATATGCTAATTGTCAACATTATAGACTCATTTATAATGGCTTATAATTTCTTGTATTATCATTCTAATCCATTTATGTTCTCTAAAATGTTGTTTGTCATCTTTATTTCAACATTTGAAGAAGACAGAAACGTTTGGTGGTATTTTATAATGTGTGGACTACTCTTTTGTTTGGCCTGTGTTCAGTGTCCTGCGGGGAATGCTGGGAAGGCACTGCTGTTCATTATAATAGAGCTAAACACAATACACAATACAGTATAAAGACCTGATCTGAGCTTCATTGTTACAGCCAAACACTGCATATCACACAACAGAAATACAGCCCGACCAGCTCTTCACACTCTCCCTGATCAACAGAGGATAGAGAAAAATAGGATTAGAGGGAAAACTATATAAGAAGTTAATTGAACATCAGTATCTTTATTCTGAGAATGCTGGATTGGAATCAGAGAGCACCACACTTCAAAAGTTGAAGGCTGAGATGTTGTTTATTCAGCTTTTGTTTTAGTCACATGATAGTTGGAAGAGATTTATTGCTGAGTTTTAAAATTTTAAGGTTAAATTACATTAAATTAATGTCCCTGTAACTTCTATAAAGACAAATATAATTAATAACAAAAGTGAATAACAATGTTTATCTATAAACACTAACGATGCATTTAGAGGTTGTGCAACATAAAACATTATATAATAAATACAGTTTCCATGTTAGATAATAAGTTATCAAAAGTACATGCACAGTAATTATTAATTTTGTAATATATTTATTATAATGAATAATGAACACTAATGTAACATTAAAATATTTAAATTTTAAATCATTCATTTAATCAATGAAGAGAATTGTTGGTTTTTGTTAGTACTTACACATTACAAGTGCTAATGTACAGTATAGCTTTTCTTTAAATGTATTTTATGTAAATTAAAATGTAATAAGTGCAGTGACGTGGTGTGCTCTGGGATGAAAAAAAGACAAAATACTGTTATAGTGTTTAAGCAGAAACAAATCTGATATTTTCTGAGGCAGGATCATTGTATTGTTCAGTATGGTAATTGAGACACACACTTTACATGCTAAATTTCAGTGAGCGGTGTATATTAGAGTGTGGTGGGATTATAGGGATTCCTCTGAGCTGTCTCTGGGGCTGCCGGGAAGGATGGTGTGTCCCTAGGGTACGAGCACTGCACACTAGCTGTGTGTTCCCATATAATGAGGGTCAACAACAGTTATTTAATTAAGCTCCCACAAAAGGGCAAAGAAACCACTTTTTCAAATCAAAGGCTATGACTGTCACCCAAATCAAGATTTCATGTCATTCCTGACTTCTAAAGGGAGAATTTCTAAAGGGTCAACATTTTTCCCAGAATAAATGGGACCTATCTGAAATGTGACGCTAAACATTTTTTAACAGCTGAAAATGGGATTTTAAATTTTCTTCCAGTAATTCACATTTTTTCACTTTAAAAAAGAAAGAAAAAACTTTATCTGTGATTTATCTCTTAATTAATATTTTTTTTAAGTTTTTTATTTTAAAATAACAAAAATGGGGTGGGGGCAAGGAAGACGGCAATTTTACCTGGCAGGACTGTGAGGTGCTAGAGAGCTGCAAATGAAACTGTAATCAGAAGGCAAAGGCCTTCTTAAGCATTGTGCTTTGTGGTCAGAAGTGTAATGAAAAATGTCGTCAAAGCTGACCCATGTCTATGGACTAGAATCAGTTTCAGTGCAGGAGACAAAGGTGATCTTTCAACAGTACAAGAAAACTGGACTTAATTCTCAAAGCTAATTATTGATAACCAGTTGCCAACAAATTTATAAAGTTGTGACCATGTTAATAATAATTATAATAAAAATAATAATAATTAATAACAGTTTTATATATTTTTTTTAATTTTTTTTTTAAAAGGTTTTAAATGAAAACCTTGCATAATATTAGTATCTTGTGAGTAGTTGCTTGGGTGTTGCTATGCAATTGCTAATGTGTTTTCAGTGTTTTTTTACATGTTGTTATACAACTGAGTCTTCGGAGTGGACTTCTTGTGCATTTGCTAGGGTTATGACGTGGTTGAGTGTTTTGCATGGATACCTAAAAGCCCAAGTCTGAAGAGCCAACCCAAAATAGCAAACCCAGTGATATCCCAGACTAGTGTAAGTCTAAGCAGTGTTTTTTACTTAAGTCTGATCACTTTGCAAATGAAGTTGTACAAAATTAAATATTTTGTGATAGAGGTTGGTTTACAATATGAGCAATAATAACAGTGATGCTTGCTGTATCAAGCACCATTAATAACAAGAAAAATAATAACATGTAAATAATAAAAAGTGGACTAAATGTAAATGTATAAATGTAAACTAGTAATATAGTTTAATATGAAAAATTGCAAACTACAAACGAGTAAATCATACTATAATATATCCTGTGAAATTTCAATCAGAGTTTGTCCATCATTTGTTCCTCAATTTCTTCTGTATTGAAAAGAAAAAGGATTTAATTTGAGCACTTCCCTAATTGATGGAACGCTCATTTAGGCTGGTTGTGAATGACAGGAAATGCTTGTGAGTCACACCATTTCTTGTTTACAAAGCTAAATTTCAAATCACTCTGCGCCTCCACATCTGTCATCTTTAGGGTTAAAGGACACAGATGGCAGACTTGCTGGCATTCAACCAAAGTGCAGCGTTCCAATTGGATGCCAGGCTTGAAGAGGGAAACTTCTCATCTCTATGTTAACTGTCTCAGGTCTCTGTGACACCAGATGTCCCTCAAACGTTCTTGAGCGACAACTTATGTTGTGCAGTCATGGTTTTAATCACTCTCATTTATCCAAATGGGCCTCCAATGGCTTTGAATAGAAAATTAGGCATCTCAGCTGAGGCTTGAATTGGGATAAATTATTTAAGGGCTTGACATTGCCCATATAAACTTTGTCTTGTATCATTGGGCGGAAATAGAGGGAACGTTTGATCATTGCCGATACCAAAGCATTAAACACTAATCACATCGCTAAGTCTGTTTGTTTTGGTGACTGGCCTAGCGTTAGGCCTTGTCTGAACTAGTCGAGTAAATGCTCCTTGTTTTGATCTGCAATATTAAGTCCATTTAAGTGATAATTGAAGTTGGAGAGCGTCTGATATACTGTATAGCCCTTAGTGTCCGTTTAGCATGCCGCAGTAAATGAAATACCTCGTGGTGTAAATATGCGGCTAGTATTGCACTGAAATTTGAAAGCATTTTAGTGTTATCCCTTTCCCTCAGGCAATTGGTCTTTTATGGCGTCAGATTCCCAGCTGTGATAATATTAAGTGGAATTGGCTTCATATCTTTGCAAAAATGGCTTTAACTGCTAACACATATAAATATGTTAATGTTGTGTGGGGAAATCTGCAATTTTACAGACTGGCTGATCCATTCCTAAGATCTTTAAGGTAAAATTAAAGCAGAACTCGTATTTAGTATCTATTTTTATTTCAGATTGAGGAATTTAAATATGACCAAATTACATTCTCTTTAATATCTCTTAGAATCTTAGAGTCATATTAGTTCAATCATTTTTGCATTTGTTAGTTTTAAAAACAGATAAAAAAAGTCAAATGTCTCAGCTGTTTTTCTTGTGTTTTGTGCATAAATTTCTATATACAATCTTTGCTAGTTCCTGAGACAATATTTATTTAATGCTGTCTGTGCTGTTTTATAGGTCATTTGAAGATGCCTTTGCAAATTATCAAAATTTTATTAGCAATATAAATGCCACAAGGAGCACATCATGTGCAATTGTCTTGCTATCTTTCCAGAAATTTGTCATTTTAAATAAATTTGCTGTATTAATCTTCAAAATATTTTTGATCACTGAATTAATAGTTTTCTGTCCTGTTTTTAGGTATTCATTGACATAGGTGATTGCCTCTTAATTACTACAACTCCTCCTATTCTGTCTTAATTCATGTTTCCTGGCACAGTCCCAAAAGACAGCCTCACCCTATATCTTCTAATTAGTTCTGTAATTGAATTTGCTCACTGTTTCTCAGCTAGTTTTTAAAAGGAACTGTTTGTTCAGAGGTTTATTGTGTCTTTGTGTGGCAGCCCTCAGCCGAAAGAACATGCCGGGCCTTTTTCTCATTAATTTTCCACAGTCTGCCTAAAGTTATTTATTTAATATTACCTGCCAAGGCTGTGTGAACACCAGAGTGGAGCTAGAGCAAACAGGGGTGGAGGAAATTAATTAATTAGAATTGGTGAAACAATTACCCTGGGCCTCTCTCAGTCAGTCATTTGCTGAAGACTTAACCGATTTGAAAAGTACTTTGAAGTGCCATTACAGATACGATGCACTGGGTGAAACGAAGCTGTCACAATAAGGTCGTGAGCATTTCAATTTAAGAGTGTTTTCTTTTTATTCCAGTTCTTAAAACGTTTACAAATAAATGTAAAAGATTTGGAGTGATTTGTAAACCCACACTGTTGGTGTTAAGCATAAAAGACTATAAATTAATCCATATAAAAGGATACATCTCGAAGGCACCCGAGACGCATCAAAGCCCAGGCATAAAAGTCACTCAAACTCACCATCTCCTAATGTACAGATTAACGCTGTAATTGAATGTGTTGAGGTATGGTATGGATGCTGCTAGGGCCTCAGATGAGCCCTGTGCCCGGCCAAGTGGATGTTCATCTGAACCCTTATCTAAACCCTGTCGCGATCGGTTGACTGACCGCCGATGGACCCTCGGGGCTCATTGTCCTTACGTCAGAGGCCATTATCTGACCGTGTTGTCTGAAAACTCTTCCCCTGCTCTGACAGGGCATGTGTCTTTGAAAAAACTTTCTCCCACTCTGCCATTGATTTATTTTTCCTTTTTGCTCCTTTCTTTCCTCCTTTTGTTTCCTTATCGTTGCTTCAGGTTATTATGTGCAAAGTATTGACAGCACTAGAAGGCCTGTGGTCGATGGTGGACTAATGCATCCGTAATCCTGTCTTTGTTGTGGTGGAATGTTCCGTGTGAGTCTCCGATGAGTAGAGAGGTGCAGAGCTGTTGATCCAGGTTTTATTTGTCACGAAGCCCATCCATCAATCAAACCTGGGACCATCTAACTGACTGAATGACACAGCGACTGGGCTGAGGAAATTTGATAACGCTGTATTGTCAGCCGGTTTCTCTGACTTTTTCCCTTCTTGATAAGAAATACATTTGACTGGAGCAGATAAGCTCACAAGGGGTAAAGCCTTATGGAGAGAGGGTGACACGTATGCCATAAGAGGGGGCTTTTCTCCCTTTAAGAGCCCTGGTGTAAATGATAGGTTTGGCAACCAAAACAAACACAGATTCAAAACCTGCAACATCCAAAAGCAATGTAAATACCTAGATTCTTTAAAAAGATGCCAGATAGTAACAATTTCCCTTCTGTTTGTGCTTTGGGGAAACAGCATGCTAGACTTATGCTGTATTTCGTAACCAGGTTTGGGTCTCTGCTGCATTGTCGTGCTCTTAAAAGATGCATTTAATGCACTGGTGGTCAATGTTAGTGCAATGTGTATCATAATAAAGCAATAAAACCCATGAAAGGTCATATGTTATTGTAAGTTTACCAAGGGTAAGGGGTGTTCTTAAGCACATTCAAACTGCACTAAAATACATAGGGTTTGTGTGAAACACCTGCACTCACAGAGTTAAGTTATTATTATTAATAATACATCCTTGGACAGAAGGATATCTAACATACATATGCAGTATATAATGTATACATTCATGAAATATTTATGAAACACAAGCAGAAATTTGGTTTATATTATTTGCAAAACAATTCTTATGTAAATTGTCACAGTTAATTCAATTTAACAATTTAAAAAAGAAATGCATTCAGCTCATGTTCAAGAATGAGGCCCATGTTTGTGGTTTAAAGCAAAAAAAGTCTGCATGACTTTCCATTTGCCATTTGCAAGTCTGCAAATTTACTTTCCACCTAAAACCTGACTGCTTTTTGTGAGCCTTAAATATTTGTGTTGGTTTGTTTTATTCACTTGTTTTTAGAAGTAAATTAAATATTTATCCTTTAATTTTATCTTACAATAAACATTATGAAATGTAAGACACTACGGCACATATATTAAGGCATGCACTTGTTCTTTCATATTTTGACAATTGGCCTGTCCTGTCCATCTCCCTAACATTACAGAGGAAGAACACTGACCCAAAAAAAGATTTTTGAGTGAAGGCACTGAAAGCAGTGAAATTACCAGAGGGCACGAAAATGGACATTATTGTGACCCGTGCATTAATACACTGTATGATTAAGTAAGTTTTTGTGCTGTAATGACCAGAGGCTAAAGAGTCTGAAAAGAACGGGAAAAAAATCAATGTGAGACTGCGGCAGATTAGCTTGAGAAATTGCCTGTGCTCGACTTGTCCATTGTACAGTATGCCTCCTATATTCTTTAAGAAGGCATCACAAAATGGAGCTGCCAAATAGTGTATGGACTCCCAAGATCATTTTTATTGATTTTGTACAAACATCAATGGTGTATCGTTGTGATTGTTTGCTCGTCATGTCTTGGATGTGTGTCAGGATGGAGTCCAAATGCCACTGCATCAATACTGGAACATACACAGGCATATTTTAAAGCTTAAAATCCTAAACTTGGAAATTGTTGAAATTTTTACTTTAGAGAAGACGTGTGAGATTATGTGAGATCATCAAATTCTGTACTGCTTTCTGTCTTACTATCACAAAATAAAATGACTTCAAAACTTCACTAGTTTAAGTCTTTATTAATGAACTAATGCACCTAATTGGATTTTTTAAAATATAAGGAGGATAAAACACAATTAACTCCCAGACGTCCAGTCAGGCCTGAGTGCCTTCAGTCAGTAGGTGCTCATTCTTTTTTTTCCCCCTTGTTTATACTGTAGCTGTAGAATTTCACAAGTAGCCCATAAATACCACTGACCCACAGAAAAGATAAATCACCAGCTATTTGCTGGTGTGTGAAAAGCAAAGAAAATGTGAGTTATAGAGGTGTAGAAACAGCCATTCGCACACAGTGATGTGGTATGGCTGTGGGAAACAGGTTGCATTACAACGCTCACTTTTAAAGGGCATTAAAAACGCACAAACATAACATGTTTACACATGCTGAGGCTGGAGACAACTACATGCAACAGTTTGCAGCATCTGTGTGTATGTATGTGTGGAAAAGGAATTGTTTGACTAATGACAATGATGTGTTTCCAGATAATAAAACAGGAGAAATGTTGGTATTTCTCCTATATTTCATTTGGATTTTTTTTAATACTGCAATTATTTCAATATGACTAATTAAATCTTTATGCTGAAAAATCATTTAAATGTTGACAATGTTCCTCTACTTATCTAACCACGCTGACAGGAGTGTGCTTTCTGTATAATTTTGCCTAACAGCATCTTCCAAAAAACATTCACAGTCTCTTTTTGTCTGCGATATGGTGGGGGTGCGACACTGCATTGATCTTCCTCTATTCACAAAGGACGAGTCTTTATTTTTGCTGGATTTCCCTTCACTCCATGAGATAGCTGTATTGATCCATGGCATTGGACAGGCATCAAACCAAGTCTCTGCTCATCTTAGATGGAGGTCCAGAACCAGCGTCCATACAGCTATCTCCACACAACCTGCCAAAGCTGGAACAAGCCCCCTATTCAGACACTTCAGTGAGGCCAGACATTGAGTGAAGCGCATGTACCATCGTGTCCATCGTGGTGTGTGGACATTCTACAGTTAGCAGCATGTGTCTGGGAGCAGTCTGTAAGAGAATGCGGCACTAAGTAGGTCATGGTATGGTTTTGACACAGTGCTGGTCAAAGATAGAGAGATATCTTTCTTGTAGTCTTACAAACAAAGGTTAGAACAAGGGTTGGGTTGTATCTATAGCCTTATGCCACAGGCTCCACAAAGTTTCATAAAGAAAGTTTTTTGAAAACCATGCATTTTGTGTTTATGTACCCAAAATGAAAGATCAAAGAACTATATAGCAAATAATAAACAACCTATATATGCAAATTGGCTTTTGAAAAGGCTCTTGGTTGTATTTTTGCTGCTGCAAAGAACCATTGAAGAACCAAATGTTTTTGGGCTGTTTTGAATTGAAACAAACTCAAAATATTTTGTTTAAAGTTAACAAATTGATAAATTTTAATCAATAAATTTTCACCAAAATTTGTATGAAATGACCCGTTTATTCTTCAGTTTCACTTGAAGTATATTGGAGCCCTGAGAGTTTGCCTGGTAGATACACTGTGTCTATTTTCACAGTTTGAAAATCCCTAGGAACATTTCTCTGAAAATTATGTTCAGATAATTGAGTCAGTAAGATCAAATAACACAAACAAAAGACGTTATCAAGGACTAAAAGAAGCCAAGGCGTTCGCAATTGCTCTAATCTTGGCTTCTGCATTTATGATTTATGTGTCGTCCTCTTACCCTCATAAGAAAAAATGACAGTTACACCTGCAAGATGCCCCTGCCTGCCTACCGCTCATGTCACCGGAGTCTAAGAGGTATCATCCTGCAGTGTGTCCGGTTTCTCATCTGGATTTGAAACAACTCTTCACACTTAATTACAGAGGATGAGGGAAATGCCTCATTTCTCTTTGTTATAGGCTAAGCTTCCAGTAATCCCAAACAAAAGGTCTGGCTCAGGAAGCTGTAGGATTTGCTGGTGGGATTATAGTCTCATGGATAATGATGTGCAGTCAGCGAAAGCAAAGCTTTATTTGAATTCAAATTGGCCAGTAAACAAAACCTGTCGGCATGTCTGCTGGTCAGAGTATCTGTCTAGTAAGCACTGTGTCAATGCATCACCAGCCCTGTGCCATTTATACAGATCTATTATTGCTGCACGTGTTCTGTTATCTATTTGGTTAATAGATTTGGTTTAGTTTGCTGGAGTTCCGTTTCTGTATGTTGTCTCCATGCTACAGAGCGGCATCCAGCTTTCTGATAACACCTTGCGTTTGTATCTGTGGACTTTGGTTAACAGGCGTCCAATTTTTTCAGGATGTACAGTATTGCATGGGCATTTTTTTTAATTTACAACAGCTAGATCAATCATTGCAACAGTCCACAATCACCACGTAAATGCTAAAAGTGCCATTAGCATTATTATAGGGATGGGACGGGTAACTCTATTGCTTTCAGCATGACACCTTTGGTGGTTTTGTCATACATATATTGTACATACTGTATTGTTTAAGAATGTCCTGATGATATTTAGTCAGCTGAAATGTGACCGTGCTTGTAATTGTATGTATTACATATTGCTTACACATTAAATTCAGTACAACTTTAAACATACTGTTAACATGAACTAGCAATCAACAATACAGCATTTATTAATCTTAGTTAATTTAAACATTAGGAATACATTTTAATGTATTCCTAATAAATTTACAAACTAAATTTTTATCTGTTATCTGTTAACATCAGTTAACACACAATAACCTTACATGAACAAACAACCAAATCTGTAGTAACTAACATTTAAAAATGTTTATAAATACTGTAAAATATATTTTTATTGTTATTTCAGGTTAGCAAATGTATTAATTAATGTTAACCAGTGGAACCGTATTATTAAGTGATACCTTTTAGTTCTTTAATTCTAACATTAGTTATGAGTGAGAATATTTTATGGGGCTTATTTTTATTTTATGGGAAGTTAAGTCAAGAATAATTTTTTCTACTGCTAATGGATCTAATACATATCTAGACACTAGAGTATCTTTGACTTGGGCCAGTAATAACTACCTAGCAACACTAGCAACCACCCACAACACCCTACCATTGTGACAGAACGTTTTGCACCTATTCATATTTTTCTAAGAAAATGCAGTATTTTTATGCAGTATAATTGTATTTTTTTCCATAGTAATATAAAACAGACAATGTCAGTGCTTTACAGAGGCTTAGATATTGACACATAAATTGTTAATTTTGTACTTGTTGTGTTAAAACAATAAATGGATATTTAGATTTTGCACACTTTCCTGACACTGGGTTGTTGAAGTCATTGTAAATGAAGAGGTTGTGTGTCTGTGGTCAAATCAACACTGAATTGGTTGGTAAATTCAGTGTTTTTTAAGGCACCAGAGTGTGTCATCTTAGTGTCACGGCAGTCTATATTTTCAAGTCAGGTGCTTTTTAATTGAATTTAACTGGAGCGAGACAAGAGGGGTAAATATAAGCCACATGTTCGTTGCACCTTATTTGCTGAGTGGTGGTGATTTGTAATAATGTCTTTTATGTAGTTCTGGAGGATGAGCAAACTGTTTTGTTTCTTTCATTTCGTGTTTCTGATGATAAAGCAAAGTCATTTAATTAAACATTTCAAAAGAAGAGACCTTGAGGTCCTAAAGCAACTCAGAATACCTAGAAAATGAATATGGGCACAAACATGTTATTTTCTAGGCTGGAAGCCTTGCTGTTGATCTGACCTTTGAGATCATTGTTAATTATTTCATAAATGTCACATATACAACTGCATTAAGCAAAACTTATTGCTAAACGGTATCTTATTTTTCTACACTGGCTGCCTGGATATGATGTCACATGACATGCTATGCCTGCATTTACACCTGATAGCACATGAAACTCAAAGCTTTCATCACTTAGTCTTGGCTCATGCCTTTAGCTAAAGGACGTGCTGGTGAGGGTTTTGAAGTTGTGTTCTCTTGCTGTTAAACATAGTGTTTCCAGAATGTTTTGTCTATGTGGCGGGTAGATCACAAACTGGGATGTGATACTGTCAGTAAGACATACTTTTTCTGTTCTTTGAATACAAAAACATCCAATACAAAACATGATGTAGGTGCTTTCACTTTACCAGCTTTGAAGGATCATGCCACTATACAAACAAGACTGTCTTATTGTTACATTGATGAAATAAGGAGAAACACAGGCTTTATTGAAAAATTAAAATATAACTTTTGTATTGAGTTATTTTGATTTTGGTGTTGCGTGTTACCTGGTTATAGTTATGTGAAGTTCACCCATTCATATTATATGTATTTGCTCAATTTGTACATGAAGATCAGACAGGACTGATAATATTGGACTTTTAAAAATGTCAGTTTGGTTTTAATATTGAACTATTTTTGCAACATGGCCACAAAACTGAGCTAATCTAATAACATGCATGGGTTGCAATTTATTTATTTATAAAGAGATAGGGTAAGGATTATAGTTTGTGCATAATTATATGCAACTAACCCTAAACCAATTAACTGTTACAGCTATAGTAACTACATGTAACATGTAACAAAGACTGTAAAATAAATTGTTACCCATAAATGTTATGGTACATTAATATCACAGGCAGAGTATCAAGAGTAGTCCCAGTGAAGTTCTGTTCGTTCAGCACTTTAAGAAGTTTACACACCAGTTCATTCGGGCTGTGACTGACAGGTCTTGAACCCTGAAAATGCTTCCCCTTGATTACAGATTCAGTGGGGCCCAAAAGGAAGCACGTAGAGGTCTAAAGTGTCATCCTCCCATAAAGCTCAGCTTGTGTAACCATAATGTGCACAAAACAGCAGTGAGAACACCCATGCATATGAAAATGAATGGTCATTCATATATCAGCGATACAGACCAGCTCTGTTTGAAACACATTAGTATTCTCCGGATCACTATGCAAAAGTGAACTACAGTAGGTTTAGAACGTGGTGGATGTTTGGATTGTGGTTATGTCATTTGTTTTACCAATGTTCACTAGTTGTTGAGGACCTACTTATGATTTGATTGTAGATCAATCTTCAACATAATACTGAATCTGTAATCTGTTAATCCTATTAACAATAGTACTCAAAGATGGAAAGCAAGACTGTTTTTCATAGTGCTTTGAAAGTGAGGTATTTGTTTGTAAAGTCATTTATTTATCTTTTGGCAGACCAAGAAAAAACAAAGGATGCACATCAGCAATAATTCTCAGCTTCACTAATTTTGTTTTTTATTCTGATTATTATTATTGGCCTACATATGGTTTGTTGTATTTGCCGGTACATTTGGAAGCTCATTAGTCAGGGCAGTATTTTGATTGAAGTCATTATTGCTTTTCTTTTGTAACACCATCACAGAGATTAACACTGAACCATGTTGTATGGGTAGACAAAGCCTCTGCAGTCAGTGTAGTGGATTACTGTCAGAACGGAGGTAGACGAGGCAGCCTGTAATTCATATAGAAAGGTAGACAAACACGCAGCCACCAACCCACAACTTTCCCCATTGCCACCTTTTCTTTCCACCCCAGTACCCTGTCAAAAGTGATAAGAGCGCTGACCCAATCGTGACAAAACAGTGACACTGATACTAACTGCTGGTCCAAAGCATGTTGTTCAACTTAAGTTGTTATTCTTACACTGTATTTTTATTTTTATACATTGTAACTAAAAATATACCAACTGAATTAATGTGAATCATAGATTCATGACCACTGTAGCAGAATTTATCACTATATACTAATCAGTTCAAATTGATTTTCTACTAGAAGATAATCAATATTATTGATTATCTTAATATTCTCAATATTATAATTACATTAATCAAAATTATTTTCAAATTGTTGAGTTTTATTTGCCTAAATAATAATAATAATACTTTGTTAGCATAAATATTATTGCTTTAAAAATAGATTAGATATTGTTCTGATGTTGTTTAACGTTATATTGTGTCAGCAATGAATACTACCCTGGCTATAAATGACATTGCTTTCTGAATTAAAATCTTTATCAAATAGACATTCTTTGCCTTTGAAAAAAGCAAGCCCATTACCTCACGATTGCTTTTGTTGGTCCTTTACAAGAGCGAACAAAAAGTGTTATTCAGGAGAAGGCTTTAGATTTTCATTGTTGGTGGAGCTCACAGTGTTGTATTGTATTAAAAAGAGCCATCTGTGCCAGAAACAATGGCTTCAAATTATCTCTGAAAAACCGGTGAAAAAATATAAAGCTTTTCCTTCTCATTATGTTTGGTGGGGGGTTTGTAGATTTGCTGTAAGTGACTTTTGTTGTACTTGATGCATTCTTCGTTTTCAATCGTCCCCTTTTCAGTTGGTGTTGAAGCAGTAGATGGGATGAGACGAGCGAAAGCAGCCGCACTCTGGATGGGCAGACGCAGCAATCGGGCGCTGGTGTATAACAAGAGCAGCCGCTGGATCGGGCAAGATGCGCCAGCTCGCCCGGCGCGCGCGTGAGGATCCGTTTTGGAGGAAACTGAACTTAGATGTGTCAGTCAAACTCTGACAGTGTAAGTAACTCTGCTGTGCTGCTAAACGTCTGTGTCTGCCTGCTGGGATAGGACATTAATTGGACCTCTGAACTGTTTTATATTACGTGCTACATTTTTATTATTATAAAATGTTGTTAGGTGACTAAATGTACCTATTTGGGAAGGTTGTATACTTGTTTATATATACACTGCCGTAGATGTGTACCTCTTTGCTGTCATTTAAAAACTTGTTTAGCAGACTTAAGGAAAACAAACACTTTTTCTTACGTGTCTTCATATTGGTTTTAACAAAAGTAAAAAAAAAATGTTTCCCGTGTTAGAGTTATATTTACATACACGCGTGTTTTGTACCTGCAAAGTACATGAAAATTAAAAGAGTGCATTTATTTCATAACGTTATATCAAATTAATACACTTCTGATAAGAAAAGGTCTAAGGTTTTTGTAGGTGAATTACAAACTTTGATTTTATTTATTTCTGAAATTATGTCGTTATATCAGATACCGTTATCTGATTTGTGCTACTTGTCATATTTTGATTTGCAGTCAGCACGGCCCCTAGTGGAGAAATCCCTCTAGTTTGCCTACTCATTTGTAACTCGTAATTTAAAAACCCGATGTCTAATTGCCTAACATTTTTAAGTTTAGTGTGATTGTTGTTTTTTTCTTGGTGCATGTCTATTTTAAAAGAGTGTTTTTCATAGACCGATTTTGTTATTTAACGGAAGCATAAATGAACCTGAATGAAACATTTTTTAAATGTATCCGTTTTAAAGAATTATTAAGGTACGGACTATCTGTTGTTAAAAACATTTTCAAACAGTATAACTTATATAAGACGATCATTTAATGCTGTTCTAATTTTGGTGTATTATTTTCTCATTTTCTTTTGATATTTGATTGTATATTTTTAATTGATGCCGTTTTTAATTTTTTTATTGCTCATGCTTAAAAAATGCTCTTTTTTGTATTTGCTCGCCTATTTGTATCACGTTGTTGTTTCACAAAATCAAACAATTATGTTGAACTGTGACAATATAGCCAAGACTAAAGGCACTCTGGGATATTGGAGATACCCCGCTGTTCTACACATTTCCATAAAACGATTAAGGCACTCAAATGCAGATAGAGAGAGCGGGGTTTGGAGTTGCATTAACATGGTGTTTGATGCATTGACATCGTGTTAAGATTCTAACGTTGTTTGTTGTAGTTTAAACTGTAGTGATTAGGACTTGATTATTGATATACTTTTGATATACTTATTTGATATACTTTTTTGATTATTGATATTTGTTCATGCATCTATTCGTCCATTCTCCAAGGATGGATTTTAGAATATTTATATAATTAAAATCTCTACATTGTATGTTATATATGCTTTTGATAATATTTTATATTTTGTTTATATTATTATATTAAATATGCCAACAATTATAACGTGCAGGTAATTGGAATTCATCTAGAATATGAAACGTGTATGTGGTTGGAAATGTTTTAAAGGAGCCATAGTCGTCACCACAAGAGGTCGCTGTTGAAACATAATAATAAATAAAAATGATCCACCGTGTTTTTCTGAAATGAAGCCTGTATTGGTTGCACTTCTGTCGTCATGGGCAGCTGTAGGCTAGTCAACTTCTGAAGAACTTTAAGTCATAATGTTTGGACAAATAAACTTTGTACTGCATGGTTTATTCATTATAAAATATTATATTTAAGTTTATTTTATCTAAGTGTGTGATTATAAGAAAAACGTGTTTTTAAGAAGGGTCCGATGAATAATTCCCTTTCCATCACCATTGAGTGAAATCCTTTCAACTCAATAAGGTCAGTGAAGTCAGCTTTTGTTTAGTGTGATGTAATGACAACAGCAGAAACAAAACTGTTCGTTATGACGGGTCTTCAGTTTTTCTTTCACATTCTTGAGCCAGTTGAATATTAGGTAATTTAAATATAGAAACTCATAGTCTAATCTTGATAAAATTTAATTTAAAAAATTCAAAATGTATATTAAATTAGATGCAATCTTAAAAATGGTTTATTTTAATATCTGAATAATTATCATATGTTAATAACAGACTACCAGCAACAAATAACATAAAATAATATATATGGCAACAATTTAGTAGGCCTAAACAATTTATTAACTTGTATTTAAATATTTGAAGAGAAAGTTTCTAATCCTGTGAAACAGCTCACAGACACAGACTTTCACATGTTTTCTCATGTTTCGCTTCTCGTCTTTGTAATACATTTTCATTAGAAAGCTATTTGTGTGAAATGTTCTCACTTTAGTTATTGCACTGATAACACACAAGCACGCGCACACACACACACACACACACACACACACTGTTCATTGGTGGAGAAATGCTGCCCATGGCTCTGCGCTACACTGCTGACCGTCAGTAAACCCGCCCCCTTATGCAAATCAGAAGACACAGTAGTTGCTGAAGGAGCAGACGCACTCTGATTGGTCAGTGACAAACCCATTTATATTCGCTGACAGTCGCTCTATGAATGGTTGTCTATTAACTTGTTCAAAAAGTATTAGAAGTTGACAAGGGCTTTGGTGAGAAGGGAAACCGAGTTTGTGTTGATTCTTCAAGAGTAAGAAAAGAAGTAAAGAAGAAAAGAGTACTTACAAAGTTACTAGAATTGGTAAGGTAACTTTAGCAAACCACCAATTTGGACTTGTTTTTCACCACTGGTGAGAAGACTAAGAAAATCGTTTTAAATGTACAACATGATGGAAACCGAGCTGAAACCCCCGGCCCCTCAGCCCAATACGGGGGGTACGGGTAACACCAACTCTTCGGGAAACAACCAGAAAAACAGCCCGGACCGGGTCAAGAGACCCATGAACGCCTTCATGGTGTGGTCGAGGGGACAGAGGAGGAAAATGGCACAGGAAAACCCTAAAATGCACAATTCGGAAATAAGTAAACGACTAGGGGCCGAGTGGAAGCTGCTGTCCGAGAGCGAGAAACGACCCTTTATCGATGAAGCCAAGCGCCTCCGGGCGCTCCACATGAAGGAACACCCGGATTACAAATACAGACCCCGGAGAAAAACCAAGACCCTCATGAAGAAGGACAAATACACCCTGCCGGGTGGGCTTCTGGCACCAGGTGGGAATGCCCTGGGCGCAGGTGTGGGCGTAGGGGCTGGTTTGGGCGCTGGGGTCAACCAAAGGATGGACAGCTATGCTCATATGAACGGCTGGACCAACGGAGGGTACGGCATGATGCAGGAGCAGCTGGGTTACCCACAGCATCCGGGACTGAATTCGCACAACACGGCGCAGATGCAGCCCATGCACCGCTACGACATGAGCGCGCTTCAGTACAACTCCATGACCAACTCGCAAACTTACATGAACGGATCGCCCACCTACAGCATGTCCTATTCGCAGCAGAGCACGCCGGGAATGACGCTGAGCTCCATGGGCTCGGTGGTGAAGTCCGAGTCCAGTTCAAGTCCTCCGGTGGTCACGTCGTCCTCCCACTCCCGAGCCGGACAGTGTCAAACAGGGGACCTACGGGACATGATAAGTATGTACCTTCCCGGGGCGGAAGTCCAGGAGCAGAGTGCCCAGAGCAGACTGCACATGTCCCAACATTACCAGAGCGCACCTGTGCCCGGCACAACGATTAACGGCACGATTCCCTTATCACATATGTAAATGAACTTTTTCACTGCTGAGCTCCTTTGGACTATTTTTTTTGTACAGAACACTTTGGGGAGGGAAAAGTTGTATAGAACTCAAGGAAAGAACACAAAACTTTTGCTTTCTATTTGAAGAGGAACGGTAGGAACTCCGTTTTTTGTTCTTTTTTCTGTTCTTTTTGTTTGTTTGTTTTCTATCCCAGAAGGCGTATGCGATTTCGAAAGTAGAGAGTGAATCAAATGTTTTATTATTGCAATCGACTTTTTGTACAGTATTTATCAAAGAAACATAAAAACAGCCAGATGTAATGTTTGTAAACTGCAGGGGGGGTCAATTTCTTTAGAAAAGCAAATTTTGCAAAAAGATGACAAAACTGATGATTAGCTGAGAAAGCTCCTGCAAAGCTTTGAAATGAACTGACTGAAAGAGTTTTACATTGAAGGTGCACATTAATAAACCATTATTATTGTTATTATCATTTTATTATTAATATTATTATTATTATTATTAGTTCTAAAGGGAAGAACAAACAAAGACTCTCGAAGGTTAGAGCTTTTATTTTTTTTATTTTTCGGTCTCCCAACTCTTTATCAGTTAAATGAAGTTTGTGTTCTTTATTTTCTCATTGTTTGTAAATTTTCTGTATATTTACTGTGATATTTTAAGTTTTTATTTTAAAGAAATTAAATTTTTCGTAGTTGTATTTTATAACGTGGCCTGTACGCAGTTGCCAACGCTCCATGTATATATATTTTAACTAATAACATCATTATAACAGTTTCGACATGCAGTTTAAAATGAATAAATTTTTGAAATTTGTATATTTGAAATTGTTTCTGGTTTTGATTTGATTTATATTGGTTTTCTTATATAAATTATTGTTCATTTATAAAAGTATCCATTCATTCATTTTTGCAGTGATATGCATGCATATCTTACAAAGAAAAAATTCAAAATGCACATTTTGCATAAACAACGCATTATCTGCATGAAACAATGTGTTTGTTTTACGATGACACGTAGGTGCAACTCTTAGAAAGTAAGTATTGCAATATCTTTAACTACACGTTCAGAATTCATGACAGTTGTTTCTCAGTGTTTGATTCAAACAAATAAAGTGTTTGAGTCAATATTACGTTAACACCGTTTCTGTTTTTTAGTGGAAACGAGGACTGTGAGACTCCACAGCGTTTAAGTTTCTTGCCTGTAAATCTCTCCTCTTCTGCCCAGATGAAATGAAGACGCACGTCAAGGTAATAATTTCCTATTTTCTGTATTTGCAAAAATGTCTAATGCTTTTTTAAATGCTTTTGTGTAATTATTTTTATTATTTTGTGTTACTTTTGTGTGCACAAAAAATATACTCGTTTTTAGGATTATAGGAGTGGAGTACTTTTATTAACAATTAATGTTGCTTATTAAATATAGCTTAATTAAAAATAAATAAATACATAGCAGGCAGTCCATTATATTACAATGTAATTATAATGTAAACGTAACATTTAATATTATAAATAAAATATAAGTTACATTGTAATGTGTTATAAATTTATTTCCTATAGTTAACATACATTAGATGCCCTTATTTAATATATTAAAAAATACGTTACAATGTTTCTTTTTGAACATAAGAGTAGTGCACCTTCGCGCCCTAAACATTAGACTGCCATTGTGTTTTGCAGAATAAAAGAAATAAACATGAAAATTGTGCGAATATTTGCCTCTGTATTTAACAGGCCCACAGATCTGATGAATGCGCTCTATTAATGTTAATGTGTTAAAATACTGGTTAAGTGTTTGAAAACAGCTCAGAGCCGCAGGGCATGAAAACACGCCGCTGCTGGTTTTCAGTCCTCTGTCGTCTGTATGTTGTTGTGACGACAGTGGACTCAAGGTGTGAAGAGGTGTGAAGTTTAAATCTGGACGGTGTTGGAATATTTTGGTGTATGTGGCAGTAGATTAGTCCTGTTTCTTTGCCAAGGCACCGAGGCATCTATTACAGCGGGTCTCAGGGGAGAAGGGCTCACATTAAGCGCTAAATGAATATTTGACTATGAGTCCCTACCGGACTCTCAAGGGGTCAGGGAGCACTGCTTGAATCCATTATTTATACAAGCCCAGGTATTGGTTGTAATGGCTGAATCTGTCAGATAAACTGCCAATTTAGGTCTGGATGTAAGTGGATTGAGCACGAACGTAACTTCAGAAAAAAGCGTTTTACCTAAATAAAATATAATTTTGCTGTTACAATGTTTGGCTGCTTAAGGCCCTTTACACGTTTACTTTCACCGCTATACGTTTAAATACGGGTCAGATGTTGACAGAAGCCAACTGTGGTGCTATTATCAGCGTTTTTTCTCAAAATAGATAAATAAATGTGTATAAACTAAGTGTATAAAAATACTGATTTACAGAAATCTGATGATTTTGCTTATACATTTTACTGACATTATCCATAGAGGTTTTGGGAATGCGAGCTAATTGCGATTTGACCCAGAAAACATGGAAATTTGTGATTTGCCTATAAACCAGCATGCACGCCATTTTATATTAGAAAGCCGTTTGTTCTTCTTGAAATGCATGTTTATCGTGTAGTGTGGTATGGCTGTGATGCATTAACAGATATCTGCAGAGCAACAGGTGGGAAGCGCTGGGGTTTGCTGCTTACTCACAGCTCTCGTTAAACCCCGTGATAAGGAATCAAGCCGGTATAAAGGAGAATAAAACGAACTTTGTGCTGGTGGTGCTTGATGCCATCTGAACTGATGGTATCAAGTTTTATCATAGGTGCTTGTTTTTTAAATATTCAAAGCATTGCAAGTGTTCCTCACTTAGGTCTAAACGAGTAGTAAAGTCCTTCAAAATGTTTTAGTTAACGTGTAGTATTGTCAACAAAAAAAGAATATAAGCTGAACTGACAAACAGTAAACCTCAAATACTACTACAACTGTATCATTATTACCAAGACTATTGCTATAAAAATTAATGATAATGTTATTACACAAAAGAAATATGTAATAGGTGTAAAGGTCATAAAATGTTTATTATTATTATTATTATTATGTGGAGAAAGGAGGAAACTAATTGGAGGAAGCATAAGTTGTTTCTTGTGGCTTTTTTAATGAGAGGAGAGTTTGCTGGGGGGATGGGTTGGGGGGTATCTGAGCATTGTGAGAGGGGCTGAATTGAGAACTGTCAGAGACATCTCTCATTGAGTGAATGATATAGTGCAGGTGCAGAGAAACGGGGATGGTGTCTCAATAAGACCACACACTGTCAGCCAGCACCACCGCAGTCCCAGCTCGAGGCTGACCGAGCAACACCTTCTGATGCAATTCATTTACTTGAATTTGACGAGTGCATAAACATAACCACATAAATGATTGAACATATGATACTTAGTTTGAAGTCATTGTTTCTTCGTGTAGCTTAACATCAAAATCTTATATTTAGGAATTATAATCGCGGTATATAAGACCATAATATAACCAAATAATTCAGCATATAGTTATGTGTGTAATTGTGTGTTACTCTATTTAATAGGCTATAGAGGCTACACATTGTTTGAATGAATTACAGTGTAACCCCTGTTTAATATTAAGGTGCAGTTTGTCATAATTCAACACGTGATCCTCTCCAATTCAGCCAAATTCTGATAGAAACTTATCATTAAAACATGCCAGCAGTCTGGAGAGTAACTTTTGTCAAACTTTTTGTTTGCTAATTTAAGACTTTTATACATTTGTTCGACAACATGAAAGAAATATCATTATCCCACCGCATATGCTGTGCACATATATGCGCAAAGAATAAACACTTGTGTATTTTGTAAATGCAGCTATTTTTGTAAATGCAGCTCATTTTATTTTTGTCAAATATAAACAATGATTTTGATGTTGCCCTAAACTTAAACTTACAAATTTGAATTAACACGTTATCAATTGCTGCATTATTGGACAATTGTTTCCACAACAATGTAAATCACCATCTATCTACAATTAAGAAACGCTAGATGTAATAATGCAAGGCTTACAATGGAATTTTAAGTTAATATTCCGATATTAAATTCACATTGTCAGTATATTAATGTCACTTTTCTTAATTATCATGTAATGTACATCCGGACAATTGTTTTGATTTGTCATTATGGTCTCACATCATACTCCCCATCACAATGACCTTGTGAATGTAATTACAGTTTTCATGTTTTCAACATTTCATATTTAACATTGCTCAGCAGTTGAAATAGCACAGCAGTTGTATGGTTTGGGCGAATTTAGTGAAATGTGCATTTTCAAAGGCTTATAATGGGTCGAACAGCTTAGATCAATCTATTTCATGCCAAACACACCTGTCAGTGCTCTTTAAAGTTACATCTGGGCATGCATGTCTGTGCTGTATCATTATGCAGAGCAACAAGTTTGGCCATATCCAGCCATGCGGCCAGTGCTATTTGTATGCACCACTGAGTCCCATAGACATAGACAGAGAATTTGAGTACTTACCTAATATACCAATGTTAACAATATAATAATAAAGAAAACAGGGTTTTCAAAACGTTTGAAATGTTTAATTCAAAACAAATATTTTCACCCACTGACAAATTCTGGCACCCCTTATCAACTGCATAGGCTATAAACGCATAATAAAAGCCAAAAAGTCGTTGCATTTAAAATAAAAGTCGTTGCATTTAAAACATTACCTTTAAAACTAACCTGCTTGTTTAGATATTTATGGTTCGTATTATTTAAGGCGATGTATTAATTTTTACTGTTAATTTTTATTAGATTTAAATTCTGAGTAGTGAATGAACGAATTTTCCAAAAAAAAGTTTAAACAATGCAACATACTCAAAAATGTTCATCTTATAAATTGTAAACTACCCGAAATGCGTCGCATTTTTCTGAGATACATTGAATAGCGACTCCAAGACACAAAGTTGTCTGCCTTGCAAAAGTTATGGTTTTGCTTCCTGGTCTTATGAAACAAAATATTAATATCTAAGCCATATCAACCTATTTATATAAAACACTTTTGTGCGTGGATTATCTTCAGCATATGAAATCAGTTTTATTTTGCTGCTTTCCCAGCATTAGATTTGGGGGCTGTTAGGAGGTTGGCTGATCCTTACAAACAGCAGCCTATTGTTCTCCTCATTTCGCTCAATTTCAAGCTTCACTTGTAAATAGCCTATATGTTTATTAATGACCCAAAAAACAACTGGGTCACTGTTTCCATGAAAGATTAAATTGAGCTGCAATTACACTATTTACATGTATTAGTTGTTGATTTATTGAAAGTTAATTTGATTTGATTTAGGCTTGATTTGGACACAATCCCTAAAATTCTTATACTAAAGATTACTGAAGTGGATTGATTTATTGAAAATATTTACAAGGCTCATTTCCGTTTTGTTTTGGGCCAATCAGATGTGTGCGGGTTTGTCTGGACTCTGAATGGGTCCCTCAACCAGCCCATTATGTTTCTCTGGCCACCCCGTGTCGTCTCAATAGAACGGTGGGCTTGTTGACAATTACTTTTCTTAAAATGTTCTCATCTTTATGGCTGCTCATGTACCTGCACGCCCTTGTGTCAGGACCTCCCAACCGTTTAAAACACTATAGGTTATTGCAATGGTCTTTATCAAGAACTCAGTATAAAATGCACGCCATTAAGTACTCATTTAAACTCTAAGCCCAAAAACAATACAACTCAGTAATAATCAGTAAATAAGTTTTTAATTTACAAGTATTGTTTGAGGATGAAGACTACCACATTTGAATCGAACACACAGACCAATTCATTTAACATTAGATTTTGTCTTAAAGAACTTGCATGCCCTGTTGTAATGCTATAACGATTGTTTGAGTTGTTTGATCCCAATTCAGGGGTCCCAATCAACTAAACATTTAGTGTTCATAAACTCAATTATTTGTGTTTTTATCGCCATAAAATCATAGGACTAAAGATTTTCAATAATTTTAATAGATTTTCCACTTTTGATCAAATCTCGATCCCGCCGTTTATTTTAAGTCAAATTATGATTAAGAATAGACTCATACAAGACGTACAATTAATACTCAATTAATACTAAAATCGCTGAATGTCCCCGTGCTCTTGTCAGAGACCTCACTGGAATTTAAAGGTTTTTATTCCTTTTATTCAGACACTAAAAGCTACTTAAGCGTCCACTGTAAGTGACGGAATGCTTTAAATATGGCAAACACAAGCGTTCAAATATATCAAAACTAGAGTTTTTTTTTTATTAAGTACGTTTATTATTTCCTGCGCACCAGGTTTGGTTTGTTATAAATCTGTTAAGACAGCGGGCATTAGCACACACAATTCAAACTGCATACATTTAATGCACGATTATTTAGGTTTATAACCAATATTATTTTACATCTGGTGGAGTTAAGAACTCAATCAATTCATATCAATTTTCCGACTATGGTTTTAACAAAACTCAGACCAATGGGATGATGTGATCAAAGGCGTGATGTTAGTTAAAAGAGGGTGCTGTTGCTTATATGTAGCGATACAGGAGACTGCGAAGTGTGTGCTGCACGGTGAGGGCCCTTGATTGTAAATAAGAGAGTTCACACGCCGATCGAGTGACTAGAGAGAACAGGCAAACCATTTAAATCAGGTGCCTATCTCCCTATCGAGGACATCAGAGCAGAGCCAAATGACATCTCTGTCTGGAAAACTACGTGCAGGATGAGATTTCACTGTGTTTGAGCTCAACCTGCCCAATTAACATAAGAAACACTGAGTCCCATTAAAACATGCAACAATTGGTGGGCAGTTATGGCATTATCATCAACCCAGTGCTGGGTTCCCTCTTGGCAATTCTATCCAAAAACAAAGCCTGAACTATCACTATTGAATTACTGATGCCAAACATTGTTCCTGTATTTATAATTAATTACTTGATTAATATCAATAACAATGTGTGCACGTTTTTTAAAAATACAAACTGTTCATATGTCCAAATACAATATGTATGTTTGTAATTAGTGAACACTGAAGGTCTCAACACATGTTTATTTATGTTTATGAAACATGTTTAAAAATGCATTTTTAATGAACCTTTAAGTTGGTATTACCCTATTAAATATATTGGCTTGCAGGGTAAAATTTGTGCATGCTTGCTTGTCGTTGGTAATTTATCAGTTTGATTGAACATACAAAATTGGCATCGGTCCTTCTCAAGAAAATCTAGCAGAGCTGTCTGTATTGATTATGTGTCTGTTGCATTGTGTTGTAATTGCTATCTGTAGAATATGACAGGACACCGATTAGCTTTGAAGTCCCATTTGCCACCATGAAGTTCATAACTGGAAAGACATGGTTTGTGCTATACAATTTTATTTTACAGTCATATGTTTGAAATGACAGTCTCTATGGTGCATGATAAATAATTGTGTATTTCGTGAGCTTCCTCTCTGCACGGAATTGGGGCAGTGGTGGATTTAATTAAATCACTTTATGAAATCCATGTACAGTTGAGGAGGAATAACATTAATCAATGTTTTGTTGAAGGGTTAATTAATGCCTGTGCATGGGTTAAGTAACTCTGGGTTCCCTGTCCACAAAACTGGAAGTGTACAAACACTTCTCTTAACCTTTTGTAAATTTTTAATTATGCCTAATAGCCTCTCAGTAGATCAAAGCAATGTAACATTTTTACTCTGTCTTCTGCCGGGCTTTGACTGTTAAAAGAAATCAGTGTTGAAATAATGTTGATGGCGACATCTAAAATATGATCTCAAGACCCAGTTTTAATTGATATTTCAGTGACACACTTTCCAAGCTGCAAATACCTAAATAAAAGAGGTCTCAAAAAATACAGTCTAAGCAGGCTAAGCTTGGAGTGGCCTGTCACCGTGGAAACTGCCAGAACAATTCAGTTGAAGTTTGAAGAGGTCATCTTGCTGGGTCAACAGCCCCAGCCTCTGCATGTGCCAACTTCTGTTGCGCCTGGGACATTTTGGGGGAGCAGTAGCTCAACTTAACCCTGGGTGGTAGGCAATTCTAAGACTGATATAAATTTTTTGAGTCAGTTTGCGGCCTCAGCTCTCCAGGTGGCCTGGGAAATCGATTTTAGATTTCAGATTTCCCAAGAATTTAGCTGGGCCTGAAAGATTTGCAGCTCTGAGAGTAAAAAGGGATTGAGAGGGGGTGGGTGAGATAGATACATCTCTTCAGCTATGGGCTGTGCTTTAGAAGTGGTCATTAAAACCTTATTAAAAGCAGGAATGGTTTGCATCAACTAGCGACTGAGGGTGTATAGCCTTACAAAATTCATTAACTGAGGAGCAATGTCAACAAACGAAAAAGCCCAGATGTTTTATTTTGTGATTTGCAATAATTTAGCTTGGTTTAATGGAAGGTATTGGCATTTCCAATCAAGTAAACCTCAGTAAGTTGAAACTATCAGTTTGTTTAAATAAAGTTTATAGATTTGAATGAGAATGTAATGTACCGACTAGATTTCAGCAACTTATATCTATATGGAGGATTCTTGTCTACTCACTTTCAAAAGGGCCAAACTGCATGTGGCCCTGAAAATCAGAGTCAACCTAGTCGGTGATTTGAAATGATTCTGACCGGTTACAGGGGAGATGGTGCGATCACAGACTCACTAACGCAGATCAGAGCCCAGGCTCTTCTCTTGGGGGCCGATTCCATCTGTCATATTTAACAGACTGGGCTGTCTGGTGGATGCTCAGCGAATGAGTGAGTAGTGTGGCAAACAACAACAAACAGATTGTTGCTGATTGTATTTGATTGCATTTGAGTGCAGTTTTGACAATGGGTCTAAGAGCTGGTATCATCCCACTCTTGTCATCACGGTAGGGAAAAAAGAAAACACTGCTCAGAAACATTGGACCCCTTGGTAAGTCTTGTAAAAAACCTATTCTGTTATTTTGAGGGGATAATACTTGGAGAAAGCTAGCAGTGAGTGCTTGTTAGTGTGGTTATGACAGAAGTGAACAGTGATATACTCATAGTTCAGGTGCAGAACATCTTGTGTACTCTTTACTTCTGGTAGGAGTTCAAGTTGTTATTACAGTGTGAGGAACTCATTCATGGCTGAAAGGAGTGGCAGTGTTTGCTGGTTTGATGTAGGCTTGTTTACCTCTGCATAATGTCACGTTCCCTAGCATTTATAGATTCAGAAGCCCAACCAGTAAGTGAAACCTACATTTCACTTTTATCTGGATATTTTGAGGGTAAAGCTAAAAGTGATTTTATGTAAACAATTTTGATAAGTTTGTGAGGAACTGAAATGTGGCCTCTATTTAGTGGAACACCTAAATGGTTATTGATGTTACAAACATTAGCACTAGTAAGGTAAAAAATCTCGAAAACACATATGTCAACATGAAATGTTATTCACAAGGAGTTTTTCTTCCAGAATTATATTTTGAGATAAATAGGTGAAATCCTGGATGGACTTGCTTGTAGCCATCAGGAATGTATTGGATGCTGAAAAGTGGTCTCTATATAATGTGTCTGTGGAGGGAAGAAAGTAAAAAAATTAGAGGGCTTTGTGACGTCAGCCAGAAAGTTGTTTCAGAGACAGAGTGAAACAGATATGATAATGAAAGATTATGAAGACAAATGTCTTTCCTAAAATAGTACCAAAAACAGGAATGTGTATTAAAAAAGTCAATATGGTCAATTTCGATGTCATGTTGCTTTAAAGAGCGAGAGAATATAGTGTTATATTGTGAGAGAAGGTGCTACATTGTTCATATAGGTTAATATAAGCCTTCCACTAAAAGACAATCTCTGTAAATTACAGATAATAGTTGACCTCTGTTGAAGAATGCAGCACAGTGATATACAGTTTTTCATAAGTTGGTGAAAAGGTGTTTTACATTATATTATGTACCCCAGCTAGCAATATTAGATTGTAAGAATGTTTTCCTAGGGTGTGCTATGACTTTTATAAATGATTGGGTGTACAATGTTTTTAGGGCATACGAAAAGTGGGTGAAAACGTCCACAGACTTAACATTGGGCTGAATTTTGTGATGTTATAGCTCAGCATAAGAATGTCGTTGAGACTTGGGGGTGGGTTCATATCGCTCGGCTTAATAAGCAGCAGCACATGGTGACATTTCAACTTCATAGCCATGCCTTAGCAACCAGTTACAGTACCCTAGCAACCCCCCCATTGACTTCCATTGAAAAAATACCCTAGACTTAACACTGGGCAGATGTTTGTGATGTTATAGCTCCACGTCAGAATGTCGTAAAGACCTGGGGGTGGGCTCATATCACGCGGAAATATGGTGACATTTCAACTTCATAGCATGATGTTAGCATGATGTTAGAATGAGTGGCTAAGTCATGCCAACATTATGCTAAGTCATGCTAGCATCATGCTAACATCATGCTAAGTCATGCTAGTAGTATCATGCTAAGTCATGTTAGGATCATGTAATTTCATCTTAAACATGCTAATATCATGCTAAATTGTGCTAGCATCATTTAAATATTCTTGAGTTTTCTTCAGAAAATGTGAATGTCTAGTTCTTTTAAGAATACTGAATGGAGCATGTTGTTTGCACCGGTTATGAAATGAAGTATGATTGCCATTACAATTTCTATGGCTTTATTGGTTGTATTGGGCTGTAAGGGGTTCTGTCTGTGTGGATATGTGTCTTCTAGTGTGATGAATAATGAGGTATTTTTGGCAAGTTGGCATTATTCATCAGTGCCATGGCAGTTTTGTTTCAAAAGTGCTGGTGCTGGAGAAAGAGGGATTTTAGCCCATCAGCAGTGTGTGATGTCAGCACACAGGACAACAAAAGAGAAGTCCAAATCCATGGTGTTTGCAGCATTACAGGGGCCCAGGCTGGGCTGAACACAAGCCCTCCTTTCACAGTGACAAACATACCAGAGGGCACACATGCACACAATACACATACACACACAGTGCTGCAGTGTCTCTCAGCAGCCTACCCACAATCTCTTTTCTAAGGCTGCATGTATTTTCATTTGTTCATAAACATATCAATGATAGTATCAATTGTGTCGTTTCAAGGTACAATGGAAAATGCAAAATGTTGCAGAGTTTTCTTTTTCTGGTTTGATGTAACAATATTGTCAGGTTATTAAATAATATTTTTGACCTACATAAAATTTAGATTACCACACCTAAAATGTTTTTTTTAAGTAATCATATAAAATATAATACAGCTCTTTATTATTTATTTTTTAACTTTGGGAGAAAGGGTGGTGGAGGAGTGGGATCAGGACTTACTGGATTTGAAGTCCCCTACAGTTTAACACATTAAATTAAGCACATTGTGTTAATTGTCGGTCCACAGTTCTGACAAAATTAAGAAAAGAAAAAATAATGTAGTAGAAATGTAGAAAATATTATTTCATTGTAGATGGATATGCGTGGCATTTAGTTTCTCATATGCAGGTAGAAATGTTACCAGAATTATCTAATTCAAATGAGACTCACACGCCTTTGTTTGTTTAATACTGTGACTGTAACAAGCCAAACCCTCTTTGTGTTTTTACTTGCAAATCAGGATTAAACACCAAACAATGATTTTTCATAGAGAAATACACAAATATAGTTAATATACTTTAGACCAGTAGCAAACTTTAAAACTTTTGAGTCTTCTTTATATACACATGCAAATGAGACATTGGAAATGATGAGGATGTCAGGATGAGCAACAGAATGCACCAGGGAGCTTCCCCTTTGATTTTTTGTAAAATAAAAATATATGCTGCTTCAAATAACAAAGGGGGTACCAAATGGATAATCTTAGCAATATGTCAAAGCATTTTAATGCTGAGCAAAAATTATATTTAGCCTCATAATGATATCACAATTTACGTCAAGCAGCAACCTTTGACAACCAAGTGAGAGACCTACCCAGACCTGATTGACTCGCAATGTTTACCGGTTACATTTCATTCCTTTTTTTCTAAGCAACTAGAAACAAGAGATGACCTCTGTAGGAGCGGCAGGGCTGTGTTGTTTTCTCTTATGTCATTTGTAAAGGGCCTAACCCTACTTGGACCTGTTTATTTGCAACCCTCAGTTTGTTTCTTCCATTCACAATGGCCAGAACATGCTCCTGTACCCTAATAAAGCCAGCAGACACAATCAAGGATGGCATGAACTGACTATGAAGTATTGTGGATGTTGCCAGTTCTCAACAAGCTTGCTTTGTGAAGGAAGGAATTATGATGGCCATGTTGAGCAGTGGATATGTGAGATCACTGGTGTCAAGCAAGATAAGTTGAGTAATTGTTGCTTACTGTAACAGCGGCTTTCATTCATTAAGGGGCTGTGTCTAATAAACTACTGGAGGAAAGAAGAGCAGCTGTACTCTGAAGTCTTGCACAAGGCAGCTCTTTCTCCACGACTCTAAGCTTTGTCCAAAGGCGAAACTTTCTGTGAGGCACTGTGTGATTCAATGAGCCCAAACAGAGATTCCAATAGAGGTTTGTCTTGGGGGTGCAAACAAGGCCTTCTGTTTGAATACATCATGAAAAATAGGGTGTTCAAGAGGAACAGCAAAAATTGATGCAGCTTCTTTTAGGCTAGTTTCAGTTAAGTAAACTGGAAAATAAACAATTCAATGGCTGACATGATATTTGTTACTAATTTATCTCCATTATTTATAGTAACGATTGTTTGCAAATCTTACAGAGTGAATCTCATAAAACTAGTAAAAAAGAAGTTCATATTCCATCCCAAAATCAAAAGAAAGAAGAAGAAATGCCTTCATTTTATAGTAAAATACACATTTGGATTAGCATAAATTAATTACAGTATAGTAATTACATTTTTCTTGGAGAATATTGAAAATCTTGGGAAATGGGGGGGATTCTTATAGATTCTAGAGACACACACATCAGGTGCATTGTGTAACCCATCAATGGAGGCCCTATAATTCCTCCATTTCCTTTTATTTTTATTTACAAACAAGTGAATTCCACAGAGGATTCATGAGAATTCCTGTCTTAAGACTTAAACTATGTCTTAAACTATGCTGACACTTGAATGCATTTCTAGGTGGAATTTTGGTTTGGGGTGCCATTGCTGGATCATGGTGGGCTATTGTGACTCCTCAGCTTCCTCTTATCACCTGATGAAGGGGTTGGAATGTGGCAGGTCCTTGTGAACTAGTTCATTTCTTTCCTAAATACTGTTTGCTGTTTGCTTCTACTTTTCCTTACCTTTAAAACTACATGTGTATTGTCCCTGTCCAGTGATAAATTACTACTTATGAACAATCAGCAACAGCAGATTGGAAAGCCCTTTTAGTGTCACTTAAATCACTGTAATTAAACAATTTTTAGCAGCATTTTGGTTAAAATACAGACTTCAAAGTCCACATTTTTATTTGGGCCTATGCAGTTAACAGTCAAGCCTGTGATATTTTTTATAGAGAAAAGACAGAAATACAGTTAATATGTTTCAGACCAGTAGCAAACTTTAAAACCTTTGAGTCTTCTTTATATACACATGCACATGAGACTTAGAAAATGATGAGGATGTCTCTGACCAAGTCAGCCTGCTAAGATTAGTGTATGATTAGTCAAGCCTGTGCACAGAGATGTGTGTTTTATATTTGTAAAGCTGTGCCTGTGTTGTAAATTTTGGAGAGCTCAAAGTCAAACAGAACCTTCATAAAGATATTTGCTGTTATTAACTGAGATCATGGCAGTTTAGCACAGACCAATTAAAGCTCATGGTTTGCTTATCCAGTTGTTATGTTCCTCCAAGGACTATTGTAACTGGGGCCATACATCCCATTTTCCAATAATAAATGATACTTTGGTTTACTTTGGACTGTACTGGGATACACGTTTAAGACAGCTGTAAGAATGGAAGAGATATACTCTAAATCACAATTTAAATACAAAGTCTGAAATGACAAACTTCAGAATGTCAAAATTAAAGTCAATTAAAGTGCTGTACCACTGGCATCCACAGTCACACTCCTGGATCAATCTAATGTGCCATTGAGGAATGCAAGAAACTGCACAAAGTATAGCGGGGAAATGGGATCTGTTTGTCTAGAGGGTCTTCCAGGCTTGCAACGAATTGTGTGGAAGGGACTTTGGCTTACATATTTGTAAAGGGGTCAATAGATGCCAGCTAAGGGAGATCTCTCACACTTCCTCATGTTGTCCTTAATTTTAGTTATCAAACCAGTGGGGGGACACTGTCACTTTCTGACATGGAACTATGAGATGGGTGGATGAGATTTTCCTTGACTCACATCATAGATTTCCTGACTGCACCTGTGATTGTGGTTCTCTGCATTGCTTTGGTATTTTGTTGAGTGTCACATGTCAGTAAAGGAAATGAGGTAATACAATGAATGGAAAGTTGATATCAATTCTACCTGCACAGAAACGTGTGTGCCGTAAGCCTGGTAAGGAAACTGGTTTACTTAAAAGCCCAGAGTAGAAAAGCTTGTTTGCTACTCAATTACAAGAGTGTCATTCATAAACTGCAGCAAGAATTTGGGTATGCAATACCAGATTCCAAACTGCGGTAGACACAATGAACAATTACAGAATTACCTACTGAACATAAATGCTGTACATGAATGCTCAGCCAGGTTTAATAACAGTAGATGTTTGACTTGATTTTACCTTCCTCTCTCTTATTCTCTTCTTTTTCTCTAGGTTTTTTCTTCCAAACACTACAGTGATAATTGGATTGTGTGGACACCTGTATGAGTGCAGTATATCCAGGGGATTACACGATGTGATGGGTGAGTCAGCTCAAATTATTGTCACATTAACCCATAAAACTGGCGACCACAACCCCCTTACTAAAATAAGGCTCCAGAATCCCCCAACTTTAGAAACAACCATAACTGCATTGCTGCCACAAATATTTAGGTATTTTGCTAAAAGCAGAACTTTATGTCAGTGGTTTTCAATTGGTTTTGTTTCGTAACCTAGAATTTAGGTCAAGAATCAAGTGCTGACCCAACATAGTACTGGCATTGTTGTTGTATAAAAGTAAGCAAAATGTTCTTTAAATTAAACAATTTAAAATTATCACATCATAATCGCTAAAATATGAATATATTATGTAAATTGTTAATATCACAGTGTCACAACATGGTGGAGTAGGATAATTGAATTTCAGTGGTTTGATTCTCTTAGCAGTAAATAATATTATATGTAACTAAATGTGCAAAATAATACTATATAAAACTATGTTATGAGGATTGTAATTTCATATGAATTCGGACAATGTGAATTATACAAAAGTGTATGATTATTAGAACAAAATTAATCATGAAGGTCCGGGCCCAACCCCACCCCTAAACCTAATTATCCCTGGAGTGAAAGTAGATTGTTTGAAAACTAACAAATTATATCACATGAGTCTAAAAAAAAAAAAAAAAAAAAAAAAAAAAAAAAAATTTTTTTTTTTAAAAAACGTGTTTTCTCCCGCAAGTTTATTGCTATCCTAACTGAAACAATTAAATGGTTAGTTATTTGCTTTAGGTTTTGTTTTTTAGTCTCTCTCGCGGTGGAGGGAGGGCCGAGGTGCTGAAAAAGATGAGACAGCAATAGTGAAACTCAAGCTGGTCGTTGGCATAGAGGAGGAAGGGGGTTGTTTGACCACCGGGATGAGTGATGAGCTGATGGTCCAATCAGAAATGCCCTTCCACAGCAACTGTGTGGATTCAGTAGGTGTCATCTAGGCAGGTAATTCATCAGCCCATACAAAAAACTTCCCATGGTCACTTCTGAGTGTGAATACGTAATGAGCTGGAGGGCTCCACATTTGCCACGGCTGATTAAACGAGAACAGTGAGCCCAAACAGAGCTGGCAGCCCTCACAATGGAGACTGGAAAGCCTCAAGGCATTGCCTCCAAATTTCCAGCACTCTACTTTGTCGCCAGACTTCCAAAAGTGTGTATAGTGCTTAAGTTTGCCCTTCTTTTGTTAAAATCCTTTCACCTTTAGCAAACAAATTTATATTGCTGTATTCCATTTTAGATTACTATAAAAAATTATATAATTAATAATTAATAATACTTATCAAGACAAGGACAAGTGATGTTTGACTGTATATGATGCTGTGGTGTAAGGAGTGGTTGCTAGTTTATTACAGTGTTGTTACAAGGTGTTCTGGGTCATTGCTCACTGGTCCTTGTCAAAAGTGCCCACCCCCAAATTTCTCTAATATTCTATCTTTGGCTAGGGTTCCTTGGCTAGGGGCTCCTTTAATGTAATTCTATTTCTTACATGATTTATTGCCCACCAGTCCAAAATCATAAATCTGATTGCTTAGAAAAATAATAGCACACCTTTTCTCAACAAGCTGCATATTGTGGGGTGTTATCAACACATGGCAAGACATCTCATGGCATCTGATGTCTAAGTCATATAAATTTGTACGATCTCATTTATATGTTTTTAATGATCAGCTTTTGCTCCAGTGATGGTTAGGTTTAGGGGTGGGGTTAGGACTGGATCTTCATGCTTAATTTTTTCCTAATATACATACAGTTTTGTATTATGTTCATTGTCTGAATTCATATAAAATGTACACCCTTTGCACAAATGATGTGGGAATGGTGCAGAGTTTAATATTTAGGATTAGGTATTTGAACAAAACCCTAACCCAAAGTGTAAGCAATAGTAAACAGTTTCACTTACCTTAGCAAACACAGCTAATCATGGAATAAAAAATACAAGACTGTCATTAGTTATAAAAGTATTCTTTTTAATGATTATTTGTGTGCAGTATTAACATTACTGTTTGTAGCTACATACAAATGAACAGTCCTTTTCTGCTTGACCAAAAATGTGTAATCTTAAATAAGCAATTAGCTGGCCTGGAAAAGAAAATCAACTTCATTAATGTCTTTTGTTTGACAAAGAGGAACTGGCTTGTGCGGAGCGTTCAGTCTCTCCCAAAAGATATCTCTTTGAACATGCTTTACAAAATGAGCTTCTATATCAGATGGAGACTGGTTCACAGTCTACTTTAAAAATAGAGCTGATGGCAGGGAAGTCCCTGGAATATTTATTGGGAGGGGGGAATAAATCCACTGCCTATTTTCCTTTTTGGTTCGTCACCATTTTCCCAATTATTTAACGGTATTTACATATTATTTCAATGTAGTGTGTCAGATACGCATAACCCAGCAAAAAGTAAAATACTTCATGCTTTATTGTATTTAATAAACCATATTTGGCAGCCACTCAAAAAAAGTTTGCTGGAAAAATCTATAAAATGTCTAATAATAAGAAAATTCCAGGGTCGTTAATTTACTAAACACACTCCAGAGAGAATCTCTGAGCATGGCAGATTTGTGTCCTTGTTGAATACTGTTCCTTCAATTAATTTCAATTTTATTTATATAGCACTTTTTTTTACAATGTTGCATTGTAGCTTTAAAAGTAATTTAAAATATAACATAATGAACAATAAAATTTGTAATAGGAAAATTATGAAACGTTCAACAGAATACAGCATATATGGTACTGTTTTCTATAAGATGTATATTAGTAAAACTAATTAGGGATACTAAGAAGATTGTAATTGGGAAGATTGTAATTGGTTAATGAAATATAAAGTTGATGATAACCACAACACATTTGGACCATTTGAATAATTGGACATGCATCAGAAATACCTGTCATTACATGTATGATGGCTCATACCTGTCTCAGTGGTATATGAGAGTAATGTATTCAGACTGCCTACTAAAACAGTATATTCTTCTGAGACTATGCAACATTTAGTCAATTAACATGATAGGTGACAAGTATCATATTAACCAATATATTCCATTCCATCTTATATGGAAATGACACTTACAAAGAAGATAAAAGTTTGCAGAACAGGAGTATAAGGGATTTGCAATAGTACACTGCATAGTGAAAGAGAATTGGAGAAAAACATTATATTACAGAAGAGAACATTTAAAACACACACATGCATACAGAAGAATGCTTTTGAATTAAAATGTAATACATTTTTATGAAGGCTGTCCTGTAAATTTTGCAATTCTGTAGTTTTGTAGTTCCAAAGATGTAGTTTATGTGACTGTAATTATAATATAGTCTGTTTAAGGTTAGTTTCTTTATGCATATTGGTCTAAACATACAGTATTCATCATCAGATTTACATATTAACATTAGTACAACACTATTACCAACCAATCAGCCCCCTCCATCAGAAACACTAGACTTGAAAATAGTGTTTGCAGTCCAAACTATAGCCTTTTAAATGCAAATATCTGGAGTGATAGTGATAGATAGCACCTCCATCACTCAGGTCAGATTTCTAATCAAAGTATTTGTTTTTGGTGTTGACTCCATGTTTCGCAAATGCTTCACCTGAACTCTCTTGTTTTTGTCACCCACCTGAGGGCCGGACCTGCATACTGCATCAACTTTGACCTGGAGGTGAATGCAAGTGTCAGATGAGTGTTAAAGTGGTTTTATACATAGAATTTTTTTACTGTCAGTATTTAGTTACTGACTTGTGTACCTTTCTCACCCAAAGGAATCCATATTTTAAAATAATGAAATATAATATTGCTTATATAATAAAAATATAATATTGGGTTTTAAAAAATAGTCTTTACTAATCTTTAAAATTGTTTTTGAAACCAACTTAGTGTTTGTTTGAAACTTGTTTGATGCATCAATAAAAACTACACTTTAAAATTCCTTTGTTTGTAATTTTGTTTTGAGAGGTTCAATGCACTTAATCTTTCAAATTTTAGATTCATAATTCTCTGAGGTTGATTGTCACAATAATAAATAAAAGCAAACATAATTATGTGAATTTGTCAGTAATCATTTTACTGACAGCAGCAACTGCCTTGTTGCAACTACCAGCAACTGTTCACTCCCTTAAAGGACTTTAAATTACATAATCAAAATTCTCCCTGTACTTTCAAACTATTTATATATGTGTTTTTATATCTGAATATTTTGTGATAAACTTCAAATACATTGTTTGTATACATTTTGACATTCAAAAACATTTGACAAATAGTTGTATGAGTGAAAAGTACTGTGAATAAATAACTTGCAATACTTTGTCATTTGAAAATTTGGGTAAATAAATGAATGACAGTATATAAGTCATAATTAATCTTAATGTGGAGGTACCATTTAAATACAACAAATTGAGGGAAGGTAATTGTAGAACTCTTATGGTTTATCAGTGTAACAGCCCTGTGGTGCTGAAACTGTCACATTACCAACACCCCACCCATTTCTCTCGAAGCTCCGAGGCCAACACTGCACTCTCTGCATTCAACATTCTCTTTTTAAACACAAAGTGTTGTGACACGCTGGTCTTCATTAGCTTCCATTGCTTCCTAGCTTTCCAGCTACATTCATATTTGGACGCATTCTGGCATTTGCGGTCACATCTCAAGTACTATTTATGAAAAAGATATAAACATAACTGACTTTTTTTACTGTGCAATCAATAAGTCAATTTGCAACAAAGCAGAGAATAATGTCAAAGTCTTGATAAACCGACAAACCCAAGTTCCATTGGCTTTAGCACAACCCCTTGCATCCTATGTTTTCCCAGGTTAACAAAGAATGTTATTATATTGAGTTAACCATGGGGTCAGTCTAAGAGCAGCTCATGAAAACAAACAATTAATTAATTAATTTGGCATGGAGGTGTAATGGGATGATCTCCCGACAGGGCCAGATCTATTGTTCAGCTGGAGTTAACCATGGCAGGTCATGTGTCACTGGGCACTGACTTCAGTCCATTCACTAGCACACAGTTGCATTGGCCATGGCCCAGCAAGGGGTCAAACACAATTACAAGCCAACCAAACACCCCTCCCAAAACACACTCCTTTCCAGTTGTTGCCCACTTCTGACCGGTGTAGCTTTTGCCAAACAGAGGCATGGCATTATGAGGTATGTGGAGGCATCTAGGCTATTAGCATGCATGCTAGACTGCACTGCGGTCCACACAAGGCTAATTTTTTTTGGTGCTATGGAGGACAGCAATACAATAGTCACATAATCAAGTCAATCATCATTTTTGAAGATGTTTTTACTGAAGACAAAATCAGTTTTAACATTTGTTATTTTCCCTGTCTCCTTATAGAACGGCTCAAAGTTGCTGACTTCATTTGATGTCAGTCACCCTGGGTAAATGTCGCTCTGGTACATATGAAGAACAGTCAGAAGTTGCTGGCACGTTACTCTGCCTGACAGATGTGCTGTGGAGCTGCAGTGTTTTGACAGATATGTGATACTGTAGCCTTAGGCTGCAGATACTGCAGAAACGTGTAGCACTTGACGGACAGATATGCAAAGCTGATATTCATGCTCATAACCCTCTTTTGCCTACATCTGTGAAGTGACTGTTAGCATTTGTGTCCATCTGTTATTTACTGGTTTTTCACGCATATTTAAACGCAAACAACAGTTGTATATTGATATCACTCATTACAAGTTCTCTGCTGTGAGCTTCAGACTTCGGGAGACCCGAAGACTGTTTCTTTATTCATTGATTGGGTGTTGAGAGGATGGAAATGGCCATGCCAAAGCCCAAAGCACAGTGCCTAAATTAAAACTTCAATCCCCCATGTAAGACTCAATTTCATCTGTGACCTGACATTACACAAATGAGAGAGGAGCAAATAATATACCTCCTACATAGATCCCTGAGCTTTTGGGCTGCGATAGGGGACTGGAAGGGGACTGAACTTGTTGTTCATCTTCGTCATCTCTTTAAATGTGAGAAGAACAGAAAGAGTTTTGAAAAATTATTTGAGACATCTTAATTTTACAAAGAGTTAACAAGGTGGCAGCAGTTAACTGTAACAGCAAATATCTGTGCCACAAAAGGTTTGGTTGGCTCTCCTTAAATCAGACAGGAAGAACATAGAAACCTCAAACCCTATAAATGTAGGCACTGATAAACACTTTAAAGTGTTTAGAAACTCCTGTAGCTCAGAAGTCTCAGGCTGTTTTCACCCTGGTTCAGTTGCTTGGTCTAAACTAGAGTTTAATTCCATCTCCATCCTCCTTCTATCACATTTCTTTCACTGTATTATTTGATTCCAAACTTCAGCAGTTTGTTGCTGCAAATACTGACAATTGTTCCCCTTCAAGGGTGCGCTGCGTCAGCTTGACGCTATGGGAAAAGTGCTTCAGGCGCGCCCGAGTCTGAACACGCTTAAAATCAGGCCTATTTATAGGCAAGTTCAAGGTCAAGTGACGTAGCATTGCACACCACAAAGCCTTTAAAAAGTGCCTGCGAAATACGTCATCAGCTTTTTTGTCTTCAGAAAGCTCTTAGTCTGCATGTAGCCAGGCAAAGTGAGGGCAAAAAAACAGAGAGAGATTAGAAAGAAATTAGAGAACATGTCTGCTAAAAACTTTAAAAAATGCGTGCCACCTTGCCCACGCTATATTGCGGCAGGTGACACGCATCATATGTGTGTTTTTTGTTTGGGGGCGGTGCATGCTAGGTCATTTCTTGAGAAAGCTGACTGTTCTCAGTGCGAATCTCTCCCGCTGAGAACGCTTCACTTTCGCCTGGCTCTTTTCAATCCTGATGGGAGCCGGACAGCTGCACCCCGTGGGCCGGGTTCCGCTTCTGCCGAGGCAGAGCGGAGACTTCACTTGTGGGGCTCGCAGCTTGATTTGGCGGACGAGCAGTGAGAGATGGGCCCCACCCTTTCTCTCGCGCTCTCCGCCGAATTGGATGAGCACACGCCAGCTTCAGAAGCCCGCTCTGCGGTTTCTTCTGAGCTGGAGGATGAGCTGACGAGATGATGATCTGACTGCCAGCAACCAGATGGGTGCTGAGGCAGACCAGCTTCCTCTTTCTGCCGCAAAGAGCTGGTTGAGGTTGTGCCTCATGCTGTGGAGAAACTAAGCCTTGATTGATGAACCAGGCCAGATGAACAGCCTCCCCGTTGTAACCTCCCATTCTTCGCGACAGGGATAAAGGATGCCCTAGTTGCTCAGATATCCTGTCGAGGCAGGGGCTGAGGCCCGGGGAATGGAGGCTCCATCCACAAGTGGTGGAGTCCATTTGGCGGAGATTTGGCACAGCGAAGGTGAATTTGTTCGCCTCAGAGGAGTCGACACACTGTCCCCTCTGGTTGAGTTTCACTCATCCAGCTCCCTTGGGGCTGGACGCCATGGTGCAGATGTGGCTTAGGCTACGTCTGTATGCATTTTCCCCGATAGCCTTGCTCCCAGGAGTCCTAGCCAGGGTCCGTCAGGACAGGGTTCGTCTGCTTCTAGTAGCGCCGTTCTGGCCAACTCGGGTCTGGTTCTCAGACATGATGTCTCTTCTGGACTCCTTGGGAGCTCCCAGTCCGGAGGGACCTCTTATCCCAGGCTCGGGGGTCGATCTTTCACCCTCGGCCAGAGATCTGGAAACTGTGGGTCTGGCCCCTGAGGGGAGCCAGCTCTTAAATTCTGGTCTCTCAACTGAGGTTGTAGAGATCATTCTGAGTTCACGAGCCCCATCTACTAGGAGACTGTATGCCCTGAAATGGCAGCTCTTTGTGTTGTGGTGTGAGCGTCATCATGTTGACCTGGTTCACTACCCTGTTGCCACAAACCTGTCGATGGAGCTTCTATTGGGAGACACCCTTTGGTGTCTCGTTTTTTGCGTGGTGCCAGATGGCTGAGGCCTTTCTGTCACACGCGGGTCCCTTCTTAGGACCTTACCGTTGTCAGCCTTGGATAAGTTTCTGACTCTGAAGGTGGCTCTGCTTTTTGCTCTTACATCGCTCAAAAGAGTAGGAGATCTATCTGTAGGCTCTACAGGCTCTATCTTTAGATCCTGCCTGCTTGGATTTTGCCCCTGGCTGTGTTAAAGCCATTTTGCACCCTAGACCAGACTATATCCCCAAGGTGACGGCTCGTCACCCAGTGGTACTTCAAGCCTTCTGTCCTCCGCTGTTTGATTCGGCGGAGCAGGAGAGACTTCATTTGTTGTGTCCAGTCAGAGCCTTGAGGATTTATGTTTACCGCTCAGGCCAGTGGCGTAAAACCTCTCAGCTCTTAGTCTGCTTTGGTGGCCGCAACCAAGGTAATGCGGTCACAAAACAGCGCTTATCTCACTGGATCACAGATGCTGTTGCCCTGGCCTATAAGGCCTGTGACCTTGTGTCACCTTTGGGCATTAGAGCCCATTCTACCAGGGGTGTAGCATCATCTCTGCTCTGTCTAGGGGAGCATCCCTAAGTGATGTTTGTGCTGCGCAGGCACACAATTTTATAGTTCAGACTTGAACTCAACTCCAGGCTCTCAGGTCCTCCTGGGTTGACAAATCTAAATCTGCTCCTTTGCCCTGTGCCACTGTTTCACAGCATTTGGGGCAGGCCTTCCCTCACTGTGGCGTAGTGGGTATTACTTCCCCATAGCATCAAGCTGATGCAGTGTCGAGTTCCCTCGAAAGAGAACGTCTCAGGTTACGTATGTAACCCTGTTCCCTCAGATGGGGAACGAGACGCTGACATCTTGGTCTTGCCTGTACGACCTTTCTTCAGACCTACACTGATGACGTATTTTGTGTAAAACATCATGCCTTCTTTCAAAATTTAACACACCCAATGTGATACTTTGCAGCTTTTATGGCACTAGACACTTAGAAATAAAGGCGCTTTAAAGGGTTCGTTGCAGTGATGCCATAGAAGAACCATTTTTGCTTCACCTTCAGTCAAATATTCCTTAAGAACCTTTTTTCATGACTTTTCTATAGTCTGTAGAACTTTTTCCGCTATAAAGAACCTTTTGTGGAAGAGAATGTGAACTTTAACAACCCCCACCTAATCTCCATTTAAACTCTAAGAAAAAAGATATATAATTTGTTAGATTTTTTTTGCATGGGGAGAGACACTAAGTCATAACAAAATCACATATCTTTAGTAAATTTATTGGAGTATAAACTATTGTGAGAATAAATAGTGTATACTCCAATTATATGCAGCAAGAGCTCACTGAGAGTGTCATTTCATTTAATAGCATGAAGGAGTCACTATAAACTGATTCATGCATCCTTTTATTGGCATGATGACTGGTTATATTCTTATATGGGACAATAGTACAGACTTTATAAGAACCCACAGAGGATCACTGTATGCTGTTGACTGAGGAATTGTTTAGCATTTTCTGTCACAGCAGCAAACTGTAAAGACAGAGACATATCATTTCCAGTGCAGAGCTGAGGTTTTGTTTTTGAAACAACTCTTATTAATATTTTAAGTAAAGCATGAAAATAGTGTGGGGTAACACCTTTGTTGGTAGGTCAAGGTATCTTTCAAAATTAGTATTGTTTCCTTTTCCCTGGAGATGGTCAAATCAGTCGCATAGAGATGTCATGGGAGTCACTGGATGTTATCTGGGCTGCAGAGAACTACTTGCCTTCTGGCGTGTCCATGTAACCTGTATGAATGGAACATGTCTGGACTCTGATATAGTAATCAGAACTCAAAATGGACAACAGCGACAAGTCATCTAGAAACTCTGCTTGTGTCTGTAAATACAGATCTGAAGAGAAACTCACTTTTTTCTTTCTAACTTCAAGCTAAATCTAACAACATTCTTTTCATGGTACCTCTGTTGTTTTTAAAACAATGTAGCTTTTCCAGTAACAGCCTATTTGTAGTTAGTAGTTTTCTCTAAATCTGTTTTAAGGTAATTAAATGGTTCTTTTCTATGAACAGTTCATAGTAGTTTTTGTGGATTCAATATGAATGCAATATGAATGAAAAGAAACGCTTTTATTAAAATGCATTAGTAAATGAAGCTGTAAAGCTGTAACTGAAATACCTTGCAGTTTAGCCAGCTATACCACAGTTCTGTACAGTGCTGTACTTCATGTAAGAATAATTTTGGTTTATCACGGTCTAGTATGTGTAATAATAGCCAGAGATGTTCTCGTAAATTAATAATTTTTACTCATAATTTTTAGATTGAACTTAAAGTTTCATTTATGACTCTTGTTGGACTGGTACACATTGACCAAGATCAAGCGTGAATTTGGTCATAACTCTGTTGTCCACTAACTTTTAGGTCCATTATAAAGGAGTGTTGCTGCAAGCTCTTGTGAGACAAACCATGCCAGGAAAAACACACACCATCCTTTCGTGTTATTCACCCACGCCATCCTCAAGCTCCCATTCATGGAATCTCTCTAATGATAGTTGAAATGTCAGCTATGATACACTTGCAGAAAAGAATATAACTGAGTGACATACAAAGAGAGCTTTTATGTGGCATGCCTAGTATTTTCTCCACACTTGTATTCCAGTTGCTTTGTGACTTGAGTAGTGGATCCTTGCACACACAGTGTTTTCCGCTGCTTTAAAAGTGTTAATAAGTTATGCACTAAAGTTAATACATAAATAGTTATGTTTGCCTTAACAGACACCACTAATAATAAATGCATGAGGGCATATAGATGACGTGCAATTAAAGCTACATGTTCTGCAGTTACTTAGCAAAGTACAAGTTTGTGTCTTCAAGACAGTCCGTGTCTTTGAGTCTGTGTGGCAAACTTAAACTGCCACAAAGTCACTGAAAAAGGTTAAGGGCAAGCATGAAACCTTTTAATCAAGTCACTCTCTAGAGAAATACTGCAAATAAAACTGTGATATAGAAACCCTATAAATTAAGTCTATAAACAAATTTTTTTTTACAAAATAAAGCCTGTTCTGATGCTCTGATCCCAATGAAAATATCCATGTGAATATGTACAGGATATTGTCTGTGAATATATACATATTGTCTGAGAGAGAGTGAATGTGAGAATAGTGGTAATGAAATCCCCTTCTAGTGATTTTCCAGCTACAAAGAGCGAGAGGTGATATCAGGTGCAGCATGAGCTGGACATGATCAATCAAACACAGACAGTTGCTCCAGGACAGAATCTAAAGGTCCGTCCACCTGTCTCATACACACTACATCAAGACACAGTATCTCTATTTCCTGTAAGCTTCAGGACAGTTTCTTACATAATAGTCCATGGATACTGACCTAAAAGCAGCAGGAATTGTTGTCCTATTGCTCTGTTTGTAAAAACAAACACATTTGTAATATTGCATTGTGATAATGTGTAAAATGTGACTGGTCAGTCATGACATTCCAAGATCTCTTATCTCTGCTAACATCTTCTAAAACTGATAATGGATGCTCATCCGGGTACTGCAAGGCCTCTTCACCGGTACTGCTTATTTGTTTATAAACCAGACTTTATGTCAATAATCAAAGTGACTACTGTAGCAAAATGACACTGCCATCAGTTTATGTGAGGGTGCCAACTTGAAGGTAACATTTTAAACATCTTTAAAATTTGTTTATTTTCATCAGTAACCAGTGATCTGGTGTATGACAGTTAGAAATATTGTCTGACTTTATGCAATGTCATGTTGATGCACTCCAAATATTTCTGTGACAAGGGTGACAGAAGTTTTAAGAACCAGACACAAACAAATTCAGAGGATGACTTAAAACAACCCTGACGTTGTGTCTAAATGTTAGTCTGTTAACTGTAGTATAATTTTATATGTGTGAATAATGTGTAAACAAATGACATGCAACATATGAAGTTAAAATGTAAGAATAGTGAGAACCAGCTATTATGCACTCATCTCTTTTGCTCTTTTGCCTGTAATTATGGGGTAAAAAGATGTTTTTTAGTGCATGGAAGTGAGACCCAGTCTGGTCTAAGTGAGTGGCTGGATTTTCAACACAGTCAGACCCATGATAGTGTTTCATGCTTGCTCAGTTCACCTGTGCTGACAGATGGAAACAAACCAGGTAGTGCAAGACACAAAAGAACAAAAAAGAGCAAGAGAACAAATCAGGAGAGAAGGGGAAATCTCCTCTTTTCTCTCATCTATTACTTTGGACTTCGCTTGCCACCCATGCCATTTTTGGGTTGTTAAGAATAGAATTCTACCACCACTGACTATTTCTGCAGTATTTAGCATTTTTTGATGTGCATAGTATGCATGGATCAGCTGGCTAATAACAGAGAACACAGTGTGAGTCACTGTACCCACAATGCAATGCGCTTGTCCTTCCATTTTCAGTGTTAGGAGTGAACCAGAAGCTTTTTTAACTTAATTTTCATCAGACTGCCAAAAAACGTTTGAACATAAAATTAGAAACATGACAGAACCTCTTTCTGGAAACATGGAAAAGGGTGATGTCATGTAGCAACAGTATATCATATTATTTGAAAACTACTACCTACAAATTTACTGACAGTATCATAGTTTTCCATTTTAAATATTGCCATTTTTTTCTCTTTTGGTTGCTGGCTAATTCTCTCCACTTCTCCAACAGACAAATCATAGAAGTACTTTCCCAGCTACCTGGAAACCTGCATAGGGTGTTTTGGAAAGCTCTGGGCCTCGCATGCCTGTTGTTACCTGTTTCAGATAAATAAACCCCATGGCAGGCCAAGTAGGAGTTTGCGGGTGCACACCGTGCTTGCACACTAAGCAAACTATCACCAGGTGTACACGCACAGAGCTGATCTTCTGTCAGTGTCCTGTCATGCACACAATGTTTATCCAATTTGTGAGGATAATCTTTCCTCAAATACAGCCTGGGCCTGAAACACAAACTGTGTTTTCTTGAAAAAGCATATCTTTCCTAACCAAACTATCTTGCTTTACTATTTTTCCAGCATGTTTCAAATCTGTTTAATTCATCCTCAGACAGATCATCCTGAACATTACACAGATTGCAACTCCATTAAAAGTCTAAATTTATTTATTTTTCCCCCTGGATTACTGCTTTATTAATGATGTCAATTCTACTAAAATATAAAATGCCTGTATACCATTTATATCGACCTATTATTTCCCTTTGATTTTAAGATTAAGTTATAGTTAGGGCTTGGGTTAGGGGTGGGGTTTAGGTTAGAACTGTGTTTTAGACAGGAATGTTGTTCCAGGACCAACAAAAGATGTTGACTCATGAGCATGTCTTCCTTGGCAAAATCACACCGATGCAAGCCAAACTTGGTAAATATTTGCTCAATAACAGTTTCCTTTCTGTCACTCACTCAACTTTATGTCAATGTAGTGACATGCACCACTCTTTTAAATTTGTTCTTCGGAGCTGATCTGTATTTTGTTTTGCTTTGCTTTTATTTTGCGGACTGAATTTACGGTGCCATTCACCCGTCTCTCTCTGGCTAGCACAGATAAATGTAGAGAATTCCCCTGAGCGTGTTAGTCACACAAAAGAGCAAATTTCCTCTAAAAGAGTTCATTCCAACAGGTTTAATCATGCCCTTTCGTGCATGTGCTTCTGGTTGCAGTTGACAGTGTCATATTGACTCTCATATTGTTCACCTACTTATAAAAATAGTCCCACTGCTAAAAGCATAATTAAGACAAGCTTACAGCTCAAATGACATGCATTTGTACAGAATAATTCTATATTTTTACAACAAAAATATAAAGTGATTGAACAAAAATACAAGCTGCACATTTTAACTTCTGTGTAATTTCCATTATATGTGTATATATGCAATAAAACTGTAAAAATATTTTTGTTTTATTTTTGAGGGACAAGATCATTTTTGGATGACTTTTTTGTGAAAATTGACATTATGCCATAAATGCTTACATAAGCGATTAATGTATACTGAACCCGGAACATCCAACACTTCAAGACATCAACACTTTCAAATGTGAGGTTATGGAAAATGCTAACATTGTTCGCTATAACATGTTGGGATGAGAAGGCACAGATAAAAACACAGGGCAAATGAATGTACCTGAACTTCTAAATTCCTCAGATTTTCTTCTACATCACTTATCAATGGCTAAAATTAGGTCAAAACATGGGCAGAGATTTCCTTTGCCATTTGTCTTATTCTTCAGGGTGTTCATGTGCAGTCAAAATTGATCCCTCTCTCAGCATAAACAACAAAAGCATGAGCCCTTTCTGTGATTGTTTTGTCCATGAATGTTTGTCTTCATGAGCAAGTGTTTAAGTGTCTAAGCAGAACTATGGTATTTTCCTTTTGGAACAGCCGCTATATCAAAAGTACACCTATGATAACTTAAAAGGTTTTAGGCAACTAGCATGGTTTTGGATCAGAGATAATATCTGCTCATTATGTTATGCTCATATGAGCTAACGTCCTTAAAGATATTAAACAAAAAGCTTTGTTATAGCTGACTGATAAGGTGTTGAAATCTAGTCATATATACATATATAAACTTTTCATAATGCCTTCTGCTGAAGTCAGAGCACAGTACTGACCATTAAAAAAATGAACTCCAGCACTCAAGCTCATTACATTTGCCTCATTTCCCTCTGTCACACAACCTATCATTATCTTGATGTTAATCACTGTAAGATGGCCATAAAGGATTGGCCTTTCACCTTGCCTAATTCTGATGCAGATCTTATCTGTTTGACAGGTCTCGTCAGGGCAGGGCGTACACAAGTGTGTCCTGCTACCTAATTAGCTGGAAAGTGGGTCGATTGGCAGGAAATGTTGGGAAGAAAATTACACCTACTGCTGACCTGCTGTTGTTTTAGAGTTGTTGTTATAAATAATAATAAATGCGATACATAATTAAATCCCAATTTAATTAAATTCAGATCTAATGTGATTTTTTATTATTTATATTTGTTTTTCAAATTTATTGTCATTGTGCAGTGTACAAGTAAAGAAACAGTAAAATTTGACATTCTTTTACAAAAAGCAACTCAGAGTGCATTCAAGCATGGTCCTGCCATTATTGTCATAAATGTCATAAATAAACAAAATACTGATGTACTGCTGTGGTACAGTATATTAACAACAAAAATACATATTTTTACCCTTACAGACCCAATTGAATTTCATTAAAAAAAGAACATGCATATAATGTAATATTCTGTTACATCAATCAACAAGTGAATCAACAAGTTGAACTGTGGCACACCTCCCAGGGCGCAAACGCTGTGCAAATGCGTAATGAGTGTCCGCAGATTGCATATTCCAGCTGCAAGGTGACCTGCTTGGGCATGGGTGAGTCTTAGACAGAGAAGCTGTCAGTGCACACCAAGGGGAATGGGAGCTTCTGACAGGCTGCACCAGTGACACGCTCACACACAGATGCCCTGTGACAGCTCTCAGCTGGGGTGCAGCTACCCCCCACTCCTTTCCGTCCCCTTCACTTACCGCAACTGTATTCAGATGCACTGTGGCGGTTAGAGGGATGTTCTGGTGCTAGTCTTTAACCCTGTTTATGACATCAGCTAGTGATGCATGCTGTGGACAGTTGGAATGTAAATCTTTGTTTAACAGCTTGCAGACTTTAAAGGGATGGGGTGGTCTACATATATATGCAGTGGAAACAACACAATCACAACACAAATACAATATGTTAACATTTTGGAAGATTGCAAAGATTTTTTTACATTTTGCAGCAGTTTTGCAGCATAGCATTAGCCAAAGTGTGTTTATCAAGGTGCATCTCCATGTAAGCTGAAAGCTGCTTAATATTATACCTGTCATCTGTCATGTTATGTCGTGTAATTGATTCAAGGTTGCATAGTCTCAAAAGTACATACTTTTTTAGAAGGCTGTCTGGATACATATACCTATTTTAGGGATTTATGAGAAGGTTAAACCTTCGGATGCAATGACGGCATGTCAATTTCTTCAAATGGCAGTTCAGTCATCTTTATATTCATAAACCAATAACAATCTTGGTAACCCTAATTAGTTTTACTAATATAGATCTTACAATGAACAATACAATTTGCAATAATATAATGTATTCTGTATTCAATGTGTTATTACAACATATTTCATAATTTACTGCGTTTTTCTTTTCATTATATGTAAATGTTTTTTTTACAATATTGCATTGTTTTAAATGCTGTAAAATAAATTTGAAATTATTTAAATTTGAATATTTTACATTGTGTGTTTCAATGGTTACTGTGGCGGAGGGATCCAATCAAAGTTTAAGCTGTAATCTATAACTGTATATGGTTAAAAATAAACAAAACTACAAACAAACAAGACCAGTGTTCAAAACAGTTTCATCACCTTACCCTGATTCACAAAGGCAAGTTTATAGTAATGATTTATAAAATGGTTTATATGATTGGATTTTGTGGTAATGTCAGTTTTTTTTTTTACTTCAACATCCTTGAAGGAAAAAATGTAAAGTAACTCGCAATTCCATGTTACAGATTGCAACTTACATTTACATTTAGCAGACGCTTTTATCCAAAGCAACTTGGATAGGGACGAGAACATTGAACATTTGTCTTGTACGCCAACGAGCCATGTCTACAAAGCTACATTTACAAGCGGACATTGTGTTCTGTTACTAGAGAGAAAGATGGACTAGAGACAGAAACTTTTTTTTTTTGAAGGATAGAAGGATAGGATAGATGGATAGGATAGAAGAGCATTAGGGTTCAGACAGGTGTCTGCGAAACAGGTGTGTTTTGAGTTGTTTTTTGAAGGTTGTGATGGTCTCAGCAGATCGGGTGGAGGCTGGCAGTTCATTCCACCACAAAGGAACGGAATAGGTGAAAGTTTTACAGATTGATCTGATGCCTCTGATCTTGATCTGATCTACACTCAGATTGATCTGAGTGTAGATTTGAATTTGATGCGGGCGGCTACAGGTAGAATGTGGAGTGAGGTCAGGAGGGGTGTGACATGGGTTGTTTTTGGTTGATTGAAGACCAGACGTGCTGCAGCATTCTGGATCATTTGCAGGGGTTTGGTTACATTGGCTGGAAGGCCAGCCAGAAAGGCATTGCAGTAGTCCAGCCTTGATATTACGAGTGCTTGGACTAGGAGCTGCGTTGTGTGCTTGGACAGGAAGGGTCTGATTTTCCTGATGTTGTAAAGCACATACCTGCATGACTGAGAGATTGTTGCAACATGTGAAGTGAATTTCAGCTGGTCATCTAACATCACCCCAAGGTTTCTAACGAACTGAGTGCGTGTGAGAGTGGATGATCCAAGTTTAACTGTGAAGTTGTGTTCTAATGATGGGTTGGCCGGTATTATCAGAAGTTCTGTCTTGCTGAGGTTGAGCTGGAGGTGCCATTTTTTCATCCAGGCTGAGATGTCTAGAAGGCAGGCGGAGATCCGGGCAGCAATGGTGGGGTCGTCGGGCTGAAATGAATAATAGAGCTGTGTATCATCAGCATAGCAGTGGTATGAGAAACCATGTGATTTAATAACTGTACCTAGAGAGGCTGTGTATATTGAGAAGAGGAGAGGAGCAAGAACTGATCCCTGTGGGACCCCAGTGGTTAGCTGATGTGATATTGACTCCCGCCTCTCCAGGAAACTTTGAAAGATCTGTCGGTGAGGTATGAGCTGAACCAGTTGAGTGCAGATCCAGAGATGCCCAGGTTGGAGAGTGCGGATAATAGGATCTGGTGGTTCACCGCGTCGAAGGCAGCAGAAAGGTCAAGAAGAATGAGGACAGATGACATGGAGTTGGCTCTAGCCTGCCGTAGGCCTTCAACCACAGACAGGAGGGCAGACTCAGTGGAATGTCCTTTCTTGAAGCCAGACTGTTGACTGTCAGGTAGGTTGTACTGTGAGAGATAGGAAGACAGCTGATTAAACACAACCTTTTCAAGAACCTTTGAGAGAAATGGTAGGAGTGAAATTGGTCTGTAGTTGCTGACCACTGAGGGGTCGAGTGTAGGTTTTTTGATCAGTGGGGTTACCCGAGCCTGCTTGAACAAAGAGGGAACATTTCCTGTAGAGATTGACATGTTTACAATGTGTGTGAGTTCAGGCAAGAGTGGTGGAGAGATTGCTTGTAGTAGGTGTGAGGGGATAGGGTCATATAGGGATATAATTTTGGAGACATCTGTCTCAGAGAGAGGAGAAAAAGAGGATAGTGTTGGGTGGCTTAGTGGTAAAGGGGGGTTAGGGGTGTGGGGGGCAGAGAATTGGTTGCTGATGGTAGCTACTTTGTCTGTGAAAAAATTGGCAAAGTCATTGGCAGTCAGAGATGTAGTGGGGGGAGGTGGGGGGGGGATTAAGGAGAGATGAGAAGGTTGAGAATAGTTGACGGCTGTTGGACGTGTTGCTGATCCTATTTTGAAATTGGCAGCTTTGGCAGTGGAGACGCTTTCGGAAAAGGAGGAGAGGAGGGATAGATACTTGTTGAGATCCACAGGGTCTTCTGACTTGCGCCATTTTCTCTCCATGGCTCTGAGCGTGATCTGGTGGCTGCGGAGGGTCTCAGACAGCCAGGGACTTGAGGGTGTGGCGCGTGTTGGCCTGGAGGTTAGAGGGCAGATATCGTCAAGACAGGATGTTAAAGTTGTGCAGAGAGTATGCAGCTGAGTGATGAGAACTGGGTTATTGATGGGATGGAAGTGGAGACCTTTGATAAAAAGCGAGTGGGTGACAGTGAGCGGAGGTTACGACGCACAGAGACAGGGGTGAGGAGGGGTGGTGAGCATGGAGGGAGGGTAACAGTGAATTGTATGAAGAAATGATCAGACACGTGTAGAGGTGTAACAAGGACATTATTTGCAGTGCAGTTCCGAGAAAAGATCAGGTCTAGTTGCTTCCCTCTTTTGTGGGTGGGAGGAGTATTAGTTAGTAGGAGGTTGAAAGAGGGCAGAAGAGCTAAGAGGTCAACTGCTTGTGGTCTGTCTAGGTGGATGTTAAAGTCACCAAGAACTACCATTGGGGTGCCATCTTCTGGAAAGGATGATAGTAGCATGTCGAGTTCTTCGATGAAGTTGCCCAGTTGACCTGGGGGGCGATAGATGACAACCAGGTGGATTTTTACTGGAGAAGAGACTGTTATTGCATGATACTCGAATGATGCATTATTGCAGAGAGAGGGCAGTGGAGTAAAATTCCATGTGTTAGATAAAAGCAAACCTGTCCCCCCTCCGCAGCCTGTGGGGCAGGGGGTGTGTTAAAGTGAAGTTGGATGAGAGGGCTGATGGAGTTGCAGTGTTTTCCTTGTTGATCCATGTTTCTGTCAGAGCCAGGGCACTGAGGTTTGACTGGTTGGCGAAGGCGGGGATGAAGCCAGCTTTGTTGACCACTGACTGGCAGTTCCACAACCCAATGGATAGAGATAGTGGCTGAGTAGAGGTGCTACTGAGGGAGCATAGGAGGTGTGGGTTACGGCATTGCCTTGACTTTAATCACTTCTTAGGTGGACGTCACAGCAGAGGGTAATCACACACGCTTAGTGTGTATCTATATCTCAAGGTTGTTCTATAATTGTTCTAATGCTATGCTTTCAAAATATCTTTTGAACTAGCAATGAATGAAATTGTCTTTTAAACTAGCAATGACAGATCCTAAATTCATGGTGTAAAAAAAGTAGTTACACACACAAGGGTTTTTGTAACAGTCCTTGGTTTTTCTTCACATAATTTCCATTGTCTGTTGAACTGCTGTTCACACTTGATGTTTCACACTTGTGATTGTGTGTTGTGGTTGTATATCAGAACAGTTGTGATAATCTGCAGCCTTGTGTCTGTGACTTGAGCTCAGCCATAGCTCAGCAATAGTTTTAGAGTGGACTGGAAAAGGAGATTTTAACATTTTATATCAAACTCTTTTCAATCAAGCACACAAAATCCATGCTAGCTAAAAACAGTTTGTTTATAATATCATCAGCAATTATGGTTGCCTGTTGTTTGCCACACATTCAATGAATAAACACCGACGTCATCTGACTTAAAAAAGCCTGTTTTTCAAGATATGTTCCTCTTTTAGAATTTAACATATTAAAATAGACCAAACCAAGACTGTGCAAGTATCTCAGTTTGTGCCTTTGAAGAGCAAACAACAGTGAGGTCACAGTCGGTGGAGACATGGAGGTTTCAGTTACACAATCAGCATAATCTCTTATCTCTTATCTCTTACCCCATCTCCTGTTTGGGTTTCCCAAGCTACACATCACTGCTGCTTGTGTTTTCCCTTTGATTACCATTCATTAACAACATTCCTTGGAGGAAGTCCTGGAATAACCCAACAATGATATAAACATCATCATCTAAACATACAATTTAATCCAGTTGTCAGACAGTAGAGCCAATGCATGAGTCAACATTCTCATTGCTCATAGAACAACATGGAGCTTTCTCTAGTTCTAGGTTTGGAATGCAAATGTAAACACTATTAGGGTAAACAGCACTGCTGGTATATGGAGAAATAATGGGAGACCCAACAGCAAAAGAGGAAATTGTTCTGGAGGAGGTCCCTGCTCTACATCCTCCGCGCCACCAGAGGGAACCGTCACTGGAGTATTAGTTTTGTTTTGGACTACAATTCCCATAGTGCTGTAATACCTGGGATTACTTCCTGTCCACCTGTAGCCCATTAAATCTTGTGTATATAAACCCCAGGCTTTCTTCAAGTCTTGTTTTGCCCTGGTGACAATTTGTGTTATTGATTGTTTGCTGTTTGCTTGATTTTTGGACTGAATTTGGATTTATGATTGTTTGCTGCCTGTCTATGACCCTACACCTGTTTTACGTTTACAGCTCTGTCTTGCCTCTGTTGATCTTGTTAACCAGTTATCAACCCTGCCTGTCTGTTGTTCGAATAAACGCTGCAAATGGATCCTCGTGTGTCAGACCCATCATTACAGAAATCAACTTTTAATTTTTCACTTTTAAAGAGAGAACAGAAAAATAATCTGGAGTTCATTCTTGTCACCACTACTAAACAATTTGATGTCACAGCTAGCATGCCACATTTCTTATTACTTTACCATTAAAATGACCACCCCATTTATTTCATTCATTTATTCACTGACTCATTCATTTAGCAAACTAGCTAACAAATTAAACAGGCGAATAATCACATACCATTTTAATTGCAAGAAAATCTAAGGCCAATGCAAATGTAAACCAAATTCTTTTAAAGAGGGCTTTCTCCTCAGTTACCAAGGTATCAATAAACTTGGGGAGTTTACTTGGGTGAAAACTCAGAGAATTCTTTAGAAGATCTCCGGCTAACAAAAGTTACCCGTATGTGCCAATTAAACCCTAAACTCAGGTGTTAAACTCTCCATCTCCAACCCAGGTTATTTAAGTACTTCAAAGTTGGCCCACTTTAATTATAAGTGTAATTTTTAAATGAGTAAAAAAGTTCAAGCAGTTCCTCAGGTTTCAGATGGTTATTAAGCTTCAGAATGAAATCTAAATCCTAGGGCAGAGTTTTTTGCAAATGGGCCCTTTCTGTGTTACCTGGAGAAAGGAATGCATGCTAAGCACATTTTTAAATCCTATGCTATCTAATCGTGAGATGGAGTAACAGGTGCTGTGTCTTCAAATAGACAATGTAAGCAATGTGTAAGTGTTTATGGCAAACCTGTTACTAGTTAGATTTTTTTCATTTTTAGATCAATAAAGCCCAGTTGGAAATAAGGGAATATAAACTGAATACCAATTCCACCTTGCTGGCAAATAGTATTCTTTAAATTCTGCTCTCAATGACTGATTTACTTTTAACAATTTATTTAAGCATTTATTTAAAATTATTAAGGCAATTTTTGAAAATATTAGACAGAAAAGCAATTAAGATTGGCTTTATAAAAAATTACTTACTTGAAATGTATAACCCCAACTGATTATCATAAACTGACAACAAACTTCACTCTGAATCCTGAGACTGAAAATGTACTGAAAGGCCAGAAATTTGGCCACCCATAGTGCCAACATCAAAGCCAGTACTTTAGTACCCCACCTTGTATCTGAACCTATACCAAATGCTATACCTATATAGGTATTTGCTATACTTATGCTATACCAAATACACAGCCATTAATATCTGAGGAAAAGGAATGATATAAGCAAAATGTAAATGTATGAGTTGGTAAAAATAGGTGCATATCAATTAAAATGGTGAATGGATTTTGAAAATATAATAGGTTAGTTGTTATAAATCACTAGCAAACAGAGTTTGAGTATTGTTACACTTAGGGTTAGGTCTTATTTATTGAGGAAAGTCTTACAGTGTTAGGTTGTTTTATAAATCTGCTTTATAATAAATGAAAAGGAAAATACAATAAAATATGACAACATTAGTACAACAGTTGGTACAACCAAGTATGAATGAGATCTCTCATACAAAGTTGCAGATATTTTAACAAAATTATAAACATGGAATGGCATTTCCTATTGACAATGAGAAGCAAAGAGCAGCCAGACACACAGAAAACCAGTCTGGGTGTACCTGGAGCAGGCAGCTGGTAGGCGAGGTGTTGGCCATGGGTCATGAGAATTGGATGGTTGTGGATGTATTGATGTAGCCTTAGCTGATGTTGAGCCAAGTCTGCCCTGATTCCTGTGATGCAAGGCTGGAAACAATGCAGGGAGTGTTGACCTGCACGTCATGCTAGAAAACATCAATAAATCATGACATGAGGAGAGGGGGGGTTATAGATATTAATATATCAAATACATAATAATATATCTGTAGAATGCAAAGAAATCCACTGTGGTAACAGTCGGGAGTTTTTCTTATTTCTACTATGGAGTTTCTCTTAATACCACTTTCATAATGCAAAAGTTCCAAACCTTTTAGGATTGGACACAATTGTTTGAATTTATGTTTTTCATGATCCTAAAACTGTTTGGTCTAAAGCCTCATTTTAATTTATTTACAAAAAATAGAAATGCTATTTTATCAATATTTTATTAAATGGATGTGTTGGTAGGGAAAGCAGGCAGGTAACATCCTCAGCATACATGTGAGCGCCTTTAATACAATTCATGGAGCATCCCAGAATGCATCTCATGAAGTTGAATACAAAAATGTGCAGGGTCAAAGGGTGGCAAATTTAAACAAGCTAAAATATAAAATTTAGCATTTATTTCTGTTGCTTCCCTTTTTTTAACCTGTTTGATTGTATGTTCTCTGTATATTTCCATATCTTTTATTATATTTGAAAAGCAATAAAAATGTTGTTCCATAGTTTTAATGACTGTACTATTATTCTAAAATGTGGTGATAAACAGAATAAGTAGGTGCGTTTACACTTTTAACTAGTAGAACTGGAGTTCGAAACAGACTAATATTCAGGAGTGACAATAAGCATCTGTATAGACTACAAAAATGTATTAACTACCTCTATGTGTATTTCCCAAAAATATACAGTTCAATAAACATTGTTTACTTTGTAGTGGGACATGCTGTCATGCTATATGAGTTGTTACAGTGGACCCTACTTTTAAAAACCTTAATGTAAACATTAAAATAATTATAAAAAAAACCTGTTTTGAAACTAACAAGCAAAACATTGTGACAATGTCAACATTATCAAAACTGATGAATTACCCTGATCTGAATTTTAAGCTAATTTTGAGATAATGAATTTGTTTTTAGTGTTCACAGAGAACATTGTCAGGGGTACAACATTGTACAACGTTTGTTAACTGCTGTGTCATTGAGTAAACACAAGAATGCATCAAAACTTGAAGAGGAAATGAACCGTTAAAGCATTGGCTCATACATGATTGATTAGCTCATGAAAACGGGTGTGGGGGGTTATGTTAGTTGCTCTGTGTAGATTAGTTGCTCTAATAGAAAATTCTTCAGATATCTGACAGACAAATTGATCATCTGAGTTTGGCATTTAGTTGTTTAATGAAATATAACTTTTCAATAGCACTTTAAGACAATTGAGATTGAGCTTGAGCTTGAATAAACCTAACAGGACATGAACCAATAACAACATGTTTTGGAGGATAAACACAACTTTTTATTACAAAAGTGGGACAACTATTTATAAATTTGTAAACCTGACATTTAAGTTTTTGTTTTGCCACACAAAATGTTTTATCAGGATACATTAGGGTATTTGAAAACAACCGTTTTAGTAAAGAGCATGCGTAAATTAAAATGTGAAAAAATATGTAAAAGAAAAATAAAGGTTAGTTTGATTTTTATATGAGAGGTAAAAGCAAAAAGACCAGCTAAGGGGTAAACATGTTAATTAAATCTTTTTGTTAAGGGTGGAGGGCAAAAATGTGTTGGAAATGTTTGGTAGATTTTTAGTAATCAAGACAGAACTTTCATAAGAAATATTCACTGAAGTGTAAAGTGACAAAGAAAGAGTAGGAAAAAGTAACATACAGTCAGAACATATGTGGCCCCTATTTTGTAGAATGTTGCATAACTTCTGTTTACTGTATTTGGACCCATTCATTTGCATAGGGACCTCAATCCGACAGTAAATGAAAATGACAAGGAACCACTGTGGGTTCTAGATGCATCCATAAACTCAGAGATGAGGCCACATCATTACAGGGCCAAAATTTCAACTACCAGCCATTTTACCTTGTGTCAACTATCCAACTATCTATCCACCCCGCTAAAAAGTAACAAAAATGTTTTTTAACATTCTAGAAAAGTTCAGAATATCCTTTTTTTGTAATGTTATTGCTTGGTTATAAGAACATTAGTAAAACTTTTTAAATTCTGTAACATTATTGAAACATTATTAACAACTTAAGAATAACATTTTTGATATATGTAACATATAACGGTTAAAAAATTACGCTAATGAAAATATTCATACTAGGTAGTAGGGTTTGTTATGTGTCCCCCACTTTTATAATAATTTCTACACCAATGATTGTATTTCAAATGTAGAATATGTGTGGAATATTCCAGCTTGATACCTCAGAATTCCATTGATCAGCACCCAGATTATCATGTACAATATAAGGAAACAAAATAGCTGATGTTTTGCAACCATTAGGTGTTTGATTGTTAAATAAGTCTCCTGGCAACTACAGGATTATAATAATCGAGAGAGAGAATCACTTACCATGACTTATATTCCTAATCACACTGAAAACCCTAATAAATTGACTGAACTCATTTGATTGAGTAAACTTGTTACTCAATTGCATTGAGTAATTGAGTAATCCCAAAACTTACATATTTAAGTTTATATAACTTGGTATGTATGTAAACTGTACTTAAAATTTTAAGTTCACCTAACTTTGCACTTGGCACTAATGTACTTAAACTATCAAGTTCACATAATTTGATGTTAATTTGATATATGTGCATGTATAAAAAGGCAAAAAAAATTCTTTATGGTCATTAAAGAACCCATACATGAAATTTGTGAACACACACACACACACACACACACACACACACACATAGCAGTGGGCACACAGCAGTGGGCATTCAGTCATTTCCTGCCAGCTGTGGGAATCGAACCTGCGACAAGGCCAACTCTCTAACCATTAGGTCACAACTGCCCCAAAAACATTGTAATCTTTTGTAAAATAAAAAATAAATAAATAAGTTGTAAAAAGTTGTAATCTACTGAAAGGACATTTTTTCTGAAAACAATTGACAACTTGCAAATAAAGATAGCACAATATTTTAGACTTTTACAGTCAAGGACACAAAATTTGTGAAAATCAGAGTTCACAACACTTAAAAATGTTTATCTTAAGTTTATAATGTTTATAATGTTTAGGTAAATAAATTATATTAACTCATATTTTTTAGTTATGGGACCAAAATGCAACACTTTAATTATAAGATTACTTGACAACATTAGGGTTTACAGTGCAGGTTTCATTGTCATGTCATGTAGAAATATTGACTAATAACATGTTTTTGCTTAAATATTGATATGTATCATTTTGTATGTATCATCTCTCTGAAGGCCTTCATGTCAGGGTGATGTCATAGACCCACATCTTCAAACAATGTTTTATTAAAATGAATGCTTTATTGCAGTTCTTTATGTACAAATTTAAAATACTTTAAAAAAAATAAAACTTTTAGAATTGAATCAAACACAATAAGATTAATAATCAAATCGGTGTGTTCTATACTGCCAACATTACAATGCACATCAGGACATTTTGAGATTGCACATAATTTTGGCTTTAAATGTGTACAAACAAATTGCTTGTCACTGAAGACTCATTTCTGGTTAAAACAGAGTGTAAATTGTGGAATTGTGTAGTGACACATACTACACTAGCGTAAATGTAAATTAACATAGAAGACGCAAATTCATTTACCAATGCTGTTTTTGATTTCACATTTTATTTGCACATTACACACAATACTGTCTTAATCTCCATCTATCAACTTTGTCACTCCAAACTGTCCAACAGTAGAACGACAAATTTTACACACCATAACCTTCAGCATTCATTAAAAGCCTTTTAACTTTTAATATCTCTCCAAACGGCCCATTCCCCTGTCAGTGAGGGAATTCACTTCAACAATTAAAAGATTAGGCGCCATGCCAAAGCGGTAAGTGCAATGTGACACTGGCATGATTCACGCTGTCTGTCCTGAGGATGTTTGTTATCCACATAAGGGCTGCTAAAAAGACAAGTGAGTGAAGTTTGCGTACGAGACATTTCAGTTAATCCGCAGGTTCAGTCAAACTCACGCACCTCCCTGCCCAAAGTCTCATCTGACTTTACGAAGCCCCACCCTCCCATGTTAGCCCAACAGAGATTTGATAATAAATACAAACACTCAGATTTCTGTAAATTGACAATGCCTGCTAGTAGAAATGGTGGTTGAAATGATATGTTGGGCTAGTCATGGTGTCTGAAGAAGGCATTACTTTTGAGGGCTATTACTTACTATTTGTTTTGTAATTATGAACAGCAAAGCTGACTTTCAAATGTTAAGTCTGTAATGTATATACACTGTAAAAATACTAATATTCATTATAAAAGTTCTTATCTCATTGGTCAGGTTCATTGATTGGACCAATAATGTCGTCACGCTCTGTGTTGGTTTACTTTTTTATTGAGCGTATTAAGCTGGGACAAGAGATTTTAAGAGATAAAAATTTATTGTTTTTTTTTCCAAAAATACATTTTTATTTGATTAATATTACCGAATGACCTGACTATATTAGGTTACAGCAATAAAAAAAATATTCTGAAATGTTTCATACTTTATGTATATAACTACTATACCTTATTCAAAAACAATATATCACAAAATGTGTTAAATATTATTAATATCTTTATAATACATTATTATATGAACAGTCTTCAAAGTGTTACCAAAAAGGTTACTTTTTAAGTTTAATATAACAATGGCATAGAATAAGATAAGTAATAATACAACTGATTGGTGTTCACTATGAGGTCACTTTTTCCAGATACAACTATATAGTGCTGGTGTCCTGGGTGCTGTCCAGCCCTGCAGATTACCTCCACTTGTCTCTCAATATGCTCTACTGATCACCCCCTCAATTATTTATACTGGGATGTATTTTGAAAATCCAACTAGCCCAATTGGTGTCAAATTCATAATTTGTTTCCCTTGCATAATTGATACCCCAGAGCAGCTGGGTTAATGAGAAGACCTGAGCAGCTCATGAAGTCAGTACCGATATAAGTACAACATAGATTTGGGTGTTTTTGGCAAGGAGGGCTTTCTTTTTTCCACAATACAACATTAAATGTACATACCACCCAGACTAAATGACTAGCATGATTAGCATAATTAACATGTCATCTGCAAAGAAAATAAAGACAAAACCATTTGTTAACAATACACTTTTATTGTGTGTAAAGCTGTAAATTTGTCAAATTTAGATTTTAAATTTTATAATTATGCATTTAACCATTGGCCCTGGTTTGCATATACAGACATTACATTTATGCATAACTATTTGCAATCGCAGTTATATATTTAACACCTAACATGCTCACAATGTTCTGCACTAACTTCATTTAGTTAAATCAAAGTCTTAAGTCAAAATCTTATTCCAGATGCAGAAGTTTTGGTTATCACAAATCCAGGAACAGAAATCCAAAATCTGGAACAGGTTTCGAATGCCAAGTTATAAATCATTGTATCTTTACATAAAATGTGTTTTACATTTATAACACATGTAATACTATTCATGGTTATAGCTTTGAAGGGGTAGATTCTTCAATCATTTGGTCACACTCGTCTTTCCAAACCTGTATGAGTATTCTGCATCTGAGGAACACACAAGAAAATATTTTGAAGTACGCTGGTAACCAAACAACAGTGGCACAGTGTCTTCCTTTGTATGGACCCAAAACTCTAGACATTTTTCAAATGATCTTCTTTTATGTTCAACAGAAGGAGAACATTCATATAGGTTTGTAATGACCTGAGGGTGAGTAAATGATAAAAACATATCTACAATAATAAATTATCTAAAATTATCTCTTTAAAGAGTACAATGCATTATAACACATGGTTTATAAATTCAAAGTGTATGGCATGTGTTATAACTCAGTTTGTGTTTTAAAGGTGTAATCATAAGTAAAATATGAATGTCATTAAATGTACAGTGTGGTTATAGTTATAAATAACTATATAAATATTATAGACTATAAAGTCTTTACTTTTTTACTCCCTAGCCATTAAAGCATTGTCAATTGTCAATGTTTGTCATTTTTTGAGGCTTTGAGTTGATGGTTTATCCATCTGAGATCACTGTCAACTTGCTTACAAAACTCACACTGAACTAAAAAGTATGAAGTCTTTACATTTACATTACATTTATTCATTTAGCAGACGCTTTTATCCAAAGCGACTTACAAGTGCGGAATACAACAAGCGAGTCAACCTGAAGAGGCAACTAGACACAATAAGTGCTCACAATACAAGTTTCAGACAGTGCTCAGAGTATCATATTCTACAACAAGGGAGAGATTTAAAGGGAAGAGGGATAGGAAATGAAGGGAAAGGAAATGAAGGGAAAGGATTTTTTTTTATGATGAGGTTAAGTGCTCACGAAAGAGATGTGTTTTCAGCTGTCTTTTGACAGTCTTCAGACAGGTATGTACTGATCTGTAGATCAATTCCCTGTGCTGATCAGTTATTGATCCATAAGCTGTTGCTAAAACTGGCTGAAACATATGAGTACTTAAAAACAGAAACCTGTATGTTTTAATCTGTGACTTAAACAGAAAGAATTCTGCCTTTCTTATGAGATGGTTAGGGTTAATTAACAACAGTTAATTATGCATAATTACATGCAAATAATCCTAAACCAGATCTGTATCCTAACCCTTAGTAAGTACAAGTTGTTCATTAATATTACTCAGTTCTTACAGTAAATGTATAATTACTCTGAAACAAGGACACTGTAAAATAAAGTGTAACCATAAACTGTGAAAAACACATGAAGTGTACAAAAGAACCAGAAATATCTGAAACACCAATGAAATTAAAATCATATAGGAGAGAATAGGGCTAGTTATCAAAGGTTTTTGTCCAATGAATATTTCTCAAGGTTGATTTATTTTGACAAGTAAATCTATCTACACCGTGAAAAGTTTTACTTGTAATTTAAAATGTACTTTATGCCGTTTTCAATCTTACTGAACTATCAAAACAGTCTGACAACAGTATTTAACCCTCTGCATAAAATAAAAAGACTTTCATCAGTCATGTTGAATTTATGAGAAAAGTTGAGAACGGTAAGGGGATGCTAATGGGAATGGATTACCAGTTACCTGTGTAGGTTTGAATGCAACCTAGTAATGTTGCCCAATTTGACATGCATTTCCTGCATTTTCATGCATTTATTGTGTTTTGTAGACCTGTAGAACGTCTCTGCAGAAACAAATGGGAAAATTAATTAGAAAAATAAAAATAATAAACTGTGTACAGTAGCCACTGTTTTTTTTAGTTTTCCATTTAACAGAGGGGAGATAGCTTGAGTTTTACTAAGAAGATCTATTGTGTGGGCTGCTGAGCGATGGCTCAGATGGAGATGGCTCAAGAGTGATGACTGGCTCTTGCAGCCTGCAGGGGTAACAGCTGCCAGGTGGAGTGTTGTGGGGCAGCACCCTCAGGTCCTGGTTCCATGCAGCACAAAGACTCCATGTCTCAGTTCAACCAAGCCTGTTTCAGGAACAGAGACAAAGCCTGACAACAGATATGTGTAATTACCTCTTCAGCCAAGTGCTCCCAAACTATTTTTCTTCTGAGACACTGAAGATGACTTCAAATGAGCGTTTATGAGAGAGAGAGGGAAGTCTCTGTCTTGCCCGCAGCAATTGATTGCATTGGTTTATTATATCTTTTAGATTCCAGCTAAAAAAAAGCATGTCAGATTACAGACAGCACATTATATTACAGAGTAATTCTTTACATTTTTCTACAGGATCATTTCTACAGGAATAATTTTAGTTAAATTTTAGTATAAGTTTTAGTTTTTTTAAATACTGTTTATATATACACATTTTTGTTTTATGCTTACATAATATATCCTAAAACTTAAGTAAAACTAGTAAAAACAATTTTAGAAGCTTTGACTCTAAAAGGAACCCGTTTTCAGCTATTTTGTATGTTACACCAGTCAGGATTTAAAATATTAAGTTGAAATAACTTGTAAAGCCAAGTTGATTAAACTTAGACTAAATTTAAGGCAGTAAAGTTTTTCTTATAGTGTTGTCAATCTAATTAGCACTTGGGAGCATCCAGTAAAAGATTTGTTAAGGCTAAGGCTATGATAAGTCTTGCAGCCGTCACTTTGTTCTTGAAGAGGCTGAGCAGAAGGAGCAGCAGGCCTTATCTCAACATTAGCCCACAGGGAATAAATCAAGACAGCTGCACAATACTGCTACTTATTAATGTCACCAGTGACCTGTCCTTGCAGTCATAAACCCTATGGCAATATGCATTGGGAAGGACAATAGACCAAAACACATGTTCGGTGAGATGCAGTGGTGATAATTGACTCCTAATGTATCCCCACACTTTACATAACTTGTAAATCCATTTACCTGCCTCATAGGTCCTCATCCAATATCCAGGCGAATGTGACAAAGTTACACGTTTTGCAGAAAAACAGCTTACACAGGGAATGACTCAAATGTTAAAAGATTTGAGTGTAAACTCAAATAAATTGGGATTACATGTTGAAGTTGTTGCTGATAAAGGAGAGACTGATTTTGCCAATCTTTGGATTAGATCCTGCACAAGGGATACGGTGAGCTTTTGCTCTTTGATGTGGGATCCCTGACTCAAGCATAGGTTTCTAATGAGACAAAGGAATGGGGCAAAAGTGATCTTGCACCTACCTCCAAATATAACAGTAGTGCATATCTAGAAAAAGTATTGTTGCCAAATGATATATGCATAAGGGTTTCATTATTGAAACTAGGGATGTTGGCCACTAAACTAGTAAACAAAGGGGAAGGTTGCTGTACTCTAGTGTGCTCTTCCAGGTGGGCAAAACTAATGCTGTTAGATTCCTCAGCATCTCCTCAGAGGCACTAGAGAAATCCTCTTTGCTCTTAGTCCTAATGCACCAAAGATGGCTTGCAATGGATTGTCTTAATCTGTCTTTACCCTAAAAGGGTAAGCCAGGCATAATGTTTGTCTATATCAGTCAAAAAACAATTGTTACAAGAATACAAGAATTTTTGTGGAAGTAATAGAAGCAAACATTTTTAAAAACGCTAACGTGCTGACACCAAAGAGCAGCACAAACGCATACAGCCCAGTTAATTTAATGTGTAATCATATGTGTGATTGATCCCCATGTTATGAGGCTAATTTAATTTGTATGGCCCATCCAGAGGTCAGATATCTTTTTGCTGCACTCAGGGCTTTCAGAGAGGCTTAATGGTATGTAAATGTGAATGCTGTAGCATTGTAAATCGCAGGATGTTCAGTTTCATCCCACAGTTGCCCTACTTATCAGGCAAGTGGACTATGCCTTGCTAACATTTGCTCTTGTGTCTGAGTTGAAGAAGTCAGTTACTCCTGTTGATTTTACTCCAATTACTCCTCCTGATTTCAAGAACTCATTGATTTTGCAAATAGTGGTTATTAACATTTATATGGTGTTTAAATTTTGTTTCTTAATAAAATGCTTTCTTGCATCCTAGCTTAAGGTGTAGAAAACAATCATTATAAAAGTAATTTGTGGGTTGATCCTTCCAAAAAAGTGTAATGCTGTGGCTCCATAGCACCATTAAAATGTATGTTGGAACAGTGTGAATTCGGACCCTATCCAGCATCATTGGTGTAAACAGTTGTATGAGTTTTGGGTGGTTCATCTTCCTGTTGATGGGCTGGTTCAGGCAGCTGTGGGACAAATAGGAGGGGTGAGGCAGTGAAGCGTGCAGAGGTGCAGTTACACACAGCTACACACAGATTCACTTTGGACTACACAGAGAGGTGCCAATCTAGTTTCCCTTCCTGATGTATTCAACAGATCAATATTTAAAAGTTGTCAACTAATTTTTAAAGTAATTCGTACTTAAGTTGTCTTTTCTGAGCCTTTAATCAATTTATGCACACAGCTGAATAATAGGACAGCACAGTTGCACCTTGTAGCACCATGCAATCACAAGGATTTTGTGAGTCACACAAGCTGCAGTAATGTAGCAGTGTTAATCTGAGGCCACAAAAAAAAAATCTTAGCCTTCTCAATTTAATGCCTGGAATTTGCAAATGGTTTTATGCATTTGAAGCAGCATCAGATTAATTTAATTATATTAGTAGGTATAGTGTTCAGAAGTGTGAAAATGGTAGGGTGTAGGTTTGCTAAGTCCTGGGGCCAGTATAGGTAGGTCTGGATGGGGTTTGGCTCGGTGGGAACTACTTGTCTGTCAGAGCTGGAAGTTTTGCACAGATAAGTGCACAACAGGAGCAGAAGGTTAACCCTCCGGCCAGTTTGAAGCAATCAGGGCATAGCAGCTCTAATCCAGCAAGACCTTAATTAACCCACACGCACACAGAAAAACGTATTGGGAAGTCTTGTGCCACCAGAAAAGGTGGCAAATCTACGTACATCCAAACAACTCAAACCTTCAGTTTATGTTATATTGGTAGTATTTTTCAAATGTTCAAATAATGGCCAATAAAGATTGTGATTGTTGATTGTAAATATACACTACCAATCAAAAGTTTAGGATCACTTGCCTGAAATGTTTCTTATAATCTTAAAAGTCTTTCAGTCTGAAGGCATTTTCTTAAATGTTTAGATTAAAAAAATTAGTTTTGTAGATATTAATGTAATTGCTCCAACTTACATTTCTGTCATTAGACAGAACAATTTTATTTTAAAAAATGTTTTAGAAATGGATGACTTCGACTGAATAATGACAAAAGGAACAGGAACTCTCTTACTGTTAAGGAATCATCGCAGGGTGATGACTCAAAAAACTAGATGGTAAAATACAAAGAGAACATTTTCGCAAACTCCAGTCATTACAGAATACAAGGAAAGCAACAATAGTCATTGCAAACTAGACTAAATTCTCTGATACCGTCCGACACACAAAGGATCATGCAATCGTTTCCTCAGGTGTTTTTTGCTATTGCTGAAAGTTGGCCCATGCATGCCTGCAGCTCTCAAAGTTACAAAATACAGATCTACCTACCTTTGAATTACAGATGTAGTGACTGTACTGTATCCTGGCTGCATGTCTCAAACAAACACCCCACAGCTCCTCCCTCCTTCTAAGCAACTGCATCAAATGAGGAGCAATGACAAAGACTGCCACTCAAATCAGGTTGCAATCAAAACTGAGCGCTAGTAATCATTCATTAGAACAAAAGTTGTTACAGAGTTTGGAGTGGGATGTCATATGTGATTAGCAAATAGCTGCGATTTTAAAATGTACAGTTCAACCAAACAAGAGAGCCTGTGTTGGATTGTATAGGTAGTGATAATGCACTGAATGCACCAATGGACAGAATTAGCAAGAGAAAAGGCAAAACAAACTAATAATGCTTGGTTATTATGCAGTTATTTACATGGATGATAAGACAACAGCTCAAAGATTTTGAACAGTACACTAAATACATTCTAGAGGGTAATGCCAAATGGAACAAGCCCCCCCCACACAAAATTTTTATATTTTATATTCATCAAATGGCTATGCCATTCTAAATTTTAATATTTCATCTGAACATCAAAATTTTAATGCGAACAATTTATCATTTAATTCACATCTTCCGCAGCAAAAAAATTATTTCAGGGACTAGACTGGTCTGTAAGCCAAAAGGAAACTAGACATCAAGCATCACAGCAGCAGATAATAGCGAAACCTTGTCTCCACCCATGCATCTATATCACTCAATATGGCATGATACCACAAACAAGCAAACTATTTGTCAAAGGAGCCCTGGGCTTTGAGTTGCAAGGATTCCCATAGTAAAAGTGCACACACACGCTGATTATCTTTGTCATTTAGCGAAAGCAGGCAGCTGCATCAATTTCCTTTATAACTTTTACCTTTTCATAACTTAATCCCTGTCTGGATCCTCTGTTTGAATTAGGGCGACGATTAACAAAACAAAAACACATTAAACCAGAATCGAGTGGCAATTGTTCACTCAGCTCCATTCACAGGCAAAGAAAGGCAGCGCACTTCCTTTTCATGTTCTTTTGGTGAACCCACCAAACAAGCTGATATTCTGCATAGAGGTAAGGCAATGTCAGGCTTTAAGCTGTGTCTCTCACTACAAGCATTATGTATTTACTGCAGTTAACTGTGGGCTTTCCTGTCTAGTTGTCCTGCTCTCTCTTGTCTGGCTTCATAACAAAAGTGTTTTTTAGAATAGAGCGCATTTATAAAGCAAGGATATGGAATATCCTTCACTAAACATGTCCTTTCACTTACAGAACGGAATTAGTTCAGACAAATCTTCATCTTCATACTGTACAAAGTGTTGGCATTTGATTAAATTAATTTTATCTCCAAACATTATTGTTTTTTCTTTAAATCACCATCGGGGTGATTACTGGAAATGCTGTTTAAAGCTCAGTAAAGTTCTCTGTGGTATAGCTGACTTATTCATTCCAGTTCATTTTTGCAATAGCCCTGCTTTGATTTATATGTTTAATATATGTTCTAATATATTGTAAAGGATATTATGAAACTTTTAGTTCCGGTCCTTAATTCTGATTGGTCAATAGTGGTTTGAGGAAAAATTTGGAGAGACTTCTGAAAAAATTAACATCATGCTTCAACGATAAAATATAACACTAACACATGAAAACCTAAATAAGTCAACAGATATTTCAATGATCTTGACTTTTGTCACCTTTTCTCAACTTTGACTTTGTCCTGGAATTTAATGAGAGACAGCAAATTCACAAAAATTAAAAAAATGCCAAACATGTTTTATACCTCTCTCATACCTCTCTCAATGGTCTATGAGAGGGTAATGTATTCAGGCTGCCTACTAAAACAATATGTACGTCTGCAACGTAGTCAATTAACAAGACAAGATATGCCGTTCCAGCTTACACAGAGATGGCATCTATATAAAAATAAAATAACATCTTATGGTACAGGGGTATAAGGGCTTTGCAACAGTACCATAAAATACCATACCATAAAATAGATAAAATATACACAATACAAATACCTGAAAATTACACAATGAAAAAGAATTGGAGGCAAAGAAATAACAAAATAGTAGTCTTTAGGACTGTAATGATATTGTTTCGCTTAGAAGCAATATTAACAATTCACGAAACCCTAAGCTAAGTTAAATGTCAGCAGTCTCCCATTGTTACGATGAAGGCTCCCATACTGTCTCCTCCGGTCCACCAGAGGGAGCCTTCCCCTGAGTGTTCGTTTGATTCGGACTACAACTCCCATAGGGCCACATTCCTGGGGCTGATCACCTCTGCACCTGTTTCCTGTTTATGGACTATTTAAACATGTGCTGATTGCGAAGTCTTGCGAACCACACAACTGAGTGGTTTTCATCGTTGTTTGGATTACCTGTTGCTGTTTGTATTGTCTATACCGTGTTTGATTCTCTGCTGCCTGCCCTGACTCTTGAATTGTTTATACCGTGTATGATTCTCTGCTGCCTGCCCTGACCCTTGCCTGTTCACTGATTCTGATTAGCATAGCCCTGGACATTCCTGTTTGCCGCTGTTGACCCTGCCTGTTATTGTTGTTCTTAATAAACACTGCAAATGGATTACGCTGCCTCAGTCCCTGCGTTACACCCAGTAAGCAAGCCCAGTATTGTAAGGGACAGGATGGTATGGCTCCTGAGACAGATCAGTGGGAATATGATGGACTTCTTTATTAAACTTAATATTATCTACATACCTTCCTCCAGCCTAGTTAGTTCCTATGTTTTTGTTCTCTTCCTAGTCACAGCAGTGTGATGTTATAGCTGCAATTAGTAACATTATGCTTCTGTCTCCATCTCTGTGCTTGACATATTGTCACAAAATCAAACCTGACAGTTAAATATAAATCATTATTATCAACTCTCTGTTTATATTCAAGAAAGTTACAAATTGTAGCTATAACACGACATTGATTGGAGAACAGTTTTTTTTTTTTTTTTTTTCCCAAAAAAAAAAAAAAAAAAAAAATTTTTTTACTTTTTCTTTTTACCCTGTCCTAACGGTTGAAACTGCCTGTGTTTCTCCCAGGGTTTTTTTTTCTCCACCTATAGAATCATCAGTGGCCCAAATGGAACCAAATGTTTTATGCCAATGTCGCCTTGCATTAACAGGTTTAACTTTGAAACGCTCCACAGCACAAAGCAGCACAATGCCTAGTAAGATAACTTTGTCCCGCCCACTTTCGGCCTGAGTCTGCTGCAAGGGCGCTGCCAAAGCCACTTAATGGCAAGCCTGCAATCATGGCTAAAGAACACATAATGCACTGGACTACACTGCATAAACTACTTTTGTGAGGAAATAGCGCATCATGTAATAAATTAACAGCTTGTCCACTAATCTAAATAATTTTTAGATTAAACAATACCTTTGTTGGGTATTGTATGTAGGTTTTACTATGATTAACTATGGTTTTTACTATGATGCTGTTTAATAATGGAAGGCAGAGAAGGGAATGCTGGTACAGGTAGGACCTATTTATGGCATCACCACCAGCAAATGTGTAATATTACTGTTTACTAATAAATACTGTGTATTATTATGTGATATTGTATATTGTCTACCGTAAATAAGGAACTTTTGACTTTCAGGTGTCACCAATTAAAATAAGACTTGAATTGTAATTACTATCATGACTGCTGTGTATGCTTAATGATGATGATATCAAAGGTAAAAATAATAATTATAATAATTATAAAGATTATCAGGAGTCTTTATAAGATTTAAAGATGTATTATTTTGTTGGCTTCAGAGTTCAACAATCACATTTTTAAAGACTAATATCACTGCTGTGTATGCCCAATATATGCCCAATTATATTTTAAATGAGCAGAGTAAAATTGAATTTTATATTGTGGCAAGAATCTGTGCAATATAAACTGCAGTTGACTGTCGTAAAACTCTGAACGCCTGTCATAGACCTTTATCACAGTGGAATTGATATCCAGAAGTGCTTGTCGAAGTGGTGTATTGATTCTTCCGGGTTGGCTAGCAAAACAGTGGCGCAGCCACACTGGATGACATCTTCTCTGTTGACATTGCCAAAATTTGGCCGAGAACATGTGGTTAGCTTGGTAAAAGAGCATACCAAAATGAAACTGGACAAGGGATACAAGTTCTTCATCTAAACGTTTATTTTTAACCACAAGCCAATTGCAATGTCAGCGTATTCTGGTTGCTAGTTATCCTGTTAGCTTCAGCTTATTACTAAGACTGATGTTTTGCTACGAATTTTGTCTAACATTTGAGCAAATAAATTGTGTCTGCGATAAGCCATTTCTTGTAGAAAGTTTGCACAGTCTACAAAGAAATAAATGCTAATGCAAGCCTACTCATGTCATGTTATCAATCATTCATAATCAAGGCTAACTTTTTAAACTTTTAGCAGGATAAATTTAAAGTTAGCAGTTGCTAATAGGCTGTGACTTCTCTGCTCACTTAAACAACATTCATTCATTCATTCAATCAACAACATTAAAGACATTTTGTAGACATTTCTGTAGGAAATGAACACGAATGCACTCCGGTGTACTATTTTAAAAGAAGGACCTTCATCCCACCATATTAATCTCAACCAAGCTTTCCTCAGTTGTTTTTGTGTCGGGAAATCATCAAAAAATGAGATAAGGATGCCGTTTAGAATTAGAGCAGCCCGGTACGATGCAATAACACCGATGAGAGGAACCAACCATTAGTTCTGACTGCGTTGCGGTAGTACCGGAAGTAGCAATACACTGCTTCACTTACCAGAAATAGGAAGTGTGATCTATTGTGGTCTATTGTCATTGCTGTTAAGGTGATGTTCCTGACGTGAAGTTGAACTTTATGCCTTTGTCTATGGTAGGTTAGCTATTTTTCCCATATTAATAGAATCTCTGGTGCTGCTGCCACAAGAGATTGGGGGTTCCCGAGCGTGCGGGATACAGTCTGAGCAGACACACGCACACTTAAAACTCGAGGACAGAATCACGACTGCAGCGAACTATGGCGGAATTTAATTGACAAATATCAAGAGTGCATTATCGTAGCGCTAGAGCACATTAACGCGAACCTCTCTGTTCGCTCGCATTTCCTCTCGCATCAAACTTGACGCACGCTCTCGGGTTCGCGATGCTTGTTTTAATTATTTGTTGTGCTTGCGAAGCTTTACTCTCTTGCATACTTCTTTTTTCTGGACAAAATATTAATATGTAAATCGTACCACACGGTTTGTTGTAGACCCATTAATGAGAGGTCAAATCGGGGTTGACTGGCTTATTGAGGAGAGGTGTTCTGTGAGGCCCCCCAATATTCAAAACTACCAATTACAACCCCTCCAATATCTGCTATGTTCATATGAAGTACATGTAAAAATCAGTATTTTTGGTAACATTGTTTTCCTGCTGAATCGAGTATTTTTCAATAAATAACTAAGGTCCCCCTCCATTGCACAAATTGGAGACTCCCAATTGCTTTGCATTTTGTGGTGCTAACTGGAAGATCACTCTAAGCACTGCTCAGCAGACTATTCTGAATTACTGATCTAAAATTAAAAGGAATCAAATAAATGCTGAGAGAGACTGAGAGAGATTATAATATTATTATAACGTAACTCGTAACGCGTGCCTCCTTGGGGTGTGCGAGGCGAGATTCAGGGGAGACTTTTCTATATAGTTTTTCTGTAAATATAACGTTTTTCTGTCGTCGCAGGACTGTTTATACACCAGTACCAAAGAAACATTTAATGCGAAGAAAGAGCGGGCCGTGTTTGATAAGGTTTTTAAACCACAGTGAACCGCATAAGTCTACTGAATTCGGTACTGACAGGCAGCTTGACACACACCAGAAGCGTAAAATAAACTATTTGTAGAAGTTGAATTTGTAATCAGCTACAGTGTGCAATCATTTCCACTACATATAACTACAATAACAGTCATTTGAGGCAGCAGCAACAAATGGTGACATTTCAACTTCATAGCCACTCCCTAGCAACCACCCCTTTGACTTCCATTTAAAAAGGTGAGAGGCATTCTCTTTCATTGTGTAATTTTCAGATATTTTTATTGGATATGTTTTATATATACATTTTACCTGTGTTGTGTGGATTTCATAGTACTATTGCAAATCCCTTATAATCCTGTCCCATAAGATCTTTTTAAATGCCTTTCCCATGTTAGCTAGAACGCTTAGTGATTTTGAAGTTTTATCAGTTCAATCACCGACTGGGGATTCCCATTTCAATCACCGGTTTAAATTTTTTTAAACCTACTATAAACCTAGTATGCCTAATTAGTCTTATTAATATACATCCCACAAATTATTTGCAATACTATGTATTTTTTGTTGAACATGTCTGACATTTGTTCTGTTCTTTTATTATAATTCTTTTTAATTATATGTAAAGCTGCTTTAAAGCAGTGTAACGTTGCAAAAGCGCTATATAGATAAAATAAAACTGAATTGAATAAGACATATTTCAGTATATCTATCAGGCTAAGTCATGCTAGCATCATGCTAAGTCATAAAAGCCTCCCCTTTTAGGTGGCCAAACTTATGTCAAAGAAATCGCTTGCATGTTAAATGGAAATGTTCAAATAAGTGTAAATAAGCAACAATGAAACATATTCAGTTTATTTATTAAGCTCTATTTACAGTGTTGCATTGCTTCAAAGCAACTTTACATATAATTATAAAATTACAATAAAAAAAACAATAAAATGTATTTTAGACAGCATACTAGCAGCTAAACCAATAGTATATTATTAAAAGGCTTACAACAAAATAAAAAAACACTTTATTTTTGTGATAAAAATAATGACACAGCATAAAGGGGTTGCAGGCACTCATCCTTCAACGCCCTTCAGCCATGACTTATTCATGATAGAGCATGGCCTCTCAAACCTTATTTCTTACTTAAAATCAAGTGTAGTACCCCACACACCACAACAGCAATGTACAAGTTTCACTAAACATAAATTGATTCCCCACTAGGTGTACACAAACCCCAGAGAATACTTTGTAGATATTAATGTCGCTTTGGTAGATCTATAAAATAGAAACTGTAGAAAATATTATTTATGACAAAAACATTTCCTTTGTAAGGAAATTCCCCAAATGCATTAATAAAGGGGTACCTGAACCTTACAGATGGATCTGTAAGTGTAACTGGAGCGTATGTTAATGGTTATTGTGTGTTTCTGCTCTCCTCTGGGTTAGAAAGATTCTGTCTGGAAGTCAAAACATTAGCATGCGATTTGCTCCGCACCTCAAGACATGCACTTTTCAGGACATAAGGGGGAGGGGTGAGACTTTTCAAAACACACAATGTGAGGCTTAACTCAGTATCCTTTACTGCAACTACAGTAAACCCCTTAACAACTACAGCACACCTGTTCACAGAGAGAAATGGTGAAATACAGGAAGACGAGTTCTTACACTTGTCTGATGGCTGTGCCTCCTGTGATCATTCATGTTTTAGCTAATGTTTATCGTATAGCCATACCATTTTGGTGTCTTTCTGAAGATTAAACTGTGTGTAAATGATACATCCTTTTCGAGTTAGGTTCCCAAAGAACATGAAGAGATGAAGCCCTCTTTACCATGTAATCTCAACACAGGCTATCACAGAAAGATCAACATTTGAGATTTTGTTTGCTTGGTCTCAACAGCAAACTAGCCACAGCACAGCCTAATCCAGAACAAAAGCACACAAATACTTGAGCTAAACAAGCTTGTGCTTGCTGGAGGGAGAATGTTTGTGAAAGTCGGGAGCATTATGGGTTTATCTAAGGTGTGGTCCACCTTAAGCATTAGTAATTATCCAGGATATGACAGCTGGGGCCTGCCAGAGCTGTACATTTTTTACTAAACTTTTTACTTTTACTTACGTGACATATGGGCAAAATTATGTCTATTTATTTTGTCAAATTACACAGTGGCATATGTTTAACGCTCTAAATCTCTAAATGAATCTAGAGTAATATATATATATATATATATATATATATATATATATATATATATATAACACAATTAGACTGAGACTCCGTTTTTTCTGTTGGTTCATAATGTAATCACAGACAGACTCGAAGATTGTGAGATCAGATCTCTCTGTGGAGCACTGGCTGTTGTCAGTCTCCTTGTGCATGCAAAAATCTCACTGGATTATTAAAATTAATGGCAAAAAGAATGTTTGGAAATGTAATCTTATAATTCCTATTGACACTACAACAAAAGATATAAATAATTTGCTTAAAATAATTTTATTTAATAATAATATTATTGGGACAGTAAAGGAAAAAATGCTCTGTTCGCTGCAGAGCCGCTTATATTTTAAAAGATAAATATATAAGCTCAATCAGCTGCTAGCATCTCTGAACTAGCAACTTTAAAGCAGATCATAATAGGGGTATATTTGCACTTAGCTTGTAAATAGCAATAGTATTTCAATACTCTTGAAAGTGGCATTCTCCAAATGTCTAAGTAGCTGCTCAATATATCATGTGCTCTTATATCATGATAAACAAAGATAACTTAACCCTTCCCTGCTGTACAGCACAGAGGAACAACATGTTTATGTCATGCCTGCCCTTCATAACATTGGCCCTTTAGAAGGGATAACACTTAGGGGAGGAGATGGCTGTAGTGGGATCCGGGATTAAAGAGACACATTAAAGAGACACTGTCACAACTGAAGGTGAAGACTCCGAGGACAGATGTGAGGCTTAAAGATACACATGGAATTTGAATGAGAATCTGTCTAGGAGAGAATCTGTCTATATAGCACTATACCTATATAATATCACTTTATGTGGATGAATATCATGAAAACGTGTAGTCAGCATATAAAAATTTACTTCAAAACCAAAGAACAAAATTAATTATTAATTATTATATAAACACTTCTATCCCAATGTAAGCTTATTTTACAGGATAAAAACTCCACCAAAATAGTTTGCTCAATGCCTTTTGTCTGTACTAGAATTTCACTGAAGTAATAAATCATAACTCCCACGAGCAGACCACCCCTGTTGTCTGAGCCTGTCTCGCTTCAGAGTGCTGACAAGGAAACCAGAGTATTTTGTTTCTTATCTGTTGCCTGTAATTTTGTTTTGATATCCACCTGCTGTCACTACCCTTGCACATCATCCTTTACATGTGCTGTGAAAGTGTCAGGAGAGGGATAATGGCTTCCCCAACTGCATGTAAATACAACTACCACAATGATACAAAGATGAGAGGAGCAAAAACACAGAAGTGCAATTTCCCCCAAGTGCCTTTCTTGTGACCAATGCATTCTTCATCCCAGAGTGCCCATTTGCTTCCTCAGCTTGTTATTATGAAAAAAGAAACATTAGGGCTATTTGAGAAGATGTAGGCCCTAGTCAGCCCAGGATTGTCCCGGCTTTGGTGTGCTGGCATTTCTGTGTCTCTGGGGACTGGGAGCTGAAAGGATTAAATGGATGGCATATCAGTACAAAATTCAGATCAAAAGGCTAAGTCGGGCCGGTTAAAGGGTTGTGGCCCTAAAGACCAAAGGGATTTCAAAGCCTTCTCATTTAACAGAAACCCTTATCAGCTGCCCATCATATTGGATGTTGGAGCATGAAAATGGTCATATAGACAGTGCTTTTTTTATGCATCTTGGTTTATATCCGACATGTCAAAGATTGGGCATAAATCACATTCGTGTCCAAATAATGTAATTTTTTGCATGCTATTCAAAGCACAAATGGTGGCCCACAAATTACAGAAATGCCATAGTAGTTCGTTAAAATTTCTTACCTTAAGTAAGAAAAAGAAACCTTTCTTATGATATAAATATTTGTGTTTTTTGTGCATATAATTCTTGCCCTGTTATAGCTCTGGCCTTCAGCTCATGTTGTTGAAAATGTCTGACCTGTGGGTCCTCATATCAATGTCAAAGCCAAGTCAACCTTGACTGGTTCATGTGTGTTTAATTAGAGTTGGAGCAAAACCCTGAAGAACGTAGGGATGCTCCTGGAATAGGAGCGAGTAACACTTAAGTACGTGAATGCAGACCTATCATTTTGCATCTATTAATCCTCTGGAGTCATATGTATTAATTTAATGATGGCTTTTTGAGCATCAGCATTTTGGTATGTACGCAACTGAGGAAAGTTGTTTTTATTTTTAGGTAAAATGTTCCTTTAAAATACAATTTTGCAGTGATACGCCAGGGATGGAAAACAGCACCAAAAATCCAAGTTTTAATAATAGATAGAATGATTATATGCAACTAGTGGGAATAATAGTTGTCTGCACCTGATATTACTATGTAACTCTCTTTCCCAGCTCCCTCAGTGTGGTATAAACCCCCATCACCACTGATTCTGGACTTGTTCAGTGTTAGATTCAAATGTTTATCAATTATCACTCCCATCAGGATGACCACTCTGTTTGCTCTTCCGCTAATTGAATCATTGAATATTTTCTGTTCCCAGATGTAGGGGATGTATCACATCCTGTATTAACAAACAATGCCATCTAATCTCTTCCAGAACCATCTCCATTGCCAGATATGCTTATTAATTTCTCTGAGTCCTGATGTTTGGAGGCTGCACAGAGAACTGTCACATACAGCCATGTACCAATCTCACCACTAAATCGCTCTATTACAGATAAGCGGGAGTGCAGAGGTGGACTAAAGAAAGAAAAAATTAGGAAAATTTAAGAGCTTCCCCACTGAGAAAATGTGTTGCAACCTTGGGTGGGGGGAATATGTGGGGGAAAAAGGTAGTGGGTGAAAACATGACAAAACAAATGCTGTTATTGAATTGTTATAAATATGAAAATTTTGTGACTGTGAATGAGTTCAGAGGTGGAGAAACAGCATACAAATGCCAGCAGAGACTCACTCTGCAAGTTTAAATGGCATGAAAGCTTTGTGAATACAGTTCAGTTTTTATTTGTATATTGTCATCTACCTCCCTCCCTCCCTTCCTTCCTCCCTCCTTCCATCCTTTCTTTCTTTCTTTCTTTCTTTCTTTCTTTCTTTCTTTCTTTCTTTCTTTCTTTCTTTCTTTCTTTCTTTCTTTCTTTCTCTTTCTCACCATCTCTTCCCTTCCTAGCTCCCTCCTTTCCATCCTTTCTTTCTTTCTTTCTTTCTTTCTTTCTTTCTCTCTCTCACCCTCCATCCCTCCTAGCTAACAAACTTCGTGGGAATGTTGTTTTATGGTTATTTCATGCTTCAGAAATCTCCTGGAGTTAATCAGCTGTGCCTGCTGCACTGATGACTGTGATGATGGCGATGATGATGCTCTTTTAGGGTACTTAGAGGAATGCATCCCAGCAATCAAAGCTCTCAGTGGAGTGTGGTGAAACTGTCAGCACAGGCTTATTTGACTTTAGTATCGCTTTAGTGGTTTGAGCCAATGAAGCTTAGAGTTCAGGTGGACAAAATAGCCCTGTATTCCTCTCAACTCCTTTCTGAGATCAGATACACATTATAAAACGAGTTAATCACTGTCATTACAACAAACAAGCCTCAGATCAGCAAGTGCCAACACCTTTATAACATCCAGTCAATCTTTTTAAATTGAATAAAGATTCATCTTTTAGAAATCAGACCCTCTTAAACTGAATGAACAGTCACATCAGTAATTACCTGTGCTTGCTCAAAGATTGTAGACTTATATAATGACAATCTGTCAGCCTGTGTGTGTCTGTCTATATGTGCATGACTGTCTGTGTCTGACGTCTGTCCATCCATCCTTCCCTCCTTACTTTCTTTCTTGGGAATGCCCTAAAAACCTACCAGAACACTCTAGCAACCACCTAACACCACTTTAACAACAACAACAAAAATAATATTTAATATGCCTTAAATAGGTGTACCCTATTGTTAAAGTGTTATGTGATGCAGTTTTTTATTAATATTTTATATCTTATCTTAAAGTCCTCATATTTGATTTTTACAGAATATATATATATATATATATATATATATACAGTATATGAGAGAAAAGATGACTGCTTTATGATGGAAACTCCTGGAAGCTCTTGATGCTGCAAGGACTCAGATATGTAATTTTAATGCAAAAGGCTAGTAATAGGAAGACTGTCTCACATCACAAACCTCCCATTGTGAAGCTGTGAAATTTGAAGCTTCTGTGTCTTGGATCCAATTCATCACTGCTCAAGAATGTCCTGTAGATACATTCTTCAATTATTTTTCCCTCTTTAATGTGCCAACAGTAAATCAATATTTAGTCAACCAATATAATTGCTCCTTGTGAAATAAAACACTTTCGATAGTAAGAAAAAAAAATCAAAGAGGAGATCAATTGTCCCCAGGCCCCACAAAAATTTCCATATTTTTGTTGTACACTCAGGGCTACTTCCACAATCTACTTCCCAAGCACACCAGGTACTTGGGAAAGGAAGATATAATACATATTCTATTTTAAACAACATTACTGCTTTGGAGGAATGGTTTAAAGAGCTTTATACATCTCAGTGTTTAAGCTCTGTATTACAATAGTACTGTAACTGCTTTATATGAAAAAAAAAATAACAAAACCAACCCAAGACTTAAATGCTGAAAAAGCTTTGTGGAAACATACAATATATGTCAAAATATTGTTTAACACCACATGTCAGGAAATGCATTAGAATATTTAAACAAAAACAATGGCTATTTCCAGTGACTATAAGGAGTGGCTTTAAGGAGGATACTACACCATGTCACAAAGCTCAGATTTCAAACTGGTTTCTTGAAGATGACACTGTTTTCAAATAGCTATCAGTATGGATCACAACTTCTTTTTCCAGCATCATTTACTCACCTTCATGTCATTCCAAACTTAGAAGACTTGTTTTGTTTCTGAGGAACACAAAAGAATATAGGATATTTTGAAGTACTTTGGTAACCAAACAACAGTGGAACCCATTGACTTCCATTGTATGGACACAAAGCCACCAACACATTTCTTAAAATATCTACTTCTTCCACAGACATAAGTCATATAGGTTTGGAGTAAATGAGGGTAAATTTGAGGGTACATTTTCGTATTTGGATGAACTATCCCTTTAAGGCAATTCTAAAGGCATAAAGGGGTCCTTACTGTTCAAGTGTACCTAATAAAGTGGCTGGTCTGTGAAGTAAGTGTAGAATCCGGGAACTAGTTATTTTATTTTGTAAAATATCACAAGCTCCAAAAAGGTGTTTTAATGGGACTAAACTTCTAATAAACTGCACCTTTTCAAATTTCCTTGCACATTTTTACATTCAGGACTCTTCTATGAGTTGGTCGTCGGGCCAAACTGAGCAATTGGGGGGGAAGGGCCTTTGTAAGAGGGGTGACCAAGAACAATGTAAACATTATGTCTGGAGGAACCAAAAATGCTGATTTGAACCCTACTGAACATCTGTGAAAAGGGCCTGAAAATGGCTGTCCACCAACAGCCTCCATCCAACCTGACCAAGCTTGGGAATATTTGCAAAGAATGGCAGAAAATCCCCCAATTTAGGTGTACAAAGCTTGTTGTGTCATAAGATATAAGGCTGTAGGCTGTTGCCAAAGGTGCTGCAACTAAGTACTAGGGTCGAAATACTGATGTAAATGTGACATTTCAGTTTATATATTATTCACCTACCTGTTTAAATGGAAAAATAAAGATTAAAAATAATAAATTATTTAAAAAACTAACATTAAATTTACATTAAACAGTAAATTTATATACGTATATAAAATACAAGTAATAAATACATTAATAAAAATGATTAAACAATTGTCCATTTTTTATTTTGTCATATTAAAACAAACATACAAAATTTCATACACACCCACATAAAGTTTTCAACTTTCTGCTTAAATAAAAAACAATAGCAAAATGAAACTTATTGTTTACACAGATTAAGTTGTATGTAAGTTGCTGAATTACAAAACAGTCTTTTGAAACTAGAACTACCCATCAGCCTTTCTGTTGGCAGCTTAACACAAACATTTGGTTAGATCTGGTATTGTGCCTTTCCAGACTAAACACAGTCAAGACTACAATTTACATATGCCCTCCCCAGGATGTTGCTTGCTGGAGGAAACACCTGCTAGAGCACTTTCGGCTGGGTGAAGATGAAATGTATGCATGAAGGCCATGAAAATCAGCTTTTGTCTTATCTAATGAATATGTCCTTATGGTGAGAAAGAACAGAGGGCTTTGGCCCTGGAGGGGTGCAGTACTGTCCTGCACATGAATGCCAATGGTGCAGGGAAGTGCACCTTTGTAAACACGTTGGTGAATGGGGAAGTCTCCACATGCACTGAAGGAAGTGGTAATTAAGCTATAGTGAGTGACTCTGAATGAATAGGACACTAACAATAGGGAAATGGTAAAGCTGAGTTAGCAGTGAGTGAAAGGGAAAGGCCCAGCTAACAATTTTAGGTTGTAAGAACATTTCCCTAACATTTCCATTGAGTAACAAATGTGTTTCTTAAATTTTTAATTTTCTAGGAATGTTCAAAATGTCCAGTGTTTTCAGACGTGGAACACTTTTTGATTTAAAACTTGTTTTTGATTTATACCCCTGTCCCATAAGATGTTATATTTTTGTATGCCATCTCCATGTAAGCTGGAAGGGCATATCTTGCTTAATGGGTTTGTAGTTTTATCGGTTCAGTCAACCCTTTATTCATAAATCCATTATAAACCTAGTATGCCTAATTAGTCTTATTAATATACATCTCACAAATTATTTGTAATAATACCCTTTATTCTTTGTTGAACATGTCTGATATTTGTTCTGTGTTTTATTATAATTCTTTGTTATTATATGTAAAGCTGCTTTGAAGCAATGTAATATTGTAAAGACCGTTATATAAATAAAATTAAATTGAAATTGAATTAAATATGTATGTTAGAAAAATATTATACCATCATTACTGCATTACTACATTTTTATAATGAGAGATCTTTAAGAGAATGTTCCCTGTTAGCTGGTATATAACATTAAAAAAATGGCCACAACTTGCAAAGCCCCCCGATCCTTTCTGCCCTTTTTTATTTTCAGCTGCAGAGTTTGTTTGGTGCCTGTTCTATTTAGGATTTGTTTGCCATAGTTTCACTGAGTATGCCTATATATCCAGTAATAAATACAGTCATACTTAATGGAATAAATTATACAAAATAGTTTATGAGATAGGTATGAGTTTTCCTATGCAATGACAGGTATTTCTGATGCATGACCATTTACTAAAATGGTTCCAATGTGTTGTAGTTCAGTCAACTTTACATTCATAAACCATTTACAATCTTAGTATCCCTAATTACGTTTACTAATATACATCTTATAATGAAAAAAAATATTTTGCAATAATACCATGTATTCTGTATTCTGTGTTGTACAGGTTTAATAGTTTTCCTATTTTCTGTGTTCTTAATTTCATTGTATGTAAAGCTGCTTTGAAACAACGTAACACTGTAAAAAATTGCTTAGTAGATAAAAATTAAATTGAATTCATTTAAATAGAATAAAACACATTTATTGGCAATTCTGTGGTTCTTTGTTTTTTTTTTTTTGACATTTGAAATTAAGCTTAGGGTATGTAATATGCATATACATTTCTCCAGTATTATTTGCTCTCCAATGGTGTGTGGGCCTCTTAAAGGGCAGGTCTTATCTAGATGGTGTGTTGTCTCCTTGTAATATAAATTGGTTGTTTAACCCTTGTTCACCATATAAAAAAACACTAAAATAGCTGGCACTACACCCTTAACTGATTTACTGGGTATGTGGTAATCACAGCATTAGTTTAAATACTGAATCATGCAGGTAATGTTTGATTATGTTTGGTTAAAAAAGATGTTTGGTTATTCCTAAAAGAGAGGGGTTCAAAGGACAGCATATCAATCACTAATGTGACTGAGCAATGCAAACAGCACTGTATGCAAGGATAAACAATGTCCTTGCTAATATTATTTTAGATTTCTTCATTTACATTTAGATTTCTTCATTTGTTTTTAAAAAGGTTTTATTTATTATAAAAATGTAAGCGTAATTGTGACGTTAAATTTCAGTGACAAAATAGCTACATGGTTATAGTTACCTAGGATATAACTTGCAATGTAAAATGTCATCTGACACACAGGAAGCCCGGGTGTCAGAAAGTAGGCTGGAATAGGACACATCTTTAGATCTCTAGGCAGGAGACAGAAGGAACATCGTATAGGTTACTTGTAGAATAATGACATTTTTGCATTTACTACATTCAGAGTTGTTTGATGACTCTGACTAGGCATGATGGCTGGTTGTGAAATGTTTAATATGATATTGAAGAGTAATAATTGGGTATTCACCCTATACTTAAACATAATTTTATAATAAAAAACAATTATAAAGCTATTGATTGGTACAGAGGAGGCTCCCACGCTACCTCCTCCAAACCACCAGAGGGAACCCTCTCCCGAATACTAGTTACTTCCGGACTGCACTTCCCATAGGGACGCATTCCTGGGACTGATTACCACGGCCACCTGTTCCCTATTTACTCATGTATTTAAACCTCTGTGTTCCCCTTACTCAGGGCAAAGTCTTGTTTTGCCACGGCTAACAATTCCGAGCATTTTTCTAGTTTGCTGTTTTGTGTATTACCCTTGATTGTCTCCTGTTTACCAATTGCTAGCTGCCAGCCTCGACCCTTGCCTGTTTTTGTATTTTGATTGTTAGCCGTCTGTCTTGACCTCTGCCTGTTTTCTGGATACCGGTTAATGCGCCACTGCTACCAATTCTTTCAACGCTGTGGTTCCCGCATCCGTCCCACTCATAAACACGCGACTGGCATTTCCAGAGAAGTATCCACGTGCAAGGGTTTCCTACTGTAGTGCTCAGTGTTCGTGAGTCAACCTTCATCATGCCGAGACTAGTAATATTGCCATTGTTTGCTCTCTGCTCACATGAAAAGCACTGGACTGGGCCACTGCAGTATGGAAGATCGATCACGCCAATTTCCCTACATTCGAGCAATTCCTCAAGCACTTCCGTGAGGTGTTTGAGCACCCCGCTGAAGGAAGAAGCCCAGGTGAGCAACTACTTTCACTAATCCAGGGCAATCAGTCTGCAGCAGAGTACGCCCTAAACTTCCGAACCCTGGCAGCCCAAACCAAATGGATCAATGACACGCTAAAGCTATTGTTCGGAAGAGGCTTGAATCCAGAACTCCAGTCTGAGTTGGCTTGTCGAGATGAGGGCAGGGACCTGGGTGAGTTAATCAATCTAACTATCCAACTGGATAATCTGATTCATTCCAGACGACCCTGCCGTACCTTTCCATGCCCTTCAAGTAACCTCAGCCCTCCAGTTGAACCTATGCAATTGGGTATTACTGGCCTGTCCCCTGACGAACGTTATGGCAGACGACAAGGAAATTTATGCCTTTACTGTGGGGCACCCGGTCATGTAAAATACAATTGCCCTGTTAAACCTTCTAGTTGTCAAGTTCCGGTAAGTGTAAGCTCCATTACTGCTAAACCGCCATCCAGTATTACAGTGCCTGCTGAACTAACCTATCAAGACTTAATTATCAAAACATCCACTTTTATTGATTCTGGGGCCGCTGGCAACTTTATTTCTCAGAGTTTTGTCACTCAGTATAATATACCTCTTAAACACTGTAACCTCTCTTTGGCAGTGGAAGCGCTGGACGGAAGACCCCTCGGAGAGGGGAGGATACAACAAGTAACAGAGGAAGTGCGATTACAAAGAGGTATCTTACATTCTGAAACCATTAAGTTCTACGTCATTCAATCCCCGAATCATGCCATTGTGCCAATCCCCGAATCATGCCTACCTACCTTGGCTACAGTTACATAACCCTCAAATTTCCTGGACGGAGGGAATTATTCTACAGTGGGGTACCATGTGTTACAAGAACTGTCTAACTCAAGTACCTCGCCCTGCTGAAGAGATTCCCTGTTGTAAGGCGCCTATTCCGTCTAACCCTGGCATTTCCCCTGAGTTTGAAAATGATCTGAGCAAGGCATTTAGTAAGCAAAAAGCTTCCCAACTTCCTGCACATCGTTCAGTTGATTGCGCTATAGATTTGATTCCTGGTACTGTTCCCCGTAAGGAGAGAATTTTTCCCTTATCCAAACCCAAGTCTGAAGCCATGAAAGAGTATAATCAAGAAAAACTCAGACCTTCAAATTCCCCTGCCTCTGCCGGGTTTTTTGTCAAGAAGAAGGACAGGACGGAGGTTTAAGACCCTGTATTGACTATAGAGGCCTCAATGATGTAACTGTAAAATTCCAATACCCTCTCTCCTTAGTTCCAGCAGCACTAGAACAGTTAAGACAAGCCAGATACTACACCAAACTCGATCTTCAAAATGGCTATAATCTAATACATATTCAAGAGGGAGATTTTGGCATTTTTCGACATCTAGTGGTCATTAAGAGTATTTAGTTATGCCATTCGGTTTAGCCAACAGCCCAGCAGTCTTCCAGTCTTTTATGAACGATACTTTCCGAGACATGTTAGAGAAGTGGGTTATTGTTTATATTGATGACATATACTCCAACTCCTTAGAGGAACATGTTGAGCATGTCAGGTCAGCCCTTAAGCGTTTAATTCAAAAGTGTGAATTCCATCAGACAAGCACCTCCTTCCTAGGATACATTAAGTCACAAGGGAGTAGCCATGGATGAGTAGAAGGTCCATGCCATCACTGAGTGGCCTTAACCTCGTACAGTATAAGAATTACAAAGGTTCCTTGGTTTTGCCAACTTCTATTAAAGATTTATAAGAGGATTTAGCTCTGTAGCAGCACCATTAACAGCCCTAACCAAACGACAAAACTCCAAACTCTCTTGGTCCCCAGAAGCTCTCCAAGCCTTTAGAGATCTCAAAACTCGATTTACCTCAGTGCCAATTATAAAATATCCAGATCCCAAGATTCGGCCATTCATTGTGGAGGTGGACGCCTCTAACACGGGCGTAGGGGCCATTCTATCTCAACGTCACAGTACTCCTGCCAAAATGTTCCTGTGTGCTGTCTTTTCAAGAAATTTATCATCAGCAGAACGAAACTATGATGTGAGTAATAGAAAACTCTTAGCGATAAAATTGGCATTAGAAGAATGACAACACTGGCTAGAGGGAGCGTTTCATCCTTTTACTGTATTCACTGACCACAAGAATCTAGAATACTTACGATCAGCTAAAAGACTCAATCCCAGGCAGGCCCGATGGGCCTTATTCTTTACCAGATTACAATTCACGGTAACTTATCGCCCAGGCTCTAAGAATACAAAGGCTGACACCCTGTCCCACCACACTAAAGAGAGAGAAAGACTGAGTCTGGTACGGAAACATTCTCACAAAAAGTGTTTTGGTAGCCCCAGTCCAGTGGGATATAATTACAGAAATCACAAATCATAATAACAACGAGTCACCACCCGCTGAATGCCCCGACAATTGTCTCTATGTCCCTAAAACACTGAGAGTAAGGTTAATAACTTAAGTTCATGAAACCCCGAGCTGTGGTCATCCAGGAATTACTGCAACCATTGAACTGTTACGCATTCGATTCTGTTGGCCTACATTACATTACATATCACAGACACTATTCAGTGTATCAAGAACCGCAATAATTGCCAAACCTCAAAAACCCCAAGACAGTTATCTGCATATTTACTACAGCCTCTTCCAGTACCACAAAGACCCTGGTCACACATTACAATCGATTTCATCACGGATCTGCCCAATTCTAATGGTAACACTACTATTCTGACCATTGTAGACTGCTTTTCCAAGGCCTGTCTTCTGCTTCCCTTACCCAAGCTCCCCACGGCTTTTAGACAGCAGAACTATTATGTAATCAAGTTTTTAAATTCTACGGACTCCCAGAGGATATAGTGTCAGACCGAGGTCCTCAATTTACGTCTCAGGTTTGGTCGTCTCTGTTTAAATCTCTCAATGTCAACATCAGTCACTTCAGGTTATCACCCTCAGTGCAATGGCCAAACAGAAAGATTCGACTCAACCAGGAAATTCTGGATCTGATTCTTAAGGTCCTACTGCCAACAGAGACAGAATGACTGGAGTCAATTTCTCAAGTGGGCAAAATATGCACAAAACTCCTTTGTGAAACCAGCTACAGGAATTACCCCTTTTCAATGCATACCTGGATATCAGCCACCACTCTTCCACACAGTCAGGTGAACCTACTAATCTGCCTTCTGTCATGGATTGGCTACAGAGGAGTGAGGAAGTGTGGGACAGGGCGCATACACATCTCCTACATGCTGTGAGACGACAGACTGAACACGTTAATCGGAGGCGACGGACCAGCCCACTCTATGCTCCAAGTCAATGGGTCTGGCTGTCTATGAGAGATCTACGCATCAGATTACCTTGCCGCAAACTCAGTCCCAGGTATTTTGGCTTGTTTAAAATTATCAAGCAAATTACTCCAGTTCCCCCTTCAGTCAGTCACGTTCGATGTTACGTCAACGTACTGACGTATGGGGTCTCGCTTGGGAGCCCTATCACCTTTGAGTAGTAGAAAACGCGCCAATGAACATCGGCCCAAGAGGACAGAGCCAATGAGCATTGGGGCAAAGGATTTGCATGCCCAGGCGCGCCCACCTGGAAGCGGGTATAAAGCCGGCCGTAACTCACTTTCATTCAGATTTTGCTTCGGAGCCGAGTGTGTGCTATTCGCGTTCACTCGACTATCGTCTTTTGAGTTCCCCAGCGTCTACTGCGTGTGACCGCGCAATCAGCGGTTTTCGCTCGCTTCGGCAGCGGACCACTCAGCGCTTTGGCAGACCTGGTTTTAAAAGGGGGAGTATCTAAAGAGTGAATTTCCATTCTAAGAGAGCTCCTACGGACGACAGGCGTCTTTTTAAAGACGTTTTCCGTCCGTGTGTTTCTGGGTGCGGTCACTTCCCATCCTCGTCTGATGGCCATGATCGCTGCATCACATGCCTGGGCAAGCATGCTGGCGCAGTGTTCGTGGTCAGCTTGTGCTCTTACTATAAGAGCATGGCCATCTTGACACAGCGGTCACGGTTCGCTCTCTTCGGAGATTGAGCCCCCCCCTTTGCTGCTACCCATTCTGTTGCTCTGGCTACATGCCTATGGCAACAGAGTTGGTTAGCACTTTGGGAGATCTCAGAGTGATGGTAGAGACTCCTGTTGGGTCAGTCTCCGCGTTCACTTTTGGTGCTCCAGATGAGGACCAGATGTTGATCACTGCATTGGAGAGTGGGCTGCTCTTCTCTGAGGACGAGGCAGAACTTCCCCCTTCGGGCTGGGTCATTCCTGCTGAATCAAACTCAGAGCTGACGGCCGTGTATGCCCGGGCAGCTGTACCTTGGACTGGAGCGGAACCTTCCGTCCAGTCTAGGGCTCTCACAGCGGGTTGATTCCTGGAAGTGCATGAGGGTGTTTAGGTTGTGGAAGGCATCTTTTTCTGCCTGAAGCGGCTTTTTCCTCCTCCACTCTCACTACTTTCAATGGGGGGGCTGCCAAGGGATGTGTGCAGATTCTTCCGGTGGAGTGTGCTATTATGGTGCACAGGCCTGTGCCCATAATATGCTGCCACCTGTATGAGTCGTCCGCATCTCCCATGCTAGACCTGTAGATGGCAGCAGCTCTTGCTGCCGAGGCTTACAGTGTGCTGGACAGGCAGCCTCCACCCTGCTCGCCGTGGTCATCCTGCAGGTTCACCTGGCCAAGGCACTTAAGCAGCTTCACGAGGGTACTTCTGAGCCAAAAAGTTGGCCTTTTCAGCGATGGTGTCGAGGGCTGTGCCCAGCAGTTCTCGGCAGTTCAGAGGCAGACGGAGGTCATCAGGCGCATTCTCCACCTCCACGCCACAGCCTGACCCCCATCTGTTTATCGCCGAAGGCGCCCCTTGCTACACTGGTTCCATCGCGAACTGAGGCTGCCCCTCATCCCTGTCGTTCCCAGCCCTTACTTGTGTCCCGTTCGCCTCTTGGGCGTTGGTGCATGGCACCCCTATATCAGACATTCGCAGAGCTGTGGGCTGGGCAACACCTACACCCTTGTGAGGTATAACGATCTCAGGGTGGAGCCCGTGTCCTCCTGGGTGTTGGGGCTCAGAAAACATTCAGAGGAATGTTTTCCAAGAGAAAAGATATGGTTAAAATAATCTTGCTGCTTAACATGGTAAGTCTGTGAAAAAATAATATAATGAGGGTATAAAGTTCAGTCCAAGGTTAATGTGACATATTGTCAGCACCAAATATTAAAATATTAATACACAAAATATTAAAAAGTACTCTGATTATTAATTAGTATTGATAGCTTTAGTTACTTTCTCTGCTTGTTTAACACAGATACACACCAGGGCACAACACCAGATCAATATGAATTAGAACAGAGTTGTGCAGTCATGATCGACACAATTCCCCAACAGTAAAATGGCATGCGTGCTGCACAAGACAAAAATGTAGTGAAAAGGTTTGCAAAAAGTGGCAACACAGTGTTGACTTCTGAGGCAAGCAAAGAGCACAGCTTAATCACATTTAATTATGTTTCTAATGAAGTATTACATGTATCTCTTTAATTACTATAAGTTTAGTTTTGTCCTTGAATCAAGTAACTGGGTGAGGACTCATTAACAAGCACTGTCAATCAAGCACTAAAACAATGTATAATTAAAAAATCAATTTAGCAGAAAAGAAATGGAAATAGGGACAGACAAAGGAATCAACAAAAGGAAGAGGAGACACTGTTAAGGACAGGACAGAAAGCTATGTTTGGGAGATTCTGTGTTATAGACAGCTGCTACTTTTGCTGTCTTTAGCAATTTCGAAGGATCAATTGCTCTCTCACAGACTCTTGTCTGAATAAGCCTGATCCTGTAGCATAGGTTGTTACACAAATATTCAGTGACTTGACAAAAATCTGTTTGGCATCTCTAGGTACTTTTGACCATCCATTCTCTGAGCCACCACTGTGCCACAGAATGCGTCACTAGATTGACAAAATACATGCTTTATCTGATTCATGTAATTTCTAAATACGATCTATATTGTCTTGTTAGGGGCCTGCAGGATTTCAGGGGTGCACATGGGAACAAATCAGAAATCAATTGAATAGGTAGGGGCTTAATTGTGCTAAAATTTGGAGACTTTAAGAGGATCATTATTTTATTTTCTTCACTATATTGTACGTAGCATGAATGATGTAAATATGGGCTTCAAGGCATTTCTTAAAAAAAACAATTCATTTTTGAATTGTACATTTTCTGAATACAAGGAAATGTGTTTACATCCAGTAAAGAGTCATTTGTTGACAGTTGTTGAACTTCAACACCTTTTCATTTCTGGAAAACAATAGTATTAATTTCCAGGTTTTGTTTCAATTGTTTATATTCTTGTAGCACTCATTTTGCTCTGTATTGTAAAGTTTTAGTGATAATTACCTAGAAACAAGTAAATTTTGTTAACCGCTCTGCAAGGGCACCACAAATTGCACCCCAAATTGTACACTGCTCCGGGTGTGTGTTCATGGTTTGCAGTGTGGGTGTTCACAACTCACTGCTCCAATGTGTGTGTGTACTAACTGGATGGGCTAAATGCAGAGGACAAATTCAGCATGTCACTTCATGTTCAGTTCGCAAGTGGCATGACTTTGAGCATGGACTCAAACTTCTTCAAACTTATCTTTTTGCTGTAAGGCAACAGTGCTATGCAAGTTGCCTTATGTGACTTAGCACTTAATATACAATATAAGATGAGAGTTACATGTGGAATCACACCTAAACATACATGTCTGCAGCTCACTTTGTTTTGCATATTTTATTACATAAATAATACAATAATATATATAATATATATATATAATATATAATACAATAATACATTAAGTCTGCTGGGATTGTTTTTGTCCAACACCACCTCAGGCACCACCTCAGGCACTTGGACATTAAACTACTTTTTTGGGACTAAAAAGCATTTACACCTGTACCATAAAGAGCATCTAGACAATGCTGTTTACAAACCAGGCTGTGATGTTACCTAAGCAGGAAAGTCTGAAAGACCAAAGAGTGGTAAAAAGAGTGGTACAATTTATCCATATCAAGCTCTCTGATCTGCAGTCCATCTACAGCAAACGATGCTGGACCAAAGCCAGGAAGATTGTCAAAGACATCAATCATTGTGATGATGGACTCATCTCTTTGTTGCAGTCAGGAAAATGCTTTCGCTCCCTGATTATCCCTTCGCGCCAATATTATATTGTTATAATTTTTAATTTTTTTTAAAAAGTTCTACAAACTTTTATACAAACATTTCATACAAAATTACAAACATTTAGGCAAACAATTAAGCATACATTTTTAAGATTATGAGAAAGTCAGTTGTTTTTAAACTTTTGACTGGTACTATACTTGGCAAGACAAATGTATTTTCTGCAATTTTGTGCAGAATTTCACACATTTTTTATTGCTGACTGTAAACTGTTTATATCTCAGTATACATTTTGTGGCATTGTGCTGGGTGGCAACGCCAAAATGAAGTCTCATTGGCCCAAATTCCTTTCCACATACATGTATTCTTTAGTTTTAAATCTTGAATATGTTGTAACTGGAGGTGATTAAGTTAAGATGGACAGCATTTATAGGTCCCTAGGAACAGTGGTTAGGACACAGTGTGACAATTACAACCTCCCTCATTATGATGTGCCCTTGTGCTATGTCTCTGCACTACTTTACATGTGGCTATCTGACAAGGACTATCCCAGGACACAGTACAGTTCTTACTACCTTTTTACACCCTACTTTTCAAAACTACTTTTCATTCCTCTTTAAGCACATTAACATTGCCTTTGCAGTATCACCTTTATCCCCTTTGGATTCCAGGTCTTTCCTAAAAGCTTAGTAGCCCTCCATCTGAGGCCACACAAACAACCCTGTCATCATCAAATTAAGAAATAATCACTCCTTCACCACTAACCAATGCAGACAATGTGGTTCTCAAATAGTGTTTCTGAATGGTTTTCGTAAAGAAAAGAAAAAAGATTGATAAACATGTTACTGTCACAACCTTTATTTATGAATAATAAAAATGGCGATTTTGGCCTGTCCACCATTGTATCTTACAATCTTGACTCTATCAAAGGTAAAAAATATTCAATTTAAAGAAACAAAATTCTGTCTAGAATTTTAGAGGGTTACAAAAGTTGCAAATAAAACAATTCATATAATATTTATAAAATGTATGACATCATACAAACAACAGCTCTCTGAAGACTACAGACCCCTCTTTATTTACCCTGTTTAAAAAAGAATAAAAGTAAAAAGACTTTACACACATTCTGGTCCACAAAGTGCCCAATACAAAAACAAATTGACAGCAAACAATAGAATTGATTCTATGACTCAGCAAACTTTATGAGGCTGCACCAATTTCATATAAATGAAGAAACTTTAAACAACATCTGTATCATAATGTTAACGTATTAAGGCGTCAAAAAACTTAGTCCTCCAGAGATGGGTTTTATCTGTTCAATCTGTAAATAATAACACCATAGTTTTTTAACCATGTCCCCTTCTAGTGTTATCGGTGCATTTGTCTTGTGGACCTCTGGAGTCAGTTTGTATTGCCCAGTGATAAGAGCTCAAGGAAACTATGTCTACCTCTCTCGCTGAGTATTGGCAGAGTAGAACAGGCCCTTATCAAAGAACCTGATGGAGTTCAAACAACCATGCAGCCTTCAAACGCGCACTGACGCAGGCACAAAGTGAACTGTGAATTTGTGGTGTGAATATAGTGGGATGGGTTCACTTTAAGATCTAAATGCAACAGATCACCCAAGTGGGTAAGGACGGGGGATTGAGATGGATTTCTATGTGAACAAACAAGTGTGTGATATTTAGAAACATATACATTTTCCATTATGGTGTGGCACAGAATGCTTTCCTCAGTGTATTAGACATGAATAGCAGGATTAGAGAGAGCAGTGCAGGTTTGGAGGGTATGGAGATAAACTGAGCTTCATTAAACATACATACAGATCCCCATTCCACATCCTGTAATGTTCAATTGAAACACGTTGCTCAATTTCCATATGAAAAAGCCCCAATGTCACGTAGGTAGGTTTAGAGAAGCACCCCTGGTAACCTCACACCTCCCGAACCTCCCAAAGCAAAGCCCCTATCCCCCCAGACAACACCTCCTCCACCACCACACTTGTATCACCTTCATTTATTTCCTGCGCTTTAAACATAGTAAAAATGCAGGGAAAGCTTTAATTACGCTCTATACCAAACTCTCTGCATATATTAAGTGGTAATTTTGTTACACAAGACTAAATGAAAACAAATGTGGCAAACATAAAAGCTAGCTAACATTCTTTTCTTTTCATCTAATCCAATGAAAAGAATTACGGCTTTGCTTAAAAGTATGGATTTATTTGTTTATATGCGGCTAAAAGCAGCACAATTTTTTTACATTTGTGCCACCACCACACTAACAATATAATCATATATTCACAGGCAAAACACATTCCAAATCCTTGAGTATGGTTTAACGGCATTTTAGAAATGTGGTCCCAAAGAGGTTCTTGAAAACATAACCTTAACCCACTGAAGTCATAGTGTGAACCTCTTATCTCAACCATGTGACACTTGGTATTAGTCAAAATTTAAGAGATATGCCTTCATTAAATAACAAGGAAAACCTTCCTATCCTTTGCAAAGAATGCAATTATTTCAATAAATTCAGCAAAACAAAAAAAATCTTCCCAAGATAACAGATAGGTTGAGACAGGTTTAGTCTTTTAGCGTTTTGAATGTATAGCTTCTTGGAGTAATAGGCACATGAATGGAGTACTGCTCCGAGTCCGCAGATGGAGGCATCGATCTCTATGATGAAAGGGAATTGAGGATTAGGGTGTTTAAGGATTGGAGCAGTGCAGAAGGCCTATTTGAGTTTTTCGTATACTTAGAGGGCTTCGGGGGTCCAGGACAAAAACTTGGGATGCTTATAGGGATGTGAGGGGGCTGTGAGAAGACTAAAGTTTTAAATAAATCAATGATATAGGCTTCTCTCATTTATAAAACGTTGGAGTTCTTGAATAGTTTGGGGTCTTGGCCAATCACGGATAGCTTGGACCTTACCCTGGTACATCTGAACACCCTCAGGGCTGATAACATAATCGAGGAAATGGAAGGTGGTCTTGTGGACCTCGCATTTCTCAAATTTTAAGAATAACTGATGCTCTCTTAATTTAAGAAGGACCTGCTCAACATGTTGGCGATGTGCAGCCAGGTTCTGGGAATAGATCAAAATATCATCTATAGCGATGGAGGAACTCCCAGAACACCTTGTTCATGAATCCCTGGAAGACAGATGGGGAATTAGAAAGACCATAGGGCATAACTAAATACTCATAGTGACCAGAGGGAGTAATGAAGACAGTCTTCCACTCATCTCTTTCCCGAAATCGAACAAGGTTATATGCACTTTGCAGGTCCTCTTTACTCCTCCATTGCCTTGCATTCAGGGATGGACAAGGAGTAAATTCTACCCTTCAGGGGACCTCAGGGGAGTGTTCGGAGAGCCATGGGCATCCCTGGATGATATCTACAGTGGAGCCTTCCAGAACCAGAGATATGTATTCTTAATGAAGACAGCTGACTCTGAGCATGACAGATGGAGATGAATCTTCACACACCCCAACGGTTTTCCTTGAATAGTCTCTATATTGAGTGCACAGGAGTGTTTCTTATGAGGTAGCTGAAGCCGGTTAATGCATGCTTGGGAGATGAAATACCCAAGGATCCAGAGTCTAGAAAGGTTTGTACTGGGACTGAGCAGATGGGAGTTATAATATGAACTGTAAGGAGTTTGAGAGTAGACACAGCAGGACTTTTGTAAATTTATAAAGTACTCACCACAGGGCATAGGGGATGAATAGGACAGGTTTTGAGCCCATTTTCATGGGTTCTGGTGCTGGAGGTGTAGGAGGGATTGAGGAAAGTGGACACGAATGAGAAACTTCTGACTGGCATGCAGTCAGACGTTGAGATATCCGTACTGCTCTCTGCATAAAATTCTCGAACCCATCGTATTATCGTAAATGACCATTTGAGAATGAATCAGTGGGTCTAACCCCTGTCGATATGCTGTGAAGAGTGCAGTTTCATTCCATCCACTAGCAGCAGAGACTGTGGGAAATTGTAATGTGTAGTCACTCACTGAAGTATTCCCTTGGTGGAGATGGATGAGTTGATCTCGAACTGAGAGAGTGCCAGATGATTGTCCAAAGACTTCAGTGGACTCTTGAAGTGGAATGTGAATTAATCAAAGGAGTTAACAGTGGGGCAAGCCCATAGTAGAGAACAACCCGACAGCAGCGATACGAGAAATGCCACCTTCGATTTTGTTGAAAGAAACAGTTTGGGCTGCTTTTCAATATATAGAGAGCACTGGAGAAGAAATCCACTGCAATCCATTGCCTTACCCATAATACAACCAATACGACAGTTAAGTTATAAACAATGAACAATACTTTATGAACCATAGTTAATGCTGATTTCAACACTTACTAATACACATTTAAAATCAAACGTTGTATCTGTTGTAATATTATTTCATGCACAAGGGATTGTGGTATGGTGTGATTAAAACTGTGGTTACCATGACAATGTTTGTATCTTAGATGTAGTATTCACTCATTCTGCTATATAAATTAAAGGTAGATATTACCTTTTATAAAACATAATCCTCCAGTGATGAGTAAGTAGCTAAACAGCTTTTCATGTCAATGCAGACACATTTCCTGTAAGTGCATTTCCTGTCATCAAACATTAAAAAAACTGTTAACCACACCTGAACAAATGACTATCTATATAACATATATAGGGCTACAGTACTAGAACATAATTAATTTTATGAGGATTATCTTTCAAAAGCATGTGACAGCATGTGAATCATAACAGATTATCTACTTACATTATCATATGTGAAGTTTACTTTTGATTACTATACAGCTGTGCATTATGAGTCAGCTGTGCAAAATATAACAATGAAAGCCATATGAAACATATATATGAAACATATATATGTATAAACATATATATATATATATATATATATATATATATATATATATATATATATATATATATATATATATATATATATATATATTCCTAGAACTTTCAAACAATTAAAAAAAAATTTGTCACCTAATGGAAATGTAAGGGAAACCTAAAATTGTTAGCTTGGGAAAAGGTCACCAGAGCCATTTGTCAATTTTATGTGACATATAAGCAATTTTCTATACTGTGAATATATCTGCAACCCCTTTAGTCATGAACAGGTCTACAATAAATTTGTGCATTGAAACTCTTTATGCCCATCCTTCATAAAACTTGTTCTCCACACCTTTTATTGCACTTCATTGCATTTGCTAATATAATCATTCTCACAAATTTTACCATGTTTACATCTATTCCACAGAATTCCACCCACTCGTTCAGAAAATACTGTAGATTCATGGCATGGCCATTTTTAAATTAACAAAAGAGCACAGTCTCAAGTGTTTCATTTTCCAAAATAATAAAAATATTAAGGACACAAATTTCATTGAAGTATTATGCTATTGTTAGACATTCTTCTTTTAGTAGATATAGTTTCTGTCATAAACTACACTTGTAAGATACTGCGCAGTGGCATAAGCAGTAAGTGAACAGGTATTTGTGTTTATTTTTTTTTTGTCATAGCTGTATTGACTAATCAGCATCCAGGGCCATAAATATCCATTTTGTAATAGCCTGAACAGTAATCATTCATTATATGGCACAATTGTAATATCAGTGGAAAATCTGAGGTTTTAAGAGGCAAAAATATACATATATGTTGTATTTCCAACCATTCATAAATGTTTTAAAAAATAAAGTTTTGCCTAAAATTTGTATTCGTGAGGGGGACGAGTGGAAGACGGCCTTCTCCACCAGCAGTGGCCATTATGAGTACTTAGTTATGCCCTTTGGCCTAGCCAATAACCCCTTAGTATTCCAGTCCTTTATGACTGATATATTCAGAGATATGCTCGATAAATGGGTAATTATTTACATAGATTATATTTTAATCTACTCCCACTCATTAGAGGAACACATCCAACCCGTTAGAACAGTTCTAGACCGCCTAATACTAAATAAGCACCAACCCATTCTTCATCACCCCGACTCAGAACAACCGTTTTTGTGAAGATAGATGCATCCAATACTGGAGTTGTGCCATCCTCTCTCAACGTTATGGCTCTCCACCCAAGATGTTCCCGTGTGCCTTTTTCTTCCGCAAACTGTCTCCTGCAGAGAGAAACAACAATGTGGGTATCAGAGAGCTTCTGGCTATGAAACTTGCCATGGAGGAGTGGCGGCACTGGCTCGAGGGCGCTAACCATCCCTTTACTGTTCTCACTGATCACAAGAATCTGGAATATCTATGGTCAGCCAAACGTTTAAATCCCAGGCAGGTGAGATGGGCCATGTTTTTCACCCGATTCAATATTACTGTCTCCTATCGCCCAGGTTCAAAAACACCAAGGCCGATGCACTCTCTCGTCAGTCTGATGAGGTAACACAGCTTCCCTCTGAGGAGAAAACTTTACCTGAGAGACTCCTGGTTGCACCCGTTCAGTGGGATATTATAACCGTAATCGACCACACAAATAACCTAGATCCACCACCTCCTGAGTGCCCTAACAACCACACTTTCTTCCAGAGACTTTCCGCAAACAAATATTAACCCAGGTTCATGAAACACCCAGTTCCGACCACCCAGGTATTATGGCCACAATCCACCTCCTTCAGAATTGTTTTTGGTGGCCTACACTATGCAGTAATACAACAACTTTTGTCAAGAACTGGATCATCTGTCAAAGTTCCAAGACGCCCAGACAACTCCCGGCAGGCTTACTGCAGCCTCTGCCCACACCAGAGCATCCCTGGTCCCATATTGCCCTGGATTTTATCACGGATCAACCCAATTCTCTAGGTAACACCACCATTCTTCCTATTATTGACCATTTCTGTAAAGCCTGTCGACTCATTCCACTACACAAACTCCCCTCTGCCTTTGAGACTGCTGAGTTCATCATTAACCTGGTATTCCGCTATTATGGCCTCCCTGAAGATATTGTATCCGGCCGTGGTCCACAATTTACATCCCGAGTCTGGTCCCAGCTATTCAAGAATCTCAATATTAATGTCTGGAGAATCTCAATCGCCTGGTCTGGAGAACCCACAAATCTGCCATCTGTGACCGCATGGCTAAAACGTACAACGAGGTATGTGATTAGTTAACCTAACCCTAAGTAACCCTAACCCTAACCCTAGAGATTCTGTTATGGAGGAGGTTCCTGCTCCGCCTCCTCCGCGCCACCAGAGGGAACCATCACCTGAGTATTAGTTTCTGTGCACCTGTTCCTCATTTCCTTGCCACTATATAAGCTGCATTCAAACAATCACCTGGTGCGAAGTCTTGTTTTGCCCCGGCGACAATTCTGAGTGTTTTCATTACTCTGTTGGATTACCCATTTTTGTTATTGGACTGTTTTCTGTATTTGTGATTGTTTGCTGCCTGCCTTGATTCTTGGACTGATTTTGGATTTATGATTGTTTGCTGCCTGTCTACAACCTTACGACTGTTTACCGATTACACCTCTGTTTTGCCTCTATTATTCCTGATGGCTGGTTATCAACCCTGCCTGTTTGTTTCTCTAAATAAATGCTGCAAATGGATCCTCATGTGTCAGACCCATCATTACAAAAATAGTGCCTATAAGATTGAAAACAAAAAGAAACAAAAGAAACTAGTTGCACATGAGACGTACAGACATCTTAACAGGAGGAAATATGATGCCTTTCTCAATAATTTGTGAAACCAAATGTAATCTGGCTGTCAGAATGCGAGGATGCAAACCAAGTTGTAATCTATGTCAAAACAGCAGTTATAAGCTTTTTATTTTAATGAGCCTGAAAATTAGATGTTAAATAAATATTAAATAGTTGCAGTTCCTGAATCATTATACAGACCAAATTCAATCTAATTTGTTGTCTAAAAGTAAATATCACAACAAAGGTGTGGTAAATTAATACACAAAGTATTACAGAAATTACTTCTGTAATATCACTCTTGAATATACTGCATATTACACCAATCCTACACTAAAAAAACACACTATATAAAAAAAGAAAAAAACTAATATTCTGGCAGCTGGGTGCCAGCAAAAACATTGTAAACTAACAGAAAATAACTGTCTAATAAAAATAAAAAATACTGTTTTATTATTTTACATTAGACAATACAATTTAATTTACAGTTTATTTTGTAATTTCATAAAACATTTCAAAACATTTCAAAACACAAGAAAACCTTTACAGTGTGGCTTTACTCTGAAGAACCTTATAAGAATCTTTATTTATAAATAAATAAATAAATATAGCTTCATGCGGGTAACCAGTGGCTAGTTTCTGACCCATTTGTGTTTATTTCGATGCAGTCAAAATAAAATGTACTAGGTTACTAACAAGACTTGCTAGACGCTATGGGGAAAACTCCTTTTGTTGCAGTGAAACTGCACGGCCATTGGTTCATGCAGGAATTTATATAACAAACCAATGACTCAGCAGCGGAGCTGCACAAGCCTATGGCAAGGAAGCCGGCCAGAGCCTGCCATAAAGGGCGGAGCCATCTAGCTATATAAGCGGGCGCTGCGGCATAGGATCTCAGGTCAATTCGACTGTAGTGACGACACTGAGTTGTGCAGCGTCATGACGTGGCTGGTAACACAGTACTTGTTTCTGTATATAGGGCAGTGAGAGTTGTCTTTTGAGGTAAAGAGGTTGACCTCCGCCTTGCCAAAGATGGACCGTTTCGGAACCGTCTGTGGGTGGAGCATCCACTCCTCTGAGGGGACATTGCTCTGAGATGACTCTTAATGACTGCAGGTTGAGATACGCCCACTCTAAGAGGCATTATATAAGACACCACCATCATGCTGTCTGATTGGACTAGCACATGGTGCCCCCATAGGGCTAGTAAGAAGGTCTAAAGGGTTTGACATACTGCCATCATCTTGAGGCAGTCGGTGGTCACAGAGCTGGAGCGTTTATAGGCAGGAAGTGCCACATTGCCTAGGACGACTTCTGTGCCATGGTGAAATGCTCTGTGAACTCCAGACTCGTCCAATGCCTGAAGGAGTTTGGCCTGAAAGACCTGGAGCACAGCCATGGAGTGCAGAGCCGAGGCCATGGAGTGCGGAGCCGATGGCTACTGCCCATAACCTTTAGCAACTAGACAGTGAAGGGAGTCTCTGATAATCAATGTACACATGATTTCAGGGATCTACAGTGAATTTTAAATATGATCACTTGCTACTATTTTCTAGTTGGATAACAGACAAAACATCTACCATACCATCTACTATACCAACTATACCTTGATCTTAAGAAGCACTGTACCACTAAAAGTTACATGGACATAGGAGATATGTGAACTAACACAGATGCTAGGCCATGGTCTCTAACATCAAGTGTGGTGTCTCCCTTTTTACTATACCTTTTAATATGTTCTGTGACCCTAATGTTCACAAAAGTCTTGATATTGACTATGGCTACCTAGGGCTATGGTTAGAGGCATTATTCAAGTCAGAGAAGGGGTTTGACTTTAGTTGCCTGTTAATACAGGTAACTAAACTAACTTGTGTTTATTTAATTAATGTAATATGTACAGACCTACTGGAAAGTCACACCTGTTAGTAAACACAGCTGTCATGCTCAAACACTGCATTAATGTAGTGAACTACATGAAAGTAGCCAAACATCAATTGAAGGTCAAAGGTGTACAGCTGTAACAGTAAAATGTAAAAGTTTCAAGTCTCATTGCTAAGTCAATTTCTTTATCTTCTGGCTCGTGATTTATTAACCCAGTTCCTCAAACAACTTTAAAAAGTGTGCTTTATTGTGAAATGGCAAATACCAAATTTTTTAAATCAAACTGTTTGTGTTTTAGATTTGGGTGACTGTGTAGTTTGTGTGTAGTAGACTAGTAAGGATTTCATTTAAACACTTAATCTAAACATTTTAACTTTATCAGGAAGAAAATGAGTGATTATCTGTTTAAAACTTATCTGCCTTCACAAACAATGGTGTTGTTCAAAATTATTGCAAGGAAAAAACTCAGATTAACATAGATGAGATAGCTTTTATTGCTTCTGTTGCCTCTAACCCTTAGAGATCTGTTAGAGGTAGAAGCATCTGTTAGAGTTAGAGGCTTCTTCACATGTATAGTATGTTTATAGCATGACCAAAGTCATACTTTGAACAAGGACAACATACAATGTGCATACACAGACTGACAGTAATAGCGATGCTCATGCTAGCAAACACAACTAAGTAGTATCAAGTTTAAGTCAAGTTTTTTTTATTTGTAAAGCACTTTTTACAATAAATGCTGTTACAAATGTTCATGTTTTACATGTGACTTTGATTACACCATGGCAGATTACTGCTTTTAATGCTCTTGTTTTATTTCAGCATTTGTTTTATTTAATTTAGCATTTATATAGCTAGTTGAAAAGTCCTTATTTCACTGCTAACTGGTTTAATTTTGTGCTGTTTTCAGGTCGTCATTGTTTTGAAGAATTCTATGAGGTAATAACCATTATTAGTAAAGTATTAACCATTCTTCAGCAAAATTAAATTTTGTCTAACTTCTATACTTAAAGGTGCAATCCATTACTTTTTCCTTTCTGTTTGAAACATAAAATTGCAAGTTGCTTTTTTTTTATTGTGGATGAGTTATTTTCTTAACAACTGTTGTAAGAACAAACGCGCCGCCATTCCATCACCCATACAAGTGGTTTAGTAACCTCATCTTCTTTCTTTTTACAGACATAATGTAAGTACAGATCAAACATATATTTCCTGCAAAATCATATCTGACAGCTCAAATTATTAATAATTTTTTATAAATTTACTTAAATCATTTTTATAAATTGATTGCAAATTGGGAGATCGCTTTCAATACTGATTTGTTATGTACTTGCTCAATAACGGATTTTTGTTCATTTTTTACCAAAAAAGTTACGAAGAAGCTTTAAGTTGCAGCTTTAATAATTGTTCCAAGTTTACAATGTGACCTAAGTTTATAGTTAAAGGTATTGAAGGTTTTGGTGAAATATGTATTAAAATTGATAGCATATATTTTAACATATATCAAATTCAATTGTGGGGCAAGGGGGTTTTCTCTGAAGCCCTTTTTTCTTCCTACCATTTAGTGATGCCTTTGAATTGTGGCAAGGAAAGTCTCTGTAATATTGTAGTGTGTATATGTAGTGGATTATAATGATTTATTAATATTTTATTATTGCTGTGGCATAGAGAAGATTATGCAATACACCATGTGGCCTATTTGGTGTTTTGCAATAAACCATGTGGCCTATTTACAGGTTGTTTGGGGAGTTACACCTGCAGGGGTGAATAAGTCATTTTTAAGTCACTCAGGTGAGTGTCAATAATCCTCAAGGCAGAAATGTTAGAAGTCTCTCTCTCTCTCTGAAGCTGAGTAATGACTGGGTAATGAAATCAAACCATAGTGCATGTGATGCCAGACAGAGTAGCTGGGTGTGAAAAACATCATAGAAACTGCAACCCTAATCAAAGAATTTTAGGTGGTGTCAATGCAGACAAAGTAGGATTAGCAGAACATACTGAGCGAATAATTGTCCTTCTTTAAAATCCTGCATTCAGAGAGAAAAGATGTTGTCTGTTTGTTATGGAGACCACAATCCTAGATGGACACACAAACTAAATCTCTTCTAATTTGATTGTTCTTTTTATAGTATGTTGTTTATAAATGCAACTATAGCTCCTGTTTCAGTGGCTACTTATAATACAGTTAAATTCAATGGTTTGCTTCCAATTATTGTATTATTATATTTATTTTCTATGTCTATTCCTATTTTTTACATGTTTTAATGAGAGCAGACCTGTAGATTAAGCCATAAACATCTGTACAGATGTTTAAAAACATTTAAACAATGGTTAATTTACCTGTAGATTTCATGTGTTATCCTTTATTACAATCCCATTAAAAAGGGCCTTTAAAACTACAAATGCAATATTACTATGTTTCAATACTCCTGCATTGTTTAACAACTCAATAAACCAAATAACTTTTAATAATATTAGTGTATTACTAATGTAACAATATCAATGCCAAGAAGTTTAAAATGTTTTTACCATTAAGAATCAAGTCCATTAAGAACAATTAAGAGTTGTTTTGGGATGGGTTTTAATGCACAAGCTGATTATAGGAGTTTGTCTATATGCAGCCAGGGACGTAACCCCTAATCCATCTCAATGAAACTCCAGCGCTATGGGATGTCCCACCAGAGGTACTCTGAGAAATGTACACAAAGCTGCATTTGCTCAGGATGTGTGTGTGATTTCCATACATCTGTGAAGGGATAAACAGTTGGGTCAGGACTGCTTTGATTCTTCCTTAAAACACACACATGCATGTACACAGAAGAGCTGAAAAGAGCTGACATGCTTACACAAAGTTTGAATGTGAAATGTTTTTTGCTTCAGAAGTACGGGCCTAGAGCTGTCAGAGGCATTCTAAAAAAATGGCAGCATCCTATGAGTCTGGTAAGGGATTTAAAAAGATCTCAAAAGATTTTGTAATCAGCCATTCCACTATCCGGAAGATCGTCTACAAGTGGAGGGCTTTCAAAACAACTGCCAACATGCCCAGGTCTGGTCACCCCAGCAAGTTCACTCCAAGAGCAGACCGCAAGATGCAAAAAGAGGTCTCCAAAAACCTTAAAATGTCATCTTGGGACCTACAGCAGGCTCTGGCTACTGTTGGTGTAAAAGTGCATGCCTCTACAATCAGAAAAGAGACTGCATGTTTAACTTGCATGGGAGGTGTGCAAGGAGGAAACCTTTGCTCTCTGAAAGAAACATCAAGGCCAGACTGACATTTACCAGAAAGAATGTTGACAAAGACCAGGACTTCTGGAATAATGTTCTTTGGACAGATGAGTCCAAAATTGAATTATTTGGACACCAGAGCAGAGGACATGTTTGCCGTAAACCAAAGACAGTATTCCAGGAAAAGAACCTCATACCAACTGTAGAATCCACCATGAATTCTATTGTTTATCAGAAGGTGCTTGAAGAACATGTGAGACCATCTGTTAGAAAATTAAAGCCGAAGCGGAACTGGACCCATGCAACATGACAATGACCCAAAACATACTAGTAAATCAACCAAAGACTGGCTGAAAAGACAGAAATGGAGAGTCCTGGAATGGCCGAGTCAAAGTCCAGATCTGAATCTAATGCTGTGGGGTGACTTGAAAGGGGCTGTCCATGCAGGAAACCCCTCAAATATCTCACAGCTGAAAAAATTCTGAAATTGAGAAGTGGGATAAAATTTCCTCAGACCGATGGCAGAGACTGGTAGATGGCTACAAGAAGCGTCTCACTGCAATTATTTCAGCCAAAGGAGGTAACACTAGCTATTAGGGGATTGGGTGTCCTATCTTTTCCTTAGTTAAAATAGACATTTTTGTAGAATTACATTTACATAAGATCTTAAAGACTTTTCTTCAGTTTTAATTTAGTTATATTACTTTAATCTCTCTGTATTGTTAAAATTGAGACTAAATAACCGTATATTAAAAAATGTTACAAAATACACATGCTTTCACAGGGTGTCCTAATTTTTTCACATGACTGTACATGACATGTCCAGGCAGTTACGTGACGTTATGAGTGTATTAATGTCTTTACGTTTAAGACATTTATACCAATAATTTAGCTTTGATTTTACTGACATGGCTCATATTATTTTCCAAAATTATTATATATATATATATATATATATATATATATATATATTGGTATAAATGTCCATGCTGAAGTTTTCAGGTTTGTAAGAAAATTAAATCTCAGATGTTAGAACTTACAAATTTTGGTGGCTATCTCAGGGATATTGATATACTAAAATATTTTAAGCAAATAAAATGCACCAATGAGTCAGAGTTCTAATAATATATGTGTAAAACAAGTGCTAGAACGCATCCATGGCGAGTCGGTTGCTGGGAGACTTCTTTGTTGAGAGCCTTGTAAAGCTGCACCTGCAAAACTAACCTGCAACGCTTTGCCAATTTGGTTCCTTATATATCATCTTCCAGACATTATGCAGTGGAACACAAGAGTGACTTAAAGTAAAAGACACGTTACAGTTTAAGTCATTTTTTACTTTTTGTAGTCCATTGAGGCAGAGTGTACTGAGGACACCGCAAGCGAGGTGTCAGAAATTTCTGACGCATAAATTTTCCCCTTATGGTGCAGGTAGCCATTCTGAGGTGACCCAAGTCATGTCCAGAAAATCCAATGCCCCGCCATGTCCAGTGCTCACACCATATTCAGGGTCCACGCCAAGCGCCTCCCTGGCCCATGCTACGTTCAGTGTCTCCCTGGCCCCAGCCAGGCTTAAACCACCAAGGCCGCAAGGAGGTCCATGCTCATGCCAGCTTCACCCTGCTTCATGTATCCTGTTCCCCTACCCCATGGTCCCTGCCCCTGGACTTTGTGTCATGATGTTTAGTGTTTTGCACATCAAAATATTAGGGAAGATTCTGTAATATGTCTGTTTTCTTTTAGTGTCATGTCTTTTATTTTGAAGTCACGTTTTGTAGTCCATGTCTGTTTTTTGTAGTCTTTAGTGTTACCTCACCTTAACTGTCCCTAGGTGTGCCTTGTTTGCCTTGAGTAGTATGTGTATGTATACCCCTGTGTTTCCAGTGTTAGTTTAGTCAGTTATTGTTCATGTCTACTTGCTGTTCTTTCCTTGTGCATTTTATTTATTTCAAGACATCAACATTTCCATAGTTAATTTGATGAACAACACCTGTGGTTACTCTGGAAGAAACCTGTGATAACTTGAGCTTAACTGACATCATACCGCCACAAAATATCAACTTAACACAACTTACCTAACAGAAAGTTTGTTCTAAGGAAGCATTATTTCTTGCATCATACTTAACAAGAAAGAAAGAAATAAGAATAAGAAACCTTATTTAATGACATTGAAACCTGTTTAAATTTCACTTAAAGATATTTTACTTTTTGAGGCCACTGTAAATACTTTTGTGTATATTTCACATTATGGTAGTTTAAAGTATATTTAAAATGTCTGGGTGTATATGCATATCTAGTAGATCTTTAAAATGAATTGGAAATTGTGCTGAACACTAATTATAGTATTGTAGTTTGATTTAAATGTGCCAAAGATGTTCTAATGCAATAAGAAATGTTAAAGCGCACTTCCCCTTCCATGTTAAAAACTGCGAGCAGTCCTCTCTCCAACATCTCCCGCTGATAAAACCTTTTCAGAAATGAACAATACCCAATTACACATTGAGATAAACACATCAATGCCTACTTCAATTGTTTCAGAAACAGATTGGAATGCTATTTGAATGAAATTACTGCTTTACACGACTTTTCTGCCTTCAAGAAATGACTCGCTCTGCCACAGTGGCTGTTTAATTTTGTAAATACACAAAGGTTCTTTGTCTCTTTTGTTGCTTCTGACTTTCAAAAGCTCACTAAAAATGGTGTTTTCCTTTATATTTTCTTGGTAAATGCATTATTAATGAGCAGTGGCCTACGTTTACATCACAGGAAACACTCAACTGTCATAAAAGTGCAATTTTACTTGTTACAAAATGACTGACTAAATACCACATGTCAGTGTCATGTTTGAAGATGCGCCACATGATATCTTTGTCATTAAACAGCAGTGAATCGTGCTTGAAGACAACCAGTGTGACTAACAGTCAAAATAGCACTCACTCAGAGTTAAAGCTGGGAGCGAATGCTGTAATTTGTGGTAGAAATTAATTATCTTGATTAATCAAACTGTTAAAGTTCACAGCAGAGACAAGAGATGCTGATAAATTTTTAAAAGGGGTCTATAATTTAACAGTTCAAAAATGTTAAATATTTTTAAGTTTAAAGCTTTTAAATAAGTTTAAAGCTTTTTGCCCTTTTTATAGACCAATGGGAACTATGAATAATGATTGTTAAGAAATCAATGGAAATCTTGTAAATTATATTACACAAATGTCCAAACATCATTATTATGTCCCAATTGAGTTTATATTCTAAATATTGAATTTATACTCCAAAAGACATGTAGGATTGTTCATGAACCCAAACAGCATCATATTATATCTAAACAGTCCATTATCCAATGCTAAAAGAGTGAGTCCATCCACCTATCAATCAATCAATACTTATACAAAGAGAAAGAGTAACAACCACATGGCTATTGAAAATCACAATGCATATGCCTCAAAACCCATGTCTATTTTCAGCCCAACACAAAGATGAAGAGGACAATTGGACCCTGCAATATGTTCAATGTCTTATCAAGAGAAACAATGGCAGAGTGCCCATGTTTCACTTAGAATGTGGCTATATACCACTGACCAGATAGCATCAGTAAACTTCCCAGCAGGGAAGTTTTCTCACTAACTGTGAAAACACAAGCTCTTGAATTTGTAAGAACCAATATTATAGACTAAAAGGATTTGTTTGTGGTCTTAATAAATAATGTGTCTTTCCATTTTATAAAGTTATATCTTTCTAGCATAATCATAATACAATCATAAAAATACTACACACATTATTCTTAAGTCCTACTACATTTATCTGAATTTAGTGATAAATGTTACTTATCAAATACACTGGAAAACAAATGACCTAAACATGACATATTTCTTATTATGTTGGTAAATTGTGTAGAAATAAAATCAAAGTTCTTTTTTACTTTAGAGGGGAACTCAATCTTGAGAAAACAAGATTAAAAGAAACAAGTCTTCATGGTAAAACAGGGTTTAATTAATTTCAAATGGCACTTTTAGGAGAGTTTCAGAGTGCTAGAATAAAAGCAGTTGGAGTGGCCAGTGCTTGGCAACCAGGCTAATTCATGCCCTTTATTTGAAGATTGATATCAGCCTATGGGCAAGATGTTTCTTGGACACCCTTGAGAAGGTTTAGGGTACTCCAGTGTTTGTAAATGCATCATAATTTTTCTGAATTGCTGAAGTACCATCAACAACTACTGGGATGTTTATGAAAATCAAATCATAACCTAGCTGGTTACAACACCTTTAATTAACTTTATTGATCAACTCACTTCATTAAACTTGTTTGTTTACTGGCTGTGTATCGTAAAAATGTAAAGCAACATTCCAAACATGTTTCTTTTTGAATTGTGTGCAAAACTATCAACAATGATTGTATTTATGCCTGTAAAGAATGGCATTGTTTAAAAATGACTTGCTTAAAGTATTTCAACTAATGATCTAGAAATTCAAGAGTTTTGTCACTAGCTAGTCCAACAGCACCTGCCATCAGTTATCTCTGTGTTCATGTAAGCGATCAGTACACACTGATCAGTAAGTAAAAAAGCAGTAAAATGGCAAACGTGAATGCTAGCAAGTCTCCAAGAGGGAACAGCCTCTAGTAGGACTTTATTTTGTGTTGAAAACAGTCTCTTTCTTGTTGTGGTGGGGCGGCTCTTATCATTTTATGGCCTACATGACAAGTGAGACTTGATAAGGGCCATACAAATGCAGTCTTTTTTTTCTGTGCAACATGACACTTCCATTGCATTATATGAGTGGCAGGGATATCCTCAACAATTTACAAATTTTCAGTTTATAAAACTGCAACTCATGAGACTATTTCGAAGAGCAGAACTTTGAAGAAGTTCTGAAGAACTTTTAGACTGAGCATTAATGCATCAAACATTCCCAAAACTGTAATGGTATAACACTGCTTACCTACCTGTTGCTGTTAAGCAACATTTTGAGCACTGACTTTTCTTGCATTGATGTTTGCATCCTTAAAGAATGGAGACAAGGACATTTACTTTCAGTGAGCCAAATTTGTGTTTGTAAGGAAGGTTCCTGGGGCCTTTGTCTTCAGGCCTTGATGTGTGACCAGCAATCCACAGGCCACCCTTCACCTCCTGGCCCATTCTAGCAGCGCTTGGCCCACCCATACTGACGCAGCAGGGGGAAGGGTTTAGAGGAGACTGCATCAAAAGCTCTAGTAGAAAAAAATTGCTTTTCAAGGCTCTGATGTGTGGGAATCGAATAAGGGGCCTAGTTTAAATCCGGTCTCCAGGCAACCGTGGGTGATATGCTGGGGGAATATCATTAAAGTTGGAAACTAAGCAGTCTCTCTAAATTAGTAAACCTAATCAGCATGGTTTTAAAAAGAGGAAAGGAGGGCTAAAAAAAGCATGACACGCCACAGTTGAATCACAGTTAGTCTAGTTTGCTGGGGTTTGTTGAGTCTGTGCAGTTTTATTTTAGGTGATTACCAGCACAGATAGTGACAGATACTTCAGACATTTTTTTACAGAAACAAGCATACTGGATAAGAGAACAAATGAAGAAATAAAGCCAATCATGGCCAGGGCAATCCCAGGTAAAGGCTGATGGTGAATATTGTAACTGCCAGGACTGCAGCTGACCTTCCATCACAAGATTAATAAGCTGCCGTTTCCAAGCCAACCAGAAAATAGTGGGAACCATCCTGTGCCTCTGTGAATTGTGGGTAACAGCCTCACCACAAGCTGGTTCAGGTTTACTGCTGCTTTGTCCCGCTTCTTAAAGTGAAGAAAACATCTGATGTCACTGCAGACTCTAAACTGTGATAACTTTGATCAAAGTTTAGCTTACCATGGTATAAAATATGTACTTTTAAAAAAACTAATTTACGCATTTTGCATATGTTGTAAACAAGCATTAAACTGTAAGCGTAATAGGTGACTTTAGATTATTAATATTTATTTTCTGGAGGTATTTTACCTGTTAAGTGCTTAACTTTTGAAATTTTACATAGAAGAGAAAGCAGCACAAATTCAAAGAATTTGCCTGGTTTGAGGTATAACCTTCCCTTTTCTGTCTTAGTGGGGTTATACACTAAACAAATAATCAATAAAGAAACTGCAGGCCAAATCCGTTTGTCCACTCTTCTAGGGGCTATGCAGTGGTAGTGCCCCCTAGTGACACTGCATACACTGCTGACGGAGTTTAACACTTTGTTGTGTAATTTGAGTGGTATTCTACAACTACTGTTTATGTCTTTCATGCTGAAGCAGGTTCACACACACTATCTTAACGTACAATGTTGCACACAAGCTAATATAAAACGTTACATTTTAATATATTTAAGAACTGAAACCACAGCATATCACAAAATTAAAAATATTTTAAAATATGAGGCTTACTGTACTTACTGTAATATAACTTTGTGTCAGTGCTTGTATTTACAGATGGAAGGCGGCTCTGAATTTTTTGTGTTATAAACGTGACAGCATTAAAAAACTTTATATTTCTAATATTTTATTGTAGAAATTTTGTAAAAGTTTGTACCAATTCCATCTCTCTTTATTTTTATTGTGGTCGGGTTTATTTACTTATTTTATTTACTTATTTATTTGACAAAGTTGAGATTTGGACCCCATTGAAACAGACTACAGTGAATACAGCTTTGTGTGCCAGTGTTCGTTAAGTTCAGATGAATTGTAACTAGCTATGAACATTTAAAATGGACCTTTGATTTAGGTTTCATGGGACAGTAAGGAGCGCAGAGTGGATAAAAGCCTATATTATATGTAATGACCACTCTAATGCAGCTTTAACACAAAAGGGAACCAAGGGGTTGTTATTGCACAGGCATTGTATTCTCTCAACCTATAAGCAGAAAATACACATATTAGCCATCGAATTGGAAAAAGGGAATAATTACATCCAATTACTGGTGTCATAGTGGCAAAAATACTTTCCCCTCCCCAGTTGCGGTGGTTGCTGGTTGTACTATGCAACTAGTGGTAAACTAATATAGTTCAGGCAAACTCTGCCTATATGCTCATCCTATTAGACTTACCTTTATAGCTCAAGCCTTCAAAAAGACAGACTCAGGTTCACCTATCAAGATACTACCTGACTAATACTACAGGTAAAGGTAAACATTGACTGTTGCTGGTGCTCCCATCAGGCGCTTTGTCATCAGCACACTGGACAGGGTGCATAGCCTTTACAGTATCTGCTGATTGCCCACTGCTCTGGAAAAACAAACCTGCTGCCCTAAGAAAATTAGTGTATTTAGCTGTCAGCACCAATCTCGTTTTTCAGTCCCGAGCAGCATTGAGAGAGCTCTGCTTTTTTGCTCTTCTCTGTCCCTCTTGAATTTCTTTCACAGAAAACTCTACATAGCTCAGAAATAAAAAAAAGGTGTAAACTATGCAAAAAAAATGCAATAGTCCAGCCCTCTATCTGATTCTTTAGGTTTCCAGTTACTTTTAACCTTGTGGTCTGACAGCTAGTGACAGGCTGAGACGCGCTGCAAATATAGAAACGTGTTGCAAATATCGAAACCTGCTGCAAATAGTCACAACACAACGGAAATGTTTCAAAGGGGGACCGTAACAAGTGACAAACCCAGCTGGGACCTGCTTATTGTTCAGTGGCTGGTCAGTGTTGTTGTCAATGAACTAAAACATTTTAGTGCAACCTTCCCTAATAACTGCAGTTGGATAGTTCTTTCACTGTATTTTCCATGGTATTTTCCCACAGTTCTCTACTGTTGCCATCAACATGTTTCCTCATTCTATGACCACACTCAGCAAAACTAAATAATTGTGAATTCATATATTAATACGTGACACCTTAAAGATAATGGTACCAAAAATCTGTCATATCTTTATGTTACCATACTTTACTAACCTTTTGTTTTAGAGTTTTGATGCAGCCATCATCTACTAATAGTGTAAACAATTAAACTGCTCTGATCGTGACAATTTGTGCTAACCATATGAAACTGGAAATATTTAAATGAGACCCTTTATTTATTTATTTTTTACCCCCATATTTGCAGGATATGCACAAAAACACCAGTCAGTAAAAATTTTAGTGACCAGTGGGATTCAATTAGGCCATCTTAATAATGTTTTACATGTACTTTTGCACTTCGTGAATTATTTAGCCTATTAATACCCAGCGTGCTTCTGTATTTGCAGCGCACTTTGTATTTGTTCTCTCAGCCACCATATAAAAAACTGTAATACTGATATTAAAACATAAAAATATTGTGTCTAACACTATTTTAAATAACCCATTTTTGCCCCTCTTTTATAGATATTGTTGTTGTTAAGAAACGTTCTAATCTGGTTATGTATTAGATTTAACAAGACACATAAGAACCAAGAAAGCTGCTGTTATAGATTTCAAACTTGGCACAACAAAGCTTAAGGCGACAAATTTGAATATGTGCAACACTTTATAGTAAAGATTACTTTTTCTGGATGCTGGATGCTCTATAGCATCCATTAACTGACCACCTGTATTGAAAAACAGCAGGAACATGCTAAACATCTCTTCACAGAAGGAAGTCACCCTTGTAGTGTAGAATGTCCAATCAATTAATGACAGAATTGTAAATAAAGGTGTAACATATCTAAACATGCCAAATTACAATGTTTCAAGGTTTGAATACAGTGATTGAATGTAATTGAATGCCAGCTCTATTTACATCTAGCTGTGAGTACATTATATCCTTTGGCATTTAGTGTAAAGGATGTGAAGAGCATTTCTCTGGACAACTACATGTAAACTTTTGCCGCCAGTAATAATCAGATGTGGTGGTTCTACAGGGATGCGTCCACCTGATCCCAAGAGACTGGGAATGAGGATGCATGGTCATTGTGTGAGTATTTGCCTGAGAGAGGGACTCTGTGTGTGTGTGTGTGTGTGTAGGTGTGACCCTGTCTCCATGGCCTGCCACAATCCTGACCCAGATCACATTTAAGCCTCGCTCAATCACACAGCACTTCTCGTCTATCCATTGCCAAGGAGGCAGACTGGATGTGGGAACAACAAGTCATTTGTACCTGTAAAGGAGGACACTCCTGGGAAACAAACAGATGAGCCTCCCCTGAATAAAAGCCTTTCTCTCAGGGTAAACAGAACTGCATGAGAATCTACAAACTATCAGGAGCATCGCAGTTAACCCATTCACTACTCAAGGGCTGGGATAGCCGAGCTATCCCAGCTTTTTTTACTTATTATCATTCAAAACCCAACCTAAAAGTATCAAGTACTGTTCCTACATGAAGTGTTCATACCTAAAGTCAACCTAAAGTGTAGAGCATTGCCTTAGCAGCGCAAAGGTCATGGGTTCAATTCCCATTGTTTGCAGACATACAGATAATATGTATAACTTGAGTGCACTGTAATGCACTTTGTATAAAAGTGCCTGCCAAATGCGTAAATGTGGGTACACTTTTTCATTTAACTCTCAATTTGCAAGTCTTTTCATGAAAATCAATTTTAAAGCTACATTTCCTGTGGCACAGAAATCATTCCAAAACCATGACTTAACCATGACTTGCGATAACCCAATGCATACATGCTGCGGACACTTGCTTCTCTAACCCACAGAAATGCCTCCTTATCTGAACAATGGCAATCATACAATCATATACAAAACCATACAACCAACAGTCATATCAAACCATAACAGGACTAACACACATTTGTTTCCAAATACTCAGTTCAATAAACAATTCCACATTGACTTTTACATCTAATTCTGCCCCACTGTCAGACACAAATGGAAATTAGGAATAATTTTCCAACTTTTTCAACTTTTACAGAGTTTGTGTTAGAACCCCATTATCTGGGGTCAAAGCTAATTAAAGTGGCAAAGTTGAAATCAATGGAGGATTTCTCCAATAAACTGATGGTCAAACATGAGTGTTAGGCATGACAGGAAGATTACTGGGGGACACAAAACCTCCAACGGCCACAAGTTCTGGATTAAGCACTTGACTCTTTGCAGCAGAAAACGAGGCAGCAGCTAGTCAAAAGTCTGTCTTTCCCTCATAATATGACCACATCTTGTAATCCCATAGAGCATTACTAAGTTTCCAAAACTTTATTTTGCAATTATACATGCAATTAATTAATATCTGTACTGTCATTACACCCCCCAATGTATTCACAGTTAAAATGAATATCACTTGAAATAAAGTGCTCAAAGTGAGCTGGGGGAATGGGTAAGATTGCTATTAATGTATTGTGCGGTTAATCTAGTGAGAAGAGGATATGCGCTCTGTCGCATTCAAGTGTCTAGCAGGATTTGAAGGCAGTTACTGAGTGGGGCTAAAACCTCCCAGAGGACAGATTAATAAAATCTGTGGACATTGAGAATGTCTAAGGAGCTGCCATATGACACCAACTAAGCTATAGTAAGAGTGAACTTTACAGGAGCAATTTTCCAGGACTCTGCATTTAAAGTCCACCCAAAATTATATTTTTCCCATAAATTGCTCACCCCCAGGACAACCTAGGAGGATATGGCTTTCTTCTTTCAGTCAAACACAGAGTTATATTAAACAATATCCTGGTGCTTTAAAATGGCAGTAAATGATACCTATTATTTTGAAGCTCCGGAAAGCACATCCATCTATCATAAATGCAATCCATACTTCAGGGAGTTAATAAATGCCGTTTGTAGTGAAATTATACATTTGTGGGAAAAAACAAAAGCATGGGGACACACCAACGCCACGTCAATAACGCCAAATCTCATTGGTTCTAGCATGTCACATGACTGGCATCATGACGAAACATGCAGTCATGGACAAGTGAGATTCGGGATTACTGACAGAGCCGACGTTCTGCCATGTTTGGTGTAGTTTTACAATCAAACAAACTATCTTGATCGTTTTGCTACAGAAACCATTTAGGCCAATATAACATTAAATATATTAATTATTTTAGTTATTTTTAGTATTTTTTATTTAAGTTATATTAAATAAATTGTGTTTGACTGAAAAAAGAAGTGATATGGGTTCCCTCTTGTCATACCAAACCGATATATCATCACCTCAAGGGGGTAGTCGGACACATACATACATTTTATAGTCTTTTAATGTGGTAAATGACTGTAACAAAATGAATAAATATGAATATTAATAAGTCATAGAATTCTGTGCATTTTTGTAATGTCATGTTAGCATTTTAAAAATGTGAAGAAGTGTTAAAAAGTAAGATTCAGACAATGCAAAATCAGTCCATAGCTACAAATGTTGAGTTCAAAAGTGTTTAGGTTGGAACAAAGCCCTTCTGTGCCAATGCACATAACATTGGTGCTATTTGATTACCATTGACAGAGCTGAGTTTGCATGTTAGTGACATTAAAAGGTTAAGGGGAGGAGGTGAGCAAACCGCAAGCTTTGTTTCAAACAAGTTCATGGACAGTTAAAGCCACTTTTGTCAACACACCTGACCCTACCTAACCCCTGTTCACTTACTAGATGATGTGTTTGAAAGGATAAAGTAAATAAATAAAAAAGATTAACCATTTCTGTTTTAAATCCTTGTGTGGTGGTAAAAAGACCAGAGCGTTGGGCTGAGTCACGCCAAAAAGTGCATTAAACCTGTACACTCACTTCCCCTTTCTCTCTTTACACACACAAACACACTTTGTAAACAGCACACTGTATGTCCATTATCAGATATTAAAAAAAAGAAATAAAAAAGAAATAAAACGAAACTAAATTAGTCTCATGTCTGAGGTACGGTTATTACCTCAGAGGTTATTAATCCATGTCAATATTTCTTACAATATCCAGCTGCTATCCAGCTAACAATTTTAGGTTGTAAGAACATTTCCCTGTCATTTCCATTAGGTTAAAAAATGTTAAAAATATATTTTAAAAGTTCTAGTAGCATTCAAAATGTCTGTTTTGTCCAAAATGTTTTTAGACACTGTATTAATGTTATTGCTTGGTTATAAACACTTTATTCAAACATTTAATTTTAATTCTGTAACACTTTTAAAACATTTCACTAACAACTAACAAGAATAACATTTTTGATATATATGATACATAACTTTTAAAAAAGTTCTACTAACGTAACTGCAAAAACATTTTGATAACTTTAGAGAATTTGACTCTGACTCCAGGCCATTGAAATCCACTGGCTGGGGTCATCTGCGTGTCTTAAGTTTGCCATGTATACTGACCCACTCCTGACCTCTAGATATGATACAAATGAGTCAAATGTAAGTAACCTCTAATTACCACACACAATGCACACAATTCCTCTCTACTCTTACACCACCATATCTGAATGCTTACTTGATTAATCGTAACACCCCAGAATGCACAAGACATCAGCAAACTCTGTGGTGCCATAAAAACATTGCTTTGTTTGTATGATAAAACAGCATTTTTAGTAACATTAACCAATGGTTTAGGGAGTAACTCGGGTGATTTCATTTTGTGAACACTGCAAAATGATGTTTTATGATGGATTTTATTGTGTTCAGATTTATCTAAACATGCATTTATTATACAAATAAGCAAGTATTTAAATATTTTCATCACTTCCTCATGACTATTTGAAATGGATTGAGAGTAGCAGAGATTTGCATTTTTCTCGCATGAATCTATGAAATCTACGCAATCTATGGAAGATGTGGATACATGGAAATTAATTTAACTCAAACATAAACCCTATGTTGTAAAGTTTGTTTGTATAAAAACATAGTAGAGTAGAGTAGAGTAGAGTAGAGTAGAGTAGAGTAGAGTAGAGTAGAGTATAAAGAATTTTATTGGCAAAGGAATTTGTCTTGGTGACAGGAGCTTCCAGTGCAGAATTAAAATAAGGAAAAAGTTATCTAATATGATAAAGTGCAGTGATGTAGTTAAGTAGTTCTGTGAATGTACAGAAAAGGTATTGCACAAATGTTATTTATAATATTATTATTTACAAGTGTGCAGAATATGATTGTTATTTACAGATATGAAATTCAGAAGGTTATGTTGGGCAGTGTGGAGATTAATTGTTCACACCTTTTGTTCTTGTTTTTTACAGACTTCTTGTTTTTTACAATCGCTATGACAATTTTTCCACTACTTCTAAAAATTTTCTTAAATTCTTAATGCACCAACACGCCTACAACACACAATTGACAAAACAGTTAAGTTCTAATTTCTAGTCCTTGTCCCACTCCTCTCCCTTGTCCTGGTACTTGTCTTCCTCTCCCTTATATGTCCAGGCATCCCGCATTCATTGCATCCAGGAGGGATATTTGATCATGAGGATGGTGGTCATAAACCTTCCACCTCCATGAGGAAAAGAATTCCTCCATGAGGTTGAGGAATGGAGAGTAAGGTGGGAGGAAAAGAAACACCATCCTGGGATGGGCTGAAAACCACACTGTGACTGCACAAGAGTGGTGAAATGTCCATACAGTTATGAATGTTGGCTGATTTCTCCTCACTGCACCCCTTTCCTCATCTGAAACAACTCTTCCAAAGAGGTCTAAGAACGAAAGAAGGCACTCAGTGTTGTATGCCCCAATTAGTGGTTTGTGTAACAGCAGTCCATTAGTGCGTATTGCAGCACACATTGTGATGTTAGCACCCCTCTGGCCTGCGACATCCACTGTGGCTCTTTTGCCAATCACATTCCTTCCTTGCTGCCATGTTTAGGCTAAGTTGAAACCAGCCTCATCCACAAAGATGAAAATGTGTGGGGTTTGCCTGCCTTCAATCTCCATAACCATCTAAATTACATAAATCCAGAAGGCAAGAGAAAAAAATTGTCTATTACAATACAGTAATATACGTTATACCTAAAACATGTCTTGTATTTGTATTTGTCAAAAAACTGTTTTATATTTTATGGTCATTTTACCTGGACATATTGGTTTCTGAGTTATTTGACTTGGTCAGTGTTCCTCTCAAAAGGCACAGTGTATAACTGCTTCATCCTGACCTGATAATTTTCAGGACTCTTTAAATAGTTGTTATGCTTACACTGTGATTTTTTTGCAAATGTGAGTTTGTCTGCCAACACTCTGTCTCGAACTTCTGTGAGTTTGATGGCATTGTTTCTGATGACAGATTCAACGATTGCCGTTTCCTGAACAAGCATCTTACCATCTTACCCACCGTTGGGAGGTAACTGTTGGGTCCTACAGTAAGCAGAAATGCATAAGCAATTACACACAAGTAGGTTTGGAAGAGATGCTCTTGCAGAATACAACTTACCTGTTGGTTTGCCGGAAAACTCTAAAAATAGATGCCACTGTTGAGCATTGAAGATTTGGCTGTACTCTCAGACCAGCCTCTCTCATTGAAAGACCATGATTTACTACATGATCAATTATAGTTGCTCTGATCTCATCAGAGACTTCAGCTCTTGATCTTCCTCTTATTCTTCTTCCACCACGCATATTCCTTACCCTCTTCCTCTTTCAGCCACTTTTCCAGGTCTGGCTTGGTCCATGTTCATGTCACAATGCAAATTATTTCTCATTTATACCCTTCAAAATGTATTTCAATAAAATATTATTTTATTTTTTATTTATTTACAGAAAATTGCTGTCTTATTCAGTTTTGTATTTTGTTATTGTTTTGAACTCATGTTTAACAATTTTGAAGAGTATGTAAATGTGTGTGAATTTGTCTGTAGGTACACAGAGTTTTGGCAATTGTTGTGTCTAAAGTGGTCAGTAAATGCATGTTGTACCAAAGAAATGATAAATGATTCACAGTATAGTTCACACAGACTACTGTTGTGCTGACTGTTTGAAGAGTTTTGCAAAAGTCAAGTATGGATAAATGTTTCTGAATGTGTCTTAAAACTGTAAATAAGCTTCTCATTAGCAAGAAAATACAGGAGATATATTGGTGTTTTAATTCACAATATGAACAGCTGTTCACTTAGACTTTAGCCTATAAATTAGGTTTATAACATGATGCTATCTGTTCTGACATACAGTGTGAAAGCATTTGTAAATTAGGCAGAAAAGATCCATTGTTTTGGTTGTGTTTGTGTGTAAAAGATGTTTAAACATTTTAAATTTGTGTTAACCGTATGCATGTTGTGTCAAAACAACAAGAAATGTGTTAATTGTATTAGCCTACACAGACAGATGTCACAACTGTGTTAAGAGTTTAGGAAAATTGCTAGTATTGAAAGAAAAAAAACTGTAATATAGCTGTAATATATAGGGAAAAACTGTGTCTGGCTGTTCTGGTGCCAGCCGAAGGGTAACAGTTCAAAGAATGAGTGCACTGGATGTGTGGGGTCCAAAGTTATTTTTTAGCTCTTTTTACCCCTTCTGGAGGTGTAGAGATCATGGAGGTTGGGCAGGGGGGAACCAAAGATCTTCTCGGCCATCCTGATTGTCTGTTGTAATCTTCTGATGTCTGATTTGGTAGCTGAAACATACCAGGCAGTTATAGATGAGCACAGGACAAACTCGATGATGAACTGTCTCAGTAGGTTGAACTTCTTTAGCCGATGAAGGAAGTACAACCTCTGCTGGGCCTTTTTCACAATGTGGTCAATGTGATTGTCCTCTCTAGTCTTGAGAGATGATGGTGCCCAGGAACATGAATGACTCCACTGCCGCCACAGTGCGGTCCATGATGGTTAGTGCGGGAGTGCTGGGGGCTGTCTTCTGAAGTCCACAATCATCTCCATTGTTCTGACCGTGTTAAGCTCCAGGTTGTTGTGACTGCACCAGCTGTTCAATGACGAGTCTGTAAGCACCATCATTAAGAGGCCAACGACTGTGGTATTAATGCTTATTAAATTGTGTAGGGTGTGTTGAGTGTATGGAGTGTGTTGAGTGTGCAGAGTTTGTTGAGTGTATAAATTATTATATTTATAATTTGTCATTTAATAAAGTCTTACCATTTAAAGAATCTACAGTGAATCTGTGCAGCTCTGTTACCACGCTGCAAAAAATCACTTTCAGTTTGTTTCAATGAAAGTCAAGCCACACTCTGGAGGTGTATTGTGGGATTAACAGAGATGAGGAAACTGTGTTAACAGTGGCTGAGGGTGTAAACAACTTGAAATGTGTCTGTTGTATGCAAAAGAGGTTTAAATGTTTGATGACTTCTTTGCTATAGTCACCTGCCATGAAATGCAGCATTGGACTTTTTACAAGGTAATAAACTTGTGTTACAATCTTGGGTTACACTTTATAATCCACATTAGAAATAAATGACAGTCTAATATTCTAATAACTTATAGTTGACAAGTAGTTGCAAAGAGACTTATAGTAAGTAGAATGTTTAAAGTAGAATCACAATACATTGTTACCAAATTTGGTGTTTTATTAGTGGTGCTTTACTCTTCTGCATACTTATTAGTGGTGGGGCTTCTTTTTTCTGGATAAAACATTGGTATGTAACTCGTCCGGCACCATTTGTCGTAGACCCATGATGCCTGGTAAAACTATTTGTGAACTATTTGTTGCAAAAACTATTTGTGAATTTGCCTCACAATGTCTACCACAAACTGACATCAGTTTATAATCAACAAGATCAGGAAATAGAGTACAGAAAGAAAGACCTGACTCAGCATCATCATTTTGTGTGGATCCAGCCAGTGTTACCAAGTCAGTGGTTTTCCTGCAGAATTGGGCTACTTTGAAACTGTTCCCACGGTTTGTTGCATTTTCTGTGTGTTAAAGGTTTGATACATTTGCATGAATTTTATTTGATTGAAATACAATAACTGAAACTGTGTACTACTATACAGCAATTTTCAAGATCAAATTGTGTGTAATGCATAACAGTGACTGTAAAATATGTATTTTAGGTATGGGAGGGGCATATTTTGAATTTTGGTGTTCAGGCTATGAATAGACTTAAAAATACATTTGTATTAAACGAAGAACCTAGAGAATTAGTGTAAAAAAAATATAAAAGGGCAAACACACATTTTGAAACAACGTGCATGCGAGTTAGATAAACCATTGCAACATTTAAACAAATTATGTAGGATTTTTACAAGTTTTGAGATAACAACACAATACATTGCAACTGCAGGGATGGACAGAGTGAGATGTTGAGTTCATCTCAACATCATCTGACAGATGTAAAGGGGATAAATGTCTATTTCCATCTGAAGATCACCATCCAGTGATTGGTCAAACACTGTAGTAACAAAATTTAAAATGCGTGACAACTTGCCCCAATAGAAATGACCACTAAAGATAAATGTTATAGCAAACTATATATACTATAGCTACAGCAAAGTTTTAGTTTGAAGATAAAACTAAGCAAATAAATCCAGCATACAAAACTGCTAGATAAAACACACTTAGTTTTACTAATATAGGGTAGAGAGAGTAAGTAAATAAGTAAAACTTTGCATTCTCATCTCACTTTTCACAACACAAGATCCAGAAGTGCAGCAATTAAAACAGAGAAGCAATCAAAATGTGTGTAAATTGTTGAGGTGTCATGGTGACAGCAACAATTTTACTGTAAAATTGCTTAAATATGGGGTTGTATTAGTACATGGAAAACAAACAAAAAACCTCACCCTTTCTTTCATGTCATATAGATTTCATTTACACTTGTATTAACACTTTCATTTAATTTGTGTTATTACAAAGTAAATTTAACAAACTGTTCCTTTGACTAAAAAAATGATTCTTTAGTTTTCCCACAAACATGGTTATTATATACGGGTATTTATTTATTTAGTTTTGCCTGTATGTGGTTATTGTTTAATGGTTCCCCAGAATTTCAGAATCAAAGTAAACCAAGTTTACTTCTTACTGTGTGCTAATATTTCACCTTTTGCTCTGTGATTCAAAAATGAGATGGTTGTAGGTAGTTGTTACCAAGACAACAGAGTCTCATTTTACCCCATAGCCTACTTCCAACCTGTTACCAAATTACTAAGTGCCAGGGCACAGCTTCAAAGAGCAGAGACAGATGCTGTAAATGTAATGAAACTGTACACTCATCTGTTTAAAACATGGCCTGTCAGCTTGGAAGTAAGATGGACCAATTATGCCTTTACCCCCTTGGCTAATATCAAAATGTAGGCAGCTTTAAAATTTTCTACTTCGATGTGTGTGCCTTCAAGCAAGACACTATTAATAAAGACATTTCTGTTTTGGATTTTAAAGCTTTGCTTGCATGTTTAAAAATTATTTTAAATTCATGCTTCTTAAAAATATTAAAATATCTGAATACAAGTACGTATCGTTTTAAAATTTATATTTTTCTCTTTAGATAGTGATGTTTGCTAAAGTCTGAATTACTAATGTTGTTGGTCAGACACTGAGGGCTTTAAACAAAACTAATTCAAAACTGTATTAACTGTTGGCGCATACCCAAACTGTATTATTACTTTTCTAAGCAATCAATTATACAATTTCACCTGGTGGATGATCAAAGAGGCAAAAACATCCTTTAGACCATATTGAAAGAGGCGCCCCAGCCATAGTTAGAGAACAAAATATTATACAGATTTACAGATGAGTCAGTCAGACAACTTTCTGCACATTGCTACTTTTTCCTGAACATATTACAGAGTTTATCAGATTTACAAGGTTATGAGGTTATATATTTGTTTTGTGTTATGTGTTATAATATTGAATTAAAATGTCTAAATATGGATGAAATATGTACTCCAATAGTACAATAATGATACATCCTTTACATGCACACTGCATTTCTGTAGTGATAAAATGTAGTAAAGGGTATATACTGTAGCTAAAATAAGAGTTACACATCTGTGAAAGTCCTTAAAATGTCTGTGCAATTAAAAAGGATATCTTATTATTTAATGAGAATAAAGGTCAGCTTATATTAAGCCCCTGCCATTAATATGTAATATGGTTACATTTGACTTACTTGTTGAGCATCAAGAGCAGCTCTGTTTTCCATCTGGAGAGGAGGTGATCTAGCGCGTGGGTCATGATGGGGAAAACGCAATCATGGTCCCCGGGGGCACTGACTAGTTCATTAATAACAGGTGGTTTGTAGGCTTTTGCTGGTTGATGGTTGGAGGTGTTTGGCTGGAGGGCCGAGTCTTCCTTTCTGTCTTTCTCAATTTCCTTTTGTCATCATTTTTTTAAGTCTGTCTCACTCTTGCTTTCCTTTTTCTTCATGTTTTTGGGGAGGACGTGACCAGATTACAGTTCTTTCATGTTTTAAGGGCAGGGCACGGCTCCACCCATAATGAAACCCCATTCTCTGCCACACATTGTTCATCCATATTCCGTTGGTAACTGATACACTTTAAGACCATCATCATATGCTGTGGGAGTCAATTCGCTGCTATTTTAGTACTTCCTATTAAATAGAGTAACCATTCTGTGCTTGTCCACATCTACTGGAGGCCGCTTGAATTACATTTAGGTAAAATGAGTAATCCATGCTTCAGGTGAGGAACTTTTTCCTCCAGCATACGTAATGGACGTTAAGGTAAAATATACTCCCTGTGTTGAAAGTATGCTGGTTAGGGTGCGTGTGACTTGACAAATGTCCCTTGGGTGGCACTATTGGCATGATATTGAGCTCAGGAAAGCCTAATCATAGTATCAGATTTAACTTTTCAACTTTTGAACATGCAAAACCACTACTGGCTCTGCACCAATGTACCTTCACCATCTTATTCATCTCTACACCCCTTCCGGATCCCTACAGTTAGTGAAAGAATACTGCCTGGTAATGCCCTCTTCAAAGGGCAAGCTATCACTTGCTCGCAGGTTCTTCTTCAATATCCCTTCCTGGTGGAATAATTTTCCAAACTCTGTTCGGTCTGCTGCATGCAAAAAACCTGCCTCTTCCATGAATACCTGACACAAGTATGAAATACAGATATTGCCTCTCAAGCCTTGAAATATTGTACTCTCTGTAAAAATTGTAACTATGTACAGCTGATGCTATTGCCTCCCTACGATTTATCGTTTTGTTGTTAACCTCTGTAAGTCACTTTGGATAAAAGTGTCTGCTAAATGCCTAAATGTAAATGAACATGCAGAATTTATTCCTACATTGATTTAAACAGAAACAACAGACTGCAGAATCCATTGAATATTATAAAACTGTTACAGACTATGACATTATGACTGTATCCAGGAAACCAATGGAAAATATTGCTAAAAGAACCCAACCATCCTTCTCTGAGATTAATCATATCAAAACATTTGATTCAAGGCAAACAACGTTCTTCACAGTGGATATGATAATTACGCACACTTCCTTAAATTAAATCGTAGTTACTCAGACAATTAATGGGATATCTACAAAATTAGAGGTCCTTAAAATATTCTGTATTGCTGTATGGTTCCAAAAAGAACCTTTAACATCCAAGAGGTTCTTTGTACATGACACTATTAAGGAAAACTGGCCTATACAAGCTGTCATTATGTATGTGCTTATTTTCTATACAGTCCTGATCTAACAAGATTGTTATGTCCATTGAATAGTTTTTATAACATTTCTCCTCAGTAGCTTTTATTTGGATTGAGTGTATCAACAAGGCAAGCTCCTCGTCTCAGGTTACATCTGCAACCATAGTTTCCTGAGAAGCCACTGTTGTTTGTGGAACGCCTTCAGTGTGATGGCATTTGAAGCATGTGTGCAACTAGTAGAATGCTGGTTTGGGTTGCGTCACTCATGATGGGGCTCCGAACATACCAGTAGCTGATAAGTTTTCTCAAGTGAGGTGTTCTGACACAGACTTCGAGTGCAAGTTCGAGTACAAGTTGCCCCTCAGGGAACCCCTTGGTTCTGAGCTACCACTGCAGGGGTCTCATATACAGCAGGCAGAATGCCACAAGCCCTAAAACGCTCTACAACTGTTATACAGTGATGCGCTGGCCTGGCTCGGTTCTGGACAGCAGCTGGATATAAATTCAGTGTGTAGTGAGACTGCATCTTAAGAGCTTTGGAGCACTGAAAAGGGTGGAACTCAAAAATTGTCATTTAAAAGTTGTTTATTAAAACAACAAATTCTGAAGCTGTGGTTAACAGTGAATTTCAAATAATTTAGAATAGGTAAACCATATACAGCTCTGGAAAAAATGAAGAGATCAAAGCAAAATTATCAGTTTCTCTGGTTTTACTCTTTTTAGTTTTATTTATGTGTTTAAATAAAATAAACATGTTTGTTTTAGTCAATAAACTACTGACAACAATTCTTCCAAATTCCAAATAAGCATTGTCATTTACAGCATTTATTTGCAGAAAATGAACTCAAAACAACAGAAAACATGCAGTGTTTTCAGACCTTAAATAAAAGTAAACAAGAAAATAAAGAAATAAAAAAAAAGTTAATACTAATTTCTAAACACAATATTAATGTTTTACCTTAGGAGGAGTTCAAAAATCAATATTTGGTGAAATAACCCTCCTTTTTAACAGCTTTCATGCATCTTGGCATGTTCTCCACCAGTCTTTCACATTAGGTGTCATGATGGGTCACATTAGCTGTTAGGTGACTTTATGCCACTCCTGGCACAAAAATTCAAACAAATCAGCTTTGTTTGATAGCTTGTGACCATCTATCTTCCTCTTGATCACATTCCAGAGGTTTTCAATGGGGTTCAGGTCTGGAGATTGGGCTGGCCATGACAGGGTCTACTTCATCTGATGATCCTCCATCCAAACCTTGATTGACCTGGCTGTGTGGCATGGAGCATTGTCCTGCTGGAAAAAAACAGTCCTCAAAGTTGAGGGAACATTTTCAAAGCAGAAGGAAAGCATGAATTAAGCCACACAACCTTGTGTGTGGCTTAATTCATGCACCCTTCACAAAGACAAATTTGCCCAATTCCAGCCTTGCTGAAGTACTCCCAGATCATCACAGATCCTCCACCAGACTTCACAGTGGGTGCGAGACACTGTGGCTTGTAGGCCTCTCTAGGTCTCCATCTGACCATTAGATGTCCAGGTGCTGAGCAAAGCTGAAAATTGGACTCATCAGAGACCATACTCCAATCCATTTGCCATTCTTTTGTAGGTCACTTTATGTCATCTTACGGTTTTTGATTGAAATTCGAATGAGTTGGCCATTCATTTTGTTTAGCAGAGAGTCTGAACTGAACCCTTCTTTTCCTCACTCAAAACTTTTCCTTTTTTGGCACGGTCAACAGTTATTATGTTTCCACTTACTTTTGAGGTTCTAGCTTATAATAATGTTTATTTGTTTGTAAAGACAAACAAAATTGTAAATATTATGTTTTCATATTTAAGAATGAAAATCCTGAAAATGACAATCCTGAAAATAAGCTTTTCTAAGCAAAATATAACTTCTAGTTCTTATTAATATTGTTATTATTATTAGGTTTATAGTATTTTGTGAGATTCATCCATTTTAATGATTTTTTTGGAAGGTGGATGGATGTTGATCATCACCTCTCTTTCATATTAAACACTTGTTGGCAGTGAGGCGATCCTGGAGCTCCTAGTCCCACGAGCTGTACCACACCTTCTTAGTGGGACAAGACATAATGAGTTGCAAAGACAGAATGTGTGTGTGTTTCTTCCCCAGAAGGAAAGGCAGCACTTTGATCTTGACTCAGGTGTCTATCTTCACCAGTGAGGTAGAGGAAGCCCTCAGCCTGTGAGGATCCCAGGGGAGGTGTCTGGTTGACCAGAAAACTGAACTTTAGGTATCTGATACCCAAAAGAAGGTATTTCAAGAGAAGAGTTAAACCGGCATTATGTTCAATCATTCTGTCAGTTCCTGCCCCATCCTCCACTTTCCAGCCAGATCATGGAATGTCACAATAAAAGACAACCTTTTTTATATTGTTAAAACTGAAGTTGATGTAAATTATCATATTGTATAAACAGTGGCCAAAAATGTATTTGGAAATTTGAAAAGTCTTTACCTTAGATAAACACATTTGTTATTGTAATTTATTATTGACAAAGATAGCATAAACTTTTCTCTAGAAAATATAATATCGTAAATATACGTTTTACACAAATACATTTTCTAGGTTTAAAATGTTGAACAATAGCAATAGTGTTTAAAATGACACACTTGTTTGACAGTTGGGACTATTGAGCTATTGGCAAGAACTTCCTCTTAAAAAAGTTTATTGGGCATTACAAAAATTGCTCAGAAACAGTTAGTTAAAAATTCCTAACTGTGATTTCAGATGCCATGATATTTGGCTTTCCTTTGTATAGTTGTTACAGAGGAGGTCCCTGCTCCACCTCCTCCGCGCCACCAGAGGGAACTGTCTCCAGAGAATTGACTTTTTATTCGAACTAAATTGCCCCATACCTGGGATTGATTACTTCCTGTCACACCTAACTCTCATTTAGCACAATATATAGACCCCAGCCTCTCATGCAATCATTGTGATGTCTTGTTTTGCCCCGGTCACATTACTGAGCAGTTTCCCTTGCATTGTTGGATTACTTGTTTTTGACTTTGGATTGTTTTCCTCATTTTGGATTGTTTGCTGCCTGCCTGTTTTACTCGACTGTACTTTGGATATATGATTGTTAGCTGCATGCCATGACGCCTGCCTGTTTAACCTTTTGCCTCTGTCTTGCCTCTGATAACCCTGTTTGCTGTTTCTCGACCCTTGCCTTAACACTAATAAATGCTGCAAATGGATCCTCGTGAGTCTCACTCGTCATTACAATAGTCATAAGAGCTTATAATATAAAATTTTGCTTAAAGTAAACAGAATTTTTTTTAATGCTGCTGCTTTTTCAATGGCTTTTCAACCAAAAATATAAAGAAACTCAACTGCATGTCATTTTCAGAATGCAATACCAATCCAAAAATATTTGTCACAATTTCAAAATATTTAAAATATGTTCATGTACCATTTATGCTCTGTTTATGACTGTTTATGCTCATTTATTTAGGTGTTCCTTCTCTGGAAAGAGTTTCTGCTTGCATGCAGATGGTGCAGTGAATAATTAATGGAGGATATACAGGTAAGAGAGACCAGCAGAACAATATCCACCATAAGGCAAATGCCCTTTAATATAAAACCAAATAATACTGTTACTTAGACTATATTAACAGTTCTTTCAAAGTAATCAAAAACATTCTTGCAGTAATTAATCTTGTTGTAACCAAGCAGTAATGTTAATATAACATCTAAAAACTAGACATTTTGAAAATTCCTAAAACATTCAAAATAACACTTAACATTTCTGTTACCTAATGTAAACATTCTTATAACCTAAAATTGTTAACTGAGATGCAACTGGGAAAACATAGAATCAAATTTTATGAGAAATGTATTTGTTTATACTAAATCTGAACAGAAATAAATCTGAAACCATAACCTTAAAATCTAAAAAATGTTGTCAGAAATCACCAATGGTGTTGCATTAAATCCAGAGAGAATAGTTTTTCTTTGTCATTGTCACGTTATCAGGCCATGTGATCAGGTAAATGAGATGAGGGAAAATTTTTCATACCTTTTGCCCTGAGGAGAGAGACACAAGACATGTCACAGGAGTGACATATATGCTCTAGTAAAACAGATGAACGTTTGATCATCAATGTCCAAATTTTTTTTATAATCTCTTTTTATAATCTTACCCACACTTCTGAAGCTGTGCTGTTTTGCGTGTTTACTAAGGAGCTGTCGTAGATTTTAGCTTGTCACATTGGTTTGCCAGCCTGTTTGCTTCGATGCTTTGTTGTACTGAATTGGATTTAGCATGACACGTACATTTATTGACTAGTGCTTGTACAACCCATCCTTAAAAATCTTCTAAATATCCCACACTTTGGCAGGTACAGCAATTCAAATGTCAGCCATGTGTCTATATGGTCTTACCTCAGTTGGACAGAATTCAAAATTCCTTGTTTGTATCACCTTTTCCTTGGTCATGGCGGGATTAACATGCTTGCGCGTAAAACTAATTTGATTGTACAGTCTAACCTCTCCTTAAAAGTCACAGCAGACAGGCAAGAGCAAACCACAAAAATAATAAATTTATCCTTGAGTACTTGGCAGAATATAGGCAAAATTTTCAGTCATTATCACAGCCTGGCTGCTGAAGTGGTACTGCAAATTAAACAAACTTAATTTCTCTATCTACATGGCTGCACTGCCATTACGTTTGACTTGAAATGTGCAATTACAAACCATGTGACTGTAAGTGTTTGCAAACTGTACCAAGCACTTCTTAACTTAAAAACTACCAAGATGCTCTATCTATTCTATAGCTTTATTTATTCTATAAAATGTTTACTAAAAATTTGTCAATAGTATTTAAACAAACAAACAATCCTATTTTAAAAAAAAAAAAAAAAAAAAAAAGTTTTTTAAATCTGCGGGTTTTTTTTTTTATAAAGCAACCATCAGGATCCAAAAGTACAATTTTCAAGTAGAAGTAAAAATTTATTTTTAACAATAACTGATAAACCTAACTGGTAAGTAAACATACTTACCAGTTATGCTTGGAAGCCAAATGTTAATATTTTATTTTAATTTTTACAAATTGTGTTTAAAAGCAAATAATAATCCTGGAGAAAGTTTGCAATAACTCTAGGGTTGTTAAAAAGTATGCAAAGCTGTGATTGATTCATTGCTTAGAACTCTTAGAATTGATGACTTCTCAAATCTCTATGGAGAAAATAAATCTAAAAATTACTTTTGGAACCAATAACTCTTTTACAGTAAGCTATTGAACTCTACAATCTAAATATACATATACAATCTAAACTATTTCGGAACACAAAAAACAGAAGCTGCATGTTGATATGAAGTTATTCTACATGTCAATGAGAAAGGAATGGTTCCTTGAAGCCCCATACAACATGGACATTTTACTGGGCAACTGAGCAGAAGAAGAACATGAACCACAAGCAAACTATGGTACAAACCTTGCCAAACAAGGTGAGTGAAAAGCCACTGCAAAAGGTAATTCCCTTTATCTGAGCAATAATAAAGGTCTTGTGCTGTCTGCACGTTTGCCCTTGTGCACTATGGATAAATGATGTATAAATTATGTGGTCCTGGAGAAACTTTTTGTTTCACTATGTACTTGTATATGGTTGAAATGACCAATAAACATTTGACTTGACTTGACCTGAGGTCGTGGTTATTTAATTTTACATTGGTTTAACCAGTTCGCTAGTGTCCACATTGCTAAAAATGGTTTCTGCATAGACCAGAGAGGTGTATGCAAGGCCCTAATTAAATAACTGTATCAGACTCACAACATAAAGTACATATGAAATGAATAGCTAAAAGTATAAAAGAAAAATGTAACCTTATGCAAAGTAACTACTCTGGTAGGTTGATTGTTTTAATGATAAATATACAATTTTGGAAGATCGTATTTTGGAAGAAAAACAAGGCTGTACACTGAATTTAAAAAAAATGATGAAGCACATGTAGACAATTAAACCTTGATCATATGAGCTTGTTTGAGGTGAACATGCCAGCAGATGGGCAAAGTGGGGAAACTGTGAAAGGACAATTAACAAACCATTTCCATTAGTTAATGTTTGGTTTCTATTAAAAATTATTGTATAGGTGCAAATAAAGAAGCTTGGGTGACCTTGGGTGGATGGTGTGAAGATGTTTGCCATGTTCTTTGTGCTCAGTCTATCAGGCAGACACATGTAGACTCCGAGCAAGAGGTATAAGTGCAAGAATGCAGAGATATTGTTAACTTTAAATTGTACGTACAAGGGTTTGAATTACTCAGTGTGGTGTTATTGGTGACCAGAGTAGCAAGTCCATCTTAATCCTGAAAGTTTGTCCAGCCTATTTGGAAGGAGATGGGCTCTTTATATGGTTAATTAAGGAAGTCTTACATTAGCCTTATTTGTGTCTTTGCTTTCTCCTGTATCCTGGAGCCAATCACACATCTGCTGTATGTACAAATATCATGGTAAGGAAATGTTTACATCTGGTCACAATAAAAAAACGTTATTCTGTAATTTGCTTGCCATTCTGCTAGGATGCTATGATAATACGTGAGGTAACATGTTTCTTCACCTTGGTTATGGTTTTATTAAAGATATGGCTGATCAGGCCTGGTCTCTTCTGATGAGAAGACAAATATTATGTTAATTTTATTAAAGGGACAATGCCTAAAGCTTGTATTATTTACCCTAGTATAGATACAGTATAGTTATACAGTTAGTATAAGCAACCATTTAAATGATTATACGAAGAAGATCGATTCCTGCACCCAAGGCCTATCAAATTTCACTCTGGGTCAAAGTGCCATGAGAATTACCATCAGGTTCAGAGGAACATGCTGCCCAAGGGTTTAAGGTAAAGATCTTAGATTGGGTTTCACTTGAGAAAGACTCTGAAGCTTGTCACTCACTTGCAGCTATATACAAATTCTACAATATAACCCAAGTCCTAAACCAGAATAATGAATACAAAGACAGGTAAAAATAGGTTAGAGGCCAGGTCACTAGCACTTTCTGTTAATAATAATAATTCTAATAATAACTTTAACTTTAACTTTGTACCTCTGTTTAATATATGATTCAAATATATTCTGTGTAATCCCAGACTAGCCTTTGATAAAGGCTATTTTGATTATGCCATGTGTCAACTTTCAGAGCTCTGAATTATTAGTATGGAAGATTAGAGCCTATTAATCTTGTACTTTCATTGTCCAAAGTGTTCATGAGGTAATATGCTGCAAGTATATTTTTCCCTGTGTTCATTGTTATAGCAACACATTTGGGTGCTCAGTCTCTCCCAGATGTCTCCCAGAACCAGACAAAAGAGTGAGTAATTGCATCAAAGGAAACATCATTATAAAAGGCTCTGAGAGGCACTGAGATGAGGTTCACTGTTATATTGTCAGCTAGGTGGAGCTCCACCACAGCACCTGGGTACAAAGACTGCCTTGGCCCAACTCACTCACAGACACACTCATCAGGTTTTGGAAAGCATAAAAGTAAAGGTGAAACAGAATCTGAAAATTGCAGTACAGCAAGAGAGAAGGTGACTATCGGTGGGTTTGGACTGAAACCCTATAACCAGGATAGAGTTTCTGTCATGTTTTCATACCAAAGTCAGCTGACCAGTACCCAGCAGTACCATTGGACAGCCGGTTCACAAACCATGTAATGATGTAACCAGAGTGTGTGGGAACCAGAGCTTGATGGCACAATGTGTGATAAATGCAGCTTTTCCACTCCTCTGCGCCAGAATGGATCAGAATTAACCTAAATGTCTTAGACCTGCCACAGGTTATCACACAATCCTACCTGCATATATGTGTAGGGCTGTAGTTTCACTGTTTATGCACCCTTGTCTTTCAAGTGAAGGGTCTTATGCTATTACCACGTCTTTGAATGCAACACCTTCGTAAAATGCAGCCAATTTACGACAATTGTATGTTGTACAAGCAAAAAAAAATTTTCCAAAATTTTTAAACTTTTTTTATCATTCAAATAACTGAATCTCAACGTAAAACACAGCATTTTTGAAATGGTGTAATTGGCTAGTTTTGTTCATATCAGCGCACAAATCTAATCAAAAAAGCTTCTTCTCAATGTCAACCCTCCCACAGCAGAATACTTTCCCATACCTCAAGTGTTCCAGTCATATCATGTTGCTAATTGCAGCCATGTGTCCTGCCTCTTATGAATCAAGGTTTTAGTACAAAAGGTAATGAAGTAGAACATAACCAAGATGCTAAAGCTTGGCGAGAAAATGCCTCCTTAATTACCTAGTAGCCTTGAGTACTCTACCTCCTCAACTCTTCAATGCATGTAATTATGTCAGCTCGATTAGAAGGGGCTTGTGGATTTAACATTGTGTTTTTTTGCTAGTATCCAGATAGTGGACAATTTATTTGCAACAGCATTATTACAACTTTGAATTGCTTTTCTCTTCTTGACATCTTTGTCCATACTTTGCAACACAGAAAAGCAATGTCTTGCAAAAGTAGAGTTGGCTTTCATGCAAACCTAGCTTCTGTTCATGACCGTCATGATAGATTAGTTACTTTTCTGCTCATCCACGCCATCCTTCCAGGCATTCCTGTGGAGGACCCACAGCCTAGGCCAACCCTAACCAATCCTTAATTAATACAAGCCTGGCTGCAAAAGGTAACAGAGCTTTCTCTCATGGCTGGCCTTCCTCTGAGCCTCTCTCTGGAGTAATAAGAGAGACTGGAGCATCAGGAGCTGCCAGCTGAGAAAAATATTTGCTAGGTTCTCAACAAGGAGCTCCTTGATGCTGAGAGAATCTCGCCATCTTATAGACACCTGGTCCTTAACATTGCTAATTAGTGGCTATAAATCAGGGCTATTTTTTTACTGTCTTGTCTCTTTGCATGTCTGTGTGTGCGTGTGATGCTCATGAAAAGGGGTTCCCATCAGCTCAAAACGAGCTGGATTAGATGGAGGGTTAAACAACAGGCTGTGGTGAGTGCTATCAGGATAGAAAAGGATGGATTTCCAGTCCAGACAGAAGCATGGTATTGGCATTTAGAAGAACAAATCATGAACCTCCAGGTCTTGTTTATTTTAAAGGTGATGATAATTCCCATAATAATAATTAGTATTGAGCAGCTTTTGTACCATGTAAAATATTGCTTTATAATACTGTTTTTTTATTGTTTTTAACAACTTAAACTATTTCAAATTGTTCTATGCACTGTTTTAAAATTCAGCTTACTGCCTAAACATTGTCTGTCTTCAGTCAACAAGTAGCATCTGTTCAAAACAGTCCATATTTCATATATACTTTAAAATGTAATTTTAACACGAGATTATATATGAGACTATAACTATTTGTTATTGCTGGGATAGGACAAAGTATTTTTATGTAAAAAAAAAACTCATCCCCGTCAAATAACTTTTAAAAAATGGCTTTGTGACAAACAGCTCTTAAACAAGATATTTCTCAGCAATGTCACTTATATGTCACTTAGAATTCACAGGAGACCTTGACAGGCAAATACAGCATCCACATACACCAAAAGTCATCATTTAGACATCAGTTTATCAGCCGAGGCCTTGGAGGAAAGATTGCTATTGTACATGATCTGCTAGCAGCCGACAGAATATGTTGCAAACTCAAGCTGTTGACAATCCCACATGGAGCTCATAGATTTAATGCCCAACTAAATTGGAAGGACATGTTTGTGCACATTCAAGCTCTGGGGGCCCGAGATATGCACTTAGACACAAAACAGGAACTACTGTCTGCCTGATACAGCCCCCACTAGCTTAATGCATCTTATTAACACATCCCCCTGTTTACTGTGGACATGGTCATGGTCATTACAGTATGAGTTGCACAAGAACTGTTTAAGGAGAGTTGGGACACCTTGTCTTGAGTAACAGCTGCCTAGGGCCCAGTGCACCTGCACCTGAAGTTTTCTGTTTTTTAACAGCCAGTCTTTCAAGATGCATACATGAGGGAGAAAGTGGGTAAAAGAAAAAATAAAACATCAAAGAGGCTAAATGTTGGAAAGGGGAGGAGAGGAGTAGGAGAGGAGTTCTGGAGTGCACATTTAAGAAATAGGAGCTTGGTGGAGAGTGTAATTAGGAAAAAGAGTGCATTTATATTTGAGGGGTAGTGAGGAGCATAGCTAGGGCTGTTACAATGTAAATGAGAGTCTGGAAAGAATGGACACCTACCCCTACCCACATTCCACCCCGCCACCCCCATCCAGAGCCTTCCTTCACTCAAGTCCTGTGGATCAACAAATGCAGAGGCCATTCGTGCAGTGCATAGCAATAAGGGTTTTGGAGAATAGGATGCAACAAGAGGAGATGTGGGTGATGTTATTTCAAACAGCTGAAAATATCAGATGCAGAAACATGGTACTTAGTAATTATCTCCATATAATGCAACTGGGAACACAGTACACACACTTCCACATTATGATGTCTGGAAGAAGGCTATTCCCTAATGTCACCAGATTCAAAGTTTGTTGACAAATTGCACTTCATTGAAAGTAATAGTGTCCACATGGCTAGACAGTTGGCTTAGATGTGTGTTTAGATCATCTTAAAAAATAATAAACCCTTTCCCACTGAGTTTTCTTTCAAAAGTTCCCCAGTCTTTTATTACCAGCTGTTAAAGCAAACTCAGACAGGAAATTCCTCATGTGATTGGCCTTTATAAGCAGCTGGGATGCCGAAATCTCAGAGGGGTCATTTTTGAATGACTGGGTGAATAACCTTTTAAGGACCCATGATTCTCTTCACACCCAATTAAGACTACTGCATATGGCCTTACACCTCTCCCAAGAGGATCGTTTATGGATCAGTATTAAAAAGTTAACTAAGGGTGATGGCAGGGTCCTCTATAAACCATTTATATGCATGTCATACTGAGTTTGTGCACTCTAAAAACTGCTGGGGTTTTTTTAACCCATAAGGCTGGGTTGAGCCTTTTGGGTATATTCGCTGAGTCATTTTTTTACATTTTAAACACTTTTGGGTAGTTTCCATTTTCCAGTTGTTAGGTTTAATCTGTTGGGTCACTGGGTTGTTTGAAGAGGATCACACGCTTTGCGCCCTTTAGGTGTTTAAGTGAGCTCTGCAAACATTATTTTTAAAGCCCAAAGTCACTTGTTTACAGCTGTTTTAAGGCACAGTTGCAAACTCACACATTCAGCGCCACCCAGTGAAAAAGAAAACATTGCGGTGCAAAGAGGAAAGACACTGACAACATGCATAGAACTCTATTGAAGTGTTTTACATCAATAAATGATTCATCTGCCTCTAATTACCGTGTAAACACAGGCAGATCAGTGAGTTAACGGTGAGTTTCTATGTTTCTTGTTTAGCTTAGTAACTAATATCTAGCTTGTATAGAAATAAGTTAGCATTAGCAAAGTTATGTCTTTCACAGTTATTAAAAAAAATATTATGATACAAATACAGTTATTTTATCAGTTATCATGCTACAGGTTTATTTATCAAGTTCAAGTTCAAGTTGAGCTTTATTATCATTCCGCTATGTGTGGGGACATACAGTGGAACGAAATGTCGTGCCTCACAGGACCACGGTGCTACATAAATACAGACATACAACAATGACGTGAAACAGTATAAATCTAAACACAAATACTAACAGAATTCGATTATAAATATACTATATATAAAGTTGCCTATACATAAACTATTAAATACAAACTATACAAATGTTCCACATAAATATTGCACGAGGAAAAAGAAAGTCAAGCACTGTTCCTGTCTGGAGAACAGTACAAGATAATCTGTAGTGCATGGGCTTGTAAACATACATCTTTTTGAGTCTTTTTGTGGGATTATGTACCCTCAGTTGTAAAAAGTGTCTAGTGCACATAGAGGAGAGTGTGTTACTACAGGTGGTCTGTGCGGCCTACTCATCTGTGTGTAGCACACTCAGAATTGAACAAGGGAGAAATAAAAAAATATATATATATATTTAAGAGGTATGAGGTTTTCAGAGGGGGGCCGTGCTTGAGTTCAGGGCTCTCACAGCCTGGGGGAAAAAGCTGTTAAACAGTCTGGCAGTGCGGGCTCTGATGCTCAGGTACCGTTTTCAATAAACCTATGTTTATTGACATAAATTTCACATACAGCATAACAAACATAAATAAATTTATGTCAGTTTAACTACGTTTAGATGGGAGCAATAAATGTCAGCTGGCAAGCAATACACCTTATTTTTACAGTCCAAATCTGTTTTCTTTATTTTTTGTTTATTCATGATTGCCTTAATTTACAGTAAAGCGCTGGAGAAATTATAAAAATAGCCCAGCAAAAAACCAGCAAACACGGAACATTTCCCTAATGTTCCTATATGGTTTCCATCTGGTATTTTTTTGGGAACCAAATAAGAACGTTAGTAGCAAACACCCAGGCAGTGTCTTTTATTAAATGTCAGCAATCTACAATATAAAAAGTTAATGAGCTCTGTTACAAAACCAGCAACATTATTCTGCGTTCTGAGACATCCAATTTTGACCAATTTTCAATTTCATCAAAATTGGCTATATGTGTTATACGTAATATTTTAATGTTTATTAGAGTGCAACATATCTAGCTTAGCAACATGCTAGCATTTTTGGAAGCAATTGTAGGAAACAATTTACATCTCATGTGTGCTGTTTGTTTGGCACACATGAGTGAGTGTTAATATAACTGCAAACTGTATAGAATGTTTCTGAACCAGGCGTTTCCTTTTGGGTCAGGAAGCTGCTTTAGAAAGTAAATGCTTATTTAAACAGCAGACAGCAAGGCAGTTCAAAATATCGTCAGCTAACACAAATGATTTGTTCATAATGAAGCCATTTGTACTGGAACAATTTATGTCGCTCTAAATTATTTGATTAGTACTGTTTAACTGCTATCAAGGCACTTCAATAACACATGCTTAATTATTTGCAACTAATTAAAAGCTTTGATAAATTACTCACCTAATTGAAATAATGTTTTTGCTAGAGTAAACTTGATGTCAAGCAATACAAATTACAGTGGTTTGGTAATGCTCCCATTATTGTATTGTGGCACACATCAAAATGGAGATTCCATTTAAATTAAAATCTATAATTTTAAAATAAAATAATTTAAAATAAATTATAAATAAATTATAATCTGATTTTATATTAAATTATTACAGAACTTTATTTTTGGGTTAACTTTTACTTTACTCACTTCCATATTGTCCCAAAGCTGTATGGCTGAATATATTGGCCTTTGCCATAGTTCCCAAATATGTGCCAAGACACATTATGTGAAGCTTGATGTAAATGACACAAAAGAGCTGGAATATAGCACACAATTTTACACTTTTTCATTGCTTAGCATTATACTTGACTGGGGTAAGTGGACCTTCAAAGAATTTTACATATATACATCTATTTACACAAGGAGTCTGACAACAATCTCCACACATAGAGCCGATCTCACCATCATTATGTCTGTCTGGGATTACATGAAGAAACATAAACAATTTAGACAGACTAAATCCAGAAGAACTGTGTTAACTTCTCAAAGACATTTGAAAAACCTACCTTCAAAGCTAGGAATTAAGATTAAATATTGTGAGGCAAGCGAGGAAACTGACTAGATTTTAAAATAGAATATATTATCTAAATGTTCCTTTTAGACTAAACAGAGCCATGAAACTACAAAATCTCAAAAAAGACAATATGCAGACTAGAAGAGTCAAATTTGATGCCCTGCAGTCAGACAGAGAGGGGCAGCTGTTATCCAGATTCACAGTGAACATCTGTTGTACATGCTTGCAGCGAAACCCCTTTTTTGTTTACCAATGCTTCTGAACTGACTGTGGGTCCAGGTGAGCAAATGTAGAGCGTTCCATATTTAAGAGCACCGCAGGGCGTAGTGCTATATCATGTTTTATCTCATAATAAGCAAATACTGTTTCAAAACACCACACATACACACACATCATGACATACAAACACCCTCAAAAAAAATTGCTGACAAAATCTTATAATCAAACATTCTGTTTCATGTTTCGAAAATTATTTTTTTATAAAGTAGTACTGGTAATGTATTTCATATAAAACACTAGGCTTCAGGACAGATTCGTTTAATTACTCATTTGTTGACATTTCCTTTGTGTGCATATCTGACTATATATAGTTCAGTGAGTGCAAGTGTTGTTTTTTGTTTTGATGATTCTAGGTTTTAAAGTAAAACTAGAATCTAGGAAAAAAAGCAGAATTCTTTGACAAAAAGCATTTCAGTTAAACTTTATTTTAAGGTGTCTTTGTTACAGTGTAATATACATTTATGTAGTCACATAAGTGAGTAATATTAATCAACAACATGTACTTACTGTAGGATTAGGGTTTGGTTTAGGGTAATTTGCATGTAGTTATGTTTAATTTACTGTTGTTATTGAAGTAAGAACAGGACACTATAAAAAGTGTTATCAGAATTTATTTTGTGTGTAATCAGAATTTTGTTCACACTAGCAAATAACTTGGGGCATTTTTAAGACCAAGGAGGCAGGACAGTGTGAGAGAGAGCATGTGACTGAGTGTGTGATTATTTACGTCTTCCATGAGATGTCCATTGAAGAAACTGATAACTTTGTCAAAGTACCATTTTATTGCGGTAGGATAACACAAACTTGCCGCAGTGCTGTTCTTGTACTATATCAGTACTATATATCTATCACTATATCACTCTTTTACAATCAGATTTGAGAATCATTTGATGAATAATCATGAAATCAGACCCTTTAATTAATTTAGAAATCTTGGAATTTGGAAATCTTGGTCAGTTTGACTGAAGTAGACTTAAACACTGAAATAAACAAAATGAAATAATTGAATTTAAGAACTCATAACAGCATACCATGAAATAAACAAAAGAACATCCCATAAACATCACTGTTCACCAGCTCACTTGAGTTCTCTACAACAATAGAGGCCAAAAAACAGGTAGAGAGGCCTGACGTATGGCTGAGTATCTCAGTTTCAGTTCATTAAACAGCAGACATGGATCATGATATACAAGCTAAACTCCCTTCAGTAGGTCATGAAGGTCAGTAATCCAAATTTCACAAGGAGATGTCCACATAACTTCAGTTCAGTTAAATTTCCCATCATGTGATATTGCACCTGTCGTCATGAATTGAAGACAACTGATGCCGAAAAGGCCATGCCGAATACTACTTATCTACCTACCTAGAGTAGCTGTGCTCAAATATGTGTAGTAATACCATAGTGTTAGAAACAAAATAAGTAAAAGTGAAATAAACACAACAAAGATATTCCAGAACTTTTTAAAATTATAAAGTATGAAATACTTCTTTTTTTTAAAAAAACTGCACAAGCATAGTAGGTAGATATTAAATAAGAAATAAATTGTGGTTGTTTAATTTATATGACCATTATTAATTTATATTAAGCATTTTTATTTATTATTCATGACATTGTTATTATTGTTGTTAATGTTTGAAAATTATTAAATGATGTGGTAATCTGTAATGAATTATTCATAATAAAAATGAATACCCAAACCTCTCATTGGTTTTAGAAATGATTCAACTTTCCATGGCATGTTTACTTACCAAACAAAATGACTTGAAGGCACTAAGAGAGGACCATATGTCAACTGTTAAGGGTGTTCGTACAACCTGTTTACTAACTGAGTGGATATCGACAAATCTAGTTGCTTTCTGGCAGAACAATAACTTTTTAGTAACTTTTTAATAACTTTTTATCTTATTCGTAATGGCAAACATAAACACAATATATAAAATACAAACTCTAGTGAGTGCAAAACAGGCTGATGACCAACGCAAGACTGCGAGAGATCTATGACCTGCAAGAGACAAGCCTCCGAGAGTGGACCATCAATTTGACACAATTAATCTTTCACTGTAATATCTAATTACTCTACTTGTCAGGAATGTGTTTGCTGACCACTCTGCAGGGATCAGCCCCATAGCAATGCCTATGGCTTCTACCTTGGCTTCACAGCATAGATGGGCCAGCCTCCGTGTTACACCTGCCCAGTGAGTAGTTGTAGGAATGTCCAGGCCTGTCGGGTGTCCTGGCCACTGCTCGTGATTAATGCATGGAACTCCTTGGAGTCACGCGCCATGGGCCCTGCCTGGAACATAAAGAGATGAACCTTGAGTCCCATCCAACAAGAGCCTTTGCGAGTGCAGATATTTTGGCAGCCCTTTCTTGAGGGTCATGTGGAACGGTGACAGCTTTTTGATGAAGATAAATGCTAAATGAAGCATATAATTAAAATCCAAAGTCAACAATTGGTGACTCTTTCGTATATTGAATTCCGTCATCAGGATTAAATATTTCAAATATTTAAATAATTGTTTAAATATTTCTGAATTCATATAGTACATCATGCAGATAAAGACATTGTTTACAACAATGACCGGAAACAATTTGTAAATGTAAATTCTAAACAACTGCTGTAAGAACAAGCTACAATGCTCCACCATCGTCAGCACCCACACGTAATATAGTAGCCAGATCTTCTTCTGTCTGAATCATGTCAAACTGACATTTACCCCAAAATCAGACCTGACAACTTGAATTCTAAATTATTATTAAAGACATTAGTTTCCAAACATGTCTCCTTACCTCACTCTGATTTACTATATGTTATGTATTTGCTCAAAAGCTGTTTGTTTTTAACCAAAAAAGTTACGGATTTCAACATTAATGTCTAAATGTTTCCTTCCTGCACAATTGTGAAAAGAGTTTTTCATTAAATCCAGTCTACCTAAATGTATGGCAGATGTTAGCTAGACGGTTGTCCCTCCACATTTTAATTTCAAGTGCTTTGCTTTATTGGACTTGCATCCCATCCCTTTCTGGACATTTAAACCTCTCTAGTTTCTGTGGTTTTTGTTTCTCTGTCCCATTGTTATAACAACGTGTACTTCACTGGTCCTGTGGGAGCATGCCTTTAACCACCTCAAGAAATTGCATGTAGTAAAAGACAACTCTAGGAGAACAGAACTATAAAGTCTTTTAATCTATCGACAAAGTGTGAAACTATTCAGCCAAATCCAAATGTCTTTATGTCTAACACAAGAGATAAGTAATAATTGACTACCTTATTCCAGTTGTTGACACAGTGGATCTATTCTTGACATAAAAGCTTTTGAGACATCATAAACCAATATTTACCCTAGCAGAAGGTAACAAGTTCAAGATAAGTTTCATGTATGTATGTGTGCTTCCTGGGGACATGGCTATGTGAAACAAACAAACCTAATTATCTTGGATCTAACTGAGAATTGGAGGAGGACATTGTCCGAAGTTTCTGTTGAAACCATCAGAATTTCCGCTTGCATTGAGGAAGAATTAGTGTTATTAGAGCACAACAGTACTCTTACCGTCTATAAAGCAAACAAATAAGAAAAGAGCTTCCATACACACAGGTGCCACCCCATTTTAGCTTGCCCAGGTGACCCACCACAGTCACGCAGGTACTAAACCACAAATTCTCTGTAGGCAACATCAATCCACAGTCAATTGTTATGATGCACCTGTATGTTACTCCTGATCTCTGCCCAACCTTGCTGGCACTCCCAGCCCTCGCCTCTTGGAAACCATGTATGTAAGAGGTTATGTGGACACATGCACTTTAAACCCAGGCAAAAAGATGGACCTGAATGCTCAAGTGAAAGTAATGTTAGCACATCCACACTGATAAATAGAGCAAGCAGAAATTTTCTCAGCAGCAAGCCCATATTGTGGACAGGACAGCTAGAGCACTGCAAACAAGCCGTGAGAAACAGCGGGATCAGTTTAGCTCTACAAACAAACTTTTATGTAATGATGGCTACTTATCCATTTATGTTATGTTTGGTAGTTGTGCTGATCTGAGCAAGCGAGCTGCTATGTTTTGCAGACCATTATTGGTCCATTTGACCACCATCCAATGGATGGAGCTGACATTATTAATATGTTACATGTTTTTTACGCTTTTTTGTGTGATGGTTAAATATGTTTTATTTTATTTTAATCAGCACAAGTGTTTGGAAAATGTCCCAACATCACAAGACCTGAGATTTTCTCTGTGTTTTTTTCCTTTATGATAGTGAAATCAAAAGTGAAATCATTTTAACTAACTACTCTGTAAAAAAAACTTTGCTGCCTTAAGTTTAATCAATTTGGTTGCACAAAACCAAAGACCAAAGTCTAAAAGTAGTAAATACATTTTTTTTATAAAGCAGATACTCCAAATACTCCCAATTTGTGATTTAAAGAAATGTTTCTAATACCATTGTGAAATAAATAATTCATTTTTATTGGGGGGTAAGGCAGTCTCATGTCTTTTTGTGCAACCTGCCCAGTGACAACAGTTATACTTAGTTATAATGTAGCATGTATAAATGTATAAACTTACTAAGTCTACACTGTAAAAAAACACTTTGCTAAAAATTTTTAATTTAATAAATAAGTTTATTTATTTATTAAATTAATAAATAAATTAAATAAATAAATTTAAATTTAATCAACTTGGCTATACAAGTAATTTTAACATAAACATTTAAATCCTGACTGGTATAAATAAAAAAAAAAATAGGTTAAGCAATTTTTCAACAATTTCTTAAAAGTTACAGCAACTCAAGACCAGTCAAGATTACAAAGAGTAAGTTAAAATGACTTGTGCAGCCAGATTTATTAAACTTAAAAATGTAAGGCATTTTTTTTTACAGTTTACACAAAGTAACAGAATTATTTATTCTAATTAATTAAAAACTAAACTTCAATTTTTTTTAACTTCATTAAAATAATTGTTCTTTATAAACATCCTATTATAATTCACTTACTCCAGTTTTCCATACTCAGTTTTCTCAATACTACACTGTACTCCAGATTTATTCAAACTGGATAGGTTAGTGGGTGAAAACAAAATATTACAGTCCATAGCATGGTTAGACGCGCATTAAACCCAGCTCAAAGATGGATACACACTGCCATCATCTGGCTGGAAACTTAATTATTCACATGCTCATCATCAGTAACGTTTTCATATCAATCTTTCATTTCTTTCTTTTATAATAGAAGTGCCATGGTGCATTGGGGGGAAGGGGTTGTTCTTTTCATGCCAGAAAATGTGTCAAGAGTCAAATGTCTGATTTGGAACAATGCTGTCACAATGTTTTTCTTAAAGAAAATTACATTTATTTTTAAATTTAATAGTTCAGTTGCTTTGCCACTTTCGATGTATGTTGTCCCTGAACTTGTCACAATGCAGTATGGTATTACCTTCTCTCTAAGGACACATAGCCTTTAAATCTGGCCAAAGTTAGCTACCGTTTGGAAGGTAAAACTGTTTCACTCAAGATGAAAGATAAATATTCAATATTGTTTAAAACACACTCATACACACTCATGCAAATGTGCATTCAAACTTGTTGGTCTTTTAGCAGGATGCAAGCAACTTAGTGAAACTGAGTGGCACAAACACACAGATTAACCACCAAATGGACAGCTACGAATCACTGAAAGAAACACTCAAGAAACTTGCGTGAAAGCGCTGTTCACTTTACAGGTGTACAAGTTAAGGTTTAACTCTTGCTTACATGTAATTACTGCAGTTTTTTAATAATCACAGGCTTATAGCAGAGTCTGCAGGGAGATAAGCCACTGAGAATCTCCCTTTAATCAGGCCAACAATGCCTGGAGAACTCAGGTCCGCAGCCAACCAAAGTGTGAGAGCGGTTAAACTGCAGATCTGTTTGTAACATTTCTCACAGTTGCTAATATCTTTCTCGTGTTGCACCAGCATCGTTGGAGGCCGAGAGATCTGCCTGGGAAGTGCAGACTGCAGGTGTGTGCTGACAATCCTCAGGCATTCTTCCCTGCTGTTTAATCAAAGAAAAACAAGCAAAATTGACTGGATTAAGACACATGCAGGTACTTAAAACCCCTAGAAGGTATTTGACAGGGCACTTCATGCTACCTTAAGACTTGGAAGCAGCCACATGACATCATGGCAATTTCTAGACTTGTTATAGCCAAAAGGACAAGACAGATAAAATATTTGGCACATATATCTGAGGTAAATTCCTCCTGTAGTTTATGCTCTGTGGTAGAGACAAGAGAAAAAAAAAAGACAAGAGAAAAAAAAACAAGATTTTATGTAGAAAATGTGCATGGTGCTTGTCAGTGCAAAGCTCACTTCCACAATCCTAGGATGTGGGTAGACTCAGCTTTAGATGGCACACCCACAGACCACCCCCAGTTCTGTTAGTCTGTTTGGTAAATGCCTGATTCATTGCACACTAAACTCAAGAATACTTTTTCTAGCTGCTAAAACCTCCATAACTTTTGCTGCAATCAAATGATTGCATCCCTAGATACTTGATAGGATGTCCTGAAAGGTTGTTAGGGTCTAATTTGTTGTTGTTATTGTTGGTGTTCTGGAAGATATAGACCATTACTAGGGTATTGACATGCAGTTCCAAAGGTTTTGTAAGGTGTTTTGTTTTTAGCATTTATCTATGCTGTTACTAGAATGTGTGGTTCCTAGGGCATTAATAGAGGGTTGCTCTGTGGTTACTACAGTTCTCTGGGTGGCCCCTCCTAGGGCATTGTTAAGTAGTCAACAAGGTGTTCCTATGTGGTTACTTAGATATTCTATATGGTTTTGGAGTGTTTTGTAGGAGTCTCCAGTCTCTGTATTGTTTGGGTCCCATTTAAATAACCACAGAGCAACCCCTAGGAACCACACACAACATTCTAGCAACAGCATAGAAAAAAAGCTAAAAAAAAAAGGCATACCATCAGACAACTTACAAAACCTTTGGAACTGCATGTCAATACCTTAGTAATAGTCTATATTTTCCATTTAAATAAATTGTATGTTTGATCACTTAAAAGTAGTAGTATCTCCATAAGAAGCCAAACATTTGTGCCTAAATGCCTAGTCACATCTGAATAATAATAATAATAGTGATGTTTGACATAGCAAACTAGTTATGTGCTTTGAAAATGAGTCTACTTTAATTAATCGCTTTAATTACACTTTAGCAGCCATATCAAATGCTGGTCTCCTTATCTAGACAGACTATAGCTTCATAAAACAAATTAATATTTACATGGCTACAACCAAAAGTACTGACTGATTGATGCCTCTACCAACACAGTGTTTAAACACAAATCTCCTTAATATCCCATATTATTTTATTGTTCATTATTGTTATCATTGTTCATTATTGTTATTATGGATCTAAACAACCCTGACCCCATTTTATGACACAAGTAAAAATATTCCATAGACTTTGACAAAAGGACCCATACTGTATTATGGAGCGTTTTTGCAGACAATTTAAAACCTTTGCATTTACAACTGTGCTTTGAGTTGCAAAACTGATTTTGAATTTAAACTGATTTACGTGACTGCCTGGATATACTGTAACATCAAAGTAGCTCTGAAAATGTGCTCAGTATTCCTCTTCAGTTAACATGAGCCATCATGTTTGAGACTTAAGGAAGAAGTGTTGGTCCGTTAATTTTTTAAAGGTGAAACTGTTATTAAGGACTTTGTAGCGAAACAGAAAAAACCTAATGGAACACTTAAGTAGTTAAGGGGAACAATTTAGTGACAGCCTTAAGTGGATCCTTAAGTTTTAAGCATTTGGCACAATCGCCTGTTCCTGACATTTCCCATCTAGGTTGTAGCCTGTGAGCCACAACACTTCCCAACACAAACATGCCCACCCCTGACACTAATTGACAGGTTTGTGTGCAAGGCATCGTAAACACAAATGCAAAGACATTTGCGATTCAATTACAGGTTAGTCATTTATTAACAAAAGAATTAATTCAACAACAAGCAATAGTCCAAGCATAAATAATAGAAGTCCAGCATGCCAGCAGATTGGAATCCGGATGGCGGAAGATGGCAGCAGGCAAACTGGAAGGGAGGGGAACAGGGCAGGAGAAACGGCTGGGTTGCGGGGATGATTGCCTCCGATCTTTTATATAAAATGCCAATGAATATTGGTGAGTGAAATTTGCGTGCCAGTCTCTGCCCAAGATATCCGGGTATATAAGCGAGCTGGCATGCAACACTCACTCAGATATTGTGCTGAGGAGTCACAGACAGTCACGACCCTCAGCGGTGGCTTGTCCTGAGGAGCCACCGAAACAGGTTGGAGAGTGTTTCCCACACTTCAAGAAACCGTGCCAAGGAGACCAAAGGTACAACCTACTTCACTGTTTCTAGAGGTGGTTGCACAGCACAATATCCCCAGTGGACCGGCCATGGTGACCCAGGGAGAGAGGAAATTGCTCCTGTAGTGAAGAGGTAGGAGCAGAGGTGGGAGCAAAAGTGGGAGTGACGTGGGCAGCAACAGCCTTTGTGAGCTTAGCACCACGCTCTGACCCCAGATATCAATCATCAAGCCGTGAGCATTCAGGAGAGGGTGGAAGTTTCCACTCCAACCTGATGCTCACCACTGCTCACGCTAACCTCAACATGGATTACAAGTAATTACCTATTAAAACCCTTTTGTCAAACACATATAAAATTATGTAATTACACCCAAGGTATGTGGGGGTCCAGTGCGTTTAATTTCAGCAATCCCAGATTGAAAACCCACCTGCATTTACACTTTTTAATAAAACCAAGTAAAATTGCTACTGCATATCAATGGATTTCCATCAGAAACAGAGGCACATTGCTTTTTGTTGTTGTTGTTTTGTTATTGAATTGAAACGGAGAAAGGACCATGAAACAGTGAGAAAGTAATTGTAGATACTATCAAGAGCCCAGAATTTTGCAACTGTAAGTATTGAGAGCCAGTTCTTTCAAAGCTTAGTAAATAGTAGAATTTCGAAAATGCACTGGCAGCCTGTTAGGTTGTCAATAAGTTACAAAAAACTGGACCGATATGATCAAAATTCTTGGGTCTAGAAGCACTCTAGCTGCAACACTGTAAATCTGAAGCTTGTTTAAAGCCTGCAGGACATCAACCGAATAGTGTATTATATACTATACTATATACTGTTGAAACTACTGTTTCAAAGAAAAGTACATTTTCTTGATTGTTAGGGGCATTTTTCGTGTCATTTTGTCCCTTGCAAGCAGAGGCCCCTTCTGTTGCAAGACCCATTTCAAGTGAAATATAGCAAACTGGAGCATACAGGAAATGCACAAAACATATTTTTATTTGCTTAAATTGAAAGTGCTAAAAATCAGTTTTGAGGCAAATTTTACCCCATGGTTCTACAATGCTAAAATGAATTCAGCTACATCCAAGGGTTCTGTGTGTTTTGTTAATGAAAGGTAATCAAGATATTGGAGACAAAAGGCCTTACATTTGCAACGTGATGATAATTCTATGACTGATGCCATCTAAGGACCTCACTGCATTTTTGCCCATTACATGAGCGAATGTGTGACAGACTGCCTGTCAAACCCTGTAATCAGCCCTCCCTCTCTACCACCATAAGCATGTTGTGATAGCCACACAACGTTTTGAGGGCTGTCAGCTTGGTATCCCCTCAAACTACAACAGGTCCATCTGGAAATGAAATGCGCCAAAAGCTATAGTCAGTTAAATCCCTGCTGACTTTTGTGTCACACCTATAACCCATGGGACTGAAAGTATAAAATATTATTAGTGTTTGCTAAGTCAACTAGAACTGTTATTATCTCTCATAATCAAGTTAAGGGTATAAAAAATTTTAAACATTGTAATTATAGAAATCATATTGTTTTTAAACACAACACATAGACAGGAAATTCATTTGCAAATGAATGAATTCAAATATATTCATTTTGGTCAGCCATAGAAAATATTTAAAGGCATTACGTTTTGCTGTGGGTCATGTAATGATGAGTCAGAAGCGAAAGCGTAAGCACAGAATAAACAGACAGGCGAAACCGGCAAACAGAGGCAGAGCAAAATCGAAATCCAATAAACAGGCAAGGGTCAGGGCAGGCGGCTAACAAGCAATATCCAATAAACAGGCAAGGGTCAAGACAGGCAGCTATCGGCCAGGAAACGGGATGTTGTTGAAACGGAATAAGTAGCAAAACTGAACAAAGGAAACTCTGAGGTTTATATACACGGGATAACCAAGGACAAGGACACTGTCATTGTTACAGCTAATAACAATTTTAGGGTAGTGAAAAAAATCCATCTGTTCTAATACATCTAATTACGCCATCTGTAATTAGTGTTGTTTTTTTTAATCATTACAAATTTGAATGCCTAACACTGAGTAATACAATATATTTTACATATTTTGTTACATAACATATTTGTGTTATAACTTTATTTGTGCAATAACGACTTAAAATGTGGGACTTCCTGACAAGCTATTACAATTCTAAGCTTTCATACAATTACCCAGAACACCTTTGTGCCACACCCAAAGTCACCATATTTTATTTGACACAGACAATCTGCCACAAAAATATCAGAATGAAAAGACTATTACTCAAACTAAAAAAAGCAAAATACCCTTTAAATCATTCAGAAAAACGTTTGTACTGAAATCATTTAGAAAAGAGTTTATATGCTTAACATCAGATCCTTTTTAGCTAAAGCATCTTTTGTAAATAAAACTGGAAAAGTTTGTGAAGAAACTTTAGGTTGGCTTGAGAAAGCCTGGAAGGAAAAGAAAGGGAAGGGAGGAATGTATATTAGTTTGGTGCTTAAGACAAATACTGAAATCAGAGAGTGACATATTTTGTTCGTGGCATCGCATACATTTTACCAAGGTACCACATAGATTTCCTTAAAAAACACTTTTTTTAGAAATGCTAGTTAGTGTAGCTACAACCTTAACTGTTGGTCACCTTAAAATCTGCATTTATAATGATAAAGATGAAAGGAATTAACATTTATGGATATTTTCAGCTCCATTTTTAGGTTCACTGTATTTCTCTCTGTTTTTGCTTCCTTTGAAAGATATTATCAGGAAACATTTATTGCTATGCTGATGATACTCAGCTTTATATTTCACTTGAACCCGACAATACTTATCATTCAATAGACTTGCAAATGTTATTATTAGACTTGATAATAATAATAGTAATTTCCTAAATTCTGATAAAATAGAGGTACTCATTATCTGGCCGCATACCCCTAAATATATTAGGAAATAAACAGTCTCAAGATGGTTGTCATGTTATCTTTTACTTAATATTTTTACTTTTACTTAATATTAATCTTTACCACTTAATATTTCATAGTAATCTGTCATTTGAAGGTTTTATCTGGTTTTTATATAGTGTACGCTTTTGCCTTAGAATTTACGTACACAAATGATGACCATGCAGTATTCTTTTGACATGTATGTGTTCATTCTCTCATCTAAAGTCAATGAATTATTTATACTCATAGAGAACTCTGGAGCAGAGACGGGTCAGGTAATATGGCAATATTGGACAACTCTGCTTCTGCTGAGAGTTGCCTTGGGGGAGTCTAATTAGGATCCAAGCAGAAAAAGTGTCCCTTCACATGCTCAGAAAGTCCTGAAATTTGATACACATGACAGAGTCGTTAGCCATTAGGATTAGGGCCTATCAAGGGGTCATTGGTGAGGTAGGGTGGTTCGGTGGCACCCCCTGGTACACTGCACAAAAAGATGGTGCATATGTCATACATGCATGCACCTGTATGAAACTTGGTACATGTATCAGCCATGTCATTGTGGTGGGCGAATGACATTGATATGACTATTGTGAGTCACAGTGATAGCGCCACCAACTGGCAGCAGGAAGTGTGTCACTTACAACAAACCCCCCAAAGTGACGGGGTTAGTTTTGCCTATGGTCACCAAACCTAGTATCCCTAATTAGTTTTATTAATATACATCTCACACATATTACTTGCAATAATACCATGTATTCTGTGTTAAACATGTCTGACATTTGTTCTGTTTTATTTTTCATTATATGTAAAACTGCTTTTGTAGCAATGTAACATTGTAAAAAGCACTACATAAATAAAATGTAACTGAAAATTGAACTACATTGACAAAAGGTCTTGTTCCTTCCATCAGGGAACAGAGGTTACATACGTAATCGAAACATTATCATCAGTTCAGTTAACTATATATTTATAAACCAAGTACCATCTTAGTATCCCTATTTACTTTTACTAATATACATCTTATGGTATTGCAGTTTTTTATTGTTCATTATGTGTTCTGTTTTCTGTGTTGTACATTTGTTTTATTTTGCATTGTATGTAAAGCTGCTTTGCATCAATGCAACATTGTAAATATATAAATGAAGCACTATAGAAATGAAAGTGAATTGAATTTAATAATGATGCATCGTTCGGTAGCTAAATTTTGAAGATTTTGACTGTGAAGATTATTGTTGATTCATTATCTCCCCACATTCTCCAGAAATTGTATATCTCCACACGTTATATAATGCAAACATGGATTGTGATTATTGTAGCATTTTTAAAACAATTTCTAAAATATATATGACAACAGCAAAAACTGTGAAAACCAAAAATTTTTTCTACAACTAACGAAAGTGGAAAGGGAAGTAAAACACTTAACAGACAGCATATAGTAATGTGTGAACAGATAAAGGTTATTTTTCATAATTCAGTTAGTTAGTACCAATGATGTTGCTAACAATCTCAAAACTGAGTTTCTTGGAATAGCAGCAAGCAACAATGAATTGGCCAAATTTGTTTAATATGTGAAGATCTTACTTTAGATCATGAGTCATGAGACCTGAATTTGTCAGATAAGTAGACCACTTTTTGTTGAAAAATACTTAAAAGTGACACATATAGTGAATGTGTTGAATGCAGTTCAATGTAATTTGAAAATAATTTGGCAGATTACAAAAGTTAGTATTAGTTAAAAAGTATTAGTTCTGCTTACTAATTGAACTTCTCTGAGTTCAATAGGCAGACCTTACATTTTTAAAAATAAAGATTCCTATAAGGGTCTCTCTCAGCTGTATGGTTCCATAAGAATGTTTACTATCAACAGAACCTTTCTGTCGCACAAAAGGTTCTTTGTAGTAGAAAAGTATCTGAGAAGAAATCTTTTAGCACCTTAATTTTTAAGAGTGTAGATTGGCATTAGGAATATTCAGCCTCAACCCTATCATTGGTCCAATCTTTTATATAATTAGGCTAACTTTATACCATATGATTCAATGGTCTTCCACAAACTTCCAGCTTCACATGTGTACACAAACAATATGGCTATATATGACTATGTATAACTTCTGTGACTAATAAATACAACTGGAATTAACTCTTAACAATGTATACAAATGTATTGTTGTACTATTGTACCCACACATTCTGTTCATTTTGAAAGATGGTCATCATGGACCAAAAGTTGCTTCCTGCTTTCAAACAGTAGCTGATGACATCAAAGCAGAAGGGCCATCCCTCACAAATATGTGGGTGGGTGTGTGTGTTCTGTAGTGTGAAGTAGTGAGCCATTATAACATCAGGTTCTCCAAACCAAAAAACTCTCTCAGTATGTCTCACATAAGTTGCTTCATCATTCTGTTTCTTATGCTGTTTTCTGTGGAGTGGCAAGGTAAGTTGATTCATCTTTTTATTATTGCACAAAGCCTAAAGATAAATACTTTACAAATACATATTTCTATGAATATGATTTAAAATTAAATGAGAGAGAACTGTCTTGAGTTTTAGCCACACCTAGCACAGAGCACAAAGCAATGTTAAGTTTATTCAAGTACATCCATATCGCTTACAATATTAATATAATTTTAGTTAACCTCTACACAGTTTTACACAGTAAACATAAATATGTAAAACTGCTAGTTGTCTGAGCTGCTTCCGTTAACTCAACGTTGGTTAACACTTGCTGTTTTGTGCTTACAGGAAGTTCTCTCACTTCAAATGCTCTTGACCCTATGACTACAGATGCTTCTACAGAAGAAGGCTCTGCTATCATCAACAGTGATGCCAGGACTCCTCTAACAAACGTGTACACAACACCTGTTCTTCAGCCCAAAGAAACTGTTCCACCCCAGTTCACATACACCTTGAGAAACCCTCAAGGCAAAGTATGTGTGCGGGCCAGTTTAGGAGTGGAGTTTGTGGTCAGAGTGAACAAAGTAAGTCTGTTAGTCTCAGCACTTTTATTTGACCTCTCAGCAAATACTTAAGGGGTGAGAACTCACTTGGTTTTTGACCAACACTGTGGCAAGTGTGGCTTCACAAGACTGAGCATACAAATTACAAAACAAGCCTATCAGCATGTTTGTTTCAAACAATATTGTTTTTTAAAGATTTTGTGTAATAATCAACAGTATTAGGTGTCAAGTATAATTGTTTGACATCTTTACCCACAGTTACTATGTATTCTTTAGTCCAATCTTCAACTTGGGTCACTTGATGTTCAGATGACACTATTTTGTGTAATTGTGTTTTGCATCCTGCATGGCATACGACATATGCTTATTCAATAATTCCATTGCTTTGCTTGTATTCCAGAGGAAATATTATTTCAACATAAATCCTAGCTTAACACGAGCCACTGGATACTGTGGAAGCTTAAAATCTGTGCTCTCATTGGAATTTGATGGTGGAAACTTGGAGTTCACGTTCATGAAGGTACCTACAGTTCTGATTCAGAGTGTATTTATTTAGTTATTTAGTCCCTGTACATTAAAAAAATAAAAATCTAAAATATCATTAATCAACATGCTAATGTATTTTATACTATATACCCCATACTTACCCAAACTTTCAGGAAGGCAGTATCTCCTATGTGAAGACTATTAAAGGCCTTCTGAAACCTGCCCCTCCTTGCAAATATTGTCCAAGTAAGTATAAACTAAAGAAAAGCACCTCTCCCACTCCAAAAAAAGTAACGGGGGTGGGTCTGTTTGACTCGTTTGTGTTCTTTTATGAGATTCACTTGTGAACATTTTACATTAGAAAACAGCCCCAGGTTTACATTACCAAGCCCTTTTCCAAAAACTAGTTACTGCTTGCCATCTTTAATAACTTTTCCCACACTTAATAGATAAAACATATGTTGGAGTTATGGATCATGAGAAGATATTTAAAACAAATAATGGTCTGAGCTTCAAGTGCAAGTCTGAGATGTCACTGATACTGGCAGACTTCTTCAGAGTTAAACTGGTGCCTCTGCAGATACAAGGATTTGATCTGGCTAACGGTGCATTTGGAAAAGGTAAATATTTTGGCTTCTCCCAGCAAGGATGCATATTTTAATTATTTCATTTTTTGTGCATATTTATATTTGAAAACATGTATATGTATAAATTATAGAAACTAAATATGTTAACCTAAGTGTAGTTTAAATAAAAAAATGGGACAAAGAAAAATAAATGATTTTTGAAAAAAAATTAAAAAACAAATAAATAAAAAATATTGAATACATAATTTCTATTGTGCTTTATGTTTTGAAATGGATAACATCTTTTATTATGATTTTATTATGATTTCAGAAGTGGAGTGCTGGGCGGATTACAACAAACGGATGATACCAATTATTTTGGGGGCTGTAGCTGCAGCAATTTGCCTCATTGCAATTCTGACATATGTGCTTATCCGTGAACGTCGTGGGCAGGGCTACGAACAACTCTGAGACTCTAGGTGTGCCTATTAGACTGAGGATTCAAGTGATTTAATAATGTTTTACATTGATTGCATATACAGTTTTAAATAATACCTTTGTCGTGAAATAGTATGTCCCTTTTATGAGTAAATCTGACTGTAAAACAAGAAACAAGTACATTACAGTTTTACAACATTCATTAATTTCCCTTTAATGACACTTTAATTCCAATTAAATATACGCAAAACATTAAAAGGCTAACAGTACTACTCAAATTGCAGCTTTTAGACGCAAATACTGGTTGGTTGCTTTCTTTTGGTGTTTATGGCGAAATATTTGAAACCTGCATTTGTTTCAAAATGAAACCTACAAAATGCTTTGAAAATGATCAATGTATTTTGACGAATGTGGAAGGTAGAATCTTAATTATCTAAACAACAATGTTATCTAAAAAGATACTGTCTGTTCTACTGTATTTTACACCTCTGTAATATTACAATAATTGTTTGTTTACCTTTAACTCAATTAAATTTGCTTAAGGCTTTGCCACTGTCTTCATCTTTAAATATTTTGGGTGGTTATAACTGTTTTAAGTTGACAATTTTAGAAAGAATGTTTGAGATTTGCTGTGTAATGTGTCATGTTTGTGTTCAGAAATTCACCTGGCAACTTGTGTAAAACTCATTTTGTGGATTATTAAAAAAATTATATATAGTTACTTGAATGCATGATACTATTTCACAGGGTTTAAATTTCTGCACTGGGTGTTAAAACCAGAGTATGTTTACACTGAGTTTAGAAAGAAAACTAATCAGCGTAAAGTTAGGGACATCTAACATTCAGTTCCTACAAGAAACCTCCCAGATTGTATTCCCACTTGACAATAAAATACACAATTTAGTCAGTTCTTACAGGGGCCCTCCCACGTCCTATAAAAACATGGCATGGTAAATAGGAAATATAAACAGTCAAGTGAACCCCCCAATCTAAAATAGAATAGAATGAGCTTTATTGCCAAGTATGTTTACATACACAAGGAATTTGTCTTTGTGACAGGAGCATCCAGTGCAGAATTAAAATAAGAAAAAGTTATATAATAAAATAAAGTGCAGTGACAGTACTTTTGTGAATGTACAGGGAGGATTTACAGTATTATTTACAGGTGTACAATTTGGGATGTTATGTAGAAGTATACAATTGTGTTGGGCAGTGTGGAGGTAAACAGCTTTAAATGTTTTTGTTTAAACATTTTTATATTAAACGTTTTTATATTAAATCTGTTTAAATGTTTAAACAGATTTAATATAGCCTGATGGAAAAAACTGTTCTTGTGTCTGGCGGTTCTGGTGTTTGGTTACCTGTAGCGCTGGCCAGAGGTTAGCAGTTCAGGGAGTGTGCTGGATGTGTGGGGTCCAAAGTGATTTTTTAGCCCTTTTTCTCACTCTGAAGGAATAGAGGTCATGAAGGTTTGGCAGGGGGGAACCAATGATATTCTTGGCCATCCTGACTGTCCGTTGTAGTCTCCTGATGTCTGATTTGGCAGCTGAACCATACCAGACAGTTATGGATGAGCACAGGACAGACTCGATGATGGCCAAGTAGAACTGTTTGAGCAGCTCCTACAAGATTTTGTCCCCACTCCTGTAAGCATCCTCTTTGGTGTGACGAAGCTGTTCAGCTGAGTTTTGCTGTAAACCATGGTTTATCATTATTGAATGACACAATTGTCCTGGTAGGGATGCACATATCCTCAAAGAAATTGACATATGAGGTTACAGTATCTGTGTTATATGTTATATGGGGGGCAGTTGTGGCCAACTGTTGAGTTGGGCCTTTGATCAGAAGGTTGCTGGTTCTATTCCAGTGCTGGCAGATAGCAACTAAAATGTCCCTGAGCAAGGCACCTAACCCCCTGATTGCTACCCAGGCGTAGTTGCCCACTGCTGGTATGGGTTACCATATCTGCCAAATCTGTCACTTTCACTTACACAGACATCATGGCTACAATGTTTCTGGAAACTCACAACAGATGTTTGTTTAAAGTCTGCTGTAAGTTATTTTCATAAATTATTATAAAAAGCAGAGGAAACTTTTTCAAATTTTTTAAAACTTTTTCAAAACTGAATGCATTATTTTCTCTGATCTGTTGAAAGATTGCATGCTTTACATCATTTTAGATATGTTTGCTTGTCATATAAATTGATTTATATTCAGTCAGGCAGCTTTTATTAAAATGTGCATGCCAGGTCAGATCGTAAGTCAGAAAAACAATTTCTGTAATGTCCTGAGGATGAACTCTGGATAGTGAATTTACCATATTTATCAGTATTGAATTTGAAGATTGAAAAGAGTGTTGATTTTGAGACTCTTTGTTCTCTTGACTATATGTTCTGTTGACTGTACGAAACTTATCTGGACTAAAGGGGCTGTTAGATGTGCATCCACAAACACAAACTTATTGTTTTATGTTGAGGGACTGTCATGTTAAATGCAAATATGCCTGAAAGTGTTCTATGTGTGTCTGTATATAGGAGGGTTGAGAAAGCCCTTATTGCTAACAGCAGAGAGATTGCATGCAGGGTGATGTGGACGGCTAAGAAGATAGTTGCTCGCACTGTTGCTATGTACAGTGATCCAGACAGACACTCCATGCATGTGGGCATGGTGAGAAATAAAAGACATTCTGTTTACTGTTCCATGATACTAATTTATTCACAAATTTCATGAACTGCATTCATGCGTGTACTGCCTTAATCATTTCCGCATTCTCAATCTCAATAGGGGTGGAGTCCTCCGCCAATCGGGTACAATGTGATGGTCATATAATGAAGCTGATTCCCACATCTCCCCTCTTTCGAAAAGAGCATTTTGTTTTCCTTTTAACACAGAACAAATTAACCATGTTATCACACAAAAATTCCCATTTGTTTCCTTCTAAACAACTAAAGTACAACAATGTAATGTTACTGTTTTCTTTTTTTCACATTCTTTCAGTTACACCTTTTTTTTTCAGGAAAAATAACAATTAACTCAAACTCAAATCTGCTTGTGTAAACTGAAACAGTCGATTTTGCTCTAGGTAACATTTTGGTGTTTTCACAACTCTTCCACTGGAAGTCACAACAGGTGGTTTAGTGTCCAGTAAAGGTGCAGCTGAGGGAACTGCATGAGTATTTAAATGTTCAATCCCAGTCTCAGGAAGAGCTGGTTCTTTTTCACCCTGAGGTTCAGCAAACGTTGTAGCCTCTGGTTGCGATGGCATTGCTTGCAAATGTTTCCTGTTTCTGCACAGAACAGCTTAATTTTGAGTTTGCATCATGTATGATCTTGGTTCTGATGTTTTATTCAGCACAGTGGCTGGCATTTTCCAATGTCTCTCGCTGTCCAGCTTAAGAAGGACCAGGATGTAATTCAGGCAATTTACGAGCAGAATGTCTCTCATAGAAGAACTTGTAAGACCCCTTTGGGGCTTTTTCTTTATTCTCCACTGCTTTACAATGATAGGGTTGAGGTTGGCATTTTCCCTCAAGCATTGGCAGGTTGGTTCTAATCTGCCGACCAGTCATTAGCTGGGCAGGACTCAGGTTGCAGCTACAGGTGTTGCACGATAGCACATGCCAGATGAGGATCAGGTTGGGGGAGAATCCATTTAGCAGTTTGAACTGCTCTCTCCGCAGCTCCATTGGCTTGGGGAAAATGAGAACTTGAGGTTGCATAGTGGAAATCATAGTCTTTACAGAACTGCTGGAATTTGGCTGAGGCAAACTGTGGGCCATTGTCAGATACAAGCCCTGTGGAAATACCCCATCTCACAAACAAGCTGGAGGGTGTCTGCAGATGAGCTGTTTCAATGTTGTTGATGTCATTGCCTATTCCTGGCCACCAAACTGACATCTTTGCCCTCTGATGCCCTTCATGAATTCGGCTTAGCACATCCTTCCTCATTGATTCAGGAATGACTATTCTGTCCTCATACATGAGCAGCCCATTGACAAAAAACAAGGAATCCTTGGCTGTATGATAGCGACTCAGCAGGACAGGTAAATGCTTTGGCCAACCCATACTGAGAAAGCTAATCACTGCCTGGAGATCTGTATCTCCCTCTGTGGCTTTCCCTTTCTTTCAGTGATTGCTAGGAGTTTTCCCATGCAACATACTTTCCCCCAGGACTCCGTACATTTATACTTGTTTTGACCAGCGGAGGGCGCTCTTGTAAGCTCTCAAACACTGAAAGTGACATGATGGTGGCTCCGGTATCAATTTTGAATTTGACCAACCTGCCCTGTATAGGCAGAGTAACACGCCATCTGTTCTTTGCAGCAGACTCATCTATTACAGTACCTAGGAAAAATGCATCACTAGTTTTACCTTCAATTGCAAAATGTCCCAGTTTATTGCATCTCCTACACCTCTTGTTTCGTGCGGGGCAATTATTCTCATTGTGTGTGTGATTACAACGTGTGCAGTCCATGATTTGTTTTCTCTCACCACCCTTTTCCTTTTTCGATGGACCCATAAATCGCTTTGAGCTTTTGTGACGTCCATGCTGTAGGGCGATCTGGACCCCTTTGTCCAACATCAGCTCGGGTTCCATTTGTAATGTCTAGGAAACATCACAATCTGCAATCCCAATGACAACTCTGTCCCGTGTTTGTTTCTGTAAACTCGCAGTATTTGGCCAGTTCATAAAGGCATCTCACAAAAGCCTCAACAGTCTCATGAAATGTTCATTAAATTTTCTGACAACAGTATTGTAATTATTTGCATGTGAAGCTTCAGCAAATGTAAACAATCCGAATATCACTTTGGCATCCTTGCCAAAGGATCCTTGCCATCCTTGCCGCATACAGCAAAGAATTTACTTGTACTTCCCCGCTTTCCTTGTTCAGCTTCATCACAATGCGGAACTGGGAGAACCGCTGGATCCATGCAGGCCAGGTTGCAGGCTGCACGAAATCAAAGACCTCTGGTGGTTGAACTTGGACACTTCCAAAACAGGGCGAACTTGGTTGTGGGTATCACGTACGATTCTGACACCATGTCATGAGAGGGAAACCATATAATAATTCAAAACGGTTACATTTATTTAACAGATTGCATGAACTACCTTAATCATTTCCGCGTTCTCAATCTCAATAAGGGTGGAGTCCCACACCAATCGGGTACACATAATGAAGCTGATTCCCACAGGTATGATGAGCTTTTATCTATCTATTTCTCCCTTTTCTTTCTAATGTCCAATAATGCATCTGCATTAGTTTCAAGATATTTATAAACATTTCAGTACCAGCAAAACTGTGTTAACAAAATATATGCTGTCTCTTTCCCACAGCTCTCTCTCTCTCTAGAGAGGGACAGCCACCCACCCAGTCTGGCTTATCTTGAGTTTTTCTTGCCACTGTTATCAAATTCTTGCTAATGAGGTGTCTGTAATAATACTATAAAGAGTGCAGACCAGCTATATATTTAGAGTGCCCTGATGTAACTTCAAATTTGATTTGGCATTGTATTAATTACAACTGACTTTATTTGATTTTACTTGGTTTGTATTATCTGTGTATTGAAAGTTTGACATTTAATTAATTTTACTGTGTTCTATATATGCAATTATATGTTTAAATACCAGTTTAAGCAATTAGATATGTTAATATATATTATAAATAACGAATGATATATCTTGTTACAGAAATGTTTGGTATGACGGAAAGAACACTCCACGTACCTTCATGTCATTGAATATGGTATAATGTTTATGTAGTATTTTCAGAGGGATAGATCAAATCCTGTGGTTCCATAGATACATTCTGTTTGACAAAACATGTCCACACTGAAGGTTTCTGTCCAGATCCTATATATTACATGTATATTTAGATGTAGAGCAAATTTTAACCAGGCTGAAGTGTATGTGTAAATAGGGAATAACAATAGTCATAAAAGTTCATTGTATAAAGATTATAGGGGTCTAACTTTATCTCTTCATCTGTCAGAATGTCGTCTGCTCCAACAGACTCCATTTGTGTTAACACAAATGCATTGCATTCCATTTGTGTCAACACAGTTTCATTTCCTTTTTTTTCTTTTTACTGTTGTATGTGGAAATCATGTGTAACAAAAACCTTAGTTAAAAACAGAATGTTTTCAAATCACTGGAACAGATTTTTACATAAACAAATCAGCCTAACATCAGCATTCACATTTTTAACATCTGGGTAGCATGGTGTAAACGGAGAGTCCCGATGCAGGACTTATTTTCAGCTGCCTAGTTGGGAATAAAACAACAAACTTTGATGAACTCACAAACAATGATTGCACTGAAAAGGTAGACCAAGAGGTGGAGGTAGAAGCAGCCCACAAGCAATTCACAGAACACACAAAAACACCACAACTGACAGAGTCCTGCTGCTTCCACTGTGAAGGAAAGCAGCTGGGTCTCAGGCCAGAGATTGTCTTGTGGATTGTATAGAAAATGTAACATTACGTTAGGTTGTTATCATTTGCAGTGTGTGTGTTTCCTGCATATTCAAATTAATGTTCTACCTTGAAGGTTAAGTGGGTGTTCACCCCAAACGTCATCTCTCTGCTCACTGGGACACTGGGATAATAAATTGTACAGAATTTGTTGTGTTAGGCTGTGATTTATGATTTCCTTCATATGGTAATGCCCTTTTATCTTGATTGTCAGGTGGATGTGCACATAAAGCATGCCCTTGTACTACACAAAGCTCACACAATTCTCACACAAATCTCTTTCATGCTCTCAAAATTCATGCTCTTCATGAATTACGCTTTCTCGGGTAACAAGTGTTGAGGAACGAGTTGTAGGTGCTACCATGACAGATTCACACAAAGATACATTTTAGAAGTTCTCAAGACAGAAAATGTGCTAAACTGTGCACAGAAAGTGTTTTATTACCCATTGTAGTCATGCCTGTCTTTTATCTTTTCATTTCATCTATAATCATTTACCTTGACTGTTTGGAGGGGGTTTACCCCAAGTATCCCCTTTGTGATAGCCATTGTGATGATTTGAATCTGTTTTATTCCTGAAACTGTTAATTTTCAATTAATTTAGTTTTCAATTTAAGTTCTGAGAGGCATGTCTTGTCTAGGGAATGTCATTCTGTTTTCTAGGTACACACCATCCTAATTGCACTTTTCACATCCATGGTAGCTTGTGTGACTTTTCAAAGCATGTGCATCACAAACCACTGAAATAAGTTGTAGTGTTAGTTTCACCCTTCAAATCTAAAACCATTGCCTAATTCTTTAATGTCACCTATGACGTACTGGCTCTACATAACAAACCTATTGTCACAGGTTCGTCTTGTGCCAAGTTTTGCACAGTCCAAAGAATGGGCCAGAATTTTGTTGCTGTGGGCCAGAACTTTTATAGAGTGGCAGACCATTACTGTCAGACTCACTGTCATAGACTGCACATAGGGGGCAGTTGTGGCCTAGTGGTTAGTGAGTCGGGCTAATCGGAAAGGTTGCTGGTTTGATTCCAATGCCAGAAGGTAGCAACTGAAGTGCCCTTGAGCAAGGCACCTAACCCCCAATTGCTCCCTGGCACAGCAGTGCTGCCCACGTCTCCGGTTGTGTGTTCATGAATTGCAGTGTTTGTTCACTCCACAACCAGTGATGGGTTAAATGCAAAGGTCACATTTCGGGTATGGGGAACCATATCTGACAAATGTCACTTTCACTTCATGGTGATGTATTTAGGCTCCTGAGTATGAGGCAGACAAATCATAAATTCATTGTCATCAACTGTGTTATTTGTGTCACTGTGCATGCCAGCAAACTCCTCCCCCCATGATGATGATTCTTGCATTGACAGCAATTGTTTGTCCACCTTCAGAAGTCTCTTTTAGTACATGTGATACTCATACAATAATAAGTAAATTCTCCTTGAATTGTACAGGTCATGTTAGATGAGAGAGACGTCCAGAATGTGTTGTGCTGTGGGTCCCCAAGACCAGAATTCAGAACAACTGGCCTAATGCATCAAACTCAATAAGTGAATGTACCTTCTGTTTTTGAGTGTGTACTGTGCTCATTGTCGTTAATTAGACTTAATATAACATAATACAACATTAACAAATTCAATCAGTTTCATTACTTTGCTTAAAGTATTGGAAATGTATAGTTTCCATTCTGCCAGTCACTCGATGTTATGTCAATGTCGACACTAGGGGTTTATATAAAAAAAGTGCTGTCATGAATGTGCAGTCCCGACGCATTTTTTATAAATTCATTTTTCTCTGCATTTTGTCCCTGTGGTTCTGGATGTGGCCAATATATTGCTCCCTCGTCCGATTGGTGCTTTGAATGTCGCTGGGAGATAATCCTCCGGGTCTGCCCACACAGACCTCCCAATCCTCGACACGGAGACAGACGCAGAGTTGGCAGCGGTGCTATCTCGGGTTGGAGTTAAAACTTTCACCCTCCCCTGAGCACTTGCAGCACGCCTGGGTGCAGAGTATCTCTTTTCTCTGCATGGAATTGGACTCTGTCAGTATAACCACCCGTCTCACACAGGACAGGGCACAGTCAGTGCTTGATTGCCTGCATTCATTCAGGAACAGGCCTGCGGTTCTTCTAAAACTTTTTCCAGAGGCTCTGGGGGCATAATGACATCCTCGGCAACAGTAGGTCCGCTTGGATTGATGCATATGAGACTCCAGTTCCAGCACTGGCTTCATGACCAAGTCGAGAGGTGAGCCTGGTGCCTTGGTGTACACCCGGTGGTTATCACCCTGTAATGTTGCCGATCCTTCAGCCTGTGGTCTCACCTGTCATTCCCACGGGCAGGTGTTCCCCTAGGACAGGTGTCCAGACTTGTGGTTGTCACAACTGATGACACTATCAATCAGGCTAGAGCCCCCTCTACTAGGCAGCTCTATGCTTTGAAGTGCCATCTCTTTGTGAACTGATGCCAGATCAACATTGTGTGTGATCTTTTCTCTAAGAGTACCTGGAGAGACATCTGTCTCCCTCCACACTTAAGGTCTACCTGGCCTATTTCTGCTTGACACAACACCATTGGATGTAGGCCCTTGGGGCAGCATGACCTGGTCATCAGGTTCTTCAGAGGCGCCAGTAGGTTAAATTCCCCTATGCCCCACCTCATCCCCTCTTGGGATCTCATCTTGGTCCAGGAGGGACTACGGAGGGCCCCATCCTCACGCTAAAGACGGCCCTTTTAGTGGCACTCACCTCTTGAGGGTCATTTTCTAGCACCTCTGTCACCTCATCGTTAGTAAGCCTGTATATCCTGTATAGTGTTAGGTGCTCCATACATGTGGATTCCCTATGCTTATAGAGTCCCTATGCATACGGGTAACCCCGTATGTTTTATAGTCCACAGGTCAAGTTCCTTTACGGTGAAACCCAGTGTCTTCCCCTCAGTAAAGTACCTCTACCTCATTGTTGTAGCTAGGCTCCCTCTCAGGCGATAGGGACCTTCTCTGCAGATTCTCATATGTGTGCTACCCCTTGGGTATGTCTATATGTTGTATCTACAACATGGCACCTATTATTGATAGAATGAAGTCTCTGTAGTGTTTCCTCTAGAAGCCAAAGGGGGGGACACTGTCCCAGCTTTGCCCAGTGGCTTGCCACAGCTCAGGCCTTATTTAGTAAGTATCCACTCCCGCCTATTTCAGGAGGAGCCGTACATGCAAGCTGGATGGTTGCAATGTAGCAGAAGCACTCGTGACGAGGCATACCTATTGACTGCCCACATCTGCTCAACTTAGCTTGTAGCACAGTTCAGCTCCTGTGGCGCTTTGTATAGGGATCCTTAGCATAGTCATCAACACAATGTCGAGTGACTGACAGAAAAAGAATGTCCTCAGCGTTGACCCAGGACTGTTCCTCCGGACTATACCCCTCCCAGTCTACCAGGTACTGGAGAATGCCAACCCAGCGCCTGGAGTCGAGCAGTTCCCGCACTCGATACATCTCCTCATCATCAACCAAGATGGGGGGAGGCTGTTTCCTGGGCTCCCCCTCCACCTCTCCAGCCGGGCCACCAGGTCCAGGATGTTGGTTGGCCTGATGAGTCTGGTGTCTCACGGCGTAGAGCAGATGGGTGTGAGTCTGTTCTCACACTTCCTCACTCCGTTGGAGCCAGTCAGTGACAGAGGGTAAATTAATTGGTTCACCAGACCAGGAAAACCATGGCAATTGAAAACCCAGAATGCACTTAAACGGGGTCATGCCAGCGAATGTCTTTACTAAAGACTTTAGGGAGCTTGGGTAGATGAATTAGTCAACAAGCCTTAGAAAAACGATCAACTATTGTAAGTATTGTAGTGTTACCTTGAGAATTGGTTAAATCAGTGATGAAATCGATAGCGATATGGGACCATTGTCTTTGAGGAGTGGGTAGTGGTTGTAATAATCCTGCTGGCAGCTGCTTGGGAGTCTTGGTGGTTTGGCAGTTTGAGCAATTGTGGACGTGTTGGATCGTGTTGTTGGTTAGAGAAGCCCACCAGAAACAATTGCGGAATAGCTGAATGGTGGCAGTGATACCAGGATGACCAGAGCTGGGTGTTTCATGAACCTGGGTGAGTAAGCACTTATGTAGGGGAATAGGGACAAAAATGTGGTCTGCTGGACATTCTGGAGGTGGTGGTTATTGATTGTTAACATGATTAATTTCTGTGATTATGTCCCATTGTACGGGAGCTACAAGTAAATTCTCGGGGTTATGTTTTCCTGCATGAGTGATTCTTGAACCTCATCAGTCTGACAGGATAAAGCATCAGCTTTGGTATTTTTGGAACCTAGGCGATAAGTGACACTGAATTGGAAGCGTGTAAAAAAGAGGGGCCACCCAGCCTGCCTGGGGTTTAGTCTCTTTGCTGAGCGTAAGTATTCTAGGTTCTTACAGTCATACGGTGACATTCTTACAGTAAATACTGTGAATTGGTGAGAAGCTCCCTCAAACCAATGGCACCATTCCTCTATTGCCAACTTCATGGCTGGTAGTTCTCGATTCCCCACATCATAGTTATGTTCGGTGAGAGATCATTTCTTAGAGAAGTAGGCACATGGGAACATCTTGGGCAGTGAGCCATGGCATTGCGAGAGAACGGCTCATACCCCAGTATTTGAGGCATCCACCTCAACGATGAAGGGGCGATCTGAGTCAGGATCCTTGAGGATGTGTGTAGAGGTGAAATGGTTCTTGAGGTCGTGGAAAGCTTGTTTTGCCTCCGTGGTCCAGATGAGCCTGGTGGATTGTCATTTGGTAATGATGTCAGGGGTGCAGCAACAGAGCTGAGTGTAGTTCCTTCACAATGCATGGTAGTGGCCATTCAGAGACGGCTTGTACCTTTTTCTCATCCATGGCAATGCCCTCCTGACTGATCACATAACCGAGAAATGAGGTGCTGGTATGGTGGAATTTACACTCTGGAACACACAGATTGTGTACATTTCAGAGATCTAGCTTTGTGTAGTACTTGGCCTGACAAAGTTGTTCTAGAGCTGCTGATACCAGAGGGAGTGGATAGTGAAACTTAACGGTTATGTTGTTCAAAGCCACGGTAATCTATGCAGGGTCATAGACCACCGTCCTTCTTCACGACAAAGAATCCTGCTGCGGCGGAAGAATTAGATGATCTGATGAAGCCCTTTGCTAATTCCTCCTCGATATAGGCTTTCATAGCCTCAGAGTCAGGTTGAAACAGGGGAAAAATTCTGCCCTTTGGGGGTTTTGTTCCAGGCATGAGTTTGATGGCACAGTCCACAGTTCGATGAGGTGGAAGTTAAGATGACTTCTTACTGAAAGCTTCAGTGAGATCAACATTATTTCATTGGTATATGAGATTCGGAAGTGTCAATTGTCCAAGGGAGTTGAGCATTAGGGCTGATGAATTAGCTTGGGAGACAGGATTTCTGGCACGTAGGACCACACTGAAGAATTTGTCCATCCCTCCAAGAAATCGATGGATAGGATGTGGCCGTCACCGAGAGGCCAACCGCCTAGCACCTCTACTGCCAGGGATGAATTACAGGGAGTTAGAGTTAGAGTCAGCTTGTGTTGTTGAGCAAATTTGTGGGAAACGAAGTTTCCTGCTACTCCTGAATCTACTAGAGCAGAAGTAAAAAAGTGAAAGTGGTGGTATCACTCACAGAGGCTTGATTGTTTGACGTGTTCCACTGGGTATGCGGCCTGGCCACAGTAAAGACATAAGTGATGTTGTCTTCGGCAGATTCATTCTTCAGGTGTAAGACGTGTGAAACCCAACTGTATTGGTTCAACAGTGTAGGCAGGGTCAAACACCAGCAAACAGGAATAACATGGGCAAGGCAAGACAGTATTGTTAAACAGGCAAAGACTGAGGCAGGCGGAAAACAATCACAATCCAGAAAACAGGGCAAGAATCAGGGCAGGCAGCAAACAGTTAAAAAACGATAAACAATCCAATCAAAATACAGGTAAACCAGAATACAGGGAAAACACTCAGAAATGATCACCAAGGCTAATCAAGACTTCGCAAAGATACAGCATCCGGGTCTGGTTTATATATAGTATTATATATATTGTGTGTACAAGATTTCAGATTTCACAAACTACATACTTTATAAATTCAAATTGTAAAATTATTTTTCCATTTAGCAGGTTAAATTAATTTTAAATTGCTCTTTGATTAGTATCTATAAACTGATTTTAAAAAGTCATGGGGATTCATTGTCAAAAGGTGAAACCCTGGTTAAACTATTACAAAGCATTAAAGTTCTTAATAGTGGAATAATCATCAATGTATTAGTTAAATGTCTATTGCAAGGGATTGTATTCATTATTTTTTCCTTTTTTCAGGCCCCAGAGTGATTGCCTTAGTTCCTTTTAATAAAGGAGATTTTGTTGTCAAATATAGGGGGGGAAATTATCAACTTAATTGAAGATGAACATAGATGAGAGGCCAGTAAAAATGCCTTTTTTCTTGACTTCATCTGGCAAAACAAGAAGTGGTGGTAAGTTTTTAAAATCAATTAATAACTTTTGTTTTATGCTTTGTTAGATTAAACATTCATATTTTGAAGGCATATTTTTTAAGCATTGATGCAACTCAAGAAAACACCACCCTTGGCTGGCTTGTAAATGATGATCCCATAAACCCAAATTGTACAGTTTACAGGATTATTGTACAGGATTATTGTCAAGGGAAAACCTCATTTATGCCTATTTGCTGCAAAAAGATATAATTCCTGGAGAGGAAATAACATATGACTATGGAGGCAAAATTGAACTACTTTTTAATTTTTTTAATGCACAATATGTAAGTTCTTTCAGATTAGACAGTCTGTCTATCAGTCTGTACATCTACTGGCCCTTTGTACTAAATACACACACATTTAACAGCATAGTTTAGCATAGTGGGGAACCTGATAAGTTCAATTCAATTCAATTCAACTTTATTTGTATAGCAATGTGGCATTGTCTCAAAGCCGCTTTACAGGGAGGAAAAAGAAAAAACAAGGAAATATACACAATGATACAGTAACAACGGTATGTCAATTATCAACCAATTATCAATAACTGAGTATCAAGAAAGATATTAACTATGGAGTATCAAATATCTATTATCCGCAGTCTCCCAGTGAGCGCTCCAACATGGCAACAGTGGCAAGGAACCCAAACTCCAATGAAGAATGTGGAGAAAAAAACCTTGGGAGAACCCAGGCTCACCAGGAGGGTCATTTCTCCTCTGACGCATAACAGCTGCAAAAAGTACTTTGGTGTAAGGGTTTATAGGTTTACAGTGTCGCAGTCAGTTTTCTGATTTAAAGTTTTATATATTTGCAGCGTCATAATCAGTGCTGTTATGATTTCAGTATTGATTTATAGTAATAACTAGTTTTAATTTGGGTCTGGTGATTTTATATTCATTTTATGTTAGCCTGATGGCTGACATAATACAATCAGGGATGTTTTGGCTAGGATGCCGACGTTAAATGAGACTGAGAGCAGCTATAACATCAAACTGCTGGTATAGACAGAATCATGTATTTTGCTAAAAATATGAGTATAGATTAACAGTTGCATTAATGTAATAGGTAATGGTGGCAGTTGATTTTTCACAGTTCCCATGGTGGTCACCCCTTCCTTGGTTAGGCTGTTGTGAGTGTTGTCTCGACAAACTGGACTTAATCTGTATCGCCCAGAGTTCCGCGGAGGAGAGGGAGGAAGAGAGGAAGATAGAGAGAGGGAAACAAACAGGCTTATATTAGCGTAGCGGCCATTCTCACACAATGTGGAAGCCATGTAGTAGAGTGGGTAAAAAGTGTGCTCTGTTCCGGTTACGCCTAGCTGTTGAGGCCTAGGTGTGACAGTAGTTGAGTTAAGTGAATGCTCGTCTGAAGAGATAGTTCTTTAGTTTAGACTTGAACTCCTCGAGTGTGTCTGAGTCTCGAAAATTGCTGGGGAGATCATTCCATAGTTTTGGTGCTAGGTAGGAGAAAGATCTGCCGCCTTTAGACGTATTCTTGGAATTATTAGCAGAACACTATTTTGCGAGCGCAGTGTCCACAGTGGATTGTAATCTGAAAGTTTGAGTAATTTAAGTGATGAGTAAGTGATGAGTAATTTTTAACACCTTTGTTATAGCCTCTTTGCAAAGATATTGACAAAATGATGACCATAGAGAACTGCTCTGGGGGCTCTTTAACTACTGCAGGCACTTCACAGCTCACAGTTTAGGTATGTGTATGTTGTATCAGTCTGTCTGTCTGTGTGTCTATTATATGTTGCCTTGACTCATTATTTTTCATCTCTTAAATTTTAATGTCATAGCTCAATCTTCTAGTGACATGCAAGACTTTTCCAATCATTTATTCTGCAAGAAGCATATTTTGTGTGAGTTATAATTGTTATAACAATTGTTGTTACAGTAATAATTTTATCAATTTTATGCAGAGATTTGTCAGTACTAAAGACTGGCTTAATTTTTACTTTCAGAGTGCACCACAGTATCATCCACAGCACAGTGTAGACAGCACACTTCCAGCAGACCCAGTGTCCACAAAAAAAGAGAGGCATGGTCATTTTAATTAGAACTGACTGATTTACAATTAAAAAAGTTGTTCTGCTGAACACATTTTAGTGGTGCTTTTTAATAGAGTTAAGAAGGACATAAGGGTGAGTAAATGATGACAGAATTATCATTGAGTCAACATTTCCTGTAACGCTGCTGGCTGATAGATTGTGATGCAAGTGCTAATTGTGAAAAGTGAAATGCTAATTTGTCCCTCCCTCACAGGTCACATTAAAAGGACAGTGTTAAACTGGGTTAAGCTGTTCTGCGACTGAGTTCTTCCCTCACGGTTCATGACAATATCTGTGTTGTATTTAATTTCTTATTTTCTTTTCGTTATTATCTTTACTATTTTTATATATTCAGTTTTATGCAGCGCTACAGTATTTTAATGCTATAATTGCAGGCTTAATTTTAAGCGGCTTTTGTCCCTGTATCGGCTTTGAAAACAGCGACGCTACTGCCTTTATCGGTCGTGTGAAAGTGACGCAGCGCCTTCTATCGGCAGTGCGCAGATCGCATCTGCTCCACATTCTCTTTGGAAGCAAAGCCGCACCTCTGACCAGCGCAAATCTGTATCTCTGAGAGATAAGCAGATGCAGAAAGACCTCCGGACCGGAAGAGTAAAGTCCAGAAACTAGAAAGTCCCGCTCGGGTGTCAGTTCGATGATGGCTGCGGCTGTGGAGAGAGGAGGGGTACGTGCCCCCTTCATGAGCCCGGGCGTCGGTGTGCCCGCTCCCTCTGTGCCCGGAGGACCAGCCATGGTTGGAGCGGTGGATTCGGGTGCCATCATGCCGGTGCCAATGAATCTGTTCGCGACGTGGGAAATTGACCACTCATCTCCGAGCTGCGTGTCGAGGTACATTCAGCCCAATGCCATTGTTCGTGCGCCTGCATCGATATCTCATTAAACACCAATGTATTTGTTTCTTTGCTGGATTTTTAGCGTATGCAACATAATGGTTTCAACTTTTTAATGTTTTGCTTTAGCGTGTCACGATAAAACTACACGCATGCAGTGTTGCGATGGTGGGAATCATCAGTAGTTGTCCAGGCTTTGTTGCAAAAATACACAAATGCAGCTTTGTGATGCTGATTGTATGCAGCAATAACTACACAGGATAAATAAATAGCAATAAATAAATAGCATTTGGGAACATAGGAACATAAATGTGTCCGTATAAGCAGCCTGATGTGTTGATGTTTTAAGCAATTTTTTCATCATTACGTATTTAAATATTTGTGCATATGTGTTGGGTCTCAAACTAAAGTGAAATCTCTGAAGAAGTTTTGTGTTTGTGTCAGGCTCTGAACGACATTAATGGTCTTCTTTATTATGGTGCTTACTTTAGTTTTTTTGCATTGCTGACCAAGTGAAATATCAGTCACACGTGACATTTTGTGTCATCATATTGCATTGATATGTGAATTTGTGTAACTTTTATATGTTTCATTATTTTGTTGTTATTTTGGTTTTGTTAAAACCTGAATGGATTGTATGAGAGCTTTCTCAGTGTGGAGCAGATGGGGGTCTCAAAAGCATATCTGTACTTAATATTGTCAAACCAATGCAAATATGAGCTTGTTGGGATGAACCTCTGTATTTCTGTTTATAACAACATGATTATTCAGACTCTTTAGAATGCCAGTTACATTCAGAAGGTGTATGTCAGGTAAAAACAAGGTTATGAGGCACAGACTAAAACCACATTCAGGTATATCTGAGGCACTTAAAAAGCTTGAAATGGCATGAAAGTTGGCACACACATCATGGTGGTCAGCAGTTAGAGGTGAAGATCCTAAACTGCAAAGGGATTTTTGACATCTTGAGTGGTGTTGACATGGCGAAGCAATAAATTAAGTGCAAAAATGTAAACAGAATGTGTCTCATATCTGCTGCGTGAATTTCTTCAAATTTAAGGGACTAATGACATAGAGGTGGCTATTGTGAGTCACAGTCATAGTGCCACCAACTTGCAGAAGGAAGTATGTCACTGAAAACAGCATTTAAAAGACTCCTCTTAAATTTATAGAAGTTGCTTCATACTTGGTCAGAAATAAAGAAGAGATATTGAAGATGCTAAATTGTGAACAGATTGTTGATATCTTGAACGGTGTTTTAGTACAGTAAATGGAACAGGAACTGGCTGGCACATGGGCATGGCAGAGGGGCTCAGTAGTGCTCCCTGGTATGGTGCACAAAAAGGTGGTGCATATATTATACAAACATGCATGCACCTGTATGAAACTTTGTACATGTATTGGGTCTTGTTGACCCTAACATCTTTAACACTGACACCCCTTAGCTCCACCCAAGATGATGTTGTCCATTTTTGATTATCTGAAAAGAACATACTGTGAACATTTAAATACTCCTCATAGGGATTTCATGTGATTGTCACCACACTTGGCGAACATCTTGCCAAGACAAAGAAGATTCAAAAATGCGAAGGGATTTTTGATATCTCGAACGGTGTTGCCATGGCGAAGTGGTAAAATTACAGCAAAAAATTGTACTTGGGCCCATCATCGCTGCTTGCAGCTATAATACGTGATTGTAATTCAATGTCAAAAATATGTCATGTTTTTGGAAAGGATATGGCAAACATTATGTTTAATTTGTTACAGGCAGAGTCATTGTGCTCAGATTGAGGTTTTCCTCCTTGCAGTGCTGTTAATATACATTTTTATACATTGGTCCTCTTACTCTGTGGTCATTGAGTTCCAGTAATACTTTGATGGGTTCAAACATGCGTTGTGAAAATCTTAAACACAGTCTTCAGAGAATGAGGATAAAACATCTTTAACACTGACAATTTCTCTCATGTATCATAGTTGTTGATTTAAGTGGTGGTCACATGCACCATATCATTTTGACAGTAGTGGCTGTGTATTTTACATATCATTTAGTGATATTACGTGTAGCTTTGCTTTGGTTAATTTTGGCCAATGTGATGTCAGAAAGAGGCAAACAAATGCCGCTGCCTAAGAGAATGTCCTTCACTACCTGTAGTTACATTTTAAGTGGTCTCTAACTGGCGTAAAAATAATGACAGTGTGGTGTTGCATGTTGTCATGGAAATATGACAGTCATCACCAATGAAAATTTGGGTTTGTTTAAAAACAGTGTGTTGAGTTTTTACACGGCCCCTTACCCATCATTTGTCCAATTTCCAATACACAAAATTTATATTTACATTTGACAGATGCTTTAGAAAAGTATTTCCAGTGCACTCAACATACACATTATATCAGTGTGTGAGAACATTGGCATTGAGCTAATGATCGTTGAGCTGCTAACGCTATACTCTACTAATTGAGGTAGGCAAATCACAAATTATGGTGCAGATACAAGACCACAGTGCTTTAAAGCAGAGCGCTACACAGAAGAAGAGCAGCACCAGGCCTAAGTGTTTTATAGCATTTTAAACTGATGAGTGCCTAACCCAGCCCCCTGCTAAGCCTGAAGTGCTTTTTTGCATATAACACATTATATATATATATATATAGTGCCTTTGTTCCTCAGTTTTCGTATCCTAAGTCAATGTTGAGGTGTGCATTTCCTTGTTTTTCTTGATTTTTTTTGTATATTAATTTTTTTTTTTGCAATTCCCTTGTCTTTGTAAGCTCTTATATAACCACCCATGACCACAGACAAGGGTGAGCGGCCTTACGTGATTGAAGGGCCTGCGCCTGCAAAGTAGACAGGAGTGAACATTGCCCCCAGAGCCTGCACCCCTCTGAGAGTCTGACAGGGTGCATGAGCCAGAACTCCATTCATTGCAAAAGGAGTACAAGTGGAGTTTAAAGGAATGAAAGGAAGCCCCACCCACTACTCTGCTGTTGTGGAAATGGATTAAGCCTTTGGTGGAAATGGATTTAATCGACCGGTTTAGGGAGGTAATACTTAATATCTCTGTGCCCTTCGTATATCCAACACGACCTGTATCTCCGCTGGTTTCACTCAGCCCTGAATTTCCAGTTTCCTGCTTCATAATGCTGGTGATCCCCACCCAACTTCCCTCTCCCACAACCTCCCACCTCCAGCTCCACCTAGCTCAGAGGATCGCCTGGCTCCACCTCCAGCCTCTGAACTCATTGCTCCACCTCAGCCTGTCAACACATTGGCTCTGCCTTTTCCACGCACTCCTCTAGAGCGCCTTCCCTTCCTCTTTAGTTTGAATGTCACTGTGCGAGGACCCAACTTTCACAAGAAGTTATAACGTCAGAATTATGTCTTGAGTTTTGTTTTTTCCCTCTATGAACTAGTGTTTCCCCTTGTTGTCAATTAGTCATTCTGTTCACCTGTTCCCCAATTACCTCATTTAGTTCTTTGTTTGGCCATGTATATGTACTCCCTTTGTTCCTTAGTTCCGCATCCTGTCTTATGTTAAGGTGTGTGTTTCCCTGTTTTCCTTTTGTTTTATGGATTAAATCTAAATAGTTTATTTTTGCTATTTCCTTATATCCTTTTTTTGTGCTATGTCTTTGTGAGTTCTTATATAAGCACCTGTGACAGTCACCTTTGATGTTTCATCATATTATTGTGGGAGTCGCAGTACATGAAGTGATTGTCCATGTCAGTGGTGTTTAACCATTAATACACATTGGAGGCATCGATACCTGTCTGAGGTGATTAAGATGGATTAGGGCAGAGGTTTAGTTTCCGCGACCCATTTTCCTGCTGAGTTTAGCTCCAACCAGATCAAAATGTAAATGTAAAAAAATCATGGTCTTTAAATGAAAGAGATTGGTCTAAGAGTGCAGCCAAATCTTTAACAATAGATGCCACTTTTGAGCGTTGGAGTTTTCTGGCACACCAACAGGTAAGTTGTATTCTGCAAGACCATCTGACTACAAAAGTAAACAGAGCAAATCCTCTAAACCCACTTGTGTGTAATTACTTATATTTTTGCTTACTGTAGGACCCAACGGTTACCTCCTACTGGTGGAAATGTTCAGTGATGTGCAGGAAATGAAAATGGTTGCCACAAAACTCATGGAGATTCGAAACTGAGTGCTGGCAGACAAGGTTACATTTGCAAATATTCACAATGTAAGCATAACAGCTACTTCAAGAGTCCCACAACATATCAAGCTCAGGAATCCAGGAACCAATATGTCCAGGTAAGATGACCAAAATACATTTTATAAATAAAACTGTTTTTGAGCAAAAACAAAAAAACACAAAAACATGTTTTAAGTATAACATAATACTGTAATAGACTAATTCTTTTGTTGTCTTCTGGATTTAATTTAGAGAGTTATGGCAATTAAACCCCACACATATTCATCTTTGCAGATGAGGCTGGTTTTAACTTGGCCAAAACAGTGGTGAGGAAGAAATGTGATTGTGATGTTAGCACCTCTTTGGCCTGGAACATCAACTGTGGCGCTTTCCCAATGTGTGCAGCAATATCCAATAATGATTTGCTGTTATACAAATCGCTAATACAACACTACAACACTGAGTGTCTCCTTTCATTCCTGAATGGCCTCTATGAAAGGGTTGTGCTAGGTGAGGAAACGGATGCAGTAAGCATGAGCGACATGAGCGACAGTAACAGATGAAGATTATGTAGAAAACTCAACAGATGACTGTCAAACATGTTTTCTGAACACTCACATCTGACGTCACTCCTGCAATCTCACACCACTAAGCCAGACATTCATGTGATGAGGATGCAGCGAAAAAGAACACAGCTTTGAAGAGAAAGAGAGAGAATATGTGTGTGAGAGAGAGAATTTGTATGTTAGACTGAAGAGAAATGAAATAAAACAGTGCTGTATGGATGTGGGATTTTCCTGTGATCTGGGACACACACACAGATTAGAATATGTCAGAGCAGACGTTTCATTCATGCTGTTGTTCTCAACAAGTAGTGTGTAAATGATGGGTGTATACACACATGCAAACACTCACACAATTCCCTTCGTCCAGTCGCTTGATAGAAAGTTTATTGGACAGTTTTAAAGATGTTAATTATGATATTTTTGATCACTTCAGGTTGTTTGTTGTACCTGTATCGTTGTTCATATACAGTATAAATAACTAGATATACAGTTTGTCCTCAAACTTTACTGTTGGCTTGACAAAGCCCAGCCTGGAAAGTGTATAATGGTTTGAAAAAGTTTAGGTCTGACATTCTCTAACATGATGGTAACAGAATTAACGTTTTCGTATGTTGGTAATGTTTTAACATAATCTAGTAAGATTTTAGCATGTTTTAGCATGATTCTAAAATATTTTTTAAAATGAAGGTAATGTTGGCATAATACAAGGAAACTTTAGCATGACATATTTTAACATGATGTTACCATGATGTAGCGGGATGTTAGCATAATGTAGCATGATATGTGTACAGAAATATGGTTTATTCATAATGTTATGCAGTTGCTAGGTGCACTAAATGGTTGTTAGGGTGTGGCTAGGAAGTTGCCAGAGCAATACCTAAAGCCTACTGACAGCCTGAGTCAAATAAGCCCACCCCCGTCTCTACAATGTTCTAATGCTGAGATATGGCTTATTCATTTAAATACATGGTTGTTAGAATACCATAAATGGTTGCTAGACAGTTAACAGGGTAAAACTAATAGACTCTACAATGTTCTGATGCCTTCCTCGTTTTCAATGGAAGTCAAATGGGTGGTTGCTAGGGTACTGTAACTGGTTGCCAGGGTATGGCTATGAAGTTCAAATGTTACAATTTGTTGCTGCTTGCTAAGCTGAGTGATATGAGCCTCTACGACATTCTAATGCAGAGCTATGAGATCACAAAATTTACCCCAGTGCCCAAGTCTACGGAATATTTTTTTCCCAGTTTTTTGCACTCCCAAAATACATTGTACACCTGATCGCTTATACAAATCACAGCACATGGGGTCTACACGTTTGGGTCTACGACAAACATGGGACTGTCCAGAGATAGATAGATAGACATGTTGTCATGTGCCAATAGATGATGTGCCAGACAGGCTATGTTTGGCTTGTTTTCCCATTAATGCTTTAGTATTTGGCTAGTATTTAGTATTTCAAAATGGTTTTAACTTTAACTTTTTATTTTATTTTTACTGAATAATAGTTTGCTTTTAAACATTAATCAATGATTATGCTCTGTATAACGATGGTAAATCTGCAAATTTTATCTGTTTTGAGTATTTACAGTAGTAAATAAATTAGTAAATAATTGAGCAAATATGTAAACTATTGTCCCGCTCCCTAAGAACATCATGTATCTGCGATCTCACAGGCTGATGATGTGAGGCTAACCCTAAGGACATTCTGATTTGGAAGATGATCGGTCAACACTAGTTAGGATAATCTGTCAATAAGTGGATAGTATAATGCAATTTTTCTATTAATATTAACTATATATATATATATATATATATAATATTATATACTATATATATATATATAATATTATATACTATATATATAATTTATATAATATAATTAATAATAAGTAAATATGAAGTGGTCAGAATGGGGATGCAGTTCAGCACTCGAGTTCAGAGTTTAGTAGGCAAGTAGTTACGATAAAATGAACTGATAATAGCGCAGCTGTAGAAGCTCAGCAGGATCTTGGGGGACAGGTGAAACATCAATACAATAGTGGGTAAGTCTTCTAAAAAAGTTATACAATTATAAAGAATGAACACTTTATCCTATTTCATTTCACCTTATGTCCATTTCACCATTTCACCTAATTAAAACTGAACAGAACTACCATTACATTAAAAGTGTACTCGCACTAGGCACAGCTGCCTAGAGTCAAGAAGTTAGGATTAGGGTAGGTTGATTCACTACATCAAAATCATGTTACCTGTGGCATCCTTAGCTTCATTTCACAGACACCCATGTGAGTGCCTAATACACTAATTTAAAGGTTTAAAAATGCATGACACAGGGCCTGCCCTTGTGGGTTGTATTGAGAAATTAGGAGAGTTTATTGTTGTGAGACTTGTTGTGTGGAGTTGTGAGACTTTGTCATGGAATCTGTTGCAAAGAGAGGGCGTTCTGAAATGTGGGAAAACTTTCATTTGATTTTGCTCAGTAATATATTTGTTGATATTATCACTGATAATATATTTCTCGTTTGATGTGAAGCCTTATATTTATGACATAAATAAATTATATATATGACATGGGTTTTAGTGAACCCTAGACTTCTTCATAATAACTATTGATAGAAATCGGTCACAATTCATTTTGAATTGTGACCGATGCGATAGGCAACTGTTTTGTTGTAGTTCATCTTTCATATTCTCCCACATTGACTAATGCACCTATGGCAAACTGACATGTCCTGCTAATGTTAGCATAGTGTTATATTTATTATGCCTAATTGCATTATTAATGGTAGCCTAATATTCGGTTCTTAAGCTTGTTCACTAGTCGTGCACAAGGTAAAGGTGCACCAGCTATTATCAGCGGAAAGAACCAATTTATCTCACAGGGGAATATAAATGGGAAACATGGAACATCTGGGCATAACCAGAGAATAAACTAGAACATGACAGTGAGGACCAGTAAAATCTCCTCACAAGTTGGTTGTTGTGATATTTCACTGTTATTGAGGTAATATGTTATATATATGAATTATGTTAGTGAGGACATTTGGCCCTCACAAATATTGATAAGCCTGTACACACACACACACACAGAGTTGTGTTGGGTGGAGAATAAAACTGTCAGAAGTCTCCAGGCACACTACAGTCTGCTCTGCAAACAGAAATAACCCAACCCTGTTTACCAATGTGTGTGTGTGTGTGTGTGTGTGTACAGACTTATCAATATTTGTGAGGGCCAACTGTCCTCATTTGGGGACGACTTCAAAATGCTATAAAGTATAGTCAATATATTTTTATTGTTAAAATGCAGTAAACTAGCTGTGTATAAAAGCAACAGAATGTCCCCACTTAGATAAGTAAATGTGTGTGTGTGTGTGGTCATGGTATTATTCCTGGTATTATTTGTGAGGAACAAATGTCTCCTCAAGTATAGTAGTTCCAGTAAATTTTGACAGTGTGAGGACATTTTTTAAGTCCCTATGAGGAAACAAGCTTATAGATCATACAGAATGATCTTTTTTAAAAATCTAAAATAGCAGAAGGTTCTCTGTGATGGGTAGGTTTAGGGGTAGGTGTTACAGAGGAGGCTTCTGTACCACCTCCTTCGCACCTATTCACCAGAAGGAACCATCACAAGAGTATTAAGCAGTTTCTATTGAACTACGTTTCCCATCATGCCACATACCTGGGGCTGATTACACCCCACACACCTGTACCTCATTACCTATTTATACCCCAACCAAACACTCGCTCATTGCGAAGTCTTGATTTGCCCTGGCTGTCATTTCTGAGCATTTTCCCTGTGATTATCGGATTACCTGTTATTTACCCTTGGATTGTTTATTGGACTTTGATTGTTTGCTGCCTGCCTCCACCTCTGCCTACTGTTTTGTAGGGGTCTGTTTACTGTTTTGCTTTTGCCTCGCCTCTGTTGTTCCTGGTTGCCGGTTCTTGACCTTGCTTAGCGCTCTTACAGAGGAGCTTGTTAAGACACTGCAAGGTTTACAACTCACGCCTTTTCTACTTCAATGTTCTCTGTTTGTTAATCAACAACCTCTTCTACTCATTGTTAACTGGCAGAGCATTGGACTGGGCTAATGTGGTCTGAGGAGCAGATGGAGATATCTTCCCCACCTTTGGGTGCTTCCTTCAGTATTTCCGGGAGGTCTTTGAACATCCCACCGAGGGCAAGAGCGATCTCTGACCCAGGGAGATGCAGTGGGATGCCTCTTGTTATAGTGGATGTCTTGCTCGAATCATCCGTCCCTCTAACAGTCCTCCTTCTCAAGTTCAGTTCAAGTCATTATGCCCCGGGTTGCATCCTGAATACAAGGATTTAGCCGAGGCTTTCAGTATAAAAAGGCAGCACAACTCCCCATCCATCACTCTGTTGACTGTGCAATTGATCTTATTCCTGGAACGACAACCCCTAAAGGAAGAATCTTTCCATTGCCTCACCCTGAATCCGAAGCTATGAAGGCTTATATTCAAAAACTGGCTAAAGGGTTCATCAGACCCTCTAATTCCCCTTCTTCCGCTAGCTTCTTCTTTGTGATGAAAAAAGATGTCGGCTTGCATCCCTGTATAGACTATCGGGGTCTCAATAACATAATCATGAAATTCCGCTGCCCCATATCTCTGGTTCCCACTGCATTAGAACAACTCCGGCAAGCCAAGTACTACACTAAACTGGATTTGCTCAACGCATACAACCTCATCCGCATCAAAGAGGGGGACGAGTGGAAAACCGCATTCTCTACTACCAGCGGTTACTACGAGTACCTGGTCATGCCCTTCGGTCTAGCCAATAGCCCATCTGTCTACATTTTCCAGGACAAGCTCAACAAATTTGTGATCATCTACATCGATGATATCCTGATCTAGTCCAGAACATTACAAGAGCATGTCTCTCATGTCCAAGCTGTGCTAAAGTCTTATCCAGTACCAACTATATGCCAAGGAGCAGAAATGTCCATTCCACAAGACCAGTACTACCAGTTCTCTAGATTTGAACTGCGAGAGAGTAACTGAGCCCCGAACAGCATTGGGCAGGCTATTCCAGAGTTTAGGAGCCAAGTGCAAAAAAGCTCTGCCGCCTTTAGTGGACTTTGCAATTCTGGGAATGACCAGAAGTCCAGCGTTTTGAGAGCGTAAGGCTTGCATTGGCTTGTAATGTGAGAGAAGATCAGTTAAGTACATAGGGGCTAACCCGTTTAAGGCTTTGTAGGTAAGCAGTACAATTTTATAAATAATACGAAATTTAACAGGTAACCAGTGTAGATCTGACAAAATTGGAGTTATATGGTCATATTTCTTGTACCTGGTAAGAACTCTAACTGCTGCGTTTTAGATTAACTGTAGCCTGTTTATTACAGTAGCACCTTTAACAGCCCTAACCAAGCACCAATCCTTGAGAATAGCCTGGAACCCCGAGGCTCTACAGGCTTTTGAGGAATTGAAAGTGAGACTCACAACAGCACCCATCCGTCGATGTCCCGATACTAACCTTCCATTCTTAGTCGAAGTAGATGCTTCAAGCATTGGGGTAGGTGCCATTTTGTTCCAATGTCATGGTACACCTGCTAAAATTTATCCCTGTGACTTTTATTCCCGTAAGCTAACCTCTGCCGAGCGGAATTATGATGTGGGCAACCGAGAACTCCTGGTGATTAAGTTAGCAATTAAGTAAGCAATGGTGACACTGGCTGGAGGGAGCCACACACCCATTCACCGTGCTTACTGACCACAAAAACCTGGAATATCTATGCTCCATTTCTCTGTCATCTACAGACCTGGGTCCAAGAACACCAAAGCCGATGCACTCTCTCGCCAAGCTGATGAGACACATCATTCCCCCGATCTAGAGAACATTATTTCTGAGAACCTCTTGGTGGCCCCAGTTCAATGGGATATCCTAACAGAAATAAATGCCCTCAATGACCAAAATCTTCCACCGCCAGAATGTCCCACTGACCTAGAATTTGTTCCTGTTGAAGCAAGTACATGAAGAACCTATCTCGGGGCACCCAGGTATAACGGCCACCATCCAACCTTTGAAGAACTGATTCTGGTGGCCCAATCTATCCACAGACACCATTCAATTTGTCCAAACCTGCGCCATCTGTCAAAAATCAAAATCTCCCAGACAACTCCCGGCAGGTCTGCTCTAACCATTGCCTACACCACAACGTCCATGGTCTCACATAGCTCTGGATTTTATTACCGACCTACCTAACTCATTTCATCACCCCAATATCCTCACTATAATCGACCGGTTCTTCAAAGCCTGCTGCCTCATTCCCCTTCCAAAACTACCTACATCCTTGGAAACCGCTGAAATCCCCTGTAATTTTGTCTTCTGTTTCTACGGTCTACTTGGCGATATAGTCTCAAACAGAGGTCCTCAATTCACTTCCCGAGTATGGTCAGTCTTCTTCAAGAGTCTGAATGGTAATGTCAGTTTCACCTCGGGTTATCATCCCCAATCCAAGAGGCGGACTGAACGCCTAAAACAAGAAGTAATGAGATTTCTGCGGTCCTATTGTCAACAACACCAGTCAGACTGGAGTAAATTTGACCCCGTTCAAATGTAACTTCCACTGTTCTTATGGTGCGGCGAGGCCACCATCAGTCACGGAATGGCTCCAACGCAGCGAGGAGGTTTGGGGCCGCGCTCACACCCATTTACTATATGCAGTCCGACGTCAGACCCAACAGGCGAACCAGCTTCGACACCCCAGACCAGCCTACACACCAGGTCAATGGGTCTGGCTCTCAACAAAGAATCTATTCCTCAGACTACCCTGTAGAAAACTCAACAAATTACTCCAGTATCATTTTGACTAGACCTACCTGCTAACTACCGCATTTTCCCCACTTTCCATATGTCACTCCTCAAACCTGGTGCTCTGTTACAGAGGAGGCCCCTGTACCACCTCCACACCACCAGAGGGAACCATCACCAGAGTATTAACCAGGTTTCCATTGAACTACATTTCCCATCATGCCGCACACCTGTACCTCCTTACCAGTCACCTATTTATACCCCAACCAAACGCTCGCTCATAGCATCTTAATTTGTCCTGGCTATCATTTCTGAGTGTTTACCCTGTGATTATCGGATTACCTGTTATTACCCTTGGATTGTTTATTTTACTTTGATTGTTTGCTGCCTGCCTTGACCTCAGCTTGTTTACTGTTTTGCCTTTGCCTTGCCTCTACTGTTCCTCTTTGCCGGTTCTTGACCAAATAAAAGCTGCAAATGGATCCTCACACCTCTGAGTCTCCGTTACAGTACGGTTAGTGTAGGAGAATAAACTATACAATTTGTACAGTATAAGCATTATAAGCATATAAGCATTAGCTTATTAGCACTATTAAGAACTACGTTTCCCATAATGCCCCATAGCTGGGTTTGATCACTTCCAGTTTCCAGATTGCACTCTCACCTGTTTTCAATTTACTCCTGTATATAAACACCTGGCTTTTGTTAACCTATTGCAAAGTCTTGTTTTGCCCTGGTAACAACAGCGTTTTTCATTGTCTTTGGATTTCCCGTGTTTTTTTCTTGGACTCTGGTTTACTCTGGTTTTTCCCGTTTGCTGCCTGCCTTGATTTTGAGACTGTCCTGGATTCTATGATTGTTTGCCACCTGCCTCGACGCCTGCTTTACGTTTACGCCTTTGCCTTGCCTATGATTACCTTGTTTGTTGTTGCTTGACCCTGCCTGTTTGTATTTTGAATAAATGTTCTGCATATGGATCCTCGAGAATTTGACCCGTCATTACATCATCGAATGTGAAAGGCACAGCTTCCAGTCTGCACATTACTGATCAAATTAAAGGAACAGTTCAACCAATAAATAAAAATTCTCTCATGATATGCTCACCCTTGTGCCATGCTAGGTGTATATGACTTCAGCCGAACACACACATCCTGGCTTTTTTGTGGCATTAAATAGTGTCCAAGATTTTGAAATTCCAAAAAGTGCACCCATCCAATTTACAGTAATCCATACCCCAGGGGGGTTAATAAATGCCTTCTGAAGCGAAACAATACATTTGTAAAAAAAACTATTACTATTTTGAGCATGTTTAGCAATCAATACAGCATGTTTGAATGTAAATATATCTGTATAAAAAACTATACCGAACAAGGTGGCTGTCACGTCTCTCAAGAAAGGAAGGCGATGAAGATGAAGGGAATCCAAATATCTTTAATTATACTACACACAATTCAGGAGAGGAAGCAACACATTGTAACACAAACATGACCAACAATAACCGACCATGAAAAAAATAAAGGAGAGCTTAAATAGGGCGGCTGACCAGGGGCAAACAAGTGGAGGGAATTAAAGGTAATGAACTAAACAAGAGCAAACCGGAACAGGGAAAACACAACAAAACTAAAGTTCATGGTTCAACAAGCCACTGTCAGCATTTTGTTGGTTCTTGCATGGTTCTTTTACAATTAAAATAATATTAAATGATATTTAGTAATAACTCTGTGTTATTATGGCTAAAGAAAGAAAATCATATACACAGAGGATGCGTTGACGGTAAGTAAATAATGAGAGAAATTTCAATTTTGGGTGAACTAATCCTTTAAGCACTTGTTAGGACAAAGTTTATACAGTTTGTATGTATATAAAGCTTGTGAATTACATATGTTACAAGTATGAAAAGGAACTGGCGTCTTTCCAGTGTAACACATTTATTAGAAGATAGATGAAGTATGGGAATCTGAAGATAAAAAAATAAAGAATATACAGTGATTACAAATGGAGCGTCTCAATCTGTGTGTCCTCTGCTCATAACTATTTTATTAATAAACTCCACGTGTGTTAATGAAATCACATTACACTTAACTGTCTTGTTCAATTATGTGAATACAAGTAACAAAAATAACCATTACTTTTTATAATCGATATTTTCATTCGTATACAGAGTACCCATCTGGTTCATTTACAGACTTCACTACCATGGTTCCGGATCACGCTATATTCGCGGATGATTAAAACATTGTTTCGTACTCAGAACTTACTTAACACTTCACAATGTCACTGAAAACCGTTCATGGACTCCTTTAACTTATGAGTTATTATGAGATTACCCTTACCTGAAGATAAAGAAAATAAAGAATATACCACCTCTGCCCAGAAAGGTATAAATCTTTTACATTTTTTTATATTGGGGGGGCCAGCATTTTCATAACTTCTCATTACACAAGTGTCACACATACACACAGAGACTGATGCTGGGTGTAGAGAAGACAACAGTGTTTGATTGCAGAAACAACACAGGTCAACCCACCAATGACTTAATTATAGTAAGAAATATTTAGGCATCAAGCAATATTACAACAATCAACAGTGCAATTGTGTGTGTGAAGATAACAATTGGGTGGTGTAACATCACGCCAGCAGAGGGAGCCCTCACCAGAATACTGACTGCTCATGCTCCCTCTGCTGAACTCTGAACTTACTTCCTGTTTGGCATCTATATAAACCTTGCTGCCACATGGCCACGTTGCGAAGTATTGCCAGCTTTACACCTGACTACTGAGCATTCTCTTTTACTGCCTGCTTTCCTGTGTTTTACCTATTGTTTGGTTCTCGTTTTCTGATTTTTGCCTTGCCCTTTTGTTTGACACCTGGATTGGACTGTTTGTTTAGATATTGATTCTCTGCCTGGATTTACGACCTCTGATTTACGTCTCTCCCTTTTGTTGTGTTGCATGGTTGGACTGTCTATGTTTATTACGACCCGTTGCCTGTACTTTCGACTTTGATTATGGATAACCCCAATAAACATCCGCAACTGGATCCTGCTTCAGCTTCTGCCTCAGCCCCCTTACAGAATACTTCGCCTACCCTCCATCCAGCGGATGTTTCACAGCTGCAAGCTGCATTTGTCTACCAGGGAGAACTATTACGCAGCTACCATGAACAGCTAGATAACTTACAGGCATCGAATGAACTACTGCTCCAGCAGTAGTTCTCTACTCCTTCCACCACGTCGAGCACGGTAAGACTTGCTTTTAAAGTAAGTAAGTTTGTAAGTTTGATGGTTCTGCAGAACGGTGTAAAGGGTTCATTTGACAAGTACGCACTTATTTGGAATCGTTGGGGGATCAGTCTCATGCTAGTTCTGATCAATGCTCTTTTATCATGTCACTATTATCTGGCAAGGCTATTGATTGGGCTGCTATGGTTTGGGAGACGGACGAACAGTTTAGATCTTCACCTGAGTATTTTTTGCAACAACTCCGAGAAGTATTTGAATATCCTGCTGGGGGTCGGGATGTTTCGTCTCGTCTTTTACACCTTTCTCAAGGCTCACATAGTGCAGCAGAGCACGCAGTCGAATTCAGGACTCTTGCAGCTCAGAGTGGATGGAATGATGCTGCACGTAAAGGAGTGTTTCGGGAAAGCCTATGTCCCCAATTGCAGTTGGAGATGGCATGTCGAGGTGAGGAATCTTCTTTCAATGACTTTGTTAACATGACTGTTAAGATTGATAATTTGCTCAGGAACTCACCTAAACCCAAGCAAGCGCATGCATCCCACCTTATGTCACGACCTGCACTTCGGAGTCCTGAGGCACCATGTGTTACCGAGCCCATGCAAGTAGGATCTACCAGGCTGTCTGAGGACGAGCGAAGGTTCATCAACAACCTCTGCTTTTATTGTGGTGAACCAGGTCATCATAAGTCACAGTGTCCTCAAAAGACCCGGAGGTCCCTCACAGCACAAGACCGGGTGAATGTGGACACCTTTTCACAAAATCCATTTAAAGTCTTCACATTACCCGTACAGATTTCTACTGAAAGTGGTTCTCTTATGTTGACAGCATTAGTAGATTCCGGCGCCGCTCTCAACCTCATCAACTCGGACATCGCCCGGAAACATCAACTACCCACCATTCCATGCTTTCCACCTATCAGTATTACGGCTGTCAATAACCAACCCATCAAAGGAGGAGTTCTGGAACAGACCCGATCACTGAAAATGCAAATTGGGGTTTTTCATGAAAAGAACATCTCTCTATATCTGATTGACTCACCCAAATATGAAATAATTTTAGGAATTCCATGGCTAAGTTGCCACGATCCCCACATCTCCTGGCGCACGGGTGAGCTGACCCACTGGTCTCCATTCTGTTTTAGTCACTGTCTAACCCTTAAGCAGTCCAGTCCATGTCTGTCCACAAGCATGGGGAGCCCTCCGAGCCTGACCCAACCAAAGATTCCCAAGGTTTATAACGAGCTTTTGGAGGTCTTCAGCAAGGTTAAAGCCACACAGTTACCACCACATCGGCACTGGGGCTGTGCTATAGACCTTCTTCCCAACATGTGTCCTCCCAAAAGCAAAGTCTACCCGCTGTCACGCCAAGAAGCACAGGCTATGGAGGACTACATCAAGGAGGCTCTCTTCGTGGAGAAGAAGGATGGGGGTCTGCGTCCGTGCATCGACTACAGAGGCCTCAATAATGTCACTGTTAAATTCAGGTATCCACTGCCTCTAGGCCCTTCTGCCCTAGAACAACTCAGGAAGGCCAAAATTTTTACCAAACTCGACTTGAGAAACGCTTATAACCTGATACGCATCAGGGACGGAGATGAGTGGAAGACAGCTTTTCTCACCACCAGGGGGCACTACGAATACCTGGTTATGCCCTTTGGCCTTGCCAATGCCCCAGCCGTCTTCCAATCCTTCATAAATGAAGTCTTCAAAGATGTCCTCCACAAGTATGTCATCGCATATCTTGACGACATCCTAATCTATTCCCTGAATGAAGAGGATCATGTCACTCATGTCAAGAGTGTTCTTTCCAAGCTTCTCAATCACCAACTCTAGTCAAGACTGAAAAATGTGAGTTTCATGTGAAGCAGACAACATTCCTGGGGTACAACATCAGCCACCAGGGCGTTGAAATGGATGCTTCTAAGGTAACCGCCGTCACTGAGTGGCCGCAGCCCTCCACGTTGAAAGAATTGCAGAGGTTCCTGGGCTTTGCTAACTTCTATCGACGCTTCATTAGGAACTACAGCTCTATTGCTGCACCTCTCACCTCATTACTCAAGGGAAAACCCAAGAAGTTGTCATGGAACGCTTCCGCCAATGCAGCCTTCCAAAAGCTCAAGACCAGCTTCACGACGGCCCCCATCCTAAAACATCCAGATCCAGAACTCCCCTTCATTGTGGAGGTCGATGCTTCTGACTGCGGGATTGGAGCCATGCTCTCTCAACGTCACGGACAACCTCCCAAGCTTTTCCCTTGTGCCTTCTTCTCTTGGAAGCTAACCCCCGCTGAGTTTAATTATGATGTGGGAAACAAAGAGCTTCTGTCAATGAAGGCTGCCATGGAAGAATGGAGACATTGGCTCGAGGGGGCAGTTCATCCTTTTCAAGTTATCACGGATCATAAGAACCTTGAGTATGTCAAGACTGCTCGACGTCTGAATTCACGCCAGGCAAGATGGTCCCTGTTCTTTTCACGATTCCATTTTACAGTCACTTATCGTCCAGGCTCCAAGAATAGCAAGGCAGATGCACTATCCAAGCGCCATGATCCCCCATGACAGAACTACAATCCTGAACCTATCCTAAGTCCAGCCTTGTTTGTTGCTCCGGTCAACTGGGACATAATGGAGGAAATTCACCAGGCCGTCCTCACAGAACCATCACCACCGAACTGCCCCCCTTCCAAACAATATGTTCCCCAGACACTACGTCACCGGGTCATCCAGTGGGTCCACACATCACTCAGCACGGGACATCCCGGCATTTCACGAACCCTTAAACTTGTGCAGAATTCCTTCTGGTGGCCTTCAATGACCAAAGATGTGGCCAATTATGTCAAGTCTTGCTCCATCTGTGCCCAGTCCAAGACTCCCAGGGACCTGCCGACGGGACTTCTACAGCCTCTCCCGATTCCCCAACGACCTTGGTCTCACCTCTCCATCGACTTCATCACTGACTTACCCCTGTCTGATGGTTACACCACAATCCTGGTCATCGTCGACCGCTTCTCCAAAGCCTGTCGTCTGGTTCCATTAAAAGGATTACCTACTGCCATGGAGACTGCTCAAGCCATGTTCCACCATGTCTTTCGAAACTATGGTCTACCTGAAGACATTGTATCAGATCGAGGAACTCAGTTCACCTCTCAGGTTTGGAAATCCTTTTGTAACCTTTTAGATATCAATGTGAGTTTAACCTCTGGCTATCATCCGCAGTCAAACGGTCAGGTGGAGAGGCTGAACCAAGAGATCGGCAGGTACCTGCGGACTTACTGCAGCCGAGAACAACATCGCTGGGCTGAATTTCTCCCTTGGACTGAGTATGCCCAGAACTCACTCACACACTCCTCTACAGGACTCACACCATTTCAATGTGTGCTGGGTTACCAGCCTCCCCTGTTCCCGTGGTCAGGAGAACCATCATCTGTGCCTGCTGTTAACGACTGGATTCGTAACAGTGAGAGGGTGTGGGACAGTGCCCATGTGCGGCTTCAACGTGCTGTGAGGAGGCAGGAAATTAACGCAAACCGTCACTGTCGCCCACACCCTCCATACCAACCTGGACAAAGGGTCTGGCTCTCCACGAGGGATCTCAAGCTACGTCTGCCGAGCAGGAAGCTCTCTCCCAGGTATGTTGGCCCATTTAAAATCATAAGACAGATTAATGAGGTCACTTACCAATTAGAGCTTCCTGCTGACTACCGCATCTCTCCTTCTTTCCATGTGTCACTCCTCAAACCTTTCCACCGGGACGCTGACCCCGAGGCCATATTGCAGGAGCCACCGCCACCGCTGGACATTGGCGGAACGCCGGCCTACAAGGTGAACGTCCTGCTTGACTCACGGCGAAGAGGGGGTCAGTTACAATACCTGGTGGATTGGGAGGGATACGGCCCAGAGGAGAGATCGTGGGTAGCGGCAGTGGACATTCTGGATCCCTCGCTCACGGAGGAGTTTCATCGAGCCAGACATGACCGTCCAGCACCACGTCCACGGGGACGCCCACGTAGAGCACCTGACCTGCGCCAGCAGAGGGAGCCCTCACCGGAATCCTGACTGCTCATGCTCCCTCTGCTGAACTCTGAACTTACTTCCTGTTTGGCATCTATATAAACCTTGCTGCCACATGGCCACGTTGCGAAGTATTGCCAGCTTTACACCTGACTACTGAGCATTCTCTTTTACTGCCTGCTTTCCTGTGTTTTACCTATTGTTTGGTTCTCGTTTTCTGATTTTTGCCTTGCCCTTTTGTTTGACACCTGGATTGGACTGTTTGTTTAGATATTGATTCTCTGCCTGGATTTACGACCTCTGATTTATGACCATCATGATTAATGACCATCATACATTATTGATAGGTGTGATTTGCCACATTTGATGAGGTGGCTGTCCATTTAACAAAGTATTGTCATAAGTGCATGGTACAATGATGGTACTGGATAATAATACCTTATTATCAACAATGAATTATATTATCATTGTACGTAATATGACATTGGCATGATATGAATGGCTACATGGTAAAAGATTATAATGTAACTACAGTAATATGTTTGGACAGCTATGGCAATATCATGGTAAATGTCCAGCAGTACTGTGGTACTTTTTTGTACCTTTTATTATTGTGGGTCTTAAATATACATTCAACATTATAAAAAAAGCTACTGAGGTCAGTGTTCTGAACATGTGAAATCTGAGTAAATGTGACTGATTTAAGACATTGCAGCTAGGGGTGGGTATTATTAAGATTTTAATTATATTACTACTCTTGTGGTATTCTTATTGGTATTTTTAAATAAAACAGTTATTTACAGTAAAATAAGCAGAACAAATCATTATTACTGAGTTTATGAATGGACTCATAACTGAACAATTAGCTGGATAGTGGTTTGTTTTGAAGTTGTTTTGAAGTCTATGAACAAAATAAGGGTATTTGATCAATTTTAGGTAAGCTCTAGCCTATAGTTTCCAAATTAGCATAGTTAACAGTTGTACATCTATTTTTAGTTGTAGTGTTTTGGTAGTAATCCAAAGAGAAACAGGCAGATAATCTCAAAATATCTTACAAATAAAACCAGCCTCCCCAACACACTCGATCCACTCCAGTTTGCATACCGTCCAAACCGTCCACCTGGCTCTTACCCACTTAGAACAGAAAAACAATTATGTAAGAATGCTGTTCATGGACTTCAGCTCAGCATTCAACACAATAGCTTATCAACAAATTAAACTTGCTGGGCGTCAGCTCATCCCTCTGTACCTGGATTCTTTTTAACCGGAAGACCCCAGTCAGTCCGTGTCAGCCACAACACCTCGAGCACTACCACACTTAGCACTGGTGCCCCACAAGGCTGTGTGCTCAGCCCGCTGCTCTTCACGCTGCTCTTCACGCTGCTGACTCACGACTGCACTGCAAAGTTCAGCTCCAACCACATCAAGTTCACTGATGATAGACTTCAGGAGAAACTCTACTGACCACTCCCTACTGACCATTGACAGCTCAACTGTGGAGAGAGTCAGCAGCACTAAATTCCTGGAGGTGCACAACACAGAGCATCTCACTTGGACCACCAACACCACGTCACTCTCCAAAAAGGCACAACAACACCTACACTTTATCCGCCGGCTGAAAAGAGCAAGTCTCCCTCCCCCCATCCTCACCACATTCTACAGGGGAACCATTGAGATTGTGCTGACCAACTGCATCACTGTCAACTGTAGCGGCGCAGACCGCAAGACCCTTCAGCGGACAGTGAACACAGCTGAAAAGATCATCCATCCTTGACATTTTCCTGACACAATGCTCCAGCAAAGCCACCAGCATCGGGAAGGACCCCACCCATCCCTCACACAATCTCTTCCAGCTCCTGCCATCAGGAAAATGGTATCGGAGCATCAGAACCCGTTCCCCCAGATTGCTCAACAGCTTTTCCCCCAGGCTGTGAGAGCCCTGAACTCAAGCCCCGCCCCATCTGAAAAACCCCATACCTCTTGGATTTTGTTTATTCTGTGCAACTTGAAGTGTGCTACACACATGTGAGTAAGCCACACAAACCACCTGTAGTAACACACTCTCATTTGTGCAACAGACACTTTTTTTACACTGCTGTGGGTACATAATCCCACAAAAGACTCAATAACAGATGTATGTTTACAAGTGCATGCACTACAAATCATCTTGCACTGTTCCCCAGCCATGTACAGTATTTATGTAAAACATCTGTATAGTTTGTATTTTCTAGTTTTTGTATAGGCAACTTTATATATGGTATCTAACTCTAACTCTCAGTAGGTTAGTTTTGTGTTTGGATTTGTGCTGTTTTATTTCATTGTTGTATGTTTGTATTTATGTAGCGCTGCGGCCCTGTGAGGCACAACATTTCGTCCCACTGTATGTCTCCACATGTAAAACTTGAACTTGAAAATATACTTTAAATTACCAAAACCCAGGGGAACACAAAACACCATAATCAAACACAAACATCAAATGTAAAACAAGGGAGTGTGGCAAAGGTGAGGGATTGGCAGACCAGGGTGACAGCAGAGAGAGTGAGGACCAGGGTCAGGAGCCAGATTGGAGGAGGGGTGGAGGGACAAGGCATAGCCAGAGGACCAGAAGTCTGCAGCAAAACGAGAGCCACATAAAAATTTAGAACTGAAGGGGCGAAGGAGCTTGGTGGATAATAGACAGTGGTGTGTGCAGATTCAAAGGGCTGATAGGGCAGGGTGGAGACATGGCCAGGAGGACTGAGGTGCAGTCAGGAGATTCACCCTCTGGAGCATATCTTGTGGTGAGGGAGCCCGAGCCAAAAAGATGTAAAACATAAGTAGGTGGGGGTGGAACTGAGAAGCTGTGAGACACCAACAGAGGTGGTGGAGGGCCAGAGCCATAGAGCAGGACAGGACTAGTGGAGATGAGGGAACCAACGAGCTAGCAGGACCAGTGGTAAATCCACAAACCATAGGGTGGGCAGGATACAGTGTGGGACTGGGTCATCCAAAATACCTGCCACAGTAGATCAGGGGAGCTTGAGTTCAGAGACAGAAATGATGGTGGGAGTTGGCTCCACAGCAAAGTCAGTGAGCAGTGCTCCTCAACTGGCTCAGATGTTGGTATTTCAGCTGGTACCTGCTCAGAAGTGGACCCAGTGATCAGCTCCTGCCTCGGAGCGGATACCATGGCTGGCTCTGGCTCCAGGACAGACGCTGTGGGTGGCTCTGGCTGCTCACACTTGTGAACCTTTGCCAGCGCTTGCTCAAAGTCTGGTTTCATGGCAGGCTCGTCATGATGTGATCCTCCTCTGCCCATTCCACAAATGCTGTAAAACTCCCTCGAGGGCCTTGTCCAGGCATGCATGCCTTGCGTTTATTGCATTTAAATTTAACGCCTTGCGTTAAATGCACTTGCATTTATTTCCTGTATTCATGAGTTTTATTTGTTTCAAACAGGAAAACTATATTGTTTTGAGTTACTAGGTGTATGCAAGTGTAACAAATGTAAGCAGATTAATATTTAATTTTGTTCACAAGTAAAGCATTCTCCATCAAAGATGTAATTATTTATGAACAAGTTCAGTCAAATTAATGTTAATAGTTCTGTTCTCCACCAATGTAATAATGACATGAGTCAATGGTCAAATCAATGAAACATGTTGTTTAAAACACTATTTCATTCAGGGAATAGTTGATTCAGGGAATAGTTGATTTAGTTCAAGTTCAAGTATTTATATACCAATTTTCACAGTGGCACATTGTTACAAAGCAGCTGTACAAATGAAAATATCCAAAAATATTTAACAGTGATAACTAAAATGAAAAAGGAAAAAAGGAGAGAAAATTAGGATAAGAAAAGGTAGGTAGGTAGGAATATCATCCGGTCTTGATGTAATATGTAGTTGAGTATCATCAGTGTAACAGTGGAAATTTATCTCATGACTTCTAATAATATTACAGAGGGGCAGCATGTATAATGTGAATAGCAGAGGGCCTAAAATATATTCTTGAGGCAGGCCATATTTTACTGGCATTAGTTCTGATGATTCCCCATTTAAATGAACAAAATGGTAATGGTCAAACAAGTAGGAGCTTGACCTTGAATGCCGACGTAATTTTGTAGTCAATCTAACAGGATGACATGGTCTATTATCAAATGGTGCACTAAGATCGAGTAACACTTGCAACCCTTGTCTGTAACTAGAAGTAAATCATTTGTAAATTTGACCAGGGCAGTTTCTGTGCTATGATGTGGTCTAAATCCTGACTGAAACTTTTCAAAGATAGTTTCTGTGTAAGAAGGTACACAGTTATGTATATAACCTTTTCTAATATTTAGACATGAACAGGATATTTGAAATAGGTCTGTAGTTTGTCGGTTCATTTGAATGTAGTTGAGGTTTCTTTATGAGAGGCTTAATAACTGCTAACTTAAAAGGACTTGGGACATGGCCTAGAGATAGAGAGGAGTTTACAATATTGAGAAGAAGCTCCTCAGTTGCTGGTAATTGTTCTATCAAGAGTTTAGTCGGTATGGGGTCTAATAAACACGTTGTTGATTTGGAAGTAATGTTAAGCTTATGTCCTGGCCTATAGCTGTAAAGCATTGCAGTAGTTCTAGAAGGGTGAATCTTCAGGTAAAGTTGCAGGTTGTGCATTCTCAATTATATGTCGTATGGTTTCAACTTTCTCTGTGAAAGAGTTCATGAAGTTCATAATATTGTTACTACTAAAGATTCAGTTCAAAGGAAAATGAGTATAATTAATCATCATACATATTTTGTAGCACCTGATCAGCAGAAATGATGACAATAATCAGCTTAAGCATTCGTCCAGCGAGCAATCTTTTTGAATCTAAGAAACATTATTTGCCTGGCCTTGACAAACTACGCTTTTCTGCATTAACAGGACTTTAGAGCATGTAGCAAGACCGAACACTGTTTAAGTGCCCTTATTTGTGAGCCCTTAATGCAGCAACAGTCAGTGAGTGAATACATTTGGGTGTTTATTAAACTACACTACAGGGGAAACATAACTAGACATAAACCTACCCATAATAAAGAGCAAGTGCGAGATGGAAAAGTGGAAGAAGCAAGAGATTAAGAGAGTGAACTGACTGTTGGCGTTCATTTTTAACTTCACACAGGTCACGCCCAGTGAAACCAAAATCAACCAATAGGTGTTGAGCAGGTGAAGTTTCTTTGTCTCACTCAACACCTTATTTGCATGTTTTATGGCTGCATGACACATTTCTAAATATTAATCCTGGTTATTGTAGAAAGACAGTCATGCCTGTTATGGTTACACAAAATATGTAGTCTGATGGGAAATTAGAAGACAATCTGACACTAAATATGACTATACAATACAGAGGACGTATATGGAGAACAGTAATGACAGGCAAGGCAGAGGCAAAATGTTAGACAGGCAAGGGTCATGGCACGCAGCAAACAATCAAAAATGGGGTTAACAATCCAATATCAAAACCAAGTAATCCAACAGTGTAGGGGAAGACACTCAGTAATGTCGCCGGGGCAAAACAAGACTTCACAATGAACCCACAGTCAAATGGCCAAATTTGTTTGGCCATTTGACTGTGGGTGACATATGTCCGAAACAGTGTCCTCAGGTAAACCATAGAGTCTAAATACCTAAATGATCAAAAGTTCAGCTGTCAAAGGCTGAGGGGAGCTTGGGCAAAGGAATAAGGCAGCAGGCCTTTAGAGAAACGATTGTTAATTGTGAGTATGATGGTGTTTACCAGAGAGTTAGGCAAATCTGTGATGAAGTCTATGGCAATGTGGAACCAGGGATGTTGAGGTGTGGGTAATGGTTGTAGTAAACCAGCCGGAAGTTGTCTGGGAGTCTTGGAAGTTCTTGACAAAGCAGTTATTGATTAATGTAGTTGTGTCAGAGGGTAAAACTGGCCACCAAATCCGGTTCTGGAGCAAATAGATAGTGGCAGAAATTCCTGGATGACCAGAGCTGGGAGATTCATGGATCTGAGTAAGGGGATATTTACGAAGAGGTTCTGGAACACAGGTGAGGTTGTCAGGACATTCGGTAGGTGGTGGATCTTGGTTAATCATCTGATTGATCTCTGTAACAATGTCCTATTGTATAGGGGTGATGAGGAGCTTCTCATGGTGGTGGTTGGTTTTAGTAGACTCAGGCTTGGATTCTACCTCCAGGGAGACTTGACAAGGGGATTGGCAAATTACTTTGGAGAGACAGCGATCAAAACAAGATGAAGCCCATTTGGTTATTTGTCCTTCAGTCCAGGAAATTACAGGGTTATGAGCTCATCATCAGGGTAAACCATGTAACACTGTATGATTACGTGATGAAATGACATAGAGTTGCAACTTTTCAGAATGTAATGCTCCAACTTGTAGCTCGACCTCTTCAGTAGACTGTTGTACCCTGCCTTAGGGTTACAACCAAGTGGTCGACTGTCTAGCGCCTCCAATGCCAGGGAGGAATTACAAGATGTTAGAACAATTTTGTGTTGTAGAGCGAACTTGTGAGAAATGAAGTTACCAGCTGCTCCGGAGTCTACCAGGGCCAGAGTAGAGATGGTCTTGTTAGCGGCAGTTAGTTTAACTGGTACACTTATAATTGCGGTTTGAGGAGATGGTATTGAGAGTGTACTCACCAACCTTGAATCTTTAGTAGGTCGGATGGGGCAAGAAGACTTGATGTGGCTTGTCTGTCCACAGTAGAGACACAGATGTAGCCATCTCCGGCGTTCTCTCTCCTCTGATGTCAGGCGAGTGAAACCGATTTGGGTTCTGGATAAGCAGCTTCTTTGAACATGTGGTGGGGGTGGAAAGCGTTGGGCGTCGTGAGCAAATCAGATCCGTTTGAGCAGTTACAGTGCGGAAGGTGAGTGGAAATTCAGCCGCTGTCTGTCCTCCCTGAGAGAATGAAAGAAGTTGCTCTCCAGGACACCTCCCCTCAGCAGGGTGTTCGAAAAAGTGCCGCTGCCAGTACTGGAAGGAAACAGGTGAGGTGCCCCTGAGCAAGGCACCTAACCCCTGATTGTTCACTCCTCATCAGTGATGGGTTATATGCAGAGGTCACAACCCACTTCCAACAAACACATTACTTTTAATCAATTTTAATCTAAATGAGCTAATCAAGGTATTCAGCACCACCTGGCCCCACTTTGAGATCCCCAATACAAACAACAAATAATTAAAATTAGCCCAAAAGTACAAAATTAAGAAAAGACAGTGCAGAAATACGGTACAGATGCAGAAATACGGTAACCCTCACAAAGCCATAGATTCTCTGGTACAAGTAAATACCACCATTCGTTATTGTCAGAAATTCAGCTATTGGCACAACAGTACCACGTTAAATTTGAAAATTGATTGACAGCAAAGATTCATGACTGGAATCCCAGAAAAGCTTGTGACTGTTTCACAGTAGAGATGAGAAGTTCAGAGCTGTGACACAAAAAAGACAGTAACAAAAATAAGGGATTCAAAGGATAATTCAACAATTCAATTCAACTTTATTTGTATAGCACTTTTACAATGTGGCATTGTCTCAAAGCTGCTTTACAGGGAGGATAAAAAACAAGGCAATATATACAACGATACACAGTAACAACGATATGTCAGATATCTACTATGGAGTATCAAATATCTGTTATCCGCAGTCTCCCAGTGAGCACGCCAACACGGCAATGGTGGCAAGGAACCCAAACTCCAATCATGAATGTGTGGAAAATAAAACCTTGGTAGAACCCAGGCTCACCAGGAGGGTCATTTCTCCTTTATGTTTATAGATTTACAGCGTCACAATCAGTATTCTGATGTAAAGTTTTATAGGCTTGCAGCGTCGTAGTCAGTGTTGTTATGATTTTTGAATTCATAACAAAGTTTTGAATTACAGTATTGACTAAGTTTTAATTTGGGTCTGGTGATTTTACAAACCCGATTCCAAAAAAGTTGGGACACTGTACAAATGTGAATTAAAAAGGAATGCAATAATTTACAAATCTCAAACTAGATGGGACAGGTAGCAATAAGAGGCCGGAAAAGTTAAATGCACATATACCGAACAGCTGGAGGACCAATTTGCAACTTATTAGGTCAATTGGCAACATGATTGGGTATAAAAAGAGCCTCTCAGAGTGGCAGTCGCTCTCAGAAGTCAAGATGGGCAGAGGATCACCAATTCCCCCAATGCTGCGGCGAAAAATAGTGGAGCAATATCAGAAAGGAGTTTCTCAGAGAAAAATTGCAGTTTGAGTTTGAAGTTGACATTGCGTTTGAAGTTATCATCATCTACAGTGCATAATATCATCCAAAGATTCAGAGAATCTGGAACAATCTCTGTGCGTAAGGGTCAAGGCCGGAAAACCATACTGGATGCCCATGATCTTCGGGCCCTTAGACGGCACTGCATCACATACAGGAATGCTACTGTAATGGAAATCACAACATGGGCTCAGGAATACTTCCAGAAAACATTGTCGGTGAACAAAATCGACCATGCCATTCGCCGTTGCCAGCTAAAACTCTATAGGTCAAAAAAGGAGCCATATCTAAACATGATCCAGAAGCGCAGGTGTTTTCTCTGGGCCAAGGCTCATTTAAAACGGACTGTGGCAAAGTGGAAAACTGTTCTGTGGTCAGACGAATCAAAATTTGAAGTTCTTTTTGGAAAACTGGGACGCCATGTCATCCGGACTAAAGTGGACAAGCACAACCCAAGTTGTTATCAGCGCTCAGTTCAGAAGCCTGCATCTCTGATGGTATGGGGTTGCATGAGTGCATGTGGCATGGGCAGCTTACACATCTGGAAAGACACCATCAATGCTGAAAGGTATATCCAAGTTCTAGAACAACATATGCTCCCATCCAGACGTCGTCTCTTTCAGGGAAGACCTTGCATTTTCCAACATGACAATGCCAGACCACATACTGCATCAATTACAACATCATGGCTGCGTAGAAGGATCTGGGTAAGAAATGGCCAGCCTGCAGTCCAGATCTTTCACCCATAGAAAACATTTGGTGCATCATAAAGAGGAAGATGTGACAAAGAAGACCTAAGACAGTTGAGCAACTAGAAGCCTGTATTAGAGAAGAATGGGACCACATTCCTATTCCTAAACTTGAGCAACTTGTCTCCTCAGTCCCCAGACGTTTGCAGACTGTTATAAAGAGGTGATTCCACACAGTGGTAAACATGGCCTTGTCCCAACTTTTTTGAGATGTGTTGATGCCATGGAATTTAAAATCAACTTATTTTTCCCTTAAAATGATACATTTTCTCAGTTTAAACATTTGATATGTCATCTATGTTGTATTCTGAATAAAATATTGACATTTGAAACTTCCACATCATTGCATTCTGTTTTTATTCACAATTTGTACAGTGTCCCAACTTTTTTGGAATCGGGTTTGTATATTTATTTTATATTTATGTTTATGTTAACCTGATGGTTGACAATACAATAAGGGATGTTTAGGCGAGGATGCTGACGTTAAAATAATACAGAGCAGCTATAACATCAGACTGCTGGTATAGACAGAATTACTAAGAATATGAATATAGATTAACAGTAGCATTAGTATAATGGGTGATAGTGGTGGTTGATTTTTTTTACAGTTCCCAACGTGGTCACCCCCTACTGTAGTCAGGCTGTTGTGAATGTTGTCACATTGAATCGGAACTTATTCTGTATTGCTCAGAGTCCCTCGGAGGGGCTGTTCACATAGAATGTGAAAGCCATGTAAAGAAATGGGTGAAAAGTGTGCTCGGTTCTGGTTAAGCCTAACTGTTGCGGCCTAGGTGTAATAGCAGATGAATTAGGTGAATGTAAGTCTGAAGAGATGGGTCTTTAGTTTAGACTTGAACTGCTTGAGTGTGTCTAAGTTCCGAACATTGCTGGGAAGGTCATTCCAGAGTTTTGTGCTAGGTAGGAGAAAGATCTGCCACCTTTAGACGTTTTTGATATTTTTGGAATTATTAACAGACCACCATTTTGTGAGCGCAGTGTCCGCAATGGATTGTATTCTGAAAGTAATTCACGAATATACAAAGGCGCGAGACCATTTAGGGCAAGCACTGAAACAACAGTGTGACTGAGTCATTTATTTACTGTTGTAGTTTTATGCTTTCACTGTCACACAAAACAGGCTGAAGATTGGTATCAGATGAGTTTTCACTGATATTATAATGGACACAGATGTGATTTTCAGTGCTTGCTTTAGCACTGGAACACTTGCTTTAACATCTTCAGAGAGTGTCAGACAGTTTCTCTGGTGATTTGTAGTGAATGTGTCTGTCCATGTGTCCAGGGCTCAAAATGACAAAAAAATGTCTGGAAAGGTGATCATTTCAAAGTCTCATTTAAAGATAAAACAACTAGCAATTTGAATGAAGGCTTTAATGTCGAAGGATGTTAGGACCCACAAGTCTTTGCCTGAAGAGATGTCTTTTCTGCCAGTTTTCCTTTGTGAACTTTACATACCTCCTTGGCTTTTGCCAAATATAAACGCAAGTACATTTTGTTGATTTTGACATAAGGCAAAAGATCTCATCAAATAAAGTGGATGTGTGTGTCTGTTAGCAATTCTGGCTGCAGTGCCGCTTGTTTTTGATAAAACGATGTAATCTCAAGCAATAATATGCAAAAACCATTGAACTGACCTATATCCTCTTTCTAGTACCCACACTTCCTGAAGAGGGATGCAAACCAGCTGCAGGTCATGCTCCAGAGGAGGAAACGCTATAAAAACAGAACCATTCTGGGTTACAAGACACTGGCCGTTGGTATCATTAATATGGCTGAGGTGCAAATCACATGACAAAATCACACACGCACACATACACCTATGTAATAATAAATCTCATGTCAATATTCAATATTTCTCCTTTACAGCCTTTCAGAAACAATTAGTGATAGCTGATTTGGTCAAATGCTGACAAATGTTAATTGTTTTTAAATTTTGCTCCAAGTTCCCCAAAATATCTAACACAAATTTGCCTTAACTGAACTGCAGGTTTGCCTCAAACAAAGGTTGGGAGAGTGTCAGTTTACTAAGGGTACTTTTACACAACAACAAAGTAACAACTAAACTAAAAAACGGAAATATTTTTCCTTTTTGTTTTTTGTGTATAGATGACAAAGTTGTCAAAATGATTCTTGTTCACACTGATCCTGAAAAAGGACTATAAATGTTGTATTATACATGCCAATGCTCATGCAAGTAGTTGGCAAAGTCACAACCACCACTCAATGGCTTTCGGAAAACAGTGTGAGCATGTGTTGCTCATCATTCAATGACACCATTTTCACAAATGTGTTTATGTAGTTTACACAGAGATGGTACTGTCAGCGTTATGAACTTTAGTTTTGTGTGTTTTCACCATTTGTACTTGTTCCAGTTTGCCCTTGTTTGGTTCATTATCTTAAGTCATCATTAGTTTCTTAAGTCATCATCAGTCATAATTAATTCCCTTTATCTGTATGCCCCTTGTCATGTATGCCCCTGTATACCTCTTGCCCTGTATAAATTCTCCTTTCTGTTTAGTTTATGATCGTTTATTGTTTATGTTGACGTAACAGGTACAGTGTTGAAAACAGCATTGTTTTCAACAGTTTTCATACGGGCCCAAAAAATAAATTGTGTAAATGAACTACAGAAATGCATAAAAAGTTCTTAGTTAAAATCTATTTAATGTAAACGCCCCCTAATTGATCAGAACACAAACATGAACCTCTGAATGATGAAGTGGATATTTTTTAAAGTAGGAAGGAATGCACATTTTCCTTGTTTTTGGGAGAATTTCTCCTTTTTGGACTCACTCAAGTTATCATCATTGCTTCCACACTGAGCCCTGATTAATTTCTCTTCTATTTTCTAACATTTAGACTGTGCAGTTTTTCTGTATGTGCTCTCGCTTTTGTCAGTCTGAACCTAACCCTAACATTATATTCAGTAGAGGCCCAATGTACGGAAACACAGACAATAGACAATTCAGCCTCGATTGGCACAGAGGATGATATAATGAGGGGGTAATATAATAAAACCTTGACACAGAGTTGAAGTTCTGTTGAGTTGTAGTTGAACCACACAAAGTCCAGACATTTTCGACTGTGTATGATTTTATTGATGTTTCCATGTTTAAAGGTGATGCAGCACCCGACAGATGGAGGACAGATTCTAGGTCTCCATAGCAACGTGAAGGAAGCACCGGTGCGTGCAGCAGAGCTGAGTGTGTATTCATTGTCCAGTCAGCCTATTGACACTTCGAGACGAAGTCCAAAGCTTCAGGTGACTTACATGTGTCGACTCTCACAGCATAGCATAGTGTGTCACACACACAGCTGTCTGTTCACAGAGGTTCAGAAAAAACACCATTATATGGTCAAATTGTTAAAGGCATGATATTTCTAAGTACAATCAGATACTATGGTACATGAATATGGTAAATGTACATTAGTTGTACATGGTAAATGTTAATGTTCTTGTTATTATTAGGGGTCAAGCCTCCAAGGGGTGAAGACCTCTACTGTATCCGTTAGTGTTCTTATTCTTCTTTCTCTTCCACTGTATCTTGACAACACTTTGGTGTATTGACAAGAAACTTTGTATGTGTCATCACAGGCCTGACCTAAGGGGGCAGGTACAGTTTCGTCATAGCACCACTTGGACACTGGTCCTGAGATATGAAAAATAGCTATTTTGATAAAAAATATTATTAAATTAAAGTAAAAAGATTATTAAAATTACAAAAAAATTACTAAAATGCTTCTACTAAAAAACTTTTTCTTTAGATTCTTTGGCTTATGTACTACAATACCAAATTTTCATAGTCAATGCTACTTCCTGTTGGCCATTCTGAATTATATTGAAAACCATCTCAGGTTATGTATGTATCCTGGTTCCCTGAGACAGGGAATGAAATGCTGCATTATGGCTGCCTCAGATACTGTGAAATATTGACACAGAGAACATAAAGAGCAGAAAATAGACTTGTTAACCCAAAACAAGTCTATTGTTCTATTGTTCAAGTTTATTGTTCTCAGCACCTGAAGTTGAATTCAAGTCTAACCTGGAAAATCTAATGAATGTGTGTGAAGAGGACAAGCCTGCCGCAGCACAAACAGCGGGCACCTTGGGATATGACATGGTCTAGGGTGCAAAATGGCTTTAACAAAGCCAGGGGCAAAATTCAAACAAATAGGGTCCACAGAAAGAGCCTGTAAATCCCCTACCCTTTTGAGTCAGAGCTAATAACAGAGCCACTTTAAGAGTCAGAAACCTCAGAAAAGTTGACTCGAGGCTCAAATGGAGCTGAAGATAAGCCCCCTTAAACTCCCAAGAGGGGACCTGTGTGCAACAGAAAGGCCTCAGCCATCTGGCACCATGCAGAAAACAAGACACCAAAGGATGTCTTTCAATACAGGCTCCATCAGCAGGTTCATGGCTCAACAGAAACAGTGGCCACATAAACCTTAAGGCTAGACAGAGCACTTGAGGAAACTCCAGCACTAAACCAATAGGGCAGTGAACCAGGGGCAATATGGTTTTGCTCACACAATGACAATAAGTTGCCACTTCAGGGCATGTAATCTCTTAGTAGATGGCACTCTGGAACTCAGAATGGTCTCTGCAACCTCAGCTGAGAGATCAGCATCTACATGCTGGCTTGTAGATGCCTGCCTTGGGGTCCAGACCCACAGTTTCCAAATTTCTGTCCAGGGCAAAGATCGCCTCCCAAGCCTGAAATAAAAAATCCCTCCAGACTGGAAGCTCCCAAAGGATTCCATCCAGGAGCGATATTAGGTCTGGTAACCAAATCAGATCTGCCAGAACAGTGCTACCTGGGTCTTGGCACAACTTGCTAGGACCTCTGGGAGCTAGGCCATCGGAAGTAAGATGTACAAATGCAGCCTCATCTGTACCATGGCATCTAGCCCCAATGGATTTGCATGCGCTGGGATGTACAGCGCTCTGACAGAGAGCAGTCTGGTCTCTGCCCAAAGAAGAATCTGCTGCACCAGCCTGAACAGGGGATGCGAAAACAGCTCTCCCTGGTGGTTTATATATCCAACTATTGATTCTTCCATGAGAAGAAGATCAGGGAAGAATAGAAAGTTACGGTGGAGAGGCTGTTTCTGTTGGATGGTAAAAATTGTCCTACTTTGATCTTTTAATGTGCTACCATTCATCTGGCCACTCTTGACAGCATGAGAAATCACCTAAACATTGCTTAACATTGGAAGCAATTCACACTGAGGGCAGTCAGCTCTTTCAATAGCTAATCTAGCATGCCCTGCTCCCAAACAAAATACAGACATATCGTGTGTCACCCACTGAGATATACTGTGGGCATCTAAAGACACTCCATAAAAAGTTATGGAATATTGCTCAAATTGTTCTTATACCATGTCAACGAATTTGACAATCTGCATATGCAATGGACTTCAAAGCTGTATCTTTTCTAAACTTTTGTATTAAAAGTATTGTATTGTGTATTGACTCACAAAAATGCTTTTTTTAGTACCATTGATGGGCTTTACCACGTAAATGCTGCTTGCAGCAAGAAGCGAAGACCCCTATTGTATCCGTTAGTGGTGTTCTTCTTCTTCTGCTCTTGAGCCTATGGCAGTCCATAGAACCAAACATAGGAAAGTTATGACATTTGGCACACGAATGCATTAGAAATCACTGTCATTGCATGTAAATTACCTCTCTGAATGAGAGGATAATGTATTCAGACTGCCTTCTGTTTTATAGTGAAACAGAGTCTTTAGGACTGTAATTAGAGTTATGTGAATTGTTAACATTACTTCTAGCATAATGATCTAAGTTACATGTCAGCAGTCTCCCAGTAAGCAAGCCAACAGTGGTGACAGTGGCAAGGAACCAAAACTCCAATAATGTATAGATGGAGATAAAAACCTTTGGAGAAATCAGGCTTAACTGGTAGGGTCAGTTCTCCTCTGGCATGTTAAGGCTACAATTTGTAATTTTCTTGGAGAGCTGTTAATACTGATTTACAATTATATATTATATTGATTTTAAAACCGTCTGGTCTGATTTTGTGACAAATGTTACGCTAAGAAACATGGCACTGAGAAATGTTAAAAACCGAGATGACGACAGAAGCACAATGTTAATAATTGCAGCTATAACATCACACTGCTGTGACTAGGCAGGGAACAAAAGTGTAGAATCTAATTGGGCTGGAGGTAGTAGATAATAGGAAGTTGAATAAAGAAGTCCATCATATTTCTGCTGAACTTTCTCAGAGGTCGTCCTATCCTATCTCCCCACCATCTGGTCTGTATAAAGTCTGAATCCTGCTGATTACAGGACATGGGGAAATGAAAGGTAGACAGACTTAGTGTGGAGTCAATACATCTGTTCTAATGGGAAGTGTCAGCAGTTCCAGTTTACCTAATTAATGCAGCCTAACAATCCCTTAAGAGATTTGAGTAATAAATGCATAGGACTGTGTGTAAGCTAGATTAAAGACATGGGTCGTTAATTTAGATTTAAACTGACATAGTGCATCTACCTCCCAGACAACACTGGGAAGACTGTTCCAGAGTTTGGGCACCAAATATGAGAAGGTTCTACCATGCTTGATTTTGAAATTCTGGGTACTATTAACTGACCAGAATTTTCAGATCACAGTGAGAATGAAGGACTGTAATACGAGAGGAGCTTGCTCAGGTACTGTGCTAAACCATTCAGGGCCTTGTAGATAAAACAGTTCAAAGTTTTCGTAACGTTTATGCTAATAACGTCTGAACCGAAGTCCTAGAAACTAAATTTTTCCTCTGATTCCTTGCCTCATGACGATTCAAACATAGCCTATGATGTACAGCCCCAAATCAGAAAAAAGTTGGGACAGTATGGAAAACACAAATAAAAAAAGAAAGTAGTGATTTTTAAATTTAAACTGACTTGTATTTCATTGCAGACAATACAACAGCACATTATTTAATGTCTTCCTCATGATTTTTATCGTTTTTTCTTCAAAAAACAAAATTCCTATTTTGGTTCTTGCAACACATTTCAAAAAAGTTGGAACCGTAAAGCATTTACCAGTTTGTAATGTTGCCATTCCTTTTCACAACACTTAAAAGACGTTTAGGGACTGAAGACACCAAGTGAAGAAGTGTTTCAGGTGTAATTTTGTCCCATTCTTGCTGCAAACAAGTCTTAAGGTGGGCAACAGTACGGGGTCTTCGTTGTCGCATTTTGCGCTTCAAAATGCGCCACACATTCTCTATTGGAGACAGGTCAAGACTGCAGACAGGCCAGTCAAGTACCTGTATCCTTTTCCTCCGCAGCCAGGACTTTGTAATGTGTGCAGAATGTGGTTTTGCATTATCTTGTTGAAATATGCATGGACGTCCCTGGAAAAGATGTCTTCTTGAAGGCAGCATATTGTGCTCCAAAATCTCTATGTACTTTTCAGCATTAATTGTGCCATCACAAGTTACCTTTACCAAGGGCACTGACACAACCCCATACCATGACAGACCCTGGCTTTTGGACTTATTGCTGGTAACAGTCTGGATGATCCTTTTCTTCTTTGGTCCGGAGCACACAGCGTCCATTTCTCCCAAAAAATACCTAAAATACTGATTCATCTGACCACAGTACACGTTTCCACTGTGTGATGGTCCATCCCAGATGCCTCAGAGCCCAGAGAAGTCGACGGCGCTTCTGGACACTGTTAACATAGGGCTTCCTTTTGGCACAGTACAGTTTTAACTGGCATTTGTGGATGTAACTACGTATTGTGGTACTTGACAAAGGTTTGCCAAAGTAGTCCTGAGCCCATGTGGTGATATTGCTTATAGATGAATGACGATTCTGTATGCAATGCCGCCTGAGGGATCGGAGAGCACGGTTGTTCAGCTTAGGCTTGCGCCCTTGTCCTTTACGCACTGAAATTCCTCCACATTCCTTGAATCTTTTAATTATGTTATGCACTGTTGAAGGTGAAATAAGCAAATGTCTTCCTATCTTTCTTTGAGGAACATTGTTTTTAAACATTTCAATAATTTTCTCACATATTTGTTAGCAAACTGGCGATCCTCGCCCCATCTTTGCTCCTAAAGGACTAGACCTTTCTTGGATGCTGATTTTGTACCAAATTATAATTACAATCACCTGTTGACATCACCTGTTTCAAATCTCCTCATTATTTAACCAATTTACCTGATTACTAGCCCTAAATTGCTCCTGTTCCAACTTTTTCTGATTTGGGGTTGTAATTTTCTGTCATGAAAAATTTTCCACCATTTTGAATTTTTTAGGGCATTTGGTAAACCCGCAAAAATGGATATGAGGCTGTATCTTGGCAACACTTTGGTGTATTCACTGAACTTGATAAGTGTCATCACAGGCATGTTCTGAGGGTGTATGCAAAGCCCGGCTTTGTCCTTAAATTAGGAGGTTTACTCAGTTTCCTTGAGGCATACCAAGTCAAATGATAGCAAATTGTCCTTGGTTGGCCATTTTGGGCTTCGGCTATTTTGAATTTAGTCATAAAATGCTGTATTTTACAAATACATAAATATATTATTATGAATACTCAAGGCCATGTTCCAGGATCTGTTAAGTTTTTGGTCAGTGCCCCCTAGTTGTCAAGCGATATAACAAATGAATTTTTTTAATTTTTATAAAATTCAACATTTTTCAGCATCACAATTTACATCATTAGATTTGTTGGCTTATGCCAAGCCCTATGATAACAAATTTCCATATTCTACCATACTTTTGTCTGGCATACTTTTTTGAACTCCTACAAAATTTGTTGGATCTGTATTAGGTTTGTTATATAGCATGTAGAGACACTTGTATCAAAACGTTATTAAAAGCTGAGTCATCACAAGCACATCTTGTTCACTTCATAGAAACTTGGTGACAGCGCCACCTACTGGTAAAAAGTTATTAGCAATTTTATTGTGCTTTTATTTGCTTATGTTTTTTTCAAATACTAATTTTCAAAAAATCATCAGATATGTCAACATATATCACTTTGTACCCTTTTTGGACTTGACCCCACAAATGCTACTTGCAGCTGCATTTAAATGTTTAGAATGCTTACTCACCTGAACTAAGAATAAAAGTCATCAAACTATGACTATTACCGAATGTCAAAATGGAGGAATGTGTAGTAATGTTAAAACATTTATAAATAACAAAACTTTACATAAAGAATTAAAAACTATATTTCACATACTTATACCGTTATGAGATGCTTTCGAAACAAGACTGAACTGCTTACCATTTGCCATCTGGTCAAACTTTCATCACTGTACTTTACATTTTACTTTGTTTTGGACTGTTTTCTCCATTTCATCTACTTTGTTCAATTCAGCTGTACTAAGGAAAAAATTTAAAATACATCTATAATAATGGGTGTTCCTACCAATGACAGTCTGGTATAGTTATCACATACTTTTACAGCTTGTGAATCTGCTTCATTCACAACAAGACATGATGGCCTTACTCTTTTCATTATAAGACAAATTAGATGAAAGAACATAATATTAAATACATTACAGTAAATCAGTACAAAGTTCCACCTTTGATCGAACAAACCTTTGTGTAAACAAACCAAACATCCAGTCCTGCCCAAAGTATTTGGGGAAACCAGAGTATCTGAAGATAACCATCTCGGTTACGTATGTTGTGTCTAGTTGCCTCTTCAGGTTGACTCGCTTGTTGTATTCCGCACTTGTAAGTCGCTTTGGCGTCTGCTAAATTAATAAATGTAAATGTATTTAAACCTTGTTCCCTGATAGAGGGAACAAGACGTTGTGTCAATAATGAGGAGAACTTACAGGTGTGGGAAAAGGGTCTTGGCTGGTTCCTCCAGGTGTTAGTGTTCTGCGGGCACAGATGCAACACGATTGCACGTTCCACCTGGGGAATCTCGATATACCCCTTGGCCACCCCGCCATCAAGGGCGCAAAGGGTGCACTCTACGACTTTGTAAGCTTGTTGTGTATATTGAGGAAAAAGGGCACAGGGGCAGGGCGAGGCTTGGCCAACCTTCTGAGCCGCAAGCATTCCAGTTAGGGTGGTGGTTTCCACTTAAGCCTGATGCTCACCACTGCCCGAGATAACACTGCCACTAGCTCTGTGTCCGCCTCCTCCTAAGCTCCACTCTGGGAGAGCAGTGCTTCAGGGGAGTCGTCCTCCATAAGAAGCAGCACACTTTTTGATGCTATGACTGACATTGCATCATGCTATCTAGCCCACCGCTGAATGCATCGTATCTACACAGCAGAAAGAAAAGATCTCTAATGTTTTCAAGGTGTCGTGATCGCAGCATCTGCGACTCTGAAGAACAAAATCTGAGTGTTGCTGAGTGTTACAAATTCCACTCTGCAATTTTCATTGGCCGATTGGGCTCCGGCAGAAAGGGAACCACACTGGCACAGAAAGAACATGCAAATTCCATACAGAAAGGCACCCTGGTCAGCAGTGACTCGAACTTACTAAACCCACCCTTTCATTTAACATTATAGTTCAAATCTTTAACCACTACAACACGATACACTGCACTCAGTTATAATGTTCCATCAGTGAGTGGTTTTATCTGTGTACACTCATTAAATTAGGGTCAGATGCTAATAAGCAGTTTGAGTGCATTAAGCAGCAGAAAAACTCTTCTGGAAACACACTTCATCCATCCAGCATGCATCATCCAGCCTTTCTAAGACTGAACAGGAAGAGATGCAACCAATTGTTTCTCTACAGCCTTTGCTGGCATAAAATTGAAAAATAGTATCATAGGGACATGACATCTTTCTGTTTTAGACCGTTCTCCAGATATGGATAACTATTCTGAAGATGATGATGACAGTTACTCTTCAGAGCAAGAGGCCAGTGATGATGCGGTTCAGAGCCAGGTCAGGAGTGCATACATCATCATTACAAAGTAACCTGCTGTATCGTAAAAACAAGGAAATATTTTTACTTTATTTACATTTTTTAGCACCTGACTCACTAAAGGTATTATTAAAATGTTAACAATTCAAACAACAAAATACTTGTGCTGAACGCATTGTACATGCATCAGATTGTGGTTGTGAAGGATGCAGCTGGCTACTGTAATCTGCCATACTTTACTGGGATCTGAATCAGTTCTTTTTAATAGCACAACAGTTATTAGTGCAACCTAAATTGAAGAGTCTCCCTCTTTTATAGGATCTTTATGATGAGGATGATGAAGTTCAACAGAAGCCAAAAAAATCTAGAAGAAAAATGATTAGAACCACATCTATGATCCGGGTATGTACACATGTAGCCTCTCTGTGGTCATCCTAGGTGGTCAGTGACAAACACAGGGAGTGTTTGGGCCCAGTAATGAACCCAGGGGATTACCATATAAACATTGTTGTATACCACATATGACTTATGATTGCAGATAAGATACATTTTTGTATCAAACAATCAATTTTTGTTGTTGTAGCTTTTTTGTTAAAGGAGTTATAATAAAGTTAGATTACATAGTCTGTTTTCATGCATAATTTTCTTTATACAAGTCACTTGGTAGCAGGTAGACAGCTGCCCGATAGAAATAATAAATTGGCACCACCTTGAGGACAGAGTGTTATGAAATTCACAGAAGGTCATGGACAGTGATGTCCTAATCTTTTTAGGAACCATTAGGAACACAAATGTTAACCCAGAATCACTGTGTAGAGTAATACTAATAAAGATTTTCTTACATGCCCTCCTTTTCTAAAGCACATTATCAAATCTCATTGATAATTGAATAAGATTGAACCTGATGTCTAGAATGTTTGCTCCTAATGAATTCAATTTAGCTATTAACTTTCTACCTAAAAACATAATGATTATGTCATTTTTTAGACATGTTTCATGGTGCACAAATGAAACACATCATGATATTACTATCAGACACCATCACTATACTGCCATTGTACTTCTTCATAATAGTGACCTTTGATTGCATCCGACAGTTTTAACCCAGAGGTTGGCTTAGTGAAAGTATACTAGAGGTTAGTATAGTCTAATATGTTTTTTCAAGTCAAGTCAAGTTGAGCTTTATTGTCATTCCGCTATATGTGGGGACATACAGTGAAACGAAATGTCGTGCCTCACAGGACCACGGTGCTACATAAATACAGACATACAACAATGACGTGAAACAGTATAAATCTAAACACAAATACTAACAGAATTAGATTATAAATATACTATATATAAAGTTGCCTATATAAACTATTAAATACAAACTATACAAATGTTTCACATAAATATTGCACGAGGAAAAAGAAAGTCAAGCACTGTTCGTGGCTGGAGAACAGTACAAGATGATCTGTAGTGCATGGGCTTGTAAACATACATATGTTATGAGTCTTTTTTGTGGGATTATGTACCCTCGGTTGTAAAAAGTGTCTAGTGCACATAGAGGAGAGTGTGTTACTACAGGTGGTCTGTGCGGCCTACTCACCTGTGTGTAGCACACTCAGAATTGCACAAGGGAGAAAAAAAAAAATTAAATATATATATATATATATGAGGTATGAGGTTTTTCAGAGGGGGGCCATGCTTAAGTTCAGGGCTCTCACAGCCTGGGGCAGTCAAAAGCTGTTGAGCAGTCTGGCAGTGCGGGCTCTGATGCTCCGGTACCGTTTTCCTGATGGCAGGAGCTGGAAGAGACTGTGTGAGGGATGGGTGGGGTCCTTTACAATGCTGGTGGCTTTGTTGGAGCATCGTGAAAGGAAAATGTCCAGGATGGAGGGGAGAGGGGAACCGATGATCTTTGCAGCTGTGTTCACTGTCCGCTGGAGGGTCTTGCGGTCTGTGGCACTGCAGTTCCCATACCAGACAGTGATGCAGCTGGTCAGCACACTCTCAATGGTTCCCCTGTAGAACATGGTGAGGATTGGTGGAGGGAGACTTGCTCTTTTCAGCCGGCGGAGAAAGTGTAGGCGCTGTTGTGCCTTTTTGGAGAGTGACGTGGTGTTGGTGGTCCAGGTGAGATCCTCTGTGATGTGCACCCCCAGGAATTTAGTGCTGCTGACTCTCTCCACAGTCGTGCTGTCGATGGTCAGTGGGGTGTGGTCAGTGGAGTTTCTCCTGGGGTCCATCACAACCTCCTTTGTCTTCTCCACATTGAGAGACAGGTTGTTCGTGCCACACCATGCCGCTAGCTGTGCCACTTCCTCTCTGTAGCACGTTTCATCGTTGTTGCTGATGAGACCTATCACCATTGTGTCATCAGCGAACTTGATGATGTGGTTGGAGCTGAACTTGGCAGTGCAGTCGTGGGTCAGCAGTGTGAAGAGCAGCGGGCTGAGCACATAGCCTTGTGGGGCACCTGTGCTCAGTGTGGTAGTGCTCGAGGTGTTGTGGCCGACACGGACTGACTGGGGTCTTTCAGTTAAAAAGTCCAGAATCCAGTTACAGAGAGAGTTGTTAAGACCCAGCAGGTGTAATTTATTAATGAGCTGTTGTGGGATTGTTGTGTTGAATGCTGAGCTGAAGTCAATGAACAGCATTCTTACATAAGTGTTCTTCTGGTCTAAGTGGGTAAGAGCTAGGTGGAGGGTGGAGGAAATTGCATCATCCGTAGAGCGGTTTGGACCCTATGCAAACTGGAGTGGGTCGAGTGTGTTGGGGAGGCTGGTTTTTATGTGATTCATGACTAATCTCTCAAAGCACTTCATCATGATTGGAGTCAGTGCTATGGGACGATAGTCATTCAGACAGGACACAGGTGATTTCTTAGGTACCGGTATGATGGTTGTGGACTTGAGACACGTGGGGACGACTGCCTGGCTCAGCGAGATGTTGAAGATATCTGTTAGGACATCTGTCAGCTGTTCAGCACAGTCTCTCAGTACACGGCCAGGTATGTTGTCAGGACCCGTAGCCTTGCGTGGGTTAATCCTAGACAGGGTCTTCCTCACTACGGCTGGAGACAGACAGAGTGCCTGGTTGGTGGGAGGTGTGGGCAGTTTTTGTGCAGGTGTGTCATTCTGCATTTCAAACCGTGAATAAGACTGGTTAAGTGCGTCTGGAAGGGATGTGTCGTCATCACAGGCCTGTGGCAGGGGCTTGTAGTCAGTGATGGTCTGAATGCCTCGCCACAGGCTCCGTGAGTCTCTGCTGTCTGTGAAGTGGTTATTGATTTTTTTGTGCATATGACCGTTTTGCATTCTTGATGCCACAGGACAGGCTGGCTCTTGCTGTTTTTAGGGCTGCTTTATCTCCTGATCTGAATGCCTCATCTCTGGTCTTTAGCAGCCCACGAACCTTTGCTGTCATCCACGGCTTCTGGTTGGCACGTGTGCTGATGGTCTTTGTGACTGTCACATCATCAATGCACTTCTTGATATATGCACTCACTGTTTCAGTGTACTCATACAGGTCTGTGCTGTTGTTGTAGGTGGCTGCCTCTTTAAACATGCTCCAGTCTGTAGTCTGAAAGCAGTCCTGCAGTGCTGAGGTAGCATCATCCGGCCAGACTGTGATGAGTTTTTGAACCGGTTTGGTGAGTTTCAACAGTGGATTGTATGCTGGGATTAGCATAACAGAGATGTGATCGGAGTACCCGAGGTAGGGGCGGGGTTCAGCCCTGTACGAGTCTTTCTGTGTTGTGTAAACAAAGTCCAGTGTGTTATTTCCCCTTGTAGCAAAGTTCACATGTTGGTAGAACTTTGGCAAGACTGTCTTTAAGTTTGCGTGGTTAAAATCCCCGGCTATGATGAAAAAGCCGTCGGGGTTGTTTGTTTGTTGATCGCTGATGGCGCTGTACAACTCGCGAAGCGCGTCCTTAGCGTTTGCACACAGGGGGATGTAAACCGCGACAATAACAATGGCCGTGAACTCCCGCGGCAGATAGAATGTTCTGCACTTCACAAACATAACCTCCGCCAGCGACGAACAGTGTTTAGTCACTACCAAGCATTATTACACCATTCTTTGTTGACGTACACACACAAGCCGCCCCCGCGAGTCTTACCAGACAGTAATGAATCCCTGTCCGCTCGGTAGCAGGTTAGTCCGTGCATCTGAATGGCGGAGTCCAGGATGTTGTCGTTTAGCCATGTTTCAGTGAAAACAAACACACAACAATCCCTTGACTCATGCTGTGTAGACCGACTGAGTTGAATTGAGTCCAGTTTATTTACCAATGAGCGAACGTTTGCGAGCGTTAATGATGGGATCGCTGGTCTGGTGGGGTTAGCCCTTAGCCTAGCTCGTACACCCCCACGCTTGCCACGTTTCTGTCCCCTCTCACAGCGCCGGTGCCGTCGGCTTGTGCGGGTAGCATCAGTGGACGGGGCCATGGTCTCAGGGTTCGGCTTCAGCAGCAGGCAGAGGCCTCGTAGCTTCTCGGTAGTCGCCGGCGAAAGCTGATGTTTGTATGCACTACCGCTTTCCAAAAGGCTCTGGCGATCATATTTGTGTTTCCGAGCGTTTATCTGATGATTTTGCGGAGAAATTAAACTGTTTGAAGACGAAGAGACGAGACTAACAGACATAAAAACACCATCTTTTGGACCCGGAGTAGCCGCTGCTTCCGACCGCGCCGCCATCTTCATAATGATTCAGTCTGACACTGACCACTGACTTTCTCTTTCTCTTTAGCAACCCAATTTTAAACAGAAGTTTGTTTCTCTGCTGAAGAGATTCAAAGTATCTGATGAGGTGAGACTCTTTTGTCCTTATTAGTCACAACAAAAAAAGTTCTGCACTCTCCTGCTGGTCCTGTCCTTTATAATCACAAGCAGGCCCAGAAACCGAGATGTAGAACCCATAGCTAGAGGGCCCGGCCCAGAGATGGGAAGCTTAGTGATCATCCCCCTCCCCTTCTTCAGGCGGGAACGTGAGATGACCACGTACAGAACTGGATTCGGTGGGGCAGCAACATGCGCATCAGAGTCCAGGACAGACTCCACTAGTGGCTCAGTGGAGTTCCGTGACGTCCTCCCCCTCCTGGACTTAGGGCCCAGAGAGCCCTCCCACTCGGAAAGGTCCTCTGGCGACTGGACATTCCGGAGAGGAACCCCAAGGGAGATATGGCCCAAACACAGACCATCAGCGGCCGGACCCCGACAGGACCGAGACGGGACGGAAAGAAGACCTGCGGGAGAAGCTTCCTGCTCCACCTCCCGACGGCGCAACTCCCACACGAGTTCCCAAAAGGGTAGAATGACCAGTTTGTGACGGTCCTCAACAGGTGGAGGGTGGTCGAGGCCCACCATAAAATAGGTGCCAACGAGGGGTACGCCCTCCCCGTCCTCCCCCAGCGCTCTGTCCGTCCTGGGGGGGGAAATGGATCTGCATAGTTGCGCAATGGACCGCCACCACTCCTCTGAGAAGACCATAGCGTGTCTGTAGAAAAAAGGGAGAAGAGAGAAATAATAATAAAAAGGCACTGTCTGCTGGGATCAAGCAAGGTTGGTTCGTTCTGTCAGGATTGGAGGAAATGAACCCAGTCGCAGACAGCATTTAACAGAAAAAAGTCTTTATTTTCAAATAAACAAACCAAAACAAGAACCCCGGGTTTTGGTAAAACCAAAACCCGGAGACTAGACACGGACTAAAAAACTTAGGACAGGACGCAGGTAACAAGAGCACGATACATGAGAAAACGAGAAACGAGAACGAACAGACACAAGACAGAAAACACGAGGGCATGAAATAGCATGAGGACAACGACTAACAGGTGCGTGAAATGAGTGCAGATGAGACAAGAGAACGAAGGGGCGGGGCCAAGACGCAAGACCGGAGAGCACATGGCGAATGTAAACAAAACAGAGGCCATGTGCTTCCACACAAGACGAGGACCCAGAGCATGTGTTCAGATCCCAACTCCAAGGAACAAGAACCAAGACTAGAAGGAGCTAGGATCCAAACAAATCACAGGGCATGTCAGGATCCTGGCAAGATAATCTAGAAATACTCAGAACAGGAAGCCAGGACCCTGATACTAAGCTTGTTAGTTGGTAGCCATTTGACTCTTTAACCTCATTTGTCCTGTTGCTTCAGGAGCCATATTGTGTTATCCAAGTCATACAGGAAGTGATATCAGATATATTTAGCAATAACAGCTACAAATTGTGACCCTGACTCTTGTGACATGTCTGTGATTCACATTTAAAATAATGACAAACATGAAATTTGCAAATTCCAACAATCAACATCTTAAACAGTCTTCCAGTGAAATTACTGTCAATCAGCAAATTTGGTTGAATTGAGCAAATGACTTCCACATAAATAGAATGTAAATTAATCTAAATGTCACCTGTTTTAATAAACACTTTGGATTGATTTCAGCATCTCACAGCAGGATTGTTCCTCATGAGCAGGAAGCAATAGTTTTATTCTTCTTCTTGTTGTACAGTCCACCTGACTCATTTGGACATTTTCACTGAGGTGGTTTGAAGTCGTCCTAATTGCATCATCAGGTTGAGCGCTCCTATTGGTTCTTGGTTTGACGGGCGTCGTAGGAGAAGTCACACTGCAGGAAAGTATCTGAAATCATTTGACACTGCCAGAATTTAATTTGAGGAAAAAACTGATCGCAACGGCTATTAATTGACTGTCAGTCGGTTAAAGCAGCGTTTAAAGACAATAGATTTTAGCCTAGGATTATAGGAATCCCTTAGGATTTCCAAAATTTGTCTCAGACAAACTAATTGTGGCCAAAAATCGCACAGTGTGAGCCGGGCTTAACACAACCTGTCATATTTTTACATTTAGATAGCATACAGTGATTCTAAAGCAAAATATATTTCTATAGGCATTGATGCAGTAAGTCCCTATTCCCAGCTGTTATGTGGGATTTTCTTATTTTATTTATTAAAACGGGCAAATAATACAGCATACCGACGCACCCCTTTAAGACTGGTCTGTCATTAAAGAAAGGTTTCTGCTGTTTATAAAAGATCGAAATAACATTTTTTTCATAAATGATTTCTTTCCTAAGCAAAAGTGGATTTGTATGTTTGTTTTAAACAAAATGGCTTGTGAGCGTGGTGATGACCAGATGCAGCTTGCCATTCAATAGATGAAGAAGCTGGCTAGTGGAACTATTATAATATGCTATTATATTATATAATAATATATCATTTTACTCCATTTCTCTGACAGTTTTAGTTACTATAGTTGTTTGAAAAGCCTGCTTTCTGCCATATTTCTTTCCCTGTTGGAGGTCTGTGAGGACTGCCTATTTAAAGAAAAGCTAAAAAATCTACCCTCTCACTGGATATATTTTATTTTAAAATGTTTTAATGACTGCAGTTGGTTGCCTTGTTTATTTTACAATATTAATTATTTGTTGGGTTAAATTGTGCAACTGCATGCATTCATTGATATTTCAATATTCATTTATCGTGCATGTTTATATGATTGTCCTAACATAACACAACATAAGGATGTGAGTAATTATGACCACAAAAGCATGAGAAACATAATAATGTATACATACATTTGAATGTATTCTTCGTCACATATTCCTCTCAATTAAACAGAAAAAAACTGATTAATGCTCTCTTCATCACTCTCCAGACAAAACGCAAATATAAAAGTGTTGTTGGCTGTCCCATTGAAACTGGCTGACTACAACTAGATTTGTTTGAAACTATTAAGAGCTACACGAACCACGTGACTGTGTGGCGATGAGAGCAATGTGTGTCGCAACTATTTTTCCACTGCTTTAGTTATAAAGTTTAAAATCAATAAAGCGCACCTCGTTGGAGCAATAACCGTTCGCTCATAATGCAGCAATACTTTTCATAAAAGTTACACTAAAGTTACTGGTTTCCAAGTTATTATTATGAAAAGTTAATCTAGTGTTCTTTAGCATTGCTGGTGCCCAGGGCTGGCCTGGGAGAAAAAATTGACACTGGCATTTTGACCCAGACGGACCCACTACATACAATCACAAATACCACTCATTTTTGCGCTCCCTTGAACATGTATACCAACTCGCATTCCATAAAAGCACTAAAGCCATATAGGTAGGAAAGAGTTAACACATTAAATACTTCTAGAAAGTGTAGTCTATTAATACAATAAAATTGTATAATCCACACTGACGAATCCTAAAAAAGCTACAAGCTGACACACATCTTGTTGTGTACCTGTATGTTTAAGGGAGAAATAGAAGAGACATGATAAACTGTTGATCAGAGGATCACTGTTTTCCATAGTATAGCATTTAATGGTCATTGAGAGCAGGGAGTCCCCGCTCTCTCTCTCTCTCTCTTTCACTGACACTCTCCTCTTTATTGCTGACACTTTTTTCTCTCTTTCTGACACTCCTCTCACCGGCATTCTCCTTTCTCTCACTGACACTCTTCGCCACTTCTGGGGATGCTATCTCAACCTGGCTCAGAAAGACATGAGGTGAGACTATGGGGTGAGTTTTTGTTAACACAATGCAATCAGGTACAGTATTATTATTCTCGGATCAATACAAATAAATAAATAAATATGGCATAACAATACCATATCGGAAATGAAGCTGTTAAAGAAAGAAACAAATACATTCTTGTGGGTGTCTGTATATTTCTGTATATTGGCCATAAACACTTAGTTCCTAAAAATACACTATTCACTCTAGAACCTATAATAAATAATGAACAAAACAAAAATACTGCCAGCTGACTCACTGTTAATGTTGATTAACAAAATAATGTTCTCAGTTTTAATAAAGCAATGTATTAGAGACACTTGAAAAAATGAAAACTTTAAGCTCAACAGGGAAACAAATCAATAGCTTAAAGATCTGCTATTTGTCTTAGCAATGTGTAAACTAATCATTCTGACCACCTTATGGTAACACTGAGACGTTATAGCATGGTAACTTCACCCGCACTTTTAAATGTATAAAGCCAAACTCATGTAGTTGTAGAGCAAAACATGCAATTATTTTATTACAGTGTTGTGTTATCACCATAATTTTGCTTTTCAGTTTTATCAAGGGGTATCTACACTTATTAGTGTAGTGTAGTGTTTTACACTCTAAACTCATTTCTCCCACATCTCCTTCCCTCTCCTTATCCTCCTCTCTGTGTGTGCCAGTGCCACCACCACCACTATCATCATAAGTCATTGGAGCTGATGAATGTCCTGCTGAGGCAGAAAACAGATTTTGCAGCATCTGTCTGAAGGGCCTGTTTCTTTTTTTGTGCAATTTTCCTGTGCCTTCATTGCATTTCTTCTCCATCTCTCTCTGACTATTTTGACAGATGCACACTGATGCTGCATGCTCGCACAGAGCCCAAAAGGAGTTGTTTAAAGATATTATAGGGCCAGCCCAATGTCAATTAAGAAAAGAACTGATAGGCTGCTGCTTATTTGTCTCATGGGCCGGTCTGTATGGAAAAGAAATCTGACACTGACTTTTTTGACAAATTTGACATTACACTGCTACAAAGACCCCAGTGCCATCAATGAATTAAGCAGAGAAAAGAATGGGCCACCGATATACAACTTTCATGGGCCGAACAGAAAAAAATGAATGAGATTTATCACCCAAAAAGTACGTCGGCCCAGTGGGAATATGCCCTGTCTGCCCAATGGCCAGTCCACCCCTGCTGGTGCCATGCTATGGACCCTGCCCCCACAGCAAACAGAATCGAACTGTGGCTCCAAAACCATGATATGAACCATACCATGGCATTGTTATATTGTTACACCCTTAGGGGTAGCCACAGTATCTGACACTGTATATTTTAACAAATGTCATTGGGCAGGACTGTTTTATTTTATTTACATGTATAGATGGCAACGAAACGTTAGGTAATGCAGAAAATCATTGTGAGATGCGTTGTAATTCAAATGAAAAAGAATTTATGAACTTGTAAGTGTGACTTGTGTACATGTTTCACATTGTTTGTTTAACCATTTACTCAGTTGTTACATAATATGAAAATAGTCATTCATTTGTCACCTTTTGAATTGTGTCAAGTTGCAAAAGGAATTTACTAGATTTTCCAAAGCATTTTTAATAATAAATTATAAATGGAAGGTTTTGACTGTACCGCCCATCGCTACTGTTGACTTCCCGTACCTTGAGTCTCCCAGACTCTTGTCAAAGACAAGGTCTAAAACACCAAGAGATGTGGTTTCTTGTGTTCAGACTGTGTCTATGTTAATACTCTTATCTACTGCAGTAGTTTCAAATACATTATTTCCTGTGTTTTCATAAAGTTGCTGCAAGTTATGAATGTGGCCCATCAGTCAGATTTGATATTGTGTTATAATAATTACACTCTCATTATTATGATAAGAAATCAGAGATAAATGTGAGTTTCATGGTCAGCTCTCTATCTGTTATGGTATTTCTGTCTCTCTGTAGTACACTTGAGCTTCCATCTGTGTGTTGTTCCTTTCAGCTTCTGTGGAGATGCAATTACAGTATAAATGGATCATTACTGCTGTGAAAAATACACACAAAAATACAGCTCTTAGTCCAACTATAGGCTATTTATATTTGCCAAGAATGTGTTTCTCTTGTGCTTACTTAAAATTCTCCAGTATTGAGTTGTGCTGTGTTGCATCAGGTGTTGGACCCGATTGATCAGACACCGGAGGTTGAAGATTTGGACCTTATGTACGACAGTCTGGAGGTCTATAACCAGAGCGACAGTGGTCCAGAGATGGAGGATAACGAGAGTCTACTGAGCACTCCCAAACCCAAACCGAAGTAAGATGCGTGACCCACAGTATTCATCTGACAGTTCTACAGAGCAACTTCTGAATTTCCTCAGAAGTTCAAATGTGATAGTTTGGCTTTAATATGCAGAGGTTTCTACCGGTTCACTTTGCAAACACAAAAAATATGTTTGCAAAGTTTCCAGACTGCTACCATGAGCATAGGAATAACTTGAGGAATAACTAGTTACTGGATTTGAAGTGGGTGGCTTTATATTGGCCATATTTGTACTACTGTGTGGTTACACATCATTTACTCACTGTAATATCCAGCTGTAATACTGTAATATACTCTAAATGTGTGAATGTGTCTCTCTGCTCAAGACCATTCTTTGAGACATTTCCATCAACAACTTTATCAAACAAAGGCTTCAAATCTCATCCTCTCTCTGTACTTTTCCAATATTTTCTGGGATCCTCCAGCTACTTTTCCTTGTGCTACTTTTCCTTTATCACTTTAGAGAGGCATTTCGGGACACTGGTTATTGGTTATTTTGGTTGTCAGAGACTATTTGAACAGATACCAAGAAGTCTTTCCACTCTGTTCCATTTACATTTAGGCATTTAGCAGATGCTTTTATCCAAGCAACTTACAACGTGAGGGAAACAGTGACGCGATCAATCATAGGGAGGCAACAAAATCAGCCGTACACAGTTACAATATTTTTACGAAGAGTACCGCAGGGATCTGGAAGGGAAGGTAGGTTGGTGCTTTGCCTGTAGTGGTTTTGTTAATAAGGAGTAGAGATTTGAACTTGATGCACGCAGCAACTGGTAGCCAGTGAAGGGTAATGAGAAGAGGTGTGACATGGGCCCTTTTAGGCTCTTTGTAAGACCAGTTGAGCTGCTGCATTCTGAATTAGTCATAGTGGTTTGAGTGCCTGTGTTGAAAGGCCAGCCAACAGAGCATTGCAGTAGTCCAGCCCTGAAATGATAAGGAGCTGTGTCACATGTTCAGTGAGGTAAGGGCGGATTTTCCTAATGTTGTACATCTACATGAGCATGTTATTTTGGCAAGGTGATCAGAAAATGTCAGCTGGTCATCAAAGAATACACCAAGGTTTCTGGCTGTCCTTGTTGGTGGAGGGTTGGTAGAGTTGTGGAGCCAAGCTGGACAGTGAAATTTGTAAGGGAGTAGGGTTACCTTAAAAAAGACGAGGAGTTCAGTCTTGGCTAGGTTGAGCTGCAGGTGGTGTTTTGTCATTCCAAGATGTCTTCCAGACAGGTGGATATGCATGCCGTTACTGTGTGGTCATCAGGGTGGAAGGAGAAGAAGATCTGGGTATCATCAGCATAGCAGTGGTAAGAGAAGCCATGTGATTGAATAATAGGACCTAATGATGTGGCGTAAATGGAAAACAGAAGAGGTCCAAGGACTGATCCCTGAGGGACCCCTGTGACCATGTGATGCGATTTGGACAGCTCACCTCTCCACAACACCCTGGAGGATCTATCGGAGAGGACTAAAACCACTGGAGTGCAGATCCTTGGATCCCCAGCAAGGGCAAGGAGCAATGGCAGCAAGGGCATAACCCCTAACCCTAAGCAGTTATACTACAAGCCACCTATCAGCACGAGCTTGTAGCATCCACAGATTGACCGCCTGGTGGATTGCTTTAATCACACACTAAAGAACATGCTGTGGGAGGTTTGTTACAGGCTAGGATCAAAGGCTGCCATTTGTCCTGTTTGCTTACAGAGAACTACTGCAAACCTCAAATGGATTCTTACATTCTTGTGTCGCAGACGAAGTTTAAGGGCCGTTAAACCTGCAGAGGAAGGGCTGGGAGCTACCGGGAGCCTTTCATGGATCCTTTGAAGAAAGTGATGAAGATAATGAAGGAGCTGAGAGTAATTGACTCTCTACGAGTAAATGGAAGCCTTAGGAAAGAATCTCAATTATTTCACCTAGACAATGAGATTAAATGGAGAGCAAATGGAAAATTTTTGCTTAAGTTTCCTGTGTCTTATATATTTCTCCTGAGAAAAAGACCCAGAAACCTTATCAATGTCTCCATTAGAGTTTCAGAAGAATCTCAATAATGTCACAAACTTTGCTCAGATTTGCCAAGCCTGCAATCAAAGGTCAAAATTATTGAAGTTCAATATGAACTCAAGCAATTCTCATCAAGTTTTTCTGTTATGTCAAGTTATTCTCATCAACCAAATCCAGATTATATTAGCCACAATCTACATTAATTTTACAGCTCTTCAATTACTCTTCAATGTACTTTATCAATTGTCTTATTTGTTTCTATTTTTATTTTTCCTAAACAATTTTAGTTAAAACATCTGAGACCATGTTGATACTTAAATGACACACAACTCCAGGAGATCATCATCAAATCTCCTGAGCTTTGAAAGACCAACCTCTGGGAAATAAAGTTTTCCTCTGGGGGAGTCTCATAGTTATTGTCCTGAAAAAAAATTCTGAATATCTGCATTGACTTCTGCAAGCCAAACGCACAGTGAAGGAACGACACCTCACCTAAGCTACAAGTAGACAACCTGTTGGAGAACATTAGACAGGCCTAGTTTAACATCACCCTGGACCTGTGCAAAGAAAAGTACATCTAAATCAAGCTTGGACCATATGCTGCATACAGGAACCCAATAACAATAACAGCTGGACAGAACATCTGCAACACCATCAGATTGATCTAATCGCTGGAATCATAAACTCAACTTTCAAATCTATATTTTTTGTGAGGACAATTATTTTTGACAAGCTGCATACAATACATCACATTGTTTTATTTCTGTAGCACCACATAAATGTATATGTATATTTATATTATTAGTAAAAGAATAGCTGCCCTGTTTTCAGTTTTTGTGCAGGGCTACAGTCCATGAATACACACAGTTAATCAGTTCTAACAGTATGTTTGAACACACACACACACACACACATCATTTTCAGACACATCAACACCTCTGTGCCATAATTCTGTTCTGTGGCTAAGTGGCTGTCACCACAGCAACATGACAACTTAGGCATCCATGTGAGGCCTTGAAGCAGTGATGTTCATTTCTCTGCACAGGAGCTGACGGAGAATGAGACGGGCGGGGGTGCGGCCACATATGACCCCAACATGAGTTGGGATGTGAATGCTGTGAAATCAGCAGGAAGCATTGGTAAAATCTGCAAGACTGAATCTCAGACTCCTGTGAGCCCTAGGTAACATGTCCAATTTTCTATTCTAGCCCTCCTATTTTCATCTGTTTTTCATCTCAACCTCTCTCTCACTGCAGCTGAAAATCCCCCATACTCTCGTTCTCCATGTTACATGAAATAATAACAAGTGTTTCCTCAGCTACAGGCTGACAGCTACAGGCAACTTTGTGTTACACATCAGTTGATTTGTTTATTTTTGTTATATAAAAAATGCCTTCATCATTTGTTTTTGCTCTTATCCAGAACAGATCACATCATAAAAATTCTGATTATTCTTTACATTTTACAAACTGTGATCATCTGAACAAGGAATAAAATGAATATACGCTATATTTTTTGTAAGAACAAATTGTTACAATGTGTAAGCAGTAGACTGTGATTGTCTGTTCCATGTATCATGACATGGTGTCAGAAGTCAAAGTTCTCTGCACACTCCTGTGATCTGTGAAGGAGGTCGAAAGAGAATGTTGATGTTTCACGTGCCCAAAGCTTTTGATTTCGCACAGCCATCAAGTTGGCTGGCGTGGAGGCAGCATTTTGCCTGTTTTAGGATTGCAACGAAACTTGACAAGGAAGACTGTGATGTACAGGTGAACTCATTAGTATATGCGATGGGCAAACAGGCAGAACCCATATTCAGCCCATTTATGTTTTCTACGGAGGAGAAAAATGATTATTACAACGCAGTAGTTAAGAAGTTTGACGAACATTTTGTGCCCAAACGCAACTTGATCCATGGCCACGCTTGTTTTTACAAGAGGAGTCAACAAAGTGGTGAAAGTGTCGAAGTATTCATTAGGAGTTTATGTGAGCTGGCAGAGTTTTGTGCTTTCAGTGCCACCAAGAATGAACAGATTTCGTGATCGCATCATGATTGGAATAGCAGATAGTGACGTGTCTGAGAAGCTGCAGTTAGAGCCCGATTTGACACTGGAGAGAGTGATACAGATTGCTCGCCAGTCAGAACTGATTAAAACACAAAGCACTGATATTCGAGGTGCATGCGAAGTAAGTGAAATAGATTACAAGTCTAAACACACGAAACGATTCACTAAACACACTGAAGGCAAATACAAAAATCCTGACACTAATCATAAAATAATAATAATAATAATAATACCAGTGACACTAATACACTAATAATAAAAGAGATTAAAGTAGCAAAGTAACCTGTTCAAGATGCGCACATGTACACAAACATAGGGCCTGTCCTGCTCGAGGAAAGCAATGCCACAGGTGTAACAAAACGGGCCATTTTGAGGTCGCCTGTGAAACAAAGACTGTAAATGAAGTGAGCAGTAACAGACAAGATGATGAAACAAGGGAACATGGTTTTTAGGGTCAGTTTCTGATGATGCTAATAAGAATGAGTGGCATGTGAAGCTACCTTTGAATGGGACTACTGTTAAGTTTAAGATCGATACTGGTGCAGATAACACAGTCAAACATTTCTGAAACTTCCTAGTCGCCCTCATCTTACTACAATACTTGCAGACATCAGGAGTCCAGGTGGCAAACTGGATTGTATTGGTAAATTCTTAGCCTGTACAGAAAGAAATGGATAAAATTTCAGTTTCTGTACTTATGTTGTAAAAGGCCCATACACTAACAACCTCCTTAGTCGTAAAACTGCCTGTGAAATGAAACTGGTGAGCAGAGTTGATTCTATTAGCACTGAGGACAGTGTTTTTAGAGATTCTGTACTGCTAAATTGTGAGCCAATCAAAATTGAGCTCAGACAGGATGACAAACCATATAGCCTCTCTATGTCTCGTCAAGTCTCCTTTCCCTTACTGCCAAGTGGAATAGGAGTTGCAGCGTATGCTAAGTCAGGAATCATAGAAGGCAACAGACTGGTGTGCACCAAAGGTGCCTGTGATGTTCTGCCCACACTTATCTTACCAAAACTGTCTGGTGCATGCATGTTCTCCACATTAGACACGTCTAGTGGATTCTGGCAGATACTACTGGATGCAAGCTGCAGAAAACTTACCACTTTTATAACACCAGTCGGCCGCTTCTGTTTGCCGAGACTCCACTTCGGAATTACCTCAGCTCCAGAGATATTTCAGAGAGAAATGAGCACTCTTCTCAAAGACCATGCCGGCACGGTAGTGGTGATGGATGATATACTGGTGTTTGGCAGAGACAAAGAGGAGCATGACTGCAACCTCAAGGCAAGTGTCACTTTGGAAAATCTGAGATTCAGTTCTTCGGACATTATTGGAAAGGATGGGATTCTGCGACAGGTCTTAAGGATGATAAATTACCTGGGCAAGTTCCTCCTTGTTTCAGCAGCAAGAAAATGGACTATTGCTTTTTGTTCAAGGACTTTAATTGAATCTGAACGCCGCTACTCACAAAACGAGAAGGAATGCCTAGCTGGCATGTGGGCATGTGAGCGGTTCTCACGGTACTTACAAGGTATGGACGAATTTGATCTCCAGATTAACCATAAGCCACTTGTGCCCTTGATAAACACATGTAATGTAGATAAAGTTCCCTTAAGATGCTAACAGCTACTGATGCACTTGATGAGATTTAATGTCATAGCACAGTGTATGTGCCAGGCAAACAGCTTGTAGTGGCAGATACTCTTTCCAGAAATCCACTGAAACATAAATGCGAATCTGACACAGATCCATGTGACAATGTTTGTACAGGCAGTACTGTCCACTAAGCCTGTGAGTGGAGACATGATAAATGCCATAAGGAAAGCCACACAACAAGATTTAGATCTACAGTTGGTTTGCAAATACATTCACCAAAGATGGCCTAGTCAGACATGTCAGTTGACAAACACACACACTGCAAGGGTTTCATGCTGCCGGAGCTCACCTTTCTGAAATTTTGCTGTATGAGGACAGAATAGTGATCCCTGGTTCACAGAGAGTGGACGTGTTATGTCAACTGCACACAGGTCATCAAGAAGAGGTGCTAATATATCAGTATGGTGGCCTGGAATAGGCAGGAATAGTTCTGACAAGTCTACAAGCCAACACAAAAGAGAGAGCCCCTGATGGTTACATCCCTTCCGGATGGCCCATGGCAAAATATAGCTGCAGACATCTGTGAATTAGATGGTAGGAAATATCTGATAGTTGTGGATTATTATTTCCATGATATGGAGATCACCCATCTGCAAACTGTTTCAAGTCAGGAGGTGATAACTGATCTGAAAACTATGTTCGTTTGGTGGGGAATCCCATATGAACTTGTCACAGACAAGGCTACTCAGTGTACGTCTACTGAGTTTGTGGAGTTAAAAAGGATATACAATTTCACTCATACAATACACACTAATTCCAGCCCTCAGTACCCACAAGCTAACGTTGCTGTTTAAAGAAGTGTTGCTACTGCAAAAAGAGTGCTCCGACAGCCAGATCCACAGCTAGCTCTTATGAGCTATCGTGCTACACCAAACAGACATATATTAGTACTTCTACCACTGACGATACTCAGCACGTAGTTTACCTGATCTACATCCTGGACAAAGTGTGAAAGTTAAGTTGGATGGAGAAAAAGCATGGAAAACATCAGCGACAGTTGTTGGAAAAGCTTCTGAACCCAGATCATACATCATGCAAACAAAAGAAGGCACAATATCTCACTGTAACCGGAGACACATTCAGAGTGTTCCTAAAACACCTGAGACACCACATGGTCAAACTAAAACTGAGAACAGTGAAGTAACTGATGGATCCTCTCTTGAGACTGATTTAACCACAGACTCTATGAAGGGGTCCAGTACCCCAGCTTCCATTACACCACACATAAATATACCCACCCACAAAAGAACCCTTACTGGGAGAGAAGTAAAACTTCCTGTAAAGTTTACAGATTATGTTTGGGGTAATTATTGATAACCATACGGATTCAAAATTTCTTTGAATGTTTGTGAAAAAAGATTGTGAAAAAAAGTTATAAGTGTTAACATGTTGTGTTTAAGTGACAGGTTAAGAGATTGTAAGCTGTAAACATTGTTATTGATATCTGCTGACATTTGTTATTGAAATCCGTTAATGGGTTGGGAAAGTAATTTGCTTTGTTTCATATTGCTAAAAGTAAACAAAAATAATAGAAGGGAAGCAGAAATTTAAAGAGGGGAGATGTGACAATGTGTAAGCAGTAGATTGTGACTGGTTTCATGTATCATGACAAATATTTATATTACTCAGCTAATTTCCACCACATCAAACACAAGCAGTACGTGTTTACCAAAGAGACAGATGTGTCAGTATATGCTACACAGTGGTAAACATGCCCCTGTCCTTTTTTTGAGATGTTGCTGTCATCAAATTCAAAATAAGCTAATATTTTGCATGAAATAGTAAAATGTCTCGCTTTCAACATTTGATATGTTGTCTATGTTCTTTTGTGAATAAAATATGGGTACATGAGATTTGCAAGTCTATGCATTCTGTTTTTATTTACATTTTACACAGCGTCCCAACTTTTTTAGAAATGGGGTTGTACATAAAATCTAGCTGTAAAGCCTAAATAGCTGTATCAAGTCATATGTCATAGCAAGTTATATTTAATTATGTTTTTCATTTATTTTTCTTAAAATGTCATTTTAACCACCATAATGCTCTCATAATAGTGTACATCAATTATAGATGTGGTGGAAATGACAGAATTATGTCACTGTTGGACACAAACTATGAATTGTGTTTCATTTTATTTTGTAAACCTTGATATAAAGCTATTCTAGCTTAAGGCTACTCTCACTAGCTGAACACTGGTCTCATTCTCACTGCATTCTCACTGTGATTATATTGAGTCTGTTCATTTGGTCAGTAAAACAGAAAGTAAAGTGCAGTGTCATCCTCGCAGCACGTCCATAAAGGACAGACAGAACTCTAAAGCCCAGAGTGACCACACCAGCAGTATGGAGAGCGAAACCTCACCCGACTGCAGACTCATCCCACAGGTTTGTGTAAATTATCAAACTTATGTTGTGAGTTTGTGAGAAAGATTTGTGAGCATGTTTATTTCCTGTAGCAGATCCCGAGGAAGTCAGTGTATGACCAGCTGAATCAGATCCTGAGCTCTGATGAGCATCTGCCAGAGAGCCTTATTCTAATCAACGTTACAGACTGGCAGGTTCAGGTAGGACCTCAAACCTGCACTTAACTCATGAAATGTTGTTCTGTTGTGTGACAGTAAATGCCTGTTAAGGCTGGGCCACACTAAAACAAATTATAAAGGTTATCAGATTTTCACATTGAGAGAACCCAAACAGGGTGAGAAAAACAACACACATTTAACAGTTTTGTTTCTGTTGTGTGTGGTGTGCTGCTTTGTGATAATGACTGCACAGCACACACCAATTCAAATTTATTTAGATACCACTTAATTTCAATGTTGCACAGTTTCACAGCAGCTTTACATATAATGAAAAGAAAACTATGAAATTATGAAATGTATATTACGTAATACAGAATACATTGTTTCAAATATTATTGTTCATTATAACATGTATATTAGTGAAACTAACAGTAATACTAAAATTGGAATTGGTTTATAAATATAAAGCTGACTGAACTGATGATAACTACAACACATTTGGACTATCTGAATAAATGAACATGCATTAGAAATACCTGTCATTGCATGCAAAGGCTCATACTTATCTCATACTTAGTGGTTTATGAGAATAGATAATATATCCAGACAGCCTACTCAAACATTATGTACTTTTCCAGGGACTATGCAACATTTATTTAGTCAATTAACATGATGTCAGGTATCATATTAAGCAAGATATACTGTTCCAGCTTACATGGACATAGCCTTTCAAAAGAAGATTCAATTCAGTTCAGTTATATAACACTTTTTACAATGTTGCATTGCTTCAAAGCAGCTTTACATATAATGAAAAATAAAACACAGAAAACTGAAAAATAAGATAAACAAGACATTGCAATAATACCATTAAATATCTGAACACTGCCTAATGAAAAGAGAAAGAAATAGTGCAATAGAAAAGTCTTAATAGAAAAGACTGTAGTTAGACAATTATATTAAAAACAGTATTAACAACATACAAAACTCTAAGCCAAGCTAAATATTAGCTGTCTCCCAGTAAGCAAGCCAACAGGGTGACAGTGGCAAGGAACCAAAACTCCAGTGATATATAGATGGAGAGTAAAACTTGTGAGAAACCAGGCCCAACCAGTAAGGCCAGTTTTCCTTTGACATGTTAAGCTGCAATCCATTTTGGTTAAAAACAGAAAACTTATAATAATGATATAATTTTATATCGATTTAAAATTGCCAGGTCTGATTTTGTGACAAATGTCAGGCACTGAGGAATGTTACAAACAGAGATGGCGACAGAGGTATAATGTTACTAAATGTAGCTATAACATCACACTGCTATGACTAGGCAGGGAGTTAAACTTGTTGTATAATCTAACTAAGAGGGAGGTAGGCAAATGGATAATGGGAAAATTAATTTAAAAAGTCCATCACATTTCCATTGCTTCTGTGTGACCCAGGTTACAGCTATAATCATCTTAACTGAAACTGTGACAAGTGTGAAGGGAACCAACAGATTCCCTTCACAAGTCACGATTGTGGGAAATTCACAAAAAAATGTAAGAGTTTAGAGAAAAAAAAAATGTCAGACATTTAAAAGTGCTGTGCCTGCTGCGCCATGACTGCAGTTGTTATGTTTACGTCTTCTGTCAGCTCGTTTTCTAACTCTAACTTATAGTGTCTGTGCAGGTTTGTCCTCAGGGTTCCCCCCACACAACAGGATTTCTGATTGAAAATTTTCAACATGATTCAAGATTGGTGCAGACCTGACGTTCTTCCAAGCAGATTCAGTCACTCTTAACACACCTCACACAAAAAAATGATAAGATAATCTCTAGAACGTCAAGATAATCAGAACTTTACCTAAAATTATCAGAAGGGGGGAAAATCAGCCTGATCTTGTAGTGTGTGGCAGACTTCAAACATTCTGTTCATGTCGAACATTGGTTTGTGTGTTTTCGAACACTGGCCCAATGGTACAGGTGTTAAAGTGTCCTGATGGAATCAAACGTAAAATCACACTTGTTTTAATATTGTGCTTGTGTTGAGCGTTTGGATTCTTTGAACCTCCCAGTTGTGATGCTGCTGTTAAACTCTGTTTCAGCATTTGAATGAGGTCCTTCAACAACACAAGCAGCCCATTGTCTCCACCTTCTCCTCTGCAGATGTCCAGGCCGTGTTCAACACCTTCGTCACCAGGATTCAACGATTGTAAGTTAAAAATACCCAAATTCCTCACTGTCCATTTCTAATACAAGGATAAGTTTTGCTTTCCAAGTGTTGAATTGAATAACTATGAAATCATCTAATCACTCATAAAGTTTCTTCTTAAGTTTAATGGTCTTTTGTATTTCTATATATTTATTGATGTCTGTCAGCTGTAACTGTAATGCACAGACGCCACCGACAATCAAAGTTGCCGTGGCAGGCGATTAGAGTTACCTCAGCATGGTTCTTCGCTGCTATGTAGAACAGTTTGCCAACAAGACACCTGATTGGCTGAGTTACATCCGTTTCCTGGTCATTCCCGTTGGTAAGCAGAATAAAACATCCAAAGCTGTACAAAACAAGTGTTTCTACCACACTTGACAATGGACTCATACCATTGTTTATTGAAATAAATATATTTATATGTAATTTAACTGCAGTACAATTTACTCACCAAAGCCAATTTGGAGTCATATTTGGAGCCTGGGAAATGTTAATTCTGAACCCTAAGAGTGAAAAACAACTATTTCTTCTGAAATGTTTTTTCACTGTGTTCTTGTCTTCTGGTTAGGATGTCAACCATTTGCCAAGTACATTTCAATGTTTGACAGTAAATTCAACAACATCTTCATGGACACATGACATGGGTTCCTCCAACAAAACACTCTTTGTTTTGAACTCTGTGTTCTGTTTAAAAAGGTGTTTTACTGAAAAAAATATGAAAATATTATTTTGGATAAATCTGTTCAGAGGTTTTCTCTTTTGTTTGGGTGAATACCAAAACATGACACAGTCGGATAGAAAAATAATGTGTGCTGTGATAGGAAATATTTATGTTAAATCTTGACAAGTTTGGCATTCACTTAACTAATTGAATAAATGAATGAATGAATAAATTAAGACTCAGTTGAGTGATTGAGTTAAAGTGAAGCTTTCTTAAGGGTGAAGGTGTAGCCACCAGGATCAATATAATAAGGAAGTAAAAATTTGTAACAATTTTCCATAAATGTAGACAAGAGTTCATAACAACAGGTCGGTTTCACGGCCTTGTCTATTAAACTGTCACCTTCAGACAAACAAATCAAAATAAACTAATTACAATATATATCTACATAAAGTATTAAGGCTGAGTGCAGGTGATGTTTTGTAAAGTACAGGTTAAAGTACAATAAATAAAGTACAATTAAAAAAGAGAAAGTACAATAAATTATGAATTAGTGTTAGGAGCATCTCATTTGATTTGAGCACCTGTGTTTTATATGGTTATTTGAAAATATGTGCAGATAACATCAGTTCTCTCATCAGTTCCCCATCTCTGAAGCCATGCTCACCTACAAACACAAGAGGTAAAGTCTGCAAAATAACATTGATGATGAACATGTGAAGGCTTATGTTAATAATATTTTAGTGTTTGTTCACCATCTGCTGTTGATACATTTGTATAAATTGTGATCTACTTTGAATACATTTCAAAGGTCAAAAGTTACAATCGTGTATTTCTGCTGCATCTTATAAAACCTGAAGAACATGTGGGTCAAATTTCCCCCTGAAATCAGGGAAAGAGAAAAAATTTAATTAAATTTAAAAAATTTAAAGCCTTTTGCATTATAAAATTGTTGGCATGATACATAAGCACATTCTCTTTACTGTAATACATAATGTACTTAATGTACTAAATTACTGTACAGAAGTGACAGTGTTAATAGTGAGAATCTATTGAAAATAACCTTTGCGGTAACAGTAATTACACCAATTACAAGTCATAAGAATAATTTTTACAATGCAAGAAATATTCAGGGCTGGACCCCTATTCTTTTTGTTCTGTTCTTGTTTGTCTTCTGCCCTTGAGTCTAAAGCAGCCTATAGAACAATTTGTTAAAAAGTTACAAAATGGCACACAGATAGAGGACAGTCTAAATTTGTAACCTTACCTAATTTGGTGTCTCCCTCTAGCACCATCAGCAGTTTAAAATTTCACTCATGTGTATGCTCATAACTTTAGACTTATTGACAAAATGCTTTTGTTCCTTCAGTTCCTTGGCTTATGATGATTAAAATGTTTTGTCATTAATTTTCCCACCAATTTTGAATTTTTTAAAAAACCTTCCTAGGCCATCTGTCCAATTGCCATGAAATTTGGTATAGAGCATCTAGATACGCTTTAGACAAAAAGTTATTAAATAATAATGATAAACACAACCTCTCAAATAATGCGCACAAACGAAAATGGAATGTATTGTTATGTGGGTTATCACCACAATTCCCTGAAGGACTCGGACGTGGACAAAACAAGAACTAAAACAAGAATACAAATACTCAAAACAAGAAAAACCAAAACAAGACTTGAGATAACAAAACTAACAGAAGACTAGATTATATATATATTTGTATTAAGGCAAGCTCAAAAAACAAGACACAAGGTAGACTTCTTCACAAGAAACAAGTTAGGAACGAGAATCAAGAAACAATACACCAGCACAAGCCAACAAACACAAGGGCATAAAAATGAAAGCAAACAAGGCAGGTAACGAGGGAAGGCAGGTGAGGGCAATGAACCAGTGATGGGATGATTAACGAGGAAATAAGAGAGCGGGTCAAGACACAAGACAGGAGAGTGCATGGCACACAGTAAACAAACAATGGCCATGTGCTTCCACAGATAACAAAGACACAGAGCATGAGTCTAGATCCTGACTTTAAAATACAAAAACCATAACTACAATAGAGTCAGGACCCAAACAAGGTTTGTCAGGATCCAAGCAAGAGAACTAGGAAAAACTCAAGACAAGAAGCCTGGACCCTGACACAAAGTTTAGTTACAGTGCCACCTACTGGTGCAGAGATAAAAATAGCTCTTTTGCTTATAACTTTTGAATGCTTTGTCCTAATGAAGGTGTCCATAGATTCCTTGAGGCATACCATCTGAATGATATCTAGTGTATCTTGGTCGGCCATTTAGGGCATCGACCATTTAGAAATTTTTTGTAAATGCAACAGGATACAAACACTTTTAAGTATCATTACGCAACTTGGTATGGTTTATTATGACCATGCTCTAAGAGTACCTGCAAAGTTTGGGGCCAGTGCTCTCTAGTGGTCAAATGACAACAAAAATCATGAAATTGCTTATAACCTTTTATTAATTTACCTGATTGTCATGTGTCTGCTGTCTATAGTTTCCTTGGCTCATGGCAAATACTGCAATATCAAATTTGTCATTATTAATTATATTTCTTGTCTGCCATTTTGAGTTATGTAGAAAACTCCCCCTAGGCAGTACATCCGATTTGCAAAATTTTGCGTGCATCATCTAGGGACACTCCTAGGGACACAAAAGTTATGAAAATCATTTAATGCACCAAACAGTTGTTGAATGATGCCTCAACAATTTTGATGGCACAATGCCAAATGAATTTGAGGTTGTAACTCTGCAATGCTTTGGTGTATGAGCATGAAACTATGCATGTGTCATTGTAACCACATCCTAACTGCCTCACCAAAATTTGGTGACATCACCACCTATTGGTCAAAAATTAAAAACCATTTTAGTTGTTTTATGTCTTTTCTTAAATTCTTCATCAGTGATGTCCACAAATGTTTTAGTTTGTACCCATGGTGGGCTTGACCCTATTAATTGCTGCTTGCAGCTATATTTTTTATTAGTGGTGCTTACATACTTCTTTATCTGGACAAAACTGCAGTACATAAGTCGTACAGCACCATTTGACATAGACCCATGAGGGGTCAAATTGATTGGCTTATTGAGGAGAGGTGTGCTGTGACTTATATAAGCAATCTCAGCACCAGAATATCATAGAGACATGAGAGTTGACTTTTGATTTAGACACAACTGCCTATTACATTGTTAATTGTCTACCTACACCCTAACAGCCATTTACAGTAACCTAGCAACCATGTAATGAAATGAGTAAGCCATATCTCAGCATTAGAACATTTTAGAGACATGTGGGTGGGCTTATTTTGACTCAGGCTGTTATTTTGTAATTTTTGCATGTTTGTTTCTCATACATTTGATTTTGATTTCTTTGAGAACTAGTTGTGTGTTGGGAATGACACACTAACTATGCTTTGGGTTTCTCCTTTTCTTTTGTTTTTGGCTTCAAGGAAGAGAAGTTTGTATTTTGGTTTTTACATCAGGTACTGAAGTGTGTTTGGGTTGATCTCAGTGTTTGCTGTTGTTTAATTCACTCATGTTGTCAGTTTGTTGTTAAACTCACACCTATCAGTCATTGTTAGTTCTGCTCACTGTGTGTTTTCATAATCCAGTTTTTTAAACTGATTTAGATTGATATTGCCTTCTTTGGTTTGACTTTGATTTTCAGCTACACACTGATTTTACGATTTTTACATTCTTTTACGATTGTTGCAGTGTTGCAAGATGAAATCACCTCAATGTGATCTTTAAGAGAAAGTCATACACACTATGCAGCTGTCAGCCTGTACAGTACACACTGAAGCCAAACTCTGCTCCCAATCGTCCTGATTCCAGCACCATTGACTCTTATCTGTTTGGTGTAGATTCTGATAGAACCTTGAGCCTAACATTCATCACAGAGACAAGGAATCCCCAGCCAGTGAACTTATCACTGTATGACATGAGAAATTCTCTTACAATCATAGAATTTGTCTCAGATGTTGTGGCAATACTGTACAGTGTAACCCAGCTTAACCATGAAAAATGTGGTGGTGTGGGTTAGTGGTTAAAGATCATTACTGATATCTGAAAGATTGTAGGTTCAGTCCCGCAAGTGTTAATTACAAAATTGCTTTAATTTTGATTATGTAAAAAATAATTAAATATTAGGAGTCTTGCATGTTTTCTGCAGTATTAATGTTATTAATTCACTAATATTTTAAATGAAACAAAATTGACCTTCTCTTCAAGGAACATTCTGATTTTGATCTGTGAACAACAACAAGCTTTTACAGTAACACAAAAGTGGGAAATGAGCTGTAAGACAATATAATTTGTATTAACATGAGGCTGTATTGTCAGAGTCACTCATTGACTGTCTTTGCAAAGTTACATCAATTTAATAACTTACAACGCCCACCCTGTTTTCAAAACCCCGCCCACCAAAGACATGTCAGCCAATCCAATGTCAGCCAACTCAAACTAGTATGACAACTGACAGACTGAAAACTTTTCTGGCTTGTTTTCTGAAGGGAAAGAACAGCCAAAACCAAGATTTATGTGTCTCAAACAGATCCTAAAAGAAGTCAGATGTGTAAGAGTTTTGTCTAATTTCAGACTGACCTACCCCTGAAAGTTTTAGAAATAGAAGCTGTTGATCATTTTCCCTGCCAATCAGAGGGTCTCTTTTTGTCCAGAGGCATTTCAGTTATGACTAGAATAAAGTGCTGTGTGTACAAGACACTCTGTTATCAATAGTCAGAATTCCAGCTGGATGAGATTCCTGCTGGAAATTTGACTTTGTTAGTTAGGATTTTCAGAACAAGTTCCTCTTGTTCTGTTTTTCTGTGACTTTAAGATCAATTTAGTAACCCTGTCTTTTGAAAACAGAGTGATAATGTGAGTAATAGCAGAGTAATAAATATAACAGAGTAATAATGTGAGTCCAGTGTTCATCCTGCAGCCCTACATCATCCCTGATTGGTGAAGGATGTAAGAAGCTATCCCAGCATCCTCTCATGGCATGAGTCCTCACATTCACTGCAGCCTTGCAGCACTCCACTAGAGGGCATCTCTAGAGGTCTGATGAATGAAGATCTGACACCTTCATTATCACCCACAGTACTCTGAGAGACCTCACACACATCTCACAGGCCATTTCGCCCCTCGCTGACACATGTATCTAGATGTCCTTTCTCTCTCTCCCAACAGTCCTGATGAAGACTCCTGCCAGAAGTTTGTCCCCTTCATTGGGGTGAGAAATGCTTTTTCATTTTCTGTTTTCTAAAGTGTGGGCAGTACACTTGCATATCCCATTACTTTAGCTTTTTAACAATGTGTAATGTTACATGTGTAAATTGTATGCATTTTATATGTAATTTTAGTGTCCTGCATTTTGCATGCAACATAAAAGTTTTTGTTACTGCATGCCCTTAGAAGAATTATACCTAAAGTATTTAAAGTATATATTTGAGTATATTTTATGTATAAAGTACTGGTATTCATGTAAATGTACCATGTCAACACTGCTTGAAACTAAATTGGAGACTGGGTTCTCTTCAGAACCCAAAGTGGTGTTTCTCATTTATTGGGCATTTTCAAACCAGTATAGACCTATACTTCCTAAATCGCCCATTATTTAGTTTATAAATGTTTTCTTTTAAATTATACTTTAAGTGTAACAGTAGTAAACTATGTATACAACTGATTTACAGCTGTTTTTCTGAGAAGTACATAAGTAGACAAAGTGTACTATTTTTAGTTTAAAAAAATTATACCAATAGCACACTTGAAAAATTTATGTTGAATGGCTAGTAAATGATCTAATTACAATCTCATTTTACACAAACTGTAGTGTTGACTGCCTTCAATGTTAATCGTTCAACACATCGAAATTATTGTAAAAAATGTTTTGCAGAAGTATGCAGAATGTCTGAGTATGAAAGTATACAGAATATAAATGGCTGTAGTGTTTCTGTATTATTTCTGTTTATTGTCTGTATAATTGTATGACGGAGGTTTTCATGTGTTCTGCTGCAGCTGGTGAAGGTGGGAATTGTAGAACACAGCTTGTCTACATCAGGTAGGATTAACACTGACACACAGACACACACACGTCAGAGTGTGTGAGGAGATTAAGTAACTGTTTGTCCTTCTGTAGTGGACTCTGATGATGTGATGATGGGCAGCGTGAACACACTATCCCAAAGCAGCAAAGACATGGCCTCCACCCCCCCATCATCTCCTTCTGTGTCTGCCAGTCTCTCTGGAGCAGGGTACCACACACACATACACAGGGTTTATGGGGACTCTATAGGATATAATGATTTTTATTCCGAGCTAATCAAAATGTCATTTAAACCTATTTAAACCTACCCTCAAATCATTGTGCATGACATTAAATTTAAAGAAAAACTTGATCTGGCCGATTGATGAGCCTTTTTATTTAGTGAGGACCAGTATAATGTCTGAAGTTGGTTGTCATGATGTTTCACGATGTTAGTTAAACCTGTACACTATTACACACTTTCAGACACACTCACATACACATATATACACAAACACACAGGCACACTCATGCAGACATTGTAATTGCTTCTTTTTATTTAGTCATAAATGACATTTACAAAAGCAACACAAATTGTAAAAAGTAAAAGTAAGCCAACACATCACATACCAGTATAAAATTAATCAAGGACACATGTAACAACATCTAATGAATCTGAGATATGTAACCCTCTCACAACAGGCCTGTACATATGATCAAACACCAGCTGACACAAAGCTGAGCTGATAATTCATTGAACCTGGCAATGATATTTAAAATGTTTGTAATGAAAATTTCCTGCTATCAGATTCACATCCCAACAAACAAACTTTCTATTGCAAAACACTCCAATGACTAATGACAGAGCAAAATATCATCCAGGCCTTAATTACACAATATTTGGCCATTTTAAAGCTGCAATCCGTAACCTTGGCTTTTCAACTGTCACCTCTGTTTGTACACAGATGCTTACAGGTGTAAACAGCCTCACACATCTGTGTGTCATTTACTACAAACATGATTCAAACGTTTGTGTGTGTGTGTGTGTATGTATGTAGTTCTCCAGGCACTGGTGGTGAGGTGATGGGGCTTCAGGTGGACTATTGGACACTTCATGGCTCAGATAAGAAGAAAGAGGGTGACAAAAAAAACGTTGTCATTAAGAACACACTGAAGAGTAACTTCCGCTTGCTGCAGGTGTCGAGAATGCCCAGCGGAGGAGAGCCGACACCTCCTGGCATGGCCATGACTGTCGTCATGAAGGAGAAGAACAAGAAAGGTAAAACACACACACACGCACACACACTTGTTGTTTGACTCGGAAATTTCTGTTGGAAACATCTGATGTGGGTGTGATATGCTCCAGAACTGCTTCTCTAATGCACACATGTATACACAGATGTGTTGTTTTGCTTGGGATTCAGGTCTTTGGGGTGTGTGAACATCTGCTTTGTGTGTTACAGGGTTTGGTAAATACTGTTTAGTGACAAACGTTAGGGCAGAATTACTTGTACAGTACACAGACTTGAATGCATTGCAAGCATGCTGTGTTATTGTGATGGCAATACAAGTGGGGGTGAAGGGGATCTCTAGCAAAAAATTAATCACATGTTATTATTCAGTTTGCTATAAACGTGTCAACAGTTTAACTAGCTCAGCAAAATTGTCTTCAGACTGTTGCTATACTATGACAGCAGTGTGTAAAAATTCTCTGATGTATCTAGAAGCATCTGTGTTTATACAAATGTAGAGTTTGTTTTAGGCTTTATCTGTAGAAGCAGATACATGTATTACCTACAACACTTTTACTGTACATACAGATGTTTTGCATTCTCTGAGGTGGTCCTAGGATCCCAGTACTAGAAATCTGTTTGGGTGTCATGTTATTTGTTTGGGTGTTTACCCTTTAGCATTGGGTGTACTGTTATTTCTACCTTACATATCATTTCTTCTGCTTTCAGTGATTTTCCTAAGCAAGAAGCTGAAAGAGAAGGATGTGGATTCCAAGAGCCAGGTGATAGATGCCATTAGTCGACTCATCTGCACAGCCAAACACCAGCACACCATGCTAAAGGGTAAACACAGATAATTCATATACAACGAACATGAAGCCCCAAACACAACAAACACTGCAACACTTGCAGGCAAAAACAAATAAAGCATGAGCAACGATGCTGGAAAGGTAAATCTTGTGAATAGGTTCTTTTTTTATAAAAACACAAGTCTTAAACTCGAGTGAGTTAGCAGTCTGAATCTGATTCATCTACAGTTAATCATTCAGAGTTTATTAGTGTTTACGACTAATTACATCACTGAACTTTAAGTTTCATTTTTTGACTCTGTCAGATTCTAAATGAAGAGAACATCTTGGTTACTGTTGTAACCTTAGTTCCTTGTTAGTGTAGTGACAATAGGGGTTCACCCTAAAGAGCCCAATCACCTTTGATCTTTCTGAAAAGGCCCATGAGAATTGGCGAGTGGAATTTGCACGTGACTTCCTTGCATCCAGATATATAAAGAAATGGCCAACTCCATACAAATTTGTGCTGATGAGCAGAAACGTTGTCCTGGTAAATTCGGCAGTCAGTGCAGTGCTGTTGCAGAAGGGACACTCCATCAGGGAATAGAGGTTACAATAGTAACTGAGATGTTCCCTATCTGACACTCACTTAACGTTGTGGTAGCGTAGTAACACTAGGGGTCTCTTTACTAAATCCCACCGCACTGGAACCATGTTACAAGGTCTAAAGATCCTGGCCAGCTGCTACATGCCTGGTAACAACATACACAAGTACATTGTAACCTTCTAACGTGTAGGAAGAGTAAGTTGCCCTTGAGTAAATTTCTTCAGAGCATAAGTTGTCCTTGTTCTCCATACCAAAGTGGGGGACAAATTAACTTACCCTGGAAGAAAGTAGGTTCAGCTGTCTGCCCTTTTAAGTTCGATGTCCAAAGCTCATACACAATTCTCAATGTAAATGGGAAAGAAGGGGTGGGTCTACTGATAACATGGGAGTGCTTGCAAGGTCACCACCTCACCTGGATGGGGTAGTGGGAACTTTGGGCACATAGCCAAGCCAGGGTCTAAAGATGATGTACGAATATTCTGGACTGAACTCCAGGGAGTCTTTGCACACAGAAGGTGATTACAGGTCTCCAACCCTCTTTATAAAAGTGAGCAGGCTATTGTCTTCTATCAAGGAGGGCCATCCTCAAGAAAAGAGCATTAAACTCGACTGACTCTAGGGGCTCAAATGTGACTCTGTAGGGCTCATAGGACCAATGAGAGGTCCCAAAGGTGTCTTGGGGGGGACTTCAACCTCCTGGGACCTCTGAGGAAACTGATGAGCAGGTTCACTGGGAAGAATGCAATCTGCATAGACCTCTGGGTTAGCTGTGTGCTAAGACATGTATGCTTAGGGAAGCCTTGGACAGGGTTAGGGTTAACTCCAGGAAGGTGAACAGGTTTACTTGGACCTCACCAAATCGACTCCAAATTGACTGGATCAATTGAGTGTGGAGTCTCTACTCTCCACAGAGCATCACCTGATGCGAATCATCCGCTGGATGATTGAGGTTGCTGCAGGATATAAGTGGCTTGTCTCAAGTGCTGAGCAAGCACTCCTCAATGCTAAAGCAGTCTCATATGTATCAGCCTGCATGCAACTACAGTCGTGAGGACCAAGGGCCCCATGGACCTACAAAATTGTTTCTGTTCAGGTTGCTTTTCACCTCAACAAATTTAGACAGTTCAGCACTGACTGGCCACATTTCTCTGTTAGACATGCTGTCATCATGATTGGAGAGAGCTTGCTTTTTTCCCTGTTTTCCTGAAGACCCAGCTGGCTGTGGTGCTCAAGCAACAGATCCAGGATTTGCCAGTCATCAAGATAATTATATACAAGAATGCCCTCATCCATTAATGGTATGGGTTAGTCTTTAGTGAAGACATGGGACAGGGACTGCCCAAAGTGTAGGACCTTGTACTGGTATGCCCGACCCTCAAAGGCAAACTGTAGAAATGGACTGTATTGAGGCTAAATTGAGTCATGAATGTACACATCCTTCAGGTCGATTGCCATGAACCAGCACAGAAGGACCCTGGCAAGAACATCCTTGCTAACTCTTTGTTTCTTATAGAAGAAATAGGAATGTTGTGATTGCAACTCTTTAACCATACCCTTGCAATGATAGCATATGCTTTCCACAAATGCTGCTTCAGCATGAGCTTGGTCAGTACAACAGAGCCTCAACTCAGAAGAACAAGTCTTAGCGTGTTGAATAAGCAACTTCCCCATACACCCTTGTGCAGGGGAGCGGCATAAAAAAATCAACTTGCCAATTCTCATTCGCCTTTTCTGAAAGATCAGATGTGATTGGGTTTCTCAGAACAAACCCCTAGTGTCACTTCAACATTGAGCGAGTGATAGGAAACAGTTATGTGACCTTAGGTATGTTATTACTCTAATTACTAACAGATTGTTCTTAGGACAATGTGTAATTAAATGTACATATTCTACAATATGTTGTAGTTAATTAACAAATGGTATTCTAAAAGAATATTTATATACACTTTTAATATTTAAATGTTTTACAAAATTTTATTGTTGAGGTCCAACTGTTAAGTTAACATAATCTGAGCCCTTTGTTTGAGGGGTAAGTCTGTAAAGTGGGTCACATATTGGAATCATTATCAATTAAACATTTTTACATTTTGAAATATGGTCATTTAATAACATTTGAAATAATGTTAAATTCTGTGTTTCTGCCACTGCTTCATTAAACACATGATTACCAGGGTTAGATCAGTGCTGTCAAATAGGTCAAGAATTGAATAATTAATTATTGGTTTTATATAAATTACGTTTTATTTACCATTATCAGTGCATTGAATTACATTATATATTCATTTAGCTTTTATCCAAAACAACTTACCAAGATGCATTGCTAATGATGCATTGTGATGAACCTCTATATGCCTTTAATACACCCATAAAGGACATCAAACAAAGATGTTATCTCATTTTAATTATCTGGTTAAGTTTATGTTGTCCTGATTCTCCACAGTGTCCATTGACGGTGTAGAGTGGCATGTGAAGTTTTTCCAGCTAGCAGCGCAGTGGCCGACACATGTCAAGCACTTCCCCGTAGGAATCTTTGGCTACAGCAAACCTGTGTGAGATAATGGATAACGGTCCACAGATAATAGCTGGGTTTTGAAACAGACAAATGTAATTTCCTGTGGAAACAGTAGATTTGAAAGCCTGTATCAGAAATAATAATGTTAATAATAATGTTGTTTTGTTGTTGTGGCAATGAAAGAAACAATGTAGTGTTTTGATTATAATTTAAAAACATTTACTTTACATTAAGCAGTACATGTTGTGGTAGGAATTGTACAGACACATACAGCAGCTTTAGTTGCAATTTGTTAGGTTATAGTTCATTATTATTTATGTGGAATTTTCAGTGTAAATAATTGTTCTTTGTAAAATATTATAGAACAGGATTTATGAAGTAAGGTCGATTAAATATGTATTTAGAAGGTGGGTTTGCGTGTGGGGCGTGGTTTGGCAACGTGAGTGATTTGTACATGGGAGGTGTTTATGCACATGTGGGAGGAGTTAAAGTAGTGTTGGTCCCTCTTTGTGGGACTATAGCCTGTTGTTTACTTTTTTACTTACCATCTCTGATCTTTCATGATGAAGATGCTATAACTTTTGGTTTTGTAATGGTGTCTGTCACTGCCAGCTGCCAGCTAATCATAGCCACTGCCAGCTAATAAGGGCTCACAGCAAATTGATTGATTGTTGATTGATTGTTGATGAGAACAGGAAGCATCAAAATCTGTAGTGGATCTGCTATTTTATGTTTGTCTCTGAAGTCCCTTTACAAAGATGTCCTGTTTGTAAATACTGAAGAAGGGTGTTGAGCTTTACTGGTGCTTGTATCTCTGTGTGTAAAAGCCTCATTATTTCAGCATTCATTTTGGTGATTGATTTTGCTGTTAGGGTTTGTGGTGTAATTTGAAAGTCAAGAAACTGCAACAGTTACATTTATCATAAAGTAGATGCTTTCATGTCTGTTATGAGTAGAACTGTTACTCTGTACTCTGTCTTTGTTGGTATTGAGTTTGTGATCTGGTTTTTTTTGTTTATTTTTTAGGTGGGCTGAAAAACTTTTTGTTTTTAAGCACTAATGGAAGATTCTTTTATTCCTCTTTAACCTGGACAACTTAAAAAACATTAATATTTAACATGTCCGTTGAAAATAGAAAAGCAGAGATTTGCACAAAGCTTATTTTTGAAGTTTGGCAGTATTGATTCTGAATGAACCACTAAGGAAAGCTTTCTCCTGTTCTCTGTAATGTGTGTATATAAACACAAACTGCCATTCATATCGTTTCTACTGGTTTTAATTGTCATACAAATACTAAAATATTTTAATCAGGGTTGTGTTGTGGTTTTTTAAAATTTAGTGTTACTGTTTGTTTTTTCTAAGGAGTTGATATCCTTGATATACTTTTTTAGCAGTTTTCAGATTTTTAGACATTAAACATATATATGACACTAAAGGAAACTAGTGTGTTTTTTTATTGTGTGCAGAAGCAAACTTTCTGTTCTTAGTATTTGATAAATATTTATTGGAAGATAAGTTTGGATTGTGCAAATAAATAAAGTAATAAAATAATAAAACACTTTTGTGATGTTTCCACATTACATTGAAAGTTTCATTTTTAACAGCTGTTCCTCTTTAGATTTAAGTTTAATTATTAGTATACCTTATGGTGTGCATTGTTTTTCCCATTTAATTTTTTGTAATAACAGCTCCTTTAAGAACTAGGGGGAAAACTTTTTCCCTAAAAGGTATGAGTAGGATTTTGTCAGAACGGAGGCTCAGGTCTGAGAAGGTGGGGGACTGAAATGTAAGTTTAAAAGTTTCTTTTCAAAAGTAAATCCAAGAGTATCCACAAAACTCAAAAGGAAACGCCAGATTGTTCCACGAGTTTCAAAAGAGAATCAAAGCACAAAGTAATTCTAATAATAACTCCAGAATTGAGGAACAGAGCAACTTAAGTACACAGCACTGCAGAGTAGTTAACTACAAGTAGCGCCGCTACTAAACTATATTTTTCAGTAGCTTGACAGTAGCTCAGCTATTTTTAAAACAGTGTAGCTTTTATATCACAACAGCTTTTGTATCACAATCAAAAAGCTACTTTCCATTTTGTGTACTGAGAAACCAGCAATGCTTTGAAGCAGCACAGCATTACTTTTCTTCTACTTACTAGTTACAAGTTACAACTAAACTAAATTTGTGCATTACCGCCATCTATTTTTGTCGTACTGAGCTAAAATTGTTTCAAAACTGAATAAACAAACCCAGAATTTTGCAAACAAATGTAATCTTTGCAAAGGACACTAAACTCTCTAAAATTAGAAGGCACTTTACAAATACAAAAGGCAGTTTGAAAGAAAATGCAGAGGTGTAACAATTAGATGTACTGTTTTACAACACACCTTTTATATGAGATTCTCATATATTATTGCAAATTTTCTCACAAATGTAGCTGTGCAACTTCCTCTTCCAAAACAGCGGAGGCAGCATCGGGCATTTTATACTAGTCTCCTGGGAAAATCCCTGAAAATTACCTTTGATGCCCTGTTAGTGCTAGCAACTAAATAAAGACACATTTACCAACTTAGAAGCAGGTGCATGTGCATGTGCATCAGGTTTCATTCAATTAGTCTAATGAAATTTATTTTAATTGTTAAATTCTGTTTCTGTTAATAATTTTAAAAAGTGTGTTTTGAGCCTCTTGTATGCTCCAGTCCAGCCAACTGCTAAGTTAAAGAGCACTTATTCTCTTCTATTTTCACTGTAATTAATTATACTAATTTATTCTCATGAAAATAGTCATATAGATCTGGTTTAATGCCTAATGCATTTCATCTGTTCTTGTTTACATGATTCCTTGCCATTAACTTGTTTATGTCTGTAACCTTAAGTTCATAAAATGCTATTCATTGTGTGTTTATTGTGTGTATATAAGCAAACAGCATGGTTATAATGTAATGATTTAAATGTCACTAAACTGAGAAGCATCAGAAATTGTGTGCAATGTTTATCGTGCCAATACAAAAACTTGTCCAGTAGTTTCCGTGATGTGGCTACTGTTAAATAAATAAAAAAGTTATTATAAGATCCATGTTTTACATATATATTTTAACAAAACAACATAAAAAAATACTGCAATAAATAAATGCAATAAATCTCCACAAAATGCCAATCCTGTGAAAAAATCAAATCGTATAGACAGATGCACAATAATACACACAACTAGATGGCTTATTAGATACATTTTCTGAGAACAATTGGAGTGGTGCTTGCAGGGCAAAACCCTAACCCTAAGAGAATCAAAGCACAAAGTAATTCTAATAATAACTCCAGAATTGAGGAACAGAGCAACTTAAGTACACATAGCACTGCGGAGTGGTACAAGTAGCACCGCTACTAAAATAATAAATTAAATTAACTACAAAAAATAAATTAACTAAAAAAATTGGAGTGGTGCTTGCAGTGTCAAAATTCAGGCTTGAATAAAATATCCTAACCCTAACCCTAACTGGAGTTATTCCATACAGCATGGAAGGAGTGTTTCAAATTACAAAAAAGATCCAGATCTGCCTATTTTTAAAATCTTCTAGAAGAAAATAAACACAACCCTAGATATTTATTTGACACAGTGGCTAAATTAACCACAGATAAAGCATTATCTGCTTCTGACAGTTGTCAATATCATAGTAGTGATGATTTTATGAATTTCTTCAATAACAAAATAGATACTGTCAGAGACAATATCATAGACATCCAATTGCCTGCAACACAATCACATTTAATGGTGCATCATAACGTGCCCAAGGAACAACTCCAGTCATTTTCTGCTATAGGGATAGTGATGAACTGTCAAAAAAATGAAATCATCTAAATTAACATGTATGCTAAATCCTATACCTACCAGGTTGCTGAAAGAGATGCTTCCTGAAATTATAGATCCTCTACATAGTATCATTAATTCATCATTGGTGTTGGGATATGTCCCAAAAGTCTACAAACTGGCTGTTATCAGACTCCTTATTAAAAAATCCAGCTTGATCCCAGGGAACTAGTAAATTACAGACCCATCTCAAATTTACCTTTTTTTTCAAAAATACTGGAAAAGGTGGTGTCTTTACAGATATGTTCTTACCTGGAAAGAAATGGTATATGCAAGAATTTTCAGTCAGGATTCTGACCACACCATAGTACAGAGACTGCTCACCAGAGTGACAAATGATCTACTCTTGTCAGTTGATCATGGCTGCATCTCTCTTCTAGTGTTACTCGACCTTAGCACAGCCTTTGACACTATTGACCACATCATTCTACTAAATAGACTTGACAATTATGTTGGCAAAAATGGAACTGCACTGGCATGGTTTAAATCATATCTATCTGACCAATTCCAGTTTGTTGCTGTGAGTGAAAAGGTTCAGTATGGAGTACTGCAGGACTCCATACTGCATGGGCCTTTGCTTTTCACCCTGTACATGCTACTTCTAGGAGAAATTATTAAGAGACATGGAGTTAGTTTTCATTGTTATGCTGATGATACTCAGCTGTACATTTCTTCTAGGCCCAATGAGACCTATTAACCAAATTAATATATTCATGAATATATTCACCAAATTAACAGAATGCATAGTCGATAACAAAACTTGGATGGCTAGCAACTTCCTACTACTAAATTCAGACAAAACAGAAGTTTTACTTATTGGACCAAAATCTTCCAAACAGAACAATCCAGAACACTCTTCATCTCAGTCTCATTCATGATGGATGCTCTATAAAGCATGCTTCGTTAGCCAAGAATCTGGGTGTCATTTTTGATAGCAATTTGTTTCCTTGTTTCCAAATAGCCTTGCAGGATTAATACAAAAACTCCAGCTGGTTCAGAATGCAGCAGCCAGAGTTCTCACAAGAACGGGTAAGCATGACCATATTAGCCCAGTTTTGTCCACACTGCACTGGCTGCCTATCAAGCATCGTATAAACTTCAAAATTTTGCTGATTACTTACAAGGCTCTGAATGGTAATAGCTCCTCTCTTATTACAGTCCTTCACTTTCATTGTGATCTGAAAATTCTGTCCATTTGATAATACCCAGAATTTCAAAATCAAGCGCTGGTAGATCCTTTTCGTATTTGGCGCCAAAACTCTGGAACAGTCTTCCCAGTACTGTCCGGGAGGCAGATACATTATGTCAGTTTAAATCTTGATTAGAGACTCACTTTTAATCTAGCCTACACATAGTTTTACATATTTATTCCTCCATCTTCTTAAGGGATTATAAGGCTGCATTAATTAGGTAAACCGGAACCGGGAACACTTCCCATAGGTACAGATGTACTTCACAATAAATCTGTCTGTCTTTCATTTCCCCAAGGTCTTGTAGTCAGCTGGATCCAAACTTTGAGACCAGATGATGGAGGACAGGATGGTACAACCCCTAAAACAGATCATCAGGATTTGATGGACTTCTTTAGTAAACTTAGCATTATACACCTACCTAGAATAGTTAGTTTCGATACTTTGTTCCCTGCATAGTCACAGCAGTGTGCTGTTATAGCTGCAGTTAGTAACATTATGCTTCTGTTTTTAACATTACGCATTACGCTTCTAAAATTACAGAGCTATTTCTGTTGATAACATTTCTCAATGCCTGACATATTGTCAGATATAATTAGACCCGACAGTTTCTAATCAATAAATATCCATAAATCATTATAATCAACTCTTCGTCCATATTCAAGAAACTGCAGCTTTAACGTGCCAGAGGAGAACTGGCCCTCTCTGTTGAGCCTGGTTTCTCCCAAGGTTTTTTCTCCAGCTATACACCATGAAGTTTTGATTCCTTGCCACTGTCGCCCTGTTGGCTTGCTTACTGGGAGACTGCTGACATCTAGCTTAGCTGAGGGTTTTGTAAATTGTTAATATTGCCTCTAGCTATATGATATAATTATATCATATAGCTTTCATTGTGTCATTTTCAGGTATTTCTATTGTATATATTGTATGTATGCTTTTTACTTTGTGTTGTGTGGATTTCATGGTACTATTACAAATCCCTTATACCCCTGTCCCATAAGATGCTATCTTTTTTAAATGCCATCTCCATGTTAGCTGGAACGGCATATCTTGCTTAATTATTTTGTAGTTTTATCGGTTAAGAATTTAATTTAACATGATGCTAGCATGATGCTTGTATGATGTGGCATTATGTTAGCATTATGGTAGGATATTTTAGCATCAATTATCATGATGCTAGCACATTTTACCATGATGATAATACATTTAACATGTTAGCATAATGTTAGCATGATGCATTTATTAACATGATGCTAGCACATTGTAACATCAATTAGCATGATGCTAATACGCATTTTTATTATAACACGTTTTAACATCAAATGACATGATGCCAATATGTTTTAACATGGTGCTAGCATGAATTGACAGGATGCTAGCATGATGCTAACATAAATGATCATACTAACAAGATCTAGCATGATGTTAACATGTTGCTATGTGGTTGCTAGGGTATTGTTATGCGTACTTGGAGTGATTGTTAGGCTCTTGCAAAGGTACCTGGGGAGGTTACTATGCTGTTGTTGTGTAGTTGCTAAGGTATCATGGGTAGTGGCTAGGGTGTTGAAATGCTGTTGCTAAGATCCCATGAGTGGTTGCTAAGTTGTTGCTATGCAGTTCCTACACATTGTTAGAATGAATTAACATGTTTTTAGCATGATTGATCATGAAAACACATGCAGCTAGCATGTATTAGCATGATAGATATATTAAAATTTGGCTTATTCATGATGTTATGAGGTTGCTAGGGTGCTCTAAATTATTTCTAGGGTGTGGCTAGGAAGTTGCCAGGGCAATACCAAAATCCCACTGACAGCCTGAGTCAAATAAGATCACCCACATGTCTTTACAATGTTCTAATGCTGAGATATGGCTTATTCATTTCATTACATGGTTGCTCACTAGACAGCTAATAGCGTGGAACTAATAGACAGAGGTGTGTGTGTCTGAATCAAAAGAGCCAACTCCCATGTCGCTATGATGTTCTATGGAGTGATTGCTAGGGTACTGGTACTAGGGTACTGGTTGCTAGGGCGTGGTTATAAAGTTGCAATGTCTCTATTTGTTGCTGCTTGCTAAACAGAGCAATATGAACCCACCCACAAGTCTCTATGACATTCTGATGCTGAGCTATGATGTCACAAAATTCAATCCAATGTTAAGTCACATGAAATTTCTCACCCACTTTATCGTATGCCCAAAAAACATTGTGCACCCAGTCACATAAAATTTATAGCACACCTCTACTCAATAGGCCGGTCGATAAACAGCTAGCACCAGAAGTGAAATGTGAAGTTAAAGTGACATATTTGTCATTTACGATATACCCAAAATGTGACCTCTGCATTTAACCCATCACTGGTGAGGAGGCCCAGGGAGCAATTGGGGGTTAGGTGCCTTGCTCAAGGGCACTTCAGTTGCTACCTGCCGGCACTGGAATCAAACCAGCAACTAGCAATTACCAGTTTGCTCTTAATGTAAATGCTGAGGGTATATGCTCCTCCTGGCGCATCAAGTGAAGCAGTGTAGGAAGTAATTCTGATCCATCAGAGCTGCGTAACATGATTTCCACAATCATAATGGCACACATTTTGTGGTGATTATCTGTTTCTAAGGTATGGAAAGAGCAGATATTACTTGGCTTATACTTAATCAGCAATTCGAGCAGGGTCAGATGATTGTGATAAACATCATTTAATCATGACCCATACTGTACATTCAATTTTTGCAACTGAAGTGGTTAGTGCAGATTTACATACAAATTCACTCACGAATTACAGACAAATGAAATACAGCCATTACATACACCATCTTCATTTCAGTTGCTATACCAGATACTACATTTCTACTGCTAACATTTTTAGCGACATGTATGCAAAGTGATAAGTTGTTTTACAAAATATGACTTTGAATATAATACTCAGGGAGGAGCATGTAAGATAATCAGAACTGTGAACTCTTCATACATGCCAGATCCAAAGCAACTTACAAAAGATGAGAGCATTAAACATTTTGGCTTAAGAACCAACAAGCCAAATCTACAAAGCCACATTTACAAGTGGATATTGTATTTTGCTGCTAGGGACAAGATGAACAGAAGAAGGTATTTTTATGTAGGAAAGAATTAGAGCATTAGGGATTAATCAGGTGTCTGCGAAACAGGTGTGTTTTGAGTTGTTTTTTTGAAGGTTGTGATGGTCTCAGTGGATCGGGTGGAGGCTGGGCGTTCATTCCACCACAAAGGAACAGAATAGATGAATGGTTTAGAGAGTGATCTGGTACCTCGTTGTGGGGGAACAATCAGACGTTGCTGATTAACAGACCATAGCTGGCGGGAGGGGAAGGCAAGGGTCAGAGATTTAAGTTTGATGCGGGTGGCTACAGGTATCCAGTAGAGTGAGGTCAGGAGGGGTGCGACATGGGCTCTTTTTGGCTGATTGAAGACCAGACATGCTACAGTATACCGAAAGATTGTTGCAATGTGTGAAGTGAATTTTAGCATCAAACACCACCCCAAGGTTTCTAATGGACCGAGTAGGTGTTTGAGGGGATGATCCAGGCTGAACTGTGAAATTGCATTCTAATGATGGGTTGGCCAAGATTATCATAAGTTGCTGAGATTGATCTGAAGGTGCCATTTCTTCATCCAGGTTGAGATATCTAAAAAGGCAAGTAGAGATCCGGGCAGCAATGGTGGGGTCGTCCAGCTGACATGAAGAGTAAAGAGTAGCAGTGGTATGAGAAGCCATGTGCTTTAATGACTGCACCCAGAGAGGCTGTGTATATTGAGGAGAGGAGCAAGAACTGGTCCCTGGGGGACCCCGATGGCCATCTGATGGGACAGTAATAAAATAAATGAGCATTTAACATTATGCCAAAAGACTCTACAAGGCTACAATTACAAGTATGAATAGTTCTGATGAGGAAAGCATGAAGAATTTAAGAGTTTTTTTTATTTTTAACATCATCTGAATGCAATGATAGGATGTATTACTTCTCTTTCAAACGGTGTGTTTATGTGTTGGAGCCCTGGCTTTGGAGACTCAATTAGGCTGCGTTTACACTTTAAGTCTTAATGCTCAGATCCGATCGTAAGTACATGTCCAATTTAGAGACGTTATTGTTTAAAAATGATATTTGCAGCTCCGTTTAGGGACCCTCCACGGACAGCAAACCTGAACGCGCTATAAATTAAACACTAAAAATGGGCACCTTTTGCTATTTATAGTGTTGTAAGACAGATATGTGTGATCAGTTTCAATAGCACTTGCTAGGCAGCAGGACACGTGCGTAACTTCACAAACATTCCGTTGTGTTTGTAATCAGGAAGCAGCGAACGAACTCGTCCCTCCCCCGCGCATGCGCGGTGTAACTCAATCCCTTACTGAAAACTGGCGTACTGTTGTGTCTGCTGCGTAAGTAGGTCATTATTTAATATCACCATCATCAAACTTTGCAATGATTATTCCTATTAGTTTACTGCATGAACTATTGGACTTGTGTATTATAAACGTTCGTAGTCTATGATATTATGTGCATCGAACGTCACATTGAAAATAATGTGAAAATAATGTTTTCCACTTACAGAGTCTACAGTAACTGGACAATTACGGCTCTATATTATATCAGCCTAATTATATTGAAAGTGTATTTAACGACTGATTTAAGGAGGTCGCTGTGCAGACCCATCCCGTTTGGCATTGTTGCGTCTCGAGACCTAGTTTGACCTGATTCCGCAGTCACGCGTTGACCTGTTTTCAATTTGTTTTTAATGTTTCCTTATTCCAGAATGGTAGATGGTGCAGTAATTTGTGCAGTAATAATAAAAAACTGTTAGTTTAGTGAACTATATAGAAACAAAGCTGAATACTGTCATTCACAGTCAATGTGACATGAATATTGCTTATCTCATCATGAACATTAATATTAACATGATCCGAGCCTGTGTTTCACTGAACCTTACCTGATGCTTAACAACAGCAACATAATATTGTAATAATATCACAATATTATAATATTGTAATAATAGTACAAACATCGATTATCTGCCCTCACTCCTCCATACTCGTTTTAGGTTTTCTGTGGAAAACAAAATATGTTATACAGAATATACCCTGCTGACTTTCACTGTGTAAAAACATTGTTAAATGGCATTTTAACCTAGCTTTAAAAATGTACGCATAAACAGTAGTCGGTTGATTTTGAATCGGACATAACCTTTCACGTTTAACAGGTACTAGTTATCTTCTTGGGGTGTAAATCAAACATCTCCTTATGATACGATATGATATTGATTCTTTCGTCTCGTGATACAATATTTGCCGATACATCAGAAAATTTATATGTAGATATTATGTGGCTAGTTTTTTATTCTCACAAAACTCACAAATGCAACAAAAATACATAACATGAATGTTTAATTAAACTCTTTGAAAATTGCACATCCAGTATCCCAATTGGGACATTTACAATAAAAAATTTACACTTTAATTTATATTTTGTAAATAAATAAATACCGGGCACATGATTTGAGGTGACAGTGACTGTATTTGTCAGCCAAAGTGCTGTCCTCAATTCCATGTTTTCTTTTTAAATGCACTGACAAGTTTGTTGTATTTCCTGAGTATTTTAGCTGGCACTGGCAGCATTTACAAATTGCATGGGTTTTCTTTGTCTGCCCATTTATTTTCCCAAATACAAAATATTTCCGTACCCACGATTTGCATCCAGCAGCAGACACCAAATCTGTGTCTGTCATTTCGCTGCTATCACCACTTTGTTGCATTGCAATCTGACGCACAGGCAGACAGCATAGTGAGGAAATTAAAACACAGGCTTTGGCGAAAATGCGAATTGGACATCACATTACATGAAGATGTGGAGAGTATTAAAAAGCACATAGCAATATTTTACATGTGACATGACATTTGATCTATACACTGATCAGTATCGATGTATTTTTGCACCCCTACTAACTTGCCTAAGCACTTACCCTCCGGGGAATCCCCGCCCCTATTCTGAAGTGCATTAATTGAGGGAAATTTATATGGACAGTTACCCTTGTTTCCTTGATTTTGTCTGAAAATGCAGTATGATTGTTATGTCACATCAGCAGCTTGCAGAATTCGCACTGCATTTATACACAGCTTGCATTGAGATAAAAAGCATAATACTTGTAACTACATTAACAAAAGCCAGTAGTGGTCACTTGTGCAATGTAAGCATTGACTTACATACAAGTGTATGAAAGTGAGGGCAGTTAGTGAGGGAAGGGCTTTAAAAAACTGGAATGCAGACAGTGGGAGGCTGTGTCCTTCCTAGATTAGTCCTCTTAAGGCTTCTAGGATTAGAGTCTTCCTCAGCATTAAACACTAGAGCGAGATGGTCTAGAAAGTGTGCACGGCAACATCAGCAGTTTCTGCCCCCAATGTCACAATGCTTTATAAAATCTCTGAAATCATTTTCTAGCTTATATTTCAAAATGAAAATATACATAGTTAGTGCCACTCAATTACTCACGATCTGTGCAAAGGATTGTGGGTTATTTAAGGCAGCAAAGGATACACATCATGTGTCCTTCAAGAGACTGAATGAAGGGCGCGAAACAAAGGCTGCCTTCCAAGCATCCTTCATATTGAGATGTCCTTCAACAATGCTTGATGATGTGGCAGCCGTGATATACAGCCTTACTAGGACGCAGCCTGTTTAAAAGCACCCTCCTCCTGTGCTCGATTCAGTCACTGATTCAGACAGATGACTCCTGTGCTCGATTCAGTCACTGATTCAGACAGATGACTCCTGTGCTTGATTCAGTTTATGATTCAGATGAATGACTGTTGTTTTTTCTTCGGTTAGTGATTCTGACCGATGACTAAAGTACTCCAATGATTCATAAACAAAAGTAAAATTCCAACACAATTTTTCTAATCTAACAAAATAAAATACTACTACAAATAATAATGATAAATGAATAATGTTGCGTGGGAATTGATTAAATTGTTACATACCAGAATGGATCCAGATATTTCCAGAAGGAGAGGAGATAAATATGAGGTAGCTCAGTCAGTCCTAAAAAGTAATTTTAGGTCATATCAAGTTATTTAAAATCCATTTTTTGTACTATTTTGATTTGTTTTACAAAGACTTCATTTTGTCCCCTATAGAGTAATGTGCACTAATGGATCATAATTACATCGGGAACATGTATTGAGAGTAAGTTGGGTCAACTGTGGTTTTGTGTTGAATTAAAGGTTTTGTTTTTCTGTCTTAATAGCTTCTCGCTTGACCTGCTGCTGTTTACTGTCTCGTCTGGCGCAATGGCTCTTATCTCACTTGAGGATCTAGAGGGACTGGACAACGAGCAGCTGGATGATGATATCACAGACAGCTCTGAGCCAATGAATGATGAAGAGCAGGACAGGATGTATGCCCATTGGCAGGCTGTTGGAAGGACGCATCAGGTGTCTGTGCCAAGAGGTACTTCATCAATAAAAACACTGATCATGCCTGTTGACAGCTAGTGAGAGGCATCCATGGAATCTAACTAGCTGGTCTGAGAGCAGTTTCCCCAAGTCAAATCAAATCCTAGTCTATTAAAACACATAGAGTTTTAAATGAGTGTTAAATGAACATTGTTTTATTGAATATAGAGATGCGAGGACCCATTCAGGAGATGACGAGGAGAAACCAGAGCTCAGAGCGAGAGCAGGTGCCTTTCGTCACTGTCTCCAGACATGAGAAGGTAAAATTTCCTTGTGTGCTTACAGACAGCATTTAATTACTTGTTTAAGGCGAGACTTGGTGAAGGGTCAGTGTTCAGTGGGAGGGTGCATGTTAAAACGAAGCTGGTTGTCATCAACAGTGACGCTGTGTAACATCCTACTGGTGTCACTCCATTGGTTTATCACAGCTGTTTAAAAGTTAGTTAATTATTTAAGAGTTTAATTGAAATGTGAGATAAGCTTATGTGTTCGTGTGTCCCCGCAAAAATAGTAAAAGTCACACACACCTACATTGTGGGGACCAGTCAGCAGTCCCCACGAAGGAAATTATTGGAACATACAAAATAATGCTTTTTTTTAAAAAGTAAAAAGGTTTTTGTGAGGGTAAGGGTATAGAATATACAGTTTGTACAGTTTAAAAGTCATTATATCTATGGAAAGTTCCCACAAAGCAAAAAACCTGACGTGTGTGCATGCAGCTGGATGAGGTTTTGTATGAGGAGAGGGTGTATCCTTCAGGAAAGTGGGCGTGTGTCAGCAGAGGAGACATGCTGTACGAGCAAAGCATCTCCAATGCCTTCATGAAACTGATGCGCTTCATCTGCAAGGAGAACTCAACAGGTCAACACCCACACACATACACATACTGAAATATGAAACTGCCCTGCAGCAGCCCACATTAAAGACAGAATGCAGGTATTTAGTGTAAGTCGGCTCTGTTTCCAGGACGGTATTTGGGCATGTCGGTGCCCATTGTGAATGAGATTACCATATCAAAGAATGGCACTAACTTCATGAAGGATGTGTTGACGGCATATTATCTTCCTGCTGAGTTCCAGGCCAGCCCACCTGAACCAACGGATCCAGATATCACCATCATCCACAGAGACACCATCAGAGTCATAGCCAGGTAGATTACAAGCCTCCTTTCAACCTCATGGGGCACAATCAGTTCTCACAGCTGCTTCTGTGTATCTGAGAGGGCTGGGCTTTTCTTACAGTATGCATGACCAGTAAAGATGATCTCCGTTTAAGCATTTCACTCACATTTATGAAAGGATTGGTCTTTTTTTAAATTGTTGGTCCATGTACACATGCACTTTTAAAAGCAGACCTTGAGGTCCCTTGCATTTTATTTCCTCTAGCTGTTGAACACAGAAAAGTGTCATGTATGTGAACAATCAAATGAGCATAAAATGAAGATGTATACATTGCTTGGTGACCTTTCGGAAATGTCTGATTAAGTAACTTAAAGGGATAGCCAAAACTGAAAATATAGTGATTATTGTTTAGTCCTCCATAGCTTTCTTTAGAACCACAATTGATAAATTTAAAAAAAAAAATGTTTGTGGTAGTGGATTTTGCTTTGAATTAAGGACGCAAACGCTTCATAAAATAATTCTACATGACTCGTGCCTTATATGTTCTGAAGTCATATTGTACAAGAGGGGTTTGTTAGAATGCACCAGTGGTTCAGGGTTGAAATAGTAACAAGGAGCCAAAGGTTCTCAGTTCCAGGGGTGTTTATTGAAGTGCAGCAAACTTCCCAGGTGAAATGCAGACAGATAATCCAAATGAAAAAAAAATCAAAAATATATACAAAATTTACATAAATGAATTCAAGATGAGTATTTTCACTCAGCTTTAGGCTATGCCAATATACAGGCCCACAATACAACAAAGCAGTTCCAACACATGCCTCTACTGCTCTGAGTCCAAATGGCTACCGGAAGCCATTTTATAAACTATGACTCCACCCACTTTGGAACATACCACTTAGACTGTGGGGTGGTGGGGGGGCTTCCCCTTATTAAGAAAAGCAAAATCAAAATTTATAATATATAGTTATAACAAGACAATTACACAGACAAAAACAGCTTTGTGTAAACTACATTAAACAGAAACTTAGTACTCATAACAACAAAATAAGGAACATGCAAGGTCACACCCCTCTTTGTTAGTGAAAAACAAAAATATAATTAATTATTTAATAAAAATCTTAACCTGTGTTATTTCTCTGAAAGCACGTTCACGAGTGCAGAGAAAATAACCTGATGAATTTATGTATTTATTTATTTGAAAGAGGCAGTATACATAAATCAACATGTGAACAGATGTAAATGTACCCAGGTGACCCCAAAGAATTGTTTTCATTGGCAGTCCCTGTGCCTGATGTTATTAGGCAGGAAACTAAAGTACAGTACAAATAAAAGGCATTTACTGTACCATAAACTCTGTAAAATACAATTAAACAGAACATGCAATACACAAAAATAATAAAACAAGATAAACATTGTCTTGATATGTATTGAGTATTGATATGGGTGAACAACATCAATGATGACATTAGTGATTGTGAAGCCATTTATTATAATATTAATGAAACAAGTAATAAGATGTATATTCTGTGGGTGATTGTAGTGTGGAGTTCCACTGATCTGATGCTAAGACAGACTGGAAAAGACAGACTGAATCAAGTTTGCCCCAGCTGCACCTGTAGTTACTCAGAAACTGAAACCTTAAATTGACAAAGTCAGCTAAACCATACATCATCATCAAACTAAACAAACATTTTTAAACTTAATAACATTTCCCAAGCATTTTTATTTCCCAATTTATATAAAGATTCCGAAGGTTTCAGAACTATAAAATGTATATTAGACCAACCTGTTAAACAGTAATGTGGGAAAGAATCATAGAAATCAATGAAAACCTTTGCAGCCTCAGTCCATATACCATTCCCAATAAACCTAAACTGTGCCACATTTAATTTTAAATGTATCTTTTTGCTGTCCTATGGACTGAAACAACCTTTAATTTGTCAAATATTTAATTTACTGGATTACACAAAGTTAGATTTAGTCAAGTCAAAGACAAAGCTTTTATTATCATATGCACAGTTCCCTGTGCAATTAAATTTTTACTTTACTTTCCACTGTGCATGCTGTATCAGAATAAAAAAGAAAAGAAAAAAGAGAAAATATATTTACAATATATACAGTGCAATATGTAGCATAGTAGCCTTGCATTTACCATATTTACCACAGATGATAACATTTTTGGGTTAAATTTAATGAAAAACAAATTATATTGTGAAACCATTACCGTGATGTGAAATGTGTGTGATATGTTCTCTGGCTGTACACACAGCCTAATTATGATGATATAGTTACAGTCAATCTTCGCTCTGTAGGGTTTTTTATGGGACCACCACCGAGGAGACGATCTCTCGTCAGATCAGTGTTCTTTGGGAGCTGTTGGGCAGCTCTGAGAATGTTCACCAGGATCATTACATGGTAGCTGTTTACGAGAATCCCGGTGTGCCGCAGCGTCGAAACGAGATCTGGTTCATTCGCCACGGCTCCTAAGAATATTCCCCAGAATGGCTGTGAAAACAGTAGAGAGGAGCCAAACGTCTGGAAATGAGTCACAGTCAGAACCTGTTGTACCCTCTTTATTGTTGCATGTGTGTCGTAATATGTCAGGCATTTTGGTTTGATGAATGAGAAACGACAATTCATTACACAGCAGGATAAATACAGACCGATTACACACATTACTGATGAGTTCAACACAGAGATGGCAGAGTAATTTCACTTGAGCATTATTCTTTCAGATTTATGCTGCCTGAGACAGTGATGATGGTTATTAGGTCATTAAACTTACTGTTTGTTTTTTCTAGAGAATTGGTTGTACATTACTTAAATTTACTTTCTTTTTTTTTTTTACTTAGGACACCAACTATTCCTACACGACATGCATTTAAAATATGAAGTGAGAACTCATCACTCATGTCAGCTATAGCATATTACTCATTCATAGAAGTCTTTCAAAGGTAACAAAAAATTAATATAGTTGAAAATATGTATTTACAGTGAGGTAATACAGAAAAATCTTTTCCACATGTATAATCATAGTAATCATTTAAGTCATTTAAAGATGGTAATTTAATGGGGTTCTGAAATACTATATTTTTTATACCGTATGTAATATCATGTATTATCAGACTATTTATCAGACAATCATTCGACAGCTTTTGTAACTGGAGCTGCACAGTTTTCACGCATTTTCATATTAAAACTTAAATGTCTAAATTTTTATCTTACGGGCCAATGAAATGATTATTTGTCAGGTGTTGTATTGAGGTGGATAATGAGTCCGGACAGGTTTAACGGGTATGCTAGTAGATCTCTTTGTTTTAAAGGCTGTTTAAACATGTCATTGATCTTGATGTATTGTAGCTTCTTTCCCTTCAAATGAATGGACCAGTTGATAATTTCTGAAACCACACAGCCGTCTGAAGGAATTTTCTGATTTATTACCTGTTTGCTCTCATGGGTGTCACTGCATTTAATTACATCAGTGTATTTGGTTAATGTGTTTTATCCAGTGTTGTTGAAAGTATATGTAAAACATCTGGGCTTAGATCGTTTAACTGTTAAAACTCTTTCACATGATTTCTTTCTTTAGTGACATTATTGATGTATGTTGTACTTTAGACTTGGCAATGTTTTTAAACTTGTACACTCCATGTTGAGTTTGTGATAATAATAATAGTAATGCTACTGATAAAATATTGGTGGAGCACTTTGCTTACAAATGCTAAAAATGAAAAATTTAAATGTATACAAACAAATAACCAATAAATTGTGTTTAATTGTTGTTTTACGAATTCACAAATTACAGTCAGCCTTTTTAAAGACTAATAACCATTTTCTCTTCTAGTGGATCTTGAGTAAATAGTGTTTCACTCTGCTTTCTTGATACTATCATCCATTAAAAACTTATGACCTCACTGAATTGAATCTTTGTTAGCAGTTCATCATTTTAGCCTTAGTTTAACTGGTTGTCTGATATTAATATTGGAACATGAAGATAAACTTAAAACTTTTTGAACGTAAGCCACCAGAATGAACTAATGAACCTTTCAAAGATGGTCTGTCTTGCTTCCTCTACAAATCTGCACTCTCCAAGCCTTACTGTAATGTTTTATTGGCCTCAGCTGCTATATGGTACAGTATAGCCTGTTCATTAGGCATGGGGGCTTGACGGCGCTGTGTTTGGGATATGAAAGTATATACAAATGGATGTGAATGGCAAGCAGTTTCAGGGAAAGGTCTGAGAACTATTTGGTTCACCTGGATTTCTGAATTGATTACTTATCTGTAATCTTCATCTAAGTTATAATTATAGACAAACAATATCTGACTAAACTATTAATACATAAACAGATCCATTTAAAGGACTTAAGTCTTCAAACCAAAGTTCCAGGATATTTAACAAAATATAGTTGGGAGTAATAAGGAGGAACTTCTCCCACAGTTGAACAATGCTTGGTTAGGCATACAAGTGTTTCTCAACTACATTCAGGGGTTAGATGACCAAAGGATGCGTCCATTGTCCTGTAAACAAGCTTGGGACTGTTATATCTTGATTGCACAGCTCTGTCCACCCATAAAACAATATTTAGCCCATAAATTACTCTTAAAGCATCCTAGGAGAACATGACTTTCTTTTTTTAACCGAACACAATCAGTTATATTAAATACTATCTTGGCACGTCCCAGATTTAAAATAGCAGTGAGTGGTTTTCGCTCATTATTTTGAAGTGCCAAAAAGCACATCCAACCATCATAAAAGCAATCCATGCGACTCCAGGGGGTTAATAAATGCCTTCTGAAGCAAAAAAATAAGTTTGTGAACTAAAACATTACCATTTTGACCAAGCATAGTGGCAGGTTGGCTCCACGTCAATAACATTAAATCTCGTTGGTTTTAACATGTCTCATGATTAGTGTTGTAATGACGCTAACACGAACCTATGAAATTTAAGTATTAAATATAACTGTGACTGTGTTAAGCTAAAGAAGAAAGTCATATTCCCCTAGGATGCCTTGAGCGTGATTAATTTAAGGATAAATAATTTTTTGGGTGGATCCTTAAAGATCATGCCACAGCATCGCAGTTTAATTTCTTCAGCAAGAAGAAAGCCTCTCAGTTACCTCCTCATAGATCTGTTGATTGTGCCATTGATCTCGTTCCTGTAGCAACGTCCCCTAAGGGTAGAATATTTCCCCTGTCTCAACCCGAGTCTGAAGCCATAAGTACTTATTAGACCTTATTAGACATTTCATTAGACCTTCCAACTGTCCCACAGCTGCTGGCTTCTTCTTTGTTGAAAAGAATGATGGTGGACTACGACCCTGCATCTACTACCGAGGACTGAATGAGGTAACCATCAAGTTTCTCTACCCTCTCTCACTGGTTCCGGTAGCCCTAGAACAGCTACGACAGGCCAAATTCTACACCAAGCTAGACCTTCATAATGCCTACAACCTTGTATGAATACGAGAGGGTGATGAGTGGAAGACAGCTTTCTCCACGTCTAGCGGCCACTACGAATATTTAGTAATGCCGTTTGGCTTAGCTACTATTCCTTCTGTTTACCAGTTATTTATGAATAACATTTTTCGAGATATGCTGGACAAATGGGTAATAGTCTACATTAACGACATCCTGATCTACTTGAATTCCCTGGAAGAACACATGAACCATGTCACGTCAGTGCTCAAGCGTTTAATCCAGTTCCAATTGTATGCTAAAGAAGAGAAATGTGAGTTCCATCAGACCATTACTTTCCTGGGCTATGTGATTAGTCAAGAAGGTGTTGCTATGGACGACAAAAAGGTTCAAGCAGTTGCAGAATGGCCACAGCCCAGTACAGTGAAACAACTGCAATGATTCCTAGGTTTTGCTAATTTCTATAGACATTTCATACGTAATTTCAGTACAGTAGTGGACCCGTTAACTGCCTTAACCAAACGTCAATTTCCAAGTTCAGTTGGACTACGTCCAAGTTCAGTTGGACTACGTCCAAGTTCAGTTGGACTCCTGAGGCACAGAGAGCCTTCCAACATCTCAAAAACCGCTTTACATCTGCACCTATACTCAAGCATCCAGATCCTAACCAACCCTTTATCGTCGAGGCTGATGCTTCAAATACTGAAGTGGGAGCTGTTTTGTCCCAGCGTCAGGGCTCTCCGGCCAAAATGTTCCCCGTGCTTATTTCTCAAGGACGTTGTCCCCAGCCGAACAAAACTATGATGTGGGTAATTGAGAAGCCATAAAATGTTAGCCATAAAATTAGCCTTAGAGGAATGGAGACATTGGCTGGAGGGGGCTGCTTATCCATTTACCGTCTTAACTGATCATAAAAACCTAAAGGTATCTACGTTCAGCAAAGAGACTAAATTCCACTCACTGGGCACTTTTCTTTACACGTTTCAATTTCTCTGTTACTTACCACCCAGGCTCCAAGAACACTTAGGCCGATGCCCTATCTCGCCAGACCGAGAAAGTCACTGACTCAACTACACAAGAAAGCATATTCCCTGAGAATCTTCTAGTGGCCCCTGTGCAGTGGGATATCGTGACAGAAATTAATCATCTTAACAGCCAAACTCCTCCGCCTCCTGAATGCCCTGACAATCTGACCTTCGTCTTGGTTCCCCTACATAAGCGCCTCCTCACTCAGGTCCACGAAAATCCCAGCTCTGGTCACCCTGGCATAACTGCAATGATACAGTTACTTCGGAACCATTTCTGGTGGCCATCTCTAACCTGAGACACAACCCAACATATTAATCATTGCAATAATTGCCAAACCACCAAGACTCCCAAACAGTTAGCAGCTGGCTTACTTCAGCCGCTACCTATTCCTCAAACACCCTGGTCCCACATAGCCATAGATTTATCGGATCTACCCTCTGTGACGGAATGGCATTGGCAGAATAAAGAGGTTTGGGACTGAGCCCATACTCATCTGCTTCATGCTGTTAGAAGACAAACTCATCAGGCTAACCAACATCGCTGTCCAGGTCCTGCCTGTCTCATGTGAACTCTTGCACATCGTGAAGTCTTGTTTTGCCACAGCTAACATTTCTGAGCGTTTTTCCCTGTTTATTGGATTACCTGTTATTACCTTGGATTGTGTATACTGTGTTTGATTGTTTGCTGCCTGCCCTGATCTTTTGGATTGATTATTCGACTCTGATTATCTGCTGCCTGCCTCAACCCTTGCCTGATTACTGTTGCTGATTTGCCTTGCCCTTGATATACCTGTTTGCCGTTGCCCGACCCTGCCTGTTGTTTTGATTCTCAATAAACCGCTGCATCCTACCACCTCAGTCCCTTCGTTACAACCAGACTGTAAATAAACAAAAACAATGTATTATGGTAAATGCAGATCATAAGCAGCTATTAAAAGTATTTATAAAATGGGCTATAAAAATGGACTTTACAACTTATTTACAAAATACTTTACAAATTTTTTTAAACAGATCAAGAGAGGTACAGTTTCCGTGTGTAATATACCCTTTATTTTATTCCATGTATGCAGAGCATTTTTAGAAAAGGCAGTTATACCTGATTCTCACACTGTGTGTGCGAGAAGGTTTTTCTGTTGATCTATTATATTCAGTTAAATTTTATTTTTTATAACGCTTTTTACGATGTTACATTTCTTCAAAGCAGCTTTACATATAATTTAAAAAAAATATAATAAAGAACAGAACAAATGTATTATATATGCTGGAGCATCATGCCAACTAACTAGATATATACTAGCCTATATACTGTGATAACTTACGTATTAACGCTTTAAAAGGGGTCCTATTATCCATTTTCACTTTTTAACTTTAGTGCATAATGTTGCTGTTTAAAGAATATCTGCACAGTTAAAACGCTTAAAGTTCACTGCAAAGGGTGAAATTGCCTTTCCCTGTAAATTACTGTTATGAGCATGAACCTCGTCCAAAAGTCAAAGGGGCAGGTGTTGCTTTATAGGAATGTTTAGATAATTAGTATTTAATTATCATTTATTTAACTTCAAAACGTCATATTGTGTGAATGATAAATTGAGTTTGTCATTTTTACTGCCTACTGTCTACAGGCCACCAGAGTACCATACAGACTTTATTCATTTATTTTTATTATATTTTAATTTATTATTATTATGTTCCAAACTCTGGAACAGTCTTCCAGTTTCTGGAACAGTCTTGTGTTGTAGTGTTTGTAGTGTTGTAGTTTTTATAGGTTCAGTCAACTCTTTATTCATAAACTACAAATCTAGTATCCCTAATTAGAAAATTAACGACAACCAATCTGAGCCCAGTGTGTAATTCTAAATTAGCCAATATAATTCGTAGAATCAGGAACTCAACACCGTTAAACCGATTCTGAGACAGTAAACCACAGTGTAGAATAAAGGTAAATTGTGAGAAAAATAATAATAGAGAATAATAATATTGTACCTGATTGCATTATGTTAACCAAACGCACCCCATAGTCTCTCCTTATGTCTTTTTCAGCCAGGCTGAGATAGAATCCCCAGAAGAGGAGGAGAGGTCAGTCAGAGAAAGAGGAGGGACTCTCCCTTTGTGGTTGTATGTAGTGGGCCGGTCTGGGCCAAAATGCCAAGGCCTATTTTTTTGTCATAGTTCTGCCCTGCCAGGTAGCAAAGCTGGTACATTTTGGTTTCTTTTGTGGTGTCCTCCCATTAAAGCCATTCTTGTTCAGTGTATTGTTGATAGTAGACACTTGAACAGACTTTTGCAGACAGAGAGATTTTTGTCACCTCTTTCAGGGTTGTGTGTTGAGGAGTAGAGAATGTTTGGAGTCAGAATTGCTGCATAATACCAAATAAAAAAAATTACCATCAACAAATAAATGAAGAGTTTCACAAATAAAAATAAATTCACAAATGAACAGAATGAGATCCTCAAATACATGTTAGAGTTTGCACAAAAAATTAATTAAATTCACAAATAAATAAAATTAGATTTGCAAATGTTAAAAACACAACTCTGTCTTGCATTGATTTGAGGATCGCTCTATGCGCATTTGTGGATCGCTGTCTGTGCATTTGTGGATTTGAAACATTTCTAACGAAACGTGCACAAAATAATAATACTGCTTGTTTTATTTTACATGTTGTTATAATAACGCTAGTAGATGGTCATAACAACTCATCTGTCGTAATACCGGTTGATTGGCCATTTAGCCACAAGACGAGCTCGGTGCAATAGGACACTGTGCCCGCCCTGATTGCGTAACAAAAACGCAATTGGTTGGTGGGAGAACGTGCAACGATTGATCAGCGCAATGGGGGCGTTGTCCGATTGGCTTGAGCAGAAGGTGGGTGGAGTCCACCTACTTGTGGATTTGATTGATTTTTGTGCAAATTCTAACATTAATATTTGTGGATCTCATTCTGTTCATTTGTGAATTTATTTTTTATTTTGTGAAACAACATTTATTTGTTAATCGTAATCTAACAATTCTGCCCCCATATGTATTTGTCTTAAACTTAATTCATTAACACTAACTGGATTAAAATACTTTAAATAATATGGTATGCAATAGCCTACTTTTCCAGCTAACCTTTTCCAGCTCCTGGTAAGGTTGTTGGGATCAGAGCATGGTTCAGACTTACCAAACTTTCCTCAGAAAACAGATCTGTATTGGGCAACTTTTCACTTCGTTGTGTTTATATGCAAGCAAAGGACCGAAAACGCAGACTCATCCGAAAATATTTGCCAAGTGGTGTTTCATTATACAAATTAAATTAACAGTATTTTTACTGGTGGTCTCTGACTTAGTTGTACCGCACTGGGGGTTTTTTTAGCAATTTTTGGTCCTCGCTGGGTCATTTGGAATCTAATTTGGAGATCCAGACACGTTTGGAAACCCACTGAAATGAGCCTACAGGGGGCAGTCATGGCAGAATTGGAAAAAATACGTGAAACTTTGTTTAAATAATAGTGTCGCTCATGCAGGTAATTTAGGGCTGCATAAGCAATACGTGAGAGTGGATAGAAATACAGAACAAACGAAAACATTATTGAAAATGAAACTAAATTGCAGCCATAGGTGTCAGTGGTGTTCATTCACCTTCGCTCTAGTAAAGCCCACCCTTCCATCCATTAACTCCCAGTGGAGAGGGAAACTTGACTCCAGCTCTTCACACACCCCAGCGGTGAGCCACAACAGCTCTTTGTCTTCATTTCCAGGAGATTTCAGCATGGATACATCCAGCCGAATCCACAGCAGAGCAGAACTCACCTTCTGAAGACTGGATTACAGACTGCGATCAAAGAACCAGCACATACTGGAAGACTCGAGCCTTTCGTTTACCGTCGCGTTTTTCCACTTAGACATGGATTTATGGACGAGAAAACACGAGTGCAAACTTCAGAGCGTTGTTCTGCTGGCGTTTACTCTGATCAGTGAAGGTAAGAACCTAAAGATGCGTTTCTCCGTTAGTTTTTGGGAACGAAAAAAAAAGTTTTTTTTTTTTATTTTACCACAACGGGCAAAAAAACCTTTTTTTTTTTTTTTTTTTTAAAAAAAAAAAAATAAAAAGTTTTTTGTGAGTTTGGGGGGTTTTTTCACACTCTAGTTCAGTTCACCTGAATTGATTAAATGGAATTTTTTTTTTTTATTGTTTTTTTGACTTTTTAAATTGTTTAATCATATTTTTTTTAATGAAATTATGTTGACGTTTGTAATCCGCTGGCAGTGAATTTATGAGTCTCGCGCTGGTGGATGAATGAATAATTAATTCTTAGAGACTAGTACAGTACAGGCCTAGAAAATAACACACTACATATGACATGTGTTTTAGATGTTAGTTAAGGAGGCTTTGTAAATGTAAAGCACGTATATTATTGAGGTTAAACATGACCTGAATAACAATTGCATCAAGCCAAACCCCCTGTATATTAATTTGCTTCAGCTTTAGAAGTTAAAGGTTTTTGTATTAGGCGTGGAGAAAGTTGTATATGTTTGTACATACAATATAGGCTGAAGTGTGAGAAGAGCTTATGTGAAATGTTGACTTTTAGCTTGTTTTCCTCTTCAGCTTCTTTGAGGAGAACAATCCTGTCTGTGTGGCCTGTAACAAATTCTACATGTATGTAGAGTGCAGTTTCTTTAAAAGAGGGTAGAAGGCTGTTTGTGATTTTAGACCTAAAGTTTTTCCTCTGAGGTCTCTGAAAAATGGTACATTTCTTTTTGTGGAGGGATTCAAAGCTCAAGAGTTTGAGCTCCGGGTGAACTGAATACACAGGAAACAGAAGGAAGTCTTGCTAATGTGTGGCATAAAGAAAGGAGAGGATAGACTTAAATACTGAAGAAATGTGCACAGCATTTATGTTGCAGATAATGCATATGATCATTTGAATATAATTTGGAACCAAAGAAACACATCTGTAATGAGTCAATTATAATTTCACTCGTTAAACTGAAATTCATACTTTATATTGTTATTTGTTCTGGTAAATATTGTATTTTTTATTCATACTGGCTTGGATGCTTAGGTTGTATCGGAACAAATCTTTCTGTTGATTAGTTAATAAAAAAATCATTCAGGGATTTTTGACCTCTTTTCTTTGCTAATAACATTCAGCAATATTTAGCGTTAGTTTGAGTTTCACAGTTCACAGTACTTGCTTGATCTCCTGGATGAAGGGTAGCCACCTCTTGTCTTTTTTATGGTCATGACAGACAGTCTGGGAAAGAAATATACCCCTCAATACAACACTGAGGTGTTACTGTGCTTCACATGACTGTTTGTAAATTAGGGTATATTTTATGTCAGTCGTCTTACAAAATGAAGCGATGGACAAACAATGCACCTTTCAACTTTACACCTTTGGTAATTTTGTCTCAGCAGCCTTTTCTCAGTTACAGCAGTAACTCGTTATTTTGATAATAGAACATTATTGTGACTATTCTATTAACAATAGATTGTTTTTACCCAGCAATTGGTGGGTTTTAACCGTTTTACCCTTATAGTTATTACCATATTAAACCTTGTCATCCACACACTTCAGGTGCACAGAGGACCTAAATAATATTTCAGATTAGGTCTTGATGAGAATCTTCAGTCTGGTGTTTAAGACGTTTTGAAGATGTTGATGTGTTGGATGGAGAGAAAGAGAATGGACAGAACAGCTGTGTTTCCCCCTCATACATTTATCCTTTGGTGGTGGAAATACAGTGATGTCTTTCAGACCGCCAGCATCTCCAGCTTGTGTTGATATTCATTAAAGCTCATTTGAGCTCTGCAATGTCACTAATTGTTCTTTGTGGCAGCAGAGAAACATGCAGATCATATTTCAGCCCAAAATCTCAAGCAAGAAACAAAGACATTACCTGTTACTCTAAGAAGATCCTGTTTTTTAAGACCATTGTGATTTTTTTCGTTCATCAGTGATTCTGGTTATTGTTTACAGCACTTTTTATTCTATTACTTAAATACAAACTTAAACAATTATTCTTTATATAAGTCACCATACATCAAGCATTGTGTTTTAAATGTCATGTATACATGTATGCTAAATTGTCGAAACAATGGGAACAGTCTGATCCAGGCACTTGCAGACATAGGAGAAATTCCCTCAGATGATAATGTACGTATGTGTTTGAATGAGAGTAGAAATGTGGCAAATGTGCAGTTAAATCCTTTTGAATGTTACAGTTGTCATGTATATGATGGTCTTAAACCTGGAAAGGTTTTGTTTTACTGAGTGAAACGTTGTAATTGATGCTGGTACATGGCCTGAAGTAAGTAAGAGTTGCTATGTTGAGTTTTCAGGCGTTGTGTTTTTAGTGGCCAGGCTACAAACCCATGTACCTCTGCCTTTCCTTCCCAGAGAGAAAGAGAGAGTGACAGAGAGAGTGAGATAAATACTGCATCTGTCACATTGAATAAACTATGTCAGAGCATATCTCATCTGGCTTTGAGGCTGATTAAACTTCGGTGCTCTTCATGTCTGGCCATGTGAAATGAGTGCTGCAGTGACAGCAGCCCTGTTTTATCTCTTTCTTAACTGACTTTGGTAATGACAGCCTGTATGATGTCACTCTGAATAGCCCTGATGAAATAAAGTAAAAGCGGAGCTGCGTTTATCTTGGATCAGTTCTAGATATCTCAGTTCTAGAAATGTTAGCTTGGCTGGCAGTAGCCATGATAATGCTCCTCATATCAAACGTGAGTTACTTTAATAGTGTAAAAGTTATGCAAGTCATTTTATCAATGTGAAACAGTTCTAGGCAGATAAACTTATGGTTTTGTGTTTGTGATGTCATTGCTGTGGGTTGTGTTTGCGGCTTGTAAACACAGCTTTAACTTGGTCATGTTCCTTACAAGTGTCACATATTATGCAGAAGTTACCGGATTTACAGGCTTATGGTCATGATGGTTAAATACACTAAATATATTTTGACACAGACAAATTTTGTGAGTGCTTTTGCCCCATGGACTTGCATTGTGCATTAACAAAATAACAATAACATTATTTTTGCGTGTTTTCACAGACTTAGCTATGAGTCTGAATTTTTGTCTGTGGTAATAGAGTATAGTTTAACCAGTTCTTTACAAAGCTTTAAAGAAACATTTTAAATGTGAATAAATCAGAATCAGAAATAGAGCAGCTAACTGTTTACATGCTCTTTAAAAGTTTGATTTCTAAATTAAAGCCAGGCGCACACTGGGCGATTCTGGCCACAATTTGGTCATCTGAGACTCCTATAATCCCAGGCCAAAATCTGTGGTTTTTGATCGCTGGTAGATGTAAATGGCTGACACTTTCCTGTAGTGTGACGTTTTCTACAACGGCCGTCAAACCAGAAACCAGTAGGAGTGTCAAACCTGATAACGCAATTAGTTTGACAACTTCAAATCACCTCAGGGCAAATGTCATTTTTTTCCCGTTTTTATTATTAAGGCAAGTTATGAACAAAATGAACGCTACAGATTGTTTTTGTTTGCTGTTTTGTCTGCTAGCTACCATTACAACGTGAGAATGCAGCTCACTGAACATGTTACAGATTGATGATGTAAAATTGATTTTAGAAAAAGTCTTCTTGTTTGTGTCCATTATTGACACGTCTGAAGTGACGTACAGCCTAACATCATGACAACTGAGATCCTACAGTGTGACATTGGGACTGTGTTCGTACACTTTGACAAGCAACAATAACAACAGACTATTAAAAGTGTGCACAGTGTGCACCCTAAAATGATAATTTGACTTTTTCGGATGTAAACTCTTTTAGTTCTGCTGAAAACAGATTAGTCTACGACAGATGGTGCGGGATAAGTTATGTACTGAAGTTTTGTACAGAAAAAGACGTATGCAAGAGAGTAATAGTGATGCTTTCCTTCACAAGCACCACTAATTATTTAGCAGCATTAATTTACCAGTCATAGTTTTATCATCATTAATTTATGTGTTTTTCCCAGCATGGTGTACACACCCCAGAGTGCAAAAATACTTGAAATGATATAGAAGAGCACATAAATAATATTTTGTGGTTACTTTAAATCAACTGTTCAATTTAATGGTCTCACCTGTCAGATTTATTTACACTGATGTCATTAAACAGCAATAGCAGGGGAAGACTCATCTAGACCATATTGGGAGTTCTATTTTCTCTCATTCATTTTGATACTAGTTGTACATTTCAGCTATATAGTAGTTTTAGGGCAGATGGGATGTGTAAATAAAATGTATGTCATGTATTATAAATCAGAGAGATCAAGCCTGCTGTAGCTTGATTATAGCTTGATCACAACTGCCTATGTAAGTGTACTTTTCAGTCAGTACTTACTTAGTTGCTGCATATTTGTCTTAGGATTTTCCAGAGGTCTGCTAAACCTCTTTATCTGTTTTCTTCAAAACAATTATCAGGATAATATGACGTGAATGGTATGTGAAAGGTTGTTTAGAGGAATATGTCATAACCACAGAGAAAAACAAGTGTTCTTTCACCCTGAACTGAGTACATTAAGACAGCTGTCATGTAATCTTAACTGTGAAAAATGTAATTAACCATGATCAGCTAAATTTTGTGTTTGCAGTGGTTATATTTATTCTTATGTCAAGTGTACTAGTAGACAGAAATTTTTGGAAACATTTGAGATTTTGGTCCATATGATGTCATCAAGCAGTTGCTGCATATTTGTCAGCTGTACATTCCTGAATCCAGCACACTTCAGAGAGGCTGTACTGGATGGGATATTAGAAGATGGACATGCTGCAGTCATAAGGGATGGATCCTGTTCTTAGCTGACAGGAGAGGAACCAATGGAACTAGGTCTTATGTAGTCCATTTGCTTCAATCTTCAATCTCTGCTTCAAAGTTTTGTGTTTAGAGATGTTCTTTGGTACACCTGTGTTGTAACTGTTGAGTTACTGTTGCTTTTCAGCTTGAACCTATCTTGACATTCTCCTCTGACCTCTGCCATCAACAAGACATTTCCTCCATATTGTGCCTCACTAGATTTTTTTTTCTCTGTTTTGCGTCATTCTCTATAAACTCTATAGAGATGGTTGGATGTGAAAATCCCAACATATAAGCAGTTTCTGAGTCACTCACAACCAACAACCACAGCACGCTCAAAGAAACTTACATGACCTCTCTTCCCCCAGAGTTCCTGATGTGTGATTGGCTGATCAGATGTTTGCTTTAACAAGCAATTGTTGTACCTAAATTTGTATCTAATAAAGTGGATATTGTGGAACAACAAGTAGTTTATGTGGGAGACAGAACTTTGAGACAGTCTGTAGTTGAGGGTGAAATCTCTAATTTCACTCTCAATCTCTGATGAATCTCTCTAGAGTGAGTCTGATTTCATTGAACTGCATGTGCTTTACATTAAACCTGCTGGCTCTTCCCCCATTCTGAATTTAGCATCCCCCTCCTTCACCACAAGACTGTCCAGATGATATTTAATGAAAGAAATGTGTGTGCATTTCTCAGACGGATTGCATGCTGGAAATCTTTAAACAATTAATGAGGGACTTTAGCTTTGTTTATTTCATGTTTAGTTCGACATTCCAAAGGGAAAACAACTTCAGTTTAATCCTAACAGTGGTTCTGGGATTTTGATTTATGGTATGGTTTCTTTTGTGAGATGTTTGTATTATGGCTCCATGCTGTCTCCATAACTCTCATCAGAATTTAAAGTTTCATGGCAATACTGCATGTATGTGAAGATCTTATTACATTCCTGCATAATTGTTTCTGTAGTGCTCTTTAGATAAATGCATTTAAGTCTACGCTTCATGCTGTTAACGTATGGAGAGACTTTTGGTCTACCTGTGGGTTCTGGGTGCCCCTTAGGATTGTATGGCATTAGCAGAGTTCATAGTTTGACGTGCTTGGAAATTAAATTGGAAAACTAAGCAGCTGTTTTCTGCATGCTCTTCATCCTCATCTTAACATATGGTTTGTTGGCACAGTTTGAAGACAGTGCAACCAATATCTGCCCCTAAAGGCCCTTTTAATATTTGTCATGGTTTCTTTCCCAGTTGTAATTTAGTTTAGCATGTCCACCCTGTATTAGAGATAATAGAAATATTTTGTATATTATGTTGTTTTTAAGCCTCATTCTTAAGAAACATTTTATTTGGAGTCACATTTTTAGGGCCCTATATCAGTCATTCCCAGAGATATGATTTAGGGGATCTAAATATACCTCCAAGAATAAACTGTTAAATTGTACACATTTTCAGTCTTTAAAAAACATATAGGTCACTTTACAAAGACTAGTACACTTTTAAACAGTAATGTTTGAAGAACAAATAATATTGAAGCCAGAAATGTATCATCTTTTATCAAAACAAATGCATTGAACATACCCAGTTCCGTGTCTTGGAGTTACTGTAAAAATGATAAGTTGAGGCACATTAAATGCTCCTAGTAGTTTATTCATAAGATTTTATATTTGTATGAGTTTCAGGGAAATTTGAATTAAAGGATATTGTTAATTATGGTCTAAGCACCTATGGTATGAGGATCTTGTTGGAACTGCTTCATTTTTAATTATCTCCAAAATGGATGAGATTTTGAAACCTAAACAGGCTCAAAAACTCATGAAAGTTTGATTTGTTTTGCCATGAAACAGGGAGAACTTTTTGAGAGGTTCAGTGTTAGCTGCTTTCTGGTAGTAAATTGTACTGCTAACTACATTTTTATTATCATAACTACTTTAACTATTTAGTAGCTTGTAGCTTGTCAGACTACATTTTCAGAATAGCTTCCCCAAGACTGGAGAGGTTATGTATGCTCTAAATTCACACCAGCATTCCTAACATGCACCAAGATGTGAGGGCCAATAAATGCAGCTTGCAGCTTTAATTTGAATTTCTTCTGGAGCTACCATAAGTGCAAAAATGCAGCACTCATAGCTAAGTTTCATGACTCTTAGGGCAGCATGATAGGTCTCTGTACGCATGGTTGTGTACCAGTCAGCCAAATTCTATGTAATATTTGTGAGCTTTCGACCACCATTTGTAGACTATTTGTAGACTGTATCATTTTGAATAAGAATAATATGTTAAAAGAATAAATTAAAGAATAAAGAATAAATTATGTCTTCTGGAGCTGTATAGATGTACATTCTTGAAATCTGAAATCCAGAAATGAAATGAAAGTACTGTGTGAGTTAAATAGCTATGTTTTCCTTATTCTTAATATTCTTAACATTCTTAATTCTTACTTTTTGTGAGCCACATTTGATTTTTGTCAACTGAAAATTGTGTACAGTTAAATAGTTTACTCATAGAGGCACATTTACATTCCCATATCTCTGGGACTAGACCACACAGTGCCTTAAAAATGTAGTTCCCAAAAAAGTTGCTTAAGAATTAAAATCTAAGACAATAAAATATCTCTAAAATTTCTTTGGTTGCAGGCATGTAAACTTTGTATAAAGAACATAAAGTGTTTAACACACAAAGTGTTTTTCTTAATTTTTAAACTGTCACCATTGGCATTGTTGGCACCGTTGACAAGGATCGCTAATGTCAACAGATTTTGATAACATAATCTACCAATCTCTGTAACAATAAAACAATGATGCTGGCATCTTTCTCAAGTCATTTTTCACCCCTACTAATAGGTGAAAATTGTCATTTCCACCCCCTGCAAATGAGTGGATTACTCAGTACCTATTCATCACTGGCATTTAATATTTTGACCTTCATCACTATTTATGCAGGTTTGTCTTCTGCAATATTTAAAAAATAAAAACTTTGAGGGGCCTCTGGTTGATTGAGAACACAGAATGACTCTTGGGATGAGCTGATTTGAACTCTTGCACCAAAATCGTGATATGAGCCGAACCATGGCATTGGTAAGTCGTTACAGGAAGTTCACGTACACAGGGTATTTGAAGGCTGTGTTAAGTAAACAGGAGCTCAGCATTTAAGTCACACAGGACACACCAGCCCTAGTTTAGTACTTTAATCATAAGAACCAAAATAATATTTAACACACCCCTAGTGTGTTGCCTGGTTGGAGTCTGGCATAATTTCTCCTCAGTAGCTCAAAGTGACTGGTCAGATCAAGCGGTTTTCATGAGATGACCCCCATTAATAGTTTTAATTGTTACATTATTTATAACATAGAAGGTGAGATGTTTAAAAAGTGACCTTCATTTACCTTTTGCCATTTTTTTTTTATAGACAGCATATATTTAATGGCTCTAGCAGAAACCCAAAAGTGGTCAAATTAATCCAGCCAGAGCATAAGTCTCTGTATGGTTGTCTGAACCAAGCCTGTAAACCTTCTTATTATTGTCCCTGGTGATCCTTTCTGTACTGCACACCATCATCATTCATTTGAACACGGAGTCAAACTATTCTCCTGAAGGCCCCACAAATTATGTGAGGTGTTGGGTTTTCACAAGTGTAGAGGCAAAGTTTGACCTTTCAGACCTTATGCATAATAGTGAGTAGAGCACAATACTGAATGACCTCTAACGATGACCAGAAAAGTTTCCTCTATGATTGTCAGCTTTGCCAAAGGTTATGTTAGTTCATTGTTATGACATTAGTCAAGTGAATCTCTCTTTAGATGTTTAAGTAGGTATTTCAAACATATATTAAAAAAACAATTATAAAAGATCATGTTGAAAAGATGCACTGGAGTTTATGCTATTGGTTCCCACAACTGTCCCTGGAGGACCACCAACAGTTCACATTTCAGAAGTCTTATTAACCAGACACACCCGTTTCAATGCATGGGCTCATTTGAGAGAGACCAGTAAAGGAAACCATGGGTTTAAAACTTTTAGAGAACACTGAAAATCCACTCATTTCAAATGTGGATAGCATGTTGTGAGGGCATCTTATAACCAAAAGTTCAGAAATAACCTTTGCTGTAATATATGACATGAATTCCTCTCAGGTGCCAACTGCACCTTCTTTGTCAGGCTGGATTTTACAATGACTGCTTAAACTCCTCATCCTTTAGAGCACACTGCTCCAGTGGGCATGCACCATATGTGGTTTCCCTCAGAAACAGAAGTCGCTAGACAGCTGGTTATGTCCAAAGTGTTCTACAACTATAGTGAACACATAGAAACACAGTTACTACTTGTTAAGATCTTGTAGATGCCTAGAATTTTCCCTCATTTCAGTCAGAATTGTCCTGGTGGACGACTGGTCCGTATGATGTGCAGAACCAGTCTGTTTTCAGTACTTAGTAATCAATAATTTTACAGGATTTTTTCACATAAACACCTTAGGGAAGAAGGAGAAAAACAAATAAGAATACTTTTATCTGATCAAATATTCCAGTAATTCTTGGATGGAACAAAATAAAGTGACAGTAGAAGGGCAATATGATCAAAATTAGGGATGGGGCATGTGTGTGGCATTCACTGCTGAGTGTGATGCAACAAGATCTTTAAAAAAAAATATTTGAAAATATTTCAGAAGACTGGTAGATTTATGGTGCCATTGTCCAGAACCTCTGGTAGAAATGTGCAGAACAAGATCTGATTGTGCACAGGCACAGAGTTTTAATGGAAATGGGGTATCCAAGTAGAAAGTGCAAAAACTGGAGACTTTGTTCCTCCCAAAGGAATTTTATAGTTTAACTGTTGTGTTGAAGTTGGTTTCAAGTCTACAATAAGGTCATTTAAAGAAAAAGATCAGATGACCTCAAAACTCTTAAAACATGTATGTCAGTCTCCCACCTCTGCAGTCGTTTGTGGTCCAGAGCTTATATTACCCAGAACGCTGTTTTTATGGCCTCAGACCAGATTAAAATGGCAATTAAAAGTTTTGTGTTTTAAGAGGGCAGATAGAGTTCATCAGCTGTGAATGATGTAAACAAGTCCTTTCATTCATCTTCTGTCTCATCATCTGTGGGCTGCAGAGTCCAGAAAATTATAGTACAGTTCACCCACAAGACTCAGTTTGTTTAAACCTCACCATGTATGGTGTATTATTTTGTGTATTATGACATAATCACAACCAACCCATCCACCTACTAACCCCTCTTGTTCAGGAGAAAAATGGGCTCTTACACCTTTCAACATGGGTAAGAACAAAAACAGTTTTGAGACTTACAATTGTCATCTAAGATAAATGTGTTTGTGATGCTCTTTCTTGAATACTGTCCAGTGGTGGCATTGTTTGTGTCATAGTCCCGATCACCCTGTCATTGTTTATTTTGCGTTAATAATGGCTGTACATTATTCCTTTACTTATTTTGTGGAAAATTGGGCAAAATTTTAACAGAAGTGTATTGGTGACTCAAGTCTGATTCTGAAAAATTCTCATATTTTCCAGAGCTGGTTTTGAGTTTAACCACAGATGTGCCTTATAAAATTCTGCTCAGAACCTGTCTGGCATTAAGGCAGTCCTTTGTGATGGTGGTGAACTTGTCACATGTGAAGAAGGCTTGCAGGCTGGAGTCTTGGCATTTCCTTAGATTGTTTGTCACATCTTGGTTTATGAAGAGCTCAGAATTGTCTAAGTGAGTTTAATCAAGACAACATAGACAGTTGCTTCCAAATGCTTTGGTGCATCCAGTATTTTGACTATGTAAGACTGTGTGTTAAAGAGATTTTGGGACCAAGTCTAATATGTACTGTTGCGTTAGAGAAGAAAACAAAACTGCCACGTACAAACGTACGTACGCATGTATGTACTTCTAATTATATGCATATAATTAGAGGCAACGGGGGAAAAGAGCCTGAAAGCTACAACCCTAACCCTTGTCTATAAAAAACTGAGAAATGATGATCACAGCAGATGCTGGTTCTATAAAACAGCTTATCTGGCGTTAGATGACTGCTGGGTGTGCCTCTGATGTAGAATAATACTTGCAGACATTGTGTTAATTTTGTTTTATTTTCATATTACCAGTTGTAATATGACCACTTCATATTAATAAAATGTAAAGACTTTCTGACGATGTCTTTGATTTGAAGTAGAAGAACAAACCATGGTGAAGTCCTCTGTCTTCTGTTTTTTTACTTGTGCATAGTTTATGATTCGACTTTACCTAACCTGAGAATAATTAAATAAGGTAAAAAGTGTTGTAAATACACACAAATAACAGTACATATGTGTCTTTCAGATACTTGAGACAATCAAGTTCCTGTCCTGCGTCTGTCCGAGCTTGTTTGTTGTAGAGAGAGCATGAATGGCATCTTTGTTCCAAAAACTTCCTGGACTTCTGGGGAGGAATTTGAAGTAGTTTAGGAGAACTTTAGGAAGGTTAGTGAATCTCACACCCCAGGGCCAGTGAACAGTTTTAATGACAGAAATTAATTTAAGTTGCATAATTATATTTTTGTCTACAAAACTAATTTTAAACCTTTAAGAAACGTCAGATTTAAAGATTATTAAGATCATAAGCAACATTGCAGGCAAGTGATCGTAAACTTTTGACTGGTAGTTTAGGTTTGGTGCAGAAGTTTAAATAATTTGATTAAATTTTATTTATATAGCGCTTTTTACAGTATTACATCACTTCAAAGCAGCTTTAAATATAATAAAAAGGAATTATAATAATGAACAAAACAAATGTCAGACATGTTCAATTAAAAAACACATGGTATTGCAAATAATTTGTAAGAAACTACAAAATTATTAAGCAAGATATGCTGTTCCAGCTAACATGGAGATGGCATTTAAAAAGATAACATCTTATGGGACAGGGGTATAAGGGATTATACCATGAAATACACACAACACAAAGTAAAATGCATACACAAAATATATACAATAAAAATACCTGAAGATTACACAATGAAAGAGAATGGGAGACAATTTGAGACAAAGTAGCAAAATAGAAGAGTCTTTTGGACTGTAATTATATCATATTGCTAGAAGCAATATTAACAATTTACAAACCCTAAGCTAAGTTAGATGTCAGTAGTCTCTCAGTAAGCAAGCCAGTAGGGTAACCGTGGCATTGAACCAAAACTCCAATGGTGTATAGCTGGAAAAAAATTAAACCTTTGGAGAAACCAGGCTCAACCGGATGGCCAGTTCACCTGTGGCATGTTAAAGCTGCAATTTATAACTTTCTTGGATACGGACGGAGAGTTGGTTATAATTATATATAAATATTTATTGATAATAAACTATCGGGTCTAATTACATCTGACAATATGTCAGGCACTGAGAAATGTTACCAACAGAAATGTTACAAGCGTAATGCGTAATGTTAAAAATAAATAACAAATACGAAAAGGATCTTCCACCAGTGTTCTTGATATTATCAGTTGGCCAGAATTTTTAGATCACGTGAAGGACTGTTAAGCTCACTTAGGTATTGAGGTAAGGTAGGTAATCAGCAAAATTTTGAAGTTTATTCAATGCTTGATGAGCGACCAGTGCAGTGTGGACAAAACTGGGCTAATATGGTCATGCTTGCGTGTTCTTGTGAGAACTCTGGCTGCTGCATTCTGAATCAGCTGTAGTTTTTGTATTAATTCTGCAGGGCAGCCACCAAGTAGGGCATTGCATAATCTTTCGAATTATTTCGAGCAAAAAATTTTCGGTGTCTGACTTAAAGAGCATGTGTCATAGTTTTGATATATTTTTGAGATGGACAAATTGCTATAAAAAATGACACTCAGACTCTTGGCTAGAGAGATAGTGTTCTTGGTTGTTCTGTGTGGAAGATATTGGTCCAATAAGTAAAACTTCTGTTTTGTTTGCATTTAGTAGTAGAAAGTTGCTAGCCATCCAAGTTTTGATATCGACTATGCAAGCTATTAATTTTGTCAATATATGTGTCTTGTTGGGCCTATAAGAAATGCTGAGTATCAGCTGAGTATTATCAGCAAAACAATGAAAACTAACTCCATGTCTCTTAATAATTTTGTCCTAGAGGTAGCATGTACAGGGTGAAAAGTAGAGGCCCAAGCACTGAGCCCTGCGGTATTCCATATTGAACTTTGATCAGTATGACACCTTTTCTTAAGTGTTTAAGGATTATGTTTTTACCAGTCACATGATCTATATATAGTAATAATAGATTAACAACTGGAATGTTTTGGGTTCTATGCAAGTTTTATATCGCCACAATAAATCAGTTGGACTAAAAGAGACGCTATTAAATTTCTCAGTGTGACCCACAGGAACATCAATAAACATCAGGGCAACTTTACACCTTAAATAGCTAACAAATGTTAGCTGTTATACAACCCCAAATCAGAAAAAGTTGGGACAGTATGGAAAACACAAATAAAAAAAGAAAGTAGTGATTTATAAATTTACTTTGACTTGTATTTCATTGCAGACAATACAACAGCACATTATTTAATGTGTTCCTCATGGTTTTTATTGTTTTTTTCTTTAAAAAACAAAATTCCTTTTCAAAAAGAGTTGGAACAGGAGCAATTTAGGGCTAATTGGGTAATTAGGGCTTAGGGTAAATTGGTTAAATGATGTGATTTAAAACAGGTGATGTCAACAGATTGTAATTATGATTTGGTACAAAAGCAGCATCCAAGAAAGGTCTCGTCCTTTAGGAGCAAAGATGGGCTGAGGATTGCCTGTTTCCAACAAATACGTGAGAAAATTATTGAAATGTTTAAAAACAATGTTCCTCAAAGAAAGATAGGAAGGCATTTGCTTATTTCACCTTCAACAGTGCATAACATAATTAAACGATTCAAGGAATGTGGAGGAATTTCAGTGCGTAAAGGACAAGGGCGCAAGCCTAAGCTGAACAACCATGCTTTCCGATCCCTCAGGCAGCACTGCATCAAGAATCGTCATTCATCTATAAGTAATATCACCACATGGGCTCAGGACTACTTTGGCAAACCTTTGTCAAGAACCACAATACGTAGTTACATCCACAAATGCCAGTTAAAACTGTACTGTGCCAAAAGGAAGCCCTATGTTAACAGTGTCCAGAAGCGCCGTCGACTTTTCTGGGCTCGGAGGCATCTGGGATGGACCATCACACAGTGGAAACGTGTGCTGTGGTCAGATGAATCAGTATTTCAGGTATTTTTTGGGAGAAATGGACGCCATGTGCTCCGGACCAAAGAAGAAAAGGATCCTCCAGACTGTTACCAGCAACAAGTCCAAAAGCCAGGGTCTGTCATGGTATGGGGTTGTGTCAGTGCCCTTGGTAAGGGTAACTTGTGATGGCACCATTAATGCTGAAAAGTACATAGAGATTTTGGAGCACAATATGCTGCCTTCAAGAAGACATCTTTTCCAGGGACGTCCATGCATATTTCAACAAGATAATGCAAAATCACATTCTGCACACATTACAAAGTCCTGGCTGCGGAGAAAGAGGATACAGGTACTTGACTGGCCTGCCTGCAGTCCCGAATTGTCTCCGATAGAGAATGTGTGGCGCATTTTGAAGCGCAAAATGCGACAACGAAGACCCGGTACTGTTGCCCACCTTAAGACTTGTTTGCGGCAAGAATGGGACAAAATTACACCTGAAACACTTCTTCACTTGGTGTCTTTAGTCCCTAAACGGCTTTTAAGTGTTGGAATGGCAACATTACAAAGTGGTAAATGCTTTACTGTTCCAACTTTTTTTGAAATGTGTTGCAAGAACCAAAATAGGAATTTTGTTTTTTTGAAGAACAAAATGATAAAAATCATGAGGAACACATTAAATAATGTGCTGTTGTATTGTCTGCAATAAAATACAAGTCAAAGTAAATTTAGAAATCACTACTTTCTTTTTTTATTTGTGTTTTCCATACTGTCCCAACGTTTTCTGATTTGGGGTTGTAATTAAGTGGTTTAAAACAAATAAATACTTTACATTCACTAGCCTCAGACACCTCTATTGTAAGTGTTATTGTAAACACATTTTTGTGAGTTCACAGACTGAGAGTTGAAGTTTAAAGCTGACATGTGTACAATTTACTTTGTACATTGTGTTATTATCATTGTTTATTCATTTGAACTTGAACTTGAATGAACTTGAACATGGTCATTCAGTGATTTTATAGGTGTGTGCTCTATACTACGACCAGAGCACAGTTCAGAACAGGAGATGTTCTGTAGATGTTCACAGGATTTTGTTGAAGGACCTGTCACGATTTGCCCAAATCTCAATAGCTGAATAACAGAGAATAGATGTTGTCAACACTGGGGAGATCTCACAGGTTCTGCTTCATGGATGTAGATCTTGTTAGAACTTGCATGTAGAGACATGATTTTCTTTAGAGCAATACGCACACAGACAGTGCCTGATGCTTTTAATGAACAAAATGAACCTTTTTTATTTAAACTATATTTATATTAACATTTAAAATGCAAGTCTTCTCAGATCTAGGTCTAACCAGATGTTGTGTTACTGGTTGGAAAATAGTTATTCAGTGGCCATTGTATAAGCCCCCAGATAGTTCACTAGTGGTGTTTGACTCAGTATATCTGTATTTTTGTTTCTTTGCCCTGTGTCACATGGTTTTTGATACTAGTAAATGTTAGATGATTATTAAAGAGAGGTATGCTATTATAGTCTAAACGATTGCACTTTTATTATATTAGAAACATGATGAGAGCTCTCTTTATTTTGACTTGTAAGCAGTTACCTTAGAAACTGCATAGCAACACTATGCTGTCAACTACATATGTCACAGAACAGAGGGGAATGGAGACCAATGCAGTAAATAGCACAGTAATATCTTTATTAATGGAGGTGAGTTCAGACAGATGAATATTGATGGTAAACCAAACTGGAAAGAAGAACAACAGGTGAGTATGAATCTACGGATTAATGAACAGTAACTAACAGAATGTAAACACAGTCTTATCTCTCTAGTAGAAACTCAGTGAAGCAGATGATGGAGAAACCAGGAAGACAGATAAACAATACAACAGGTAAATAATCCAACAGGTAAATGAACATGAGTCAGGGCATTGAGAAGTTAACTTCAACGAGACTGGACAAAACTGGAGCGTCAGAGTGGTGCTTATATAGAGTCCTTAATTGCTGTGCAGGTGTGGAGAATCAGTATGCAGTTGAAAGGGAATGAGTGGGTGGAGTTGTGATGTCTGGTATGGAAGACGTGGTTAGCTCCATGAAAACAGAAATCTTCAGCTGTCTCATAGCTATGCACAGACAACTAAGAACAATAATATAACAACAATAATATACATGATTTTTATGTTTTGCTTAGATAGGAACATTTTTTTAACCTAAAGTAATGATGACCACAAACTGGTGACCATGTGACCTGGGGTCAGACACATATTAAACTCTGCAGGATTTCACTGCATTGGATTTTGTGCAGGCTGTGTTGTTGGATGTGAGAGGTTATCTCATTCCAGACAAGTACAGCCTTCCTCCCCCTCAGAAATATCCCTGTTATCCTCAGAAAATATCTTAGTATTGTTTGAACACCAGTTACTCTTCTCTGCTCTCTATTGAATGTGTTTCACTCCGCTCCGCATGGGGTGTGGCCTTTACTTCCCAGCCTCAGAGCATGCTGGTCCTCTCTCTGTGTGTGGGCTCACCGGAGTAGTTTAGGAGACCAGAGATCAGACCCTTTAGTCGCCCCAGCTGCTTTGTCTAGTTTTGGTTGCCTGAAATGACCCACATTTTGTTGAATTTTGAAAGCTGGCATGTGTGTTGCACAACAAGACTGAGCAGTTGTCTCTGGTGTGTATTATAGAAATAACACTTAGTGTTGTTGAGGAGGTGCTGTAAAGTATTGATTGTTTGGGATGTGGTCTAGTGGTTGTTATGCGTTAGAATATCATCAGATTTGGGGGTGGGCTGTTTTGACTTTAACAATTATGTGACCCCCTAGAAACCACCACCCACCCTCACAATGGCACAGGGTGTGCTGAAATACTTTAAACACTTGAGGATTGCCTTAGTTGCCATTGGTTTCACTCAGATCTATAATGGTCAGAGGTATCGGGTGGATCGTTTAAAGGGACGATTAATTTAAAGGGCACAGATGCAGAGCGTAGGATGTGCGTTTCCGGCGTGTATGCAGAGCTGAGGACATACGTATCCATTGTGCTTTTACGCTGGCTGCGTTTGCAGCATGTGGATGATCCGTGATTTTTGTAGAGAAAACTCTATAATGGGAAAATTACACATTATTTTTATTCAAAATACATTTAGGAGAAAAGACTTGTCAAGAAGTCTATTTTATTACCAGTGTAGTTTATATAACTTTGATTTGTTTCATCAACATTGTTTTTGTTCTGCTTGTTTTCCCACATAGTTGTAGATAGAAAAAGGTTACGCTGTATTTGTTACTGTGAAAGTTACGTAGAAGGATAAGATGAAGACTGTATTCCACTTTTTGAATAATTGGTTTATTTATATTAAAAATAAATGCCTTTCTGATCTGATAGCTTATGTTATGGGAAAAGGGAGAAAAACGAGCAAAAGAAGGATGTTAACTCGGTCAGTCGTGTCAAAAGTTGACGTCACACGCCTTACGTGCTATGCCAATACAGTGTATGATGTCTTTTGTGTTGTTTGTGGGGTTAGTGCAAAAAGCCTCTGCCAACAAGGTGGGCTGTTATAAAAGACACTGCGTTAAAGGAATTGGGTCCTGATCGGGTCCATTTTGAGAAAGCACATTTATTTTAAATTACCAGAGGCAACTAATACCAAACCTGACCTGTGTCCGAGGCACTTGTCGAAGTTTTGAACCAGTGAAGACCTCTAGAAAGCACTTTGACGAAATACAGTCACTGTCATCTCAAATCATGCGCCCATTATTTTTTATTTAAAAAATATAAACTAATGTGTTTTTTTTGTTATATATGTTGTACATGGATACTGGATATGCAGTTTTCAAAGAGTTTAAACATTTGTGTTATGTTGTGTTTTTGTGGCATTTGTGAGTTTTGTGAGAATAAAACTGTAACTGGTTGTGTACACTAGGCACATTTACATTTACATTTATTCATAATATGTAAATAATGAAAAATCAATCAATATACCCCCGAATGAATTGAATTGTACTGGTATCACTTAATTTTTTAATGTATCTGCAAACATTGCTGGATGAGAGAATTGTAAGGGAGATGTCTGATTTACACCCCTAAAAACTATGTTGTTTAATTAACATCATGAGGTGTCTGTTTGGACCAGTGAGCTCAGATGAAATGTTTTGCTTGTTTTGGTGCAATGCCAGTTGTCTTTATTCATGCATGTGGCTTGTTTTCTTCTCCTGACAGCGATCCATGTGCACTGCACCTCTTTCTATTTCACCAAGGAGCCCAAATCCCAGGACGCCCTGCACGGACGCAGTGCGATACTGCGGTGTGAGGTAAGCGATCCTCAGGGTGTGCTCTACACCTGGATACACAACAGCAAGGCCGTCACCAACAACAAGCGACGCTTTCTGGAGGGGGGGAATCTGAAATTCACAGCTATTGACCGAATACTAGACTCTGGAAACTTTCAGTGCATGGCCTTGAAAAACTCAACGGGTGAGGAGGAACGATCCAGCGAGGCCTCCTTCAACATCAAATGTAAGTTTATGCATTTTGACAGACACTTTAATCACTTAGACATTTTATCACTGTGTGTTCCCTAGGAACAAGTTGTTAACCAATGACCATGCTGAAGTACCTTTCCCAGGTTTTGCCATGTTAGTCAAAATACGTTTGTGATGCCTGATAGAAATTCTTTCTCTGGTGTATAAAAACACGTGAACCACTGGCCCTTCCTGGACGGCCCACTTCAACCCCTTTGCAACTGTAGAAACAAACAATGTCCATATGAGAGAAGTTTTTTTGAGCCAGCAAGTGGCAGCCAGACGAAGCTCCCCTTTATGTTCAATGGCAAGATTATTATCTTGAAATGCAGCATCTGGCCACTTTTCTCAGATAACAAGTAATGTCAGCTGAATGCAGAGTCTGTTTCTGCGACAGGGAACCAGTGTGGGCAGATGGTGTGCATGGGGGAGTGTATCGAGGGTTTCCACCATCTTCTGATCATCTGGAGACTGTTTTCTTTCTTTCAGGGTTGGAAAGTGGTGCAGTGACCCTGAAGAGTCCAGACTCAGAGGTCGAGATTCACAGCTCCTCACAAGTGATACTACATTGCAACATTGACGGACACCCACGGTAAGACATTTCCCACAGAATTCTCTCTCCTTAATTGAGTAAAACTCAGGCCTTGAGCTCAAAGTTTATCACGTGAATAATAACAAATACAGTTTGATGGCACATTTTGGTTCTTACTGTTGCCCTGTTGGCTCACTTACTGGGAGACTGCTGACATTAGCTTAGAACATTAGCTTAGGATAATGCATTGGACATTTTGTTAATTATCATTGTTTTAATAATTTTATTAATTTTAATTATTTCAATTTTCATTTTTTTAATCATTTTATTTCACTGTTAAATATCTTTTGATATTTTCCATTTGTACAGCTGCTTTGTAAAAATGTGCCATTGTGAAAAGCCCTATATAAATAAGCAAGTCCCATGAGCACACACTGGCAAAACATTGGCCAAATATTCACATCTTCATAGTCACTTTAATGTATTCAGAGTAAAAAAAAAAACGTTTCTGCCTTAAGCTTCTACACCCACACTTTAGTCTTTAATTATCTATACATTGTTTTAAGTATTTTGGTCTAAATAACTAACCACAGCTTTCTTTAAATAAAGACTTTAATGACATTTAAAAGATTGAAAATTTCAAAATGGGAAAAACTAGTCAAAAAATGTGTTAACTCATTTTTATAACCCTCTGACTGACCGGACAGGCCGACCAATCGCTGGTTTAGAGACGGAAACTCACTGACAGAGAAGAGCTACAAAATCAACAATAAAGACCGAACACTCATGCTGCCCAATGCCAGTCCAGATGACAATGGACTCTACTACTGCTGTGCTAAAAACGCTGCCGGCCAAGTGTGCAGCAATGACAACTTCACACTCAACATCATAGGTGTGTGTGTGCTGCAGGTCAAACCTGGAAAAAAAGATACTTTAAGAAACAATTCACCCAAAAACATAATTCATCAAACATAATCCTTCATTGTGTACTCACCCTCGCAACATCAACAGATGTACTACTTCCTTTCTTCAGCTTAACACAAATAAAGGTTTTTAGAAGATTTTTGAAGATTTTTAAACTATTCCCCCTCTGTAGGGTTCAAAATGTTGGCAATGCAAAAAGTACACAAAGCTGCCCTGAAAAGTAATCCATACAACTCCAGTGTTGTCGTGTCAAAACATCTCTTTATAATTTTTTAAAGGTACGAAAAATAGTAATATTTTAGTTTTATTTAGAGAATTTCGAAACACAAGATATATTAAAGCTGAAATCAAATATGGCGGAATGTCAGTAACAATAAATACATGTCTGACATTTGTTCTGTTAAAATTCTTTTAATTATATGTAAAGCTGCTTTGAAGCAATGTAACGTTGTAAAAAGCACTATATTAATAAAATTGAATTGAATTAAATCTCATTGGTTCTTGCATGTCTTATGCATGTCTGATTTAAATATCATGTGACATTTGTGTTCAGCTGACTAAAGAAAGTCATATACATTCCAGATGGCGTAAGGGGAAGAACAGTTTTAATCAAAAGGTTTCTCTCTTCAGATAAAAGTTTCCCTCAGCCGCTGGTAAAGCCTGAGAGTTTGGTGGTCTTGAGGAATGAAGAAGCTTTCTTCCACTGTCAGTTCAGTGCTGATCCTCAGCCCATCATTGAGTGGTACCACGACAACGAGCTGGTGACCAACAAGAGCCGGTAAGACATGCCCATTCACAAATCTGAGACTAGTTTCTCCATAGAGAAACTAAACTTTGCATATAAACCTTACAAGACAGCTCAGTGATCAATCACCCACTCCCACAATGCAGATGTAATTGTTACACAATATGTGATGTATGGCAGTAATTGAGTCGCTTTACAATCTTAAACTCATAAATTTGTGTATCTGGATTTTTTGTAATAAATAATAACATTTTAATTGTTTTTAATGTATTTTAATGTATTGTTCGATTTTGTCATTCTCTGTGCTACATTGGGATGAATAGTTTTATCACTAATAAAAGCATCTTTGTATCTGTCGTTTTCTAATAATTAAATTCATTTGTAATTGTGTGAAGTAGGCTACTCACCGTTGTCATATCTGTTGTTTTTTATTGTGTGAATGTGTTTGACAAATTTTTTCCTTTTCTTGTCTGCACAGAGTTTTTATTCTGAGCAATGGCTCCCTCTTTATATCTCAAGTGAAGCAACGAAACACAGGCCTGTATAAATGTGTGGCTCAGGGGCCCCGTGGCCCTCCAGTCTCTCTCGTGGCCTCACTGTTACTAGCAGGTAACAAAGTTATAGTTTACCCAAAAACTGCTGTTAATTAACTCACCTTCAGGCCATTCAAGATGTAGGTGACATTTTCTCCTCATAGAACAATAAAAAAAATTCCTTTACTGTCCTTTTATTTATTTCTTCTCAGAAATTGAGGATATGATACCCAAGCAGTCGCAGGTGTTCACGGCAGACTCTTTGGAGCGGGTGACATGCCGCCCCCCCCGTGGACACCCAGAGCCGAAGGTTTGGTGGGAACGTTTGGGACAGAAAGTTCCTGCTGAGGGCCGAGTGTATCAGGATGGGCTAGACCTGATCTTCAGCCCCACTCATGGAGAAGACTCAGGAACATACACATGTTTGGCTCAGAACAAGGCGGGTCAGAAGAAACATGAGCTGAGTGTCACTGTGGCCAGTGAGTGTTACACTGACAACACTGCAACACACATCTGTATGAGGAGTCCATGTGTGATGTTAGCACTATAACATCAATAGCTTAGCAAGATTTTCAGCATGTACTCAAACTGTTGGTCCATCATGACAGTAGTTGAGCTGAAAGACAGAGTGACTGTAGAATACTGTATGGTCTAATGTTTGCTATACCTCCCCTTGTGCCATCGCAACTTGTACTTGCATTGGATTTTAAAATGCGCTGTGACATTTCTGACCACAGTAATACGTAAAATCAAGCCTGAACAGCTAAAAGTGTTTACAGTGACAGAAGTGTGTGGAGTGTTTCAGATTGTTGGTGTTCTGTCTCTCAACATCTAATCTAATGACCCTGGTGTCACAAAAATCTTCTTTATCAACAGAAGCATCTGACACAAGGAAACATGGGATCCATTTGTTGTGTTACACATCACGTGACTTTCTGTCACACACATACACATTTAGGGAAAAATTAAGTCCATCCATAAAAATAGACCTGTAAGTCTGTATTTTTGGGTGATGTCCTTCTAAAACATCTGCTCTGTTTGTATGCAGCCAAACCGGAGTGGATTCAGAAACCCATGGACAGTCAGCTGGAGGAGGGGCGTGCCGGGTATTTACACTGCCATGCCCATGCCACGCCCGAGCCTGAGGTCACGTGGTATCGTAATATGCAGCCAATCAGCACAGCGGTAAGCAGACAGTGACATCACAGTGATGTTATGTTTGTAACACAATCTTTATGTCCTGAGGGGGATGAAACCTTTGATGTCTCACTAAATAAAGATGCGTGGTACATCTTATAGTTCTGCTGGGAAATTATGATCCTCTGCGTGCAAATTCTGCACACAGAATTTTTTAAGAGAAGCTGCAGATATAAATAAATTTTCAGCTATAGCATATGGTTTTAAAAATTATCCTCAAAACTTACATAAGTCAAATAAACTTTTTTCTCTGTGTGTTCTGAAGGACGTTCGCTACAAGCTCTTCTCCAATGGGACACTGCGCATTAATAATGTGGAGGTGTATGATGGTCACCTGTACAACTGTGAGAGCAGGACGCAGGCAGGAAAGCTACATGCTCAGGCACGGGTCTATGTGCTGGGTAAGGAGTGTCATGCTGCTCTTACTGGGTGATGCAGGTTCAAATCCTGTTATATGTTTTCACAGATAAATTATAAGATTTATGAGAGGCCCATAATTATAAAATGACATTTGAAATAGTATAAAATGTGTTTACAATGTGTTTACAGACTTAGTCTATGAATGCCGTATTTATACATTAGTTGACTTTGAGCAAGTGTTTAACTATCAAATAGAGCTATTTTTTTGGCAATTTCTTTTAACCAATCACATACAATAATAGCAGTTTGTTACAAATTAAACTACAAGCAAGACCCAATCAAGCACATAGGCTTTAGAAATAACAAAATATCTTTACATAATTAGCATGCAAAACATGCTTTTATACTTTTAATTTAAAACATGCAATCGTATTATCTAACACTGGGAATTTCTATCAGAATTACAATGTGTAACATGAAATGTATCTAGTACATAAAACATTTAGGACAGGAACTGTTGTAAACTGCATAGGAAGTACAGAAATGAGCAAAAGACACATTAGATGCTTCACACTACAAAAAGAAATGTAATTGAAAATGTAATGTAAGTTTATTTATATCCTAAAGTAAGAAATATTAATATAGAATTTCCTGCAACATTATTTGCCATTAACTGTAATTGTCAAGGGAGATTTTTTTAATTACCAAGAAGTCCTACAAAAATAATTCTGTGAATTTAAACTGTTTTAGAGCGTCTGAAGTTCACGCCCACTCCTCAGCCCTATCAGTGTTTGGAGCTGAATAAAGAAGGTCATCTTCAGTGCTCAGCAAAGGGCCGGCAAACCCCTAACATCCGCTGGACCAGAACAGGTCTGCAGAGAAATCAAAACTGTGTACACTTAATATCCAGAACCAAGACCCAAAGCAGTTGTTAATTAACCTCATCCAAGGTACCTTCCATGGGAAAATTTCTGTATCCGATAGACAACCTTCATATAGCTGAAATGATTAAGAATGCCTTAGTCGTCTTGCAGTGGTTGGTTAGCTGACTTCAAGCTGACTGGCTGTGTTTGTGTTTGTCTCTCTGTGTGTCTGTCTGTGAGTCTGTCTCTCTCTGTCTGTCTGCAGATGGCAATGATATTCCAGCATGGGTGGAGCAGCAGGGTGGCACGCTTCACTTTACAACAGTGACACGGGCAGATGCAGGAAATTATACCTGCCTTGCCGCCAACAATCAGCAGGGAGAAATCCGAGCTGTGGTCCAGCTTACTGTTGCAGGTATAGAAAAGATTTCAAATGGGAAGACAGAACAAACAGTACATGAGAGACTCTGACACCACTGTGTTTGTTCTAAATCCTTTCTTGCTGTGTAGTGTATGTGGTGTTTAAACTGAAGCCAGAGAACACCACAGTATATCAGGGCCACACTGCAGTGCTTCACTGTCAGGCCACTGGAGACCCTCCTCCCTTCATACAGTGGAAGAAGAAAGATAAGTTTCTGGAGGCTGACAAAAGCAGGTAAATGATAACAGTCTGATCTTTGGTTCAGACTTGTGTGTTTCTAAACTTGAGTGAGTTCTGTATGGTTTTTCTGTGTGTTTTTCTGGAGTTTCTGCTGATTGTCCTGGTTCTTGTGCTTCAGGTTTCAGAAGATGCCCAATGGCTCTCTGGTCATCAGTGATGTCAGCATGGAGGACACAGGAAGTTACACATGCATTGCAGGAAACAGCTGTAACATTGCACACACCTCAGTGGAGCTCTACGTTGTGGGTGAGATACACATCCCCAATTCTCTTCCTTCTATATATAATTAGGTTTTGTAGTTGGCTGTTGATTGAGTAAAAATCAGTTTGTTTAAGAATCTCAAAATTCATCATTCTTCTATCCTTAAAGTAAAGGCTGAGCCAGAAATCTTTCGTAGGTGTGGCCAAGCAGGGGCCAGCTATTACTCTGGGGTGGTGCAGAAAGCATTATAAAGGCACTCATGCAATCTTAAAATCGTAGGGCTGCACGATTTGGAGAAAAAAATGTAATTGCGATTTGTTTGATCTAAATTGCAATTTGTGATTTAAAATGTGGTTTACTATTATAAAAATAAGCTACAGGTTTGTTGTGGTGGTTTTAATGCCATCAAAGAAAAACCAAGCATAATCACAAACTATTCTAACACTGTGCTGCTGTTTATTTAAAACCACTTAAACATTGTGGAAAAAAGTCAATGCAAACAACTGACATGACAAATTAAGAAAATAACTACAGTATCTTGTTGTAACTTTTTGACTTTTCCCTTTTGTGAGCACACTTTGTTGCAGAGTTAAACTACTTATTTCCTTGGGCTCATCTTTTCCAAATGGAGATTTTTGCTCATTCAATCAGAGTGTGCAGTCTTAAAATGCCCCCTACTGGTTAAACTGTACATCAAACGTAAAATGCGCAGGAAGCACACTGTCAAGAACTATGTGGATGATTGTTACCATAGCTGATAGTCCTTAATCGAAATAATCGAAGCTCTTACGATTTTCGCACCTTTTCATATCGCAAATTCGTTTAATAAATGATTAATAGTGCAGACCTACTATGATGTATTTTAGAGGGCCAAAAATTACTACAGTTACTACAGTGACATTTAAATTAAAAGATCACCAAATAATTAATAATTGTTATAAATTAATTGGCCTCATGTTGTTCCAAACAATTTCATAAAATAAAACTTAAACTTTAAAAAAACTTTTAAAGTTAATTTCTATATTGTTCAAAGTTGCAAAACTACTTTAAAAGAACCACAAAAACATCAGCTATTATGTATCGAGTTCATTTCAGGTGCAAAAAGAACACTTAAATCCTTGACAATACCATCATAACTGTATAGATGGATTCTACGATTACTATGGTCTGAAGCAAAGACATTTACGGAAACTCTCTTGTTCTTAACAACAATGCACATGAGCATAAATTACACAGTCTTTTTGTGTATCCCAGGCGGCTGATCCTATGAGAAGGGAGAGGTGGGAACTTTTCATTTTAACGGCTCTTATTTACCCCCTTTCTGACTACTTCTTGTGAGGCGCATCTTAGATGAGCTATTGATTACTAATGAGAGTCACAACTTGTGGGAGTTATGAGTGAGGTCCTCCTAGAGCTGTATCTCAGAAATGACTTTCTTTTAAAAATGCAGCTACAAGCAGGGTGGCCAGTATGTTGGTATGGAAATATAAATATAAGTAAACATCTTTCTAAAGTGACATATTTGACAGATATGGTAGACCATACCTGAAACTGACCTCTGCATTTAACCTATCACTGATGAGGAGTGATCACACACTGCAAGTCGTGAACACACACACCCGGAGCACTGGGCGGCACTGCTACGCCCGGGGAGCAATCGTGGGTTAGGTGCCTTGCTCGAGGGCACTTTAGTTGCAAACTGCCGGCACTGGAATGGAACTGGCAACATTCTGATTACAAGTCAAACTCACTAACCAGTAGGCCACAACTGCCCCACACAATATTCTAGATATTGCTCTGTTCCTGGCTGTGCATGATTATGGCTGTTTATACACAAAGCAATATACTTGTGTGTTTGTCCAGAGTCCAAAACAGCTGTTAGCTTACCAGAGTACAGGATGCGTCATACATGTGTCTTAGGTCGGTACACACCAAGCAGGCAGTTGGCCATCAGGCAATGTTGGGACGTTTTTGAGTGCTAGTTGGTCTAGTGTTTTTGTTGTGTTTTGCAGTATTTGCAGCGTGTAGCTGAACTGTTCATTTTGAAGAGAAAACTATAATGGAAAAGTTCATATTTCGATTTCAAAATACATTTAGGCTTGTCAAGAAGCTTATTTTATTACCAGTGTAATATATATTTAACTTGTTTTATATATAACTGATTTGTTTCTACTTGTTGTCTGTGTAGTACGAGTTGTAAATAGAAAAAAGGTCATCGCATGTAACATGTATTTGTTACTGCGAAGGTATTACCAAACATTCACCATCATCACATCCTGATCTCACCGAATCACTTGAACAGATTCGGTGTCATTTAATGTTTTTCAGCCAGGTTTTGAGAGCTCTGGACTTCGGGAACCTGACTTTTGTGCTACTATACTGGTATATATTTTATTTTTTGCCATCATTACTGCACGTTTGGTATGGAGAATGTGTAATGCAGACATTCCTTTAAAATGAAGCAGCACTCATTTGTATCCTAAACTTCCTTCATCTCTGGCTTCAGTGCTGGACTCGTGCTTCACATGAAGCTGAGTTACAGATGCTTTGAGTTGTTGAGTTCATGAGTTGTGGGGAGCGAGAGACACATGAGCTAGATCCGAATCGAATATTCATGTCAGTGTATCACTTGACACAACAGAGTTAAACAGCTGCTTAGAAGAAATATTTTTTGTTATGCTGGCTGAAGGTCTCTTTAGATCCTGACAGCAATCACTAAATAAAGTGGTCTAAACATATCTATATAAACAAATCTTCTGTGGAAAGTGTTGGACCATAAAATGTTTATCCAATCTTTGCATTCAGTATTTTGGTCTATATCCAGATTAATTTCCCTAAGGTAAATGATTAAAAAATATGAACAAACATTTGGCTGCTGTCATATTATCTTAGCCTTCAAAATGTATCCAAAAAATATGAAGCAGAAATAGATGCTGGAAAACCTAAATTTAAATTAAAAAGTTTAGTATTTGAAATATGATGGAATAGTTAGGCGCAGTTCATCAAAAACATTGTCGTTTGATATGTGACTCTTAGTCAGTAAATTCCTTATCCTGATCCTTATCCAATTCACAGAAACAGAGCCAACTCCTAATTTCTGAATTTTGACCCTGCTGTGTAACGTGTGTTGTGTGTGGGTTTCTCCACAGAAAAGCCGGTGCAGCACACTTTAGCTGATGAGAAGACTCCGTATAAAATGATCCAGACGATTGGCCTTTCGGTGGGGGCAGCGGTCGCTTACATCATCATTGTGCTGGGGCTGATGTTCTACTGCAAACAGAGACGAAATGCTAAGAGACTTCAGAAAGGGCAGGATGGAGACGAGTGTGAGGTGGAACGTCTGAATGGTGTGTTGGGTGTTTAATAGCGTGTCAGACAGAGTTAGGTGGAGAGATGTCTTGCGCTAATGCAGTTCTGTGATGAACCCACAGGAGATGTTCAGCAGAACGGACACACCACAGCTGAGATTCAGGAGGAGGTTGCACTGACCAACATGGCTGCCATTGGAAACAACAAACGACACAGCAGTCATGACAAGCTACAGTTCCCCCGAAACAACCTGCATGCCATCACCACGCTGGGTACCAAACTAAACTCTTACACAGACACTGGGTCTTATTTGCAACAAATTAATCTGAATCTGTAATTAGACAGATATTACAAACAACTACAGATTTCATTCTGAGTGAAGTCCGTTCAACAAGTGTGCGAAAACAAAACTCTGTGATGATGAATCTTCGATTTTGTTTACTGCAAATTTTACACATATACATTGAACATTTGTCTCCAGTAAGCAGTCATGCAGAGGAATGATCTCACACTGTTTAGGTAAAGGTGAGTTTGGTGAGGTGCTCCTGGCAAAGGCAAGGGCCACTGAGGAAGACGAGGAAATTATGGTGTTGGTGAAGAGCATGCAGACGCAGGAAGAACATATGCAGGCTCACTTTCGGCGTGAGTGTGACATGTTTGCGAAGCTCAGTCATGCTAATGTGGCTCGACTGCTGGGTGTGTGCAGAGAGGCAGAGCCACACTACATGATCCTGGAGTACACTGACATGGTAATATGAGCTCATTGCATCACTGTCTGTTCTCTGGGGGGCAACTGTCAAATCTGTTTTTGTAATTGTTAAATTTAACCGTGCTAATTTTACATCTACATTTCTGAACTTATGACTGTAAACAGACTTGACAGAAAATCTGTTTATTGTGATTATTAATATTATTACATTGAATTGAATATTAGTTTATCTCCTTTTTTTGTTGCCGCTGTTTTAAGCAGTAAGCAGTATAAAGCAGTAAGTTGTGAGATGTGTTTCATTTATTTCACCGTTTTTAAACATTAGGGTTAGGGTTAACACTGCAGGGTCATCTGCAGTGTTTCTGAGAGTTTGTCTCATTTCATTGTTAAATCTTACTTTCAGGGGGATCTGAAACAGTTTCTGAAAGTGTCCAAAGACAACAATGGCAAAGTTCAGCCTCTCAGCACAAAACAGAAGGTAATAAACAACCAAATAAACAATGTAAAGCCCCCCCAGACACATATGTACACAATAACAATTCAGTACAATATTATTTATGTAGCGCTTTTTACAGTTGCATTGTTTCAAAGCAGCTTTACATATAATAAAAATAAAACAGAAAATGGGACAATTATAAAAAGTACAACACAGGACACAAAACACATGGTATTATTGCAAATTGTATTGTTTATTATAAGATGTGTATTAGTTAAACTAATTAGGGAAACTAAGATTGTAATTGGTTTATGAATGTAGAGTTGACAACTGATAATAACTATGGCACATTTGGAAATTGAATAAATGGATGTGCATCAGAAATACCTGTCATTGAATGTGAAGGCTCATACCTGTCTCAGTGATTTATGAAAGGGTAATGTATCCAGACAGTCTACCAAAACAGTTTGTACTTTTGAGATGATGTGATATTTAGTCAATTAACATGACAGATGACAGGCGTCATATTATAAGTTATGCCATTCCAGCTACATGGAGATTGCACTTAGAAAGGGATTTGCAGGAATGCCATAAAATATCTGAACATTGCATAATAAAAAAGAATTGTAGAAAAAGAAGTAATACAATAGTAGAGTACTGTAGTTAGATAATTATATCAAAAGCAATATTAACAATTTACAAAACCCTAAGACAAGCTAGATGCAGTCTCCCAGTGGCTTGTTTGCCACTGTCATCCAATGATGCATATATAGATGGAGAAAAAAAAACCTTGTGAGATACAAGGCTTAACTGGGAGGGCCAGTTCTCTGCCATGTTAAAGCTGCAATTCATAATCTTTTTGCTTAACAACCGAGAGTTTATATTAATGACTTATTACATTTTGGACTAGCTGGAGTTTTTGTACTATACCTGCAGGGCAGCCACCCAGTAAGGCATCTCTCTGTCAAACATCAGAATTTTTGGTGTTTGATACAGAGAGCATGTGTCATGGTTTTGATATATTTTATAATGAAAAAATGCAGTTTTATAAATATTGGAAATGTGGCTTTCAAAGGACAAATTGTTATTAAATAAGACGCCCCGATTCTTAGCTGATGAAGAAGCCTTTATATAACATCAATCATTTACACCATAGAAAGTATTAAATCTAAAACAAACAAGTAAAAGCATATACACAAATTTGTACAGCTATCTTTGTGAAAGTGAAACAAAGTGAAAGTGACATATTTGTCAAATATGGTAACCCTTACCCAATTTTATTCTGCATTTAATCAATCACTGGTGAGAAGTGAACACACATCTGGAGCAGTGGGCAGCACACTACTGCACCCTGGGAGCAATTGGGGATTAGGTGGCTTGCTCAATTGCACTTTGTTTGCTACCTGCCAGCGCTGGAATCAAACCAGCAACCTTCTGATTACAAACCCCACTCACTAACCAGTAGGCCACAACTGCCCCAGTGAAGACATTCATTGAAGTCCCCTACTTTAACCATCACAACTAACTGCCTAATCCTTACCCTAAACCTAATCTTAACCTAATACTAACCTTAACCTTAAAACCAAGTCTTAACCTTCAAACCTTTAAATGAGTGACAGTAAGTGAGAACCAGCCAAAACGTCTCGCTTTACTCTCTTTGTCCCCACTCAGATGGTCTGACTGCTCACACTGGTCTTCACAAAGATAGATTTACAAGGGTTTATACACACACACTCTCTTACTGTCTGTGCTGTCTCTACAGGTGTCGGTTTGTCTTCAGGTGGCTCGGGGGATGGAGCATCTGTCTAACCAGCGTTTTGTCCACAAAGATCTAGCTGCACGTAATTGTCTCATCTCGTCTAAACGTCAGGTTAAAGTGTCTGCTCTAGGCCTCAGCAAAGATGTCTACAACAGGTATCAGCACAACACTCTGAAACTTATTTCTTCTAGGTGTCACCATAACAATTTTCAATTTATTTATATAGTGCTTTTTACAATGTTTACAATGTACAAAGCAGCTATACATAATGAAAATAAAAACAGAAAAAAGAATACAGAATACATGGTGTTTACTGGAAAATTGTGTTGTTTGTTTTAAGAAGTATAATAGTTATAATATTTATAAGTATAATAAAATATTTCATATTTAGGTATAATAAAAAAGTATAATATTTATTTAAGTATAACTTACATACTAACGAATATAAAGTTGACTGAACTGATGATAACTACAACACATTTGGACCATTTGAATAAATAGATGGGCATTAGAAAAACCTTTGCGTGATTGCGTGTGAAGGCTCATACCTATCTTTTAGTGGTCTCAGATAGAAGATAAAATTTTGTAGGACAGGAGAATAAGAGACTTATATATTGACATTGCATAATGAAAGAAAATGGGAGAAAAGAAATAGCAAAATAGTAGAGTCCTTAGGGCTGTAGTTAGATCTTTATGCTAAAAGCAATATTAACAATTTACAAAACCCTGAGCCAAGCTAAATGTCCCAGTGAGCAAGCCAACAGAGTGACAGTGGCAAGGAGCCTAAACTCCAACGATGTATAAATGGAAATAAAACCTTGGGAGAAACTGGGCTCAAGAGGGAGGGCCAGTTCTCCTCTGGCATGTTAAAACTGCAATTCATAATTTTTTTTGGTTAAAAAAGGACAGCTTATGATGCTGATCATTTTATATTGATTTTAAAACTGTTATTGATCTGATATTGACAAATGTCGGACACAGAAATGTTACAAACAGAGATTGTGACAGAAGCATAACGTTACTAATTGCAGCTGTAACATCACACCGCTGTGGACTAGGCAGACAATAAAAATTTGCAATAATACCATGCATTCTGTTTTCCATGTTTTTTCTATTTTCTGTGTTTTTTATTCCTTTATACGTAAAGCTGCTTTGAAGCAATGCAACATTGTGAAACACTAAAAACGCTATATAATGATTGAAATGAATTTAAATTAAATTTAGTTAATTAAATGTATGTGTCATTGGTCCTCACAGAAATGTATAGAACCCAGAGGTAGCATATACAGGGTGAAAAGCACTCCAAGACACCCAAGCACTGAGCCCTGTGGCACTCCATACGGAACTTGTGATTGATATGTCAACTTTTCACTGACAGCATCAAACTGGAATCGGTCAGATACAGTGCAACCGGAAAGTATTCACAATGCGTCATCTTTTCCACATTTTGTTGTTGCAGCCTTATTTCAAAATGGATTAAATGCATAATAACTGCTGTGAATGACCGCTCCCCATAGTGACAATGTGAAAGAAATTTATTTAAAATCTTTGCAAATTTAATAAAAATAAAAAATGAAAAAATAATCACATGTACATTATTTGTACAAGTACATGTACGAGTATCTATTTTGGATCCATTTTCCATCAATTGTGGATGGAAGCCTTAATCCATTTAGGAATAAGGCTTTAACATAACAAAATGTGGGAAAAGTGAAGTGTTGTGAATACTTTCAGGATTGAAAAGGACACCACCTTTTCAAGTATTTTTGAAATAAAAGGTAAATTTGAGATGAATCTGTAATTAACTAGTTCCCTGGGATCTAGATGTAGTTTTTTAATAAGGGTTTTGACAACAGCCAACTTGTAAGTTGGGCTGCTGTCCTTTATCTTCTTTAAGGGTAGAGGAGCACCTGTGTCTTAGGTGTTAGAAAGGAGGGAGGGAATATTTTCTGTTGCATTGTCAAGGTTTTCAAAGTTATCTGCTAAGGAACAGTGTATCGTACCTAAATGCTTTATACACACTTTACTGAATAAAAATTTGTCACTTAGAACATTTCTCAGTGCTTCCACCTTGTGGTGAGACAATGGTGATTGTTTCAGAGGTTATTTGTGTTTTCATGCACAGTGAGTACTATCATTACTGCCAGTCCTGGATTCCCCTGCGCTGGCTTCCGTCTGAAGCCATTTTTGATGACGATTTCTCCACCAAGACTGACGTGTGGTCGTTTGGAGTCCTCATGTGGGAGGTCTTCAGCTTTGGGGAAATGCCGTATGCTGAACTCACTGATAACAATGTGCTAAAAGGTATGAAATCACCTTTAAAACATCAGGGTTTATATCTCAGAATTGATCCTCATTTCATCTGAAGGTCAGCCCTCCTCACTTTACCCTGTTTAAGGGATAGAATTTTTTTTCCCATAGTTTACTCACCTTCATGTCATTCCAAAACCTGTATGACTTTATTTCTTCTGTGGAACAGAAAAGAAAAAAGGTACCGCACTGGATCAGTTCCTGATGATAAAACCTTGTTTCATGTTCATCTTGTTTTACTGCACATAACAGTAGATTTTGGTTTATTCTCTGCAGCTCTTCAGGATGGAAAGCTGAAGCCATCTCCTCCACAGGCGTGTCCATCTCGCATGTTTAAGCTGATGGTGCGCTGCTGGGCCTGCAGCCCCAAAGATAGACTGTCGTTCAGCGACATTGTCACAGCCCTTAGCGAGCTGCCTTCAGAAAGCAAAGTGTAAGAGAGACAAGCAATGAAAAATGCCCTAAAGTGTCTTACCTCCAACAACATCAAAAACTTGGAATTTGTTTCATTTTCCAGCCCCTTTTCCTTTTCTATAATAAACATATAAGAAATAGTTTTTTAAAATTTGACAGAATGGTTAAAGAGATTTGGTTCTTAATGGGGTTTGTGTGCCCCGTCACCTGTTCAGTCTGAGTTTACAAGTAATAATGTGCTTGTAATATCATTTACTGACAATTTTTAGATTTTAGAAGGATTGTCCCGGGAACCTCTTAATTTATATGAAAGGTCCTATTTTCAATGTACAGAAAGGTACTGTGTTTATATGACATTTTATATGAGCCTTTAAACATTTTATATTTATATATATATATATATATATAATATATATATATATATTCAATGTTCAATTATACAATATATAATTGAATTATATATAGATCAGAAGAACTAAGACTGTTGAGGAAAAAGCTTATAAAATTACTTTAAATTTCAAGTGCCTGTAAAATGAAGGATGTCTTGATTTTAGTATGCTGTATGCTACGGCATGGAAATGCCTTGAATGTTTTTATACATTTATTTTTTTATTGCTTAGTAAGAGTTGTTTTATCTGTCGGTATATATTGGTTCATTTACAAATTCAGTTATTTTGGAAAAATTTTAAACTAATTCTTCTGTTACATACTCTGCTGTTGCAATAAATCTGACTTTTAACAAAGCTTATTTGGTTCGCTTTATATAGCAAGTTTTGTCACAAAGGCATACAAACTCAAAAACAGACCGAGAAAATGAGGCAAATTTATTCTAGATTGGTAGTATATGTACTAGATATCTACAAAGTTACATTTACAAGTGGATATTGTATTCTGCTACTAGAGACAAGATGAACGAGAAACAAGAATTTTTTTTTAATTTTTGGAGGATAGATTAGAGCAAAGTAAGCCCACACACATCTTTACAATGTTCTAAATACTGAGACATGGCTTTCTCATTTCATTACATGCTTGCTAGGGTACCATAAATGGTTGCTAGGGTGTAGCTAGACAGTTAAGTCTGACAACAAGCCAGTGGAGGGACTGTGATGCTCTGGGCAATTTCCTGCTGGGAAATCCTGGGTCTGACCATTCATGTGGATGTATTTTGATACATACTACATACCTAAACATATTGCAGACCACATATGCCCTTCATAGCAATGGTGTTCTCTGATGGCAGTGGCTTGTTCCAGCACAATGATGTACCTGCTACACTGCACACATTATTTGGTTTTGGTCCAATAATTAAAACTTTTTGAAAGAAGTTGCTAGTCATCCAGTTTTTAATATCAACTATGCATTCCAATCAGGTCTGTTAATTGATTTATTTCATTGGGCCTTGAAGAAATACATATCTGAGTATTGTTAGCATCAACAGTGGAAAAACACTGAAGTATTTCCAAATTGATAGCGCCCTGAGTTAGCATGCACTGGGTGAAAAGCACAGGCTCTAGCACTTTTTGATGCCATCAATGAGGATGTTTCATGACAGCTGTGACTTTCCACATAAGAAAAAGAATCAACAATAAACAGTGGACAAGGCTAAGATTAGAGTATAAGCAATATTAACACACAGGCTAAAGCAAAAGTGAAAGCCCATAAGTTACCCATAAGTTAAAGTAGTTAAGATACAGTTAAGCTACCCTTCTGTAAAAGCTGTTAGCTACACTACAGGTTACTATTAAAAAGTAGTTAGCTACATGTATATTACAACTAACTAAATATTTGTTAATCTGTTTAAGACAATGTAATGAAATACAACTGTATAATGTATGTAAATACAACTATAATACATATATATATATATATATACACACACACACATACATATATACGTATATATACATACGTATATATGTGTGTGTGTGTATATATATATATATATATAATAGATCTCTAGAGATGCAGATTATATATGTGACAGGTGCTGTAAGGTGGCGATCATGAAGTCTATTATCATAGTAGGTTCTTCACTTACTATTAGACATGTACTGTACTTATACTGATGCTGTGTCTTTCCCATCTTTATTATCAGATGTATTACTGTATTATGAATGTGTGGCCTTTCAGATCTATATCACTATATATAGAGCACTTAATTGACTTAATTGACACGATCAAACGTTTTGCCTTAGAAAACTTTACGTAGCAATATAACTTCAGAAATGTGATTATCGTCTAATCAGTGTGAGTGAATCAGATTAAAGACAAAAGTATTGAAATATAATTGCAATACCAAAATACCTTATTGTGAAATATCAAAACCATTAAAAACCATACTTTACCACAACAGCCAAGTGACTCATCATATCCCACAACGCAGCCCAAACTCCTGCCTTACAAATACATTTTACTTACAGGAAAATGTATTTCACTACAGAAAAGGTAAACTGTTTTATAAGTAACTGAGCTACTGTCAAGCTAAATTAAGTCTGTAGCACTGCTACCTGTAGTAAGCTACTTGTCAACAATGGTTTTTGTATTGTTAATACTCACCACCTGTTATAGTCCCGTACATGTTCTTTTTTTGTTTTCTCACTGTGGCTCCCTGTTCTATCCTGGTGTTCACTGTTCTGTTACCCTTAATTAGTATGTGAATATATAACCCAATGTTTCCTTGTTGATTATTATTTCTTTGTGGCATGCTTTTTCTTATGTTCATGTTTCATGGTCATTGTTTATCATTCATGTTTATGAATTGTTTTTTTATCTAGATCCTGCTGTAATAGTCGCACCAGGCACTCCCTCACTCATTAAGACTTCTAAATGCACAGACCTGACACTCCTCATCAACTCATCAGCAGTTTTTTCTGGCCTCACCTCAATGACTCTGTTTACATGGACAACAATATTCTGATATTAACCCTATTAAGACCCTATTGCGTGTATAGCATGGCAAATAATTAACTGCACTTTAAAGCTTTCATAGAAGTAAAAATAAGATGAAATTCTGGAGGTGACGTAGGATGCCATGGCATGGGAATGTAATTATGTGTGCCAAATACCCAATCTATGTTTTATAACATGTAAAACAGGAAGATGAAAGGAATATTATAAAACCAACTCATGTAAACACCTTAATCAGAATAGTATCTTATTCAGAATAAGGTCAATACTCAGATTACTGCTGTCCATGTAAACATAGTCAATGTTGTGCTTCAACGTTGTTCCTCAGTTCAGATGTTCATTCTTTGTACATGAATTACTCAATTAGCTGGATTAGTAAGCAAATCCCCAAAAGTCAATCTCCAGTCTTATAGTCATCATTCAGTCATCAGAAGTCTTCAACAGAGACAAACCAAACCTCAATATACATCCGCTGTTGATTCAAGGATTCAAGGACGTGTATGCGTGCTTCATCAACCTGTTTAAAACAATACCTGTTTAAAAACCAACCTTAAAGAAATGGAGAGGAGAACTGTCCCTCCAGTTGAGCCGGATTTCTCCCAAGGATATTCTCTCCATCTATACATCATTGGAGTTTTAGTTCCTTGCCACTGTTGCCCTGTTGGCTTGCTTATTGGGAGACTGCTGACATCTGGCATTTAAACTTGGCTTTTGATTTTGTAAATTGTTAATAATGCTTTTAGAAAAGATCCAAGATGAAAAGATCCAAGATGAAAAGATCCAAGATGAAAAGATCCAAGATGAAAAGATCCATGATGCAGATTCAAAATGGTCCTTTTTTTTGTCTTTAGCCCGACTTTTAAAGGCACATGGACACTTGTATACCACCGCCAGACACTTAAAAACCTTGGAAATAACACTACAGCTACTCTGCAAAATTATCTGATGGAGACGCTATGCAATCTTGGCTTGTTGTGAGGACCAGGACTCCAGCCCTCGGCCTCGCCTGATGCCAGTGGCCAGGGGAGGGGACGTCGCAAGCGGTGCGCAAAAAAGCAGAAGCGTGGCAAGAGTCTGCTCCCTGGACAATAAACTGGATTACATCTGACTTCAGCAAGCTACGCGGCGTGAGTTTAGAGACTGCTACGTCTTCACGGAGACGTGGCTCAGCAACAGAGTTCTGGACGCCTCCATTCAGCTAGACGGGCTAGCTTCGTTTCGTGCCAACAGAAACACAACTCTGTGCGGCATGACTCGCAGTGGCGCCGGCTTGTGTGTTTACATCAGCACAGAATACCCCCAGTGCTAATGCTAAAGATGCACTCTGTGAACTGTGTGGTGCTATTAGCGGACTGTTTATTGTTGCCGGAGATTTTAACCATGCAAATCTCAAGTCAGTGCTCCCTAAATTCCATCAGCATGTGGACTTTGCAACAAGAGGGAAGAATGTGCTGGACCTTGTTTACACAAACATCCCCGGCGTGTAACCCACCCCCCCACCCCCCAGGCTACTCAGACCACATCTCTGTTATGCTAATCCCATCATACAGACCGCTAGTCAGATGCTCCAAACCGGTTCTGAAGCAGGTGAAAACCTGGCCAGCAGGAGCCATCTCTGCTCTCCAGGACTGTTTTGAACTCACTGACTGGCACATGTTCAGGGAAGTGGCATCTGACGGCGACTTCACCAACTTGGAGGAATACGCGGCATCAGTGACCAACTATATTAGCAAGTGCATTGATGACGTCACCATCTCCAAGACCATCACCACACGCTCCAACCAGGAGCCATGGGTGACTGCAGAGGTGCATGCGCTAAGGTGGCCCAAAGAACAGCGAGGGCCAAACTGTCCCAGACTATCAGAGAGGCAAAGCCACACATGCTCAGAGAATCCATAACCACTTCGAGGCCAGCAGAGACACACGGTGCATGTGGCAGGGCATCCAGGCCATCACCAATTATAGGACAACAACACCTACCTGTGACAGTGATGCCTCCCTTCTAGATGTGCTGAACAACTTCTATGCTCGGTTTGAGGCACAGAATGACGTGACGACGAGGAAGACCACCCCTCCTCCCAATGACCAGGTGCTGTGTCTAACCACGGCCGATATGAGGAAGACTCTACGCAGAGTTAACCCACGGAAAAGTGCTTCAAGATCACCACCATCATTCCCGTGCCAAAGAAGTCACCAGTGTCCTGCCTCAACAACTACCGTCCTGTTGCGCACACTGTGGAGATCGTTAAGAGCACCAAATTTTTTGGTGTTCACCTGGCGGAGAACCTCACCTGGTCGCTCAACACAAGTTTGATAACAAAGAAAGCCCAGCAGCGCCTGTACTTTCTGAGAAGATTGAGGAAAGCACATCTCCCACCTCTCATCCTCACCATGTTCTACAGAGGGACTACTGAGAGCATCCTGTGCAGCTGCATCACTGCCTGGTTTGGGAATTGCTCTGCCTCGGACCGCAAAACCCTCCAGCGGATAGTGAGAACAGCGGAGAAGATCATTGGGGTCTCTCTTCCCTCCATCACAGATATCTACACCTCACGCTGCATCTGCAAAGCCACCAGCATTGTGGATATATATATATGTAAATACATATTATATATAATATAATATAAATATATGCAATAGTTTCTTCCCTCATGCTATCAGACTCCTCAGTACATAGAACTGGAGCTGAAAGGAACACACACACCCATACACACACAACTGTTTATCCTCCACCCTGCATTATTTTGCACATATTAGATACTTTTTGCTGCTGTTAAATACTTTTGGCTGCTGAATACTTATAATGCACATAGTCATTGTCTACTTATGTTAACACTTATATCTTTATTTCACCAGGATCACTCTGGAACAGAACTGTGTGCTGGTCGGCACTGCACTGGGACATACTTTGTCTATTGTCTGCCCCAGAAGTCATTCTACTGTCTTGTGCTGTCTGCACATTTTTGCACTTGTGTACTTTATGTATAAATTATGTATAAATGATGCAGCCTTGTAGTTCTGTGTTGTTCTGTGTTTTATGTAGCACCTAGTTCCTGGAGAAACTTTGTTTCGTTTCACTATGTACTTGTATATTGTTGAAATGACAATAAACTCCCCTTGACCTTGACCCCTTGAATAATGATCTAACTGCAGTCATAAACACTATAGTACTTTGCTGTTTCTTTTTTTCCCCATTTTCTTTTATTATGCAATGTTCCATCTGAACGGTACCTTAGTGGAGGTCAAAGCTGTGAGAGGTGCAGCTACCTGACTGAAGTTCCTGATAAATTTCCCGATAGAAGTTGGCAAAGCCCTTACCCTAGCAGGATCAGCTTTGATACCCTTGGCCTGAAATGGAATGTCCTAGGAACATGACAGACTTTGCGTGAAATTCACACTTCTGCACCTTAACAAGCAACTGATTCTCACGGAGCTATTTTAAAACCCTCCTAACATGTTGATTTTCAACCTGAAGAGAGGGAGAAAACAAAAGATATCATCCAGGTACACAAAATAAAAACAAACTTGTTTACTATGTCTCTCAGCATGTTGTTGATGAGAGCCTGGAAGACAGCAGACTGAAGGGAAGGACCAGATATCTAAAGTGTCCCATGTGAGTGTTGAAGGCTGTCTTCCACTCATCCCCCTCCCAGATGCAAATGAAGCATTGGTAAGCATTGTGGAAGTCTATCTTGGTAAAGACCTGGGCTCCCTGCAAAAGCTCGAAGAATGACGAGGTAGGGGTACCTGTTCTTCATCAGCAGACAAGAATGCCAGAGACAGTCAATAAACATTTCACATGGAACTGGAAGGCAGGGCAGACAGAGGAAACCAGGACAGGAATAGCAAAGAGTCGAAATTAGACTAGACAAGACATGACTAAGGAGGCCAGGAACCCCAGGCAAGCCAAAACTATCTGGCAAAAGACAGAAGACAAGAGGAAGCTATAAAGGGAATCCAATTAGGGAACAGCATTGAGCTAAACAAGGTAACAAGGGGGTAGGGCTAACAAGGGGGCAGGGTCAAACGCCACAATGAGAATAATATCCTGGGATAGCTACAGATCATATCAGCTCCATATGGATTGAGTAACTTCAGATAACCCAAAACTGTACAGAGATTGTCAACCTCTGTAAGGACTTGGAATGGTCATCATTTTTTTAAATACATATACACTATAAGCCAACTGAAAAATCTGTACCACCATCTGGTCTGGATAAGGTCTGGAAATGAAAGACAGACTTATAGTTGAATCAGTACATCTGTTCTTAAGGGAAGTGTCCCTGGTCCCAGTTTACCTAATTAATGCAGCCTAAAAATCCCATAAGGAATACTCATAAAATAGGACTATGTGTAGGCTAGACTAAAGCGATGGGTATTTAATTAGATTTAAAATGACAGAGTGTATCTGTCTCCTAGAAAACACTGGGAAGACTGTTCCAGAGTTTGGGTGCCAAATATGAAAAAGATCTACCATGTGTGCTTGATTTTGAAATTCTAGGTATAATCAACTGGCCGAATTTCCCCTGCCCTCCTTGTTTCCTCATTTCCTTGTTTCATTATTATCCCCGACACCTGTTCCCCGTTGATTTCTTCCCCTTTATCTACCCCTCTTGTTTTGCGGCCGTTGTCAGATCGTCCCGTAGAAACTGTTACCTGATCTCTTGTCTTGTCTTTCATTTGTGGAGACTCAAGCCTGTCGTGTTTCCTTTTGCCCCCAGCCTGTTTTGCAGATCGCCTTTCCAGTTATCATCATCATCTCTCTCCCTCCCTGGACCCTGCAGTGCCGCTCCTGCTCTCTCTGCCTGACCACCCGCCTCACTGCCCGTCTGCCGCCTAGCCTCTCTCCTGCTCCGCCCGTTACCCTCCCAGTTCCCGCTGCTCCGCTCTCTACCTCCCTACCTGCGCGGGAGCTGCCCTGCATCTGTTTCTGTTTACTTTTCTGCTGTTTTGAACTCTCTGTCTAAATTAAGACTGTTAACTGCATTTGGATCTCTGTTGTGTTCCTGACGAGAACACCCAGATTCATAGCTGATAAAGAAGGCTTTATAGCGCATCCATCAAAAGTTAGACAGTATTCTACATTGTTACATGTGAAAGATTTTGGTCCGATAATTAAAACTTATGTTTTGTCTGAATTTAGTAGTAGAAAGTTGCTAGTCATGCAGGTTTTAATATCAACAATGCATTTAGTAAGTTGAATTCATGTGTCTCATTGGGACACAAAATATATACAGCTAAAAATCATCAGCATAGTGTAAACTATGTCCATGTCTCTTTTTAATTACTCCCAGGGGTAGCATATACAGGATGAAAAGCAGAGGTCCAAACAATGAGCCCTGCAACACTTTTCTCTCACAGCAACAAACTAAAAAAAGTCAGATAAATATTATATAAACCGTTGTTATTATGACTCAGGTTGATTTGTCAGCCTTTGTATTCTTAGAGCCTGGGCGATAAGTTACTGTGAATTGGAATCTGGTACAGAATAAGGCCCATCAGGCCTGCCTGGGATTGAGTCTTTTAGCTGATCATAAGTATTCTAGATTCTTGTGGTGATTGAGTACAGTAAAAGGATGAATCGCTCCCTCTAGCCAGTGTCGCCATTCTTCTAGTGGCAATTTTATCGCTAAGAGTTCTCTATTACCAACATCATAGTTTTGTTCTGCTGATGACAATTTTCTTGAAAAGAAAGCACACGGGAACATTTTGGCAGGTGTACCATGACGTTGAGATAGAATGGCCCCTACGCCTGTGTTAGAGACATTCACCTCCACAATGAATTGGTAATTGGGATCTGGATGTTTTAGAACTGGCGCTGAGGTAAATTGAGTGTTGAGATCTCTGAAGGCTGGGAGAGCTTCTGGGGACCAAGAGAGTTTGGAGTTTTGTCATTTGGTTAGGACTGTTAATGGTGCTGCTACAGAACTAAATCCTCATATAAATCTTTGATAGAAGTTGGCAAAACCAAGGAACCTTTGTAATTCTCGTACTGTACGAGGTTGAGGCCACTCTGTGACGGCCTGGACCTTCTTCTCATCCATGGCTACTCCCTCATGACTTAATATATATGTATACATAATACATAATTTATCCTAGGAAGGAGGTGCTGGTCTGATGGAATTTACACTTTTCTTTCTTGGCATATAACTGGAATTGAATTAAACGCTTAAGGACTGACCTGACGTGCTTAACATGTTCATGAATTTTACAGTTGCATCATTGAGGCCTATATAGTCAATACAGGGTCTTAAACCTCTGTCCTTCTTCTTGACAAAAAAAAATGGCAGAGGCAGGGGAATTTGAAGGTCTGATAAAACGTTTACTGAGTTCTTCTGCGCCGTACAACAGGGAATCTCTTCAGCAGGGAGAGATTCTTGAGTTAGACAGTTCTTGGTACCGATGGAGAGACAACACATGGTACCCCCACTGTAGAATAGAATTCCCTCCATACAGGAAATTTGAGGGTTATGTTACTGTAGCCAAGGTAGCCCTAACACAATGGCATGATTCGGGGATTGAATGACATAGAACTTGATGGTTTCAGAATGTAAGATACCTATTTGTAATCGTAATTTACTTGTTGTAAAAACCTCCATTACTTGTTGTATTCTGCCCTCTCCAAGGGGTCTTCCGTCCATCGCTTCCACTGCCAAAAAGAGGTTACAGTGTTTAAGAGGTATATTATACTGAGTGACAAAACTGTGAGAAATAAAGTTTCCTGCTGCCCCAGAATCAATTAAAGCAGATGTTTTGATAATTAAGTCTTGATAGGTTAGTTCAGCAGGCACTGTAATACTGGATGGCGGCTAGAGGGTTTAACGGGGCAATTGTATTTTACGTGACCAAGTGCCCCACAGTAAAGGCATAAAGTCATCGGCGATAACGTTCGTCAGGGCACAGGCGAGTAATACCCACTTGCATAGGTTCGACTGGGGGGCTGAGGTTACTCGAAGTGCGTGGAAAGATAAGGCAGGGTCATCTGGAACAAATCAGATTATCCAGTTGGATAGTTTTTGATTGATTAACTTACCCAGGTCTCTGCCCTCATCTCGACATGCCACTCAGACTGGAGTTCTGGATTCAAGCCTCTTCGGAACAATAGCTTTAGTGTGTCATCGATCCATTCGGTTTGGGCTGCCAGGGTTCGGAAGCTTAGTGCGTACTCTGCTGCAGACTGATTGTCCTGGATTAGTGAGTTGCTCACCTGGGCCTCTTCCTTCAGTGGGGTGCTCAAACACCTCATGGAAGTGCTTGAGGAATCCTCGAATGTGGGGAAATTGGCGTGATCAATCTTCCATTTCATTGGCCCAGTCCAGTGCTTTTCCTGTGAGCAGAGAGCAAACAAAGGCAATATGATTAGTCTCAGTAGGGTATAATGAAGGTTGTTGGAAGCGGTACCATCGAACTTCTCCGGAAATGGCAGTCGCGGGTACGTGAGCGGGATGGATGTGGAAACCACAGCGTTGAACAAACTGGTAGCAGCGGTAGTTTCAGTGGGTGTCAAACATAACCCCTGTAGCAACTTAACCAACTCCTCTGTTAGCGATGTCAATCAAGTTAGCTGGTGCATCGCGAGTTGGTCGGCCTGGGCTGATAGTTTGTAAAGGAGTCGTAGAATCTCACTATATGCAGATATAGTGAGTTTAATAAATCTAAAGTGTGAAGATAATACCTAACCATGAACAATGATTCCTAACATGAAACAATTCAATTTTATTTATATAGCACTTTTTACAATGTTACATTGCTTCAAAGCAGCTTTACATATAATAAAAAAGAATTATAATAAAGAACAGAACAAACGTCAGACATGTTAAACAAAGATTACATGGTATTATTGCAAATAATTTGTGAAATTTATATTAAGTGTATATTAAATGTATATTAATTAGGCATACTAGGAGATGGCATTTAAAAAGAAAGCATCTTATGAAACAGGGGTATAAGGGATTTGCAATAGTACCATGAAAGCCACACAACACAAAGTAAAATGCATACATACAATATATACAATAGAAATACAATGAAGGACAATTTGAGACAAAGGAGTAGCAAAATAGAAGTCTTTTGGAATGTAATTATATCATATAGCTAGAAGCAATATTAACAATTTACAAAACCCTAAGCTAAGTTAAATGTCAGCAGGCTCCCAGTAAGCATATATATATATATATATGTATATATGTATAACTGGAGAAAAAAACCTTGGGAGAAACCAGGCTCAACGTGGAGGGCCAATTCTCCTCTGGCATATTAAAACTGCAATTTGTAACATTCTTGGATACGGACAGAGAGTTGATTATAATGATTTAATGGTCTAATTACATCTGACAATATGTCTGGCACTAAGAAATGTTACCAACAGAAATAGCGCAATGTTACAAGCATAATGTGTAATGTTAAAAACAGAAGCATAATGTTACTAATTGCAGCTATAGCAGCACACTGCTGTGATTATGCAGGGAACAAAGTATCGAAACTATGTTTAGAGGTAGAGGTAGGTCTATAATGGTAAGTTTACTAAAGAAGTCCATCAAATCCCCCCCCCCCGGGTTGTACCAGCCTGTGGAAATGAAAGGCAGACAGATTTAGTGTGGGTCTGTACCTATGGGGAGTTCCCCGGTTCCGGTTTACCTAATTAATGCAGCCTAAGATCCCTTAAGGGATCCCTTAAGGGATCTGAGTAATAAATCCATAGGACTATGTGTAGGCTAGATTAAAGAGGTGGGTCTTTAATCTAGATTTAAACTGACATAATGTATCTGGCTCCTGGACAGTACTGGGAAGACTGTTCCAGAGTTTTGGTGCCAAATACGAAAAGGATCTACCACCAGCGCTTGATTTTTAAATTCTGGGTATTATCAAATGGCCAGAATTTTCTTATCGCAATGAAAGCGAAGGACTGTAATAAAATAGGAGCTCGCTTAGGTATTGAGGAGCTAGACCATTCAGAGCCGTGTTGGTAATTAGTTTATACGATGCTTGATAAGCAGCCAGCGCAGTTTGGACAAAACTGGGCTAATATGGTAATGCCTACACATCCTTGTGAGAACTCTGGCTGCTGCATTCTGAACCAGCAGAGTTTTTATATTAATTCTGTAGGGTAGCTACCAAGTGGGGAATTGCAATAATCAAGCCTTGATGTCATGAATGCATGAATGTTTCAGTGTTTGACTTGGAGAGCATGTGTCATAGTTTTGATATATTTTTGAAATAGAAAAATGCAGTTTTACAAATATTGGAAATGTGGTGTTCAAAGGACAAACTGCTGTCAAAAATGACACCCAGATTCTTGGCTAATGAAGAAGGCATCCATTTACAGAGCATCCATCAAGAATGAGACAGTGTTCTGGGTTGTTCTATGTGGAAGGTTTTGGTCCAATAAGTAAAACTGTTTTGTCTGAATTTAGCAGTAGGAAGCTGCTAGCCATCCAAGTTTTGATATTGACTATGCATTCTGTTAATTTAGTGAATACGTGTGTCTCATTGGGCCTAGAAGAAGTGTACAGCTGAGTAGCATCAGCATAACAATAAAAACTAACTAAACATATCTTAATAATTGCTTCTAGAGGTAGCATGTACAAGGTGAAAAGTAGACACCCAAGCACTGAGCACTGCGGTACTCCATACTGAACTTGTGATCGGTATGACACCTTTTCATCAACGTAGATTGTTGATGAAACAATCTTTAGTGGCAGAAGTTATTGTTCTACTGTATTTGAAGCAAGGAGCTGATTTTGCAACCATACGCAAGGATGTTAATGTCATCATTTACACTATAGGACAATATTAAATCTAAGGTATGATTACGACAATGAGTGGGTTTTGACATGTCTTGTGAGACACAGTTAGAGTTCAAACAACACAGTAAATATATTCAAAAACAGACAAGAGACAAAGGCAAACACAGATATATATACACAGACTATCAGGAGATACAGGGAACACCAGGACACAATTAGGGTGGGGTAAAGGCTACAAAGACCAGGAACATGGACTACAAAACATGACTTCAAAATAAAAGACAACACTAAAGCAACGCAAAAGAAAAGAGACACATGACACTTTCCATCACTCCCCACACAAAATGCATTTATAAATGTGTAATTAACATGGAAATCAATGCACATGGTGTGCTAATATTTGCCGAAAATCTCAAATAGTCACTGTCACTGTCGGCTATCCTCAAACCAGTTAACTGTGCAGATTTATCTGGAACTATTCAGAACTACACAAACCACGTGGTGGCAAGATCAAAGTGTGTTGCAACTTTTCAACGGCTCTGGAATCTCACATACATGTTGTTAATTTAAATATTTAACTATTTTTGACAGTTCATCCTTACCTATAGTAGACAATGACTGGAGTTGTTCCTTGTGCAAACTATGATCTGTCTGATTGTTTAGCAGCCAATTGCATGTTTATGATTTTTTTCTCTGACAATATTTATTTTGTTATTAAAGAAATTCATGAAATCATCTTATTATTACTTTGATAATTTAGTCACTGTATGTAAACATTTAGGGTCATGTTTGATTTTAAGGCCTTTCTGTAATTTGAAACACTCTCCTTCCATGCTCTGCAGAATACCTCAGCTACACTCCATTTTCCTGGCTGCTCTTTTGTTGTTGTGAGTATGCTTGTTGTACCACAGTGTAGAGCTTCTATCCTTTAAGTGTAGAAGAGCAACTGTTTTTAAGATTGTATTGTCAACTTTTCAAAGTTATCTGTTATGCTAAGGAATTGAGAAAGTTCAGGTATAATGTTGATAAAGCAATCTAGTGGCAGAATCATTCTACTGTATTTGTAGCAAGAAGCTGATTTTGCAACCATAGGTAAGGGTAAACAGGACACTAGATAATGATTTGAAATGTATTCGCTCTGCTTATAATATTAATAGGTCAGTCTGTCTGCTTCCTGACCTGGGCCCCAGTTAGTCAACTATTAGCAGTATCAATAGCAAGACTACATGCCAGATTTCTAGATAGAAGAGCATCACCACAACAGGAGGGATGGAGGACATCTTTTTTTAACAGGACAGGTCTAACTTAAAAACGTCTTGATAGAGAGAACCAGATGTTGTGTCAATGACGACACTAGGAGTTCATTCCTAGGGGCCCAGTTGCCTCCAATCTTTATATAAAGGCCCATTAAAATTGCTGAGTAGAATTTGCATGCCATTCTCCGTCCCAGATATCCAGGTACACAACATCTCGTTCCCTCTATTAGGGAACAAGGGTTACATACATAACTGAGACGTTCCCTTTCTGTCAGTGCCAATGATGATACTAGGGGTCCCTATATGAAGTGCCACAGGAGCTGAACTGTGCCACGAGCTAAGTGGAGCAGGGCAAGCTGTAGTGTGCCTCATCACAAGTGCTTCAGCTTTGTCGTAACCTTAAGAATGCATAACAGAAATGCATAAACGCATGTATCCAATTTTTCCCATGCTATATGTCTTTAATGTTTTATGTTTGTATATATACTAATGCTAAGTGCACATTTAAATGTCACCCTGTTAATCAAGATCACATGTACCTGTGTTTAGTATCTATGAGTTGCATTTTTCATATCCTGAAAATTAGTGTTCATAACATTTTGATAACTTTGGTTGATATTAATATTATAAAACTTCTGAAGATTTCCATCTTGACATCCAATCAAATTCCATATGCAAAACAGCATTTTGGAAGACAAAAAGAGGTAACTTTCCTTCCAAGAAGACAACCTCTGATTGGATCACACAGCTCTTCAGGGTCTTAACATCCTCATCAGTTTAAAAGACTAGTGTCCAAGAACACAAGAGTCTTCGGTCTTTCGTTTTCTCTCTCGTCTTCTACAGTCCTTCAAGGACTCTCAACAGGATAAGAATGCTGAACTAAAAGTTCTCAGCATACCTTTAAGCTTGTGCCAGGCTGTGGCCTTGTCTTTCCATTCATCAAAGACCTCTGCTATCATTAGCCCTTTCACTGAGGTGTGTTAGAATTAAGAAACTGATGGTTAGTTCAGGCTGTTGCTCTGTTGAATTTCCAATAATCTTATACTTTGATCTATTCTTCTTTGACCTCTTCCAATGCTAAACTGTATGTGTGTTGTGTGCTTGTGTATGTTTGAGTAGTATGTGTTTAGTGTAGTTAATAAAGTCTTGTTTGTATCACAAATAATGTTGTGGTTAGGCTTATACTTAGGCTTATACTAGGCTTCACACTAGTACAAGCTTTAGGCTGTCTGGTGCAGTGGGTATTGCACAGTGCAACACGAGTTTCCTCAAAATGGAACCACCATTAGAAAGAAACAAGAAACTGCGTCTTTTTGTCATGCATTCTGAGTATCTGAGCATCTTGCTTTAATCAGAAGCTAACTTCTATATGTACCAGGGGTCCTTTTGTAGCCTCCATGGTCCATTGTAACAGGCTACATCATCACGCAGCACCAATCAAGACTGGACTAGTTTCACACATGCTTCAAATGCTGATACACTGAGGGTGTTGCCCAAAGTGTCCTACACAATGCAGAGCCTTGTTTCCCTTCTCAGGGAAAATGGTTACAGTTGTAACCCAAGATGTTTTTATACTCAAATGTGTTTCCTTAAGGTCTCCAACCAGGTAAATGTTATTTCTTTTCTCTTTCAGGGTCCCTAAATTAACGTATCACCATATTTCCACCATTATTCTCTTCTTAATCTTTTTATTTCCCTCTGCATGCAAATGATTCTCTTAAAGAAGAAGCGTCAATACAATTTCTTGTTGGCAATTTTTTTAAATTTTCCCACAAACTCCTAATGAAATGTATACTTTTAACTTATATTTTTATATAACACTAATATAAATTACTGCAGTTATGTATTTACACCTGCAAACCATTTTAATGTGGGTTATACATTACACTCATTGTGTAATATGTGGCGACAGGTTTCTGGTCAGACTGGAGCAGGGTCTGTCAGCAACAAAGTACATATAACCATATGTCATCTCTGCTTAGATAAAAATGGAAAATTCAACTTTGAAGCATGTAATAATGAAAGCACTAATAAGTGAAAGGTTATCAGTAATAAAGTTTTATGACTTTGAGATAGCAAACAGGAAAAACAATAAAATACTTAACTACTACTGTAAGTAAATCAGGGTCTATTTGGTCCATGCTCACAATTATCACATATTAGGAAAAATGTTATCCTTACAAAATAATACTTTCAAGGTGTGAAACCTGAAACTTAGCAGTTCTACTTTAATGAGGTTAGTCTCTCGCAGTAGCTTACCAGGTCAACAAGGTAAAGACGTGGCTGGGCTTATTTGACTCTGGCTGTCAGTGAGCTATTTGTGATAACATCACAAATAAGCCATATTTTAGTACATGTATCATGCAAAACCATGCTAACATCATGCTTAATCATGCTAGCATTATGCTAAGTCATGCTAAAAAGGTTAGCATCAAGCTTTGTCATTCTAGCATCATGCTAAACCATGCTATTATTATTACTATTATTACTGTTTATATACTTACCTTATCACTTTGCAATGTGGTATGCTAAATAAAATGTTAAAAGTCAAAAGCAGAGATTCTTTTAATATGGAGGATTAGCAAACTCAGCTAATCTACCATTGAAGAAAGAATAATGGTCAACTTCGATCACCTGAGAAACATCAGCCAATCAGTAATGAAAATGATATCAGTGGCAGATGTTCAGACTTTTACGCCAGCCAATTACAGTCTACGTTGCCCAGTTTCTTGCCACAATATAAGATTAGATTGCAATCTGCTCAAAAAAACCTGAAGGCCAAACAAAGAAAATGTCAATATTTCTTACTAACTTTAGACAATATACAATATTACACAGTATTTGTTAATATAAACGTGTGTTAAATAGTAACACACATTTGCTGGTGGTGATGCCGTAAATATGTCCTGCCTGTTGTGACATTTCTTACTCTGCTTTTTATTATAAAATAGCATCTTAATCACAGTAAAACCTACATACAGTTCCCAACAAGATTTTGCAGGAGACACTTTGGTACTGAAGCACAACATCATATCAAGGTTATTATAGTTAACTAAAACTAAATTTCTTAAAATAACAAAAAATGAAATGAAAAGTAAAAAACTAAAATGAAAGAGAAATTATTTTCAGTTCTCATGATCTTTCAGTTTTCATTTTTAATGCTTTGATCTCAAATAAACAAATAAGGAAATCATTTACTTTAAAAAAAAAAACTAAATTGAAAATCCAAAACGAATAACCTTGAATCCTATTTGTGAATGTTTTAAATAGCTTGTTAAAATTTTAATTTCATCTTAAGCCCAGTTGATAATCGCATTCATTTTCAATGTATAGCTGGCAACTTCCGGCGACTCAAGCAACAGAATGTAAGTGTGGTGAACAACAGGAGTCACACAACAAAAGTTGAAAACGTTTATGCATATGAGCAGCAAATTTTGGAAGTGACTACCAATGGGTAGTGGAGTTCATGTGATTCATCTGCTGTAGTGGGGTGTCCATGAAAAGAGTAAAAGTAGATTTTTGCGGCTAGCATTTTCTTACATTTTAAAAAATGATGCGATGCACAGAAAAATGTTCCAGGTCCTGTCCAGTCTGAAGTACTGCTGGAACCAGACTTCATCTAGTCACAGCTCCTGCACCAGATAATGGGTACTCACCATGATGACTCTAAGCCCGCATGGTTTTGTGAATCCAGTCAGACTGACATTTGCGTTTTCGCTGAAGATATATAGTCACAATGGCAAAAAGCATATGTGTTGTTACCCGGTTATTGTTCATGTTAAGCACTTTATGTTCTGATTCCATTTATATTAAGCCTTTTCCCTACAAAATGTTTGTTTTCAGCAGCAAAAACTGATTTGTTGTCTACAACATGGAGTAGCATTATTGAATGTCATTCACAAATGTTACTAGGCAACCAGAAATGCCTACTTGCAACCTAAAGCCAAAGGCCAGACACTAGAGACAAACATAGAAAAATTATGTTTTCCCCCAACCCTTTCTCTTTATCGAATAAAAAATTTATTGCACGTGTAAACAAAAATCTGCATGACATTTGATTTTTCTGTATCCGTTCTGAGCCACTTTTGTGTATATGTATGCATTTTAATTGCATACATATCCAATATTAAGACACCAGTCGTACGTCTAAACACACACATCCAATTCACCTAGGCTATAATGTCACTGTTCCATGATGAATTTCGTTAAACGTCATCTTTATCAATCGCACCTGTGGCAAACAGAATTACACTTCATCACAAAATGTATGTATGGCAATGGATGGAAGATGGATGCGCCTGTGAGCACTCGCATAATAAGTCAAAGCTTGTCTTGTTCAGAGGAAAATTTCCACCAATATGAAAAGCATTAAAGCCATTTTTGTGATGGCACCATTAAAAAATATTTTTACTGTTCTTGTCTAATTAATTGCTGTTGAGTGTATTTTTGCTGACTTTTGAACAAATCAATTAGCAAAAGTCCATCCACAGTTCGAGGGTCAATCATGGTGCTCATAAACATGGATATCGGACAGAAGACGTGTCTAAAGTGTAAACAGACAGGACAAAAGAAATGGATATGGACTTTAGATTGGATCTGAGCATTAAGGATTGCAGTGTATACACAGCCACGAATAAGAGCCACCCAACAAACATGCCTGTGTGGGCCCACTGTGGGTAGGTGTGGATTTACTGTGGGACAGTGTGGGTGTTACGATGGAGGCTCCTGCACCATCAGAGGGATCCATCTCCTGAATACTAGCGCCATTTTTACTACATTTCCCATAATGCCCGATACCTGGGGTTTGATCACTTCCTGCTTCCTGTTTGTACTCTCACCTGATTCTCATTAACTCCTGTGTATATACACCCCTGGCTTTCACATGCTCAGTGTGAAGTCTTGTTTTGCCCTGGCAACAACTCTGAGCATTTTTCTTTGTCTTTGGATTTCCCGTGTTTTGTTCTTGGACTGTTTACTCTGGTTTTTCCCCTGTTTGCTGCCTGCCTTGATTTTTAGACTGTCCTGGATTCTATGATTGTTTGCCGCCTGCCTCAACCCTTGCCTGCTTTACGTGTGCGCCTATGCCTTGCATATGATTACCCTGTTTGTTGTTGCTCGACCCTGCCTGTTTGTATTTTGAATAAATATGCTGCATATGGATCCTCGAGAGTTTGCCCCTTCATTACAAAAGACTTCGCCAGCCAACAATTTCAAGAAGTTTTTGATCATCCTGCTGATGGAAGAAGTCCTGGGGAACAATTGTTGATGTTAGCTCAAGGAAGCTAAACAGCCATTGACTACGTGCTTCACTTCCGCACGCTGGCAGCCCCAACGGATTGGACTGAGGATACTCTTAAATTGCTCTTCCGTAGAGGATTAAGCTATGAATTGCAGTGTGAATTGGCCTGCTGGGATGAGGGGAGAGACCTCAAAGAACTAATTGAACAAGATTTCGCTGTCCAATGATACAAGATAAGTCTAACTCCTTGTACTTTCCCCTTAGCTGTGGAAGTACTAGATGGTCGACCCCTAGGAAGGGGCCACATACGACAAACCACCATCAAGATAAACCTGCAGGTCGGTGCTATTCACTCAGAAGGTCTCAGTTTCTATGTCATTACTTCACCAAAGTACCCTCTGATCCTTGGATTCAGAGGGTACTTTTGTGGATAATTAAATGGTCACCTTATTGCCTTGCTCACTACATAACTAAGGTCTCCCATCAAGTCTCTTCCCCAGCAGCTCCATCATAACAGTGGGCAGGACAAACCCACACTAAACCTCAAGTGGGGTTGGGTGTCAGGGGTGGAACTATACAATGGGGCGTTTATGTTGGGAAGTGACGTCTGTGCCGAATGCTAAAAACCTGCAAAAAACTGTTTAAGTGTTCCCTAAAGTTTTGTTATGTGTTGCTACAAAGTACGTAGTACCAGTTTAACCTTTAAAAATTAAGGGACCAACACAGCCCCTGTAACCTCAAACACAATGGCTGATTTTAAATGATATGTATTTATGTACATATAACATGTTATATGTAAAGCTGCTTTGAAGCAATGTAACATTGTTAAAGCGCAATATAAATAAAATTAATTAAATTGAACGTTAACTGAAGAAGAGTACTGAGCGCATTTTAAGAGGGCGCATTTCCATGTGTAGTTGGGCAGTTGGTGCTACCGTTTTTGCGGGGTGGGATGTCTGCTGATCAACAAGTTTGTGTGCAAGGCATCATAAATGCAAATAGAATTGAATTGTTTTGGCAGAGTCAGTATGTGAACGGGTAATTGCTATTGCAATTTAAATATGATAAATAAAGCCCTGTTCACCCCGCCAACGACACCCAGTGAAATGATCTCATTCATCCCATGGAGAGCTTGCAAATCCTATCTTAACTGTATAGAAGCTATGACAGTTTCAGTTAAGAGCTTATGTAGGCCAAAGACTATTGCAAAATTGCAATAGTGCATTAACTTATATTAATCTTTGATAGGAAAGCTGAAGCATACAGAAGCATTTTACGCGTGTTTTAAGTGTTCTGTGGTTTTGTTAGTTTTGTGTTTATTGCTGTTTTAAATAGCTTTTTAATTGATGTTTTTATTGTAAGACATCTCCGTTTTGACAGGATAGAAAATGCATAAACAGCATACAAGCTATGCATTTCATAAAGTTATTTAGACTGAAAGCGTTGGCACATGTCACCAGATTGGATTAGACAACACATCATGTAAACAGTCAAACAGTATCCTACAAAATTTTGTATGACAAAAAAAGGGCACGTAAATGTTGCTAGAGAGCCATGATGCTGATATTGCTTAACATGATGCTAGCATCTTTTACAATGATGCTAACATGATTTTAGCATCTTAGATATACCGAAATATGGATTATTTAGGTGTTATGCAGTTGCTAGGGTGCTGTAAATGGTTGCTAAGGTGACACTAGGAAGTTGCCAGGGCAGTACCCAAAGCCCACTGACAAAGCCGAGTCAAATAAGCCCACTGACTTGTCTTTACAATGTTCTAATGCTGAGATATGGCTTATTAATTATGGCTTATTTATTACATTGTTGCTAGGGTACCGTAAATGGTTGCTGTGGTGTAGCTAGACTAATAGACAGATGTGTGTCTGAATCAAAAGAGCCAACTCCCATGTCTCTAGTCAACAGGGTGGTTGCTGGGGTACTGTAACTGGTTGCTAGGGCATGGCAATGAAGTTGTAATAGCACCATTTGTTGCTGCTAGCTAAGCCAAGTTATATGAGCCCACCCCCAAGTCAGGGGTGCACCCCCCAAAATATGCTTGGCTCCCCTGATGCCCCCCCCCCAATAGCACAGACTGATTGGAGTGTATCATCAGTAAGTACAGGGAGAGCGATTTGAGTGCGTTTAAAATCTCATGCTCGGTACTGTGATGTCATACTCTGATCAGCAGCACCATCACACCAATTCACTATCTGATTCACTACCAGTTTTTCCCGTATGTTTAATGATGCTCAAGGCCACTGGATTAGTGCGCTGTCAATCGCTGCTTGACCCAGAGCATCTGGGTCAGAGGAAGAGGATAGTGAAACTTAACAGTGACATCATTAAGGCCCTGGTAGTCAATACATGATCACCATCCTTTTTCTTTACAAAGAAGAATCTTGCTGCCACTGGAGAGCTAGAAGGTCGGATGAACCCTTTCAGGAAGACTTGACAAAGGGATTGGCAAATCACTTTGGAGAGACAGCGATCAAAACAGGATGAAGCCCATTTGGTTTTTTGTTCTTCAGTCCAGGAAATTACAGTGTTATGAGCTCGTCATCAGGGTAAACCAAGTATCACTGTATGATTAGGTAATGAAATGACATAGAGTTGCAACTTTTTGGAATGTAATGCTCCAAACTGTAGCTCAACCTCTTCAGTAGACTGTTGTACCCTGCCTTTACCGAGTGGTCAACCATCCACTGGTCCACTGCCAGTGGAGGAATTACAAAATGTCAGAACAATTTTGTGTTGTAGAGCAAACTTGTGAGAAAAGTTACCAGCCGCTCCAGAATCTACCAGGGCCAGAGTAGAGATGGTCTTGTTAGCGGCGGTTAGTTTAACTGGTACACTTATAATTGTGGTTTGAGGAGATGGTATTGAGAGTGTACTCACCAACCTTGAATCTTTAGCAAGTTGGATGGGGCAAAAAGACTTGATGTGGCCTGTCTGTCCACAGTAGAGACACAGATGTAGCCGTCTCCGGGGGTTTTCTCTCCTCTGATGTCAGGCTAGTGAAACCGACTTGCATGGGTTCTGGATGAGCAGCCTCTTTGAACAGGTGGTGAGGTGTGGAAAGCGCTGGGCGTCATGAATGAATCAGAATGTCTGGTGAGTTCAATGTGGTCAGTAAACTTTTTACCTTCGTCACCGCAGGCTAATTCGGATTGGAGTTCTGATTTTAGCCCCTTTCAGAACAGCAACTTCAGTGTATTTTTTAAACCAATCCATTTGAGCAGCTAAAGTGCGGAAGGTGAGTGTGAATTCAGCCGCTGTCTGCCAATATGAATAAGAGTTTTTTTTTTTTTTTTAAGTTTTTTGTTATTGTCATATTTTTGGTACTTTAAATGACTTTGCATTTTCTCCACGAGGCAGTGTCAGATGCAGTACAGTTTAAAAGCCGTTATATGGTGATGTAGATTATCTGTGGTGAGGCTTATTTCAAGAGACTGTTCAGAACAGTGTCAATGTAGTTTCATGCAGCACACACTTTCTACTCTCACATCAAATGATGACTGGGCTTGTCTTCATCAAGCATCAGCGTTTGCATGTGTGTGTGTATTTGTTAGTGATGTGTGATTAATATAAAATGTCTAATTGTCTGCTAAAGCGCAAATGTGATGTGTTTTACTATATCATCATTTAGCTAAAGGATTGATCCTGATATGCAGCCTGACATGCTGAGCATTGAGTGTGTGTGTGTGTGTGAAGGTGTGTGTATACAGTGTGTGTCTCAGGGTTAATCAATATAGAAAGCTGGGTGGGACGAAACAAATGAAAACACTTGTGCATTTCCATTGCCCTTGTGCAGACATGTCAAACTATGATTCGAGTCCCAGGGCCAGTTATATTTACAGACATATATTTGCGCATGTACTGTTGTACCTGCACATATGTAGTGCACTTTCATACGTAAAACTAATTTCAGTATGACTGGAAGTCGTTTCATTATAACTGGAAGTGTGGTTTATTTGGAATCAGGCATGTGGTCATGGCAGATAGTACAGTTACCGCAGTGGCTGTTAATATTTTGAGAAACATTCTTTGTTATCCAGTACTGATTAATATAATTGCCAATTCCATATATTCGAGTTCTTCATCCAGTCAGATTGATTCAGAAATTGGGACATTGTTCCAACCCACACAAAACAGTATGAAGCCAAAGAACACAAACCTCACACAGCATGTAAATTTGCCTAGCATGTCAGGAGAACCAAACAGCCCATTTTATAGTGAGACGACACAGCAGCTGGAGGTCCAAAGGAAAGAGGTATGTACTGCATATTTATTAATTTTTTTGGCAGGATGATGTAACGTCTTGGTTACGTATTTAACCCTCGTTTCCTGAAGGAGTGAATGGAGACGTTACGTCAACATACTGACGTATAAGTTCACGCTTGAGAGCCCTATCACCTTCGAGTAGTAGAAAAAGTACTACCAGTACTTCCTATAAGAAGGTCTCTGTGCAAGTCCTACCTACTGGGACAGCACTACTGTCAACAGAGACTGGCAGCAGTAAGACATGGGTTCACCGACAGGGAAACCATATTATCGTGGAGAATATACACATGGGATTACCAATGGGGAATCATTACATATGGGGCACCTAGCCCAGTACAAGGGCTGACTGTGGAATACACACAAGTACTGGGCCTGTCGTGAGGCTCCTCCGCTGAGCCTACCCACCGGCGGGTGCTGGAGGAATCGCAATGCAGGGTTCACCAGTGAAAACCTTGCAAAGGTGTTAGGTGTCACCCAGCCTGCAGCTCTGCAAATGTCTGCTAGAGGGACAGGCCAGGCGGAGGCAACACTCCTAGTCGAGTGAGCCTTCACTCAGAGGGGGCATGGCACGACTTGGGAATGGTATGCCAAGGCAATGGCATCCACTATCCAGTGGGCCAACCTCTGTTTGGAGAGGGCCTTTCCCTTCTGCCAACCTTCGAAGCAGACAAAGAGCTGATCGGAGCCTCTGAAGCTCAGAGTACAGTCCACGTATATGAGCAGAGCGCGAACGGGACACAACAAGGAAAGGGATGGGTCCTCCACGTGGAGTGCTTGCAGGTTCACCACTTGGTCCTTGAAAGGTGTGGTGGGAACCTTGGGCACATAGCCAGGCCTGGGTCTCAAGATAACGTGAGAGTAGGCAGGCCCAAACTTTAGCCATGAGTCACTGACTGACAATGCCTGCAGGTCCCCAACCCTCTTCACAGAGGCAAGCGCGGTCAGAAGCACTGTCTTGAGAGACAGGCTTTTCAGCTTTACTGACTCGAGCAGCTCAATAGGGGCTCCCTGTAGCCCAGAAAAGGACTACGGAAAGGTCCCAAGAGGGAAAGAGGGGCAGCCTCGGGGGTTCAGTCTCAGGCAAGTGCCGTGTCAATCATGGCCATCAGACAAGGTCAGGAAGCAACCACTCCCAGAAACACACGGACAGAAAGACATCTTTAAAAAGACGCACATTGTCCGTGGAGCTCTTTAGTGAGAAATAAAAAACAGTCTTGTTTCAAGAAAATTTATGAGAGCCAAATAAAATGTCTATTCGTGATTACCATCACCTTGTAAAAGATGAAACATCTGGTGAATCTCATTCAGGGTAGTGTCATTTACATAAGTTTTTTGAGGAATTACAGCTTGGTTGCTAAGCTCATCTTCTACCAATGGCCCAGTGTCAATGTTAAATGAAGAGACATTTGAATCAAATACACTGTTCACAGCCATGTTATTCTATCCAAAACGACATATCACTTCTCTGTATCACAGATGCAAGTGTCGTGTCTTTCTTAAAAAAAGAGCGTGGTTATTCCACTGGTTCGTGAATTTCCTGACAGCCCTTTGGATTTGTAGCAGGTAAACATAATGTAAGGTGTAGTTCAGGTAGTGAATAAAGAATAAATTGATTTTCTATGAAACTGAACAAGTCTGAGTAGTATGGCACCACACAGTTAAGTTCTGGCCAAAGCGTCTCTATCCTGTGGTTGTGAACACTGTGCCCTGCTGTGATACTCCCCCTGTTCAGTCATCTTCTGCTCAGCATGAATTTAGCCACCTTAATGTTCTCCATACCATGATCACATCTGACTCTTGAAGGCAATCCAAAACTACATACCCCTTTTTAGAACAGGGACAAAACACTGGAAGCTCTGTTATTGTTTAAGCAGTCAAGGTATTTGATTGTATAGCTATACCTGGCCATGCATCCATGGAACACCATCCTCCATCTAACCAATTTATGGTTTTCATCAATGTTCCTGTCAAAAGAGAAAATAACAATGTCAGTATCTGAGCTCATTACCTTGTTCTACTGTTATTATACTGTAAGACAGGGAGATTAAAGTTAAATGTTTTTATATTTTACATTTTGTGTCTTTTAAAGTCAGCTTATAAGCTTATAAACTAAAGAACAGCAGCCCAATGTCATGGTATAACAAGCATACCCACACCCTAAAAAGAGCAGCCCAGAAAATGGAAAGCAACTGGAAGCAAACTAGATGTATTCTGTACAGCATGGAAGAAGAGTGTTTCAGACTCCAGATCTGCCTACTTTTCAAATCTTTCAGAGGAAAATAACTACCCTAGATAAATAAAAAAACCTAGATATTTATTTGATACAGTGGCTAAATTATCAACAAAAAAAAAGTCAACTGCTTCTGACAGTTGTTAATATCATAGCATTGATCATTTTACGAATTTTTTAAATAACAAAATAGTTTGACCAAGGAACAACCTTAGTCATTCTCTACTATAGGAAAGGATGAACTGTTAAAACTAATAATCTAAATGTATTGCATGTAAAACAACATGTTATGCTTGATCCTATACCTACTGGGTTGCAAAAAGAAATGCTTCCTGAAATTATTAATCCTCTACATAGTATTATTAATTCATTATTGGTCTTTGGATACGTACCAAATTTACAAGCTGGCTGTTATCAGACCTCTTATTAAAAAAACAACTTGATCCCAGGGAACTAGACCCATCTCAAATTTATCTTTTGTTTCAAAAATACTTCAAAGGTGGTGTCCCCACAAATATGTTCTTTCCTGGGAAAAAACAGCATCTGTGAGGATTTCTGTTCAGGATTTAGACCATACCCTAGTACAGGGATTACTTTCAGATTGACAAATGACTTGCTCTTGTCAGATAATCGTGATTGCGTGGTTGCAGCCTTTGACACTACTGACGACAACATTCTCTTTAAAAGGCTTGAAAATTATGCTGGCATAAGTTGCACTTAAATCATATTTATCTGACCGATTACAGTTTGTTGCTATGAGTGAAAACGTGTCATATTGATCACAAGTTCAGTATGGAGTTGCTGCAGGGTTCAGTGCTTGGGCCTCTGCTTTTCACCCTGTATATGCTACCTCTGGGAGCAATTACTAAGAGTTGATATTAATGATATTGGTATTAATATTGATTGTGAGTTAATATTAAAACTTGGAAGACTAGCAACTTCTGTTTTGTCTGAATTTAGTAGCAAGAAGTTTTAATTATCGGACCAAAATCTTCCACACAGAACAACCTAGAATACTGTCTACCTATTTTAATGAATAACAACAAATATTTCATTCTTTAAATGTGTTAGGAAGGAGCCTGTGTGGGAACGATTTACACTCTAATTTTTGGTTACACTGTAATTACTCACTCACACACACTGTAAGTGTGTAATCTGCACACTACCTGTGCAGATGTGTTTCACATGTCTGCACAAGGGCAATGCAAATGTGCAAGTGTATTAATGTGTTTTGTGTCATATGGCCTCTCATACTCTGGAAATAAATTAAGAAACCACTCCAATTTTTTCTTAAATCAGCATCTCTACATTTATGACAGCCATTCCATTCCAGGCACATCTTATTCTGCTTAATGAAGTACTGATTAAGTGATCACCTGAACCAAATATTGTTTAACGAGGTAAAGTATAGAAAACACTTCTGTGGTCATCACTATCCTCTTACAACAGGACCAGCTGGATGGCAAAAACAGTGCTAGTAGAAATTTAAAAGTAAGTGGAATCAAATAATAACTATTGACCATGCAAAAGAATTAAAAGGAAAAGTTTTGAGTAAGGAAAAGAATGGTTCAATTCTGGATTTACTAGCAGAGAGATACAGTGAGCGTCAAGCTGCAGACATTGGGGACAACAAAACTACAGACCGGTAGAGAGTGAAAACAACTCTCCATTGAACAAGATGACTGCCAGCTTATTTGAATGTTAGTCAAAAACTGTAGGATGACTGTGACACTTTTGCGTCCCCCTGGTAAAACGGTGTTGGGAAAATGGTCTGAGAATGGTGTAACAGGAAGCAAAATGTTTATCAGTTTAAAACAAAACAAAACAGAAATCAGCTTATGGGCTTTTTAGCATTCATAACTTGAGAAAATAAAGTTCATGTGGTTTCAGGTCCCGTCCTCTGCTCTCTTCCTCGAACCCGTCCTTCTGTTACAGCCCTGTGTTAACCTGTCTCTTGACTCACTGCACAACGAGAACAGCTTTTAGGAATTACTACGAGGGAGGCGTTTCCCTTAACCATTTCGTCTCCAAACCACACTCTTCACCGACGAAACCATGGCCCGCTTTCCACAATGACATCAAGTGACCTACAAAAAGAAAAGCAAATAGCAGATGGGATAAAGGGCATGGCAAGGATGGTTCGAAAGAGGCTTCTAGATGCAGGGCTGAAGTTGTGCAAAGTTAGAAAAAAGCCTTTTATCAATGAGAAGCAAAGAAAAGCCATGCTGTGGTTTGAGAGCATAATAATTGGCCCATAGAGGACTGGAGTAAGGTCATCTTCCTAAGTAAGAGTCCAATTTTTAGCTTTGCCCAAAACCTGATCATCTAATCACCTGGCCTTTCCAGGTCTCTAGACAGATCACCTGGCCTCTCCAGGTCTCCAGACAGAGACCTGGAGAGGCCACCCTTTCCACCCACTCAGTCTTGCACCCACTGTGAAATCTGGTGGAGGATCTGTGATGATCTGGGGGTGCTTCAGCAAGGCTGGAATTGGGCAAATTCATTATGTGAAAGGCGCATGAATCAAGCCACATATAAGGTTGTCCTGGAAGAACTTGCTTTCTTCTGCTCTGACAATGTTCCCTAACTCTGAGGATTGGTTCTTCCAGCAGGACAATGCTCCATGCCATACAGCCAAGTTAATCAAGGTTTGGATGGAGGATCAATCTCCAGACCTGAACCCCATTGAAAAAAATGTGATCAAGAGAAAGATGGATGGTCACAAGCCATCAAAAAATTCGAGCTGTTTGAATTGTTGCGCTAGGAATGGCATAAAGTTACCCAACAGCAATGTGAAAGACTGGTGGAGAGCACACCAAAACGCATGAAAGCTGTGATTAAAAACAAGTTATTCCACCAAATATTGATTTGTGAACACAAATTTAAAACATTGATATTGTGTTTAAAAATTAGTATGAACTTATTTTCTTTGCATTATAAGAGGTCTGAAAACTGCATATTTTTGGTTTGTTTGGCCAGAGTTTTTTCTGCAAATAAATGCTCTAAAGGACAATATGTTTATTTGGAATTTGGAAGAAACGTTGTCAGTAGTTTTTTGAAAAAACATGTTCCTTTTATCTAAAAACATTAAATTGAGTAAAACCAAAGAAACTGATAATTTTGTAGGGGACTCTTATTTTTTTCCAGAGCTGTAGATCAATGCTTTAAGGTTAGGAACTCAACACAACCCTATTCGCACATCCGCATCTCTCTCTCTCTCTCTCTCTCTCTCTCTCTCTCTCTCTCTCTCTCTCTCTCACACACACACACACACACACACACACACACACACACACTCACTCACTCACTCACTCACACTCACACACTCACTCACTCTTAGCCGGGGCTGATGCGGGCCGCAACTGGATGTTTACGCGTGGTAGTCCGGAAAGCCACTGCTGTGTCGTCGTTTAAAAGCCTGGAGCAATGCCGATGTGAGTGCGGATAGATTACCGTATCTCGCACGTTCTCTCCGTGCCAGGGGGCGCTGCCGTGCGGCACCGTGAACCGGTGCTGGAGCAGCGGCCTGTAAACGCAGGATGTCGACCCGCACGCCATTGCCCACCGTGAACGAGCGCGACGCCGAGAATGTAAGTGAACGATACCGTGTATCAGCTCGCGTGAACATCGCATCGAGGAATCTTTGCGCTTTCACGTTTGTTTTGTTTATATTTCACTGTCTAAATGCTTGTTTTGTGTTTTGGAGGCTTGGTCATTGTGTCCAGTGTCCAGTGTCCATTTAAGCCATGAACAGAGTTGTGTGATATGGACGGACCAGGGCGGTACATACGTATATGATATTAGTGCGTACCGATCCAGCACACTGATTGTGATATCAGCCTGAGGGTCATATCAGACTGTCCAGCTCGAGCTTCAGCCTCTTGGCTGCAGTTTTACACCACTGCTCATCTCATCGCATTATAATAGCTGTATAATAAGGGGGATACAAGGAGCATACGTGTGAAACAGTGCTCGAGACTGGGTTTAAACGGCCGATAACTTTATTTATTAGAGTTTTATTTATTTAAGCATGTTTGAAGGTGTCACTTTTGTTAAACGGGTAGTTAATGCAAAAATAAAAATGCTGTAATTTTTTTTTACAGAAGTACAATTACAGGAGCACTTTCGCAACTTTATCTTTCATAGTTCTTTCATAGTCTTTTATTTCTTGACAAATAGTCTCCCAATGGGAGATATATACGATATAACATTAGAGCTATACAATGTAACATCAGGTCTGCGGCCTGCGTGGGAATCTTTATGGCTGATAGTCGCAGTGGGGCAGTTATCTCAGTCATGTAATTACAGGCAGTGGTAATTGAAACAAGTGTGTAGAGGCTGTCTGTGTGTGGGAGTTGTTTATAAATGGAGCTTCTTTTACAGCTATTTATAACAAATGTTTGGATATAAATGGATTTAACACACATTTTGATTTGTCCCACTACTTTCATACTGGAGAAATGAAAGTAGTGGGACAAATTGGAGGATGTTTGGTGATAAATGTGGCTACTCATTCTTACAACCCTGCTAGCTTTAGCTGTTAATGAGGTCTGTCTTAATGGAATTTCTGCAGCTATCGTTGTGTCTGGAGCTGTAACCACCAGAGACATTCCTTTCTGTTGTAAATAGTAGTTGGGGAAGATATCTGGTGTTTTTAAAATTTTGTTATTCCCCTATTTTTTTTTTTCTTTTTTGAGCTTGCTTAATTTTGCAAGCCAGACTTTTTGAGGGTGCCAAGAACCATCTGTTTAGATGTGAAGGAGCCATCTGACTGACATTAATAATGACCATGTACTATTGTTGTTGGTAACACAATGTGTCATTCTACCTTAACGTGGGCCTCCTCAGTCATAAATGTTAAGTTACTTGGCTTATGTAAGGATAGTTTCCTGACCATGGCCTCAAATTAAAAAGAATTTTAAAATTGTTTAAATTTTTTTCTTTTTACAATTTGTCTTCAAAATTCATTCCTCTTTTGTTTTACAAAAAAATAAAGTTGTGGGTTTGGAACACCATATGCAGTAAATGGGTGTCTTTACATCTGATATTAATGTTAACAGTGTGATTGGATCACTGAAAACCACAAGGTGTTAATGTGAATGCGTTTTAACATGTAATGTGGTGGTGGTGCAAATAATCATGTAATTCTGTCTTACAATCTGCTTACTAGATTTAACAACCTGATCTCAAGGGAAAATCTAACTATTTTTTGAGATGCCGATTTATGGTTTGTTCCATGTGATTTGTACAAAAACATACATTTTTGAGGGATACTGAACTGAAAGATTTCAAATACTTTGTTCAAATACTGCAGGAAGATTAATATACACTAATAGCACAACAAACATGATGCAGCATACAAACCGTCACCACAGTGAAAAGGTCCAGTGCCCTTCCATCTGCCTGTAAAAGACTAGTTATCTTACGGTCACAGCCCATGTGATGACAAGAAAGTGGGAGATGGTTAATTTTGTTCTCTAAACTCGCCCTCTATTAAGACACTCAAAATGGCCACCACTGTGCTGTGTGACGAAAAATCCAACTTTGTCTCTCATTGTGCCCTTGAAGCATATGATTGAGCGTTACATGGCATCCAATGAAGAAGACTCCCTCACTGTGAGAAACATGAAGAGAGCTATACTGAACAACCTTTCAGGCATACACTTCAGAGTACAACCACCTGCTGGAGTGCAATGCATTAGACCTCAGATTCCGGGCTCTGCCTCATCTAGAGAAAGACCAGCGTAAGGATGTATTCCACAGACTAAAGGAGAACCAGGTGTATTTTGCTTTCAACAATGATTCACATTATTATATAATGTGAACCATGTCACTGTTGTAGCTAGATTGTACTTAGTCATTTTTTCTGCTATTCCTCTGTGCAGGATGAGGGTGAAGGTGCCAGTGGCCACCCCTTGCAGCAGAGCATCCTCTTAACCAGACAGGCAGGAGCTGAGCAACAACCTCCTTTAAGCATTGGGCATTGGAAGATCTCCTTGGAGGGACTTTCGATGAACCAGCTGCACGCCCCATCAGTCAGACTGATGCAGAAATGAATAATTAGAGAGCTGAAATCTCCATTTCCCTCAACAGCTGTCCACTGGAAATAGAATGCTAGGCTGTACCCACTTCTCTCCAGTCTAGCAAAAGCATACCTCTCTACACCAGCTACCTCTGTGCTTAGTGAAAGGGTTTTTTATCAGTAGGGGACATTGTGAATGTGCAGAGATCTCAACTTCTTTCTGAAATTGTTGATATGCTGATATTTCTTTAAAAAAGTAAAAAAAAAAAATCCAAGCTAGGAAAGAGCACAGGTAAAGCCTTAGTTTGTTTAAATAGATTACTTTCACAGGTATTATTCATTTAATTATTTGTTTTGGTATTTGTTTCAAAATGTCAGTTTAGTTTTGTTACTTTACATGTTCAGCATTTTGTCTGACTTAGAAATAAAAGGACACATTTTCATTTATAATTTGTCTTAAATCATATTAAAAAAAATTGTGAGAAAATCGTACTGTGAAACCAGCACTGTGAATTGCATACTGGATAGTTAGATGCCAGAAAAGTTCAAAAAGGCCAGTACAGTGAAAAGACATTACTCAGACTGAGAAGGATGGATAAGAATTATCTTTTATTTGGAATCAAGAGTCAAACATTCCGAACACTCTATCACAGCAAGCTGATTTTTCTGCATATGATCAAGACTCACAAACATAGCGGAAGGTCAGACGGATTCCACAGCTCTTAAAGACAGCTGAAGATGTGCACTCTATCAAAGCATGTTCTTCAAAAGCGTCCAGCCGCCATTTCTTCCATTTTTCACCATTCTTCTCCCATCTAGGACAGTCAAAGTCGTACAGCAGATTATGTGGAGGAACAGTCTTGTAGAGAAAAAGAGGCAGAACAACCACTTAAAGCCTCTCACCTTGCAGCTTCAATTAAAAGCAAGTCATCAGATTTCAAGAACTTGGCAATTACTATGCAAAACATTGAATTTGGTGCAAATGTGTCTCAAAATTTCACCAATTTCACCACAGTTGCCTTGATATTAGTCCCAAGGTCGTCAGACTAGAGTTGATCTCTTGATAGAGGAGATACCTTGTCCATTACCTATGATCTTGCAAAGTATCTAGCTCGTACACATCTTGTGTGCAGGGCTTGCTTCCTTTGATGACAAGCTCATAAATAACTGGGCATGGAAATAGTCTATTTCCATGCCCAGTGGTAGAGTGTGCACGAAGACTGAAACTCTTCTTATCAGAAACCTGTCAGCTGCACTGATGATGACATAACAGAGACTTGAGGAGATATATGGTTCTCCAGAAGCAGTTCAACATCTTTGCCAAACGTGAAAACTTCCCCAGAGTGACAAAACAAAGACCCACAAAAACTTTAGATTTAGCAGACATCCTTTCAGAGTTAGAAGCTGCTAAGCTTGATGGATATTTGCCAGGTTTGGCATACTTGGACTGTTCTAAGGGGGTGAACCCTATCGTGGAGAAACTTCCATATAACATTCAAGAAAGGAGGATGTCATTTGGATCTAAATGTATGCAAGAACTTAACGTTGCTTTTCCACCTTTTTCAGTGTTTGTGGATTTTGTTCTTTCAGAGGCAAAAGCATGCACAGATCCAAGTTTCAGTATGTTTTCTTATGTGAAATATGTAAAGGGAGAAAGATTTGAGAGACAAGTATCAATATCTGTTCGTAAGACTCAAGTCAATCCTTCGAGTAAAATACACTCTGAACAGGAAGAGAGATCAGTCAGCCCAAACAAAATCTGTCTGTTACATGATAAACCTCATCCTTCAAGATGCAGAGCATTTAGAGAGAAATCTCTACAAGACAGAATGCAGTTTCTAAAAGAACAGTCTGTGTTCAGACCATCTTGCCAAAAACTGCACTGTAGAAGTTCAGTGCAAAGAGGCTGGTAGTGACCGTCATCTTTTAGCCTTTCATCCAGGTCCTGCCCCTTGGAAATCTCAGGCATCTACCCCTACCTTGGAGCATGGTGGGGAAAAAGACAAATCCGCCAGTCATGAAGTCATGTCTTAGTGCACGGAAGTCTGCGGAGAAGGTCTGAGTGCATGTTTATGTTAAAACATTTGCCTGGTTTCTGTCTATCCAGCTGGACACCAAGACAAGGCAAAGAGGATGTATGGTATCCTAGATGAACAAAGCAATCTCTTTCTGGTAAAAGGAAAGACCTTTAACATTAAAACAAGTCCATTGCATGTTTTTCATGTGCAGGTCTTCTAGAGACAGCAGGCAAAAGAATTTCTGATTTTGTCCATTGATTGGAATGACAAGTCTATCTCTCCCTACTCTTCTAGAAGGGAATGAGACACCAAACAATTGTACAGATATTCCAACTCCTGATGCAGTGTTCCATCACACCTATCTGAGACCTATCTGAGACAGCACAGGAAATACCACCTCTCGACTCTCATGTGGAGATACTTTTCTTTCTGGGTAGAAGCATACACAAACATGCACACTGGGTAGAAAGTACACAAAATACGCAAACATATTAGTGGTCCAAATAACACCCCTTTTGCTCAGAAGTTTGATTTGGGCTGGGTCATTGTTGGGAATGTGTGTCTCAAAGGAGCTCATACACGGTCTTCAGTTCATACTCTCAAGGCTATCATCTTAGAAAATGGTCATCACAGCTTTCTAAGTCCATTCTACAACCACATCAAGGTAAAAGAGAAGTTGAATGTTAATCCACAATGGCAACAACCTCTAGAAACCATACCTGAGGACTCTAGAAACCATACTCGAGGACTATTTTTTTGGTTCCTGATGGTGAAAACATTGGTCATTCAGTTTTTTCCCCCAAATGATCATACGATTGCCTCATCTGCGGAAGATGTACGGTTTCTTCAAATCATGGACACATTTTTTTCAAGACAGCTGCAACAGTTGGGTCACTCCCCTACCCCTCCGTGAGCACAGACCGATTCTACCCAACAACAAAAACCATGCATACAAACACTTCGACACACTCTGAACAAGCAACCACAAATGAAGGAACATTTCCTGGATTTATGGATAATTGTTAAAAAATGAGCATGCGGAAAGAGCACCACCACTTCAGAAAGTGTGATACTTGCAGTTGTTTGGGGTGTATCACCCTAAGAAACCTGAGAAAATTCAAGTTGTTTTTGATTCAAGTGTGGAGTTTCATTGAAAAATGTCATAGAACATGGAGGCAAAGTGGGAAAAATTGAAAATTTTTCTCCAAGATTTGAAAGAGCTTCAAATATCATGTCTGCACATCCATTCCAATATCCAGTGCAAAGAGCTTCCAAATTAGCACCACAGCCAAACATTACTGTCCCATTAGACTTGTGTGCTGCTGTATTAGTGGTGGAGATTGCAGAGTTGATTGTGGAAGAGATGGACATGACCTTTTATCATATCTGGTATTATACAGACAGTAAAGTAGTACTAGGCTACATCCAAAAGCACACATGGAGGTTCTATGTCTTTGTAAACAACAGAATTCAATAATTTCATGAGGTGGACAGTTATATTTTCATGTATGTGTATGAGAGCCGTCCACATCAATGTAATCGAAAGAGTGAGCTCTAGTAGCTTTATCCATGCCTTAAGGAGATTTTTTGCAATCAAAGGACCAGTTAAATAACTATATTCTTATCGTGGTACAAATTTCGTTGGAGCTTCTCAAGAACAAAACGAATGAATGAATCTTGTGTCAGTTCAGAGGGTGTGCAAAAATATCTGAAAAGAACAACACCACACTTGGATGTTCAGTCCACTTTACGCCTTTCATATGGGTGGTCACTGGGAGCGAATGATCGGGATAGCTCGTTGCATCCTTGATTTTATGCTACTTGATGAGAAGTTTTCCCTGCTCACACAAGGTCTTGACATCATTCATGGCAGAAGTCACTGCAGTGGTGGCATACTGAGTTTTTTCAAGAAGACTGGAAACAAGTACAAAGGTTAGTGGATCTTTCTGGATGAGATGGAAAAAGAATACCTTTGCACCCTGCAATCACAACGAAAGTGGCAAAACAGAAAGACTGTCAAAATATTCATTGTCAGTCAATATTTTCTTGGTTCAAACTTATTTATTGTATCCTTTGAATATTTTTCAGTTTCACAGTATCATAAACTTGATAAATGACTTATTCTCCAGCGAGGTTTTGCTGGAGAACAGCAAAACCTCGCTGGAGGAGGTTTTGCTGAGCAACAGGAGTCACTGTTCAACTTATTGGATAGTAAGATGCCAGAAAAGGCCAGTAAAGAAACGGACCAGTTTTTGTCATTTTTGTATTTCAAATAAAAAAAATTAAATTAACCTAGTCAAATGTTAATGTTTGAAAGACTGTAAATGTTGTATAAATGGTGTATAACAGTACATCAATGTATTGATCAAATGTCTAACAATAATGCATCGATGCCACACGTAAAATATCAATACTTTCATATAGGTACATGAAATATAGTACTTTTATTTTGATAATCTCCAAATCTTCACATAACATGATGTCCGCTATGCATTTTCGCCAAAGAGTGTATTTTAATTTCCTCACTATACTGTCTGCCTGTGTGTCAGATTGCGATGCAACAAAGCAGTGGTAGCAGCGAAACGACAGACACAGATTTTGTATCTGCTGTTGGATGCAAATCGGGGGTTTGGAAATATTTTGTAATTGGGAAAATAGATGGCCAGACAAAAAATACTTGTAATTTGTAAGCATTGCCAGTGCCAGGTAAAATACTCGGAAAAAAATGTGTCAGTGAATTTAAAAAGAAAACATGGAATTGAAGAAAGCACTTTGGCTTACGAAATACAGTCACTGTCATCTCAAATCATGAGCCCGTTGGTTTTTGTATTATTTTTAATTTTTTTTGTATTTATAGTGTATTATTTATGTAAATGTCCCAATTGGTATACTGGATGTGCAGTTATCAAAGAGTTTAATTAAACATTAATGTTATGTGTTTTTGTTGCATTTGCAAGTTTTGTGAGAATAAAATGTAATGTATAATGTAACTGGCTGTGTAAACTTATAAAATCTAAATATCGTAAAAGCGATCAATATACCCCTGAATTAATCGATTTTTCTATGTATCTGCAAATATCATATTGCTGAATGAAAGAATCCATATTATATTGTATCATGAGGAGATTTACATCTGATTTACCTAGTAAATGAGTGAAAACATTTTAAAAGTTTACAAGTTTAAAAGTTTTTGGACACACAAATGTGATTAAATCTCTATCCGAATACACCAGAGAGGTGCTGAAATGATGAAATGCAGCTCAACAATCCTGTAATGCAGGTTAATGTGTAAAGAGGGCCTGTGATGACAGACGTTTAGTTTTTGAGTAAACTAGCCCTAGGTGCATTATGGGAGCTAAAAACTACTAAATTTGTTTTTTGTTTTTTTTTGTAAATTTTGCGCTTTGTGTTTTTGTGAATGATGCATTCTATCAGCACAGGAGGGAATGATCTCCAGCTTTTTATCTATATGAAACAGATGAAATACCGCACTATAGTGCATCTGTTTGGTGTCAGAAGATCAACTGTGCATAACCGAAAATGCAGTTGTGAGTCCAGTGGAGGAGTCTCAAACTTACCCCTTTCCCTGATACGCTTTGGTGCTCTCCTCGGAAGGCATGCCCCACAGTTTAAAAACATCCGTTTTAAACAAAATGTTACATTTGTAGCAGGATTTAAACATGAAAGTGAATCAAGTAATAAGTGTTGAAAGCTGACCACAAAAGTTCAGCACAAATACAAAATGTTCCCAGATCTGCCACATAACATTTGATTCAAGATCAATTGCTAAGTCAAAAATAAATTTGCTAAATGATTTTTGCTGTGCTGAAACCTGCCAGTCTAATTGAAACACCATGCTATTTGAGGCATTAGGGCTGCAAAAAAATGATTATTTTGATGATAGATTATTTGTAAAAATAATCAATAGATCAGTCAATTATTTTTATTACTAATTTATTATTTTTTGTTCAGTCAATTCTTTAGTTAACTTACCAATAAATACCCATAACTTCCATAACTGCCTTTAATATTTCAACATTTTATTCAAACATTTTCTCAACAATACTTACAAAAAAAAATCTTGTCATACAAAATAAAGTACAAGGCAAAGGCATCTGCCAATAATACAAATGTCCATGATGACTGGATTCTCAGTCACTGGGATTGACAGCAGTTACTTACAGTTATAAGTCTTGAAGTGTTTCATTTATTCAGATTTTAATATAACTGCTTAAATACATGTATGTATGACCAGCATTCAGGAAACTATAGTGATAGAATCAAAAATGACAATGTCCATAACACCAGAAAGTTTTATCACAGTTTAAGTTATGTTATTAAGTAAACCAACCAACAACGACTTTGCTTTGTAAGCGAGTGCGTTAACCGATGTAACTGCTTATATTGATGCATCATTGCAGCCCTAATTAACATCGAATCTTATGTTAGGGGCAGTTTTGGCCTACTGGTTAGAGAATCTGATTTGTAATCAGAAGGTTGCTGGCTTAGTTCCCATAGCCAGCAGGAAAAAGGCATCTTACACCCAGTATCTTGCCCCCACAATTTTTCCCCACTGCTTAAGGGTGTGTTCACAAATTTCAGCATCACTTATAAATAAATCAGTTAGCTACACATACAGCTAAATGATATACAGCTAAATATTATAAATGTGTATACAAATGTTTGCGATAGGGACCCAACAATAAACGATTGTTGGGTCCTGTAAATCCTAAAGAAAAAATAGGGTATTCAGTGCTTGGACTCTAAAATATTTGTGATAGCTTAAATGTTGTTGCCATGGCAACACGTCAAACTTTAAAACTACATTCAGTTGTATTTGAGGCACTTACCATGCTTGAAATAGCATGAAATTTGGCCATGGCCAGGTATTGTTCTCATCAAGCCGGATTACATTCATTAGCTCTGCACAACAGGAAGGATTTTTTTCAAGGTTTTCGGGGCCTTTTGGGTTCCTTATCATTTTTAAAAACTCCTGTATCGTGGCACACACATCAGAGACATTGGCGGGGCAGGGGGCTTGGTAGCACCCCCTGATACGGGGCAGAAAAAATGGTGCAAATACCATATGCTACCAACTGGCAGAAGCAAGCTTGTCACTTAAAACAGTGTTTAAAAGAGTCCTTTTAAATCTATCCAAGTTGCTTCATACTTGGTCTGAAAAAATAAGTAATATTGAAAATGCTAAACTGTGACTGGGTTGTTGATATCTCGAACAATGTTACCATGGTGAGGCAATCAATTTATGGCAATAAATAGAACAGGACATGTTCTAAATAGACAGGTCTCATGTTCTGCATGCATTGAATGATTTGCATCAAACTAGGGAATTATTTTTGGTGTTGTGGTCTAATCACAATGATGTGGCTATTGTGAATCACAGTTATAACGACACCAGCTGGCAGCAGGAAGTGTGTCACTTACAACAGACTGACTTAAAACTGATTTTAATATAGTCCTGCTGTGCTTCTTTTTATGAAAAGTACCAGATGGTGATGGAGCCATAGTGCTTGGCCCCGTCAACACTACTGGCAGCTGTATTTATTATTATTGTTAGTGGCAATGGTATAGAAGCGTACTGTTATTAAATATAATAATTACTACTTATTAGTTCCTATTATTATAAAAAATGTGTTCCTTGTAAAGCAGGTTGGTGCCCAGTGTAAATCTTTTACAGAAACGTAATGAGACGTAGAAGTAATTTTGTATTAATAAATAGTATAGTAATATAAACAAAAAATAGATTGATTGAAACAGATTTTAGATTGATTGGTAACAGTAGTAAATAATGTTCTGCATGCATTTGATAGTGCTTATACTGTATGATTCAGTAGGAACCTGTGACCTTTGTTACAATCATCATGCCTTGCTTGAGGTGCTATGGGAACATTAATGTTTGACACTATAGGATTGCTTCCATGTTAGATGCTTCCAGTTAGGCCTGACTCACACAATTCCCACAATTCCTTTCCCCAATGCTCATTGGCTTTTGCCTCTCGGGCCAATGTTCATTGGCAGGTTTTTTCTACTACTCGAAGGTAATAGGGCTCTTAACAGTGAGACCCTATGCATCAGTATGTTGACGTAACGGCGAACATGACTGACTGAAAGGGAAGATGTATTTCTAGTTTCAATTCTATTTGTTCTTCAAAAATTCCTCTTTAAAAGAAATGAAGTACTAGATTTTTGCGAATGAGGCATAATTATGTTCCCATATCTCCGGGACTGAACCATATACAGTAGAGTCTTAAATATGTGGCTCCCAAAATCGAAGTTGTTTAAGAATGAGAATCTCTAAAAGGATATAAAGATATCTCTAATACTTCTTGAGTTACAGCTTGTAAACTTTATTAAAAGAACAAAATGTCCTTTTCCTTATTTATGAACTGTCCCCCCCTATTGGCATATAATGCAACAGGGATTGCTAAAGTCAAGAGATTTTACTAATGATGCTGGCATTTTTATTAAGTCTTAAGTAGACCTCTAATACGGCTCTTTTAAAAAACTTTGTAGTTCAACAGTAATACTTTTGAAATTCATTGTTAAAAATGGCGAACATTCTAAAACCCTCTTTCATCCTCTTTAACATGCCATAAAAAATGCAAAACTAACTAATTGACTAATCAGTTATTATAAGACTAGTTTACCATCTGACCCATCTGTTGTGACTTTGAACAGGAGACCAAAAACACACACACAAACACTATAAAGGCAGATCTTGATTTGTCAAATTATGCTTGTTGAGGTCAGCCTTTGTGAATGAAAATTTTTGGTTCCATTTGGAAAGTCACAAAATTTCTGTAACATGTAACACTTGACTTTTTTCAGCACACATCTGTCGATGGCTATGTTGACACACCAGGACCACCCGCAAAGTCAGCAAGTCGGCAGAGTCTCCCACGCTGTCGAAACTCTGTGGCGTCCATCACAGACGAACAGCCTCACATCGGGAACTATAGACTGCTCAAAACAATTGGCAAGGGTAACTTTGCTAAAGTCAAACTTGCCCGCCATGTTCTCACAGGACGAGAGGTGAGGGATTTGCTCAACATTTTTTAAAAAGCAGCTTTTTCACATAGCCATTTTCAGTTGGTTGGTTGTCCTACACTGTACTGGAATTGTGCTTTATCACAAATGGTCTGGGTAATTGCATGAAGTTTTGAATTGGTTGGTCTTGTCTGGATGCTGCAAGTTAGTCTGTCCGCATGTTGATAGAAACTGTGTAGTTCCTGTAGCCTAAAGTTGGCTTAGCCAGGTTATGGATTTACATCCTAGGAATCACATAGCTTATAAAATGCCTTAAATGCACTGTACATCACCTTGGCTGACAGCATCTGCCTGATGTTAAATTTGAATGTGTCTTTAATGTGCTGAGGCTAATGGTGAGGATGAATCTCATGGTGTTTCTGCCATGAGATTCATTGTCAGTGTGACATCTTTTTAAAAATATTTTTCTCTTTTTTAAATTATAAGTCAACAGATGATGATACTTATTTGTATATTGTGGTACGTTTTGCATATGGATTAATGCTTGTAAATGTGGGAAAAGGGACTTTTTAAAAAATTACACAGAATTATGAAAAGTAAATGAAATGTATTTCTCTTGAGAATTGCTGCCTTGTGGCCCCTGAGCTTAGAGTATCCCATTTGCGTCTGAGACCACCTTCAGCCACTGAACATTGCTTGACTACATTATGACAAGACTGTTACAAATAATTAGGGAAAATTTCACTGAAGTTTTGAAAAAGCTTTAAATTGTAATTTATTTAATCATCAAAAATATAATTAACATAAGATCGGAAGTATTCAGAATATTTAGTCAAAAATAATATGCTGATCAATGTTTGGCATCAGTGTATCACTTTAGTATCAATGTGGTAATATTATACTGAATTTATTTTTCCCTACCAAACTCCTTCATTTTCCCCAGATACTGAAACTTGTTTCTTTGTCCTGACATGAAAAACGGGGTTTCCTGTCAACACTCGTATAATGAAGGTTCATCCTGTTTACATTGAAACTTGGATTGTATTCATTATGGTTCAAGAGATTCTTATAAAATCTAAAATTGTGTTTGTTGGGTTTAAAAAAAACCAGAAACCTGGAAACAGTTTCCATTATTTACATGCTGTCCATCAGGACAACCAGAGACTGGTGTGACATAACACCTGCAGTGTGTGAAGATCTGCAAACCTCACTGGTCATTTTTACTGTATATGAGTGTGTAAATTCACATGTCACAACGTCTTTGTTTTTTAGGTGGCTGTGAAGATCATTGATAAAACACAACTCAATCCCACCAGCCTACAGAAGGTGAGTCCATTCTTTATATTCTTCATTAAAAAAACAGATCTGTTTGTTCAGTTTCTCGAAAACACATCAGGATCATATTTCAAAACAAAACACAATATTTTGCGTAAATGAAAATGAAGCATTATTGAAGAAGCAAAGCCCCCTATTGTTATTGTTAGTTTTCTTTGTCTTCCGCTCTTGAGTCAGTGACAGACCATCAAACCGTTTAGGGCTACCCCCCAACAGTCGACATTAGTTGAAGAGAAAAGGCTTAGTCAAACTAATTTTACAAAGTTGCAGAAAAATTAAAGACTGCAAAGTCACACAGATTGTGATAGACAGATATGTGGTAATTATGAAATCAAGTGTTCATTTCAAGATAATAAATGATCCAAAAAGGTGATGTGCAAATTCTGTAGGCAAATGTTTACTTAAAATTCATCTACCTCAAGTATCACTTTTTATTTGAAATGTGAGTAGTAGCTTAATGTTAGCCGCTTTATGTGATCGCTCGCACTGTATAAATGTGTGGCCAAGAAAACGCTATGCTATGCTTGCCAGAGTAACACATCACTATTGAGAACAGATTACAAACCAAGAAATGTTTATCATGTATAGTCTTCGAGTGCCTGAGAGCATTTAAGTTTTATAAAATTCCAGGTGCGGTGATGACCTCAAGTTTCACACGGATGCAGGTCTGAGTGAAGTATCACCACTCAGATAACATGATCACAGATGACACACTGACTTTGAGACAGTATGGAAAGATGTCATCACTAATGGGCCCTTCTCTAAGAGACTGTATTACCTGTCTGCAGTGCCTGTCAAAGCCATCAAAATTATACTCAGGTTGTAGACCATGAAAATGTTGGGATGTGTTACTTTACATCATTTGACCTCATAATTCTGTGTGCTTGTTTAGTTTTTGGTTACACTTTATTTCGGTAGTCCATTTTAGACAATCTACAAAATAACTTAGTAACTACTTAGTCAATGTCCAACAGACATTCTAACTCTACTGACCCTGACCCTAACCCTAACTCAATTCAGTTAAATTTTATTTATATTTGTTAATACATTTTATTTATGAAATTTAATAATAAATTTTATTTATATCACACCACATCGGGTGTTTTGTGTTATATTTTAAAACTATGTAGCCACAGTACTTCTGGCTTAAAACAATAAAAATATCAAGTTTAAAACACTGTTAACAGTACACCAAGCAAACCACACGGCTTATTGTCTTAAACTTCACAGAGCAACAGGACACAGAACTTCAAAGAACAAATACATTTCACCCCCAATATCTGGTCAATCACACAAGCCCTTTCCACCAGTTTTTATGTTCCAAGCTACATGTTCTGCGTATACATGCAGTACTTGCATCGAGTATGTTTTTGGCCTAATGCGCTGCATCCTTGTTAGTGCTCACTTTTAAGTGCTGTAAGCTCCAGAGTGGCTAGCCAGTGGTTTGCTCATATTACAGTGTAATTCCTGTGTTTCCAGTTCCAGAGCGGAATGTTGCTGTGGTTGATTTTAGAAATATTGCTCTAAAAATAGAAGCCTGGGTGCCTCTGCTGGTTATTTTCCAAACCAAAATACTTTTCACCTGTTCCCCTGCTTGCTTTCCTTCTGTTTTTTGTTCTGCTCTCAGTGAACACAGAGGTCACAAGATCTCCTACAAACATCATTTCAGCTGAGGAGAACAAAGGCGTTCTTGGGCAGCTATGTTGTGAGAAATTGATGTGTCAGCCTGTATTGTTTGATCTTTCTGTTGACTGATCACTCTGTGTTCTTCTATGCTGATGGTTTTAAATGTCTGCCTGTCACATTCACATTTACCAAGACATTTTGACACTGTTTATGACTAAACATTGCACACACTGGAATTATAAAATACAGAAAAAATTAAGTTTTATCATTGATTTCACAGGGTACTTCACAGGTCACTTTCCACAGACAGGGTACAGCAAGATTATTGGTATTGACTCTGTCCAATTACAGTTATAAAACAATTGCTGAGAAAAGATTCATGTTTTCATTTACTTATTTTAATTACCAAAAAGAGTGTTTGGTGTGTGACCTTGTTACTGCATTAGTTTCCCATATAAAAACAAGACCAAACAGATATTGTTTGGAAGTTTATTATTATTATTATTATTTACGCTTTGCTATGCTTGCCAGAGTAACACATCACTATTGAGAACCCTGTAATGCCCTGTAATGATTTAATTTAGGCTAAATTTGCAGCCCTGTTACTTGTAATACTGTTTATTTATTTATTTTATTTGCTATATAAATAAGAATTTTATGTCCCAAATTCTATTATCAGGGCTTCCCAAATGCTGTTTTTAACTGTTGTGTATGGATGTATGGATGAGTATATATTGTTAATTTTTGCCTCTGTTTTCTCTCTTACCTGCAGCTCTTTCGTGAAGTCAGGATTATGAAGGTCCTAAATCATCCTAATATAGGTAAGACAGCATTCTGATATTGTATTTCATACAGCATATTTAATATCATTGATCACATGTCCTAAGGAGCCATATTCTACAGTTTTGTGGCGTTTTTTTTTACGTACCACAAAACGGTTTAGTTTTCATGACCACTTTCCATCCTCTGACCATTACAATTAAACAGTACTGTTCCTTTAAGAAGTGTTATATAAATTACATCTGTTATGATTGGCTAACCTTATCGCATGACTAGCATTTTAAAAAGAGCAGTTAAAACTAAAATAATAAACAAAAATTAACATTTGAAGCAAAATTAACATTTGAATAATGGAATAATTATGCAGCAGATATAATTCACTGATTGTGATGTTTGTGTGATACAGACATGATGTTCTGTCTGTTTAAATTTGGTGTACAATTTGTTTATTACGAAGATGCTTTAGAAGCTGAGCAAAAAACAAATTATTTTTGATTTGCTGGATTTTGTGCCATTTGCTTAAAATGTTTATGTTTATGTAAATGAAAATGTATACAACCAGCTGGTTGTTATTGCAGAATAAGCCCTGACAGGCTGGTCAGGGCCCTGACGTGAAGAGGAGAGCACACTCTGCACTGAAGGGGTTTATTCTGAGATAACCGCCTGGATGTACGTGGTTGCACTTTATTTTACAGTTTGTTTTTTTTTTGTAATTATACTTTTAAGTACTGGGTAATATTATTTAGCAACATGTACATGTACTACTATAGGGTTAGGATTAGGGCTTGGGTTAGGGTTAGTTGCATGTAATAATGCATAATTAACTATTATTGCTATAGTACATGTTATTACAGTACATTTAACATATGTAACAGATATGTAAAATAAAGTGTTACCATGTACATTTTTCCTTTTACTACATGACTACTTACCACCTGAATAAATTATTGGAGACAAAATGGGGTTTGAAATATTTTGTTGAGTAGAAAATGTTCAGCTTTCAGCTAAGATAAAAAAGGTGAACATGGAATTTGGTGTAATCATTTGTAAATATATCTCATAATATGTTAGTATGTGGATGTATTTAAATGTAATTTATATGCAAGTAAATTATTTGTAAGGTCAAGATGACTCACAGTACCTAGATTACCCTGTGTTATTTGTTTTAAATGGTTATCAAGGAAATAACAAGCCTTGGAATGTCTTGACTAATTTTGGACAGAGAAGGCTGAGAATGTTAGTGAATGTTTTTGTAGAACAGTTCAACAAAAAGCAAGAAAATCTTTTCGTTTTCTCTGATATTATTATGATATGGCTGTTTTAAATGCTGCTGTAAGTGACGCTTGGCATGAAAACAATGGGCGTGTCATTTTGAGGGACACAGTAGGGCACACAGGTGGGTAAAGGACAGATAACTTTCACAGTACACATCTTAAACCTGTCTGCTTAGGTAAACTTATATTTGATTTATGTTTTATCTGTAATATTTGCCAAGTTTTTCAGTATATGACCTGCATCCTCCAAATGAAATATTTGCATTATGTACCGTTCAGTCATTTAAAACAGCCATATCATGAAAGCTGTTTTGCTGTACAGCCTTAACACACTCCTACCTTTGTGATGTCACTTTCATATCATATATTCATGATACATTTTAAAACATTGTAAAGTGGGTATTAGGTCTCCTGAAAAGCTTTTCATTAAAAGACCTGTCAGGATTTATTCTTATCTGTGTCTGATGTTACTGACTGTCTCTAACAAAACACCTGTAGAGCTGCTGAGTTCATTTACATGAATCAGCTGTATTAACTCTGAGTCACTGATTCATGTGCATCATCATCATCACTGCACAGTATTAAAAAAAGATTTATAAAAAAATTCTTCATAAAATAAAAAGTAAATATTGTTGAAAACTTTGGATGGTGTTTATAGCTATTTTGCCCAAACCTAATGGTAAAGATGGTGTGAATTAAGTGTGTGTGTGTGTGTGTGTGTGTGTGTGTTTGTTTGTTTAGCACCTCCTATAATCTGACCATGACGCTGGAAATGTTATCATTATCCATCTATCTCTCCACACTGCCCTTTCTTTCCGTCAAGTTGAAGTTCAGGTTCCAAGTGGAGTTTATTGTCAGTCCAACCATATACAAGTACATAGTGAAACGAAACAACGTTTCTCCAGGATCTAGGTGCTACACAAACACAGAACAATACAGAACTACAAGGCTGCATAATTTATACATAAAGTGCAGAAGTGCAAATGTGCAGACAGCACAAGACGGTACAATGACTTCTGGGGCAGACAATGGTAGTAGTATGTCCCAGTGCAGCGCCGACCAGCACACAGTTCTGTTCCAGAGTAATCCTGGTGAAATAAAGATATAAGTGTTTAACATAAGTGTTTAAAAACGTCTATGTTCAGTTTAAGTATTTAGCAGTCAAACGTATTTAGCAGCAGCAAATAGTATTTAACATGTGCCAAAAGATTGCAGGGTGTAGGAGAAAATGGGTGTGTTGTGGGTGTGTGTTCCTTCAGCTCCAGTTCTATGTGTTGAGGAGCCTGATAGCATGGGGGAAGAAACTATTGCATAGCCTGGTCGTGAGGGCCCAAATGCTTCGGTACCGTTTACCAGATGGTGTGTGTGAGAGGGGTGTGTGGGGTCATCCACAATGCTGGTGGATTTGCGGATGCAGCGTGAGGTGTAGATGTCTGTGATGGAGGGAAGAGAGACCCTGATGATCTTCTCAGCTGTTCTCGCTATCCACGGGGGTGTTCAGGCGGTTGGGGCGGTAGGCAAATTGCAGGGGGTCCAGTGAGGGGGGCAGCAGGGTCTTGATGTGCCTCAAGACGAGCCTCTCGAAGCACTTCATGATGATGGGTGTTAGTGCAACAGGACAGTAGTCATTGAGGCAGGACACTGGTGACTTCTTTGGCACGGGAATGATGGTGGTGATCTTGAAGCACGTCGGAACAACAGTGCTGCTCAGGGAGGTGTTGAAGATGTCTGTGAAAACATCTGCCAGCTGGTTGGCACATCCTTTGAGCACCCTGCCAGGAATGTTGTCTGGACCAGGAGCTTTCCGTGGGTTAACTCTGCGTAGAGTCTTCCTTACATCGGTCGTGGTTAAACACAGCACCTGGTCATTGGCAGGAGGGGTGGTCTTCCTCGTCATCATGTCATTCTGTGCTTCGAACCGAGCGTAGAAGTTGTTCAGCGCATCTGTGAGGGAGGCATCACTGTCACAGGCAGGTGATGTTGTCCTGTCGTTGGTGATGGCCTGGATGCCCTGCCACATGCGCTGTGTCTCTGCTGGCCTCAAAGTGATTATGGAGAGATTACCTCTGCAGTCATCCATGGCTTCTGGTTGGAGCGTGTGGTGATGGTCTTGGAGATGGTGACACCATCAATGCACTTGCTAATATAGCTGGTCACTGATGTCGCGTATTCCTCCAAGTTGGTAAAGTCGCCGTCTGTTGCCACTTTCCTGAACGTGCCAGTCAGTGAGTTCAAAACAGTCCTGGAGAGCAGAGATGGCTCATGTTGGCCAGGTTTTCACCTGCTTAAGAACCAGTTTGGAGCTTCTGACTAGCGGTCTATATGTAGCATAACAGAGATGTGGTCTGAGTAGCCAAGGAGGGGGGCGGGGCTCCGCATGGTACGCACCAGGGATGTTTGTGTAAACAAGGTCCAGCACGTTCTTCCCTCTCATTGCAAAGAGAGTTGTTTAGGTCTGGATGTCTGAAGTCCTTCCAGCTCAGCTCTTTTCTGCTTCTTTCTGAACAGCACAAGCATTTCTGTTTCTCGTCCATATTAATTACAGTGACTGGCTGTTTTTGTGTAGGTTTCTCCATGCATGTGTGCTTTGGCTGCTGATTGGCCTAGGTTGAGCTGGATTTAAAAAAAAATTCAGACTGAAAGCTGTGATTACCCACCTCACTCTTCATCTGATCAGAGAAACAGTTTTCTCTTTCATAATATAAACACTCTGCATAGGCTGTTTAGCTGGTCACTTAAAGCAGTAGTCTGTCTGAGTGGGTCTGACGTGACAACTTTGGCTTAAACAATGGTGTGAGCTTGGGGCGGGACTACCTGTTTGACCAACCAATGAAGGGGGAGTGTTTGAAACCTTTGGTGATTATTTTTAGAATTTTATGTGGTAATGCTAGTGGTCCTCTGCAGCTTTATGAATCTAAAAAATGTCAAGATCATATCTGGACAATATTTCACTAAAAAAGCAAATAAAGTATATTTTGCAGGGACAAAATTAAGGTTATTTTTACAACTGTTTTGCATTGTGGCAAAACATTTGGGTAGATGTGTAATGCCTGTGACACTGTTTTTGTTTTCCGCTGTAGAGGCAGAATACCATGTGTCTTTCATAAATTAGACAATCTATAACTGAATGAAACAGTCTGGCATATTCAACCAAGTAAGAAAGTGTGATTGTCAAGCCTTAACATTTCCCTCTGTCTTTAAAAGTGGAGTCTAAAATTGTTGTTTGCATTTCTAAATCGGAATTCAGTTGGTTGATGAATTTAAATGTTTGAAAATGCATCTTAATCTGCAATTTGTGCTAGTAATGTTATCCTTTATTCAGTCTCTCTCACTCTCGTTATCTCTCTCTTCAGTTAAGTTATTTGAAGTCATTGAAACAGAGAAGACCCTGTATTTAATGATGGAGTATGCAAGTGGAGGTGAGTTTGACAAATATTAATGCATGTCATGTTCAGCCATAGATCTCTGTCTCTGAATCTGTGTGTGTGTGTGTGTATTAGGTGAGGTGTTTGATTACTTAGTTGCACATGGGAGGATGAAAGAGAAAGAGGCCAGAGCCAAGTTTCGACAGGTAAAACACACACACACACTAATATACACAGTTATAAATACTAACACACACACACTTTGTTACTAATATATTGTTACTAAACTTTAATTAAATACAAACTAAGTTTTAACTAGCTGTTACAAATACATGAGTAAAAAAGCAATTGTAGCTTCTAAGTAACAATAGAATGGAAATGTTCACTAGTTGCAGTGAATGAATGCAAGTAATTGTATAATTTATAGTCACTATTGAAGTAGCTTACAGTATTGAAAACTAACTACTTGCAACTAAAAAATAGTCACTAATACTTATTCAGTAGTAAATGTTACAACAGCTTTCTGTAGTAGTGGTGATAGTGACATTAGCTTATAAAGTTCCTGTGCGATAATTGGATAAGTCGTATTTTCCTGATTTAAAATTGTTGCGTCTGGCTTCTTGCACTGTGGCTATGAGAAAATCTTCCTAAACAAAAGTTTAACAAAAGTCTTATTGCATTCCTAATCAGACTATTTTTGATAATCTGTTGTGAAGGAAAACTTTTGACTATTACGAGGCTACAAGAGCTTAATTTTTTAGGCTGCCAGAAAAAAGGTGTTATATCAGATGTAAGTGGATTACTTTGAAGACTTTAAGGATAGATGTGACACCAAATGGAAGGAAATTTTTAACTGTCTCTCCTGATCTCTGTCTATCTTGGAGGCTTTGCTATAAGGGCTCCTTACCTAAACGCTCTGGATATTTACAGTGGAGGTTATTGCATTGTGTGCTACCTACAAAAACTTTCATTTCTAAGTGTAATATGAATGTTTCACCAGTTTGCAGTTGTTGTTCTGTACAGGAATCTGATTTTCATGTTTTTACTTAGTGTTCCAGATTGTTTCCATTGTTTACCTTGCTTGAAAGAATACTTGGAGACTTGGGTTTTGTTTTCAACAAGACACTGTTTGTCTATGGATGTAAGTACTCAAGAGCTCATAGAGAGCAATGTACTGTGGTCAATTTCATAGGACAAGAAAAGTTAGCCATTTGGAAGTCATGTAGACTGGCTGCTGAGGGGTGAATTTAAATGTTTCTCAACTTTTTACTGCCCTTGTTGAATCTAGAATAAGAGTTGAACAGTTTTTCCAAATGACAGGGACTTTGCTTGAATTCAGTTTAAATGGTGGGTGAATGGAGCTCTGTTGTCAGTTTGTGAAGATGGAAATGTATGCTTCAACTGGTGATGTCAATTTTGTTGTTAGTTTTTGTTTATATCCTTTTTTCCCTCTCCTTTTTTCTTTTTTTTTTTCCTGATCACACTGCAGTGTGGTATGGTTGGGCAACATAGTGCTTGTGTTTAGAGGAATGTTAAATAAAGTGTGTTAAAAACATTTTCTCTCTCTGTCTTTCTTTCTTTCTCTCTCTCTCTCTCTCTCTCTCTCTCTCTCTCTCTCTCTCTCTCAAAAAAGTGGAACTTCCCTTATGTGCTGTTAGACAGACAACAGATTATCAATCCGCAGATGTATGGTGTGGTTTGAGCTGTGTCCTGTGTCGTCTGGTCTGGATGATCAGATAAACAATGTTTTAATAATGTCACAGTTTTTACACTTTTTTTAAGCATCAACCTACAAATCTCTTGTTGATTGCTGTTTCTGCATGTTAAGCTGACAGACATGAGTAATTCAACATTAAAAATACACATCACTTTAAAATGCACTGCTCAAAATGCTAAACTGCAAGATGAAAATACTGCAGCAAAAACCAAACACCCACATAATCTATAATGTGGTGTCCTTCAGATATAACATAACACCTGCTTTGAAGATTAAGCTGTTAATTGCCATGTTGATGTGTGACCTCCAGATTGTTTCTGCAGTGCAATATTGCCATCAGAAGAGAATAGTCCACAGGGATCTAAAGGTGAGACGCACACTCAGGTCACATGAGGTTTGCACACAGCGCCTTAGCCTGTAGCATTAATCTGATCCCATCCCCATTTGTGTGTTATTGATCTCTAATAATTGTACATAGTATGCTTTTCCACATTACATTTTGTTTGTCTCTCTGTAAGGCTGAGAATCTGCTGCTTGATGCAGATATGAATATAAAGATTGCTGACTTTGGCTTCAGTAATGAGTTCACTATTGGGAGTAAGTTGGACACGTTCTGTGGAAGTCCTCCATATGCAGCTCCTGAACTCTTTCAGGGGAAAAAGTACGACGGGCCAGAGGTGGACGTCTGGAGTCTGGGGGTCATCCTCTATACGCTCGTCAGTGGGTCACTTCCCTTTGATGGGCAGAATTTAAAGGTCAGTTTACCTATGATCGTAAGCAACATATTGGGCCACATTTGTGTCAAACCGATTCTACATAACAAACTAAAATAATAGACATCAAAAGTGAAAAATAGAATCTAAGTTAGAACTTTATATGTTTTAAATGAAAATAAGCATGGAAACATGATGACAATAAAGCCTGCATACTCATTGATTTAAAATATTCATATTAGCTGATACTGATGAGGTCACTGAGATTTTGATGTCTGTGGATCAGTGTTGTGTTCTTCTGTGACGTGTTGTCCAAAACATAAAATGGAGACTGGATCTAAATGCTGACTTACAGTAAGAATTATTTCGAACGTGAACATAATCCATAACATGAACAATGATAACAAACTCAGAACATAAAACAACACGCTAAACATTCATACATTCAATAGCCGACAAGAAACTAGGGCAAACACAGGGGAATCAATCAGGGAAAACAAGTAAATGCATTTATGCATTTGGCAGATGCTTTTATCCAAATCGACAGTACATTCAAGACATAAATTTATCAGTGCATGTGTTCCTCTGGGAATCGAACCCACAACCTTTGCACTGCTAATGCAATGCTCTACCAGATACAGAGCTACACGGGTACAGATCTACCGGGTGGGGTAACACTAAAGACTACAAAGACCAGACATGGTCTACAAAACATGACTTCAAAAAGACAAGACACCATAACAAAACATGTGACGGAATCCCCCTTTTAGGGGGAAACCATAATACATAGTCTGGGGTTGTGATGGGTGGGCAGGGAAACAGGATAATAGGACATGATGGGGACAGGTTCCCACAGTTCTGGATAGAAAAGTGACCATGGAGAAGCAGGTGTGAGGGTGGGCCAGGGTGGCACTGGATGTGGCGTGGGCCAGGGTGGCACTGGATGTGGCGTGGGCCAGGGAGGAGCTGGACAAAGTATGGGTCAGGAAGGTTCAGAACTGGCAGGAGAACAGGGAGGCACTGGGTGTGGCATGGACCATGGAGGTTTGGGATTACAAAACATGACTACAAAATGTGACTTCAAAATAAAGTACGACACCATAACAAAAAGACACATGACAACTTCAGTGAAATATCTATCATTCTCTTGTCACGCAGGAGCTGAGAGAGAGAGTTCTGCGAGGGAAGTATCGTATTCCCTTCTACATGTCCACAGACTGTGAAAACCTGCTGAAAAAACTACTGGTGCTGAACCCTGGCAAACGTGGCAGTCTGGAGGTGATAACAGTGCCCTCATGCAACTTATTCTCAGTCTGTACTTGCATGTGTGTGTGTGCTTGTTGATGACTGGAATCTTGGGGGAACAATGAGTCACTCTGGTGGGACTGGTGGGAAAAAGTGAATTTGGGAAGAATAGGTTGTTTAGTTTTAATTCAAAAATTCTAATTCTGTCACTCACCCACATTTTGTTCCAGTGTGACACATGATAGTACCATTACAGTCTGTACAACTTGTACACTATATTTAGAGGGACATAGGTTTAAAATCTAATTCATACTCACATTCATATGCTACGTCCTGATTGGTCACAAGGTTTGCAAGAAGCAGTGCAGTCCTAAAAATGTTCAGTTGTCTTTAGTTTGCATTAATGTTAGTGTCAGGGATTCAGATGTGAACGTGTGGTTTGGTACCTGACTCCACAGCAAATCATGAAGGAGCGCTGGATAAATGTGGGTTACGAGGAGGAGGAGCTCAAGCCATACACAGAACCTGAACTGGACTTCAGCGACACCAAACGAATCGGTCTGTATGCTGCATCTTTCTTGTTTTTTAATAGGCTGAAGTTAAAAAATATTTTTCTTTTTTTCTCTCACTAAAATAGACATTCTGAATATGCTGAAGTTATAAGACAACATGTTTACCAAGAAATAATGTCTGCTGTTTGACATTGGAAGGTGTGTGCATTATTTCATCCTGTTTCAGAGCTGATGATCACTATGGGTTTCCCAAAAGATGACATCACAGATGCATTAGTGGGGCAGAAGTATGATGAGGTCATGGCCACATATCTCCTCCTGGGCAGGAAAACCCCAGAGGCAAGTTATCATGACTGTAGCGTCTGCTGTAATATAAGCTATGCCCACATTAAACGTATTGTGTGACACTGTTAACTCATTGCAGTTTGAAGGGAGCGAATCACTGTCCAGTACAAACCTTTGTCAAAGGGCACGACCCAGCAGTGACCTGAACAACAGCAGCACACAGTCACCCTCTCACTCCAAAGTTCAGCGCAGTGTCTCCTCCACTCAGAAACAACGCCGCTTTAGTGATCACGGTAACATCAAACTTTACGCTAACATAAGTCATCTCACCTTTTCACAAATCAGAAACGGATATGCAAGAAATGAAATGTAGTCTAGGGACCTGTTTCCTTTTAATAAAAGAACCCTTGACCCTTTTTTAAGAAATTGAAATGAAATTAATATTCAAACATTATTTTATTTACGATCTCAGTCCCCATTACCATCCTCCTTTTTGAGCTCTGCAGATCTTACACTGAAGATTCACTACACTAAACAAACTGGTTAATGCAGATCGGTGATGACTTAATTACATTAATTATAATTAACATTAACATAAAACACTGAATATAACATAATGGTAATCACATGGTAAATGTTTATATTGACACACTATTTAATAAAACCAAGTTGCTTTTCTCACATTTATGCGTTAAATCTAGTTTTACATAAAAATGTGTAACTACAATGATCTAGTAACAAGCATATTTACTTTATCTTTTAATTGTGGTTCGGTTCTGATTATTAATAGTTTTCTCATAGGTGACAGTCTGAGATGCATGCTCATTTTCATCCTGAGCACTCAGTCTGGAATGTCAATTACTGAGCTGATATAGTTTGACTGTCAGTTACTGAGCTGATATAGTTTGGCTGTCAGTTACTGAGTTGTTATAGTTTGGCTGTCAGTTACTGAGCTGATTTGACTAGTTTGACTGTCAGTTACTGAGCTTATATAGTTTACCTGTCAATTACTGAGCTTATATAGTTTGACTGTCAGTTACTGAGCTGATATAGTTTGACTGTCAGTTACTGAGCTGATACAGTTTGACTGTAAGCAGGAGGCGCATTGTGGTAAAGTATTTGATTGTGTGTGACTCGCAGTGGCCCCATCCATTCCTCCATCCGTCTCCTATACCAAACGCTGTCAGGCCAACAGCGTGGAGGAAGAGAAAAAAGAGGAACGGGATATGTCCCACAAGCTACCCTCCTCCACCACGAAGGGAGACATGCCAGCTTCCCCTCTGGTGGCTCAGGAGCGCAGGAAGTCCTCTACAGCTGCAGGGGTGAGCGCTCAAAGAGGGCATCATGGGTGGCAGGTTTACAAGGTTACATATGAACTGAGAACTTGTGAGCTGGTGATAATTGGTGTGTGTGGGGGTGTGTGTGTTTTGGTGTGGACAGAATAGTGCTTCTGGAGGAATGACCAGGAGAAACACGTATGTGTGTGAGCGAACCAGTACAGAAAGATACTCAGCCATTCCCAATGGCAAAGACAACAGGTGACTGCACACACACATACATACACACACACGTATCTGTAGATCTACTCACACATCACACATTTTAAAGTGAAACTGTCTTTTTTTGTTATAGCATTTAACATTAATACACACTTTCACTCCAGCTCAAAATTCATTCTTTGTCAAAAATCATTTTTTGTTTTCTCAGTATAAAAAAATACACAATCAAGCAGAGGACAAAGACATGGAAAACTATTTTTTATCAAATGTATGAAAATGACAAGCAGAACTTTATAAGAAACCTGGTGGGAACGTATTCACAAATAAACATTTGTTTTGCCCTAAAACTAAGTTTAATGTGCAAAACAATATAAAGTTCAGAGGCTTTGACACATGTTTAAACTGACAATTGCAATCGTCTTTTCTATATCTTCTGTCTCGTCTCACGTATATCTCATCTTGTTCAGTTTGACAGAGATGTCGGTTTTGACAAGTGGTTCTTCTTCAGTATCTCCTGGAGCATCCTCTTCGCTGTCATCCACTCGCCCACGTCATATTAAGTCCATGTCCGCCTCGGGCCACCCCACCAAGTCTCTGCTGCCGCCCATCGACGACAACACTGAATACAAGAGGTGCAGACATACTGACACAAGCTGACTGAAACTGACACATACAGACCTCATACTGAATCAGTATGAGAAGTAATACGGACGCATACTGATCTTTTCTGGGATTGTAAATTATGTTGTTGATTTTTCAGGACCTGAATTCAAACATAACACAGTAACAATTTTCTGTTAATTTCCAGTTAAAGTAATGACTTACAGTCCAGTAAGTAATAATCGAAAGAAAGCAAGAAAGAAAAAAGAGAAATGTGTTCAGTCATGTTTTGAATCTATGTGTTTGTGCGTGTGTGACGTTCAAGCTCCAAAGCTCCATCCACCTCTCCGTCTGCTAACAGCATCAGCAGTGTGACTCCAGATTGCGCCCGCTTTCCTCGAGGCACATCCAGCCGCAGCACATTCCACGGTGCACAGCTCAGAGACCGCCGCAGCGCCACCTACAATGGCCCCCCTGCCTCGCCAACCTTGTCACACGACACAGGCATTCTAGCACAGGCACGCAGGGGCACCTCATCTGGATTCATCAGCAAAATCACCTCCAAGTTTGTGCGCAGGTCAGTGTCTATGAACCGCTCAATGTTATAGTCTGTTATAGTGTGTGTATTCGCACAGTCTGTTTAGTATGTATGTGAGTATATATGGCTGCTTAGAAAATCTGCAGTGTGTGAAAGGTAGAAAAGCAGAAGCACAGGTAAACAGTAAGGAATTTCCTGTTTCATTTCTCTTCATTATTCAGTGTGACTGTTACAGTGTGTTAAGGCAAACACTCGCTGCAGGACTGAATCCTGTGTTATAATTTTTCCTTTCTGTAAATCACTGTGACCACAAGCAACATGAATCAATTAAAGTGGATTGTAATTCTTTTTATAATACATGTTCTTGCTCTTATTATGTTCATATTTTAAAAAAAGGCTATTATCTTTGTAATTGGTTGCTCCACCTTATTATTTTTCAACTCCTCCCCTCCAGTCTGTCATATAGAGACAATTCTCATCATCCAGTTAATTGCCCATGAATCAAATCAAGTCCCACTCTTAATTCCTCAGTTTTCAGGTGAAAAATAGGTTACCTGGGTGTTTCATGTTGCAGCTTCTGTTCTGCTTTGTGTGTTTGGCCTTTAAGACCATCAGCACAGCAAATCTGTCCTTAACACCCAGAGCCCTTCACTGCAGTGTATGTGTGAAACTTAACAGGTGGTCTGACATGCACTTTCACATATACACACACAGAGGCAGTGCGCAGCATCTGAGTATCCAGTCCAATGTTTGCTTAAACATTACCAGCTGTCACCTATATAGAAAAGACACTGGGAAGCATTCTTATCTCTGCTGAGTGGAGAACACTACAGTGATCACATCCATCCTACATGAAGAGGGGAGGTAACATGGAGAAACACTGAAGAAACACTGGAAAAACACTGTGGGCTTACCAGGGAAAGCACTCATAGGCAAAATCCTGTGAGGTGCTCTATTAACTTAAAGAGCAGAATGAGCACATGACCCCTAGTGGGGGAGGGTTGCTAAGCAAGACTTATACATCACTGGTTGCAAGACCAAAAAACTCGGGATGAGATCGGTTAAACATATAAGTTGTAGAACCGCACAATAGTATTAGGTGTAACCCAACCTACAGCCCTACAGATGTCTTCTAGTGAGGCACTATAAGCCAGAGCCCAGGACAATGCCATTCCTCTAGTGGAGTTTGCTCAGACACAGAGGAAAAGGAAAATCCTGGGACTGGTAAGCCAGAGTAATGGCATTCAGTATGCCAATCTGTGTTCAGAGACAGCTTTTACCCTTCTGCTGACCTCCAAAGAAGACAAAGAGCTTTGCATCCAGGAACATGCAAAGTGCACGTTCTATGCAAAGTACAGCAAAGGCTAGTTCTCACTCATTCAAATTGAATTAAATTCAGATTTATTTATTTACAAATGTATTTTAAAATTTATTAAAAATACCACCACTTGAAGGGTATGGTGGGAATATTGGGCATGTAGCCAGATCAGGGTCTCAGGTTGATGGAGAAGAGCGCCATCAGAAAAGCTGTCTTTAGTGACAGTCTTGAGGTCAGCTTCTTCTAGGGGCTTGAATGGGACTCTGCTGGGTCGTAGGACCACAGGGAGGTCCCATGAGGGAATGAGGCAAAGTCTGGGAGATTTGAGTCTCCTAGCCCCACTAAGGAACCTGATGACCAAATTGTGTTGTCTGAGGGACTCCACAGTATCATAATTTAATGCAAAGTCAGTGACATAAACTTCACTGCTTCAGACAATTCAGCTGTCTAGTGGAGGGGGCTCTTGCCTAAGTGATTGTGTAGACCAGATAGACCAGCTAAGCTCTTCATTCCCATCCAGGGGCGAAACGTGGAGGTTCCAGATGTCCAATCAGGGGGTGCCACAACGTGCTGCATGACCAAGGTGTAGCTGTTCGTGAACAACATAGTTGGGCCAGTACAGCACAGCTAACAGGATGTTTTTCTCATCCTCCGTGACTTCACACAGTACCTGTGCAATGAGACTCACCGGTGAAAACGCATATTTGCGTAGGCCTGGCAGCCAGCTGTGTGCCAGGGCATCTGTGCTAAGAGGGGCCTTGGTCAGGGAATACCACAGGGGGGGTAGTGGGAGACATTGCATACCGAGACCTAGCCTCTGTTAGATGTGTAGTAACAACAACACATCTCAACACCTCTCCTAGGGGCACCCAGGCCCATAAAAAGACAAGTCTTGTTGTAAAAGTTTTGCAAATGTAAAATTGATTAATCACAGTTCATTATTTTGATCTTTTGACATCCTTGGTTATTATGTCAGTTTTAGGTTTTTATACATTTTAAGCTCTTGTGATGAGATTCCTGGTTGTGGAGTTTTGTGCTTCACTGTTTTCATTTTCAATATGAACTCTGTTTTTTTTAAGGTTACCCAGTGAAGGGGATGCCCGTGGTCGGGTGTACAGCTTAAGGTGAGAACTAGAACTGAACTAGAACTGTTCAACAGAACTGTTGATATAGCCTCTTGGTTACCATTATGAAATACACTGCGACATAACATCACCAGAAAATTAAATCCTCAAGTTGTATTAAGTGTTTTGATAAAAAATCTCAAAAGTAAACAGGAGCAATGTATTATTCATGCTGACTCTGACTGTAAAGATTTAGCTAATGTAAAGGGACTTTAAATGATTAGATTTCAGTAAAATGTAAACTCACTTTGACAAGGCAGAAATACAAGTCCATAGTGAAATACTGAACACCAATGTGGAAGATTAATCAATATGGTTATATACTGTACATGAGTTAGATTATATGTAATCAGCTCTATTTGGACTTCAGGGTTTGTCAACAGGAGTTTACTGTGTTTGTCATTAGGAGTGAATCTGATGTTCTAAATGTTACTGTCATTAGGAGCGAATCTGGGCAACCTAAAGAGGAGGGTCGTGATTTGAAGCCAAGATCACTGCGTTTTACATGGAGTATGAAGACCACCTCATCCCTGGAACCTGGAGACATGATGAGAGAAATCCGCAAGGTGCTGGACGCCAACAACTGTGACTACGAGCAGCGCGAGCGCTTCTTGCTTTTCTGCGTGCACGGCGATGCACGCCAAGACAGCCTTGTCCAATGGGAGATGGAGGTGTGCAAATTGCCCCGCCTCTCACTTAATGGTGTGCGCTTCAAACGCATCTCGGGGACATCCATTGCCTTCAAAAACATTGCTTCGAAAATTGCCAATGAGCTCAAACTGTAAGCAAAGGTTTCAAATGAACAGAGCACAAAACTATAGGGAAAATGATACTGCTGTAATGTTTAGTGGAGAAATAATTCTGAATGCAAAAGAAAACAAAACAAATGCCCCCGCCTGACCTTCATCACCTCGCATTATACACCTGGTTGTAACAACTATCTTGCAATAATATTGAAACTCTTTCAGGGCTGGCAGGGCAAAATTCTGTAAAATGAATCCTAAAAGACTTTTTCCACAAGTACAGTTATAGAATGTTTTTGTTGTATTAAATTGATGATAGTTGTACAGTACAAGACTTTCCAGCTACTTCTGTGGAGGTGCTGTATAGTCCTAATGAGATATGTACAGAACAAATTGTTACATGTGTTAATGTCATTTTTGCTTTTTTTGTTTTTTTTTTTAGATTGTCACACGTCTGTTTTTATAAAAGAATCATTAACCCAGAAATGAATTATGCACTCAGCCTGATGTCGTTCCAACTTTTTTGCATTATTTTTTTCTTGTGAAATGCAAAAACAGACATTAAGGAACCTTCACACAACAATTCATAATGACCAACAACTGACCCAAATGTAAGTTACTATTGACATATGATCTCCACACAAGCTTGTGTGTAGCACACATTCACCACTATATCTAAAAATACAGTGTTGCATTTGGTTCTCGTGTTTAACGGAACATGAATCACTGTTTTTGAATATTAGACTGCATGTTAGACTAAGCGGAGAAGTCACAGATTTTAAATTGTGATTGTGTAGAGGAGGCCTCTATCATCTGTCTCTTTCTGTGTTTCACAGAAAAAACAACAGTATGTGGGATTAAAATGACAGCTCTATACAGATATTTTTAAGTAACTTCATTTCAGAAGGAGAATTAGATTGTAACATCAACTGAGGATCTTGTAGAGAAGGCTTTGTGTCCCCCAAAGGCAGATTGTTTGGATGTACAGATTAGCTTTGTTAAATTTTAGGCATTAGTAAAGGAGTTTGCATTAACAGTCATTCCACACTACAGAAGACACAGTGAGGCTTTAAAGTCATTTTACTGTAAAGGTGATCTGTGTTGTAAAGCTGAATTACTGCAGCGCATCTGAAGAATGAGCCAGTTCAGCTCTTTTACTTTATATTTTAGATTTGGCTTCAAGTATAACGCTATAGGAAATGTATTTACTTTGTCATTTTATGCCTTTAACTTTGGTTTATTAACTCTAGAAAACTCCCCCAGAGAATGTATGATTTCACTGTTAAATCTAACTTGTTTTGTAATTAGTGATGATGATGATGATTGTGAAGAAGATTAAGGATTATGATCACTCATACTGGTACAGTTCTACTAGTTCTTTTGTACTGATGTTTTCAGAAATTAAATGTGCAATGCTGTTGTATTACTGTAATACTGATAAAGGAAGTCACGACTGCACACTTGAAGATTGAGATTCATTTAGTGAAAAGTGGCTAAAAATGGTTGAAAGGATAAAGCTGTGATAAACTCAGAGAAGCGTCAAATGAAAACTGATTCAAATTTCTTTCCATTTCTGGTGCATTTCCAGGACAAATTTCTGTTTTTTTTTTGTTTTGTTTTTTTAACGGTTTTATCAATAAAACTGGGAGGGTGTTTTCCACCTCTTTCCTCTCTCTTCACACCTGCTTTTCTCTCTCAACATGGTACTGTACATTTGTCAGAAGTCTCTGTGGTTCAGTCCCAGAGGAGCACATTAAGCTACTTGAATCAACTTTGTTTCTACATCACTACATAATATTTATATTTGTCTGCTGCTGCTGGAACATATTTCTATTTGTTACTGTATGTGAGTCTGTTAACTGAAATACAATCAAAATGCCAACATTTGTCACAATTTCTACTTTTGTTTGTTAGTGAACCACATAACTTAAGGATCTGATCTTTCATCTCAAAACAGGAAAAAAAAAGATAAAGATAAAAGTAATAAATGCTATTTAAGACCATTCAGATTTTTTGGTTTGTTTATTAGGACCAGATACATGTATTTTTTTTCTATGGTACGTTTATGAGATTTGGGGGAGCTTCTGAATGGCCCTACCCTTTGTGAAAAATATAATTCACTTTTAATTTTGGGGTGAAATATGATCTAGACTAGATCTAGATCTAAACGTACAGAGATTTACCTGTTTAGACTGAACGTGTTAACCTGCAAATCTATTGTTTTTGTCATATCAGATATTTTATGAAGTGTTGCACTTTATCTTTTTCTTATTCACTTTCTCATTCAGATAATCAGACACTGCAGATAAGAGCTGTTCTACTTCTTTGTGGGCACCAGGTCTTCAATGCTGCAGTTGTCTTCCAGCTTCTTCTCCATCCGAATAAGAAGTTTGACCCCATCAACTACTAGCTGGGTTAACTCCACTTCATTAAAACCGATCGTCTGCAGGTTGCTGATTTTGTAAATGCCCAGGCAGTCTGCAGATAAATGAAACAATTTTTACCAAAGACACCAGAAGAAAATGAAACAGAGAAAATGTTTTTTTTTTATTAGCGTCTGCATTCTTGAAAAAAGTATGTGCAGCTCTGGTCAAAATGTATTTCACTGTGAATAGTTCAGTGAGTAGAAGAACTGATTAATTGATTTGAATTGTTTGAATTGAACATTTTGTACAATTTTAGAGCGAGAAAGGAGGACCATGCAAAAGTTTTGGCACCTAAAGAGATCCAAGTTACTTTTTTGGCTGCAATATGCAAAGGTATGTCTGGTGAAATAAAAAATGCATATTGTCATGAACATCACCTCTCCACTTGTTAAGCATGGAAGTGGATAAATCAAGCTTTTGGCTTGTGTTGCAGCCAATGAAAGCAAATATCACACTAAAAAAGCTAAAGATGATGGCTTCTACAACCAGAAAAATTATCCTAAACACCACAAAATCCACAACAGGCTACCTTAAGCAGCACAAGCTAAAAGCTTTGTCATAGTCCTCACAGTTCCTCTACCTAATCGTCATCTAGATAAGCCTAGGTGATTTTTTTTTCTCTTTTTCTTAAATGTAAATGCTGTTAGGTTGGCTTTATTTTGCATTATTGTCAAAGCCAGTTAAAACGGATTGTTTCAAAGGTTTTTTTGACATTGCAGCATGGTGAATGTCTTGTATTGTTAGTATTGTAACCTCTGTTCCCTGATGTAGAGGGCAAGACTTTGTAGTAACATTACCGGTTCACTGTTGAAAGCCCCAAACAGCTCTGATACTTCAGAAAAGGCCTATGAGAATTGGTGAGTGGACTTTGAATGCTACTACCTTAGACATACAGGTATAAAAGGAGATGGTTTGCTCTACTTATTCAGGTTTGTGCTGAGCAGCCGAGATGGTATACTGGCCATTTCAGCAGTCAGTTCAGTAATGTGGCAGGAGGTACAGAACATTTTGTTTCCTCCATCAGGGAGCGGAGGTTACAATAGTAACCAAGAAGTTCCATATCTGTCACTAATGGTTTTAACCTTCCAACGCCCCATGTTATTTGTTTCTGTCTCCCTAACCACAAGTTGGTGGGAATACCAACTTAAAATAAGAAAAGGTAGCTTCAGCTGTCTTCAGATATACTTTTTTTAAATAAACATTTACACAGCAGACCTGGGGGTTTGCACTACGCAAGTGTCCGTAGTGTCTTTTTTCTTTTCACATTTTGTCTGAAGGAAGGTTAATGTGGTGAATACTGGTAAGAGTCTGTTTGAAGGGTTCAAATTCAATTCAAATTTAATTATATGCCGCTGTTTTACAATGTTGCATTGTTTCAAAGCAGCTTTTACATACAATGGAACAAATGAAAATTATGAAATATGTACAACACATTGAATACAGAATACATGGTATTATTGCAAATTTAATTGTTCATTATGAGATGTACATTAGTAAAACGAATTTGGGAAACTAGGATTGGAACTGGTGTATGAATATAAAGTTGACTGAACTAATGATAACTATGACACTTGCATTAGAAATACCTGTCATTGCATGCAAAGGCTCATACCTATGTCAGTGGTCTATGTGGTAATCCAGACAGCCTATGAAAAGTATGTATGAAGTATGTACTTCTGAGACTAAAACATTTAGTCAATTAACATGATAGATGGGTATCATAATAAGCAAGATATGCCATTCCATCTTAAAAAGATAACATTTTACAGAACGAGAGTATAAGGGATTTGCAATAATACCATAAAATATCAGAACATTGCCTAGTAAAGGGTTATGCCTAGTAAAGAAGACATTTGCAGGAGATTTATTGTTTTCCTCAATAGTTGCTGTTATCATTTGGCTGAATTGCAGTATGTCTCTTCAAATCAGCTAGTTAAAGCAGATAAAATCTGTCAAGACCGAATGGATTTACATAACCATTAAAATGCTAAGGTCTTGTCTAAGAGTCCTGATCTTCAGATGAAGCCTCACTAAACCTTGCACCATTAGACCAAAGTTTGTGGGTGCTAGAGAGAACAGCCCTAAAATTGCTATCATCACAAATGATGAAACCATCCATAAATAATTAGCAAAGTTTCACAATACGTTTCTATATTCATGTTATAAGTGAGCCTGTTAAGTCCCCAGATATGATAACTGGCTTGCTTTGTCATGTGTGACTTTGCAGATCCCCTGATAAGTTGTCATACCAGTTTCTTCCATATGAAGTCGTAGCCTGTTCAGGATGTCACCCAGGCGTTTGTTCTCAGCGAGGTGTAGCAGTTTCACAGTGACACATGACTTCAGGCCTGTGCCCACCTCTGCAGGTGAGCTGACCACCCAACCCAGGTGAGGCTTCCAGATAAATGGATGTCTCAGTTTCTTATACAGTGTCTCCATCTAAAAAGATGTTTTAAATTACTTTAGTTATGTTGGGCATGTTATATGTATGCTGCATTGATTAAGAATGTTTTCATTCTCAGTCAGGCAGAACCTTTAAAGGGGCATGAAACCCTAAAACATTTTTGAGGCAGACAACAGGTACATACACATTGCACATTATGGAAAATATCTGGAAAAGTCTAAATTGTGATTTATTTCACACTTTCCCACAGCTCATATGTGCCCATTTCCTGAGCCTTTTTCTAAACTGACGTAAATAAGCCATGCTGTTATGGTTTCATGACCCCTCAGTGTGACTTTGGTATAATGTGGTAAAGTAAAACCTTTATCAGATGGAGGCAGACACTTTTAAATGCTTCTTGTAAGTTAGTGTCACTTCTGAAAGACACTAGTTTCAGATGCTCCTCCATGTTCACCCAGACAGCTAGCGATCCATTGTTACTCAACCTGTTTGAAAGGCAAACACAAAATAATCTTGCTTGAGGTTAGAGATACTGTACTTTCCAAGCTTGAAACAGTGAGCCTTCTTTTATAATTACTTATATTTACCTTCAAAGGTCTTAATAATTTAAATAGTTACACAAACACACACACACACATATATATAATCAAAACTACCGAATAATGCAAACATAACTGTTGAAATAATGTTGTGACTAAATCCACAATAAATCAAAATGTTAGATTTTAGCATCTTCAAAGTAGACATTTAGCAAAAATGTTGGCATTTTATGTTGGCAGTTTCTTGAGGCGTCATCCTGAGATGCTTTTCAAACAGTATTGAAGGAGGCTGGTTTTTCTTTATTATTCAGTCTGAGTCATTCAAAAACATTTTTTAGTAAAATGTTTTATATTAAATTAAATGTTTGTGCAATAATATTTTTGTCTACAAAACTAAATTTAAACATTTAAGATTACGACTTCAGATCATGAGAAACATTTCAATCAGGTGACCCTAAACTTTTGACCAGTATTGTGTACACACACTCACCACTGGCCACTTTATTAGGCACACCTGTTCAGTTATTAATAAAGCAAACCTCTACTCAGTTCAACCAACCACAGGGCCCTGGCATCAGGCCAGTCACGAGCCACACCCGTCTTTATCAGAGAGGAGGGTGGAGCATCCATGACAAGCCTGCGATCTTCACTCTCATGGCTGAGGTCCTCTATGGAGTAAAGCTTTCCTGGCAGATCTTCACTTAGCTGCACCAGAGCTGATAAACAGGCCACATCAACACACACATACTTTCTGATGCCAATAATTACAGTACATCCATCCATTCTGAAAAGACATTAAAATGTTGCAGTAAACAGTAATATGCTCTGTGCAGTACCTGTTTTGGCCAGAGTGAGGAGCTGTCTGCGCTCCCCTCTGCTGCAGTGTGAAGGGAAGCAGAAGTCTTCAACACCACGGCATGCAGACACCTCACAGCTCAGAACATATGATTGGTCAAAGTCATCACCGCCCTGGACACAAACGCTCAGAGCATGCTAACACTGTCAAAGCATGACTTAGTCTAAAACTCCTATGGCTATATTGTTCATAATACAATTTGATTTACATAAGTCAAATTGCTAAAGCTGCAATTCATACCTTTTGCCTCTGTCACTTCCCACCAATTCCCATGAAATCCAACCCAGCAGCTCAAATGATAAATCATTATTATAAACTTACTATTGCGAATCAGGCTAAGGTAAGGAGACTGTTTTAAACATTGATCAGTTAAGTACTTACTCAATAACTGTTTTTGTTTATTTTTAATAAAAAATAATACAAAGCTTTTCAGAATATCAACTTTAATATGCAAAGTAGAGAGCTATGAAATGAATAAAACATTTTTAGGAACTTTAAGCTCTCTAATTTTTGACTGCAGATCTTGGTACCTTTCCAACTCTAAGCACAGCTTAGACATTGGTTTAGCTGAGACATATTAAGAGTTTGTCCTTGTTTAATAGCCAGCAGCCTTTAGCTATGACACAGTCATGATTTGCTGCTTGCTGGGTGGTTGCAGGGGGAAAGACATTTTCATTCTACAAAATATTTGATCCGACAGAAACCTTAGTACTTCAGGATGATGTTAATACTAATGGTCCATTTTCCTAGAACAGATTTAAATTACATTTTAAGTGTTTCTCAGAGTAAATTTTGCCAACGTGTAGGAATACAGTAGCTTATAAAATACCCCAAAACACTTATGGAGTAAGAGACACAAAACTTTCATATTAATATCATGGAGTTTTAAAATGAGGTCTCTGACCTTCAGGTTGTCATAATTGAAGTCGCTCTCTTGCACAGTGTCACTGGTGATCTTGTAGCCATGGTAGGACTCAATAACACGGTCAAAGAAGTCACAGAAGAGTATGTATGATTGAGCATCTCCTGCTAAGCAGCCCACTGATTTCGGTCCATTGGGAAGCCCTGCGTCACAGAACATCTTGGTTACAGTTCCCTCTATCAGGTTGCCCTGGTTCCCTGACACTAGAGGTCTCTATACGAAGCCACAGGGGCTGAAACATGCTACAAAATGAGTGGAGCAGACGCAGGCAAGTCGTTGCATGTGATGAAGCACTCGTCATGAGTTGAGCAGGTACTGGGACAGTGTCCCTTCTTCTGTTGATAAGGGGACCACTACAGAGACAAAATCCTATTGGTAATAGGTGTCATGTTGTAGATACAACGTATGGACAACTACTGAGAAGGCATCTATCCCCTGAGAGAGTACCTAGACTCACCAGTGAGAAACTCTACAGAGGGTACAGGAACTTGTCCTATAGACTATATATCATACGGGGTTACCCAGAAGTGGGGAATCCACCCGTATGGAGCACAGACCTAAGACTCTGTGTATGTTTCAGGTGCATGCGTAACGTACTGGAAACAGCATGGACAGGCCTGGATCTTCCTTCCCAACAGGGAACCTCTTGTTCACAGCACATAGCTATAGCATTTAGCCCATTAGCATTTCCTAGCTGCAAGTGGCTTGTGCCTACCTATTTACCCGCATCACCAAGGATTATTGTCAAGCTGTTCTAATGGCGGATCTACTCTGGTGTGTGTGGTTCTGTGTGTGTAGAGCGGGAGGTGGTGGAGAAGTTTGCCTGGGCCCGTTCACGTCAGTCCCAGTCCGCCGTGATGAACATCACCCCAGCTCCGGCATGACGCAGGCAGCCGATGACTTCATCACCTGTGCCGAAACCATACTTCAAGATCTCCGTCTCTCAGCATGTACATGGGAATAAAACATTTCCCTCTCTTGTTATCATAACCTGCACCTCATGCCACATGCATAGCTTAGCTTCTTCCATCAGCAAGAAAGGTTACACGTGATAAATGTAAGGCTGTAGTAAGGCTGACGGAGAAGGTTGCAGATTTAGAATCACGCATCGAACACTTCTTGAGACTAGTAAGGGTGTAAAAACAGACACTATTTCGGATGCGCCTAGCATAACATGCTATGATCATGGCTCGGTTCCAACAATAGGCCCTATGCGGCAGGACAGCTGGGTGACAGTCAAGACTCTCCTGCTCCTGTTATAATGTCTAACCGGTTCTCCCCACTCAGCAACGCACCATCAGCAAGGTCACATAATTCACAGCACATAGAGTTTGTCTTCCATAAATATCAACACATACAGACTGTGTCTGTTCCTCGAACAAACAAACATAAAGCACGCTCTAAATCAAAACACAGAAATCTAATTAATATAAAACTAGGAAACAACTTACAAACTGATAGTATGAAAATGTTAAAATTCGGCCTGCTTAACATCAAGTCGCTTTCAAATAAAGAACTTATCGTCAATTAAATTATTGCAGACCACAATTTGGATGCGCTGTGCCTGACAGAAACCAGATGATTTCATATGCCTGAATGAATCTTCACCACAAGACTATTTCTATAAGCATGCACCTCGTTTGAAGGGTAGAGGTGGCGGTGTTGCTACAATCTATAGTAAAATATTTGATGTCAATCATAAATCTAAGCAAAAGTTTAACTCATTTGAAATAATGGTGTTAAATATGTCACTTATAGATAGTCATAACAAACACCTGCCTGTTGTCATGGCTACTATTTACAACAACAACGACATATCAGCTTTTAAAAAGGCAGCTAGAAAAATGGAGCGTAGATGGAGGAATACGAAATTAGAGGTATGGCATGATGCATGGAAAGATAACGTTCACAAATGCGAACACTCTCTAAAAGCCGATAATCTACCTACCTAAGTAAGCTGATCGGAGAAAATCCTATCCAACCAGCCACACCTCTATCTATTAACACTGTGTACTACAGCATGCCTCAAGTACTACTAGACTCATTTACTGCCATTTCATTGGACGAGCTCATAAAAATATTGAATTCATCAAAATCGTCATCCTGTATATTAGATCCTGTTCTATCCTGTTAGATCCTGAAAAAATTTTTTCCTGCAGTGTTGGAACCAGTGCTCAATATTATAAATTCCTTGTTAGAATTAGGCTATGTTCCAGCAGCCTTCAAAACAGCAGTTATTAGGCCACTCATTAAAAAGCAAAATCTCGACCAGGGAGAGCTGACTAACTTTTGACCAATTTCAAATCTCCCCTTCTTTTCGAAAATACTGGAAAAAGTAGTGTCTCACCAGCTCCAGACATTCTTAGCAAAAATTCAAGTGGTAGCCTGGTTTAAATCCTATTTAACTGACAGTTACCACTTTGCTTATGTTAATGAGGAAAAGTCCTATTACTCGCAGGTAAAATACGGCGTGCCACAGGTTTCAGTTCTTGGTCCCATTGTCTTCTCATTATATATGTTTCTGCTTGGGGATATTATTAAGAAACACGACATGTTCAAACGTTCAGAATGCTCACTAGATCAAAGAAATACGACCGCATAAGCCCAATTTTAGCAACATTGCACTGGCTACCTGTAAAGTATTGCATACATTTTAAAATACTATTAATTACCTATAAAGCCCTAAATGGTCTCGCGCCTTTGTATATTCATGAATTACTTTCAGAATACAATCCATTAGGACACTGCGCTCACAAAATAGTGGTCTGTTAATAATTCCAAGAATATCAAAAACGTCTAAAGGCGGCAGATCTTTCTCCACCAAAACTCTGGAATGACCTTCCCAGCAATGTTCGGAACTCAGACACTAAACTAAAGACCCATCTCTTCAGACTTGCATTCATGTAATTCAACTTCTATTACACCTAGGCCAACAGTTAGGCTTAACCGGAACCGAGCACACTTTTCACCCATTTCACTACATGGCTTTCGCATTCTATGTGAACGGCCCCTACGCTAATATAAGTCTGTATTGTTTCCCTTCTCTCTCTCCCCCCACTCTCTCCCCCTCCCTCTCCCCCTGAGGGACTTTGAACAAAACAGATTAAGTTCCAGTTCGACAGCCTGACTACAGGAGGGGGTGACCACCATGGGAACTGTGAGAAAATTAACCACCACTATCACCCATTACACTAATGCTACTGTTAATCTATATTCATATTCTTAGTAATTCTGTCTATACCAGCAGTCTGATGTTATAGCTGCTCTCAGTGTCATTTTAACGTCGGCATCCTTGCCTAAACATCCCTTATTGTATTATGTCAACCATCAGGCTAACATAAACATAAATATAAAATAAATATAAAATCACTAGTCCCAAATTAAAACTTAGTCAATATTGTAATTCAAAACTTAAATCATAACAACACTGATTGCGATGCTATAAATCAATAAACCTTTACATCAAAGTACTGATTGCAGCTGTAACACGTCGAAGGAGAAATGACTCTCCTGGTGAGCCTGGGTTCTCCCAAGGTTTTTTCTCCACACATTCATCATTAGAGTTTGGGTTCCTTGCCACCATTGCCATGTTTGCGTGCTCACTGGGAGACTGCGGATAACAGATATTTGATACTCCATAGTAGATACCTGACATATCGTTGTTACTGTGTATCATTGTATATATTTCCTTGTTTTTTATTCTCCCTGTAAAGCAGCTTTGAGACAATGCCACATTGTAAAAGCACTATACAAATAAAGTTGAATTTAATTGAATATTGCAGTCAGTCAAGCGTTAGAGCATTCATGCCAAGGACAGTCTTGGACATGGAAAATCAAAGTGTTCAATGGGTTGACTTGGCAGAAGCATACAGGTTTACGTGGACTCCTGTCCAGAATGCCAATCTTGCGTGCTTGTTGCACATGGCGTCCCAGCACATATTCAATGCATTGGTTATGATAACCATGTGTCTGGACACCTGTCCTAGGGGAGCACCTTCTTGGTCAGTGTGACATGAGTTGTCACACTGACCAAGTTTAACTCCAGTGTTGCACGCCAACCCGCTTACATACCCACATATCTGTGGTGGAGACTGGCATGCAAATTCATTTCACTGGCCTTTTTTACAAAGATCAGAGGTGATTGAACTCCCAAGAATGGACCCCTTGTGTTTGTTATAGACAGAACATCAAATGACAGACAGAAAGGGGACCAGAGATGACATCAACAGTGCTAGTGTTACACAGTGTTAACAAATGGAAACTACTGTGAGAAATTTCATAATTCTGCTGATGGCCAACAGCAGTGGTAATATATAGAATGATGCTGACAACCATTACTGTGTTGTCATTAGCACAAAATAGCAGTGTGACTCTGGATTAGTTCAGTTCACTGTTGGTTTATTCACAATCATATACTGCAGTGGTGGGAACCATCAAGCCAAGTGAAGCAGTCATGTAGAGACTGTTTGTAGTCATAAATTAATTTGCAAAAATAATAAAAAGTTATTTTGCCCACTTATCTTTATTTAGCTCAACAGGGAATATTTAGTGACAAAATTAGTTTAATTTGTTTTCTAAAATATTTCTATTTCTGTAAAGCTTCTTTGCTACAATACAAATTGTGAAAAGCACTTTAGAAATAAAAAAAATCAAATAGAAAAAAGATTTTTTGAGTTTTTGTATTGTCAGAAGGAGTAACTAAGAGAAAGTGCAGCATGACATGAACTTCCTCACAAAACGTGTATGCAGGCATTAGTATGTGCGTCTTTGTGAGGACCACATGTGCCCACCATGATAAGACAAAACCATAACCTGTGTACATAGAAAATTACTTAAGGTATAAAATAAAGTGACTGCAAATGTTTTAAAATGCAGTTAATAAAAGTAAAATAAATAAAATGTAAAAGTAAATGCATTTGTAAAAATGTAAAGTAAATAAAATGACAATTTTTCCCATTATTTGATCTCTCTGATTTTAGAAAAATGAGTGTTGAATCTTTCTCAGTTGTTTGCAGCTTTGGAGAGTTTTGAGTCCTTCTGTGAGGTGACTGTGGTGTTTCACCACCTCACACTGCAGATTGCTGAGGTACAGAAAAAACAGGCAGCCGTGATTGCTGACACTTTCAGAAAAATAAAGGTCTTACCTGGATCCTCAATACCAGGGCGGATGATGTCATCAAAAATGACACCACTTTCAGTTGCCCGGTTGAACTGACGTGTGTACATGTGGAGGTTGAGGATTTGGCCCATCAGGGTATAGTTTCTATCCAGGTTAGGAAACTCTTCTTTAGGGGAACATCTCTTGAGATTAAACCTGCTCATTGGATCCCGCGGAAGCAAACTCTAGAAAAACCAAGACATCAGGCCTTGAAAAGGTTAGGACGTTAAATTGTGGCAATGCTAAAATTTAATAGCATTTAAAAAGAGTGTTCACTTAAAAAATGAAAGATAAAATTCTATGAAAGACATTGTTTAGAAAAAAGTTTTTCAATGCAATTAAAGCAGGTGGTGGTTTGTTTATCCCCCAAGCTCCAAAAATGGCACAATACACCATAAAAGCATTGTATACGATAAAGCTGCAATCCTGAATTTTTTGGGTCAAAATCAAACACAGTACAGTTATTAAGCAAGTACATACATCTCCTTACTTTACCCTGGTTCAGTAAGTTTATAATAATGAGAGCCAGATTTTACGAGAAATGTCAGTTTCTCATATGTAATGAACATATGTAAATATATGTAAAATAACCTGCAATTTTATGTTTAAAACTGAGACGGCGATAGAAAGCCAGCAGTTATGAATTGCAGCTATAAAACACCTCCACAGTTTCACAAATATTTGAACAGAAGAACTCTAGGTTAGGTATTATACTGTGAAGGTGAATATTAGGTTATACTGTGAAGAGGGCCTGTTGAGTTTAAAAAGATATAAAAAGAACATAGTTTATATCTTTTGGAACTCAACAGGCCCTCTTCACAGTATGCTTTTATAATATGATAAAGAAAAGCCTCACATGCTTGTAAATAACGAGGGGTAAGTAAATAAAGACAAAATTGTAATTTATTTAAAGTAAACACTAACCATGTTCTATGTGAGCATTGTGTATTAGCCCTAAATTTTGTGTTGTTAACTAGTTCTCAATCTTAAGGTTACCCAGGGTGAGTGTGTAGTAATCCGGTAAAGATCACTGAAATTTAAACAATGCAGCTGCCTGGCAGCACTATTATGTTTTTTATCCTCAACCAGACAAAAGTATGGGGCTTCCCACAAATTTTATTCTACATGTGCTTGCTGTGTATTTGTAAAGGGGAATACCTCCAGCACCGGCTTGTATATAGACTCCTTTGGGTGTTTAGTAGGTGCTAAAAAAAAAAATCACACAAGAGAGGAAATTTTACAAACCAATGCACACACTAAACAGAGCAAGAAGACCGTCTGTGTGTGTTGTGTGTGGTTCATCTGAAGTTAATGAACTTTAATAAGGACATATTGAAGTCTTAAGTTTAGACATCAGTAAATTAAAAACACGCCTTGGCAAATATGCATGCGATTTGCAACTTACGCTTGATCCACATTTTTTCTCTCTTCCACATCTTGTTGTGTTTTTGTCTGAAATGCCTTGTGCAACACCGTCGCAGACACACCAGCCTGCAACAGCTAGACGTAATGGTGGACAAAAGTTCTATGAATAGCCAGAGGATTTCATGGTCATCTGAGGAGCTATTGTCCCTTCACCCACCTCACCAGCAGCCGGACTGGTGTCATATTCCTCACTATAATAACAGAACTATTTATACTGCTGTGTGCATATCACTTTGGGTTTAAAAGATGGGCACAAACACTATCTAAGGTTGTAATTTTAAAGAGGATAATTATGGAATATTATAGAAAAAAAATAAATGTAAACATGTTTTACATGTTCTTAGCATGATGCACATGTTGTGTTTCCCTGTGTCAGTATGTGTTACGGAGGAGGTTTCTATTCCACCTCCTCCTCATCACCAGCGGGAGCCTTCTCCTGAATATTAGCACTATGTAGAACTACATTTCCCATAATGCCCCCATATCTGGATTTGATCACTTCCTGCTTCCTGTTTGTCTCCTCACTTGACTCTCATTAACTCTTGTGTATATAAACCCCAGCCACATGCTACCCGGTGCGAAGTCTTGTTTTGCCCCGGCAACATTACTGATTGTTTATTACCTGTGTTTCGGATTGCTGTTACTGACTTGGATTGTTTATTGGTTTCTGGATTGTCTGCTGTCTGCCCTGTTTATCGGATTGTTACCTGGTTTTGGATTGTTTGCTGCCTGCCCTGATTATTGGACTGCCACATGTTAATGATTGTTTGCCGCCTGCCTCGACCCATGCCTGTACCACGTTTACCCCTTTTGCCTTGTCTCCAATATCCTTGTTTGTTATTGTTTACCTTGCCTGTCTGGTTTATGATTAAACACTGCAAATGGATCCTCGAGAGTCTGACCCTTCATTATACTGTGTGAGTGTGAATTTAAAGGGTTTCTGAAACTGAGATGTTTCACACACATCCATTTGCTCTTTAGAACTGAAGCTCAAAATAGGGACTTACAAAATAGAAATATCTAATACATTTTAATCGTACATCAGTAAACGGAGAATAATTTATTATTTCAAAGAGAGACATTTCCCATTAAATCTAAATAAGCAAAGCATTAATGAAAAGATCAACACAATTTGTATATTAAAATGCTCATGTATTTGTTTTATGTTTTGTTTGATTTGTTTGGTGATAGTGAAGAGACCAATATATCTGGGACTGTGCTTTTTGCAGGGCAGGCACATCCTAATATCCTATGTAGACAGCCAGACGTTCTGACCATGTTGATAGGATGTGGTTTTGGCTCTTTGAAGGCCTGCTGTCATCTTGCGTCTGCACACTGCCCATTGAAGCTGATGGTGAGCTACGTCTCATACCCTCTCGCTCTCTCTGAACCAATAATCAATGGAAGGAACATCTAATGGTTCTCCAAACCAGGGGAATGGGGTGGCTGGTAACCGAGTATGCACTGGAAGGGAGTGAGTCCAGTGACAGCCTGGTGAAGAGAGGAATCCTAGCCTAGGAATTGGTTCCCAGTGTTCTGGTGGACATGGCAGAAGATTTGTAGGAAGCGCCCCCTACAAGTCTCCGGTATTTTAGATTTTAGAGAGCAACGTGCTTGGCAGGGGCTGAGTCTCTTGGCCTCTTGTAGGTATTCCAGGTTCTTATGGCCTGTGAGGATGAGAAATGGATGTTGTGCTCCCTTCAACCAATACCTCTATTCTTCAAGAGCCAGCTTGATGGCGAGGAGTTCCCTGTTGCTGATGTCGTAATTTCGCTCCACCAGGCTGAGTTTGTGGGAGAAGAAGGTACATGGATGGAGTTTGGCTAGAGTCCCCTGCTGCTGAGACAGCACAGCTCTAACACCGGTAGTGAAGGCGTCCACTTCAACAACAAAGGGTTTATTGGTGTCTGGATGTACGAGGAGTGGTGCGCTGGTGAATGCCTCTTTGAGTCATTGGAACACTTCTGTGGCTGATGGTGACAAAGACAGAGACCTGGGCTTGTTCTTCAACAGACTCATGAGTGGGCAGGTGATGGAGCTGTAGATAAACTGTCTGTAGAAGTTTGAGAAGCCAAGGAAGTGTTAAAGTTCCTTAATGGTGGTAGGAACAGGCCAGTTCTTGATGGCTTCCACCTTTCCCTTGTCCATCAGGATTCCACTGCTGCTAATATTATACTAAAGGAAACGCACTAAGAAATTGTGGAAGGAGAACTTCTCAGCCTTGAGGAACAGATGGAATTCTCTCAGGTGTTTTGGAACCCTACACAACATGGTGGCAATGTTTGGCCAGGCTCCGGGAGTAAATGAGAATATCATCTATGTAGACAAGGACAAATCGATGGAGAAACTCCTGGTGTACCTCATGCATGAAGTCCTGGAATAAAGAGGGGGCTTTGACCAGACCATAGGAACATAAGAACTTTGCCATTATTTTGTTAAGCGCCCAGTAGTCTATACAAGGACGCAAACCTCTGTCCTTCTTGGCCGTACACAGCAGTACGAGATGTTGAAGGGTGGATATAGCCTTTTGGTAAAGCCTCCTCGATATACTCCCCAATGGCCTTCTGTTCTGGGAGTGTGAATCTGTAAATTTTCCCACGGGGCACTGGCTCACCCAGAATCAGATTAATGGCACAGGTTAATGGTTGATATAGTGGCAGCTGTGAGGTTTTCTTAGGGCAGAAGATGTCACTGAGGGGGGCATAACAGGCCAGAATCTCGACTGACTGTTTATCCACCAGACTTTCAATGGATGTAGAGTTGGTGCTGAGACTCTCAGTTGATGGTGAGAGTCTCAGCATGGTGCAATGATGGATGAGGAAAAGTCAGGGAAAAAAACAATCAGGGAAACATCTACTACCCCACTTCAGGACCGCACCCATCTTCGAGGAGATAAAGGAGGTGCATAGTGTAGAGATGCGGCTGCATCTCCAGGGCCAACAAGCACTGTAGAAGAAATCCGTTGCACTTCCTCCGCTGTACCAGAGAAGGGCACTGGGTTGGCCATGGGACTGGCAACTACAGTCGGTGACGAAGTGGCAGTGGTGGTGACACAATTGACAGGAGGTGTTGCTGAAGGAGTGGTGAGGATTCGCCATAGGGAGTCCAAAATCTCCTGAAATTGAACGGGTGCATTCACGTTGTTGTTATCTTGTCTGTTGGTCCGATCTTCTGTTACAGAAGGAGACATACACAGAAGTATGTAATGAAACAGATTACTTTTTTAACAACAGAGGCAATGGCTGAGATAGCAGGTGAGACATCAATACAGTGCCCTTACTGTCCAGGGCCATGCCCCTCAAACTTGGTGAATAAATTCTGAAGACAAACCATTTATTTATGCATTTATTTATTTATGTGTTTGTTTATTTTTACCAAGTGATACAGTGTACATAAAGAAATGCCTGGAACTCCAGTCAGATTCTAAGTATATAAATCTGTCTTTCACAATTTCAACAATCACATTTTTCTCATCATCCTTTTAAGATCACTTTTGACAACAGCTCTTTTTGAAAGTTTAAAAACATTTTTACTTTACTTTTCTATTACTCTATGCATTACCATATGCATACTTGCCTAGTAATTACAGTAAAATAGGGTCTTTATATTTGCAACAGAACCACATTGCCATTGGGTGTCTCTTAGGCAAGTTGGGAGAACACAGCAAAGTGTATATTCTTCACAACACACTGAGAAATGCACTCTACCACTTTAGCCTATCCTCCCACCCTATGACTGGAACTTATGATTGTTACTTCCTTTACAACAGATTTCATGAAAAAACAGAAAAGACTTTTAGGAGAGACTGAGGAGCTTGAAACCATTCACAGATCTTGCCTAATTAACTCTGCTTTAGCAAAGCAAATTAACCAATAGTTGTCAACCAGTAGGTATATCCTTTGTCAAATGAAGGACATTTATTACATGTTTGCTTTGCATCTGTATTTCCATCTGCACAGCCAGATGATCAACAATGCATTCTTGCAGAACATTCAAAGAATGTCTTATAAAGATGTGCACTTAGGGTGACATGGGCACCTAGTAATGGGTGTGGATGAGGAAACAGACAAACTTCATGCAGTACTTAAAATTACTATTAAAAACAATATTAATATGGTTGTTTAATCTCTCTTATTTAATAATGTGTTATGTAATTGCAGAGATGTACCAAAGAACATTAACACAGCCAACAACTTGCAAGATGCAATCCAGCACAATTGAGGAAGACCTGGAACAAAATAAGGTACAGCCTGTCTTCTGTATGATATTAACGGCATTCCAAGGGAACTTTGCAGTAACTTAGCCTAATATTTTTTCCTGCTTATTTACAAGTCATGAATGGGTTCTGGTTTTGAACTACAGGACATTGTTCTGCTGGAAAAAAAAACAATTTGGGGAGGTTGGGGAACATTGTCACATGTATCAAGCCACATACAAGGCTGTCCTAGAAGAAAACTTGCTTCCTTCTGCTCTGACAAAGACAAATTTGCCCAATTCCAGCCTTCTTGAAGCACCCCCAGATAATCACAGATCCTCCACCAGATTTCACAGTGGATGCGAGACACTGTGGCTTGTAGGCATCTACAGGTCTCTGTCTAACCATCAGACGACCAGGTGCTGGGCAAAGCTGAAAAGTGAACTCATGAGAGAAGATGACCTTACTCCAGTCCCCTACTCCAATCTAATCCTTACAGTCTTTTGCAAACCTCAGCCGGGTTCTTCTTTGCTTCTTATTAATGACAGGCTTTTTTCTAGCTTTTCAACATTTCAGCCCTACCTCTAGGAGCCTGTTTCGAACCGTCCTTGCCGGGCACTTCACCCCACCAGCCATTTAGGTCACTTGATGTCATCCTACAGTTTTCGACTGACATCCAAATCAGTTGGCAGTCATGTTCGTCCTCTACCGCTGTGTAGTTCTGTTGTCCCCAATGTCTGCATCTTAACCTTGTTCTTATGAACCTTGTTCCTGTATGCCTGGCAAGGACTCGACTTGACCTTGCTGCAAGTGGTTTGTGTTTTGCTCTATTTCTCTTTTCTCACTTTCTTTTCTCATTACTTTATGGAGTCTAAATTGCTAAACGTAATCTGTTTGTGTATTGATTATATCATATTGAATTAATCAGATACTGCTAGCTTTTGATTGTTAGATACAATCAAATGTTTCTGATTGTTATCCACTACAGACGACTCAGTTTGGCTAGCACCGCGATAGTCAGTTAGCTTGTATTTCTCTGTTGACTGTCTTCATTGACACAGTGGCTAAATTAATCAAAGATAAAGCATCAATTTAGCATCAAAGAATTCAATTTAGCCACATCAAAGTGCAGACACTGCTCTCATTAGAGTGACGAATGATCTGCTCCAACCCATGATGAATCCAACCCATTCAAATCTATCCGTATGGAGTACTGCAGGGCTCAGTGCTTGGGCCTCTACTTTTCACCCTGTACATGCTACCCCTATGAGCAATTATTAAGAGACATGAAGTTAGTTTTCATTGTTATGCTGATGATACTCAAGCTGTACATTTCTTCTAGGCCCAACAAGACACATATATTCACAAAATTAACAGAATGCATAGTCAGTATCAAAACGTGGATGGCTAGCAACTTTCTACTACTAAATTCAGACAAAACTTATTGTTTTACTTATTGGACCGAAATCTTCCACACAGAACAACCCAGAACACTGTCTCACTATTGATGGATGCTCTATAAAGCCTGCTTCATTAGCCAAAAATCTGGGTGTCATTTTTGATAGCAATTTGTCCTTTGAAAACCACATTTCCAACATTTGTAAAACTGCATTATCCATCTCATAAATATATCAAAACTACTCCACATGCTCTCCAAGTTAGACACTGAAAAATTAATTCACACATTCATGACATCAAGGCTTGATTATTGCAATGCCCTAATGGGTGGCTGCCCTGCAGGATTAATATAAAAACTCCAGCTGGTTCAGAATGCAGCAGCCAGAGTTCTCATGAGAATGCGTAAGCATGACCATATTAGCCCAGTTTTGTCCACACTGCCCTGGCTGCCTATCAAGCATTGTATAACTTCAAAATTTAGCCGATAACCTACAAGGCTCTGAATGGTCTAGCTCCTCAATACCTAAGTGAGCTCCTCTCTTATTACAGTCTTTCGCATTCATTGCGATTTGATAATACTCAGAATTTCAAAATCAAGCACTGGTGTTAGATTCTTTTCGTATTTGGTACCAAAACTCTGGAACAGTCTTCCCAGTACTGTCCAGGAGGCAGATACATAGTCTTTAATCTAGCCTACACATATTCCTATGGATTTATTACTTAAATCCCTTAAAGGATTATTAGGCTGCATTAATTAGGTAATCCGGAGCTGGAGACACTTCCCGTAGATACAGATGTACTGGCTCTACACTAAATCTGTCCGTCTTTCATTTCCCCAAGGTCGTGTAGTCAGCTGGATCCAAACTTTGAGACCAGATGATGGTACAGGGACAGAATGGTATGACCCCTGGAGACAGATCATCTGGATTTGATGGACTTCTTTAGTAAATTTACCATTATATACTTACCTACCTCCAGTCTAGTTTCTATACTTTATTCCCTGCATAGTCACAGCAGTGTGCTGTTATAGCTGCAATTATAATATATAGTATATAATATAGTAATATAATGCTTCTGTTTTTAACATTACACATTACGCTTGTAACATTGCGCTATTTCTTTTGGTAACAATGTTCAGTGCCTGAGATTTATAAATCATTATAATCATCTCTCCATCCATATCCAAGAAAGTTACAAATTACAGCTTTAACGTGACAGAGGGGAACTGGCCCTCCTGGTTGAGCCTTGTTTCTCCCAAGGTTTTTTCTCCAGGTATACACACTTGGAGTTTTGGTTCCTTGCTACTGCCACCCTGTTGGCTTGCTTACTGGGAGACTGCTGACATCTAACTTAGCTTAGGTTTTGTAAATTGTTAATATTACTTCTAGCAATATAACATAATTATAGTCCAAGACTCTACTCTTGGGAGTATCCAGCAAAGAACCGAGAAGGTAAAACTGCAAGTTGCAGCCGTACACTCAGAAGAATTACACTTTTATGTTATAACTTCACCTCATCATTCAGTGATATTAGGTCTACCTTGGCTACATGCCCATGACCCCATAATATCTTGGAAGGAGGGTCAAATTACGAAGTGGGGAGTTTCCTGTCATGATCAATGTTTAATGAAAATTTCTCGTTTGTCCTCAATAAGAATATGCTGATTTAAGAGAGGCATTCAGTAAGGAGGGCACCTCTCAATTACCTCCTCATAGAACAACTGACTGTGCCTTCGATCTAGTTCCTGAGGCTACATTACCCAAAGGAAGGATTTTCCCCCTGTCTCAACCACAGTCGGAAGCTATGAGAACCTATGTCGGGGAGGAATTGGCTAAGGGTTTCATCCATCCTTCAAGTTTTCCCTTGGCAGCGGGAAATTGATATTACTGTCAAGTTCTGTTATCCTAGTTCCTGCCACCTTAGAACAACTTTGCAAAGCAAGACTTTGGTCTTTTGGTCAAGAATCTGGTCCGCATTCGCGAGGGGGACGGGTGGAAGACAGCGTTTTCAACAATCAGTGGACATTACGAATATCTAGTTATGCCATTCGGTCTGGCCAACAGCCCATCAGTTTTTCAATCCTTTATGAATGATGTCTTCAGAGACATGCTCGAGCTTACATGCTGGGTTATAGTCTACATTGATGACATCCTGATTTTCTCCAACAATCTAGAGGAACATGTGCAACATGTAAGAGCTGTCCTCAAATGCCTGATACAACATTAGCTCTATGCTAAGGAGGAGAAATGCGAATTCCATTGTACCAGCACTTCGTTTTTGGGATACATTATTAGTTCAGAAGGAGTGGCCATGGATGAACGTAAGGTGAGTGCTGTCTCTGAGTGGCCTCGACCCCGCACAGTGAAGGAGCTTCAACGCTTTCTGGGATTCGCTAACTTTTATAGAAGGTTCATTCGAGGATTTAGTTCAGTAGCAGCACCTTTGACAGCCCTAACTAAGCAGAAATCCTCAAAGTTAATTTGGTCCCCTGAGGCTCAAGTTACCTTCAAAGATCTCAAGTCCCGTTTCACCACTGCTCCTATTCTTCGTCATTCTGATCTGGAGAAGCCCTTTGTTGTGGAGGTCGATGCATCTAACACAGGGGTTGGTGCCATTCTATCCCAACGCTACGGTTCACCACCTAAAATGTGCCCATGTGCTTTCTTTTCCAAGAAACTAACATCTTCGGAGCGGAACTACGATGTGGGCAATAGGAAACTTTTAGCCATGAAACTAGCCATGGAGGAGTGGTGGCACTGGCTTGAGGGGTGTTCTCAAACTTTTATGGTGTTAACAGATCATAAGAATCTCGAATACCTACACTCTGCCAAGTGACTGAATCCAAGACAAGCTAGATGGGCACTATTCATTACGTTTCAATTTCATGACCAATCAGACAGATGAAGTTCCTCAGTTCAGTACCCCCAAGAACATTATTCCAGAAAAGATTCCTGTTGCTCCTGTACAGTGGGACATTATTACTGAAATCAATCAAGTGAACCTCCAAGTTCCACCACCGTCTGATTGTCCTGATAATCTCATCTTTATGACAGAACCTTTTTGCAAGCATCTTTTAACACTGGTTCATGAAACACCCAGCTCAGGTCACCCAGGCATTACAGCAACCATACATGTCTTACAGAACCGGTTTTGGTGGCCTACTCTGTCAGTTGATACTACCTGTTTTATTCAGATTCTGTGTTATTTGCCAGACATCCAAGACTCCATGGCAGCTTCCAGCAGGGATGCTACAGCCACTACCCACACCTCAACATCCATGGTCACATATTGCTGTTGATTTTATAACTGATCTGCCAAATTCACAGGGTAACATTACCATATTTACAATAATTGACCGTTTCTCTAAGGCCTGCCGATTGTTACCACTGCCTAAGCTTCCATCTGCCTTTGAAACTGTGGAACTACTACTACTGTTTTCAGATTTTACGGACTCCCCGAGGATATAGTATCTGACAGAGGTCCACAATTCACATCCAGAGTATGGTCTCTATTATTCAAGCGTCTTGAGATCAACGTGAGTTTAACCTCAGGCTATCACCCTCAGTCTATTGGCCAGACCGAATGTCTTAACCAGGAGATCATTCGCTTCCTTCGTTCTTATTGCCACCATTCATTACACATAAGATGTTATCTTTTTAAATGCCATCTCCATGTTAGCTGGAACGGCATATCTTGCTTAATGATTTTGTAGTTTTATCAGTTCAGTCACCCCATTTTTTTGGACCTACTATAAACCTAGTATGTCTAATTAATCTTATTAATATACATCTCACAAATTACTTGCAATAATACCATGTATTTTTTTAATATGTCTGATATTTGTTCTTTTCTTTATTAGAATTCTTTTTTATTATACGTAAAGCTGCTTTAAAGCAATGTAATGTTGTAAAAAGCACTATATAAATAAAACTGAATTGAATTATATACCGCTGTCTTAAAAATTTTAAGGATGGATGCAACCTGCCACTCACTGTATCCTTCTGCTAGTAAAGCCAGAATTGAACCCTTCTTTTCCTAACTCAAAATCTTTAAATTCTTTTCGCCTGGTCAGCGGTTATGTGATTCTAGTAGCACTGTTTTTGCCATCCAACTGGTCCTATTGCAAGAGGAATAGTGATGACCACAACCGTGTTTTATATACTTTTCCTTGTTTAATATTTGTCACCAGTTAAGCAAAATGAGATGTGCTTGTATTGGAATTCAACAGACACTGAAATGGAACGACTGCCATAAATGTAGAGATGCCGATTTAAGGAAAATCTGGAGTGATCTCCTAATTTATATATATATATATATATATATATATATATATATATATATATATATATATATATATATATATATATATATAACCTCCATCTTCATCCTCACACTGCATCAACTTCAGATATAACACCACCTTGCCATTGAAACAAACTCATTGAATTATCTGGCACTGAACAGGTCAACAGGTTCATGTCTATATCATTTACGCAACATAGCTCAAACCTAGGTCCTGAAATAAACCCACAATTTAAAAGATACCTTAAACCAGTGCCTAATGGTCAACCTAGCAATCAGATTTTGGAATCCTTTTGATTTCTCAATATCTCACACAGTCAAATCATGGACGAAACTCCAGTTTGAAGTATGTGAATGTGTGGCTTTGGACTTCTGATCTCCATTGACCTTCACTGTATGGAAAAAACAGCTCAAATATTCTTCATATATCTTCTGTTGCGTTTAGCAGTTGAAAGTATAGAAGCTTGCATGGGTGCAATGAGTTAAACCATGACTGAATTCCCATTGTTTGGTTATTCCTTCATGGCACAAACTAAGATTCCTTTAAGATTTTCAATAGAATTTGTTTTGAAAATATTTGTTTCCTATTTGTTAAGAGCACTTTGACAGCAAGAGAATTTCAAAAAGTTGTCATGCAAATAAACCCTCAGTCTATAGCACCAAAAATTAAAATATTACATTTACATTTACATTTTGTCATTTAGCAGACGCTTTTATCCAAAGCGACTTACAAAGGACGAGAGCATTGAACATTTGTCTTGTATGCCAACGAGCCAAGTCTACAAAGCTACATTTACAAGCGGACATTGTATTCTGTTACTAGAGAGAAAGATGGACTAGAGACAGAATTTTTTTTGGAAGGATAGAAGGATAGGATAGAGGGATAGGATAGAAGAGCATTAGGGTTCAGACAGGTGTCTGCGAAACGGGTGTGTTTTGAGTTGTTTTTTGAAGGTTGTGATGGTCTCAGCAGATCGGGTGGAGGCTGGCAGTTCATTCCACCACAAAGGAACGGAATAGGTGAAAGTTTTACAGATTGATCTGATGCCTCGTTGTGGGGGAACAGTCAGCCGTCGTTCGTTAGCTGACCGTAGCTGGCGGGAGGGGATATATGTCTGGAGGAGTGAGTTGAGGTAGGAGGGAGAGGTTCCGGTTATTGTCTTAAAGGCAAGCGTAAGAGATTTGAATTTGATGCGGGCGGCTACAGGTAGCAAGTGGAGTGAGGTCAGGAGGGATGTGACATGGGTTGTTTTTGGTTGATTGAAGACCAGACGTGCTGCAGCATTCTGGATCATTTGCAGGGGTTTGGTTGCATTGGCTGGAAGGTCAGCCAGAAGGGCATTGCAGTAGTCTAGCCTTGATATTACGAGTGCTTGGACTAGGAGCTGCATTGCGTGCTCGGACAGGAAGGGTCTGATTTTCCTGATGTTGTAAAGCACATACCTGCATGACCGAGAGATTGTTGCAACATGTGAAGTGAATTTCAGCTGGTCATCTAACATCACCCCAAGGTTTCTAACGGACTGAGTGGGTGTGAGAGTGGATGATCCAAGTTCAACTGTGAAGTTGTGTTCTAATGATGGGTTGTCCGGTATTATCAGAAGTTCTGTCTTGCTGAGGTTGAGCTGGAGGTGCCATTTTTTCATCCAGTCTAGAAGGCAGGCGGAGATCCGGGCAGCAATGGTGGGGTCGTCGGGTTGAAATGAATAATAGAGCTGTGTATCATCAGCATAGCAGTGGTATGAGAAACCATGTGATTTAATAACTGTACCTAGAGAGGCTGTGTATATTGAGAAGAGGAGAGGAGCAAGAACTGATCCCTGTGGGACCCCAGTGGTTAGCTGATGTGATATTAACTCCCCGCCTCTCCATGAAACCTTGAAAGATCTGTCGGTGAGGTATGAGCTGAACCAGTTGAGTGCAGATCCAGAGATGCCCAGGTTGGAGAGTGCGGATAATAGGATCTGGTGGTTCACCGTGTTGAAGGCAACAGAAAGGTCAAGAAGAATGAGGACAGATGACATGGAGTTGGCTCTAGCCTGCCGTAGGCCTTCAACCACCGACAGGAGGGCAGACAGCCAGGGACTTGAGGGTGTTGCACGTGTTGGCCTGGAGATTAGAGAGCAGATATCGTCAAGACAGGATGTTAAAGTTGTGCAGAGAGTATCAGTTGCTGCCTCCACGCTGAGTGATGAGAACTGGGTTATTGATGGGATGGAAGTGGAGACCTTTGATAAACAGCGAGTGGGTGAGAGTGAGCAGAGGTTACGACGCCCAGAGACAGGGGTGGAGATGGGTGGTGAGCATGAAGGGAGGGTAACAGTGAATTGTATGAAGAAATGATCAGACACTTGTAGAGATGTAATAAGGACATTATTTGCGGTAACAAGGTGTGACAGGTGAGCACAAGGTAACAGGGTGTGACAATTACATCTTTTATATGAAGCTTCAGACACATTTTTCACCCACTTTTCGTATGCCCTAAACATCGTACATCCGGTTACTTACAAAAGGCATAGCACACCTCTCAATAAGCTGGTCGATTTGACCCCTCATTCATTGGTCTACGACAAACTGTGTGGGACGAGTTATGTACCGAAGTTTTGTACAGAAGAAGTATGAAGAGAGTAATAGTAATGTGATGCTTTGCTTTGCAAGCACCACTAATAAGAATGGCAACGGATACAATAGATGCCTTTAAACCTTCAATGCTTAGCCACTAATAATTCCGAAATTAAAAGGACTACTTTACAGTCCTTTACAAGCTTGAAAATATAAATCACAATTTTAAAACATTTTTAGGAAAAACAAAAGCGTAGATGTTCTCTGTCAATCTCCTTTTCACAAAAGCAATCTTTCACAAAAAGAGTTTGAAAACATAAGAGTTTGAATTGATGTGAGGGTGAGTAAATCATGACAAAATTCTTGGCTGAACTACAGTGGTGCTTAAAAGTTTGTGAAATATGATAAATATGATATTAAACATTGTTAGATTATAATGCAAGTCCTAAAAAGGTTGCAGTTGTGGCCTGCTGGATGAAGAGTCTGTATTTTGAAGGTCACAGGTTTGATTCTCAATGCTGGCGGGATAACTTTTTCAATAAGTTTGTTTAAAATCTTTGCAAATTTATTTAAAAAACCATAAAATGTAAAACGTACAATGTATTTATGTAAAATGTACATAAGTGTTCACAGCCTTTGCCATGACATTCAAAATTGAGCTCAGGTGCATCCTGTTTCCACTGATCATCCTTGAGAGTCCACCTGTGGTAAATTCAGTTGATTGGACATGATTTGGAAAGGCACACACCTATCTATATTCAATTTTTCAATTAAATTTTATTTATATAGCGCTTCCACAACGCTACATTGCGTCAAAGCAGCTTTACATATATATGGTCCCACAGTTAACAGTGCATGTCAGAGCAGAAACAAAGCCATGAAGTCCACGGAATTGGAAGTTCCAAGACAGGATTGTATCAAGGCACAGATCTGGGGAATGGTACTGAAAAATTTCTGTAACATTGAAGGTCCCGATGAGCACAGTGGCCTCCATCATCCATAAATGGAAGAAGTTTGGAACCACCAGGACACTGACAGAGCTCCAGCATTTCTCTGTGGAGAGGAGAACCTTCCAGAAGAACATCCATGTCTGTAGCACTCCACCAATCAGGCCTGTATGGTAGAGTGGCCAGACGGAAGCCACTCCTCAGTAAAAAGCACACAAAGGCCCGCCTGTAGTTTGCTTTAAGGACTCTCAGACCATGAGAAACAAAATTCTCTGGTCTGATGAAAGATTGAACTTTTGAACCAGGCACTGCTCATCATTTGGCCAACACCATACCATCCAATACCACAGTGTAGCATGGTGGTGGCAGCATCAACTCTGTGAGTGTCCTTGAGTGGCCCAGCCAAAGCCCAGACTTGAACCCGACTGGAGAGGTCAGAGGAGAATGGGCAGAGTGGTTAGAGATGACAGAAAGGCAACAGTAACTCAAATAACCACTCGTTACAACCAAGGTATGCAGAATACCATCTCTGAACGCACAACACGTCGAACCCTCAAGCAAATGGGCTACAGCAGCAGAAGACTACACTGGGTGCCGCTCCTGTCAGCCAAGAACAGGAAGCAGAGGCTACAATTCGCACAGGCTCACCAAAATTGGACAATAGAAGATTGGAAAAATGTTGCCTGGTCTGATGAGTCTCGATTTCTGCTGTGACATTCAGATGATAGGGTTAGAATTTGGCGTAAAGAACATGAAAGCATGGATCCATCCTGCCTTGTCTCAATGGTTCAGGCTGGTGGTAGTGGTGTAATTATGTGGGGGATATTTTCTTGACACATTTTTGTTCCCTTAATACCAATTGAGCATTGTTTAAATGACACAGCCTACCTGAGTATTGTTGCTGACCATGTCCATCCCTTTATGATTACAGTGTACTCATCTTCTGATGGCTACTTCCAGCAGGAAGCACCATGTCACAAAGCTCAAATCATCTCAGATTGCCAACAAATCTGCAGCAACTGCGTGATGCTATCATGTCAATATGGACCAAAATCTCTGAGGAATGTTTCTAACACCTTGTTGAATCTATGCCACAAAGAATTAAGGCAGTTCTGAAGGCAAAAGGGGTCCAACCCAGTACTAGCAAGGTGTACCTAATAAAGTGGCCAGTGAGTGTATGTATGTATGTATGTATGCATGCATATATATAACAGTGTAAGAGGTACCTCCTCTTCTTCCTCACCGGCGCTCTTTTCTGAGGAGGTGTTGCCATTCTTGCCATCCTCACTAGTGATGGCACTCTCTCTGTTCGGGACCCAAATTCCCTGTTTGGCCTCCCACTACTGAAGCACTTCATCCAGGTTAAACCTCCGCCGATAGTCAGGCAGCAGACAATCATAAACAATAAACAATCCAAGGGTCAGGGCAGGGCAGCAAACAATCAGGAATCAATAAACAATCCAAGAGTATCAACTGGTAATCCAGAAACAGGGAAACCACTCAGAAATGATCACTGTGGCAAATCAAGACTTTGCAGATTCAACAGTTAGCATGAGGTTTATATACTGGATGGTAATGAGGAACAGGTGTCACAGAAATCAGTCCCAGGAATGCGGCCTTATGGGAAATGTTGTCTGAATGGAAACTAGTACTCGGGTGAGGGTTCCCTCTGGTGGTTTGGAGGAGGCAGTACAGGACCCTCTATCGTAACAAATACCATGTATTTTGTATGTTATATATTTCATAGTTTTCTGTTTTTCTTTTCATTATACAGTGCACCCAGAAAGTATTCAGACCCCCTTCACTTTATTCAATCTTACAGCCTGATACTATAATACTTCAAATTATTTTTTCCCTCATTATTCTACACTCAGCACCCCATAATGACAAAAGTGAAAACAGAATTTTTGGAAATGTCTCAAATGTCTGAAATGTCTAAACTTGCTCACTCCTATTACCAGCTGTGGCAGCTTATTGGAAAGCCATAACAAACAGAATGTATAGTCGATATCAAAACTTGGATGACTAGCAATTTTCTACTACTAAATTCGGACAGAAGTTTTACTTATTGGACCAAAATCTTTCACACAGAACGTAAAACACTGCCTTACTCTTAATGGATGCTCTATAAAGTGCCAAAAAATTAATTGATGCATTAATGACATTAAGACTTGATTATTGCAATGCCCTAGTTAGTGGCCCTGAATGGCTTAGCTCCTCAATACCTGAGTGAGCTACTCTCTTATTACAGTCTTTCACATTAACTATGAAATGAAAATTCTGGCCAGCTGATAATACCCAGAATTTCAAAATCAAGGTGGTATATTCTTTTCAACAAATTTTGTTAATATTTCTTCTAGCGAAATATAATTACAGTCCTGACGACTCTATTATTTTAGGGTTAGGGTTAGGTCATCCTTGCAATAATAGCATGTATTCTGTGTTGAACACGTTTGACATGTTTTTTGACGTGTTTTATTTTTCTTTATATGAAAAACTGCTTTGAAGCAATGTAACATTGTAAAAAGTGCTATATAAATAAAATTGAATTGAAACTGTTCATTTACCTTGTACTGCTAAGAGCTGCTCATCTGTTGTCTAGTGGGCATTTAATTTTTGGGTGCACTGAAACAAGGACGCAACAGTTGATAGCAATATATAAGCAAAACATCAAGTCAAATTTTATCCATATAGTGCTTTGCACAATAAACATTGCTTTACAGCAGTTATACAGAAAATTCCCCTCTGGTGTCTAACTGTCCCTGCCAAAGAGTTCCAGTGGATTGCTTGAATGCAAAAATGCTTCACCTCAGGCAAGCGGTATTCATCAGTTCCATCCTCAATCTTCCGCTTAAGCCCACTGTTCAACTGTTTGGCATTTTGAACCTAAGACAGGTATAGGTTAAATGTGCTAGAAAGCATATTGATATTCCCCTTAAATTCTTGTTTATTTAAACTCTTAATTATTTAAATTTCACTGTTAATTCAGCTGGACACATTTAACATTCAAAGTCAGCATTTGAAATATACCCCACAGTGATGACATCAACCAACAGAAAACAATATATGTAAACAATAAGTGTCATTAAAATTGCAAACTTTAAACAGAACCTAAACAGCCCAAGGGTCAACAATATTTTACTGCTGCCTTCTGAGCACTGCTGTTTCCTGTAAAAACGTTCTACTTTGCAGGTCTACTTCGCAGATGTTACTGAGATTCAAACCTGCTGTTTCAGTGAGACAAGCTCCATGTCCAGCTGCCGCAGGACAGTGTTTGCTGCACTAGAGTTGCAGGAGATGGCCACCACATCCTCCTGTGCAAGGTACATGCCTTTTGGTGGGTGGCACTTGGATCTCTGCGAGTGGTGACGGTGCTGCAGGCTCCAATCTTTGAACTCAATGTCTGAGGATCTGTGTGACTCTATTACAGTAAAGACAAGTGTATGTATGCTTTTATTATTTTATTATTACGTTATTTATACTTGATACCCTCTCTGTTGTACTAGCAACAAGTACTTTCACTTTTATAAAGTAAAACAACAAAAATAAACCAGATTATCAAACCACATTTTAGGTTTAAATTTATGTTTTTTTATTTGATTCTGAAACAATGAATATCTGTTACGCTTGGGAGCGCAGAGAGAATGAGGAATGGAAGGAACGGGATGGAAGGCGATGGAGAAGGAGAAAATCTATATTTCATATATTCATCTATTTCAGAAAATCATATTTCCACAATAAAATCAACAACGCCTCAAACACACGCACACTCTTCAAAACATTCAACTCTCTTCTCTGTCCCCCTCCACCACCACCCACAACCTCTTTTACTGCTGATGATTTTGCTAAGTCCTTCACTGACAAAACATCCAACATAAGCAGCCAGTTCTCAGCTCCACACACACAGGAACCCAGACCAACCACATACACAGGCACACACACATCTCCTGTCTTCCTTCTCTCCTCTCACTGAAACAGAAGTTTCCAAACTTCTCCTCAACAGCCACCCCACCACCTGCCCTCTAGATCCCATCCCCTCACACCTCCTACAATCCATCGCTCCTGCACTTGCACCAGCACTTACTCACATCATCAACACATCTCTCCACACTGGCATCTTCCCTACTGCATTCAAGCAGGCTTGGGTAACCCCACTGCTTAAAAAACCCACATTAGACACTTCACTTGTAGACAGTTACAGACCTGTCTCTCTCCTACCATTCATAGCAAAAACTCTTGAGCGAGTTGTTTTCAATCAGGTGTCTTCTTTCCTCACTCAGAACAACCAATTGGACACCAACCAATCCGGTTTCAAGAGCGGCCAATCAACAGAGACGGTTCTACTGTTGGTCACTGAGTCCCTACAGATTGCAAAGGCTAACTCAAAATCATCAGTCCTCATTCTACTTGATCTATCCGCTGCCTTTGACACAGTCAATCACCAGATCCTTCTGTCTACCCTCGCATCACTGGGCATCACAGGTACTCCACTTCATTGGTTTGAAACCTACCTTTCTGGTAGGTCTTTCAGGGTTTCCTGGAGAGGGGAAGTATCCAAAGTTCATCAGCTGATCACTGGGGTTCCCCAGGGTTCTGTTCTTGGACCCCTCCTCTTCTCCATATACACAACATCACTGGGCCCCATCATACATGCACATGGGTTCTCTTACCATTGCTATGCTGACGACACGCAGCTCTTCCTTTCATTCTTTCCAGATGATCCCACGGTAGCTGCACGTATGTCAAACTGTCTGGCGGACATCTCGGCATGGATGATAGAACACCATCTGCAGCTCAATTTGGCAAAGACTTCCCTGCCAATTCAACCCTACATCACGATTTCACCATCCAATTAGGTACATCTTCAATTACCCCATCAAATTCGGCCAGAAATCTTGGAGTAATCTTTGATGACCAACTGACCTTCAAAGAACACATTGCTAAGACGGCTCGGTCATGCAGATTTGCATTACATAACATCAGGAAAATCAGGCTTTTTCTAACAGATTATGCAACACAACTTCTCGTCCAGGCTCTGGTCATTTCTAGGCTTGATTACTGCAATGCTCTTCTGGCAGGACTGCCATCATGCACAATCAAGCCTCTACAAATGATTCAAGTCAAGTCAAGTTGAGCTTTATTGTCATTCCGCTGTATGTGGGGACATACAAACAAGATGGCGCCGCGGATGGCTGCCTCGGTTTGTTGCTCCTTGGTACTTTTTCTGTTTTTGTTTGTTTGTCCTGTTTTAAGTAATTTTATTCCGATCAGTTTTACAAGGGACGGACTCATAGACATCAGGAATAACTCACCAAACAATCTTTTGCCGACTTTTGAACATTCCGATGTTTTATTGGACATTTTAGTCGGAGGAGCTGCAATCCTATACAAGCGCTCCAAACGACGCAAGCGAGGGAGACGCGCCGGCGCGCTCGTGAAATTCCGACAGCGCGGACTTAGGACTCCGCTGCCGAGCATTCATCTGGCGAACCTCCGCTCCCTAGCAAATAAAACAGACGAACTACTACTCCTCACCCGTACAAACAAGGACTTTTTAAACTCAGCTACGCTCTGCTTCACTGAAACCTGGCTGAACGGAGCCATCCCGAACAGCGCTCTCGTCTGCCGGGCTTCCAGCTGTTCAGAGCGGATCGCATTACCGAGTCATCGGGGAAAACGAGAGGCGGTGGATTATGCTTTTACATCAACGAAGGCTGGTGCACAGACGTGACAGTGTTAAAGGAGATGTGCTGCCCTGACTTGGAAGCCCTCTTCATTAACTGTAAGCCTTTCTATTCGCCGCGGGAGTTTTCCTCGTTTGTTTTGGTGAGTGTATACATCCCTCCCGACGCGTGCGTGAGCGTCACGCTTGAACAGCTGACTGATCAGATCGCACACACAGAGCAACGTTACCCGGACTCTTTCATTATCATTCTCGGTGATTTTAATAAAGCCAATCTCACCCGCGAACTGCCTAAATACAAACAACACGTCACATGCCCCACTAGAGACAGTAATACACTGGACCACTGTTACACTGCTGTAAAGGGTGCATATCACTCTGTCCCCAGAGCGGCTTTGGGACTCTCTGACCACTGTTTGGTTCATCTTTTACCAGCCTACAAGCAGAAACTTAAATCTGCTAAGCCTGTGGTAAGAACTGTAAAGAGATGGACCAGCAAAACAGAGCAGGATTTACAGGCCTGTTTCGACTGCACTGATTGGAGTGTTTTTGAGGCCGCAGCCACTGATCTGGATGAGCTCACTGACACTGTGACATCCTACATCAGCTTCTGTGAGGACATGTGTGTTCCCACCAGGACTTATTTATCATATAACAACGACAAACCTTGGTTCACTGCTAAACTCAGATATCTTCGCCAGGCCAAAGAAGATGCTTTCAGGAGTGGGGACAAAGTCTTGTATAAACAGGCCAAGTACACACTGAATAGGGAGAGAAGAGTAGCTAAGAGAAGCTACTCTGAAAAGTTGACAAACCAGTTCGACGACCCTACAAATGTGTGGAAGGCCCTGAAAACAGTCAGCAGCTACAAGACCCCACCCCCCAGCGTTGTGGAGAATCAACGTTTAGCAGAAGAACTCAACACATTCTACTGCAGGTTTGATACACCCCACACCCGCTCTGACTGTCTCTCCACACAGCCATCAACACCATCCCCCTCCCTCCCCCCTACTGTGTTCCAGCCTGGACTCATAATCAGTGAGATGGATGTATGCAAAATCTTCAGGAAACAGAAGATAAGGAAAGCACCCGGCCCCGATGGAGTTTTACCAGCCTGTCTTAAAGCCTGTGCTGTCCAGCTGTCATCCATCTTCACACTGATTTTCAACAGATCACTGGAGCTGTGTGAAGTCCCCTCCTGCTTCAAACGCTCCACCATCATCCCCATCCCAAAGAAACCTAAAATCACAGGACTGAATGACTACAGACCTGTTGCTTTGACGTCTGTGGTCATGAAGTCATTTGAGAAGCTGGTGTTGGCCTACCTGAAGGACATTACTGGACCCTTACTGGACCCCTTGCAGTTTGCTTACAGAGCAAACAGGTCCGTGGATGATGCAGTCAACATGGGACTGCACTTCATCCTCCAACATCTGGACAAACCAGGGATGTATGCAAGGATTCTGTTTGTGGACTTCAGCTCCGCTTTCAACACCATAATCCCGGACTCCCTCCAGAATAAACTGACCCAGCTCTCTGTTCCCACCTCCATCTGTCAGTGGATCTTCAGCTTCCTGACAGACAGGCAGCAGTTAGTGAGGTTGGGAAAACTCACATCTAGGACCTGCACCATCAGCACTGGTGCCCCCCAGGGGTGTGTTCTCTCCCCACTGCTCTTCTCCCTTTACACAAACGACTGCACTTCAAAAGACCCCTCTGTCAAGCTCCTGAAGTTCGCAGACGACACCACAGTCATCGGCCTCATCCAGGACGGAGACGAGTCTGCTTACAGAAGAGAGGTTGAGCAGCTGGTTGTCTGGTGCAGTCGTAACAACCTAGAGCTGAACACGCTTAAAACAGTGGAGATGACAGTGGACTTTAGGACAAACCCCCCAGAACTCCCCCCTCTCAGCATCATGGACAGCACTGTGGCAGCAGTGGAGTCATTCAGGTTCCTGGGCACCACCATCTCACAAGACCTGAAGTGGGACAATCACATTGACTCCATTGTGAAAAAGGCCCAGCAGAGGTTGTTCTTCCTTCGTCAACTGAAAAAGTTCAACCTGCCACAGGCTCAGATGACACAATTTTACACAGCTGTTATTGAATCGGTTCTGTGCACGTCTATAACTGTCTGGTTTGGGTCAGCCAACAAATCAGATAAAAGAAGACTGCAACGGACTGTCAGGACAGCTGAAAGAATAATTGGTGTGCACCTGCCCGACCTTCAGGACTTGTACAACTCCAGAGTAAAGAAACGGGCAGGTAACATCATCACAGACCCCTCTCACCCCGGACACAACCTGTTTGCACTTCTGCCCTCAGGCAGACGTTACAGATCGCTGCGCACTAAAACATCTAGGCACAAAAACAGTTTTTTTCCCCAATGCTATCTCCAGCTTGAACAGCTAACATATCACCACCTGTCCTTTTTACTATTAACATCTCAGTATCTGAGAGAGAAGCAACAGTTATTTTTATTTTTATTTATTTATTTATTTTAATTTTTTTTTTTATAAATGTAAATACATATACTTTTTATTTATACAGTTCTATATAAAGTAATAAATGCACATATCTGTTTATAAGTCCCCTGTTCTATTCCAGATGCATATGTTATTTATTTCTCTTTCCCTTAGTCATGTTTAAATGTTCTTATATTCTCTTTCATATATGTATGTCTATTTATATGTATGTGTGTGTGTGTATGTACCAAGAGCTCTTGTAAAACCACAACAAATTCCTTGTGTGTTTGCGCACACTTGGCGAATAAAGTTGATTCTGATTCTGATACAGTGGAACGAAATGTTGTGCCTCACAGGACCACGGTGCTACATAAATACAGACATACAACAATGACGTGAAACAGTATAAATCTAAACACAAATACTAACAGAATTAGATTATAAATATACTATATAGAAAGTTGCCTATACATAAACTATTAAATATAAACTATACAAATGTTCCACATAAATATTGCACGAGGAAAAAGAAAGTCAAGCACTGTTCCTGGCTGGAGAACAGTACAAGATGATCTGTAGTGCATGGGCTTGTAAACATACATGAGTCTTTTGTGGGATTATGTACCCCCAGTTGTAAAGTGACTAGTGCACATAGAGGAGAGTGTGCTACTGCAGGTGGTCTGTGCGGCCTACTCACCTGTGTGTAGCACACTCAGAATTGCACAAGGGAGAAATAAAAAATATATATATATATTTAAGAGGTATGAGGTTTTTTTCAGAGGGGAGCCGTGCTTGAGTTCAGGGCTCTCACAGCCTGGGGGAAAAAGCTGTTGAGCAGTCTGGCAGTGCGGGCTCTGATGCTCCGGTACCGTTTTCCTGACGGCAGGAGCTGGAAGAGACTGTGTGAGGGATGGGTGGGGTCCTTTACGATGCTGGTGGCTTTGTTGGAGCATCGTGAAAGGAAAATGTCCAGGATGGAGGGGAGAGGGGCACCGATGATCTTTGCAGCTGTGTTCACTGTCCGCTGGAGGGTCTTGCGGTCTGAGGCGCTGCAGTTCCCATACCAGACAGTGATGCAGCTGGTCAGCACACTCTCAATGGTTCCCCTGTAGAACATGGTGAGGATTGGTGGAGGGAGACTTGCTCTTTTCAGCCGGCGGAGAAAGTGTAGGCGCTGTTGTGCCTTTTTGGAGAGTGACGTGGTGTTGGTGGTCCAGGTGAGATCCTCTGTGATGTGCACCCCCAGGAATTTAGTGCTGCTGACTCTCTCCACAGTCGAGCTGTCGATGGTCAGTGGGGGGTGGTCAGTGGAGTTTCTCCTGAGGTCCATCACAACCTCCTTTGTCTTCTCCACATTGAGGGACAGGTTGTTCGCGCCACACCATGCCGCTAGCTGTGCCACTTCCTCTCTGTAGTGCGTTTCATCGTTGTTGCTGATGAGACCTACCACCGTTGTGTCATCAGCGAACTTGATGATGTGGTTGGAGCTGAACTTGGCAGTGCAGTCGTGGGTCAGCAGTGTGAAGAGCAGCGGGCTGAGCACACAGCCTTGTGGGGCACCTGTGCTCAGTGTGGTAGTGCTCGAGGTGTTGTGGCCGACACGGACTGACTGGGGTCTTTCAGTTAAAAAGTCCAGAATCCAGTTACAGAGAGAGTTGTTAAGGCCCAGCAGGTGTAATTTATTAATGAGCTGTTGTGGGATTATTGTGTTGAATGCTGAGCTGAAGTCAATGAACAGCATTCCTACATAAGTGTTCTTTTGGTCTAAGTGGGTAAGAGCCAGGTGGAGGGTGGAGGAAATTGCATCATCCGTAGAGCGGTTTGGACGGTATGCAAACTGGAGCGGGTCGAGTGTGTTGGGGAGGCTGGTTTTTATGTGATTCATGACTAATCTCTCAAAGCACTTCATCATGATTGGAGTCAGTGCTATGGGACGATAGTCATTCAGACAGGACACAGGTGATTTCTTAGGTACCGGTATGATGGTTGTGGACTTGAGACACGTGGGGACGACTGCCTGGCTCAGCGAGATGTTGAAGATATCTGTTAGGACATCTGTCAGCTGTGCAGCACAGTCTCTCAGTACACGGCCAGGTATGTTGTCAGGACCCGTAGCCTTGCGTGGGTTAATCCTAGACAGGGTCTTCCTCACTACGGCTGAAGACAGACAGAGCGCCGGGTCGGTGGGAGGTGTGGGCAGTTTTTGTGCAGGTGTGTCATTCTGCATTTCAAACCGTGAATAAAACTGGTTAAGTGCATCTGGAAGGGATGTGTCGTCATCACAGGCCTGTGGCAGGGGTTTGTAGTCAGTGATGGTCTGAATGCCTCGCCACAGGCTCCGTGAGTCTCTGCTGTCTGTGAAGTGGTTATTGATTTTTTGTGCATATGACCGTTTTGCATTCTTGATGCCACAGGACAGGCTGGCTCTTGCTGTTTTTAGGGCTGCTTTATCTCCTGATCTGAATGCCTCATCTCTGGTCTTTAGCAGCCCACAAACCTTTGCCGTCATCCACGGCTTTTGGTTGGCACGTGTGGTGATGGTCTTTGTCACTGTCACATCATCAATGCACTTCTTGATATATGCACTCACTGTTTCAGTGTACTCATGCAGGTCGGTGCTGTTGTTGTAGGTGGCTGCCTCTTTAAACATGCTCCAGTCTGTAGTCTGAAAGCAGTCCTGCAGTGCTGAGGTAGCATCATCCGGCCAGACTGTGATGAGTTTTTGAACCAGTTTGGTGAGTTTCAACAGTGGATTGTATGCTGGGATTAGCATAACAGAGATGTGATCGGAGTACCCGAGGTGGGGGCGGGGTTCAGCCCTGTACGCGTCTTTCTGTGTTGTGTAAACAAAGTCCAGTGTGTTAAGAACGCTGCAGCGTGTCTTGTCTTCAACGAGCCCAAAAGAGCCCATGTCACCCCTCTCCTCATCTCTCTGCATTGGCTACCGCTCACTGCTTGCATCAAGTTCAAGGCCTTGACGCTTGCTTACAGACCTACTTTCACTCATTCTTACGAGTCTATGCTCCTACCAGAAGCCTGCAATTACAGAAGGAACGAAGGCTTGTGGCACCATCACAGAGAGGCACAAAATCACTCTCCAGATCATTTTCGTTCACTACTCTATGCTGGTGGAATGATCTTCCTGCCTTCATCCGTAATGCAGAATCCCTGGCAATATTCAAACAGCTGAAAACACATCTCTTTTGTGAGCACTTAACCTCATCATAAAAAAAAAAAAATCCTTTCCCTTCATTTCCTGTCCCTCTTCCCTTTAAATCTCTCCCTTGTTGTAGCATATGATACTCTGAGCAATGTCTGAAACTTGTATTATGAGCACTTATTGTGTCTAGTTGCCTCTTCAGGTTGACTCGCTTGTTGTATTCTGCACTTGTAAGTCGCTTTGGATAAAAGCGTCTGCTAAATGAATAAATGTAAATGTAAATCTAACAGAAAAGACTTCAATTTTAATCCACATGGAACAGGGAAAGCAACTCAGCTTAACATCCACATACAAACAGCAATGCATAGACAATAACCAACTTGACAGAAACAACCTTAACCAAGACACAACTAAAAAGATCATTACTCTCCCTTCCCCGGAAGGTGCATCCTCGCGCCATAAATCAAACAACTGTGAAGGGAGGAGCTCAGGAAGAGAATAAGAGGCAGGAGAAAGGTAGGCAGGCGACCAGGGTGGTGCTGACGAAGGGAGGAGCCAAGGAGGAGACTTGAGGGACCAGGGCGGCGATGACGGTGGAAGAAGCAAAGGAGGAGACTTGAGGGACCATAGAGGAGTAGCTGGAGGGAGGTAATAGTTCCCAAGGTAATAGTTTGAATATTGAGGAATGGGGATCTCCGAGTGTAAGTCAATGAGATCCCCCGAGTCAGACCAAATATGGGCAAACAGGAACTAAACCATACCAGAAGACAGAAACAAACTGAACCAAGACACAACTAAAAAATTCATAACGCTGACAATATCATACCATACTGATACCAAAAGAATAAAATATAAATACAACCCCAAATCAGAAAAAGTTGGGACAGTATGGAAAACACAAATAAACAAAGAAAGTAGTGATTTCTATATTTACTTTGACTTGTATTTCATTGCAGACAATACAACAGCACATTATTTAATGTGTTCCTCATGATTTTTATTGTTTTTTCTTCAAAAAAACTAAATTCCTATTTTGGTTCTTGCAACACATTTCAAAAAAAGTTGGAACAGTAAAGCATTTACCACTTTGTAATGTTGCCATTCCTTTTCACAACACTTAAAAGACATTTAGGGACTGAAGACACCAAGTGAAGAAGTGTTTCAGGTGTAATTTTGTCCCATTCTTGCTGCAAACAAGTCTTAGGTGGGCAACAGTATGGGGTCTTCGTTGTTGCATTTTGCATTTCAAAATGCGCCACACATTCTCTATTGGAGACAGGTCGGGACTGCAGGCAGGCCAGTCAAGTACCTGTATCCTCTTCCTCCGCAGCCAGGACTTTGTAATGTGTGCAGAATCTGGTTTTGCATTATCTTGTTGAAATATGCATGGACGTCCCTGATTTATTAACTTTTTCTGATTTGGGGTTGTATAAACCAAAATTTCTAAACCAAAATAAACTAAAATTTATTTAATTGCAAACAACATTTATTTAATTGCAATTTGATAATCATGAAAATCATGTCCCAAAATATCACGTCATGATAGCAAGTCTATATCCTAGAATATAATTTTATGATGATAAAATATGCACGTCCTTCACGTCAGTATTGACGACGAATATTACTCAATACTGTCATGTTACAATAAAGACGCTAATAGTTGTGCTGTCTTTGATGACCAAAGTCAGTATATTTGTCCCAAATCATTGTTCATGTAATTTAATCTTCAGCTATGTTAGTGGTGCTCTGTGACATGGCAGAAAGAGTTGGGCTGCTACTGCCGTACACTTACAGAAAGCAATCGGTTCCAATTTTAAAAACTTTGCAGGCTGCGCACTGCATGACCCATTTAAACTCTATTTTGTTCATGTTGGAGACTCCTCTTTGGGGAGGACATAATTTATGAATCATAAATCAACATGTACCAAATTGGCTTGTAAGCTGATATGCATTGATTTTGCACCCACAGTTGGTTGCTATTAATTTTTAAACCCTGCATGCACTCTTGCAAACGCATCAAGTATAAACAAATCCTTACTGTACTTGATTCATCAGTGCACATTATGAAAAAGTTTTTGTAATCTTTTGTCAAATTGTACTAACTAGCTGATCTGATGACTTCTTTTTATGTGATCTTACTTAACCTTTCAACCCCTCCCACCTGCTGACTTCTGATATGTAATCACAATATTTCATGATCAAGTAAATTCCTAAATGAAAAAGTCTTTCCCTACATTTCTTCTTATTTTATATACTGTCTTCACTTGGAAAGGCAATCTAGGGTAGAAAAAGTGTGACAAACCATTAAATGACACATTTGATGTGGGAGGTGGAGCAGATGTCATCTGCACTTCTTTTAAATATGAATTTACAATACATTTATACAAAATTATGTTACCTCCTCCTTTGTCTCTTTCATAGGGTCATAATCACTGTCTCAATGGGGTTTGTATCTTCCATTTCTTCTTCACTAAAACATCAAAACCAAACATAAATTCCAGCATAAATTTCATAAAAACTACTTAAACCATATCAACAGGAAAAACCCGTTATTATGATCAGCTGAAAACAGGTTCAGCAAATGGAGAATTACCTTTCATCCTGATTACTGCGATTTGTCAGTTTTTGTGCTTGCGGATCCATTAAGCTTGTCCTGGATCATTTTTTTCCATGAATAGTAGTATTTCACAAGACTGGATATAGACTTGTCTGGCAAATACAATCAATAAACAAATTCTTTAATTATAAAAATAACCTCAAAAACAATATAGCAGCAAACAGCAAATACGAGGTAATGCCCACTAAGGGCACAAAGGGAAATATATGTAGACATCACTGATGATGGGTTTAAAAAAATAGACTTAAAAAAATGAAATTATATTATACTGTTGTATATAGGATGTAGTCACAATGACACATGCAAAGTTTTATGTCAACATGGCAAAGCGTTGAGACAGCCTGAGATCCTTTTTGGCATCTCTATCCTCAAAAAAAAGAAATCTCCTTGTCTCTAGTTCATTCTGTCTCTAGTAGCAGAATACAATGTCCGCTTGTAAATTTAGCTATGTAGACTTGGCTTGTCGGCTTGCAAGGCAAAATGTTCAATGCTCTCATCCTTTTGTAAGTTGCTTTGGATAAAAGTGTCTGCCAAATTACTAAATGTAAATGTATTTTGCCATCTAATTTCTTAATGCGTTATTCGAGAACCATTCAATCTATAAAAAAGATTTTAAGAACTTTTTGTCAGGATTGTCGCTAGATGATGAACTCCTAGAGGAGTTCAAAAAGGTAGACTTTCAAAAGAACTCAAAATGGCAGATAAAGTGTAGTTGCCTATGACAAATTTGGTATCATAGCACTCAACATAGGAAGGAATATAGAAAGATAAGTCTCATGACAATAAGGCAAATTAATCAAAAATTATAAAGTTTTGTAAATTTTGTTGAGGCAATGAGGATGAGGAACCATACCAAGTTTCATAAAGATACATAATTGTGTTCGTAAGAGATAGCATTTTACGACAACATTCAAAATGGCCAATGCCCAAAATGGCAGATCAACGAACACTGGATATCATTTTCATGCCTCAAGGAAACTAAAGAGACCATTCTCATGATTTTAGGCCAAGGTTGTAGGTAAAAATAGCAGTTTTTCATATCTCTGGACCAGTAGCTGGCATTGTGATGAAACTCCAATCAGTGTTAGCTCCAATCATGTGTTGATTAATATTTAGAATTTTCTGAATATATCTGCATACATGTGCCAAGTACTTTGCAAGTAGTGCAGAAAAGACTATTAGCAATCTACGTTCACAAGCAAGAATGTGCACACAGATCCTTTCTTTACACACAGATCCCTGCACACGCACACATGAGGAGAGAGCGCACCGATTCACTTGCACAGATTATAAAGTTATAATAAAAGAGTGTGCAGGTATTTATTTGATTTGTTGATCTGTGGTTTAATTTACAAGTTCATAAATGTTTGCTGGAATTTCTTGGATTATTAGTGCGCTAATAAATTAATGCTAAATCATTATAGCATCAGGCTAATTCAAGACAAAATGTGCTAACATCATGTTAAAATGTGCTAGCATCATGTTAATTGATGCTAAAACATGCTAACATGCTTAAATGCTCAGCTGTACATTTCTTCTAGGTCCAAGTGATAACACAAATTCACCAAACTAACAGAATGCATAGTCGATATCAAAACTTGGATGACTAGCAACTTTCTACTACTAAATTCAGGCAAAACAAGTTTTACTTATTAGACCAAAATCTTCACACTTTACAACCTAAAACAATGTCTTACTCTTGATGGATGCACTATAAAGCCTGCTTCATTGGCCAAGAATTTGGATGTCATTTTCGATAGCAATTTGAAGATGGACGGAAGAGTGGTGGGTGCTGGCACGCAGAGCCTTTGAGTCCAGCCCAGAGCAGCCGGCCATGGATAAGGCCGACCACAAAAAGGAGACGCTGCCGCAGGTTGCGGGCCAATGAACCAAGGTGCTGGATTCGACTCAGGAAGGCTAGGAAGGCCTAGAAGCTGACCTTGGATGACCCGGAACAGGCCCATGACGAACCGTCGACCCCGGAACAGAGACTGGAACCGACCCAGGAACAGAGATTGGAACCGACTCAGGAACAGAGACTGAAACCGACCCAGGGACAGAGACTGGAACCAACCCAGGGACTGGAACAGAGACTGGAGGAGAGAATGCCGCCGCCGCAGGGACACAGACAGGAGGAATGGATGCTGCCGCCGGGACACAGACAGGAGGAGCGGACGCAGCTTGCTCTGAAACAGACACAGAGACTGATCCTCTTCTACTCATCAAGCCTGAATTAATTTAATCCAAAGTACAGCAAAAACAGTAAAATTTTGAGTAAAATTTTACTCAATCAGTAAACATTAAAATTAATCTAAAATAGTAGATAGTTTGCTATTTGAATATGCACCCCTTTACCTAAATTCATTACTTCAGATCTATGTGCCCTCTAGAAACCTGCATTCTGAAAGTGAATGGCGCATTATCGTGCCATCCCAAAAAGGCACAATATCACTTTCACAGACTTTTACATTAAATGTTCCCTCCTAGTGGAATGACCTGCCCAGCTCTCTCCGTCCTTAGCCATCTTCAAGAAACAGCTAAAAACATGTCTTCCATCTTTATTTGACCCTCTAACTCTAGCACTCTCTATTCTCTGTTCTAAATAGACAAAAGTCTATTTTGTCTTTTTATTTTCTTTTTTATTAAAAAAACACTTTAGGACTTGCATTCTGTTTTCTAACTACTTGTTCCCTTAAAAAGGGCCTCTAACACTAGCTTTCTATATTCTTTTTCTACTCTATCTACTTGTTTTCTTTTTATTTATTAATTTGAATTAAAAAAAACTTTGCTATGTGTACTGTATTAGGCTAACTGAGACTTGTCATAGCACTTACACATTATTGCTCTTTTGTTGATTTTGATTGCTTCCATTGTCCTCATTTGGATAAAAGTGCCTGCTAAATAACTAAAGGTAAATGTACATTTTAAAATGTAATTTATTCCTGTGATTTCAAAGATGGATTTTTAGCATCATTTATCCAGTAAGTAATCCAGACATCCTTCAGAAATCATTCTAATATTCTGATTTGCTACTCAAAAAACATTTATTATTATTATGTTGAAGATGACTGAGTATCATTTTTCAGGTTTCTCCAACAAGTAGAATGTTCAGAAGAACAGCATTTTCTGAAATAGAATTTATTTGTAACATTAAAAAATGTCATTATCATCGCTTTAAAGCATTCTTGCTAAATAGAAGTATTAATTTAGAAGTATTAAAATAAAGATATTAAGAGTAATTATGCTGGAAATTTATACATTAATACATTACATTTTAAAATATATTCAAATTGAAAACAGTTAAAATCTTACTGTTCAAAAACTTTTGACTGGTAGTGTACTTTACTGTAAAAAGCTAACCTGGCCCATGTCCAGGGGAGTTATTGCTTACCCTCACACAGGGAGAGAAAACAGCAAACTGAATTTGTGTTGGACCTCCGAATGTAAGCCGCACAAACTGATTGGACCGAGGACACCTTAAAACTACTCTTCCGAAGAGGTCTATGTCCTGAACTACAGTCCGAGCTCCCCTGTCGTGATGAGGGAAAGAACTTAACTGCTTTCATGAAACTTGCCATACAAGTGGATAATCTGCTCTGAAATTGTCGCTACGAACTCCATGCATCACCCCACGTAACCAGAACTACGGAGCCTTCTGGGCCTGGGAGTCACTCGTCTAACCCCCATGGAGAGGGATTATCAACGGAGATTTAACCTTTGTCTGTACTGTGGTGGTTCCGGTTATCTCAAGGCCAATTGCCCAGTTCGACCACCCAGAGAACCCCAACTGGTGAGTACCATTTCAGTGCCTTCCTCTTCAACTATTAGTGTGCCTGCTGTACTGACCATAGCTGATGAAGCTGTTTCCACACAAGCCCTTGTAGACTCAGGTGCTGCAAACTTCATTTCCTCAGAGTCTGTTAAATAGCACAAGACTAAATTAACTACCTGCAATTCTCCCTTGGCAGTGGAAGCATTAGCTGGTAAAGAGGCAAGATAAGCATTCCCTGGGACGAGGCAAGATAATACAGATGACTGAGGAGTTTACCTTACAAGTGGGTGCATTGCATACAAAAAGAATTCAACTCTATGTTATCTCGTCACCCAAACATTCTATGATTCTGGGTCTCCCCTGGTTGAGAACGTAATCCCACGATCTCTTGGCAGGAAGGACATATAAGCAAATGGTCTGCTAATTGTCTAGGTAACTGTATTCCCATTATTCCACACATTAAAACCAGATCCCTTGGCCACAGAGGAAGTACCTAAATCAGAGACTGTGTTACCTTCCGAGTATGCAGCTTTAATGAGGGCCTTCAGTAAAGAGGGAGCCACTCAGTTACCCCCACAAAGGCCGACCGATTGTGCAATAGACTTAATCTCAGGATCAGCACTCCCCAAAGGTCACATATTTCCACTGTCACAACCCGAATCAGAAGCCATGAATGATTACATCAGGGAAGAATTAGCCAAGGGGTTCATCTGCCCTCAAATTTTCCTGTAGCAGCAGGGTTTTCTTCGTCAAAAAGAAGGATGGTGGTCTGCGCCCCTGCATTGATTATCAAGGCTTAAACAATATAACTGTCAAGTTCTGTTACCCTATCCCTCTAGTGCCTGCTTCCCTGGAACAGCTCCGTCGAGCCCGGTTCTACACCAAACTGGATCTCTGTAGTGCATACAACCTGGTCCGAATCAGAGAAGGGGATGAGTGGAAGACCGCATTCTCAACCATCTCAAAGTGGTCACTATGAGTACCTAGTCATGTCCTTCAGTCTTGCCAATAGTCCATCACACCTTCGTTCCAGAAGCTCTACGCAAGAGGCTACTAACTTATGTTCATGAATCTCCCAGGTGGCCTACACTCTCCACTCATACCATGACTTTCATCAAGAACTGTACCACCTGTGAGAAAACCAAGACTTCCAAGCAGCTTCCAACAGATTTATTACAGCCTCTACCAGTTCCTCAACGCCCATGGTCTCACATAGCAGTCGTTTAAATCACTGATCTCCCGAACTCTCAAGACAAAACAACCATCCTGACCATAGTTGATCGTTTCTCCAAGGCCTGTTGCTTAATACCCTTGCTGAAGCTTCCCTACCTTTGAGACTGCTGAGCTCCTCATCAATCAGGTCTTCAGATTCTACGGTATACCAGAGGACATTGTTTCCGTCCGAGGTCCTCAGTTTACTTCACGGGTGTGGTCATCTTTATTTAAGGGACTCAATGTGAACATCAGTCTTACCTGCGGTTATCATCCCCAATCCAACGGCCAGATGTAGCGCCTCAACCAAAAAATAATTCGATTCCTATGCTCCTATTGTTATCAAAAACGGATTAGAGCCAATTCTTGATCTGGAGTATGCACAGAATTCCCTGGTCAAACCCGCTACAGGCATGACTCCATTCAAATGTATCTTAGGCTTTCAACCACCACTCTTCACCTGGCAAAGATCGGGCTCACACTCATCTCCTGCATGCAGTAAGGTGACAAACTCATCATGCAAATCAACACCGCTGTCCCGGACCTACCTATCAACCTGGGCAGTGGGTCTGGTTATCTTCAAAGGACTTGTGCCTCAGACTTCCCTTCAAGAAACTTATTCCCAGGTATGTTGGCCCTTTCAAGATCCTAAGACAAATAACCCCAGTATCCTTCCATGCTGATTTGCCTAGTAACTATCGTATATCTTCTACATTTTATCTATCTTTGCTCAAACCCGCTGGTGGCCCGGTTGGGGAGTCAGAGGCGAGGTGGCTTATCGAGTTCATAAATTGTTAGACTCCAGACGCCGGGGCAACCAGATCCAATACCTAGTCGACTGGGAAGGGTAAAGTCCGGAGGAACATTCTTGGGTAAACTCTGCTGACATCCTTGATCCTACTCTGACTGAAGAGTTCCACAGAGCACATCCGGGGAAACCGGCCCCTCGTCCTCATGGAAAAAGAGAGGCTCTGTTACGGTGGAAGCTCCTGTTTCGTCTCCTCCGCTGCCAGAGGGAACCATCTCCAGAATATCGACTGTTGTACGAACTACGTTTCCCATAATGCCTCATACCTTCTGGAACTGATTACTTCCTGTGAACCTGATTTTCATTAGCTCTTGTGTATATAAGCCCTAGCCTTTTGTTAGCCCATTGCGAAGTCTAGTTTTGCCCTGGCTGACATTACTAAGCGGTTACTTTGATTACTGTTTGATTACTGTTTGATTACTCGTGTTGATTATTGGACTGTTTATCCCTTTTTTGATTGCTTGCTGCCTGCCTTTATACTTGGACTGTCTCTGGATTATCTGATTGTTTACTGCCTGTCTACGAACCCTGCCTGTTTACTGATTACGCTGTCCTGCCTATGTTTGCCCTGTTTGTTGTGATTGACCCCTGCTTGTTGACTTCGATTAGTAAAAGCTGGAAATGGATCCCCGTGACGCGTTCTCATCATTACTGTAATAATGTTTGGTAGACTCTTCTCTGAACTTTTCTGGGGACCCCAGTTTGAAAACCTCTGCCATACAATGCAGTTGTAACTCTGACTTAGCTGATATAAACACAGTTGGCACATTATATACTGATTAATTTGTCACAATTAATCACATTATATATTAGCTAAGAAAAACCCTCAAATGTAGATCATTAATAGGCATTACATTATTGTAGACAATAATAATCAGCGTATCACTGTTTTTGGTCTATATTGACATGGTCTTTGTATGGCGTCTAAGGACTCTTGTGTTCTGTTCTGTCTCGTGTCTGTGCTGCTTGTGCTGCTTGTGCTCGACTTCATTTCGGAAACTGTCTGTAGATACTTAGTTGATACTTAGTCTGTAGATACTCTGTAGATAAATGATTTCACAACTTGCTTCAATCCGTGATCTAATAAATGGCAGGAAAATATTGTAATACAAAACTAATACTTATGTATGTCAGCTTAGTAAATACAATTTATGGCTTTTTTACAAGTATTTTTTGAAAAAAATAAAAAAATAATTGTACTAAATTAATGTGTTATATTAACAATTAAATAATGCATTATATTAGTCATCACCCTTTATGCTACTTCTAGATATTGTTTGCCCCTTAATCCTTATATACAAATACATTCAGAGTAATCATTAATAGAGACACATAGTTGTCTGTTTGGATCCAAACTCTCCAAACAGCCTTGTTAATGTACATTCTGATGCACTGTCCGACAACTTTTGGAGATGACTCATGAGTGTGTGCTCGTAGTTGGCCAGCAGGATTCTTCGGCAGCAAGTGAAGCCCACTGTGACCCTGAGGGTGTACCTGAAGAACAGTGGAAAGCGCAGCTTTGGTGCTGCAGAATAAACAGTCCACACTGCAGCATCTGGGATCCAGGAACTAAAGAACGAGTTGGCAGACTGAACAGCAACTATGTTCGCTGCATCCTGTGCAACATCAAATACACATTGACACAAAGACTCCACTACAGACTTCTCATATGTGTGGTTATACACATCCGTATCATTTAATTAAATCATACTTGACTAATCATAATCTATTGTAATGATGGATGATTAGACCTAATGCAGATTACATTGTTCCGTAAGTTTGTGCCATAAGTATTAACTTGCCGTTTGTATTTTTGGAGGTTAATTTCTCAGTACATAACCATCATATTGATCAGTTACTGCACTAGATGTCACTGATTAAGATTTTATAAAATGTTTTACCACAGATGGTAAGTGAACTACAATTTAACCAAAATATTTCATAAATAAACCTAAGGGGCTGGTCTGCTAATGCATGCTAATGCAGCCCAAATATTTCCATGTTAACATTTAAACACTGATCTCATGAAATGCAGTATGTGCATTTAATTGTTTTTATCGATTCCTATAACAAAAACATTTTTTAAATTCTGCATTTACTGTTTTATAAATAAATGCAAAAACATTGTTTATATCATGTGGTTTAGAGAGAACAAAATCTGTCTGAAGAACATTTTTCTCTTTTTGTTGCCATTTTGTAATAACATAATCACATTTTGACCTTTATTTCAGGATAAATTATTTATTAGTGTCAAGATAATGATTAATTTACTAATCGCTAATGTTTAATCTACAAGTTAGCAAAGTCATCTAGTATTTTACCTCTGCTTGACATTTTATAGCAGTTTATTGTGTAAATTTAAAAGTTGTATAAAGGAATGACACAATGCAACTTTTTTGTTGACCATAAATACTGATTTATCTAATAAGCCAAGTCAGCACATAGTACCCTGTCACACACACAATATGTACACTGATTTCTGTTTTTTAGTTCGATGACTAAGAAAGCATAATTTAAGAAATTATAATAATAAAAATATATATTTTTAGTAAATTATATCATAGAACGGCAGTTAATGTTAAATTTAAATGTATTCTTAAGTTTTACTATAATAATATGACATTCCAGTTTGTGTAAAAAAAAAACATTTTAATTAATTTATGTGCTCTGTAAGTCAAACTCATTGTACATCCGCAGAATGACAGGAATGTTTCTCATGGTGTCAGAGGGCAGCCCTCACATTAGATCAGCTCTTCTGTTCTGATGGACTATGTGTTGAGCACAGCACTGCCTCTTCATTTTTAAGAAAAGTGATTGTATAACTGCTTCATCTTTATTGCTGTAAATATATTTCTCAGTAAATGCATACACAAACAATGATTTGTAATGATATGAGTCATAGGCCAGATTAATGTAATGACAATGTGCATGACAGTTATGAGGTGTGAATGCCAAATAGTTTTTGGGTGGATCAGGTTAACGGCTGACCTGATAAATGATTTCACAACACATTTGACCCACATCTCACCCTGACAGTGTCCCATGTGGCTCAACTTGAGGCAATACAAACAAGCTGTAAAAATAAAAGGCTAACAAGAAAGCGTCCTCTGCTATGAGGAAACACTATTTCTCTTTGTCAATGTGTGGAGGTTACTTAACCTCCACACATTGATTTAATTAATAATACAGTAAATAGCTTTATACAAAAATTTACATTTAATATATTTAATATATTTTTTTTACATATTTTTGACTGGGTTGGGGAAATTTTGGTTAAAGCATTAAATATAGTAGTTTATAATTATAGTTGTTTTATATTGTTTTTAATTGTTTATAATTATTTGTTCTCTTAAACCACATTTGTTCTGTTATTTCAAACAAACAAAAGATATATATCTAAATGCACACTATAATTGTAAATTTAACATAAAACTAAAGATCTTTAATTTCATAAAAATCTTTATGAATTATTTAGTATTCGATTTATTTATATAATAGCGTTGATGTTTAATTAATTAATTAATTACTAACTATTAAAAACTTCATTAATTACCAGTAATTGTTATATAATTGTGCCAGATTAAATGTTCAAGATAAGCAAACGTTCCATTCAAACAAACTGATTTAAAAAAAATAACCATCAACAGTTTTAAAATACTGTTAAATGCTAAAGTTTATTTGTACATTTGCTGAATTATTAGTTCTGGATAATTCATACCTTTCCATTCGCGTATGTTAATGATAATTCAATATTCATGAGAGTTTGGGTTCTGGAATATTCATAAGCTGTCAGAAGGCAGGACAGAGGGAGCGAGGGCTGAGTTTACAAACTTTCCATAGGACAGTAACTCCGTCCGCGGAATTTACCCAAAAACTTTTATACGTGGGGCATTATGACATCCACGTTTTTACTTTAAGGACTTTTTTAAACTTTCTAAAGACTTTTAAAACTTTTCATAGGCCGAAACTCAAACCAAACTTTATCTAAAGGCAGAAAAACAGGCCCAGCCAAGAAGTACCAATACCTTTCCGGATTTTCTTCGACGATTTATAACCGAATATTAATATTTTTGAGATTTGTCTGGTTTGCTTGTACATCTGTCGACATGAGCGGTAACCCTCTACAGCCGTTACCGGGCCAGCAGGTGATCCACGTCGCCAAAGACCTGGACACAGACCTGGAGGCGCTTTTTAACTCCGTCATGAACCCAAAGCCCAGTTCCTGGAGAAGCAAACATTTACCCGAGTCCTTCTTTAAGGAGCCTGACTCTGGCTCTCATTCTCGGCAGTCAAGCACGGACTCGGGCAGCCAGCCGCCGCGGCTCCAGGGGCAACACGTCCGCTCGCACTCGTCCCCGGCGTCCCTGCAGCTACCCGCGCCGGCGGCGAACCCCGCTCCACATCACGCTCACATTCGACACCAATCGTTCGATGTGGCGGACGAGCTGCCCCTGCCGCCGGGCTGGGAGATGGCGTACTCTCCCAACGGACAGAAGTATTTTCTCAAGTAAGTGTGACATTAATAATTCATGTTTTACAATTTACGTTATCTGATCCATAAATTAAATTCAATTTTATTTATTTAGTGTTTTTTACAACGTTACATTTCTTCAAAGCAGTATTTACATATAATAAAACAGATCAAATGTCAGACATGTTTAACACAGAAACATTGAATATGCAAATAATATGTGTGAGATGTATATTAATGAAACTAATTAGGCAAATTAGGTTTATAGTACGTTTATGAATAAAGGGGTTGAGTGAAACAATAAAACTACAAAATCATTAAGCAAGATATGCTGTTCTAGCTTACATGGAGATGGCACATTAAAGATAACATCTTATGAGACATTGGTGGAAGGGATTTGCAATAGTACCATAAAATACAACACACAAAAGCAAAATACATACCTACACAAAATATATACAATCAAAATACCTGAAAATTACACAATAAACAAAATAGAAGTTTCTTTTGAACTGTAATTATATAATTTTGCTAGAAGCAATAATAACAATTTACAAAACCCTAAGCTAAGTTAGAAGTCAGCAGTCTCCCAGTAAGCAAGCCAATAGGGCGACAGTGGCAAGGAACCAAAACTCCAATGATGTATAGATGGAGAAAAAACCTTGGGAGAAACCAGGCTCAACCGGGAGGGCCAGTTCTCCTCTGGCACATTACAGTATTTATTACACATACTGTATAATTAGTCAATACTAAATTTAGGGTACCTTTAGTTATTTATTTATTGTATTTTTTTATTACTTTATTGAACCTAAAATCATGCTCATAGTTGCAAGTTCTTAAAACAGTATGCCATCTGCGAACTGGTTTCTTATCCCAATCAGTGTGCATTTACATTGGGGTGACTGATTAAGTTTTGTTTTGAGTTATGGACAGACTTGTGTTAAAGGTGTATCCGGGTGTGTATCAGACAGACCAGAAAGCACCCACTCTGTCTTACTGTCATATGCAACACGTGTCTCACAACAAACCAGCGATCAGGGCCTTTTCTTACATTGATATGTTTAGCATTTCTCAGAGAAAGACTATCTCCATTGTCTCAATGTAAATATGTGTTTTGACTGGCTTCCTTTCAGAATTGAGATGGCTAATTTTCTGTGACTAATTTAACTGCTATGCTTCAGTACTCAGATTTTCCATTGGAAATCAAGTGGTACCAGAAAGAGTACCGAAATATATTGCACATTATTAACCTTAAATTATTATTTAAAGTTACGAAAATATTCCTTAAAATTAATATTGCAGTAATGTCAATAAAAACAATAATAAACACTGAAATGAAATGATACTGAAATAAAAATATTGTTAACTTAACCTATCAGGTTTATTTTCATATAATTTGTGGATGACTATCAGAAACAATAAATCAAGTAATAAAGTAATATGGTTTGCCTCTGTGGATTTGTACAGTTGCAAGTGATCGCCCACCACTGTCACTCTTACCCCCTCTTTCTGCTCAGTCATACAATACTCAAATTCTTTGTTCAGAATCACAACTCAAGATGCTTAGGTATATTTGGCTGTGCAAAAATTAAAAAAAAAACATTTAAATTTGAAAAAAAATCAACAAAAATTTGTCGAATTGACTGCAAAGAAACATCACATTTTGGCTGCATGAAAATAGCTGTGGAAAAGGGCAGTGTTTGTTTTGCCTTAAAGCTGAAGTGTGTTTTTCTTTTGCACAGAGTGGTTTTTTTAGCGGTGCAGCTGGGGTGACTGGGGGGTTGAAACCTGTTTGAACAGTGATGAACTTTGAAGCACTATTTGGTGCAAGTGCTGCAGAAATAAAACAATGTTTAAAGTATAGGGTGATTCATTTCAGTAATTTAGATACGATAATGTAGTTTTTTTTAAATCCAAATAATAAACAAGCCTATTATTTTATTAATAAAAGATAATAGGCTTTCTGTAATAGTGGAGACCTTCTCAGTAACTAAGATTCTCTGTGTTTGCTGGTTGCAGAATGCTTATAAACAGCATTAGCCACATTAACTAAGGGGGTGTGGCTTCATGGAGGACACACCTTTTTATAATGAGCTCTTTGTGAGTGAAAAGTGACTGGTCGGATATATTTCCTACCATATATCTCTATCAACCGCAATAGAAACAATAGACAATACATAATGGCTAACTGGGTATACTGGTCACACCGACGTGAAAACAAGTAAATATAGAATCAGCCTGCCTAGTCTCTCAGCTGGTAGTGTAGTTTTATCACTCTCTGTCTTATAGACAGATATCAAATAAGTTTTGATCCAAACAAACCAGACAAAAGAATGAACATGGCTATTGTTGGTTCTTTACATACATGTAGTCTATAATTGTCTTGTTCAGAATTAGGTCAATTAGATTACTGCTGTCCATGTAAATGTCGTTGATGCCAACAGTAAATAACCCAAACAGCATGATCCTCAGACAGATGTTACTAACACAGTGAAGTGATTATTAGTTGTTTGATTTGGTCTGTCTGGCAGTGAATTATGTGCTGAATAAATCTGCTGCAGTTGTGGTATGTGATGTTTAACAGTCTGTTTAGAAGCATTTGGCTTCATCCAGCTCATTCTACAAACTAACCGCTCCTGCCGCAGTGACTGGAGGTTTATTAAACACAAACTGCTGCTAATGTGCAGATGAGCTGGATCACAGAGCTGTACTTCACAGGGTCCAGTTAGCATAGTGAGATTTAGGACCAGTTCTTGAGAAACATTTACTAAAGCAGTAATGAATTTTTGCTCATAAAAACACAGTAAATCCAGTCATTATTTAATAATGTTTAATAATTCCTAGGCTGGCACTAAAGGAATGTCAGGACAATGTTTCAGTTCAGCTGGGGTGAGCAACAAAACAATAGCTGTTGGGTGACAGTGTTTAATTGAGTCTCAGGCAGCTGTCTGCAGCACACACCTGTGTTTGGAGACAATGCCAGTCATGAGTTTTCTTTTTCTGATTAGTAGCTCCTCTCAGGCATGAAGATCTTGTTGCCCAATGCCCGTTGGCTGTGTTGCATCTGGTTGGCTCTCCCTGTTCTGTCGACAGCTGATATCAAAAGACTCTCTTTGTAGCCTTGATTTTTTTAAACACTTTAAGGCCTTGCGTGACTCACAGATATAAATGGTGTAAAAGCAATTAAACTAGGAGGAAATGCAGTGTGGGCAGTTCTGAACACTTGACTTTATCTGTCAAGTCTGGCAAAATTGGTAGAAATAAACACAATTAAAAAGAGATTTTACAGACCTGACTGCTTTGATTTAAACATGGAGACAGACCTCATACTACAATCACATATCTTTTTAGACAAATCTGAATTGAAATGAATTATTTTAGACATTAAATATCAGCATTTGGACTTCAAAATAAAGAAGATGATTACATTTACGCATTTGGCACTTTTACCCAAAGCAACGTGAAGTGCATTGAAGGTGTACAATTTATCAGTACATGTGTTTTTTGAGAACTGAACCCACAATCTTTGTGATGCTAATGCAGTTATCTACCAAGTGAGCTATATTTTTTTAGTGAGCTGATCTTTTATAAACTTGCCTAGCTAACAATGTTTCGTCAGCATTTTCATTAATTAAAAAATTAAGTTTTATTTTTAATGTTCTAGGAACCACAAGTCAAATTGACATTTTCTGGGAAATCGACCCTTGACAGCTGAAATGATAAATTATTACTAGTGGTGCTTGCAAAGCAAAGCATACTTATTCTTCTTTTTATGGACAAAATGTCGACACGCTACTCGTCCGTCACGGTTTGTCATAGACCCATGAATGAGGTGTCAAATCGACCATCTTATTTGGGAGGGGTGTGCTATGACTTTTTAGGGTGTACGACAAGTGGGCGAAAAATTCCATAGACTTAACATTGGGCTGAATTTTGTGACGTTATAGCTCTGCATCAGAATGTTGTAGAGACTTCATATTTATAGTTTTCATAAATATGATATGTGTATAGCGTGAAAAAGTTGTGTTTTCTCTATATAGTTCTATATAGTTCTATATATTTCTATGATTTTATGTGATGTCTTTGGGTATTTGAGGAATCTGTTCAGTGTGTCACTGGGATGGTTTCAGTGTGGATATTTTCTCATGAGCAGTTGAAAGCGATTATATCCTTTATATCCACTCTGTCTGCAGGATATAAAGCTGTTTATTTTCCTCTGTTTTTAAGAACAGGAAGGAATGCTTGAGGCAAGCAACAACATTAAAAATGAGTTACACTTTCAATTCAGTTGACATTTATTTGTATAGTGCTTTTCAGAATACATATCATTTTAAAGCTGCTTTACAGAAAAATGAAAGTTGAACATTGTTAGTAAAATGGTACAGATTGGCAAATTGGCTAATATTGTGCATGCATTAAAGCAGAAATGGCAATTACTCAGAGTTCTCGCAGAGGTTGTCATCTTCTCTACACAGTGTCATCTAAAGTCATTTTAAGATTCTGGATCCCAACTGGAGCTGGCCTGATCTGTAGCTAGATGTCTGGAGACCGAAAACGGGAGGGAAATAAAGACTAATTAGCATAGATGCAGATGCATGTAATTGGAATTTAAGGTTTTGAAATGCATTATGTAAAAGCTTGGCTAAAAATCTTTAATCTAGATTTGAATTTGGAGTGTCTGTGCTCCGAACAGTATCAGGAAGGCTATTCCAGAGTTTAGGTGCCAAATGCGTTCCACCTCCTTTAGCAGACTTTGCGATTCTAGGTATTACTAAAAGTCCAAAGTTTTGTGATTCTAAAGAGCACATTGGCCTGTAGTGTGATAGAAGATTACTTAAATATACAGGGACTAACCTGTTTAAGGCCTTGTAAGTAAGTAGCAAAAACAACTATGTAATACTTGACAGGTAGCCAGTTTAGAGATGATCCAATCTGGGTTATATGATCATATTTCCTGGATCTGGTAAGAACTCTTGCTGCTGCATTTTGGACTAACTGTAGTTTGTTTATTGAGGATGCTGAACAACCACCTAGTATTGCATTACAATAGTCCAGTCTGAAGGTCATAAATGCAAGCATTAGCTTTTCTGCATGAATGGACAATATAGCTTAGCGCTCATTCCTAAAGAAAAAACTCACAAGGATGTAAAAAAGGTGCAATATAGTATTTCTTCTGCTGAAACCTGCTGTCTGACTGAATAGAAATCTGGTCATGTGAATAACTTTAGGTGGACAAAGGTAGAGTCACAGTTTTTACATTATTTTTTTAGAACTTTTACATTCCTAAACTTTTACATTACTTATAAATACGTTTCTCAAACTTTGCTCAAATTAATGTAAAGAGCCAGACTGTGTCCTTTAAATCTATATCAAAGTAAACGTTGCTTCAGGACAATATAATTGGAAAAACAACTTAAAGTCTAAGACTGCCTTAGACTAAGGCTGTCTAATTATACCAAATTAAATGTGCACAGACAGTGTTGCACTTACAGTGGAAGTCAGTGGAAGTGGAAGGTATGTTGTTAGCCCGTTCTGAGTTTGGATTTAGTTTGGTCTAATAGGAACAATTGTGAGCGTTGACCTAATGATACAGTGCATTCTGTCCTCCTGTATTGTGGGCGTGGTCATGCGAGGAGAAGGTTAGAATTGTGACATCCTCTTCCAGACTTGTTGACAGCCTGTGACAGATTTCTCCCCTTTCTCCTCCCCCTTTGTTGTTTAGTTATGTGAATGTATTTTCTTTAGCGCTGCAATGGGCATTTCATCAAGTGGTTTGAGAGAAATGGGTGTGGTCGCATTTGTTTTGGAATGGATCGGGGGACCGGGGAGGTGGGCTGCAGCTACAAGGGCCCATCTCTGATTCACACGTCCTGTGTGATGCATTGCTCTGTTCAGTGGGGCAGGGATAATTTGATATGATGTGATGCTTATTGTCGGACCTGTTCAATCGTGGAGTCAAAGTGGCACTCTTTAGAGTTTGGCATGCATCTGGTCAGACACAATAGATGCCCCTGCACTCCTCTCGCTATGTACCAAACTCAGAAGTTGGATGACAAGAGAAGAAAAGAATCATATTTGTGTGATTCTTTCAAAGAATACACATTCCAGGAGAACAAGGCCTTTATATTGCAGCTGAGGAATCTGTGTCTTTCTAAAGAGAAGTGGAGAGAGTCACAAGGGTTTATTTTCTTTCAGTTTAATAAATTTAACAGACCATTTAACATGCATTTGTCAACATTTCTAATTTAGTCAAGTGAGAGAGTGATCACAATAGCGCTTTAGACATGTGCTGCATCTGTGTGATGCTCACGTGGTGTAAAATCTGTCCCACAGCTCACAACAGCAAACACTTTCAAACACACTTCAAACGACAGTGTGGGGCATGTGATGTCTCATTCACACTTTTAAACTTGTGGAAGTGAAGACGTACAATCTGTTACAGTATAAGGGCGACAAAGTACCACAGTTCAGTGACAAACGTAACTGCACAAAACCGTAGGGGTTGGAGGGTAGTGGTTAAACTCTGGTTTAGTTAATCCAGCCTCGGGTGTTGCTGTAAAAGACCTGTGCCACCAGAGGCCGGATGACACAGCTTGTCATTGTTCTGTAGATGTAATCACATGCTAGGTGAGCAGGTGCCATACAGGTATGGAGAGTTAAACAGGTAACACTGCATAGCTGTGCAGTGGAGGTTTGAAAAGCTGTGGGCTGGCTGATGTTTAAACAGATAACACAATGTCACAATGAGTCACACAATTTAAGGCACACAGGACCACCTTTCTTTTGCATGGTATGGGATTTGATGACGCTGCAGACACGTCTGTCCCCTGCTCATATCAATTCAGTCCTCATATTTGTAAACAAGATAAAACTAGGCCAGATAAGAATGAACTCCTGGAATGCCCTGAAGTTGCAATCCATCTTTCTTTGTAACAATGAAGTAACAGCTGTAAAGCTAACCTCCTTCTTAGGTGGAGGAACACATTCTATGAAACACTTCCATTAAGGTCTTTTTAAACTTGATGTTGGATAGATTAAGCAATATATGCCTCTCCATGGCCACCAGGGCTGCCATAGAATGACTGATAGGTTTAGCCACCTCTCTGGTGGCCCAGGGAGAAATATATATGCCCCAGATCACTTCTGTCCCTGCATCAGGGTTTTAAACCCTTACCCTCATCCAGGTCTCTAAGCAGGTCAGCCTGGTATGCCTGCAGAATAGCCCATGGTGTGCAGACACACACCCTGATTACCTGCCAGGAACCATAAAGAGGAAGGGGAAAGATAGCTTTCAAGCATCTGCTCCACCTTTGGCATCGCCCCATACCTGTGCTTAATCAGCCCCTTTATATTGGTATGGATGGTAGTCTGGGAACTGAGGACACAGATTTTTTTCATGACCTCGAGCTTACAATGGATGTCAGGAAAGAACAGCAGGCCCCGCGTGATTAAACAAGTTAATACCTCCACAAGGTCCAACGGGCCTTGCAGCACCAAGCTGTCACTCCGGGCATAAGAAGCCACAGAGCAGAAAAGAGGCGATATTTATCTCCGAGCCCCACAATCACAACTGACACACTACTTCGGCAGCCCCAGTGCCATAACGGTGGGAGGAAGCGGTAATCTCTGGCCCCCTCCAGAGCTGACTGTGCATGCTTCACTAGCAAACAGACCACACATAACTCATATGTATCCTTGCCCATGATGTAGTGAGGTCAGTAAGGAACACACGGTTTAAAAAGCTTCTTTACAAGTCATCCAAAACACTAAGACAGTCGCAGTCTTGACAATGTGAGTGATAAAAGAGTTAAAGAAACAATGGGGTTTAGCCTCAGATGTCATGCACATTGGTCAATAGATTTGTGTTTTAAAGGTAATTATTTGACCCTTGGAATTTACATAGTTTGTCAGATTATAGTGTTATCAGATCTTAAAATACTTTGTGTTTTATGTGAGGCATCAGAGTTTGAAGAATAAAAAATGTTTTGATTGCTGTCTTGTTGAACTGTGGCCCTTGACTTGACATTTTGTAGTGCTCTCTTGTCCTCTGGTTGGCTGGTGTTTCTGTGACTGGCCTGTGGGGCCTCTTACAGGACTGGGGTCAGTAAATAGACAGCAGATTTTGAGCTCTTTTATCTTGGTAGGAAAAGGACTTTCGGAGCACCAGTCCTTGGTTAGGCTCAGCAGACTATTTCCCACCACACAGTCTGTTCCAGCTGAACACAACCATTTCTGGCAACCACTTGGTCTGTTTGCCCCCTGTTAGTGATTTCCTGAAACACTAACTGGGGGGCGTCTCATCTCATTTCACACTTTAGCTGACTCTTTTTGTGTGTCCATCTGGTTGACAGTATTTTGATAGCTGATGTATTGTATTGCATTTCCATTTAAAATGTATTGTAAAAAACTCTCTCAATGTGAAGGCAGATTCAGAAGGTAAGCAGAAACATTACACTGCCTTCTAACAGACCTCATTTTATAAAGAAATTGTGTACAGTGCCCTATGTGTGTATGTATTTATGGGAATGTAAAATCTGACTCATCTGTCTGAAAGGATATTCAGGTTTGCAGATTTGAGGGTGTTTATAGGTTAATGTGTGTTGGGTTGTTGTCATGATGCTAACCAACCCACCAACCCAAACACACACACCCACTATCTCTCACACCACAAACAAACACTACAGGTTTACTTATGTAAATGGGGACATTCCATAGACGTCTATTGTTTTTTATTCTATTGTTACACAGCTAAACAGATAAAAAGAATATAAACAGGGTTCATAAGGGACTCTGCTTTCGAAGATCGGTATATTCAGAATTTACTGATGATATAAAATTAAGCAACATTTGTATTTTATTTGGCCATTTAACATTTTATTAAACAATAGAAAATATTTAATTCATTTGTGTAAATCACTTTTATGTCAACATTTAAAAAAATCCAGACATGGTTGTATTAAAATACATACCAGACAAAGATGTATTAAAATGTTTTTGTTTTAAGTTACATTCTACAATTTTGTTCACCTTGTTTCCCATTCTTTTTTGTATTTATAATACAAATATTTAGTGTAAAATAATATCACTATTAATAAAATAATGATGCTGGCATCAAACTCATATTGGTCAGTGTTTGATGTATTATGACAGTGCAGAATCCTCTGCCCATCAGTTACTGTTTACTAGTAGTGAGTGAACAGGCCCAGTAAATCTCTGCCAGGTCTAAAGTTAGCCCACCAATAGCAGCTGGGCAGCTTTTAACTCCCATACTCACACGTCAGCTGTCTGAAACACCAACAGCTGACTAAAGACCTTCTCAACAGCTGAACAGATCTGATGCTGGACGTCTGCAACTTTGAACTTGCTGAAGAAGTATTCTAGTACATCTGTGTTATAAATAAATATTAAAGTAACTGAATGGTCTGCTCTTTTTTCAATTAAAGGGTTAGTCACAATTCACTGTGAGGCGGTAACATTGCACTTAATTAATAAACCAGATAAGTGATGCTTGGTTACTGGGATTACTGGGAGACTACTGACATCTAACTTAGCTTAGGGTTTTTAAATTGTTAATATTGCTTCTAGCTATGTGTTATAATTATAGTCAGGAAGTCTCTTCTATTTTGCTACTCCTTTGTCTCAAATTGTCTCCTATTCTCTTTTCTTGTGTAATTTTTATGATTTTAACTGCTTTTCCTATTCTCATTATGAGAGATATTTTCACAAACATTTCCTTTAGTGTCATTAATGGGCTTGACCCCATAATTTCTGCTTGCAGCTATATTCTTTATAGTTAATGTTATAGTCCATAGTGTGGACAATTATAAATACACCTCTTAACTTAACTGTAGCTTGACAAGCAAACGTTTTAAAGCATTGGAAAACCAGTGGAAGTTCTCATTGGTTTGCTTCTCACTGCTGACCTGGCTAACAAACACAAGCCATGACTCGCCCTGTTCCACAGAAGATGTTAAGAGGATGTCCCACCCCCCCACCCCCCATTTTCACCTTCAATTAAATACCTCCAGTACCTCCAACTGGTGCCACTCAATACTCTCTACTGCCTAAATTCGACCTCTGGTGATCCAGCTTTTGAAAAGGCCCTCCATAACAATTTAGATCAATTTTAATTCTATATTGCTTTTTACTATGTTGTATTGTTTCAAAGCAGCTTTACATGTGATGAAAATAAAACACAGAAAATCTGAACAACTGAAAATACAGAATATGTGGTATTACTGCAAATTCTCATTCTAAGATGTATATTAGTAAAGTTAGAGATACTAAGATGGTAATTGGTTTAAGAATATTAGGTTGACAACTAAACTACAACACATTTGGATTTTGAATAAATGGACATGCATCACGACTCCTTTCTCCCCCTCCTCTTCAGAGTAAATGCTTTAGTGCTGGGCAGGAAGGAATTCCCTGGAACCAGAGCACAGAGTCATTGGGAAAGTGGATCCTATTCTTTTGTTCCTGTTTTAAGTTTGTACATCTGGGTGGAGAAAGTCTGAGAGCCACGCTGAACTGCTGTCTGCCTGCAGACAGGGAGGAGGCCACTGACTCAGCCACTGTCACTGTTCACCCTCAGATCACGGCTGTGAGGAGAAACAACCTTTCAGAAACCTCTTAGAGGCTTGAAGGAGAAACTAATGCTTCTCTAAAGCAAAGGTGGATTTTTAGGAAATGTGTATTTGTCATGAAAATCATATCATAATAGACTTCTTGCAAAATGCCTTTTTTCTTTTAATTTTTGGATTGAATTATGATCTGGTCTATTCTTATTGAGATCTCGCATATACTAAATGTTTACTGATTTTCTTCTAGTTTTTCCCTTTCAGCTCAGTTTTAAACACATTTATAAGGCAAGCTGGTTCATACTTGTAGATTTATTTTCTGTGAAATAATGAATTAGTAAACTTAATTGACTGCAACCCTTAATTCTTAATCTTTTCATTAAAACATTCAATATCAGCACTTTTATGAAGTGATATATTTTAGTGTAGCATAGGGGGACCGTTTAAAAACCATTACATCTATGGGATGTAATAAAGCATAAAACATGAAAACCAGTGGTAATTAGTGTGTGTGTGTGGGGGGGTTCCATATGTGTGTTGTTTTTCTACCATTGTGAAGCTGTGAGCATCAGAAAGGGAGAAAATAGTCACAGCTTTTTTTTGTACCTTCTATAAAGAACATGATGCTAATCCTGTAAAGCTCCCCAAAACATGTCCCAGTACAGAAATCTGACACATGACTAATTTTAGGTACATTGTTGTTTACTTCAGCAGTAAGTAAGCCACTACAGCTTCTCCAGGGCACATTTTGACTTCAGCCCAACCACAGATGCAGGACAGCTGCCCCATCCTGAACCATAGACCTCTAACAGCCTGATTTTTTTCTGTCCAATCAGGTCTTCAGAAATCTAACCAGCACAACAAGAACACTGCAGTCTACTTGTGCCCTAGCTAGTCTTAATTTTTATGCGGTCTCGTTTTAGTCAGTCTTTGTCTTTTGACAATCATCTCTTCTTTGTTATTGATAACAAAATGTATAAAGAAACAAAAACGTTCAGGGCTACTTTACATCAGACTATTCACATGTTTTAACACTTCTAGCTTCATGACAACCTATTTATTTATGTATTTACAATGGTTTAAAACTGAGATTGCATGAGCACTGTGTCAGAGGAGCACACGAAGACAACAGCTTCCTCTTCAGCCACCAAACAGATCTCAGATCAGCAGGAAGCAACTAATCTTTCCACCAGAGCGTGAATGTGTCTAGTCAGTTGTTCTGGCATTGGAGGCTTTTGTGTGTTTGTGAATCATTTGGTCACTTCTAGCTGTCATCTGATTTGTGAGGGCTGGAATTTTGTGTTTAAATCTTTGAAACATTTCTCTGTTTTAGGATTTAAGTGGCTATTTTAAGGAATGTAATATAATAATATGGAACATGTTTATAGGGTGAACATTTTTTTGGATGTCACATATGTAAATAATATGACAAGCTTTCCAATTACCATATGTAAATAAAAAACATGTTTGTTCCCTGGTTAGTCAGTAAGTTAAAATAAAGTGAGAAATATGTTCTCAATATGTTTATTTTACTCTCATCAAAAGGATGTGGTCTGTTTGAGATCTGCTTGAGATTTTTGCTTGCTGACCGTAAGGGTGTTTTTGTTACCTGATGTAGAGAATGTCTGAAGAACAAAATGGCAACTCAACTTTTAGCTTTGCAAGTGTTTAGTTGTCTCCTATAGCAATGAAACTGCAGAGGATAAATGATGCTATGCAATGCTGGTATTCTCTTTTGTAGGTGTACAGTTATCATTTTAGCATGTTTTACATGCTGTCACTGCAAATATTTTTGAACAGGTTATATTTATAAATACCATAGGCAGTTTGACACTTCATTTGCTTAAAAGTTAATGTTTATCATGAACTAACCACTTAAGTGTTGCCATGTTCACATAATGTCCTACATCTGCAGCTTAGCAAAATTATTTTCCTTGGCAAAAGTATTTCAGAGTTTCTGGGTTGGAGGTTTTTTGTTTTTCCCAGTAGGAATTTGGAAATTCCTGCTTTCTGGACTAAATAGAAAACCACATTAACCAGACCAGGCCTGCTCTTAAAAATCTACTTTACTGCAAAATTCAGTTTTACATATAATCAAACACACATAAACCAGCTAATCAAAGTCTTCAGGTTGAGAAAGAAATATTAAAAATAAAGGCAGAGCATGTTCGAGCACCACTGATTTAAACAAAGTCCATCTGATTGTGAGAGAGTGCTAAACTGGTTTATCACTTAGTGTCACTGTAGTTGTTCAATAGCCGTATGACTGATGCTTGTAACCTTGCATGAAAAAATACAGAGAAGACAGATTTTCACGTAGCTGCAGTTTTGTCAGAGGTGTAGTTCACTTAGGGTGGAGAAGAAATGAAACTGGTATAAATACTGCAGACAGTCTGTAGATCAAGGACCTCAGCATTGGTCTGTGTTGATCCTCACGAGGTCAGCTGTATTGAGTGTATTCAGTATTGGACACACCAAAGACACTATAGCATTAGCACATCATCCAGTGTTGGCACCACTAGCTTAACTGCAAAACTGCAGCTTTTTGAGTTTTCTAGTAAGTAAAATCTTCCAATGTAATTTTATTTATATAGTGTTTTTACAGTGTTGCATCGTTTTAAAGCAACTTTACATATAATGAAAATAAGAACACAGAAAACAGACAAAACTATCAAATGTACAACACAGAATACATGGTATTACTGCAAATTTTTATTATTTATTATACAATGTATATTAAAAAACTAATTAGGAATACTAAGATTGTAATTATACTAAGTTGTCATGAATGCATGAATTAATTTTTCGATGTTTGCCATAGAGAGCATGTGTTGTAGTTTTGATATTTTTTTAATATATCTGACACATTGTGAAACCCTGACATAGTTTAAAATGTTGTTTAAAATGTCTTTGAAAGCCAACCCCAATGCATCTTTTCATTATCCACATGGATGTTAAGATCACCAACAAATAAGACTTAATCTGTGGCCAATACTACTTTTGATAAAAAAAAGTCAGCAAATTCTTTGATAAAGTCTGTGTAGTACCCTGATGGCCTATAGACAGTAGCCAGTAGAAATGACAAACTTGATTTATAATTTCCACCAGATGAAGTTATATTGAACACCATTACTTCAAAAACTTTTAGCGGACATCAGATCTTTGGGTAACTTTAAAAAAACTAAAAATTCCTATAAAATGCTCCTCCTTTGCCTTTTGGAAGAGTCCAATAACAGGAATTTTGAGGGATAGACTCATTTAATTTAATGTAATGTAATTGTCTCATTTTAGGCACGTTTATTTCAAATACAGCACATCTATGTTATGATCTGTGATTATAGCAATAACAAATTAAGCACTTTGCACACAGGTAACTAGTATTGAGAAAATTTGATTCATTTTAGTAAATAGGTTTGGAAGGTTCATGCAAATAAACCGTTTCAACAAAATGTTTCACTGGTTCATATATTTTTTGTAAACAAACCGTGTGGAACATTGAATGTTTCATTATTTTTACATTTATTACATTTAGCTGTAGAACGGCAAAAAGTCTATGAACATTGATAATGGAAATAACTTTATTATTATTGAATTTTATTGTCAGGACATTTAAAAAAAATACTGCACTCTTAAGTAGCCTCACATATATAAGTTACATACTTGTCTGTAGCTTATAGTAAAGCTAACCATTTTTTTAAAAGTTAGTTTGACTGTAATTGAGCTACTTTAGATAAGTCAAGTGAAGTCATCCTCTGAATAAGGAGGGTACTGTGTTAAGAGGTCTCTGTTGTGTTTCATTCAAAAATCAAATTTATCTCAGATGTTTCTCCTAAAATTGCTTAGGAGAAATAAGAATAAAAACAAATGAGACAAGTTTATTGTCATCATTTTTAATGTTAATGCTATGCAGGAGAAATAACTAAGATATTAAAAACATCTCACCTGCAATTTTTTGCCTGTGGGAAACTATATTAAAAAGTGTCTTTCAGAACTGTGTAATGTTGATGTTGTGTTCTGCAGTCACATTGAGAAGATTACCACATGGCATGACCCCAGGAAGAGCATGGCCCCCTCTATGAACCAGATGAGTCTGCACAACCAGTCCTCCAACACTGGCTCTATACAACAGCGCTCCATGGCCCGATCTCAGACCAACCTTGGTGAGTCCATTCGAACACACACACACATTCTCATCAGCAGGAGTGTACCTCACCTGACCTGAGATTCACACAGTAAACAGCACACTAATTCAGCCAGATGATTCAGAATGGTACATATCTGTTGATTTAAAAGCATAATTGCTGTTACTAAAGTAGGTATCACTATTGTATGGACCCTTAATTTAATTCACTTTATGAATGTTGCATTGTTGCATTGCTTCAAAGCAGCTTTACATAAAATGAAAAATAAAACACAGAAAACAGAAAAAAATTATCAAACATACAACACAGAAAACAGAATACATGGTATTACTGCAAATTTGTATAATACTGCAAAGATGTATATTAATTAAACTAATTAGGGATACTAAGATTGAAAATGGTAGTATAGAGTTGACTGAACTACAACAACACATTTGAAACATTTGAATAAATGGACATGCAATAGAAATCCCTGTCATTGTGTGTGAAGGCTTGTACCTCTTTCAGTGGTCTATAAGACTGTAAAGTATTCAGACTGCCTACCAAAACAGTATGTACTTCTGAGACAATGCTACATTTTATCAATTAAGAGCATAAATGACAGGTATCTTATTAAGAAACATATGCCGTTCCAGCTTACATGGAGATGGCACTTAGAAAGAAGAAAACATTTTATAGGACTATATTTTATAATTTTATAAGATATATTTGCCATAATTTGCAATAATACCATAACATATCTGAACATTGCATAATGAAATAAAATGGGAGATAAAGAAATAGCTGGATGAAGTCCGGATCCTGCTAACTACAGGACTTTGGGAAAATTAAAGACCGACAGACTTATGGAAAGTGTCCCCGGTTCTGGTTTACCTAGTTAATCCAGCCTAAAAATCACTTAAGGGATCTGAGTTATTAAACCATAGGACTTTTTGTAAACTAGATTAAAGAGGTGGGTCTTTAATCTAGATTTAAACTGACTTAGTGTATCTGCCTCTCAGACAACTCTGGGAAGACTGTTCCAGAGTTTGGGCGGCAAATAAGAAAAGCATATACTACCCATGCTTGATTTTAAACTTCTGCATTGCTTTTTAAAATTGTCCTTTAGAAATGCTCCATGTAAAACATCCCACACAGGTTGTGCTCCAGACAAGGGTGACACCATAAGCTCAGAACACATCAGTATTCATGTTAAAAACATGTATTTTGTGACTATAGTCATTAATCACTTGTATATCTGTCACAACATTTTATATACTGAGGGAGGAAGATCTCTAGACTTTTAACGCATTAGGTTTGTTGGCTGTTATACACAGATGTTCTGTAGTTTTTTCAGTGTTTGTTCTGAACGCTGTCCTGTGACACAAGTACCAGAAATTACATCCAAATGTGCTTTCTTTCGTTCTTTCTTTGCCTTTTTCTTCCCAAATCCTGTTGTGTGAAATAGAAAAAGTGTGCCTAGGGCTGCATGATTTGGAGAAAAAAATCCAATTGTGATCAAAAATAATTTCATCAAAAAACATAATTATTTTTTTAAAAAAAGAGCTACAGGTTTGTTGTGGTTGTATTAACAGCATCAAAGAAAGACCAAGCATAATCACAAACTATTCTAACACTGTGCTGCTGTTTGTTTAAAACCACTTAAACATTGTGTCATGATGCAAACATTTGTCATGCCAAATTAAGAAAATAACAACAGTATCTTGAATAAAGCTATAAAGTAATTAACAAATATAAATAAATCTTAAACTTTATAACTTCTGCAGACACACTTTGTTGTGGAGTTAAACTGCTGCTACCGCTCATCTTTTCCAAAAGGAGTTCTTTGCTCATTCAATCAGCACATGCAGTGTTAAAATGCCCCCTGCTGGTTAAACTCTGCATCAACCATAAAATGTGCAGGAAGCAACCTGTCAAGAACTATGTGGATGCTTGTTACCACATTTGAAATAATTGCAGCTCTTGAGACGTGAAAATTGCACCCTTTCAAATTGCGTTTTTGGTTTATAAACGATTAATCGTGCAGGCCTAGGTGTGCCTGTGCTTTGTTGGCAGTGTAGAAAAAATTCCAGTTTCAAAATGGGGTGGGGGGAAGAAATGTGTTTGTATGGAAAAATGATTTGTACAGTACAAATATGTCACATATAAAAGTCAACATGTGGTCCCTGGTCACAGAAGTCATACAGAAGAATGATTGAACTAAAGTTAAAGTGAAGAGTATGGTCAGTATCCACCTGAATATCTGGGTCTGGGTCATATTTTACTTCAAAATCAGAAGGAAATAATATAGACTATTTTTTGTTTTGGGGAAAAGCACATTTGTAGATTTTTTTACACTGACCTTATGGCAGTGGACCCAGGTCTGAGTCTGGGTAAATGCATATTTAATTCTTCACAAAGTAAAGCATCACGAGGTTAGCATATTTTAACAAGAAGTTAACATGTTTGAGCATAAATTAGCATGATACAAGGACATTTTAGCATGACATAAACATTTAGCATTATGTTTAAAAAACATTTAAACATGATGCTAACACAGTTTAACATGATGTTAACATGTTTTAACATGATGCTAGTATGATTTAGCATGATGCTACCATGATTTAACATGAATTACCATGATTCGAGCATGATTTAACAAGATATAGCATAATAGATATACTAAAATATGGCTTATTTGTGATGTTATGAGGTTGCTAGGGTGCTCTAAATGGTTGCTAGGGCATGGCTGGACAGTTTTCATGGTAATAAAGACTACTTAAAGACTACTTGTCTGAGTCAAAAGAGATCACCAACTTGTCTCTGCGGTGTTCTAATCCATCACACCTTTTTCAACGGAAGTCAGAGGTGTGGTTGATAGGGTTGCTAGGGCGTGGCTATTAGGGGTGTAACAATACAGCAATATCGATGTATCAATCAAATGTCTAACGATACGATGCATTAATGCCACACAAAATATTGAGTATGAACTTTTATACGTTTATAAATATAAGTTTATAAGTTCACAGACGGTTACAGTTGGTCACAGGGTGTTTTAGAATCTCACAAGTATCTATACATTTATATAGGTACGTAAAATATAGGTACTTTTATGTTGATACTCTCCACATCTTCACGTAACGTGACGTCCGCATTTTTGCCAAAGTGCGTATTTTGATGTCCTTACTATACTGTCTGCCTGTGTGTCAGATTGCGATGCAACAAAGTAGTGGCAGCAGCGAAAAAACAGACACAGATTTTCTGTCTGCTGTTAAACACAAATCATAGGTTTGGAAAAATTTTATATTTGGAAAAATAGGGCAGACAAAGAAAACGCATGTAATTTATAAATGTTGCCAGTGCCAGGTGAAATACTTGGGAAATACTTGTTTTCTTTTTAAAAGTACTGACATGGAATTGAAGAAAACAGTTTGGCTGAAGAAATAGTCACTGTCATCTCAAATCATGTGTCCATCATTTAGTTTTCCTTATTTAACTAAAGTGTATTTTTTGTTATGTCAGAGTATTCCAAATGTCCCATTTGGAATACTGGTTGTGCAGTTTTCAAAAAGTTTAATTAAACATTCATGTTATGTATTTTTGTTGCATTTGTGAGTTTTGTGAGAATAAAAATTTAACTGGTTGTTTAAATCGAATGAATCGAATCGTAATTGTATCACTGGATTATTGCTGGAAGAAAGAATCAATATAATTTTGCATCATGAGATGATGTCTGATTTACACCCCTAGTGGCTATGAAGTTGAAATCTCACCATTTGGTGATCTGAGCCCAGTCCAAGTCTCTGCGACATTCTGATGTGGAGCTATGACATCACAAAATTTAGTCCAATGTTAGGTCTATGGAATTTTCCACCCACTTTTTGGTATGCCTAAAAAGCAAAAATCATAGCACACCTCTCCTCAACAAGATGGTCGATTTGACTCTCATTCATGGTTCTACAATAAACAATGCGGGACGAGTTACATACCAAAGTTTTGTTAAAAAAAAAAATAGTATGCAAGAGCATAATAGTGACGTTTTGCTGTTGTTTTACAACAGCAGTATGTCGGATTTGTCAAGTCAACATAATTAGTTCTCAATCTTTTCAGTACTATGCAAACAAAGTACATTATAAAATGCTTCAGACCCACATCATGTGACTGAATAATTGCTGACATGATCAAATGGAAACAAAGTATTATCTGCAACAAGGAGGCACACACATGAGGATTCATCTGCAGACTTTTATTCATAAACCAGGTAGACAGGGTCAAACAACAGCAAACAGGAATAACGGAGACAAGGCAGAAGAGTAACCGTAATCCAGGCATGGGTTGGGGCAGGCAGGAAGCATTCATAAACATAAGGCAATCCAAGAAACAGGGCAGGCAGCAAACAATCCAATAATCCCGCAAACAATCCAATAATCCCGCAAACAATCCAATAATCCAGCAAACAATCCAATAATCCAGCAAACAATCCAATAATCCAGCAAACAATCCAATAATCCAGCAAACAATCCAATAATCCAGCAAACAATCCAAACCGTAACAAGTACTCCAATCAACAGCAGAAACCGCTCAGAAATGTCACTGGGGCAAAACAAGACTTTGCGGTGAGCATGGTCACACCAGGGGTTTATATACACACAGAGTTAATGAGGTTCATGTGACAAACAGGAAATGATCAGGAATAGGAAGTGGTCAAACCCAGGTATGAAGCATTATGGGAAATGTAGTTCAAGCTAGCATTAGTACTCAGGAGATGGCTCCCGCTGGTGGTGCGGAGGAGGTGGAGCAGGGACCTCCTCCGTAACATGATCAAATGAAGGCAATAACACCTATGGACACCTATCCACAAATTCACTTGTGTGGATTTCTGAACAGTCCATATAAATGATATCACATCATGGCAAACGTTTGCATCCTCCACAGCCTAGCTGTGTGTGTGTGTGTGTGTGTGTGTGTATTTTATATATGTGTGTATATATATATATATATATATGTGCAAGGGCGTAGATTTGGTTTGAACATTGGGGGGTTGTGAGTGTGGGTGTGCTTACAGATATATTTTTTAAATCAGCTTTATGTATATATGTATATGTATATATTATATCTATCAAATGACTGTTAAAAAAACAATAGTGGAAATGATTGCACACCCTGTCTGATTGCAAATTCAACTTCTACAAAAAGATTATTTTACACTTCGGGTGTGCATCAAGCTGCCTGTCAGTACCGAATTCAGTAGACTTACGCAGTTCATTATGGTTTTAAAAACTTATCAAACATGTCCCGCTCTTTCTTCGCATTCAGTGTTTCTTTGGTACTCGTGTATTTAATTTTAAGTGCAAATTTAAGTGCACCCAACAGGCATGTAACTGAATTGGTTTTAGGAGTTTTATTTGTAGCATGTCATAATACAAAGATTCTGCTATGACCAATGTAGTGCATACTTTTAATAGACAGATGCAAATTCAGTGACCCATCTCATTGCCCTGTGTGCAACACCCTGCCCACTGTAGTGTTCATGTGACCTTTGCCCACTAAGCACTTATAAAACCATATTTTTTTAAAAAAATCCTATGTGGTCTTTATCATAAAATGTGAAAATAAATCACATTAGTGTTTATATTTGTGATGGAAGTGGCACTTCTTTGTCTGTTGTCCCCTTTAAAAAGCATTCTGTCTGTAGTTATTGGACAGGACTCCATGTTAATGCCTCACTGATGTTTTTCCTGTTCCTGTCTTCTCTGTCGACCCTGCTGGACAGCTGATGGGGATTCTGGGAAATCAATAAAACAAGAAGCTTATTGTTGGTGGGGCTTTAGAGACTCTCTGTCTAATCCATTCTCTCTCTCCCTCATGAACACTCCATGCTTTTGTTGTGACTTGCGTGCTGCTTCGTTGTTCGCCCCGCATGTGTTTTCTATCCTGGTGGGTGTTGTGACAGTCAGATATTGGGGCCTGAAGACTGGAAGCCATAGTGTCTCTGCCCCTCCGAAGCCTGAGCTGAGGCCAGGCAGTAGATGTTGGGATGCAGTGTCTCTGAGGGCCCGTTCTCTTTCACCTGTTCTGACCTTGTGAAGTCTGAGCGCTGTTACACTGGTCAATCTCAGGAGGCCTGACAAGAGCGGGCCTAGTCAAAACAAAGCACATTTTGTTTTTGGGACATCCTCTTTTGTAAAAAAACTAAAAATGCAGTAAATAATGTTTTTTTAAGTGTAAAAATGCAGAAAGTTTTCTGTTAGGGTTAGAGTGTGGGATATTGTCCCCATTTAGACTGATAAGTAAACATAAGTGTTTGTGTGTGTGTGTGTGTATTTGTGCTGTTTCACACAGCCCTTAAGCATCTTGCTTTTACAGGAATGTTTTTCTATGTGAAAGTGGTTTAACAAACAGATTTACACACCGCAAACACACAGATGTTCTGTGAAGAGTGTTTTTGTGCTTGATTCCCCTCTCAGTTTTAGAGTTAATATCATATGAGCTTTTGTTGATAAGAACCATTTGTTAAGTCAAATTATTCTGTGTAAGGTCATCTCTGAAACTGTGGTCTCCTTGAAGTAAAACCTTTTTTCCTTCTATGTGTTCTTCAGAGAACATTCAATGTTCTTCACACTGAAACAGAAGAGCTTTTCACAGACCAGAACAATTCATTTTCAGATATCTCCTACTGTACTTGATAGCAGCACAGCAGCTATGATTTTTGAATGCTGTCTTTGGTCATTACAGTATAAGCTGATCGTACAGTGTGTGTTTGACTGTCAACACCCTAGTAACCACCTAAAACACCCCAAAAACCACCTAGAACATGCTAGCAATGCTTAGCAATCTAAGGCCCAACCTTTAAAATTTCAATAAAGTAATTTTAATCATTCAGACAAAAACAGAGTTTGTCAAGCCAAAATCAGATATTTCTAGTTGAATGTTATTTGGTCTTATGTAGCTGTTTTACCCACATTTATCAGCCACACTGAAGAGCTTTAAAGAGAAGACAATAAATAAAATACTCTTGTTTGATTTTGATTTAAGATCAAATCTTATTTTGTGCATCTACATTGTTGACTCGGCATGAAATCTGATGCACATGCAGCTTTTCACACTCAAAAAAGAACTAGTTTAATTCCACACTATTTAAAGCATCTGAGAGTTTTTGCAAAGAAAATCTGGCTTATTATTTTTTATTGATGTTTTTCCACATGCACCTTGTGAAAAACAACCCAATATTTACGCCGATCTTCTGTCTTCCCATGATTCTGCCTGGTTTTATAGAGCCAGACTTGACAGAAGAATCTTGCCGATACCCTTTAAAGGAGTAATGGGCTTTTTATAGCAACATTTACCAGCAAGGGCTAACTGAGCTATGTTAACCAGCTAGCTAACCCTTACGCTTATTCTGCTCAAGAACCGCCCAGACAGGATCTAACTGTATGACTGACATAAAATCTAAAAAATCTAAATCTAAACATAGATTTAACTCTTACAAACTCAGCAAACCTTGTTTATTTGCTAGGAAAAGCAAATGTAAAAAAATGTTTTTAATGATTTCACGTCATAAGCCTTACAAATTCTCTGAACTGCAATAGTTGGTTATTTCCCAGTAGTGATTATTGACTGTCTAGACCTTTGCATAAAGCCAGCCAATCAGGTTAGAACTTGTCAAACCAAGAAAGTTTTGCCATTTTTTTCTGTTCTTACTCCATGCACACTTTTACTGTGCCGTAAAGCGTGTTTGTTGTGTGTTTCCTGCAGTGATGAATCAGCAAACCCATCAGCAGCACCTGCAGCAGGCACAGACCCAGGTGCAGATGCTGGGCTCTCAGCAGCAGACCACTCAGCCTGCCATGATGAACATGAGCGCCCAGCAGCACCAGCAGAAGATGCGACTACAGTGCATCCAGATGGAGCGAGAGCGCATTCAGAGGAGACAGGAAGAGCTCATGAGACAGGTGCGCATGTGCTGGACAAAAATACTAACTTTGCACAATTTTTAGGGCCCAACCACTAAAAGTGTGAGGGGTCCTATTGTTTATCGTAAGATTATTTTTATTCTAATGCATGTTCATTTATTCAAATGCTCCAAATGTGTTTTATTTTTTATCCGTTTAGTCAACTTTATATTCATAAACCTAGTGAATTCATAAACCTAGTAAACTACAAACCAAAGTAAAAACCTTGTATTCATAATTAGTTATATTAATATACATCTTGCACGTATTATTTGCAATAATACCATGTATTTTGTGTTGAACGTGTTTGATAATTTTTCTGTTTTTCTGTGTTTTTTATATGTCAGTATTATCTGTAAAGCTGCTTTGAAGCAATGTGACATTGTAAAAAGCACTATATAAATAAAACTGAAATTGAAATTTTTTCCATTCTTTTTCTTTAAGGTTTTCCGTGAACTTTAAAATACTCCTCCTAGGGATTTCATGTGATTGTCACCAAACTTGGTGAGCATCAATACGTTGAGGATTCAAAATGGCAAAGGGATTTTTGATATCTCGAATGGAGTTACCAGTAAGAGGCAGTAAATTTATGACAAAATGGAAAACAAGTCTTGTTTCAAGCTTGCATTGAGGGATTTACATCAAGCTTAGTAAATATGTTTGGTGTGGTGGGCTAATGACGTTGATATGATTATTGTGAGTCATGATCATAGTGCCACCAACTGGCAACAGAAAGTCTGCCACTTAAAACGAGCTTTAATTTAGTTAAAGCTCTACATAGTTAACTTACATTTAGCCAAGTCACTTTGACTTGGTCAGAATAATGTAAAGACATTGCTGATGTAAAGTTCTAGAAGGATTTGTGATATCTTAAATTATGTTGCCATGGTAATGTGTTAACCTTTAAAAAAAAAAATTTTTTTTTTTATTTTATTTTTTTTAAAAAAAAAAAATTTTTTTTATAAAAAAAAATTATTGTTTTTTAAAAAAAAAGAAAAAAAAATTTTAAAGGTGTGTTTTGTTGGTGGGGGGGTTTTCATAAAACCGACAGCCTTCAAAGCTACATTCATTAGCTCCACCCAACAGGAATTACATTTACATTTATTCATTTAGCAGACGCTTTTATCCAAAGCGACTTACAAGTGCGGAATACAACAAGCGAGTCAACCTGAAGAGGCAACTAGACACAATAAGTGCCCACAATACAAGTTTCAGACAGTGCTCAGAGTATCATATTCTACAACAAGGGAGAGATTTAAAGGAAAGAGGGATAGGAAATGAAGGGAAGGGAAAGAAGGGAAAGGATTTTTTTTATTTTTTATGATGAGGTTAAGTGCTCACGAAAGAGATGTGTTTTCAGCTGTCTTTTGAATATTGCCAGGGATTCTGCATTACGGATGAAGGCAGGAAGATCATTCCACCAGCATGGAGTGGTGAACGAAAATGATCTGGAGAGTGATTTTGTGCCTCTCTGTGATGGTGCCACAAGCCTTCGTTCCTTCTGTGATCGCAGGCTTCTGGTGGGAGCATAGACTCGTAAGAATGAGTGAAAGTAGGAGGGTGCTGACCCAGTGATAGATTTGTAAGCAAGCGTCAAGGCCTTGAACTTGATGCGAGCAGTGAGCGGTAGCCAATGCAGAGAGATGAGGAGAGGGGTGACATGGGCTCTTTTGGGCTCGTTGAAGACGAGACGTGCTGCAGCGTTCTGAATCATTTGTAGAGGCTTGATTGTGCATGATGGCAGTCCTGCCAGAAGAGCATTGCAGTAATCAAGCCTAGAAATGACCAGAGCCTGGACGAGAAGTTGTGTTGCATATTCTGTTAGAAAAGGCCTGATTTTCCTGATGTTATGTAATGCAAATCTGCATGACCGAGCCGTCTTAGCAATGTGTTCTTTGAAGGTCAGTTGGTCATCAAAGATTACTCCAAGATTTCTGGCCGAATTTGATGGGGTAATTGAAGATGTACCTAATTGGATGGTGAAACCGTGATGTAGGGTTGGATTGGCAGGGAAGACAAGAAGCTCAGTCTTTATCAAGTTGAGCTGCAGATGGTGTTCTTTCATCCATGCCGAGATGTCCGCCAGACAGCTTGACATACGTGCAGCTACTGTGGGATCATCTGGAAGGAATGAAAGGAAGAGCTGCGTGTCGTCAGCATAGCAATGGTAAGAGAACCCGTGTGCATGTATGATGGGGCCCAGTGATGTTGTGTATATGGAGAAGAGGAGGGGTCCAAGAACAGAACCCTGGGGGACCTCAGTGATCAGCTGATGAACTTTGGATACTTCCTCTCTCCAGGAAACCCTGAAAGACCTACCAGTAAGGTAGGTTTCAAACCAATGAAGTGGAGTACCTGTGATGCCCAGTGACGCGAGGGTGGACAGAAGGATCTGGTGATTGACTGTGTCAAAGGCAGCGGATAGATGATTTTGAGTTAGCCTTTGCACTCCGTAGGGACTCAGTGACCGACAGTAGAGCCGTCTCTGTTGAGTGGCCGCTCTTGAAACCGGATTGGTTGGTGTCCAATTGGTTGTTCTGAGTGAGGAAAGAAGACACCTGATTGAAAACAACTCGCTCAATAGTTTTTGCTATGAATGGTAGGAGAGAGACAGGTCTGTAACTGTCTACAAGTGAAGTGTCTAATGTGGGTTTTTTAAGCACTTACCCAAGCCTGCTTGAATGCAGTAGGGAAGATGCCAGTGTGGAGAGATGTGTTGATGATGTGAGTAAGTGCTGGTGCAAGTGCAGGAGCGATGGATTGTAGGAGGTGTGAGGGGATGGGATCTAGAGGGCAGGTGGTGGGGTGGCTGTTGAGGAGAAGTTTGGAAACTTCTGTTTCAGTGAGAGGAGAGAAGGAAGACAGGAGATGTGTGCAAAATCATCAGCAGTTAAAGAGGTTGTGGGTGGTGGTGGTGGAGGGGGACAGAGAAGAGAGTTGAATGTTTTGAAGAGTGTGCATGTGTTTGAGGCGTTGTTGATTTTATTGTGGAAATATGTGGATTTGGCAGCATGGACTTTACCAGAAAAGGATGAGAGCAGAGATTGATAGTTGCCTAGATCAGATGGGTCTTTGGATTTGTGCCATTTTCTCTCTGCAGCCCTTAGTTTGGTCCGGTGTTCACGAAGAGCATCAGATCACCAGGGATTAGAGGGAGTAGCATGTGCAGGCCTGGATGACAGGACAGAGCTTGTCTAGAGAGGAAGTTAAGGTGGAACATAAGGTGTCTGTTGCTGTATTCACATCCAGAGATGAGAATTGTGAGGGAGAGGGAAGGGCAGCAGATACAGCAGAGGAAAGATGAGAAGAAGAAAAAGAGCGCAGGTTTTCTGAAGGTGACGGAGGTGCACAAATAGGAAGTTGCAGATTAAAGGTAATGAAGAAATGATCCGAAACATGCAGAGGTTTTACCAAAATGTTGCCTGTGATACAGTTACGTGTGTAAATTAGGTCAAGTTGGTTGCCAGATTTGTGGGTGCTAGCGGTGGTGAGTCGATTGAGATTGAATGAGGCTAGGAGAGAGAGGAAGTCAGAAGCATAGGGTTTTTCTAGATGGATGTTGAAATCACCAAAAAGTACAAGTGGACAGCCATCATCTGGGAATGAAGACAGCAATATGTCTAGTTCCTCTACAAAGGTACCCAATTGGCCTGGGGGGTGGTAAATGACTACGATGTGAATTTTGACAGGAGTTGTGATAGTGATTGCATGGAACTCAAATGAATTGTTGTTGCACAGGGAGGAGTAATTAGAGTATTTCCAATTGTTGGAAATGAGTAGACCCGTGCCCTCACCCCTCCCAGACTGGCGAGGGGTATGAGAGAAAGTGAAGTTATTAGAGAGAGCAGCCGGAGTTGCCGAGTCTTCTGGACGAATCCAGGTTTCAGTCAAGCCCAAGATATTGAGATTAGAATTAGTAGCAAAGGCTGGAATGAAGTCAGCTTTGTTAACAGCTGACTGACAATTCCATAGACCCACAGAAACAGAGAGAGGAGTGTTAGAAGAGGAGCGTATAGGATGCAGGTTAGAAGCATGGCGCTGCCTTCTAAGCGCGAAAGTCGAGCATTGCCGAGAGACAACAGGAATGTATTGAAAGCACATGCAAAGGCAAAGGAAGATGCTTAAGTGTCCTACCGGTGTCCTTGCTCGGTGGAGTCGCGCAGGTAGAGTCGCAGGTCTTTACCCGAGTCAGTCTTCACACGAGGAGGCTGAACGCTTCCGCGACAGCGCGCAAGCACGCAATAAATACATACACCTCTTAGTAAAGCCTAAAGGCCGCGAATGGCTCAAATCGAAACTAACGGCACAATAACAAAGCTCTTACGGGTAAAAAATGAGCAGAAACTCGGCAAAACGCGGCTCTTATTTCAAATAGCGACGTGTACAATTCAAGTACTAATTACAGTCAACGTAATTAACTACAATAAAGCACAGAGTCTAAATTAATCCTCCCTGGATTAATTGGATTAGTGTAAGCAATGCACTAAGCAACTTATCCAAACAAATATAAGCAAGACACTTACGCGCTATTGTCGTCTCCCCTGTCAGCTCGCTATTCTTTCTTTCTCGCTATAAATTCTGAGATTTTCTGTCAATTCCAGGCTTTGAATTTTTAAATACTTCTTCTAGAGGATTTATGGGATAGTCACCAGATTTTACAGATATAATGCAAAGACATTAAAGATGCTAAATTATAAAGGGATTTTTGATTTCTTGAATGGTGTTGCCATGGTGAGACAATAAATGAATGGCAAAAAATGGAAACAGGAAGTATATCTGCTGCATGAACTGAGTGATTTTGTTGAGCTGTGTGTTGGTCTTAGGGGCTGATGACATAAAGATGGCTATTGCAAGTCACAGTTATAGCACCACCAACTGTTGGAAAGTTGTATCACTTGGAACAGAATTTAAAATAGTCCTTTAAAATGTACACAAGTCGCTTCATAGTTGGTCAGAAAAGAGATATAGGAAATGCTGTATGAATTGATTGTACAGTGAACACACTCCAACTTGGGCCAAAAAACACTGATCTAAACAAACTGCAACAGTAGGGATGCAGCAAAATTTTGGGCACCCAAACTAATTTAAATTATACATTTTTGGTGCATCAGTGCATCACTAGAGAGCTTTATTGGTCTAATACACCTGAACATACTAGGAATTTGTTGCTGGTTTAGGGCATTCCTACAGCAGTGCAACATACTTACAGATCAACATTAGTGTAGTGTATGTAGTGCGATGCATATGGACATATGACAGGGTAAAGTACAAAACTACCTAAAAACAAGCTGCATAACAAAAGACTGTTCTTTTAGTTCTGTGCAAAATAATTAGGTTTTAGTGCAGTAATTGCAACTGTAGACTATATAGAAGAATAAAAAAAAATAAAAATATTGCATAAGGGATAGGTATTGGACATGGGTAAATACAGAAAAAGTAGTGTGTTGGGATGAAGTCAAGATTATGGAAATGTGTTTAAGTGTTTATTTAGTTGTGCTCATTTAGGTGAAGGAGCCAAACCAGACATTCACTGAAAAGCACAGAATGGTTTGATGGTGGCCCTGTAGAACTGGCACAGCAGTTGCTTAGGCAGGTTGTTGTGCTTTCTTAATTGGCAGAGGAAGAACATTCTCTGCTGAGCTTTCTTTGTGATGTTGGCTGTGTTCTCCTACCTTAAGTCTGTGCAGATGATGGTGCCAAGGGACTTGAAGGAGTCTGTTCTGGACAAAGTTCTGCCCTGTATGTTGAGTGGAGGCAGAGGAGAAGTGACTTTTTTAAAAGTCAACTGTCATCTCCACTGTCTTGCTGGTGTTGAGTTGTAGGTTGCTTTGGCTACACCACAGGTAAAGCCGATCCACCTCGTGTCTGAATGCAGACTCTTTTCCATTCTGAATAAGTCAATTTATTGTGATGTCTTCAGCGACCTTCAGGATCTTAGCATATGGATCTGTGGAATTAAAGTCATTGGTGTATAATGAAAATAGCAGAGGGCATAGCACACAACCCTGTGGGGCACCGGTACCAAGGGTGAGAGTGCTGGAGGTGAATGCCCCCAGTTTCACCTACTGTTCTCTGTTGATGAGGAAGCTTGTGATCAATTTGAAATTTGCACAGAGAGTTTGTAATAAAGAATGTTTGGAGAGATTGTATTAAATGCAGAACTGAAGTCCACAAAGAGATCTGTGCATAGGTCCCTGGGAAGTCTAAGTGCTCCAGGATGTAATGCAGCCCCATGTTCACTGCATCTTTCACACCTGTTTGCCCTGTTGGCAAACTGGAAGGAATCAAGCAGTGAGCCTGTGATGACTTTAAGAGATCAAAAAACACTCAAAACACTATCAAAAACATATCAAAACACTCCATTACACATAGAGGTTAGGGCAACTGGTCTGTAGTCGTTCAGTCCTGAAATGCACCCTTTTAGGAAACCGAGGTTATGGTAAATCGCTTAAAGCATGATGGGACTATGTTTAGTTACAGTAATTTGTTAAAGAATCGTGTAAAGATGGAGGCCCCATCAGGGCCGGGGGCCTTCCTGGCTTTTTGTCCTTTGAAGAGCCATCTAACATCTTTTTCACAGACTGTGAGAGCTGGATGTAGTGAAGGTAAGGGTAGAGGTGTTAATCGTTGATTGGTATGTGGGAGAGGTGTTGATGGCTGGTTGGTATTCTTCTCAGACCTGCAGTAGAGGGTATTCCGGTCATCAGCCAGTTGTTGGATTTTGTCTGTATGACATCAGCCAGTGCTCCACAGAGAGATCTGATCTCACAATCGAGTCTATCTGTGATTTACATTATGAACCAACAGAAAAAAACTGACACAGAATAAATCCAGAAGAACTGTGGCAGCGTCTCCAAGATGCTTGAAGAAACCTGCCTGTAAAGCTACAGCGCTATGAAAAGTTTTAGCCACTTGTTTAAAAATGCTGTAAAGTGGGGATGCTTTTAAAAATAATATCATAAATAGATTTTATTTATCATTTAACTTCTAATAACTAAATCAAATAAATATTTGGTTAAAACCTCTTTTGTCCTTGTATATGGATTCTCTCATCCAGAAATTCGATATTTGCTGATACCTCAAAAACGTAACAATATTTATCAAAACTTAATAAGATTACGATTTGATTTATTCGTGGGTATATTGATAAATTTTTTGGTTTGTAGATAATTTTATTCTCAAAAAATGCATAATACAGGAAAAATACATAACGCAGATGTTAAACTCTTTGAAAACTGCATATACAGTGGTCTACTCATATATTGTCCCAAATGCAAAATATTTCCATACCCACGATTTATGTCTAACAGCAGGCACGAAATCTGTTGCTGCTACCACCACTTTGTCGTAGCACAGGCAGACAGTATAGTGAGGAAATTAAAATATGCACTTTGGCAAAAATCCAAAGCGGAAAAATCGTCACGTTACGTGAAGATGTGAAGAGTATCAAAATAAAAGTACCTATCGATATTTTACATGTGGCATTGATGCATCATATCGTTAGACATTTGGTCGGTACATCAATCAATATTGATGTATTGTTACACCCGTAGTGTTACCCTGTAGGTGTATCAAGCAGTGATCAGAGAAGCCAAGTGCAGCACAGGGAACACAGTGGTAGGCATCATTTAAGACCATGTAGCAGTGGTCTAGAGTATTTTCCCCATTTTGGACACCTAATATGCATAAAAATCCTGTTGAGGTCAAGTCTGGTTCCCTGCAGTGCAGAACCTGCAGTGATGATGTTTACCACAGTCAATTTTACACTACTGACATATGAAAAGGTGCAGTAAAGATGATTTGAGCTCTCTGTAAATTCGGTAGGGTTACAGTGTTTGTCTAAATTTCACTAGGAGGTGGCACTCCGACATATGCCTGTGGACTCTGATAATATGGCTGCTGTGGTTTCGTCCATCAGTTCTCCTCCCATGACACAGGGCAACATGCCAAACACCAGCTCAGACCCCTTCCTCAACAGGCAAGTGTCTTTCTCAGCAGATCAGTGTTACCATGGCAGATCCATTCCAATTCTGTGAGGAGTGTGAAGCTAAAGGTGTGTGTGTGTGTGTCCACAGTGGGCCGTACCATTCTCGAGAACAGAGCACAGACAGCGGCCTTGGGCTAGGCTGTTACAACATCCCCACCACCCCTGAAGGCTTTCTGAACATGGAGGAGATGGACACAGGTACAGATGTAGACTAAACATGAAGCATGCATGCTTGTGAAACCAACTTTTTTACAAAATCATGTTTTCATCTTTTAGTTGAAAACCGTTTTGTGCCACATTTTTAACTGAGGTACCACTTGCTTTATCATCAACACTTTTTTGTCTTTTAGTTTGTCTTTTATTTGATTATTAAAGTGTTTTGTTTGCCAAATATATTGTTTACATTTTATAATACTGCCTGCACAGTCGTAAAAGCCTAGAAATGTTTACAGGCCAGCTAAGAGTGCGCAGGCTCATAGTTGCTGATGAAATATGTTTTCTTCACTAATCTTCAGCGTTTATATCTGCAGGTGACAACATGGTTCCCATAAGTATGAACGTCCCCCAGCAGTGCCGTTTCCCAGACTTCCTGGACTCCATGCCTGGCACCAACGTGGATCTGGGGACCCTGGAAGGGGCCGACCTCATGCCCATCCTGAATGATGTGGAGTCAGTCCTGAACAAGAGTGAGCCCTTCCTGACCTGGCTTTAGACTCACACCGAAGATATATATATATATATATATATATATATATATATATTAAATCCAATTCAGTTTTATTTATATAGCGCTTTTTACAGTGTTGCATTACTTCAAAGCAGCTTTACATATAATGAAAAATAAAACACAGAAAACATATATAAATTCGGCCTGCGAACAAATAATGGGGAGCGTGCATCAAAGGTGGAGGAAGCCTACTGCATGTGTTGTAAGATAAATAGACTGAATATGTTTGTGTGCAGAACGATCACACATTTAAACAAGAGTGAAGCAACAACTTGCCAAACACTCCCTGATAATGTTTAGATGCAGAGACTCTTCAGTGCTTGTGCCTTACAACAAGAAATTTATATTAGAATAAGACAATGAATCATTAATATATTGCATCATTATTTTAGGACAATTTAGCTCATACCTCCCACCAAAATAATGTGAAAACGTATTTTTAAGTTAAGTATTTACACATCATGCTAGTGTGTGCTTGTTATGCTCCTTTTGTTTTTTTATTTAAATAGAACAGTGTAGGAAGTGTAGTGCAGTAATTATGTTCCCCACATTACTATAATGAAAATTATATTTTTAGAAAGAAATGTACTTAATTGTCGTGTACATAAAAATAATGTCACAATGTAAATACATTTTCTTCATTTTTAATTCTTTTGATTTTTTTGGCCAAAAAGTGACCACACAGTTTTGTGAGATTCACCCAACAATTAATTTTATACATCATACCAAATGAACAGCAGCTGTGTACATATATAAAAACCACACAAATTTATATGAAGCGCTGAAATATTTCAGCTTTGGTTATGAAGTGGGTATTCATGTTTACTTCAGTGTAGTGCAGTCACGTAAGCTAATGATGCTACAGTTTTATATCCTGTATGTTTTTATATATTACTACAGTATTCTTGTTTTTAATACTGTAAAATACCTTAGATGTTGCTCTTAGCATCTGGTGCTTGTAATTAGTTTGCAGTTTAGTATTAAGAGCTATGAACTTATTTTTTAAATAGTTTTTAGATTTTTTCAGGAATTTTATCAAAGCACTACGGTAACCTGAGGGTTCAGAAATACTGCTTTTGACCTTGGGGTGAACATTGAAGGTTTTCACTTAGTTGTGAGTGTTTGTGAGGCTGTTGAACTAAACTCTGGTCACTCACACCATCTGATGGTTTACCTTTACCTGACGGGTGAGCAATGTCTCAAAATATCTTCAGGTGTTAAATACTTTAGTATTTTTTAACACCAGAAATAATTTTGCTTTAAGTAGGATGATGACATATTCAAACTGGATTATTTTGGGGCCAACACGTTTTTCATTTTATTTTTTTAGCCCAGCTGAAATCCAGTTCAATTATTTTCGGTTTCTACGCAGGTCTAATTTTTATATTGCATGTTTGATATTTTTGTTTGATATTCACAGCATCAATGTGTGTGTAAACCCATCCTACCATGACTTATTTGTGTATGGTTACTTTACAGATAGGGTAGAAAGTGTATTGGATTGGGTGGGTGGGAAGTGTAGGTCAAACTGATATTCTTTGTAAGGACTGAGTGGTTAAGTACCAGGTCAGAACAAGTGTAGAGACACAGCGTAAAATTATGAGAATCATTAAGAAACAGAGACCACATGGTGGAGCTGATGGATTTTTTAGTGTTGGAATGCTACAACTGAGACCGCTCACTGTTCTGCAGTGAATGGTCCATTTTAATGATTTTATTTTCTTTCATATAAACTGCTATTCCGGAACCTGCATCATGCAGAACAGATGGAGATACTCTGATCACTAAGAAATATCTCTTAGAAATCAGTAGAAGACCAGTCTGTCTGAGGATCTGTACCAGTTTATGGCAGAGTTATGTAGTGCACTACACTTCAGCATGGAGAGGGCTTTCGGAAGATCACTGTCTCTTTAAATGTTGATCATGCTGGACAGTTTCTAAAAAAAAAACAGGGAAACATTTAAGTGGTGTATTTGTGTAATGTGAGCATTCAAGCTGTAACCTGTGAGATTACAAAAAATGTCAGTGAAATCCAGAAAGAAATAAAATGGTTTTGTTAGCATGAATTAATGTTTCTTTCTTCTGTCAATTTTATGATTTAGTGTCCTAAATTTTTGTTACATCAATAAAACTGTTATTTAGCAATAGTGTAAGGTCCGCCCACAGGTCCAACGACGGTAGCCAATGGCGCGGCAGAAGGATTCTTGTGTGTTATTGTCTTTCATTTACGCAACATAACAGGATTAATTCAAATACATTTTCTTCTATCTATTACCTCTTTGTTTTATCTGACTCCAATAATAAAACATTTTTAACTGTTATTTGATGATTCTTAAATTTAGGTGCATGTTTAGACATTCTAGTTTACTTCTTAATTTGTATTATACCGGTTCATCCGGATACCATTGTCGCTCACTCACTCTAAAAGTACTTGATTTAGTCCCCATAGATCTGTGAACACTTGAATAAAGCAACGTTATCTCTAGTCAGAGGTCATGACCATTACTTCAGATATAAGCCGACCAATACTTTCTCTAATAGTAATTTTGGTAAATCATGCCATGGTTCCCCATGTACACTTAACTAGAATACCATTACATTAAACAGAAGTAAGGCTCACCCTATTTAGGTTGGTCGGTCAACATCTTGTACCTAAAGGGAAATTCCCCTTTTAGCCTTCACAGTCGAAGTACACTTAAACTAATGCCAAATGTTAGGCGGAACTCTGAGATCTAGCTGGTGTGCCCCAATGCTCCACTCAAAGCTAGATCTTAGTCCGTTACTAACCTGAAGCAGATTTATGGTTAACAATGGATACAACATGATCTACTTCAGTCAATAATCTAGAGTAAGTCAGAATGAATAAAAATGTTACAATTTATTAACCAGGTAAAAGAACAATAATTCAAAATCTAATTCAGAAAGTAAAACATCAATCAATCAAATACATCATAAATATTTCAGAGATTAGAATATTTATCTGGCAATGAAAGGACTACACACGGCAATCGTGATCTGTCTACAGATTCCCTCATTTTCCTGCCACCATCCCTTAAATACTCATTGTTTATTATCAACATTTGGGCATCTCACACTAGGGGTTGCAACCTGTGGTGAAAGTTCTTCTTTGATTTCTGCGAGAAGATGCATTTCATTTGCATACAGGAGGTAATTTGTGTGAGAGAACTGGGTGGAGTTTTTCTCCAGCTGCATACAGATTCTAGCTCAATTTATATATCTTAATTGTGGATTTTACTACATTAAAAGGAATGAGACCCTTTTACCATACACACTGAGACGTTTAAAATGTTACTAAACATGAATGGTTATGTTCACATCTACAATGGTTGAAATGGATGGTTTTAGGTGAGCTTTTTGCATCTTTGCTTTGGGATGCGAGAAGGGGGAGAGAAAGAGGGTGAGGGAGCAAGGAAACAGATGTGGACAGTTGTTGATGAGGTGTGATTTTATCTGTCTACACACAGTGGGGCAGTTGTCTTGGAAGTGGTGTGAATACTTTGAAGAGGTATTCAGATGTTGAGAAGGTATTCAGGTGTTGATTCTCGTGGGGGTTCAGTCTTTCTCTCGGGAAATGGTTTTCTCTGGGCTCAGTCATTTTGGCACCAGTCTTACAATAGTATGGTAAAACAAACTCACAATGCTTAATAATAAAATTTAACCTCACTCTTAGAATATAGTATAATTTGTTTATAAACAATTTCTTAGTCTTACTCAGTTTTATTGGGGTATTCAAAATCATTATTTGTTTCTTTCAGGCTAATGTTCCAGAGTCAATGACTATCAATTTTCAATAGCTTACACCAGAGCATATTATTTACAGCCAATATTTTTTCCACAATTTGGGATCACTGTCCTATTCCTTTAGCAGAGTTATCGACCAGCATGAAACAAATATGACATAATATTATCAACAATGAAATTTGGATGCCATCAGTCCCTCATCAGTCCCTATGTCAGAAATATCAAGCCATTATTTTTAAAGCAAATGTAACTTATAATTAAACAGCATCTATGCATATGTACTATGTATGTTGCTATACCATGTATGTAAGTACATCTTCCTAGGAGCAGTATTTTCCAAAAATTTGCTTAGACATCTGATCTTCCTTTGATCTACCTGATAATGCAGGTAGGAAACAGGTAGGTAGTTTAGAGCCAGTCATGTCTTTGGAAAAGATGGTCAACGGTCATAAAAGTCAACCTAAAGCATTTGTACCACACAAGCTAAATATTTAATATACCTGATGTCATTAACTTGCTTTACACTGTTTAAGGCTGCCACAGAAATGAATAGCGCAAGATGACTTAAAATAATTAAAAATAAGACAATCAAGCATTAAAACAATATTGTTACGAAGGAGGTCCCTGCTCCACCTCCTCTGTGGGGGAGGTGAAGCAGGAGTACTAACCATCACAGGAGTACTAACCAGTGCTTATTCCAACTGGACTCCATTTCCCATCATGCCTCTTACCTGTGATTAACTCTGAATTCTGTACACCTGAACTTCATTTACCTCCATATGTAAACCCGTGTTACACAGACCTATCTTTGCGAAGTCTTGTTTTTCCCCGGCTACAATTCTAAGTGGTTTTCCATTGTATTCTGATTATCTGTATTTTGACCTTGGACTGTTTATACTACTTTTGCCTGTTTGCCGCTTGCCTCGACCCTTGTCTCAGCCTTGCCCTTACTATTCATGTTTGCTGGTACTCGACCTTTGTCTGTTTCACTATTCTAATATAGCTGCAAATGGATCCTTGTGTTAACGGCTCATCATTACAAACATCTAAACTAAAAATCTAAATATGTGACATTTTTGTGAGAGCAGCAAATTTAACAAAGGTTTTAAGGGTTGGCAAGATGGTGGAAATGCAGGTTAATTTTAGTCTCACAGAAGAATTTTTATTTCATAAATTACTCTAACAGAAATAATACATTTAATTAGGTTCTCTAGGTGTCCACCAGGTGTCTCAACATCATTTCAACATGGGCAGATTATTCCTCAGGTTTCAGGTCGCTACCAACCACCAAGTGTTCAATCTTCTTTAGTTCAGTAACATCCAAAAAATAAATTTGATTGTGTTTATAACACCGCAGAAAAAATGTAAATAAAAAGAATGAGTATTGGGTGGAGTCTGTCAGTCATAACATGTATCATACCTACATGAACTTTTTGTAAGAAGATGTGAGCCGTAAGGCCTCTATAAAACAACATTCCCCTCATAAAACTCTGATAACAGATCAAAATGGCAGAACAACATTTACTTTAGCCAGAAAGCCGTCTTGCAATGACCTGCAAATATGTTATAAAATGATGTAAGAACTCTTACCAAAACGTGTGAGTACAGTTTATGCCTGCTCATATCATTGCATGCTCTTTGCATATTTAATTATAAAAATGGCATAAAACATCTGAAGCTGAGCAGCTGTTGTTTATGAAGCAGAACTCTCCAGTGTCTGTTTCCAGATCATCTCATCATCTGTCCTGCTGCTCCTGATTGTTGCACAGTCCCTTCCATCATTACAAACACTGAAAAACTCTAAGAAAATAAAACAAACATTTTTAATAAATCTATCTATCTATCTATCTAAAAATATGTATATGTATTATGTATTTATATTGTATAGGCAATATTATATACTACAGTGTATGCAATTTTATATATATTTTGCTATCAGACATCAAGAACATGTTGTATGCAACAGGCATGTAAGACATAACAATTATAAACAAACAAGCAAAATCTATCCAGTATAAATCATGAGGTGAAAAATTGAAGGCAATTACAAATGGTTTGTATAACATTTTACTAAAGAGTCACACTGGTGATCCAGATCAGTTCAGAGTAGTTTAGTCTGATCCCTGTGGGTAGAAATAAGGTAGTTACTTAACATCATCAAACAACAATTATGTGTACAATATAATATTATGAACTAATATTTACAGAATAAAAACACAACCAGTCAAAAGCTTTTACCATTTCTCATCTTAAAGATTTTTAATGTAGTTTTCATTACATTAAAACTACATTCATAAGGATGACATTATGAAGTTGTGTGAAGAACTGAAGGGTGGCCACTTTTAAGAAGCTCAAATATAAGATTCACCACCAAACTTGTAAAATAACTTTACTATTACAATACTATACTATTACAATAACTTTACTATACTATTTTACAACATTAAATAATGAGTTATAATAAAGAATAAGCAGGTGAGTCCAAATTTTGTGACTGAAGTGTGAAGAATTCAGTTTGTCTCAAGATTTGAGCTTTTAAACATGTCAAGCAGATATAACCCCAGGCCTGCGGACATTAAGGGCAGTGGTGCTAATTTTTTGACATACCCCACAGCAGCTGCAGCAATCCCCACAGATGGTGCCTATCAGGCCATTGATCACCTGGAAGACACACAGAGCGATCTGGACCAGACTCGCCACCAGCAGGATAGAGAACAGGGTCAAGTGCCATGTGACGATACCCGAGGGTTTCACACACGCATCCCACAGCGAGTGATTAAACAGGTAGTTCCTGAAAAGAAGAAAATATAAATCTGAAAAACTGGTTCCATTAGAGTGTTTTATTACCTGTCAGCTGTTTATTAATAAACACATACCCATTCTCAAATGGGTACGTGACATTAGTGTCGTTAATGAAACATTTAGGTCCGTGATTAATGGCCACACCAGACATGATAACAGAGTAACTCGCCCCCACGACTCCAACTGCAGCGAAGATAACAGAGCCGAACATCTAGATAAAAACAAACCAAACTGGTCTTCAAATTAAAACAACACAAGGCCTGTATGTAGACTCTTCTGTTAGCTATATGGTACCTGATCAGCATTTTGAGCTTGTAAAATGAAATTTCAAATGAAAATTGTCTTTTTAAATTATTCTTATCTTAGTGCATTAAGGCAGTATTTTCTGCACAATTAAGCAGGAATTTATGTTTCTAATATTTTATTGACAAAGGCCTTTTCTGGAGGGAAGTCTCAGATAGCAGGAATAACAAAATCATTGTGCAGAGGAATGGGGTAAAGATGTCATCTGTCATGTGGAAGGCTAATGCTTGGATGACAATTTGTTGTGGTAGAGTTAGAGTAAAGCAGGAATTTTCTCACCGCAAAGCGTTTTCCACAGCTTTCGTTCCCACAGCAGCCACAGCAGTCGTTGTTCTTCAGGTCCAGGAAGACCAGAGCCGGAAAAATCATCTAAACAAAAATGAGCCTATAATGTTACTTTTATGTTTTTTACCGTAAATAAAACAAAATCTTCAAAACAAATCAGTAATGCATGTTTAGTTACAAAATAAATAACTGTAAAACATTACTGTAAAACATTAGTGATTGTGCCACATAATCAATCAATCAATAGACTAAATGTATCACATAATAGACTTTTTGGACTTTTAACAGAATTTTTGAACAACCAGCAGAAGCAGATGAATGTTGTTCTGCATTAATTGTTATTTGTATTGTAAATTGTCTGACTGACAATTTACTGTGACAATTTATATAAGTAAAGTATAATTATACTTTACTTATATAAATTGTCACAGTAAATTGTCACATTTAATGCAACAAAAAAGTTTTACAATAAAATTACACATAGTTTCTGTTTCTTATTAACTTCTGAGCTGATTAATTTAAGCATAAGAGTAAAACAATTTGTTTCCCAAACTTACCAGCACACCAGATCCAATAATTCCTCCTAGGTAGAGGACTTCTTCTGTGATATAGTCACTTTTATCGGCCACTTTTCCTCCTGGGAAAAACAACAGAATGTTACAGAGGATACAGAGGATGGCCAGAGGGATCAGGGTTATCCCCAGACATTTGGCAAAACTTCTGGAACACATATTTTAGGCTGTCCGAGATCTGAATAGAGTCCACAACAAAGGTGTGCAATGAATCTGACTGTCAGGCTTCCTGTGCTTTGCTCCTGCAGGTGAATGTCAGCATTTATATATATGTGATGTCAGTGACAGGCACCTGTAAATGTGTAACTGTAGTGTGTCCTGCACCTGCAAAGGTGCATTTATATATCCAAGCCCACATTCATTCTATCAGCACTGAGTCAGAGCCTCACCCAGCATGAGACACTCTGAGAGCGCAAGGTGAAAGACCAAATGTATTTTTCACACATATGTACCGTCAAAACATTAAAGATCATTTCAGCATTTAAGACATTAACATTTAAGATTAAGAACATTTCAGTAAAATTTTATAGAAAATAGGAAAAATTATACAACGTACAACAGAATACAAAATACATGGTAATATTGCAAATTTTATTGTTAAGATGTATATTAGTAAAACTACAGATACTAAAATTGGAATTTGTTTATGAATATAAAGTTGACTGTACTCATGATAACTACAACATATTTTGACTATCTGAATAAATGGACATGCTTTAGAAATACCTGTCATTGCATGCAAACCTCCTACCTAGCTCAGTGGCTTGAGTCTTTGTAATTAGTTCAGTACATTAAGACAATTTCCAGCCAATGCAACCAAACCCCTGTAAATGATCCAGAATGCTGCAGCACACCAGGTCTTCAATCAACCAAAAACAGCCCATGTCACACCCCCCCACAACAAAATGCAATGTCCGCATGTAAATGTAGCTTTGCAGACTTGGCTCGTTGGCGTGCAAGAAAAAATGTTCAATGCTCTCGTGCTTTGTAAGTCGCTTTGGATAAAAGCGTCTGCTAAATGACTAAATGTAAATTTGCAAACACTAAGCCAAGCTAAATATCAGTAAGTGGGCCTACTGGGCAACAGTGGCAAGGAACAAAAACTCCTTTGATGTATAGTTGGAGAAAAACCTTGGGAGAAACAAGACTTAACTAGGAGGGCCAGTTCTCCACTTGCACTGCAACCTGTAACTTTTTTTGCTTAAAAACGGATAGCTTCTAATAATGATTTATAATGTTATATTGATTTAAAAACTGTCAGATCTGATTTTGTCAAAAAATGTCAGGCAATGAGGAGTGTTACAAACAGAAATGGCAATTAAAGCATAACGTTTCCTTTCTTTCACTTCTCAACGTTGTGTTAATGTTGTGACACTAGGAGTTTGACCCTCTTTTGAAAAATGGCAAATGAAACCACCTCCACCATCAGGGTCGGAGCTGTGTTGTCCCAGCACCACAGAGAGCCTCCACTCCTCCATCCATGCTCAGCATCGTGAGCTGTTGGCGATCAAATTAGCCCTAGAGGAATGACGACACTGGCTGTTATCAACACTGACACAGTAATCAACACTGTGATAACCGGTCACAAAAACCTTGAATATATCCAAAACCTGCACCAAGCCCGCCAGGCACTATTCTTCACCAGATTCAAGTTCACTATAATGTACCATCCAGGACCCAAGTATATCAGAGCAGACTGTCTTTCCCAAATTCATCAACCCGACTGTCCATCACCCCCCGAACCAATCCTCCCTCCAGCCATCATTGTCTGATTCAGTGGGACCTCAAAAAACAGATCTGTATCACCACCCTAATCAAACCTGATCCGCAGGCAATTTTGTCACCGCTCTCTCCAACTTAGATTCCCACACCTGCATACTAGTGGTGGTAGATCAATGTTCCACGGCTTACAAACTCATACCCCTCAAGGGTCTTCCCACCTATTTTGAAACTGCAGAATTACTGTTCCAGCATGTATTCCATAACTTTGGCATGCCAGAGGATATCACCTCCAGTCGTGGCTACCATTTCATATCCTAAGTTTGGAAATCTTTCTTCAAGCCACTAGGAGTCTCAGTAAGATTGTCATCCGGTTATCATCCCTAAATGAATGGCCAGACTCAGCACAAGATCCACAAAATCTGGAGATATCTGTGGTCATACTGCCACGACAACCAACACAGCTGGATCCATTTCCTGCCCTGGACTGGGTATGCACAGAATTCACATATGCAGCCCACAACCGGCTTAACAATATTCCAGTGCATACTTGGTTTTCAACCTCTTCTATTCCGGACGGACAACCAACAGAGGTTCCAGCTGTGGCTCACTCGTGAGAGTGAGAGAGTTAGGGACACATCCGCACCACCAGCCACTCTGACATGCTCCCAGTCTCCCGAATACTCATCACCTACACCTGCCGCTGCCAATCAACAGGCCTATATAGTCATGCTCACTCCCCACTCCCGTTGTCTGGTCTCATAGCTAATCCTTGTGACTTACCCGACTCCTGTTGGATGTATACTCACCTGAAGTCTCTCCAGCGTTCCTACAATCATATCACCACCCAAACCTGCAAAACAAAGAGGACTCATTATATAGCTAAGTTCACATAAACTTTTTCAACAAAGGGGATGTCATCCCCCAGCATTCCCCCTCAATTCGAGCCCTGGCTACAATGTTATGCTTCTGTCACCATCTCTGCTTGTAACTCAGTGCCTGAAATGTGTCACAAAATCAGAATGAATGGGATCTTCTAACATTTAACTTAACAATTTAGTTAACATTAAGTCAACATTGCTTTAAATCTAACTACAATCCTAAAGACTCTACTATTTGATTATTTTCTTTTTCTCCCACTGTCTTTCATTATGCAGTGTTTAGATATTTTATAGTATTATTGCAAATCCCTTATATTCCTGTGTCAGTGTCCTGGCTTTCACGTCTTGTTTTTTCTAAATTCTCTTTAGAAAGACTCTATTCTAGTCTTGGTTCTTGCATCTTAGAGTCATGCTCTGTGTCTTTTGTGATCTGTGGAAGCACATGGCCATTGTTTGTTTACTTTGTGCCATGTGTTCTCCTGTCTTGAGTCTCAACCCCAACCTCTTATTTTCTCATTAATTATTCATTTATTAGTTCATTTCCCTCACCTGCCTGCCCTCATTACCTGCTTTGTTTGCTTTCCTTATTTAATGGCCTTGTGTCTACTGTCTTGTGCTGGTGTATTGTTTGATGTTGTTAATTCCTGCCATTGGAGTTTAGTCAAGTTTGGTATACTGCATTATGTCTTGTTTGAGCTCCTAGTTCTATTTATATATATTTATATATAATGCATGTGCATGTCTCTAGTCTTGTTTTGAGTATTTAAAGTCTAGTTTTGGTTCTTGTTTTTCCCCCTTGTAGGAGTTTTTGTTTAGGGTACATTTTTGTTAAAGCTGTTCTACTGGGTTCTTCCCTCACGGTTCATGACATCTTGTTCTATAACATTTTATCTATTTCATATGTAACATTTTAATGTAAGCTGGAACAGCATATCTTGCTTAATGATACCCGTCATCTAGCATGTTAATTGAGTAAATGATGCAGGGGCTCAGAATACATTACCCTCTCTTAGACCACTGAGATGGGTGTGAGTCCTTCACATTCAATGACAGGGATTTTTTTTGCATGTACATTTATTCAAATGGAAGCTGTGGTGTTGCAGTTATCAGTTCAGTCAACTCAATATTCATAAATAAGTTGCAATCTTGGTATACCTAATTAGTTTTACTAATATATAAATAAGATGAATATCTTATAATGAAATAAAAATTGCAATAATATAGTGTATGTGTTGCCACATGCCAAATAATTTTTCTGTTTTCTGTGTTTTTATTTTCATTGTAAAACTGCTTTGAAACAATGCAACATTGTAGAAGGTGCTGTATAAATAATTGAATAAAAAATTTAATTAAACTAAATTTACATTTAAATTTAGCCAGCATGTTTAAATTTGCTTTGATGATAGGTGCTTTGACTCCCAGTAAACATTTGACTATGGTGGCTGGTGCCTGCATTTTCATGTTCAGTACCATAGAATCTCTAAAAACAATGGCACTTACAACAAGTGCATCAGTGGGCACATCACTAAGTGGGGAGAACCTGTTCAAAACTGTAATCAGAACGGGAGAGCTGAGTTTTGTCCTGTGACTATGCCATCTCCGTTACAACATGCCCTGTTGCTGGGGATCTGCAACCAGAACCAAACAATCTATAGACCTAGTCTTATTCGAAGTTTGCTCTATAAAGCCCTATCACTCTTAATATCCTTAAGCACGGTTTGGATGTGTGTCTTTAATTTTGAAATCTTCTCTGAAATTTTCTCTGCATTTATCACATGTGAAATCCTGAAAGCTGACAGAAGGCTACACTAAACATGGCAAACAGTACATGTAACAATAACAGGAGAAGATTAGTTATTACTTATATCATATTATTCTATTATTATAGTTTGATGCTATATTCCCATAGCATCAAACCAGATGCAGTGTCAAGTTCCCTTGTAAAGGGAACTCCCCTCCTAAGGTAACGCACACTTTTACTCTGATTCTGAATCAGTCATAATGAATCTAGTCAGTGAATCTAGTCATTTCATAATGAATCTACTCAGAGTTTCACAAAGAGGAACATGAAGCAAACATAAGATCTTTTAGCATAACCTGAATATATGCTAACTATATGCTTACATAGAGTGGACATGATATTCCTACCAAGAACCTCAGCAAAGCACTTATATTTTTAGCCAGTTAGTTGACAGACAGCTTATGTGGCTTTATATCCCCTGTGCCCTTTATGTAAGAATAAGGACATAGCAAGTACTCCTTACTATAGTGAGTGATAAATAGGATTGAAAGACAAACACATATAGACACTGATATAAAGAATCAGAAAAAGAAACCTTTTTGCTGCTATTAGACACAACGCTAATAAAGCATCAGATGCACCCATTTATGATCACCATTGCACATCATCATTTTACAGAGTTTATCTAACATGTCAAAGTTGAAGCTAATGGCTTGTACATTTGCTTAAACCATATTAATTTTCCTTGTAAACTTACAAATATTACATTAACTTAAAAATATATTATATTATCTACACAAGCATTATGAGTGAGTTTCTTGCAGAGTTAATTATGGCTGACCTGTATATTAATTATAATTATAGCTGACCCTGAGCAACACACCTTAGGTCTCTGCAGTGGATTTTCCCTCAAATTATTGCTGGTTGCTATAGGGTTAAAAGACGTCTGCTACATGACTAGCACCGTGAAACATGTTAATTAAATTTAAATAATTAAATGACTATGTTCCTCACTGATATTTTGCAGTTTACCTTAAAAATTGTACAAATGCATATATATATATATATATATATATATATATATATATATATATATATATATATGTATAATTTCATTTATTATTTGTGTCATAGAGGGCAAGATGTATTAATCAGACATTTACTTAATACTTTAATCCAAAGCAACATACAGGACATGTGTATTGTGGTATCAATACCTCTGGTGTAACTTAGGGTCAGGGGCCTGGGCATTAGATAATCACTCACCTGGCCCCACCTTGTTGTACTGAAACATAGATGTGCAATAGCAGATTGTTTGGGTATATCAGGTTAAATAAATTGACTGAGGAGTTCTAATAATGCAGTGCTTTAGGGTTAGTAACTATGTTTTTATCTGTTTCTATAGGTAATGTCTGCTGACTCTTGTCAAAGTTGCTGTCAATGTTTAAGCTCTCTGTCTCTCTCTCTGGTACCGTGCAGTGTTAGGTACTGTGTTTACATTAGATAGTGTTGTTTGCGTCTCCCCTCCTCCACTCCATGATGTTCAAGTCTCTGTCTGTTGTCAGGATGATAAGCTGGTGTTTAGAGGTCATGCAGAGGAGGAACAGAAATCGTGGGGATTACGACCTGCAGACTTTAGACTCGATTTGACATGGAGATACTAAATGTATTAGTGCAGTGGATTCTATTAACCACAATAGTCACTGAAAGCTAAGGGTTCAGAATCCACATTTCAAATAGACAGGAATTTTAATTACATTACCAAGCAAGGAATTATGTATTTCTCAAACAAACTGTATGTGTGGCCAGGGAATTACCGTGGATAGGGTTACACATGAAAATTCAAGATAGAGATTTGTTGGTTTTTATAAGTATGTAAGCTAACACAGGACTTCCAGAGGAAGTGAAATTGTGTTTCTTTGTGGAGGACAGAATGGAATCTTAATGTCCTTCGTCAGCATGAACTAAAGGACTTTGACCTTGCCTTGTGCCTTCATTCCTTCTGAAAAGTGTTAATACAGGGATTTTAGTTTACCTAATGATTACAAGCATCCATCTAACAATGATCTTGTCCTAACCTGATATCAGTAATCTTTTTAAATTTGTTTTGCCAGGGTTCCTTACCTCAAACAATATGGTGTTACAAAAAATAAAGAAGTGAGACTTTACTAGGTCATATCCTGGTCACAGAACGATTATTGTTTCATTGTATAAACACTTTGTATATGACCACCCTCTCTGTCTTATCTCTATCTGCTTCATCTAACAGAGAACAGAGGTGTTTATTTCCCTCTCTGTAACCATACATGCAGGCCCAAACAAGAGGTCTTATGATACTGTAATCCCACCAATGCTGACAGAAATCTGTGGGCAGATGGAGTCTTTGTTTAATTGATTAGGTTTAAAGCTGCTCTTGCAAAAGGAACTGTTTGATGTTTCTCAACCAGGTTGCCAGGGCCTGTTAGGAACTCTCAACAAATCTCAGAGGGGGCCACAGATGACCTAAAATTATTTAAAATCTGATAAAACAAGCATGAAAATAAGATACAACGACTACAAATCAAGATGTGGGTGTTTGATTTTTATAACAAATATACATCATTCTAGTTATGCCAAGCTGTAGAATATTTTATTGGTTAGAAATTGTAAATTGTAAGTGTGGCAAGGCAAGGCCTTTCAAATGTTGTTGTGGAAAATTGGGGTCCTTGAAGTCAAAAAGATCCACTGCTATAGATGGCTGTCTGAAGGTTGCATCTCTTCATTCACCAAATCCCTAATTTCAACCTAAAATTACTAATAAGTCAACCCACCTTCTTTTAAACTTCCACACACAGCAGCCATGTTGAACCTTTTGCAAATGTCTGCCATTATTGGCAAATGGTTATTACAATGGTGCCAACAATGGACAATCCATAACAGTTATCAAAACTCATCAAATAAATGAAATGGAATTATTTATGCTATGTCAGGGTCCTGGCCTTATTGTCTTGTTTTCTAAATTCTCTTGCCTGACTCTATTCTTGTCTTGGATCTTGTATTTTAGAGTCAGGATCTATACTCATGCTCTGTGTCTTGTGATCTGTCGCTTTGTCTTTGTGTGGATGCATATGGCCTTTGTTTACTTTGTGCCATGTGCTCTCTAATCTTAAGTCTTGACCCCCACCCTCTAATCAGTCCTTAGTTCATGCCCCACACCTGTTTGTCATTGTTTTCCTCCTTGTATGGTCTCTTATTTAATGCCCTTGTGTCTGCTGTCTTGTGCTGGTGTATTGTTGCTGTTTTGCTTCTTGCGTCGTTATTCTTTTCTCATTGTCAATTACGTTCCATTTTCCGGGCTGCCCTTTTTAGAGTGTGGGTATGCTCTTCATACCACGGCGTTGGGCTGCTATCCTTTATCTTTTTTACCCATAGAGGAGCAACTTTGTCCAAGGTGTCAGAAAAGAGGGAGTTAACATTTTCTGTTGCACTATCAAGGTTTTCAAAGTTCTGTTATGCCAAGGAATTCACACAGTTCAGGCAGATTGTTTATAAAAAATGTTTATTGATTGTTTATAAAAAAACAAAACTGCAAATACTCAAAACAAGAAAAACCAAAACAAGACTACAGATAACAAAATCAGAACAAGACAAGATAAATCTATATAGCTGAACTCTAAAAACTTCAAAACAGTTTAGGAAACATCAGCAACAAGAACATCAGAAACAGGAAACAAGATACAATACACCAGTACAAGACAGCAAACACAAGGGTTTTAAAAAGGAAACCAATGATGGGATGAAAAAATGAGGTAACGAGGGTGGGGTCAAGACACGTGACAGGGACTAGGATTGAGTCAGCATCCAAACATTGTGCTCTGACACAAAACACGGGAAGTCAGGATCCTGGCAAGAGAACTAGGAAAAACTCAAGACAAGAAGCCAGGACTCTCAGTTAAGAATATCAGTTAAGTACATAGGGGCCAACCTGTTTAAGACTTTATAGGTGAGCGGTAGAATTTTATAAATAACACAGAGTTTAACAGGTAACCAATGTGGTGATTCATTCAAAGTGATGAAAAAAAATATTCTTACAAATAAGCTTTTGCCTTTAAATGTCATTGGATATGTAAGTATGAAGTACAGTGCAACAATTGTCCAAGGGTTTGTTTTTGACACATGGCTCAACTATTTGCAGTCACATAAAGTGGTGGGATCAGAGCAGAAATATTCTCCACTTCAGTGCTATCGAATTTCATAAAATAATCAACCCAGGAGGACCAGGGCGTCTGGAGTTGAGTTCAAGTCTAAACTATAAAGTCTAATAAATGTGTGTGGAGAGGACCAGCCTGTGGCAGCACAAACATCACTTAGGGATGCTTCCCTAGACAGAGCCTTAGATGATGCTACACTCCTAATAGAATGGGCTCTAATGCCCAAAGGTGACACAAGGTCACAGGCCTCAAAGGCCAGGGTAATAGCATCTGTGATCCAAGTCTAGTCAAGTCAAGTCAAGTTGAGCTTTATTGTCATTCCGCTATATGTGGGGACATACAGTGGAACGAAATGTCGTGCCTCACAGGACCACGGTGCTACATAAATACAGACATGTCACAACAATGACGTGAAACAGTATAAATCTAAACACAAATACTAACAGAATTAGATTATAAATATACTATATATAAAGTTGCCTATACATAAACTAGAAAATACAAACTATACAAATGTTTCATATAAATATTGCACATGGGGAAAAAGAAAGTCAAGCACTGTTCCTGGCTGGAGAATGATCTGTAGTGCATGGGCTTGTAAACATACATATGTTATGAGTCTTTTTTGTGGGATTATGTACCCTCGGTTGTAAAAAGCACATAGAGGAGAGTGTGTTACTACAGGTGGTCTGTGCGGCCTACTCACCTGTGTGTAGCACACTCAGAATTGCACAAGGGAGAAAAAAAAATATATATATATATATATATTTAAGAGGTATGGGATTTTCCCCCCCCCCCCCCCCCCCCGGCGTTGGGCTGCCCCCTTTGGCGGGGGGGGTGGGCTTTCCCCCTTTTCCCTCCCCTCTCCCCGCCGCCCCCTCTGCCCCCCCCCGGTCCCCCCCCCCCCCCCTCCCCCCCCCCCCCCCCCCCCCCCCCCCCCCCCCCTCCCCCGCCCTGTGTTGGGTTTGGGCTTTTCGGCCCTTGGGTTGGGGGTTTTTTCGTTTGGTGGCCCTGTCTGCCCCCCCCCCCGCCCCCCCCCCTTTCGGGGGGGGGGGAAAGGGAAAAGGGGGAAAAAAAAGGGGGGGGAGAGGGGGGGGGGGGGGGGGGGGGGGGGGGGGGGGGGGGGGGGGGGGGAGGGGGGGGGGAGGGGGGGGGGGGGGGGGGGGGGGGGGGGGGGGGGGGGGGGGGGGGGGGGGGGGGGGGGGGGGGGGGGGGGGGGGGGGGGGGGGGGGGGGGGGGGGGGGGGGGGGAGGGGGAGAAGGGAGAGGGGACCACCCCAAAAAAAAAAAGGGGGGGGGGGGGGGGGGGGGGGGGTGGGGGGGGGGGGGGGGGGGGGGGGGGGGGGGGGGGGGGTTTTGGGGGGGGGGGGGGGGGGGGGGGGGGGGGGAGGTCATAAACCCCACCCCTCACTCTCTCCCCACTCCCTCTTCCGGAGTTCAATGGGGGTGGTCAGTGGAGTTCTCCTGAGGTCCATCACAACCTCCTTTGTCTTCTCCACATTGAGGGACAGGTTGTTAGTGCCACACCATGCCGCTAGCTGTGCCACTTCCTCTCTGTAGTGCGTTTCATCGTTGTTGCTGATGAGACCTACCACCGTTGTGTCATCAGCGAACTTGATGATGTGGTTGGAGCTGAACTTGGCAGTGCAGTCATGGTTTAGCAGTGTGAAGAGCAGTGGGTTGAGCACACAGCCTTGTGGGGCACCTGTGGTCAGTGTGGTAGTGCTCAAGGTGTTGTGGCCGACATGGACTGACTGGGGTCTTTCAGTTAAAAAGTCCAGAATCCAGTTACAGAGAGAGTTGTTAAGGCCCAGCAGGTGTAATTTATATCTACATCTACGTCCTGACAGATATCTGTTAGGACATCTGTCAGCTGTGCAGCACAGACTCTCAGTACACGGCCAGGTATGTTGTCAGGACCCGTAGCCTTGCGTGGGTTAATCCTAGACAAGGTCTTCCTCACTACGGCTGGAGACAGACAGAGCGCCGGGTCGGTGGGAGGTGTGGGCAGTTTTTGTGCAGGTGTGTCATTCTGCATTTCAAACCGTGAATAAAACTGGTTAAGTGCGTCTGGAAGGGATGTGTCTTCATCACAGGCCTGTGGCAGGGGCTTGTAGTCAGTGATGGTCTGAATGCCTCGCCACAGGCTCCGTGAGTCTCTGCTGTCTGTGAAGTGGTTATTGATTTTTTGTGCATATGACCATTTTGCATTCTTGATGTCACAGGACAGGCTGGCTCTTGCTGTTTTTAGGGCTGCTTTATCTCCTGATCTGAATGCCTCATCTCTGGTCTTTAGCAGCCCACGAACCTTTGCTGTCATCCACGGCTTTTGGTTGGCACGTGTGGTGATGGTCTTTGTGACTGTCACATCATCAATGCACTTCTTGATATATGCACTTACTGTTTCAGTGTACTCATGCAGGTCGGTGCTGTTGTTGTAGGTGGCTGCCTCTTTAAACATGCTCCAGTCTGTAGTCTGAAAGCAGTCCTGCAGTGCTGAGGTAGCTTCATCCGGCCAGACTGTGATGAGTTTTTGAACCGGTTTGGTGAGTTTCAACAGTGGATTGTATGCTGGGATTAGCATAACAGAGATGTGATCGGAGTACCCGAGGTGGGAGCGGGGTTCAGCCCTGTACGAGTCTTTCTGTGTTGTGTAAACAAAGTCCAGTGTGTTATTTCCCCTTGTAGCAAAGTTCACATGTTGGTAGAACTTTGGCAAGACTGTCTTTAAGTTTGCTTGGTTAAAATCCCCGGCTATGATGAAAAAGCCGTCGGGGTTGTTTGTTTGTTGATCGCTGATGGCACTGTACAGCTCGCGAAGCGCGTCCTTAGCGTTTGCACACGGGGGGATGAAAACCGCGACAATAACAATGGCCGTGAACTCCCGCGGCAGATAGAACGGTCTGCACTTCACAAACATAACCTCCACCAGCGACGAACAGTGTTTAGTCACTACCGCAGCATTATTACACCATTCTTTGTTGACGTACACACACAAGCCGCCCCCGCGAGTCTTACCAGACAGTAATGAATTCCTGTCCGCTCGGTAGCAGGTTAGTCCGTGCATCTGAATGGCGGAGTCCGGGATGTTGTTGTTTAGTCATGTTTCAGTGAAAACAAACACACAACAATCCCTTGACTCATGCTGTGTAGACCGGTAGACTGAGTTGAATTGAGTCCAGTTTATTTACCAATGAGCGAACGTTTGCAAGCGTTAATGATGGGATCGCTGGTCTGGTGGGGTTAGCCCTTAGCCTAGCTCGTACACCCCCACGCTTGCCACGTTTCTGTCCCCTCTCACAGCGCCGTCGGCTTGTGCGGGTAGCATCAGTGGTTTCCAAAAAGGCTCTGGTGATCATATTTGTGTTTCCGAGCGTTTATCTGATGATTTTGCGGAGAAATTAAACTGTTTGAAGATGAAGAGACGAGACTAACAGACATAAAAACACCATCTTTTGGACCCGGAGTAGCCTCTGCGTCCGACCATGCCACCATCCAGTGAAAGAGGTGCTGTTTTGTGACCGCATTAAGAACTAACCCTAAACAGACTAAGAGCTCTTACACCACTGGCCTGAACTATGGACATAAATCCTCAAGGCTCTGACTGGACACAACAAATGAAGCCTCTTCTGCTTCAGCAAATCAAACAGTGGAGGACAGAAGGCTTGAAGTACCACCTTGCACCTTGGGTATATAGTCTGGTCTAGGGTGCAAAATGACTTTAACAAAGCCAGGGGCAAAATCCCCCAAGGGAGCTGGATGAGTGAGGCTGAACCAGAGTGGAAAGTGTGTCGACTCCTCGGGGGCGAACAGTCCACTTCTGCTCTGCCATGCCTCTGCCACATGGACTCCACTACTTGTGGATGGAGCCTCCATTCCCCGGGCCTCAGCCCCTACTTTAACGGGATATCTGCTCTCATATTTGCATGCCCTGGGATATACTTCGCTCTGATGAAGAGCAGTCTGGTCTCTGCCCAAATAAAGATCTGCTGCACCGGCCTGAACTGGGTGTGCAAACACAGTCCTCCCTGGTGATTCAAGTATGAGACCACTGTGGTGTTGCCTGTACAGACTAGGATGTGTTGGCCCTTAAGAGGAATTGTTTCAGTGCCAGAAACACTGCCCTCATTTCCAGATAGTTTATTTGCCAGGAGAGATGAGGGTCCTCCCACTGACCACAGACCAGGCAGCCATCGAGAACTGCACCCAAGCCTATGAGTGAGGTGTCCTTCGGATAGACAAAGAAACTTCCTGTGTTCTGGCAAAATCTTGATGTGAAAATATGCCTCCTTCAGATCTATCGTGACAAACCAGTCCTCAGGCTGGATTTGACACACAATTTGTTTGAGCATCAACATCTTGAACCTGTATCTCCACTATCTGTCGATGACGGAGCTCACTGCATCGCCGAACAGACTCTGAGGAGCAACCGATGCATCCAAAAAGAAGGCTTTATTCCTGTTACGAATGCCTGCCAGGTTGAGCCAGATCTGTGGCTCTGTGGAGCTCCTGAACTGCATCTGGTTCTAACCCCCCACCTTGGTCCAGGTCTCTGACCTGCTCCCACATACCTGCTCCCGGTCCCTTGCCCACCAGAATAAAATTACCCTGCAGGGCTTGGAGGGCATCTCTTCAACCCTAGGCATCGCCCTGTTCCCGTGCTCATGTAAACCCACAATAAAGGAATAATTGCTCGTATTGGGAGTAAAAACATGAGCCAAATATGTAATCTTCCACGACTTCGTCACCTCAGTGTGAAGATCTGGGAAGAATGGGAGGTTGCGACTGTTCCCTGCTGCATGATAGAAACCTATTATCCAACTTAGATGTTTTAATGTGTTGTCTCTTAGTCAATTAAGGCTCAGTTTCTCGACAGCACGAGAAACAACCTTAACCAGTTCCTCAAATCTGGCAGAAAGAGGAAGCTGGTCTGCCTCAGCACCCATCTGACTGCTGGCAGTCAGATCCTCATCTGATACTGCCAACATGAACTCATCCTTCAGCTCACAAAAAACCGCAGAGCGGGCTTCTGAAGCTGGTGTGTGCTCGGGACCCACCCCGTGAGGTTCAGCTGCCCGACTCCTGTCAGGATTGAAGAGAGCCAGTTGGGAGCGGAGTGTTCTCAGTGGAAGCTATTTGCACTCATTGAGGAATACAATTCAATTACATAATCCAGTGTGAAACTTCCATATAATGGGCCTCTTAAGACAGATTACTCCAATGGCTTATCCTGGATCACACAAACATTGCAGATATTTCAGCCTGTTTATTCATGTTTCATCAGCTGAGAAGATATTTTGTACTATATAAAACATGTGTAGTGGTTTGTCTTTAAGAGAAATCAACATAAATGATTCAAGGACTCATAATCTTCAATGTTTAAAGAGGTTTCTGTCCAATGTGTTGTCTTTTCTGAAACTTACTGGGGTGTTTTCATCCTCTCCATCTGTTCTTATTGCTGTCTATCTGAAATTATTAAAGAAATCTAATTTGTGCTTTTTCTATCATATAGACTGTATCAGTCTCTGAACCCATATCATCCATTAGCATATCATCCATTAGTATTACCTGTCTGAGAGTTTGTGATGCCATCTATATGGAAGGCCAAATCATGTTTTAATGTTCCCAGCGTTACTTGTCGTAATTGCATTTTTACTAGTAAGAATTGAATTAGAGAGCTCTCTAATCATATTTGTTACTAGTAAAAAATGAATTATAGAGCTCTTTAATTCAGTTACAGAGCTTTGCAATCCAGTTGTTACTAGTAACAATAACAATTAGAGAGCTCTTTAATTTAATTATTACTAGTAAGAATTATAATTACAGAGCTCTAGAGTTGTATTCATACTGGTTAAAACTCTTATTCATTAGATGCAAAACGGATCATTTTATTTTTGTGTTTTCCCCCAATTCTAATTTGTCACCAAACTTCACCAGCCAATCCAGTGTATGGCGGGATGCATTTAGCCATTTGGCAGATGCGTTTATCCAAAGCAACTTACAAAATGTTTAACTTGAATGTACTGTAAGTATGTGTGCTCCCCTGGGGATTGAACCCATAATCTTTGCACTGTTAACACAATGCTCTACCAACTGAGCTACAGAAACTTGATGTATGTGGAAGAGGATGTGACAGGGAAGGCATTCTTCTCCTCACCTTGTAGACCTGGTTCCATTTTGACTGTTGGTGCCAAGGCTTCCTATCTGCTATTTTATACAAGCCAGATGAATATGCATAAGGCATGATTAGCATAATAAAATGACAGAATAAAGAGCTCTATAATACAATTCTTACTAGTAAGAGTAACAAATAGAGTGCTCTCCAATTCAGTTCTTACCAGTAAAAAATCAATTAGAGATCTCTCTTATTGAATTAGAGAGCTCTGCAATTACATTCTTACTAGTAACAAATGAATTAGAGAGCTCTCTTATCTTACTAATTCTTAAGTTAAACATATCTTTATATAATATACGTATCTAATATTTGATTTTTTGGAATTGTTACTTGTATAAATTGAATTATAGAACTCTCTAATTGTAATTGTTACTAGAATGATTCAAACAATAACTATATTAGCGTTCACACCAATGCACAATAATGCTGTGGTTATTCTAAGCTTACATGCTGCAGCAACTGTGCAAAAAAGTCAATATATTTGGTTGGCTTTCAATGTTTTATTGTTAATCAGATAAAAAACTCAGAAAGTAATCCCAACTATATAGCTTCTTAATATGTATATTGTTTATATTTACATATGTTTAGGAGGATCATGTGACCACTTATGTCTGGTACTTTATGGGAATTGGAGGAGGTGGTTTGGCTGTAAGTATCAGGTGTGTTGGTAATGGTTCTTTGTGTGGTTGAATTAGTGCAGAGATGTGTGGAATTGTGCAGTTTCTGAGACTGATGTCTGACTGATGTTCACTACCTGCATTTGGTTTAAGTACAAATGTACTTTTGTATAAGTTCTTTTGCAAGTAATTTTGTAATTATCGAGAGTGATAGAAATATATCTAAGGACTGTTTAATATATATATTAAAGTTTCAGTATATTTAAACATTTATTTAATTGAATAAATGTCTTCTTTTAGCATTGTTTTATGTTTCATTTACCCTTTGTGGATCATTTCATGTTTCAGTATCTGAACTGAAGTACCAGGCACTGCACTGCCAAAAGTCCAACGCAATCTTTGAAAAAATCTTGGAAATATCCAAATGTACAAAAATTTCATATAGACTCATTATCCTATTACAGCATTAATCTTCAGAACATAAAGCTGTGTCACACCACAGCCCCCATCTAAAGCTTCAGACAGATATTTGTACTTCTGAAACATTGTGCAGGTGTGTGTAGGGACTTTTAACTGCACAAGCTGCAGTATATTTGTTTAACATGTGTCAGAAATTCATAATTCATAACAACCTAAGAGTGCACTGGGGATGCTGTAAAGCATGTCATAGAGAACATTAGTGTAAACTGTCAGTTTTTCTCTTAGTAGAGCAAGAGCTCAAAGAGATTCCAGCTGAGTATGTTAAAGTTAGTTAAACTGATCTGGCAGCAGCTGACACTCTATCTGTGCTAATGGACAATCAATTCAGCTCTGAACACACTGTATAAAAAGTTCTGTATAAAGAAGAACATTTGCTTAGAAGACTTATTTACAGTAACTGTGTGCCTGCCCCAAAAGTTGTGAACTTCCATTTTAATACATAACTGTCAACATGTTATTTTTCATTTCACATCTTAATTTGTATTTAACCCATAATATTCCTTTAATCATCTATGCTATTGTGTTGATATTATTTTGATATTTTACTGTATTGTAATTGGGCTTCAAACATTCCAAAAGCAGTCCTGGCAGATGTTGTTTAGTTCTGACAGATATCTTCGTCCATGGTCATGAGATTCTGACCTTTTATCAACATGTCTAATTCAATATGAGACGAATTCCCAAAACCCTATTGATTTTTTGCAAAAAACCCAAATAGTGAAAAAGATTATGTAATGCAGTATTTTTATGATGTTTTTCACATCCACCATGCACACTTAAATGTTGTTTGGATAAAGAGTGGCTTCTTTTTTTGATAGTGTCACTGTGCAGTTTAAAAAACTCAAAACTTGAAATCTGAACCCTATTTTACACAATTATGTGCTTTATTGTTTGTTACTGTTTCTTGTCCAAATAAAACAACATAATTCATCTCCCAAAATGAAATTAAACCGAAATGGGCATTATTAACAACAATATAGTTTGTTAATAAATACTGACACTGGATTTTCTGGTAGAAAGGACTTTCCCAGGGCTCATTAGGTCAGTTACTACCAGTAAATTCCGGGGATTATGTACTGCCTGACAGCCTGATAATCAATTGCCCCTTGCCCTCTGTACGTCTGTTGTGATTGGCTGACCACTGTCACCCTTTAACACTTAAAAGAGCGAAGCAATCGGCTTTATTATGATATGAAATGAAGGGGCTGCAGTGGAATCTGCTTGTGGTTTTGTGTTGTGCTGCAGTTGTGTCTTGTATCACAAGGGAATATTTCTTGGCCATAAAAGAAATTCAGACTTATTTACAGTAACTGTGTGCCTGCTCCAAAAGTTGTGAACTTCCATTTTAAGTGCATAACTGTCAACGTTATTTTTCATTTCACATCTTAATTTGTATTTAACCCATAATATTCCTTTAACCATCTATGCTATTGTGTTGATATTATTTTGATATTTTACTGTATTGTAATTGGGCTTCAAACATTCCAAAAGCAGTCCTGGCAGATGTTGTTTAGTTCTGACAGATATCTTCGTCCATGGTCATGAGATTCTGACCTTTTATCAACATGTCTAATTCAATATGAGACGAATTCCCAAAACCCTATTGATTTTTTGCAAAAAACCCAAATAGTGAAAAAGATTATGTAATGCAGTATTTTTATGATGTTTTTCACATCCACCATGCACACTTAAATGTTGTTTGGATAAAGAGTGGCTTCTTTTTTTGATAGTGTCACTGTGCAGTTTAAAAAACTCAAAACTTGAAATCTGAACCCTATTTTACACAATTATGTGCTTTATTGTTTGTTACTGTTTCTTGTCCAAATAAAATAACATAATTCATCTCCCAAAATAAAATTAAACCGAAATGGGCATTATTAACAACAATATAGTTTGTTAATAAATACTGACACTGGATTTTCTGGTAGAAAGGACTTTCCCAGAGCTCATTAGGTCAGTTACTACCAGTAAATTCCGGGGATTATGTACTGCCTGACAGCCTGATAATCAATTGCCTTTTGCCCTCTGTACGTCTGTTGTGATTGGCTGACCACTGTCACCCTTTAACACTTAAAAGAGCGAAGCAATCGGCTTCATTATGATACGAAATGAAGGGGCTGCAGTGGAATCTGCTTGTGGTTTTGTGTTGTGCTGCAGTTGTGTCTTGTATCACAAGGGAATATTTCTTGGCCATAAAAGAAATTCAGTGGGATTATGCACCTAGTGGTAAAAATGTAATTCAGAACAAAACCATAAAAGAAGACGAGTGAGTACAAATACTTTTGAGTAAAATCTACCTCATTTCATGGCTTTTTGGGTTCTGTGTGCAAGACATGACTTTATACAAGTTAATTTAAATTTACAAATTCAAAACAAACGCTTTTTGTAATTTATGATGGATTTATTATTGTAACAAGAAATGCAGTTAAACTCTATAACTGTTATTATAATTTTGTTATTATTTATTATTGTTTTCTTTGCTAAACCAAGCATCACTGTTTTTAAAGCAATAAGGCCTAAGGAGTTGTGGTGTATAGTGAATTTAAACAGCTAAGGGGTGCTGCTAGTGGACGGAGTAATATGCAGTGTTGCAGTATTACTAACGTGATAAGGTCTCAGGTGTGTTTAAAGAGCCATTTATACCTGCTTTAAACTTGACTCAACCAATCAGAATCATGGACCAGAACTATCAGGTTCATAATATTGTTTATTCTGTTAGTGAGTTAACAATCCCACACCAGCGCTATAGTAATAAACGCTAAAAGTAAGAAAAAATCCTATAGATTACATCCATTAAGACCACAGTGTCATTCTTGTGCCTCTTGTGCATATTTGCCTCTTCTGACTTGCATAAAGAAGCATTTATTAACGTTTATTGGCTGCGAAAAAAACACGCATCATGTGACATGATGAATATTTTTAAAGGGAGTAATGAGTACTTGGGTGGGTATGTTGCATATAGTTTTATATATAGTTGCATATAAATTATAAAGCACACAATTCTGTGAGTAAGTGTGTGTAAAAGACTGTTTTGGTATTTCACAGAGATGCTCAGGTGTTCCTGGAGAAAGGAGAACAGCGAATCGGTCGGGTGTATAAGAAGGCAGTGTATCAGCAATATACTGACACCACCTACAGGCAAGAGATAGAAAAACCCAAATGGCTGGGCTACTTGGGGCCCCTCATCAGTGCAGAGGAAGACGATACTGTAATTGTGCACCTGAAGAACATGGCCACACGAGCATACTCAATCCATGCTCACGGCCTTAGTTACAACAAGACCAATGAAGGTCTGCACTAAACACTAAATTAACAAAAGCAACTTATTATAAAAGTATTGCATAAATTGATTTAATTATGTTTAAATAATGCTGCAAGTTCTGTTCATAAAAATGCTGTGGATTCTTTTCTCAGGGGCGCTATATCCAGATTCATCAGAGAAGATAGAAAAGCAAGATGATTCTGTGGCCCCTGGGAAGTCCTTTTCTTATATTTGGACTCTGCCTGCGTCCCACACCCCTGGCAAAGACGATACTAACTGCCTGACAAGAATTTACCATTCTCATGTCAATGCTCCTAAAGACATTGCCTCTGGTCTAATTGGCCCTCTCATCATATGTAAAAAAGGTACAAAGCTTTGACTTTACCTGGGGGAGTCTGAATTAAGGCTTGAAACCAACATTGTCAAACAAGGTTTTAAAAACTACAAACGTTAGAAAATAAGCTCATATATTTTTACATTGCACCAATTTGTGCCTGAGGAGGTTACCAACAACAAACAATAGACTACATTAACGATTTCTGTTGATATTAATGTTATTAAGCCTACAGCAATAATAATAAATACCTTTACAGTTGCGAGCAGCGATGACGACCCAGGCACTATGGCAACTTTGCCACCTGGTGCTTTTCAGGAAACAATGCATAGTTGTCACATATTTAATTCTGAAAATAATTGAGGACTATTTTAAAAGTCTGTTCTATGTCTTTTCTAAGTGACACACTTTCTGCTGCTAGTTGGTGGCCCTATTACTGTGTATAATCATAATAGCCACATCATTGTGATCAGCCCACAGCATCAAACATATTTCCTAGGTTTGATGTAAATCACTCAATGCACGCAGAAGATACTTCCTGTTCCATCAATTGGCATGAATTGTTTGCCTCGCCATGGCAACACACAATTCAGCATCTGAAAACTTTTTTCAGCACCTGAAAAAAAAATATATATAGCTGCAAGTAGCGATAATGGGTTTAAGCACACGGTTGCTACAGAATTTGTTCAAGTTCTGATTTAGAATGTATTGTTTTTGGTTTGTGCATTTCTTAGGCTCCCTAGATGTTCATGGTGATAAGTCAGGGGACTATCTTTACACTCTGATGTTTACTGTGTCTGATGAGAACCTGAGCTGGTACCTGGATGAAAACATTAAGACGCATTGCTCAGTGGCCACCAAAGTCAACAAGGATGACGAGGGCTTTCAGGAAAGCAATAAATTGCACTGTGAGTATACAAAGAGTCCAGTTACCCTCTCATAAATAAAGTTATAAATGTCTTTAAACTATGACATTATACTGGAGACCAAACTGGAAATCTCAACATCCTTTCACAACTTCCTGTAGCTATTAACGGATATGTTTATGGAAATCTACCGGACCTCAGTATGTGTATGGGCAATAAGATCCACTGGCACCTGTTTGGGATGGGAAACGAGGTGGACATTCACTCAGCATACTTCCACGGTCAGATATTGATGGAAAAAAGTCATCATGTTGACACTGTTAGTCTATTCCCGGCTACCTTTGTCAATGTGGAGATGGTTGCAGATAATCCTGGCCAATGGCTTCTTAGTTGTCAAGTCAACGATCACTTGAAAGGTAAAGATCAATTTCTTCAAATTCATGGGAATAATCTTTAATATGCAGGTCATCACAATCATGATTGTTTGTTTTTTGATAGTTTGACAGTTAAAGGGATAGTTTACCAAACAATTTAATTTCTCTCATTGTTTACTTATCATAATGCTGTATACAAACAAGATGTATATGACTTCCTTTCTTCAGATGAACAGAAAGATTTGAGCAAAATTACATCTCGGTAGGTCTATATAATGAGTGATTGGGACACAAAATATTATATACAAAAAAGCATATACAGTACATCCCAGAGGAAAATTTTATTTTTCAGAGGTTGCATCATAACTCAGTAGATTTGATGAAGGTCTTTGTGTTTCATTTATGTATCAACATGCTTTTAATTTGCGGACTTGGTTTTTGACATTGTTGAGATCTTTTTTGAAACTCCAGTAGAGACATTTGTGTCTCAGATATTTCTCCAAATCTCACTAGAGATTTAAGCAAACGTTTCCATTTGCTCTTCATTTAATGTCATTGCTGTCTATAAAACTAACTGAGATCATTTTTCTTTCCTATGAGAGCCATCGTAAAATTAATTCAAATGACTGTGGATTAGTCAAAAATACATTGATAACATCAAATCTATATGTGTTTGTTTTAACTTGGCTAGATATGGTTAATATATTAATTGTTTTCACCTATTGTTTTGCTTCAGAGAGCATTTATTAATCCACTGGATTTCTATTAAAAAGGCTGCAGGCGCTTTTTGGATTCTCAACATTTTATGTCCGTTCACTCCCATTATAAAGACCTATGAAAAGATATATACATCTGTGATTGGCATGAGAATATAATTAAAGTCATCAGAATATAATTAGTATAATATTTTAATAGTTCAGTTACCCATTGTGTTATGTACACTTGGACAAATGGAGGTAGACTGCAGCTTGATTATACCTGTGAAGGTAAACATACACTGTAAGGGGGAGTGGGAGGAACACCTTTGAGCACTTTCACAACACTTGTCTACATTTTAAAATGTGCTGCATTATTTACACTTCTTCCCACTTTCAGCTGGCATGCAGGCCATTTTTGAGATTAAGAAGTGTTTCCCACATGTACATAAACCCAGACCATTTGGAGAAGTGAGACAGCATTACATTGCAGCTGAGGAAATCATCTGGGATTATGGGCCCACAGAGATGAACCAGTACACAGGAAAGAAACTTGTGGATGACAGGTAACAATGTTCATTTGACCTCCTAGCTGAGAGTCAGGTTGAAGAAGATAAGCCATAGCAATACCTGTCCTTTGAATTTGATCGTGTCTCTGATTATCCACAGTGTGTCTGACATTTTCTTTGACAACCGTAATGACCGCATTGGGGGCAAATACAAGAAGGTCCAGTATGTGGAATACACAGATGACACATTCACCAAACGCAAAGAGAGAACACCTGAAGAGCAACACCTGGGAATTCTGGGTAATAAAATCACAATTTACATGGGTAATGCCAAGTACCCACGCTGGGGTGCTGCAGAAATTAAGGGATAATGCTTGTAGAATCTCATGAAAATTCACAGCATGAGGGGGACCACCACAACTGGTTACATGGAGCAAATCCACCAACAAAAGTTAATGCATAACGAAAAGATTTATTTATTTTTTTTAGATATGAAAACACAGGATTAAGATAATGCAATTATTTGCTTGTGACTACAGTAACTTTATTTGGCTTGACTTTGGGAGAAATCAAAACATATTCTCATATTACCCACCATGTTAACTGTATTGAGATGATTAACAGGTGTTTTTTTCAGGTCCAGTTATCAGAGCAGAGGAGGAGGACACAATCAAAGTAACCTTTAGAAACAAAGCGAGCAGACCATATAGTATTCAACCTCATGGTGTGCAGTATAACATTGAAATGGATGGAACTCTTTATCACAATGTTCTTGAAGGTAAAGAATCAACCTCATTAATCACAGATAAAATATACAACATAGCTGCAAACAAACTCTTTTTCTGCTATATTCATGTTTTTGCACAGAGTCATACACTGAAAAAAAACTCCGGGAAATCAAGAAAGAAGCAAGTAAGAGAGAAATGATATCTCAATAACCTTCAGAAAGATCTAGAAATAAATGATCACATGATCACACACTACTTTGTACTGAGTTATTGCATCAAGATGTGGGATTATTTCACAAAAGTTTACTTTTCAAACCTGGCTGGACTTAAACAAACCCGTCCAAATCTATAAAAGCAAAGTTCTCTCCCTTTATTATCTGGGTGATTAGTGTGTGCATGGCAAGGTTTTATCACAGTGAAACTTATCAATTCTGATGAAATGTGTAAACTTTAAAGTCAGTATAATGCCAATTTTAAAACACGTGTTATATTGAGCACAGTTCATCAGTGCTCATCATTCTAAAGCTCCACCTAAGAAATAAATGTATCTGTTTGGCTATGTCACCAAGGCAACACAGACTATTGGTTAACTATTGGTTAACCAAATAAAATAGCTGTTTAGACATGTTTTATGTTGTAGGTTATGCAGCCTGCAAAATATTGCAAATAGTTAACAGAAATTTAATGTTAATAACGTTAATGTAAGTATAATAAAGTGTTATACGTTACGCTTGGGGAGCAGCTTAGTGGGTAGCATTGTTGTTTCACAGCATGAAGCTTATTGGTTTGGGCCCAGGATGAGCCAGCAAGTGTTTTTGTGTGGAGTTTGCCTGTTCTCCCTGTGTCAGTGCGGAGTTCCTCTGGGTACTCTGGTATCCCCCACAGTCCAAAGAAATGCAGGTTAAGTGAATTGGATATAACAAAAATTGCCCTTAGCTGTGTGACTGTGTGTGAGTGTATACCCTACAATATCTATTCATGGTATACCCTGCCTATGGCCCAAGATGCTGGGATAGGCTTCAGCCCCCTGTGACCCCCATCTTAATTTTTGAAATACTGATGCCCCCTCATGATAAAGTATACAATCACTTAATGTATAATGTAGTCTGTTCAAGTTGGATGGTCTTGACTTCTTTCAGGAGTAGTCAAGCCACTTCCTGCAGCAATGGTTCTTCCTGACACTACCTACCATTATGAATGGGTAGTGCCTAAGGGTGGCGGACCCACCCAAAATGACCCTGATTGTATCACGTACCTGTACTACTCTGCTGTCGATCCCATTCGAGACACCAACTCGGGGCTGGTTGGACCTCTTCTAATCTGCAAGCCAAAAATCTTGAAATCCGGGAAGCAGGTGAGAGAGCCAGAGCTGCAGACCTTATGATTTTATGTGCTCATTTTGTGGGACAATCTGCAGAAGTGAGGTTACTATACTTTTATTAGTAGTTGAAATCATTATATCAATTACTCACAATGTTTAATAATCAAACACTCAAGAGGGTGGAGGATGTGTAAAATATTGAGAATGACGAGAAGCATTACAATTCTAAAAAAAAATTGTTTGTTTTCAGGGAGTGCAGATTTCATGTGGGCCTGGTAGCTTCAGGCAATATTACATTTACATGTATTCATTTAGCAGACGCTTTAATCCAAAGCGACTTATAAAGGACGAGAGCATTAAACAGTTTGTCTTAAGAACCAACAAGCCTACAAAGATATATTTACAGGTGGACATTTGATATAACAACCCAGGACTAATAGCTTTGCCCAGGACTAATCTTTATTTTCCATCTCAGAAAAACATAAACAAAGAGATTCACCTTCTTGCCACCGTTTTCGATGAGAACTTGAGTTGGTATTTGGATGACAACATTAACAGATTCGCCAAACAGCCCAAATTTGTGAATAAAGATGATGAAGATTTTCAGGAATCCAATAAAATGCATGGTGAGTGCTGATAACTGTTCAAGGAAAAAACATATATTTGCATTTCTTCAGCACATAAAACAAACTAGTGTTTAGCAAACACTAACTCAATAACTTCATCCCCAGCTCTCAATGGATACATGTATGGAAATCTCAAAGGCTTGAATATGTGTAAGGGTGATAAGGTGTCTTGGCATCTGTCTGGACTGGGATCAGAGGCAGACATCCATGGACTTTATTTTGAGGGCAACAGGTTCCTTTACAAAGGAACCAGGAGAGACACAATCAATGTGTTCCCTCACATCTCTCACACTGTCATCATGGAGCCAGACAGCATGGGTAGATTCACACTGTGATAGACAACAATTAATTATCATGGCTTTTATTGATTTTGGAATATTGGAATATTTATGATGGTTTGTAAATAAACTTAAATCAAGGAATAGTTCACCCAAAAATGAAAATTCTTACATCATTTGCTTACCCTTATGCCATTCCAGTATGACCTTTTTTGCTTCCAAGCAACACAAAAGAAGATATGTTGGTAACCAAACAGTGGCAGCCATTTAATTCCATTATATAAACACAAAACCACTGTGACATTTCTCAGAATTTATCCTGTTATATAAGCTGTGGTATAATCCTGTGGTATTAACTCAAGGCTGCTGAATAATTAAAAGGGAATCTAAAGTCAGTTCTAGTGTGCAATCATTATGAATAACAACAATTATGCTGTACCTTTAATATTAAGCACATTTATATGCATACTGAAGCAACATCATACTAAATTTGCTCCTCTGATAATGTGTGGCATCTGCAGGGCAGTTTCAGGTGGTGTGTAAAACCACAGATCATTACCATGGAGGAATGAGAGCCAACTATACTGTGGAGAAATGTCACTTCTGGAACCGGCAGTCTGAGGTGATGATGCACCAGAAGAAGTATTACATTGCTGCCGTGGAGATGGAGTGGGACTATTCACCCAGCCGCACCTGGGAGGAGAAGATGCACCATAGTCTGAAGGAAAGGTAGATACAGAGGACAGAGATATAAAATATTATGCAAAATATTACAATTCTATCATCATTTACTTATATTTCAGAATGCTTTGAACGTCACTTTAGTCATTATCTACTGATAATCTTCCCTCTGCAGCCTCTGTCAGATCTTTAGGTTTTAATATAGTGTTTAGAAGTCTCTAAAATCCAGATAGAATTACAACCATTCATTGGAAGATGGCTTTGCTCCAACCATTTATTGGAAGATGTCTTTTTTTCCTGGAAGTGTAAGGTCGATCCCTAACCCTATTGATATCCAACCTATGTGGATTCTGCACGTTTCTTCTGGGTCATCCATAGATTAGCTCTCGCTAGAATGCTGGTTGCAACCAGAAAGCATATCAATCCTTTGCCCAAATGCAGATATAACACAGAATATTTTGAAAGTATTCAGGGGGGTTGAGCTGAATCTGTTTGTTTCCCCTGGAATGACACATCAGTCCATTGTCCTATGGAGGGAAAAAGACACTGGCATACCAGTGCCAACACCCTGATTTCTCATTTTTAAGGACTGAAAGTCCTTAAAAATTAGCGAAAATCCCATGGGCAAAATGGGCGAAATCCATAATTAACTACTGACACAGCATCATGTTCCCTTCTTGTAGTAAAATATGAAAGTAACAGTTACATAAACAATGTTTATTATGGCATTTATTGGGTCAGTCCAGGCAATGAGTTCCTCAAGAAAGATGGAAAATTCATAGGTTCAAAATACAAGAAGGTGCTGTACAGAGAGTACACTGATGAAACCTTTACAAAACCAAAGGAAAGAGCAGCTGATATGGAACACTTGGGAATTATGGGTAAATATTTACAGTATATGCTTTACACCAATGCTTGACACATTGTATTTGTAAACATTTATAAAGATTTTAGAATTTAACACATACTGAAATGGTCTTGCTCACCTCAGGACCCATGATCCATGGTAATATAGGGGAGAAGGTGAAGGTTGTCTTTAAGAACATGGCTAAGAGACCGTACTCCATACATGCTCATGGAGTTAAAACTGACAGCCCTCAGGTCACCCCCACGCTTCCAGGTAAGTGTTGTGTTAATATAATGTATAGCACTAAAGCAGGGCTCCAGAAATAAGAATCCTTTTCATTCCCTTCTTTTTGATTTTAAACATTAAAATATAAGTCTTTCAAAACAGATATTAAGTGTTGATATAGGCTTCTAAAGAAGCTTAGAAAAGAGCCATAAAACAAACACAAATAAATATTTATGAGACCAAGACCCCTGAAGAAGTAGGCTGATACTGCTGTGGTCTATTTCAAGCCTAATACACAGTATGTCCAAAATGGACATACAAATGCTGCTTGTAGTAAAAATTATTGTTCTTTATAAAATGTGTTTCTTTGAAACTCAGGTGAAACTCAGACATATACCTGGTACATCCCAAAAAGTGCTGGACCAACAGAAGAGCAGGAGGAGTGCAGTGTTGGAGCATATTACTCTACCATAGATGTTATTAAGGTAACTTCAGTGTTTACGAGAAGCAGTTTAGATATAATCGTGTTACAAACTGAAAAAGCAACTGTGATAATCTGTCATGGCTTTGTTCAAAACTTAGTGAGGTGCCAACTGAAATGAAACCTTAGAGGTGACTGACTCATAGATTTACCCCACATCAACACAAATAGCATTCATCTTGTGAAGAGCATAATAGTCAACAATTATATAGAATAATTTTGATGACAGCATAGTGCTAAGCTAATGACAATATACTCTAAGGCTATTCCTGCATCCCGATTTGTATAATATCCATCCTAAATAGCACTTGAAACTAGAATTAGTCTCAAATCTTAGTGTTTTGAAATGAGTATCCTCAAAGTACCCGGATGGTCTACTCTGTTCAGTGAAAATTGTGAAAAAAACATGGATGTGAAAAAAGTTCACATCCATGAACACTCTAATGACTGATATAACCCACAACTGATTGCGAGATGATGCGACACTGAATTAATAACCAAATAAGTAATGCTTAACTGAATTAATAAATGTTACTATATTGTAAACATTACACATGAAACAAAAGAGAAATGCTTAAATGCAAGAAGGAGTTCATGATCACAATGTCTAGGCAAAATCTGTCACTTCTGTTATGTCTTGAATGCATTCTAGGATTACCCTTACCATGAAATGTGTTGTTCCCTTAGAGTTTAGGCCAAAAATGTATCTTAAAAGAACTGGAACAGTCATTGGGCTGAGAGATAAATAAAAATGTGTGGGCAGCTCAATAGTAGCTCAATATCCCTTATGAAAAAGATCTTAGCAACCCTTCCTCTGTGCAGGACATGTACAGTGGTTTGATTGGGCCACTGGTCATCTGCAAAAAGAGTCTGGCGCGGACACTGGGACTAAAGAAAGAGATTGAGGAGTTTGCTTTGCTCTTCATGGTTTTTGACGAGAATCAGTCTTGGTTTTTGGAAGACAACATCAAAACTCATGTTAAAAACCCTCCCAAAGGGCTGAAAGAAGACACAACATTTATTGAAAGCAACAAGATGCATGGTGAGCACAAAAACGTGAATGGCCTTTATAAATGGAAACCTTGTGTAATACCATGTCCTAACCAGGCATGACAAGTGATAAAAGCGGTTTAATCAAAACAACCTCAAACTGGTTGTAGTCCACAGCAGAAGCTCTAGTGTAAAGTTCTCCTGTCCATCTCAGGTATCAATGGATTAGTATACGGTAATCTTAGAGGCCTGAATATGCGAGTGGGAGATAAAGTGTATTGGTATCTGATGGGAATGGGAAATGAAGTGGACCTCCACACAGCTCACTTCCATGGACACAGTTTTGACTATAAGGTAAGAATCTAGTCCAACATCTATCCACTGACCCAGATTACCTTCAGTCATGTGGTCTGCATAATGCGTGATTGCCTTAACCATAGGTCGGTGGCACTCACCGCGCAGATGTCTTTGATTTGTTTCCGGGGACATTCCAAACGGTGACCATGCGTCCTCTGTATCCCGGCACGTGGCTACTGCACTGTCATGTGACTGACCACATCCAAGCTGGTATGGAGACCACATACACAGTACTCGACAAAGATGGTAAGTTCACTTATACAAGGCATTATTATGTATATTACCTAAATATTTAAATTATATAAATAAAAAAATTATGTATAAAGGTCTACATTGAAATTCAACAAATAATACATTCACGTTTGTTTGTTTTTTTAGAGAAAAAGAGGGGTTTCTTGGGATTGTTTGGTAGTGGTTAAATTCCCCCACCCCGCCTGTAACGCTAAGTTTTCATTTTGAAACTTGGCCTCAGATTTTCAAAATAAAAATGTGTTATTTTAATAACGCTGTCATTGTGTCTATGTGAAATAAAGAGATGTACTGTCTTGGGTTGGATGTATTATTTACAAAAATGTAAAAAGCAAATATAAAAATAAATTATGGAAAACTAAGTTTTAACTATACACATTGTTACTGTAATGATGAGAACGCATCACAGGGATCCATTTGCAGCTTTTAATAATCATCAAGAGGCAGGGGTCAATCACAACAAACAGGGTAAACATAGGCAAGACAGAGGCGTAATCATAAAGGCAGGCAGCAAGCAATCAGAAAAGGGATAAACAGTCCAATAATCAACACGGGTAATCAAACAGAGTAATCCAAAAACGCTTAGTAATGTCATCCGGGGAAAAACAAGACTTCGCAATGGGCTAACAAAGGGCTAGGGCTTATATACACAAGAGCTAATGAAGATCAGGTGCACAGCAAGTTATCAGTTCCAGGTATGAGGCATTATGGGAAACGCAGTTCGTACAACAGTCAATTTTCTGGAGATGGTTCCCTCTGTCAGCACGGAAAAGGCGAAACAGGAGCTTCCACCCTGTGAGCGGCTCCTGACGCGAGGAGGAAAACTACGCCGGGGTCTTCCACGAGGACGAGGGGCCGGTTTCTCCAGATGTGCTCTGTGGAACTCCTCAGTCAGAGTAGGATCAAGGATGTCAGCAGAGTTTACCCAAGAATGTTCCTCCGGACTGTACCCTTCCCAGTCTACTAGGTATTGGATCTGGTTGCCCCGGCGTCTGGAGTCTAACAATTCATGAACTCGATAAGCCACCTCGCCGTCAATCAGAATGGGGGGTGTCTGGTCTCTGACTCCAACCTCTGACTCCCTAACCGCCACCAGCGGGTTTGAGCAAAGATAGATGAAATGTAGGAGATATACGATAGTTACTAGGCAAATCAGCATGGAAGGATACTGGGGTTATTTGTCTTAGGATCTTGAAAGGGCCAACATACCTGGGAATACGTTTCTTGCAGGGAAGTCTGAGGCGCAAGTCCTTTGAAGATAACCAGACCCACTGCCCAGGTTGATAGGTAGGTCCGGGACGGCGGTGTTGATTTGCATGATGAGTTTGTTGCCTTACTGTATGCAGGAGATGAGTGTGAGCCCGATCCCACACCTCTTCGCTTCGTTCTAGCCAGTCCGTGACAGAGGGAAGATCAGAGGGTTCACCGGACCAGGTGAAGAGTGGTGGTTAAAAGCCTAAGATAGAGTTGAATGGAGTCATGCCTGTAGCAGGCTTGACCAGGGAATTCTGTGCGTACTCTGCCCAGATCAAGAATCGGCTCCAATCTGTTTGATTTTGATAACAATAGGAGTGTAGGAATCGAATTATTTCCTAGTTGAGGCGCTCCGTCTGGCCATTGGATTGGGGATGGTAACCGAAGGCAAGACTGATGTTCACACTGAGTCCCTTAAATAAAGATGACCTCACCCGTGAAGTAAACTGAGGACCTCGGTCGGAAACAATGTCCTCTGGTATACCGTAGAATCTGAAGACCTGATTGATGAGGAGGGAAGGGGAGGGAAGCTTCAGCAGGGGTATTAAGCGACAGGCCTTGGAGAAATGATCGACTATGGTCAGGATGGTTGTATTGCCTTGAGAGTTCGGGAGATTAGTGATGAAATCAACTGCTATGTGAGACCATGGGTGTTGAGGAACCAGTAGAGGCTGTAATAAACCTGCTAGAAGCTGCTTGGGAGTCTTGGTTTTCTCACAGGTGGTACAGTTCTTGATGAAAGTGATGGTATCAGCGGAGAGTGAAGGCCACCAGAACCGTTCTTGAAGCAGATGGATTGTGGCTGTAATTCCCGGGTGACCGGAACTGGGAGATTCATAAACATAAGTTAGTAGCCTCTTGCGTAGAGCTTCTGGAACGAAGGTGCGATCAGCTGGGCATTCATTCAATATCCCACTGCACTGGAGCAACTAGTAGAGATTCAGGAATAATATTGTCTTGAGACGTAGAATTTTTACCTTCCTCTGACTGTCAGGAGAGGGCATCAGACTTGACATTTTTTGAACCAGGTCAATAGGTTACAGTAAAATTGAAACGAGTGAAGAAAAGTGCCCATCTTACTTGTCTAGGGTTCAAACTTAGCTGAGAGAAGGTATTCTAGATTCTTGTGATCTGTGAGGACTACGAAAGGATGATTAGCACCCTCTAGCCAGTGCCTCCATACCTCCAACGGCAATTTCATGGCGAGTAGTTCCCAATTCCCCACATCATAGTTCCGCTCAGCAGATGACAACTTTCGGGAAAAGAAGGCGCACGGGTACATCTTGGGAGGAGAGCCGTGACATCGTGAAAGTATGGCTCCTACACCAGTGTTCGAGGCATCCACCTCCACAATGAAAGGCTTGTCGGGATCTGGATGTTTAAGAATAGGAGGAGAGGTAAACAAAGTCTTAAGGTTAACAAATGTGTCTAATGCTTCTGTAGACCAGACTAACCTGGCATTCCTGGACCTGGTTAAGGCCGTCAGAGGTGCTGCCACCGCACTAAAACCCCTGATAAATCTCCTGTAATTGTCAAACCCTAGGAAACGTTGAAGCTCCTTTACCGTCTTGGGGTGTGGCCACTCCGTCACTACTCTGACCTTCTTTTCATCCATGGCGACTCCCTCTTGGCTGATCACATATCCTAGAAAAGAGGTGCTGGTACAATGAAATTCACATTTTTCTAACTTTACATAGAGTTGGTGTTGAATTAGGCATTGTAGGACAGTTCGTATATGATCCACATGTTCTTTAAAGTTGTTGGAATAAATCAAGATGTCATCAATATAAAAGATTACCCATTTGTCTAACATGTCTCTAAAGGTGTCGTTCATGAAAGATTGAAAAACAGATGCACTATTCGCAAGACCAAAGGGCATGGCCAGGTACTCGTAGTGACCACTTGAGGTTGAGAACGTCTTCCACTCATACCCTTCTCTGATTCGGACCAGGTTGTACACACTACGGAGATCCAGTTTGGTGTAGAACTGGGCTCGGCGGAGCTGTTCCAGGGAAGCAGGCACTGGAGGGAGAAGGTAATGGAACTTGACAGTTATATCGTTTAAGCCTCGATAATCAATGCAGGGGCGCAGACCACCATCCTTCTTTTTGGTGAAAAAGAACCCAGCTGCTACAGGAGAATTTGAGGGACGGATAAACACCTTGGCTAATTCTTCCCTGATGTAATCGTTCATGGCTTCTGAGTTGGGTTGTGACAGTGGAAATATGCAACCTTTGGGAAGTGCTGAACCTGAGATTAAGTCTATAGCACAATCGGTCGGTCTATGCGGGTATATTTGAGTGGCTCCCTCTTTATTGAAGGCCCTCATTAAATCTGCATACTCAGAAGGTAACACAGTCTCTGATTTAGGTACTTCCTCTGTGGCCAAGGGAAACAGCTTCATCAGCTATGGTCGGTACAGCGGGCACACTAATAGTTGAACAGGAAGGCACTGAAATGGTACTCACCATTCGGTATTCTCCGAGTGGTCGAACTGGGCAATTGGCCTTGAGATGTCCGGAACCACCGCAGTACAGACAAAGGTTAAATCTCCTTCGATAATCCCTCTCCATGGGGGTTAGACGAGTGAATCCCAGTTGCATGGGTTCAGAAGGCTCCGTAGTTCTTGTTACGTGGGGTGATGCATGGAGTTTGTAGCGACAAGTTCGGAGCAGATTATCCACTTGTATGGCCAGTTCCATGAAAGCAGTCAAGTTCTTTCCCTCATCACGACACGCAAGCTCAGACTGTAGTTCAGGACGTAGACCTCTTCGGAAGAGTAGTTTTAAGGTGTCCTCGGTGTAATCGGTTTGTGCAGCTAACGTTCGGAAGTCCAACGTGAATTCAGTCGCTGTTTTCTCTCCCTGTGTGAGGGTAAGCAATAACTCCCCTGGACATCGGCCCTCGGCTGGATGGTCGAAGACCCCACGGAAATGTGTTAGAAATCTCTCGAATGTTGGAAAAGTCGTACCATCCGTACTCCAAACTGCTGTGGCCCAATCAAGCGCCTTCCCTGTGAGTAGCGAACAAACGAAGGTGATATGGCTTGACTCAGTAGCGTAGAAGGCTGGTTGCTGGGTTAAGAACAGAGTGCATTGGAGGAGGAAACCCTTGCATTTAGATGGGCTACTGTCAAACTTTTCTGGAAACGTCATCTGGGGACTAATGGAGACGCAGAACTGGTTGCACCGCTGCTGTGTGTGGAAGTAGAGAAAGGAGTTGGTAAGGAGGTAGCGGGGCGCATATTGCTGACAGTTGTCACCAGCTCCTCAGTCAAGGCGGTCAGGTGGTTCAACTGTTCTTGGTGTGCTGCTAATTGAGAGGCTTGGTTGGTTAGCCCTGTGGTCAGCTGCGCAACCGCTGCTGGATCACTAGCTTGAACAGTCTTATGTAATGATGAGAACGCGTCACAGGGATCCATTTGCAGCTTTTAATAATCAAGGTCAACAGGCAGGGGTCAATCACAACAAACAGGGTAAACGTAGGCAAGACAGAGGCGTAATCAGTAAACAGGCAGGGTTCGTAGACAGGCAGCAATCAATCAGATAATCCAGAGACAGTCCAAATATAAAGGCAGGCAGCAAGCAATCAGAAAAGGGATAAATAGTCCAATATTCAACGCGGGTAATCAAACAGAGTAATCCAAAAACGCTTAGTAATGTCAGCCGGGGCAAAACAAGACTTTGCAATGGGGTAACAAAAGGCGTTAATGAAGATCAGGTGCACAGGAAGTAATCAGTTTCAGGTATGAGGCATTATGGGAAACGCAGTTCGTACAACAGTCAATATTCTGGAGATGGTTCCCTCTGGCGGCACGGAGGAGGCGAAACAGGAGCTTCCACCGTAACAATTACTGTTTAATTTGTTCAGTGTTTTTCTCTATTTCTCTCTTCCTTGCTGCATACATTCCAGAATTGTATTTGCTTTATCTTTCTCTAGTTAGATGTTTTTCTCAATAAAGTCCCCTTTATCTCCCTCACTGGAGGTTGTAAGGCAGTATTCTTAAAGCAGTATGTAAAACTGCTCATTTTTTGTACTGCAGCAACGTTCACAATAAAATGAAAATCTTTCTCTTCAGGTTTACACATCCAGCATTAAATAAGTGTAGCCAATTATTTAAGTAAGAAATTGTATGTTGAATTATATGTTGTCTTTATAATCTCACACTTTTTATCTAACACAGTTTAAATGTTTTATTTTATATGCAATATAGAAATAGATATATTTTAGGAAGGTGGTCCTCCAAAGGTTCATGTTATGAATCTTTTGTTGTTAACACTTTTAAGTGATATAGACTGTAAAGATTGCACGGATGACAGACTCATTCATTCATGTCAATCTTGTCTTGGATGGGATAAGATAAAGATGTGTAAAGTATTACTCTGGATTATCCAGAAATAACCATTACAACATTGCTATATAGTTGCTATTGAATTGTAAACAAAGATAACTTTATTGCAACTCATACGGTTAATGTGATATAAACGGATAACATGCTACAGCTGTGTTGAGTAGACAAACAACAGAAAGAGAAAGCAAACAGTATAGTACCTGAACATCCAAACAAAACTAAAGGTTGTGATAATGGGGGAGGGAGGGGCTGAGCAGACTGAGTACCGGTCGTATTTCTCTCCTGTGTTCTACATACAGCTGCAGGACAAGTTTATTGAGCTCCTCATTGAAGCCAAGTCTTGGAAATCCATAACAGAGATGCACACACATACACCAAAACATTTCAAACTACAAAAATAATAATAATAACAAAGCTTTCCTTAAGTACAGTACAGTAAACATACTAGAGAGACTTCACTAAAGCTTAGTTTACTCCAGGAAACAATCAGGAACATGTTGTTCCCTCCATCAGGGAATGGAGGGTACATGTAACCGAGATTCTCCTTTTCCGTCACTCACTCGACATTGTGTTATGTAGTGACACTAAGGGTCCCTATATTAAGAGCTACAATAGCTGAACCACGCTATGGACTCAGGTGGTGCAGCTGCCAGCAAGCATAGCATGCTTGAGCAAGTTTTCACAGAATCTATAACCTTCAATGCATAAAAAAATTAGAAGCTAACCATACCAAAGGGACAAAATTATAAAGCTTGTACAAGGTCATAGCAGAATTCAGCTGGTAAAATATGATGGAATAGCGAACTTCTCCTTGAAAGGAGAAGACACTGTGGACACCACAGCCTACCTAGAAGGAAGTTATATGTGGAAATAGATGGACTTCAGGGAAATACCACATCAAATCATGCCTACAAGCAAGGGACTACTGTAGGGAGAACCACACAAGTTATAGGCCACGACAGGCATGACTATCTATGGGAAGACACAGGTGTACCAATAGTAAACTGTACTGTGCTTGACACCTGCTGGTTCTTCAAGATGCTTGTCCAGAGAAAAGCAAGAAGAAACTGGATCAATCCTGAGGTTATAAAGCCTTTCAAATGTATTGTGTGTGGTGCAGCTCTACAGATGTCTGCTAAAGGGGTGGCTTTCACAAGCACCCAAGATGAGGTTATCCCTCTAGTTGAATGTGCTCATACTCCGAAAAACACAGCACACAGACAAGGCCTCAGAATAATGTGAGAAAATCCTGGTCTGAACTGAAGGCACTCATTGAACACAGACAGTGCCTGCAAATAGAACACTCCACACTTGACAGAAGCAAGCATGGTCAGGAGGGCCATCTTCTGAGAGACGGCACTAAGCTCAACTGACTCCAAGGGCTCAAAGTGAGGAGTCCTAAGGGTCATAAGGACCAAGGAGAGATCCCAAGAGGGTATTAGGCACGTCCTTGGAGGGTTCAACCTCCTAGCACCTCTGAGGAATCTGATTAGCTGATTAGCAGAAGATAATATTAAAGATAATTATCAAATCAAATTATCAAATAATCAAAGATAATATTAATATATTATCTATATTAGAAGTAATATTAATATTCTACTTCATCAGCTAAGAATCTGGGTGTCCTTTTTTATACCAATTTGTCCTTTGAAAACCACATTTCCAATATTTGTAAAACTGCATTTTTCATCTTAAAAATATATCAAAACTGTAACACATGCTCTTTATGTCATGCACTGGTTGCCTATCATCTGGTTCCTGCCTTTAACTCATACAATCATACAAAGTCCAAAATGATATAATTACAGTTCTAAAGACTGTACTATTTTTTTGTCTCCATTTCTCTTTCATTCTCTTTCATTGTGTAATTTTCAGGTATTTGTATTGTGTATGTATGTATTTTACTTTTGTGAATTGTGTGTGTTTTATGGTTTTATTGCAAATTTCTTATACCCCTGTCCCATAAGATGCTATTTTTCTTTAAGTGCCATCTCCATGTAAGCTGGAACAGCATATCTTGCTTAATATGTTACCTATCATCAGTCATGTTAATTGACTACATGTGCATAGCCTTCACATGTAATTACAGGTATTTCTAATTCACGTCCATTTATTCAAATGGTCCAAATGTGTTGTAGTTTTTATCGGTTCAGTCAACTCTTTATTCATTAAACAACTACAAACCTAGTATCCCTAATTAGTTTTATTAATATACATCTCACACATATTATTTGCAATAATGCCATGTATTCTGTGTTTAACATGTTTGATTTTGGGGTTTTTTTTATGTATAAGCTATGTATTTTTTTTATTATGTATATATGTAACGCTGCTGGGTAGCAATGCAACACTGTTAAAAGCGCTATATAAATAAAATTCAGTTGAATTAAAGAGGACGCCGCAGAATCTGGACTGGCACATGGTAAACTGAAATGCATAGCCGAGGCGAAAAGTTCTGATGAGCCAGCGCGACGGGTTAAGGAGGATGAGCCACTCTTTAAGACACCGTGCTAGGGGCAGCAACCAGCTACGAAACCTTGGTAGAGTTCTGGCAGTCGACTGGCGGCAGCCAACACTTAAAAGCCCCCACGTTACACCCTATAATGTATCTATCTAGGCAATATGGATATAAATGTATAATAAAATGTGTAAATGTGTTTTTGGAATTTAACATTGAACAGTTCGACTATCTACACTTATGTAAAAAATACTGACCTTAATAAAATAATTAAGCTAAGCCTGGCGTTTATTCTGTTGTATGTGTATTCTGACTGTCAGTGGCTGTAACCTTAACAAATTAAATAGTTTGCTTTAAATTCAGCTTTAGAAATGGACAAGTGAGTGTAGGTTGGAGAACGGTTAACATTTCTGAGATAAGGCTTATTCGCAGGATGGTATAATTCTGAAACTTGATTCTGACTCCGGGGCAAAAAGTGGCGGTAATGCACCAATATGATGCCGCAATCCAGGCGAATAAAATGAAGTATGAGTGCGCATGCGCGCGTTCATCATGGCGGCACCCGTGAAGCTATGGTGTTTGGATCCGTTTCCCTTACACATTCATCCCCTGCACGTGCTCGTGGGTCAGTCACACTTCACTCAGACGTTTCCAGACTGCGGGGGACCCACGCACGCGCTGTGGTTCTCATCCTCCGCACGAGGCTTTTTGGTGTGCGCGTACTTAACCGCAGAGGAAGAATCGAGCGTGAACGCTCATACATGCTTGACCGTGCGCGTGAGTAGATGTTTCCTTAAACACTACCGTCTAAAGGATCAGTGTCAGCTCTCTGCTCGTCCACACACTCTGCTGCCGCTGCAGAAGATCGTGATCGGCGCCCGGACGCAGCAGAGCTTCAGATGGGTTTCCTCAGAGAAGTTCTCCAGCGCTCTGCTGGTTCTGGCATGCTCTCCTGGACAGATCCTGCTGGCGAGACAGGGAGATGCCCTACTGATCCCCTGTCATCATGTACTGGGTGACGAAGATTTGCAGATGCAGCAGAACCTATGTGATGTGGTGGTATTGGAGTGCTCACCTGTCAGTCAGGGCAGGGTCACGGTGGACACCTGTGTGGTGGTGTCAGACTGCAGAGATCTGATCTTCAGCAGTGTCCTAGACCTGACCAATTCCACCAGCATAAGCAGGCTTGCTTCTTCCTCTCTGTTTGTGTCTGATTTTGCCCAGTACGCAAACAGTTTGAGTTGGAGCACCAGTTTACTGGTGAACACTAAAGTGACAAGCAGCTCAGAGTTCAGCTCTGTTTTACAGGCTCTGGAGTGTCGACTTGATGTCCGGGTGCTTGATGTCTTCAGGTTTTATAGACCCGGAGGAATTCTGTCCAGGCTGGACCAAAATGATGCCCTTGATGTTGACTCTGTTATTTTTGTGAACAAGAGCTTGTTGTTGAAGCTGGGTGTGTTTAATGGGGAGTGGGTGATTGCATCCCTCCAATCAGAGAAAGGAAAGCAGTGTGCCGGGAGGAGTACAGTGGCTCACAGTCTTGACCTGGAGGAACAAAGTCCCAGTAAAAGGAGAGGTTGTGTTCATCTGGTCACAATCAAAGCTTTTCACACAGTGGGACAACTTGACCTGGATGGAAGTGATAATGTGGGGTTTATTTCACAGATTCAGTGGTTTAACTTGTCAGGTGGGATGCCAGCACCTGTTGAAAATATTACCATCAAAATAAAGGTGAATATTAGAGAATTTATTGTGTTTATGGTAGTGTCAACCAATATGTTGTTTTGGGTAGTTAATACCAATATCTACAGAGCAGGCTGGAATTGACTGAAAAACATATATGCACAGCCAGACCAACACCATCCAATAAAACACACATTATAGAATACATTAAATCCATTTCTAATACTTATTGATGTTTCTAAACTAAAACAATTCTTTAAAAAAATGCTTGAAAACAGCAAATTTATGATTTGCTGTTGGCAAATCTCCACTTTTGGCACATTTTGGAACTGACACAAAGAAAGAACTAAGACATGTTTATTAGCAAGCATAGACAATTTCAGAGTAAATTTCAGCCCATTTTTTGCCTTGGCGAATTATCTGTCTGTCACTATACGGCAGTGTTTATTAAGAGTTAATTTGACCTTCGTTTGTAACTGAATTTAAACAGAGGTGGAATAAGGTCTCCTCACATGCAGCGTCGCAGGTTTCTTCAAGTGTGTGCCGATCTGCAGTGCCTTCATTTGCTAAAGAGCTGCACATTGAAGCAGTTATATCACCAGACTACAGCTGTCATGGGCCCTTTGACAACATTCTCTATGAATACTTCAGCAGGCCCAGGTTCAGAGGTCACTCATAAAACACATTCTTACTTGCTGTATTTCCTGTTTTTCATGAATGCTGTGTATGTCATCAGACTTGTTCAGCAGGGGCATATACTGGGAATCCCATTACAAGGATATCCTGATCTTATAGAGAACAACTCAGAAGGAATTTTCAGGTTTATCAATTTATTCATTATCAATTGTACTTGAGTAGACCTTCAGTAAACCTTGGCTCTGGTTGTACAGACATCAGTTTTTGCTTTAATTTTAATTTTTAATATTCCTTAAATGCATGTCTAAAGTAGATGTAAACAGGATGAAAAGATTTCAAAATATTGGACCTGTGCAGTGCGGCACACTGTTGTAACTGTTTTTCTGTTGTGTCATGTCACTCACTGTCTTATGTTGTGCATGGTTTGTAGGTGGCCTGTGGTATATTTCAAAGTGAAGCAGGTGTCTGGCTCTAATGAGAAGGAAGAAATTTGCTCTTATCTGGCTGATTCTAACCACACCTCTTTGTACATGGTGAGGAAAGGCAACATTCACTGTCATTTGACTTTTATCTACAGTCTGAACCTCTTCTATCATAAAATTCACATAGCTGAACATACACAAGCTGTGATTAATTGTCCACAGGGAAGCCCCACCCACAGCCTGTCCCTGTGCTCTGTGCTGCAGAAGGGTGTGTCTTTCTGGACAAGTATTTGTCCTCCAGGTCTCTCCAGCACTGTGGAGCAGCTGCTCACCATCATTCAGCCCCACCTCAGTGAAAGGTCTTTATCGTCCAGACACAGTGTTCTGCCCAGGGGAATGTATTTGTATATAATTTGTATTTATATATAACATTCTCAATATTTTTGTGCTTTGTATGAAGGTTACTGCATTCTACAAGTATTAAGGACACATTTCTATTAAATAATCATTAGCACTCAGTTAGCTTTAGTAGATTTAATCCCTGCCATGTAAACAAAGGGTAATAGTTGGTCTCTATGGGTGTTGAACAGGTGTTTCATGTCATAGTTGTTACTATTTATGTGAACCTGACTGGAACACTATTCACATGGCAGATTGATACTGTATTGAAAAAACAATCATGTTGCATATTAAATGAATTAAGCAGCGTGTTTGCAAGATGCAAGATACTTGGAAATTAAACGTAAGAGACTTTTAATCAATTAAATGTTCTAAATGTCATATTTGTTAATATAACATATGCGCTTTTTGAATTGTAGGAGATGTTTTAAGGGCAGGGTAAGGTGATTTTTGATTTTTTTTTTTTTTTTTTTTCCCCAAAACCGGGTGCCGGACCATAAAATGTCCCTCCAATCATTTAATTTGGTGTGAATTTCCTTCTTGACTGTCAGACAATGTATATGTTGATGTGTTGGAGGAGGTGTGGCTTTGGAGAGCACACTGAAGGGAGGGCGGAATCTTATGTTTTTAAAGCTAGCTTGGTATTGCTAGCCTCTCTGAAATGACCTATTCTGCCTTTAAATGTTATGAAGTGTATAAATTTAAATAGTCTGATACTATTTGTAAATGTAACTAAGTTTTGTTTGTTGTAGTTCTGCTCCAGTAAACAGAGGCTGTTCTGTTCTTCTGGTGGGTCCTAGTGGCAGTGGTAAAGTCACAGCAGTCAGAGCAGCCAGCAGGAGACTACATCTGCACCTTGTTAAGGTTTCTGTTTTTATCAGCATGATGGAGTCTGGATTTTGGGAGTCTTGTAGTTTTTTTCCAGAGTTTTCATCTTTAGAGTATACTGTGTACCAAAGTATGTCGGCTGTCGTAAGTGAATATTCCACAGCAGGAAGTTCTGGTAGGAGTGTGCGATATCTTAATTGATTTTTAACATTCTTTTATTATGTGGTAACTTTTAATATCGGTAACTTGCCTCATTGTTCAAGGAGAAAACTGGACAATATAATATGCATTTTTCACTGTAAAAAACCTAAGGAAGCAGGTTGACAAGATGACACCAGATAGTAAGTCATCACTGATTAAACCCACTGCTTACCACTTAATAATCACATTGTTGAGTGTTTTTAAAAGTTTTGTATTTTGTTTGGTTTGATAATTAACATTACCTTTGCATGTATAACTCTGCAACTGTGACTCTGCTTGTGAGTTGGCAGAACTTGCACGCAGACACTACAGAACTGTTTTACACACACACACACACACATAGATGGAAAAAAATTGAGACCACTGCAAAATGATCAGTTTCTCTGGTTTTACTTTTTATAGGTATGTATTTAAATAAAATGAACATATATTCATACATTTATTCATACATTATAAAGAACATTTATTCTATAAACTCCTGACAACATTTCTCCTAAATTCCCAAGAAATATATTGTCATTTAGAGCATTTATTTGCAGAAAATGAATTCTGGTTAAAAGGTCAAAAATTAGCATTTTTAGACCTCAAATAAAACCGGTTCATACAAATTTTTTAACAACACAATACTAATGTAACTAATTTGGTGGAGTAACTCTGGTTTTTAATCACAGCTTTCATGCGTCTTCATATTCACAATCTTTTGTATTGCTGTTGGTGACTGCCACTCCCAGCACAAAACTATCCATCTTCCTCTTGATCACATTCCAGAGGTTTTCTGGAATATTGTGTACCCCCAAATTCTAGTACATATGTGATCCAGATCTTGACAAATCTAGATGCTCTGGAAGGCAGCGAAGTGCAGAAATCTTAATGCTGTTTAGCAGCTTTTAGTTTTCAGAGCAGCTATAGTCTAAATGCCTATGGTTGTGAAGAAGCATTTATGATCATGTTATAGGAATGTGGTGTTGTGTTGAAATTACTCCGTATTCTCTCGGATACAGGCAGACTGCGTGACTCTCTGCACAGACACTGCAGCTATGTGCGAAGTCAAGATGAAATCGCTGTTTGAGAAAGCAGAGCTGCATCACCCTTGTGTTCTGTTGCTAAGAAACCTGGAGCTGCTCGGCCAATCACGGGATGGCACTGGGACTGACTCCAGGGTAATTTCTGCTCTTTGTCAGCTCATCAGAGTGGCTCCTGCCAGGTGAGTGTCCATCATTCAATAATCTCGGATCAGACCAACCTGCCAATCACACATTACTCAGACCAAAACACCCTTTTTAGTTATTTTTATTATTAAAAATCTATAATAAATTTTACTGGATAAAAATGTTTTTCAGAGTATGCACATTTTCAAGGAAACTACAGACACATAATTTAATGATTTTTTTTTTTTATAAATTGCTAGATAGATAGGAAAAATTAGATAGAAATATGTACATTTTTTAAAGATTCCTGAGGTCATTCTCTCAGTGTTTTGAACATTTAGATTCTGTTGTGTAGTCAGATATTTTGTTAATGTGGTTTAGGGGCAGTTTTACCCCGTAAATGTGAGAGTAGGGGCAATCCCACCCTCACATTTCATTTCTCCCTCTGCAGTGTCATTGTGGTTGGGTCGGTCAGCAGCAGGCAGGATATCTCCTCAGATGTGATGGCAGCATTTGTGCACCAGGTGGCGATAGAGAATCTAACAGAGGAGCAGCGCAGAGATGTGCTGTTCAGCCTGAGCGAGGATTTGACGCTGGGCCGGGACATTAGTTTGAGCAGGATAGCCAAACAGACAGCTGTGAGACTACAGACAGAATGTCTGTCACATCTTTGTGTCATGTAATGATCAGATATGAAATATTTCAGACAGTTATTGTCAAAGGCTTTTTGTCATATTTCTGCAGGGTTTTGTTTTAGGAGATCTTTGTGCACTTCTTACCAGTGCAGGAAAAGCAGCTCACAGAAGACTTCTGAAGAGATTGTGAGTCTCTCTGTGCTGCGGTCATTCAGAAGCTCCAGCTGTCATTTCAGATTTCTCTCTAATATATGACTCATGAGCCAGTGGGTGTTTTTGGGTATAGTTTTCCAGATGGTGCGAGTGAACGGGACGAGGAGGATCTGTGCATCTCTGGGGTGAGCATCCTGTCGGAGGACCTCATCACAGCTCTGGACGCTCTACAGCAGGCGCATTCACAGGCCATTGGAGCTCCTAAAGTACCTGATTTTACTTTCTTTAAATACTTATTTGGGTAAACTCGTCAGTGACAGCATAATGTTCCCATGTGCTGCACAGTGGTGTGGCTGCGTTGTTCAGAATAAAAGAATGAAAAATGCCATAATGCCATAAATTTAGGTGTAGGATCACTTACTCATTCATTAGAATTTTTTCACGTTTTTGATTAATAGTAAACTTATTAACTATCAGGAGTTCCCATCTGTGCTGGGCTCTTATTGGCTGCTTTTTTGTTAATATTCAGTCATCCATTCATTTCTAAAACTTTCTAAAACTGTTTCTGTCAGACTTGGTGCATCTGATTAAGAATGTAAATCTAAGTTAAAAATAATATAAATTATGTTATATAAATATGATATAAATTAATATATAAAATAAAAACATATAATATGTTTTAAATAAATATTTTTAGTATGATTGTACTCCTGTGTCTCAGATCCCTTCAGTGAGGTGGCAGGATGTCGGTGGACTGCAGCATGTGAAGAAGGAGATTGTGGACACGATTCAGTTTCCTCTGGAGCATTCAGAGCTGCTGTCACTGGGTCTGCGGCGCTCTGGTCTCCTGTTGTATGGGCCACCGGGTACTGGAAAAACACTGCTGGCTAAAGCTGTAGCCACTGAGTGTTCCATGACTTTCCTCAGGTAAAAAAATCACTAAGATCTGAGATCAGTGTAAAATGTGAGATTAAACCTGACTCAGATGAGCCCTCAGTCTTACTGTAGTTAAGTGCATTTGGATTCCTATAGGAGATGTAATAATGTGTAATGTGTGTGTGTTTTCAGTGTGAAGGGACCTGAACTCATCAACATGTACGTTGGTCAGAGTGAGGAGAACATTCGAGAGGGTAAGAGCCACTCCAAACTTCATCAGTTGAAGGTCTGGTTGTTCTTTTAAACTGTGTCATTGTGTTTGTTACTCTCACTTTCTCCACAGTGTTCAATAAGGCCAGAAGTGCTGCTCCCTGTATAGTGTTCTTCGATGAGCTAGACTCTTTGGCTCCAAACAGAGGTTACAGTGGAGACTCTGGAGGGGTCATGGACAGGTCAGTCAAAGGTTCCTCACACATGGGTTTTTATGTCATGTGAGGTGAGATGAAGAGGTATTCTGATGTCCCTACTCAGGTTGCTATATCTTTTCTAACAGATCAGACTTAAGGTATTCCCATATTGGAAATTCCCTAAAATTTCCAAACTTCCCATACACTTACATTGGCCAAAACTTTGTGATGGTATACAGTGCATCTGGAAAGTATTTACAGCGCTTCACCTTTTCCACATTTCCACATTTATTTAAAAATAAAAAAATGAAAACTCACATGTACATAAGTATTCACAGCTGTTGCTTAATACTTTGTTGAAGCACCTTTGACAGCAGTTACCTCAAGCCTTAAGTCTTTTTGAGTATGATGCTACAAGCTTGGCACACCTATTTTTGGGGAATTACTTCCATTCTTCGTTGCAGGACCTCTCCACAGCCATTATCAGATCTCTCCAGAGATGTTCAATCGGGTTCAAGTCTGGGCTTTGGCTGGGCCACTCAAGGACATTTACAGAGTTGTCCCGCTGCCGCTCCTTTGTTATTTTGGCTGTGTGCTTAGGGTCATTGTCCTGTTGGAAGATGAACCTTTGCCCCATTCTGAGGTCCAGAGTGCTCTGGAGCGCAGTTTTTTTTTTTTTTTTTTTTTTATTAAGGATGTCTCTGTACGTTGCTGCATTCATCTTTCCCTCAATCCTGACTAGTCTCCCAGTTCCCGAAGCTGAAAAACATCCCCACAGCATGATACTGCCACCACCATGCTTTACCATACTAGTCCTTCAGGTGCCTTTTGGCAAACTCCAGGTAGGCCGTCATGTGCCTTTTACTAAGGGAGTGGCTTCCGTCTGGCCACTCTACCATACAGGCCTGATTGGTGGTGTGTTGCAGAGATGGTTGTTCTTCTGGAAGGTTCTCTCTCCACATAGAAATGCTGGAGCTCTGTGAGAGTGACCATCAAGGTTCTTTGTCGCTTCCCTGACTAAGGCCCTTCTCCCCCAATGGCTCAGTTTGGCCGGGTGGCCCGTTCTAGGAAGAGCCCTGGTGGTTCCAAACTTCTTCCATTTATGGATGATGGAGGCCACTGTGCTTACTGGGACCTTCAATGCTGCAGAAATCTTTGTGTACCGTTCTTCAGATCTGTGCCTCGATACAATCCTGTTTCGGAGGTCTACCAACAATTCCTTGGACTTCATGGCTTGGTGCTTTGACATGCACTGTTAACTGTGGGACCTTTATATAGACAGGTGTGTGCCTTTCCAAATCATGTCCAATCAACTGAATTTACCATGGGTGGGCTCCAATCAAGTTGTAAAAAGGATCTCAGGGATGATCCGTGGAAACAGGATGCACTTGAGCTCAGTGTTATGGCAAGGGTTTGAATACTTATGTACATGTTTTTTTTTTAATACATTTGCAAAGATATTGCATAAATAATGAATTTAATCCATTTTGGAATAAGGCTGTAACATAAAATGTGGAAAAGGTGAAGGGCTGTGAATACTTTCTGGATGCACTGTAGCTCATTTAAATTCAATTTCATTTATTTAGCGCTTTTTACAATAATACATTGCTTCAAAGCAGTTTTACAAATAATAAGAATAGTAGTAATAAAACACAGAACAAATATCAGACATGTTCAACAAAGAATACATGGTATTATTGCAAATAATGTGTGTGAGATGTATATTAATATTAAAGACTAATTAGGCATACTAGGTTTATACTAGGTTCATACACTATACTAGGTTTATGAATAAAGGGTTGACTGAACCTATAAAACTACAAAATCATTAAGTAAGATATGCCTTTCCAGCTTGCATGGAGAGGGCATATTAAAATATAATATGCAATATTACCATGAAATGCATACAACACACAAAAGTAAAATACATTCATGCATAAAATATAAACAAGAAAAATAAATGATGATTACACAGTAAAAGAGAATGAAAGAGAATTGGAGACAAAGGAATAACAAAATAGAAGAGTCTTTTGGACTAATTATATCATTTCGCTAGAAGCAGTATTATAATTACAATTTCCGTAAGCAAACCAAAACTCCAATGTGGTGTTTAGATGGAGAAAAACCTTGGAAGAAACCAGGCTCAACCATGAGGGCCAGGTCTTTGGTACATCAAAGCTGCAATTTGTAACTTTCTTGGATATGAACGGAGGGTTGATCATAATGATTTATAATTACTTATTGATAAGAAGCTATCAGGTCTAATTATATCTGACAGCATGTCGGGTACTAAGAAATGTTACCAAGAGAAATGGTGACAGAAGCATCATACAGTGTAACAAATTTTGTTCCGGTTAGCATTTCTGATTGAAAAAATAATGTCCTCTAGACATTAATTTATCAGCGGTCATCATCAGTTTTTGTTACGTGTGTGGACATTACATTAGTCCGATACAAGTAAAATGTACTATATCAAGAGACAAAATATTTTGTTGCCTATGAGAAGTACTTCGACATGGTAAAACCTTAACAGTGTTTGGTCTTTTGTGTTAGAGTTGTGTCACAGCTCTTAGCAGAACTTGATGGTCTTCACTCATCTGGAGATGTCTTCGTGATTGGAGCCACAAATCGTCCAGACCTGCTAGACCAATCACTGCTAAGGCCTGGCAGGTAACCCAGTCTTCACACACTTCAGGAATTGTGTGTTTCCTTGCTGCCTCAATGAGGTATCTGCATTCTTGCCTTTTCAGATTTGATAAATTGGTGTATGTTGGAATAAATAAGGACAGAGAGTCACAGATGCAGGTTCTTGAAGCAATATTACGCAGGTAAGTGTGTTTATGTGAGGTGAAACATCTCAGCAGTGTGTTGTTTGGCTGCAGGTTCAGAGTCAGTTGCAGTGTGTTTGTGTTTGAAGTAAAACTTCAGCAGTTTGTTGTTAGTAGTGACTGTTCTGGTTGCAGGTTCAGAGTCGACTCCAGTGTGTGTTTGTCTGAGGTTCTGGACCGCTGCCCACCTCAGCTGACTGGAGCAGATCTGTACGCGCTCTGCTCAGACGCGATGACGTGCGCCATCAAGAGGAAGATCTCTCTCATCACTAAAGGTTACTTATACCCCTTTCAAATTCAACACAAAGCAACAAATGTGTGATTTTACCAGAAAAACAGTTTCAACTACACACAGAAATTATATTATTGTAGTCAGTACTAATATAATTATTAAATTATAAATGTATAAGTGGACTGTAGGTTCTAATACATCAGTGTAAATGAAAAGTGGCTTAAGATATAAGCCCCTTTTTAATTTTCAAAAGACATTTCATGCTAGTTTATAGTTTTATCACCCCCTGTTAAACAACCCTAAAATTGTTTACAAACAACGGAAATTAACCATGTTTTTTTAAATGTGTAGTAACCATGTTTTATTTTGGTAATTTATTTAAGGGATAAATTCTGTTATTTATGCCTTTTTGTAGTTATTGCCTTCGTTTTAGCAGTAATATGATGTTAAATGTTTATAATATTTTTGTCAAATTATTTGCAATATGATTTTGACAAAATTAGGCAGCCCTAATTTGAAAGATTTGAAAGAACTGATGTTGAATAGCATCAGAAATATTGATTAGCATCTCTCTCTCTCTCTCTCTCTCTCTCTCTCTCCCCCTCTCCCTCTCCCTCCTCTGTGATCATGAATCCAGGTGTGGATTCAGAGAACAGCCCTCTCACTTTGTGTTCTCAGGACTTCAGAGAAGCCTGCATTGGCCTTCAGCCATCTGTCTCACAGCAGGAACTCAACAGATATAAACTTATCCAGCAAAAATTCACTGAAAAATAACAGAACGAGCAGCAGCAGTCAGATCTGTCTCCCCTCTGCTCTTTACTATCATTTACCACAGGACAAAAACATCTGTAGTAATAGGTTGTATATTTAATGCTTGAGAGGAACTTCATGTTGAAGTCATGTTGAAAAATGGTGTAATCAACAGATCATGGGCCTGCTTACAGAAAGAGAGTGTTTTAAGCAGATTTCTAACTAGCACTACAGTTACTAAGACTGAAAAAATGTGCAACTACACAATATTTAGATGCACTTTGTGTGGTTCATAATTTTATACATAACATGGCCAAGTTGTTCATATATAATGGACAAAATTTACCCACTGCTGTCTGCAGAAGGGTACTGCAAAGGTGCAGAAGCATGCATTGCTCACACTTTATATTAAGTGGTTAATTTTGGTAATTTGTTAATTAAACAAAAAAATTGTTAAAAACAGTAACATGTTACTATATACATACAACAAGGACAAGACAGCTTCATTTAAATTAACTTGTTTATTCAAAGAACCTTAAAATCAGATAGAAATAAATGATTCTTCACACAAATCTGTCTGATTTGACAGTTGCTGAAGATATGACAATATGAACATAAGACAAAATTGTTCAAAGAGAAAATTGTTGTGTAAATGCTCAAACTGGAAGTGTTTATTGGGTGACTGTGTTTGAGCTTGTGTTCAGGAGGTTGTGTTAGCTGGTTCTGACTGGGCATGTGCTAACCTGTCAAGAACATCAGCAGAAAATAAAAAAACTTTATACAAAATATAAGATATTATATAAGACAATGAATTATCTGTTAAGTTTTGGTCTAACTTGTTAAAAAAATAAATATTTAAATAAAAATAAAATAAATTACTAAATTAAAATAACTATGTTTTTGCCTTGTGATCATATATTTCATGCTGACTTTAACAAATAATGTTTTTATTACAGTAATGAGAACTGGGGTTGAAATTGTGCCTAATCATGATGAAAGTAACCCTGTATGTTTTAAAATGATCTTATATTTTATTTCTGTAACACTACTATAAGGTTCCATTCGTTATCAATAGTTAATGCATAAGGTAACTTAAACTAACAATGAATAATAAACAATGAACAACGAATTTTTACGGTAATCTGGTTAATGTTAATCTGGTTAATGTTAGTTAATACAAATGCAATTGTTCATTGATTGAAGTTAGTTCATTGTACATTAAAGGTTCAGTTCGTAACTTTGGTTTCTTTATTGCATCTCAGTTTGAAACATAAAACTGAATATGTTCCAGGAAATCGGACCCGGCAGCTCAAATGATAAATCATTATTGTAACATTATAGTTGTAAATCAAGGTAAGCGAGACTTTAAACCGATCTGTTATGTACTTGCTCTATAACTGATTATTGTTTATTTTTAATTAATTAACGTTGCGGATTGCATCTTTAAGTAATGTGAAAAGATACATCTTTTAATTTTAAAAATATATTGGAAATGTTGAAATAAGATTCATAAAGACGGTATAAATAATGTTGATAGTTAAATCATGTTAGGTTACGTAATAATGTTCACAAATCAACCTTATTGAAAGTGTTACAAAATATTCTTGGCAGGCTTTGTGAGATACCTTATCTCACAATGTGTGTAAAACATTGTTCTATTCAGTAATAACTATATAAATATTCCCAGGTAAAAACTAATACATTTGTGACATTGCCGTTTGGCTTTTTTTTTATATAAAATTTGTTGTATGATAATGATTGGTAGTTTTTTGTGTGTGGGGGAGGGAGGCGTGTACACACACAGTATGTATGTTTATTTTTGTTTTTTGATATTGACCTGGTAATTAATGTTTTGACTTACACAGGATGATGGAAGCAGCTGACTGGCTCTACAGGTGAGCTGGTTCACGACATCTATACATATTCTTTCATTTTTATTCCACTCACACAATTTGAAATAAAAAAAAACTATCCCTGAAATCTTGACCAAATAACACAGAAGAATGTCAACCAAAAGCAATGAAAAGGTTAATGTGTTATCACATGCAGTGTAGTTTCTTAAAGCATAGGTGTATATGTGTGAAAAGGTTGAAAAAATGTCTGTGAGGCTCCAGACGTTAATCTGGCTGTCTGGATCTTTGTGGAAGATTCCTCAAACCCTTCTGGTTAGACTTTAGTTCGTTGGTTTGGTAGAGATCGATAACACGGCTTCTCCGTTTCCGTTTTGGCGTCCATCTCACCAGCAAGCGTCTTTTTGTGTATTAGGTGAAATGCGGCATGCCACTGCAGCTTCTGCAACACAAATAATAAATGTAAGATTTTGCGTATTGCACTGTTATTTTATATGTTGATTCTGGTGTTTGCAAATAGTAATGAGTTAAAGTCGTGGTTTACAGTGAATTTAGGAACAGCTAAGGAATACCCCTTAGCTGTTCCTAAATTCACTGTAGGCAGGCACCACATGGAGCGGTTCAAAATTCTTTTTAAACCAAGATTTCACCCCTGCAAACACATATGTTGTATCAACCTGCAGTAGCCAACCCTGAAACAACAGTTAAAAGGTTTATGTTTCTACGTTGTGTGGTGAAGTTGGTCACAAAGCTGTCACAATCTTGCAACATTCAGTGATTAAGATTGAACAGCAAACGACATGTACACCGCACTGCCCTTAAGCTCAAATATTAGCCTTTTAAATATTAAACAACCGTTGGGCCGTCAGTGGAGCGTTTGCTCTGAATGATTCATTGAGGGAGGATCTGAAGTGTTGTGGGTTTTAATTTTTGCCAGTTAATATTGCGAAAAACTAAAGCTTATAAGCTTATTAAAGTGACGTTTATTTAACAATTCGGGAGGAGCACGGTCGGGGGTGCGTATATATTGTCATCCCTCACCTCTGTCCCATGAGAGTTTGCAGCACCCCCGGACAGCATGGCAAATGTGCATTTATGAAAATTTGCGGTTACATGTTAGTGCGAACGTGCATTTATTTTAACAAACTTAAAGGGTCTATGGAGTTTTATTTTATTATTGTAAGTACATCTCTCTGAGCTAAAGTTAGACATGTTTTTTTTATTAATGACGCACCCACTGAGAAACATTTTGAAAGCGTCCTAGCTATCAGAGATTCTATTGTACGGAACCTGAAAATAGAGGCACCGGCCAGCGTAGTCATATGTTTATGGGAGCCAGAGTGCCCGACATCAAAGCAAATTTAAACGTGCTGGCTAAAGCTAAACATAAATTTAGTAAGATTATTATACACGTCGGCACATATGTTGTTGGTATTCTGTAAGTCGGAGATCCTTAAAGAATATTAAAGAGGTGTGTAAACTTGCTAGTACGATGTATTATAATCTGGCCCCCTCCCTGCTTATCATGGTGACGAAATACATTGCAGACTGTCATCACTAAACGGCTGGATGTATAAGTGGTGTTCACAGAAGGTTACATAGATAATTGGAAAAGTTTTTGGGGTAGACCTGACCTGTTAAAAAGAGAGAGCCTCCATCCCTCTAGGGCTGGTGCTTCTTATTTACACATAGTCTTATTAATACTACTGATACTTGACTAACTGGGGCCCAGGTCAGGAAGCAGACAGACTGGCTTAATCAACCGTCTGCTAGCCATCATGTCACAGATATCACAATTTACAACACATAGAATCATCTAAATATTATTTTAGAGAGACAGTGTCTGTCCCCCTGACTGGTAAATACAAATAACCCTGTAAATATTTAAATGGCAATTTAATCAATGTTAAACAAATAAAAAAAGATATATAATACAGACAAACCATTAATAAGGCTTGGTTTGCTGAATATTAGATCTCTCTCTACAAAAGTGCTTTTTGTTAATAATATGATCACAGATCATAACCTAGATGTGCTTTGCTTGACAGAAACATGGCTAAAACTAGGCGATTACATTACATTAAATGAGTCTATCCCCAAAATTACTGTTGTTAGTATAAGCCTCATCCAAAAGGCAATGGGGGAGGTGTTGCTGCACTTTATAGGAATACTTTAATTACCCAAAGATTAATTACCCAATACTTCAATTTTTTTAATTACCCAAAGATCTGACTTCAGATACAACTCTTTTGAAGTACTGATGCTCAATATAACTTAATCTACGGTAAATAATAAGCAGAGTTTGTCATTTCTACTGGCTACTGTCTACAGGCTACCACATAGACTTAATCAAAGAATTTGCTGACTTTTTATCAGAACTACTACTGGCCATAGATCAAGTCTTAATTGTTGGTGATTTCCACATGGATTCATATGGATTATGAAAAGGATGCATTGGGGTTGATTTTTAAAGACATTTTGAACTTTTATCTGTGTCTCATCACACATCAGAACCCACTCATTGTTGTAATCATACCTTAGATTTAATACTGTCCTAAGGTGTAAATGTTGATGACATTAATATTCTGCAGCAGAGCGAAGACATTTCAAGTCATTATTTGGTGCCCTATATAATACATTTACCTATGGCTGTAAAATCAGCTCCTTGCTACAAATACAGTAGAACTTCTGCCACTAAAGATTGTTTCATCAACAATGTACCTGAACTGTCTCAATTCCTTAGTGTAACAGATGACTTTTACTGTTGCACTATCAAGGTTTTTAATGTTAACTCTCTCTTTTCTAACACTTTAGACACAGTTGCTCCTCTAGAGTTAAAAAAGATAAAGGACAGTAGCCCAACGCCATGATATAATGAGTATACCCACATCCTGAAATGAGCAGCCCAGAAAATGGAATGTAATTGGAAGCAAACAAAACTGGAGGTATTCCATACAGCATGGAAGGAGAGTGTTTCAAATTACAGAAGGGTCTGAAAAGCTCCAGATCTGCCTACTAAAATAAACACAACCCTAGATATTTATTTGACACAGTGGCTAAACCAAATTATCTTTGGTTAAAGCATCATCTGCTTCTAACAATTGTCAATATCATTGTACTGATGAATTTATTAATTTCTTTAATAACAAAATACTGCAAGATACTGCCATAGAAAAATCATAAACATGCAATTGTCTGCAACGCAATCCCATCGGATGGTGCATCATCACGTGTCCAAGGAACAACTCCAGTCATTCTCTGCTATAGATAGGGATGAACTGTCAGAAGTAATTAAATCATCTAAATCAACAACATGTATGCTAGACCCTATACCTAACATGTTGCTGAAAGAGATGCTGCTTAGATCCTCTACATAATATTATTAATTCATCATTGGTGTTGGGATATGTCCCAAAACCTTACAAACCTGCTGTTATCAGACCCCTTATTAAAAACACAACTTGATCCAAGGGAAGTAGTAAATTACAGACCCATCTCAAATTTACATTTTATTTTAAAAATACTGGAAAATGTGGTGTCTTCACAGATATGTTCCTTCCTGGAAAGAAATGGTATCTGCAAGAATTTCCAGTCAGGATTCAAACCATATCATAGTTCAGAGATTGCCCTCATCAGAGTGACAAATGATTTGCTCTTATTGGTCAATCATGGCTGCATCTCTCTTCTAGTGTTACTCGACCTTAGCACAGCCTTTGCTATTGACCACAGCATTCTTCTGACTAGGCTTGAAAATTATGTTGGCATAGATGGAACTGCACTGACATGGTTTAAACATTTATCTGACTGATTCCTATTTGTTGCTATGAGTGGAAAGGTGTCATACTGATCACAAGTTCAGTATGGAGTATCGCAGGGCTCAGGGCTTCTACTTTTCACCATGTACATGCTGCCTCTGGGAGCAATTATTAAGAGACATTGAGTTAGTTTTCATTGTTATGCTGATGATACTGAGCTGTACATTTCTTTGTATTAAATATTAAATGAATATTAAATGAATACACAGAAAATCTGAAGCAGATTTTAAAAGCGGCATTAGAAAGAAATAAAGTTCTTGTGGACAGCCTGAAATTTTGAAAAGCTGAAATTTGGAATCAAGTTTCTCCATTCGACCAGGGGGCCTTCACAGCATTCGACGGGAGTTATGGCGGAAATGTTCACAGCAGCAATCAAAGGGGGGAATGCCCACAACATTCGGACGGGGGGGACTCGAACAGCAATTCAGATTGGCGAAGGTGAGGAACGTAAGCATCTGATGATGCCTAGCAAAACAGGCTCTCACTGCTATTTGAGCAGGGAGGGCTCAGCTGGTGCTTCAAAAGAGAAGGATGAAGTTCTGCCTGTGAATGGGGAGCCTGCAGTAATATAAAATAAGCTATGATAAGAATTGTTTTTTGATATAGAGCTTGAACAGGGTTGAGGATGCTGAGGATTAAGGGGACTGGGGAGGCCACGGAAACGCAAACCGGCGGCCCTGATGGAAAGTGCCGAAGGTGACTGAGGGGGATTTCAAGAGGGACCGATAACAAGGTTGTTAGAAAAAAGTTTGCCCATTCCATTGCTTTAGAAATGTTATCCAAAACCTCAATTCTTTTTTGCACCAGCAGAAATAGAGGAATTTGGCTGTCTAATGCATGAACAGAAGATGCGAGGGAGAAGAGATGGGCGATGAAAGGGTGGCCCTAGAGAATTATGTGCAACGCAACATTTAAGTGACCAAATATGGAAAAAGGTTCAGAGCAAAATGAGAACTAAGAAATTGGACGCGATGAGAATGATTCTGTAATTTTTCCTTGGGGAATAAAGCCTGGAATTAAACAGAGTCTACAAACACTTTTTGAACTGTAAAGAGATGCACATCTGAAACAGCATCGTGTGGGGAGATTATTAAAAAAAACAAGCAAATAGAGAAGGATTACAATTGTAAGACAGGATCCAGCATATAGCTTCTGACAGCCCAAAATTTTGGGTCAGCCGAAATTAGGTTAATAGGCATTACTTACAATGCTAATGTTATATCAAACTTTTACCAACCATGCGTCATGGCAGACATTTTTAATAATAAGAGGTTTGGGAGAACTTCTTCGGGAGAGAAACTTGGCCGGTTAGAGAAACTTGGCCGTCGTCTTCTCCCTTCAGGAGAGAAACTTGGCCGTGGCCCGGGCTTGCGAGGGCCCGCTGAGGTGCTGAAGAAGGACCCGGTATTGGTGGGCACAAGAAATTTTAAATCTGCAGGGTGCAAGACCTAGGTTTGGCATGCCTTGTTTGGACAAGCGGATGTGATAGAGGCAGAAGGAGAGGGGTTTCATTTTGTGACTGCAGAGAAGCATATTAATCATAAAGATGTGCTTTAATCTGCATGAAAGCTGGATGTCCGAATTTTGTAGGGCTTGTCTTAATATTTTCATATTTTCACTTTATTGCAGGGATAGCTAGATGAGATGAAGAAAAGGCCGATATGGAGGAAGATGATGGGTGTCTCGCTAGGGACGAGGCTAGACCTTGGTGGCTTGGCATTCGTGGAGTAAAGAGGGTGGGTCGATACCCCCGAGAAGGGGAAGAAGACTCAACGCAGATGTCCAGTGTAGAAGGATCACTCCTTGGACTAGAAGATTGGATGAGTGTCAGTGGAGAGGAAGGTCTCCTCGTTGGACAGAAAGAGCTTGATTTCGGACATGGCGACAAATGGGTGGGGCCAAATGCTGCAAAATTGTCATGGGACAGAGGTGAGGAATGACAATATATACGCACCCGTGCGTGATGAATGGTTGGATTTCATGACCGTGCTCCTCCTGAACTTTGTTAAATAAACTTCAGGTTTTACAGGTGTTTAATTTGATTAATAGCAATTAAAAATAATAATATAAATATATTAATACTTAATTTAAAATAATAACAGTAAATAGAGCAACAGGCAGAATGGGTAAGCCACAGAAATGAGTTGCTATGCCATCAGGAATAAACAAATGTGGATAAAAGTCGTCTGGCAATTTTATAATATTATTAATAATAGTAATTCAATTTAAAAATACATTATTAATAATAAATTAATAACAACAATAATTAATGATACTTAACAATAACCATTAATAATAATGAATTAATTAATAATTAATTTATCAATTAATAAATAATTGATTCACAATTAATGTATCAATGAATAAATAATAATAATAATTAATTATTATTAATGTTAGTATGTTGTGTTCTTGTACTAATTACAGCAAAATGAACAATGCAGAACAGAAAATACTTTCACATTGAAAACAGCTCATAAAACGCTATACTTAAAAAATCTTGCCTAGATCATTTGGGTATTTCCTGCATTACATTTAATTCACATTTATTTGTATAGCGTTTTTTACAATACATATTGTTTCAAGCTTTACAGATATGCTTGTTTCTACATTACAAAGTCTTTACTTTGTACAAAGTCTTTACAAAGTCTACATATTGCATACTAATGGTTCGGACATACTACTCATTTTGCATACAAATCTTTGGATACTTTATGTATACTAGCATAATATGGAAGTAGGCAATTTCGGACGCAAAATTTCTAAGAATTTATGCTCTTCCTTTAAAATCAGTTCACCTGACTTTCTCTTTTAAAAAATAGACATTTCTGTGTTCAGTTTACTGTACTAAAGTGAAATTTGTTATTCTGCAGTAGCTATACATATATCGGATATGCAAACTTCCTGCATGATGTTACGAAACAGAAACCAGATGCTACATGTCCTTATGTGGCATGTTTTTGAAAATACACAAATAATATTTAAGAAGAAAATCAGTAATTCAGTGGTTAATTTTTTTTACTAATTCACTATTACTATATTTACCGCTTATGTGGCCTTTGCTACTTTTGTGCGTTTCATTCTTTTCCTCCGCATGAGCGTGACCTGAGGCCTTTTTAAGCCAGCAATGAGCAACAGCAGACGCGGGCGGGACTTGGTGAGCCAGCTTCTCAGTAATGTCCCCTTGGGAAACCTGTAAGACATTAAAACCTGCATGTTTGCATGGCCTACTCAGTACAGTGCATCTGGAAAGTATTCACAACGCTTCACCTTTTCCATATTTTGTTATATTACAGCCTTAATCCAAAATGGATTAAATTCATTATTTTCCTCATAATTCTACAAACAATACCCCATAATGACAACGTGAAAGAAGTTTGTTTGAAATCTTTTATAAAAAAAATTTTAAAAATCACATGTACATAAGTATTCACAGCCTTTTCCATGACACTCAAAATTGAGCTCAGGTGCATCCTGTTTTCATTGATCATCCTTGAGATGCTTCTACAACTTGATTAGAGTCCACCTGTGTTAAATTCAGTTGATTGGACATGATTTAAGGTCCCTGTATTGTAAAACTGCATATTTATCTTAAAAATATATCAAAACTATGACACATGGTCTATATGTCAATTAGGTAACGCATTCATGACATCAAGTCTTGATTATTTCAGTGACTTACTGCCCTGCAGGAATAATACAAAAAAATTCATTTGGTTCAAAATGCAGTAGCCAGAATTCTTCCAAGAACAAACATGACTATATTAGCCTGGTTCTGTGAACACTGCTCTGGCAGCCTATCAAGCATAAGCTTCAAAAGTTTGCTGATTACTTACAAGGCCCTGAATGGTTGTCTCCCCTATCCCTGAGTGAGCTCCTCTCTTATTACAGTCATGTTCACTGTGATCTGAAAATTCCAGTTGATAATACCCAGAATTCAAAATCAAATGCAGGTGGTACATCCTTTTCATAGTTGGTGCCAAAACTCTGGAACAGTCTTACCAGTATTTTCCGGTAGGCAGTTTAATTCTAGATTAAAAACCCACCTCCTTAACCTAGCCTACACTTAGTCCTGTGGATTTATTACTCAAATCCTTTAAGGGATTATTAGGCTGCATTAATTACGTAAACTGGAACCGGGGATACTTCCCCTAAGAACAGATGTACTGGCTCCACACTAAATCTGTCTTTAAAACAGAATGGGATGACTCCTGAGATAGATCAGTGTGAATATGATGGACTTCTGTATTTAACTTACTATTATCTACTTACCTGCCCCCAGCCTAGTTAGATTCTATATTTCTGTTACCTGCCTAATCACATCAGCGTGATGTAATAGTTGCAATTAGTAACATTATGCTCCTGTTGCTGTTAAAAGCTATATGGTAAGAAAGAGGCAAAGATATATTAGGTGTGCTCATTCAGTTCAGTTTTATTTATATATGCTCATGGTTGTCAGTTTCTCATAAATGTCTCAGTACTAATGTAATAGTGATACTGGACCTTCAGAGTTCATTGTTCATGTATGCATATTACTGTAAAACACCTACAGAAGACTTTAGAAGACTATACACACATCATATAGACATGCTTTTAATTTTTTTCAGTCCCTGGTCACTATAAACTGCTGTCTAACAATCCTTCAGATACGCTTACATTTAATTCCAGTAAAGAGAATATGTTTTTTGCATCAGGATTGTGAAAATCCTAAAAACTCCTGTCACAGCTTGTTTCTGTTCATTGTCTTGTCTATTATTTTGCAGTCTTGTATTTTAGCCATCTGCTGTGTATTTTTGAAGTTTCGTACCCCTGATTAGTTGTATACATATAGCCCCAGTGTTACCCGTGTTTGTTGTTGGTTATGTGTTTATCTGTTTCAATGTTGTGCTCAGCATTCCCTGCTTTTGCTGTCCTTTGGAATTTGGTATGGATTATTGTCTGTTCTCTTAGATTTAACTTAAATAAACTTAGATAAACTTGCATTTGCATTCAGCCTCACTTGCTTTCCTTGTCATTACAGAAAAGCCAACAACTCTGAGGTTCTTATTTTCTTTATGCAAAATAAGATTTTAGGATCTTTGGTAAGATTCATATGTTCTCCATATCCAGTCAGCAGTTTAAAGCAGTTTAAAATGTGCTGAATGAATCATTACTTTTATATGTTGTATGTTTCGATTGACCCCTTAATGTCCTGAGGGACACAGATTAGGAATATTTGTTTCTGTTTAACAACGCATTTCATCTGCACACAATGTTACAGAGAACACAGAACATGATACATTATACAATCATGCTAAAAACCATATTATGGACTCATGCACGCATCACGCTGAACATCACTCCAATTAATTTTAACAACTTCGATGGAACTTAATTGAACACGCTTAAGGTAATGATGCTTATATATTCATATTTTGTTTAAAAAAAAAAAGATTTTCAGCTGCCAGTAAGAGTGCAATACTCAGCTCTTTCCGCACAATTAATGCAGAAAATCCAACAGCTTCATGTCAACATGACATTTCCATAGAGCAGAACAACAGTAACTCAGCCAGTAACACATCTCAGAGCAGCACCAAAACAATACTTTTAGCCTCCTGAACACTGTCAGTGTCACATTCTCTTCTCTGCTCTGACAGATGAAGGCTAGCTGTGTAACTGCCCTGAATTTTTATACACACCTGACCTCTCACATGTCTGACTGCTGAGCTCCATGGAAAATATCAAAATATCAAAACTTCAATTGTTTTAACTTTTGCTGGATGAGCATGACCCAACAGGCCAGAGAGAAATCTAGCAATGTTTAGACATGCTCCAGCCTCTCTGAAACCATTGTTGCATCCTCCAGTGGGGCTTGACATGAAATGTGGCCAGAGAAACATTGTTTTGCTGCCTTGTTTTTTCTATTTCTGTCATTTAGGAGCTTGAATGATGTCTGTGCAGTATTTCTACTTCAGGAAATCTGGCAGCAGTCCAGAAATCTACTGCCTACTAACATTTTAAGTCTTTATAGCATCACACACAAATATATTTTAGTCTATGATGCTTTTTGGTACATTTTTGGTAAATTAAATGCTCAGACAGGAATTTACATTAAAGGTTTTTTAACTAGCAAAATGTACCATAAATCTACTGCCAAAATTAGACCATATTAGTAATAGATGCCAACAGTAAACCAGAACAACAGTGGTAATGATGTCAAACCTACTTCCAAACCAAAATCATGGAACTAAGGTCAAAGTAGTCTTGAATAATTTTAAATGATTGATGGCCTATAAAGCAACACATTATTTTACAAAAATCATAACTTAATTAGAAAGCTGACCAGAACTGAAATTTTCTCATCATTCAAGTTTTTTTTTTGGTCTTCTTTTTCTAACAAAATAATTTCCTTAATGCTTGTATGAAAAACAGAAAGCGTTTCTTACCAATTGACTCCACACATTTGTTAGGCTATGCCCCCTGGCCGTCCTAAGCCACATATATGATGCTAATGAACTTATTAGTGTCACACTAGTTTAACCAGGATGGAAAAAACAAATCTGTGGGACAATAGAAAGTGCATCAACTCCATGGTGCAGAGTGGGGTGTGTGTTTGGGGGAGGGGGTCTTGAACAGGAGGGTCCACTCAGCACTTCTGTCAGCGAGCAACAACAGATGATCCTAGTCTCTCCATCAATCATGGTGCTTGCCAACACTGTTTCGACATCCAGTTCTCACCGATGGAAGGCTACTGACTGGGATGGAACTGCCATAATATAATTGCAAATATAACCTGGACTATACAACACAAGTGCTGTTGAACTGTAATGCTTTTAAAGTATGTGTGGATACCCTTAAATTATGCTAAATTTATTACACTTTACAATTTACAAAAATAATTAACAGACTTCTAAAATCAGATCATCAAGATCACCAGAATCAAGAAGGTTGGATTGTTTCATACAAAAACATGTCCAGACTCCCACCCAAAAATGTATATTTTGAATAAAACTAATGAATACAATTTTGGGTCTGAAATATGAGGTTGTCTTGACAGGTTTAGATTAAGTGAGGTGCCTTTCCCCTCCTGCAGGTGGAAGTATTGCGCTGCTGTAGATGTGTTTGTAGACTCCAATGGAGCAAACATACCAGCAGGTTTCCACTGCACACCCTGGAGAGGATGCCCATGCTGAGGGGTTGAGGTGCATTGCAGTGCACTGCATTGCAGATCCACAATCGAGAGGAGACACTGGAATCACAACCCACACTAAACCAACATAATGAGAACTCACCGCAGGATTCCCTTATCAGATCACGTTACAGATAAGAGAGAGTAAAATACCACTTCATGACAACCTTTAATAAATATCACAACGTGATCATTCAAATTTAAGAATAATAATAATAAGAAGAAAGATAATGATAATTTGTTGTGCCTTAGTTGTTATTTATTTATGCAGGGCAATCTGTGTTTTGTAAAATGATTAATAACAAATAAACAATGACATCAACTTTCCTCAATGATAATAATTGTATTCCAGTTCTGTGGTATTCTATGACATTTCTGTAATTTGATTATGGCACCACCCTGCATAAAGCAGAGATGCTGTTATAATGGAGGCTCCCGTACCGCCTCCTCCGAGCCACCAGAGGGAGCCCTCTCCTGAGTATTAGTTGTTCTGGATTCCAGATCCCATAAGGCCACATTCCTGGGACTAATTACTATTACCTGATTCTCATTAACCATCATATATAACCACCCCCGGACAATATGACTTTGTGAAGTCTTGATTTGCCTTGGTGATCATTTCTGAGCGGTTTCCCTTGCATTCTGTTTACCTGTGTACCCACTGGATTGTCTGTTTCTCTGTGATTGTTTGCTGCCTGCCCTGACTACTGCTTTGCCTTTTGAATATTGATTGTTTGCCACCTGCCTTGACCCTTTGCCTGATTTACGATACTGTCTTACCTTGCCCTTGTTGTTCCTGTTTGCTGGTGTTTGACCTTGCCTGTCTGACCTGTCTCTTTAATAAACTGCACAAGGATCTTAAGGCTTCTGACCCCTCGTTACAGAAGACTTTGCCTAACAGTGATCCAGCAGTGATTTCAAGGCTAACGTCAGAGCTCCTTATCCACGAAGGACTTGCACCTGAAACTACCCTGCCATAAACTCCAGTATCTTTTTGACTCGATTTGCCCACTAATTATCATATTTCTCCCACTTTTCATGTATTCATTCTTGAACCCGCTGGTGGACCGGAGGTGGAGGGGGAGCCTAGGGGACAACCTCCCCCTATCTTATCTTATCCTATTCAACGGTGAGGAGGCGTACAGAGTACGAGAATTGCTCAATTCCAGGTGTCAGGGTGGCGCACTCCAGTACCTGGTTGACTGGGAGGGGTACCGTCCAGAGGAACGTTCCTGGGTCAATGCTGAGGATATCCTTGACCCTACTCTTACAGAGGAGTTTCATAGTATTCATCCGGGGAAACTGGCCCCTCGGAAGGCCCCGGTGCCACTTTCCTCCTCACGTCAGGTGCTTTGCCTTTTGGATATTGATTGTTTGCTGCCTGCCTTTGCCTGATTTATGATACTGTCTTGCCGTGCCCTTGTTGTTCCTGTTTGCTGGTGTTTGACCTTGCCTGTCTGATTACCCTTTAATAAACTGCACATGGATCTTGACACTTCTGACTCCTCGTTACAGATATTGTACAATATTCATGCAGAAAAATGTCAGTTTTCATAGCTACAAAAACTATAGTACTCATAGTTCTTTAAATGGAGTAATTTACCCTTATTTGTTACAGTTCTGATTTTCCCAAAGCACAGCCTTAGAAAAATCACAAACTCAAAAGATCCCAGGATCTAACCCTACTGAGTCATTTCTGCTTTCGACAAATTTATTCCCTCTTCCCCATTCTTAAGTTACAAAAATAAAGTTTTTCTTTGTAATTACAGCACAGAGCCAGCATATAAGGACATGAGAAGTGAAAATGATTCTTCTTCAGTCGCAGGTTTAAAACTTCATATTGTGGCTTGACATTGAAATGGAAAAAAAAATTGAAAAGAGATCTCTCTGTATTAGGTGCTTCTTTTTTATCTAGAAATCTGGCACATAGTCTTGTTATTAATACTACTAGTACTTGACTAACTGGGGCCCTGTCAGGAAGCATACAGACTGGCTTAACAAACCATCTGCTAGCCTTTACACATGTCACATAATTTACAACACATATGTAAGGGTTGTTTCACTACAGTAGTTCAAGCTGTAGGAATGTGAAATGACTAGAAAAATGTTGGTATAGATGGTATAAAACTGTATTTTCTGTCAATTTCCACCCTTCTGCTACTTATACTAATGACAGAAATAAGCGCAGTTATGACAGCTAAATGTGGGAGAACATGGAAGGAGAGTGTTTCAAATTACAGAATGGTCTCAAAATGGATCTGCCTACTTTTCAATTCTCTGGAAGAAAAAGAATGCAGCCCTAGATATTTATTTGATACAGTGGTTTTTGACAACTCTGACAGTTGTCAGAAACATAGCAGTGATGACTTCATGAAGTTATTTAATACAAAATAGATTCTGTCAGAGAAAAAATCTAAACATGCAAATGCCTAAAACACAATCACATCACATGGTGCGTCATAATTTGCCCAAGGAATAACTCAGTCATTTTCTACTATAGACAGGGATGAACTGTCAAAAATAATTAAATCATCTAAATCAACAACATTCTATACCTGACAGGCTGTTGACAAAGATGCTTCCTGAAATTATGGATCCTCTAGTATTATTAATTCATCATAAATGTTGGGACATGTCCCAAAACCTTAAAAACTGGCTGTTATCAGAACTCTTTTTTAAAAAAACACAACTTGATCAGGTTAGTAACTAGTAAATTACAAACCCATCTCAAATTTACATTTTATTTTTAATTCCTGGAAAGATTCCTGAAAGGAAGCAGTATCTGCAAGACAGAGTACGGAGACTGACCTGATCAGAGTGACATATGATTTGCTTTTGCTCTTGTCGACTGATCATGGCTGCATCTCTCTTCTAGTGCTACTGGACCTTAGTGCAGCCTTTGACAATATTGACCACAGCATTTCTTTTAAACAGGCTTAAAAATTATGTTGGCATAAATGGAACGGCACTGGCATGGTTTAAATTATATTTATCTGACTGATTCCAGTTTTTCTCACTATGTAAAAAGGTGTCATATCAGTCACAAGTTCAGTATGGAGTGCCACAGGACAAAGTGCTTGGGCCTCTGCTTTTCACCCTGTATATGCTACCACTGGGAGCAACTTTTAAGAGACATGGAGTTAGTTTTCATTTTTGTACTGATGATACTCAGCTTTACATTTCTTCAAGGCCCAAACGAGTTGCATAAATTCACCAAAATAATAGAAAGTGTAGTCGATGACTAGCAACTTTTCACCACTAAATTTAGACAAAACAGAAGTTTTAATTATTGGACCAAAATCTTCCACACATATATTAGATATTACCCTATTTCTTTCAACACTGCACTGGCTGCCTATCAAGCATTGTATAAACTTCAAAATTCTGCTGATTACCCACAAGGTAATTCAGGGAAAATTCAGGGAGAATGATTTAGCTTCTCAGTACCTGAGCAAGCTCCTCTCTTATTACAGTCCTTCATGTTCACAGCGATCGGAAAATTTGGCCAGTTGATAATACCCAGAATTTAAAAATCAAGTGCAGTTGTTAGATCCTTTTCATATTTGGTGCCCAAACTCTGGAACAGTACTCCCAGTATTTTCAGGAACAAATACACTATGTCAATTTAAATTTGAACTAAAGACCCACCTCTTTAATCTAGCCTACACATAGCCCTATAAGTTAATTGCTCAAATCCCTTAAGGGATTGTTAGGCTGCATTAATTAGGTAAACCTAGGTAAATAAGAACAGATGTACTGGCTACAAACTAGGTCAGTCTGTCTTTCATTTCCCCAAGGTCCTGTAGTCAGCTGGATCAGGACTTTATCCAGACAAGAAAATGGGGAGATGGGATGACCCCTGAGACAGATCAGTGGGAATATGATGGACTAGTTAGAGTTTTTATTTTTGTTCCCTGCCTAGTCATGGCAGTGTGAAGTTGTAGTTAGTTATAGCTGTATATAGTTATGTAACAGCTGTATACATTATGCTTTTGTCGCCATCCCTCTTTGTAACATTCCTTTGTGCTTGACATATTGGCGGCATTTACACTGCAAGTCTTAATGCTCAGATCCGATCTTAAGTCCATATCCGATTTTTTTTTTGTGCCGCCTGTTAACATTTACACCTCGTATCCGATGCACATGTTTACATTAGTCTTCTGGCCAAAAATATTCCAGTCACTCACCAATATGAGCGTGATGATTGAGCCTCGAATTGTGAATAATTCATCTTCATCAAAAGTACACCAAACAGCAATTAATAAGACAAAAACGTGAAAGCCTTTTTTAATGCTGTTTTTATAATGACTGCTTTAATGCTTTCCAAATCTGTGACACAACAACTCCATATATCCTAGCAGCCTCCTTATATTTGGCATTAATGCTCTTTGTTTTGGGCAGCCAGTTTTGGTACATGTGCAAAATGATGATGTTTTCAATTCAATCTGTCATGGAACAGTGTTATAGCCAGGGTAAATCGGATATGTGTGTTTAGATGCAGGTTGGATGTTTGGATATCGGCTATGTATCTGATTTCAATCCACATGTGAAAGTGGCTCAGAACGAATACGAAAGAATCAGATCTTGTGTGTTTACACACATGCAATAAATTCTGATCTGTCAAATGTGAAAAAAAAAGATTTTTTGTGCCATCTTAAACGCAGCCAATGTCACAACATTGAACCCGATTTTTTTAAATTAACATATAATTATAAATCAGTATTATCAGCTCTCTGTTTATATCCAAGAAAGTTACAAATTGTAGCTTTTAAGGAGAACTGGCCCTCCCGGTTGAGCCTGGTTTCCCCCAAGGTTTTCTTCTCCATCATTGGAGTTTTGGTTCCTTACCACTGACTCCCTGTTGGCTTGCTAACTGGGATACTGCTAACATTTAACTTAGCTTAGGTTTTATATACTGGTAATATTGCTTGTAGTGTAATGATCTAATTACATTCCTAAAGACTACTATTTCGCTATTTCATTTTCCCCCATTCCCTTTAATTGTGTAATATTCAGGAATTTTATGGTATTATTCCAAATCCCTTATAATCCTGTCCCATAAAATGTTACCTTCTTTCTATCCCCCATCTACATGTACGCTGGAACAGCATATCTTGCTTAATAGGATACCTATCTTCTATCATGTAAATTGACTAAATAATGCATAGTCTCAAGTATATACTGTTTTAGGAAGAAGTTGGAATACATTACCCTCTCATAGACCACTGAGAGAGGTACTAGCCTTCGCATGTAATGACAGGTATTTCTAATGCCCATTTATTCAAATGGCCCAAATGCGTCATAGTTTTCATCAGTTCAGTCAACACTTTATTCATAAACCAATCACAAACCTATCCCTAGTTAGTTTTATTAATATACATCTCATAATGAACAATTACATTTTGATATAATACCATGTATTCTGTTTTTTTCTTTTTGGGGATTTTTATAGGGGACAAAGTATAGAATGGGATAGAATAGAATGGGATAGAGATTATAAGATCAGGTAAAGGTTTCTTTAAATTATTCTTTGATGTGTCTATTGAACCAATTAAAACAATTTAAACTTCAGCCTCTTGCTTCTCCAAACTTTTGAGTTTTCCATTTACCACTCTCAGGTGCCCTGTTAGTGAAACACTAGCTTTTATTCAATAGCGGTCTGTCTGTCTGTTTTGGGATGACTGGTGTGCGTCCTCTGGGGGGTGGGGGGTGGTTGGTGGTATCTAAACTCGTGCTCTGTCTCTTTTTTCTTTGGAAGCACGTGACTGACTCTGTTTGTTTACATTTGCCATGTGCTCTCTGGTCGCATGTCTTGGCCCCGGCCCCTTGTTTCCTTATTGGTTTATTCCCCTCACCTGTTTGTCCTTGTTTCTCGCCTTGTTTTGAATAGGATTTAATGCCCTTGTGTTTGCTGTCTTGTGCCGGTTCGTTTCTGTTTCCAGTCTTGTTGGATTCTAGTCATTTTATTGCTTCATGTTTGCTCTGTGTTTCTCGAGAATTATTTAGAGTTTTTATAAAGCCTGGTTTTGCTTCTCTTTTGCCCCCTCGTGGGTTCTTGTCATCCATATTTGCCTCAATTTTCAAAATGCCTCTCTTTCTAACAAATTAAGTCTCACTTTATACAAGGATAGGTATGGTCACACTTTTGTTTTTGGTTTGTAGAAAACTGGAGCAGTCATAGGAAATAGGTCAAAGCTGCTTTTGTCACGAGAATCCTGTTGTTTTCGCAAATTTTCATGGGGAGACATGGGAAGATTCCTGTCCAACTTCCTTAATCCGAAGCGTACTCAGCCAGACCCATAAAATGCTCCTTCAGGCTCAGTCGCGTAGGAATAGGCGCCACAGAGACTGCCGACTCGATAGTCTTGGCCTCCTGACCTGGACGAGACTCTCTGGGGACTGGACAGACTGGGATGGACTCTCAAGGGTTGTTATGCCCATAACTCAACCCTCTGTAACTGGACACAGGCAAGCCCGTGAGGAAACAGAGAGATGATTTGAAGGAGCCTTAGCGGAGGATTCTCGTTCCTTTTGACAATGGAGCAAACTTCCTCACCAAGAGTGGAGGATTGTTGAGGCCTGCCATGAAGTAAGCGCTTACTAGGACCTTACTAGGGGAAGCGTGGATGTCTGCGGTGGTGGACTGCCACTACTCAGTGGATAGAGACATGGTGAGTGGAGAGAGCAAGAAAAAGGGAAGAAAACAAGGTGGGTAATGGGGGCAGGAAGGTGAGGAACATGAACTAATGATGGGATGATTAATGAGAAAACAAGAGGGTGGGATCAAGACTTAAGACAGGAGAGCACATGGCACAAAGTAAACAAACAATGGCTATGTGCTTCCACAGATCACAAAAGACACAGAGCATGAGTCTAGATCCTGACTCTACAATATAAAAAACAAGACTATAACATAATCAGGATTCAAACATCATGCTCAACACAAAAACAAGAACTGTCAGGATCCTGGCATGATAATTTAGGAAAAACCCAAGACAAGGAAGCCAGGAGCAGGTCCTGCTCTATAAACTTTTATCTTCTTTCTAAAGGCCTATCTTACGATCTTCATGTATCATACCTGTCATCTATGATTAATTAAAAAATAAATTTGAATTAAATTAAAAGGCCTCCAATTTCAGAGGTTGTTAGACTTTATGACACATCCCTTATTATCTCTTTCTCCGACATGTATCCATTATCCATACAAATGTTTAAATCATTTAATTTGAGCCTTTCTTTCTCTCTTTTAACCAATCATAGTTAAGGACTGCAGTTTTAGCGTGCCAGAGGAGAACTGGCTCTCCCTGCTAAGACTGGTTTCTCACAAGGTTTCTCTCCATTTATATATCACTGGAGTTTTGGTTGGCTTGCTTTGATGGGAGACTGCTGACATTAGCTTAGAACATTTGCTTTGTACATTGTGTTAATTATCATTGTTTAATAATTTTAATCATTTAAATGTTTTCCTTTTTTAAAAAAAAAATTCATTTTCTTTCATTTTCAATTTCATTATCAAATAAATCATTTCATTTTACTGTTTTTGTACAGCTGCTTTGTAACAATGTGCCAGTGTGAAAAGCGCTATATAAATAAACTTGAAATTGAACTTTGGGTCTACTCCACATGAGGCCATTTCAGTTCTGGCTAAACAGAAAACAGCTGTTTTCATCAAAAAATCACCTGTTAAGTATGGTAAGGCTTATGCACTGATGGCTTCCCTTTCTATGTGGATCAGACCTCAGTTTCCCACTCTAGGTGTTACGGAGGAGGTCCCTGCTCCACCTCCTCCATGCCAGAGGGAACCATCACCGGAGTACTAACCAGTGTTTATTCTAATTGACTCCATTTCCCATCATGCCTCATACCTGGTGATTAACCTTGAACCCTGTACACCTGGACTCAATTTACTTCACTATATAAACCTAATTTACACAGTCTATCTTTGCGAAGTTTTGTTTTGCTGCGGCTACAATTCTGAGCGTTTATTACAGTGTTGGATTACTTGTGTTTGACCGTGGATTGTTTATACTACTTATGCCTGTTTTCCACCCTCCCCAAATACTGGATTTACTGTTGGTTTTTTGTGATTGTTTGCTGCCTGTCTCACGTTTTTTTCTCTGCCTTGCTCTTACCATACCTGTTTCCTGGTGCTTGACCTTTGCCTGTTTACTATTTTAATAAAAGCTGCAAATGGATCCCTGTGATAACACCTCATCATTACACTAGGGGCGCAATGCTATCGCCGGGTTCTCTTGAGGGATACCTCTCATGAGCTGGGGTGTGGTTCTCTATGGCCGCCTGGTCTGTGGAAGGGCCCTCATTTCTCCTGGCACATAAATTGCCTGGAAATTAGGGTAGAGCATTGATGCACTTCCTTCCACATCTCAAGGGTCAACACGTTCCAGCCAGTATGGATAACACTACAGTAATCTCTTATATAAATCACCAGGAAGGGCTGCGTTCACGCCCCCTGTTCAGGCTGGTGCAGCAGATCCTCCAGTCCGAGCAGAGACCAGACTGCTTTCCATCAAAGCAAGGTACATTCCAGAGAATGCAAATCTAGGCACAGACATCCTTTCGAGACAGGCTGCAAAGTGGTAGAGTTAATTTGGCAGAGGTATGACAGTAGATGTTTGCCTGTTTTTGACCCACTGTTTTCTGGAACATGGAACAAGGACACAGCAAAAACACGGATCAAAAACACAGCAAGGATGAGACTAGACTGGACTCGAGGACGTTAAACATGTCAGGGAATCTGGAAAAATGAACCAGCACAAGACAGAAAACACAAGGGCATTAAATAGAAGCAAAACAAGCACAAATAGGTGCGAGAAATAAACCAATAATGAGACTAACTGGGAAACAAAGCGTGGCACAAAAAAAAGACTACAATCCAACAAGACTGGAAACAGAAACGAACCGGCACAAGACAGCAAACACAAGGGCATTATATAGGAACAAAACAAGGCAGGAAACAAGGACAAACAGGTGAGGGGAATAAACCAAAAAGGAGACTAACAAGGAAACAAGGGGGCGGGGCGGGGCCAAGACCCGTGACCGGAGAGCACATGGTGAATGAATGTCAATGGTGTCAAAGGCTGTGCTAGGGTAAAAATAGAAAAGAGATGCAGCCACGATGAGTCATTTGTCACTCTGATAAGAGTAGTCTCTGTACTATGATATGGTCTGAATCCTGACTGGAAATTCTTGCAGATGCCATTTCTTTCCAGGAATTAACAAATCTGGGAAGACACCACCTTTTCAAGTATTTTTTAAATACATCTGAGATGGGTCTGTAGTTCCCTGGGATCAAGTTTTTTAATAAGTGGTGTGATAACAGCCAGGACCTTGGGACATATCCCAACATCAATGATGAATTAATAATACGATGCAGAGGATCTATAATTTCAGAAAGCATGTTCTTTCTGAAAGGGCCAGCTACTGCCGGGCATTTGTCACCACTTTTCTGGCTGCCTTGTTAAGCACTGAATAAACTTCAAAATTCTACTAATTACCTACAAGGCCCTCAATGGTTTAGATCTTCAGTACCTGCATAAATAAATGTACATAAATAAATTTAAAATGAGTTGAATTTAAGATGAAATGTCAAAAAGGCTACAACACAGACAGATCACAAGCACCGCAGTGTCTTTAGAAAAACTAAAAGTAATCTAAAACGCAAGCAACAAACTGCTTGAGAGAACTGCTATTCCTCTTCTCTTCATCACTATACAGCCCCATATCTTTAAACCTTTGTAATTAAATGTAAGTTAAAACTGAAATAAAAAATGGGTAAAATCTTACGATGTAGGTATGTAAGAGGAGGCCTGTCACTTAACAAAAATGAAGGACTAATTGATGAATCTATTAAATAGAAAATTAAAAATTGACATATTTAAATGTATGCAATTATATTTAAAAATAGTACTAATTCAGTTGCACCATTTATGTGTAATTCAGAATGCTAAAATATTAAGAAAACATCTCTGTTGCTTGTGTGATACCTTTTCAAAGTTATAACTGCTTCGCAAAAACAGAACCTACTATACCAATAGAGAGAGCCCAAAGCCATGTGAGCTGGCTGAAAAATAATGCACCAGTTAACCAAGTGGTAGTGAAAATGGAGACCACATTTTACGGGGGGGTCACAAAGCATTGCAGAACTTGTCCACTGGTTCCTGCATCTTTTGAACACACCTGACATGGTATTATTTTAGCAGAGTTTTTAAAGTGTCTGTTTCATTTTATTTTTGTGTTTTTTACATTTAAAATACCATACCTTCTTTAAGATTTACCAAGACTTTAATCAGCAACAACAGAGAACAAAAGTTCAATTATTATTTGAAGGACATTCCCCAAGGTGATGTTTTATGTTTCATAATTTTATAGATCTAAAATAACAAAGATAATTTTCATGTAGCAGCAATTTGGAGTAGCATGTCCTATTTCTGAGATGTTATGTCTATTTTCTGTAGAGGTTAAAGGTGATGTTGCTCTTTTGGACCTTCCCCTTCTTCTTTCCACAGTCTACAGAATTGGTAGGAAGGTCCTCCGTTCATCCATTGATGAGACCAAAATTGCCAGTAAGTATAAAATTAAATAATTTTAAATTATATTGTTTAATGTTTAATCATTTAGTTTGGCCAGCTACTGTTTGCTCATAATTGTATGATAGTTTTGCTTAGCCAGGTACATAGAACTTGCTAAGTTTTAAGTCAGTGGTCTTAGGTGAGGTGCCTCTTTAATTCATGAGGCTTAGTAATGTCTTTGTCTTGGTCAGACAGTTGTGGAAACACCAGACTCTTCACAATTTACTGGAAATATAATTTAACAGAAATACTACAATCAAAATCCACAGTTTATTAGTGAGGTAAACATGTATAATGACAGTTAAATAATCAATCAGTTCAGATATAATCAATACAAAACATCAATTGTTCAAATATAAATTGAAGCAATTTAATTTAGCACCTTATATTATGTTCCTTATATAACTGTAATGTTTTTGTCAGCATTTATTAATAAACATTCATTATGATGAATTTTTGATTATGATGATTTTCATTATGTTGAATTCATTATGATGAACTTTCTAGAAGAATGTGTTAGCTAGCCAACTCAAACCCAATTTTCCTCACAAGCTGTTTCTCCACAAAGCAAGTTTAAATAGATAGATAAATAGGTAGATAAACTACTTTTTGAAATTCCAATTTTTAAAATTTGAAATTCCAACTGATACAGGCAGAAAGGAGTTTTGAAATGTATTCAGTTTACTCTGCTAAACTCTGTATTAACTGCCTGACAGTTACAACTATAACTACCTAGATAATGTTAAAGGATAAATGTTGAGTTCTTTTACTTGAGCTTTTGCAGTTAATATATGTGTATGTATGTATTATTTGACTGTCAAATGATGTATTTGCATACATAATTCTCACACATAATCCTTGCATCACGCTTGTGTTTTTTGGGAGATGTGGCTTTGAAGAGTGCTCTGAAGAGAAGGTGGAATCTTATGCTATCGAAGCTAAGGTTGTGGGTTTAATTGCCAGGGAGCACACATACTGATAATGAAGTATACCTTGAATGCATTGTAAGTGGCTTTGGATAAAAGCTTTTGCCAAATGTCTACGTAAGATCATTTGGTTTCAAAATCAAAACTAGAATTTTTTTCAACGTAGCTTTTAATTTAATTGAGAATTTAAATAAATTGTAGATTTTATTAAATTTTGCTTATTAAATTTAGACTCTTTACACAGTGGTGTAGCGAGAGACCCCTGGACATGAACGGAATGGGGAAGGTATGCTGGGAAAAACACTCAGGAAGATAGGTGTTTGAGTGGGTGTGGTGCCTGTGAGTGTCTGCCTTCTCTGGCGGTGCAACACATAACGGAAGTTCAACGGAGGTTTGGCAACACGAACAGAACCTTTGAATTCCTCTGATGAGTCTGAGCCAGACTCATTAGATTCACTGGAAGAGGTGGTGAGGGCAGAACCTGTTGCTGGGTGTAGTCTGGACTCAGTGGGGATGGCCTGATACACAGGGTCAGTTAGCTGAGGTGTACCTGGTTTGACGTCCTGGAATGAGGGTGCAGGGATATGTGGAATATGAATATCATGGGCTGGAGTCTTAGAAAGCATGGTGGACATCTCCTTATGCTCTGTCGGGGTCACAACATGTACCTGTGGGTCAGAGGCATCCATTGAAACCATTGGTAGTGGTGAATACATTTAATTATCCTTTTTAAAGCTTTTTAAACAGTGTGTTATTTTTGTGACACTAACATTAGTGAATAAAGTATTTTTACACAGAAGCCATGCAGAAGCATTATTTTGTTGTCAGGCTTGTTTCCTCAATCCATATGATTTATTTTTGAAATCTTAAATTGAATTTTTCTAGAATCTTGAAAAGTTACTTTAGGAAGCCAAAGGCAACACGCTTAACTTATCTCAAGATAACAATGCAAAGTAATGCATGCTTTAGCTGCTAACTGGCATTAGCATGGTTTAGGTTCCATTTCACAACATACTGACCAATTGTTTATGTAAAAAAAAATATCACACAAATTACAGTATGGAATGCTGCAGGGATAAGTGTTTGGCTCCCTGTTTTTCTTCCTGGATATATGTTCTTAAGGAAACATTTTCAGGAAACAAAGGTTTAGCTTTCATTGTAATGTCAATGATATACTTTATATTTTCTCAAGACCCAATAAAAGTTTTCACAATTTCTAATGCCTAAAAGCTCATTAATTTCCTTTCCTTTCGGCCCTGCCTCTGATATCCCTCCTTCTGGTTGTTAATTTTCTCAAAACCAGTGAAGATACATTTTATGCCTCCTTCCCATCAAACTAAAAGAATATACCAATTTTTCCATATCCCTATGTTACAATTTGGTAATAACTATGGGTATTTTCAAAGTTTGTTACAGATCCCACAAAATGGAAATTATCAGTGGGTCTATATATACAATCAGTCCAGTACCATAGTTTATCATTGTCAAATGTTAACAGTCAGTGGTCTTTAGTGCGTATTTATTACTCATCTTCAAATCTTAGGAAAGATGTAACAGGTAGTTACAAGTGCAATGGATTGTTCATCACTGCTCTTTCACCAACACTGATTTTATTTTATCTTGTTTCATTGCAACAGATACTAAAGGTATCTTCCATATTAATCTGAGTTTCTGAGTCCCTAAGCAACCATGACAGAAACAAGCAACGGCACTTTTGTCTATCACTTGGTTTCTATTTAATTCTATGAGCAGAATCCCCATGCACATAGAGAAAGACATGTTTTATGTACTGGTATACAATTGTTGTGTTTATGTTTGGAGCAGCAGTAAAAATCTCAACATTAATGTTTATGCTAAGTTACATTGTTATATCTAATTCTTGCATGCTCCTGTTATCAGGCATGATTATATTTTAGAAAATAATCCATTCAGAAAGTACACAAATAGAGCATAAATGTTTTTTATATAGTAAGACTTTTGATACTAGGCCAAAGTGTACTGCAAACAATAATGCTACATATTTTGGAAACTTCCCGTACAAATCCTTAAAATTGGATACATAGGGTACATTAGGTACTTAAGCATCACTGTGTTAGATATTTAGGCTTTTTTAAAGAAGTGTCTACTATACTTTATATAAGTTACTATAAGTTACTATACTGTCTTTTCCTTGTAATTTACTTACTGTCAGAACAAGAACAAAAAATCTGTTAAAATAGGCAAAGTAATTTGAAGTATTCTAATGCAGTGGTTCCCAGCCCTGCTAATGGAGTACCCCCAGCACTGCACATTTTAAATGTCTCCCTAATCAAATGATTGTTAGTAAAGACTCCAAGACCTTGGATGGGTGTGTCATAAGGAGAGACATCAAAAATGTGCAGTGTTGGGGGAACTCAAGGACCAGGGTTGGGAACCACTGATCTAATGGAACACAGCTAGATATTAGCAGAATAGTGAGAATTTGCTAAGGGAATCCCTAGCAATCACTGTTAGTGTCACTTCAGAGATCTATGATGAACTTAAAATGGACAACAGCTTCTATGCCATTGACCACACCTTAATCTTAGGAAGAAAACACCACCGACATGCACCGACATGCACCACCTCATGCAGCAAGAAATATGTGATGGACCTTATTTAAAAATAAACATTTTACAGTTTGATTAATAGTCTTCAGAGTTAAACTAACTAAAGTGTGGTTTAATATTATTTAAACTTACTAGCTAACTAGCATATACACTATATTGGCACTGTATAGCCAAACTCTTCAACGTCTTCACTTTATGCATAAACAAGTAAAAAATCTGCTAGTGCTATAAGAAAAACTACACTTAAATTCACAATATATACATATTTAGGAATACTTGAAATATATGTACTGTAAAGCAAAAACCATTGCTTAAAAACACAATTGCTTAAAGGAAATGCAGAAGACAAGCATGGTCTTTGATCTTGATGAAAAAGTTTTTCTTTCATTAAAATTGAATGCATATCAGTAGACAAACTGACTTCATCATGGTGCCCTGATTAATTAATCAAACTGGCTTTCAGTGTTTTGCCAAAATATTTTTTTTCCATTGTTAGAGATTGAGTGCCTTGCATTTCCCTCATTAATTTCTCCATTTACATTTTTATAGACCAAAAACAGCAAAGGTGAGTCAGTGCAGAAGAAGATTAAGGTTAACAAGGCTTTGTTCCCTCGTTACGTTAAGGTGTTGATTTACCTCGGTCATCTGGCCCCTGTGACCCAGCTTCTCCAGAGCTGGAATGATCTCACTTTACAAAGTCTGACAAACAAACAAGAATATTTAGGGTACCTGAGGGCGAAATATTTCACAGGACACCTTCACGTCTTGCTGGTAGTGACCAGTGCCAAGAACCTCTCCAACACAGAATCCAATGGGCTGAAATGAAATGAGACAAACAGAATAACTTCACTAATTACAGAGAAGCCAACAGAAGCCAAATGGGCAAATAGCGGAGTAAACAATCAGATAACACTTTTCATAGCATGACAAAAACAACACAGTAAATACAGATAGTTGTGACCTAATTATAGATCTATTCCAAATCCGTTGTTTATATAAAAACTTTAGAAAAGGCTGTGTTTAACCAATTAATTTACATTACATTTTGTTCAAAATGACAAAAGAAACAAAACTATTAATTTTAGCACTATACAAAGCTTTCAGTTTTTAGAAACAATACTTGTTGCAAGAGGGAGCGAGAAAAGAACAGAGGAGAGGGTCTTGTTTTAAATATAGACTGAACATTCAACATGTCAAGTGTTTACAGAAAAATATGTTTCTGGCTTGTTTTTTTTAATAAAAGTTTGACTTATGTTTTGCTTGTATTCATGCATTTTGATGAATCACGACTTGGTAAATATGACAGGGTTTGAAATATATTGTCAAACAGTTTACCTTCTAATTTCCCATTTGATGATGTATGTTGTGGAACCATAACAGGCATCATATTCTTTCTACAATAATCTGGATTATGGCCATGTGCCATAATCACAAAAAGCTGAGGGACAACCTCCATAGTCACATCTGGGAAGACAGGGAACTCTGGAACGACCTCAGTGGTTGCATCAGAACAGACAGGAAACTCAGGGATAACACAAGAGCTAACAATACTTGTATGACCTCTATGATCACGTCAAGGCCAACAGGAAACTTGGGGACAACCTCCATGGTCAGATCAGGGCACACCGGTAACTCTGAAATTATCTCTGTGCTTTCAGCAGGACAGGCAGAAAGCACATAGGCAACCCCCATAGTCATATCAGGGCAAACAGTGTTTGATACAGGACAATGCTCAGGAGCAGATTCTTGCACTGGAGTGGGCTCAGGAGCAGATTCTTGGAGTGGAGGAGGCTCTAAAGGAGCAGGAGACCAGTGTGCAGCCCAAATATACAAATGGCCTTCGCCATTACTGGGACGGCTGAGAATTGGGGAACCACCACTGTGACTGCCAGTGCTGATGTCGTTAGGACTGAAATCAGCGATGGGTCCGCCAAACTGCAGATCAGCCCCAAATGCCATTGGAGTGGCATCGGTGATGACTGAAGACTGTGGCGTGACATCCATGAGGGCTGGAGGCTCTGGCATGGCAGCCCTGATGGCTGGAGGTTCTGAAGTGGCAGCCATGTTGTGGAGAGGCACAAGAGTAGCACCACTGTAAATACTGGGCTTGTAATCGTCAGTGTAGGGCAAGCTAAAGAAGGTTGGCAAGGCTCCATAGCCACGGAAACTTGCTGACTACTAAGTATGTTGTTTGTAGTAAAATAAATGAATGATCAGCTGTTGTAGCAGAAATCAGAACATTTTGTATTTTGTTTTGTTGCAGCAGTTGGAGTATGACAGCTGATGGAAACATATTTATAGTTGGTTCATACCACATCATACAATGCCTCACCAATATGGGATCTCCTCACAGTTTTCGTCATTGCAAAATTTGGAAGTAACTGATATTTGCACCATGTGGATTTTGGATAATCCACACCAGTTTCATATTACAGATGTTGCTGATCATAAGGCTATTTGTTAATTTTTAAATTAATTTGTAAATTTTAAAAATTTGTAAATTATTTGTTAATTTGATTGACATTTCATTATTCAGGTGTAAGCTTGGTAGTTACAGCTTGTTGGTAATAGACACTGGCAGGAACTAACCTCTTTGTGTCCTGGCTCACAAAGAACTTCTGGGAATGAAGAGATGGAACATTCCTGCATGGTGTACTCCACAAAGCTAGCGGAAACAGGGGATCTCTGAGGGAGGGAAATGGAATAAAAACTTTAATAAAATCTGTTAGATAAACCATTTAATAAATAGTTATTCAGGAGCCACTCAAACTGTGTTTTCAGACACATAATGTGTTAATTTTATGTCACACCCAAATAGTCACAGTGGAGTTGTGAAGCAAATCAGAGACATGGCCCACATGACTGCTAAATCAAATACTTTACCTCATTCACAGAGAGGCATTAGCTGCTAGTAGAATACCAATAGATTTAAAGGCCAGTTTGGACTGTGCTGTTGGGAAGTGTACCCCCTGTAGAGCCACCCTCTGCTAGCACCACTGACCAGGCCAAATAGATCAGGAGGCGCAATCAGGGCATCAGGAAGAACACCTTCTCCCTTCAATAATGACAAAGTGGTTGAGCCACAGATGCCTCTCCATGGTAACCATGACAGTCATTATATGGCAAATAACACAGGCCATCTGCTTGGTGGCACAGCTCTTTGAGGAGGTCAGCCTGATACATCTGCCAGATTTTTTACAGTGTTTGGAATGGAAGGCCAAACTCCTCCAGGAAAATACAGATGAAGGGATAGCTAGCCAATGCGTCTCCCATCTTCTGCATCACTCCATACCCACAATAATGAGACCTCACAATAATGGAATAATCTGATGTTGTAAACACACAAACCGAATACAAGTTCCCCTATGATTTAGCCAGCTTAGTGAGTAAATCAGGGAAAACCCGAAGGATTTACCAGTGGGTTGTACCTGGCCACCAATCATGTCTTTTATTTTAAAGTTCTGTTTGGAACCCCTTGTGCTTATGGTCATTAATATTACCCTGCCCTTATTGTGTCGAGTATTTAAAGCCTTATGTTTCCATTGTCTTTCCTCAAGCTTTGTTTAAGTCATGTTGTTTGGTGAGCATAAAGTCTAGTCAACTGTAGTTTGTCAATTCATGGTTTATGTTTTGATGCTTGTTTATTTAATAAAACTGTGTATGGGTTTACTTTACTTGCCACCAGTTTTTGTTACACAAATTTATCTGCCTTAGGCATGGCTACATCTAACACAGAGCTATATGCAAGAAAGGTTCCTTGTCTAAATTAAAGAAGGCCAAAGTGGAGCTTCAGTATCTAAAATGTATCCCATGTTTATTGTATAATTGAACTTGATTTATACAAGTGTTGATGCTGTGGTCATGCTCATTAGACAGATTAGCCCAAAATTCACTACTAGCACCTTACAGAATTTCTTTTTCCTTGCCACAGTTGCCTTTAGTTTCCTCACTGGGGGACATCTTTGTATAATATTTTTGCATAATTTCCCTGTACTAAAATGCTTTAAAGATCCTCACATCAATGCACATTATAGAAAGCACAAAAAGAAACAAAGCACTATAGAAATACAGAAATAATAGAAAATTGAATTGAGCAAATTCTTTAAGCGTGGACATGGGGAATTAAAATGGAAATTTTGAAGAAGACAAACCTATAGTCCATCCTCCAACACCTGATCACACCACAATGAATTTTAAACATTTAATACTGCTTAATTGTCTGATGCCATTGTAACCTGATGGGAGGCTCTGGTAATGGTGTCCACAGTGAGGCTGACAGGAAGTGTGCTTTGTCTGTTGTATTTAAGGAGGGTTGTTCTAGCAGTCGAGATGGCTTCATCACTGTCTACCGGCAGTAGCAAAGGGCAGTCTGGACAAGTCAACTGTAACTTCTCTGGGGGATCTTTGGAAAGAGAATGCCGCAAAGATTAATGCATATATTTATGGAATTGTAGTTCAGTGGTTTCATGAATTCAGATTATTGGGTTGCTTTCACTATCTAGTATGCAGTGAGCTTGTAATTGTCATTTCTGAAAATGCCTGCAAACAGAAACAGAAAATAAATTGTTGACCTGGGACCAGCGTGCAGTCATAGCTGTAGAGGTAAGAGAACCCTTCAGGTGTGTGCAGTACTGTGGTGTTGCAGTTTCCAGAGATTTGCTACAACAAGAAAAACACACATTTTGAACAGAGCGTTTTTTCATACACATTTTCTCCTCAAGACGTACTATGATCAGAGATTCTGCTGAAATTTTATACTTTTGTACAGTGCTAAAAGTACTTGTCACTTTTGTTTATATTAAAATAGCAATTGAAAAAATATTTTAAATCAAAAATATATATGTAAAATGAAAATCATTTTAATTTGCAAAGTACATGGAGTAAAATATGTGGAGCAAAAATAATTTTTGGGCACAGAATTAGCAGGCAATGGACACTGCCAGATGATAGTTCTGCATGCTCTGCAAAGTTCTATGAACAGTCATCGAAATTTTTTCATCGTCACGTCATTCTGTGCCTCGAACCATGATGGAAGGAAGTGAGGAAGACCACCCCTCCTCCCAATGACCAGGTGCTGTGTCTAACCACGACTGATGTGAGAAAGACTCTGCACATAGTTAACCCATGGAAGGCTGCTGGTCCGGACAACATTCCTGGCAGGGTGCTCAGAGGATGGGCAGACCAGTTGGCAGATGTTTTCACAGACATCTTCAACACCTCCCTGAGCAGCACCGTTGTTCCGACGTGCTTCAAGACCACCACCATCATTCCCGTGCTAAAGAAGTCACCATTGTCCTGCCTCAATAACTACCGTCCTGTTGCACTTACATCCATCATCATGAAGTGCTTCGAGAGGTTCGTCTTGAGGCACATCAAGATCCTGCTGTCCCCCTCACTGGACCCCCTGCAATTTGCCTACCGCCCCAACCACTCAACAGATGATGCCATCACTACCACCCTCCATCTGGCCCTCACCCACCTGGACAATAAAGACACATATGTTTGAATGTTGTTCATAGACTTCAGTTCAGCGTTCAACACGATCATCCCTCAGCACCTGATTGGAAAACTAAACCTGCTGGGCCAGAATACCTCCCTCTGTAACTGGATCCTGGACTTCCTGACTGGGAGACCTCAGTCAGTCCAGATCGAGAACAGCATCTCCAACACCACCACACTGAGCACTGGGGCCCCACAGGGCTGTGAGCTCAGTCCATTGCTGTTCACTCTGCTGACTCACAACTGTGTAGCAAAGCCACCAGCATTGTGGATGACCCCACACACCCCTTTTTACACACTCTTTACCCTCCTGCCGTCTGGTAAACAGTACCGAAGCATTTGGGCCCTCACGACCAGGCTATGCAACGGTTTCTTCCCCCATCCTATCAGACTCCTCAATAAATAGAACTGGAGCTGAAGGAACACACGCAACTATTCACACACAAACTGTTTATTCTCCACCCTGCAATTTTTTTTGCACATGCTAAATATTTTTTGCTGCTGTAATACTTTTGGCTGCTAAATACTTATACTGCACACAGTCATTGTTTACACTTATGTTAACACATATCTTTATTTCACCAGGATCACTCTGGAACAGACCTGTGTGCTAGTTGGCGCTGCACTGGGACATACTATGTCCATTGTCTGCCCCTGAAGTCATTGTACTGTCCTGTGCTGTCTGCACATGTTTGAACTTGTGCACTTTATGTATAAATTATGTAGCCTTGTAGTCCTGTGTTGTTCTGTGTTTTATGTAGCACCTAGTTCCTGGAGAAATGTTGTGTCATTTCACTATGTACTTGTATATGGCTGATGTGACAAACTCCACTTGACTTGACTTCTGGTTAGTTTTCAGCTTTGGATCAATATCTACTCAGAATCTGTCGGACATTAAACAAAGGTAATCAACATTTCCCTGTTGTAAACCATAACTGTTATAAATTTTATCCATATTTAAGTAGTAGCAAACAATCTTATTGACAATCTTATGACAATCTTATCTTACTGTTTCCATGAAAGGTCTTATAGCACATTTCTTCCATGATTTTGAACTGAGGACATGACACTTGGTCTCCAGGACATCTAAATCCAGATAATAGACCTTTCCAGCTGGACCCTGTAGCACACGAAAGTGGATGTTTTTAAATTAACAACAGTTAAAAATTCATTAATTGTATGAATGTTTATTTGTATTAATAATTAATCATTACGTTATCATTACTCTAATAATATAGTAAGATATAGAGCCTTTCCATTAGTAAAAATAACTGCTCACCAACCTGTGGATGCGCTTGGACATTTGAGATTCTATTAAGGGCAAATTTGTAACCTGTTTGTCTGTCCTCATTGATGTATGTGGTGGCAAGACGAGATAACTTCTCCACGATTTTGTCATCACAGGGAACATGCATTAAGTTTGTCCCCAAGACAATCAAATGGTTTGCAGTCAGAATAATCCAAATCAGAGTTAACATCTTGGTTTGTTATTGTGATCACCGTCTTGCAACGATCAGTAACTTAACCAGTTAAACCTCATATGCGGTGTAGAATCTGTTTATACTGGGAGATAAATATGACTTTGGAATCAAGTTTGATAAAGATTAACAAGTTGATCAATGTGTGACCTCACATAGCCATGGTGTAAATAGTGTGTGTGTCATTGGTTTGGGCTAGGTGGAGAACCTATACAGACTATTAAAACTGATTCACAATACTTTGTGTTTAGTAGCATTATATGTAGTAATATTTGACTTAAGTTTAAATATATGTTTTGTTCATGGAAATCAGCCTTCCAGCAGGTTTAGGTCAGGCCTGTCAGTTTTCATATGAAAAATTAGTTTTTTTTCAGGCATGTTTATTTAAAAGATGGATCTTTATTTAGGGAAAAGTGGGGGAAATCTTGGAGCAGGATTGATCTATGCAGCTGTGCACTCACATGTAGCAGTAACTCATACATAATACTACCACATGATGGCGCAGGTAAGGTAATGAGACTAGCTTATACTATTGAATGCACACCAGCATGGAGCAATAAATTGCCAGCAGTGATTTTTTTTTTTTACTTTTTGAATTTGTACAAACATTGTTTTAAGTAATCATATTAAGTAATATTTAATTTGCATTTATTGTTAAACTGGGAATTCTGGGATTTTGTAGTTGTATGATTCTATGAAGTTAGGGATTTGTTCATTGTTTTTTTTTACCTTTATTCATTTCCTCTCAGATCTAAACTTTATATTTAACTTTGTGGCTTAAACATTATTAATATTATTTTTCAAATTTTATTTATATTCCTCATAAATTAAATGAGGAAGAAAATAAACATTGTGATCTAAGAACAATATTACATATACCTAATTAACCCAATATAGCAGATAATTCAGTACCTCTTTAGGTGAAATAAATAAAATAGGTAAACGTCTTTTATAATCTATGGAGTTATGGTCATGGTATAATCTCTTCAGTAAAACACATTCACATTCATTTATTCATGAATGTGAATGTGATTTCATATTCATTTATTACTGACAAACAATCTGTCTCGAGCCAACAATATATGTGCTACGTGTGGTTACTGCTGTACAATAGTTAAAAAAAGTACTGTGGTGGTTCTGTTTTACAGTGATGGTAATAGCATGATGCCTTGATATATGCCATCATGCTGAAAGATTATTACAGTCATGTGCCTTTGCATTTGCATGGTGCTTCAAGGTAGACCACAACAAGCAATACGTTGTAGTAATTACCTAAAAAATAGGACATATAGATTAAATGTAAAATTCTTAGTAATTAATTTGCCATTTTAAAAACCCAGATTTATCACTTTAAATTCAGCTTTGAAATGAAGCATTCTTGGCTGATTTAAGCTTTTTCTTTGTGATTTTTTTATTTGACATTATCAAAGATGCTCCACTCATTGTTCTGTTGGGTAAATTCAACTTTATGACATTAAAAACGAAAGTGTGGTAACCTCAATAAAGTTTAGACTGGAATTAATGCATATGTAAAAGTGCTTAAAATTACGTCAAAAACTACAATGGATTCTTTAATAGATTCACTGTTTTATTCTGCCCTCTAGTGCCTGATATCAATATTAATACATAACGACTAATAACGATTTATTATCTCGAAATAACAAGATAAGTTTTAATTTTTTTTCTTCACTTGCGGTTCACATTTCCACTGATTGACCAGGAAAAGATTATATTTAACATTTTTTTGGTCAGGTTGCTGTATGGGGCAAGCTGTTAAGACGGGAACCTGATGTTATGTTAGAAATTTGGAGAAATGTTTGTTACTAATTATTTTAAGTAATTAGCAACTCTAAAGTGATTATACATGAAACATAATGAAACATAAAATTGTACAAAGCAAAATATTGTTTTGCCCAAAAGATCTAATTAATCATATAAAATGACATTGAAAACGTTTTGTCTACGTTCACTACTCTTGTCTACCTTCGTTACAGTATAGTTGATTTTTTTTTAAATGCAAGTCAGTTTGGTATTGTGTTACCCAAAATTGTCTTAATATCAGCGTTTTAGCCTGGAGTTCACAAAAAAAATGCTGTTTATGTTGTTTAACTTAGGTACTAATATAAACTCCTTATGACCTCCTTGTGTGACAATTAGTCCAGATTAAAGCACAGCACACCATTACAAATAATACAAGTTTATCTCTCTGTCTGACTGTCTGTCTGTCTGTCAGTTTCTTTATTCTGTATTGGTTGTGTATTACTTGAACTAAAGCTTATATATGTACAAACTTGAAGCAGTGATTTCATCCTGCCTAACCAAACAATTTCATTTATATTTATTCATTTAGCAGGCGCTTTTTAAGTGACACGTTTCACAGGTGCGCTGACCTCTTCTGACCTTTTCATGTATTACAGTTCACTAGTTTCAGCTGTGGCTCATTAACCGCCTTATATATCCCCAGTGTTTGTCTCTGCGCTACCAAGGGAAAATCTCCACAGCACCTTCGACAATCATCATCTCTCTGTTTTTGAATCCATGCTTTGGTCAGTTCATTATGTAAGGGAAACACAAGATATGATGGTATGATGACAAGGTATGATGACATCACAGAATTCCTGGCCAACGGCGCTATCCGATTGGATAGACAGGAGGAACAGATGGTGGCTTTCCTGCAGTGCAAACTCTGGTAGCGCAGGTATCCGAGCTCACTGCCCAATTTCGTCATCTGAGGAAGGAACCTACACCATCGCCCACTGCGCCAGCTCCACTGCTGTCTTTTCCTAATACACCAGTCTTGGAGCCCTGGTTACTGCCTTACAATTCATATGAGCCTTGTTTATGTCAAGCTTTATGCTTTTGCTCTCCAACCACAGATGTTTTCTAACAAACAAGCCAAGGTGGCTTTAGTTCTTACCTTGTTGAAGGGGCAGGCAGCGTTATTAGGAAGCTGTGTGGGAGAATCACCATCTGTGCTGCTCCTCATTCCAAACGCTCTTGGAGGAGATGTACAAGGTTTTTGATCGCGCCGTGATGGCTGTGAGGTGGCTCAGGTATTGATTGATCTGCACCAGGGTCATCGCTTGGTTTCAGATTTTTCCATCGAGTTACGCTCACTCCAATAGTCCTAGGACATCTTTGGTTATCTACTTATAACCAAAAATATATTTCTGATTCTTCAGCCAGGCTCATCCACCCTCCTTCTCCTGCATGCGCTGGGTTCTTTTTTGTGGAGATAAAGGACAGTTCCTTGTGTCCGTGTATCGACTATCATGGGTTGAACAGCATCATGGTATGGAATACTTATTGCCATTGATGTCTTCAGCTTTCGAACAGCTGCAGGGAGCATCTTTCTTTACCTAACTGGACCTGCACAACACTTCTCATTGGTTCGCATTAGGAAGGGGGATGAGTGGAAAATGGCTTTTAATACCCCCAGGGGGCATTTTGACTACTGAGTTATGCCTTTTGGGCTATCCAACACTCACTTGGTGGTTTTCCAAGCGTGAGAGATATGGTAGATCTGTTAATTTATGTTTACCTGGATGACATACTGATCTTTTCTTTTTCTCTCCAGGAACGTTCAGCACGTCAGGTGGGTGCACCTTAGACTATTTGAGAATGGAATTTTTGTCAGGGTGGAGAAGTGTGTTTTTCATGCATAGTCAGTTTCTTTTTTGGGATTCATAGTCTCGTCCAAGCGCATGGACCCAGACAAGATTCAGGCTGTGGTGAATTGGCCAATCCCTGATACCCGTAAGGCCCTGCAGAGGTTTTTGGGATTTGCCCCATCAGCTTTTAGAAACAGAAAGTCTAGTCTACAAAGCTACATTTACAAGTATGAATAGTTAACTAGGGACAGGATGAACAGTAGAAGAGGAAAGATTTTTGTTGTACTAAACAACGTTAAACATGGTTAAACAGTAAAACATTAAAGATTAGTCAGGTGTCTGTGAAACAGGTGTGTTTTCAGTCATCTGAAGGTTGTGATGGTCTCAGCAGACTAGATAGAGGTTGGCACCTTATTCCACCAGGAAGGAATAGAATAGGTGAATGTCTTAGAGAGCAATCTGGTACCTCGTTGTGAGGGAATAATTAGGCGTCACTTTTTGCAGAACATAGTTGGCAGGAGGGGGCAAATATTTGAAGAAGTGAGTTGAGGTAGGAGGGTGAAGCTGCAGTGACTGTCCTGATGCCAAGTACAGAGATTTAAATAAAAAAAATTAATTTTATTTTATTTTTTTATTTAAAGGGGTCATATATTATTTTTAAAGACCATTATTTTGCTTATTGGGTGTAACAGAATTTCTTGACACGGTTTAAATTAAAAAAAAAAAATTTCACAAAATGTACATTTTTGTAGCGCATCTATGCCCTGCCATTTTAAATGCATGAATTTCTACAGGGCTCATCCTTCCGATAAACGCCGCCTACTCTGATTGAACAGCTGACAAAGTGCATTGTGACTGGCCATATAACTCTACCGCGGGCAGAAATGTTATGCCCCTTACCATAATTGTGAACTTCAGCTTCCCAAGCCATTATAAAAACAGTTCATAACGTCGTCAGTTTTACCACATCAGTTCTGGCTTGAGTCAGATCTAGAAAATGCTGACTGATCAGAACCAACTTTGCAAGCCCCAGTGAAACAGAACACGTAGTGCATCTATGTTTGTAGTCATTCTGCCTCCAATTATAAGCGGAGAACAGGATACTGTCTGTAAACATAAATTCATCTGCACTTTTAATCATAAGACTGACAAACAGTATCCGTTACTCTACACTGTCCAAAACACTGCATTTGCTTCTCAGTAGGCAGCACCGGCTTATCAGTGGAAATCTCATTAGCCGCTGGCGATAGTTAAGTGACATCCTGCAGTAAGTCATTTGTCTTATTTTTGTACCTTTGGGCCCGTCATAAGCGGTAACAACTGTGATAATTGAAGACATGCCTTCTTTCTTTGCGTATACATTTTGGTGGAATTATTCAAATATTCCCATGCTGTGACATAAGAATGTAGGGATTAGTCGACCGAGCTGTTTTCAGCAGATATGAATCAGTCTTTTTTAGTTAATATAAATCATTTTGTGGGACTTTGAGCTTTGTAACGCTGCAGATGTTATGTAGCTCTTTGTGCATTTATAACACACTAAAGGAAAAGGAAAACATGAAAATGCATCATATGACCCCTTTAAAGCTGTTAAAATAAACAGAAATCAGTTATAGACAAAGTAACAGATCAGTGTTCTGATGTTCTGATCTTCTTACCTTACCCTAATTTGAAACAGTAAGTTTAAAAGTGTTTAATGGTTTGAAATACTTTAGGTCTGACATTCTCTAACACGATGGTGACTAGTTCAACAGGTGTTAGTATATTGTCAACGTTTTATCATGATGCTTAAATGATTTAGCATGATGGTTGCATGATGCTTGCATTACTTAGCATGATGTTAACATGAAGTAACAATATTAGCATGACTTATCATGGTTCTAGTATGTTTTAGCATCCTGCTAGCACATTTTAGCATCAATTAGCATGATGCTAGCATGATTTAGCAGGATAGATATATGTTAAATATGGCTTATTATATATGATATGAGGTGTGGGTGTGGTCAGGAAGTTACCCATGCAATACATAAAGCCCACTGACAGCCTGAGTCAAATAAGCTCACCTCACTACAATGATCTAATGTTGAGATATTGCTTATTCATTTTATTACATGTTTGCTATAGTACGTATAAATAGTTGCTAGGGTGTAGCTAGACAGTTAACAGGGTTAAACCAATAGACGGATGTGTATGTGAATCAAAAGAACAAAAAACAACTCCCATGACTATGAAGTTCTGGTGCTGAGATATAGCTATGAAGTGAAATGTCACCATTTGTGACATGCTTAATAACCCGAGTGATTTTGTACGCCCTTAAACATTGCTAATAATGATTTATATTTTGAGCCGCCCGGTCCAATTTCGCGGGAAATGTCTGTTTGACTTCATTCATCTATGTGGTTACGTCACGAACGTAAACAGAAAGAAGAAACCTTAAGAAAATTAACCATGATTTTACTACAAATAAACCAAATCAAGTTTGTTACATTTTTATACTTGTCATCCACGTCTAACTAACTCAAATTGTATGTTTTAAACGCACGCGCTCCTATCCGCCAGATGGCGCCAGGACCCTGTTGTGGCGTCATAAGCGCACGACGCGATCGCCGTGCGACCATAACAACAGCTGATAACTGTCACGTTTAACTATACCATTGATAGCGGAATATCATTTGGAATATATCCACATTGCCTTAAAGCTACAGCGAGCATCATCGGTGAAGGTAATAGACGTTGGGCGCACGGTAAGAGTATAAATGACGGATGCGCGTGCGTTTCTGTGTGACTGTTTCTACATCTCGAGACACGCTTTCATTTCATAAATAAACATTTATGTGTGATCTGAATTTAATTTACCTCACATCGTTTATTCTTTCAGTATATGAGGACACCTCTATGAGGTGTTGATGTACATTTAGACTTTCTTTAGTTTTGAGTTTGTATCAGCATATGGAAATTATATTTATCTTATAATTCTAAAGTAAGAATATCAGTGTGAGAAATGAAACATCTTTGCTGTTGTTTGACAATTCCTAATTATCACTACCAAATGAGTACCATGTTTATTTGTTTTTGTTTTGTTTTGTTTAGTTTATGCTATGGTATTTGCCATGTTGTATGGACATGATCCTTAAAGTACCATAGTGGGCTCATAATTAAAAATGTGTAAATATGTGAGATTGTGTACACATAAGTACCATCATACAATCACAGTACATGTGTACAGCACAGTGTATGAATTGTGATAATGCAATGTATATATGACAGTAGGAACCTGGTAAAGCCCATAAATCTGTCAAGTCACATTTGTGTTTTATACAATCACACAAGTGTTTTTTACACATTTTTTATTATGAGCCCACTATGGTACTTTAAGTATCATGCCCACACAACATGGCAAATACCATAGTATAAACAAAACAAAAAACAAATAAGGTACTCATTTGGTAGTGATAAATAGGATAAAGGTGCTGCCAAATATAAATGTATTGTACAGTACCTTTTAATAATAGCTGTTGTATTGATTGTGATTGTTTCACTCTTTGTTCCTTCAACAGACCTCAATAAACATGGAAAATTAGAAAGCACATTCAAACTGTGAAGAATTCCAGTTCCATAACTTTATCCCAATGATGGACTCACTAAACACTAAAGGGAAGGAGGAATGGGGTAGAGTTTGAAATGAGGGTCCAAGCACCAAACATCTCTGATCAAACAGAATCAGACTTAGATGAGATGCCTGAGAATGGATGTTCCAAGAGGAAACGTGTGCCGAAAACATGTGACTGCTGTGGGCCAAATGGCAAACCCCACAGAGGACATGACCAAATCTCGAAGAAACGTGGCTGCAAGAAGGAGGAAATGGTCAGCCATCTGGGCGTGACTACAGAAGAGGAGGTGGGCTCCTTAGAAATGTCAGTTATAACTTTGGAAGCAAACACAATGACTTTTTCTGAGACGGAGGAGGCACCATTCCCCAAAGGCACGCCAGATGTTTCCCAGACTGAGGGCAAGATTTTTCCAGGAGTGAATGAAACCTCTGTCATGGTTAATGGCTCTCACAGCAGTGCTCAGACACCTACCAACTGTTTAGAACCTCTTTTTTGTCCATCCATTTACACCAAAGATCTCTGCTCCACAGAGCAGGACTATTCAGGAACCAGAGCGACAGTAGACAGCAGCAACATCCAAGCCCGCTTGGCCACACTTAATGACTTAAAACACTCTGATTCTTACTCACTGGCAGGTGTTTCCACTCATAGTGATGCCATGGAAACTAAGCCACCCACCTTGAGTTCTGATTTAACCAATAAGGTTTTCTGGGACCATTTTTACTGCAGACATTCTGGAGATACCAGAAACTGTTCTACTGAGGAGATAGGTCAGCCGTCTGCATTGAGTCCTGATGAAATCACCACAGAGGGAATTATTGAGAGTATTCATGGTACAGTTGGACTGCTTTTAACTAGTGGTTTCACAGATGATGTCGGTTTCTGTCTGTGAACATGCTCTGATATTCCCATCTATCAGAATTCCTGGAGCAGTTCTTTGAGAAATATGGAAGCTTCACCCCGTTGATCGATGCAGATGTCCTTGAGCACTTAAACAAGGTGTTTCAGTCTGACCTAAGTGACAGGCAAGTTTAATCTCCAATAATTATTTTTTTACATAAATATTAAGTCCCATTTCTGAAACTGTTCATGAATAGGGAATAAATAGAACTTAAAAAAGTCAGGTTTTTGTGAGGCTGAATGAAACAAGATGTACATCCACTTTAGCAGGTTAAACTAAATATTGTGTCCGTTTAATTTTACAGTTAGAGGTCTGCAGTTTTGCAGCCCTGTTCACTCAGTTCAATGCATAAAACATTTTTTTATAATCTGTATTGGAACAAAGTAGTTTTACAAAGAATATGGCCTCCATTAAGGACCGGCACCAAAATTCAAGGGACAAAATTATAAGATTGAACCTGAGCCTTTTATACACCCAGCAGATGTGTTAAGTGGACCTCCCTGCTTGACAACAGCCGTGACCTCCAGTAAACAAGGCTTATATTAGACTATACATTATAATCCTTTTCAGCCACTTAGTTCTCAGCACAGTGTAATGAATCAAGTGCTGATTTACAATGTTAAAAAAAAAAGTTTAGTTTCAGTTTCATGAGTTTTCAAGCATGTTTAGGCGGAGATAATAACAAGTGCAGTTCCGATAGGGTCCTCGCACCATCTGTGCTCAAGCCATAATTAACAACATCCCAAATTAATGTAAAGCAAATTAATGTGCCTTAAGTTGATCATTAGGGCCCAAGCACTGAAAGTGAAATGTTCTAGGATAATTTTTTAGGGCCCAAAATTTTTTTTTTAATTTCTTTTCTTTTAAGATACTTGGGACCTTTGGGCCCCTGAACATGCTTAAAAAGTCTTGAAACTTGGCACATACATGTCAGAATCATGAGCCATTAGGGCCAAAAGATTTGGATATGCATGATAAATGCACTATGCACAAACCTGTATGAAACTTGGTATGTGTATCGGCCTTGTCGACCCAAACAACTTTCATAGTGACACCCCTGAGCTCCGCCCAACAGGTAGTCAGGCATTTTATTTTTTCTAAAAAGTGCATACTGTGAACTTTTAAATGCTGCTTTTAGGGATTTCATGTAATTGTCCCCACCCTTGGTGAGCATCATGCCAAAACTTCAAAGATTCAACATTGCAAAGGAATTTTTGATATTGTGAATGGTTTTGCTGTGGCGAGGCTATAAAATTATTTGCGAATGGGAAACAGGAAGTTTTTTTAAAATCTACAGTATGGATTGAGGGATTTACGTCAAACTTGTGATGGGCTGATGACATTGATATGATTATTGTGAGTCACAGTCATAGCGCCACTAACCGGCAGAAGGTCACTTAAAATAAAGTGTTAAAGTGTTTAAAAGAATCATTTTAAATTTACCCAATTCACTTCCTAGTTTGTCGGAAAAAAGAATAGGTATTAAAAATGGTAAACTGTGAACAGGTTGTTGATATCTTAAATGGTATTGCCATGGAGAGGCAATGAATTTATGGCAATAAATGGAACAGAAAGTGTGTTATGTCTTCTGTATGCATTGAGTGATGTACATCAAACTTGGGAAATGTGTTTGGTGTTGTGGGCTGATCACAATGATATGGCTATTGTAAGTCACAGTTATAGCACCTGGTATATAAAGTTCTAAAAGGATTTCTTATATCTTAAAAAATGTTGCCATGACTGTGTCAAACTTTAAACCACATTCAGGTATATATTAGGCATTTACCATGCATGAAATGGCATGAAATTTAGCACAAACTTCATAGTGGTCATTTTTTTTGGTGTGGGCAAAAGCTTAGACATGGGCATGGTGGGGGGAGCTCTGTAGCACCCCCTTTTGGTAACAAGAAGTGTGTTAGAACATACTTTAAAGCCGTCCTTAAGTATCTTCTAATGAAATGCATGTGACAACTTCTGAGAAGCACCAGGTGGCGAGAGCGCCATAGTGCTTGGGCCAGTTATCGCTGCTTGCAGCTATATTTTTTTAACAGCAACTCCACCACACTGTAGTGGTTACGTTTAATGCAGTTGTTTTTATAAAAGAAAAGATGCATTTCTGACTTCACCATTATTTTTCTTCAGACATACCTCTTTAAAAGAAATGGAAATATCAGATTTTTGCAAAGACTGAAAATGTGCAAATTTAACAGTTTGTTCAGGAAGCACATTTAGATCCTCATATCTGTGGGACCATACCATATAGGACCTTTAAAATGTAGCAAAAGAAATTTTGCTTTAGAATGATTATTTTAAAATGACATTAAGATATCACCAATATGTGTTGAGTTACAGGCATGTAAAGTGTGTAAGGTGTGTAATGAAAGAGAATGGGAGACAAATAAATAGTGAGTCTTTAGTTAGATCATTATGCTATAAGCAATATTAACAATTTACAAAACCCTTAGTCAAGTTAAGACAAGTGCGACAGAGGCAAGGAACCAAAACTCCAATGATGTATAGATGGAGGATAAAACCTCGGGAGAAACCAGGATCAACCAGGAGGGCACATTGACACTAACACTGCAATTCATAACTTTCTTGGATAAAACAGAGAGCTAATAATACTGATTTATAATTTTATATTGATTTAAAAACTGTCTGGTCTGATTTTGTGACATGTGAGGGAGGAATGTTACAAACAAAGATGGCAACAAAAGCATAATGTTACCAATTGCAATTAATAAATCTATACGACTATGTGTAGACTAGATTAAAGAGATGCGTTTTAATCTAGATTTAAACTGACAGTGTATTTAACTATTTATCAAAGAAATTTAATATTTTGGCTTTTATCAATATTTATGTTGATCTTGCTTCTGTAAAGATATTTTAAAAACTCAAAAATTTAAGACCTCTGGTTGAGTTGACACAGAATGACCCAATATCTTTTTGCAGTTACAAGGCCTTGAGGAACAGGCTTCAGGGAGACCACCTGGCAGTGTGTATGCGTATAAGCATCCATGGGCCACCCCTGTCTGAGTTTCTTTACCAAAGATCCTTAGAACTGTACTTTGAATAAAACAAGAAAAAATATAGCTTGCAGAGAGCAATGACAAGCACTACGGCATTATCACTATCTGGTGGCTCTCAGAAAATGATGCATAGTTGTCACATGCATTTAATTCAGATTTTAATTCAATTTATTTTCAATTAAATTACATTTAAAGTCTTTTCTAAGTCTTTTGTAAGTGGCACATTTTCTGCTGCCATTTGGTGGCACTATAACTGTGACTCATCATTGTAATTAGCCCACAACACCAGGCATATTTCCCAAGGTTAATATAAATCACTCAATGCTTGCAGAAGATGAGACACTCTTTGTTCCATTTATTGCCTTTAATTTATTGCCTTGCCTTGGCAACAAGATGTCATCCCTTCGCAATTTAGCATCTTTAATGCCAAATTTGGTGACAATCCCATAAATCCCCTAGGATGAGTATTTAAATTCAGAGCCTGGAATTGACAAAAAAATCCACATACAATCTGGCAGAGTAGGCAGAGCTAAGGGGTGACAGTGCAAAGTTGTTCAGGTCGAGAAGACTGACACACATACCAAGTTTCGTACAGGTGTGTGAATGTATGTATGATCTGTTTGTGCCCTGTACCGGGGGTGCTACCGAGCCCCCTGGTCCATCCGTGTGCCAGCCTTTGCCCCAGCATAATGGCCGACAACTTTGATGTATGTGCCAATTTTCAGGAGGAAGGCCCAGAAAACCTTGAAAAAATAATCCTGAAGGGAAACTGTAGGGCCCTTTACATTATCAGTGTTTGAGCCCTAAAAATAATCCTAAGGAAAACAATAGTGATAGATATTAATAGCAATAAATAATCCTAATCCAATGTTATCAGTCAGGCTGCACGCTCTGACACTGAGGCGAATGTGTCTCTCTTACTGTAGCAGTTTAAATTTTTGCAAATATCTTAAATTTTTTACATGAATTTTGAGATGATTGCTGGTTTTAGACATGTGAGTGCGGGAAGAGGGCATGGTCCATGGGAAATCACACATGGGTGACACCCCTCCACCTTTAAAAATAGGCCTGCCACCACAGCTGGAAAAAAATCCTAGAGGAAAAAACTGGACTAGATTACCTGGTTACCTTAAAAATCAATAGATGTCAACATCTGTTCCACAGTACTGTTAACACTTTCTCCAACAAGCAGATGCGATTGAGTTTTCTGTTTTGGTCATGTGACATTTGAGAAATACCCTGGAGCAGGACTGAGCAAGGCTGTCTTAGGGTTGTCAGGTAAGTGCCCTAATTCAATCCTTAAATTGTGTGTAGGATAAAGTTTATAACAGCAGAAGTGGCCAAGTTCAAGGCTGGTCTGGCCTCTTCTTCTATGAATTTCTTCCAAGTGACCTACAACAAGCACACTTTAAATTTAGATGACCTTTCAACACTTGATGACCAAAACTGGGTCAATGATCAGGTGGGTGTCTTTGACATTCATATTCACAAATACTGTATTAGTCATTTATCATTGTAATTATTTGTTAACACACTGGACATGTTTTATGATGCTTGCAGGTGATTAACATGTATGGAGAGCTGATCATGGAAGCTACACAGCACAGGGTAAAAGAACATTTGTCTTTATTCTGTCCCCATATCCTGGATAGTACTGGATATCATCTGGTGGTAGTTCATAAGAGTTGAATGTAAATGTTTCCTCTGACTTTAGTTTGGCTGAGCTGTTTCTATTGGTCAGATTCTTTAGTCACATAATTAGAAACTCCTATGTGACGTGCAGTGTAATTCAAAACAATCCTGTAACAATTAAAAACTATGTAATGCAAAACAGTTTGTTTGTTATTTGGCACATTGTAGACTATTTGAGGGTGTCTTTTAATACAGCAAGTAACACACAAAAATATTTTTTATTTTTCCAGTTCTGTTTTGTGCCACTTAGACTTTTTACTGCTCATTGCACCATGCTAGAATGAGGTTTTGATTTCATGAATTAAGGAGGGATTATATTACTGACAGCTTCATGCAAATAATGTGATCTAGTGTGAAGCTCAGAGAAACATTTGTCTTTTTTTAGGTTCATTTCTTCAACAGTTTCTTTTACCGGCAATTTGTAGCAAAAGGTTATGAAGGGGTGAGACGATGGACCAGAAAGGTAAATACCACAGGACACAAAAATCACATACAGCTGCATGTATACATAATTGTGTGGGAACCAGAATTATACATTTATACATTTTGGATCATGAAATAAAATAATACATAAAAAATGTTTCTAAGGTTAATAGAATATTGAATTAACAGATACTTTAAAATTGTGATGTGCTGAAATAATTTTAATTGTTGAAGACAGTCCACGTTTACAGTCTAAAAGAGGTAATAAACCTGTGTTAGAGATCTAGATATTTTATCATGTTATGTTAGGTCAAACTGATTTGTGATTTATTCACCAGTTTGTGTGCCTGATTGCCTCTCTCTTTATGTCTTCAGGTTGATCTGTTCTCCAAGAAACTTATCCTAATTCCTCTTCACCTGGAGATTCACTGGTCCCTCATAACAGTGGACATCTCCAAGCAGAGTATCAACTTTTACGACTCCCAGGGCATCCTGTTCAAGTTTGCTGTGGATGTAAGTGCTTTTGAAGAGTGTTTGAGATTGTAATCTTTACAGAGACCTGACACGTCACTCTTCTTCGCAGAACATTCTTAAATACATTCTGACTGAAGCAAAAGACAAAAAACAACTTGGTTTTCAAAAAGGCTGGAAGATTGTTGTCAACAAGGTCTGTAATGCAAGCTCACATTAAAAGTTCACTGATATTCTGGATGAAACAATGATTTTTTTGTTTTTTGTTTTTGAATTTTCCCTCAGACCATTCCACAGCAGAAGAATGACAATGATTGTGGAGTTTTTGTCCTGGAGGTAAAAAAAGACAGTCAAAAGAGTCAGTCAAAATGCAGAATGGCTTGTTTAGAGGTGTAGTGTGGAGTTTAGTTTTTTTATGGTGACCAAGCAAGTCACATCTTGTTGTGTTACTGTAGAATTCAATTGATGTACACTCACAGGTGTATGTATATATGCTTCAGACACGGCTCTTTGAATCAGTTGCTCATCCAGGTTCCTTTCATTTTTATTGCATTGAATTCACAGTTTTATCCTGTTGACATTATTTCATGAATTATTTAGAGTAGATTATTTGGTGGAGCATGGTTTGGGGTCACTTGACTGAAATGTTTCAAAGAATAGATGAGAACACCCTCAGTACTGGTTAAAAAGCATCTCAGGGTGACACAATTCTGGTGATAAAATGTCAAGATAACATTTTATGATATAACATTTTATGATTGCATAACTAGTAACTGTAACACAAAAGATGTGAAATAAAATGAGAAATGTAAACATTAAAGAGTGTTGTTTTTATTTTGCAGTACTGCAAGTGCCTGGCATTCACAAAGCCCCTGCTGTTCTCTCAAGAGGACATGCCACATGTTCGCAAGAGGATCTACAGAGAGCTCTGTGATTGCAGACTAACTGATTGTTCAAACCAGGGCAAAGACACATAAAACAGATCAGTTGACTCATATCTGGACAAGGAGCGAGGCAGAGGAATTCGACTTTATGGAGAGACTAAGGAAATACAGAGTTTTGGTAAGGCACAGCTGGAGATTCCTATTTATGAGCCTGTCCAAACATTCCTATTGGTATCGCCGCTCAAAACTTTTTTTTTTGACAAAGAGTTTGTCAGACTGACTTTACCTCTTTGCTTGACATTGGCCGTTCAGACATGCCTTCTCCCCCCAACAAACACCTGACCTTATTTTAAATTTCATTTTTCATCCCACTTGCCACTTGTAATACAACCATAACACAGCCCATGTATTTCTCTCTTTTAGGTCTGTTTTGTAAACAATTTAGTTTTTCTTTGCACCATAAAACTTGAAGGATTTGGTTTATTCATGTCACATTCAAGGTACAGGAAGCATTTATCAAGGCAAGCTTTTAAATTAATGTACTGTTAAACATGGAAAAGTTTACCTCTCCAAACAACTTGATTTGAAGCTTGTTGAATTTAAATGTTCTTCTTTGTCCAAATTGCTGTAATATTTTTTGATGTTTAGAGTTTGTTCTAAGCTCCCACACCTCTGGTAGAGGACCATGACTGATGACTGATTTTTTCATAACATTAGTTGGATTTTCTTTTACTGTTAACTGCTGTGCTTTCACTTCTTTAGCATTTCAACATTCATGAAGCATTTTTTTTTTAAGTGCAGCAGTGGTCAGACTTATTTTGTTGCATGTAATTTCATTATTAATTCATGTTTGGTAAGTCAAGGGTTATTTTTAACAGGCACAGGGAGTTTCCTGTAGGTTTTGTATTTATTTATGCTGTATTAGAAAGTCATGGCTGGTCTGCAAAGAGCATCAGAAATGTTTATATAATTGGTTATGATAAATGCTGCACGTTAGTTACATTTGATATTGTTCATAACTGTGTCTGTAATGTGGCAGAGAGAATCTGTTCAGTCATCGTTTTACCTTGTATTGCAGTTGGGTTTAACCTATGTTTGCGGTAAAAGGGCAGTAAATTCAGATTTTTCTCAGAAACCAACCATTTCAGGAGAACCAACCATTTTCAACAGCTGTACTGGACAGTGTCATTTTAGTTACTTGAAATGTACCAACAGATCATAACCTCAGACTGATATACTTTTTTGTCATTAAAAAAATGCATAAAACCATGTTGAGTAAAGAGAAAGTGACACATTTGTCAGTTATGGTAGCCCATACCCGAAATGTGACCTCTGCATTTAACCCATCACTGGTGAGGAGCGAACACATGCCCAGAGCAGTGAGTAGCACTGCTGTGCCCAGGGAGCAATCAGGGATTGGGTGCCTTGCTCAAAGGTACTTCATTTGCTACCTGCCTGCCCTGGAATCAAACCAGCAACCTTCAGATTACCAGCCTGACTCACTAACCAGTGTAAGCAACACATGAAACTTTCATAAGCCCGAATATTGCACAGAATTGCTGCTCCATCCAATTCATTTCAACTTTATTTGTATAGCGCTTTAACAATGTGGCATTGTCTCAAAGCCGCTTTACAGGGAGGATAAAAGAAAAAAAAAAGGATAAAAATAAGGAAATATATACAATGATACACAGTAACAACGATATGTCAGATATCTACTATGGAGTATAAAATATCTGTTATCCGCACTGAGCATGGCAACGGTGGCAAGGAACCCAAACTCCAATGATGAATGTGTGGAGAAAAAACCTTGGGAGAACCCAGGCTCACCAGGAGGGTCATTTCTCCTTTGACGCGTTACAGCTGCAATCAGTACTTTGATGTAAAGGTTTATAGATTTACAGCGTCGCAATCAGTATTCTGATGTAAAGTTTTAAAGGTTTGCAGCGTCGTAATCAGTGTTGTTATGATTTAAGTTTTAAATTACAGTATTGACTAAGTTTTAATTTGGGTCTGGTGATTTTATATTTATTTTATATTTGTTTTTATGTTAGCCTGATGGCTGACATAATAAAATAAGGGATGCTTAGGCAAGGATGCGACATTAAAATGACACTGAGAGCAGCTATAACATCAGACTGCTGGTATAGACAGAATTACTAAGAATATGAATATAGATTAACAGTAGCATTAGTGTAATGGGTGATAGTGGCGGTTGATTTTTTCACAGATCCCATGGTGGTCACCCCCTCCTGTCAGGCTGTCGAACTGGAACTTAATCTGTATTGTTCAAAGTCCCTCAGGGGGAGAGGGAGAGAGAGGGGAGAGAGAGAGAGAAGGGAAACAATACAGACTTATGTTAGCGTAGGGGCCATTCACACAGAATGTGAAAGCCATGTAGTGAAATGGGTGAAAAGTGTGCTAGGTTCCGGTTAAGCCTAATTGTTGCGGCCTAGGTGTAATAGCAGTTAAATTACGTGAATGCAAGTCTGAAGAGATGGGTCTTTAGTTTAAACTTGAACTTCTCGAATGTGTCTGAGTTCTGAACATTGCTGGGAAGGTCATTCCAGAGTTTTGGTGCTAGGTAGGAGAAAGATCTGCTGCCTTTAGACGTTTTTGATATTCTTGGAATTATTAACAGACCACCATTTTGTGAGTGCAGTGACCGCAATGGATTGTATTCTGAAAGTAATTCACGAATATTCAAAGGTGCGAGACCATTTAGGGCTTTATAGGTAATTAATAGTATTTTAATGTAAAGCGATACTTTACAGGTAGCCAGTGCAGTGTACGGAAGCTGGGACAATAGTGCAACCTTCAATAAGGCTGTTGCGGTCTGTCATATCTAGTTTAGAGCTATTGGGTTTAATAATCAAAACCTCTGTCTTATTGGAGTTAAGCAGAAGGAAGTTGTTAGACATCCATTTTCTGATATCGTTGATACAGTCTGTTAGCCTAGAAAAACGATGGGTTTCGCCAGGTTCTGAGGAAATGTAAAGCTGGGTATCATCAGCGTAGCAATGAAAACTGATGTTGTGATTCTTAATATACAGGATGATGATTTTGATGAAAATCTGAATGTTCACTGTTCTACTGATATCAACCATGTATATATGCAGAAAGCATTTTACATTGTTCTTTGCAGCCATGCCCAACTCATATATTCAGTAGATTTCATTATAAAGAGAAACATTAAGAATCTTACAAAAGACCCAAAGAAATAAAATATTTTTAGAAAAAGAAACCACAGACGAAACCTGTCAGGCTACACTGGATCAGAACACTCTTAAAGGACTAAGCCTTGTTGCACTAATATGTACATTACTGTTAAAGTCCACACACTCATTTCAAAATTTCATCCTTGGAATCTCAAAAACTAAAATTTCTTAAGTCCTTCTGTTGCCTTTTGAAGCTAAGCTAACTTCCCATAACCGCCCCTGGCGGGATCATAGTCCTCTCTGTATTCATCCCTGACCTGAAAAGGCAAAGACAGAGGAGAAAGATGGTTCAGGATTTCTTCACAAGCTTCCCATAACACTCTCTGGCAGGGTCATAGTCCTGCCTATATTTATCTCTGACCTGGAAACACAAAGACTGGACGTGTAAGTACAGCTGCAGCTGGTTACAGCACACAAACAGATCTCATGCCAATAGTTACTGCCAATCTGTTTACTACAGGCACAAACAAAATTATGCTCAATGCAGAAACCACATTTATATGAAAGTGTTTAATCTGCAACATTTTGTGGAGTTGAAAAATCACAGACCACCTCAGGTTGGGATTATTTTCCATTTAAATGCTAAAATATTGTTTTTCTGTTTTTTTAGTCAAAAAACATTTAAGATGTTTTTATTGTTCGCTGTCTAGGTTACTAATCAACCACAAGCATATATATATATATAAAATATAATGAACCATTAACAAACAATCCTTGTCCACCTGATTTTCCACAGCCAAACTGTCTTCCCTCTTTAAAGCCAGTGTCCCAGTCCGTCCTGATGATCCGGTCATCCAGTCTGGTGCCGTTAACAAACCTCATGAGGTGTTTAGCATCAGTGCGGGTGTAATATCATCATAGTACTGTTAAAGATTTAATACAGTTTCACATAAATTCATACTATTTGCACAAACAGTCCACTTAAACCATATATGTGAATGTGTGTGTGGGTGGGTGTCAATATCTTTTGTAAATATGAGGCTTGGAACAGTAATTAAAAAAACATCTGAACAAAAAACCTGCCGACTGATGCTGACTGGCATGTTAAAATAACATCAGAACTGTATTTTCTTCCTTGTGAATTAAAAGGATACTCAACAAAGCAGAAGCCACAGGTGATCTTCACTTTATCAAGACTGATGATGATCCTCTTGACATCTCCATTCTTGGAGAAGAGCTCATGCACCTGCTCCTCTGTAGTGTAGAAAGACAGATTGCCAACGTATAGCATGAAGCTCTGTCTCAACAGTTTCTCCTGCTCACAGCGGTTTCCCTGAAGAAAACATCAGGTGATTACAAACACTTTCTTCATAACTAAAAGCTGCAATTCGTAACTTTCCGACATCTTGGTTTAAAACATAAAATTGCAAGTGGCTTGCAGAGTTATTACCGTGGATGACAAGTTTGAAATTCTGAACTGCTGTAAGAACAAGCTACAAATGCTCCACCCTACCAGCACCCACACACACAATTTAGAAGATCTCGTTTCTGTAGTAGACAGAGCTTGTTATGAGACGTAACCAAGTAAAACTGACATTTTCATAGCATATGCTATAATGGTTTATAAATTTATAACTGTCAGGTCCGATTTCCCAGAAAATGTCAGTATGTATATATATATATATATATATACACATAGACATATAGAACCATATATAATAACTTATAAACTATTACATATACCTTTGTGAATTCGGGTAAGGTATTGATGATTGTTTTAAACACTGCTCTGTAATTTACTTTTAATTACTGATTTTTATTTATTTTTAACCAAACAAGCTGATTTGCTGCTTCAAAATTAATTCCTGGTGAGAAATCAATGTTTAAGTTTTGCAGATTTATACCGGTTACAATAACATTATTTTGGGTTTCAGATAAGATTATATACTTCTGAACTACCATGATGGGATGAATGAATTTCAGCAGAATCACCTTGCTTATTTATGCACGTTTTAGGGGTTTCATTTGTACATTAGCTACATGTTTAATTGCATGAAATTAATTTAAAAAAAAACGTATGACCATATTAGCCCAGTTCTGTCAACACTGCACTGGCTGCCTATCAAACTTCATATAAACTTAAAAATTCTTACATACAAGGCTCCTCCATTCCTGAGTGAGCTCCTCACTTATTACAGTCCTTCACATTTACTGCAATCTGAAAATTCTGGTCAATTGATAATACCTAGAATTTCAAAAGTGCTGGTGGTAGATCCTTTTCTATTTGGCACCCAAACTCTGGAGCAGTCTTTTCAGTGTTGTCAGGGAAGGCAGATACATTTATTTATACTTAAATCGCTTAAGGAATTGTTACGCTTTATTAATTAGGTAAATCGGAAATGGGGACACTTCCCATAAGAACAGATGTATTGGCTCCACACTAAGTCGGTCTGTCTTTCATATCGCCATGGTCCTGTTGATTATTTGAATCTGTGTAATGATAAAAAAATATAATATAAAGGAGCAGATACAAAATATAGAAAGTTAATGAAACAGTGATGAATAGATTAATATTAAATTAAAAATGTCAGACACCAAATAAATGTTACAAACAGCAATTCTAGGACTTTTTTGTTCTTTCCCTTTTTAACGCCATGACAGCTTCAGTGGTTATATTCATGGCAAGGACTAGTATTTAGTGATTTTCACAGTTTCATCCATATGCACAAACACACACCCTGTGTAGCTAGCATCTCCATTTCACCTAATCTGCATGTCTTTAGCCTGCTGGGGAAACACAGGACCCAGATAATACCCATGCTTATGAGTTCCTGCGAACAAAAATTTAAGGCACTGCAGCTGGTAAGACCAGACTGCACTAATCAATTGTCAACCTCTCGCAAAGATTAAAATAGCAATTATAGTCTAAAACACTAAAACGTGATTGTTACTAAAGTTACTTGTTTAAACTAGTAATGCAATACCAGAAAGCCACCACTGACACCTTAAAAAGAAATGCAGAATAGAAGTTAATTTATTTTACTAAGTAGTAACTATTACTAGAATATGCAAACAGCAGGTGAAAACAAATGATTTAATATAAACAAAAGCACATAACTGTTAAAAAACAAATTGTTAAAAAACAGAATAGCCCATACATGGCCAACATGGCTAATTAAACTAATTAAAGCCATGAGAGAGAAATAACTTGCAAAAAATTAAAATACGCAATGTTTGACTCTGGCTAAGAGAACAGAGCAACAACATAAAGACAAATCTCTCATGGTCAAATGTTACTTCACAATAAACAAACATGGCAGATGATGGTACCATGACTTCAGATTTTATGCTTTCGTCTTTCATCAGCTCTCTTTCTGATTTGGTATCATTTCGTGCTTTGGGAATCTACAGCATCCATGTACGTTTGTCATCAAGGTTCCCCAAACACAACAGGATTTCTGATCATAAATATTCAACATGTTAAATACTTACAGTTGATCAGAGTGGCCCCAACATGCTTCCAAGCAGATTAAATCACTTCTAACCCACCACACACCACAGGAAAATCAGATAGGTTAATTGGTGCAAACACCAAGATGATGCTTTACCAAGAATTGTCTTAAAGGGGAAGAATTAGCCCAAATTCAACCTGATTATCCTGTAGTGTGTGGTGGGCCTTAGGAGGGAAACAAAGGGGGCATGAGACAGAAGTAACCCTAGGACAATTTACAAGGAAACAAGGGCAATGGACCAATACTTATGACAGGACAGCACATGACACACAAAAAACATCCAGCCCAGTGCTAAAACAAGAAACACAAAGAACACACAGATGACAAAAGACACAGAGAATGGACTTAGAGCTTTGTGTTTGGATTCTGAATCTAGTTCCAGTCTTGGTTCTTATTCATGGTGTCATAAAACCCCATTCCCTGTGTCTAACAAAATATGAATATGAAACACAGTAGGCAAGGAGTCAGGATTCTAACCACATGACAAACAATGGCAACTCAGTAGTAATGGAATCCATATGCCATGCTTCAACACAAACCACAGTGAAACAAAGAACACATGGCACAGAGAAGATATCAAGGGCCATGCAACAAGACTCAGAGCATGAGTCCAGATCCCGATACCAAGATCCAATGAAAGACTGGGAGTCTGGATCCAGATATCATGCTCTGACACAAGACAGGACTGTAACTAAATACTAGACACTTACATGGATGACAGAACCGTGACAGTACCTAGCCAAATATGAGAACAGTGTACCCTTTTCACTGTACACCCATCTTCACCTCCTATTGAATCGAGCATACTCCAACCTCACACGCAATACATTTGATGTCCCTATATCTTGCCAGTCCAAACAAATGTTTAACTAAACTTTTAAGTATTTTATTGGACAGAAATATTTAAACATACAATATTACAATATGTCTACATGAGAGGAGGTCATTCATCTATGAAAACCTTACATTTTTAGCACATTTTACTTGTTAATAATTTACATTAAATTAACTATATTTAACAAAGTTTAGGAGAAAGTACAGTCATGAAAACCAATTGTTGCGCAAGGGTGCTCCCCTCTCTTGCATGATAGTTTTGCAGCATTTGGCCCATTTGTCGTCACGTCTGAAATCAAGCTCTTATGGTTTATCTGACGAGGAATCCTTCCTGTCTGCCAAAGCTCATCTGCTCCAGTGTCCTAGCGCAAGGAGTGATCCCTCATCTTTGCTGAGCTTTCATTCTCATTTCAGGGGTGTCAGCCCATGCCCTTCATTCACCAAGATGCCAAGGTTTAGCCTTGCCCCCACTGGCGAGACACCCACTATCTTTCTTAGCATACGCTTTGACTAACAAACAGACTGGGTGTGGGCGCCACCACTCTTGACTTTAATCCAGCTGTTACTAAAATAGAAAAATGGACCGTGAAAACATTAAGATAAGCTTTACTGAACTATGACGTCCAGTTTTTATGCAGTTAAAGCACAGCTTTTTTCCTTTTCAGGTAACAAATCTCTCTTCTTCTGCCTCAATCTCATCTGCTCGTCCAAACAAGGCTCGCCAAACCCAGGTCTAGCACCATGTAACTTCCCTACCACTTCCCACACAGCGCTGGGTCTTCCTTCAGCCCCTCACCTCTGCAGCAGGCCCTCAGCCAGCCTCGGCCATGCCCTAGTTTCTCTCCCAGCTGGACCTTCCCTGCCCACTCAGCCTATCGCCACAACTACTACTGCCACTGTCCCACATTCTTCCACCATCTGCGTCACCAGCCACCCTCCATCCACGTAAACTTCATGTTTTCCTCCTACTCCCATATCTTATCCTGATGCCACCTTTTCCTCCTGTTCCCTCCTCTTCTCTTCTACCTTTCCATTCATGCCTCTCAGGGGTCATCTCTAGTGCCTCTGCAAATGGCCGCAGTCCTGGCCCCCTCCCTCCTAATAATCTTCTTCAAACTCATTCTTCCTTTTCTCTCTCAACAGCAACTCCTCTGCCCGCTCCACCTTAATTTCTCTCAGGTGCTGATATTGATTAAACTTTTCTCCTATGTATTTTTTCCCCAACCCAGTCCAACCGCCAGGTCGACTATGGTCATATTTCTTTTACCCTTAACAATACCACTTAAAATTCCTCTTGCATACTGTCCTTTCCTGAATTCTGTATCACATTTGGCTGCTACACGGAGATAATTTGTTTAGTCTTCCCAAAGAAGATGCAAACTAAATGATGCGTTTAACCTTTGGTTGCAAAAGCAGCCCCAAATTGTTGGATGATTTATGGTTCATTAAATATCCCCTTCACTTTAGACTCCCAAACCCACTGTGGGGGATGAAACACCATAGGCTCCAAAAGAATGGAGGCATACTTTTCCTACAGATGGCTATCACACCTCTGACACCAGCAGGGCAGTTTATGACACCCTGCCAAAGCTTCAAAGGAATTGGGAATGAGTAACACCACATGGCCCAAGAGAGATGGACCTTTTCTCAAAGAAAGGACTTTCTCTTTATGTGGTCACAACTAAACTGTAGATATTTGTACATTTTCCTGTTGTATGTTGCTTCCATACTATGTATCTTTACTGTAACTGCAGATATGCAAGTTTGACGTTCTGCTTGTATTTATGCATTGGGATGAATCACAACTTAATGTATTTCAAACCTTGTCATATTTAATATCTAACAGATCGTCTTGATCGATAATAGATTGTCATGATTATATGTTGTATAACCATTGCTGGCATGATACTCTTTCTACAATAACCTAGATTAATATGTGCAAATGTTCCACGTGGCCATAAAACATGCAAATAAGGTGTTGATTAAGACAAAGTTGTTTAGCAGGAAATGTTTCTATTGGTCAGTTTTGGCCTCAGTGGTCGTGACCTGTGTAAAATTAAAAAAGCGTTCTTGCTTTTCCACTCTCTTCCACTCACTCTCCCACTCTTCCTCTGCTTTTTCCTCACTAATCTTTGGCCCCTGGCACTCCTTCCCCATGGAATCAGCTTCTGGATGACAGACTCTGGGCTTCACTTCGGCTAACTCAGTTGATCTCTGGAATCGCATATCTGAACCTATCAGGACACTTTCTCCACACGCATTCAAAATGCTTATGCTCTGCATTAAAGCCTGATGCAAGTATCCGTTTTCTATATACATCAAATAGCCATGTTAAGTTGTGCCCCTTTATTAAGGTGATTCTACTGACCGTTCATTCAAAATACCTTAGCTGGTTTAAATCTGTACAGGTTTAACGTACTCCCTCTCTCATGTGTTTAATGTGTGTATGTTTAGCCTAGTTAGGTGTTATGTTTCCCTTGTAGTGTAGTTTAATAAACATCCATATGTTTTTACTCTTAATTGGTTCTGCATGTAATGCTTACAAATAAGGTCACTTAAACTGTCCAATCATGCTGCATGCTCTAAACTCCTGTTTAAGCAGAGAAGTGTTGCTTTTTAAATCCAGGAAAATAATGTTTCTTAGATTCAATAAGATTGCGTATGTACTCGCTGACGAATGCATAAGCTGATATTGTCATCATTCCTGCTGATCAGGTACTTCAAAATCTGTATAGTTAATGACGATTAATTATGGATATTTTCCTTTGAGCCGAATCAACTGTTCCCTGAATGAAATTTTTAAATAACACTGGGGAATTTTTTAAATTGCAATGAAATGGGCTAACATTTTTGACAACCTCATATCTCTCCCTCTCAACATCAAACTCTTCAAGGGCCCCCCCCCCCCCCCCCCCCCCCCCCCTCTTCTTCCCCGGGGTTTTTTTCTCCCCCCCCTCCCCCCCCCCCCCCCCCCCCCCCCCCCCCCCCCCCCCCCCCCCCCCTTTTTTTTTTTTTTTTCCCCACCCCCGGGCCCCCTTTTTTGGGGGGAAAAAAGGGCCCCCAACATTCCAGGCCCTTTTTGAAAAAAAACTGCATCTTAATAAACATTGCTCTCACTCCCTCACATTAATGCCTTTTCCAGGCACATTGCTTTTAGGACAACTCACAGGTGTTGCACACCAGAGAAACATAGTCTATATGCGCAAGCTCAATGTAGAGGTCCATTTCTAATTAAAAAAATACATAAATGAGTCTTAAAACTTTCATTTTAATAGAATAATAGGTGCTTTTGGAGGTTTAGCGTTGAATAAGCTCTATATCATTGATAATTTTTTTTATTGTTTTGTTGCATCTGTTGTCTAAGCAACTATGTAGTTTGCCAACGGTTGCCGACTGCCAATGGGGCTTACCTGTCTCACGGCATGAGCTTTCTGAGTTTACATCGGATGCTGTTAAAGCCCTTCCTGGAAGGACTGGATAAATCATATAAAAAGCTCAACCAAGTAGTTGTCAGACAGATGTTAAAAATTAAAAAACAATTGTTTTTACATGGCTCTTCCAACGATGTGGACAGGACATTTTACCCAGGATTCAAACCTAAGGCAGCAGCCTGAGAGTCTATTATATTATCGGCTCCCAGTGGAGACATGATACGACAAAATATGGCACATTTGCTTCAATTGTTTTAGTGTTTCATGAAGCCTCTGCCCACCACTACTGAACACACTATCACGCACATATCTCGCATCTTTACATAATTTCCTGTGAAGCATCATGACTACGTCCGGAATGGACAAGCGCACGGCCAGTGGCTGCACTGCGCAAGCAGCAGAAAAGCGCAAGAAAAAGCAAAAATAATCCAGCGAGAGAAACAGAAATTGACAGTGAAGACGGTATGAACACTAAACACTATAATAATAACACAGAACAACAGTAAAGCGAGTTCATAGGAACATTACCTAAGAGCTATACAGCTGTGCAGTCCAAACAACACTAAATATAATCAATCAACATCTCACAAAGATTACTAAAATAGCTGATACATGAAAAAAGAAAAAAACAGGAAAAATATCAGGTACATGATGAAAAGGAAATGCAGAACAAAAAGTTCTTAATTTCACAAGTGTAACAATTACTGTAGTAACTCTGGCATATTGGTGTTTTTAGGGGTCTGCTGCTGATTTAATGGTGCTGTTTAAGGAGACAAATACTGAACGACAAATTGCTAATAAGTGTGTTTGTTGGTCTGTGTGTTAAAGATCACCAGGATCCTGCAGACGTGTGAGGGCAAATGGACGCAGGAGGAGCAGGCGCTGTTGCAGGCGCATCAGTACACTGTGTAGGAGCTGCACAGATGGCATACATGCAAACATCTGCTGAAGAGAAAACAAGAAAAGGTACAGACATCTCATACCTGATCCTAAACATACTGAGACCATATTTCACATATTTCACTTGTCATGTTCTCATGTTTGTAGGTCTTTGATGATGCTGAGGACCTGAAGACTAAAGTGGAGCAGCTGGTTGCAGCCATACAGCAGGCCAAACGTGGTCGTCTACACTGGAGCAGGAATCAGCACTGTATGTGTTGTTTATCTTGTTGTCCTGGGGGATTCAGCGCAAGACTATATATATATTTCTCAGCCTTTGACATTATTTGCCATTTGTTGATATTGTATTTGCTCCAAAATATGCCAAAGGAGTGATTTTTTTAACCAATATGTTCAAAAGTTCAAAAGAATTGATTCTTGAAAATTAATCATTGTGAATATTTCTGATGGTGGTTTATATCACCAGTAAAATGTTAGTAAAGGTATTATATGTTGGCCATCTCTGTGTTATGTTTAATGCAACTTGTTTATTATATAACCCCAATTTAAAAAGGTGGGATACTATGTAAAATGTAAATAAAAACAGAATGCAATGATTTGCAAATCTTATATACCCATATTTTATTCACACCAGAACATAGACAACATATCAGATGTTAAAAGCGAGACATTTTACATTTCATGCAAAATATTAGCTCATTTTGAATTTGATGGCAGCAACATCTCTCAGAACAGTTGGGACAGGGTTGTATAAGTTCACCATCATCATAAGTTTCTGTATGTTTTCTCTTCAGGCTGCCTCCATCCCAGATTATCGGGGGCCTAACGGAGTGTGGACTCAGCTGCAGAACGGACGATCTGCGAGGTTAGGCTTCAGCATGTTTTGAAGTGAATAAAGATATGTAACTGTTGGAATGTGCTCACTGAATCTGTCTGTCTGTCAGTACATCAAACCTCAGTACATCAGTCGAGCTGAGCCCACACTCACACACGTGCATCTGGATGCTACACCAAGTCAAGATGGTGAGTGATGTCACAGATCTGATGTTAAACGTTTGTGCATATGCTCAGTTCTAGTATCTCAATAAAAGTTTGACTCATTGTAGGTTCAGCACATTGTCCTTGCAGTCCTGTATTGTTAGTGTCTCATAGTTGTTGTTCTTAGTACCAGTTTAAATTATCTGTCATTTTAGAAGCATTTTTATTAATGTCAAAATGCAGATGATTTTTTGGCAATTTCTAAATTTGTTGTCGTGGTGTCTTTTAAATGTAAATTTTTTTACATTAAATAATTATTTGAAACAAACAGTTTAAAATAACTAAGTTACTAACTGTACAAAACTTTCAGTGTATTGGTAATTTATTTATAGATGTCCCGTTCCTGTTCTAGAATTCTTGCAATACCATACTGACATACTGATAAAAGTATATATTGAATGCACTGTTGTTTTGCGGGAAAAAACAACTCAGAGAGTTGAGAGCAACTCAGGGAGCTCAGAGACACAATCATGCTTTTTGGTGAACACGGCACCCTGGAGCAGCCACTAAACTGGAGGGGAGCAGCCGAGGCTGCTCAACAGGCTGACATGATACTCTGTTTGGGTTCTAGTTTGAAGGTGGGGATTTGTGCAACAATCTAAACCATATGGCCACATTTGCTTGGCCCAGACCCAGGGTTGGGCCAAGGGTTCAACTGTTCCTTGACTGTTGCAGACTTATTGTTCTTTTGACCTTAATATAATATTTACATTTACATTTATGCATTTGGCAGACGCTTTTATCCAAAGCAACTTACAGTACATTCAAGTTACACATTTGATAAGTACAACTTTGAATGTTAGAGACTCCAAATTCTGTTTGGTAACATATCTGTGTGCCAAATTTCCAAAAACCTTCAAATCCACCATTCTATGGCCTACTGATAGCCCATATCAAACTCTGTAGCCCATAGAATGGTACATTCGAAAGTTTTTGGAAATTTGGCACGCAGATAGATAACACTCTGATAGCCATAGATCACTAACGGATACAATAGGGGTCTTCGCACCTTCACACAATGTTTATTTTGTCTCATTTTTACCACCCTAATGTATTATGACTGCAGTGTATTGTGGGGGGTTTTGTCAGGTTCTCAAGAAATATTCTTGCTTGTGGTGCATGAACAGACCAGCCAATAAAAGACCACAGCTGTGTGTACATTGTAAATCTGCAGGTGATGTTTCCTTTCATAAAACTGCCTATCAGCAACCACCTATTAATTCTCCTGTTTCCCATCAAATAAAAACCTATTTTTAATTGACGTTATGCAGTATTATCAGACAATTTGTTTATTCTAGTGGACACCAAAAGATAAAGTGTGGCTTGGAAATTCCAGTCTACAACAGGCAAGACAATCTTTTCAATTCAAGATACTATTATTAAATGGTTTGTTTATCTGTCATTATTTACTAGTCTTTTTTTTTATATACAGAACAGTAGTCATTACGCATTTTTTGAGTCATTACGCAGCTCTTGACATACTGCAGTTCAGTTGACATACAAAGTCTGTCAAGCTTGAAGAAAGATTAAAAAAACATTTGAAATAGTCTGTAGGACTTAAGTTGCAATAGCTTTTTGTGAGGTTCAGTCCAAAATTTAGTATTCTTGTTGGTATTCACAGATTATCGTCGCTACAGCCAAAACCAGCATGTAGTTAACATTTTGTCATTTGAAAACTTTTTTTTAAGTTTATGAGGGCACATTCATTTAAAAAAAATAATGATGTGCATGGATAAGTTATTTCAAAGTCAAAGTCTGCTTTATTGTCAGTTCTGCCACATACAGCACATACATACAGAGAATTGAAATTGCGAAACTCTCAGATCCTTTGGTGCGTACAGTTACCACTAAATAATAACAGTAGCTATATCTGTATAAAAATATAGATAAATATAAATACAAACTATACAGATATACAAATAAGGACATTGCAAAAAAAAAGATAGATAAGTGGCGTAAGACACATGGCAGATCAGTTAAAATAATCAAAACTGTGCAGATATTATGTGTACTGCAAAAGAGCTTATCAGTCTGTTTACAGTGATAAAGAGATAAAGAGCTCAGAGAACAGTCTTTATTTAAACTGTCAGAAGAGGTAGTTGAGAATGGGGTCAGTTCAATGCTGAGTGAGGTAGTGGGCAGTCCAATACTGCACAAAGTGACTGGTGCGGGTCACAGTGTGTAAGTGGGAGGGGAGGAGTGGAAGGTCCTGGGGATGCGGGAGCTGGGGGGTCAGAGTTCAGTGGTGCATGGGGCAAAGAGGGGAGGGGAGCACGGTAGGGAGGGAGTTCAGCTTCCTGACAGCCTGATGAATGAAGCTGTCTTGCAGTCTGCTGCCATCAGGGAGGAGACTGCTAAGTCTGCAGGCCTGGACCAGCAGACTAAAGAACAGCTTCATTCATCAGTCTGAAGAAGCTGTGTGTCGGCTGGGTGGGATTACCTGCAATGCAGATGGCTTTGAGGGTGAGACGGGTGCTGTAAATGTCCTGGAGGGAGGGGAGAGAGACTCACTATGCGTTGTAGTGTCTTGCGGCAGGACGCGTTGCAAGCGCCATACCACACAATGATGCAGCTAGTCAGAATGCTCTCTATGGGTGCCTCTGTAGAAGGTGCACATGATGGGGGCCGGGGCTCTGGCTCTTCTCAGTTTACAGAGGAAGTAGAGTCGCTGCTGTGCTTTCTTGGCCAGTACTGCAGTGTTGTCAGTCCAGGAGAGGTCCTCTGTGAGGTGCACACCCAGGAACTTGGTGCTGCTCACTCTTTCCACAGTCACACCGTTCATGGTCAGAGGAGCATGCTGACTGTGCACTCTCCTGAAGTCAACAATAATCTCCTTTGTCTTCTCCACATTCAGAGAGAGATTGTTGTCACTGAACCACCCGGCCAGATGGCTCATCTTGCTCCTGTTGTTTGTCACCATTGTAGTTTGTCACCACAGCCGTGTCGTCCGCAAACTTAATGAAGAGGTTGGAATTGTGTGACGGTGTGCAGTCATGGGTCAGCAGAGTGTAGAGGAGGGGGCTCAGCACACATCCTTGGGGGGGCCTCAGTGTTCAGTGTGATGGTGCTGGATGTGTTACTGCCAACCCGTACTGCCTGAGGTCTCCCAGTCAGGAAGTCCAACAGCCAGTTGCACAGAGGTGTTGTGCCCCAGGTGGACCTGCTTGTGAATGAGCTGTAGAGGGATGATTGTGTTAAATGCTGAACTGAAGTCTATGAGCAGCATTCTGTTCATAGCATTCGTACGAGTCTTTTTTATCCAGATGTGTGAGGGCTGAGTGGAGGGCAGTGGCGATGCCGCCAACGGTCAAGCGGTTGGAATGATGGTGGTAGCTTTGAAGCATGTGGGGACAACAGCCTGACTTAGTGAGATGTTGACAGTCTCTTAGTACACGCCCAGGAATGTTGTCAGGACCCGGAGCTTTGCATGCGTTAATCCTGCTGAAGGACCTCCTCACGCTGTCCGGTGACAGCATTATCACCTGGTCGCCAGGAAGAGGTGGAGTCTTCTGTGCAGTGGTGCTGTTTTGTGCCTCATAGCATGCAAAGAAGGCGTTCAGCTCAGTCAGCAGGGGGATGGTGCTGTCACAGGTCCGCGGTGGGGTCTTGTAGTCCGTAATGGTCTAAGCCCCTGTAATGGGCTTACCTCCTGGAGTACTGTCTCGTAGCCTCTCTGATGCCGCGTGATAGATTGGCCCTAAATGTCCTCAGGCCCACCTCATCTCCAGCTCTGAAGGCAGCATTACAAGCATTGCCGTTAAGAGCACTTACAGATTTAGCACCGCATACAGCTGGTGTAGCGCGGCTAGCCTAGGCTTTAGGACAGAAAAATGCAGAAATGCAGTTCACACAGTGTCTGTGTGAACTGCACAGTGCACAGGCCATTATTTTTTGACTCCCAAATTAAAGGACTAGCAGTTCAGAAATGTTATGATTTCACTACGAATGATTTGTGGTATTCAATGACCCATATAATCAAAATGACAATACACAGGTCATACTGTCCACCTATTGCCTATTGTAGGGCCTCTGGTAGGAGGTCCCAATACTACCTGTCATTTGTAAGAATTTACATTTGGTACAAGGTATAAAGGTCTGCTCACACAGACAGTACCTTGGGATAAGATCTAGAATGCTTCTATACTATGCTATCTGGCTTACTTTTCTTTATGTATTAGAACCATATTCTACCCGAAGACTGCTCAGCCAAATTCTAGGAAAATCTAACAATTTGGCAACCAGCCAGGAAAGACAGATAAGAAGAGCTCATCATCTGCAATATGAAGTGAACAGAAGATTCTGGGAAATTCAACAACTTCAATTAAAGATCAACAGTCTAACTCTGGAGACAGAACTTCTTTGTGTAATCTGGAACTTTTCTTAAAGATCCTAATTTGGTGAGTGAAACTTATCAGCTCTCTAAAAGAACATCAGATAAAACCTAAGCAGACCAATGTTCATAGCGTAGCATGTTTATAAAGCATGGAGATTGGAGAAGCAGAGGCTTGGTCCTTTCTCTAATTGTCTGTAGGAGTTGTTTAAAAACAATTGCATTAAATCGTCCAGAGACTGCAGAAGCTGTAGAAATAGTGAACAGTTTGGTACTGATACTGCTGCAAAAATTTAGGGTTCTTGACTGGGTGCTAATCAGTTGCCACTATTTAGCTTAAAAACAAAAGTTAAATTCTAACAAGGTTAGAAAAACAAGCAAGCTGGCTGAGGGCCATAATTAAGGAATTGTAAGTTAATTTGCCTTCCATTGAAACATATGGAAGGATCTAAAGTGTACTAAGGTAAACTAAGCCTTCTGATATTGGATTCAGAAAGAACAAATTAAACAGCAAAAGTGTAATATTTTACAATATGCAGATAGTTGTTAATAACTCTATATAAATTATTTGCTTTCCTATCTGTACCAAATAATTGGTGTAGATTAATTTATTGCTCAATTTTAAAATCAAGGTCACATTTATGTTGCAAAGTTGATCTGTGGATCTCAGGTTATCAGTCTCACACTTCTGTGTTTGCATTTAAATAAGCACTTTTAACACTTTTGTTCTGCTTCTTTAAGTTGAGAGCACATCTCCTGTACTGCCATGGCTAAGTCTTCACAAAGCAATGGTAAAAGTCCTGTAATAAAACCAACAACAGAAAGGCATGGAACGGAGCCTCCTAATGTAACCATTAAGCAAATGATGGATAACATAAATGTATACTTGGACAAAAGGCTGGGAATAGCAAAGTGCTGTAAGGACGTCTGCCAGAAATACCACATTGAGCAGTCAGAGAGTGGAACATGGGACCTGCCGGACATCAAAAGGGCTTATGGGAAGACAAAGCGTTTAGAGGTAAACACCAGGAGAGATCGATGGTCTGTGATTCTGGGCAAACAAATTTAACAAGTGTGAGACTGACAAATTACAATGTGAGACCAATGCAGAGAAATCAAAAGTTTGTGCATTAGCTGAACAGCTACAAAATGAAAAGAAGGATAAAGAGAGACTGTTGGATGAGAACAATACAATGCTGAATTTGCTCTCTAAACAATTGGGATCAAATAACTGTTTTGAAACAGAAACTCTGACTATGACACCTATCAACAAGGATACACAAAAGTTACTTTATCTGTTGAAAGAGCTCAGAAAAATAGAGGATCAGCAACGTCAGTACTTGATGAGAGAAAGTTACATCTCTTCTATGGGGAACCCTGATGATAGTGAGCAAGAATCAACCAGCAGCACATATGCTCACCTTACAAAAGACCATTTAAAAGCTAGGCTTGCTCCTGTTATCACAAAAAACAGAAGAACTGAAATTGAGGTTGATAATGAGGAGGAGTATGAGGAGATTGTCACCACTCTGGAAACCGCTGCATAATCCTGACCTGGTCCTCTTCACAGATGGATCTTCAACATGTAAAATGGGAGAAAGAAAAGCTGGGTGGGTAGTGACATCAGACACAGAAGTGTTAGCAAGAGGTTCGATGCGCCCAGGTACATCAGCCCAACAAGCAGAACATAAAGCTCTAATTGAAGCATGTAAATTAGCAAGAAATAAAACAGCAAACATATACACAGACTCTGCCCTTACAGACCACAAGTCTTAGGACAAAGAGGACAAACCGTATCATAAAAGAGCGCCTTGGACTTCTGCTTCCACCCGCATGGAGTAGACAGCAGAAAGGGAGCTTCTCCAACTAATTAACAACGATTAACAGATAGATCGACCATATTAATAAAAAATAGTAAACACATTTAACCATTAAATCATTTCGGATTGTTCACTCGACATGAAACACAGTTTGATTAAAAAACTTGTGCAGAAATCGTCGCAATCTATCACCGCGGAGAGCGGGGAAGAAATGGCGGATCAAACACAAGAGCAAAGTTTGAGTGTTTCGCTTAAGACTCTCAGAGCAGAACGTCAGTCATACCGAAAAGCAGTTGCCAGGGATATTAAAAGCAGAATTTCAAAGCCTGCATCAAGAAACCAAGAGGGAAATTTGATCTATTCATGAAGAAACAAAAGCAGACATTCGAACGCTTCGTGAGGAACTTTCGCAAGTGATCGTGCAGAGATGGAGAAGTCATTAAATGACACAATGGAAAGGGTGGCTGCCTTAGAGAACTCACGAGAAACATTGGTAAAGAATGCAAAAAACTTCAAGAGAAATGCACGGACCTGGAGAATCGCAGCCGAAGACAAAATCTAAGATTCATCGGGATCGCTGAAGGAGTCGAAGCAGGTAACCCATCCCGATTCATCACAGAGCTCCTGTTGGAATTGTTTGGAACTGAAAGTCTAGGGAATTCTCCAATAATTATTGACCGAGCACACAGATCACCGAAACCCAAACCAGGAGAAAGACCGCAAGCTATGATTGTTCGCTTTCACTATTACTCGGATAAAGAAAAGATCTTAAGATTGTCCAGGAATAAAGGTCAATTACATCACAAAGGTGTCACCCTGCACTTCTTTCCTTACATGAGCCCAGAGGTGAGCAAACTACGAGCTGCATACAACCTGGTGAAGGCTAAACTACGGGCCGCGGACGTGAGTTACAGTCTGTACTACCCAGCCAAACTAACGATCACCGTAAACGGCGCCAGGCACACATTCGATAACCCACAGGATGACGAAAAATTCATGGAAAAAAATGTCCTTACCTCCACGGGAAAAGATAAAGAATAATTCATTCATAGATCATGCAACAGACTTAATATGGTACGATGGGAACATTAACAAAGGTTTTTTTTTGTTTGTTCTCTGTTTGTAAATATGTTCTTTAATTAATGCAGTTCTATTATAGGAAGAAAGGTTACGAAATTGTTTTTCATTTGTGAACAATATTAAAATAATCAATATTACATAATATGATAGCCTAATAGGTTGGTCCAAAGGAAAAAAATTTATTTAACAGGAGCTTTGTGGTAAGTCAAGTGCCCTTGTTTTTCTGCGGTAAGGGCAGAATGTTTTGTGTTGGAATTTTACTTGGTTGTCTTTCAGTTGGGTAAAGACTGGGGAGGAGGTATTATTTAGATGTGTTTTTTGTTTTGTTTTTTTGGGCTGTCAGAGTTCAAATTGGACTTTAAATCTTGATTATGGTAAAGTTAAGTAATTTGCAAGGGAGTGAAAATTCTGTTAAATTTGCCTCATGGAATTGTAAAGGACTTAATGGTGCTGTAAAACGTGGTAATGTCATATCTCATTAAAAAAAATTAGGTGCAGATATTATATTTTTACAAGAGACCCATTTAAAAAATGAGGATAGAATCCGACTTCGAGGGAGATGGGTGGAGCACGTATTTCACTCTAGCTTTAATTTTAGATCGAGAGGTTCAGCCATACTTATTTGAAAAAATCTACCTTTTACTTCCAATAAAGTTATATCAGACATTAAAGGATGGTATGTGATAGTAATAGGAAAATTATACAACACACCAGTTATTCTAGCTAGTATATATGCACCTTAAAGTGGATGATGAGCAATTTATGTATGATGAGCATTTATACGGGGCTGTATTATTTCTTATGGTATTTCAATCAACAGGCAGAATGAGGCTAAAAAAAAATGTTAACAGACAAAATATCAGCGATAGATTGTGAATACACAATTTCCCCCTCGCCAGATTTATATAAAAAAAGATTTTCTATTCAAACAGTGTTTCAGTCAATTTCAACGATTGAAACAATCAATTTTTTAAAACAAACTAAAACCACTTTTTATGAACATGGAGAAAAAACTGGCAGAATTCTTGCTCATCAAATTAAACGAGAGTCTGCATCACTGTTGATCACAGAGATCAGAATGGAATCTGGAGAAACTACTCATGACCTTCAAAAAATAAATGATACCTTTAAAGAATTTTATAAAAAATTATATCACTCAGAATCTACTAATAATAGTTCACTGATATAATTTTTTTTTTTGAAGATTGGAATGTTCCATCAGTTTCCTTAGAAAATAAAGACTTCTTAGAACAACCTATAACTCTTGAAGAAGTGACTCAAGCAATTCATAATATGCAATGTTCTAAAGCTCCTGGACCTGATGGCTTTACTTCTGAATTTTACAAAACCCTCTGTGACCAAATTGCCCCTTTGTTACTTGACGTCTTTAGCGAATCTTTGGAGAATGGTTGCTTGCCACCAACATTCTATAAAGCAAATATTTCTTTAATACCCAAACCAAATAAGGATCCATTAGATCCAAATTCATACAGACCTATTAGCCTTTTGGATGTAGACAATAAAATATTGGCAAAGATATTAGCTACTCGTCTTGAAAATATTCTCCCCTCTGTGATCTCCCCTGACCAGACAGGATTTATTAAAAATAGACTTCTTTTTTTTAATATTAGAAAATTGTTTGATATTATTTACTCCCCTGCCTTTGACCGTAACCAATCTGAAATACTTATCTCATTGGATGCGGAAAAAGCTTTTGACAGGGTGGAGTGGGATTACCTCTTCTCCACCCTGTCAAAATTTGGATTTGGCCCTAAATGTCTTTCGATGATTAAATTAATGTATGCAAATCCTCAGGCCTCAGTACAAACAAATGGTATTACTTCTAGTTACTTTCCACTTAGGTGCTCCACCAGACAAGGATGTCCCCTCTCCCCCCTTTTATTTGCACTTGCTATTGAACCTTTAGCCATTGCTTTACGTACTTCTAACACTTATAGAGGAATAACTAAAGGAGGAAAAGAACATAAAGTGTCTCTTTACGCAGACGATGTATTATTATATATTTCAGAACCCATTAAATCAATACTTGCTATTATGGCAATTTTAGAGGAGTTATAAAATAAACCTCTCTAAAACTGTACTTTACAAAATTAACCAGGTAAATATAAATCAGTCACACTATCCTCACCCTTTTAAATTGTCAAACTCTTTCAAATACTTAGGAGTCAATATTACTAAAAACTTCTCTGCTTTATTTAAGGAAAATTTCTCAAAGATTTATGATGGGGATAAATTACCAATTTCTGTAGCAGGTCGCATTAATATTGTCAAAATGAATACTTTGCCAAAATTTTTATTCTTATTTCAATGCATCCCTTTTTTTATTAATAAGGCTTTTTTCAAAAGAAATGATAAAATGATATCTCGGTTCATCTGGAATAACAAAACACCAAGAATTAAAAAATCTTACCTGCAAAGACCTAAGTCCATGGGTGGCATGAGCCTACCCAATTTCCAGATGTATTATTGGTCATGTAACATACAAGCCCTCTCATTCACATTAAAAGGTTCTTTAACCGATTGGGCTGACATCGAAAATCGCCTATGCTCCCCCTCCTCGTGGCCAGGACTAATCTTCTCATCTCTGTCTTCCTCTCCTCAATTTAAGATACAGAACCCCGTAGTAACTCATTCTTTTAAGATATGGTCTCAAGTCAGAAAACATTATAAATGGTATTCATGCTCTATTAAGGCTTGATTAACTGCTAACCATTTATTTCCTCCTCCTTTTTTGGATATTTCATTCTGTAACTGGTATGAACGTGGAATTCGTTCATTTAAAGACTTTTTCATAGATGGTGTCTTTTCCTCATTTCAATAATTGCAACTGAAACATAATCTACCAGGATCCCATTTTTTTAGATTCCTGCAAATACGGAACTTTATCCAAAAGAATTTCCCCTCATTCCCCAAGGAGCCACCAGCATTACCAATAGACTCACTGTTTATGGACAATCCATTTATTAAAGGCGGGATATCTACTATTATGAATAAACTCTCTCAATTTGAAAGTAACGTATCATTAGAATACCTTCAGAAAGCATGGCAGAAAGACTTTGGAATAAGCGTCACTGAAGACCAATGGGATGAGGCACAAAACTTGGTCCATTCCTCCTCAATATGTGCGAGACACGGACTTATCCAATTTAAGATCCTACACAGACTTCACCTTTCTAAAGACAAACTCTCCAAGATGTTTTCAACTGTAGACTCAACCTGTGATAGATGCGGACAATCAGGTGCCACATTAGCACACATGTTTTGGAATTGTCCCAAAATCACTACTTACTGGTCCACAATTTTTCAAATAATGTCTGAGGTTATAGGAAGACCTCTTGATCCAGATCCACTATTAGCTCTTTTTGGGGTTAAAGATGGTAATGTGACAATATCAAGGAGTCAACATTCTGTGATTATTTCTGTGTTGCTTCTAGCACGAAGATTGATTCTACTCAATTGGAAACAAAAAAACCCTCTGACCCATCTCACCTGGTTAAGAGATGTCATGCAATATCTTCAATTAGAAGAGATTAGATTATCAATAAAAAATAAAGTTACGTTTCGTGACACTTGGGGATGTTTTATAGATTACTTTGATAGCAACAATGTATTGTTTTCATCAAAAAAAGTTCCTCAGAAACAATTGTAACAGCTCTTTGTTTTGTTTTCTGTTTTTTTTGTGTGTGTGTGAAATAGAAATGAAGAAGGGTGTTAAAATGTTATTTTATTTTAAAAGATTATATGCTTTCTCATGGTTATATGTGGCTTAGACATGAATGGATGTTTCTGCATGTTGCCCTTGTTCTCTCTTTATGAAAAAAATTCAATAAAGAGAATGTTTAAAAAAAAATAAAAAAACGCCTTTCAAAACTTCACCAGGAAGGAATATACTGCCCTGATGCACTACCAGCTGCAGCACCCAAGCCACCCATAACAAGGAAACTGGACTAAGCCCCTTTGAGATCATCACAGGCCGTCCCATGTCGTTACATGGCACGACATGGGACTTGGCACCATTGATTTAAGAAAAGCTGATGTACACTTGACATCTGACAGCCTGGTCCAGAAAAAAGACTCCACTTAGCAATACAGGGTGCTGCGAACCAAGTCCATGATGCATGGGAGCCACCCCCAGAGAGGGGGGCATGGTATAATACCTGGACAATGGGTAATGATTCATAAACCTGAGCGATTACCATTGGAAGCAAGGTGGGAGGGTCCATTTTAACTTCTTTTAGGCTTTAGCTTGTTGTCTGAAGATGAAGATAACAACATCATTGATAAACACTGTAATGTCCTGCCAAAATAAATAGGGATATTTTCAGTAGTAAAAGGTAATAAATGCTCAAACCAAAAAGTTCTATGGCAAGATATTGTTTCCTCTCTTTCTGTGTATCGCAGGTCTTCAGTGATCCAGAAGACCTACTCCACCCCGTACGTCATCAAGCTGACACTTGCTGCATGATTCAGACAACACATCTCATCTGCTAAGTCAACACTATCACAGGAACTCTGAGAATGGCATTATCCATTATAACAACTATTATAACAACTATACTAATTTTACTAATTAATATTGTTTTGGGTGCCAAAATTGATGACGTGGACAGCAAAACATTTACATGCAGCTGGTACAGATGACAGCCAAACATGCTAACAGGACTGGTTGTTACATCTGCGGACTAATACCACATGCCACTGCACATGGTTTTCCCATGATGTCTGTACCTGTCACTCCCAAATATGACACAGAAAATTCTGGCATGTGTACATAATAGAATAATGTTTCTTTTTTTATGATTAAAAAATTATCAAAGGGGGGATTGAAAGATTGTATTCAGATTCATCTGGCTAGCATCTGTGCCCTGAAGTAATTAATATATGTATCAAAATTACAATACACAGGTCACCTATTGGTGGACAGGACCACCTATTGTCTGTTGTAGGGTCTCTGGTAGGAGGTCCCAATACTACCTGTCTTTTGTAAGAATTTACATTTGGTACAAGGTATAAAGGTCTGCTCACACAGACAGTACCTTGGGATAATATACATATACATCAAGTGTCTAAGGGTGATTGGCTAGAACAATGAGTAATTAATGACGTGCCATTAGAGTCTTCCTGGTAGAACTTATGCTAGAGCTTCCATATCTCATGCTTTGTACAGATTTCAAATGCATGTATTCATCTGTATTTAATTATATAAAAACAACACAAACACAAGATGGTTCATTTCAACTTCCAAGGTCAAAGTTTGAATTTCCATGAAGAGGTTTTTTTCTCTTGGCTGGTTTATGGCACTGTAGTTGCCAGATTTACTAACGTCTTCTTTGTATTGAAGCATGGAGTCTGGATTCTACCACTTCTAGGCTGGCATTGTTCGGAAGAAGTCACCGGGGGAGGGAAGACCTTGATGACTGAAGCTTTCTTTCCATCTAGTTCACCTTCTCACCTCAACACCTTCTTTCACACTGGTCTGGCCATGGGGCACCAACCAGATGCAGGCCTTTGTGGATTATGGGTCTGAAGATTATTTTCTTGACTACTACTTAGCTACTACTAACTTAAATGTGTAGACAATTGTTGGCCTTCCAGTAGAATGGTCAAAATAAGAATGCAAACTGTGCCTCACTGTTTGATTCAAGGAGATCTGGCAAGATATCAATGGCACAATCCCATGGGTGATTTCTGGTAACAAAATCACCAGGCAGTTCCAGTAACAGCATTGTTACACTGACACAAGCCTCATCGGATAAGATGGATGGCAAACTTGGACTGAAACCACCACCGATCTATTCATGCTCTATTCGAACAATCTGGCAAAGGTATGGAGGGTGTGGAGGTAGGAATTTCAGCTATATCTTGATCTGATATTTACAGAGGCATCTGGAAAAATGAAGGTAAAAAATTTCTGCTAGCTGGAATTATGTAAAACCTTACTGGTATCATCAGCGATGGGCAGGACTATAAAGCTATAAAATTGTTTTTTATGAATATTGAAACCCTAAACTAAATGAAATTGTGGAGAGATATCTTTTCTTTGTAAGAAATCCGAGGTCAGATGAAGGAATTTACCAATATGTTAGCAAACCAAAAATGCTTGCAGGTAGATACTTTTGGGGACAACTGCACAAACAGTCAAAGTTTAACAGTGTAGTTTTATAAGAGATAAAACTGCAGAAATGTGTTTAGATTTACAGAGTTACTCTAGAAAAAGAGATGACTTACAAACACATGAAAGAGATAAATGAAAATGCACAGCAAATGGGAAATGGTGTAAGAAATGTGGGAAGCACAATCATTTTGTTGTACAAGTGAAAACAAACCGGCTTGCCAAAGCTGTGAACAATTTATAGAAGACAAAGAGTGAATTGTATGAGGACATTTTAAGTGACTGTAAATAAAGTCACAGATGACCAGCATCATTGACTTACAGGTAGATGTTACCCTGTTTAGGTACACCTGCTTTTTCAACTTTTTCAGGGGTATCTCTAGATGCTACAATACCAAATTTTGTGCAAATGTTTTAGGAGGAGTATAGAAAAGTAGGTTTGTCAAAAAATTTCAAATGGCAGAGAAGTTTTCATGACTGAAAATGATGTCATATGCATTGGAATTGGCATAAGTCAAGGAATCAGAGGGAAAAAAGAAATTTGCTTTTATGACTTGCTGGTCAAAAGTTATGACCAAAAATTTGAACTGTTGGTGGCACTAGAAGGTTTGGGATAGAGACACCAAATGTGATACAGTAACAAGTGAGACAGTCCTCTCCCTGGGTGCCAAATTTTTAACTTCAAGGCTTGATTCCTAATAAGACTACTAACCCAAGCTCAATAAGGGCACAGGGGGAAATGTTTGTAGACATCACTGATGGTGATTTATAAAAAAAAGGCTTTAAAAAACAACACCACTTACAGCAATATAAAATAACTTTTTTTTTTTGACCAATAAGTGGCGCTGTCACCAAATTGTTATGAGACAGTCAGGATGTGGTCACAATGACACGTGCCAAGTACCATGTCAATAGGGCAAAGCGGGGTTGAGACTGCCTGAGATCCTTTTGGACACTTTGCCATCTACTGTATTGATGTGTTACTCAAGAACCATTTGATTTATCAAAAACATTATTAACTTTTTAACTAGTTATTAACTTTTGTCAGGAGTCTCCCTACATGATGCACACAAAATGTTGTTCAAATCAGACATGCAACATAGGTGGAGTTAGAAAAGGAAGGTTTTCAAAAGAATGCAAAATGGTGGACAGGAAGAACATTAGACTGAAATTTGTTATTTTATCACTTGACATAAGCCAAGGAATCTATAGAAATTTAAAGCAAATTAAAAAGGAAAATGAATCAAAAGTTAGAAGTTTCATCAATTTTATAACTTTTCTAACTTTTATAATTTTTATAACTTGTATATTTTATAATTTTATAACTAGGGCCCAGGTCAGGAAGCAGACAGACTGGCTTAACCAACCGTCTGCTAGCCGTCACGTCACAGATGTCAACCAAATTTACTACACATAGAATCATCTAAACATTATTATATAGGGACTGTGTCTGTCTCCGACTGATAAATGCAAAAAACCCTGTAAACAACCAAATGACAATTTAATCAATGTTAAACAAATACAAAAGATACATAATACAGACAAACAATTAATAAGGCTTGGTTTGCTGAATATATGATCTCTCTCTACAAAAGCACTTTTTGTTAATGATATGATCACAGATCATAACCTAGATGTGCTCTGCTTGACAGAAACATGGCTAAAACGAGAAGATTACATTGTTAAATGAGTCTATCCCCCAAAATAACTGCTATAAACTGAGCTTCATCCAAAAGGCAAAGGGGGATGTGTTGCTGCATTTTATAGGAAAACTTTAACAGTTACCCATAGATCTGACTTTAGATACAACTCTTAAAGTAATGGTGCCCAATATAACTTCATCTGGGGTAAAATAATAAGCAGTGTTTGCCATTTCTTCTGGCTACTGTCTACAGGCCACCACAGGGTACAACACAGACTTTATCAAAGAATTTGAACTAGTCCAGTCTGGAGGTCATAAAAGCATGGACCAGCTTTTCTGCATCAGAAGTAGATAAGATGCTATGCAGCTTAGCAATGCTTAGCAAAGTAGGAGCGGAACCACTGAAAAGCTTGACCTTGAATGCCAACATAATTTTGTAGTCGATCTAACAAGATGACATGGTCTATTGTGTCAGATGCTGCACTAAGATTGAGTTGAACTGCTAACTTGAGAGGACTTGGGACATGACCTAGAGATAGAGAGGAGTTTACAATATTGAGAAGAAGCTCCTCAGTTGCTGGTAATAGGTCTATCAATAGTTTAGTCGGTATGGGGTCTAATAAACACATTGTTAGCTTGGAAGTAATGATAAGCTTATGGCCTATAGCTATAAAGCTTTCGAGTTATTCTAAAGGGGCAATGTTTAAGAAAGGTGAAACTTCAGGTGAAGTTGCAGGTTGTGTATTCTGAATTATATGTCATATGGTTTCAACTTTCTCTGTGAAAGAGTTCATGAGGTCGTTACTACTAAAGTTTGATGGCACAATGTCTTCAGGTAATATTTTTTTATTAGTTAATCTGGCAACTGTATTGAATAAAACCCTAGGGTTGTTTTTATGTTTTTCTATTTGTTTGCTAAGATGAAAAGCCTTTGCTGCTTTTAGAGCCTTTTTATAATGGGACATACTATCCTTCCACATTAATCTGAATACTTCCAGATTTGATTTCCTTCATTTTCACCCAAGGTTGAGGGTTTCTCTCTTTAGAGTGAGAGTCGTACTGTTATACCATGGGGCAATATATTTTTCTCTAACTTTTTTTTTAATTTGAAGGGTGCGATGGTATCCAAAGTAGTGGAGAATATAGAGTCCATACAGATTGTCAAGTTCTCTAGATCTTTAGCATTTATTGGTGTGCCGAGTAGGTTCACAGATTCATTTGTGAATCTGACTTTTGTGTTTGAAGTAATGGTTCTCCTGAATCAATAGCAAGGAGCGATAGAGCTAACATCAGCGATTTGTATTGCCCATGAAATAAGATGATGATCAGTGATCTCATCACTTTGCGGTGTGACTTCTATATCTGTAGGATTCAGTCCATGTGATATAATTAGGTCTAGTGTGTGATTAAAGTGATGAGTAGGACTAGTAATGTTCTGCGAGACTCCAAAAGAGTTTTGCAGGTCCCTGAATGCAGTTCCCGCCGCATCATTTGCATCATCTACAGTCATGTGAAAAAATTAGGACACCCTGTGAAAGCATGTGTATTTTGTAAAAATTTTTAATATATATGTGGTTATTTAGTCTCAATTTTAACAATACAGAGAGATTAAAGTAATATAACTAAACAATTAAAAATGAAGAAAAGTCTTTTCAAGATGTGTTTTGTAATTGTAACATGTAATTCTACAAAAATGCCTATTTTAACTGAGGAAAAAGATAGGACACCCTAGCCCCTAATAGCTAGTGTTACTTTCTTTGGCTGAAATAACTGCAGTGAGACGCTTCTTGTAGCCATCTACCAGTCTGAGGAACTTTTACCCCACTCCTCAATGCAGAATTTTTTCAGCTATGAGATGTTTGAGGGGTTTCTTGCATGTACAGCCCTTTCAAGTCACCCCACAGCATCTCAATGGGATTCAGATCTGGACTTTGACTCGGCCATTCCAGGACTCTCCATTTCTGCCTTTTCAGCCAGTCTTTGGTTGATTTACTAGTATGTTTTGGGTCATTGTCATGTTGCATGGTCCAGTTCCGCTTCAGCTTTAATTTTCTAACAGATGGTCTTACATGTTCTTCAAGCACCTTCTGATACACAGTAGAATTCAGTAGAATGGTGGATTCTATGATGGTGAGCAGACCAGGTCTTGCTGCAGCAAAGCAGCCCCAAACCATGACACTTTCACCTCCATGCTTCACAGTTGGTATGAGGTTCTTTTCCTGGAATGCTGTCTTTGGTTTACGCCAAACATGTCCTCTTCTCTGGTGTCCAAATAATTCAATTTTGGACTCCTGTGCAAAGAACATTATTCCTGAAATCCTGGTCTTTGTCAACATTCTCTCTGGCAAATGTCAGTCTGGCCTTGATGTTTCTCTCAGAGAGCAAAGGTTTCCTCCTTGCACACATCCCATGCAAGTTAAACTTGTGCAGTCTCTTTCTGATTGTAGAGGCATGCACTTTTACATCAACAGTAGTCAGAGTCTGCTGTAGGTCCCGAGATGACATTTTAGGGTTTTAGGAGACCTCTTTTAGCATCTTGCGGTCTGCTCTTGGGGTGAACTTGCTGGGGCGACCAGACCTGGGCATGTTGGCAGTTGTTTTGAAAGCCCTCAACTTGTAGATGATCTTCTGGACAGTGGAATGGCTGATTACAAAATCTTTTAAGATCTTTTTAAATCCCTTACCAGACTCATAGGATGCTACAATTGTTTTTCTGAAGGCCTCTGACAGCTCTTTTACTGTCACCATGGCGCTCACTCTCGCTTCAACAGTCAGGAGCACACCAAACTAAATGTCTGAGGTTTAGATAGGGCAAGCCTCATTCAAAATGCTGAGTAATGATCTACTAATTATGTGCACCTGGTGTGATACACCTGTGTGTGATTTGAGCCATTTTAAGAGGGAATACATGTGAAGGTGTCCTAACCTTTGCCTCAGTTAGAATTTGCATTTTGTGGAATTACATTTTACAGAAAATCCCCTCTTCAGTTTTAATTGCTTAGATATATTACTTTAATCTCTCTGTATTGTTAAAATTGAGATAAATATCCATATATCCAAAATGTTGCAAAAATGTTACAAAAATACACAGGTCCTCATTTTTTCACATGACTGTACCTGAATATTAAAATCTCCAACAATCAGAGCTTTGTCAGCTGTCACCAACAACTCAGTGAGAAAAGCAGAAAATTCATTCAGAAACTCAGTGTAGTGCCCAGGAGGCCGGTACACAGTAGTAAGCATGAAGGAGAGCGTAGATTGTTTCCATAAGTTTGGTACAGTAACACCAAGAACCATCAACTCAAAGGAAGTAAAGCTAAGCTGTTTGGTCTGGGAAACCTTTAGTATGTCCCTATAAATAGTAGCAACACCACCACCACGACCGACCAGACGGTGCTCATGCTTGTAAGAATAACCTGGAGGGGCGGATTCATTTAGTCCAATGTAATCATCTGGCTTGAGCCAAGTTTCAGTTAAACAAAGTATATCAAAATGTAAAATGTTTCCAGCGTGGTTATCCGCTCACATAGCCAGGCCTGCTTTCCAAGAAGGTCGTTAATTAGCTTCTCCACTTTCTCTAACTCCATTTGCAGCTCGAACGAGTCATCACCTGCACTCAAAGGTAGGCACAAATCCAAAACATTCGCCATTACAACGGAATTAGCACAAATAATAAGCTTATTAGTATTGCACGAATAAGCACACAGCAAATGGGTAGTGAGGGAGTGAGTTGCGACAGCAAAATGTATACAACACAGGGGTGATACAGAGCTGATATAGGAACCAATAATAAAAGTAAAAATTGAGTTTTTAGATGCAATAGGGGATTATAAAGAGTTTTTTAAGAATGACTTGAGAGAGTTCTAACTCAAACCACGCCGTAGTAACAAACCGGAACCGCAGTGTGAACCCACTGTATCTGTGAGGGTCTATTAGACAATTAAAGCAGCAACTTTGCTGGGTAGAGCTCTTTCAAAGTCTCTCACATAGGGACAAGTCTAATTTCCCTAAATTCCTTTTGCCTGTCCTCTCTATGCACCACAACCTTCCTGGTATAGCAGCTACCGTCCCTATACTTGCAGACACTATTCGTACCACTCCGCTGTCTATTGTTGTTCTGGCTCTAGTCAAGACATCTAAACAGGATATCTTCATTGTTGTCTTTGGACTGCTCACTATGTCTGTAGAAGCTACCATTGCTCATTTGATTGTGTTTGTCAGTATGCGTTCAACCTTCAATCTTCTATTATCTGAACTATGTGGCATCAAAGTGCATACATAACAATCACCTGTTCCATTATTCATTTTTACAGTGTAGTTAGCCAATCTCCACCACATATTTGTTGCATACGAATGTGGTGGATCAGGATGATCCAGCCAGGAATCATCCTTAGTCACCAATTCTATAGCTTGGGTGGTTGTAGCCAATATGGTTATCAGACATATGAGTATAGGTTTCTTTTTGACAATTTAGTTCCAGGCATATACTAGAGGAACCGTCACAAACACAGAGGTAACTACAATTGTGTCACCAATAGAACTTACAGGTGACTATCTCTGTCTTCAGCTGACAGGTGACCCCCACATCCACTAATAGGTTGCAGTTCTTCTGTCAGCACAAGCCCCTGTATTTATGCTCTAGCACACACCCTGGGCAGGCTTCTTAGGCCTTACAGTGTCAATCAGTGATGCACATGTTGGTGAGTGTTTTAATCTGGATCCGTGAATCCACTGTGACTGATGAATGGTGAGCACTCCAGTTCTTGTCACTGCAAGCACCATTGCTGGTCCTAGATATTTCAGTTCGCCCATATTCACAGACTTCAAGCTCTGAATTAACAACAGCTAGCCTGGAACAAAAGTATGTGTAGGGCTATCTGATGGAATAGGGAGAGACATCAGCACATACAGGATTCAGTTTGTCAATTAGGGAGGTCACATAGTCATCCAGAATCACCTCCATGTCACCTAAGGAAGACATGCCTGCGCGGCCTTTGACCCAGGGGGTCGGGAAAGGCCTACCCATCAACACTTCAAATGGTGAGTACTTCGTTGTTGAGGATGGGGTCATTCTCTTAATTCTGCCAATACGGCTGGTAATAGGTCTGGCCACTTTCTGCCTCTGTCTAAGCAAGCTTTTGTGACTTTATCTTTGATTGTGCGGTTCTTTCCCTATAGCTAGGGATTTTGCTAGATACTTGGTCACTTTGGATGTAAACAGCGTGCCATTATCACTTTCGATCACTGTTGGTATGCCAAAACGAGGAATCACTTCTTTTGTCAATATTTTGACCACAGTTTTTGCATTTTCTTTTGTACATGCAAATATTCTCTGGCCACTTTGAAAACCTGTCTACAATGGTCAACACGTATTTCAGATTTCCTACCGCAGGCATGTGGGTGAAATCTATCTGTAAATGTTGAAAAGGTGCCTCTGGAAAAGGTAAAGCATCGAGGGATGCATTTTTGGGGGGATGCACATATCATACAGGAGTCAGTGATCAATCTCACCACCTTTTATATGTCTGGTATACAATAGAGACGATTAATTGTCTGTCACTTTGGCCATGCTGTTGTATGATATAGCATGATAATGCCTTGTTAAAATGACAAGAGACACTTTTGGCAAGGCAATTTTTATCCCTTAACAGACCACTAGAATCAGGAGTACACTAACTTCCCTGTTGGCTGACTCTGCAGTATTTTTATTCATTACCTCTGTTTCCTGCATCTTTTGATATGGAGAAAACTCCGCATTCCGCAGCCCATTTTGGTACTTCATCTGCTCTTGTATTACCAACAGCCTCTAAACTATCCCCTTGTGCATGCCCTTTTACTTTACCCACCGCAAGCTCTGATGGAAGCATCACAACATCAAGTAAATCTCCTACTAAATTTGCATGTGATATTGGTTTGCCTTCAGATGTAAGAAAGTTCCGTCTGGTCCATGTCTTGGCAAAATCTTGTATTACACCATATGCATATTTGCTATCTGTGTAGATTGTGGCCCTTCTACCTTTTGTGAGCTGACAGGCTCTTGTAAGCGCAATTAGTTCTGCTTGGGCTAAATTGTGTTTAAATTTATATGCCTCCACCCTCTCCCCCTGTTGAGTGACTATGGCATAACCACATAGGTAAATTTCATCAGACAGCTTAGAGCAGGAACCATCTATATACAAGTGCTCCCCCCATCCTGTTGAGGAGTGTATTTCATGAGGCAGCTGTTGAGGAGTGTATTTCATGAATACAGTCATGTGGCGGTGTGTCTGTTACCAATGTAGATATGCCATACAGAGACTGAATAGCAGGACTTACAACAGTACTGAGGTTTAATTGTCAAATTTTCAGTGGCTAATAGGGTAGCCTCATAGCCAAAACGTCTTTGAGCTGTCATGGGTTGTGTCTTCAAATTGTGTAAGATTCCACCAGCCTGTAGTATGGATGTGACAGGACATTTTTTATGCCACACTCAACATCTGGGGCAGCAACCATGGATCGTAAACAGGATGCCCTGACTGCGTAATTGCTTGATAAGTATGAGACTGGACGTGGTATACCACCATGATCTTGGGTCAGAATCATCGTCTTCCCAGCATGCAGGTGAAACGATTTGGTGTAATCAGGCAGGCCCAAAGCTGGTGCAGATACTATTGCTGTTTTCAGTGCATGGAAATGTTCTTCAGCCTCAACTGTCCACCTCAGATAGTCTTTGGGATCCATGCCATGTTTTGTCAGAACACGGCCCTGTCACATCAGCACGAGGACATAGTTATAACCCCCCAAGACTTTTAATCTAACACTCAACATCTGGTCTGCTGTCTTAGACAAGCTCATTAGAGCGTCACAGGATGAGTGCAGATACTGCACATCAGCACGTAGTATAAAGATGCTGCAAAATCAGTGTGTGAAGTCCTACACACCTCCATGTCTGTCTGGATCAGAAACCAGATAGACATTTGTTTTATTAGGCCCAAGCTCTGAAAGGGCGAAGGGCCTTATGGAGAATGTGAAGCTGAAGTCATGCTGTGTCATTCTGGGTAAATGTTTTTTCCACGCCATAATAGGAGGATCACAATGCCTTTCTGCTAGTGAGTTTAGGGCAGTATTTTGACTGTATTTTGATTTTCTTTCATGATTAAGGAGAACAATGGACAATAAAATGCATAAGTTTCTTATTTTCTACATGTAAAAACACCTAGGAAAGCAGGTTGAAAAGGTGACAAGAAGACACCGTATGTATAGCTGTATGTAAAGTCATCATTGATTAAACACACTGCTTTTCACTTAAAATAATCACATTGCTGAGTGTTTTTAAAAGATTTGTGTTTTGTTTGGTTTGATAATTAACATTACCTTTGCTTGAGCGACTGTCACTCAGCTTTTAAATTAGCAGAACTTCCATGCACTGTTCAGGGCATTTTTAGGGATTTGAGCAATGAAACAACAGTTATTTATATATTAAAGACAAAGAAATAGATTGACGTATGTCAGCTTGTTGGATTCAATTATATTCAATTTTATTTATATAGCGCTTTTTATAGTGTTGCATTGCTTCAAAGTAGCTTTACATATAATGTAAATAAAACACAAAAAAATAGAATAATTATAAAGCGTACAACACTGAAAACAGAATACATGGTCCACCATAAAGAAGTCCATCATATTGGCACTGATTTAGGGTGATACAGGATGTAATTTTCTTAAATTGGTGTAAGAATAATCTACTAGCTGACCCGCAACACGTTTTTATTTGGATATTTCTACCATATGATGGCTAAAGCAGCAGCATAGAATGCCAGTGTAGTAGTGTTTTTATTGTAAACAGATACATGAACAGATACATGAACAGAATTACAAAACTAGTGAAAACATCAAATTGTCATTTAATTCAATAAAATTATCTTTCTCAGCCATTAGGCCCGCCAAAGGTTGGCACATGGGTTTTCTGTAGCGCCCCTTGGTATGGTGCACAAAAAGAGGGTTCATATTTCATACATACATGCACGCACCTATGGGAAACCTGGTACGTTTTGGTTTAGTCCAACTGAACAACTTTCGCACTGACACCCATTAGCTCTACCCAACAGGAAGTCGGCCATTTTGGATTTTCTGAGAAGTGCACGTTCTGAATTTTGAATACTCCTAGGAATTTCATGTGATTGTCACCAGACTTGCTGAACATTATGCCAAGACACTGAAGATTCTAAAGGATTCTGAAGTTGCTAAAGGAATTTTTAAAATCTTGAACAGTGTTGCCATGGCCAAGCAATTAAAATTACGGGAAAAAACAGGAAGTCTCTCATCTTCTGCATGCATTGAATGCTTTACATCAAACGTATTTGTTGTTGTGGGTTGATCACAGTTATGTGGCTATTGTGAGTCACAGTCATAGCGCCACAAACTGGCAGCAGGAAGTGTGCCACTAACATCAGAATTTCTTACTTATAACAGACTTTAAATAGTCTTCAATTTCGTTCAGAATTAAATGTTACAACTATACATCATATTCTGAGAAGCACTAATTTAACCACACTAACATTTAGCCAAGTCACTTTAGACTTGGTCAGAATAATGTAGAGACATTGCTGATATATAGCTCTAAAAGGATTTTTGATATCTTTAATATTGTTGCCATGATAATGCATCAAACTTAAAAACTATATTTAAGTGTATTTGAGGCTCTTAACATGCTTAAAATGGCATGAAATTTGGCACAAACATCATACTGGTCAGCCGTTAGCTGTGGGTAAAAGCTATTGTGAGTCACAGCCATAGCATTATGAACTGGCAGAAGGAATTGTCACTTAAAACAGGAGTTTACCCAAGTTGCTTCAAACATATTTGGAATAAAGGAGAGAAAAAGTTGCTTAATTATGAATGGATTTATGATGTCTTGATCTGTGCTGCCATGGTAAGGAAATCAATTTATGGCAAAAAGACAAACAGGAAGTGTCTCTTATCTTCTGTGTGCATTAAGTAATTTACATGCATCAAATTTGGATAATGTCTGGTGTTGTGAATTGATCACAGTGATGTGGCTATTGTGAGTCACAGTCATAGCTTAGAAAATTTGCTATTAATTTAAAAAGTACATTTTGCATAATAGGTTCCCTTTAGGATATTTAAAAATATTTCATTTTAAATATTTAAAATTCATTTGAAATAATCTTAAATATTTAAGATTTAAAATGACAGCGTGAGTCTGTCTCGGACAGCGCTGGGAACACTCAACCATTTCAGGGCCTTGTAGGTAATTAGCAAGGTATATTTTAGAGCAAACTAGTAAAAAATGTTGTCCCAAAGTCACAAGTCTAGCAAAGCTATTTAGTTGCTAAGGTGGCTAGGATGGTTGCTAAGGTGTTACTATGCAGTTGTTAAGGTACTCAGAGTTGTTGTTAGACTGCTGCTATTGCAGTTGCTAGGTATTGTTAGCATGCATTAACATATTGCTAGCATGATTTATCATAAAAAAACACAAGGTACCCATGATGGTTGCTTGACTGTTGTAGACTGTTGTCTATGCAGTTGATACATATTTTTGACATGTTTTAACTTAGTGCTAACACGTTTTAGCAGGATGCTAGCATGATGCTATTATGTTTTAACATTAATTAGCATGATACTAACATGACTTAGCATGATGCTGGCATGGTTTAGCATGGTAGGCATGCTAAAATATGGCTTATTTGTGATGTTATGAGGTTGCTAGGGTGCTGTAAATGGTTGCTAGAGTGTGGCCAGGAAGTTGCTAGGGCAATACCTAAAGCCCATTTACATGTCTCTACAATTTCTCTAATGCATTTATTTCATTACATGGTCGCTAGGGTACAGTAAATGATTGCTAGGGTGTAGCTAGACAGGTAACCGGGTAAAACTAATAGATGGGTGTGTGAATCAAAAGAGCCAACTTCCATGTCTCCATGATGTGCTGTTGCTGAGATATAGCTAATTTATTTTGGTTGCTAGGGCATGGCTGGACAGTTTTCATGGTGATAATTAAAGACTACTTTAATTATCGATTTCCTGAATCCATATTGTTTTGTTAAATTGAGGATTTACCCAGCTTTACTTCTCAGATTTGTTATGGCATTAAATAGTGCCTAAGAGTTTAAAGCTGCAAAAAGGGTAACCTTCCATCATAAAAGTAATCCTTAGGACTACCGGGGTTAATAAATGTTTTTTTTAAGTGAAGTGAAACGTTTGTGAAGAAAAACAATTAATATTTTGAGCTCATTAAGTGATTGGTACATACCCATGTAAATAAACAGATACAAATACATTTACAAATACATTTTTACAGTGACCTAACAGCAATGAACAATTGTATTTGTATTAACATTAACAGAGATTATTAGGTGCTGTAAAAATGTTTTACTTTAATGTTAGTTCATGTTAACTAATGAATTCATATATGTTAATAAATGAGGCCTTATTGTAAAGTATATAGAGTGCGTCTTTTAAGGTGTAGTAAGTAACATGGGATAATTTAAAGAAATAAACGTAAAGGAATGAACAGAAGAAATATTAAATAAGGCCCACTTAAATGAGATCAGAACTTTGGAAATTTACGTTTTATAAATGTTTGTTTTATAGTATTTCGGAAAGGGTTGTGGGGTCACCCCCATGGGCACATGACCAGCCATGCTACACATTCACAGATTTACAACTACTACTTTTAAAGTGTTACATTAAGTGAACATTTTCCTGTTCTTTCAGCAAGTGCTCAAAGTAGTGTACAAACATATGTAAACCACAGGATATAAAACAAGCACAATACACTTAGTTTAGACACAATATAACAATGTAGCCTAAGTCTGTTGGTCTAATACTGAATGGAGTGGAATAAAATGTCCAAACACACTGTTCCTGCTTAATGAAATAAATTTCGATGGCCCACAACCCTGTGTATTTAAACCCCAAGTTCTCCCTTTGTCTCTGTTCATTCTCGTTTGTGTAAAGTGCTTGTTTTCTTAAGTTTCTCCTGTTTACTGGGTATTTAGTTTGTAATTAAAGCCTGTTTCGTTTAATTAAAGTATTCCCAGTATTCTGTTTATTCTGGCACATCACATCACATCAAGATAAAATTTTAAGATCCTTAGGTAGGTGAACCTGTGCTGTTTGTATTGACTGCCTCCAGTTTTCCCTTTGTTTTGCCTTAAGCTAACATTATGATGTCATTGTGACATTGGCACTAAAAGGGTCTGTTTATCACAATGTGCACTGTTATGCTGTGATATATGGTTTTGTTACATAGTCCTCACCCCTAGTTCATTTTCATTTTCCCTTACGACAACAGAATGGTTAAAATCAGAATGCTAGCACTTTTAAAGGGGTCCTGTTATAAGTTTTTATTTTTCAGTTTTAGTGTGTACTGTTGCTGTTTGAGCATGAAAAGATCTGCAAAGTTACAGCCCTCAAAGACTGACGCCACAGTGCCCAGAAACCCTGCCCTTGGGAATACACTGCTTTAGTAGTGTGTTGTCACCATGTTGGAGATATACTGTTTTCCACCCCAATACTAAAACCCCTTTGTTGAGCCTTCCTAAGACAGATTAATGTTGACTGAGGTGCAAGCTCACTATCACTTTTGTATGTAAATACAAATCTTTGTCAGTCTTTGTGGCATTGTCTATACATTTACTTTCAAGTTACTTTCTGGGGTTAAAGTAAAGAAATTGGTGCTCTGTTGGTTCACAGTTCTGTTTCAGTATGTGTCAACGGACTCCAGAGAGTTTGCCAACATACTGCAGATCCTAACCTCCAGTTACAAGGACTCTTCATCCATGGGGACATTTGTGTACTCCAAGCCACGCTTGGTTCACAGTGAGCAACTGGAGAAAGATATGAGTGCTTGCTTTCATTGTGTATTAGTTACAGTTGTACTGTATTATCTGAGATTATGCTTTGGTGTTCACAGTACTTTTCTGTTGTTTTGAATGCTGTTGATTGTATTAAGAATGTCAGGACTGGTTAATTAGGTTTAAAGAGTTTTTGGGGCTCTTGTTTGAGTTTGTTTGTAGAGTATCACATTTAAATGGATAGCAATTCCCTATCACTAAGAGATGATGTTAAGGGTTTTTAGAACCTCATTAACCTGTGCACCATTAACCAGACCAGACTTCTGTTGATGCCTGTAAAATTGTTGTAATAATTATGGCTGGGAGTATCTCAAATCACAGAGAAATTCTGTACAAAAACATTTTACGTTTTTATAAGATAAAAGATATAAGGTAAGATTATAAGATATAATAATCAGATATAAAATGATAATTTTTATGATTGCTTACTTATTAGGGGTGTAACGATACATTGATATGGATTGATACATTGTTTAAAAAGAAAGTCAATATCAATATATACTTTTAAGAGGCACCTTTGTTACAATGTCACATTCCCTCAAAGCACTCTGTGAAGTGTGTGGTGCTATTAGTGAGCTGCAGAACTCAAACCCTGGTGGACTGTTTATTGTTGCCGGAGATTTTAACCATGCAAATCTCAGTGAAAACCATGATCAAAGTCAGTGCTCCCTAAATTCCATCAGCATGTGGACTTTGCAATGAGAGGGAAGAACATGCTGGACCTTGTTTATACAAACATCCCTGGCACGTACCGTGCGGAGCCCTGCCCCCATCTCAGCTACTCAGACCACATCTCTGTTATGCTAATCCCAGCATACAGACCGCTAGTCAGATGCTCCAAACTTGTTCTGAAGCAGGTGAAAACCTGGTCAGCAGGAGCCATCTCTGCTCTCCAGGACTGTTTTGAACTCACTGACTGGCAAGTTAGAGGAATATGCGACATCAGTGACCAACTATATTAGCAAGTGCATTAATGATGTCACCATCGCCAAGACCATCACTACACGCTCCAACCGGAAGCCATGAATGACTGCAGAGGTGCGAGCGCTACTGAGGACCCGAGGCTCCACCTTAAGAACAGGTGACAAGGTGGCCCTAAGTACAGCGAGGGCTAAACTGTCCCAGGCTATCAGAGAAGCAAAGCGCACACACTCAGAGAATCCATAGCCACTTCGAGGTCAGCAGAGAAGCACAGCGCATGTGGCAGGGCATCCAGGCCATCTCCAACTACAGGACAACATCACCTGCCTGTGACAGTGATGCCTCCCTCCCAGATGCTCTGAACAACTTTTACGCTCGGTTCGAGACACAGAATGGTGACAACAAGGAAGACCACCCTCCTCCCATTGACCAGGTGCTGTGTCTAACCACGACCAATGTGAGGACTCTACACAGAGTCAACCCGTGGAAGGCTGCTGGTCCGGACAACATTCCTGGCAGGGTGCTCAGAGGATGTGCAGACCAGTTGGCAGATGTTTTCATGGACATTTTCAACACCTCCCTGAGAAGCACCATTGTTCTGACGTGCTTCAAGACCATGAACATTCCTGTGCCAAAGAAGTCACCAGTGTCCTGCCTCAACGACTACCATCCTGTTGCTCTTACACTCATCATCATGAAGTGCTTTAACAGACTCGTCTTGAGGTACATCAAGACCCTGCTGTTCCCCTCACTGGACCCCCTGCAATTCGCTTACTACCCCAACCACTCAACAGATGACGCCATCACTACTACCCTCCTTCTGGCCCTCACCCACCTGGACAATGTTCAAATGCTGTTCATAGACTTCAGTTCAGCTTTCAACACAATCATCCATCAGCACCTGATTGGAAAACTGAACCTGTATTCCTATAGCTCAGTTGGTAGAGCATTGCGTTAGCAATGCAAAGGTTGTGGGTTCGGAGCACAACGTACTGACAAATGTACTTCAATGTACTGTAAGTCGCTTTGGATAAAAGCCTCTGTTAAATGCATAAATGTAAATGTAAACCTGCTGGTCCTGTTACACTCCTGTAACTAGATCCTGGACTTCCTGACTGGGAGACCTCACTCCGATCGGGAACAGCATCTCCAACACCTCCACAATGAGAACTGGGGCCCCTCAGGGCTGTGTGCTTAGTCCACTGCTGTTCACTCTGCTGACTCACGACTGTGCGGCAATGTACAGCTCGAATCACATCATCAAGTTCGCAGATGACACAACTGTGGTGGGTCTCATCAGCCAGACGGGTCAGCATATAGAGAGGAGGCGCACTATGTTACAGCCTGGTGTAGAGCCAACAACCTGTGTCCCTGTCACTTCCTAAGAAGGCTGAGAAAATTACACCTTCCACCCCCCATTATGACCGCATTCTACGGTCATCGAGAGCATCCTGAGCAGCTGCGTCACTGCCTGGTTTGGGAATTGCACTGTCTCGGACCGAAAGACCCTTCAGCGGATAGTGAAAACAGCTGAGAAGATAATCTCTCTTCCCTCCATCACAGACATTATTTATACCTCACGTTGCATCTGCAAAGCCACCAGCTTTTGAAGACATTCGAAGATATTAATATTAAACCAATACAAATAAATGGCCCACAAAGTCCCTCAGACAAAAGATGGACAGACTTATAGGATAGATAAATGGCAAAGATAACATAGTATGATTCTCAGTTGTTTTTGAATATAACTATTTTTTCATTATTTTTGTGAATAAACAATTATGCATAAAACTATTAAAATAAAGTAAACAATTCTGTATTTATTAAACTGTCAGGTTTTGTTTTTTGGGTGTTTTACTAAATTCTTGTGCCAGGATCCTGAGAGCCTTGTTTTTGTGTTAGAGCATGATGTTTGGTTCCTGTGTTTTGGTATTTTGGAGTCAGGATCTAGACTAATATCTTCGGTGATCTGTGTGTCTGTCTTTGTGTGGAAGCACATGGCCATTGTTTGTTTACTTTGTGCCATGTGCTCTCCTGTCATGAGTCTTGACCCCACCCTCTTGTTTCTTTGTTAATTATCCAATTATTAGTTCATGCCCCTCACCTTTTTGCCCTCATTACAATCCTTATTTGTTTTCCCTATTTAATGCCCTTGTGTCTGCTGTCTTGTGCTGGTGTATTTTCTTTCTGTGTGTGTTGTGTCCTGCCTCATGTCGTGAACCCTTTTTGTTTGGAGCTGTCTGCACCGGCACCACTGCCTTATGTCAAACAGACAACTAGCATAAGCATTTTCTGCTTTTTAATTTTTTTTTAATTGGTCTTTGCATGCAACTTGTAAAACCAAGACAAACTACATGCATTTTGTGTTTTAAATAAGTTTATAACTATCATAATTGGTTTCATTATTAATATATAATTAATGTGTAATTTAGCAAAATAAGAGTTTGCTAGTACTAGTATGTACTAGTATGCTAGTATGTGCATTTAAATTTCTGAAACATAATACATTTAGTTGAAAACACTGAACAGTTGCAATATATGCATATATGACAAGCATCTGTGGCTCGACAAGCATCTGCAGCACAAGTCAGACCTGTCTGATCAGACGCTCCAGTGATCACAACTCCAATGTTTGGTTTTTGAAGGTTTTAAAACTTACATAGTCATAGTGCTTAAGCATAAGTCAAGTATGTTCATATGTACAAGTCATTGTCATCCAAGGTCTAAGTCACAAGTCTTTGATTATGTTGAGTCGTCAGTCATCAAATCTGTCCCTCGAGTTCAAGTCACGTCTAAGTTAATTTACTTGAGTCTGCAACCCTGACAAATACTGTACAAAAACTCTCCACTATGATCAGGGCCTTTAAGCAAAGCTTTGTTGTGTTTTCTCTTGGTTGATACTAACCAACATATTTTGCAGACCGGATCAATCTGCACTTCATAGCTTTAAAGACATCCAAACCACTTCCATATAAATTGTCGCATTACATTTTTTGTCAACTCTTTCCTCAGCTTTGGAGGATAATACGAGTTGGGATTGACCATTGCTTTTCTGTCCACACAAGCAGATCACACGAGAAGCCCTCTCCTCAACTATTTCTCTTTCCATTCATCTAAACAGGAGCAGAAATGCTTAAATACCCACATTTTACTAAATGTCAAGTTGTTGTATTCTAAAATTTCAAAGCACAATTCATAAACCAATAGAAGTGTACATTGCTTTGGGCATTGACGTGTGTGTGCGCTTAAACACTTGTGAAAATTGTTTCTTGTCCATGAATGATATGCTTATACTTTATGATGTCAAGGCCAAGCTCAATACAACACTGAAATAAGCTGAAAAAGCAGACCCCATGACTACCCATATTTAAAAACTACTTTTTAAATAAAAAGCTTTATACAATAATGACAACATGTGAACATGCCAATAAAAACTATAACAGTTATAATTTACTATTCAGTATTTAATAAAAATTACTTTATTTTAGTAACACTAAAAAAAAACATTGTACCTGAAAAATAAAACATAACAAATGTATAACTTTAAAAACCTTTGATTTACATTTTTTATTCAGAACAAATACGGAGGCTTTAAAGCCTTTAATGGACTATACAAAGCACCCAAAAAAGATCCAAAGTCTATCTTTACATAAACCCTACAGTATCTCGCTCTGGCATGACTATAGTTGGCTCTTTTCCTTGAAACAGCTGACATGCTTCACATTTATATCCAGACTGGTTTGGTTCTCAAGATCAGTTCACTGACAGTGATATAATGACAGGGTTAAAAGTTGTAAAGCATTTCAATATAAATTCCATTGAAATGCACAGAAATTCTTGGTACTGTATTAGTTAGTACCTTGGCACAGAAAGCTCCAGTCTCAATTAATTGTACTTGCATGTACAAACAAAATCAACATTCGTCTTTTTGCATTGTGCATTAATGTGACATTTTTTCTCTCTCTTACACATGCGCCAGAATAAGCCAAAACTGAAGCCATATATGCTCCACATAAAGGGGGTTAAAGTGAAATCTTAGCCATCATTTTGAATTTTCATTAAAAAAAAAAATAAAAAATAAACCTTAATAATTGAAATAATTGTCAGGTTACTCAACAGATAATTAAGATAATGGAAGAGTGAAGCAGATGAAAACGCAAAACCATCTTCAGTCTCGCACAACGTTCCCCTGGACATTTTGACAAACTATTGTCTGAAAAATAAATGAATACCTATTGTGAACAAGAATGCAAGCTTGAATTTGGTATTGAGCGCCTATATTGTGTGGGAGTGTGTTTGTTTCTGTTTGTCTTATGCCTATAAAAAAATGAATTAATACAATAATTCTATGATTTTTCTTCATTTTATTTATCAGTGTGTATATGTGAGGTTGTATATTGCAGCAAGTGGTGTTTTGAATGAAGTTTGTGGAAAGGAGTAAAGAACTCAAGCAGGATGGGCGAACAGAGAAAGAACTCTCTGAAACTTTCTGTTTCCTGCTGTGTGATGTGCAGAAGGTAAAAACACTCTGTACCAACACAGATAAGCAATGCTTCCCAACATTTTGTTCAGCCTTGTTTCTTACGTGTTTCTGAATGTTTATTGTCTGATGCAGGGGTGCCAAACTCAGCTCCTGGATGGCCAGTGTCCTACAGAGTTTAGCTTTATCCCTAATTAAAACACACCTGATCCAGCTAATCAAGGTCTTCAGGATTACTAACAACTTCCAGGTAGGTGTGCTGAAGCTGGTTAGAGCTAAACTCTGCAGGACACTGGCCCTCAAGGAGCTCAGTTTGACACCCCTGGTCTAATGTTTCTGAATACGCATTTGTTTTATTAGGCTTAAAATACATTTCATCTGGGACTGTCAATTGAATAAAGTATCTAATTTTATTAAAATATCTCTAAATATATAAAAATAGCTCTAAAGGTTCACATGAATGTTCAGATCAGTGTTAGAACTGATGGAGCTGATAAATAATAAATGCATTTAATGACATTTTAAGTGTCACAAAAGGTCTACTGCAAGCAAGTTGAGTGAACCCAAGTGCAGTTTATTAAATATAAAATACAAGCGGACATGACAAAGACTGTAGAAACATGAGGGCTATATATACACCGGGACCACGACAATTGACCAATCAGTGCAAGACACATAGGAGAAAGGAAACCAATTAGAACGTGACAGATAGAACAGGAGAACCAGTGAGAACATGACACATGAGGGAACAGAGAATCACATGACAAACAAGACTATGAAGTTTCTTAAAATAAAAGACAAAACAAACCAAAAACGACACAAATAAAACAGACATTACACTAAGAAGTGAAATGTATTTATTTAATGCATGCATTACATTTGAAAGCCCTAATTTGCATCTGTATGAAGAGCTGTGGTGTAAGATCTGGTGCCTTTGCTTTGTTTTAGTGATTCTCTGCTTTTTTTTAAAAAAACTAATCAGAGGTAAGATTGTGGGATGTTTCGCCTTTTGTCCCAAGAATCATTACTGAAGATGTAACTTGATTGTTAGCATGATGATTCACCTTATTAAACGTATCATTGTGAACAGTCGCCAAGCATGTAGCCTTCAGAATAACTGATGAATGAATATGTTGATATTTTAGGTGTATATCTGTGTCAGTTTTCTGATTTACTTCAAATCACCACCATGGAGCCCGGATCCTCAGGACATAGTTATAAAGGTACCTAAGCAGTTTACATGTGTTTTTTTAATGAAACTAATATTTGTTATTGATGTCTAAAAGTGTTTAACTTTTTTTATTCAGGGGAAAGTGAAGAACATTCATGATTTTATGTCCAGAAGTGTGGATCCAACGCCTATATTTGATGGCCATTTCTCCAAGAATGCAACTCGTGTGACCTCCTTACAATCATACAAGTCATTTGAGTATACTCAGGTAAAAATTAAGGCTTTTTTATTTTACTGCAGTCTCTTATCAATTTAAAGGCAAAGAGACATCTGTCGCCACCAAGCCTCCACCTCTTAGGTGCTGCCATGTACTCTGGGCTTACTCAGTGCTGTAACTCACTTTTTTGCTTGTGTTTTTGTTTTCTTTGTTTCTCAGGTCCTACAGTCACCCATTAGGGAAAAGCAGAGGTGAGCTTTACGTTAACTCCAACAGCTCTGACTGGACAACAGCTGTGTTTTAGTTTGTAGATGAATAGTTTACACAGATGAAAATTTCTGATGAGAATTTCCAATTCTCATATCATTGTATGCTGTTATTTATTCTAAGGAGAATTTTTGGAGGCTCTTTGAGGATTGCTGTTCTATACCAGTGTGTCAAGTTGCTGTTCAAAGGTGTTATTCAATGCATCACCTTAGGTTGGATGTCGAGGCATTTTTATTTGCACAGTGCTTTTGACAATAAAGTTATTTCAAAGTGTTTTTTCAAAGTGTTTTTCAATGTCATGCAGTAAAGCTCTTGAGTAGTGAAAAACATGAGAGGAACCTCGGAGAGAAGGTGTTTGAATTAACTTGGGTAATGTTCTGGTGTTCTGACAGGCAGCTACACAGTGTGGCGGAGACATTTTAATACATCTACATCTACATCTACAACCCGAACCTGTCCAGGATGGTTCTGTTCAGAATGCAGAAGAAGGCTGAGGAGCTCCAGGTTCAGACCAACCTGAATGAGGCTTGACACTCATAAAGGAAGCTCAAAGCATCAGCGAAATAAACTCTTAAACCCGGAAATCAGAGAAGGTGAGAACGATAATCTTGTGATAAAAAGTGTTATTTTAATTTTCAAAATGAAGGGGATAGTTGTCCCAAAACTGAAAATAGTAATTTTTTTACTCACTCTTATGTTAGAGTGGTACAGAAGTAGTACAAGCAGTGTTTCCTACAGGATTTTGTAAGACTGGTGCTAGGTGTCACACAAATTAGCATATTCATGATGTCATCATGTAGTATTTGCATTCTGATTAGTGTTGACACTTCAGATATGGTTCTCTTCTACTCTGAACTGTCACATACTGTATTTTAATAAAATTGAATGCCCAATAAAGCCTTTCTCATTTACATATATTCTGTTTCTGTTGTGAGACATAAAAATGATAATATATAAAACAGTAACATATATGACCATTAATATTACATGTTAACCAGCAGTTCAGTGGAAGTGACTGCTGGTTAACATGTAATATTAATGGTCAAGTCCTAATATAAAATTGCAACATCGTCTGACAAAATCACCCAATAAACAGTTAAGGAGCAGCTGTATGCAGTGATTTTGGCTACATTGCTTCCTTATTTTGTTGTTCTATGCAGCGTACAGTCTGGGTAAAAAAATTGTGCATATTTACAGACTAATACGTTTGTGTTCATATGGTCAAACAGTCAGTAAGAGTGACAGGTGCTTGGAAACACTTTTAAATAGTAATCATCCACTGTTTGGGATAATGAAAAAATACAGTATTGCAAATGAACAGTTCCTGCTCACTACTTCAATAAATAAATATAAACGCCTATATATTTAACAAGTTGCATATGGACAGGATTTCCTTCTCCTATTGAACCATTACAGACTTTAGATATGATCATAAAATGTATTGCAATAACTTAAATATGCACTATATACACAAATTGTGAAAGTGAGAGAAACTACTAAGTAGTTAGTTAATTTCTTAACAAAATTATATGTTTACTTTTTAATAACAATAGGATTTGAAAAATAGAGTATTATGTTAGATCAGAAATATAAATATCAGTGGAATTTAGAAGGTATAAAGACAGCTGAGGTACTCTTTAGGAAACAAAACATGCTCTAAACATGTATAAACATGCTCTAGTGTGTTTGATATTTGACTTTAAATACAATGTTTTTACTTTTACAGCCACCTCCCAGTCACTGTACATGCAAATTCAAAACGTCTGACTGTCTCAGTGCATTGGCCGCTGGGAAATGACCAACCGAACAAGGCCCAGATATTTTTAGAATACAAACCCGATTCCAAAAAGGTTGGGACACTGTACAAATTGTGAATAAAAACAGAATGCAATGATGTGGAAGTTTCAAATTTCAATATTTTATTCAGAATACAACATAGATGACATATCAAATGTTTAAACTGAGAAAATGTATCATTTTAAGGGAAAAATAAGTTGATTTTAAATTTTATGGCATCAACACATCTCAAAAAAGTTGGGAAAAGGCCATGTTTACCACTGTGTGGAATCTTTTTATAACAGTCTGCAAACGTCTGGGGACTGAGGAGACAAGTTGCTCAAGTTTAGGAATAGGAATGTTGTCCCATTCTTGTCTAATACAGGCTTCTAGTTGCTCAACTGTCTTAGGTCTTCTTTGTCGCATCTTCCTCTTTATGATGCGCCAAATGTTTTCTATGGGTGAAAGATCTGGATGGAAGGCTGGCCATTTCAGTACCCGGATCCTTCTTCTACGCAGCCATGATGTTGTAATTGATGCAGTATGTGGTCTGGCATTGTCATGTTGGAAAATGCAAGGTCTTCCCTGAAAGAGACGACATCTGGATGGGAGCATATGTTGTTCTAGAACTTGGATATACCTTTCAGCATTGATGGTGTCTTTCCAGATGACATGGCGTCCCAGTTTTCCAAAAAGAACTTCAAATTTTGATTCGTCTGACCACAGAACAGTTTTTCACTTTGCCACAGTCCATTTTAAATAAGCCTTGGCCCAGAGAAAACCTGCGCTTCTGGATCATGTTTAGATATGGCTTCTTTTTTGACCTATAGAGTTTTAGCTGGCAACAGCGAATGGCACGGTGGATTGTGTTCACCGACAATGTTTTCTGGAAGTATTCCTGAGCCCATGTTGTGATTTCCATTACAGTAGCATTCCTGTATGTGATGCAGTGCCATCTAAGGGCCCGAAGATCACAGGCATCCAGTATGGTTTTCCGGCCTTGAACCTTACGCACAGAGATTGTTCCAGATTCTCTGAATCTTTGGATGATATTATGCACTGTAGATGATAATAACTTCAAACTCTTTGCAATTTTTCTCTGAGAAACTCCTTTCTGGTATTGCTCCACTATTTTTTGCCGCAGCATTGGGGGAATTGGTGATCTTCTGCCTATCTTGACTTCTGAGAGACACTGCCACTCTGAGAGGCTCTTTTTATACCCAATCATGTTGCCAATTGACCTAATAAGTTGCAAATTGGTCCTCCAGCTGTTCCTTATATGTACATTTAACTTTTCCGGCCTCTTATTGCTACCTGTCCCAACTTTTTTGGAATGTGTAGCTCTCATGAAATCCAAAATGAGCCAATATTTGGCATGACATTTCAAATGTCACATTTCATGTCTCACTTTCAACATTTGATATGTTATCTATATTCTATTGTGAATAAAATATGTTTATGAGATTTGTAAATTATTGCATTCCTTTTTTATTCCACAATTTGTACAGTGTCCCAACTTTTTTGGAATTGGCTTTGTACATTAAAATCACTCCAAAACAGATGACAGATGACAACTAACTTCAGAAGCTGCACTTTGTTTGCATGACTGTTCAGCCTTTTGCTTAGCAGCCACCACAGGACGTGTCCATGCCAGCTGCAGAAAAGTTGTTCATCATAGCCTATCGCCCAGTTAGACAAGCTCACCTTGTTTTGTGCCAACAGAATTGCAGCCCTATGCGGTAAGGCTCTTGGTAAGAACTTTCTGCTTGTTTCCAATCACTGCCCATCGCTAGTGGAGTTTGTGACTGTTAGATGCAGACCCTTTTATTTACCACGGAATTCACCACTGTTTTCATTGTTGGAGTGTACATTCTTCCCAGCACTAATGCTAATGAGGCACTATGTGAACCCTATGGAACTATTAGCAAGCTGCAGAATGCTCACACCGATGGACTTTTTATTATTTATTATTGAGATTTCAACCATGCAGGTCTCAAGTCTCAAGTTACATCAACATGTGGACTTTACAATGAGAGGAGCAAATGTGCTGGATCTTGTTTACACAAACATCCCTGGCACGTATTGTGTGGAACCCCACCCCCACCTTGGCTATACGGACCACATCTCTGTTATGCTAATTACAGCATACAGACTGCTCATCAGACACTCTAAACCGCTTCTGAAACAGGTGAAAACCTGGCCAGCAGGAGCCATCTCTGCTCTTTAGAGCACTGTGCACTTCCAGCACAGTGGCAAGGTGCTATGGGAATGTGCAGACCAACTAGCAGATGTATTCACCGACATCTTTAACATCATCCTAAACTGCACCATTGTTCCAACATGCCTCAAGACCACCACCATCGTCCCCGTGCCAAAGAAGTCCACAGTGCCAAATCTGAATGACTATCATCTCACTGCACTCACACCTCCGTTGCACTCCCACCTATCATTATGAAGTGCTTTGAGAAGCTTGTCATGAGGCACATCAAAACCGTGCTGCCACCTTCAATGGACCCCATGTAGTTTGCGTATTGTCTAAAGCACACCACGGATGATGTCATTGCCACAATCCTCACACAATCCTCACCCTCACAAACCTTGACAAGAACACTTGTAAATGCTGTTAATTGACTTCAGTTAAGCATTCAACACTGTCATCCCTCAGCACCTTATTGGAAAGCTGAGCCTGCTGAGCGTGAACAACTCCCTCTGCAACTAGATCCTGGAATTAATGACTGGGAGACCTCAGTCCGATCGGTACAGCATCTCCAACACCACCCCGCTGAGCACTGGGGCCCCTCAGGGCTGTGTGCTTAGTCCACAGCTGTTCACTGTGCTGACTCACGACTGTGCAGCACTGTACAGCTCGAATCACATCATCAGGTTCACAGATGACACGACCGTGGTGGGTCTTATCAGCAAGATGGATCAGCATATAGAGAGGAGGTGCACTATGTTACAGCTTGGTGTAGAGCTAACGATCTGTGTATCTGTCACTTCCTAAGAAGGCTGAGAAAACACACCTTCCACCCCCATTCTGACCACATTCTACAGAGGGGACATCGAAAGCAGTCTGAGCAGCTGCATCACTGTATGGTTTGGAAATTGCTCCATCTCGGACTGCAAAACCCTACAGCGGAGAGTGAGAACAACTGAGAAGATCATTGGAGTCTCTCTTCCCTCTGTTGTAGACATCTGCAACACACGATACATTCGCAAAGCAAACAGCATTGTGAATGTCCCCGCACACCCCTCCCCTCACACACAGTCTTTACTTGTGCCGTCTGGAAAAAGATACCATCAGGTACCATGCAGGTACCAAGCATCTGAGCCCTCACAACCAGACTGTGTAACAGTTTCTTCCCTCAAGCCATCAGACTCATGAACTCACATGAACTTGTCACATACAATGCACAACAATCCCATACTTAGGACTACAACACACTGCATACACACTCACTCTTGTACCATATTGAATTTTTGCACATATTTTGCATATCTCACAGCTGCTAATATGTTGCTAACCCAGCCAAATGTTTACAACCATGTACCCTCACTTTGCAAATATGTATATTGTTTGGTGCTGATCTCTATGTTGATTTGTATTGTAGTAGGGCTGTTTTGTCTATGTACTGGTTGTTTTGTACAGGTTGCAAAATATGTGGCACCATGGTCTTGGAGGAACGTTGTTTCATTCCACTATGTACTGCACCTGCTATATATGGTTGAATGGCAACAATAAACTTCTGAACTTCTTTATGAGGTAAGTGGACCCATAACCATCTGAGTCAAGATAAAGTAGTTCAGGTGAAGTCACTCCAGCATCTCTGTGGCTTTTAACAATGGCAGCAGCCATTGGTGCCAATCCAAATCCTTCACTTACTGTAAGCACAGACATGACCTGCCTAACTTGTTGCTGACATTGGTGACCCAGGTGGCAGTTCCAGCACTGTGACCAGCTAGCTTATGAGCAACTTTCTTGGTAGAATCCAGTTTCAGAACACATCCAAACTGTGAAGTGATGCTGGCTTTGATTTCATCCAGTCTTTGTAATACATTCAGTGCATACACCTGCATCAGCCACCAATGCCTGGGTACAGGAAGCATGACAGGTGGGTCCTGGAAAGACACGGAACTCACAAGTCCTGAAATGACAGCACTGCAAAGACCTTGACAATCTGTCAGATAGTGGATGATCTTCTGCAGCTACGTCTCAGAATGCTGCTCTTCTAGGTTTTTTTGTATCTGACTGCTGCTGTTTCCCAGACCCCTTTGACTGAGAAGTTGGGTGCTTTGATGTAAGGATACATGGGAACTGTGACTAACATCAAGCTGAAACACTGTGGAAGCACCAGCTAATTACTCTTCTCTTGCATTTCCTGCATGACAGATACTCAGAGGCCATGAAGTATGATGTTTCAACAGCAATTACCTGTCTGATTTTCTGATGCAGACCTGCTGAACAGAGCTGTTCCTTATACAGCCAGAATGTGGACATATCAGCTTGCCTCTCCATAGATGTCTTGGCATCCAGAGAAAGAAAAGGGTGGTCAAAGTAGCATTCTGTCCCTGGTACAAAGAAAACATTTTTTATTGCATTTCATGTACACACATTTTTTGTGTATATGAATAGTGAACATTTTTTAGATATTTTGGTGCTTACTGGATACTTCGGATTCCGGTAAGTCTGCCTGTTCTACAACCCCAATTCAAAAAATGTGTGTCTGTAAATGTGTGGGATCTGAGGAGACCAGTTGCTGGAGTTTTGGGAGGGGAACATGGTCCCATTCATGTCTGATGTAGGATTCTAGCGGAACAGTCAAGAGGTATTCTTTGCCGAATTTTTCGTTTTATGATGCACCAATTGTTTTCAGTTGGTAAAAGATCTGGATTGCAGGCAGGCCAGTTCAGCACCCAGACTCTTCTACTAGGCTACTATGCTGTTGTAATGGATGCAGGTTTAGCATTGTCTTGCTGAAATATTCAAGGCCTTCCCTGAAAAAGAGTCTGGATGGGATCATATGTTGTTCTAAAACTTGTATATATACCTGTCAGCGTTGATGTGCCTTTCCAGATGTGTAAGCTGCTTATGCCATAGAGATACCATCTATCACGGGTAGATACTACCCATACCATCAGAGATGCAGGCTTTTGAACTGGGCGCTGATATAAAACTTGATGGGCACTCTCCTCTTTAGTCCGAATGATGCAGTGTCTATGATTTCCACCACCAGGGGAGCCATCCCCAGAGTATTAACTGGTTTCCATTGAATTACGTTTACCATCATGCCACATACTGGGACTTATTACACCCCATACACCTGTACCTCATTACCAGTCACCTATTTATACCCCAACCAAACATTCGTTCATTGCAAAGTCTTGACTTGCCCTGGCTATCATTTCTGAGCATTTTCCCTGTGATTATCGAATTACCTGTTATTACCTTGGATTGTTTATTGGACTTTGATTGTTTGCTGCCTGCCTCGACCTCTGCATGTTTACCATTTTGTTTTTGCCTCTATTGTTCCTGTTTGCCGGTCTTGACCTTGCCTGTCTTGTCTATCAAATAAAAGCTTCAAATGGATCCTTACGCCTCTGAGTCTTCGTTTCACAGAGAGATCTCCAGATTCTCTGAATCTTTTGAAAATATTATGAACTGTAGATGATGGAATATTCAAAGTCTTCACAATTTTCAGTTGTGGAACATTATTCTGAAATTGTTCCACAATTTGTAGATGCAGTTTTTTGCAGATTGGTGAACATCTGCCCATCTTTATTTCTGAGAGACTCAATCTCTCTAAGATGCTCTTTTTATACTAAGTCATGTTACTGACCTGTTTCCAGTTAGTCTTACTAGTTCTTATCAGTACCAGTTACTTTTTCAGCCTTTTGTTGCCACTGTCCCAACTTTTTTGAGAGGTGTTGCTGCCATCAAAATTAAAATGAGCTAATATTTTGCATGAAATAGTAAAATGTCTTTTGATACGTTGTAGTGTTAATAAAAATGGGTATACGAGATTTGCAAATCATTGCATTCTGTTTTTATTTACATTTTACACAGCGTCCCAGCTTTTTTAAAATTGGGGTTGTACAAGTTCACGTTCATCCTGTTCAGATGTTTCAGATGCCAAAGCAGTGTTTTTTTCCGCAACCATCACAGGAAGCTGAGGTGACTTTTTTGTAGATTTTCTAATAAAAGTTTAAAATACAGACAATACACAACTGTTACTAGTGATTACACTACTCCGAGGTTCCTCATTTACTGCCACGTATTTTAAAGAAATCTATTCATATTAGAAATGTCTGCGTACTTGGTTGGGTCACTGGCTATGTAAACGGTCTTAAAACAGTTTTATCAAGGCTCTGTGGATTGCGTGTTTTGCCAACCAGAAGTGAACAAACAGAAGAGACTACAGGTAAAGACTATGTAGAGCTGCTGGATTCTTCAGATTGAGTCATGCATATTCAGGCTGCCATGAATATGAGCTAAAGAAGTTTCTTCAAATGTTCCCAAATTATGCAACAACCTTGAGAATTCTTTCCTCATCTTCAACACCTAAGACCAGCCATAGTTCAGACTCTCTGAGGCAATGTACCCCTGCTAGTACTCTACTTGACCCAGGATGCAGTGACACATGAAATACAGGAAGCAAACACCCCCCATGAGTTAAAACATGATAATGTGTTGTGTGAGTGTTGTGAACCGGTAGTTCAGTTGTGGAGACAATGGCTGCTCTGGAGAAGCAAAAGACGAACCCTGCCATAAAGAGTAAAGATGCCTCAATGGAACACACATACACACACTGCCATTGCAGCATTGAGCCTGAGGTGATCAGTACCCTGGTGGACGTCGTTAAAGGAATGCAGAAGAACACGGTTTACGTCTATGTCCATTCCCTGGATGAGGAAGAAAGTGATGTCTGTTGGTGTATATGGACGTACTGGCTTTGGTAACAAGCGATTCATACACACAGGTCGCCACACAGGTTCATACGTTATGTCACAGCACAGCACAACATTTCAAAAGAAAAATGTGTTATTGCATGTTTTTTTAATTTTTAAAATTTTTTAGCATTTGGCAGACACTTTCATCCATAGCGTTTTACATTGTGTTGCTTTACCAACTGAGCTACAATAACACGCTTAGAGCCTGTTTCACAAACTGTATAACATTGAATATTGTTTTATACTCACAGATACTCATTAATCTCCTTGAAGAAGCATCCATCTGTGAGCTTTGCTGGTGTTGACAACCACAATGACATTCAAAACCACACCTATAATAAACTGTTTCAGTCAGGGGGTTTTATTGTTTCAGACAAGTATATCCTAAACCCGGATGTTATCACAGCAAGTAATACTGTTGTGTTACCTATTTTCTTGACATTTTTACATCTCTTTATATAATAAACACATTTAAGTGAAGCTATGTTTCTGTTTTCAGAGAAACTTTAAGATGTCCTGCAGTACATTGAGCAGCTGAACTCTCCTTAGAACCCTGGAAATGGAGGTTACACTTAAAATCTCACAAAAAACTCAGAGCAAAGCAGGTTCGTAACATGCTTTATCACAGCCCTCCTTGTTAGTTTTGTTTTTTATTGTGTGACTCTTTCGTAATTGCTTTTTAAGGATGTCAACATGAAAATGTTTTGTTTGCCTTGTCTCCAGGCTCACGAGTGACGCTTTGAATGTGTCCTGTATGTCTCTGTTCCAAACACCAAACTGTGTTAAGCTGATAGGGAATACATACACCAATAAAAAAACACCAACTTAGCTTTACACTGTCATTGTATAGATCATCTGTTTATAAATTCAGTTCACCTTAAAAACTGACACACTCTGTTTTCTGCTTCCTATAAATGGCTCTGGCATGAATTGCAAATGATTGACAGGCAGAATAAAAAACCCTAAAAGTGTTCTTATTAGCTGCAATACAAATAATTGCCCTCCTGCCACATTTTTGGTTGCTGAATCTAGTGCTGCTACATAGGGCTGTTGCAGTAACCGCAATCATGTAATACCACACTGTTGGCAAGGTGTGTTCACATTTTTCTTTTTTCACAAAGGTATGTGTAATAAAAGTGAAGTGGTAATGAAAACAAGAGTTAATAGAGTAATTTATTTTTCAGAAATTATTTGAAGACTAAAAAAAAACTAAATCATGCCCCATTACAAGTCCTGAACATCCAAACTAACCCCTTATTTACACTGCATGGCTTCCAGCACAGCCACCGAAGCTGATCGCAGCCACTCTAGTCAATGGTTGTGTTTATACCAGTGCCATGGCACATTTTAGAAGAGTCTCAGAAGCAGCTGTTTTTTGCTACAGATGGGCACCTTGTCTGTTTTTAACAGACAACGCATCCAAGCGGCACAGCTCAAACACAAAGTCAAAATAAAAAGCTCTAAAAATGGAAAGTATAGAGAGATTCTCAAAGAAAACCTGTTCCACAGTGCTCAGGACCAAAGGTTCACCTTCCAACATGACAATGACCCTAAGCACACAGCCAAGGGACAGCTCTCTGAATGTCTCAGAGTGGCCCAGCCAGAGCCCACTGACAAATCCACCTGACAATCACAATTTCTAGTTAGTGAAAAGTTGTTTTCACTTTGTCATTATGGGATACTGAGTGTAGATTAATGAGAAAATAATTACTTTAACACCGTTGTTAAAGTAATTATTTTCTCATTAATCTACACTATCAGGCTGCAACATCACAAAACTGAAAAAGTGAAGGGGGTCTAAATATTTTGTTGAATGCACAGTGTATATAAGGATGTATTTTAAATGACTAAAACAGCTATGAATCTTATCCTTGACATTTATAACTAAAACATTTAAATGTATTAACTTTGCATGTAGGCTGCAGCACAACAAAGTAGGACCTAACACAACAATTAATACAAATAAACCATGTGGTCTCACAAATCCAGTTGTTTCTCTTCTGAAATGCCCCAGCTTACTGGCCAATGGAGTTGATGTTCACCTAAGCATGTGCTTGTTTTCACGTGAAAACAGGATAGCCATATACAGACTTGAACATTTATATTCTATATAACGTTAATATGGGCAGACAGGATTTTCTTTCATTCTGCATGAGATTAAATGTTTCTTTTTGTCAAAATTATAAAAAAAATAAAATACAGAACAAAAACAAAGGTTATAATGTAAGCTTGTTGTGAATATAGCATAATTGTAAGTCTTATTGCCTGATTGTTAAATGGCGACAAAATCTAAATGATAAAAATATATCGTCTTTCTCAAGCTTCGTTTAAATAAATTATCAAATCATTTTTGAGCTCAAATGTTTGAATACTGTATTATTATTTACATTTTGCAGTTATCCAGTGTATTTTATATTTTAGTCTCACACAGTTGTAATTGCACAAATAAGGGCTCCACTATTCCATTGTAATTTGTACTGAGGCTCCATAATGTTGCACTAAACAAACCTAAGCAATTTGCTTTATTTTAGCTTAATTTAGATTTGGCTTAGGCTGGCTAGCCTTCTTCCTTTTACCATAAAGTATGTCGCTACTTTGCATTCTTATTGCACCTTATTGCTCCTCTGTGTTTGACATTTACTCATAAAAATAAAGTGTTTTATTTGTTTTAAACTGTCATCTTTGGCATTATAAAAAGCAACAATATATTCTACATAATAATAGCCAAACAACAGGGCTTATTTATTCACTATGACATCCCTACACTGACAAGTGAGATATTTCAGCACACCAGTTTTGGAGATACCCATCATATAATAAAGGCATTCTGTAAGACAGTGTTCGTCCACCCCTGATGTAGCATTATCCAAAAATGTGTAGTGTAGTGTACTTATGTCTGACGTTAAAAGCTCATGGTAAAGTTAGCCGATTTGAGATGTTCCCTCACTACTCAAGCAGTGGCATCGTAATCGCCAACGTGGGCAAAAGTTCAAAATAAGCAGTTTAAGATCCATGGTTCTGAGCTGTTCCAGATTTATATCCCAGAATGGTGCTATGGGATGTAGACATCCTTAATTGAACTGCAACATTCCCAACTGCCTTGAAGTCGTAGGATCTCTGGTCTTAAGAGGATTCTTGCCAAATCCTAACAAGCAAATGGCATGGAACAGTTTAGCACAAGAGTCAGCATCAGACTTTTAGGGTGCTCAGACTTGGCATAGCTGTGCAGCAGATGCAAAGAGCTTAGTTTATTCAGAGTTGGCATGGAAATCCTGCATTCCAAGTAAACAGTTATCACCCCAGATAGGGGTGCCTTGGAGGTTGGTAAATAATCAATGCATGTAGATAGTTTTCATAATGTTTACATCTGTAACCTTGTCCTTTTTCTTTTTGTAAAAGACTAACAACATTTCCAGGTTTCACAACAAGCTAAAACAAAATAATTTAATATTTACACTTCACATTAAGATTTATTTGTAGAACATTAAAATTGTATTTTGTAAGCTAAAACATGTTACTTGGACTGATAATATTGGTTATTTATTTCCTTTAAGGGAAACACTACAGCCAAGAGGCTCTTCAAAGCTTTGGTATTAATTAATTTTAATTTTATATTGCCGTAAACTTGCATTAAATACTTTAAAACTAACATTTTAAATGTCTGGTTAATTTTTGTCTGTCTGCTAAATTCATATTCAGTGGTCCTTATTTGTTTGTATTGAAAATATGTCTGGTTGGCCAAAACTATGAATGAAAAATAATATTGGTCATTGTCTGCGCAGTGATATCATTTGCCACAAATCTAGTTGAAATACTTTTACTTTTATATACTTTTATATACTCTTTCTTGGAAAGCTGTGAAATGCACATTCAAGCCATAAAATACAGTTATAGGATGTCTAGTTTGAGTTGACCCAAATCAACCCAAACCAAACTTACTGGGTAACTCACCTAATGCGGTACACACATTGTTAGCTAGATTTTATTACACGTAAAATTACACACAATTTCATCACCTTAGTTCACAATCAGTACTGACATCTTTAAAGCAGGTCTAGGAATTTATTTTGTGGGAAACTCATTTTAATGGGCTTTGGTTGCTGACAAAGTGTTGATTTTAGGGTAGAGTTCAGCTTCGGCTCACAATGGTTAAAAAGGTGGAAAGTGGTTTTTATTTTGTGTTTGCAGTAAAGGGTTAAAACTGCTTTCTATCTCCCTTTGTTTCTGCAGTAGACCCTGCAATGAACAAAATATCCAAATCAACATCCTGGCAATAATCATAACATTTCATATAAACAGTTAAGTAATAGCAATTAGGCTAAAAAGACAAGCAGCAATACCAGTATTGTCTGATTTACAAATGAAGGAGTGTTGCGTGTCTATGTATGCTTGTTTTTGTGACCAGCAAATAGACTATACAACAAAAACGTTTTTCAGGCCAAAAATGAATGTAACATGGTTGTTATAGCTAGTTGTGCCAAGTCTAATCTAGCTGAGCTCAGTTGTTGTTTATAGTCGGGCAGATAAAGTCATGTATTGTGTGGTACCTAAAGATTCAAGTCTTAAAATTTATGATCCAGTCATCCTCACAAGTTTTTCTAAATGTGTTTAAAATACAAAATATTTGGAGAGGAACACACATCTCTTGTCAATGGCTGAAGCATTACCTGTCTTAGCTCAGACAGACCCTTTAGGATGGCCAGCTGCCTTTCAGTGCTTTTAGAATGTGATAAGTCATGTTGGATCAGGGGTATTGCCTGTCTGTTTTTGCTTCCAACTGTAAATCAAACAATTAATGGACCCATGTAGAGTTCAGTTAAAAACAAAATACCTTTTACAATTGGCCATAGTTTGTTTACCTGCGTTGACTCTCTGCTGAGCTTCATGTGTGGAGGGTCTGGAGAGTGGAGCCGTGGGGTCCATATGATAAACCTCATCTGTTCGTACATAGGGCACATAGTCTAATGAGGGTGGGCAGCCTGTGTCCTTTACAGAATCCTCCATCATTTGACGAGAGCTGGGCTGCTGCTGGGCACAGTTCTTGACTGCAGGAACAGAAGGAGAGTGTCCAATACTGGACACAAAAAAAACAAAGCAATTTATAACTTTTCAATCTGACATCACATAGTATTAGGAATGTGATGACAAAATGTGATCACAATGACATTTTGGAACACAGCGTAAGGAGTCTGGAAATAACCATGAGATTATCATTTTTACAACAAAGCACTGAGTGACAGGATCTTAATCATGTTCAAAATTGTTAAGAAATATCACCCACTGATTCACACGTGGTAGGTGGTAAAATGAGAGAAACATATTTTCTCTCGTATATACTTAATGTGCAAAGTCTTTGCGTTAGTAAGACTGTTCATTTGTTTACTTCATATTACTACAAATCCATTTTAAAATATCGCTATATTGTATCTAACAATAATGTTACAACACAAGTGGAAGTAGCAATGTTTTACTGTGTGTCATTATTGCTTTGTTAATATGCAAAACTGTTAACAAATAATTGCAGTGGGCATTTACTTCCAACTGTCAAAAGAGGTTTAAAAACTAAGTGTGTGTGTGTGTGTGTGTGTATATGTGTATATATATATATATATATATATATATATATATATATATATATATATATATATATATATATATATATATTTATTTTTTTTTTATATAATGTTTGGAATATCATGAGGGTGAGTAAATGATGGAAATATTTTCATCCCTTTAAATGATCGCTACCCAAATTCATCTTCAGTCAGCCCAGGTTAACACTCAGTTATCCCTTCCTCGGCTAATTTCTGTTATGTTGCTGACTTGCTTCATTCATCAGAAGGACTTCACAGATTTCCAGATCTCTCACTAAGGATTTTAACACTTGAAATAGTTAACCCTGGGTAATTCGAAACCCCAGGTAAACAGAATCCTGGGTTATCTGTTTCACATTTCACACAGCTGATAATTGACCAGAAGTTAAAAGTTAGCACTGGTTATTCATGATTTGACATTTCACACTACATTCCTGGTTTCATTCTGGATTAGTTTTATTATTGCTATGTCAACAGTCACGATTGGATACATAAAATGCACAACCACTTTAATAAACACATCCCAGTGAGACAACAGGTCACCAAGTAAGTTCTCTTTCTTCTGGGTCAATAGAAGTTTTTTTTTATGTTTTGTTTAGAATTTTGCTTAAACATCCCTGCTGGTCAAAAGGCAGATTTTAACATGCAAAGATACAACTGGGAAACTGAGAAAATCACTGAGACAGTCTGGATGACTTACTAATTACCTAACAGATGTCAAAATCAAGCATTATCAAGCATTATCTATAAGCTAAATGTGTCTGAAGTCTGAAAGGCTCACCTTTCAAAAGTGATGGCTGTTGGTTCTTGCAGTTGATTTTCAGTCTTAAAAGAGAAAAAATATCATGCAAAAAATAACAGCAAAAAATTTGCACTACAAGTATATTTAAGTCTGTTTATTTGTCTTATGTACAAAAACTGCACCTGTTTCTGCGCTGGGTTTCCGCATCTTTGTGCTGGAGATTTGTGATTGTTAACAATGTGTGAAGGGTCCTGCTGAGGTGAGGTGTTCTTCTCCACCAGTGTCATAAGCTCCATCTGTCTTTCTTTCCTACTCTGCTGTCTGTGTCGCTGCATAGCCTCCGGGTACCGCTCAGATGCCGAGATGAAAGCTTTACTGGGTCTTTGCATGTTCCACTCGGGTTTCTTTCCAAGCTGTGGTCTGCGGTTCCTGCCGGTCAATGTGTAGGGCTCAGCTTCTGTGGGTGCATTGCACATGTTTGAACTGCCACTGCCCCTCTCAGATGCTTTCTCCTCACTGTGCTGAAAATTCTTGATGGTGAGTGTGTTTGGAGGACCCACGCATCTAACTGCATCGATGGGAGATTGTTTACCTTGGTCATGAACTGCATCCACCTGAGACAGATGGCTGACTTCTGCATACAACCAACAAGGTAAAGCCAATGCGTATTTTTCAAATAAGAAAAAAAAATATATATATATATATATATATATATATATATATATATATATATATATATATAGCTAATTAATATGTACTTGTATGTATTTTATCATATATTCACTATCATAGCTACTGTTGTTGTATGGAAAAGAACTGACGCAACGGCTGACCACTATGGTGTGTACGCCATATTTCTTGTCATTTTAAGCATGTTAAGCACCTCAAATATTCCTAAATGTTGTTTTAAAGTTTGACACATTGCCATGGCAACAATATTTAAGATATAAATCCATTTAGAATTTAGCCATGCATCTGCCATTCATTTACATTATTCTGAAGAGTCTGAAATTACTTTGCTAAATGTAAGTTGACTATTTTAAAGTTTGTTTTATGTGACGCATTTCCTGTTGCCAGTTGGTGGCACTGTTACCATGACTTACAATAGTCATATCAATGTCATCATCATACTACAATAAACATATTTGCCAAGTGTGACGTAAATCCCTCAATGCATGCTGTAGATATTAGAGACAACCTGTTTACATTTTTTGCCATAATTTTACCATCCCGCCATGGCAATACCGTTTCAGAAATCAAGAATCCCTTCCCAATTTTGAATCTTCAATGTCTTGTCAGGATTCTCACAGAGAATGGTGCCAATCACATGAAATCCCTAGGAGGAGTATTTTAAAGTTCATGGCATGCACCTATCAGAAAATCCAAAATGGCTGACTTCCTGTTGGGCAGAGCTTAGGGGTGTCAGTGCATAAGTTGTTCAGTCGACACATACCAAGCTTCATTCAGGTGTGTGCATGTATGCATGATATATGCACCATTGTTTTGCTACTGGGACCCCCTGCCCCACCCATGTGCCAGCCTTTGTAATTGTAAGGAAAACAATATTTCAACAAATTTCCCTATATCTGGCCTCCTAGTGGTAGAGAAAGTCATGCATCAACTTGGGTCTTCATGTATCCGAAGTGCCATTTGGCACACAGTTTTGCATATATATAACCCACATATATGTAATGTTTAAAGGGTCATAAACTGAGAATTTTCTTTGAGCTTTTAACAGTTAAGAGGTCATTATACTATAAAAATATCCTGTAAGTTTCAGAACTTAAGACTTCCTTGTTATTTCAAAATCAGCTTTTATTGAAACCAAGTTCAGAATGACTCGTTTTGAAAAGTGTGATTATTATGCAAACGACTGCCTTTGCAGAAGATGGTCCACACCTTTTTTAAATAGTGACCTTTTTAGCCCTGCTTGTTCATCTTAAAAATTATGCATCATGTATTAGTGTAATGTATAGAAACATTTTTCCCTGCAGAATGTTTGAGTGGTTTAAAAGTGATTCTGTATAAACATCAGATCAACAACTTCCAGTGACACTAATGTTAGCAGTGACACTACATTTTAATGCTCATCTTTTTGGATTTTTAAGTAACAGAATTTAAAAAGGTCATTTTATAGTAACAGGAAGAGGGTGACATTGTTGGGGGCCTAGAAGTAAAATGTTGCTGATGACACATACTTAAGTATTGCTTTAAATTCTCCTTTTGTGTTCTCAAAAATAGAAAATACAGAAAATAACAGCAGCGCTGGAATGACATGAGGATAAATAATGACAATGTTAATTTTTGGTCCTAGTTTAAAACACAAACATTCAAGTTTGTTACCTGTCTGAACAGCGGTATCCACTCTTGGAGATGTTGTGGCAGATGGTTCGCCTTTCTGGATTTGGCACTCAGACAATATTAAACTAGCTGTTGTATCAGGTGAATCCTGACCATTTAAGGCTACAAGACAAGTCTGTTTTAATGCATGACTTAAACAGCACAAAATGTAACGTAAACACAAATAAAATGTTTTTCTTTAACCATACCCTGTGAGACGGAGTCCGTTTCTAGACTGTGTAGTAGTCTGGACACATCGTGGCCTTTCTTGGCCAAGTCTTTAATTCTCTGGAGATGTTTGTCTTTAATCGCCTCCTCTTGGGCTCTCTGAATGCTCAGATACAGTTTCTCAGTTTTATGTGACTGCAACTCCTGCAATACACAATTTCTTTTTACAGTATACATATTGTAAGTAATTACAGTTCTCTGCTCTAAAATGTGAATTCCATTCAAGCTGATATCATGAGAACATCTGTATCATAAAAGTTGGATTATTATAGAGACAAAGCTCGTAATGGCTGCTTTTCCTCATTCTTTGGTCATCCACTTTAAGAACATAGATGTTTACACAAATGCTGGCTTAATTATATTTTGGTCTACAGAACTAATTCAAGTGATCCTAAACTTTTGTCTGGTATTGTACATTAAACTTCACCCTCTTCATCATCATCATCCATCCCTCCTTCCTCTTATATCTTATCCTCCTATCCTCTTATATGCAGTAATTTCTGTCTATACAGAAAAAACAATTTAGAAAATAAAGGTTAAAAAAAAAATCAGGAAAACAAGATGTATATTGTTATTTTGAAACGGAGTATGATATTCAGACTGTACACTTTGTTCCCAGTTTAAAAATAAAATTTTTAAAAAGTTTTTCACATACCATAAGCATATTTACCTCTCTGTGTCTCTGTCGCTCTGTGTCTTTTATAAACTGCTGTTGGAGTCTCTCTCTCTCTCTCTCTACCCTCCTTTCCTCCTCTTCTTCATGTGCCCTCCGAATAGCCTCTTCTTTCTCTCTCTGATGTCTGCGTTCTTCTACCTGAGTCTCAACTGCTCGCTGCACATCAAACGTTATCATAAAACACTTAGTATTTAATATTTGTGCTTTTAGTATATGTAGAGGACTGACTTCTGTTGGTTTGGCCAGGGATTTTAATATACCTGGTGCTCAAGCTGTTTGAGTTTCCGGCGTTCCCGTTCTTCAATCTGAACAGGATCCAGTAATGCTGTCATGGTGCGAAGATAACTGAAATTTCAAGGGAGAATTTTATCTTGAAAAAAAATCTTGCAGGTTCAGGTAACCCAATTGCCTTAACAAAACCATATATACAAGTGTATATATTGTGTGTATATATTGAAGTGTATTCCATGACAAAGATTGTATCACATAATATGTGGACAGACAAATTGCATGTCGGTGGAATCTTGTTGTTTCGCATCTGGTTAGAACATGGTGGCAAGGCCTTACAACGTTCTACCAATAATTATGGATCATATCATTATATGATCATATCCTATGATCAGCCTTAAGAGCGTGCTTTTGTAGATCGCATTTTGAAGAGTTTAAGACAAGTTTGGTGCAATAGGACACGGTGCTTACCCTGACTGGACAAGCAAAACGTGATTGGTTGGAGGGAGAACGTGCCATGATTGGTCAGCGCAATGGGGCAGTTGTCCGGCTGGCTTGAGCAGATAGTGGGTGGAGTCCACCTATTTGTGGATTTGTGTGCATGTCTCGCTGTTATATTTTGTTATTTTAAATATTTCAAATCCACAAATGCACAAACAGCGATCCACAAATGCATGCTGCGATCCACTAATGCACAAAAGTGATCCACATAAGCGATCCACTCTGTCCATAAATGCAAGACAGAGTTGTGCTTTTGGCATTTGCAAATCTCATTTTGTTTGTGAATTTTATTAATTTGTGTGCAAATTCTAACAGGTATTTGTGGATCTCATTGTTTAATTGTTATTTGTGAAACTCTACATTTATTTGTTGATCATAATCTGGTTATTATATAATTTGGTATTATGCAACAATTCTGAACGCATAAATAATGAACACTGACATATTCTGCACCATATCCTAAGAGCAACAGAACATAATAGACCTGGCTCTGATCAATGACTGCAGTTTGTGCCACTAAAAACACCACATGGACAACAGTCATTTGCTTTGGGAGGGGATCTCAGTTCCCTTAACTGAGCACTAGCTTAGCACAAACTCTGCCGCAAGAATAAGAACTATTCCAGTGGAAAAGTGGCATACAAGTATTGTTGGCTCTTGTATGATAAATACACAGGTATTTGTGGCATCAAATGGCATCAAACATCAACTGGTACCCACACATCTTATGACCACCTGTGTTTACTCTGCAAGTATGCCTATGTCATCCTGACTCTAAACATCCAATAAAATCACCTTTACCTCAGTTGTTGTCAGTTGCCAGTTGAAGTCATTGCAAATATGCCTAATAAAGTGAATGGTAGACTTTGATGTTTGGCACTTGTGAGACAAGCGTCTTACAAGTGCCAAAGACAAGTGTTTTTGCAGTTCTGTTTGGTGACTGAGCACCAAAACTTCTGTGATTTAACTTCTGGTTTAACAGCAGAATAGTGAAAGAAGACAACGCATCATAATAAGGCAAAAAATGTTCTCATGTAACCAACCTGGTTTTCTGTTGGTGTCCCAGGGTAGTGTCCACCCTGACTCTGCCCTGACTGGCTCTGCCCAGGCTCTCCCCTCCACTTATGCCCTCCCGTGTAGTGGGTGGCACACCAGAAACAGCCCACTGGTGAGAGAGACTGGTGCTTGTGTTGGGCTCCCTGTGCACAGGGGTCACCGTTGTGGCCGGATGAAGAGAGTCAAAATGAACTGCCCACCGCTCTATGTCTTCAGCCTGTAGAGACATTACAGAACTGTGAAAAAGTAATTAGATAAAAGATTATCATGAAGAGCACTGCATGTACAATAGATAGTGAACATGCAATTAACTATTAACCCTGTAAAGCCCACTGTTGTAATATTACATTAATTATAGCTCTATTAAAATAAACCTTTTTTCTCTCCAAGACCACATTTATACAACTAATAGGTCCTATTGTTCAGCCTTGCAATGCTATTTGATGGTAGATTTTGTAAATAGACCTGCTTACCTGGCCATTAAGTCACACAACCTGCAGACTTTTCTTGAAGCACATCATCCTGTTTTACTGGACTGAATAACTGAACATTCAAGTATGTAAAATGGCTAAAATATTTTTTGTGATTAGTAACTTGTCTAGATTATGTAGATATTAAGATAATGATAAAGATAACACTGGGTAAAACGGGTAGCAAAATGTTTGCCTCTGCACCTTGCACATTACATGGATAAATTCAACTTTTCACCCATCCATGTGAAAAAATACTAATAAAACACAGAAACTGTACTTCTTCATTGTATGTAAAGCTGCTTTTGCAACATTGTAAGCGCTATATAAATAAGTGATTCGAATAGTGTTTTTGATCATTCACAAGTTTTGAGTTCCAATCAATATTTAGAATATTTAATAAACTCAAGTTAAAATGGGGAATAAGTTCTTTTAGAATTTGAAAGTACTCATGTGACAGTATCTGTAACCATATCTTGTCATTTATGAAATGTACATATGCTAGGAAATGTAATAATGTTTTAGAATGTGGGGGACTTACGTTCTATTAGCATGATAATTAGGGGGCACAACAAGCTAGCGTAACAGAAAGTGTTTCTGTTCTTTATTATAGTTCTTTTTTATTATATGTAAAGCTGCTTCGAAGCAATGTAATGTTGTAAAAGCGCTATATAAATAAAATTAAATTGAAACAGAATCTGGGGGCTCATCAATATCAGGCTGACACAAGTCATGTGGTCAGCATCTGGTGGAATAAGCCTAAGCAGCTGGTGGTTTTTAAACTGCTTTTCTTAAAATCATTACCTGTGATCTCCAAAAAACGTGTGTAAACAGCTGTACACATAAAAAAATAAGAGATATCACCAAAAAAGTAAAATTATGACATATACAATACATATACAAAACATACTAATACATGTTATTATTGAAGATTTTGCTTTCCTGCAAGACGTATAAGCATTTACACTGAAACAAAATCGAAATCTGTTGCATGTGTGTAAACACACAAGATCCGATTTTTTTCCTATCTGATCTGAGCCATTTTCAAATGTGGATTTAAATCAGATACATATCCAGACATCCAACCTGTGTCTAAACACACATATTTGATTCACGTAACCATCATTTCGCACATGTACTGAACCTGCTGCAACAGCAGCACAAAATAAAGAGCGGGAGGTTAATGTACACACGTGCATCGGATACGAGGCACAAGTGTTAAATAAGTGTTAAACAACTATACCACACAGTGTACATTAGTATTTACAAAAATAAAAATAAAACAAACAGTGAAATAATCAAGTCTGTCACTGGAATATTATATTAAAAATGACCAAAAATACAAAGACGGAAGCTCTGTCTAGACTCCAGAAAATATATTGGAGAACCCTGAACCCATTCTCCCTTCCAGTCTAATTGTAAGTCCCATACAATGGTCCCTGGACGACGACATCGCAGCAGCCAGTGTCTCTGAACCTGCTCCGCCGGGTTGTCCACCTACTCACACATACTTACCCCGAAGTCAGAGAACACCCCTTGTCCATGCAACGCACACCTCTCTGGGCACTGGTCATCCTGGGGGCAACAGAACCCTCTCACTGCTTAAAGATCACTTCTGGTGGCCTGGCATGGCAGAGGACATCAGAAGGTACATGAGAGGATGCCAGGATTGTGCAATGTCCAGAACAACCCGTCAACTACCAGCTGGCAAACTTCTACCTCTTCCCATTCCTCTGTGTCCATGGTCACACCTAGGAGTGGATTTCATTACTGACCTGCCAGCATCTGATGGCAACATCTGTATCCTAGTAGCAGTGGATATATTCTCCAAAGCTTGTTGTCTGGTACCACTGAAAGGATTCCCAACCGCTATGGAAACAGCGGAAGCCCTTTTTAATCAGGTATTTTGAAATTTTGGTATCCCCAAAGATATTGTCTCTGACAGAGGTCCCCAGTTCATCTCACAAGTCTGAAGATCGTTTTTCTCTCTCCTAGGTGTGACCGTCAGCCTATATTCTGGTTATCACCCCCAAAGCAACGGCAAACCAAAAGGAAGATCCAGGAAATAGGTCGGTATCTCCGTACCTTCTGCCATGCCCACCAGAACTCCTGGAACCGCTACATCGCCTGGGCCAGGTACACACAAAACTCCCTTCGCCAACCCACCACAGATCTCACTCCCTTCCAGTGCATACTCGGCTATCAACCTCCTCTGTTTCCTTGGTCAGGGGAACCCTCAGATGTCACATCTGTTACTCATTGGTTCCAGGAGAGTGAGAGAGTATGGGACTCAGCACACCAACATCTACAGCAAGCCATCAGACGTCACCAACATCATGCCGATGTCCGGAGAGCCCCTACACCAATTTTTCAACCTGGACAGAAGGTTTTGCTCTCCACCAGAGATATCCGGTTGAGACTCCCTTGTAGAAAGCTGAGTCCCAGGTTCATTGGTCCCTTCCCCATCACCAAACAAATCAACCCGGTCACCTACGAGCTCAAACTTCCAGAACAGTATTGTATTCACCCCATATTCCATGTCTCACTTCTAAAACCCTATCACTCACCCGAATCTCCTGTTTCCACACAACCTGGTCTGGTCCACGACCCCCCCTCTTCCTTTGGTATCGGAAGATGGAACGGTCTACTCTGTGAAGGAAATCCTGGGCTCCCGGCGTCGTGGGGGTAAATTAGAATACCTGGTCGACTGGGAAGGGTACGGACCTGAAGAAAGATCCTGGGTCCCCAGAGACAACATACTTGATCTGAATCTACTGAGAGAATTCCATGCCCCTCATCTCTAAGCTCCAGCCCCCAGAGGTCGAGGATGTCCCCCACGACGTCAGGTACTTCGGCCCTCAGGAGTGAGCCATGGAGAGGGGGGTTCTGTCACGGAAACACCAGGCTCCACCCCCAGTCAATGATCTCGTTCGCCAGAATACTAATCACACCCACCTGTTCGTCATTTCCCCAATCACCTTCTGCATTATAAGAGCACACACTTCCCTTAGACACATTGTCTGGTCTCCAACTGGAAAAGGACTCATTCCCATGCAAATTATCTACCTGCTATCAATCTCCCTCATCTCCATCGTTTTCCTCGTGTTCTCCAGTGTCTGTGTGCTCCAGTGTTCCACAATTCCACTTGTGGAAACCTGGAAGCTCCTGGAATCCATTGTCATCTTCATCCACCACAATCTGGTAAAAGACATCAGCTACATTACATACCAGTCTCTGTTTACTCAAGGACTATTATACCATTGATACTTACCTGTTTAACTCATCTCTGTGTTCATCTCAATAAACTGCCTGTTTGGTACTTACCCATCTGTGTTCCTGAATTTTTTGGTTAAACGGGAAGCTTATGATTAAGTAATGATTTATAAATTTATATTGATTAAAAACTGTCACTCCAATTTTGTACCAAATGTCAGACAACTGATTTAATAGAGATGTAGGGTAGAGATATAACGTTGATTGCAGCATCAAAGTGCTGTAGCAAGACAAAAAATAAATGCGGGTAGTAGAATCTGAGGTGGAAGTTCACATAGAAAACAAGCAACCAAGCAAATAAGCAAAGAAGCAAGCAAACAGACTATAGATTAACAAGTCCATTACATATATGCTGATTGCTTCTGGGTGACCCAGGCTATAGCTGCAGACATAATTAGATGATATATTAAAAACAACAGTGTGCTTTGACCCGCAAAATATTGAAGGGTTTTTAATTTGTATTGAAAGTTACAAATTGCTGAACTTTTGTGTCCATTTTGGGCATGCCAGCTTAATATGCTGGGGCATGTGAGTTAACACCAGCTAACCCCAGTAACTACAACTCAGCCTGACTTATTTAGCTTGACAATAATTGAGAAGCGAGACAGCTAACCTGACTGTTGATTTTTTTTTCTTGTTGTCGACGTAGTTTGGCCTCCTCTCTCTGCTGATCCAGTTCCTGTAACCAGCGTCTTTGTTGCTCCACTCTTTGAGCACTGAACATGTCCTCCACAGGTGAACCCTCCTGTAAAAACAACAAAGATACAATGTTAGCATTACTCAAATAAATCAATGAGATAACTTTACTGTACCCAAATTTACATTTGGGTGATCCAACAAACAAGAGATCCAAACCTTTTTCCCACTCTATACTTGCTGTGCATGATGGGCAAGAGGACAGTATTTCATGAAGTATATGTAGAGGAGTTATGAAAGATTACCCCCAGTATAAAGGCTGAGCGGGTGGCAGCAGACTGCTGTCTTTGTGTCTGGACTGGAGCTGTGAGGTTTGAACTCTTCACTACTGCAGCAGTCCTCTGGTCATGCATCTGTCATGTGGCATACAGAACAATTATGAAGATAGTTTACAGACATTATATTGTCACACATCACATTATCATTGCAGACAAAAACAATCAATAGACATTAGAAAATGTTGCTGTCAGTTTTATATGTTTTATTTCTGTATAATTTTTCGTAAGCATATCACCTATAGCTGTGGACCTACAGTCCACAGAAAAACTTTCTGCAAAAAGCTTGTAACAGCATTTGTATTTGTGTAGCACTTTTCACATCACAAATACTTTCAAAGAAGCATTACATAACATCATGTTTTAATGTCTTAAAACATGTCCATCTTCCTCTGCTATTAAAAGAAATGCTCAAATGCCAAAAGTTGTCTAGCTAGTTTCTGTAGTACAAATATTGTATTAATTGATTAAATGGGTTAGGGTTAGTGTATACAGTCTGTGTATACTGACATGGTCTTTGTATGGCGTCTAAGGGCCCTTGTGTTCTGTTCTATTTCATTCTGTGTGTGTCTGTGCTGCTTGTGCTCGGCTTCAATAGCGGTTGCTGAACTTTCTGTAGATCCTTCAGAAAGATTCTTCAATCCATGAACCAATACTAAAGCAGAATATACCAATATACCAGAATAAGTATATCATTCTTGCTTACTGTGTCAGGCTGCTCTTTCTGCTTCCTTTTTAGAGCTATCTGCTTATCTGTAAAGTAATAGGAACAATTCAGTACATCACCACATATATCATCATGTATATCACCACAGCCTTTTTATATTTCTAATGTCACTAAACCTCTGGTGGAATTTCTACAACACCCTCATTATAATTTACAATTTTGATATAGGCTAATTGTATCTAACATGGTCACAACTGTACCAAGCTCTCTCCTCCATTCATTTCTTCTTGCCTCCAGTGCATCTCTCTCTCTTTCTCTTTCTCCAAACAAGCTGAAGAGTCCTGACTGCTGCCCATGTGACAGCGGCCTACTTTAAAACAACAGAGAGATGCATGCAGTTGACCAAGCCAACATTCTGATTTACTATTTAAACTTTTTCTTCTAATACCAAAATTATTAATACTAACTACTTTTTCAGTTCCGAATTTATCTTTTGCAGAACACAAAAGACTTCACAGTTTTTGATCCCCACTGACATTCATTTTTTGAGAAAAAGCTCAACATTCAAAAACATTCTTTAAAATGTTTTGTTTTCCACAGCAGAAAAATCAGTCATACAGGTTTGGAATAAGGTGAGTATTTGATGACAAAATGTATATTTTTGTTTGATCTATCCCTTTAATGCCCCACTTAACAATGATGTTCCAGAAAATTCTGTTCCTCCAGCTTTGCTACAACAGTTTGGGGATGTCTTTACTGTTGCAGAATGAGAAAGACATGTTAACAATACAGGGTTTCCTAATAAATGGCATACCAAGTCTTTGGTGCTCCTCAGCAACAGAAGAAAAGTATCTTACTTTATGTTTTGCTTTACTTCTGCATCTCTGTGTTTATGATTACTGTCATGTTGATGTAACTCTTCAGCCGCTGTACTGGTAGGGCAGTTTTCTTCCAAGCTGGTCACAGGTTCTGCTGGGAAAAACATATATAGTATTCTTCAGAATGTTGTCAGTTATGTTATAAGGCAATTAAATTGTATCTTCATGAATCCTCAAGGCTTATTGTAAGAGCCCACCTGGGTGTGTTTGTGGGTCATTTGCTGTCGATGTGGTGCTGTTAATGGTGCTTAGTATCTGCTGAAACTGCTCCTGTGTTAAACACACTAAATTCTCTGTCTGCTTTGTGACTAAGCTGGATTCATTTTTATTTCTCTCTGATTGGCCCCTGTCAGGCCCGCTGCAGCTGCTTTCTGTCCTGCCCTTGTGCTTGGTCCTTTTGAGTCCATGTGTAAAATTATGTTCTACAGAATTGACAGACGGTGTGCCTTTGCCTTTTTTTTCACGTTCAGGTTTCTCGGGTTGCGAAAGCTCTTGTTTGGAGTTGTTGATTTTCCGTGTTTTTTTCTTCTGAGGGATCTGTAATGGATAAAAGAAGGTTTGCGATTTATTTCATACATAACACAAAGTCCAGACAAGTAAACAGCAGTTTTCACAAGGAAGCAAATGGGTAGTGTTAAAGTTTTATGTAAACTGGATTAAATAGATTTAAGGCTTTGGTTCTGTGTAAATGTAATGCTGTATGAGAGTTGCTCTGACATTATCCTAACATTCAGTATGCACCCGGTTTTCTGTCAGCGGTGTAAAAGAATTAACAAAAAACACAACACTGTCCTTGCACTGTAAAGGCTAAATAGATAAAGAAAGTAAAGTAAGAAAGACAGGTCAGTATTACATTAAACAATTATAACAGCATATAAACAGATATACAAAATACCAAACATAATTTAGTAAGCAATGTTTAGTATTTAGTATCACTAAACATGAGACAATTTTGTAAGTTTCACATCAGTTTGATGTGAATTTAATTAAACACTTTGCATCCAAATACTAGAGGTTATTTAAACAATGTTTTGTTTAGCACAGCTAACACAATCATTTTTACAATAAAATTACAAATGCTGTACAATTTTTTACATACCTGATAAGACCCCCTTTTATTAGAGGACTTTGATTCAGCACCTACAGCAGATGAGATCATAAGGTAAAATACTGACAAACTCAACAAACAACTAGCACACTGTTATCATGCATTACAACAGTATGCCAGTATTGGGGCATCCTACCACATCATTAAAATGCATGACGTAATCCATTAAATTTCACATGGAATGAAGTGACGCAGTTCATGTTCTTACCATATTTAGCCAAAACAAGCCTGGGCTTCCCATTCTCCAGCTCAAACAATAAACCATCACTGCAATACAAACCATTACATTTGTAAAATGTAAGATCACTCCAGGACACACCACTAACTACAAATGACCATGTTAATCCCGCGCTAGCATAATACATTTTAGCATCAGTGGTATTTATTTAAAACTACGATAATTACGGTGTATTAGTGTACCATGATATTACAGTACAACCTGATACTTGCAGCATGGTACCAATACTGTACATTCTGTAATCTACAAGATCAACAGCTCAGAGTAAATGTTTTACACGTTTACATGCAGATCACCATTGCACATGATCATTACAGTGTTTTCATTATAAATCACATCCTTTAATTTATGTTAAAACGTCAGCCTTATTAAGCCACTACAATACAACAAAATGTGTGTTCATATCTCAATGTGACACCATACCGGGTTAAATTATAAAAATGAAGAGTTTACAGAACTGTTATGAATCAGCTCACACTCACCCAAGATTCATCATTTATCTATTTCCTGTGTATGTGTTGTTGCTGCTCGCAACCAGAAAACGCATCTCTGATTGGCTGAGGTGGAATATCTTCCTCTACAGTCGCGCAGTGATGCTGCAAACTTCAGAAATGATATAAGCACCTCTGCAGGTGTGAAAGCGCAACTGCATTCATACGACTGTATTATTCCCCACCTTCATTGAAAGTTGTTTAAAGGAGATAAACAAAAATGACTCAGCAAGGACAGGATAGTCTTGGCAATGTGCAGAGATAGATGTGAGGTTTCTAATATAACAGTCATAACCTAAGTAGACAACCAGTGCTAAGACTAAACAAACCAATACATGCATGTGAATCTTTGTTGAGTTTATGCTCTTCTGTTTTTCTAGCTGCTGCTTTGGCAATACATTTTGTCATGCAAATAAAGCACTTTAACGAATCAAGAAAGACCTAGTAAAGATCAAATTATATAACAGTCTGTCACTAGAGGGCAGTAGATGATGTTGATGCCTGACTATCAGTTTATTTTATTTACTGCATATATATCGTTTTAGCTAAAAAAAAATAAAAAAGATTTACGTGTGGATTATAACACTAACTAGTCGGGTGTTTAGCTGGTGTTTATAAACGATATGTAGAACGTGTTGGAAGAGGTAATTATAATAAATAATATATTAAACGGAAAAGCGTAGGTTAGACGAGGGTTATAAAGGATTATAAAATGCTTTTACAGCGGTAGATAAATGTGTTCGATAAAATTAAAATTACCTAAGCGGTTATTACCTAAACGGTTTATTTTTCTCTGAATTAGCCATTTAGAGCTATACGGACATGAGGATGAGCTGACAGCCCAGTAATAACTGCATTATCTTCCGATTTTTTCAGCATTTACAGATAAATAAGTGAGAGATTATGTCCTAGGTTTTCGTTTTCTTTAAATGTATTTATTTACATCAAATTTGATTGTTTTAGTAGGTTTGTGAGATCTGTTGGTGTGGGTTAGCATCAGCTTTTACAGAATAAACAAGCAAAAGAGGCATTAACAGATAAAATAACTGCATTTACTACTATTAATTGCAGGTAATTGTTTAATGTATATAAGCACACAGGATCTGTGGACAGTTAAATCACATTGAGCTGTTTAAGTTGATCATATCTGAAGATAATAGCTGATATTAGCCGGCGTGCTAACACGAAGGACATCAGGACTTACACTGGTTTATTTACTCGTTTATTTATAATCAAATGTTTAAAACCATCATGGGAAACCATGAGATACGTTAAAAATATCGACTGTTCTTGAAGAGGAGTTGTCAAATTAAGGTATGTATTTACATACAATGACCTCATGCTTTTCTCTATTTCCTTATTCATTTATAAAGATTAAATAAGTAATATTCATTGTTTTTAAGACGATTGTTTGAACGTGCGTTTTGTTACCGATGGTATTTATTTATATGCCTGATGGTTAAAACTGCACTTTCGTATTTCGCAATAGCCGAGTGAAGAACGGATAATTATGTTTGAAAGAAACACAGAAAGAAAGAGCTTTATTGCCAAGTATGTTTGTCTTTGTGACAGGAGCTTCCAGTGCAGAATTAAAATAAGGAAAACAGTTATGTGATATAATAAAGTGCAGCAATAGTAGTAGTTTTGTAAATGTACAGAAGAGTTTTTGCACACGTTATTTACAGATGTACAATTCAGGGTGTTATGTTGTAATATACAGTTATGTTGGGCAGTGTGGAGGTATGACAGCTTTAATTGTTCAGACTTAATATAGGCTGAGGGGAAAAAAACAGTTCTTGTGTCTGGCTGTTCTGGTGCTTGGTGCTCTGTAGCGCCAGCCTGAGGGTAACAGTTCAAAGAAAGAGTGTGCAGGATGTGTGGGGTCCAAAGTGATTTTTTTAGCCCCTTTTCTCCCTCTGGAGGTGTGGAGATCATGGAGGTTGGGCAGGGGGAATCAATGATCCTCTCGGCCATCCTGACTGTCTGTTGTAGTCTCCTGATGTCTGATTTGGCAGTTGAACCATACCAGACAGTTATAGATGAGCACAGAAAGGACAGAGTAGAACTGTTTCAGCAGCTCCTGTGGCAGGTTGAACTTCTTTAGTTGACGAAGGAAGTACAACCTCTGCTGGGCCTTTTTCAAAATGTCGTCAATGTGATTGTCCCATTGTCCTGAGAGATGGTGGTGCCCAGGAACTTATATAACTCCACTGCCACCACAGTGCTGTCCATGATGGTTAGTGCGAGGAGTGCTGGGGGCTGTCTTCTGAAGTCCACAATCATCTCCACTGTTTTGAGTGTGTTAAGCTCCAGGTTGTTGTGACTGTGCCAGACAGCCAGCTGTCATATAATGTCCCATGTTGACTGCATCATTCACAGGCCTGTTTGCTCTACACAAACTGAAGAGGATCCAGCAAGGGTCCAGTAATGTCCTTCAGGTATGCCAGCACCAGTCTTTTAAACGACTTCATGACCACAGATGTGAGAGCAACGGGTCTGTTGTCATTGAGACCAGTAATTTGTTTTTTTTGGGGGGGGGACAGGAATAATAGTGGAGTGTTCGAAGCAGCAGGGGGCTTCACACTGTTTCACAGATCTGTTGAATATCTATGTGAATCCTAGTCTTCTGTTTTTGAAGACTCGGCTCACGTCTTCTCTACAGACCCTAAACGTTGAAGGGCACAGGGGAGGAGGGGGGCTGCAGAAGGTGCTGGTGTTGGTGTGAACTGCAGGAGGGGGGCTGCAGGAGGTGTAGGTGTGAAGGCTGGGTTGTTGATTCTCTACAGATCGTGGGGGTGGTGTCTTGTACTTTGTGATGTTCCTCAGGCCTATCCAGACTGACACCAGGTTGTTGGCTAAAAACTGTTTTTTCAGCTTTTCAGAGTAGCTTTTTTAGCCATTCTGATCTGCTTTTTAGATTTTGTCCCCACTCCTGTAAGCATCTTCTTTGGCGTGACAAAGCTGTTTTAGTTTTGTTGTAAACCAAACATGGTTTATCATTATTGAATAATACAACTGTCCTGGTAGGGATGCACATATCCTCACAGAAACTGACATATGAGGTTACAGTACCTGTGAGCTCATCCGGATTGGTGGCTGCGGCTTTAAAAAATCTCCAGTCAGTGCACTTGAAGCAGGCTTGTAAATCCTGCCCTGCTGCAATAATCCATCTTTTAACAGTCCTTATTATTAGCTGATTTAAGTTTCAGCCTGTAGGTCGGTATAAGATGAACTAAACAGTGACCGGAGAGCCCCAGAGCTGCATGTGGGATAGAGTTATATGCATCCCTAATTGTGATTCAGTGTGATTCTGTGATTCAGTGTATTAGTGTCTCTGGTGGGACAGTGTATTTTGGCAGTTCACGGGACGGGTTAGATTTATTTAAATGAGAATAATTAAATAAGAATCTGGGTACCTTTGCTCTGTTTCAATTATTTGTTCAGCCAACTGTTGTAGCACTGTGCTTACACGCACATCTGGAGAGATAAATACATTCACAAGAATGAAGGAAGAAAAATCCCGCAAGCAGAAAGGTTAACAAGTTATAAAGAGCACTCCAAATTAGGATGGCACACCTTCTTCAGCATTGTCATGTCTGAACACAAACTTTCATTAATGTAGAAACACAATCCACCACCTCTTAATTTCCCCGTTACCTCAATGATGCAGACCGCGCAGAACAGCTGGAAGCTTGGCAGATGCAGCACGTTGTCTGCATTAGCTTCGTTCAGCCAGGTTTCAGTGAAACACTGAACACTGAACAGTGCAGTTTGAAAAGTCCTTATTAATACGGGTGAGTAGAAGTAATTCATCTGTTTTGTTAGGAAGGGATGTTAATGGACATTTAAGCATTATGGTCATTACATAACCCCTTATTGAAGCAGAAATGTTACTTCAAGTGTGTAGTATGTTACTTCACAAAATGTTACTTCACAAGTATCTGTGATTTCAGTTTCTCTGGTTAGTCTAAAATATTAATAAAGATTATCATACATTTTCCATCCATCCACACCCACCCATTAATAGTAACTATTTTGAGGGTACTGCCAAGATGATGCTATTATTTTTAATTGTTCTGTGTTGCCATGTTCCAAGGACATTTCAGATTCATGAGGATTCATTTTGCTGTTGATGTTGTTTAAGCATTTATGCAAACCTTCACATGGGTTTACATGCCATTGTTGGTCAGCTCTGAGAAGACACTGCATTACTGCCTTTTTACAATAAATAGAACATCATAACTTGATCCATTTTAGAAATTGTATAAACATATTTCACTCTAAAATCTACACAGCCCATGCTGGAATGAAAAAATTAAAAAAGAAACAGTTCAACATTGCACTCAGATTTATGCTCATAACGTCTGAAACATAAATTCTAGAAACAAAATTCTTCCTCTGATTTTTTGGCTCATGATGATTGAAATTCACCCTATGACAATTTTTCATCCTGAAAATTTTCCCCACATTTTGAGATTTTTGAAAAACCTAATTGTTCAAGGGTTTTCTAGGTTGTTTGTCCGTTTGTTCGATTTGCACAAAACTTGGTATGTAGCACCTAGAGACATTCACAACAGAAAGTTATGGAATTTATGTAAATTGTTCAAATCATTCTCTTATACCATGTAAACAAATATGACAGTATGCATATGGACTGAATCTTTTCTGTATTGACTTGCAACTTTGTAGGTGTCATTGTCGCAACATCCTGACCACCAATGGCCAAAAGTTTAATAATTTTATTGTGTTGTGATGTGTTTTACACTTTATGTGTTATTTAACAGCTTGTCTTAATCTTATTTTTCTTTGTCTCAGATGTTCACAAATGCTTCTCTTACTGCTGTTGATGGGCTTGACCCCATCATTGCTACTTGCAGCTATATTGCCAGATCACTACCATTATTCAAACATTTACAAAATATAATTCATAAATGCACAGCACGATTCACAATGTACAAATCTGATTCGTAAATTCAGAATATGATTCATAAATACACAAAATCAGATTACTTTATATTATATTACTGATATTTACTTATATTAGCTCATTATTATGTTTAGTATTTCTCTGCAATGTTATCTAATACCCCCTTCCCCAGTACATAATTCAGTCATTAAATTAATATTTGAGTAAATACCAGTTGACTATAAAAATCTTTAGGCTGAAAACTTTTTAGCCTGAAATCATGAGAGTGGTCTCTTTATATTCCTTGGGGCATGCAGAGTCAATGATATCCCGTGTTCATTGGTTAACTATTTTGAACTTGTCATTAAAAATACCTTTGTTAAAAACCCAATTGTAAAAAATACAATAATCAATAATTCAATCAATAGTTCAATCAATAATTATGAACCCAATTGCATATCTTTACAAAACTTGGTGTGGTTTATCATTCTCATTGTCTGAGGGTACTTAAAAAGTTTGGAGCAGACACCCCCGAATGGCCAAATGTTAGAATAAAATTTAGGAAACTGCTTATAACTTTTGATTAATTTGCTTTATTGTCATGAGACTTATCTTTTTAGATTCCCTGGCTTATGTTGAGTGCCACAATACCAAATTTATTATAGGTGGTTGTGCTTCCTGTCTGCAATTTTGAGTTCTTTTGAAAATTCTACTACTACCTACTTTTTCAAATTCCTCCTAGTTCACAAAATTTTACATGCTTCATCTAGGGACACTCCTGATAAAAAGTTATTAAAATCTGATAGATCGAATGGTTCTCAAGTAACGCATGAAGATACTAGATGGCATCAAAGGATCCCAGGTTATGTCTCAACAATTTTACATGTGTCATTGTGACCACATCCTGAGTGTCTCATAACAATTTTATGACAGTGTTATCTATTGGTCAAAAAATTTTAAATTGCTGTAAGCAGATTTACTTATGTTTTAGGTTTTAGGTTTAGGTTTTTGCCTATTTTCCCCTTTGTGCTCTTAGTGGGCTTGACCCCGTAATTGCTGCTTGCAACTATATTTTTTATATAATTTTAATATTCAAACCATTAACATCTAGTTCTTGCAATATCAGACTGCAGTTTAATAAAAATATAATTGAAAACATCACCTTTAATTAAATATCATTAAAAGCCAAAAATGGAACAGACTTATGTACATTTTTTTTTGATATGGGACCTGCAGTGAACTAAGCCATCATATGTCCCAATAGAGTCCCACTTGTAATGTTGTGAACACTACAATTAGAGCTTGAGGGAATCTGTTTCTCATTCCTCATTTAGCTCCATGATAATCTTCCTAGCTTTGATGGCAACCCTGATTCATACTTTCTCTGGAAGTCTTAGAATGACGGATCTAAAATTAGACTCCTAATACTGTGTGGCCAGCAATCAGTAATCTGCCCAACCCTGCCTGCAAACATCACAGTGGCTATTAAAAGAAGCTTAGTGGGCTCACCTGTGTTTTCTTGTGTCTGTCTCACACCTGTGTTTGTGTTAAAGTCAATCTGTCCTTGAGACTTTAAATTTGCCCAGACACTGATTCCGAACTGTATTGATTTAGGAGCCAATATATTTGACTGAAACACAGTTACAACGCGTTAGTACCTGCGTGGACAGATGCAGTGGACTCAAATTTTGACTGGACAAAGCTGCATCCTCAGTCATGGATAGTTTTTCTGCTGAACCTAGTTCCATATACAGTAAGTATAAAAACTTTTCTGAACTCTTGACATTCATTCAGTTTATGTAGCAAAAGACGTTTGAATATTATCAGGTGTCTGTTTAGCAGTTTCATCACAGTGAGATCAACCTGTGGGCCAAAAGAACAGAAAAATACTTGGTATTGTATATTTAACTGATTTGTAATTTCATTGACTGTATTTTGTGGATGTTGTATTTTTAGGAGTTTAAGTTAGTTTAAGTCAAAAATATCTTAACCTTCATCTTCAGGAGACAAATTTTAACGGTTATGAAACAACACTAGGGTGAGTAATTAATGACAGAATGTTTATTTTTCAGTGATCGTTTATACGCTGTTTCTTCATATGTGTATTCAAGCAATTCAATTTTAATCTAAAACCCACACCTGTAAGAAACTGCTGTCAATCCCAAGCAGTGACTGTGAATGCAGCCATCATGGACATTTGTATTAATGGCAGATGCCTTTGCGTTATAATACTAGGCAATTTTCTTATGTTGGGATTTTTGTATTTGTAAGTTTATTTGAGAAAATATTTGAATAAAACATTAAAAGATAATGGCTGAAGTTACAATTATTATGTATTGGTGTTATGTAAGTAGACTCAGACAACAAGAGAACATTATTGAGGTGATGTTTATTGAAGAAGCATAGGAGAACATGTAAATTAACTTTGGAAATGGGCAGTGATGATGAGGAGACTTGAATAACTGATTTAATTTTTCTTACAGATAAAGGAGATTGTGGAGGGTGAGGATGTGGTGGCACACCAAACTGTGTTTCCAGGTGAGTTCTTTTAATAGGTGGTGGACAATGGATACACAGGAGACATGGAACAAGGAGGAATCACTGAGGGAACCACACAGGAGAGATTGCTGGATCATGAAGTTTCAGATGACTATAGTCCTTTACATTCAACAAAACTGGACAGTGAGTGCTGACTCTGTGTGTGCTTTTATTTGATGAAAGGAGTTTATCATGATTACACGTGATTACAGGTGCAGATGATAAGTACTTAGGTGAACTGGTGCAATGTGATTTGTGATTGTGAGAGGGGCTTGGCTGATCAATGGCTGGTAATTGGTTGTGTGTAGAGCCTGGCAGATGGTACCCCCCTCTCCAGCCCACTTCTGAGGGCCAAGGACTCTGGCGTGGAGATGGTCTACCTCTTCCTCTGGGTGTGGGACAACCTGGGTGGGAGTAATGGAAATCAGTGAACAGCGTGGGGCCTATTATGTTGTGTTTAGGGACCCAGGAACGTTCCTCTGGACCATAGCCCTCACAGTCTATCAGATACTCTAGATGGCCATCATGGTGTCAGAAATCCAGGGATCTCCTTTAAACTGCTCCATCCTCCATGATTAGTGGAAGGGAGGGCTTCTCAGTTGGGCCAGGCTCTGTGGAGGGAGAAACAGGTGAATGGTAAGGTTTCAAGAGTAAGAAATGGAAAGTGGGATGAATTCTGTAGAGGTAGTTGGTAGGATACTGGGTCGACTGGACAGTTGATGGGGAAGGGACCAATATATCTGGGAATCAGTTTCTCAAATTTTTTGCAGGGCAGAACCCACATGCCTCGGGTGGAGAGCCAAATTTTTTGCCTAGGTTGGTAAGATTGTGCTTTGGTCCACAAGGCATCAGCCTGGATCCACTGACGACGCACTAATCAACAGATCAAAGGGACCATAGAAACAACGGGGGTTGGTAGCCGAGTATGCAGTGGAAGGTGGTCATTCCCATAGAAGGCCCAGCCAATGAACTGGTTCCAGGATACCAGTGGTCATGACAGAAGCGTCAAAGAAAACTGCTGATCTCCCAGATTTTCCTCTCTATCTAACCATTGATTTGAGAATAGTAACTGGAGAACAAGCTTATGGTCACACATAAGTGAAAAGACCTTCCAAACACAAGAGGACCCTGATCTGAAACTATTTTCTGGGATCCCAAAATACCTGAACACATTGTTAAAGAGAAGTTTATTGGTTTTCATGGCAGTGGGCAGTTCTTTCATAGGAAGCAAACAACAAGACTTAAAGAGCCGGTCAATAATAATTAGTATGCAGGTATTACTTTAAGAGGGTGGTAAATCTGTGAAGAAATCTACTCCAAAGTGTGACCAAAGGTGGGTAGGAATGGGCAGAGGGAGGAGTTTATCAGAGCGGAGGTGGCGTGGACTCTTGGTGACTACATAGTCAGTACATCCTCATGAACTTTGATGTCAGTGGCCATTGTTGGGTTACCAGAACCAGTCTTTGAGGAACAAGATGATACCACTGGCCCCTGGTGACCAGTGCCTATTGATGTGTGAATGGAGTAAATGAGGGGATTATATTGGTTCCTTGGAACATGTTGAAGATGGGGACACCCTGGCAGAGCAGGCTTAGAGGCTTAGGTAGAAGATAAGGAGTTCTCAGTCCACTGAATGGGGTTGACAGATAGCATAGAGGTCAGAATGGGTTCTGGATTCTCAGAGGGAGCATAGAGAAAGGAGAGGGCGTCAGCTCTGGTGTTTTTGGGGCCGGGTTGTGAAATGGTGAAGTAAAGGATGCGTTGGAGTTCTTTGATGGTTGTGGACAGCTGCAACCTTCCCCTTGTCCATTTCGATGCCATCTTTGCTGATGTTGTAACCTAGGAACCGGACAGAGAACCGATGGAAGGAGAATTTCATGGCTTTCAAGATGATGTTATAGTCTCTGAGACATTGGAGGACCTCCGCAACATGGTGGCAATGTTTGGCCAAGCTCCAGGTGTATACCAGGATTTGGTGGGAAAATGTTATGGCTGCATTTCCAGGACCCACTTGGTCTGTTCATTTGTTATAGTAAGTAGACTCAGAAAACAGGAGAATGTTATTGAGATGATGTTTATTAAAAAAACACAGGAGAAAAGGTTAATAAACTTGTAAAACAAGCAGTGACGATGAGGAGGCTTGAATAACTGATTCGATTGTTCTTACAGATGAAGTGGATAGTAGAGGGTGAGGATGTGACAACAGCATACACACTGAGCTGGGTTTCCAGGTAAATAACAGATGAGTTCTTTAAACAGGTGGAGGACGAAGGACACATAATATATTTGGAACAAGGAGGAATTGACAGGAACAACACAGGAGAGATTTCTGGATCATTGAGTTACAGGTAAGTAGTCCTTTATGTTCTATCTGACAGGACAGCGAGTGCTGGCCCGGTGTGTGCTTTTATCTGGTGAAATTTGGGGGTGATAAGTGATTAAAGGTAAAGGTGCAGGTGATGAGTACTTAGGTGAACTGATGCGATGTGATTGGTTGTGCGAGTGGCTTGGCTGATTGGTGGCTGGTGATTGGTTGTGTTTAGAGCCTTGCAGATCATGACAATTAACAGGTTAACTAAAAATTAATCGACTGATCAGAAAATAATAGATCAATAATATTTCTTACTTTTATTTCTTACTTCTAACTTTTAAACTATGTTTTAAAACTAGTTAGTGTAAACCAATGTCAACCTGCAGGTCGTTACTGCGGTCATCTGTAGGACAGGTTTCATTTGAAATTGTATTTAAAAAATTTATATTTAAAAAACCTAATGCGAGAAGTGGCTCTGCAGCTTTCTAAGGAAATGCCTTAACAGATACAAAACCGTCATGTTGTCGTGTTGGCACGTTATATTTTCTGTATTTAAAAGAATGATCAACTGCTGAGTGTAAATTTTGTTCCACAATTTTTTTGCTGTGTAAATACTGTTTTATTAAAATGTTTGTGAACCATTTGGAATTACTTGTATTTCTGCATTTATTACTAATTAAACATCAATTAAATATAATTATAGACAGGCATTTTAAATTAAACTGAACTTAAATGAGTGACCTGCCAGGATCATTACAAGAAAACAAGAAGAAATCCAGGAAGAAGTGAGAAAGAACCAGAAGGTTAAAGGAAAGCAAAGATATCCAGAACATCTACAAACCACAAAAATCTGTGTTAATTTGTGCATTATCAAAAATAAATCATTGGGGGTTGGTGTTGCTCTGCTGCCTTAATGCCTGCATGATTTGCGATCATTGAGGAAACAACAAATGTAAATAATATGACAAAATGATTAAATGATAAAAGATTATCTAGCAAATTGCCACCTCCCTTCCAAATATCCATCTACCTGTAATGCCACGCTAGCAGAGGGAGCCCTCGCCCGAGTATTGACTTGTACCATTCCCTCTGCTTCTACAATAACTTCCTGTTTGGCAGCCATTCAAGCATGGCAAATTTCTATTTGTCTGTTTGATTGCTACGTGTTTGATTTATTGCCTGTTTCTCTATTGAATCATGCATGTGTGATCCTATCGAATTAGCCTGTCAAAAATTTGTAAATGATCTTGCAGTATTGTAGTTACATTTATAATAACGTCGGAATTTTTGTTGTTGAAACAGGGCAGGAAATGAGCTCTGTGCTTAATGAACACAAGCCCTACTGAAATAGCCAGTAAAGCTCACGCTTGTGTTCTGATAACCAGACAAGTGATATAAGCAGACGAGCCATACAAATCGCATTACTACCGTACAGCCCCCATTCAAGCACATTAGAATGTCTTGAGAGAAGATTAGTGTTGTTTGTGAGACCGGCTGTTTCCAAATAACATTAGGTAGATTGTCCTGACATTCAAAGCGCCTGTGTTACTGTGGAAAAATATACTGCTGCGTTTTCTGTTTTCTTGCCTTGAGTGTTTAATGTCTTTATAATTTAGTGTATAATGTACATGTAATGTACATTACCATGTATTGTACATATAATGTAGCATGCCATTTCATTGAGTCACCAGAATATTGAGAATTACAATCAAATCCTAAATTAATATCCAATCCAAACACATTATCATATTGAGCATTAGATAAAATATATCAATGAAACCATAAAAATAAACTTCATTGTGTAAATTTATCATTTTCTATTTCTGTGCATAGACTAGACTTTTCTTTGTAAGTTGTTAATGTACCTGATTATGTTCTTCTTGAACTCTAAAGTGTATCAGATGTCAGTTTAGCATTTCTGTCCTGAGAAAGTTGAAACCCACACAGTTTCCCACCAATAGGACGCCGTTGTGAAAGCTTTACTGTTTATGTAAAGGCCAGATGTTTACGAGACTTCTAATTTGTCTTGCAGACAGGTGGTTAATCTGTCATCGGGTTGTTGTACTTGGACAAGATGTCAAGTTTTCTTTTACCAGCTGAGCAACTTACTTGAGTTAAATCATTTAATCATTCTCAGGATATGAATTTTTGATATCAACAATTCAGTTTTCACTTTCACAACAAAAAATTATAATTCTTGATATTCATGATGATAATGGCTATTTTCAATGTCAGTAATTGGATTTTCACTAGTAAAAACCTGATTTCTTGATATAAAAAATGGCATCATCACTTGCAGCAATGTGTGTTCTTGATATCAAAAATTGAATTTCAGCTAGTAAAAACCATAATTCTTGATATCTGTTATTGCATTTTTACTAGTTAAATATCACAATTGACTGCCATGCAAATTCAATTACCGATATCAATAATTCATTTCTTACTAGTTCCAGTTTCAGAAATGCAATTCTTACTAGTAAAAAAAAGGATTTTTGATATAAATAATTACATGGTTACTAGTGCGAAATTCAATTATTCCTATCAATTAAATTACTACAAGTAAAAACTCTCATATTTGATATCAATTATTAGTTATTATAGTTTTCACTAGTGACAATTTCTGATATCATTAATGTGATTGTTACTAGTAAGAAATCCATTTAAGATATCTACAATTACGGTCCAGTTTATTGATATCTGAAGTCCATATACAGATATCAAGAATTACTATTTGAACTAGTGAAAATTGAATTTCTGATATCAGGAATAAATACTTTTACTAGTAACAAGTTAATTGTTGATACCAGTAAAGGCAGTTCTACTAGTTAAAATGATTGCCTTGATATCTGCCATGATCTTCGCAACTAGAGAAAATCAAATTACTGATATCTTAATATTTTAACTATTCTAACTATTAAACTATTTTAAAAATACTTTAACTGATATCTAGAAATAGAAAATTTTCTAGAAAATTTTACAGGTAAAAAATAGCTGTTAATGATCTTATGAATATTAATGAATCTGTTTTTCCACAATAGTTTTAGCACCAGCTACAGGCCAAAAATGAGGAACACCATCCATGTAAAAAAACATTATTTACTTTTTAACTTATTTTTGTTGAGACAGAAAAAATATACAAATATAAAAAACATTTTTTGTTGATTGTTTTAACAGTTTAGCTATATATGTGTATGTAAACATTTTAAATAAGGTTTAAACTGAGGAGTTTTTTTGAGCCATAACCTATTATTGTATAATCTATGTAAATAACACAGAATTATGGCTTTAAATCCTTTTGGGAGGGATGCTATGTATGAATTAATAAAAATGAATTAATGTAGCACTGGGTTACACCAGGGTCTTCTTAACTTCTCAAGGGAGACACATAATGTACAGAGCATTGGGTCCCTAGGAATTGAGTTCAGATACTCGGTTAACATGGTTAATGTGAAACAGAGAGCATTAATAAGTGGAGAATGGTTAACTGGCAGGGCCATATTAAAACCTCCCAGGGCTATAAATTACAGCAGACCTCCTCCCCAATAAACATAGAGAAAAATGACTAATTATAACAATCTTTCTTAGAGGCCGTTAACACAGAATGTGTCTTCTTACTTTACTGCTCTATTTTTCCATTGTTTTTTGTAAATAAGGCACCAGCGGACGTGTTTGTCCGTCGCACTCATGGGCGAACTGGCCATCTGGCAGACAGGGCATTTTCCTGCTGGGCCAGACAGACCGGCCCATGAGACATTTAATTGTGACTGATGATGATAGTGATGGTGGTGGCAGTGGCACTGGCAGCAGTGAGAAGGATAAGGAGAGGCAGAGAGATGAGGGAGAAATGAGTGCAGAATAAGTTGATGTTTCCCTGTTTTAGCTAAAAGTTTTAATTTTTTAAGTGTCTATTTTTGCGTTGCTTTATTGAATGAGAACATTATTTTGTTAATCAACATTAACAGTCAGTCAGCTGGCGGTATTGTTTTGTTCATTATATATTATATTATTTATTATAGACTATAGAGTGAATAATGTAACAGAAACCTAACAGATATGTTTATGGGCAATATACAGAAATACAAACAAACACCCACAAGACTGTATTTGTTTAACAACTTTTAATAATACAGTTTGCATTTTGTTAACAGAAACTCACCCCTTATGCTCTCCTCATGTTTTTTTCATGAGATAGTAAGAATCTAATTTTAGATATCTGTAATTACCTGGTAATTACCAATTCTTTTTTAGAAATTTAATTTATACTAGTAATGATGGATATTTTTGATATCAATAATTATATTTTCACTAGTAAAAACAAAAATTCTTTATCAATAAATGACATCACTTGCGGAAATGCATTCAGTGATATCAAAAATATAATTTTTACTAGTAAGTAACAATTCTTGTTATCTATAAATGAATTCTTACATGTAAACATTTATTACTACTTGTTGAAATCTAACTTTTACTAGTGAAAATGGTCATTTCAGATATGAATTCCTTGTTGGGTATGTGCATAGTAATAGAGTTATGCAGTGACATCACAGCTGAGATGCTGTGTATGCATGACTGAGTTTAGTAGGGAAAACAGCAGACGGTAAAACAAACAGCTAGATAGGTACATTTTCTGGAGAAAATATGAGTGGTGCTTGTCGTGGCAAAACTCAGGAATATTTAAATGATGTTAAGATGTTTACACATGATGCTAACATCATTTGCACATGATGCTGGCATGTTTTAACATGATACTAGCATGATTTAGAATGATGCTAGCATGTTTTAGCATGTTTTAGCATGAAATGGCATGATGCTACCATGACTTAACATGATGTTAGCATGATACTAACATGACATAGAGAGACAGTTTAAGTGACCCAACCACAGGGTGAATACATATGGATGTTCATTAAACTACACTACAAGGGAAACAACATCTAATTACATATAAACATACATTACACAGACACAAACAATTGCAAGGAAAGCATGGAAAGAGAGTGAGGATGTTAAATCCATACAAAGTTAAATCAGCTAAGCATTTCTGATCAGTAGAATCTAAGCATCTAAGCTAAGCATCAGTAGAATCACCTTTAGTGCAGAGCATGAGTTTGAGTGCGCATGCACAGCGTGAGTCCTTAGGGGTTGAGATATGCAGTGTAGTTCATTGAGTTCCAGAGATCAACAAAGTTAGCTGAAGTGAAATCCAGAGTAAGCCAAAAAACGCAGGGGTCAAAATCAGTGAGGAAATGGCAGAAGAGGAGCGGAAGAGAGAGAGATCCGACTGTGATGACAGTGATTTTTAAATTCATAGAGGTCACGCCCTTATTTGCATTTTCTTATGGACACATGGCACATTTGCAAATATTAATCTAGGTTATTGTCGAAAGAATGTGATGTGTGTTATGGTTACACAATTATACATTATCAAATGGGAAATTAGAAGATGATATGTTAGATACTAAATATGACAGGGTTAGAAATACATTAAGTTGTGATTCATCCCAATGCATGAATACAAGCAGAACAAACTTGCATATCTACAGTTAAGATACATAGTATATGTATCATACATAGGAATATGTACATATATCTACAGTTTAGGACAGTTGAGTTGTGACCACATAAAAAAAACCTTCCTGTATTGGTGTATTAAAATGTTCTCAGTCACTATTGGGCCATGTGGTGTTACTTCTTCCCATGGAATTCCTTTGAAGATTGGGAATAACTGTCCTGTTGGCGTCAGAGAGGTTGATAGCAATCTGGAAGGAAAGTATGCTTCCAGACACTCTGGAGCCTGGTGTCTTTCTTCCGTAACTGGCTTTGGAAGTCTTAAGTGAAGGGGTTATTTTACAAACCCTAAATGATCCAACAATTTGGCCATGCCAGACACTTTATTTTTCATGTTTAAATAATGCATGTACTACATGTAAAACATCATGGCTTAAAGGGAAGTTGTGTTGCTCTGCTAATGCTGTTACTGAAATTCATCAGATAAGAGAAACACTTAATTCAGAACATGAGAAATTCAATTAAGTTCACATTTATTTGTATAGTGTTTGCACAGTACATATTGTGTCAAAGCTGCATTACAGAAAATGAAAGTTGTAAATTGTCAGACAGGTGTTTTGTTAGAAGTGATTTTAGAAATGTACAGGTACTGATTATGTAGTTGGCTTATATTGTATACACATTTAAGCAGAAGGAATAATCATACAAAGTCCTTGCAAAGTTCGGCTACACAGGGTCCAAGTCCATTTTTGTTGAGATCGAGTCAAGATCAAGTCCTTCACCAACTAAGTATGAGTACAATAAGGGCTGAGTTGGACTCAAGTCAGAGTCCCTAATGGCCGAGCCCAAGTTGAGTCTGGCCGAGTGAAGAAAGTATTTAAACTGATAAAAGATTTGAAATTGCAATTGTAAATTGGTGCATTAATTTAACCTGTTAAACTCATTAAACCAATGGCAATATAAAAATGTAACATAAACAGACACTATTACATTGTGCCATTGCCATTTAACATTTTTATTTCATGTCATCTGAACCTCACCTAATTTTCTATTTAAAAATAGTTTCAAAGAAAAAAGAGATACAGAGGTATACGTAGAACCTTTGTTAAATTCCAAGTGTATGAAAATACAGATTAACCTGTTTTGTTATTGTATTACACTATATCGTGTCCTTCATTTCAAGCTTACATTTCAAATATTAGATGCCTCTCCCCCGCATTAATATAAGCTGAGGAAGTTGTTAGAGTTACACCTAGTCATAGAGTTATTACTGTGTTTAATCTGTCAATGAATTACAACAATATCATTTATCAACAATATTTCTGAAATTCAGAATAAAATGCAAACAAATAATTTTTAGGGTAAAACAAATAAAATGTATTACCTAAAATTGATCTTTTCAGATCCTCTCAGAATTTCTTCACTGAAACTGGATTCTCATTGCTGGTTACATCTAGATTAACCCAGTTCAGGCCAAACTGAGGATCAAGCACTGCAACCAAGAAATAGACATTCTGGTTGAATTGGTCCTCTTTCCCAGTTTGCTCAACCATTTTGGTTCTCCTGAAGATCCCAGAGAATCTTTTTAAAAGGGACTGTTATATTTATGCTGTTATTTATTTTTTGTTTTTTTATTTATTTGTTTCTTTTCCTGTTACACTGGACACGGGCTCTACTGTACTCGTCAATCCATGTCAAGTCCAAGTACAAATTTATCTGAGTGTGTGACAAGTCAGTGTTCAGTACCCCAACTCTGACCTGAAGTCATAGTAAGATTCTGGATCCATACTGGATCTGGTGTGATCTGTAGCTACCCCAGGATAAGTATCCCTAGGTAGAAACAGGAGGCAAGTAGAGAATAATTAGCATACATTATTCTCTATTGTTTGTCCAAACATTGCATTTGGTTTGAATGCAGTGAAAGGCTTAACTGTCAAACTATCCATTGATGTGTTTTGGTGGAGTTGTGGCTTTGAATTTTGCAGATATAAAATTGTGGTAGTCTAGGGTTGTCATATATATTGGAGACCAGGATTATTAACTTCTCTATTGTTTATCAGTCGTTGTGCAAGTCTTGGTTTGTGTGGTTTTTGTTTAAGAAAATGGCCAGTCATTGGTCTGTGACTGCTGTTGGTTTCTATTCTGCTTTTAAAACAGAAGATGTAAACATTTGTTTATAGCATATAGACTACCCTAAAGACTTACTGGTCAACTCAATGAAAAACAAAGTTGTTCTTTATCTGAGAAGACTGTCTGCTCTTGGATATTATTATAATATATGTATAATTAACTATAATTTATGTAAATGGTTCACACCAATCATATTTTGTTGTGGTTGAATGTGTATATTGGACAAAGGTTGGACAAGAGCTCAGAAGTCATTCTTTGACTCGAAACATTTTTGACTCCACTATTTCTTTCTCTTTTCCTCTTCTAAAAAATAGAGGAACTTCTTAGCACGTCACATTTTTGCCTCAGGGATAAATCCATTTGCCCTTTGTTGTATTTTTGTAAGTTACTTTGGTTGAAAGCTTATACTAAATGCTTATGTAAACATAGATATGGAATTTGGTCTGTATATCAGTGTATCAGCTTCCTGTGAAAGTACCCATACTTTTGACATGCCTGCAATATACATTTTTTTATATATTTTATATTTTTGTTTGAACCTAAATAATGTCTTTTTCTGTATCTTCTAGGAGGCAACCTTAAAGATCCTTCCTCTGAGGCCAAGGTCTGTTGACAGGTGGGTGTGACCAGCGGCCTGGCTCCTCCCCCTCCCGGCAGCAGTGTGCGGTCTCAGCCGCCCCCTTGTACCCCCCGCTCGCCAGGCCTGCATGCCCGAGCCCATGCCCCCAGCTCCACGCGGCCCTCTAACACCATGTGTGTCCCGCACACTATGGAGGCGGGCAAGCACAGCACCAGCCAGGGGCAGGGCAGTCACAGGGGGGTTGCCCTCGAGCCATTTGTTCATCAGGTGGGCGGCCACACCAGCATGATGCGTTACGATGACCATACAGTCTGCAAGCCTCTCATCACCCGCGAGCAGCGATTTTACGAATCCTTGCCACCTGAAATGAAGGAATTTACCCCTGAGTACAAAGGTAAGAGGGAGAATTTTGGACAAACTTCTTTTTAATATTATCTTGAATTGAGTAACCAATGGTGTTTCCAGTGGCGTACGTTGATATGCAGGTATACACCATATACCCACTAGGAAAGGTCAAAAATTTCCCCATACACCACAAACTACTTTTTCAGTGTTTTTGTAAACCTGCCCCTGAAGCTGCTGCTGCTCTGGGTGACAGACTTTTGTGCATTATCCTCACCATTCATATCTATGCAAAATGTTAATTACTACTGGAGCACAGCATTGTTTCTTTATAGTTCTAGTCACTTAATTTTGCTTTGAAAGTTTAATGCAGATTTATGCATTTAACTTTAAAATATACAAACATTTCTTGCAGTGGTGCATACCCCTGGACCCCACGAGAGGGGAAGAGGTACACCCCCTATAGTCTCTCAAAATCCTGTGGGAAACACTGGTGATAGAACTGCAGAAATTTTCATTGTTAATACTGTTACTGATAAGCATCAGCTTTTATTATCATTAATAATTGCTGCAACATACCCTCTTAAATGTGGATTAAAATTGCCAGTTGATAAAACCTGTGCTCCAGAGTCTATAATCATACACCATTTAAGGCTAAATGTAGCTCTTAACTGGCTGAGTTAGATGGTGATTAAAACTTTTGATTAAAACTTTAGACCTTTAGATTAACACCGTAGAAAATCAGTCCAGCCTTGTGTTTCTTGTAATAAATTGACATGTTAATAGCAGAATGCTTTCAATTACATGTAGATGTATACTGTATGCATTAGTGATTGTGGTGGTGCTTATGGGGTGTGGCTCTGCGATAGGTGAGGCTGGGAGAATAAAATCACAAAAATCCACCCACTCCTTTTGATAATCCCGATTAATCCGATACTGTGTCTCAGATCATGCTGTTCCAGAAGCCCTGCCCATGACTGGTTATAATCTCTGTCCTGTTAGCATAGATCCTGCCCTGAGTGAGCCACTCACAGTCAGCCATGTTTATATCTACATTATATTTGTTTTTGCCCAAGCATCCGATGAGCTGTAAAGTCACAGCCCCCTTCTGAAAGGGGACAGGGCTCAGCAGCTCATCTGCATTTAAAGATACACACACAAAAACAGTGTGTTCCTGCTCTTGCCCAAAAAGGGGCCATTAGATCATGGTAAAATAATGATCTGTGGAGTGTTTTGAGTTGAAACTTTACAGACACATTCTGAGGACATTGCAGATGTATATGTATATGATGTACATTTACATTTACATTTAGTCATTTAGCAGACGCTTTTATCCAAAGCGACTTAAGGACGAGAGCATTGAACATTTGTCTTGCATTGTACAACATTGTACAATGCAAGAACAGCATTGAACATGATGTACATCTTATAAAATGGGCATAATAGTTCCCCTTTAAAATGTAAATTATTGACAGATTGCTTGAACTGCATTACAAAATTAGAAAACTAATTCAGTTCAGACTATGTGGTATTTTTGTCTGCTATTTCTGTCACTGTCAGATTTATGCGATTTTTTGACTTTAAAATGTATGTTGTGTTATGGACAAGAAACATAGCAGACTGATGTCATTGAGAAGGTGGAACTACAGACTGTCTTCTGGAAACAAAAGCACAAACAAACAAAGGCTACCGAAGTGCCATGTTTCATATCGACTGCCTTGCCCACTGCTGTAGTCATCATTTGGTGAAACAAGGCTGAGCATTTAGCTGCACTGGGGCTGGGATAAGAACAGTCTGAACCTGAGAGTGAAACATGGAGGCAAAAGTTGTTATTAACGTAGAGGCAGCTTGTATTTTTATGATTAAAAAATTTTATGATTTGACAGAAATTTGGTCAAGCTAACTAATGTAGCATAAACATAAATGTTGAGGAAATTAAAATACAAGCTAATGACGAAACAGAGCCCTCAGGATGAGGTGCAGTGCAAAGGGAAGCTGTGACACCCAGTGTTGTGTGTGAGCAATATCAAATTACAGAGTGAGTGAAACAATCAGTTTCTCACACTTTAGTGTTTGAGATCTTCAGCTTTAGAAATCCTCTCTGATCTCTAAACACTAGTTACTGTAGTCTAACTGGGTGCACTGTTAAAAATTTTCCGGTTAAAAAACAGTAAAGAACTGGCAGCATGGTTGCCAGCAAGTAACTGTAAAATTAACAGTGTCTTACTGTTGGTTAAAATTACAGTTAGCTACTGTTTATTAAAAAACAGCTATTGAAGCTATTGAGTAATGGATTGCTAATGAAAAGATTATTTTCATCTTGGTTTTCCTCTTAGTATATGTACAGTGTGTGATGTGAGTGTGTGCGTGATGCCTGTGTGTGAGATGCACGTGTGTGTGGTCAGTGGTATGGAATACTTATAAAGTCCCACTCAAAATCCATCAATTTTTCAAGCGGACTGGAGACACGAGGGTTCACAGTTTTCTTTTTCTGAGTGACCTTCCCTGTCCGCTTTGATATGACTCCTTCAGCCTTGGTTCCCTTTTCTGGATTTATCCCGATAAACCGTCTGCAAAAACAAATGTGGGTGTTTCGAATTAATCTGGAGGGAAAAGATTACTCACAGAGAACATATAAATATAGCAAAGTCTATTCTTGTATCACAAACACTTTGTCTGGAAAAGAAAGCTTTCTTAACAAGCTTTTGGGCTGAATGATGTGTTTCAGTCTAAATAAACACATATCCTAGTATTTCAGCCATGTCTGACAAAATTGTAACATGCACATAATCATCATTTAAATGCCAAAGAAAAATGGGTCCTAGAAGAAGAAGAGTCTCCTTAATTTCAAGGTTTCCACCAACGGCACACCACCAAAGGACATTTTATTTCTTTGACAGTTATCTATGGCTGCTCATTGGGGCTCAAATATTTTTAATAGGAAATTTTTCTATTTGATGTAGATTCGTGAATTGAAATAACATTAATTTGACATTGCCAGATTGCAATAAACGCAAGGAAAACTTCAGTCGCATGTGTTGTGGCAACAAAAGATTCAGTGAGATTTACCTCACTGATTACCTCACAGATTTACCTTAATTTTTATGTTTCCTTGACAGGTGAGAGGTGAATGTAGCTATTACTGTAAATGACGTATCACACTGCCTAAAGAGGCATGCCACTCCTCATCCCTCTTTAATGTGTGCTTTAAGATGGAGTAAAACTGAGTCAGTATCTCTCATTTGGCACTACACAAGTCAACATGGCATGCAAGGTCTACTGCAGGGCACAAATGTGATCTAGGCAACACCACACATTCCTTGTGATGTCTGTAAAGGTTTGGATGCAACAATGAAGCAGCATGTTAGGGATTTTGCTATGAATGCTCATGTGCTTCACATAGGCCACTGTAGTACTACATTGATGTACACAGAACTGACATGAAAACATGGTGACAAGACAATCTGTGCATGAAAAAATTTGCAGACAAAAGTAATCCCCATCAAAATAAAATGTCCATAAGAATTCTGTGCTGGGCAAAGTAACACCTGCAGTATAAACCTGCTATACCAACACTATGAATATGAATTACCTTTATAAATTCTATCACTTAACTACAAAAGCAACCTGGATTGATGCCAAAAATAGGCCTATAACCAACATAAAAGTAACAAAACAAGCACAACAGTACTATAAAATCCCCCTCAGAATAAAGATATACAGTCATGTGAAAAAATTAGGACACCCTATGAAAGTCTGTGTATTTTTGTAACATTTTGGATATATGGATATTTAATCTCAATTTTAACAATACATATTATTATTATTATTATATATATATATATATATATATTAAAAAGTTAAAAAGACACCTTCTCATGTATTCCCTCTTAAAATTGCTCAAATCACACACAGGTGTATCACACTAGGTGCACATAATTAGTAGATCGTTACTCAGCATTTTGAATGAGGCTGGCCTTATCTAAACCTCAGACATTTAGTTTGGTGTGCTCCTGACAATTGAAGTGAGAGTGAGCGCCGTGGTGAAAGCAAAAGAGCTGTCAGATGCCTTCAGGAAAAAAAATAAATCTGGTAAGGGATTTAAAAAGATCTCAAAAGATTTTGTAATCAGCTATTCCACTGTCCAGAAGATTGTCTACAAGTGGAGGGCTTTCAAAACAACTCTTAACATGCCCAGGTCTGGTCGCCCCAGCAAGTTCACCCCAAGAGCAGAACGCAAGATGCTAAAAGAGGTCTCCAGTAACTGTAAAATGTCATCTCGGGACCTACAGCAGGCTCTGGCTACTGTTGATGTAAAAGTGCATGCCTCTACAATCAGAAAGAAACTGCACAAGTTTAACTTGCATGGGAGGTGTGCAAGGAGGAAACCTTTGCTCTCTGAGAGAAATATCAAGGCCAGACTGACATTTGCCAGAGAGAATGTTGACATCCCAGGACTTCTGGAATAATGTTTTTTGGACAGGTGAATCAAAAATTGAATTATTTGGACACCAGAGCAGAGGACATGTTTGGCGTAAACCAAAGACAGCATTCCAGGAAAAGAACCTCATACCAGCTGTGAAGCATGGAGGTGAAAGTGTCATGGTTTCGGGCTGCTTTGCTGCAGCAAGACCTGGTCCACTCACCATCATAGAATCCACCATTCTACTGAATTCTACTGTGTATCAGAAGGTGCTTGAAGAACATGTAAGACCATCTGTTAGAAAATTAAAGCTGAAGCGGAACTGGACCATGTAACATGACAATGACCCAAAACATACTAGTAAATTAACCAAAGACTGGCTGAAAAGGCAGAAATGGAGAGTCCTGGAATGGCCGAGTCAAAGTCCAGATCTGAATCCCATTGAGATGCTGTGGGGTGACTTGATAGGGCTGTACAAGAGCAAGAAACCCCTCAAACATCTCACAGCTGAAAAAATTCTGCATTGAGGAGTGGGGTAAAATTTTCTCAGACCGATGTCAGAGACTGGTAGATGGCTACGAGAAGCATCTCACTGCAGTTATTTCAGCCAAAGGAGGTAACACTAGCTATTAGGGGCTAGGGTGTCCTATCTTTTTCCTCAGTTAAAATAGGCATTTTTGTAGAATTACATTTACAGAAGATCTTTAAAAGGCTTTTCTTCAGTTTTAATTGTTTAGTTATATGACTTTAATCTCTTTGTATTGTTAAAATTGAGACTAAATACACGCTTTCACAGGGTGACCTAATTTTTTCACATGACTGTATACATATTACAATATGCTTACCCAAATTTGTAATCACAATGACACCGCATTTTTTTTTACATAATGCAACAGTGCTTAAAAAACTTAACTTCGCAAAAGAATTCTCTCATGTTGAATGAAATTTACCCTGTAATCAGGAATAATATAGTCAGAAATCTAATAATAAGAAAACTATCACTTAACTACAAAACCAACGTGGATGATGCAAAATGCCTGCCAACATAAAAGTAATTTGATAACAGTAACGTTACTACAAAAAATAATCCCCCTCTGAATAAAGATATGTACAAATTAGAACATGCATAGGCAAATTTGCAATGACACCAAAATTACATTAAATACAGTAAAATACAGTAAAATGCTGTTATATGTGACTACGTCATTTTGCAAAAAAACCCAAAAAAACAGTACTGATTCGAACATACAGTAAATTAACAGCAATTTCTAAGAGTGTGGTTTTACAAAATTTACTCAGTTATTTACCTTTCCATTCCTAGTTTTCTCCCAGATCACTCTCTCATTAGAGCTGCAGGGTGCTGAACTTTTGCTGAACTGGTGAGTTTAAAATAAACTATTTGATTGATAGACATCTATTGGGTTTTATTTATATGAAGTTAATTTGTTGTTAATCTATTTTATCTTCGAATTTTTGTTTGTTATGGGAAGCATAACTATTACAGTTGTTCATTTAGTGTTGAGGGATAATTTGAACAAATCAAAGTGTTTTAAACCTAACCCTCATGCCATCCCAGATGAGTATATGATCTCCTCCTTTCAGCTGAACACAGATTTGTGTAAAACTCTGTATTATTGCAGTTGAATTGTCAGTATTAACAGCAATTATTGAGCAGAAAATTTCCTGATGGGCCTCTGCTCTTCAGATCAGTCTGAGGCATTAAGTAAAATTCAATAAATATGACATGTATTACACATACTATATTGTCAGTCAGCTGGAGAATTGACTCCTTAGTTGTGTTGCCAGATGTGAAGACCCTAGCAACATGTTACTGTAACAACCAGTTAGAACTTGCAAATGCAAAACAATGCCCTAGCAATCATGCGCAACATCGTAACATTGTGGAGGTGAGTTATTCACAAAAATCTATAGTTTCCCCACTGCAGTCACCAGCTCAGGAAAACAAACTGCTTGCAGTCTATAACTGTCTACACTGCTGGTATTTGTCTGCAAACAAACATTTGTACATGAACCTGCATGTGTTTTAGCATCTTTACTATGCTCCCTGTACCAAACCTCCAACATGGTCTAAAGTCACTGCATACCTTTCATATGAACTTATTTTACCTTTGTTCTGATCGGGCCAGTTGTTTCAACTATGCTAGTAATCAAATCAAAAACCTTCATGTTTTGGTCAAGAAATGAAATGCTTTCTTCCTCTCCTATAAGTTACAAGAGTTTCTCTTTAGATCACTAAGAAAGGCCCTTCATTTACTTCTGTATTGGCCTGTTGTTTGCTTATGAAGTTTGACATGCTTCATTTAACATTTTTTATTATGTCCTCTGTAATGCTGAATTGCAAAAGCTTCCCTTTATTTTGAGGTCATATAATTATACAAAGATTGCTTGATTTAAAAATTTAAAAAATACAGTGCTCTTAATAAAAAGGTGAAGACTTTAATTCTGAAATTAAATTTAAATTACCTAATTAATTACCTAATAAATAATTATTTATGCATGTTGTACATATCAGAGACATCGCATTTTTCGGCATAATTTTACTGCCTCGCTATGGCAACACTGTTTAAGATATCAACAATGCCTGCACAATTTTAAATCTTCAGTGTCTTGCCATGATGCTCACAAAGTTTGGATGCTCACAACCATGGGCGTCGCTAGACCCCATTTACTGGAGCACGTACCGCCCAAAATCTGCTGTGCCCCAGTAAAATCTCAAATTTGAGTTTTAATTTACTTTATTTGCCAGTGTATTAATTTAGATTGATAATCCCGGAAAAAATAAATTATCGAATTAACGTTTGTAAAAGCAACGCAGTTTAACCGAAAACAAACTGACGCGTGCACGCAAAAATCTATGCCCGCGCCAGCCGCGCCCGTCTGTGTTTACTGCAACGCGCAGCCTTTCACGTAGAAGTGTCGGCATGCAGTTGAGGTGGGCTATGAAAAAATGACAAAACCAGTGCTCGAAGTGGGCTGGTAGGCACCTGTACGCCGTATCAGCACTTTTATAGCCTACTTTAACCGTTAGCGTACCATGAAGTTCCAACGAGGGGAAATTCCATTCCGCATCGGGAGTACCAGTAGTTTTGTATTTCCACTTCAAGCACTGGACGAAACTAAAGTATGTTTCTAAATAATATGATAATCTTATTTTGACTAAGCGTTATTGGCTCCTGTAGATGGACATCAGAATTTTTTTTGCACGAAGCAGTCACAGAGAAGCAGAAAAGAAGAGATGAGTCTGAGGGAGGTAAGACATGATAAACAACAAACTTCATTCTCAGCCATCAGAGTCAGGTCTCAGACATCAGATGAAAAGCATTAAATCCCAGGAAAACCTCTGTCAAATCTATGGAATTGCACTAGCCTACTGCAATGAAAATAAAATTGTTTGTGTTCTGTGGAACTGTCTTATGAAATTAATATTTATTTATATGCAAAAGATTTCTTGACTAGAATTAGAAGATCTGAGCATTCTCCCATTTATAAGCAATAACAGTGCACCGCCTTCCTATATAAAAAAGATGGACCAAACTCAGACAGTTTAGCTACCAGCTCTGCCTAATAACCGACACTTACCTAGCAACCACCTCTCTGCTCATTCTGAGACCTTTTTGTCTGAAGCAGTTTTATTTTAGGACACTCTGTTTGATGTTGGATAATGCAATTTGACAGACTTTACAGAGTTTTTCCTGAGAACTGATGTTTTCTCATCTGATGTCTGACCAAGACCCTACAGGTGAAGGAGAAGGAAGAGAGATGGAACTGGATGAACAGATGGAGGCAGGGCAGAGTGAAAGAGTGGAGAAGGACAGGCGAGAGATAAGTGAAAGACAGGAGAGCCATGCAGAGGAAACTGAGGGAGAGATGAGCACAGTGGCAGCAGAGAACATTAGACAGGGGGCAAGGGCAAAAACCACTGGTCACAATATAGAAGGATATATTAGTGACTTGGGGGGAAAGAATTGTGGCCCAAAACAGGTTAAGTTGTCCCAATATCCCCAGCACAACTTTGGGTTAAAAAAGCAATCTTTTAATCCAAACTGGTTTGGAAGCTTTCCCTGGTTGGAATATTCGATATCTAGAGATGCAGCTTTTTGTTTTTCATGTAGGATATTTGGTAAAAATATGAAACATGACACCTTTGTTACCACTGGCCTGACAAATTGGAAAAAAGCTCTAGATCTCTTTAGGTAGCATGAGAAAACACCTGCCCATAAAGCAAGCATGCTTTCCTGGCACAGCTTTAAAGCCAGTGCTGTTCATGGCAGTGTAATTGAACAACTGCAAATGAGGCAGAAATAAAAGACAGATGGGAGTACCTCACCCGTATTGTGGCTGTGACACAATTCCTGGCCAAACAAAATATTCCCTTCCGTGGCCATGATGAGGGATGCTCCAGCCACAACCAAGGGAATTTTCTGGAGTGTCTGAATCTCCTAAAACAGTTTGACCCTTTTTTGCAATCCTATTCAGCCCCTTCACACAGTACTTACTTATCACCTGCATCTCAAAATGAGTTAATTGAGTGCTGTGCTGAAGAGGTTACAGGAAATATTGTCAGGGAGGTAAAAAAGGCAGGGATGTTTTCAGTTATCGCAGATGAAGCCAGAGATGGCAATACTGAACAGTTGGCCATATGTGTTCGCTATGTTGCAGAGGAGACAGTGAAAGAGTGCTTGCTTGCAATGACAACACTAAAAGAGTTTGATGCAGAATCCATTACTGCTGCTATAGAAGAGCAGCTAATGCGTCATGGTATAGATGAGCTAAAGTGTGTAGCACAATCATATGATGGCGCGGCAGTAATGAGTGGGGCTGTAGGTGTTGTGCAAGCCAGATTTAAAACAAAGCATCCAGAGGCCATTTATGTGCACTGCTATGCACATCAGCTTAACCTAGTTTTATGTCACACCTGTCAGGCCATACCAGAGGCCAGGGATCTTTTTGAGCTGCTACAGAGTGTGTACTCATTTTTTACTCTTTCACTTGTAAACCATCAGCAGTTCAAAATACGCTGGGGTTACAGCCATCCAAACTTGTGCAGATTTCTGCGCAGAACTCTGTCATCAACAACTCCATGGCAGTAGGACTTCATGCCAAACTCAGCAGATTCTCCACAGTATACCTACTGATAATGTTCAAGACTTTTCTGTCTGTGACTGAGAACCTGCACAAATATCTGCAAAGTGAAACAATAGACCTTGCTAAGACTGTTGAATACAAAAGAGCTGTGTGTGACACTCTTAAACAGATGCGCACAGATGAGAAAGCTGCTATGCTTTATGATACTGTCAGAACCATTTGTGCAGCAAATCAGATCCCAGAGCCATGGTCTGCTACTAGACAAAGGCAGAAGCAGAAGTGCATGGACGTTTATGTAGTGGACTCTAGTTGTGGAGCAGTGAGTGACCTCAGTGATGCAGAGAAGCTGAAAAGAAACCTGTTTCTACCTTGCCTTGACAGAATGGTGTCTGAGATGGAGCAACGTTTTTCATCTCTTAATGGCCAAATATTGAGAGGTGTTCAGGCCTGTAATCCTGGATCTGATAGCTTTCTTTGTGAGGAGCACCTCCGAGGTCTGGCAGTTTATTACAGTGTAGATCTAAAATCGGAGGAGGTTTTAGTGGCTAAAAACTATCTGGCTCACAAAAAGAAAAGCCTCCCAATTAAGGATATACAATGTGTTTTCAACTTGCTGGATAAGGTCATGTTCCCAACCTTGGCACAGGTTATGCAGATATCTCTGACAATCCCGATCAATAGCTGTAGCTGTGAACGATCATTCAGTGTGCTGAGACGGCTCCACACTTGGCTGAGGTGCACAATGGGACAAGAAAGGCTTCACCATCTTGCTGTCTTATCAGTTGAGAAAGAAGAACATTGTAAATTGAGTGAGAGTCAGGTGATTGACCGTTTTGCCAAAATGAAGAATAGGCGGTACAGTTTAATGCTCAAATGAACCAGTGTAATTTTGACTTGGCTGAGGAACTGGGGAATACATTTGCTTACCTTGATTTTTTTTTGTTCTTTTTTTTTTAAAATACAAATGCTCTTTATTATAGTTGTTGTCATAAAATGACTGGTTACTTGAAATGTTGTAATTATAAATTCTTGAAAAATATTAAATTATTCATTATTATTATGCAATGCAGAAGAATGCAAATGTGCAAGAAAAAAAAAAAAAAAATTTTTTATTTTTTTTTTTTTTTTTTTTTTTTTTTTAAAAATTTTTTTTTTTTTTTTTTTTAATTTTTTTTTAAATATTTTTAAAAAATTTTTTTTAAATTTTTTTTTTTTTTTTTTTTTTTTTTTTTTTTTTTTTTTTTTTTTAATTTGTTTTATAAATTTTTTTTTTTTTTTTTTTTTTTTTTTTTTTTTTAGCACAATTTTTTTTTTAAAAAAAAAAAAGTATTATGATTATTGGGGGCTTAGCCCCAATAGAGCTTTATGTCTAGCAACGCCCCTGCTCACAACAGATCAAAGGAATGTGAGATATTTACTCCCAGGTAACGAAACTTAGTGAAGGTTAGCTGAAACAGCAACACCCCAGCTGGAATTTGTTTAGCCAAATTATTAACTGGGAAACATTCACTTTTATTTATATTAATCTTATATCCAGGAAAGGATCCAAAGGATGAGAGTTTAAGTTTGAAATTGAAGAAAAACAGTGAAGTAAAAAATGGGGGGAGAAATTAACTTGTTTATGCATAACAATAGCAGTACCTCTGGCTCTGCTGTTGAAGTTAGAATGAAACACCTGGCCTATCCAAGGCTTTCTTAGTCTAATGTGGTCTTCAACGTGCAGATGTGTTTCCTGAAGAAAACAATATCAGAATTCAAATTCTTAAGATGAGAAAACACTCTAGAACGTTTAATTGGTCCTCCTAAGCCTCGAACATTCCAACTGACTAGTTTAACAGAATATCCTCTACTACTTAGCCCTATGTTTAAACCAGCCATTTCTATAGTGCAGAAAGAAAAACAAAAAAACCCTGCAAACTGAAGAATGTAAAGAAAACAAAACGATTAAGTAATCATTCTCCTCCACAAAAGTATGAACATTCTTACGAGAAATATGAAATAAAAACCAAAAAAAACATCCTTAAACCCGCCATCAAAACCATCATGAGTTGCAGGCAAAGTGTAGTACAACCATGCAGTGAAGTCCACTCCGATAATGAATTACACTAATAAAGATGATAACAAAAGTAGCAGTAGTATAAGAATACAAATAATAAAACAAACTGCTAATAATGACTGACCAATAATGAATGACGTTTGTATGTCAGGGAATAAAAAAAGAATCTGGCACAAGCAGTCATTGTAAATAAGGGAAAGTATGAAAAATTGTCAATGAACCAAGTTAACTTGGCGCACACTGAGACAGCATAGAAACTTAGTTTATGAAATAGTCTATTATCGCTGTCTGTTGTGACAGGGCAACACAACTGCACATTATAAGTTTTGAATGTGTCCCTGGAAGTAACGTTCAGCTGCCTCTGGGGTGTCAAAGACATGTTCACCGTTATGAGTTATGCGCAGACGGGCTGGGTAGATCATACCGAAGTGTATACCTTTTTTGTACAGACTTGACTTTACTCTGTTGAAAGCTGCACGCTTCCTGGCGACACCTGCGCTGAAGTCCTCGTAGATCTTTATGGTATGACCATGATAGGAGAGCTCTTTGTGTTCCTTGGCCCAACGCAGCACAGTGTCTTTATCCAAAAACCTGTGAAATCAGACTATGAACGGCCGCGGTCGATCGCCTTGGCGGGGCTTGTGCGCCAAACTTTGATGTGCGCGATGAATTTCAGGAGGGGCTGACAGAACAACTTTCATTATAGTATTAAAGAAGTAGTCCGAAATGAATTCTCTTGGGTTCCTTCCTTCAATCCCTCCAAACCCGCAAATTCTGTCGTTTTGATCGGGAAACCAAATCATCCACAGCTGAACGCCATCCTGCCGCTATGATCAGTGAGTGCCGTCTCCATCTTCGAAACAGTGGTGGTGTGTGATGCCAAGGTGCTGTGGATGCTGACCAAAGATGATTGTAAAGGGAATAAAGAAGCATTCATCAAATCTGTGAATTCGTCCGACAAACTTCGCCTTGACTTCTTGAGTTCTGACACGAGCACTTCTACCGTTAAGGGAACAGGTGGTGCCTTCGCCATGTCGGATGCCTCGCCGTCTTTACTTGAAGCTTCTTGGTTTTTTTAGCACTGCCAGTTTTAGTATTTTTGCCCATTTCGGTATTCGTTATTTTCCCTATTTTCCACCTCTCACTACATCGTAAAACTGAATGTAATATATCACCATATTGATAATATTAATGTTTGGGGATCCAGTGTCAGGTAGACAATGCCTTCATTCATACAAGTGTAACACGAAACCAAATACGTAACAGTGAAGTGGGATACTGCAGAGACCATACACATGGCATGTACAGAAAACAGCCCCAACACATCCACCACATTAGGGACAGCAGCCAGTCAGGGTAGGTTTCCTGGCTGGGGTGCACGGGGACAACAGTGGGTGACTTTAAAGAAACCAGGACTGAAAAATACAAAGTTAATGTCTGGAAACATATATTTGAGTTCGCAGAGTTGATCTGGCATATGACGACAAAAAATGAGGAGACTAAACAGAATAACATAAGCGATAACCATGAAACAAAGAAGATGGGGCCAGAGGTGACAATGACAGCAGAGCGCATTGCTAGTAAACACAAACAATGGCCATGTCCATACAGAAAACAGAGATAATCGTCTAAAATTGTTTTGAAGATTTAAGGAATTTCTGCATACTCTGCAACTTCTTTCAAAAACAGGATTAACGCAAATGTATTTATTCTTGCTTTTCTATTAAATAAAATGTGTTCGTTGTAGGTGTGGTGCTGGTGTGTTTTGAGGGGGATTCCGATGGATACATCAATCTGGTGGCATATCCGTACGAGGAAAGTGAGGGACTGGACCACGAGGACCTGTCCAAACCTGATCAACCTCGCAGAAAACACTATCGCCGTAGCATTCACCGCTCCAGCAGCGAGCACAAAGAAGACAGACCAACGCATGACAGTGACAGCAATGAGAAGTAAGGTTTTTATATACTGCCAAATAAATAATTACACAAATGAAGATATAAGGAGATAGAATTGGTCTCAGTCATGAGTAGTGATAGTTGGGCTAGTGTTTTGTAACAATCATCATATGATGTCAGAGTTGCCAATGAGGTTAAACATTATGTGGAAATAACTCCCACATGAGACAGATGTCACCCTGAATCTGGCTCCATAAAGATCATAATATTTTTGACACAGCTTTATTGATTGTGGCAGCAATACAGGATGCTTTCCACCAACAGAGTATAAAACGGAGCCTAAAATTCATGAGAAATTATCAGTGAATCAAGGTGCTTAACCTTCAGTTGTTCACTAACATTAGGAGATTAAACTAACTAGATAAAACTAGTTTATTTTTATTTTATAGTTTAGTTTGGGACAAGTTTGAATACAGTTTAAAACTTTAATTTGTGATTTTATTATTTATCCAGAGTAAATAAATATAAAAATTAAATAAACCTGTTTTATACAATTAGAAGCAAATTGTGGGAGTGTATGTAACACCTGCCAAAGAATCTGCTGCTTATACTTCAGGATCTAATGCATAAGACACAAAGAATTGGAAACATTAAACTCAATCATTAAACATGATCAACAGTAGTCATCACCTTTAAATATTCTCAACACAGCATTTAAAATCATACACGTTCCCCATATGTGCCACCACTATGTAACAATCAGCCTTATCAGATGACTTACAATGTAAACACCTCAACTGTAATAAAAATGTCTAAACTAACTGAAATTATATCTCTGTTATCTCTGTAAATATAATCTTTTTGAGAGGGGTGGGATAAACCTTTTCATAAACTGATCAAACAAAAAATCCACCATGTAAACTCATTAAACCAAGTACTCTGAGGCTACGTTTTTCTGCACATGCCTGGTCTTGATGTAATTCAGATCAAGAGGTCAGGGGTCATTAGAATGCCAAATGGCATTGGCGATGAAATCAAACTGTGCCTGGTTACGTAAAAACACTGTATCCCTAAGGGGGAAAATGAGTAAAGAAAGGGGTTTCTTTACAAGCGTCGCGACAAACTGTGTTTATACTAAGGATTTCGCAATACTTTCAGTCAAAACATGGCAATAGAGAAATGGTTGTTATAGTTACAAAATCTTTCACAATAAACAGAACATCATGGACCACTGCCTCGCTTAAGCCGTACAATCACATATAGGTGACGGGTGAAGCTACCACTCACAGCATATGATCACATTTGAAAAAACATGCTGGATAAGTGCATTTCACTTGCACATGCTGATTTAATATACGTATTAAATCACTAGTGATCGCTGTTCTTCTCTGTTGTATCTGCTGCAAAGTGACATTGCATAGTTTTCTTTTAAACTTAGGTTTGCACTCTAAATAATACACTTACTGCACAAGTTATTCTGATTGAAAGTGCTGCCAGATCGTATTAAATAACATCTCATCTAAACAGTCAGAATGTTTTAATCAGAATTACTTCAGTTTTAATGACAAAATGTGTGCCTCTAAACATGGCTAATGAAATTAGTACTAAAGGAAGTATACTAAAGGAAGTTAAGATCCAGAATAGCAATCAAACACTTCCTGTAGTTATTTATGAGTGTTTTTGGCTCACTCCTCCTTGCAGAATTGTATTTTTATGTGACCCACTTAAGTTGAGATAAAACGTGTCCATGCAGAGTGCAGAGCTGCATTGTAGGTAACTGATGTGTCTGTGCAGTCTGCAGGAGTTGAAGAGTCCTCGACTGGAGCTGCAGATCTATTCAGAAGTTCCCTTTCAGATGTTGGATGGAAACAGCGGTCTAAGCTCTGAGAAGATCAGTCACAACCCCTGGAGTTTACGCTGTCATAAACAACAGCTCAGCCGCATGCGCTCTGAGTCTAAAGAAAGGAAACTCTACAGTATCCTTTTCCTGTAGTTAAACATCTGCAAAAACATGCTATTGACTGACAGTTTGCACAGAGTTGTTTTCTTAATGTAATGTAGTTTTCTTAATTTCTCCCTGGGTGCAGTAGTGTGCTGCCCACTGCTCCGTGTATGTCTGTTCACGACTTGCAGTGTGTGTTCACTCCTCACCAGTGATGGGTTAAATGCAGAGGTCACATTTGGGTATGGGTTATCATATCTGACAAGATGATAAGAGTGTGCATTAAAAAATTATATCACGCTAAGTGTCACTGTTTGACCAGCCAGTCATAATATTTGACATATGAAATAATTTATGTATACAGACTAATTGATTAGTATATGACATCAGTGTGCACAGTGTGTATACATTGTGTGTTTTAGGAATCAACAATGAAGCTTTGCTACTGGATGTCTATGGTACAGCAGCTAAAAGTCTTGGAAACTTACTGTTATATGAAAACATAAAACTAGTTACACAGTTATAAATGGTTTAATTTCTAATGTATGTAAGCTTTAGCAATCACCATTGAAGCTTAGCTGACCCCTAGTGGAAAACTGATTCTTACAGAAACCTCTTTTTTGTTATATCAACCTCAAATTACAAAACTTGGTGACACGTGACTTTGAATTTCTAGCATTTTACGTCTGGAACATATTTATTTTCATACTTTTTAAATAAAATAATAATAATAATCAAAAACTGAAATAATATTTTACATTTTTTGTAATGATCTCTTTCAGCAATAATCTGTCAAGTATCTTCTTTTAAACAAGACCAACCTTAAACAAGACTGAACACCTCTTAGTACCTCTTAGTGTGTGTTTTAAACCTTTGTTTGGGGCAACAAGAAATTGATTTTTTACCACACATTCCTGGGATGTTAAACCTTTACATCCAAAAAAAGAAAGCATGTGTTATATGTTTTCTTATAATGTGTTATATTTCATGACTACCGTACTGTAACTGATAAATAGGGAGGTAGTAAATAAGAGCACAGTTTACTTTTCATGTAAAACTCTTTTGAATGTTTCAAAAATTATAATCAAATCACTCATTGGGAATCAAAGAAAATAAAAAATTGCTTGTTTTTAGGAGAAGCTAAATGCATGTGGGTTACTGGAGCGCAGAAATAATGGGTGGGCAGTTTGTGATGCTAGCTGATAAAGATACATTTTTTTCATTTACATTTACGCATTTGGCAGACCCTTTTATCCAAAGTGACTTACAGTACACTCAAGTTATATACATTTTGTCAGTACTTGTGTTTCCTGTGAATCGAATCGAATATTAGCATATGGTAAAATCCAATTTGCTCTTTGTTGCTTGGTCCCTTATTCTTTATATGAATCAACAGTTTCTAAGCATTCTACAGTTAACTGAGTGTTTTCAAGTGTGTTATGATCCTTGATGCAAAACTTCCACAAGAGTTTCTGCTGTTGGAAAATGTTGTCCATCACTTCAGTTACCCGTGTATCCTGGATCTGAAGATGGGCACACGACAGCACGGGGATGATGCGTCAGAGGAGAAAGCTGCTCGTCAGATGAAGAAATGTGAACAGAGCACCTCTGCTACGCTAGGAGTACGTGTGTGCGGCATGCAGGTGCGGACGGCTTTGACCAGTGACCCACTTATCAAACATGACAGATTCACCCATAGCCATAGGAAAGAAAAAGCACAGATGAGATCTCTTTAATATCTCAGTTATTTCTTCTAGACAGCAATGAGATTAAATGGAGAGCAAATTGTTACTTTTGCTTATGTCTCACATATTTCTCCTATGAAAAAGACCCAGAAAAGTGAATATTATGGATTTCAGTATGAACTTACATTTTCATTTCATCAAATTTACCCAAATCTAGTTTTATGCTGACTTGAGAAAAGTGTGTGAAAAATTTCTTGGATTTAACATTGGGCTGAATTTTGTGATGCCATAGCTCTGCATCAGAATGTTATAGAGACTTGGGGGTTTAACACATATTGATCAGTTTAACACAACTTAACAAGCATGGTAACAAATGGTAACTATTTTTAACTTCATTGCCATGTCCTGTAAACAATTTACAGCACACTAGCAAATGTAATGAATTTAATAAGCCATACCGTAGCATTAGAACATTGTAGAGACATGGGCTTATTTGACAACTTTATAGCCACATTCTAGCAACAGTTTTTACCACCCTAGCAACTGCATAACATCATAAGCGAAATTTTTCACATATTTATATATATATGTGAATATATATTCACATATATATATATATATATATATATATATATATATATATATATATTATTGTTAAGACCCAACAAATGATGACATTACAACTTTATAGCCATGCCCTAGCAACCAGTTACAGTACCGTAGTAACCCATAGACTTTCACTGATAAAATCCCAAAAATGTAACATTGGGTAGAACTTTGTGATGTCATGGCTCTGTATCAATATGTCGTAGAGACTTGGGACAGGCTCATATTGCTGACCTTAGCAAGCAGCAATAAATGGTGACATTTCAATTTCATAGTCACGCCCCAGCAATCGGTTACGGTGCCCTTTAGAGCACCCTAGAAACCAATGAATAAGGTTCACCTCAGCACCAGAACATTGGAGTTTTATGGTTAATTAATGCAATTAATTAATCATTATTTGTTTTTCTCTTTTTTTGCATATTGTTAAGAACACTGTTTTGGTGTCATTCTTGCGTATTTTAATACAGATATACAACAGCCGATATTAGTAATTAAAACAACTGTAAGGTTGAAGAGACCATATTCAAACATTCCCAGAACTGTATTTAATTTCTCTGTCATTCGTTGTTATCACAAGCCACAATGGCTGATGAAGCTTTACACAGCTTTGACAGCCTAACACTAATGTTCCTGACAACTGCTTTTTCCAACTGCACCATCATTTAACCACTCCTTATCTCATGTCTTTGTTCTGTAGGTATATCAGATGGACACAGGTCATTATCTATGCAGAAACAAATACTATGGCCGTAGTCTTTCTATTGAGGGATTTCGACACGCACTCTTTCAGTTCATGCACAATGGTACGCAGCTTCGCAAAGACCTTTTTGAACCCATTCTGAGCAAACTGTGCAGCCTGAAAACTGTCCTGGAGCGCCAGGCTTCATATCGTTTCTATTCCAGCTCGTTGCTCATCATATATGAGGGTAAGGACCCCAAATCAGCCGATGCCTGGCAGAAACGTTTAGAACCACCCTCGGAAAAGCAAAGTCAGGCTGCACCACATGGGTTCTTGGAGAACCCCCCTGTCTCAGACTCTTATATTGTGGATGTGCGTATGATAGACTTCGCCCACAGTACCTTTAAGGGTTTTCGTGATGACCAAACCATCCATGATGGACCAGATAGAGGCTATGTGTTCGGACTGGAAAGCCTCATAAACATTTTGCAGGAAATTCGAGAGGAGAACCAGTAGCCGAACTTTTATCTTTTTTCTGTTCGCCACCCGTTGTATGACACCCCATCCAGACTGGACATGGTGAAACACAAAGACATTTGTAAAAATTGCATTGGGTATCTTAGTTAGCATTTGAAATTACATTATATATAGTATATGAAGGTGGGTAAATAATTGAAAATAAACTAGTTTTTATGCACATTTGGATCTTTTGCATTGTGACGTTATTTCCTTAATAAATAAGCTGTTTTTCCACAAATTCTGATTACTGTAGACAAAATGATTTTTTACAATCAGCATAATAAATACAAAAGATACATACATAAAACCGGAATTTACAAATTATTCAGTTTTGCATAACAGTCATGAGCATAAAATTATTATAATTAATTTTATGTATTTAGTATTTTGCTTTACCTTAAGATTTGGAGAAAAAAATTCCTTAATTTGTTATTATTGTCCACAATAATGTCATGACACTGACAATTTTATTAGATGACCTGGTTTGGGAACTGGTTTATTGGACTGTATAAACGTACTCCTGTGCAGTATTTCAGTTGTTTAAAAGGGAATCATTTTGCTTAGAATAGTTGGTAAAAGCTTTACTTGTAGAAGTTGGGGACACTTGAAGGGGTTTTTAAACTCCTGGTCTCTGATGACAAAAAATGGTTTCTGCCTTATGGCATTAGATGATAAATAAACAGCTATGCTGTGTGAAAACACCATTTATAACAGGTCAAACATTTTGTTCCTTTTTATCTACTGTATTCATTTAGAGCAGGGGTGCCCAGTCTTGCTCCTGAAGGGCAAGTGTCCTGCAGAGTTTAGCTCTAGCTTGCCTCAGCACACCTGCCTGGAGGTTTCTGGTCTGCCCAGTAAGACCTTGATTAGCTGGTTCAGGTGTGTTTGATTAGGGTTTGATCAAAACTGACCCTCCAAAAGCAGGACTGGTCACCGCTGGTTTGAAGTAACTGTTGCATTTTACAGTTTTTATGCCATTTATTTTTAAGTCTTTCCTATGATTTAACAGTCCTGGTGGGATAGTTTATTTGTAGTAATTTAGATTACCCTTGTGTACAAAGCCTGTTCTGTCTGAAACATAGTTATCATTACAGAAAAACAATTTCTAAATTATTACAAACCCATTTTAAAAGCATGATTTTTGTTTTTATATGTTTTGCAATTATCAGTTAGTTTAACCAATATACTGTGACAAATTTTTACCATGTCAGCACATGTAGCAACAACATTTAGGATGTTCTCTGTTTAGCGAACATTTATTGCACTATGCCGTTATCCTTCAAGAACTGCACACTCAGAATATAATATCTGCATTTATTTGTCCTGTCTTGTATTGATTTACTTGTGTATTCATCAGATATGTATAAATAAGGAATCAACATGAAAAATTATGGCACCTATGCAGAGTCTTGATGTGTTTGTATTTACATGTGGGACTGGTCGATAGCCAGAACTGTTACACAGAAGTGTCATGCTTTTATTTCTTGTTTTCACATTGTTTAATGTATTTGACCAAATGTTTACCGCAGTCATCTGATTTTTCTTTTATCTAAGCCTATATTATAAGATTAATTGCCTATTTTCAAAATTAGCACAGGAAATAGTTTCAGTAAATGTTGAAAGGGAATGTTTAGAAAAACAAAAGCCACATTCTCTCCCACATGTATTCTCTCACAATAAATAAGAACTGTATTTCTGTTTTAGAACAGTATACATAATTCCTTACATGCCAACATTACTAATAAAATGTGGCTGTTTTGTTTAAATGCATCTTTAGTTTGTTCTAGAGCTTAAGAAAAGTACCATACTCATGGCGTGTTGCCTGGATGTAGATGAAGCCATCTGTATATGTTCTTTGTCTTTCATAGATACAGAACCAGTAAGCCAGCACACTACCAGAAAGAAACCAGAAAGAAAATTGAAAACTATTACCCCCATTATGAAAACCATCTCTTTATTGTTGTTGCGTGGATGGATTTTTTGGAAGAAAAAATATATTACAACTAAATGTGAGCTAAAAATAGTTTCCTCCCTTTTTGTTTGAATGTTTATAAAACTCTGACATCAAAGTAAAAAAAACTGTTAAGATACATCAACATGCTGGTGTAATACTTTCACATGATGTATTACACTGTTTTGCTGATATTCTTACACTTACACAAAGCAAAATAACAATGCTGAATAACAGTAAAATATGTTAAAGGCAAATCTGCATTTCCTAAAGAAATATCAGAAAATACAAGACACATTACAATTTAATATCAGTATTAGAATGACATAATACAGATTAGACGTTTTCCTTTTTGTAATGTAAAACACAACACACAGTTTTGTCACAATAAATAGAATACATAATTACGAAAAACGAAGCAAAGGAGTGTTTAGAACCTGTCTGTGAATGAGTGTAATAGGGTTTTAACCAAACCCAGATTAATAATTTTTCGTTTAAAAATCTGTTCATAATTTACATATTTAAACGTATTATTGACACTTATTACTGTATTATTAATGATAAACAACACTGATCTCTAGCGTGAGAAACTCCTAAACATACGTTTTGAACAGCTTTTATATTTTTGGCCATTTTTTGAAGTAGCTTTGGGTCTCACTGCGCCACGTTGTTCTGAAATGATTGGTTGATGACGCCTCATGTGGTTCTTAAATGAGGGGTGGTGTTACATAGATTATATATACTTATATGTTTAGTTAACGTATAACTGGTATAAAAGATTTTCCTACAATAATATAATTATCATTCGATAATTCTTTAATCATTTAAAAACTTCTGTCGACTATTTTCTACCTTAATTTCAGTTAAATATATTTATCGGCTCCCTCGTATTACTAGTACAGACCATTGACCCGTGACGTCACATTGTGTGGATCCGCCCACACACAGCGCGTCTCACTGTAGGGAACTGAAGTAAATTTGTAGGTGTCTACAAACCTACCAGATACAGAGAGTACATAAACACAGTGGTCGTGTATATGCGATAACCTTAAAATAAGAGCTGAATCAAATCAGTGCAACAGGTGAATTATTCATTGGGTAAGTTTTAATGTAAAGTTTCTGTAGATTGTTATGGATTTAAAATAAAAAACGCTAATATATATATATATATATTAGTTTAAAAACATCATAAAAGCTTTTTAGGACATTGGATAAGAGATACCCTGGTTTGTAAGGCTGTAATCTAGACAAATATCTTTGAGGAGTGAAGGAATGTGAAGTTGTAGTGTAAAGTGAGAGAGTAATGGTGTAAAACATAACAATCTAGTCAGTTTAGTTTCTTTGTGCACATAAGAGAGATGATTTACAGGTATTACAGGTGTGTCCTGTGGGCATGTTCTAATGACATGATGTGTACATTAGTATTTATGCCTTTATTTCAGATGTCTTTAACTGTGTGTTTCAGGTGTTGTTTTTACATGACCTGATGCACATCTACTCTGACTACATGCTGTTCTAGTGACTAATAATGAAAGCACTGATTCTTGTTGGTGGCTATGGCACAAGGTTACGGCCGCTCACCCTCACTGTGCCCAAACCGCTGGTGGAGTTCTGTAACAAACCGATCCTGCTTCATCAGGTGGAAGCTCTGGTCAAGGTAGCTTTCTTATATACACAACACTGTGTGCTTTCACTTGCCTGACCTTCTCAATTAGTTTCCTAAGAACAGATATAGTGTGATCTTAAAACTGATTCTGTTAGAGAATTAAAGAGACTAGGGTTAGCTGGGTATGAAAGATTTCCTACTTAACCACATTAGCAAAAATGTTATAAAAATCAGCTATCAAACATTGTGGGTTTTTTAATGGATGAGCTATTACTTCATCTATACCCCCAACCCAAAATATCTGAATAAAAGGGCAACTGGAGGGGCAAAAAAATAAACATCCTAAAAATATCTTGTCTTTTAACATTGTTGCAACCTTCCTTGTGTTGGGGTTGGTTGGCACAATTGAACAACATTTTGCAATTGAATGTGTCTGTTCTTTCTAAGTAGTTACGCTTCTATTAAGACTTTTTAAAACTTTTAAAGACTTTTTTAATGGATGATTTTGAATGATGAAGGAGCCAATAAGAGCTCAGCACAGATGAGAACCCTCAGTAGTGTTTAAAAAGCATTTCAGGGTGAAGCCCTGAAACAGGTGATAAAATTCCAAGTAAACAGTTTGCAAATTCTAGACAAAGGGTGTCCACTTGGAAGATGGTAAAATCTAACAAAGTAATTTAATTAATTTATTTAGGATGCATTTAGTCACAACATAATTTCCATAGTTGCATTTGTGTTATTTAGTAGTTTTGATGAGTTTACTATTATTCTAAAATGTGGAAAGAAATATTGATGAGGAAAGAGTAAACCCAAACTTTTGACCAGTAGTGTAGTGTAGGGACCCCTGAATTTGTTCATTAAGCCCTAGTTTTCCCTGATTTAGTCTAGGAGTAAGAAGCTTTTCTTAGTGACTAAATCTGGATTGATATTCATATTGTGTTCATGTATTCTGTCTTCATATGTTCAGGCCGGAGTCAGTCATGTCATCTTGGCTGTGAGCTACATGTCAGAGTTGTTGGAGCGTGAGATGAGAGCTCAGGAGCAAAGAGTGAGTGTTCTTTAACTCGTTCAGAATGCAAATTCATGTTTGACATGGTCCTTCATATGTGACGAATATCAAAATAATATAGTATTGTTTATTTTAACAGCTTGGAATAAAAATCTCGCTTTCACATGAGAAGGAACCTCTGGGCACTGGTATGTAAACTTTCTCATGTCGCTTTGACAGCACAACCATCAGCTAGTGTGTACCTGTAATCATCTGGTTGTTGTTTTTTTTACAGCTGGACCTCTGGCTTTAGCTCAAGAGCTGTTGACAGACAGCGAGGAACCTTTCTTTGTCCTCAATAGTGATGTTATCTGTGATTTCCCCTTTAAAGACATGCTGAAGTTCCACCAACAACATGGCAGAGAGGGCACAATAGTTGTAAGAAGACGGTTTGTTTAGAAAACAATTATATTTAATAAGCAAAGTCACACAAATAACAAGTTGTTGTACTGAATTTCAGCATACGGATGCAGAAGGATGATTACAAGTGTGTGTTTATAAAACACGTTTAAATGTTGTGTTTATAAAACAAGAAATTAATATAGGTCCCCAACATTTTAGGTCCTGTTCACTACCAGTATTCAGACCTACAGACATGGCATTATTTTTATAAAAATGAGGATGAGCAAACGGGGTAACAGCCCCCTTTACTTTAAGTAATTATTCCACAATGGATACACTCTAGGTATCTTGTTCAGCTCCACACTCACTGTTGAGATACATCCCACTCAGTGGTGATCTTCAGCTGAGAGAAATATAGACACATTGACAAAAACCTGCTGCTTCCTGCTTCCTACATTCCGATGTGCTTTAAATAATATGATCAGCGTTCATAGAAAGGCATTGGGACTATGAAATTAAATGACAAAAGATAATTGTTGTGTAAAAGAAATGTGTATTTTATGGTTTAGATTCTCTAAACCATTCAAAACAAATAGTGCAGTACTGGCAAAAAATTTAATTATGATAAATTCAATTATTACTTTTGTAAATAGTTTCAAGGAGAGGGTCTATGATTTCATAAGTACTTAGATCATTTTCTGTCAACATGTTATTTCTTGTTGATAAAATGGAAAAAAAAGGAACTGGTGAAGGACCTAGTTTATAATAACTATAGTTTATCCATTTATAATTAAATGCATAGATATCTTAGCGTAGTAACAGGATTAAGTGAACTTTAAATAAGCTTTGCATGATCTGTGTCAGTTCAAATTTACCGTGGCAGTGTGGCACATCAACAGCATTGACATCTAATGTCATTGGTTCTTGCAGGGCATGTGACCAAGTGTTTTATCAAAACTGATGCAGCACTTCGTCACCACACGATTTGAGAGCAACAACAGAAATGAAGATATTTAATGAGCAATGACTTTACAACTAATTGGACTTCTTTAATCTTAATCTTTTTGTGAAGGTTGACAGTTCCAGTCCACATAAAATATATTTAATATCTATTGCACAATCAACACAATCAAATCAAATGTACTTTTCAGCAGAAGTGCTGCATGACAGAAGTGGTGCATTGACAGCACTTTTTTGTTTTAACATACAGAGGAAATCATACCTTAGTTAAAGATAACAGCACTTTCATTTTTGGTTTATTGGGTTTGTTGGAAGTGATTTGTCTTATCACAACATCTGGCTGATATTTCAGGTCACTAAAGTGGAAGAGCCATCCAAGTATGGTGTGGTTGTTTATGACGGGGACACAGGACAGATACACCGCTTTGTAGAGAAGCCACAAGTGTTTGTGTCCAATAAAATCAATGCTGGGATGTACATCTTCAGCCCTGCCATGCTGAGAAGAATCCAGGTCAGTCATCTTACAACACATTTTAGATCAAAGTTTCATATACAGTATATTAATTCTTCATTTAAATTGTATAAAATTAAACCGATAATTCAACTTTACTGTTATTTGTCCTTCAGTTACGACCGACTTCCATTGAGAAGGAAATCTTTCCTATCATGGCAAAGGAGGGACACCTTTATGCCATGGAGCTACAAGGTGCAAGAACACACAACAAATGTATACCTTTTGCAAAAGCAACATAGGATCAAAAAGCATTTGATTCTATGTTAAAATGCACTAAAATATAAGTGTTTTTTTTTTTTTGAATTGGTATGTGATGTTTCAGGATTCTGGATGGACATTGGCCAGCCCAAAGACTTTCTGACAGGCATGTGCATGTACCTGCAGTCTGTTCGGCAGCAGGCCTCAGAGAAGCTTCGTACTGGACCAGGTTTCCTTGGAAATGTCCTTGTGGTATGAAACCAGTTTCACTGCTTGTTTAGTCATACTTGTTGATATTGATCATATAGACAATGTAATTTTAAGGTCCTGTACTATCACAAAATAATTTTTGAGATTTATTTATTTATTAGCCACAGTTTTGTTGTCTGAGATTTTTTCTTCATAGGGCAAAATTAAGTATAAGGTCTCGTGTCGCTTGGCTTGGATGCTCACCAATGGCTGATTTATTTTCTCTGCCGTGATACTTCACCAGATTTTTGGCAGTGTCAGAAATTTTATCTTGTGATCTTGCATTGTAACTGTTGCTGTGGCGACCATAATTAATAAGCCAAGTAAATCAATAACCATAATCAATAATCAGGTAAATCAATAAGCTTTTTGTGTGTGTTTATATTAACTACATGATGTGCAACATACATATATCTTGTTATTTAGCATTTACTGCACATCGACAGTTTTATCAAAATTAGTTTGCGCTGTAGGTTTGCTCTAAAGAGTAAAATTCACAAACCCCTCCCTTTGCCTGGCCACAATTCTTTAGACACTCAGTTTTTATTTATTCTCCAAATAAAACATTGCCAAGTAACAACTGTAGGGCAGGAAAAAATAATACTTGGCTATAGTATGCAGTCATTTGTAACACACTGTAACCTGTATTGCCAATTTCTATCTTACAAGTAATAATTACAAATGAATGTAAGTGTGTGGTGTTCTCATACATTATAACAATTAATTTGGCCAAGATTAAGTGAATGAATAAAGTAAGCCATTTTATTCAAAGCACTGTGCCCTGAAAAATATTTTAAAGAAAGAGCATTCATAGTGGAGATCTAAATTGCTATGACCTAATTAACATTATGGAATTTTAGGGAAAAATGTAATTGCTCTCAGATTATTACTTTCTTGATTTGTTTTGTTTTACTCTTTGTAAAATCTGGTAATTTTTTACAGGAGTAATGAGAAGCTATTATATTACTGTATAAAGGATGTAGTTAGGCACAATATACAGGGCATTGACTTTAAAATCTAACACTTGCGTAATATTACTATATACTTTACTATGTTATATTAAAGAAAAATATAAAAGATAAAAATGAAATTCTAAATTAACATAAAGATAAGCAAACTCATGGTCATCTCTTTTCATTGTATACTTGTAAAAAACATATTGACACAGTATAATCATGTAAAAAGGTTTACATGCGAATAGTTAGAATAGAATATCACTCGAATATCACTAGAATAACACTCACCGGCCACTTTATTAAGTACACCTGTTCAATTGCTTGGTAACACAAATTGCTAATCAGCCAATCACATGACAGCATCTCAATGCATTTAGGCATCTAGATGTGGTATAGACAACTTGCTGAAGTTCAAACCGAGCATCAGAATGGGGAAGAAAGGGGATTTAAGTGACTTTGAACGTAGAATGGTTGTTGGTGCCAGACAGGCTGGTCTGAGTATTTCAAAACCTGCTGATCTACTGGGATTTTCACGCACAACCATCTCTAGGGTTTACACGCACAACCATCTCTAGGGTTTACAGAGAATGGTCCGAAAAAGTGAAAATATCCAGTGAGCAGCAGTTGTGTGGACGAAAATGCCTTGTTGATATCAGAGGTCAGAGGAGAATGGGCAGAGTGGTTACAGATGATAGAAGGGCAACAGTAACTCAAATAACCACTCGTTACAACCAAGGTATGCAGAATACCATCTCTGAATGCACAACACGCCGAACCCTGAAGCAGATGGGTTACAGCAGCAGAAGACCACACTGGGTGCTGCTCCTGTCAGCTAAGAACAGGAAACAGAGGCTACAATTCGCACAGGCTCACCAAAATTGGACAATAGAAAATTGGAAAAATGTTGCCTGGTCTGATGAGTCTTGATTTCTGCTGCAACATTCAATTCAGAATTTGGCATAAAGAACATGAAAGCATGGATCCATCCTGCCTTGTCTCAATGGATTAGGCTGGTGGTGGTGGTGTAATGGTGTGGGGGATATTTTCTTGGCACACTTTGGGCCCCATAGTACCAATTGAGCGTCATTTAAACACCACAGCCTACCTGAGTATTGTTGCTGACCATGTCCATCCCATTATGACTACAGTGTACCCATCCTCTGATGGCTACTTCCGTAGGATAATACACCATGTCACAAAGCTGAAATCATCTCAGACTGGTTTCTTGAACATGACAATGTTATGTTAAAAAAACCACTTTACTCACAGGCCTCCACAGTCACCAGATCTCAATCCAATAGAGCACCTTTGGGATGTGGTGGAATGGGAGATTTGCATCATGTATGTGCAGCCGACAAATCTGCGGCAATTGTGTGATGCTATCATGTCAATATGGACCAAATTTTTTAAGCAATGTTTCCAACACCTTGTTGAATCTATGCCATGGAGAATTAAGGCAGTTCTGAAGGCAAAAAGTGGTACAACCCAGTACTAGCAAGGTGTACCTAATAAAGTGGCTAGTGAGTGTATATATAGTTTAATAGCTCAAGACTGGTATGACAAGTACCACGTTTCGTGTCAATACATGAAAGTTTGGTGAAGATATAGCCTCAAATCCATTTTTGCATGCTTGTTGTCAAATTCGTTCATGCACTATACACAAACGGTGTGTCGGAATCCTCATGAGCCAAGGATTCAGAGGAAAAAAGTTTTTTTCAAAAGTCAAAAGAAATTTTGAACTTTTGGTGGCACTAGCGAGTTTGAATTAGAGGCTCCAAATTGCAGACAGAAAATATAGTCACCCATGACAAATTTGGTATTGTAGAAATATAGTCGCTCAAAAAAACAAAAGCCAGGGAATCTAAAAAGATAAGTCTCATGCTGACAAGGCAAATTATAACTTTTTGTTATAACTTTTGATCGCTAGTGGGCGTGGTTTCAAACTTTGTAGGTACCCTTAGACAATGAGAATGATGAACCATACCAGGTTTCATACCCTGTTGTATTCGTAGGTTATTGCATTTCATGACAAAATTCAAAATGACTGACGCCCGAAATGGCCAACCAAGGAACAACGGATATCATTTGACTCTACATACCTCTGGGAATCTAAAGAACCACTCTTATGATCTTTGGCCAAAGTTTTTATATAACCAGTATGTGAAGTTGAGTATTCTGATAGCCTGTGGTTAGAAGCTCTGGAACAACTTCTGGTCTGTGCAGCTACTATACCAGACTGTGTGGCTGCCGGTCAGAATGTTTCCTATTGTACCTCTAGAAAGAAGGGAAGGACAGAAGTGGAAAAGTTTGCTGTCCTCATTCTCCTAAGGAAGTGCAAGCACTGCTGAACCCTCTTGACCAGGGAGGTGATATTAGTGGCCCATGACTGATCCACAGAGCGGCAATTGATTGTGAGTGAATTATGAACTGTATGCTTCCTTGTAAGTCAATAGTTATCTCTTTACTCTTTTACATTCAGTGACAGGTTGTCACACCAGATGACTAGCTGGTTAACTTCCTCTCTGTAGACCGATTCGTCATAATCACTGATGAGGCCCACCACTGTTGTGTCATCTTCAAACTTAATTTGCACAGTGGCATATTGATGCCTAGTGGTCCAGGTGTTCTCACCAAGTGCTGGGAGATGACTGTGTTAAAGGCAGAGCTGAAGTCAAAAAAGAGTATCTGCACATTACTGTTCTTGTTTTCCAAATGTGCCAGGCTCAGGTGAAGTACTGTTGCTATAGTGTCATCTGTGAAGCAAACTGGAGTGGGTGGAGTGCTGCCAAGAGTCTAGATGTAATGTGGTCTTTGCCCAGCCTTTCAAAGCATTGCTATGATGGAGTGAATGCTGTCGGGGGGTAGTCACTGAGAATACTCATGCTGGTGACTTTTTTGGCAGTGGTACGACAGTAGTGGGCTTGAAGCACGGGGGTATGGTGGATTGGCTCGGGAAGATGTTATAGATGTCAGTGACGATGCCTGTCAGCTGGTCCACACATTGCCTAGCTACACACCCTGGTATGTTGTCAGGATCTGGGTTGAACCTACGTAGGCTCCTCTGAATGTCAGCTCTGAGTCAAGACAGAGTACTGCATCTTCTGGGCTGGGGGATACAATGTTTCATTGTAGTTTTGTTGTTCTCTTTCTCAAGCTGGCTGAAGTAGGTGTTAAGTGCTCTAGCAAATCAAAGAGCATCTTTGTCCCCAGACTTGAATGCAAACATTACATGCTTTAGGGAGCGTGTGTATCTCTCTGGTGAGCCAGGGTTTTTGGTTGGCATGTGTGGTGATTTTCTTGACAACAGTCACATCCTCCACACAAGTGAATCCCATCACAGACTAAGCATACTCTCCTCTGGTTGTCTGTGTTTCCGGTTTGGTCTCTGTCAAGCTATCCTACAAACTCTTTATAATTCGAACTAAAAACTCTTTATAATTTGCTATTGCCTCAAAAAACTTGATTTTTTTTTAAATAATGGAGGCTTCTATGAAAATATTCCAATCTGTACATTCAAAACTGTCCTGGAGTGCTGATACTGCTCCCTTTGTCCATGTTCTTATCTGTTTCACAGATGGCTTGCTCCTAGTTAGTATTGGTCTGTAGGGTGGAATCAGCATCAGAAAGATGGTCCGAGTTTCCAAGGTAGGGTGTGGGGGCTGCCTTGAATGCCTTTTTGATGTTTGTGTAAACCTGGTCCAATGTGTTTTCTGCCCTGGTTGCGAAGTCCACATGTTGATAATAATGCTGTGATACTGATGGCTGTGAATTTTTCGGCTAGTAGTATGGCCGGCATTTAGGTGTCAGAAACTCAATATCTTCCAAACATTGACTCGACACAATTTCAGTGTGGGTGCACCAGTTTTTGTTGATGTAAATACACACTCCCCCTCCCCGAGATTTACTGGTAAGAGCATGGTTCCTGTCTGCACGAAATGTTATTGGCTTGTCCACCTGAATGGCACTCTCAGGAACAACAGAATTTAGCCACATCTCTGCGATGAGGGCACAATAGTCTCTTACGTTGCATTGAGTGGTTAGATTCAGTCATAAATAATCGATTTTGTTTTCCAGAGAGTGGACATCAGCCAGCAAAATATATGGAAGTGCAGGTTTGTAGAAGTTAGGGACTGTGTGGGAATAGGTTGGGTGTATCGAAATACTAATAACTTTTTGTCATTGTGTCTAGATGCTATGTATCAAAGCTCGCGCAAACCGGACAAATGTCCTAGGTGGAGTTAGAAAAAGTAGGTTTTTCTGAAAAGTCAAAATGGCGGAAAAAAATTTATGATGGAAATTGACATCATTGCATGTTGCAATCTGCATGAAAGGGAGATAACGTAAATTAACTAATTATAACTAATAATAAATATATAGGATGGCCAGATTTCTCAGAGTGGAATACGGGATGGACAGACACCCCGACCCCCACCACACATCAACATAAATGTATCTACACATAACAGGAACGTTAGTTATGAAAGAAAGTAGTCTTACCTTAACATGCAGATAAGTGAGAACAAGACGGTGATGTTTTGTACTTTTTACTGGAAGAAATTTTTGCCAGTGTGTGCTTGTTTTTCAAAAGTTTATTGGAAAATATATAGCAGTCCAGTCCAAAATAATCCGTATGAAAAGCACTGCCTTCATTGTTGTTATACTGATTAAAGAGAAAACACGCTCCATGGGTGCAAATGTACCAGGCAGGCATAAAACAAATTCCAAGGCTTCGAAATCAAGTGACTCGCTCCCCATCTCACAAAATATGTCTGTCCATCTATTCAGACACAGCCACCTTGTTTGTGTTCCAGTCAGAGATGTGAAGTGATGTTTTTTTGCACAAGACCACTCATTAAAGAGCTTGGTTTTGTCAATCACTCTGATAGCAGGTATTCTGAAGTAGAAGCTGCTGAGACTGCTCTGAATGTCTCTCCACTCTAGGACACTTCTCAGTAGGGCCCATTCAGGTTCTTTTGTATTCTCCAATAAGCAGCTCCAATTATGGAGGTAATCCAATGATGCTAAATAAAAGTTTCTCACTGCACAAAAGAAATCTTCAGCTTGCATGTCACCAGCTTCAACACGAGTGTCTAACTGCTTTTTAATGTCAGAGGGAATGCATAATTCCTCCAGTCTGGCCTACAAGATTTTCAGGTCATAAATGTGGAACGTGACTTCTGTGGCAGATATATGGTATTGCCCTATTGTCTCCAGTGCACAGTGAAAAGTGGCAGTCATTTCTGATAATCCAGTTCTACAAAGTCACAAAACCCTTTGAGCTCCTCTACACGCACTTTTTAGATATGAATGTATTTGTATACGTTCACAGCAAAACTCTCTAAATCAATCTATGATCTATGAAGGAATCCACTGCTGTTTGCAGGGTATTGTAGATGATGTGTGCATTACAACCAATGCCCAAAATCTCCCTTCCTAGCTTTAGCTGCAGCTGAATAGATTCACCCTCCAGATACTGAAGTATCACAAGCACGGAGAACAATTTAACATGTTTGTGGTTAGACACATCCACAGATAATGTGGCAAAGGAGCACTTGTCCAAATCACCCCAAATTTGTTCCTCTGACAAAGGAGCAAGAACATTGCATATTATAGACTCAGATTTGGTGCAAGCAAAAACAATTTCAGATCATACAATTTCTTGATTAATTTTGCAGTGCAGTCAGCTGACCAAAAACTATAGCCATGAACAACAGAATGGTATGCAAAAAGTCCTTCACTTGCATGGACTTTATCAGATTTAAGCCACTCTGCTTAAAAAAAATTGCTGACACTTGGTTTAGCACTCTTACTTTAAGCAGCGTCCACATGCTTTTTTGCGTTCATATGCTGTGTAATGTCGGTGCGTCCTGTGAGCAGTAGAAAATGCTCACAGAGCATGTTGCATAAATGTCGCATCTCAGTTTACTTGGCTCTGACTGTGAATCCCTCTTTAGAAATTTAAATTCTTTTTAAAGTGCTCCAATAAATGTACACACGCTTCTTTGACATTTTCTCATCCGCACTGTATCTATCATGACACTAACGCTTGATCCCGCCGTCAAGTTAATAGCGAATTGTAATTGGATGGTAACTTTGTCCTAAATAAGTATACTATAATGTGTTTGCCTACTTTTGATTAGGCTATTCTCACAAGCCTGGCAGAAGACTACTACTCGCTCGAACAGCAGTAATAAAAAAAGTAATTAGGAAAGATGAAATGCGGGAAAAACATGATTTACGCAAGTCATCAACTCCACTTTACTGCACAGCTACAAACCATTTCGTTCATCTTTGTATCTGAGTCATGCAAATACTTATGCTTTGGGGACAAAAAAATTTTTTATGTGTTTATATTAAGTTCAGACACCCCGATGTTGAAAACTTCTGCTCTAGTGTGACCCCACCTTTAGTTGGCCAGTCTGCATCCATACTGTAACTGTTTTATAATGCACATTTTCCCCATAGGACCCAACAGCAGTGATCGGTAAGAACTGTACTATTGGGCCGAATGTGACGATTGGAGCTGGGGTGGTTCTGGAGGATGGTGTGAGAATAAAGCGCTGTACCGTCCTGAAGGGGGCACACATACACTCCCACTCCTGGCTGGAGTCATGCATCGTGGGATGGTGCTCCTCAGTGGGGCAGTGGGTAGGATTCACTGTTCTAGACCTGTCTTTCTCTGTTAAGAAAATGAACAGGATTCTTTCTTCAGGAATCTGGCTGTTTATACCTGTTTGTAGTTGTTGTAATTGTTTCAGTTTTGGTGATTTATTCTGTGATTGTTCTTCAGGTGCGGATGGAGAATGTGACCGTTTTGGGGGAGGATGTAATAGTGAACGATGAACTCTACATTAATGGTGCCAATGTTCTTCCTCACAAGTCTATTACAGACTCTGTTCCTGAACCACGGATCATCATGTAAAATAGCCTCACACAGCCCTCACGAAGTGCCCGAATGTGTGTTTGGCAATGTAACGCTGGATGATAAAGAGTATTGGCTCTGATAGGAATATGTGGAGTAATTGAGATATGCAGCTACTGAATGTGGTGTTTAAAAATAATGCTGCAGGTTAATAACATTTAGAATAGATGTTGTCTATATGGTGTTGCGTCACAATTCTAACTTTCAAGTGCCATTTTCATTGCTCTCTATTACTGCTAATAAGATATAACATTTGTCGCGACATGTTATTTGCTCAATTAGTTGTCTTTTTCTTCAAGTCTGCTCTTTGTAAATTTTGTTGATTTTAAGATACCACTAGACCACTCAGTAAATATATGTAATCTTTAGAAATGGAGTCATGTAAAGCTTTTGGAATTCTCTCAAATTACATACCTGTAGAAATAATTAAATGCAATCAGATGTATCAAATGTATCAGACACATGATGCAACAGCAGACTAAAATCTATACACACTACACCTCATACGAGTTACTAAATCTGTAGTATTAACTACATGACGCACATTTATTTTATTTGTTCACATCTTATGCATAAATAAGGCCGTGTTGCAGAAATGTCATCAATACTTTGCAGACTAACCAATCTGAAAACACTCATGAACTTTTGTAGTAATATGCGAATTAAGATTTTTGCTTAATTATTATCTATCAAAGTAATATAAACTGCTTAAAGGGATTTCATCTGATTGTCATTAGGCTTAGTGGACATCATGTCAAGTGATAGTGAATATGCAAAATTACAAAAGCAAAGTGACAAAACTGCATTGAGCATTTTACATCAAACTTGATGTATCACAGATTTGTGATATCTTAAATATTGTAGTAATGCATCAAACTTTAGAACTATATTCAGATGTATTTGAGGCTTTTAATGTGCTTGAAATAGCATGAAACTTAGCGCATGAATAGTGGTTGGCCTTTAGGCATGGCCAAAAGCTCAGACATGGGTACAGTGGGGGGCCCTGCAGCACACCCTTTTGACTAACGTGATGGGGTTCATTTTACACACAGTCACCGACCTGGTACATGTATTGTTCTCATCAAACCAGACAACTTTCAAAATTACATTCATTAGCTCTGCCCAACAGGAGCAGAACCTAACCCTAACCCTAAGTTGCTTCACATCTGCCCACATCTGATGTCTGACCATTTTGGATTGCATGTGGATTTTTTGTCAATTCCAAGCTCTGAATTTTTAAATACTCCACCTGATTTATGGGATTGTCACCAAATTTGGCAAATATTATCCCAAGACATTGAAGATGCTAAATTGCCAAGGGATTTTTGATATCTTGAACGGTGTTGCCATGGCAATGCAATACATTTATGGTAAAAAAATAGAAAAAGTTTCTTCTGTGGGTCAACCCACAACTTGACCCACACTGACATCCATTAGCTCCGCCCAACAGGAAGTTTTTGGAAACAGGAGGCCATTTCGGAATTTCTAAAAAGTGCATGCTGTAGATATTAGAGACTTTCTGTTTCCCATATTTTTGTGGGATATTACTGCCTCGTCATGGCAAGCTCCGTTCGAGATAATAGCACAGCATGTGCTTTGAAGAAAATCTAAAATGGCCCACTTTCTGTTGGGCGGAGCTAAGGGGTGTCAGTGCGAACGTTGTCTGGGTCAACATGACCAATACACACCAAATTTCGTACAGGTGCATGCAAGATATATGCACCATCTTTTTGTGTCCCATACAAGGGGTTCCAACAAAGCCCCCCGCCTCGTGCCCGGCCCTAATGGCCATCGAATGGCCAATTTGTGTACCAAGTTTCAGTCCTTTTTGATGCTAAATTGTGAACGGTTTGTTGATATCTCCAATGGTGTTACCATGCTGAAGAAATTAATTTATGGCAGTAAATAGAACAGAAAGTGTCTCATAACTTCTGCATGCATTAAGTGATTTACATTAAACTTGGGAAATATGTTTTGTATTGTGGGCTGATCACAATGATGTGGGTATTGTAAGTCACAGTTATGCCAGCAGGAAGTGTCACTTAAAATTGACTTTAAATACTCCACTATTATTTACTGAGGTAAATGCAGGTGCCCAACGTGCATTGTTTTCATAGTTGTGTGTGGCGATGGAGCTGTAGTGCTTGAGTCTGTCATTGCTGCTCGCATATATTTCACTTTGCATTTGCTCCAGCTAAAAGAATGTAAATCGGACTGTAATTATTCCATATGCTTATTCACACTGATCAATTATATTTACTTTAACTATGATGACACTGATGTAGGAATGAAGGAAAAACAAGTTCAGTTTGAAATATAAAAGAAATCAGGCATGAGACTTGGTCTCTAAAGTCCAAGATATTGGTCTTTATGTTGTACTTCAAAGTACTTTAAATAATTTCATATTAAATGTATGAAAGAATAGTACAATTTTACTCTTTGGTACCTTACTGTTAGTGATAACATTCAAGTTCATACAAACATAAAGCACACAACAAATTATGAAAAGTAACAAGGATTTTACTATGGTAACCACAGTGTCTCACTTCATTAATCCTATTTTAATGATAGTTATAGTAAAACTCATAAAATGTTAACCAGAACGCCAAAAACAGTTTTACTGTAGTAACACTGTGGTTATTTTTTATCAGGGAATTAGAACATAAATGTATGACAGGTATGTCTGTGGGTAGTTTGTTAAATGTTTTCAGGTCGATGCATTCCTGCTACCATATATAGTCAAATGCAGTACTGGGAAGAAACACATGAAGCTTTGTGAAAATAAGGTGCCAAACTCTGGCGGGTTTATCTCACAGTCACTCGTGATGTCATACCTCATTCTTGCGCGAGAGAAATGTTGTGGAGTTTTAACGGTCGGTCAGTCGGAGGACGCTAGGGCTCAGTGATCACACGTGGATCAGCAGAGATGTTACACGGCAAACAGCGACTCCTCTGTTGGAAACTTCAGTAGAGTTTTTTTAGACAGGCTGGATATGACCGGGAGTGTTCAAAAGGTAAGTCTTACCGCCTTTAAAGAAATCACCGAGTCCATAATGAAATGTCTTTATTTTTATATTGAACTCACATTCGTTCTTTTCATTAGACCACGTTTTGTTCTATTTTGTTTTGACTGATCAAAAACCTAACTCTTACCCTTAACAAACGTGCAGACTTGTTTCTTTATGTCTCCCATTTATGGACACAGATTGTCAAACTTTCATTTGAAAGACATTTGAGCAACTGAAACATTTGACCAAATGTTTTATAGTCCCATTTTAGTTTAAAGTACTTTACTACTTAAGCCAACAACTGCATTACTATGCTATGCTATGCTATACTATAGAACACATAATTGTGGCAGATTAATTGGCATTTGTATTACTCAAATCAAGTTTATTGTCACATATACCAGTTTTACCACAAATTGAATGGTTAAAGTATGCTTACTGAAGTTAGGCAATTAACCACCAGTAAAGTAAAATAGTTTAAACATCAGGTATCTTAAAAAAGCGGTTTAAAACCATAATTAAAAACACTTTTTAATTATGACACTAGATGGCGCTGTCGTCACATTGAGGTAATTCAGTCATATGTGGCGACAATGGGCTCGGTAACACTTGCCATTATGGGAATTGTTCCACGGTGTAGATGCCATTTTTTTTAGGGGAACTGCTGAAGAACAGCGTTTTTTTAATGTGTGGTCCTTGGTGATTCGTGTATGGTTGTATGGAAACCCTTTAGTTAAGAAAATCCTTAATTATAAGGTTATTGGTACCCTTAGTGAATCGTGGGTTGCAAGAAAAACCAATGAAAAATATTTAGGTCACTAAATATTTATCCTTAATTGCTTAAGTTTTCACTCACATTTTGTTATTTGTTGCAGTCCTTCAGTTTCACCTTTAAAAAAAATCTCCCTCAAACATGATGGCTGATTTCATGTTAACTGAAGAGGAATACCGAAATATTTGTTAAACTGCATCAAACCATGAACGCTACTTTTATGTTACAGTATATCCAGGCAGTCACGTAAATCAATTTGACTTAAATGCAACATTGTATTAACGTTATTTTTGGTTATTAAAACATTGTTAAAAACATATTAGAACATTCAATTCAACACTCAATATTTATCATTTATAATATTTATATAAACATTCTCAGTATTTTTCTAAGATTATAAAAACGTTTTTAAAAACAACGTTCCCTTTACTTAAACATCCTAAAATTTTTTTGTATGGTTATGCAAATGTTATTGTACTTATATTGGTCTATACAAAATACAATCTAGAAATAGTAAAATGGAAAGCTAATGATGAAAAACAGCAAGTGGTCAAAGTACACGAAAAGAAAGAAATACACTCAAGTGTATTACACTTACTCGAGTGTAATACACTATTACACTCAAGTTGTTGTTAAAAATACTACTTTTCCCGTTCTTTTAAAATAGCCTTTTCCCCCCCAAGTTGACTCAAGACTGAATCAAGACTGAGTTGACTCAAGACTGAGTCAACTTGAACATTGAAATGATCAATTAAATAAAAAATGTGCAACAAGAAGTATGGATTTGACATTATTGAACAAAATCAATGACATACCAAGAATCAATTAAATGTATACGTTTTATTCTATTGTAGTATACAACTTTCAGTTCAAACTGTACTTTACATTAAACAATATGAAAACAGCTTAAACAGAAAAACAAAACAATCAGAACCAGTTGAGAACTTTAAGATTTTTAAATAATTTTTTTTTAAACAAATTCATTTTTGAATTTATACAAAATATTAAGAACTACAAAGATATAAACAAAATAAAAAAAACCCCTCATGAATAATGTATATATAACAATTTTATGAAAGCAATCAATCTAAAACATAAGAACATAGATGACAATTGTTTTTAATGATGGAGTCACTGTGACATCTCACTCCATGTCAGCTTCAAGCACTTGGCCATCAGACTGGTCTGAAGCTTGAGAAGAACTCGGGAGATACTGCAAGGACAAAAAGACAACAGTGTTGTATTTTAAATGTGGTGATATTTAGTATAAAACCCCTGGAATGCTGTACTTGCTCATGCAGAAGATCTTTAAAAAAATGGGGTGAATAAAAAATGACTTATTACTTAATACAACAAAAAAATGGTTTTCTTCATTCACCAACGATAACGTTTTTATGCTAACGTTTTTAAAACGTTCCACTGACACCACAATGATAATGTTTTTATGCTAACGTTTTTAGAATGTTTATCAGTGGCAGATAATATTAAGGAAACGTTCTACTGATGTTATTGCAAGAACGTTTTTTTGATAACTTTGAGAGAACCTTTAGAAAATGTTAGCCAAAGTTACAAGAACGTTACCTGTTAACTGGGAAGCATCAGCAAAGCAAACAGACAAATGAAAAGCCACAAAAGTTCAATTATGATTTCACAGGGACTTGTGACAAATGTACAAAGATATAATATAGGTTATGTAATGTAGATACACCACACAATTAGCCAAGACTGAAACAAGTCATCAGCTATAAATCAGTTATGCAAAGAACAGTGCTGCCTAGTTCACTAATATCTTATCTTGTTTTCTGAACAGAAAAGCCTACACACATTGCCATTGCAGTCAGGAAGAGCATGCAGTCAGCTCTGACAGCATGCTCTTCAAAGCAAAGATGACTGCAAGATGGAGAGATTGTTGGCAGAGTTTCGCTATGCCTATCTCACAACTAAGGCTAAAGGAGCAGATGGCCTGAGGGTCTACAAATGTAACCACATGATGTTCAACAATCCAGTAGTCTCCCGTAAAGACCCAACTTTCAACACCAACACCTATGACTGGGTCCCACCAAGCCTCACCCAGAAACAGGTAAGACTTCAAAAGAGCCCATAAGTGCAGACATAAATCATTACTAATACATTCCTAAATATTTGTAAAAACTTAAAATGTGAAATAAGAATTTGTCACTGTATTATGTTTACAGTCAAACTCATGACTGGAGGGTGGATTATAATACCAAATACCTCTCTGTTACATATATAACTCAGTTCCCTGAAAAGATGCTGTGTTGTGTAGCTGAAGCAAAGAAGCTTGTGTTAAGCCATACCAATGCCCAGGCTCACAAAGCATCAGGTGACGTACCAAGGCCATAAAAGACACCTGCATTAAATGCCATTTGATTCTGTCGATCCCTTCTCAGGGAACTGGGTTTCATATATAATAGATTTGTTTCACTTTTGAGGGAATTTCATGGAAATGATGCTGTGGAAATGTGAACACCAACTTAAAAATGACAACCCAACAAGTTGTTAAAAAGACATGCTTGTACAGAACTTGTGAGCCAGAATGGATCAACCCTGAAGAATGACCAATCAAGTTTTTGTAGAAGGTAGAAGCACCTTGGGGACATGACCTGATGTAATGTGTAAAGTGCTTGATCAGTCTAGAGCAAATACTAAGGAAACTGACAGGGCCTGAAGATCACCTACTCTGACAGTGATGTTAACACTAGTAACAGAGCCAGTTGTTAGAAATTCTTAAAACTGACTCCAAGGGCTCAAATGGAACGTTTGCTCCATTGCATGACTAGCTGAATGCAGGGGTCAGCCTTGCTGAAGACACTCTTGCAAAAACTCCAGTAATGAACCAACCAAACAGTGGTCTGGGTCTGAGAGACACCATTCACACCACAATATGAAGAGTCGTCACTTCAGGGCATACAGTGTTCTAGCAGAGGGAGCTTTAGCATTGGTCTTAGTAACCTTGTTTGAAAAAAAAACAGAATTCAGCAGTCTGTCCTCCTCTGGGTCCACAGACATTGTTCCCCATCTCTGTCCGAGTGTAAGAAATTGCGCCCCAAGACTGAAGGTCCCTGCAGATGGGAATCTTCAACCATATAAAAGATATATTAGGCCCAAGAACAAATCTCAGAAGGTGAACTCCATCTCAGCTGAATAGAACCACCTTTGTTCTGCTAAATCTGAGCCATATTAGCACCAGCAACTGTGGTTGGAACCTCCATTCTACAGGCCTTAACAGGATGTCTGTTCTCAAGTTTGTATGACTGGAATGTAAGCTGCCCTCAGCAAGAGCAATAACATAAACAGAAACATAACCCTCATCTATAGGCCAGATGAGCACTGTTTGAGATGAGTACCTTCCCATAGTCCCTGATCGGGATGGCCATCTAAGACTGCACCCAATTGCATAAGAGAGGTGATCATTACAGTGGTCTTGCGATGGCCACGTGGCCCAAGTGTGGTACCTGGGACTGTGTCTTTTCCACAAAGAAAGGAAATTAAAGCACCTGTGCATAATCCTTGTGACTCACAGAGGATCGCACGAAGGTGTCTGCCCTTGAAATCAAAAGGGTCTCATATGGGGCGGACATAAAAGAATCATGTTGGTTGCTGCCATCCTGAAACCCAGCAGCCTCTGAAATGGTATGTCCTGATCTAGCCTAATACTACTTATAGAGAAGAGGATTGACTGAACACGTGTAGGGGATAGACATGTCTGTATTGTGGTTGAATACCATATGGCCCCTTAAAAGTGGTTCTCTGATTCAAAGGAAATTTACTGTTTGTGATTTTTAAACTTAACCCAAGCACCTTATGTGAGTGAGAATGGCATTTTGGGGCAGTCATGGCCTAATGGTTGGAGAGTCAGATTGGTAACCCAAATATCACAGGTTTGATTCCCACTACCAGCAGGAAATGACTGAGGTGCCCTTGAGCAAGGCACCTTTCCCCCAGTTTTCCCTTAGGGGTCACATTTCTGGTATGGGTTACCATACCTGATAAGAATGTCACTTTCACATCCTGATGCCAAATCATTAGTTCTTTTGACTACACTAGATTAAGTCAGTCATTAATAATTCAGCACATAAATGCCCTGGAGTCACAAGGAAACAAAAAGCTGCATTCATGCACAACGGAATTGCAAGGTGACAAGGCTAAGCTGAAAGTTGGAACTGGATACTGGCCTGCTTAGCCTCCAAAACATTCTCAGTTGGAAACTCAAGTTTCCGGCGGCAAGATGGCGGCAAGATGGCGGCGCGGTCGGACGCAGCGGCTACTCCAGGTCTAAAAGATGGTGTTTTTATGTCTGTTAGTCTCGTCTCTTCATCTTCAAACAGTTTAATTTCTCCGCAAAATCATCAGATAAATGCTCGGAAACACAAATATGATCGCCAGAGCCTTTTGGAAATCGGTAGTGCATACAAACATCAGCTTTCGCCGGCGACTACCGAGAAGCTACGAGGCCTCTGCCTGCTGCTGAAGCCGAACCCTGAGACCGCGGCCCCGTCCACTGATGCTACCCGCACAAGGCGCCGGCGCTGTGAGAGGGGACAGAAACGTGGCAAGTGTGGGGGTGTACGAGCTAGGCTAAGGGCTAACCCCACCAGACCAGCGATCCCATCATTAACGCTCGCAAACGTTCGCTCATTGGTAAATAAACTGGACTCAATTCAACTCAGTCGGTCTACACAGCATGAGTCAAGGGATTGTTGTGTGTTTGTTTTCACTGAACCATGGCTAAACGACAACATACCGGACTCCACCATTCAGCTGCAAGGACTAACCTGCTACCGAGCGGACAGGGATTCATTACTGTCTGGTAAGACTCGCGGGGGCGGCTTGTGTGTGTACGTCAACAAAGAATGGTGTAATAATGCTGCGGTAGTGACTAAACACTGTTCGTCGCTGGTGGAGGTTATGTTTGTGAAGTGCAGACCATTCTATCTGCCGCGGGAGGTCACGGCCATTGTTATTGTCGCGGTTTACATCCCCCCGTGTGCAAACGCTAAGGACACGCTTCGCGAGCTGTACAGCGCCATCAGCGATCAACAAACAAACAACCCCAACGGCTTTTTCATCATAGCCGGGGATTTTAACCACGCAAACTTAAAGACAGTCTTGCCAAAGTTCTACCAACATGTGAACTTTGCTACAAGGGGAAATAACACACTGGACTTTGTTTACACAACACAGAAAGACTCGTACAGGGCTGAACCCCGCCCCCACCTCGGGTACTCCGATCACATCTCTGTTATGCTAATCCCAGAATACAATACACTGTTGAAACTCACCAAACCGGTTCAAAAACTCATCACAGTCTGGCCGGATGATGCTACCTCAGCACTGCAGGACTGCTTTCAGACTACAGACTGGAGCATGTTTAAAGAGGCAGCCACCTACAACAACAGCACCGACCTGCATGAGTACACTGAAACAGTGAGTGCATATATCAAGAAGTGCATTGATGATGTGACAGTCACAAAGACCATCACCACACGTGCCAACCAGAAGCCGTGGATGACAGCAAAGGTTCGTGGGCTGCTAAAGACCAGAGATGAGGCATTCAGATCAGGAGATAAAGCAGCCCTATAAACAGCAAGAGCCAGCCTGTCCTGTGGCATCAAGAATGCAAAACGGTCATATGCACAAAAAATCAATAACCACTTCACAGACAGCAGAGACTCACGGAGCCTGTGGTGAGGCATTCAGACCATCACTGACTACAAGCTTCTGCCACAGGCCTGTGATGACGACACATCCCTTCCAGACGCACTTAACCAGTTTTATTCACGGTTTGAAATGCAGAATGACACACCTGCACAAAAACTGCCCACACCTCCCACCGCCCAGGCGCTCTGTCTGTCTCCAGCCGTAGTGAGGAAGACCCTGTCTAGGATTAACCCATGCAAGGCTACGGGTCCTGACAACATACCTGGCCGTGTACTGAGAGACTGTGCTGCACAGCTGACAGATGTCCTAACAGATATCTTCAATATCTCGCTGAGCCAGGCAGTTGTCCCCACGTGTCTCAAGTCCACAACCATCATACCGGTACCTAAGAAATCACCTGTGTCCTGTCTGAATGACTATCGTCCCATAGCACTGACTCCAATCATAATGAAGTGCTTTGAGAAATTAGTCATGAATCACATAAAAACCAGCCTCCCCAACACACTCGACCCACTCCAGTTTGCATACCGTCCAAACCGCTCTACGGATGATGCAATTTCCTCCACCCTCCACCTGGCTCTTACCCACTTAGACCAGAAGAACACTTAGCTCAGCATTCAACACAATAATCCCACAACAGCTCATTAATAAATTACACCTGCTGGGCCTTAACAACTCTCTCTGGAACTGGATTCTGGACTTTTTAACTGAAAGACCCCAGTCAGTCCGTGTCGGCCACGACACCTCGAGCACTACCACACTGAGCACAGGTGCCCCACAAGGCTGTGTGCTCAGCCCGCTGCTCTTCACACTGCTGACCCACGACTGCACTGCCAAGTTCAGCTCCAACCACATCATCAAGTTCACTGATGACACAACGGTGGTAGGTCTCATCAGCAACAACGATGAAACGCACTACAGAGAGGAAGTGGCACAGCTAGCGGCATGGTGTGGCGTGAACAACCTGTCCCTCAATGTGCAGAGGGACAGGTTTTTACCACCAGGTTTTTGTCACTTTTTACCACCGAGGGTACATAATCCCACAAAAAAGACTAATAACATATGTATGTTTACAAGCCCATGCACTACAGATCATCTTGTTCTGTTCTCCAGCCAGGAACAGTGCTTGACTTTCTTTTTCCTTGTGCAATATTTATGTGAAACATTTGTATAGTTTGTATTTAAAAGTTTATGTATAGGCAACTTTATATATAGTGTATTTATAATCTAATTCTGTTAGTATTTGTGTTTAGATTTATACTGTTTCACGTCATTGTTGTATGTCTGTATTTATGTAGCATCGTGGTCCTGTGAGGCACAACATTTCGTTCCACTGTATGTCCCCACATATAGCGGAATGACAATAAAGCTCAACTTGAACTTGAACTTGAAAAGCAAATTTAAGGAACTTCCTCTGTTCAGGCCAAATTTATGTGTGAATATAGGTGTCATTTAAATCTATCATGACAAACCAACCCTTGTATTGGATCTTAAACATATGTTAAGCATTAGCTATCGTAGCTACCTTTTATACCTATATGTTTTCAGACTTTCGATCAGGTACCACAAATTTAAATTTGGATTCAACACCCATCCCTTTTGGGTGCTGGAAAATATACAGAGAATTTATGCCATACCCTGAAAAATAAAGCAAGGACACAGTGATACACATCACTTAAGGTCCTTGCTTGCCAGCAAAGTTCTCTCCAGAAAAGTTATTAGTTGGTAGTGGTTAATGAGTTGACTATTTCTGTGATTACAAAGGTTAAAGCTCAATTTAACCTCAATGTGTGCAATACGGGTGCCAAAATGAATACCTGTTTCTTGTCACACAGTACCTATAAAATGGTCCAAATTTAATAGTCCCTATTGATCTATAATTTAACTATTAAATGGGGACCATTTTAAAGGTACTGTGTGACATATAAGCAAGGGGTATTCATTTTGGCCCGTATTGCACCCATTGCGGTTTGGTGCTGAGTTGTTCTGGTGACCAAGAGTTTATTGCAAGTTGTAAATTTTTGCTGGTCATCAAAGACCACCCAGAGGTTCCGTGAGAAAGAACCAATCCCAAAGGAATCCCAGTGGTCTGGTGATATGACATTGATTCTTCTCTAAGTATCGAGTAAGATATTAACTATGGAGTATCAAATATCTATTATCCGCAGTTTCCCAGTGAGCACTCCAACACGGCAACAGTGGCAAGGAACCCAAACTCCAATGATGAATGTGGAGAAAAAACCCTTGGGAGAACCCAGGCTCACCGGGAGGGTCATTTCTCCTCTGACGCGTTACAGCTGCAAACAGTACTTTGGTGTAAGGGTTTATAGATTTACAGCGTCGCAGTCAGTATTCTGATTTAAAGTTTTATATATTTGCAGCGTCATAATCAGTGCTGTTATGATTTCAGTATTGATTTATAGTAATGATTAGTTTTAATTTGGGTCTGGTGATTTTATATTCATTTTAAGTTAGCCTGATGGCTGACATAATCAGGGATGTTTTGGCTAGGATGCCGACGTTAAATGAGACTGAGAGCAGCTATAACATCAGACTGCTGGCATTGACAGAATCATGTATTTTGCTAAAAATATGAGTATAGATTAACAGTTGCATTATTGTAATAGGTGATGGTGGCGGTTGATTTTTCACAGGTCCCATGGTGGTCACCCCCTCCTTGGTTAGGCTATGGGAGCGTTGTCTCGCCAAACTGGACTTAATCTGTTTCGCTCAGAGTCCCTCGAAGGAGAGGGAGGGAGAGAGGAAGATAGAGAGAGGGAAACAAAACAGGCTTGTATTAGCGTAGCGGCCATTCTCACACAATGTGGAAGTCATGTAGTAGAGTATGTAAAAGTGTGCTCGGTTCCGGTTATGCCTAGCTGTTGCGGCCTAGGTGTGACAGTAGTTGAGTTAAGTGAATGCTCGTCTGAAGAGATAGGTCTTTAGTTTAGACTTGAACTCCTCGAGTGTGTCTAAGTCCCAAACATTGCTGGGGAGGTCATTCCATAGTTTTGGAGCTAGGTAGGGAAAGATCTGCCGCCTTTAGACGTTTTAGATATTCTTGGAATTATTAGCAGACCACTATTTTGCGAGTGCAGTGTCCGCAATGGATTGTAATCTGAAAGTAATTCACGAATATATGAAGGCGCTAGACCATGTAGGGCTTTATAAGTAATTAATAGTATTTTAAAATTAATGCGATATTTTACAGGTAGCCAGTGCAGTGTTGCTAGAACTGGGCTTATATGGTCGTATTTCTTAGATCTAGTGAGCATTCTTGCAGCTGCGTTTTGGACCAGCTGAAGCTTATTTATTTGTTTTGCGTGACACCCCCCCAGTAATGAGTTACAATAGTCAATTCTTGAGATCATAAATGAGTGGATAAGCTTCTCAGCATCTGAGACAGACAGCATGTGACGAATCTTGGAAATGTTTTTAAGGTGTAGGAATGCAGTACGACACATATTGGAAATGTGACCATCGAATGAAAGGTTCTTATCTGGGATCACACCGAGGTTCCTAACTGCGGAAGCTGGTACAATAGTGCAACCTTCAATAAGGATGTTGTAGTCTGTCAAATCTAGTTTAGAGCTATTGGGTTCAATAATCAAGACCTCTGTCTTATTTGGGTTAAGCAGGAGGAAGTTGTTAGCCATCTATTTTCTGATGTCGTTAATAGTCTGTTAGCTTAGAAAAGCGATGGGTTTTGCCAGGTTCTGAGGAAATGTAAAGCTGAGTATCGTCAGCGTAGCAGTGAAAACTAATGTCATATTTCTTAATAATATCTCAAAGCGGAAGCATATATAATGAAAAAACAATAGGACCAAGAACTGAACCCTGTGGCATGCCATATTTGACCTGAGAGTAACAGGACTTTTCCTCGTTAACATAGGCAAAGTGGTAACAGTCAGTTAAATAGGATTTAAACCAGGCTAGTGCTTGATGCATAGTGCAAACTAATGCCAACACAGTTTTGCAGTCTATCAAGAAGAATTTTATGATCTGTGGTATCAAACGCTGCACTGAGGTCCAGTAATATAAAAAGGGAGGTTTCACCGTGGTCAGATGCTAAAAGGAGGTTGTTTGTAACTCTGAGCAAGGCTGTTTCTGTGCTATGGTGGGGTCTAAATCCTGATTGAAATTTGTCATATGTGCTATTTTTGCTAAAAATGTCTGGAGTTGTCCAGACACTACTTTTTCCAGTATTTTCAATAAAAAGGGGAGATTTGAAATTAGTCTGAAGTTGGTCAGCTCTCCCTGGTCGAGATTTTGCTTCTTAATGATAGGCCTAATAACTGATGTTTTAAAAGCTGCTGGGACATAGCCTAATTCGAATGAGGAATTTATAATATTGAGCACTGATTCCGACACAGCATGAAAAACTTCTTTGAGTAGTTTTGTGGAAATGGGATCTAATATACAGGTAGACGTTTTTGATGAGTTCAATATTTTCAGGAGCTCGTCCAATGAAGGCCAAGGTAAATGTCAGCAGTCTCCCAGTGAGCAGGCCAGCAGGCCAACAGTGGCAAGGAACCAAAACTCCAACCATGTATAAATGGAGAAAAAACCTTGGGAGAAACCAGGCTCAACCGAGAGGGCCAGTTCTTCTCTGACACGTTAAAGCTATAACTTTGTAACTCTTGGATACAGACTAAGAGCTGATAACACTGATTTATAATTTTAAGTTGATTTACAATATGGTTTGATTTTGTGACAAATATGTGTCAGTTGGGTATTTAATCTAATTTTAAACAGGCATAGTGTATCTGCCTGCTGGACATCATTAGGAAGACTGTTCCAGAGTTTGGGTGCCAAGTATGAAAATTATCTACCATCTGCGCTTGATTTTGAAATTCTGGATATTATCAACTGGCAGAAATTTTTAGATCACAGTGACTGTGAAGGACTGTAATAAGACAGGAGCTCACACAGGTAATGATGATCTAAACCATTGATACATTGATACGGACATGGTTTTGTGATGTTTTCAATTACCAAATTGCTATTAGAAAGGACACCCAGATTCTTTGAGAGCTGAAGAAGCAGGCTTTATAAAGCATCAGTTAAGAGTAAGACAGTATTCTAGGTTGTTCCATGTGTAATAATTTTGGTCCAAAAATTAAAACTTGTGTTTTGTCTGAATTTAGTAGTAGAAAGTTGCTAGTCATCCAGGTTTTGATATTGACTATACATTCTGTTAGTTTGGTGAATTTATGCACCTTGTTGGGCCTCAAAGAAATATACAGCTGGGTATCATCAGCATAGCAATGAAGACTAACTCCATTTCTCTTAATAATTGCTCCCAGAGGTAGCAATTATTAGGGTGAAAAGCAGAGGTCCAAGCACTGAGGCCTATGGCACTCCATATTGAACTTGTGATCGATATGACTTTCCTCACTCATAGAAACAAACAGGAATCAGTCAGATAAATATGATTTACACTATGACAGTGCAGTTTATTACAACATAGTTTTTAAGCCTATTTTAGAGAATGCTGTGGTCAACAGTGTTAAAGGCTGCACTAAAGTCAAGTAGCCCTAGAAGAGAGATGTAACCATGATCGCTTTACAAGAGCAAATCATTTGTCACTCTGATAAGAACAGTCTGTGTACTATGATATAGTTAAACTCCTGACTGCAAATTCTCACAGATACTGTTTCTTTCCATAAAAGAACATATCTGTCGACCACCTTTTCAAGCATTTTTGAAATAAAAGGTAAATTGAGCTTACATGGTTTAATTATTTTTGACAGTTTATCCCTATCTATTAGTAGAGAATGACTGGAACTGGTCCTTTGGCAAATTATGATGCGCCATCTGATGTAACTTTGTTGCAGGCATTTGGATGTTTATGATTTTTTTCTTTCAGTGTCTTTGTTGTTAAAGAAATTCATAAAATCATCACTGTTATGATATTGACAACTGTCAGAAGTGGTTGACACTTTATTTTAGAATATGTATTGAAATAAAAACTATTAAAATAAAGTTAATTTAGCAACTGCATCAAATAAATATCTAGGGTTGTGTTTATTTTCTTTTAAAGGATTTAGAAAGCAGGCAGATCTGGAGCTTTCTGTAATTTGAAACACTCGCCTTCCATGCTGTACAGAATACCTCTAGTTTTGTTTGCTTAGTTATGCTCCATTTCCAGACTGCTCTTTTAGGGTGTGAGTATGCTCGTTATACCAAGGCACTGGGCTGCCGTCCTTTATTTTCTTTAAGCGTAGTGGAGCAACTTTGTCTAAGTTAGCATTTTCTCACGTTTTCAAAGTTATGGAATTTATGGAATTATGGAAGTTTAAGGAATTGATACAGTTCAGGTTGATTGTTGATAATCTTTAGTGGCAGAGGTTATCATTCTACTGTATTTGTAGCAAGGAGCTGATTTTGCAACCATACGTTTATGTATTAAACAGGATGGCAGATCTGAAATTTCTTCACTCTGCTGCAGAATAGTGCTGCAGAGACTATTAAATCTAAAGTATGATTACAAGCATGAGTGGGTTCTGGAACCCTGATAATGTTTAAAATGTTTTTGTAAGCCAACCCCAATGCATCTTTAATGACATGCAACGCTGCTGGAAAGAAGGAACTGCTGTGGTGTGGACGCCCCTACTGCCAGAGCATTAGACCTCACTGCCTGGGCTGTGATGAGGAAGGGTTGAAAGGTTGTTTGTGGTTGTCAAGAAATGTAGTAACTTGTCACATTAATATAGAATGTAGTAGTGTTTTTAGATCTGGTTATCAGCAATTTACAGTGACTTCAAGCATGACTCATTCAATACTTATTTGTTTAGCTTGGATCTGTTTAAAGTTTAATTGATCTTACACTTTTTCTCTTTTGTAGCTGATCTTCTCAGAAGTGTTTCATCAGGAGCCCAATGGATGCGTCTGGCATAAGAAACACTTCTGTTGTTGGCTGTGTGGGCAGAATATCAGCACTCATTGTGGTTGTGGCATACATCAGTCAAAATAATTCTTAAAACAGACAACTACTCAATAAAGTCTAATTGACACTGTGGCCAGATAGTCAAAGAACAAATATCCCCAAGTAGTTTTCACCCACACATATCCATAAAATATAATTCAAATGTAATATTTCCATCAAATTACTTTCTTCAAAATAAACTTTCTTCAAAATATCCATGTGTTCAACAAAGAACATAAATGTATACAGGTTTGGAACAACTTCAGTTGATGAGTTGTATTCAGAATCATATTGGGTGGATTATCCTTTGAGGACTATTGATATAAAACTGACTTTTTACACTTAGTGACGATCATCTGGGTTTGTGTGGTCTACTGAAACTCTGCATGACATATATTGCCACATAAACTGACAGATCACCTATGTCATTCCTCAACCAGAACTCATTTTCACAAGGTGTAGTTCTGCCAAGATTCAGTTAATAGCAAAAAGTTAGTTTATTATCAGTTATTATTAGCAAAGAAAGAATTTAGAAGACTGACAAAGAAAAGTGTGTTCACTGAAGAAATGAAGCAGTCAATACTAGCCCAAAAACAATTAGCACTAACTGTTTAAAATGAAAATGGCTCTCATGTGGGACTTTTGTTAAAGATATTTTACTTGTTTATTGTTTTTAAATGTACTATGCTAAATTGATTTTGCTAGTATAGTCTTTTCTTGCATATTCATGTTCCATTCTGATACATTGCTGGCCAGTTAATAATAATTAAAAATAAATTATATTTTTCAATAATAATACTTAGGTACTGTTACCAAACTATAATAAAGAAGTTAAGGTTAGGGTTAGGTGTTTGAGTTTGAGTCTTTTAAAAAAAGACATCTCTAATGACTTCCTAAATGTAACTGCATATTTGGGTTTAAGCATAGCTGACTTTCCTCGTTCTTTAAGTTTTAATAGCATATCAAATCACTTTAATTGTCACATCACTATTTACACTCAGGTGTTAAGGTGCTGGGTACAAAATATGAACAATGCCAAAATGGTGAATGACTTGCCTGTTGGTCCAATCACTGAATCATTTACTTGGGCAGTTCACTCATGCACCAAATTGTTTGGAGCATAAAACAATAACGCAAAACTTTAGAAGACAGGACCTTAACATACTGTAACATGACACAAGGCTAGCTGTGTTCAATAGCTGAAAAATGCTGCCTTCAGAGGATGCATTTCAAAGTAGAAAGGCATCAAGGCACATCAGAATCCAACATAGATGTGTCCTTCAGTGCCTTCCTGTATACATTCCACAGTCCTGTGTGTCAGCTGCCTAAGCGTTTGGACACAGCCAATAGAGCCAGCTGACTAAATATATGAAAGCAAAATTGTAAATAATGCTGGCTGCCATGACGTTACTGTAAGCAAGGTACAGAATGAGTGTTGTGTTCTTTGTGCACTTTGTCAGTAAATATGAATATGTTCAGTTACTATTGTACTATGTTTAGTAACAGTTACTATTGCCCAGGACATTTACGTCATTATAGCAACAATTAAAATCAGATTATAATATAGTACAATTTTTTTTTTATATAATTATATTATTATAAATATCATTATAATAATAATACACTGCTCTGAAAACTCAAAGCGAGCATTTCAACCAGGCATCATCTTTCCTCTCCCAAAACAACTGTTTCAACAAAAGGAAGTCAGGCTTTAAGAGCAATCATTCCACTGAGACTGTACTGCTGTCTGTCACCAAAGCCTTCAGGGCAGCGAAGGTCCAAATTCTCTGGACTAATGCTACTAGATCTGTCTGCAGCCTTTGTCCAGATCCTCTGGACTAATGCTACTAGATCTGTCTGTGGCCCAGATCCTTTTTAGCCCTCTGTCATCGCTGGGGATCCAAGGAACGGCACTAAACTCCAGTATGACCTCTCTGATAGATCCTTCAGGGTGTCGTGGAGCGGTCAAGATTTGCCTTATATAACATGAGGAAAATCAGGCCTTATCTCACTGAACATGCGACAGATCTCCTTGTCGAGGCCTTTCTAGGCTGGACTACTGCAATGCTCTGCTGGCTAGTCTACCAGCACAGGCACTCAAACCACTACAACTAATTCAGAACGCAGCAGTTCAACTTCGCATACAAAACCACTACTTGCTGTGCACCAACTGACTGTCACCTTCACATCTACACCCCATCCAGATCCCTAAGATCAGCAAATAAATGTAGCCTTGTAATACCCTCCTCAAAGGCACTCAGGTTCATCTTCATCTTCCTCGCTGGTGGAATGATCTTCCAAACTCTATTTGGTCTGATGCATCACTCACTGTATTCAAGAAACAAGCCCCTAATAAAGTTTAATCATGCTAAACACGTCTCAGGAGAGCAGCCAGATGAGGACAGCACCTGGTTATCCAGGCTGGGCATGAGGCCAACTATCATATGTCAACAGAACAAGGACAATTTGATTTAATTCACAACCAATTTAAAGTGGTGATGTACACCTTACACCCGCCACCACCCAACCCCCATGTGGAGCTGGAGGAGAAGTGTACGTCGGGGAACTTATGGAAAATCCATATAGAGGCCTCTATATATATTAAAAGACGATAATTAATATATAAATATATATATGAGCTATTGAAGTAATCTTCATCCAGATAGTAACACCTGTCTAGTGAGTGTGAACTTGGGACTAAAACATTTAAATGTTTGTCCTTTAAACCTTGGCATTTACAGTATTTGTGTAATAGTTTAATCATTTAAAATTAAAATTGTGTTTAAACAAAAATTTTAACAGAAGCAGATATAAAATGCATTAAATTTAATCCTGGTCATGTTTGAGCATGAGCACTTAAATTAATTGACCCTTATTTAAGTAGGTCATTTTTAGACCTAATTTATCCTTACTTCTGTTTACACTTGCTTGGCAGTGTTTGTAGCATTATCCCGCTTGCCAGAAGCATCATGGCTTAGTGCTGCTAGTGTGGCTCTACCAAGGTTCATGGCTTTTAGACCTAAATGCAGTAGAAAGCAAAATCTGGTCATAAACACTCATTATGCACCATTACGCTGAAATTGTGCTTAACCTTTTCAATCAGTTAAAAACCTGACAGAACACATTAAAATGTGTAAAATGTGTGATGATTTAATATAAACTTTTACTCGTTTTAACTAAACACTGATGAAACTTACCATGTTACCTTGGATTAGCCTGATTTCAAATATTAAATGAGTTTGTGAACTTGAACTTCCATTTACCCAAAATACAGGAATATGAGTCTCAGTACAATGGGATGTGTGCGGGATCACACTGGCCCTTATTAAATATTGAGTTTAGTATACCTACAGACTCCTTTTTGATGTCCACCCTTTACAGATGTTAGCAGTTTTGAACAAGTCATAACCAAGAAAATGTTTTGTTTGAAGGAAAAGCAGAACAACTGCAATATTACAAAAAGTGCAAGAAACCACTCTAGTGACATTTATACGACTGGCAAGTGCTGTTGGTTCCATTGTATTGAACACTGCAAAACCAGGAACCAATATCTGTTAAACACAATATATGCTTTTGAAAACGATTTCATTCTTGTTACAACAATCTTGTAAGCAAATCTAAATATGACATTTACATGATGCTTTTGCAAGTGACTGCTGTTGCATCTGGACTATCGAACAGATTTGGAGTTGTACACACCTTTGAACGATTGTTGGCCAAAACGTAATTTTTTAAAGAATACAATATTATCTTTGATGATGCATTATTATATGAAACGCAAGAGTAGTTTTGTGCAGAACATTAAAATATTCAGGAGTTTAGTGAAGCAGAAGCTAGAATCACATAATTTCATTGTTGTGTAAGCAGGAGCAATGTTTTATTAAACGAACAATTCCAGTGGAGATAACATGTATGTATATGACTCAGATGCAGTTGCCTAAGGGATTGATCACAAACTTGGAACGCAATTAGGCAAAACAACTTGTACAAGATGTTTGGGTGTTTTGCGGAGCAGTGAAACATAGGGCAACAAATTAATCTTAGAACGGAGAAAGCGATTTGCAAGTGTACTTGAAAACGTGAACGTGACAATTAGCAAAAAAAAGATTAGTTACTTGTCTGTGCTGTTTCAGTAAATTGTAAGATATTAAAATGAAAGTCTTGTAAGATCGAGCATGTTGCTTATCATCATTTAATAAAGACGTTGTAATAAAAAAATGCGTTAAGTGAGGCGATTTATTTTTCAACAGTAGAAGAGCGTACATGTGCGCTCTCAGACCAAGGGGCTGCAGTTTATCTAGTATATCTAGTAAGGTTACTTTTGAATGATTATGGAGACAGAATGCATTCGCTTTTAAATATATTTCCATATAGCTTTAAGCAATTATGTTGATGCACCCAGGTCATTTTCAGATTGTTCGATGAAGCAACAAGATTTTTTTACTGGAAAAAAAAAATGCTTTCTAATGGTCATATTTATACCCATTAAGAAAATTGCCAATGTGCCAATGAACCCACCTTCAATAACAACAACTAATTTCCCGCACGATAAGCAAAATCTCTCAGTAGGTTCCTACTTTCTTATATTTGGTCACCTACATTATTTACTTGTTTGTTGTCATAAATTCTTTTCGTACATTGCACTGAATTCATTTGCTATATGTTTATATTGCAATACGTACTATTTTCATGTATCTTTTGTAGCAGCATAAACTTTAAACTGTGCAAAATTCATTTTAGCTCATTTCAGTTGCAATGTCAACAAAATGTATATGTAATGTGCTAATTTCTTGTTTTTGATTGCCTACCAGTGTGCAAGGATATGAATGAATTTACCTGCAGATGTATTTTGACAGTGATTTATCGCCTGTAGAAGTCTGTATTGAATGCAATGAAGAACAATGCTATTAACAAGAGTATTCAGGATTTTTGTCAAACTTTGGAACAGAAAATTTGTAAGAACATGATTTCTTTTGAATTTGGTCTAAAACAAAGGTCAGAAAATCGCGACTAAACATTTTGGGCATCCAGTTATATTAGTCAAAGATGGCAAGGATATAACCAAGAAAATGTTTTGTTTGAAAGAGAAAAGCAGAACAACTGCAATATTACAAAAAGTGCAAGAAACCACTCTAGTGACATTTATACGATTGGCAAGTGCTGTTGGTTCCTGTATTGAATGCAAAACCAGGAAAATGCTGTTAAACACAATATATGCTTTTGAAAACGATTTCATTCTTGTTACAACAATCTTGTAAGCAAATCTAAATATGACATTTACATGATGCTTTTGCAAGTGACTGCTGTGTTGCATCTGGACTATAGAACAGATTTGGAGTTGTACACACCTTTGAACGATTGTTGGCCAAAACAATTAAAAAACGTATTTTTTTAAAGAATACAATATTATCCGTGATGATGCATTATTATATGAAACGCAAGAGTAGTTTTGCGCAGAACATTAAAATATTCAGGAGTTTAGTGAAGCAGAAGCTAGAATCACATAATTTCATTGTTGTGTAAGCAACAGCAATGTTTTATTAAACGAACAATTCCAGTGGAGATAACATGTATGTATGTATATGACTCAGATGCAGTTGCCTAAGGGATTGATCACAAACTTGGAACGCAATTAGGCAAAACAACTTGTACAAGATGTTTGGGTGTTTTGCGGAGCAGTGAAACATAGGGCAACAAATTAATCTTAGAACGGAGAAAGCGATTTGCAAGTGTACTTGAAAACGTGAACGTGACAATTAGCAAAAAAAAGATTAGTTACTTGTCTGTGCTGTTTCAGTAAATTGTAAGATATTAAAATGAAAGTCTTGTAAGATCGAGCATGTTGCTTATCATCATTTAATAAAGACGTTGTAATAAAAAATGCGTTAAGTGAGGCGATTTATTTTTTAACAGTAGAAGAGCGTACATGTGCCCTCTCAGACCAAGGGGCTGCAGTTTATCTAGTATATCTAGTAAGGTTACTTTTGAATGATTATGGAGACAGAATGCATTCGCTTTTAAATATATTTCCATATAGCTTTAAGCAATTATGTTGATGCACCCAGGTCATTTTCAGATTGTTCGATGAAGCAACAAGATTTTTAACTGGAAAAAAAATGCTTTCTAATGGTCATATTTATACCCATTAAGAAAATTGCCAATGAACCCACCTTCAATAACAACAACTAATTTCCCGCACGATAAGCAAAATCTCTCAGTAGGTTCCTACTTTCTTATATTTGGTCACCTACATTATTTACTTGTTTGTTGTCATAAATTCTTTTCGTACATTGCACTGAATTCATTTGCTATATGTTTATATTGCAATACGTACTATTTTCATGTATCTTTTGTAGCAGCATAAACTTTAAACTGTGCAAAATTCATTTTAGCTCATTTCAGTTGCAATGTCAACAAAATGTATATGTAATGTGCTAATTTCTTGTTTTTGATTGCCTACCAGTGTGCAAGGATATGAATGAATTTACCTGCAGATGTATTTTGACAGTGATTTATCGCCTGTAGAAGTCTGTATTGAATGCAATGAAGAACAATGCTATTAACAAGAGTATTCAGGATTTTTGTCAAACTTTGGAACAGAAAATTTGTAAGAACATGATTTCTTTTGAATTTGGTCTAAAACAAAGGTCAGAAAATCGCGACTAAACATTTTGGGCATCCAGTTATATTAGTCAAAGATGGCAAGGATATAACCAAGAAAATGTTTTGTTTGAAAGAGAAAAGCAGAACAACTGCAATATTACAAAAAGTGCAAGAAACCACTCTAGTGACATTTATACGATTGGCAAGTGCTGTTGGTTCCTGTATTAAATGCAAAATGCTGTTAAACACAATATATGCTTTTGAAAACGATTTCATTCTTGTTACAACAATCTTGTAAGCAAATCTAAATATGACATTTACATGATGCTTTTGCAAGTGACTGCTGTGTTGCATCTGGACTATAGAACAGATTTGGAGTTGTACACACCTTTGAACGATTGTTGGCCAAAACAATTAAAAAACGTATTTTTTTAAAGAATACAATATTATCCGTGATGATGCATTATTATATGAAACGCAAGAGTAGTTTTGCGCAGAACATTACAATATTCAGGAGTTTAGTGAAGCAGAAGCTAGAATCACATAATTTCATTGTTGTGTAAGCAACAGCAATGTTTTATTAAACGAACAATTCCAGTGGAGATAACATGTATGTATGTATATGACTCAGATGCAGTTGCCTAGGGGATTGATCACAAACTTGGAACGCAATTAGGCAAAACAACTTGTACAAGATGTTTGGGTGTTTTGCGGAGCAGTGAAACATAGGGCAACAAATTAATCTTAGAACGGAGAAAGCGATTTGCAAGTGTACTTGAAAACGTGAACGTGACAATTAGCAAAAAAAAGATTAGTTACTTGTCTGTGCTGTTTCAGTAAATTGTAAGATATTAAAATGAAAGTCTTGTAAGATCGAGCATGTTGCTTATCATCATTTAATAAAGACGTTGTAATAAAAAATGCGTTAAGTGAGGCGATTTATTTTTTAACAGTAGAAGAGCGTACATGTGCCCTCTCAGACCAAGGGGCTGCAGTTTATCTAGTATATCTAGTAAGGTTACTTTTGAATGATTATGGAGACAGAATGCATTCGCTTTTAAATATATTTCCATATAGCTTTAAGTAATTCTGTTGATGCACCCAGGTTATTTTCAGATTGTTCGATGAAGCAACAAGACTTTTTACTGGAAAACAAAATGCTTTCTAATGGTCATATTTATACCCATTAAGAAAATTGCCAATGAACCCACCTTCAATAACAACAACTAATTTCCCGCACGATAAGCAAAATCTCTCAGTAGGTTCCTACTTTCTTATATTTGGTCACCTACATTATTTACTTGTTTGTTGTCATAAATTCTTTTCGTACATTGCACTGAATTCATTTGCTATATGTTTATATTGCAATACGTACTATTTTTCATGTATCTTTTTTAGCAGCATAAACTTTAAACTGTGCAAAATTCATTTTAGCTCATTTCAGTTGCAATGTCAACAAAATGTATATGTAATGTGCTAATTTCTTGTTTTTGATTGCCTACCAGTGTGCAAGGATATGAATGAATTTACCTGCAGATGTATTTTGACAGTGATTTATCGCCTGTAGAAGTCTGTATTGAATGCAATGAAGAACAATGCTATTAACAAGAGTATTCAGGATTTTTGTCAAACTTTGGAACAGAAAATTTGTAAGAACATGATTTCTTTTGAATTTGGTCTAAAACAAAGGTCAGAAAATCGCGACTAAACATTTTGGGCATCCAGTTATATTAGTCAAAGATGGCAAGGATATAACCAAGAAAATGTTTTGTTTGAAAGAGAAAAGCAGAACAACTGCAATATTACAAAAAGTGCAAGAAACCACTCTAGTGACATTTATACGATTGGCAAGTGCTGTTGGTTCCTGTATTAAATGCAAAATGCTGTTAAACACAATATATGCTTTTGAAAACGATTTCATTCTTGTTACAACAATCTTGTAAGCAAATCTAAATATGACATTTACATGATGCTTTTGCAAGTGACTGCTGTGTTGCATCTGGACTATAGAACAGATTTGGAGTTGTACACACCTTTGAACGATTGTTGGCCAAAACAATTAAAAAACGTATTTTTTTAAAGAATACAATATTATCTTTGATGATACATTATTATATGAAACGCAAGAGTAGTTTTGCGCAGAACATTAAAATATTCAGGAGTTTAGTGAAGCAGAAGCTAGAATCACATAATTTCATTGTTGTGTAAGCAACAGCAATGTTTTATTAAACGAACAATTCCAGTGGAGATAACATGTATGTATGTATATGACTCAGATGCAGTTGCCTAAGGGATTGATCACAAACTTGGAACGCAATTAGGCAAAACAACTTGTACAAGATGTTTGGGTGTTTTGCGGAGCAGTGAAACATAGGGCAACAAATTAATCTTAGAACGGAGAAAGCGATTTGCAAGTGTACTTGAAAACGTGAACGTGACAATTAGCAAAAAAAAGATTAGTTACTTGTCTGTGCTGTTTCAGTAAATTGTAAGATATTAAAATGAAAGTCTTGTAAGATCGAGCATGTTGCTTATCATCATTTAATAAAGACGTTGTAATAAAAAATGCGTTAAGTGAGGCGATTTATTTTTTAACAGTAGAAGAGCGTACATGTGCCCTCTCAGACCAAGGGGCTGCAGTTTATCTAGTATATCTAGTAAGGTTACTTTTGAATGATTATGGAGACAGAATGCATTCGCTTTTAAATATATTTCCATATAGCTTTAAGCAATTATGTTGATGCACCCAGGTCATTTTCAGATTGTTCGATGAAGCAACAAGATTTTTTACTGGAAAAAAAAATGCTTTCTAATGGTCATATTTATACCCATTAAGAAAATTGCCAATGAACCCACCTTCAATAACAACAACTAATTTCCCGCACGATAAGCAAAATCTCTCAGTAGGTTCCTACTTTCTTATATTTGGTCACCTACATTATTTACTTGTTTGTTGTCATAAATTCTTTTCGTACATTGCACTGAATTCATTTGCTATATGTTTATATTGCAATACGTACTATTTTCATGTATCTTTTGTAGCAGCATAAACTTTAAACTGTGCAAAATTCATTTTAGCTCATTTCAGTTGCAATGTCAACAAAATGTATATGTAATGTGCTAATTTCTTGTTTTTGATTGCCTACCAGTGTGCAAGGATATGAATGAATTTACCTGCAGATGTATTTTGACAGTGATTTATCGCCTGTAGAAGTCTGTATTGAATGCAATGAAGAACAATGCTATTAACAAGAGTATTCAGGATTTTTGTCAAACTTTGGAACAGAAAATTTGTAAGAACATGATTTCTTTTGAATTTGGTCTAAAACAAAGGTCAGAAAATCGCGACTAAACATTTTGGGCATCCAGTTATATTAGTCAAAGATGGCAAGGATATAACCAAGAAAATGTTTTGTTTGAAAGAGAAAAGCAGAACAACTGCAATATTACAAAAAGTGCAAGAAACCACTCTAGTGACATTTATACGATTGGCAAGTGCTGTTGGTTCCTGTATTAAATGCAAAATGCTGTTAAACACAATATATGCTTTTGAAAACGATTTCATTCTTGTTACAACAATCTTGTAAGCAAATCTAAATATGACATTTACATGATGCTTTTGCAAGTGACTGCTGTGTTGCATCTGGACTATAGAACAGATTTGGAGTTGTACACACCTTTGAACGATTGTTGGCCAAAACAATTAAAAAACGTATTTTTTTAAAGAATACAATATTATCTTTGATGATACATTATTATATGAAACGCAAGAGTAGTTTTGCGCAGAACATTAAAATATTCAGGAGTTTAGTGAAGCAGAAGCTAGAATCACATAATTTCATTGTTGTGTAAGCAACAGCAATGTTTTATTAAACGAACAATTCCAGTGGAGATAACATGTATGTATGTATATGACTCAGATGCAGTTGCCTAAGGGATTGATCACAAACTTGGAACGCAATTAGGCAAAACAACTTGTACAAGATGTTTGGGTGTTTTGCGGAGCAGTGAAACATAGGGCAACAAATTAATCTTAGAACGGAGAAAGCGATTTGCAAGTGTACTTGAAAACGTGAACGTGACAATTAGCAAAAAAAAGATTAGTTACTTGTCTGTGCTGTTTCAGTAAATTGTAAGATATTAAAATGAAAGTCTTGTAAGATCGAGCATGTTGCTTATCATCATTTAATAAAGACGTTGTAATAAAAAATGCGTTAAGTGAGGCGATTTATTTTTTAACAGTAGAAGAGCGTACATGTGCCCTCTCAGACCAAGGGGCTGCAGTTTATCTAGTATATCTAGTAAGGTTACTTTTGAATGATTATGGAGACAGAATGCATTCGCTTTTAAATATATTTCCATATAGCTTTAAGCAATTATGTTGATGCACCCAGGTCATTTTCAGATTGTTCGATGAAGCAACAAGATTTTTTACTGGAAAAAAAAAATGCTTTCTAATGGTCATATTTATACCCATTAAGAAAATTGCCAATGAACCCACCTTCAATAACAACAACTAATTTCCCGCACGATAAGCAAAATCTCTCAGTAGGTTCCTACTTTCTTATATTTGGTCACCTACATTATTTACTTGTTTGTTGTCATAAATTCTTTTCGTACATTGCACTGAATTCATTTGCTATATGTTTATATTGCAATACGTACTATTTTCATGTATCTTTTGTAGCAGCATAAACTTTAAACTGTGCAAAATTCATTTTAGCTCATTTCAGTTGCAATGTCAACAAAATGTATATGTAATGTGCTAATTTCTTGTTTTTGATTGCCTACCAGTGTGCAAGGATATGAATGAATTTACCTGCAGATGTATTTTGACAGTGATTTATCGCCTGTAGAAGTCTGTATTGAATGCAATGAAGAACAATGCTATTAACAAGAGTATTCAGGATTTTTGTCAAACTTTGGAACAGAAAATTTGTAAGAACATGATTTCTTTTGAATTTGGTCTAAAACAAAGGTCAGAAAATCGCGACTAAACATTTTGGGCATCCAGTTATATTAGTCAAAGATGGCAAGGATATAACCAAGAAAATGTTTTGTTTGAAAGAGAAAAGCAGAACAACTGCAATATTACAAAAAGTGCAAGAAACCACTCTAGTGACATTTATACGATTGGCAAGTGCTGTTGGTTCCTGTATTAAATGCAAAAGGAAAATGCTGTTAAACACAATATATGCTTTTGAAAACGATTTCATTCTTGTTACAACAATCTTGTAAGCAAATCTAAATATGACATTTACATGATGCTTTTGCAAGTGACTGCTGTGTTGCATCTGGACTATAGAACAGATTTGGAGTTGTACACACCTTTGAACGATTGTTGGCCAAAACAATTAAAAAACGTATTTTTTTAAAGAATACAATATTATCCGTGATGATGCATTATTATATGAAACGCAAGAGTAGTTTTGCGCAGAACATTAAAATATTCAGGAGTTTAGTGAAGCAGAAGCTAGAATCACATAATTTCATTGTTGTGTAAGCAACAGCAATGTTTTATTAAACGAACAATTCCAGTGGAGATAACATGTATGTATGTATATGACTCAGATGCAGTTGCCTAAGGGATTGATCACAAACTTGGAACGCAATTAGGCAAAACAACTTGTACAAGATGTTTGGGTGTTTTGCGGAGCAGTGAAACATAGGGCAACAAATTAATCTTAGAACGGAGAAAGCGATTTGCAAGTGTACTTGAAAACGTGAACGTGACAATTAGCAAAAAAAAGATTAGTTACTTGTCTGTGCTGTTTCAGTAAATTGTAAGATATTAAAATGAAAGTCTTGTAAGATCGAGCATGTTGCTTATCATCATTTAATAAAGACGTTGTAATAAAAAATGCGTTAAGTGAGGCGATTTATTTTTTAACAGTAGAAGAGCGTACATGTGCCCTCTCAGACCAAGGGGCTGCAGTTTATCTAGTATATCTAGTAAGGTTACTTTTGAATGATTATGGAGACAGAATGCATTCGCTTTTAAATATATTTCCATATAGCTTTAAGCAATTATGTTGATGCACCCAGGTCATTTTCAGATTGTTCGATGAAGCAACAAGACTTTTAACTGGAAAAAAAAATGCTTTCTAATGGTCATATTTATACCCATTAAGAAAATTGCCAATGAACCCACCTTCAATAACAACAACTAATTTCCCGCACGATAAGCAAAATCTCTCAGTAGGTTCCTACTTTCTTATATTTGGTCACCTACATTATTTACTTGTTTGTTGTCATAAATTCTTTTCGTACATTGCACTGAATTCATTTGCTATATGTTTATATTGCAATACGTACTATTTTCATGTATCTTTTGTAGCAGCATAAACTTTAAACTGTGCAAAATTCATTTTAGCTCATTTCAGTTGCAATGTCAACAAAATGTATATGTAATGTGCTAATTTCTTGTTTTTGATTGCCTACCAGTGTGCAAGGATATGAATGAATTTACCTGCAGATGTATTTTGACAGTGATTTATCGCCTGTAGAAGTCTGTATTGAATGCAATGAAGAACAATGCTATTAACAAGAGTATTCAGGATTTTTGTCAAACTTTGGAACAGAAAATTTGTAAGAACATGATTTCTTTTGAATTTGGTCTAAAACAAAGGTCAGAAAATCGCGACTAAACATTTTGGGCATCCAGTTATATTAGTCAAAGATGGCAAGGATATAACCAAGAAAATGTTTTGTTTGAAAGAGAAAAGCAGAACAACTGCAATATTACAAAAAGTGCAAGAAACCACTCTAGTGACATTTATACGATTGGCAAGTGCTGTTGGTTCCTGTATTGAATGCAAAATGCTGTTAAACACAATATATGCTTTTGAAAACGAGTTCATTCTTGTTACAACAATCTTGTAAGCAAATCTAAATATGACATTTACATGATGCTTTTGCAAGTGACTGCTGTGTTGCATCTGGACTATCGAACAGATTTGGAGTTGTACACACCTTTGAACGATTGTTGGCCAAAACAATTAAAAAACGTATTTTTTTAAAGAATACAATATTATCCGTGATGATGCATTATATGAAACGCAAGAGTAGTTTTGCGCAGAACATTAAAATATTCAGGAGTTTAGTGAAGCAGAAGCTAGAATCACATAATTTCATTGTTGTGTAAGCAACAGCAATGTTTTATTAAACGAACAATTCCAGTGGAGATAACATGTATGTATGTATATGACTCAGATGCAGTTGCCTAAGGGATTGATCACAAACTTGGAACGCAATTAGGCAAAACAACTTGTACAAGATGTTTGGGTGTTTTGCGGAGCAGTGAAACATAGGGCAACAAATTAATCTTAGAACGGAGAAAGCGATTTGCAAGTGTACTTGAAAACGTGAACGTGACAATTAGCAAAAAAAAGATTAGTTACTTGTCTGTGCTGTTTCAGTAAATTGTAAGATATTAAAATGAAAGTCTTGTAAGATCGAGCATGTTGCTTATCATCATTTAATAAAGACGTTGTAATAAAAAATGCGTTAAGTGAGGCGATTTATTTTTTAACAGTAGAAGAGCGTACATGTGCCCTCTCAGACCAAGGGGCTGCAGTTTATCTAGTATATCTAGTAAGGTTACTTTTGAATGATTATGGAGACAGAATGCATTCGCTTTTAAATATATTTCCATATAGCTTTAAGCAATTATGTTGATGCACCCAGGTCATTTTCAGATTGTTCGATGAAGCAACAAGATTTTTTACTGGAAAAAAAAATGCTTTCTAATGGTCATATTTATACCCATTAAGAAAATTGCCAATGAACCCACCTTCAATAACAACAACTAATTTCCCGCACGATAAGCAAAATCTCTCAGTAGGTTCCTACTTTCTTATATTTGGTCACCTACATTATTTACTTGTTTGTTGTCATAAATTCTTTTCGTACATTGCACTGAATTCATTTGCTATATGTTTATATTGCAATACGTACTATTTTCATGTATCTTTTGTAGCAGCATAAACTTTAAACTGTGCAAAATTCATTTTAGCTCATTTCAGTTGCAATGTCAACAAAATGTATATGTAATGTGCTAATTTCTTGTTTTTGATTGCCTACCAGTGTGCAAGGATATGAATGAATTTACCTGCAGATGTATTTTGACAGTGATTTATCGCCTGTAGAAGTCTGTATTGAATGCAATGAAGAACAATGCTATTAACAAGAGTATTCAGGATTTTTGTCAAACTTTGGAACAGAAAATTTGTAAGAACATGATTTCTTTTGAATTTGGTCTAAAACAAAGGTCAGAAAATCGCGACTAAACATTTTGGGCATCCAGTTATATTAGTCAAAGATGGCAAGGATATAACCAAGAAAATGTTTTGTTTGAAAGAGAAAAGCAGAACAACTGCAATATTACAAAAAGTGCAAGAAACCACTCTAGTGACATTTATACGATTGGCAAGTGCTGTTGGTTCCTGTATTGAATGCAAAACGCAAATGCTGTTAAACACAATATATGCTTTTGAAAACGATTTCATTCTTGTTACAACAATCTTGTAAGCAAATCTAAATATGACATTTACATGATGCTTTTGCAAGTGACTGCTGTGTTGCATCTGGACTATAGAACAGATTTGGAGTTGTACACACCTTTGAACGATTGTTGGCCAAAACAATTAAAAAACGTATTTTTTTAAAGAATACAATATTATCCGTGATGATGCATTATTATATGAAACGCAAGAGTAGTTTTGCGCAGAACATTAAAATATTCAGGAGTTTAGTGAAGCAGAAGCTAGAATCACATAATTTCATTGTTGTGTAAGCAACAGCAATGTTTTATTAAACGAACAATTCCAGTGGAGATAACATGTATGTATGTATATGACTCAGATGCAGTTGCCTAAGGGATTGATCACAAACTTGGAACGCAATTAGGCAAAACAACTCGTACAAGATGTTTGGGTGTTTTGCGGAGCAGTGAAACATAGGGCAACAAATTAATCTTAGAACGGAGATAGCGATTTGCAAATGTAATGACTTGAATCCGTGAACGTGACAATTAGCAAAAAAAGATTAGTTAGTTGTCCGTGCTGTTTCAGTAAATTGTAAGATATTAAAATGAAAGTTTTGTAAGATCGAGCATGTTGCTTATCATCCTTTAATATAAACGTTGTAATAAAAAATGCGTTAAGTGAGGCGATTTATTTTTTAACAGTAGAAGAGCGTACATGTGCGCTCTCAGACCAAGGGGCTGCAGTTTATCTAGTATATCTAGTAAGGTTACTTTTGAATGATTATGGAGACAGAATGCATTCGCTTTTAAATATATTTCCATATAGCTTTAAGCAATTATGTTGATGCACCCAGGTCATTTTCAGATTGTTCGATGAAGCAACAAGATTTTTTACTGGAAAAAAAAATGCTTTCTAATGGTCATATTTATACCCATTAAGAAAATTGCCAATGAACCCACCTTCAATAACAACAACTAATTTCCCGCACGATAAGCAAAATCTCTCAGTAGGTTCCTACTTTCTTATATTTGGTCACCTACATTATTTACTTGTTTGTTGTCATAAATTCTTTTCGTACATTGCACTGAATTCATTTGCTATATGTTTATATTGCAATACGTACTATTTTCATGTATCTTTTGTAGCAGCATAAACTTTAAACTGTGCAAAATTCATTTTAGCTCATTTCAGTTGCAATGTCAACAAAATGTATATGTAATGTGCTAATTTCTTGTTTTTGATTGCCTACCAGTGTGCAAGGATATGAATGAATTTACCTGCAGATGTATTTTGACAGTGATTTATCGCCTGTAGAAGTCTGTATTGAATGCAATGAAGAACAATGCTATTAACAAGAGTATTCAGGATTTTTGTCAAACTTTGGAACAGAAAATTTGTAAGAACATGATTTCTTTTGAATTTGGTCTAAAACAAAGGTCAGAAAATCGCGACTAAACATTTTGGGCATCCAGTTATATTAGTCAAAGATGGCAAGGATATAACCAAGAAAATGTTTTGTTTGAAAGAGAAAAGCAGAACAACTGCAATATTACAAAAAGTGCAAGAAACCACTCTAGTGACATTTATACGATTGGCAAGTGCTGTTGGTTCCTGTATTGAATGCAAAACCAGGAAAATGCAAAATGCTGTTAAACACAATATATGCTTTTGAAAACGATTTCATTCTTGTTACAACAATCTTGTAAGCAAATCTAAATATGACATTTACATGATGCTTTTGCAAGTGACTGCTGTGTTGCATCTGGACTATAGAACAGATTTGGAGTTGTACACACCTTTGAACGATTGTTGGCCAAAACAATTAAAAAACGTATTTTTTTAAAGAATACAATATTATCCGTGATGATGCATTATTATATGAAACGCAAGAGTAGTTTTGCGCAGAACATTAAAATATTCAGGAGTTTAGTGAAGCAGAAGCTAGAATCACATAATTTCATTGTTGTGTAAGCAACAGCAATGTTTTATTAAACGAACAATTCCAGTGGAGATAACATGTATGTATGTATATGACTCAGATGCAGTTGCCTAAGGGATTGATCACAAACTTGGAACGCAATTAGGCAAAACAACTTGTACAAGATGTTTGGGTGTTTTGCGGAGCAGTGAAACATAGGGCAACAAATTAATCTTAGAACGGAGAAAGCGATTTGCAAGTGTAGCTTGAAAACGTGAACGTGACAATTAGCAAAAAAAAGATTAGTTACTTGTCTGTGCTGTTTCAGTAAATTGTAAGATATTAAAATGAAAGTCTTGTAAGATCGAGCATGTTGCTTATCATCATTTAATAAAGACGTTGTAATAAAAAATGCGTTAAGTGAGGCGATTTATTTTTTAACAGTAGAAGAGCGTACATGTGCCCTCTCAGACCAAGGGGCTGCAGTTTATCTAGTATATCTAGTAAGGTTACTTTTGAATGATTATGGAGACAGAATGCATTCGCTTTTAAATATATTTCCATATAGCTTTAAGCAATTATGTTGATGCACCCAGGTCATTTTCAGATTGTTCGATGAAGCAACAAGATTTTTTACTGGAAAAAAAAATGCTTTCTAATGGTCATATTTATACCCATTAAGAAAATTGCCAATGAACCCACCTTCAATAACAACAACTAATTTCCCGCACGATAAGCAAAATCTCTCAGTAGGTTCCTACTTTCTTATATTTGGTCACCTACATTATTTACTTGTTTGTTGTCATAAATTCTTTTCGTACATTGCACTGAATTCATTTGCTATATGTTTATATTGCAATACGTACTATTTTCATGTATCTTTTGTAGCAGCATAAACTTTAAACTGTGCAAAATTCATTTTAGCTCATTTCAGTTGCAATGTCAACAAAATGTATATGTAATGTGCTAATTTCTTGTTTTTGATTGCCTACCAGTGTGCAAGGATATGAATGAATTTACCTGCAGATGTATTTTGACAGTGATTTATCGCCTGTAGAAGTCTGTATTGAATGCAATGAAGAACAATGCTATTAACAAGAGTATTCAGGATTTTTGTCAAACTTTGGAACAGAAAATTTGTAAGAACATGATTTCTTTTGAATTTGGTCTAAAACAAAGGTCAGAAAATCGCGACTAAACATTTTGGGCATCCAGTTATATTAGTCAAAGATGGCAAGGATATAACCAAGAAAATGTTTTGTTTGAAAGAGAAAAGCAGAACAACTGCAATATTACAAAAAGTGCAAGAAACCACTCTAGTGACATTTATACGATTGGCAAGTGCTGTTGGTTCCTGTATTAATCAAAACAGATGCAAAATGCTGTTAAACACAATATATGCTTTTGAAAACGATTTCATTCTTGTTACAACAATCTTGTAAGCAAATCTAAATATGACATTTACATGATGCTTTTGCAAGTGACTGCTGTGTTGCATCTGGACTATAGAACAGATTTGGAGTTGTACACACCTTTGAACGATTGTTGGCCAAAACAATTAAAAACGTAATTTTTTAAAGAATACAATATTATCTTTGATGATGCATTATTATATGAAACGCAAGAGTAGTTTTGCGCAGAACATTAAAATATTCAGGAGTTTAGTGAAGCAGAAGCTAGAATCACATAATTTCATTGTTGTGTAAGCAACAGCAATGTTTTATTAAACGAACAATTCCAGTGGAGATAACATGTATGTATGTATATGACTCAGATGCAGTTGCCTAGGGGATTGATCACAAACTTGGAACGCAATTAGGCAAAACAACTTGTACAAGATGTTTGGGTGTTTTGCGGAGCAGTGAAACATAGGGCAACAAATTAATCTTAGAACGGAGAAAGCGATTTGCAAGTGTACTTGAAAACGTGAACGTGACAATTAGCAAAAAAAAGATTAGTTACTTGTCTGTGCTGTTTCAGTAAATTGTAAGATATTAAAATGAAAGTCTTGTAAGATCGAGCATGTTGCTTATCATCATTTAATAAAGACGTTGTAATAAAAAATGCGTTAAGTGAGGCGATTTATTTTTTAACAGTAGAAGAGCGTACATGTGCCCTCTCAGACCAAGGGGCTGCAGTTTATCTAGTATATCTAGTAAGGTTACTTTTGAATGATTATGGAGACAGAATGCATTCGCTTTTAAATATATTTCCATATAGCTTTAAGTAATTCTGTTGATGCACCCAGGTCATTTTCAGATTGTTCGATGAAGCAACAAGACTTTTAACTGGAAAAAAAAATGCTTTCTAATGGTCATATTTATACCCATTAAGAAAATTGCCAATGAACCCACCTTCAATAACAACAACTAATTTCCCGCACGATAAGCAAAATCTCTCAGTAGGTTCCTACTTTCTTATATTTGGTCACCTACATTATTTACTTGTTTGTTGTCATAAATTCTTTTCGTACATTGCACTGAATTCATTTGCTATATGTTTATATTGCAATACGTACTATTTTCATGTATCTTTTGTAGCAGCATAAACTTTAAACTGTGCAAAATTCATTTTAGCTCATTTCAGTTGCAATGTCAACAAAATGTATATGTAATGTGCTAATTTCTTGTTTTTGATTGCCTACCAGTGTGCAAGGATATGAATGAATTTACCTGCAGATGTATTTTGACAGTGATTTATCGCCTGTAGAAGTCTGTATTGAATGCAATGAAGAACAATGCTATTAACAAGAGTATTCAGGATTTTTGTCAAACTTTGGAACAGAAAATTTGTAAGAACATGATTTCTTTTGAATTTGGTCTAAAACAAAGGTCAGAAAATCGCGACTAAACATTTTGGGCATCCAGTTATATTAGTCAAAGATGGCAAGGATATAACCAAGAAAATGTTTTGTTTGAAAGAGAAAAGCAGAACAACTGCAATATTACAAAAGTGCAAGAAACCACTCTAGTGACATTTATACGATTGGCAAGTGCTGTTGGTTCCTGTATTTAATGCAAAAATGCTGTTAAACACAATATATGCTTTTGAAAACGATTTCATTCTTGTTACAACAATCTTGTAAGCAAATCTAAATATGACATTTACATGATGCTTTTGCAAGTGACTGCTGTGTTGCATCTGGACTATAGAACAGATTTGGAGTTGTACACACCTTTGAACGATTGTTGGCCAAAACAATTAAAAACGTAATTTTTTAAAGAATACAATATTATCTTTGATGATACATTATTATATGAAACGCAAGAGTAGTTTTGCGCAGAACATTAAAATATTCAGGAGTTTAGTGAAGCAGAAGCTAGAATCACATAATTTCATTGTTGTGTAAGCAACAGCAATGTTTTATTAAACGAACAATTCCAGTGGAGATAACATGTATGTATGTATATGACTCAGATGCAGTTGCCTAAGGGATTGATCACAAACTTGGAACGCAATTAGGCAAAACAACTCGTACAAGATGTTTGGGTGTTTTGCGGAGCAGTGAAACATAGGGCAACAAATTAATCTTAGAACGGAGATAGCGATTTGCAAATGTAATGACTTGAATCCGTGAACGTGACAATTAGCAAAAAAAGATTAGTTAGTTGTCCGTGCTGTTTCAGTAAATTGTAAGATATTAAAATGAAAGTCTTGTAAGATCGAGCATGTTGCTTATCATCATTTAATAAAGACGTTGTAATAAAAAAATGCGTTAAGTGAGGCGATTTATTTTTTAACAGTAGAAGAGCGTACATGTGCCCTCTCAGACCAAGGGGCTGCAGTTTATCTAGTATATCTAGTAAGGTTACTTTTGAATGATTATGGAGACAGAATGCATTCGCTTTTAAATATATTTCCATATAGCTTTAAGCAATTCTGTTGATGCACCCAGGTTATTTTCAGATTGTTCGATGAAGCAACAAGACTTTTAACTGGAAAAAAAATGCTTTCTAATGGTCATATTTATACCCATTAAGAAAATTGCCAATGAACCCACCTTCAATAACAACAACTAATTTCCCGCACGATAAGCAAAATCTCTCAGTAGGTTCCTACTTTCTTATATTTGGTCACCTACATTATTTACTTGTTTGTTGTCATAAATTCTTTTCGTACATTGCACTGAATTCATTTGCTATATGTTTATATTGCAATACGTACTATTTTCATGTATCTTTTGTAGCAGCATAAACTTTAAACTGTGCAAAATTCATTTTAGCTCATTTCAGTTGCAATGTCAACAAAATGTATATGTAATGTGCTAATTTCTTGTTTTTGATTGCCTACCAGTGTGCAAGGATATGAATGAATTTACCTGCAGATGTATTTTGACAGTGATTTATCGCCTGTAGAAGTCTGTATTGAATGCAATGAAGAACAATGCTATTAACAAGAGTATTCAGGATTTTTGTCAAACTTTGGAACAGAAAATTTGTAAGAACATGATTTCTTTTGAATTTGGTCTAAAACAAAGGTCAGAAAATCGCGACTAAACATTTTGGGCATCCAGTTATATTAGTCAAAGATGGCAAGGATATAACCAAGAAAATGTTTTGTTTGAAAGAGAAAAGCAGAACAACTGCAATATTACAAAAAGTGCAAGAAACCACTCTAGTGACATTTATACGATTGGCAAGTGCTGTTGGTTCCTGTATTGAATGCAAAACCAGGAAAATGCTGTTAAACACAATATATGCTTTTGAAAACGATTTCATTCTTGTTACAACAATCTTGTAAGCAAATCTAAATATGACATTTACATGATGCTTTTGCAAGTGACTGCTGTGTTGCATCTGGACTATAGAACAGATTTGGAGTTGTACACACCTTTGAACGATTGTTGGCCAAAACAATTAAAAACGTAATTTTTTAAAGAATACAATATTATCTTTGATGATACATTATTATATGAAACGCAAGAGTAGTTTTGCGCAGAACATTAAAATATTCAGGAGTTTAGTGAAGCAGAAGCTAGAATCACATAATTTCATTGTTGTGTAAGCAGCAGCAATGTTTTATTAAACGAACAATTCCAGTGGAGATAACATGTATGTATGTATATGACTCAGATGCAGTTGCCTAAGGGATTGATCACAAACTTGGAACGCAATTAGGCAAAACAACTCGTACAAGATGTTTGGGTGTTTTGCGGAGCAGTGAAACATAGGGCAACAAATTAATCTTAGAACGGAGAAAGCGATTTGCAAGTGTACTTGAAAACGTGAACGTGACAATTAGCAAAAAAAAGATTAGTTACTTGTCTGTGCTGTTTCAGTAAATTGTAAGATATTAAAATGAAAGTCTTGTAAGATCGAGCATGTTGCTTATCATCATTTAATAAAGACGTTGTAATAAAAAAATGCGTTAAGTGAGGCGATTTATTTTTTAACAGTAGAAGACCGTACATGTGCCCTCTCAGACCAAGGGGCTGCAGTTTATCTAGTATATCTAGTAAGGTTACTTTTGAATGATTATGGAGACAGAATGCATTCGCTTTTAAATATATTTCCATATAGCTTTAAGCAATTATGTTGATGCACCCAGGTCATTTTCAGATTGTTCGATGAAGCAACAAGATTTTTTACTGGAAAAAAAATGCTTTCTAATGGTCATATTTATACCCATTAAGAAAATTGCCAATGAACCCACCTTCAATAACAACAACTAATTTCCCGCACGATAAGCAAAATCTCTCGGTAGGTTCCTACTTTATGTTTGGTCATCTACATTATTTACTTGTTTGTTGCCATAAATTCTTTTCGTACATTGCACTGAATTCATTTGCAATATGTATATATATTGCAATACGTACTATTTTCATGTATCTTTTGTAGCAGCATAAACAAAACTGATCAAAATTCATTTTAGCTCATTTCAGTTGCAATGTCAACAAAATTTATATGTAATGTGCGAATTTCTTGTTTTTGATGTAATCAATGAACAGTTTCCTGTGCTTGCCCTCACACAAGATTCGTTTATTTGACTGGTAAACAGAGCTTCACCCTCTGGTTTGGCATTTTAAAGCAGTACAAATGTTTTACATGAAATTTAGCACTCTTAACACTGAAGCATATAAAGATGTTTTGCATTTCAAGTAAAATAAAAGTGCATAGAACTAAAGTATATGTCCGGTGAGAAAATGAAGTTAGCGCATTCTAAAGCCGGGCACAGAGCTGTGTTTCATCGTAACAAAAAAGCCTTAGCTTGTTGGAAGTGATTCTAAGATATAATTTGGCTTACGATGCGTTTGAGAAACGCAGCCAAGATTACATCGTTTAATACCACCTGTTGGTAAGACTCCGGTTGAAACCGTCTTATGCATGTTGCAGCAAATCGTTATAGGAATTACTTGGAAAATTCATTCACAAACCAAACAAAACGTTCAAAGTGACCCAAACATATTTTAAAATTAACTTTTTAATAATATGGGTTAAAATATAACGGTTACAAATACGTATGCCACTGCTCCATTTAGTACTTTATCAGTACGAGGCTTAACAATGACTATTCAATTCAATGAAATTGCTGTGTAATTCTTTAAATTTTACCGAAAAGTCTGGCATGGTTGGAAACGATTTCATATGCATAACCTCTACCCACAAATAAATGCTGTTTAATCTGAAAACTGGGGTATAGTTTATAGCTTTAAAAATATGGCAGAAACTAGTTGTTCGGAAGACTACTGAATTATTGCTAATGGTTTGATGCCCTAGAAGAGCATTACAGTAGTACACTCAAGATTGCCTGATTTTCTGATGTTATATAACGTCAATCTGCATAATAGTTCAAAAGTGATTAAAAACTGGCGCAAAGATGAAATATGTGCGATGTGTCATATGTATATTGTCACATTTTGTGTGTGCCTTCTAAGAACGCAAGGATAATTTACAAAACATATTCCAAACATCACCCCCAAGCTGCTAATCAGCCCCAAAAGAAAATGCAATCACATATGCTGTCTCTCTTACCAATTAAAAATGTTCAGAATTCAATTTGTCATATTATCATACATTTCATTATTGTTGTCTTCCTTTTGATTAGTCTCAGAAAACGTGCTAAACATAATGCCAGTTGGTCCTTCGCACAGATTGACTGATATTAACAATGGCATCAGCTTGGCTGTGGTTTTCTTTGTGGTTGGCTGTGTGATCTAAGCACTGTAAGTGCAACAGTCATAGTTAAACATTACACATACCCTTTATCAGCCAACAGCCAGTTGTTTCCAATTTCAAGCCAATTGTTCTCCCAGTGTCTTTAAAGCATCATTGGTATAATTAATGAATCTTTGCTGATTGTATGAGAGGTATTTCAGCCATTCTGCATTCTTATTGGGGGATTTCAAAACAAATATATTTAATCTCTGGCCTTATATTTATTAGGAAATCCTCTTGTCCCATAGAATTTATTCTATAATATATTATACATTTGGAATGTATACACTCTATATACATTTTTTTTTCACCCTGCTGCTCTTGATCCGTTGTGGGCTTCAAATGTGGGTTTTCTCTGATTGTTACAATTCACATTGCTCTCATTGCTCTGACGTTAAAGTTAACAGGGGGGGCATACCCTTCCTTTTTAAACAAATTCAACACGTCTTTCCTGCTGCCAATCAATTTGTAATTTTTTATTAATCCTTCCATCTTCTCCACATTAACATTTAAAATACTGGCCGCAGAGTTCTCGATTATTTTTCCATTTTGGCCAATTTTAAAACTGTTTGATGGAAAAATCTGTAAAGACAAATTCCTCAGAGTATGGACTGAAGCAGCATTCCCTCTATCTCAACCTTTGCTTTTCAATAGCACATTGCACAGCTTAAATGACCTAGTTGTCATGTATGGTAACCCATACCCGAAATACATATGGCCTAGTTGACTAGATGACAAACGATTACCTGTAAGTAAACACACAGTGCAGGTCATGAACACGAGTAGTGTGTAACACTTACATCCAGGGAACAATCAGTCGTTAGGTGCCTTGCTCCCTATCCACTGATTGATTCTCTTAGATGCTCCAAGAAATCTATAAAGTTCCTGCTATCAGCACCTATCTGAGAAGTTTACTGAGGCGGTGAGATGCAACTATATCTTACTAGTGATGTTGAATGTGTTGAGAATTAAACAAGTCTATAAGCTCATGTGTAGATATTTGCATGTGTGTGTGTATACATTTACTGTATGATTCATAGCATCCCCTTTCTTTTTTTAAATTTCAAGACATTTTTAAAAGACTCCCAGATTTCATGAAAATATTTGTCCTTGAATTTACGTTCATTCAGCTCATTCCTTCTACATCCTGTGATCAACACAGTATTTTATACAGTATTTTAGTATTAATTTTTGTGTAAATTGATCATAAAACCAATAGTGTTGAATTGGATGTGACAGTTTACGTATGAATAGTTTAATTAATGATTTACACAGCCATTCGTTCTGCTTGTGTTGCATGAATGAGGCCCACTGTGTGTGACTGTTGATGATCATGTTCCAGTAGCACCTCATTCTTTATTTACGTAAAAATAAAACTGCAGGGATTTAAATACAACCATCCGATATATATATAACATGACATTTTCCAAATCTGTCAGGTTTAGGCAAATGACGATATTTAGTCTGATTGTCTTATAAACAGTAAGAAAATAGTTTGGTGCTGACTGTATGAACAATGTAAAATGTTGCTTTTTTAATGTAATCTGATGCATGGAACATCTGAAAGCTGTTAGTTACTCAAATATGCATCATGCAAAGACCCACCTGGGATTAGGCCGCCAAGATGGTGTTAAGTACCAATATTCATGTGGCCTTTTCAACATGCCTACACAATTTTTCCCGTAATACCTATACTTCCACGATAATATAGGAAGACGTTTAAGACAAAAACAATAATCCTACTGAAACAATGAGTGTATTCTAAAATTAGTGATACAAAGGTTGTAACTGGTTTTTGAATATAGAGTTGACTGAACTGATGATAACTACAACACATTTGACTAAATTGATGTGCATTATAAATACCTGTCATTTTGAAAGCAATGACTAAGTGATCTATAAGAGGGTAATGTATTCAGACTGCCTATTAAAACAGCATGTACTTTTGCGACATTTAGGTTAAACCTGCAGTTCGGAACCATCTAGGTTTTGTACTAACTTGCAGGGCACCCACCCATTAATATCGTCTTGATGGCATGAATTAATATTTCTGTGTTTGACAGAACGTGTCATAGTTTTGATATATTGTAAGATAACAAATGCAGATTTACAAATATTGGAAATGTGGCTTTAAAGGACAAATTGCTGATAGACTTTATGCAGAATAAAGTTAAAAATGCTACCTATGTTCATACAAAATTTGCAATAGCTTGTTAGTAAATGTACCCTTTTCTCATCAGTCACTTTACTCTTGTGGCATTGTTTTCATATGCAACCTGCGGATGACGTATTTTACTTTCGCCTGTTAAATGTAAACTAAACTATAAAATATATAGGTTGTTAAAATGTCACCCTGTATAGGCCTTGTTTTAGATTAAAAAAGGAAATGCCCTTTTAACATCGATGTAACTGCTTCGTTGCCTAGACAACAGACACAAAAAATAATAAAAGATTACAAATGTGATATAGTGCCTATTTAACAATAAACGTTTCAAAGCCCCCTATTGTTCAATTAAAATGAAAAAGTTTTAAGGCTCACCAATTTTTTTTTTTTGTTAGATGTGAACCTTGACATTAAGCTCGCTTGTATAGAAGGTGCACATCAGGTGTGTGAATTGACTGGTTCTAGACACCCTCACCATCCTGGGAAGGCCACAAAGATGCAGACCAGTGGCCCTGATAGAATACACTGAAGCCAACTGGAGGGGCAGCTGGGCACATTGAACTGGGGTTCAGTGGACTTAAGTGGTGAGCAGAGCGAGGTTTTATAACACCCTAAAACAGTTGAAGCAAATGTGCTAAATTGTTTCAAAACAATCTGAGACCCATCTACACGGTGATGGCAAGTGTTAACTTGCATGTGTTGAGCTGTAACAGTAATTCAGACAACTGATGATGAATTACAACCTACGTCATTTGATTCAAAAGCAAAAGTGTGTGGAGGAGCAGACAGTACTATTGACTGGCATGTTGCCAGTTAGAGGTTGTTTGTTTAACAATTAGTACTTTGTTTTGTAACCTGTATGCTCCTTATTGTAACAAATAAATTGCTATATAAGTTGGTAAGGCTGTAAAACTCATTTTCCTTTCATTTTTTTGTTATTGTCTGTGTAAAAAGCAAAGAAAATGCTTTATACTGTACAGGAACCATACAGCTTGGTGATATATCTTCTATTTACAGACATATCAGTGTGGATGTCTGGGCAACAAACTGCAAAACAGATATGCTGGTAATAATGCAGAACCACAAAAATAATACTGTACAAACAGTACTGTAAATTGTTTGGATTAACCTTAATTAGTGTCTTGATATCTGCAAGATACAATGAATTGTACATAGTAACGGGCAAATGTAAAAGCATAAAGAAATACCACTGTCCACACATTTCTTCACAAACAAGTCATAGTTTAACAAACAGCATTTATTGATAAATATCTACACAAACCTCCTCCCATGCTAGCTAATGTAGTTACATTCAAGTCTTGAATGTACTTCAAACTACTAAGAAAAACTGACAATCTTCATCCTTCTACTTCTACATAATTTATCACAGTGAAGAAACAGTGCTCTAGTGAAATGATTTGTATAAATTCAGCTGGTATTAAAATACCACTGTTTGCTCACATTATATTGGGACTTTTTTTGAATCACTGGGTGTTTAAAAAGTGTTCTTGAAATAACAGGTGATTGGAAGGGAGGGGTAAAGATGGCTTAAGAGGAAAAAAGAAAGGTGTTTCAGGGGTGGAGAAAGCTAATAGTTCATTGAAATCACTATTGTATCAAAGGAACAGAGCAATGACACTGATTCACAACAGTGAAAATTAATGCGGAAAGGCATTAATTAATCCCACCTTCAAAAAGAAAGAGAAAAAGTGTGAAGTTTTTGTTTTTTTGCTATTGTTTTCCTTAGGATTATTATTAGGGCCCAATCATTAAATGTGCAAAGGCTCTGTTGTTTCCCATCTGGTATTGTTATTATTTATTCTTTTTTTCAATTGACCCAAAGAACTTTAGCACTGACACCCCTTAGCTTTGCCCAACAGGAAGTTTAACTTTAATTATAGCCTCTTCTAGTCTGTTAAGCAATTTAAAGTATTATATTTGATCTGATTTTTAGCCATTGTGTCGAGAGCACTACTTTGAGACAAAGTATTGTGAGCAACTCTTCCACAGGACACTATTGACTGTTAATATACTCTCTCTGTGCAATTGCATAAATTCATTCAAAATGCATTAAGGTAAAATGTTTTGGATGACAGGTTATGACCTTGCAGCACCTCCAGAGACAAAGTAAACAATCAGCTGCCTGTCACCACATTTGCTCCATTTACCTATCAATGTCACCATGATGAGTCATACATCTGACCCATCTGAACCTCAAACATCAAACCATTTATATACACCTAACCTCATCTTTCACTATAATTTCAAACTTTTGTAAATTCTGGAGACCATAACTTCTTTACTGGAACATCTATGAAATTACTATTTTTGATAGGAAGGACCAGTTGCATGTGTGTTGGTTTATGTATACAATAAATATAAGCAACTGAAGTATGCAGATCAGTGAATGTGACTTTAAAAGCTTCCTTTTCCAAACATCTCCTTTTGTGTTATATACTTTGTTTTTTCATTTTGATTACGTTCATTCTACTTTTATAATGTTTATGGAGCTTGGTTATTTGTGTTCCTGATATAAGGCTTAAAATGAGGTTCTAGTCCATGTAAAAGTGTTGAATGAATGTCATACAGACTGAATGCAATGATTAGTTTGAACATTTCATGCTCTTTCATCTTCCACAGATATATATGTATATATATTTATATCTACACCACTCACTTCCCACAAATCCCAACAATTGTGACAAACTCTGAACATTAAAGTGTTACTAAGTCACAACAAAAGCAACAGCACATAGACCATGGTAGAGCTATATTTAATGCAAAAATAAAAATAATAATGAAAAAAGACAGGATTTTGTTTTGAGCAAGTGAGACAATATTGTTTAACAGTATGTACATAATTTACCAAACAGCCCCTTCACTTGACTAATAATGTAACAGTCACAATGCTATCTTTATTTTTTTGTTGTTTGGTTTACTGGTCATATTTTTTTTTGACTTTGCCCAGTATTTTTTATAGTTTTTTGAGAATAAGGGCACCTGTCAAGCAATCTGTCCATGTTAGCTGCTGCTGTGGAATATTTTACTAATCAAAATGTTTAGAAAATAATAATGATTATTATTATTTTGATAATAATAATGATTATATAATGACTCAAGTACAGTTAAAGGGAATATAGCCATTTATGGTAACCACTTATTATAGTCAATGTTTTTCTGAATGTAGACTGGAAAATGTCCAGACATGCTCTTCTCAAAGGAATGCATGTTGTAAGGCCCTGACTCCCGTTTTAAGTGAAAGTGACATATTTGTTAGCTATGGTAACCCATAACCGAAATGTGACCTCTGTATTTAACTCATCACTAGTGAGGAGTGAACACACACACCCAGAGCAGTGGGCAGCACACTACTGTGCCCGGGGAGCAATCGGTGGTTAGGTGCCTTGCTCAAGGACACTTCGGTTGCTACCTGCCAGCCCTGGATTTGAACCAGCAACCTTCTGATCACAAGCCCGACTCACCAGCAGGACACAACTGCACCACAAAAATTTTTAAAGTAGTAAATTTATTGTATAGAATGCCATTCCTTGGAGCAGACTATGTATTTATACGAATAAGTGAAGCTCGGGAGTTGCCTGAAGTGGTAATTTGTCAGAGGTAGCTCTTTCATTACTCAGCTTTGTGCTTTATTAATTATCAACTTTGTCTTAGATGCTAAGACAAAGTTACAATTTTCAGCTAAAATTGCTTGGGAGAGCAATTTAAAAAATTAAAACTTGTTAAAAATTATACATTAAAGAGTATTACATTGTAAAATTAATGTACATTGTAGCTAAAATAATCTGGATTTGGGTAATTGTAATAAAAAATGTCTGTGTTCCTATTGAAATCTTCAATAATATTGACTTTTGATTGCAAATCTGAGCTTAGTTTGTAACAGTGTTGAGGTTTCTTCTGAAACTCCAATGGAGACATTTGTGAAATTTCTGGGTCTTTTACATTTACATTTATGCATTTGGCAGACACTTTTATCCAAAAGGATTTAAAATATTCATTTAATCATTGTGTGTTTCGTGGGAATCAAATTTTTGCTTGAGCCTCCTGTGTCTCAGATATTTCATCTAAAAAAAGTTCTAGGAAAAAGTTGCTGTAGCTCAGCTGGCAGCACATTGCATTAGCAGAACAAAAGGTTGTGGGTTTAAGGTTTTTTATTTAATCTCCATTTGATCTCTGCTGTCTGGGAGATATAAGATATCGCATTTGAGATATTTCATTTCTATGGTGCATTTTTGCTCTGAGTGTTTGGTGTCCATTTGCTGACATGGTTTTGAGTCAACCACCATTCGTATAAATGACAATGAGGTTTGTATTTTCCTATTTATTGTGACGTGAGACATTGTATTTTAGATAAGCATGTAATACAAAGACCCAAAGACATGTAAACAGGTTGGTTAGATTAACAAATCTTGATCACTGAAAGTTTCTGATGCAGTTAAGTTTGTCTGTGAAAGTTCTGTATTGTTCAGCAAGGCACTGCTGTCAAAAATGGGCTTGAACTTTTTCCAGGGTTTAGAGGGACATTTTAGTGGTGTATGCTGAGTGGAATTAATGCTTTCCTTGGACTCTTCTGAGGATACTTTGGTTTTGGTAGTTGGACTCATTGGTTTCCTCATGGCCCTCAACGGAGACCAGCCTGGTGGGCGCTTAAATCTTGAGAATGACTGAAAACAAGATGCATAAATAAGTACATTCAAAGCTGTAAAATAATTAATATAACTGGATATAGATAATTTGATTTAAAACAACTGATATTCCTGCTTACCCTTTGAAATCCTGGTGCACATTCTGCATACACCTCTGGGACCTCGTGTCTCCAAGGGGCCACGTCCACAGTAGAATTACACTGCATAAACTCCTAAACATCAAGCATTTTAGGAGTGATGCTACAGGCACATATAACAAATATACTTTCCTGTTTCTTTTTAAAAATAGACACATTTTTACATGCCGTTGCCGGTATTGCTATAAAATACCTGTGACAACTCATTACCTTGTTCATTTCTAAACAAGTGAACATTTTATGAGACAAACAGTTTATAGTTTATAAATGTACAGATTGTATTGTGCCATCTTAAGCTAAATTAATATTAAAATTTGTGGGAATATATGCTTCACAAAGCAACAGTGACAGTTTTTATTTATCCTTTTCTAGCCCAGGCTACGGTGTTTATTGAAAAAACAATTTAATGCTGATTTTTCTACAAAAAAATATATTTTACTATATAAAATCAGGGTTAAAGAGTTGACATTTAAGATGATCATAACATAGTACCCTGCAATTTTACATTTCAAACAGAGGTGGCAATAGAGACTTCTTGTAGGCAAACGTTTCGAATTGCAGCTTTAACAGTACAGTACATTGTTTATTAAGGTGTAGTTCAAATAGTAAAAGGTTGATGCGTGATCTTTAGAGAAAACAACTTCAAATCATTTTAAAAATACATTTCATCAACTAAATCATTGTTAAAGATGTTATTCCAGATGAGGGACATAGTTTTATATGTGTATTTTATAAAATTACCAAGCAAATGATTTTAAATTTACCGATTCCTCTTGAACTGGGTGGCACTCATCAGTAACAGCTTTGAATTCTGACTTGGTACAGTTGCTCTTCTCCATGTCAAACTGCAGTTTATACCTGAAGCCAGCAACCACCTACACAGAGATCCACACATAACTTTGTTCAGAACCCTAAGCTTAACAAACTTCAGGGGAGAGGGTAGAGGACGTTAGAGCAGGGTGGACTCCCGAGTGGCTGGGTCCCTGAAAGCTTTTCGCCTCCTCCCAGTTATAGGTGGCTTTAAAGAAAACACTGACCTGTTTTGTTGCTGATGACAAGTCCTTAAAGATGAAGAAATGCAGGTGATTTAAAATGCTGTTTGCTTTGGCCAAAGAATGAAAAAGTGGCTCTCTCAGGTCCTCTTCATTTTCAATATTTTCAGGGCAGCCTAGGCAAGGTGCAACCTCAGAAACAACAGACGCATCAGCTGTCAGAGAAAGTTTATGAAGAAGAGAAATTTTGTTCCACTTCTTTCCATATCTTTAAATAACATTATGCTATACATATGCTTTAACATTATGCTATATATTTGCTATACACTACTATATTCTTGTATAAAATATATTAAATCAGACTTATTAAATTAACCAATGCAAGATCTGTTTGTTTATATTTTGTTTTGTTCCTGTTTGTTTGATTTTTCCTCATCCTAGACACCCCAATAAAATGGACATCAAATCTTTGTTGAATTACTAAAAAGAAGACATAAAATGCCTGCAGTGGAAGAAATGTTTTCCATTAAAATTAACTATTCAAGCAAAGTGAAATTAAGAAGAAAATTTCGTGCTACTAAAAAAAGCTGTTAATCCTCACTACTTTTAAGTACTTGCTAACCAGCTGCTGTATTTTAAGTAAATTACTTCCCAATATTGTACTGTACATGCTTTGTAGTGCTTTGAGCAATAAGTGTGCTATTTAAATTAAATGTTATTATCTCTAGTCATGTGATCTTAACATTGCACGCCCGTGCATATTTTTGTTGGAAAAAATAGGTAACTTTAAGTAGCTATATGTAACAACAAAAGGAAAAAATATATTACCAGAGTTATTATAATACATACAATAGACTTGGTAGTCACAATATAACAAACGGCATACCTGAACAGTCATGTAGAAGTAACTGTTGACCCATTTCTGTGAAAAGAACTTGTGCATGACAGGTTCTGAGTGCCTGAGAAGCCACAAAATGTACACTTTATCTAAATAAAAGTTTATTTAAGCAATAACATCATATTCTCTCATATCGTATTGCTATCATAAAATAGTTACTATGTAATTAAAATAGTAAGGTCACAAATTACAAATTTTCTTAATGTTAAGTTGTTACTAGTCATAGTTGTTACTATACTATGTAATTTAACACATCTGAAACACTGTACTGATCGGTAATCATCCAAGACTTTAACAATACTTTTTAAAATATTTATTACATAACTCTTTAACACAAGACTGTGATTGGTCAATCGTAATATATTTTTGTATGACCACTACACATTCTTAGGAAAAAGGTTAATTAGGGTTCTATATGGATTCCATTTATTATCTTTATTATCTATATTCCAAAATATGCTGGTTCCAAATATTGTACCAGCAACTATTTTTCATTTAGTTTCTAGTAGTCTTTTGTACCACTCTACAGTCTAAACAAAGTAATATTTCCTGGTGTTGTTTTCTTTTTTATTAATTTACTTGTTTATTTTGGTAAGCAGCTATGTAATAAGTGGGATGATGTCAATCACTTACCTCACATCAAGTTCCTGATCACCCAAAAATTTTTTTATAACTGACTGTATATTATAACTAACATCACCTCATCAGGTCTTACCTTATCTACTTGTTGCAGGTAGTCACATTGTTGCCACACTTTGTCTCCCCTTAAAGGACAATCTGTCTCTCTGCTTGTGAACCGCACAGACAAAATTTCCCCCGATTCATTCTGAGCCTGTAAGAATGTGTTACACTGAGACTACCTAAAGTTGCATAAACATTCAAATGTATTGTACAATGCTGATACACAGTAGGAAAAACTAGCGAAGTACAACAATGTTTTTTCTATAACACACAGATGTACACACACATCCTCTACCTTGGTAGCTTCCTTGATTTCATACAGAGCCAGCTGAGTACCTTCAGTTAAAAGCTCATTATACTTGGTAAGAGTTAAATTCACAACATCCTCCACACGTTTATCATCACATGGAATGCTAGTGTCTGTTTGTCCATGTCCACCAGTACTGAACAGCAAGATTAAAGCAAAAATCATCAAGATATTTTGTTTCTTCATTGTTAATAGATTCATGGGGCACTCTGCTGACAGTCTTGAAGTGAGAGGGTTAAGATGTCCCTGCTGGACTCTCTGTCTGTTTCTGTAATCATTTACTTTCTGTTATATAGCTCAAGCCTACATCTATTATCTATCCAAATACAGTGGAAAAAGCAAATGTTTACTCATTTTAGACGAACTCCACAACACGCACACTTTCCTGAATCAATAGCCCAAACCAAGACAACTGACCTTTATAAACCCTGTGCATGATAGACAGAGTCAGCTTGTGCATTGAAGAACCTCCACACATAAAATCTGTTATAAAAGTTTAATCCAGATCTTTTCATTTGTCTTGTCTTTAAAATGTTTGGTATAAAACTACGGAAAGTTTGCAAGTCAGTTAATGTGTATGTAAATTGTGTACGTAAAAAGGATAATTACATGTTTTTTTTATTTGTATCTTGTTTACTCATATTATTAAATGTATTATAATATTTTTGAAGAAAATTAACAAGCCCAGTGCTTTGCATCAAAGGCAAACATGCACTGTTCACCAGTGGGAGAATGCAAAGTTGCACTGAGCAAACTAAAGCAGTGTGTATTTAAGGCACACTTTGTCCCCCTCTACCTTTGACCTGTGCTGAATGCTCTGTTTGAAAAAAACTAGCATTAAACAAGAGAGAATATACTATAAATTCAATGTTAGTATAATGACAAACTTAATGTTTAATTAAACATTAGTGTAATAGGTGAAAACACTTTTCAAGCATTTAAATTGTGCATTTTTTAACTTCCATTCAGCTGTGGTAAATAACATATTAACATACAAACGCACTTTATCATCACATTTTAGATGTTGTTGGTATATTAAAAACTAAATTACCTTTTATGGTGGAATTCTACAGAAGGGTGACAAACTAAAGAGAAAATCATTTCATGGTTCAAAATCACCTGTATCACCTTTTTTTAAATTGCAAATGTGAAAACAATATCACATTTGCAATTGTGCTACTGTTCTGGAAAAACAGAGATTGCTTAACTTTCTGAATCTATAACTATAATATGTAACAGTTAAAGGTTGACTGTAATATAGAAACAAATCAAGGACTGCATTTACAGACACCTCCACTGAAGCTGGTACTGATATGTGCATCAGTGGTGATAAGGAAAATAATTTATGAAAAATAACACTGCTAAATTATTAATAATGCATTATTACAGTGACCGGGAAGGGACCTTCTCAGTTCACTTATTTTTGTTGTGGTCACAACATATTAATTTGTGGACACGTTGAGGCCATGACATATTAACGCTTGGCAATGTGATAATATGTCAAGGCTACAAGATCAGTTTGTTGAGGTAACTACATACATGTCGTGGCCACATGATGTGAAGTCATTCCCTCAGGAGCCTATGATGAGGGAACAACATCCTTTCTCGTGCCCACGACTACTTATGATGAGGGAATGACATCCTTTCTTGTGGCCATGACTCAGGTGAATGATGATCGTTTAACACATACAGGCTTCATTCCTGGAATTTGTACGTATTTTATGAGGCCTGTAATTTGTATAAATCTATGCAATGTGAAATGTACAATGTGAAATGTATGATTATTAGAAAAAACAAACAATAAAGCCCCATGTCTAACACCAACCTCACTGGACCAAGGCAAGAGAGACAGCAAGCTCAAATAGTGGTACCAGCGGTGACTGCTGTGCGACGACTGCCCCTGTTTGTGTGTGCTACTGCTGACCAGCAAACATAATCAAGGTAATGTTGTACTGTAAAACTACATATTGATTAAAATGTAGCCAATATATAGAAGTACATACAGCCCATACATAAAAGGCTTTTTTAGATGGTATTTGTGGGTACTGGAAATAAGACAATTAGAATGTGTGATGACCTTGTTATTCATTATCAGTAATGTTGCAACGAGGAAATAAATTACCTCTGTTGCGGTTAGACTGATGTTTTAAAATAAAAATGCAGCATATTATTACGCCAGTTGCTTCAACTGGTTCTCATTCTCACCCTCCAGTTCTGCTGTTTGTTTGTGTGCTGGCTGTTAACAAAATGTTTTTTATTCATACATTCATACACAAACAAATATGACAAACAGAAGGACATAAAAAATAACAGTACAGATCATAGTCACGTAAAAAAATGAGGACACCCTGTGAAAGCGTGTATTTTGTAACATTTTTTAATATATGGTTATTTAGTCTCAATTTTAACAATACAGAGAGATTAAAGTAATATAACTAAACAATTAAAACTGAAGAAAAGTCTTTTCAAGATGTAAATGTAATTCTACAAAAATGCCTATTGTAACTGAGGAAAAAGATAGGACACCCTAGCCCCTAATAGCTAGTGTTACCTCCTTTCGCTGAAATAACTGCAGTGAGATGCTTCTTGTAGCCATCTACCAGTCTCTGACATTGGTCTGAGAAAATTTGACCCCACTCCTCAATGCAGAATTTTTTCAACTGTGAGATTTTTGAGGGGTTTCTTGCATGTACAGCCCCTTTCAAGTCACCCCACAGCATCTCAATGGGATTCAGATCTGGACTTTGACTCTGCCATTCCAGGACTCTCCATTTCTGCCTTTTCAGCCAGTCTTTGGTTGATTTACTAGTATGTTTTGAAGACTAGAACCGAAGACTGTGAGCATGTGTGAATGTGAAACAAGAGTTTTCGCTCTCTGGGAATCATTTGGGGTGGTTTGAGTTTGACAAGACAGCTCGTACAGTGATGCTATACAGTGTAGATCTTGGTGAAAAGAAGTCATGTGAAGACCCGTGTCCGATTTTCCCTGCTAAAGACTGGTCAATGTTTTACAATCATGTCTGAAATGATCTACACGACGTCTGTCATATACCTCTCTACACAGGCGAGTGAGACGGCATATTACCTGGCCTGAGATACCGTGTGGTTCTAAAAGGAACCCAGAGGACTACATCTACATCTTTTGCAGTGAAGACAGCAAAAAGCTTTGCAAGGAGGCATTCCCCATACCCCCGGGCGAGCACAACCATTGCTATGAAATGAAATTCGTATTTCAGTGGCGAGATGTGTGCTGGACAAAATTGGTTTAGATATAGACAGAATGTTTAGATGGTGCAAAATGTATAATGGATACAAGTCTGTAAAAGCTAAATTGTTTCAGACTGAACATGGTGTGGGGGCGTGCAAAAGGAGTGTACAACACTCAACACCCACATACTACAACCAATAAACGGTTTACAATTCAGCACACCCGTACATTCAAAGCATCATGGCACAGGCACCAGCATCCCCAGGGCTCTTACCAACGACAACGGAGGACACACCCAACCAACTGTGGATGCTATTTTGAGCGAATTGCATGACGAACCCTATATTGTGGAAACACTTAGCGAGATCACAGATAAACTTGTGGACAAACAGAGTGAGAAAGTCATCTACGATGCTGTGGATTGTTGGAAAGAAGACACAAATGTCGTATGAGTACGCCTGTAATATGGGAAACACATGCAGCAGTATCGATCTGGGTAGGCGTTTGGTTAAAAAACGCATTAATGCAAATTAAATTAAACGCATTAGTGAACTGACCAATGTAATGTATGCTATCATCTCTGATGCTGCTGATGTATGTCTACCAACAAATAGTTGTGTAACTGATGCCAAACGTGTTACCAGACTTAAGAAAGAAATGGCTTTGTCACATGCATGGCCTAATATGATGTTCTCACTATGTGTACATATCTAGCAGATGTATGCTTAGCCATGGTGTCTAGAAAAGATACCATTAATGTTTGTGAAATTTTGGTTGAAATAGTGACTGATAAAAACATTGTTACATGTGTACAGTTTCTCACCTATCTGGATCACGTGTAACGTGTTGTTTGAAAATAAAAAGACATATCTCTTTAATCGAGCATGTTATTCATTTGTGGTATGGTGAAACAGCAACACGTCCAAGCTCTTGAAAAAGGTTTATTACACACCTTCTAATCCCGGGTCATTAGCCAGTAAGAAGCGCTTAAAACAGGCTATTTTAAAGGACACTGGTGTTTGTCTAACGGATAATGAAGTTTCGTAAGAAACTTCAGGCCTTTGTTTAAATACAAAATCGGTGATGTTGTACGAATTTCTAAAGTGAGGGGCCCGTTTGCGAAAGGCTATGAGCAAAATTACACAGAAGAGTACTTCACTGTAAGAGCATGTATACCTCGCGACCCTCCGGTCTATAAACTATGTGACTACAATGGTGATTATCAAGAGTTGTTTTAATGAACAAGAACTACAAAAAAATAACGGTGAGCAAAAACAAAGCATTCAAAGTAGAAAGAATTTTAGACAGGAAAAGACGCAGTAAGAAAAGTATGGTTTTAGTAAAATGGTGCGGTTGGCCTTCAAAGTTTAATAGCTGGGTGTCTGAAAAAGATGTGGTAGATCTTCAAACCCCTTAAAAGAGAGCACACATACACAGAACGACTGCATTCTAGTAAAAACCAGACATGGATGAGCATGATTTGTACGTCTTATTACCATGCAATGCTTCTACGGGGATTTATCCGGATAATCGTATTTGTTCACATATAGATTTGTTCACAGTCGCATTGACACAAACAGCGATTGAAAAAAATGCATATATAGAAGTTCCGCCCTTATCTGCGATATCAGACACAGCACCTCTGGAGTTTTTTTTAATCACAGGTACTGGAGAGGATTATATCGACTTAACACACAGCTGTTTTTACGACTCAAAATCACAAACCCTGATGGGACTGATATAGCAGACGGATCACCGGTAGGGTCAATAAACTACCCAGCCGCAATGATTTTCTCACAAATTGACGTATCGCTTGGTGACAGATTAATATCACAGAGTTCGAGCACATACCCTTATAGATGCATCATAGAATGCCTTATGAACTACGGCAGAGATGCTCTTGAAACCCTTTTTCTCAGAGGGTCTCTTTTACAAAGACACTGCCGGACATATGGCACAACGGACCCCGCTGGCAGAAACCAGGGGTTAACCAAACGAGCAGCATTTACAAACGCCAGCAATGTTGTGGAATTACTAGCACCTATTCACAGTGATATTTTCTTTCAAGAAAAATTGATGCTTAATGGCGTGGAAATAAAAATTCGGATGACTAGAGGCAAGGATGAATTCTGTCTCATGAGAAGTGATGCTACAGCCTACAAAATAAACATCCAGTCAGCGTCGCTTTTTGTGAAAAAAGCGTCAGTCTCGCCGGCTGTAAGACTAGGGCACGCGCAGGCCCTGCTTGCTGCTACAGCAAAATACCCAATAGAAAGGATGTGTCTAAAGAAATTTCTCAATTCCTGCTGGTTCACGGGTGTCTAATCAAGAAAATTTATTCTTAGGGACGTTACCCAAATCTATCTAGCCATGGTTGATAACGACGTGTTCACAGGGGCTTATGATAAAAACCCCTTTACATTCAAAAATTATGATTTGGAATTCTTGGCGTCTATGTGGACGGTCAACAACACCCGGCTAAACCGCTACAACCTGAAAATGAAAGCGGATCTGCGGTGCGAGAATTTTATCAGTTAGCGCAGGCCTCTGGAAAACCTTAAAAATCAAGCTCTGTCTATTGATAGGGAGGATTTTCTGCATGGATGCATTCTATGCATTCTACCTCGCACCAGATGAGGTGTGCGGACAGCATGTGTCGCTAATCAAGTCCAGGAATATTAGACTAGAGGCTCGGTTTAAAAAACCACTACCGCAAACCATTAACTTGTTTATGCAATATTCGATAGCATCATAGAGGTGTCAAACCAAAGACAGGTCTTAGTTGATTACTATTAAATGGATGATTTGGATGGAAGACTATACAGCTCACAGATATCAGGGACAGGATTTCCCACAATACACATTTTCTTGGCATACTACCGTGCGATCATTTACCGTGAGAAACGTTAAGAACATTACCTTCTATGGTTGTGATCAACACCCACCCCTCAACACTGCCCGGTGAGCACTGGTTAGCCATCTACATAAACAAAGAGGGGGTTGGTTGCTTTTTTGACAGTTTTGGTAATAAACCCGATCATCAGCAATTTCCATCTATAATCAATGACTTTCTAACCAGCAATTCTGTGTGTGTGGTATACACAACCAGACAAGTTCAGGATTTTTCATCAGACACTTGCGGACAGCACTGTGTGTTTTTCCTGTATCATATGGTCAAAGGCTGCAGTTATATTGATCTAATGAGTCTATATGGGTGTGATCTACTTAAAAACGATAATATGGTTTCACATTTTGTGAAAAAACTAAGACCTATTGGCTGTAACCATAAAATGTTAAATTGTTTTCAGTGTGTGTAACCCCTCAGAATGATAACATCATATTGTGAAGATATTAAGAATAAATAATTTTCAAAACACGAGTTCATTTTCTCATGTTCTTTTATTCACATATGAACAGTTAAAATACACACATCCATGAAATAAGTTGATTTTAAAGTTTAAAAACTCAACCATTGGCTTCGATCAAGCTTTAGTGATTTAAACACAGGTTCCCCTGACCCATTAGGCCTCAGAGATTATGTTTGCGAATAATTCTCCGTTTTGTTTTTTTAGACGAGGCTGTAGGTGACTTAATTTTCAAATAATTAATTGTATGTCTGACATTTTGGTTTGGGACAGTAGAATATGTTTAAATCAGCAAAAGCTTCTAAAAGCTCATGCCATCCAAAGGGTCTGTGGTCATCCCGAACCATATGTGGTAATGTGATGCTTTTAAGTAAGTCAAGTAGATGTGAACCTGGTATGATATTTCCTTTATAAACAAACTCCCCTGAATCTGTCCAAGAAGAAACTCCTTTAGCTGTAGACATTTTATCTAGAATGTACTTAACATTTTTCAGACTTCTTGCTGGCACATTCTTTCCCACATTGGTGACAACTTCATCTACATCTCTGTCATCCTCAATAGCCATAGAGGGTGCTTTATCGGCGTGGTCGGGTGGTAAGGAGAGCGTTAATGTACTGGTCTCCCTGTCACCCTGTCTAGCAATGGTTAAAAACCTCTGTAAAGCGTTTGCGTTTGCGTGCCTTTTCATGAATGTCCAAATCAGATCTGTGCAAGATACTTCTTATAGCCATATCCAACTCATTCTCTACAAGATGCTGTATAGACTCACAAGGGCTTAAGGCCTTTAGTCTTTCCAGCTGGTGCTGTGGGACTAAAAACAATTTCTCTGCATACTCCATGCTTGTTTTTATCTGGAAGTGATCAAACTTGAAATAAAAGGAACAGCCACACTTAAGAGGGGTAGAAGAAATCCTCCCTGTTGGTTTATTAACTGTCTTTTTCTTTTAACTCCAACCTTCTTGTTTGCAACAAACTTGATCTCACTTTTCCTTCTCCTCAGTTTCTGGTGTTGTGGTTGTCACAATGAGTTTATCTGTAGCAGACTGTAGAATAACCCATCTCTGTTTGGGTGTCGCTTTTAAAAGCAATTTTGTAGGGAGGTTTCTACAAAATGTAGCTGACATTTTTCCTAACACCACTGTTTCACTGCTTTCTTTTCTGGATGTATACTACAGGATGTGGCGAAAGCAAATCTGTTCTGAGACGATAGTGTTCGGATGTTTTTACTTTATAATCAATCATCAGGTATCCAAAAGGTTTACTGGTTGCATCATGATAGCACTCCATAACAAGTTAGTGTTTCCTGGGTACATCTGTCTGCCTAGTACATTGACCTGATTAGCATCTCTGGGGTTTTTAAACAACACCAGATAATTTGTATTTAAACTAATGGTCCTACTGGATTTGCCCTGACAAAATAAATTCTGTACAATATAAATAGCACTAAGGTGTCTATGATGCACATATTGCGTGAATACCTTCTCGACTTCATTGTTACCGCTGGCCTCTTTCATCATGTCATCAATGATCAGCAAATTAGTTTGGTTGACATGGAGCAAAATATCATCATTCAGAGATTGAAGTATCCCTTTAACAAATTTCATTTTGTACATTTTCAACAATTCATCATACCGGGGTTGCCAACAGTCATAAATATATACAATATTCTCAACATTTTTAGAAATCAAATTTACAGCATTTTGTAACAACATTTTTACAAAAAAGACTTCCCTGAGTTTGATGGTCCGCTTATTACACATGAAAACAGATGTTGTAGTCTGAAATCAAAACCATATGTATCTCGCACATCCCTATGCCCAAAAAGTTTGTCAGAAGCCATATTGAAGGGTAGTGTAATCATTTGTTATACACTACATTGAACTTTTTAACAACTGATTTGTTGTGTAGTGTGAGATGCCTTTATTTCTAACAATACTGTCTGTGTATGCTAGAATATGTCGACTATTACCATCCCCAACAACGTGGTGGTCGACAAGACCAATCAGCATATCTAACCTAACAGCTTTTGAGTTAACAGCGTTGAGAGTGATCCCCTTGGCTTTCATGCAGACTTTGCCCTTTGCTGTCCTGTAGCCATATATTTTTGGACCTGATGAACAGAATTCTGGCCATGATAGGGTCCGGGACACCTCTAGAGTTCCACATGAGATGTAATAGTCTTTTCATGTCATCAGCTGAAGAGCTAGCCCTAATAAACCCAACTTGGTCTGGATGTATAATAGTAGGCAATAAGTTTTCTAATCTTTTTGCAAGTACTTTGGCCAAAATTTTCCTGTCTTCATTGCAGAGTGAGATGGGTCTGTAATTTGTACAATATTGCTGTTCTTTTCCTTTCTTGTGAATAAGAGTGATTATACTGGTTCTCATACTCTCCGGAAGCTTACCAGTTATCAATGCATTCTGAAATACAAGGAGTAATTTTGGTGCTGGAAATTCTGATTTTTTTTTTTATAAAAGTCACGACCGGGTTTGAGATCACGTATGCATCCTTAATTTCCTCTAATGTGATGTCACAGAGAGTCCCTATCAAGTGTAGATAAACATGGGATGTGCAGGGAAGAGAAGAATTGGTCATTTTCCAATGGGTACTTCCCCTTGTGATGTATAGAAATTTATAATGTATAGCTCTTGATAGAAATTTGTAAAAACCTTATTAATTTTCTTTTAATCTGTAATCAATTTATCTTTATCATTCTTTAATGATAAAGATAGAGGGAATAAAGTTCAGCATGCTGAGCTGTTTGACTCTATCTGCCAAGTATTTACCTGCTCTCTCTCACCTTTTTCATAATAGTTTTGTTTTGTTTTGTAACAAAAAGGGCAAATTCAGCTTTTTTCTGTATAATATCATTTAGCTCTAATTTCAGACTGTTCAATTAATTAAAAGTTACCGGATCGGGATGACTATAATGTTGTTTTTCAGAGCCCTAATCGTTACTTCCAATTTAATTAGTTTTTCATGTTCCATATGTTTACGTAGCGAACAGTGTTGAATAAGCCTACCCCTCAAGAAAACCTTAAAAGCATCCCATGTCATACCAGGGTCAGAGATAGAGCCCTCATTATATAACATCTATTCATCCATTGCTGTTTGTATAAACGAACGAGATCTCATTTTGCAATAATGAATTGTTAGAGCGCCACCTTGTGTTTTTCCCATTATTTGCGGTCAAAATGACCACTGGATGTGATGTGAGAGCACAGTATTCCTGACTGAAGCAGACTGATCCTGACTCACTAGTTGTTTAGAAATAAAATAGTCATTCCTTGAGTATGACTGTTGAGGATGGAAGAAAACGTGTACGCCATATATCTATCAGGCCGCATTCATCCATTATGGTGTCTATTGCTGAGTGCAATATTGAAGTGGTCTGTTTGTTACTAGACTTCTCAAGGTCTATATTTCTAAGTTGATTAAAATCACCACCTATACAGTAAAATAAGCAGTGTATAAAATGCAGTGTTAAATGTTATTAATTCTAAAAGAGTTGACAATAACCCACAGTGTTAATAAATATTCCTTTGTAGTGTAGTTGCAGGGGTGCTACATGGTGCAACACTTAAAATTGCAAAAACCCCACCAAATTATCTTTGCCCCTCACCCTTTACCTCCCGTGAAGATGAAAATGCCATTTTATTCACATGCAAGCTACAAGGTAAGGTTTTTCTCCTTTTATAATTTAAAAAATATATTTTAAGTACTCACTAAATACTTTGTTAGGATAATATGCTTGTCAAAGTGAAGTTCAGGTGTGAACAGAAGTACGTCAAAGTTCACAGCGATGTGAAATTGAGATTTTCTGGATTAAGGTAATTGCATTTGTATTTATATAATAAGTATAAAATAATAAGTTGACAACATTGGTTGCATTTGCATAGACACTCAGTTGAAGCTGAGTGGAACATCAAAATAGTACGTTGTGGCTTAATTAAACTTAATTAAAATGTATTTATGTTGAATGTGATGGGGAGGTCACATTGAACTTTTATTTTGTTCATGCTTTTCCAGTCATCACAGTGCTTGTAAAAAAAAAAAAACAAAAAAACAAAAAAAAAAACACCCCCCAAAAAAAAAAGGGACCCAAAAAACGCTTTTAAATCTTACAAAAACATAGTTACAAATTTAGTTACCGCTGTTAAGAGGACAGCTGAGACAAGTTTGTTGCACTTAAACCACTTCTGTTGATGTTATGGCTATTGCTTCTGTTGTTCTCCTCATTTGGAAGTAGCTTTGGATAAAAGCGTCTGCTAAATGACTAAATGCATTCAAGCAGGCTCGGGTAACCCCACTGCTTAAAAAACCCCACATTAGACACTTCACTTGTAGACAGTTAAAGACCTGTCTCTCTCCTAACATTCATAGCAAAAACTCTTGAGCGAGTTGTTTTCAATCAGGTGTCTTCCTTCCTCACTCAGAACAACCAATTGGACACCAACCATTCGGTTTCAAGAGCGGTCACTCAACAGAGACGGCTCTACTGTCGGTCACTGAGTCCCTACGGAGTGCAAAGGCTAACTCAAAATCATCAGTCCTCATCATACTTGATCTATCCGCTGCCTTTGACACAGTCAATCACCAGATCCTTCTGTCCACCCTCACATCACTGGGCATCACAGGTACTCCACTTCATTGGTTTGAAACCTACCTTACTGGTAGGTCTTTCAGGGTTTCCTGGAGAGGGGAAGTATCCAAAGTTCATCAGCTGATCACTGGGGTTCCGTTCTTGGACCCCTCCTCTTCTCCATATACACAACATCACTGGGCCCCATCATACATGCACACGGATTCTCTTACCATTGCTATGCTGACGACACGCAGCTCTTCCTTTCATTCCTTCCAGATGATCCCACGATAGCTGCACGTATGCCAAGCTGTCTGGCGGACATCTCGGCATGGATGAAAGAACACCATCTGCAGCTCAACTTGACAAAGACTGAGCTTCTTGTCTTCCCTGCCAATCCAACCCTACAACACAATTTCACGATTTCACCATCCAATTAGGTACATCTTCAATTACCCCATCAAATTCGGCCAGAAATCTTGGAGTAATCTTTGATGACCAACTGACCTTCAAAGAACACATTGCTAAAACGGCTCAGTCATGCAGATTTGCATTATATAAAATCAGGAAAATCAGGCCTTTCTAACAGAATATGCAACACAACTTCTCATCCAGGCTCTGGTCATTTCTAGGCTCGATTACTGCAATGCTCTTCTGGCAGGACTGCCATCATGCACAATCAAGCCTCTACAAATGATTCAGAACGCTGCAGCACGCCTCATCTTCAACGAGCCCAAAAGAGCCCATGTCACCCCTCTCCTCATCTCTCTGCATTGGCTACCGCTCACTGCTCGCATCAAGTTCAAGGCCTTGACGCTTGCTTTCAGATCTATCACTGGGTCAGCACCCTCCTACTTTCACTCATTCTTACGAGTCTATGCTCCCACCAGAAGCCTGCGATCACAGAAGGAACGAAGGCTTGTGGCACCATCACAGAGAGGCACAAAATCACTCTCCAGATCATTTTCGTTCACCACTCCATGCTGGTGGAATGATCTTCCTGCCTTCATCCGTAATGCAGAATCCCTGGCAATATTCAAAAGACAGTGTGTGAATGTGTGTCAATCATGACAGAATAGTGCTTGGACCAGGAAAGACTGTTTCTCTCTGTGACTTAAGTGAAAATGAACAAATTTGAATATTCCTTCTCAAACAGATGTTCTCTCAGTTAAATGGGTGAAGTATAATGGAACTGAATACCGTTCTGGTTTAATTATTTGTGGTGAAGTAGACATTGATTTGCCAGTGTTTTATAAAATCCAAGATGTTGTTAGAAATGAATTTGTGGTACTGTTTGCACCACCTCTTAAAACTGTTTGCTTTGATGATCATCTTTATGCTTACAGAATTGAACCAAGACACAACCTTGAAAGTGTTCAATGTCACTGAACTAATTTATCACAAACCTTTTGATATGCAAATGTCTTATGGGTCTGATAATTTCTTTTGGTTTGTTGTACCTTACTGCAGTCTTGTTAACACTTAACTGTCAATGCAGGATTTAAATTGATTTTATGTATTTTATCATTTTATCTGTGTAATTTTATGTGACAAGTCGCACTGTCAATGTTTTGAAGTAGCCACTTTGCCCTTTTTCTAAATAAACATTTTAAATGTTTACATCTGCGTAAAGCATTTTTTAAATATTTTAATGTATTTTTAATACATATTTTGCACCAAATAAGAACACTATGAATAACACTTAACAGAGTAATCAAAATGGAAAAATAATACCAGAGGTGTTAAGTGCCCCATAGTGTTAAACTTTGCTACAATAACAAGTGTAAATAAATACTCAGTGTTGTTGTTTAACACTGTATGGTGCTTTATTAACACTATAAGTTCTACACTACCGTCAGTGTTATTTTTACTTTCGGTAGAGTGGGACCATATGTGCTCCAAAGAAGTGTTAATATTAACTCTATAAGTGTTATGTTGACACTGCTTATTTTACCGTGTAGTAGTATGTTATAATTGACAATATTTCTAATAATATTGCAGAATTCATTAAAGAAATCTGGAGACATCACATTATTATCACATTATCTGGAGTTAAATGTGCTTGAGTATACCTGATCCATCCCCATTTAAATTTCTCAGATTCCTCAGCATAGCTACAGTACTGTGCAAAAGTCTTAGGCAGTGTGTTAGTAGTGTTAGTAGGAATTATAAATTTACATTTCCAAACATTCTTTTTGCCATTAATTGTAATAATTCAATGAGATTTTTGTATGCACAAGGAGTGTATATACATGCTTGAAGAAACCTGCCTGTATAGCTACAGTGCTATGAAAATTTTTAGCCACTTCTTTAAAAATGCTGTAAAGTGAGGATGCTTTTTTTATGACAAAAATAATGTCATAAATAGATTTTATTTATCTATTAACTTCTAATAACTAAATCAAATAAATATTTTGTGTGAACACCCTTTGGTTCAAATCTCTTTTGTCCTTGGTAAACATGCACATAGCTTTTCAGGTAGCTTTGCAGGCAGATTTCTTCAAGTGTCTTGGAGACGCTGCCACAGTTCTTCTGGATTTAGTCTATCTCAGTTTTTTCAGTTGGTTCATAATGTAATAACAGACAGACTGGTTGTTGTCAGTCTCCTTGTGCATGCAAAAATCTTGTTGAATTATTACAATTAATGGCAAAAAGAATGTTTGAAAATGTATTCTTGTAATTCCTACTGACACTACAACAAAAGATATAAATAACTTGCTTAAAACCATTTTTGGGTATGAAAATACTAATGTGCTTAAGACTTTTGCACAGTACTGTAACTTACGTTTAATTATGTGGTTACAACCTAATATTCCATGAAATTATTTTGTGAATACCATCTCTTAGTTATAGATTAAATATAGATTAAACATAATTTTCTCCATCCGCATAATTATATTTACTATATGCTGCTATAAAGTCCAACCCAAAACTTTCAATATGTACCCAATGTGTAACACAAAATCTCACGACAAAAATGTCAAACCAACAATTAACAAAAGTAAAATTATAAAACCTACCGCCCTCCCCCCTCCAACCCTTCACAATATTAGAAGGCTGCATCCCTTTTAACACAGTGCTTCCAGTATATTGACACTCCTCATGTTAGCTCTGTTAACACTTCATTCTCCTGTGAATATCTCCCTGTTTAGATATTTCAATGAACCTTGAAAGCATAGCTGAAATAAGTGTTATTCTAAAGCATAACATTATCCAGTTCAAAAGACACTTACTGTTGTGACTTAACCACATAGCCTTTAGCTATAGGCAAGAGGACAATAACAAAATCCTTGAATCACAAAAAAAAATAGCAAAAGAGTACCTCAGATATATTCTGTCCAAGTTACCTGCAAACTGCAGGCAGACCAAACTAAAACTGTAACGGGCTGAAGGACAGAATCCAGGCATAGTTAACATGAACATTCCTTCGGTTAGTAGCAATAATCCTTATGTGATCTTCATGTAGAAGAAACAGCTGAAAAGTTCTTGACATTTAAATACTACTGCATGGGTCATTTTTCCTTCTGAGCAAGCACCTGTTTCTCATAGAAGTCTTTTGTGTCGTTCATGTCTCAAAGATGAAGCTCTGTTCCTTGAACGTGACTTTAAGGCGTGCAGGGTACAGCAGACAAACTCGAATGCCCTCCTTATATGATTGTTTCACTGAGTTAAACGCAGCACGCTTCTTCAAAATATGCAGGTTAGAGCGATGGGACCTGTTCTCTAGATCGTTCAAACGCTCCATTAACAAGCTGTTTTGAGCTTTAAGGGAGTTTATCGTAGATTCCGCTGCCGCAAGATATTTGAAGTTTTTCTCAACAATGATTTCTGTCGATGTTAGTTGACTCTGGAAAGAATTCACTGTGTCACGCAAGGCATCCACCGACATTTGCAGAGGTTTGACCGGGTTTAGTATCAGGGCAGCCATGTCCCACGTCCTTCAGGACTTCTCATTGCTTTGCTAGTTCGGAAACGAGTTGTGTCATTGATAAGGAATCGTCGACTGCAACCTGATTTTCTTCTTGAGACAATGACGTCATTATGCTTGCTAGTTTACTAGCTACACTAGATCTTGAGACTATACACACTGCTGCTCATCCCTTACATGATATCTCTAACAAATTTCAGCACTTAATCCTATTTTGATGTTTCATCTTTGAAATATCAGCCCCAAAGGCCAGGCCATATTAACCATTATGCGCCCTTAGAGCATACTTCGCTTGCCATATCTTCAACATGTAAAAACTTTTTAATTTAAAAACAAAACATTTAGTTGGGGGGTGGGGGGCACTAAATACGTATTTATTGGTTTAGCTGCTGTGGGTCCTGTAAGACTTTGTAAGACATTAAATGCCCACTATTAAGATTTCTTAATCCTTGCATAGGAAAGTATCACAGGCTCAAGTCAAATAAGCCCACCCACATGGCGTTCCAAGATGGCGGCGCGGTCGGACGCAGCGGCTACTCCGGGTCCAAAAGATGGTGTTTTTATGTCTGTTAGTCTCGTCTCTTCATCTTCAAACAGTTTAATTTCTCAGCAAAATCATCAGATAAATGCTCGGAAACACAAATATGATCGCCAGAGCCTTTTGGAAATCGGTAGTGCGTATTTGACACATCCCTTCCAGACGCACTTAACCAGTTTTATTCACGGTTTGAAATGCAGAATGACACACCTGCACAAAAACTGCCAACACCTCCCACCGACCAGGCGCTCTGTCTGTCTCCAGCCGTAGTGAGGAAGACCCTGTCTAAGATTAACCCACGCAGGGCTACAGGTCCTGACAACATACCTGGCCGTGTACTGAGAGACTGTGCTGCACCGCTGACAGATGTCCTAACAGATATCTTCAACATCTCGCTGAGCCAGGCAGTTGTCCCCACGTGTCTCAAGTCCACAACCATCATACCGGTACCTAAGAAATCACCTGTGTCCTGTCTGAATGACTATCGTCCCATAGCACTGACTCCAATCATGATGAAGTGCTTTGAGAGATTAGTCATGAATCACATATAAACCAGCCTCCCCAACACACTCGACCCGCTCCAGTTTGCATACCGTCCAAACCGCTCTACGGATGATGCAATTTCCTCCACCCTCCACCTGGCTCTTACCCACTTAGACTAGAAGAACACTTATGTAAGAATGCTGTTCATTGACTTCAGCTCAGCATTCAATAATCCCACAACAGCTCATTAATATATTAAACCTGCTGGGCCTTAACAACTCTCTCTGTAACTGGATTCTGGACTTTTTAACTGAAAGACTTTTTAACTGTCAGTCCGTGTCGGCCACAACACCTCGAGCACTACCACACTGAGCACAGGTGCCCCACAAGGCTGTGTGCTCAGCCCGCTGCTCTTCACACTGCTGACCCACGACTGCACTGCCAAGTTCAGCTCCAACCACATCATCAAGTTCGCTGATGACACAACGGTGGTAGGTCTCATCAGCAACAACGATGAAACGTACTACAGAGAGGAAGTGGCACAGCTAGCGGCATGGTGTGGCGCTAGCAACCTGTCCCTCAATGTGGAGAAGACAAAGGAGGTTGTGATGGACCTCAGGAGAAACTCCACTGACCACCCCCCACTGACCATCGACAGCTCGACTGTGGAGAGAGTCAGCAGCACTAAATTCCTGGGGGTGCACATCACAGAGGATCTCACCTGGACCACCAACACCACGTCACTCTCCAAAAAGGCACAACAGCGCCTACACTTAGTCCGCTGGCTGAAAAGAGCAAGTCTCCCTCCACCAATCCTCACCATGTTCTACAGGGGAACCATTGAGAGTGTGCTGACCAGCTGCATCACTGTCTGGTATGGGAACTGCAGCGCCGCAGACCGCAAGACCCTCCAGCGGACAGTGAACACAGCTGCAAAGATCATCGGTGCCCCTCTCCCCTCCATCCTGGACATTTTCCTTTCACGATGCTCCAACAAAGCCACCAGCATCGTAAAGGACCCCACCCATCCCTCACACAGTCTCTTCCAGCTCCTGCCGTCAGAAAAACGGTACCGGAGCATCAGAGCCCGCACTGCCAGACTGCTCAACAGCTTTTTCCCCTAGGCTGTGAGAGCCCTGAACTCAAGCACAGCCCCCCTCTGAAAAACCTCATACCTCCTAAAAAAAAAAAAAAAAAAAAAAAATACATATATATATGTATTTCTTTCTCCCTTGTGCAATTCTGAGTGTGCTACACACAGGTGAGTAGGCCGCACTGACCACCTGTAGTAACACACTCTCCTCTATGTGCACTAGACAATTTTTACAACCGAGGGTACATAATCCCACAAAAAAGACTCATAACATATGTATGTTTACAAGCCCATGCACTACAGATCATCTTGTACTGTTCTCCAGCCAGGAACAGTGCTTGACTTTCTTTTTCCTCGTGCAATATTTATGTGGAACATTTGTATAGTTTGTATTTAATAGTTAGGGTTAGGCAACTTTATATATAGTATATTTATAATCTAATTCTGTTAGTATTTGTGTTAAGATTTATACTGTTTCACGTCATTGTTGTATGTCTGTATTTATGTAGCACCGTGGTCCTGTGAGGCACGACATTTCGTTCCACTGTATGTCCCCACATATAGTGGAATTACAATAAAGCTCAGCTTGACTTGACTTTACAATGTTCTTATGCTGTGTCATGGACCAGGTTTGATTTCTCTCCTTTGCTTCCTCATTTTTTCTCACTCTCTCCTCATTAATCCCTCTTAGGATCAGCTGTCCCTTTCGCAATTGGCGCTCACACTGATTGAGCCCTCACCTGTTTTTTCTTTAGTTTGATTCTCGCTGTTACTTAAGCCTGCTGCAGTTTTGCCTCTGTGCCAGATTATTGTTGGTTGTCACACATTCTAGAGTGGAGAATTTACTGTCTAGTTAAACCAAGCCTTTAGCCTTTGTCACTGTCGTAATTTTTGTCCTGTCCTGCACTGCTTTTCATACCAGTTTCTTGTCTGTCTCACGCTGCCTGTGGAAACGGGCCTGCTGAAAGGAGACTGAGCTTCTCTGTCTATGCGTTACCACAAAGCCTCGGACCTGTGTATCTTTTGTTCAGAGACTGTATAGTTTTACCTTCCAGCTCTGCGTATGTTTAGAAGTCTACACACGGCAGACTGCCTTTGTTATTTACTAAGGTCAATAAAGTGAATTTTGTCCTAACATCGTTTGGGTCCTGCTTCTCTCGTGACATGCTGGGGCTTATCCCTTTCATTACATAGTTACTAGGGTTCCGTACCAATGTTAGGGTGTAACTAGACAGATAACAAGAAAAACTGAGACAGATTTGTGTCTAAGTCAAAAGAGACAACTCCCATGTCTCTGTGACGTTCTGGTGCTGAGATATAGCTAATTCACATAGGTTGCTAGGGTGCTCTAAATGGTTGCTAGAGCATGGCTGGAAAGTTTCCATTGCAATAATCTAACCATATCTAACAATAATCTAACCACTCCAGCTAGGGTGTGGCTATGAAGTTGCAATGTCAATTTTTTTGCTGCTTGCTAAGCAGAGTGATACGAGCCCAACCCAAGTCTCTGTGATATTCTGATGCTGAGTTATGACATCACAAATATCTGCCCATTGTTAAGTTTATGGGATTTTTTAAAATGGAATTCTATGTGCCGGTGCTAGAGTATTGTAATTGGTTGCTAGGGCGTGGCTATGAAGTTATAATAGCAGTTCTTTTTGCATTTGTGTTACCGATGCCTTGCACATGAACCTGTCAATCAATGTCAGGAGTGGGACTATACTATGGGGCCCTATGGGGTTTGTATTGGGAAGTGACGTCAATCATCACAATGACCAAGAGGGGAAATTGCGTCCGGGTCGGACTTGGGTCTAATTAAATCGGGTCTGTTTTGGGTCGGGTTTCTCTTTTAAAAAAATAATTTATGCACATCGGGTTAGAAGTGATTCGGGTTGGGTATGGATTTTAGCACCCGAGAAGACCTCTAGTGTCTGTGACATGAATAGCTGTATGTGCGAGAGAAACACGCTTATCCTGCGTGTTTTCTGAAATCACATGGGATTGTCTGCCTCAGCGGTATGTTCCGTTTACTGTGGGTGTTTTTGTAACTATAGCAACCGCTTTTCGGTTGTCGTGTCTTTATTGCTATATCGGTGGAATTTATTGCTAAATGCTTAATATAAACACCCAGGTAAGGGTGACAGTTAAGTCGTTTGTTGCAAAGTTTGTCCACAAAAACGCTTCATATAAATACAGGACGCAGGAGAAATGAAATTACAATTTAAATACGACAGGGTAAGACATGGAAAATGCAATTGCAAATGGACTTGATATTTTCATTTGAAATTTGACATACATTGTACATTACTGTAAACGAAAATGCAATTTGCATTTGTATTTGAATTGTCTCACAACTTTTACACCCGCAAATAGAAAACACAATTGCAAAGCAATTAGCAATTACTTTTTAAAACTGTCTGCAAAAACACCCCATATAAAAAGGCAGGGAGAGAATCTGTGACCATTGTGGCCCTTAAAGTAAAATGTTAAATAAATGCAATAAAACTACTCACTGTGTTGGAGTGACAACCAGATACTGTCACTGAATTATTTACAATATTATCATGTGCTTACTATTAACATGGTATCAGTGGTTATTGTCAATACTGGTCAATACAATAATGTGTTAGATGTGCTGATAAAATACATTACGTAAAAACTACAACAGAAAATTTGTCCAGACAAATGTTGGATCTCAGTCATACCTTTTGATTCCCATGTCTCGAATGGCTGATAAAGGTAGCCCGATAAAGACGATGTCTTCCTAATTCCAAAGTTAAGTAAACTCTGTATTTTCAGAAAAGAAACCTTCCTTAACAAAAACATAAAAGAGAGAAAACCATTTAAAAACGGTTTAATTCGCAGCAGCAACAGACAGTCGCGGCACTTCCGGTGGCAGCCAGAGCTGCCACTAATTCTTTGAGGCAGCTGACGCTGTTTGAGGCAAATGACGGTGCTAGCGGCATCTAGTGGTGGCACTTCCGGTGGCAGCCAGAGCTGCTACTATTATTCCCTGAGGCAGTTGGCGCTGTAAGTGTCAGCTGTCATTGACTTTTAAGGCAGAAACCGCTGTTTGTACCGAGTGTCAGTGTTTTCTGCGATCGCTGCCGCTGTTAGTGTGTGACCAATTACATAGATCGAGGTACTGTTAGGTCGTGTCGCTTTTCTCTTATTCGCGCTCTTGTAAAGGACCGAGTTGCGTGTGTTGTATATATAAACAATTTCATAAGTGTATAATAAGTAAACTAAACTTGGAGATGTAATGGACTTTATGAGAACTCTATTTATAGGACTCTGTTTCGTAAACTGTATGCTGAGCTCCTGAAACCACAGCAAACTCCTTATGCATGTGTTCACACAAATAAAACTCTGATTCTGATAGCTGTAAATACTATACAAGAAAACATGACACAACAACACTCTGTACATTCATTATGGTAGTTATGGCTTATACCCAAATCTCTTGGCTACACCCATGCACATTTAGACATGATGGCATTTAAGCTATATCATTTTTAAGTTATGGACCTTTAAATATACCTTCACTTTAATTTGTCTTTACAGTCTTTCTAATATTCCAATGCCTCCACCTTATGTGTTATGTTATATTTAACTGTGTGTCTTATTTGTTGTACTGTCATGATACTTATCTCTGTGGGTATGTGTCCTGTTATGATATTGTAAGTCTGAGACTTACACTATCATAACAGGACACATACCCACACAGATAAGTAACATGACAAGTATGACAAGCACAACAAATAAGAGACAGTTAAATATAACGTTACACATAAGGTGGAGGCATTGGGATATTAGAAATAGAGGAACTAGAGTCCATTATTATATATAAATATTGAAATTATGAGTCCTCATAAAGTCAGTTACATCTACAAGTTTAGTTTACTTACTATACTTATATATATATAGACACACACGCGGTCCTTTACAAGAGCGGAAATAAGTAAAAAGCGACACGTCCCTAAATTGAGCGCGAATAAGAAGCCGGCAATAAGGAAACATTGCGTCCTCCATTGCGTCCTCTCCACTAGGGAGCGCTTGAAGGCTAAAACACCAAGTATTTAACCAGGTAGTATTTAACCAAAGTTTCTCAATCAGAAAATCAGGAAATATTGTTTCCAATATTTCTTTGTCCCCAGTGATAAATCTACATGAATTGTAAAGGCTGTACTTTCATGAATGTCAGGAAATTTCTTCTCTATGGATAGTTTGTGCTATTTTTGCCTTGTAGATTATCATGTTTTCTGAGTACAAGGATCTGACTCTGTGGGCCTTTTTTGGGATAACTTTCATGTTTGTGTGCAGGTTTTTCCTTCATCAATGGGATGGGATTTTTGGATATTAAACATTGACTGGTACAACTTTGATTTTGGTATTTCCATTTCTGAAACTCTGAAGATTCATTATAGTTTTTTTTGTTAGTATTCACTTTTTGCAAACCATCTGTGAGTATGTAGATGTGAAATACTGTAGTGGGTTTTCTATCATTTTTGTATGAAATCTTATAGCATTATAAAAGGGTTTAAAAACCTAATTTCAATTCTTGCCGTTTGTGATAATGCACTGGGAGATCTTTTAAAGCAGACACATTAAGATCTTTTAAAGCAGTGTAAAATTGGTAGTTGGTGGGACCCTCCTCATTTTTTTTTACATGTATAGCTATGTGCCTCTGTTGTGGGGTTTGGTTATAAACAATTGATTCAGAACAAACTTGACTGGGTAGGCATGGTTGGCTGTAGGGATGTGTCCCTGACAGGTATATGTTGCATAACCGTTAATTTACCACTCTTTGAATCCATCACAATATGCTTACTCAATACAGCTTTAATTTTAGAGTTAATAATTAATGTAATAAAATCAAATATTTCAGGACTACTGGAAATAAACAGAGACTAAACAGAACAAATAGACAAATGCTGACTGACATAACAGTTAGCAAGCATTAACTGCAATTGAAATATAAAAAAATCTGCTTTAATGTAATATCAGTTTTCCCAGTTAGCTTCTCTGTCTTTGGTATCGGTGCCCATAGCAGCAAATAAATATACAAAATCTATTCCATTTAGTAGATTATTTTATCCTTTTTAAACAGTCATGTAGGGTCTATATCTTTATGACATGCTCTTTAGCTATAGTATATGTTATGGTGGAGGCTCCCGTACTGCCTCCCCCGAACCACCAGAGGGAACCGTCACCTGAATATTAGGTCATGTTTGGACTATATTTCCCATAGGGCCACTTCCCTAGGACTGATTACTTCCTGCTCACCTGATCCTCATTAACTCTGTGTATATAAACCCCAGCAGTTGATCAGCTCATGGAGAAAGTCTTGTTTTGCCCTGGCTAACATTTCTGAGCATTTCTATTGTTGTTGGATTACCTGTTGTTACCTGGATTGTTTATCGTTTCTCTGATCGTTTGCTGCCTGCCCGACTTGGATTGTTTATCGTCTCTCTGATTATTTGCTGCATGACCCGACTTGGATTGTTTACTGTTACTGATTAGCCTAGCCCCTGCAATACCTGTTTGCTGTTGTCGACCCTGCCTGTTCAACTATTCTAATAAACTACTGCAAATGGATCCTACCGTCTCTGTCTCCTCATTACAGAAGACTTCGCCACCAGAGGATCCAGCAGCGATTTCACTATTACAATCTGAGCTATCGTTTTGGGCCTCCCTACTAGCAGCTCAGGACCTACAGCAGAATCGATTAACTTTGTTAATAGAGAAGCTTGCAAGAGCTGTCCAGGGCTTACCAGTCATGGCCGCCAAACCAGAGCCCAGTGGCCCACCACCCCACAGCGTGGACTTTGTGTCAGAGCCCTGCGCGTATGGAGAGCTGATGCCCGCCGCAACCGTTGAGCCATCGCCAACAGTAGCGACAGAGCCGAGGATCGTCCCGGAGCCTGCCCCGATCCGGCACTAAGGAGTGCCACGGTGGACGCTACTGTGGAGAATAAGGGGATGTTGGAGAATCCCGTCCACGGCACCACCGCTGAGGAAAAAATCCCACCCAACCTCCCTCTCCCGCCTCCTCTCACTGTTTTGTGTCTTCCATTTTCCATGTCGCCGGAGCCTGGCTGCCCCTCTGCTCTTCCTCAGCTTGCCAGCGGGGTCATGGATTCGTCGCGGGTCTGCCGAGGTTGGAGGATCCCTCGACTCCATTCTTCAGCCTTCAGCGCCCAGACTCCTCTGCCTTATGACCCTTCGTCTCCCCTGGTCTTCCAGCTCCCTCATCTCCACCGTCACCCATCTGTCCACCAGCTCCACCTGGCTCCCTCGTCCCTCTGGTCTTGCCCCGGTCAGTCGTCGACCCGCCATCGCTTCAGGACTATACTCCTTTGGCTGCACCTCTTCGCTCTGTCCCTCCGACTCCGTTGGACTCCTCATTCCCTCTAGCTCCTCTTAGGTCCTCTGTCGCTCTGGCTCCACCGCGTCCCTCCGGAGCTCTGTCTCTGCCTTGGTCGCCCAAGCCCTCTGCTCTGCCTCGGCCCTCTGGATCCTCGTCCTCACCCTGGCTCGTCGGCTCTCCGTCTATGTCTCTGGCTCTGTCATCGCCTGCTCCATAACACAAGAAAGGATGTGTTACGGAGGAGGTCTCTGCTCCACCTCCTCTGCGCCACCAGAGGGAACTGTCTCCAGAATATTACCTTGTCTATTCGGACTAGATTTCCCATAATGCCCAATACCTGGGATTGATCACTCCAGTCAACCTGGGATTAAACTCCAGTCAAATGTTCAGTCATCATGAAGTCTTGTTTTGGCCTGGTGAAATTTCGGAGAGTTTTCCTTTTATATTTGGGTTACCGGTATTTTGATCTTGGACTGTTTATCCCGTTTTTGCCTGTTTGCTGCCTGCCCCGATTATTGGACTGATCTTTGTTTATATTATTGTTTGCTGCCTGCCACGACCCTTGCCTGTCCGTCGTTTATGCCTCTGCCATGCCTCTGTTAATCCTGTTTGCTGTTACTCGACCCTACTTGTCTGTTTATCCTAATAAATACTGTGAATAGCTTCACCAAACAGCGATCCAGCAGCCATCACTCAGCTGTCCACTGTTATCGATTAGCTGCTCAAACTGACTGGGTAGAGGACACGCTGAAGTTGCTGTTTAGAAGTGGATTACATCAGGAACTCCAGTATGAATTGGCCTGCCGAGATGAAGGTAAAAATCTGTCTGACTTCATTGAACTTGCTATCCAGATAGCAATTTGATTTGTTCATGACGCCCTATACCCATGCAACTAGGATTCACTCGCCTTACATCAGAGGAACAAGAACGCAGAAGATGGCTTCATCTGTGCCTTTACTATGGATAGGCAGGCCACATCAAGTCCTGTTGCCCCATCCGACCTCCTAAAGATTCACGACTGGTGAGTACAGTCTCAGTTTCCTCTCCTCATACCTCAACTATAAGTGTACCAGTCGAATTAACCACCGCTAACAAGACCATCTCTACTTTGGCCCCAGAGCGGCTGGGAATTTCATTTCCTACGAGTTCGCTCGTCAGCATAAGATTGTACTAACCTCTTGTAATTACTCCTTGGCAGTGGAGGCGCTAGACGGTTGGCCACTCAGTAAAGGCAAGGTACAACAGTTAACTGAAGGAGTTAAACTAGGAGATACGATTCTATGTAATTTCATCACCAAATCACACTGTGATACTCGGATTACCCTGGTTAAGTGCACATAACCCTATCATTTCTTGAAAGGAGGGACAAATAACCAAATGGGTCTCAACTGGTCATGATCTCTGTCTTGCTAAAGTTACTCACCAAGTTCTTCGGCAGGTTCTCCTGGAAGAGATATCTAAGCCCGAATCTACCCTACCTCCCGAATATGCAGATCTTGGAGAGGCATTCAGTGAGAAGGGAGATTCTAAACTCCCACCACATAGAGCTACAGATTGCGCTATTGACCTAATACTTGGCGCAGTTCTTCCCAAAGGAAGAATCTTCCCCTTGTCCCAGCCAGAATCAGAAGCAATGAAAGATTACATTGAAGAGGAATTGGCCAAGGGTTTCATCCGACCGTCAAACTCACCAGTTGCTGTGGGGGTTTTCTTTGTAAAGGATGGAGGACCCTGTATTGATTACCTAGGTCTTAATGATGTAACGGTTACGTTTTGCTACCCTCTTCCATTAGTCCCAGTCGCTTTGGAACAACTGCGCAAAGTTAAATACTATACCAAGCTGGATCTATGCAGTGCTTATAATTCCGTATTAGAGAAGGGGATGAATGGAAAACTGCTTTCTCAACTACCAGTGGTCACTACGAGTACCTAGTAATGCCCTTTGGCCTTGCAGATAGCCCCTCAGTTTTCCAGTCGTTCATGAACGTTGTTTTCAGAGATATGCTTGATAAATGGGTAATCATCTACATTGACGATATCCTGATCTACTCCAACCCCTTGGAGGAACACATCCGGCATGTAAGAACAGTCCTTGAACATCCCATCCAGAACCAACTTTATGCCAATGAGGAGAAATGTGAGTTTCATTGCACCAGTACTTAATTTCTAGGTTACATAATCTGTCATGAGGGGGTCGCTATAGATGAGAGAAAGGTGAGAGCAGTAACCGAAGGGCCACAACCTTGTACAGTAAAGGAGCTTCAAAGCTTTTTGGGCTTTGCAAACTTTTATAGAAGATTCATTAGAGAATTCAGTTCTGTGGCAGCACCTTTAACAGCGTTAACAAAGTCAAAGAACACAAGGATTAGTCTGGTCCCCCGAAGCTCAAGTCTCCTGTGAGGAACTCAAATCTCGAATTTACTACAGCACCCATTCTTCGACACCTTGATCCTGATCGTCCCTTCATAATAGAGGTGGATGCATCTAACACAGGAGTCAGTGCAATACTCTCTCAACGTCACGGTTCGTGCACTTTCTCGTCAAACCGATGAGACTCCACATTCCATTATCCAAGAGAATATCATACCAGAGAGGCTCCTCGTCGCCCCTGTACAATGGGATATAGTTACAGAAATTAATCAAATTAACAACCAAGATCCACCACCTACCGAATGTCCTAACAACCTCCTCTTTGTTCCGAAACACCTCTTAACCCAGATCCATGAATCTCCCAGCTCTGGTCACCCAGGAATTACTGCAACTATCCATTTGCTTTAAAACTGGTTTTGGTGGCAACCATATCTTCTGACACCACAACATTGAACTGTACACAGAACTGTACTGTCTGTCAAGCATCCAAGACTCCCAGACAGCTCCCAGAAGGTTTATTACAGCCCTTACCTACACCACAGCGTCCTTGGTCCCACATCGGCATTGATTTTATTACTGACTGAACTCCCAGGGAAACACCACCATACTCACTATAATCAATCAGTTCTCTAAAGCCGGTTGCCTCATTCCATTGCTCAAGCTCCCCTCAGCCTTTGAAACTGTCAAACTTCTTCTCAATCATGTTTTCAGACTTTATGGTTTACCCGAAGACATTGTTTCTGACAGAGGTCCCCAGTTTACATCCAGAGTGTGGTCATTACTGTTCAAATGCCTTAATGTTAATGTGAGTCTTACCTCAGGTTATCACCCACAATCTAATGGTCAAACTGAACACCTTAACTAAGAGATCATCTGGTTCTTCCGCTCCTATTGGCATCACTACCAGACGGACTGGAGTAGGTTTCTGATGTGGGATGAGTATGCCCAGAATTCCCTTGTCAAGCCAGCTAGAGTCTTCACTTTAATCTCTTTAGAATTGTGATGTTATTGTAAGCATTCTTGCATCATAATCTTTTCATTTATCGTCCTGTTTGTGCATGGTCTGTCCATGAGGTTATAAGAAGCAGGTAAACTGTAAGGTAAATATTAAAACCGTTTAAACTGTTTAAAATGATAACATACAGCGTTGATTAACTCTACATTATTTAACATTATAATGTGAAAATCTTAAATCTTATTTTCTGAACTTTTAAGACAGTAAAACGTCTGGTCATTTTGACTGGAAATGAACCTCAACCATTTTTCTCAAAAGCTCTCTAATGCTTGAGTGAGGCTGTTATGGTGTTGTACAAAGAACTATTGACTATTACTAAACACTTACTAAATGTTTCTATTAAGGCCCATCAATCAAATGATTGTTTTATTTTTGTTAAATTCATGCTTGCATACATAATTTGGCTAATGTGGTGATGGGCGTAGATACGCTTTATGTAATTCCACTCAAAAACACTACTACATTACAGATGTTTTATGTACAATATATATGCATGTATCTGTGTATGTGTATATATTCTTGAATACACTGAATAAATGCATTTGCTGAAGGCATAGGTGTAATGTAAATGCTAAAGGGTTTTAGGTTCAAAACCTGCAAGAGAAAATCCAAAACGATTAACTCCAGATTGGTTACTTCAGCGAGACGGTCCTTGTAAAGTCTTTATGCTAAATAATCATCTAAATGAGACATAAAAGGATATTTTGCTTTTAGTTATAATTATAAGTTATTACAATATTATGATAGGGTATGCATAAACTTTTGTTTTTTGCTACCAGTGATATTTTTGCATCTTGGGCAACACCTCAGCAAAGTAATGTAAGTAAAAAGTTGTCAAGCAATTCTTAAAGACAAGTGAACAGTCAGTAATAAAACATAAACTAATGACAATACAATAGAACAAAGATGCAAATAAATAAACAGTGTTTGTTGTTTTTCATGTAGGTCTATGTAAGGGGGCTGAGGCAGAAGCTGAAGCAGGATCCAGTTGCGGATGTTTATTGGGGTTATCCATATTCAAAGTCGAAAGTACAGGCAAAGGGTCGTAATACACATAGACAGTCCAACCATGCAACACAACAAAAGGGAGAGACGTAAATCAGAGGTCGTAAATCCAGGCAGAGAATCAATATCTAAACAAACAGTCCGATCCAGGTGTCAAACAAAGGGGCTAGGCAAAAATCAGAAAACGAGAACCAAACAATAGGTAACACAGGAAAGCAGGCAGTAAAAGAGAATGCTTAGTAGTCAGGTGTTAAGCTGGCAATACTTCGCAACGTGGCCATGTGGCAGCAAGGTTTATATAGCTGCCAAACAGGAAGTTCATAGTTCAAAGTTCAGAGTTCAGCAGAGGGAGCATGAGCAGTCAGTATTCCGGTGAGGGCTCCCTCTGCTGGCGTGATGTTACAGAACCCCCCCCTCAGTCAGAAGCATCGACCTCCACAATGAAGGGGAGTTCTGGATCTGGATGTTTAAGGATGGGGGCCGTCGTGAAGCTGGTCTTGAGCTTTTGGAAGGCTGCATTGGCGGAAGCGTTCCATGACAACTTTCTGGGTTTTCCCTTGAGTAATGAGGTGAGAGGTGCAGCAATAGAACTGTAGTTTCTAATGAAGCGTCGATAGAAGTTAGCAAAGCCCAGGAACCTCTGCAATTCTTTCAACGTGGAGGGCTGCGGCCACTCAGTGACGGCGGTTACCTTAGAAGCATCCATTTCAACGCCCTGGTGGCTGATGTTGTACCCCAGGAATGTTGTCTGCTTCACATGAAACTCACATTTTTCAGTCTTGACATAGAGTTGGTGATTGAGAAGCTTGGAAAGAACACTCTTGACATGAGTGACATGATCCTCTTCATTCAGGGAATAGATTAGGATGTCGTCAAGATATGCGATGACATACTTGTGGAGGACATCTTTGAAGACTTCATTTATGAAGGATTGGAAGACGGCTGGGGCATTGGCAAGGCCAAAGGGCATAACCAGGTATTCGTAGTGCCCCCTGGTGGTGAGAAAAGCTGTCTTCCACTCATCTCCGTCCCTGATGCGTATCAGGTTATAAGCGTTTCTCAAGTCGAGTTTAGTAAAAATTTTGGCCTTCCTGAGTTGTTCTAGGGCAGAAGGGACTAGAGGCAGTGGATACCTGAATTTAACTGTGACATTATTGAGGCCTCTGTAGTCGATGCACGGACGCAGACCCCCATCCTTCTCCACGAAGAAGAAGCCGGCTGCAGCGGGAGAAGTAGAAGGACGGATAAAGCCAGCTTCCAGAGCCTCCTTGATGTAGTCCTCCATAGCCTGTGCTTCTTGGCGTGACAGCGGGTAGACTTTGCTTTTGGGAGGACACATGTTGGGAAGAAGGTCTATAGCACAGTCCCAGTGCCGATGTGGTGGTAACTGTGTGGCTTTAACCTTGCTGAAGACCTCCAAAAGCTCGTTATAAACCTTGGGGATCTTTGGTTGGGTCAGGCTCGGAGGGCTCCCCATGCTTGTGGACAGACATGGACTGGACTGCTTAAGGGTTAGACAGTGACTAAAACAGAATGGAGACCAGTGGGTCAGCTCACCCGTGCGCCAGGAGATGTGGGGATCGTGGGCAACTTAGCCATGGCATTCCTAAAATTATTTCATATTTGGGTGAGTCGATCAGATATAGAGAGATGTTCTCTTCATGAAAAACCCCAATTTGCATTTTCAGTGATCGGGTCTGTTCCAGAACTCCTCCTTTGATGGGTTGGTTATTGACAGCTGTAATACTGATAGGTGGAAAGCATGGAATGGTGGGTAGTTGATGTTTCCGGGCGATGTCCGAGTTGATGAGGTTGAGAGCGGCGCCGGAATCTACTAATGCTGTCAACATAAAAGAACCACTTTCGGTAGAAATCTGTACAGGTAATGTGAAGACTTTAACTGGATTTTGTGAAAAGGTGTCCACATTCACCCGGTCTTGTGCTGTGAGGGACCTCTGGGTCTTTTGAGGACACTGTGACTTATGATGACCTGGTTCACCACAATAAAAGCAGAGGTTGTTGATGAACCTTCGTCTACGCTCGTCCTCAGACAGCCTGGTAGAACCTACTTGCATGGGCTTGGTAACACATGGTGCCTCAGGATTCCGAAGTGCAGGTCGTGACATAAGGTGGGATGCATGCGCTTGCTTGGGTTTAGGTGAGTTCCTGAGCAAATGATCAATCTTAACAGTCATGTTAACAAAGTCATTGAAAGAAGATTCCTCACCTCGACATGCCATCTCCAACTGCAATTGGGGACATAGGCTTTCCCGAAACACCCCTTTAAGTGCAGCATCATTCCATCCACTCTGAGCTGCAAGAGTCCTGAATTCAACTGCGTGCTCTGCTGCACTATGTGAGCCTTGAGAAAGGTGTAAAAGACGAGACGAAACATCCCGACCCCCAGCAGGATATTCAAATACTTCTCGGAGTTGTTGCAAAAAATACTCAGGTGAAGATCTAAACTGTTAGTCCGTCTCCCAAACCGCAGCAGCCCAATCAATAGCCTTGCCAGATAATAGTGACATGATAAAAGAGCATTGATCAGAACTAGCATGAGACTGATCCCCCAACGATTCCAAATAAGTGCGTACTTGTCGAATGAACCCTTTACACCGTTCTGCAGAACCATCAAACTTATCGGGAAGAGCAAGTCTTACCGTGCTCGACGTGGTGGAAGGAGGAGAGCAAAGTCGCTGGAGCAGTAGTTCATTCGATGCCTGTACGTTAGCTAGCTGTTCGTGGTAGCTGCGTAATAGTTCTCCCTGGTAGACAAATGCAGCTTGCAGCTGTGAAACATCCGCTGGATTGAGGGTAGGCGAAGTATTCTGTAAGGGGGCTGAGGCAGAAGCTGAAGCAGGATCCAGTTGCGGATGTTTATTGGGGTTATCCATATTCAAAGTCGAAAGTACAGGCAAAGGGTCGTAATACACATAGACAGTCCAACCATGCAACACAACAAAAGGGAGAGACGTAAATCAGAGGTCGTAAATCCAGGCAGAGAATCAATATCTAAACAAACAGTCCGATCCAGGTGTCAAACAAAGGGGCTAGGCAAAAATCAGAAAACGAGAACCAAACAATAGGTAACACAGGAAAGCAGGCAGTAAAAGAGAATGCTTAGTAGGCAGGTGTTAAGCTGGCAATACTTCGCAACGTGGCCATGTGGCAGCAAGGTTTATATAGCTGCCAAACAGGAAGTTCATAGTTCAAAGTTCAGAGTTCAGCAGAGGGAGCATGAGCAGTCAGTATTCCGGTGAGGGCTCCCTCTGCTGGCGTGATGTTACAGTCTAACAGCTGTTAGACTAAGTACTCAGAAGTTGAGTAAATTAGTCTAAACTAGTCAAATAAAGCATTGCAGAATCTTTACTGTATAAATCACATCACAAAATGGAAGTGATTCCGTACAGCATGGAAGGCGAATGTTTTAAATTACAGAAAGGCCTTAAAAAGCTTCACATCTGCCTACTTTTCAAATCTTTTAGAAGAAAATAAACACAACCCTAGATATTTATTTGACACAGTGGCTAAATTAGCCAAAGATAAAGCACCATCTGCTTCTGACAGTTGTCAATATCATAGTAGTGATGATTTTATGAATTTCTTTAATAACAAAATGGATACTGCCAGAGAAAAAATCATGACATGCAATGGCCTGCAACACAATCACATTGGATTGTGCATCATATTGTGCCCAAGGAACAACTCCAGTCATTCTCTGCTATAGATAGGGATGATTCAATTCTTTTTTACAGTTCATCTAAATCAACATGTATGCTAGATCCTATACCTACCAGGTTGCTGAAAGAGATGCGTCCTGAAATTATAGATCTTGTACATCGTATTAATTCATCATTGGTGTTGGGATATGTCCCAAAATCTTAAAAACTTGCTGTTATCAGACCCCTGTAAAACTGATTTTTTAATATATCAAAACTATGACGCATGCTTTCTAAGTCAGACACTGAAAAATTAATTAATGCATTCATAATATCAAGGCTTGATTATTGCAATGCCATACCTAGTGGCTGCCCTGCAGGATTAATACAAAAACTCCAGCTGGTTCAGAATGCAGCAGCCAGAGTTCTCACATGAACACATAAGTATGACCATATTAACCCAGTTTTGTTCACACTGCACTGGCTGCCTATCAAACATTGTATACACTTCAAAGGTTTGCTAATTACCTACAAGGCCCTGAATGGTTTAGCTGATGAAACCAGATGAAAAGAAACCAACTGAACAGACAGGAAGGATAGAAAAGGAAATTGAAGTAGAGGCAAGGTTGTTAGAGGAAGTTGAATAGAAGGATTGAGGAGACAGAAAAGTTTGTAGATGAAGCAGATAGATATTGAGGAGTGGATTACTAGAAAGTAGAGTGAAAGAAGATGAAAAGGAGTCTTCATCTGATGAAGGAAGTTGGTCACGGGAAAACAACTCCCTATTTTAATTAAAGGAGTGCAGGGACAATATATACCTTGGGCTTCACAGGACCTTGAGGGGCTGGTTGCTCCTCCCTAAGAAGGGCGTTGACATGCACGAGTGAGCTGGGAAATGGATTAGAGTGTTTGAAGAAGAAACTATGGGCAAGCTTTTAGCTGTGGGAGACGTTAAAGCACTCCTAGCAAAGATTATAGGAGGTGCAAAGATGGAAGAAATCCTTCAAGCATCTGGCTTAGATAGAGCTGTAGACTCACATTACATGGACGGGACTACTTTTAATGTATACCACCCTGCTGTTTTGTTTCCCTCTCTCTCTCTTCCTCTCTCTCTCCCCCTCTCCTCCGAGGGACTCTGAGCGATACAGAATAGGTCCAGTTTGATGAGACAACACTCACAACAGCCTGACTAAGGAGTGGGTGACCACCATGGGAACTGTGCAAAATCAACTGCCACCATCACCTATTACACTAATGCTACTGTTAATCTATACTCAAATTTTTAGTAAAATACGTGATTCTGTCTATACCAGCAGTCTGATGTTATAGCTGCTCTCATTCTCATTTTAACGTCGGCATCCTCGCCTAAACATTCCTTATTGTATTATGTCAGCCATCAGGCTAATATAAAATCACCAGACCCAAATTAAAACTAATCATTACTATATTCAATACTTAAATCATAACAGCACTACTTACGATGCTGCAAACCTATCAAACTTTATATCAGAATACTGACTGTGACGCTGTAAATCTATAAACCCTTACACCAAAGTACTGATTGCAGCTGCAATGCGTCCCGGTGAGCCTGGGTTCTCCCAAGGTTTTTTCTCCACATTCATCATTGGAGTTTGGGTTCCTTGTCACTGTTGCCGTGTTGGAGTGCTCACTGGGAGACTGCGGATAATAGATATTTGATACTCCATAGTAAATATCTGACTTGATACTTAATTATTGATAATTGATTGATAATTGACATACCGTTTTTACTTGTGTCATTGTATATTTCCTTGTTTTTTCCTTTCTCCTCCCTGTAAAGCGACTTTGAGACAATGCCACATTGTAAAAGCGCTATACAAATAAAGTTGAATTGAATTGAATATAGTGAGGGGTGCAACAGATTGAACAGAGTTTGGAAGATAATTCCACCAACAAGAGATAGTGAAGATAAACCTGAGAGCAAGTGATTGTATGCCCTTTGAAGAGGGGCATTACAAGGTGACAATTATTCACTGACTGTAGGAATCTGGAAGGGGTGTATGTGTATAAGCTTGTGAAAGTAAGTTGTTGCAGACCCAGTAGTGGTTTTGTATGTGAGGAAAATGAAGGGAAATGATGAGAGGTGTGACATGGGCTTATTTAGGCTCTTTGAAGATCAGTCAAGCTGCTGTGCTCTGAATCAGTTGTTGTGGTTTAAGTGCCCGTGCTGGAAGGCCGGCCAACAGAGCATTGCTTTAGTTCAGCCTAGAAAAGACAAGGGCCTGGACAAGGAGATGTGTTGCATGTTCAGTGCGATAAGACCAGATTTTCCTAATGTTATACAAGGCAAATCTACATGACTGTGATGTTTTGGTAATGTGGTCAGAGAATATCAGCTGGTCATCAAAGACTACACCAAGGCTTCAGATCTAGTAGCATTAGTAGACAGATCTAGTAGCATCAGTACTTGGACTTGGATTTGGACTTCGCCTTTGCTGTCCTTAAGGCTTCGGTGACAGACAACAGCACAGTCTCAGTGGAGTGGTTGCTCTTGAAGCCAGACTTGCAGGGGAAGTTGTGGCATACTGGTTTGTGAGTTTGTGTTCCCTTGAACAATGCACCTATTCCCTGATTGCTCCCCGGGCGCAACACTGCTTCGGGTGTCTATGATTTGTTTATGACTTGCAGTGTAGGTTCACTCCTCACCAATGATGGGTTAAATGCATCTCCCATACCTCTTTAATATTATCTTGTTTAGTTAGTGATTAGTGATTTCCGACTGATGTAGAATAACATCATTTGTGCTGACCTGAATAATAATGTTACTAAATTTATGGCTAGATTTAGCCAGCATATTTATTTATTTATTCAGCATTACATTTATGCATTTGGCAGACTCTTTTATCCAAAGCAATTTACAGTACATTCAAGCTGTACAATTTGTAAGTAAAGGTGTTTCCTGGGAATCGAATGCACAAACCTGCATTCCTAACACAACACTCTACCATCTAAGCTACAGGAAAACCTGTGTTTTTTTTAAAGGGGTCCCATTATGCCTTTTTTAAAGTGATTATGTTTTTGGGATGAACTACAATGGGTGCTTTGTTTATGCTTTGTTTATCACATTATTTATCACATACTTTATATCTTTTTTCTACACTGCTGTTTCCATTCTCATATAAACAGCCTGTTGAGGTCTTGGTTCTATGAAGCACATACACTTACCACACCACACACACACACACACACACACACATTATTTTGTCCTGTTAATGTTTGTTATCCTTGTTCTGTGTCTGTTTGTGTATGTGTCTGAATTTAACGCCATTTTTGTTGCCATGCCAGCATGCTGAGCTCAGAGACAAAACCATTTGTGTTGTGTGTGGGGAAAGAGATGTGGCAAAATTTAAAGGAAATGTTACTATTTTGTATTAATGATTTATAATAAGTGTTATTTTTGGTTTAAGTCTGAATAATTGTTTGTGCTTCACTGTTAAAACTGTTTATTTAAGATTTAAAAGTATTATTATTATTTTTGATAACAACCTAATGAATGGTTTGCCCAAAGGGTTAGGGCAGGCCAGACTCCACAACATTGTTTGTTAACCAAGTCAATGCGAGCGTGCTACTGTGGAGCAATTTAAACCCAGGCAAGTATAGTGTGCATACACTTACATGTGTTACTACTGTATAAATCTCACATCTTCACTGTGGGCCTTTGTACATACTTTTTGTGCTTTCAGTAAAATTTCACTTTGCATGACAGTGCTGTTGTGGGTAGAGCCATCCTTTATTTTACACTCTCACAGATATTCACACCACCAAAAGCTTTGGACACACTTTGCAGTCAACTTTGAGCGTTGTAACTATGCACATATTGTGTATGCTTAAACAGCAACATCAAACACTAATTAAAGTTGAAAAACTGAAAATGTGTAATAGGACCCCTTTAACATTAATTATTGCATTAAGTATCATGAACTAATAATGAGCAATATTGTTTAGCATTTATTAATGTTACTTTGTAATTATGCTACTTTTAATTAAGGTTAATTACTGTTTGTTATTTATACATATTTTCTTAAATTCATTGTGTAATAAAAGTGAAATAAACCACTGTTATTGATGTCTGTAAAAGGAAAGCTTTGCCAAAAGTTTCGTTGATTTTTTGATATAATTCAGTATTGGGGGGTGATTTGGCCCTGATGATTAAAGCTGGTGTTTATTTCACAGTAATTCAGAAGATTATTCATGTTCACTCACTTCTGCTTAATATAAAAGAAATTATTTAAATTCTCTCACCTGTTCAATGTGTCTGTTTCTTTCTTCAGAAAGAATCCTTTTGAACGTCATGATAGCAGTTCAGATTTGATACCTGCACAGGAAATAAACACACACACACTGACTCTTTAGATGGAAGCAGCAGAAGTCATAGTTCTTGTTTGGGCTGCTGCTCATCACATCATATCACACATTATTTCACATGCAGCTGTGTAAGGTATTCATAACTAACTGCTATTAGATGCTTTTAAAGCTTTATTCATGTTGTCTTATAAAATTCTTGTGATCGCAGTGTTTAGCAACAGTTCAGTTCTCACCTGTGTAGAGCTGTTCTCTTCACTTCTTCATTACTCACTACACTACCCATCTGGACCATTCAAAAAACATTGTACTGTGTAGTACTGTGACTTGTTTTTGATAGAATTCTTAGCTTCAAATTACTGTGTTATTGGTGTAATGCAAATAATTGCAGTAATATACAATGTACATAGACAACAAGGGACTAGGTACAATCAAACGGTTCTACAAATGCATGTGTGCAGACTTGTGCAGACAGTGCAGACAGTAGAGGCAATTGCAAAAACAACCTGTACAAAACAACCAGCATGTAACAGTAGCGACATCTTGTGGTCAAAAGGTTGAAAAGCGTTTTTTTGTGTACCAGAATGTGCACAATCATGTTTTGTTTCATGTAATAAATTAATCACTTTGTGCTCTGAAAACCACAAAGGCAATAAAAATAATCCACCTTATGTGTCAGTGTGTTGATGTAGTCCTAAACCTATGAAACCTAAAATCTATGAGGCAAGAGTGTTGTTAATTTATGTTAAGAAGGACTCAAAACAGACTTTTTAAACAGTTCAAGAACACTCTGGCCAGTTCAAAAAAACATTTGATTTATGCATGGGTCGTAACCATAAAACAGTCCATCGCCAACCAGTAGCGCAAGTACAATCCATCTGCTTACCGCCATAGGTTTTAAAGTGTCTTAGTCTCTTGATCTGTTAGAGCCTATAAAGGAAACAATTCTCTTATATTTTTATATAGGAGGAATGTTTATAAAGGAGAAAATTCTGTTATAATTTACTTACTTATTGTAAGGGGGCTGAGGCAGAAACTGAAGCAGGATCCAGTTGCGGATGTTTATTGGGGTTATCCATAATCAAAGTTGAAAGTACAGGCAAAGGGTCGTAATAAACATAGACAGTCCAATCCAGGTGTCAAACAAAGGGGCTAGGCAAAAATCAGAAAACGAGAACCAAACAATAGGTAAATCACAGGTAAGCAGGCAGTAAAAGAGAATGCTTAGTAGTCAGGTGTTAAGCTGGCAATACTTCGCAACGTGGCCATGTGGCAGCAAGGTTTATATAGCTGCCAAACAGGAAGTAAGTTCAGAGTTCAGCAGAGGGAGCATGAGCAGTCAGTATTCCGGTGAGGGCTCCCTCTGCTGGCGTGATGTTACACCTATATTGCTATATTGCTTGATTTTTTAGCCAAACACAATCTGAGTTCATTTAAGGTTAATTAAAGGAAGATACTTCAGCAAGTACATAACAAATCAGTGTCTTCTTACCTTTCTCTGATTCACAATGGTAAGTTTATAATAATGATTTATCATTTAAGCTTCCGGGTCTGATTTTGTGGGAAATGTTAGTTTGACTTGTGGTTATGTCACATCTGTAAAGAGAAAGAAGACGATCGTCTCAGATGTTTGTTAGCTGGTTCCCTGAGATGCTGCACCAGGCTTAATGCTATGGGGAATGTGCCTGAAAATCAGGCCTATTTTTAGACAGGTCAAGATCATGCGACGTAGCCTTGTGTGACACAAAACCTTTAAAAGGCAAAATACATCATCAATCAGGCAAAACCAGACCTGACACGTTTTTCCACGCATAATTATTTGTATGTACACAGAAACATATTGTGAAGTATAAGGAAATTGCTAACTGTTAAACTTTTCACAGACAACCCTCTACAGCAGATGAATCATGTGAACTCCACTGACTTTATTATTTTTATTATTATTTATTATTTATAGTCGCTCATGAAATTCGCTGCTCATTTGCATAATGTTAAACTTTTTTTTAACTTTTGTGTTGTGACTCCGGTTGCTCACCTTGCCTACATTGTGACCTATGGTCACTGTCACTCGTGTCGCCACCTCTCCATTAAAAATAAATGAGATCATGCCGCTTTGTCGCTGTGTGAACGGGGAGAAACTCCAGCACTGAACCAACAGGGCAGTGAACTGTCAACAAGGTGCAATAAGCTGTCATTTCAGGGCATACAATCTCCTAGTAGACAGAGCTCTGGAACTCTCTACAACCTCAGTTGAGAGACCAGCATTTAAGAGCTGACTCCTCTTAGGGGCCAGACCCACAGTTTCCAAATCTCTGACCGAGGGTGAAAGATCAACCCCTGAGCCTGAGACAGAAGATCCCCCCAGACTGGGCGCTCCCAAGGGACTCTGTCTAGGAGAGACATTATGTCTGAGAACCAGATTCGGGTTCTGATGGACAGCAGCCTGGTGACAGAGGATGAAAACACAGCCCTCCTTGGTGATTCAAGTATAAGACCACTGAGGTGTTGTCTGTATGGACTAAAATGTGTTGGCCCTAGGGATGTGGGAGGAAGTGCTTTAGAGCCAGAAACACTGCCCCCCAGGCAGTTTATTTGCCAGGAGAGATGAGGGTCCTCCCACTGACCACAGACTGGGTGGCCATCAAGAACCACACCCCAGCCTATGCGGGAAGTATCTGTCGTAAGAATCCTGCAATGGCATAACACTCCTAGAGTGGGCCTCAACCAAGGTCTGAGCCACATAGAAAGGGTATGAAGCCCTCAGCATGTAACCTTTACCAACCCTAGCATGGTTTGATTTTGTGGGATGAAACCTGTTTTGCTTTAGCCAGAACTGAAATGGTCTCGTGTGCACCAGGCCCAACGGACTACAGCCTCTGAACCTAGCAGTCCTAACAGCTTCTGAACCTGGAGGACTGTCAGATGCCGGCTTATCCGAACACTGCCCACAGCAGCAAGGATCGACACATGCAGATGACTAGCTAGTTGTCTATGTAGTTCAGTATGCGGATGCCCTGGAGTCTTAACAGAGCCAGGGCTGCAACTATGCACTTTGTGAAAGTGTGAGGTGATAGGGCTAGGCAGAAAGGATGCAATTGTTACTGGTTAGTTTTCCCCTCTGAAAGCAAACATGAGAAACTTCATGTGTTCTGGCAAAACTTGATGTGAAAGTATGTGTCCTTCAGATCTATTGTAAAATCTATAATCTATAAACCAGTCCTAAATTTGACACACAATCTGTGCAATTGTGCATCAACATCTTGAATCTCTATCTCCTCAGAGAACAATTCAAGTGACGCAAATCCAGAACTGGACACAGCCCTGTCTTTTAGGAACTATAAAATATTGTCTGTAAAAGCCTATGTCTCTCATGTGAGGGGAACGCGTTCTATAGCCCCTTTCACTAAGAGTCTCTAGATGCGCTACACTAAATGCTGCTGTCCTACTAACACAGTCTGCAAAATGCCATTGAAACAATAAGGACAGGAGGCAAACTGAATTCTGTACCCTCTCCCTAATGTACTAAATAACTATGGGGACAAACTGGTCGGAAGTTTACACACTACCAGAAAGTCAGAGAGATACCATCCTGTCTATCTGTCCAGTCTCCTGAAGGGGTGAACTGGCAAGAGAATTCTGGACAGATGAACCACTGGGTGTTTTACCCCCTGGAACACCTGGGGTGGAGTGTAAAGCAGAAGGGTCCGTTGGGTGGTCCAAGGAAGGTCTGGCACGGGGAGTTGGCATGCAAAGGGACCCCCCCTCCGTGGGGCTGGTCCTCAGTATGCTGCTGGCATCAGGTGTTCTTCTTCTTTGCAGCCTTTGAGGAGATCACAGTCCTCAGATCAAATTTCCTCTTAGGCTACAAGACCTGTGTGTGCTGCCCAATCCCTTTAGGTCTCTGTGGGGGAGCTTGAGCTGCCATGCTGGCCCTCTGTTGCTGTTATAGGTAGCAGATGATTTAAAAGAAGAAGAAAAGGTGAAAGAACCACTTGGTGCCACAGCAGTCTGACCATGGTGGGGAAGGAGCCCCTTTGAACACCTCTGATCCTTTTTAGCCTTCCGGTATCTGTGGACGATGGAGCTCACTGCATCACTGCAACAGACCCTAAGGAGCAACTGGGGCAACAGGAAGGCCCTGTCCCTGTCACAAATGCCTAGGTTGAGCCACAAGTGCCTCTCTGTAGCCACCAAAGTAGCCATAGAATGGCCGATGGATTGGGCCATCTGCTTAGTGGCATGAAGGGCAAGATGGTGTTTCCTCCATGATGATGCCGTAGAGGAAGAGAGATAGCCTGCAAGCATCTCTTCTCCCCTCTTCTACCATGTCTCTTATGTCAGATGAGCTGTGTGATTAAACAGATTGAATAAGAATGTTGTTTGAATAATCGTGTGAATTTTGTAACAGTATCTTCCCCTGCAGGGTCAGTTGATGCAGAGGAACAAGAAATGTTAGTATTTGAGCTCAACACATTGTGTTGATATCAAATGTAAAGGGGACAATATAGAGTTTTGTTCACAAATATAGCATTCTCCATCAAATTGTTTATGAACAAGTTCCGTTAATGTTAGCAAATCAAGAATTAATTGTCATTAAATATACATATTTTGTACCTGATCAGCAGGAATGAAGACAATGATCAGCTTATGCATTCGTCTAGCAAGTACATGGGCGATCTTATTGGATCTAAGAAACATTATTTGTCTGGCCTTGAAAAACAACACTTCTCAGGTCTTTAGAGCATTTAGCAAGACCGAACACAGTTTAAGTGACCTTATTTGTAAGCATTGAATGCAGCAACAATCAAGGGTTAATACATATGTACATATGTATTATATGGGTGTTTATTAAACTACACTACAGGGGAAGCTGTAATGACGAGTGAGACTCACAAGGATCCATTTGCAGCATTTATTAGTGTAAAACAGGCAGAGGTCAAGAAACAGCAAACAGGGTTATAAAAAGCGGGGTTAGCGAACAACCACATATCCAGGGTACAGTCCAGTAATAGAGGCAGGTAGCAAACAATCCGAAGTCAAAACAAAACAAATAATCCAAAAATGCAAGGAATCTCAGATCAGTAATCTCACCAGGGCGAAACAAGACTTCCCAATGATTGCATGAAAGGCTGGGGTTTATATATTGTGCTAAATGAGAGTCAGGTGTGACAGGAAGTAATCAATCCCAGGTATGGGGCATTATGGGAAATGTAGTTTGAATAAAATGTCTCTAGAGATGGTTCCCTCTGGTGGCACGGAGGAGGTGGAGCAGGGACCTCCTCCGTAACAGAAACATTTACATTTAGCAGATGCTTTCATCCAGAGCAACTTGGATGAAAAGAGAGCACTAGAGACAAGGAGAATTTTTTTGTTAGGAGGATCGAGCATACTCTTGCAGAAGGCAGGCGGAAATCCAGGCAGCAATGGTGGGGTCGTCGGGCTGAAATGAATAATAAAGCTGTGTATCATCTGAAAAGCAGTGGTATGAGCAGCCATGACTGCACCTAGAGAAGCTGTATATACTGAGAAAGGAGAGGAGCAAGAACTGATCCCTGTGGGACTACTGTGGTCAGCTGATGTGATATTGACTCCTCACCTCTCCATGATACCTTGAAAGATCTGTCTGTGAGATATGAGCTGATATGATAAATATATTACATATAACTAAACATAGACATACACACATTAAACACATAACCAAACGCAAGCAGAGAGAGAGAGAGCGTAAGAGAGGGGATGATAAGCCCATAAAGAGTTAAATCAGCTAAGCATTTCTGAATGTACCATCAGTCAAATCACCTTGAAAAGGGGCACAACCAAACACAACTATTCTATGTACATAGAAATCAGATACTTGCATTGAGCTCTAGTGCAGAGTGTGAATCTGAATGCGTGTGGAGAGTGAGTCCTGATGGTTCAGATATGCAATGTAGTTTCATTGAGTTTCAGATATTAACAAAGTTAGCTAAAGTGGTGTCCAGAGTCTGTCTCAAAGGGATTGAGCCAGAGGCTGCACCTCTTTTACCTCCATGCTGGGTTTTGAGATCTTAAGTGAAGAGCGTATTTTATGATCACTACATGATCCAATCCAATCCCTAATTCAGCAAATCAACTCCAGAATCTATCTGTGGCTGTTTGTTTCCACCCTGCTGTACTGCTCCCGGGGTCCCTGTGCTCCTGCTATCTTTGCTGCCTGCTGCTTTCTCAGCTGGGTAGTTTTCATATTCCCATTCTGTAATGGGCCCTTTCTCCAGTTGAATCTATATTTTCAGTCTATTTTTCTATGATTTACAATCTTACAACAATAGTCTTAAAATCCAGTGACATGTCAGCAGGCTTGTATAAGGGCTTTTTCTTTTTAAGGTTTAGAAAAGAAAATACCAGGCAAAACAAAATGTCCTTCAATACTGCTGTAGAAAGACTGACACAGTAAACAACATAATTTCTGCTAATGGCCATTAAACATGTTCATGTTAGAGACCACTGATTAATGCAGCCACCTTCATTTCCTCTTATTAACAATTCTGGGTGGGTACAGTTAATGACTGCTAATAGTTCTGAGTTAGGGTTAGGCATCATCTTATCATTCTCCTCTATATCACATTTACAAAGCTCAATGACTTCAGTGATAGTGATGCTTTTTTTATTACTTTAACTTTCGGAACATTACAAGCACTCTAAGCCATTTAACCACTTAATCTTAGTGATTGTCATGTTTTGAAGCGAGAGATCACTGTTCCAGTAAGTGGAGCCTAACAGGCCGTATATTCATTTATTGCATGTCACATCACTCTTACACAATTTTTCTTTTAGGTCTTCTGTTATTATTAATAAACATTTGTTGTCTTAATATTTTAGGTGATATATCAGCATGATTGTGTTCAGTGAGGTCTGGTTGTGTAGTAATTTCCAGATAGATAGATTTTACAAGCCATAGGTTTAATGGGAGAAATGTCTTGAGTTTCTAGTAATTTAATGAGCTTCTTTATATTGTTGCATTGTTTCGAAGCAGATTTACATATAATGAAAAGAAAAACAGAACACAGGAAAATTATGAAGTATTTAACACTACAGTTACACAATATAGAATACATGGTATTATTGCAAATTTTATTGTTCATTATAATATGTATATTATAAAAACTAATTGGGTGTTGTAAAAGTATGATCTTACAATATCTTTGTGGCTCTCACTGAGATCACAAACAGTTTGCACCTGTGTATAAATCTTATCTTACGTATTTGTAGAAACTTATGTTCTAGGCCGACTGACCTAGAAGAGCCTTCTAAAACTGCTGAACCAGCAGGCATTGTCTTTAGCCTTGCCCACATAGTCATTTATCTTATCTGTGCTTGCATGATTAAACAAAAGCATATTTTGGTTTTGCCACCAATCAATGTACTAACACATAACCAGTATCATATCACAGCATGCCTCCAGACCAATAGGCTAAAGTTTCTTTGTTCTCAGAATGATACAAAATGTCTTTATTTCACGTTTTGAGCATAAGAGTAAAGGGAATTAGAATACGTTACTTCTGTGTCTTCTGTTATTCCCCAAACTCTGTCTCTTTAAGGAATCAATGCAGGATTCTACTGATTAAAACAATAGACTGTTGGGGATAAAATATACAGGTATACTAAGATTGGTTTGTGTAATTGGTGGTTAATGAGAAGTTAATTTATCCAGACAGCCTACTAAAATAGAATGTACTTTTGAGACTATGCATGACTATGCATCATATTTAATATGATAGTCAATGAATATAATAGGTGATAGGTATCACATTAAACAAGATATGCCATTCCATCTTACATTAAGCTGGCCTTTAGAAAGAAGATAAAATTTTATAGGACAGAAGTATAAGGGATTTAGAAAACTGCCATAAAATATCTGAACACAATGAAAGGAGAATGGGAGAAAAAGAAACAGTGAAATAGTATAGACATAAGGACTGTAATTAGATTATTATATTAAAAGCAATATATTAACTTCAATTTAAATTTTACTTATATAGCACTTTTTACAGTGTTGCATTGTTTCAAAGCAGCTTTACATATAATGAAAAATAAAACAGAAAAATATCAAACTTCTACAACACAAATGTACAAAACCCTAAACCAAGCCAAATGTCAGCAGTCTCTCAGCAAGCAAAACAACAGGGCAACAGTGGCAAGGAACCAAAACTCCAATGATGTATAAACGGAGATAAAGCCTTGGGAGAAAGCAGGCTCTACTGGGAGGGCACCAAGGAATGTTATAAACAGACGGTGACAGAAGCTTAATGTTACCAATTTCAGCTATAACTTTACTCTGCTGTGACTAGGCAGGGAACTAAAATATAGAAACTAACTAGGCTGGAGGTAGGTATGTAGATAGTAGTAAATTTAATAAAGAAGTCTATCATATTCCCACTGATCTGTCGCAGGAGTCATACAACTGTCCCCCACCATCTTGTCTAGATAACATCTGGAACCAGCTGACTACAGGACCTGGGGGAAATTAAGGACAGAGAAATTTAGTGTGGAGCCAGTACATCTATTCTTATGGGAAGTGTCCTGATTCTGGTTTACCTGAATAGTGCAGCCTAACAATCCCTTAAGGGATTTGAGAAATAAATCTATAGGACTAGATGTAGGCTAAATTAAAGAGGTGGGTCTTTAATCTAGATTTAAACAGACCTAGTGTATCTGCCTTCTGGACAATACTTGGAAGACTGTTTTAGAGTTTGGGCACCAAATATAAAAAGAATCTACCACCCGTGCTTGATTTTGAAATTCTGGGTATTATCAACTGGCCAGAATTTTTAGATCACAGTAAATGTGAAGGACTGTAATGAGAGAGGAGCTCGCTCAGGTACTGAGGAGCTGAACTATTCAAGGCCTTGTAAGTAATCAGCAAAATTCTGAAGTTTGTACGATGTTTGATAAGCAGCCAGAGCAGTGTTGACAGAACTGGACTAATATGGACATATGGAGTTTTTGTATTATTCCTGCAGGGCACCCACCAAGTAGGGCATTGCTAGAATCAAGTCTTGATGTCATGAATGCATGCGTTCATTTTTTGGTGTCTGACATAGAGAGCATTTGTCATAGTTTTGATATATTTTTAAGAGGAAAAAACAGTAAAATGCAGTTTTGCAAATATTGGAAATGTGATTTTCAAAGGACAAATTGCTATTAAAAGGACCCTGGCTTTACAGAGCATCCATCAAGAGTAAGCCAGTGTTTTAGGTTGTTCCATATGGAAGATTTAGGTCCAATAAATAAAACTTCTGTTTTATCTGAATTTAGTAGTAGAAAGTTGCTAGTCATCCAAGTTTTGATATCGACTGATATTTTGTAGACTTGATATCTACATTCTGTTTGGTAAATATATGCGTTTCATTGGGCCTAGAAGAAACGTACAGCTGAGTATCATCAGCATAACAATGAAAACTAACTCAATGTCTCTTACTAGTTGCTCCCAGAGGTAACATATACAGAGTGAAAGCAGAGGCTCAAGCACTGACCCCTGCAGTATTCCATACTGAACTTTTGATCACTATGACACCTTTTCACTCACAGCAACAAACTGGAATTGGTCAGTTTGTTGCTGTGACTAACCCTAATCAATATGATTTAAACCATGCCAGTGCAGTTCCATTTCCAAAGAATGCTGTGGTCTGTAGTGTCAAAGGCTGCACTAAGGTCGAGTAACACTAGAAGAGAGATGCAGCCCCAATCAGTTGACTGTTACGGTGGAGGCTCCCATACCACCTCCTCCGAACAACCAGAGGGAGCCCTCACCAGAGTATTAGTTGTATTCGGACTACATTGTAATTCCCATGAGGCTGCATTCTTGGGATTGGTTGCTCTGACACCTGTTCCTAGTTTCCACCCACTATATAAGCCTCATGTTTTCTGATGAACATTGCGAAATTATGATTTGCCACAGTGATCATTTCTGAGTGTTTAACAGCATATCAGTTGATAAATCAACTTTCAAACTGCCTTTCAAACTTTCAAACTATCAAGATTACAATTACCAAGCAAACTATAGCCGACTGGGGATGATAACCAGAAGACAGGCTATGGGTCACACCCAGTAGAGAGACAAAGGCTTTCATACCTGAGAGATTGTGTACCCCGGTCAGATACTATGTCTTCAAGTATGCCAAAATATCTGAAAACATGGTTGAATAGTAGCTCAGCAGGGATGGGCTGGGTGTGGGAAGCAGGTGTAGTTTGTCTGCTGGCAAGAACTCTTAATAATGGCACAGTCAGGGCAGTCTCGGATAAACCTTCTGACATCCCTGGCCATGTTGCGCCACCAGAAGCATCTTTAAGCTGTGAGAAGGTACCATTGGCCTCTGGGTAGCCAGTGCCTAGAAAAGACTGAGTAGTGTGAATGAGTGGGGTGTGCTGTGAACATGTCGAGTCCTGGTGGGCACCCTGGCGAAGTGGTTTCAGAGTTATTGGATAAAGTGGATTGACAGGATTATAGAATGGGGTTAATGATTAGACTGGAGGGTACAGTAGGTTATGGTTCCTCTTTAGAGGGGGGATATGAGAGAGGGCATCTGCCTTATTCCCATGGTGAAGTATTCTAAATTCTTGGGACCAGTGCACTAATGAAGGCTGTCATTAGAAGGTTGAATGTATATGATAAACAAACACTTTTGGATATTGACTCAGCCATCGAACCCACAGGGTTCTCCATGCACTGCGTGGACAGGGCGAAAGACCTCTCGGGGAAGAGCAGAGGAGGGGGTGTATGTTTTATGATCAACGACGCTTGGTGTGATCGAAGGAACGTGCACTCAGTCAAGTCCTTTTGCTCCCCTGATCTGGAATACCTCTTGCTTTAGTGTCGACCGTACTGGCTGCCGAGGGAGTTCATGGCTATTATCATCACAGCTGTATACATTACCCCTCAAGCCGACACAGACCAGGCACTCAAAGAACTGTATTGCAGTATAAGCGAGCAGGAAACCGCGCACCTTGAGGCCACGTTCCTTATAACTGGTGACTTTAACAAGGCCAACCTCAGAACAACAACACCAAAATTCTTCCAGCATATAACATGCAACATACGAGGAAACCGGATTTTGGAGCGGGTCAACAACTTCCTCGGTGATCATATCACAGCCTGGTACGGGAACACCACCACCCTTAACTGCAAGGCCCTGCAGATGGTGGTGCGAACTGCCAGCTACATCACAGGAGGTAAGCTTCGCTCCCTTCAGGATATTTACAACAGGCGGTGTCTGAGAAAGGCACGGAGGATCATCAGTGACTCTAGCCACCCAAGTCACGGTCTGCTCTCCCTACTGCCCTCAGGCAGACGGTACCACTGCATCCAGACACGCACAAGCGGATTAAGGGACAGCTTCTTTCCTCAAGCTGTCTGATTACTCATTGTGAACTGACATAATCTCAACCCACCCCCACCCTTCTCCATACACTGCACTTTAACTTTCTCACACGTCACATAACAAGGTTTTATTACAAGTTCCTGCTCACTTAGTCTTCTATGCACACTTCACACAATATATTTACTGTGTGTGTGTGTGTATACACATATATGTAAACGCACATATTGTGTGTACAAATGTACATTGTACTTAATATGTATATTGTACATATTAAGTACACTACAACATGTCCATGTGCATATATTGTATATTGTAAATTTGTAATTTTGTATACAGTTATGTATATTCTGTCTATTTTGTCACTATATATACTACATACTGTTAAATGTGTATTTTTTGTACCATTACATGTCTGTTTTTCTTTTTTACATACTGTTTTGCACTGTCTGGAGCCACACTCAAGATTTTCACTTGCCTCTACACGTCTTGAGGTGATGTGACAATAAACTTGATTTGATTTGAATGCCTTCAGCTAATGGCAGCTGGTGTCCAGGATGGAGATTTGATGATGGCACTTTAATTCTGGATGAATCATCTGTAGAAGTTCAAATCCAAGGAAGCATTGAAGTTATTTAATTGTGGTAGGTATAGGCCAGTTCCTTACAGCTTTTACTCTCCCCTTGTCCATCTGGATGCCCTGTTTGCTGATGACATAACCAAGGAATTGCATTGAGGATGAATGTTAGGAGCATTTCTTTGCTTTTCAGGAATAGGTGGAATTCTCTCAGAGGTTTCAGGCCCTCCACAATGTGCTGGCAGTGTTCGTCCATACTCTGGGAGCATACAAGAATATCATCTATGTACACAAGCACAAACCTATGGAGGAACTCCTGGAGGACCTCATGCATAAAGTCCACCTCATGCATGTAGTTTTCCATCTGCATTCTCTTTGGGAATGGAAAAAGGGTATATCCCTTGTGGCACTGGCTCACCCAGAATTTGGTCTACAGCACAAGCCGTTGGCTGATGTGGTGGTAACTGTGAAGCCTTATTATGGCAAAACACATAGCATAGCAGTTGGGTATATCCACAGACTACCTTCTGGGCTTTCTGTTGAAGTTAAATGAATTGGAAGATTCAGGTTTGGGAGAGGAACAGAAACAGGGAGATGAGGAAAACAATATTGGAAGAAAATGTTGCTCCACTTCAAGACTTTACCTTTCTTTCATGTGATGATGGGATTATGTTAAACCAACCATGGATGCCCTAAGATGATGTCTGAGGTGGATTGCTCCAGAACCAGTAGTTGAATGGACTGTGTGAATGAACCATCAGTTTCTTAATTCCAACACACCTCAGTGAAAGGGCTAATGATAGTAAATACGTCAATTACTAAGACCAAGTATGATACTTGAATGTCTTGATCATTGAAGGAAAGTGTTCTGATGTAGTTAGTTGGGCTCCAGTTGATCTTTGCTGGATGTTGTATTGGTGAGAGAGAATCAGTTGGATGCAGAGTTCTTTGATGAATTCAAACGCCAAGGGACACCAAGGGAATGACTTGCTCATGGAGTATACCATAATATTTTGTGAATGCGCTAACTGTGAAACAATCTAACTTTAAAATGTATTTATTGTGTTGGCTTTAATGAACCTTTTAAATCTTGCATGGAAGCCTACCAATGTGAATTATCTTTCGTGCAGTTTATTGACAATGCCCTCAGTCTGCCCTCAGGTAGACAAGTCAGCTGCAGCTCCCTCAGAGGCAGACAAGGCCACTGCAGCTCTCCAGATGTGGGGTATGAGTGCCCTGTATTTTCTGTTATGGCCACTGTCGTCACCCCTGAGCTCCCTGTCATTGTTGTTGAGTTTCCACCAGCTCCCTGAACTCCTTAACCACTTGTCTTAACCTTGTTTTTCAGCTCCATCATGGTGTCCTTCCTCCACCATCCCTGGTCTCCAGCTCCACCCATTCCTCCCTGGTTTCCCTCATCTGTTATATGTCTGCCTGTGTGCCCACCATGCAGTTTTGCAGTTTTGTTTTTAGACTAGTTGTCCTTGTCACCCTCCTCCAATTATTCTCACCTTTGTTTTAACGCTGATTAGTTTGTGTATATATAGCCCTTGTGTTTCCCCTGTTCTTTGTTCAGTATTTTGTTTGCTGTGTTTATTTCCTGTTGTTAGTAGTTTTGTTTCTCATTTTATCTCAGTGTTTTTCCTTGTTTAGATTACCAAATCTTCTATCTGCACTTGGACCCTGCCTTGTCCTTGTTTTGTGTAATGACTGATGGAAATAACACATTTAATTTATGTCCAGATAGTTTTCCATTATCCTCTAATAGGTTCATAAATGGTGGAAGAGCAGTTTTCAGTTCAATACCAATACATAAGCATTTAACCCAATTACATACCCATTTTCCTCCAATTTGGAATTATTGCACTCAGGCCTTCATTTGCCCTATTGCTTAGGCCAATATGAAGAGGGTAGGGCTTAAACAACCGCCCTATCTTGTTCCGGAACTTTCCGATTGAAAGTAGCTGTCAGATGTCCATTTGTTGTGATTGTATTTGTTGGGTTTTGATAAATTATTTAAATTCACTACATTGATTCACTTGCCTTTCAATCACTTGCTAGAGAAGGACCCATACACTAATATTTCTGCATCAATGCCAACACATTTGTGGTTATCTTTAATATGTTCTAAAATGTGTAATGTTCTTCTATTGTTGTCATGGGTTTTCTGATTCTCCTTTCCTGAAACTCATTTTTACTCTATATAAAATTGTACACAATCTGTTTTTCTCCATTCCCAGAATTTCAATTTGTAGCGTAGGCGCATACAGGATGGCATACTTATGGGCCTTTTTACACCTGGTCACTTCATGTGGGTATCTATCTAATTGTGAAAAGATCAGGTATAAATGCCCTCCAATATTGTTTTGAGCATGATTTAAATCTGATCACTTAGGGTTAGTCTAAGATCACTTCAGATGGTCTAAGACACTTTTTTAGATAAAACTAGACAAGTGTAAATGCATCTGGTTGTTGAATTCATATATGCCAGCACTTTACTCCTCCCAAACAGAAGTCTGTCAGTCATATTTATCATCCAGGTATCTCATTGGGTTTTCAGCCATGCATTTCTAATTCCATAACAGATTCTGGCATGAGTTTTTATTGAATGAGAATGGTAACAGTGCACTGATGCAGCAGCAAGATAGCACTGATAACGTCATATATACATTAAAATTTGTCAGAAAAAAATTGGCATAGCGTTATGCTAATAGTAGCTGGAAATAAGTTCACTATTTAGGGTGAAAACCTAATGGAACAAAAAAGACACACTGTCACTTTGCAGCTGATGCAACAGAAGAGATTGGTGTCTGTGGTCATAGTGATTAATTTATATGTTACCATTAGTGAAAACTTTAATAATACATTTTATTGTATGTATGTGATCATTTGGGTGTCAGAGACATAAATATACATAATGTGTTTTAAATGACCATTTAAGTAGCTGCATGTCCAAGTGCATAAGTGTCATATCAGGATTCTTTGTTTTTCTTTGGACTGCCTGCCATTTTTAGTTCAGCAGAAATTATGTATTTGCATTTTTGCATGGGAATAAAAGGTTGTTTTTTATATTTGTTTATCTGAGGCACATTTATGTGACCAGGTGTAAATAGAACACAGTGGTTTTAACAAATCAGACAGCATTTTAGAGAAACCGCATGAATATATAATATTGTAGTCAACTGAAAATTGTGTGTAATTGTATGTAATTGCCATCCCTGTATTCTTTGTTTGAACAATCGTCTATATAGAAGTTATTGAAGACAACGTCTGCAGTATTGGCATACAGATTCTTATGGTCCTGTGCACACCTTCTCGATGCATAGCTACAGCAACTTGAAAACAATGTCACTCCAAATAAATGCACAACCATTCTGAATTCTTCCAGTCTGCCATCAATGTTTCCTCCTGGCCACCAAAGAAACCTCAACAGATCACAAAATATTAGGATGCACCTTGACTTGATGAAACATTGATTCTATGTAAACATCGTTGCTAACTTCTAGCACGGCCCCAAGAATATTATGACCCAAAATATTCTTTTCATTCTATCCTTCTTTTTACTCTTAGTGTACTTCTAGTGTATTTCTATAGAAATGAGACCACTTCCTGAGCTGATTGAGCAAACACTACACAAGTTATCAGTCCAAATCATCAGTCTGAAACCTGTACTGCGCTCTGCTTGTTTCCTGAAACACAAAGCCAACCACATGCATGTGGGTCACAATTCTTACAGACAGCTGCCGTGTTTTGATTAAAAGGGTTGTGTTATGCTATTTGTTCACTTTTCTTTAGGATCAACTTACAAGGTTTATTGCACAAAGACATTTTAGTAATATTATTTGTTATTTTAGTAATATATAACCATCTTTCACCTGCTGTCTGACCTTCAGTTTAGCTGCTGCTTGCCCTTTGAATTTAATATAAATACCCACTGTTATGATTGGATAAGAATAAATAAGCATCAACAGCCAGAACTTTTGAAAAGTAGAATATATCTGTATGTTTGAGCCACAGAGAGCCTAGCCCAGCCTAGCTTGAGAAGCGGTGATGCTCAGAGTTTAAGTTTAAACAAAAGACTTGTTAGACTAAAGATCTTTTTAATCATTATATCAATACAACAGCAATTTAAACCAAAACCACACTTATATTTCCCAACACTGCCACAAAACTGTCACAGCCTTTAAACTAGGCATGATCTAGGCACAAAGTTGTTTTGTGTTAGTTTTGCCAGACTGAAGGATTGTTCTTTCAAAGTACTTGAAACAACAATGCAGACATCATTAAACAGACAAGTACTGTTGTTTCTATTTATCATTTTTAAAATAGTTTGTAACAATGTGTTGTGAAAAGTGCTAAACAAATAAACAGAATGTTTTATAGTGTGATGACTTTATATCTCAAAAGATCAAAAAAAAATTTGATTCTTCAGTTCATGACCTCTTTAAAACGACATAAAGAGGCTTGAGTATATATTCACTAGAATAACACTTCCTGTATGTGATAAGTAGATTAACTGTTTACAACACATGCAATATCTAAACTTGTTGTATTGTTTTCTGCAGAGAAGTAGAGGCCCCCAAAATACTTTGACACTTAACTCACACTTAAAAATGCCAAAATGTAATTACATTAACACAACTATTATCTGTTTTAAAAAATGAAATTTAAAGTTTGATATGTGAAATATATTATGTCTGTTTGAAACAGACACTTTGTCTGTGGCTGTTTCTTCTTCTAGACATATTTTAACAGCACAACATGGATCCTTTTTAGTCATCAGGGCAAGAGTTGGGGTATGTATTACACTTGTAAAGCCATTATGTGGCCCAGTCTAAAACTATATTATGTATATATGTATATATTAGGGTATATACAGTTTGTGATAAATGTGTCATACATACTGTAATGATAAGAATGCGTCACAGGGATCCATTTGCAGCTTTTAATACTTGTAGTCAACAGCCAGGGTCAATAACAACAAACAGGGCAAACGTAAGCAAGACAGAGGCGTAATCAGTAAACAGGCAGGGGTCGTAGACAGGCAGCAAACAATCATATAATCCAAAGACAGTCCAGGTAGAAAGGCAGGCAGCAAACAGGCAAGTCCAATAACAAACACGGGTAATCAAAAAGGGTCATTCAAAAAGGGCCATTCAAAAAGGGCCATTCAAAAAGGGCCATTCAAAAAGGGCCATTCAAAAAGGGCCATTCAAAAAGGGCCATTCAAAAAGGGCCATTCAAAAAGGGCCATTCAAAAAGGGCCATTCAAAAAGGGCCATTCAAAAAGGGCCATTCAAAAACCGCTCAGTAATGTCAGCCAGGGCAAAACAAGACTTCGCAATGCTACATAGCATGACTGAGACTTATATACACAAACTAATGAGGTTCATGTGGACAGGAACCTAATCAGACCCAGGTATGGGGTATTATGGGAAATGTAGTTCATATGACAGTCAATATTCTGGAGATGGTTCCCCCTGGTGGCGTGGAGGAGGTGGAGCAGGAACCTCCTCCGTAACAGAAACATTAAAGTCCTTAACATTAAGTCCTTTAAATAATGGTGACCACACCCTGGAGGTGAACTGGGGACCTCGGTCTGAGACAGTGTTTTCGGGTAGGCTGTAAAATCTGAATACTTGATTAATCAGCAGCTCAGCAGTCTCGAAAGGCGGAGGGAAGCTTCGGTAGAGGCACTAGGTGACAGGCCTTGGAGAAACGGTCAATTATAGTAAGGATGGTTGTATTATCCTGTGAGCTTGGGAGATTGGTGATGAAATCAATTGCTATATGGGACCATGGATTTTGAGGAACTGGTAAAGGCTGTAATAGACCTGTTGGGAGTTGTTTTGGAGTTTTGGTTTTCTCACAAGTGGTATAGTTTCTAATGAAGGTATTGGTATCAGCAGAGAGCGTTGGCCACCAAAACTGATTCTGAAGCAAATGAATTGTGGCTGTAATTCCTGTGTGACCAGAACTGGGAGATTCATGAACATGAGATATTAGCCATTTGCATAGAGCCTCTGGTACGAAGGTGCGGTCTGCTGGGCATTCAGCAGGAGGTGGTTCTTGGTTGTTGAACCGATTGATCTCGATCATTATATCCCACTGAACTGGGGCAACTAGGAGTGACTCAGAAATAATATTGTCTTGAGCATTGGTGATTGGAACTTCACTGTCGGGATAGAGCATCAGTCTTGACATTTTTTGAATCTGGTCGATAGGTTACTGTGAAATTAAAGCGAGTGAAAAAAGTGCCCATCTTGCCTGTCTGGGGTTCAGGCATTTAGCTGATTGAAGGTATTCAAGATTCTTGTGATCTGTAAGAACAATGAAAGGGTGATTAGCTCCTTCTAGCCAGTGCCGAATGGTGAGTAGTTCCCTATTCCCCACGTCGTAGTTCCGCTCAGCAGATGACAAACTTCCGGGAGAAGAATGTGCACTGGAACATCTTAGGAGGCGAACCATGACACTGACAGAGTATGGCAATACCTGTATTTGAGGCATCCACCTCCACAATGAAAGGCTTGTCAGGATCTGGATGTTTAAGAATGTTTAAGCAGGAGTTTTTCAAAAGATCTTAGTGATTCTGTAGACCAGGCTAATCTGGAGTTCTTAGACTTGGTTAAAGCAGTCAAGGGTGCTGTTACTGAACTGAAACCCCTGATAAATCTCCTATAAAAATTAGCAAACTCAAAGAAATGTTGGAGCTGCTTTACCATCTTGGGACATGGCCATTCCGTCACCCCTTTGACCTTCCTTTCATCCATGTTGACTCCCTCTTGACTGATGACATATCCTAGGAATGAGGTACTTGCACTGTGAAATTCACATTTCTCTAGTTTAACATAGAGTTGGTTCTGTATTAGACGTTCAAGGACTGTTCGCATGTGCCCCACACATTCTTTAAAATTATTAGAATAAATCAAAATGTCATTGATATAAATGATTACCCATTTATCCAGCATGTCTCTGAAGGTGTCATTCATGAATGACTGGAAAACAGATGGACTGTTGGCAAGATCGAAGAGCATGACCAGATATTCATAATGACCACTTGAGGTTGAGAGCGCTTAGGGTTAGGGATAGCGGAACTTGACAGTTATATCATTTAAACCCCGACAATCAATACAGGGGCTCAGACCACCATCCTTTATCTTAACAAAAAAGAACCCTGCAGCCACAGGAGAACTTGAGGGACTAATGAACCCCTTGGCTAACTCCTCCCTGATGTTCATTGCCTCAGATTTGGGTTGTGACAATGTAAATATTCGACCCTTGGGGAGTACTGAACCAGGTATGAGGTATATAGCACAATCGGATCTATGCGGAGGCAGTTGAGTAGCTCCCTCTTTACTAAAGGCCCTCTTTAAATCAGCATATTTGGGCAGTAGACTTTAACACTTCTTCTGGGTCTACAGGATCTGGGTTTGAGCTTGTAATCTTGGGGATACAGCAATCAAAACAAGTAGCAGACCATCTTATTACCTGCCAGGAAATCACAGGATCATGCTCTCATAACCAGGGAAGACCAAGAATTATAAGACGATTAGGCAATGATATTACATAGAGCTGAACTCTTTCGGTATGCAACGCACCCACTTGCGTAAACTCCTAAGTAATTTGCTCTACCTTACCTCTGCTGAGGGGATGACCGTCTAACGCCTCCACTGCTAAAGGAGAATCGCAGGTAATTAGCTTGATCTTGTGCTGCTGGACAAACTCAGAGGAAATGAAGTTCCCTGCGGCTCCTGAATTTAAGGGTTTGAGTGGAAATGACCTCATCTGATATGGTAATGGTAGTGGGTACACATTTTGTTGAAGATGAAGATACAGAAACTGTACTCACCAACCGGGGTTTTTTAGGAGGCCGTACTGGGCAGGTGGGTTTGAGATGTCCCATCTCTCCACAGTATAAACAAAGATTAAATCTCTGTCGATATTCTCTTTCCATAGGGGTTAGTCAAGTGAATCCCAGTTGCATGGGTTCTGAAGGGACCGCTGCTCTGGTAGCGTGGGCTAAAGTATTGAACTCACGACGACGAGAATGAAGCAAATTATCATGGCTTGAATGGCTAATTCCATGAATTCAGTGAGGTTCTTGCCCTCATCACGACAGACGAGTTCGGACTGTAGTTCTGGGTGTAGACCTCTCTGAAAGAGTAGTTTCAACATATCCTCAGTCCTCAGTCATATCCTCAGTTTGAGCGGCAAGCGAATGGAAGTCCAGCGAAAATTCAACAGCAGATCTCTCTCCCTGAGTGAGGGTAAGTAACAGCTCCCCTGGACATTGGCCCTCGGCTGGATGTTCGAAGAAGATGTTCGAAGTGTTTGAGGAAGGTCTCGAATGTGGGAAAAATCAAACCATCCGTCCTCCAAACTGCAGTTGCCCAATCGAGTGCCTTTCCAGTGAGTAACGAACATGTGAAGGCAATTCGGCTTGAATAAAGGGCAGGTTGTTGGGTAAGGAACAGAGTGCATTGCAGGAGAAATCCTTTACATTTTGACGAGCTCCCATCACCCATCTACCGAGGGGAAGACACAGAGTTTACTAATGTGGAAACCTACCCAAAAGTGGGGAATCCACTCGTATGGAGCACTGGTATACCTATGTTGAGGGCCGTGCACACGGGTACCAGGCCTAGTCAACCCCTCTGCCAAGTTGTTCACTGGAGGTGCTAGAAAAAATTACCCTATATGTTAGAATGGATGGAATGGTGCACATTATCACTTCCAAAGATGGTCTGTGGAGTGTCTGTGAAGTTGTTTAAAAATGTAATTTATGCCACATGGACAATGATTTTTTTAATTTGTTGTTAGATTTTTCCTTAGGATCTGGGATATTTTCCTGATGTTACATAATGTTCCCTGGAAAAAGCTTTTATCTGTCTGTTTTTGACATTTTTAAGTATACATGGATTAGAAAGTTAATGCTGTGGATGGTTGACAGGGTGGTTAATGCTGCTCTAGAGTCTATACCTCTGTAGTCATGATGACAGGGTTACAATCTGACACTAAGGTGCAGTGTCTTCAGGCAGCTCTGAACGGTTTTAATGTAAGGAATACTGTTTTCAGGTCTAAGCCCCACCTCACATATTTAAGCTAACCTTTTACAGACTCACAGTGTACACTTAAACACCAATATTTTAATAATTAATAAAAAACGTAAAAACTTAACCCACATTCTGGAATTTTAGTATGGAGATAAAGGTTAGCATTTAGATTTTTCTGTAGTTTTACAGCAAACCGTGACTGTGTATTTGTATCATTTGTTGAGATGCCAAAGCAAACATTGAGTATTTGGACCTTTAAGCGGTGGAAAGTGACTTAACAAGTGGATAATAAATCCAAGAGTGCAAAACATAATCCATAGTATGAACAACAATCCTAGACATAACATGAACAAAGAAAACAGCACATAACCAAAACAATAACCAAAGAGAGACAATGCAAACTCTTTGGTATATAAACACAAAACTAATGACTAAACAGATATCAAACATGGGAAGCACAGCCCTTCATTTTCACTGCAATATAAAAATTTCAACCAGTTGATAATACCCAGAAGTTCAAAATCAAGCGTGGGTGGTAGATCCTGTTCATACTTGGTGCCCAAACTCTGGAACCGTCTTCCCAGTGTTGTCCAGGAGGCAAATACATTATGTTAGTTTAAATTTAGAATAAAGACACATCTCTTTAAACTAGTCTATACATAGGTCTATGTGTTTATTACTCAAATGCCTTAGGAGACTGTTATGCTGCATTAACTAGGTAAACCAGACACAGGGATACTTCCTATAAGAACATGTATCTGCTCCACACTATGTCTGCTGTCTTTTATTTTCCCAAAGTCTTGTAGTCAGCATGATCCGGATTTATCCAGACATTAATCCCATTTTTGGGTCAGCTAGTTGATCATTCTAATATAAATTTGAGAAGATTACATATATACAATTTGATGGACTTCATTTAACTTCCTGTTATTTATTTTCTTCTCGGAGTTATGCTACCTGATAAAGTCTATATGTCTATATGTTTGTCAAGAATGAAGCTGAGAATCAACTGAGTAGCGCTTTTGTGTTTGTGTCACCTAATTTTTCTTCCAGTGCTGTAAGACACAAGGATTGCTACAGATCAACTTGGTGGTAAAAGACTGTTAAATTTATACAGAATAAAATTTATCATGAACCAACTACAATCTTTTTTTGTGAACAACTGTTTATTGAAGTACAGTGCAGGATTATACAAAAAAATGCAATGTAAATTTTAACCTGTCATACCCCCCTCCCACCAACCCACTAGGCAGACCCACAATGCGTTTGGGAAATACAAAATATTGCAGTGGAGAAAATACAGAATATAATACTAGTAATATAATAAGTCAAAGGAGAGAAAGAAAATAAATAAATAATATTAACAAATAAATCATACATCAAAAAGAGGAAATAAAAGATTTCACAGTGTCAAAAATGGCACGCCACAACTTCAAAGTTTTTGTGTTTGCTCCATGAATGCGAGCTGTAGACAGTTCCATGGAAACAATGTCCAGCAAAGATAAGCCCCATACACGTCGGGTCATTGAATGAGGAGGAACCCAGCGACTGACTAACATTTTCTTTGCCGCAGTAAAAGCAGCTAAGAGTAAGTTTCTCTGTCGCTGAGACAAAACCAATTCAGAAAAATCATTTAAGAAGAAAAGTTCTGGAGTCAAAACCACATCCTTTTCTAAAAGAAATGATATGTCACAAGAAAGTTGAGACCAGAAAAGAGAAAGTGAAGAGCATTCCCAAAAATAATGTAAATATGTACCAAGCGCCCCCTGTGGACATAGATTGCAATTTGGGGAAGGTGACACATGCATATGGAAGCCTTTTAAAGGGGACAAATAAACTCTATGTAGTAATTTTCAATGGATCATCTGATGATTTGGGTTTTTTGAGGCTGATGTGATTGTCTCCCAAATTTGATCAGAGAATAAAGTTTGTAAATCACCACTGATATCCTTAGACCAGATAGTTATTATGGACAATGGTTTATATGATTGTTTGAGAAGAAAAGAGTAAATAGATGAAGCAGAGATAAAAGAATTATCAGTGGGTAGAATTACTTTTCGCAAGGGATGTACAGGTAATTGTGCATCCCAGGGAACTCCATATGCGCGAAGCGCTGACCTAATACGAAGATACATGAAAAAGGAGGTTCCTGGTAGGTTAAAAGAAGCTTTAATATCTTGAAACGATTTCAGGCCTTTGTCATCAAAAATGTTATCAAAGGAATTTACTTTACATTTACTCCATTGTGGGCACTGAAATGGGGTTTTACCTGATAAAAAATTATTATTATGGAACAAAGGTGAATGACGATGCAATCTCAAGTTTGGTTCTATCTTCCTGGTCACAGATCTCCAAGTAGAAATAAAATGTGTTATTATAGGGCCAAAATGAAGTTTACTTTGTCTAAGTGTGACACCAGCAGATACCAAATGCTCTAGGTTGTGTGGAGAAACAAGAGATTCTTCGATGGCCCACCATGAGGTTGACACATTTGGTTTAAACCAGGCTGACATTGCGCGAAGAGTAAAGGAATCAGCGTATAATTTAAAATTGGGAAAGGACCAGCCACCCTCTGATCTGTTTCGTTGTAAAGTGGATAATTTAATTCGGGGCGTTTACCATTCCAAATATATTGAGAGATTACTGAATCCAGTTTTTTCCAATAACCAGCAGGTGGGGGTAGAGGAATCATAGATGAATAGAAATTAACACGAGGAAGGATGTTCATTTTAACAACAGATATTCTTGCATGAAAAGAAGTAGGAAGATGAGTCCAATTTGCCAGATCTAAGGTGACTTTAGCCAAGTTTTTATTCAAATTTTTTGAGACAATATCCTGCAAGGAAGGATAGATATCTACACCTAAATATGTAAAAGACTGCACCACTGGAATGAAATTAGAAAGCGTAGCAGACCCAACACAAAAATTTAATGGGAGCAGATATGACTTCGTCCAATTGATTTTAAACCCTGATAGATTACCAAACTGATCAAATAAATTTAAAACATGAGGGATTGATAAAACTGGATTGTCCAAAAATAGCAATATATCATCCGCAAATAAAGATATGTGATGCGGCGTGTTCTTAACAGATACAGGCAGTATAAGTTCTGACTGACGTACAGCTTGAGCAAGAGGTTCTAAAGATAAAGCAAACAGTAGAGGTGAAAGAGGACAACCCTGGCGGGTGCCTCTTCCAATTGGAAATGATTGTGAACTTATCTGACCTGTAAGAATAGTGGCTGAGGGATTAGCATAGAGGATTTTAATCATATTTATAAAATTAGAGCTAAAACCTAGGTGATCTAGCACTGCCCATAAATAGTTCCACTCCAAATGGTCGAATGCTTTCATTGCGTCTAAAGAGAGTATAGCAGTAGGAGAAATCAACTGTTCAGATGAGGAGATTATATGAAGTAGTCTTCGCAGATTATCTGAAGCAGAACGAGTTTTAATAAAACCTGTTTGATCATGATTAACAAGTTTGGTCATAAAAACTTCTAGGCGGCAGGCTAAAACTTTTGCATAGATTTTAACATCAGTACCAATTAGAGAAAGTGGGCGGTAACTTGAACATAAAGTAGAATCTTTATCTTTTTTTAATAGAAGAGATATAATGGCCATGTTCATATTTTGTGGAAAGGATCCTTGATCAATTGAATATTGCATCATATCCAACAAAAGTGGCCCCAACTCAGACCAGAAAGTCAAGTAAAACTCCACTGGTATCCCATCTAGTCCTGGGGATTTCTTTTTGCTCATAACTTTAATCGCTGATTCTAATTCAGTAAGTGATAATGGTCTATCCAAAGACTCAGAGTCAGGATGAGATGGAAAAAAAAGAAAAAAAAAAAAAGAATGAAAGATTAGGTTCACTTGACTGTAAAATCACAATAGAAGGAACAAATTCATTTATACCCTTCTGATCAGTCAGAACCTCGCCAGTTTGAGATTTCACCGCTGTAATATTAGCAAATTTTTCTTAGAGCCAGTAAATGGCTAGGTCTGCTACCTTGAAAATAATAGTTTTCTCTGGATCTTTGAATCAGAAATTCAGCTCTCTCTCTATATAACAAATTAAGTTCTTTCCTAATAGTTTCAATTTTAGCTGTTGTATTATCAGAAAAAGTGTTTTGATTTGTCTGTTCCAGTGATCGGAGATTGGATTCAAGGTCAGAGACTTTCTTGCGGTGGATTTTCTGACGAAAGGAAGCAAATGATATTGAAAAATTCCTTATGAACCCCTTGGTCGCTTCCCAAAGAATCCGTGGGTCATCTACCGAACCTTTGTTGATGTCAATAAATTCACGTAGTTTACTTCTGAACTGATCACAAAAAAAAAAATTCGTCTTTTAATAAATTAGAATTAAAACGCCATCGGAGGGATCGCGGCGGTTGCTGGGTAATTGAAAGATTCAAAAAATGACTGCTGTGGTCAGAGAGAGCAATAGGAAAGATGTCGACTTCAAGCAGCATTGACGTCAAGGAAGAGGAAGCAAAAATGTAGTCAATCCGTGAATATGATTTGTGTCTAGCTGAGAAAAATGTGTACGATTTTTGGGAAGGATTGAATAAACGCCATGCATCTACTAGTGAAAAAGAGGCTATAAATTGATTAAGTTGCTCAGTAGAAATAGACTGCGAGTAAGAAAATTTGTCACTAGATCTATCAAGTTCATTGGACACTACAGCATTCATATCTGCTCCCATTACAACCTCAAAGTCTGTGAGATCAGTGAGATAGGTAGATAATTCTGAAAAAAAAGTTGGATCTGGACTACATGGTGCATAAACTGAGAGAAATGCTATCTTTCTGTTTCCAACCATAGTCTTTATATGAGCTATTCTGCCAGTATTATCACAATTTTTGTCTAAAACTGAGATATTTGAATTTCTTCTAACAATTATAAGAACACCTCTAGTTTTATTATCAGTAGCTGCAAAAGAGACCACCTCATAATATTTATTATTGCATCTATGAACATCCTCCTTCCGCAAGTGAGATTCCTGGATTAAAGCAATGTCAACTTTTCTTCGTCGCAATAGTTCTAAAAAACTTGTACGTTTATGTGGGCCATTTAAACCATTGACATTACAACTTAGTATATTGATTTTAGTCATTACTATCAAACAAATAAGTAACCTGAATAAATGGGGGGAAATAAAACCACTGCAAATAAAACCTATCTAGTCTGCCTTTAACCCTTCCCGGAAAAACCCTTAACACAAAGAAAGCCCACCCCGTAGAACTTTTACAGACTGGGGTGAAAACAAACCCCAGTCTGCCACCCTCCCCTGTCTTTGTCAGTGACATTAACATGACAGCCTGTGACATTCTCTAAAGCACCGCCATGAGCCCTTTAATATAATTAGAGAATGGAATAACTTTGAATTCACATGAGTAATACGATTTAAAAAATAAAAAATAAATAATAATATTATATATTTAAAAAAAAAAAAAAAAAAAATATTGGGGTATGTATACTCTCTATAACGCGAAAGCAGACATAAACAATTACATCAAGTACATTGAAAACTGTACCTCAACAGTACCGAATTTCCTGGCTTGCATGAAACTGCCAGTAAACGATTAGTAAATCAGAATCCGAGTAACTTAGTACTGTCAAACCGTTATGCCACGTCCATCTCAGGAGAATGAGTAGCGGGGGTGGAACTCAGGAATCGACGCGCTTCGTCCGGTGAGTGCATTAGTTTGGTCTCGCCGTGTTTCATGACGATCTTCAGCGTGGCAGGATACTGAAGGAAGGTCTGGAGGCCTGCGTCTCTGAATTCCTTTCTTATTGCACTGAAGGAGCTCCGCTTCTTTGCCGCTATGGGTGAAAAGTCGGGAAAAAGCTCAGCATCGCACCGTCATTTGTTTTCACAGGGCTGTGGCGTCTAGCTTCATTAAGTATCAAATTCCTGTCGTTGTAACGTAACAGTTTGAAGAGAAACACTCTCGGCTTGGAGTGATCGGTTGAAGCTCTGGAGTACACTCGATGCGCACGTTCAATCTCGATATCTTTACCCAAAGCGATGGTAACCATCTCGGCAGTGACCGTTTCAAAAGCCAATCGGGTCATCTTTCTCTGCCCCTTCAGGTAATCCCAGTAGGCGGAGGTTGCTGCGTCTGCTGCGGTCTTGTAGGTCTATCACCTGTTGCTCGAGGGCATCCAGACGCCCGGTGTGTTCGTTGATCACTTTTTTCTGCTCTCTCTGTTCCCCGATTAAGAAGTCAACTTTAGAGCACATATTTTGAACCGTAGTCATGTGAGAGGCGAATTCGGAGCGCATTGCTGCTAGTTCAGTTTTCAGAATGTCCTCAAATCGTTTTATGGTAGTCGCCATATTGTCTTCCATGTCTGCTCGGCCCGCTGTAGTTGCGGATTTATTTTTCTTCTTGATTGGCGAAGATGATGGTGAAAGGTCAGCGAATTTCCGACTGTGAGACATCTACAAATCAAAAGCAAACGAAAAAACTACCCCAAATGAAAAGAAAACCAAGTTATAACAGAAAATACGGGCTACATATGCGGAGGTCAGCTAATGTGCGTCTTGCTGCATGAAAGCGTCACGTGATCCCCCAACCAACTACAATCTTGAAGTCTTAACTGTTTCACATTTCTGTCTTTTGGATTTGTAATGCTAATAAATATTTCATGGTATCATTATACTATTATATAATATCCCCTTATTGGGTGAGAGCAGAAACACACCATTTTCATGCATCTATAATGAGGTGATGCACCCCAACCCCTAGATATTCTAGTTTACCCCGACGATGCCGGGAGCTCAGAATCTCCTTCATGGAGTAGACAATCCTGTCCTCCAATACCAAAGGAAGAGGGGAGTCGTCGACCATACCAGGCTCTGTGGGGAAAGGAGAAACAGGTAAGTGATATGGCTTGAGTAGTGAAACATGGAATGTGGGGTGAATACGATACTGTGCTGGGAGTTTGAGTTGATAGGTGACGGGATTGATCTGGTGATGGGGAAAGGACCAATGAACCTGGGACTCAGCTTCTTACATGGGAGCCTCAGATGGATGTCCCTGGTGGAAAGCCAAATATTTTTGAGTAACTGAGGGAATATCTGATGGTTCTCTGGACCAGGGAAACAGAGGATGTTGATTGCCAAGCATGCACTGGAAGGGAGTGAGATCTGTGGTGGGTTGACGATGGGAGTTCTGTGCATACTTGGTCTAGGCGATGTAGCGGTTCCAGGAGTTCTGGTGGGCATGGCAGAAGGTACAGGGGTATCAACCTATCTCCTGGATTTTCTTTTGGTTTGGCCATTGCTTTGGGGATGGTACCCAGAAGATAGGCTGGCGGTCACATCTAGGAGAGAAAAACGATCTGAAAACCCGTGAGATGAACTGGAGACCTTTGTCAGAGACAATATTTTCAGGGATTCCAAAATTTTGAAATACCGGATTAAAGAGGACTTCAGCAGTTTCCATAGCAGTTGGGAGTCCCCTTAGAGGTACCAAGCGATGCCATGGATTGGGAAGAGGTAGGAGCTTACATGCTGGTAACTGACAGGGTGTCCTGTACATGGCACATTCCTGGCATCCTCTCATGTACCGTCCGGATGTACCAGAAGCAGAGCTGAAGTGATTGCCTTCTGGAGAATTTTCATGGCGTCCAAGGCCTCTGAAGTCCAGGACAGAGACTTGGGCTTACCTATTAGGAGGTTGGTAAGGGGAGCAGCCTTTGCACTGTAATTATGGATGACGATAGAAATGAGAGAAACCAAGGAAAGTTGGAATTCCTTAACACAGGTGGGAATGGGCTTTGAATGGCTTTGACCTTCCCCTCGTTAAGTTGCACCTCTCGGCCTTGAGATACAATTGGTGTTCATGGAGCCATTGGAAGACCTCAGAGACGTGGTGGCGATGTGACACTTGTCCTGGTTACATCATGGGCAGGGATACACATGATTTGTGTATGCTTTGTCTGGCAGTAGAGCATGCACGTCAGCTTTTGAGGGAGCTGACTGTATGCATTGCGAGAGACTGCTTTGCATGCTCCACCTACCACTCCTCATGGAGGTTGACTGAGCTCTCTCCATGATTAAAAGGTCCAAGTGTACACATCTTGTAGTTAGGCATTTGAAAATAATTACCCATTGTTTCTCATGTCGTCCCCGAATTCTTACATTGTATAGACCAAAACAGTCAACTCCTTTAGATCAGAAGGGGGGGTTTAACAGTCGTCATCTGCAGCAGGCAGATCAGGTACAGCAGGCTTGTGGCACCACTTGACATTCTACAAAACTGTGTTGATGTTTCCTAACAGCTTGTCTACCTCGTAGGATTCAATAGGTCCTCCTTAATTCAGAAAATACTATGTCAGGACCAGCATGAAGAAGATAATTGTCCTTTATTAGTAATTTAGTGACGGAATAATTGAGTTCATGCACTACCGGGTGGATTTCATCCTCGTCTAGTCTCTCAGCTTTATGAAGTCAGCCAGCAACATGGATTAGACCAAGTGATTCATCATAGGCTGGTGACAGGGGTCTCAGGAAACTCATGCTAGTTACTGGTTTGAGGGTTTGCAAAGCTTCAAATTCTTTGAATTTGGGTACCCACAAACACTTTATATTGGCAGGACCCTAATTTGATCCAACTCCATTATTGTGGAGTCTGACCACATTGTTGTTTGCTTGATATTAGGGTTGAGTTCTGTATGCAGTACACTAGCTAGCCTAACCCTAACTAATGTTGTTCGCCCATTGACTGTATCTCAAAGGGTGAGGGTTAGAAAATGCCATTTCCAGCATTTTCAATGATTTTTGGTCCTGCTTAGAATGGCCCACATTCATGGCATTCTAAAAGGGTAACATGTCAAGCTGTCAGGATTTCTCCATGTGCTGATGAAGGGTTTGGGCAGGAGAAAGAAACATGGTACAGACAAGAGCTTTCACTAAGTAGGTAATTCAGGAATGTTGTAGGACCTTGAATTGCCCATCCCAGAAGTGTATGAACAGCAACAGGAGCTCCTGATGGACCCAAAAGAACACAACTGATAGGGGTTATCAGATATTATGAGCACAACGGGCTGCACATTATTAAAGGCCTTCAATGGAATTCATTTCAAATTTTCATACCTTTGTTATAATGTGTGGGCTGGACATGACTATTGTTCTGGAATCAACTCACCAGCAGTGAAAGCATGCAGTACCTGATGCTTTACTAGTGGGTTGGTGATAACAGACACAGGAGTCCCCTGCAGCTGATAAATAACTTGCAGAATTATTCTCAGAGTCAAGTCATGTCCCCTGCCTCACCTCCAACATCATTCCTTCTCCTTTATGCAGTCTTTATCCATTCTTTTTATACCAATTAAATTTGATAAATTCCCTGCAAGCATTAAGGTAATGGTCCTGATTATAGACCAAGGGGTTTTCCCAGAGGGGCAACTCTTTCACATGATCAAGGTTATGTGCAGATGTCTTTAAACCTTGGTGATGTGGAAGAAACTTTGGTTCTTGTCCCAAGGTCTTTTTGTTGGGAGCTCCTGGTCATTATGAAATGTTAAAGACAGATGTATCTCTCATGTGCTGGGAGGCAGTTATGGAGGGCCACGTGGGATCTGTGGAAGCATGCCAGATATTCCTGTGGGCTCAGGGAAAGCTGCTGTCCCTGAGATTATTGGTCATCCCTAGGCACTGAAAACAGGAGATATCTTGTCAAAACAGACACGCTGCTGGGTGGGAGACAGGCACTTGGAAGTCTGGCAGTTTGGCAATAAAGTGTGAGTTCTTTCGATAAGGAATGTCTGATTCCCTGAGAAGGGAATGGCACACTACGTCTCCCTGCCATGCTACTGGCATCCCTGTGATTGACTTGCTGCAGCTTATGAAAGCTAACATTGGTCATTCCAAACTAAACATTTAAATATGGGTTTCAAAGAAATAGTATATATGGCCAGTTATGTGTAAAGTGTGCTTTATACATAGACGCAAACATTTGTTTGGTTAACATTTTTACCTGGGCCAGTTAACATTAGCTCAATAGATTGTAACTATGCAACTTTAATTACAGCTGCTCTGTTGTGTAGACAATGACAGGCAATGTACAACATTCTCAGATACATTCTCAAACTATGCTAACACGGCAGAGTCTATCAGCAGTTGTGGGCATCACATTGCTCAGAAAATGAAAAGAGCTTGTTCTACATGGGTGAGAGGAGTGGGTGGATTTTTATCATTATAGAGTGGTTGTGTACACACACTGCCGGCACACATTTATGTTCGAACACTATGTAAAAGTAAATTTTGCATAATTGATCCCCTTTAATGTATGTCTCAAAACATTCTTCAACCTTGGAAATATTTCAGAATTGCAGCAGGCTTTCTGCCATTACCACAGACAAGTTTATTGAAGCATTTACAACCTCAGACAGATTACTCTAATGTATTACTGAGTGGTTGTCCATCAGGGCAAGTAAATAAGCTCCAGTTTTTTAAAAAATCAGCAGCTAGAGTGATGACTATTTAAAAAAATATATGATCATATCAGCACGATATTATTATCACTGTTGCCTGTTAAGTATTTTTTATAAATTTCAAAATCTTGTTAATCATTTATAAAACATTAAATACTCTATGTTCTTTTGCAGCTTGGTTGATTGTGTTGTAGGTCTGGAGCAGGGTTGGGTGGTGGAACAAGAATTGCACTCCTTCTTGGTGAAGGAGGCCATAGAGTGTATTCTTTCAACAGATGAGGGGCAGTCATTTGTAACCCAAAGGTTGCATGTCAGACATGCGGGGCTCTTTGTTCCCTGGCCATATGGAAGAAGTCTTGGTTTCTGTCCCAGTATATCTCTAAAGACCAGAACTTTGGACAGTCTGGTTTTCGGACATCATAACAATCCTGATGGGCCCTCTATAGGAGATTCCCATCAGAATGCTCTGTCAGGCTGAGGGAACAATATATCATCCATGGCCAGAGCTGTGGAAACTGTGGGTCGGACCCCTGAGGGAAACCAGTACCGAGAGGCTGGCCTCTCAGCTGGAATGGGAGACTATAGTCAACTCTAGGGCTCCATCCACAGGGCAGCTGTACAACCCAAAGTGGAATGTGCTCTCTATATGGAGCAGAGAGCGTTGACGTACCCATTTAACTGCCCATTGCCTTCAGTGCTGGAGTTCCTACAAGAACACTCTCATGGCCTTACTCTGTCCATACTTAAGGTGGATGTGGCAATAGCGGTGTTACAAATATAGCGCAAAGGTGCCATCTAGTGGCCATTGGCAGACGAGCTGGAAATTGTTGTGAAATGTGAAATGCACATAAGACCAGCTGTTCACTCAATGTAAAGATCACTTCAGAACTCCAGAAATCACTGCCATTTGGTGGTGTTTATTATAAAACTATGTGCATCTGAGAAAAGTGAGTTCAATACTTTAAAAGTATACACATATCAACATTAGTGATAGAGAAACTGTATCACTAATGGTGCTGTCACATTTATTATTGTTCAGTTTGTTTGCAGCCACACATATACCTACTCTATAATGTAAATCCACCATACCGCAACTGCTATACTGTCTGATGTGTGTCTGTGCTGCTGAGGAAAAGTCAGTAAACTGTTCAAATTGAATCCAGCCTCCTGTCCTACATTCTGAACGATGTTCCAGGGCGAGTACTATGGCCTCCTAAGTGCCTGGGTCCTTTCTCTAAAACAAGTGGCTTTTCACACTCTATTAAGTGAGGGATTGTGGGGGAGGTATCGCTGGACCCTGGAAGATGAGGTCTGTGGCTCAAGCCTGAGTACCAGCCTCAGACCTGGCTATGGTTCTTGAAGGGTTGTCCCTGGCACCCTCCAAAACCAATAGAGCCAGTGTCTGAGAAATTCCTCAAATTGAAGTTAGCTTTCCTGTTGGCTATTATTTCCCTTAAGAAGGTTGGGGACATTCAAGCCCTTCCTGTAGCCACTCCCTGCCTGGTCTCTAAAAACAAACTATTAGTAATTGGATTGTTGAGGCAATCCAATCTCTTTGGCCTACCAGATGTTTGGTATGCCCTCACCTCTGACTGTTATACAAAATAATTATATAAAAAGCATGGCTTCTTTTACAGCTCTTCTTCTGGCAGCCACCCTTCAAGAGCTTTGTGGTGCTGTTTGTTGGACTACCCAGCACATTTTAATTAAATTCTACAGGCTGCACCTTCTGTCTATGCCAGGGTACTAGGTGCTCTAGTCCAAGCTGTGCCTGGTATACCTTAACTCTTGGACAGACATTAGTCAGTGTGGCGTAGTGGGTATTTGTTCCTCGAAGTGTCGTCATAAGATACTACTAGACATAGCGCAAATTCCCTTAAAAGGGAACATCTCGGGTTACAACTGTAACCCTTGTTCTCTGAGAGGGGAATGAGATGCTGCTTCCCTTTGCCACACCTCCATATAACTGAGAGTGACTTTTTTCTAAACTTTCAGTTTATATAAGCATTTTGTTTTTTGTGCTACTGAATAAACCAACATAATATCTTGATCTACTAGTGTGTAAAACACCAACAAAATAATTATTAAAATAATTGTGACTACTAATTGTGTCTACTAATGGCTACTAAATGCAGATATAAGTATATAATTTATTAGTTTACACAAAATAATTGAAATATATAGCTGTATATGTTATTTAAGCAAATATAAACATCTCTCCTGTTTGAAAAAATGTTTTCCAAAATGATAATGATACAAACCCCAGTCTAATATCATTGTTTTATAACAAAGTAAAATTGTAAACATAAAATAACTTTTTTACCACATTCACTAACCAGACAAACTAACTATATACACATTCACAGTATAAACACAATGCCTGGGCAACAGGAGAGCTAAGTGGTGTATAGAAAGATTTAGAGATTCTCTTATATTCCCCCCCTATATATATATATAACATAATACACAAAAAGGATGGCCCAACACCTTTCTTCTAAAATTGTCACTATAATTGTCAGCATCATAAACTTTAGTCTTGTGTTTTTCCCTGTGGCTTCCTGTTCCTGTTTTCGCTTGTTTAGTTCATTAGTTTGTCATTAGTCATTAAGTCATTAGTTATGACTAAGTATGCTTATGTCACATTAGTCTGTATAACGCTGTTTTGCTTCCTGTGTCTTCTGGATTACGATTAAAGAGATTTATTTGGATTCTCTACGTCTCCATCACCTTCCTTCCTTAGTTCCTTCCCTACGACATGTGACTAATATTTCCGATAATGTATTACGCTAATGGTAAAAACAACAACAAAAAAGACCATCTTCAGATTCAACAGCAACAGATTGTGTGTGTGCTGTACATAAACAACATTTCAGACATCTACTGTTCTAGTCTTTGAATGATTTCTGCTGGAGCAGAAGAAATGCTGACCCTAACCTGTCATCATTATGATTTTTAGTTTTGTGTGTTTTCCCTGTTTCTTGCTGTTTCAGTTTGCCATTGTTTAGTTCATTAGTTTGTCAAGTTATTAGTTAATTCCCTTCACCTGTTTGCCCCTCGTCATCTGCCCTTCTTAAGTTCTCCTTTCTGTTCAGTTTAATGTACGTTATTGTTTATGTCATGGCAGTTTCTGTAATGCTGTGTTGCTTCCACTCCTGAATGTTGTGGATTATTATTAAAAAGATTTATTTAGATTCCCTCTGTCTTCATTGCCTTCCTTTCTTAGTTCCTTGAGAATGTGACAGAATAACCAACCCAAATATGAAGTCTGAACTGACTTCAGTTAGCGTGGCCGCAAGCTAACAGTATCCCTGCTAATGGTAGACGACAGATGCTTTGTCATGCCGAGATCTTATATGTGCTGGATGCTGGAGGAGTACTATAACTGTCCCAGCTATTCTAGAGTTGTATTGCTATATGAGAAAAGGGGGGATCAGTTTTACAAAATGTTTCTCAGTTTAAGGTGTTCAGTTTGGAAGCAAATGCACAAAAAGAACAAAAACAGTGTAAATCCTTTTCCAAATATGTATTAAACTATTTACACAAAATATATACAACCAATGATTTTGGGTTCGTTTTTAGCCTAGCATGGACCCCCGCACTCTTGCCGCACTTCTGCCGTGCACCGTTGCGACGTCCCCACCCGCGGCCACTGGCATCAGGCGACGCAGAGGGTCCTCGCAGCAAGCCAAGATTGTGTAGCGTCTCCAGCATATTATTGTGCTGTGTAGCTGTAGTGTAGTTTAATAAGTTTATAAGTGTCTGGCAGTGGTATACACGGAAACCAAGAGTTCCGATGTCCATGTGCCTTTAAAAGTCTGGCTAAAGGCAAAAATAGCACCATTTTGTATCCGGAGTGGCCGCTGCACTCTACTGATGCGCTGCCATCTTGGATCTTTGTCCACAGATTCCCACAGACATACCCTTCCCCCCTACATGGGAACATTGACAAATGTAATTGTGTGTGTGTATGACAAAAAGAGAGAAAGTGTATTTGAGAGAGAGCATATATATGTGCAGCCACACAACTGTGTGTGATTGTGTGTGTGAAAGAGAGATAGTGAGGGGGGATATGCCAGACAGACAAAATAGTACAGACAAAGTACAGACAAAATAGTTTCCCTGGGAATTTACAGGTCCACAGATACACTCTTCTTCCTCTGTGAAAACACTGCCAGATTTAATCGTGTGTGTGTGTGTGTGTGTGTGTGTGTGTGATGAAGAAGGATGTGAGAGGGTAAAAAGGATAAAGAGAATTTTTTTTTTTTTTTTTTTTTTTTTTTTTTTTTTTTTTTTTTTTTGTTTGTGAGGGGTTATTGCATCTTAGTTACCAAACAGGTTCAAAACATTTTAAACTTTTCTCAGTAACTTTTATTATCAATATGACCCCAGATATAATGTGTGTAGTCATGTCATAATAGACATCCAAAACATTGTCATTGAGAACAAAAAACAAATTTCTGGAAAGAATCAGGAAATCTTATGTTGTAAGGAAATGTCAAGAAATATCAGGGGAAAATGAAGCATATGTTTTTTCACTGTCTGAAGAGGGTCTGGGGTCATGTAGACCCCAAACATAACATAAAGGTTAAAGCATTATCAATTAGTGATTGTAACTTATTATCCAAAAGCAATTAATAGTTTATATATTTTTTTATTTTACAAAGTCCAAAAAAATCATCTGAACGGATGAAACCAAAAATTCTGTTTTGCATACCCCCTTAATAACAGTTTATGGTGTCTAATTGAAGCGCATATATAACTAATTCATTCATTCATTTATTCTGGAGCATGTAAGGAATCACATTATTGATTAAAAGGATTAAAGACAGATGGAACATGCCGCAGAGACTTTTTAAGAGACTGGTGCATGGCTCATATCAAATATCTCTTCCAAGGAACAAACAATGCAAAACAGGTCAGTCTGGTTCTGAAGATTTAAATTTTGTTATATGGAATGGCCCGCTGTTCATCAGTTATGAGAAAAGATAAATTAAATGTTGTCTCTTGTATATTGAATTAGTTAAGTACGCTCTGCTGCCTTTAGGTTCTCTGGCATCGTTCCACGTTTGCCAGCATGTTCTGCGGTATATGTGTCTTCCAGCTTTCAGTTGGTTGCAGTGATGTAAATTTGTTTATGTAAATGTGCAGTAAGGAGGCGTGACTGGTCCGATCATTCTCATATCTGCTGTTGAAACTCTAAGTTTATTTCTCTTTGAGGAAGGAAGCGTCTGCTGTCACTGTGGGATCATCTGAAGACCGACTGATAACGGTCAGACGCTTTACATACACTTTTTGATCAGTTAGTAATTAATTACTTTTATCGTTCATGAGCATGTGTTTATGGATTCACTTTGTTATTTCATATCGGTGAAACATTTAAAAAATTTGCATGAAAACTTTCGAATAATCACCTCAGAGCTGAATCAACTTGTTTGTAATTCAGCGAAAAACAATACTATAATGTTTATGAGCAATTATATTATTTATATTAAATTAAATACTGATTCAGAAAATCAGTTTAATGACTTGCAATTATTGTAATGTAGCTGTAGGAAGATAAACGCGATAAAATATTTAGTCAGCATTTTTTATTTTACACTTTACAATGCCCATTATTTCATAAGAGCTGCAGAAAAATAAAGCGGAATAGTGCAAGTAAAGCGACAATTAAAACAAACCAAAGTGCTTCAATATGTGTGTAGAGCGCTATACAGCGTATGTCAATAGTCAATATTTGATAACATTAGAGAATATCAGGGCTGCAAAAGGCCTGTGTGCGTCGGTTTATTTAAATATATATTACAAAAGTTATTAAAACCTGACAAATCTAAGCAAACCTTCTTTTTGGGTACGTCTTCATTTGTAAAAACACCACGAAAATATAGTAAGTAAAGTTTTTTAATTGGAAAAATGCAGAATGTTTTCTTTCAGGGTTAGGGTTACGTTATAGTATTTATAACTAGCTGTGTAACAATAGAAGTCTATAAAATGTTGCCACTGTTTAAGGTTGTTTAAGGTGCAGCTTAGTGTGAATATGTGACTGTTCACAACTGTAACTCATGACACATTTATTTCCTTATTTTTTATTTTATTTATTTCATTTATTTCCTCACATTTATTTCCCTACTTTCCAAATGTGACTTTCTGGTTTGTGTTTTCATATCTGGTTCTCTTCTGGTTCAGATTATGCCTTCTTTGTTAGTGTTACTGTCTATGAGAGCATTTTGGAGAGGAGTAGGTTTAAAAAGTTTTCTAGTTATTAAAATATCTATATTCATAAAAACACTATTTTTCATAATAGAGTTAACATTTTCCATACTCTTTTTCAGAAAGACCAATGCAAGAATGGATCTACCTAACAGAACCTTTTCAATGCCTAATAAAACAGAGTGCCCCTCAATTGATGATTTCCGTAATCAAGTCTATTCCACAGTCTACTCAGTCATCACCATTTTTGGGCTGATGGGCAATGGTTTTGCACTCTACATGCTCCTCCGTACACACCGGCAGACCTCTGCCTTCCACATCTACATGGTCAACTTGGCTGTGTCAGACCTGCTGTGTGTCAGTACACTACCTCTGCGGGTGCTCTATTATGTCAACAAGGGGCAGTGGCTCATGGGCGACTTTCTCTGTCGACTGAGTTCCTACGCATTGTACATGAACCTCTACTGCAGTGTCTTCTTCATGATGGCAATGAGTTTTACCCGTTTCTTGGCCATTGTGTTTCCAGTGCAGAACCTGAGACTTGCCACTGAAAAAAATGCATGGATAGTTTGTATGTGCATTTGGGTATTCATTTGCACCACGAGTTCACCCTTTCTTCTGTCTGGACAGCATACTGATCCAAAAACTAACAAAACCAAGTGTTTTGAACCACCAGAACGGCCAGAGATCCTAAACAAACTGATTATGTTAAACTACTTTTCCCTGGTGGTGGGTTTTACTATTCCCTTCTTGGTTATCTTGCTGTGCTATGCTGGCATCTTGCGCACCCTACTTAGAAACACCAATGGCGTGAGCAGGCAGCGGTACACGCGAAATAAGGCCATTCGGATGATCATTGTGGTGATGCTGGCTTTCTTGGTCAGTTTCATGCCCTATCACATTCAACGCACGCTGCATCTCCACTTCAAAAGTCGCAATGACACTACCTGTGAGGAGGTTATCTATATGCAGAAGTCTGTGGTTATCACCCTTTGCCTGGCTGCTGCCAACTCATGCTTTGATCCAATGCTCTATTTTTTCTCTGGAGAGAACTTTCGACACCGCCTCTCCACCTTCCGCAGGGTCTCTGGTAACATCGGTGGTACCCACCACAATCACCATGTTCTCCAAAGCTCCCCACCTGTGGAGGAAAGTGAACTACAGGTCTGTAATGGCTCAGGCAAACATGGGAATTAGAATGCTGTATAATAATGCATATTATTAATAAATTAGACTATATATAAGTGTCTTATTTCAAAAGGCTGTTATTATTACTGTTGATCCAAGACGATTTTAATTCTCTGAATACATAATACATACAAAATAATCTGCTGAATGTCAATGACATGATCGACTTGCAGTTATTTTCGGTGAGATATTCAAGGCAGTATCGTGGGACTTATATGTAAATACATACTGTAAATTGTAATTAGTGTCTCGTAAAAAAAACATAAAAACACATGAGCATTTACTGTTTTACTGTTTTAGTGATATGGTTTTGTATTCTGCTAAAAAAATATATTTCCTATGTCAGGAATAGTTTATTTTCACCTGCAAATCTTTTTGCAAATATATCTTCTATTAGTTATTTTCATTACTGACAATTTGTCATCTATTACTAAGTATTGTTGCTTTTTCTGTATTTTTAGTGTTTTATGACAAGAAAAGAAGACTCACTAGCCAGTGAGTCCCACTTTTATTTGGGAGGTGTGACACTATTTTGCAAACACTTTGGCGCAAAGTTAAAATTTTTTGAATGTTTTTGGCACCATGCCCTGAAGGTACCTGAGAACTATGGGGCTAGGACTGCCTAGTGGTCCAAAAATTTAAAGGAATCTTTAAAATGGTTACATCTTGTAATTATTTTTGCTTGTTTTCATATAGGTTAGATTACTTGGGTTACTGCAGAGCAGCAGCAGTAGTAATAGTAGTACTAGTAGATTTTCTAGATTTATCAGGTACAATTTCTTTAATACATTTGGCTTAGTTCCGTTTTGCTGACCAAAAGTTTAGGTTAAAAAGTCAAAAAACACCTTTTTTTGGTTAAACCTAACTAATGCAATTCTAATGCAATTTCCATTTTGACATGAAACATTTGTTACCAAACAATGACTCTGTCACACACCACTGAAAATCTGCTAACTTCCAGCTGGATTAAAGCTGAACCTTTGCCATCACCCTAACTGTAAAAAAACACTGTATCAAAAAAAAGACACCTCCTCTCACTTGCTCATTATTGACAACTGTTAAGACAACACTGGCTTGTTGACATATAACTTGTCATGTCATTGTAACCCTACCCTGACCACTCCATTACAATATGACAACAGTGCCCTCTTTTGGTCAAACATTACCAACAATTGTATTGTGATGTGAAGAACATTAACAGCAGTGTTATATTATCAGCAGGTTTTTCTTCTTTTGGGCAGAACTCATGTTTGTTATTTTGGCTTTTCCCCCTCCTGAAACTGATGTTACAATGTACAATTAACCCCAACCCTAACCCAATGATTACAAGCTTTAATAAACCTTTCTAAAAGTTAACTTGTTGTCTTTGTGATTAAGCAGGGTATGGACCAACACTCATTGAGATAATTATTGAAAAATCATTAAAAGTAGCATGTTGTTTAAACTAAATTATTTTAATTGCACACAAATAATTTCACTTCTTTACATCTTTAAAATGTCTACCCATATAAAAATAAAAAAATCTAAAATAATTTCTTCTTCAACAATATAAGGCCTGGTTTCACAGACAGGGTTTAGAATAAGGCAGGAACAGGCTTTGGTTAAGTTAGGACATTTAAGTTTTTTAAATGCAACTTTTATAAATGCAAATTGCTCTCAGTTAAGACAGCTCAAACATGCATTTTAGTCTGGGACTAAGCTTAATAAAGGTGACTTTCTTTAGCTAAACACAATCAGAGTTAAATATCCTTTCTATGCCTTTCTGTCTTTCATCATTACATAGCAAAGGCTGAGGTTCCTTTTACAGATGTTTATTGCACTTGACATAGACAACAACACCATCTATTTAATGCAATTCAATTTTATTTATATAGCATTTTTTACAACGTTACATTGCTTCAAAGCAGCTTTACGTATTTTTTAATAATTATAATAAAAAACAGAACAAATGTTAGACATGTTCAACAAAGAATACATGGTATTATTGCAAATAATTTGTTTTATTAATATACATCTCACAAATTAGGCATACTAGATTTATAGTAGGTTTAAAAAGGGGTGACTGAACCGATAAAACTACAAAATCATTAAGCAAGATATGCCATTCTTGCTAACATAGAGATGGCATTTAAAAAAGATAACATCTTATGGGACGGGGTATAAGGGATTTGCATAGTACCATGAAATACTGTAACATCACGCCAGCAGAGGGAGCCCTCACCGGAATACTGACTGCTCATGCTCCCTCTGCTGAACTCTGAACTTTGAACTATGAACTTACTTCCTGTTTGGCAGCTATATAAACCTTGCTGCCACATGGCCACGTTGCGAAGTATTGCCAGCTTAACACCTGACTACTAAGCATTCTCTTTTACTGCCTGCTTTCCTGTGTTACCTATTGTTTGGTTCTCGTTTTCTGATTTTTGCCTAGCCCCTTTGTTTGACACCTGGATCGGACTGTTTGTTTAGATATTGATTCTCTGCCTGGATTTACGACCTCTGATTTACGTCTCTCCCTTTTGTTGTGTTGCATGGTTGGACTGTCTATGTGTATTACGACCCTTTGCCTGTACTTTCGACTTTGATTATGGATAACCCCAATAAACATCCGCAACTGGATCCTGCTTCAGCTTCTGCCTCAGCCCCCTTACATGTAATTATGTAATGAGGTGAGATATCCAAAATAAGTTCTTTTCATAACCCTTTTGATGCAATGGAATGTATTTAAATGCTCAAAGTGTGGCCAGTTTTATTTGAGTCATATATCATTTTATATCAGTTGGTTATGTTAATTTATTAGAGTGGGTACTCTGTTCTCTTACACTGTCATCATGTTTAATCACAAGCCTCACTTGCATGGTGTTTTCATATGTTAAATGTGTTTAATACAGATGTGACACACTGCTGTGACTACTTGGATGCTGTGCTGCAGCTCTAAAGGGACGAACACAAGCAAACATTGTAGAACTGGACAGTAAAGTTTGAGGACAAACTATATTGGCTTGAAAAAGCCCAGCCTGAAAAGTGTTAAATGATTTAAAATACTTTTGCTAGCACTTTAAAATCAGTTAACATGATGCTAGCACATTTTAACACAATGCTAGCATGTTTTAGCATTAATTAGTATGATGCTAGAATATTTTGGCATGATATTAGCATGTTTAGCATCAATTAGCATGATGCTAGCACATGATGCTACCACGTTTAAGCATGATGTTAGCACATTTTAACATGATGATAACACGTTTTAGCATGATGCGAGCACGTTTTATCATCAATTAGCATGATGCTAGCACATTTTAGCATCCTCTTTTATTACAGTCCTTCACGTTCATTGCAATCTAAAAATTCTGCCCATTTGATAATACTCAGAATTTTAAAATCAAGCGCTGGTAGTAGATCCTTTTCGTATTTGGTGCCAAAACTTGAACAGTTTTCCCAGTACTCTCCAGGAGGCAGATACATTGTCAATTATCTAGATTAAAGACCCACCTCTTTAATCTAGCCTACACAGTCCTACAGATTTATTACTCAAATCTCTAAAGGGATTATTAGGCTGCATTAATTAAACTGGAAAAACCAGAACCGGGGACACTTCCCATAGGTACAGATGTACTGGCTCCACACTAAATCTGTCTGTCTTTCACTTCCCCAAGGTCCTGTAGTCACCTGGATCCAAACTTTAAAACCAGATGATGGGGTACAGGATGGTACGACCCCTGGAAACAGATCTTTGGGATTTGATGGACTTCTTTAGTAAACCATACCAACATATACCTACCTCCACCTCCAGCCTAGTTTCCTGCATAGTCACAGCAGTGTGCTATTATAGCTGCAATTAGTATTATGCTTCTGTTTTTAACTTTACGTATTAGGCTTGTAACATTACGCTATTTCTGTTGGTAACATTTCTCAGTGCCTGAAATATTGTCAGATGTAATTACAACCAACACTTTCTTATCAATAAATATTTATAAATAGTTATAATCAACTCTCCGTTCATATGCAAGAAAGTTACAAATTGCATCTTTTTACGTGCCAGAGGAGAACTAACCTTAACTGGCCCTCTCCATTGAGCTTGGTTTCTCCCGAGGTTTTTTGTCCAGCTATACACCATGGAGTTTTGGTTACTTGCCACTGACGCCCTGCTGGCTTTCATACTGGGAGACTGCTGACATCTAACTTTAACACTGACTAGTGTTACGGAGGCGGTCCCTGTTTCACCTCCTCTGCACCACCAGCGGGAGCCGTCTCCAGAATATTAGTGCCATTAAGAACTACGTTTCCCATAATGCCCCATACCTGGGTTTGATTACGTCCTGTTTGCTCACCTGAATCTCATTAGTCTTTGTGTATATAAACCCCTGACTTTCCTTAGCTTAGTGTGAAGTCTTGTTTTGCCCCAGCAACAGTACAGAGTGGTTTCTACTGTTTGGATTGTTTGCTGCCTGCTCTGATTATTGGACTGTCACCTGGTTTTAGGATTACTCGCTGCCTGCCCTGATTATCGAACTGCCTAATGGTTATGATTGTTTGCTGCCTGCCTTGACCCACACCTATGTTACGTTTACTCTTCTGCCTTATCTCCGTTGTTCCCGTTTGCTGTTGCTTGACCCTGTCTGCCTGGTTAACGAATAAAACACTGCAAATGGATCCTCTGTGTGTGACCCTTCATTACACTTAGCTTAGGGTTTTGTAAATTAATACTGCTTCTAGCGATATGATATAATTACAGTCCAAAAGATTTTCCATTTTGCTACTCCTTTGTGTCATTGTCTCCCATTCTCCTTCATTGTGTAATCTTCAGGTATTTTTATTGTATACATTTTATGTATGAATTTTGACTATGTATTTGTAAGGGGGCTGAGGCAGAAGCTGAAGCAGGATCCAGTTGCGGATGTTTATTGGGGTTATCCATAATCAAAGTCGAAAGTACAGGCAAAGGGTCGTAATACACATAGACAGTCCAACCATGCAACACAACAAAAGGGAGAGACGTAAATCAGAGGTCGTAAATCCAGGCAGAGAATCAATATCTAAACAAACAGTCCGATCCAGGTGTCAAACAAAGGGGCTAGGCAAAAATCAGAAAACGAGAACCAAACAATAGGTAACACAGGAAAGCAGGCAGTAAAAGAGAATGCTTAGTAGTCAGGTGTTAAGCTGGCAATACTTCGCAACGTGGCCATGTGGCAGCAAGGTTTATATAGCTGCCAAACAGGAAGTAAGTTCATAGTTCAAAGTTCAGAGTTCAGCAGAGGGAGCATGAGCAGTCAGTATTCCGGTGAGGGCTCCCTCTGCTGGCGTGATGTTACATTACATTACATCAGCTGCTCACTTAATGTACAAGGTCACATACACTCAAGAGTTGTGTTTTGAAAGTTGCCCTTTTTATTAAATTATTAAATTAATTTATTTATTCACCATTTGTAGAATAGTGCTAATTCGCTATTGTGCAACATTTCAATCCGTTCTTCTTACGATTAATGTAGTGATGAGAAGCGATGTGGATAAAACAGTTTTGCGGTTTGAAACATATGTAGTGCAACAGAGCAACAGCAACTCTCCTGTATAAAAATACAGCATCTGACTGTTGCATTTTGTAATATGGGGCTTTAGCAATTCACAATTGTAGTAATTCAAACTTGTCAATAAATGTGTTTTTTAGTCGGAAACACTGACAGACTAAACGTTAGAGTTAGGGATGTTTAAATCTTTGTTTATAGTTCTTTTCCTGTTGTTACAGACCTTCTGACTGGTTTTGACTGATTTTGACTGGGATGGACAGTAATTTATGTTTTGTCCTTCTATATGGAACTAGTGTTGTTTTTGTTACATTGTTTTCAATCTTTTAAAATAATATGAGTAAACAATTGTCTGACATATGCCGGTTGGTTGTGTGTGTGTGTGTGGGGGGGTGTTATTGGGTATGTTGGCTCAGAAGAGAGGCCCACTGTCTTTTACAGAAAAGAGAAGACCCCTGTGGTTGAAGTGCCCTCCAGCTAGTGCACTTGGACCAACCTAGTGACAGAGCTGCAGAGAATAGAATTGTGGAATACCATTTTTGATGATTCTTCTTGAATAAGAGACAAAACAAACATGCGTAGGCCCACATGCATTTTATTTTTATTCTTCCTGGATAAAAGGCTATGGAATTTTTGGGAAGTTTGATTGCATGTTTTAACAAAAAAAATGTATGAAAACTGTAAGTCTAATCTCTTAGAAAAGTTAGAGTCAGAAATTTTAGTCCTAGAAGAAAAATAAGACTTAGCATGATGTAGTATGATGCTAGCATGAGAGATATACTGAAATATGAATTATTCATAATACCTAAATTCCACTGACAGCCTGACCATTGTTTCATTACATGGTTGCCAGGTTACTGTAAGTGGTTGCTAGGGTGTAGCTAGACAGTTAACAGGTTAACACCACAATTTTGTACACCCGAAAAACACTGTACACCTGATCGCTTGTAAAAGTCATAGCACACCTCTCCTCGTTAAGCCCATCAATTTGACCCCTCATTCATGGGTCTACGACAAACGTTGCGGGAGAAGTTATATACCAAAGTTTTGTCCAGAAAAAGAAGTATGCAAGAGACTAATAGTAATACTTTGCTTCGCAAACACTACTAAGTTTAAATCAAACAGCAGTATGTTGTAAAAAGGTCATATTTCCCTCCTTTCTTTACATCTCGGTAAACAGTTGCACTTTTTACCCTTTTTTAGGAAAAACAATCTCTGGTCCACAAATCTCTGCTCTCTTGCTACTGGTTCCAAGCTGTGGGTCTAAGAAAGAGCTGCTTCCAGGGAGGCTCTGCATAGTTGGTCAGTTCACATTAAACCCAAGGGCCTGCTCCTTGTTTTTTTATTTGTTTTATTATTGGTTGCTGTTTCAAACAGACAAAACAGCATTTAGTAGTGCATTATTGAAAGAAATTCCAAGTGCAGTGTTAGTACAAAAATGACCACTTTGTAAAATGTTCTTTTATTTCATTTTTACTTGTTGTGCTGACATTAAGGTGTCAAAAATGATTAAATATATTTGCAAGTGTGACAATCTAAATTAATGCATTTCACTAATGATCCCTCCTTTAAATTTTTGTGTATTTACTTTATATTCATTTGTTCATAGATACGTTATAATTTTGTTTTGTACCCTATTTGTGTTATTTTTTGAAAAAAAGTTTTGTATCTTTATTGCGTCATGACGTCATTCCTGTTCAGCCCGAGCTGCGGTCTCAGACCGCGTTGAGCACGCTGAGGAGAGGTGAGCGGATAGTGGTGTTCCTTCAATATAGGCCTATAAAAGTTATCAAAGTTTAATTAAGTGCATACTATGCAGAAATATTGTTTTCAAGACTGTTATGAATGTATTAGAAAGCGTGTAATGTATGGATGGATGAGATTTAAGAGCTTTATTACCGCGCGTGTGTGTGTGTGTGTGTGTGTGTGTGTGTGTGTGTGTGTGTGTGTGTGTGTGTGTGTGTGTGTGTGTGTGTGTGTGTGTGTGTGTGTGTGTTTTAGAGCACGGCGATTTTAACCGATCGATTAACTAGTGTTTAATGTGTACAGGTGGAAAAATCACAGTATGAAAATTTCTCATTGCTGTACTTGCTCTGTTCTATCCAGGTATGGTTACATCTGTTCTATCTTTGTGTTCTCATTTTGCATTAATTCATCTCTTCTGTATTTTATGATTAATTCAAACTACTGCAGGAGATATCATCTGTTTAGATACATACATGTAACAATTTATTTTGCACTTATTGTTTGGAACATGTTTTCATCTTATATTTTTGATATGTTAACATTGTGGTGTGTACTGAGACCGCATTGAGCGCACTTAGGAGAGGTGAAAAAAAAAATCACAGTATGAAAACATTTCTCATTGCTGTACTTGCTCTATTTTATCCAGTGCCAGCTGCGCACTTCACATCTGTCCACCAAAATAGTCCACCATCCAGTCAGCAGCAGTCCTGGTATTCCGTCTCTTCATTTATAACACAACGCAGACCGTAGCAGCCGATCTCTATCTATACGCCGATCTCTATGTATACGTACTGCCTTTTCAAGCAACGTGTGAGCGCAATTATCTCAACAACTCAATCCTGCTATATTAATCAAATCCACGTGTGTTGGAAGAACCGAATTAGCCAGATGATAATTTGTAAGATTAGATCATCTTGGATTTGTCAAAGTAGTAAGTGACCTACGAGAAACTAATCCCTGGTCCTGGGGACCCACAGCAGTGCACATTTTATGTCTCTTTTATTGGCTTACTCTTATCAGCTGATGATCTAAATTAGATATGTTAAATAAGAAACGTGCAAAATGTGCAGAGCTGTGGGTCCCCAGGACCAGGACTAAAAGTGAGTGAGTACCACTCTGCAGGCATCAGGGTCAAGATGGTCTTTCTGGGGGAGACAATAAACACAATTTTTTAAGAGGACACAAATAACACAACCAAAAAATGTAGCCAAAATTGTTATTGTAAGGATGTGTGTACACAGAGGACAGCCATACTACTATTATTAGTGTAGCGTGGAGACTGTACCATTCTCCTTATTCTCAAAGTTCAATCTTTGGTTCAATGAAAATTGACCAAAATAGTCTTCAAAACCATTTAAGTACCCCTTCATAAAAAGATGATTTCCTTAATTAAGGCCAGATTGTCAGGTGTGATTCTTCCACAAGTTTTGTTGTATTGGAGCACATGGCCTTAGTTTTGACATGTGCTCTGCTGTTATTGTGATGTATACCCCACCCCTTGTTAGCCCCCATTTTTTTCCCCAGAAAAAGCAGAGACAGGTCATCATTCAGGGACTCTGTGTGTTTTATTGTTTATTAATTATAATGTGAATAAAATTAACTATGAAAATCTATATAAAATCTCTTCATAATTTTTATATATAATTAGTTTAAAAACAATTACCATTAAAATGTTCTAATATATTAAAAACATTCCTAAGTTTCTTCTCCCTCTGTATTTTTTTTATGAGTTGGAGAGGCTGAAATCGCCTGCAGGTGGAGGATGACCTAAGTGCGCACTGTCCAACATTGAACTGCATATTGCGCTTCTTTGTAAAAAGAAGCAAGCACAGGTTTCCCACTAATTTATGATGGCATGGCTAGCAAAACGCACCCTGTGTCCCAGTTTGCATATCACATAATGTTACAAATTGAACAAGTAAAGTTCAAAACATTTTTGATAAGGGCGTCATGGAGGGATGTGCCTATACACCTCCTCCACCAGACAGGAGTCACATTGATGAGTACCTTTACACATCCTTCACACTGATCTGTACCTATACACATTCTCCACCATACATGAGTCACACTGCTTAGTACCTATACACATCCTCCACATTGATCACTACCTATACACATCCTCCACACTGATCAGTACCTATACACCTCCACCATACAGTAGACACACTGATCAATACCTATACACATTCTCCATCATACAGGATTCACACCACATGATTGCAACAATGCATTGCTGGACCAGCAGCAATAATATCAAGACATTTCCTGCTTAGTGTAAGTCACTGGCATATACAAGTACATATTGCCTCACCTCTATTAATTCAGTTCTATGAATCAGATTCTTCCATAATTCACACACAAACACACATACAAATTGCTGCCCCAAAACCTGCCACTGCTGGAGGCAGCTGACAATGTGTAGATGCATGTGGAAGAACAGACAAGAAGAGACGTTCTTTTTTTTACTTTGTTGTCACACAATATGTAATTCTGCAGTATGTATTCCCTACTACCAGCGGGTTAAGGTTGTCACTGTAGTACGCACAGTAGGTCAATATTTACCATTAACCAAATGCTTTTCACCTGCCACAAGATCTCACAGTTAACAGCAATCTGAAATTCTGTTTGATGCGTGAGAGCAAACAGACAGTTCAATTGTGCTCTTAATTTGTCTATTTGGCACCCTAAACATTTTATTTCATAGTTTTTATCAGTAATGGAGCGTGTGTCCCGTCACCTACTAAGCATTGTGCTTGGCACAAGATCTCTCGTTGTTGCATCAGGGTCTGGTTGCACACTTGCACTCTCAGACTTTAGTGCGTATAAGGTCAGCCACCCAACAGTACCCTCTGGAGTGTGATTTATGCTAAAGACTACCAACTTTAGCAAAAAAAAAAAAAAAAAATCACATTTCAGGGGGCACTTCATTTTCCCACAAGTGGCCATTCACTGTTTTCAAAAGATTTTTATTGTTATATAATACGAGTACATGAAAGGAGCGAAACTAAGTACCAGGGGTTCTGGTGATAACAACAAAGATTAAACCATAACCAATAGAAACTTTACAATCTACATGTGTAGATTGTGTAGGCACCAATAGCACAGTGAAATCTTAGTTTAAACAAGAATAAATCAAAGCAAAAAAGGACTAAGCAAGAATAAGAGTGCAAACAAGTATTAAATAAAAAACGAATATAAATGTTGGCCTAGTGCACATGAAAAAATTTCAATGTAAACATTATTAGAGAGTCTATAATAGTGCTGTTACTAAGCTGTACTTCACATGCAAAGTGTCTGTTGTTTCAACTGTCGAACAGACTCTGAGTACTTAGGAATTAGGAGTACTAACTATTTTGGAATAATGTTTCTGATGTTAGGGTTAGGGTTAGATTAAAGATTAAAACATCCTACTAACCTTACTGATAGCTTTGGAAGAACGTTAGCCAAAATCACGGTTAGCAGGGATACTACTGTAAATGTTTTCAGTTGTTCTAAACCTGCTGCCTGTAATGCCCTGCACAAACTTCAAACTGAACCCGCTGCAGAGTTCTGACCTCTGACATCATACTTCCACCACTCAATAAAGCCATGTGGTGGTTACACTGTGTACAAGATTTACTATAATTGACTGTGTGTTGCATATAAGAGGGTCTGAATGTGGGTTTTTTTTTCCAAATGTATTTTATTTGTAATTATGTATTACCCCTGCCACAATGTTTTAAGTCTGAGTTATAAATGCATATATTGTATGCATGTAACTTAATGTTGTTTAACATTTACCTTTATATTTATTACTAAATGAATAATACAATTATTACAGTAGTTTTCATTTACTAAATCTCAGTTTTATTTTTAAATGTAGTTTGTAATAATTTCACAAGTTTAAATACATGCAGCAACAATCCAAACAGTTGCCAGTTTTGACAGATTTTTTGACCTTAAAATGCACGCACAAATCATTTTGGAATTATGAAAAAGTATTGATAAAATTAAATTAAATCATAATAAAACTAAAAAATGTATTACAGAGTTTTGTTTTTACTGAGTTTTTTTGCAAAGCAGAACACTGCAGACTTGACCTGAAGTTATCACCTTAGTTTAATAAAAATTCAGAAGACTAAATGATGGACACCTTGCCTGTCTTGCCTTCTTTAGAGATACACAGGGTGCCAGGCAACACTGTCCTTCAGTTTAAAATAAAATGCATTTGTGATTTGCTTTGAGGGTAAAGTTTATCATCAGGCGATCTTATGAAGTGACTACAGGTGTTACTGCAAATTCTTGTTGAATCATGAACTGCACTAATTAACATCCCTCTCTGCAACCTCTCCAAAAGCGCTCGTCATCAGCATCCTGGCTGTCACTTGGAGTTGTTTATTCCACTGCCTCTGCCATATTCTGAATCACATCGTCGATCTTCTGTGAATCAAGGTAAAGGGTATATTGTTCATGTTCCATATCTGCATTATATTAATAAGTAACCAATGTTTTATGGCACATTGATTCCTATTTGTATAACCTCAGTTTTACAATAGTAAGACTGTAGCTGTAGCACAAACCTTGTTAAATGTGTGTAAACTTTAATAAAACTGTAGTTAATTTTTGTGAGGACTGTTTTCGCTAAACAGTCCTCTATAGCTAAAAGGCGCACCCACATGCGTTTAGTCAGCTCTCTTATGGGGAAATGACAGACTTGTATTGTGTGCACATTCAGGTAGTTGGAAATACTTTAATATAATCCTAATCACATACTAACATGCAAATACAAAAACATTCAGCTTTTTTTTTTTTTTACCAAATGCAGACTATTTTAAAAACATTTTGCATGTAAGGAAGTTTTGTCAGGTTTACCTCACTTGTGAGACACTTTTGTCCCTGAAACGTTTAATGAAGTACAAACACAGTCATTTCCACATGTCTCAGTTTCCACAAGAGGAAACCCAGTTTCCACAAGATACTTAAGATTACAATTGCATGTCTTCCTATCAGGACAAGACAAACACAAGCAGCTCTGAAGGAGATGACCTGGACCTGTCTTTTGAGGAGGTGTTAGTTGGTTGAATTAATTCTGCTAATTTGCTACCGACCAATTTAGTGAGATGAAGGAAAAAAGCAAAGGCCTTCAAGAAACTGTAAACCACATGGCCACAGTGAAAGCAGATCTTGGCACTCTAAGGTCCTGCATAGACGACCAAGACAGATGCATTGAGCAGATGAAGCAGCAGCTGGAAGAAATGGAAAGGAGAATAGAGACCCCTCATGAATTCTTTAAAAGAAGAGACCTGCTTCTTCACCAAAGTGTAGGCCAGTGCTAAAAAAAATCCTGACCTGAAGACCTGGACAAGATTATGGAGCTGTTTTGTCCCATAAGACCAGATGCCTGTGAGAAGCTGAATGAAAGGCAGCAGGCTTTCTTCAACTAAATAATGGAGAAACTGCAAACCAAAGGTGAGACCGCCTTATGTCTCTGCTGTTTTACAGGAAAAATGTTTTCTCAATAGAAGTTGTCACATGTAGTGTGGCTAAACCAGCTTGTAACAAATGCCTTTCACTTATTATTTTCAGGTCTGAAAAATCTCACTTGCAATGGCTCTAGAATTAAACAAGGACCTGAACTGGGGCCTCTGAGAGGACTGAGCTCCAGAGGGGATTAAACATTGAAGATTAAGGTTTTTCATTAATGTTCATTACTCTTCAGATTCAAATAGTGAACAATATCACTGAACATTTAAGCCCAGCTTTAGCCCTAGAACCAAAAATTAAAACTACATGCCAAAATACTGTTACACTTGAGTTTTGTTAAGGAAACATTCAAAAGAAATTCTAACTTGGGTTGGGGTAAAACAAAAATACATTTGAGATAAATACATTAAAAGATATATACAGTCGTGAAAAAATTAGGACACCCTGTGAAAGCATTCGTATTTTGTAACATTTTTTTAATATATGGTTATTTAGTCTCAATTTTAACAATACAGAGAGATTAAAGTAATATAACTAAACAATTAAAACTGATGAAAAAAGTCTTTAAGATCGTCTGTAAATGGAATTCTACAAAAATGCCTATTTTAACTGAGGAAAAAAAACTCCTTTGGCTGAAATAACTGCAGTGATATGCTTCTTGTAGCCATCTACCAGTCTCTGACATCAGTCTGAGGAAATTTTACCCCATTCCTCAATGCAGAATTTTCAGCTGTGAGATGTTTGAGGGGTTTCTTGCATGTACAGCCCTTTCAAGTCACCCCACAGAATCTCAATGGGATTCAGATCTGGACTTTGACTCGGCCATTCCAGGACTCTCCATTTCTGCCTTTTCAGCCAGTCTTTGGTTGATTTACTAGTATGTTTTGGGTCATTGTCATGTTGCACGGTCCAGTTCCGCTTCAGCTTTAACAGATGGTCTCACATGTTCTTCAAGCACCTTCTGATACACAGTAGAATTCAGTAGAATGGTGGATTCTATGATGGTGAGCAGACCAGGTCTTGCTGCAGCAAAGCAGCCCCAGACCATGACACTTTCACCTCCATGCTTCACAGTTGGTATGAGGTTCTTTTCCTGGAATGCTGTCTTTGGTTTATGCCAAACATGTTCTCTGCTCTGGTGTCCAAATAATTCAATTTTGGACTTATCTGTCCAAAAAACATTATTCCAGAAGTCCTGGTCTGTCAGCATTCTCTCTGGCAAATGTCAGTCTGGCCTTGATGTTTCTCTCAGAGAGCAACACTTAAGAGTCCATGAAGGTCTAAGCTGACAGCATGGCTCAAGCATCAGTACAGTGCTTCAGAGCTGTTCGTGAAACTTTGTGCAGCTTACAGAGGTCAGCTCCTCCAAAAGACATGAAGCATCCATCACTGCAGTTAAACAGTCTGTACGACTGTTCACAGTAGTAATTACAATAAACTATGTATCAACTGTTAATCAAAACTCATTAATTTATTACCCTGTTTTGGGGGGTATCCGATTTTTAGTCTAGTTTTACATGTCAATCATGTATATGTGCAAAATGTACTGTTAACCTCTGTCCATCAACCTCCTGAGGAAGTGAAGAGAATGTTCTTAATATGAATGTTCATAATCTAAGGGTGCACTAGATCAAATCTCAAATCAAATAAAAGAATGACATTTTGACAAAAGTAAAAAAAAAAGTATGCTAAATCAGGGTGTTCTAGGAGGAGGTTCCTGCTCCACCTCCTCCTCACCGCCAGAGGGACCCCTCTCCTAAATATTAAACTTTACTGAAAACATTTTAACAGAGCACATGGCCCCTATCCTGTCACTGGATTGGGAAAATACCTATCCAGAGTGAAGAATGTCCTTAATATGCCATGCAACCCCAACTTGTGTATTTCAGACTTGTTTATCCCAGCCCGGGTGGACTGAACGGTTTTATATAGGCTGTTAAAACAGAATAACCATTTTAACAGAATAACTGGCCCCTATGCTGTATAACCCTTCTGACTTGGGTTGATGGGGGGCTGTGTTTACTTTGAGTAGTGCAGACATCCTTATTGGTGTTAACAAACTCTGATGCTGAGTCAATTGTTTCTTACTTAAATTGGTTCAAACTTCAAAGATAAATAATAAAGAAAATTTTTGGACATTACGTTTTTCTTAATTGTACACTTATGTTTATTTTAATAATATTGTCTATTGGTTATTTTAATAAGACTATGTTTTAGACTATAATTATAATTTGCTCAAACCTATGTGATTAAATAATGTAAAACTATCTGTTCACAAGTTTCACTATGTTTAGCATTGATTTAAGCATTCACCACATTACTCTTTTAAGAATATACCATTCTTACATTCGTAAAACAGATAAAAGACCTCTCTCGTCATATAGAACAAGGCATGCGTCACAATGGTGGGTTATTTGAATGGGAGTTGTCTGCAGAGACAGAAGGTGACTGCGTCAACAAATGGTGTCTGCATCAACAAATGGTGTCTAGCGGGTCAAATTTTATGAGCTTCGGGGATAGCCCCATATTCGCAGATAGCCCTGTGGATGAGTACAAATGCTAGTGGAAAATTGTAGTCAGTCACCACGCTCAACAGCGATCCTCACACGTGTCAGCATCGGCCTAGCTGCATCAACAATCTCAAATTCTATCAAAAATTGTATCATCTTTCTGCTTGAGTTTCTGTTTGTAAATGAAACATTCATCGGAGATGGCTTCCTGTCATAAAGGTAAGCGTTGTCTAATATGTCGTCATATTATTATTGAAATCATATGTAAAGAGTGACAGCCGGAATGAATTGCTTAAACAGGATACCCAATGACCTAGGTGCCTTGGACATTGTCGAGTATTCTGACCTTATTGAGTAGATCAAGATATTAAAATCAAACAGAAGGTACATCAACCAATTTACATATGCTTTATGTGTCCATAAAGTGGATGTGTGGAACGATTATGCATTGTTCTTTGTTAGTCTTTAACACCAACAGCTCACTGGCCTCAGCATAGTCAGGCCTACGAACCTAACACTGCAACTGGACATCCCCTCAGTAAGTGTACTGTTTTTCATGATATTTACGCATTTAACTGTGTGTGAAATAAACATAAGAAACGAGGTTTACAACATGGTTAGGGTTAGGTTATGGGAAGTTCCAGGTCCCAAACTCAAAGAATCCGGGACATGGTTGTGCATGGTCCTTTCCTCCCCACAATTCACACCCAGGACAGGCTGAAATTTAGGTTGGGGTAATCAATTGGGTTTTATTTAACAGGGGTTACTTCGCTTAGATTTAGATATGTGTTTGGGTTGGGGCATCAAATTAGGTTTCATCAGCCAAGGGTAAATTTGATAAGGTTTAAGTATATGTTAGGAGAAGGGAAAGCCCACGCCCCAGAGAAACTCCAGGGATGGTTTGTGCCCTGTCCATTACCCACCCATTGGCAACCCACACAGCCCAATTTGCTCCTCCTATTTATTTTTTTTTTGTGTGTTTTTGGTTCAGAGGGGTTCCTGTTATAAGGGTTAAAACACTTTTTTAGGTTTAGGTGTAAATTGAGGGATATCTTTTGGGTTTACTTTGGGTTTAGGTTTTGTCTTTGATTAGGTATGTAAATCCAGAGCCCAGTCCCCAAAGGGACCGGGCCCGGTTATGCACGGGTCTTAGGGTTAGGGTTAGGAGAAGGAAAAGCCCACGCCCCAGAGAAACTCCAGGGATGGTTTGTGCCCTGTCCATCACCCACCCATGGGCAACCCACACAGCCCAATTTGCTCCTATTTATTTTTTTATTGTGTTTTTGGTTCCAAGGGGGTTCCCGTTATAAGGGTTAAGTATAAATTAAGGGATATCTTTTGGGTTTACTTTGCGTTTAGGTTTTGTCTTTGATTTTTTTATATGTGGACGAGGGTTTTTTTTGTTTTAAGGGGTTTAAAGTATAAGGGTTACCAATATTAGGGTTAGGCATAGGTTTTGGTTTGGGACATAATTAACTTTTATATCAAATTTAGGTTTATCACTGTTGGGGTTAGGAGCATAGTGGTTACTAACCTTAGGGTTAGGCCTGAGTGTTGGTTTGGGGTTATATTTAAATTTAATTACTTTAGGTTTACCAATAGTTGGGTTTAGGTTCAGATTTTGGGTTGGGGGTTCCAAATTCGGGGTTTTGTTTTGGTTTCGGTCCCGGTTACTCCCAAATATCATCTTTCATTTAAACCTTTCGGAAAACGAGTGTCCAATCTGTTAATCCATTGTCTCTCCACAAACAATCTGTCTTTTAGTGTCCAGAGCATGTTCGATTCCAAACCTGTAACTCTAACTGATGAAATATCATGCAAAATAAAGTGTTTAACAATGTGTTTTTGTCTGTCCAGTTTGTTTCTAATATTATAAAAATGTTGGTACAATCTCTCTCGAATCGAGTTCTTGGTCTGTCCCACGTATTGTATGGCACATTTCTTACATGTGACCAAATATATACAATTGGAGGTTAAGGGAGTAAGGGGTCTGTTAATTTTAAAGATCTCTTTAGTAGAGTGACTGGTGACCCACATTTTGGGTTCGAATACTGCGGTACGGTACCCCTTTTAGTTACATTAATTGGTGCCAATTTACTCCTGACCAATAAGTCTTTTAAATTTTTATTCCTCCTGAAAGCTGAAATGATTTTATGTTTTTTTAGATAGGGTGTGTTAGACAAAAAATACTGAAAATTTGCTTTAGCTTCTAGATTAAGTTGTACACTCATTTCAGAGAATGTGCTGACCAATGGGATAATCTTCTCTTCCTCTTTGGTGTTTTGGTTCTTATGTAGGAATCTCTTAAGAACTCCTCTTAAAAAGGATCTAGAGTATCCTCTCCCTCTTAAGGCTGAAAAGAGTGTTCTAGTAGCTTCTAGAAAATCCTTTTTGTCTGAACAAATTCTGTGAAACCTGAGTAACTGAGATTTGACGATGCCCCTATAGGTGTGTTTGGGGTGATAACTGGTTTTATGTAAGAGCGAATGCGTGTCTGTGTCCTTAAAATAAACCTTGAAATCCAATCGTCCCGTTTCATGAAATCGTGGTCCTTTAAATGAAATCACGTCCAGAAAATTAACTTCCGTTTTATGAATTGTATATTTTATTTTGATTGATCTTTGCTGTGTGTCTAGATGGTGAACGAATTCTAAAAACTGTTCTTTGGTGTATGTCCAAACTCCCCAGATATCATCAAGAAATCTGTAATAATACAGGGGCTTCAAAGAAGCGGAATCCAAAGCCGATTCCTCCCAATCGGCCATAAATATATTGGCGTATGAGGGGCGAATTTCTTTCCCATGGCCGTGCCTTTAATTTGTAAGTAATATTGGGAATCGAACTCAAAATCGTTTTTAGTTAAACTAATTTTCAGAAGCTCCAATAATTGTTGAGTAGGCCTTTTAGGGTTAGGATACTTATTAAACCATCTTTGGACAGCCTGCATCCCAGCTTCGGTTTCAATATTTGTGTATAAACTATCGATATCTATCGTAAACAGAAATGCATCGGGAGGAATTTGTATTTTGCCAATTTTTTCAATAAAGTCGCACTTAATCCTTCAAGTAACTGGGATGTTTCTGTGAAATGGGATTAAGAAAATATTCAATGTACTCGGCAGTGTAATATGTTTCACTGTTACAATCGGAAACAATGGGTCTACCGGGTGGAATTTCCCAAGGTTTACTCCACGCCCCCGGATCCTTATGAATTTTGGGAAGTAGGTAAAACCGTCTGGGTCTCGGGGTACTATTGCCCAATAAGTATTCCTTTTGTTTACGATTAATGTATTTATGGTTGAACAGATCCTGTATAATGTCCTTAACTTCCTCCATTGTGTCCAGGTAAATGGGTCTAGATAATTTGACATAGTGGTCTTTATTATTCAACTGTCTTTCGCCTTCCCAGATGTATTGTTCCCGATCCAAGATCACAATAGCATTACCCTTATCTGCGGGTTTAATCACAACATGTTTGTTCCCCTGTAATTGCCCTAGAGCTTGGATTTCTGATTGGGTCAAATTTGGTGTAACACTAAGCCCCCAATTTAATTTTCTAAACGCATAATTGTCTGCTTTAATGATGTTTCTAATATGAATTGGTAAACGGCTCAACGAAGGTGTCCAACCTGAATTGTGGGTAAACGGTAATTTTTGTGCATCCCTATGTTTTCCTTCAAAAAAGACCTCTAATTTTAATCTTCTATGATATGTCTGTAGATCAAATTTTAATTGTTTTTTACGATCCTTCGCCAGGCCTAATGTGGGGATAAAAGTAAGACCTTTTTGTAACAATGTATCCTGAGCCGGAGTTAAATTGAAATTTTTGGATAGGTTAACAATCATCCTATGCTCAAACTCATTTATGTGACTGCGATTAATTATAAGTTTAAATGGTGTTGCCAATGTTGCAAGATGGCTGAGGCCGTTTCGGGTTTCCAATGTATACCATCCGACTCCACCCTAAATTCTTCCTTAGGTAATGCCGGGATATGTATCACTTTCTTCCTGATATAGCTATTTAATTCCTCCAGAATGAATTGTTCTTCCATGGATAACGCCCTAGAGAAGTTAATCACAGGAATGAAAATCTCTGTGTTTGGGAATTTGATTTTAGCCGTATTGTAGGCTCTCTGCAATTGTTTAATTGCTGTTTGCTTCAGGCGTTGTTGCCTGTTATTAATGCCAAAGGACAAAACCAATTTGTCCACCTTCGTGGTGACCACCGCCTTTTTCAAGAGGCTTTCAGCATGTAGAAAGCTCGCACCTGGGTAGCTATCAATTTGTAAATCCGGTATTTTGAAAGTAGGAATTCTAGATAAATTTGAATCCCCAATAAACACAAACCTCTTTTTCAGAGTCAAACTCCAGTCAGACAATTTTCTGCCCGTGGAGATGTGTCTAACCGGTCTGCTAGATGGTGTAGTGGTAGGAGTTTTGTCCTGTCTATCTGTCTGTGGCGTGCGTACGTTAACCAAAGGTTGCATAGGCGAAAGTTGTCCTTCGAGCGGAAATTGTCTCTTCTGTGGAGTATGCGTGTCCGATCCTGAGTCAATAATAACTAACTCATCAACAGGCACCTCAGAAGGGCTTTGTTGTTCGTCCATTGATTCCAAGTAAGTGGAAAGGTCAAACTCAATGGGTGACAAAGATGTACTGCTGCCCGGTGCATGAATCTGGACCTCGTGTACATGCATGGCAGGAGAAGATTGTATGTTCTCAACACCAAGTTTTATCCTTGGTTTGTCAACGACTAAGCCAGAAGGGGAAGGGCACGGTTCAATGTCGTCTAAAGGCGTTAAACGCACACAAGGTGCCGAAGACTTTCTAGGTTTTTGAATTCTTTGCTCTTTTGGGAGCACGCTACCCTCTGGCATTACAGGCTTATTCCCTGGTGAGGGCAATGGAGGAAAATCCTCATCAAATGACCAGCTGTTTCCCAGAGCTGGAGACGTTTGTATTTCAGAGGATTTAGTTGTTCCTCTCATCCATACCGAAATCGGTGACGTCCTGAGTTTCAGTTGTGATCATTCGGGGTCTATTGGAAGCCACCGATCGTGAGGTAGGTGTTTCCTCATTTTCTCTAAATGACTCAGTTGGAAATTCAGTAGCAATAAGTGCTTCTGTTTGTTCAAAGATGTCAGTTCTGAACTTTCTACCAAAATTACGTAAAGCCCATCTTTTGGCAATTTCGAAAGCTGCTTTCCATTCTCCATGAGTCACCACGTTTTTTAATTCTTCTAATGATTCATCAATCAAGGATTCATAGTGTTGTTCCAGAATCAATTGAGTCGTATATGCCCAATTTTTGGCATTACCTTCCAACAGTTGTCGTGTTTGATCTGTTGGTGCGACGGGTTTGACAGTATCTATCAAATAATCTGTCATTCTTTTAAAAGTGATCGGCTGATTACTTTTAATTTTGGTTGTCACGCTTTTGTAGATGATGCACCAATCGTATCATCTTGTAGACAATTTTGGTTGTGGATCTTAGTTGAGGGGAAGCTTGAATATACTCGCCCCTCACTATTTTCAGATCTGACCCTACGGTTTTCAAGTCTGATTTGTCCGGTCCGGTCTCACGACCCTGATAACCAATGGATCTTTGTTTAGTATTCGTGTCTCTGGAAAAATATCTATCATTACGAAAAACCTACGTATGCGGTCAGATGCATTAAATCTAACGCGGTTTCTATCTCCAGATAAATTCCTTTCATCATCGAATTCAGAGCGTTGCCATTGACTCCTTCTAGGAGCTCTGTTGAAATTTCGACCTCGACGGGAGAAATCTTGTAGATAATTATCTCGATAAGGTCTGGACATTGATCTTTTAGAAGCATACATGACTGAATAAAGGTTTCCAGATGTTGTTATTCTGGTGAACGGTTATAACTGTCTTAAAAACCAGGTTTTTCTAATTTTTTATGAATCCAGATAAAGGTTTCCAGATGTTATTATACTGGTGTTCGGTTAACAAATGTCTCCAAATGATGTTATACTGGAAATTAGTATCACCGTTATTGCACCGAGACTGAGAAGCTCAAGATGCCCACAGCGATTATTTCTTGTCCAAAATTGTTAAAACTGTCACTATCACACCGAGACTAAAGGTCTCAAGATGTTTATACTGATAATTATTTTCCCAAAAATTTATATCCAACCTATGTGAGTTTGAGATATAAAACTGGAAATTATAAACGCTTCATCCAAATAGTTCAAGCCAAATCGCGACGTTTCGATACGTACAGTATCTTCATCAGGCTGGCTTGAACATGAAAAAATCAAGATGAAAAAAGTCTAAGACAGTACCCAGAGACTGTTCTCATGTGCTGTCTAAACATAAATGCAAGCAAGAGTGAGCTTATGCAGCTGCTGCCTCTCCTTAAGTAAAAGAGAAAAAAATGCGCCTATTTAAAATAATGAATTAAATTTGTGAAAATAAATTTTGATTTTTAAATTTCAAACTCCAATGATATTATGAAAGTAAATCCTTTTGGAATAATGGGAAAAATAGACAAAAATATTTTTTAATTTTTTAACAATTTTTAAATGAACTTTTTATGCCTTCAAATGAACTTTGTATATGTTCCCATGCTTTTAAAATTGTGATTTAAGTATATATTGCCATCCAATCAATTTAAATTTCAGATTATAAACAAAAAACAATTTCCAACCAATCCCATACATGAAAATGAAATATTTCCTTGTTGTGTAATCCATATTCTAGGCCACAAATCCAAAACCAATACCCAAAAACTAAAACTAGCAATATTTTGCTTCATCATATTTATCCAAGCATATATGTATTTTACATTTGAGAAAGAAAAGAAGACAAAGGACTGCTGCAGGCACCCAACGGCAGGGGAGGCACTGGCTGGGTTAGGAGAAGGAAAAGCCCACGCCCCAGAGAAACTCCAGGGATGGTTTGTGCCCTGTCCATCACCCACCCATGGGCAACCCACACAGCCCAATTTGCTCCTATTTATTTTTTTATTGTGTTTTTGGTTCCAAGGGGGTTCCCGTTATAAGGGTTAAGTATAAATTAAGGGATATCTTTTGGGTTTACTTTGCGTTTAGGTTTTGTCTTTGATTTTTTTATATGTGGACGAGGGTTTTTTTTGTTTTAAGGGGTTTAAAGTATAAGGGTTACCAATATTAGGGTTAGGCATAGGTTTTGGTTTGGGACATAATTAACTTTTATATCAAATTTAGGTTTATCACTGTTGGGGTTAGGAGCATAGTGGTTACTAACCTTAGGGTTAGGCCTGAGTGTTGGTTTGGGGTTATATTTAAATTTAATTACTTTAGGTTTACCAATAGTTGGGTTTAGGTTCAGATTTTGGGTTGGGGGTTCCAAATTCGGGGTTTTGTTTTGGTTTCGGTCCCGGTTACTCCCAAATATCATCTTTCATTTAAACCTTTCGAAAACGAGTGTCCAATCTGTTAATCCATTGTCTCTCCACAAACAATCTGTCTTTTAGTGTCCAGAGCATGTTCGATTCCAAACCTGTAACTCTAACTGATGAAATATCATGCAAAATAAAGTGTTTAACAATGTGTTTTTGTCGGTCCAGTTTGTTTCTAATATTATAAAAATGTTGGTACAATCTCTCTCGAATCGAAGTTCTTGGTCTGTCCCACGTATTGTATGGCACATTTCTTACATGTGACCAAATATATACAATTGGAGGTTAAGGGAGTAAGGGGTCTGTTAATTTTAAAGATCTCTTTAGTAGAGTGACTGGTGACCCACATTTTGGGTTCGAAATACTGCGTACGGTACCCCTTTTAGTTACATTAATTGGTGCCAATTTACTCCTGACCAATAAGTCTTTTAAATTTTTATTCCTCCTGAAAGCTGAAATGATTTTATGTTTTTTTAGATAGGGTGTGTTAGACAAAAAATACTGAAAATTTGCTTTAGCTTCTAGATTAAGTTGTACACTCATTTCAGAGAATGTGCTGACCAATGGGATAATCTTCTCTTCCTCTTTGGTGTTTTGGTTCTTATGTAGGAATCTCTTAAGAACTCCTCTTAAAAAGGATCTAGAGTATCCTCTCCCTCTTAAGGCTGAAAAGAGTGTTCTAGTAGCTTCTAGAAAATCCTTTTTGTCTGAACAAATTCTGTGAAACCTGAGTAACTGAGATTTGACGATGCCCCTATAGGTGTGTTTGGGGTGATAACTGGTTTTATGTAAGAGCGAATGCGTGTCTGTGTCCTTAAAATAAACCTTGAAATCCAATCGTCCCGTTTCATGAAATCGTGGTCCTTTAAATGAAATCACGCCCAGAAAATTAACTTCCGTTTTATGAATTGTATATTTTATTTTGATTGATCTTTGCTGTGTGTCTAGATGGTGAACGAATTCTAAAAACTGTTCTTTGGTGTATGTCCAAACTCCCCAGATATCATCAAGAAATCTGTAATAATACAGGGGCTTCAAAGAAGCGGAATCCAAAGCCGATTCCTCCCAATCGGCCATAAATATATTGGCGTATGAGGGGGCGAATTTCTTTCCCATGGCCGTGCCTTTAATTTGTAAGTAATATTGGGAATCGAACTCAAAATCGTTTTTAGTTAAATTAATTTTCAGAAGCTCCAATAATTGTTGAGTAGGCCTTTTAGGGTTAGGATACTTATTAAACCATCTTTGGACAGCCTGCATCCCAGCTTCGGTTTCAATATTTGTGTATAAACTATCGATATCTATCGTAAACAGAAATGCATCGGGAGGAATTTGTATTTTGCCAATTTTTTCAATAAAGTCGCACTTAATCCTTCAAGTAACTGGGATGTTTCTGTGAAATGGGATTAAGAAAATATTCAATGTACTCGCAGTGTAATATGTTTCACTGTTACAATCGGAAACAATGGGTCTACCGGGTGGAATTTCCCAAGGTTTACTCCACGCCCCCGGATCCTTATGAATTTTGGGAAGTAGGTAAAACCGTCTGGGTCTCGGGTACTATTGCCCAATAAGTATTCCTTTTGTTTACGATTAATGTATTTATGGTTGAACAGATCCTGTATAATGTCCTTAACTTCCTCCATTGTGTCCAGGTAAATGGGTCTAGATAATTTGACATAGTGGTCTTTATTATTCAACTGTCTTTCGCCTTCCCAGATGTATTGTTCCCGATCCAAGATCACAATAGCATTACCCTTATCTGCGGGTTTAATCACAACATGTTTGTTCCCCTGTAATTGCCCTAGAGCTTGGATTTCTGATTGGGTCAAATTTGGTGTAACACTAAGCCCCCAATTTAATTTTCTAAACGCATAATTGTCTGCTTTAATGATGTTTCTAATATGAATTGGTAAACGGCTCAACGAAGGTGTCCAACCTGAATTGTGGGTAAACGGTAATTTTTGTGCATCCCTATGTTTTCCTTCAAAAAAGACCTCTAATTTTAATCTTCTATGATATGTCTGTAGATCAAATTTTAATTGTTTTTTACGATCCTTCGCCAGGCCTAATGTGGGGATAAAAGTAAGACCTTTTTGTAACAATGTATCCTGAGCCGGAGTTAAATTGAAATTTTTGGATAGGTTAACAATCATCCTATGCTCAAACTCATTTATGTGACTGCGATTAATTATAAGTTTAAATGGTGTTGCCAATGTTGCAAGATGGCTGAGGCCGTTTCGGTTTCCAATGTATACCATCCGACTCCACCCTAAATTCTTCCTTAGGTAATGCCGGATATGTATCACTTTCTTCCTGATATAGCTATTTAATTCCTCCAGAATGAATTGTTCTTCCATGGATAACGCCCTAGAGAAGTTAATCACAGGAATGAAAATCTCTGTGTTTGGGAATTTGATTTTAGCCGTATTGTAGGCTCTCTGCAATTGTTTAATTGCTGTTTGCTTCAGGCGTTGTTGCCTGTTATTAATGCCAAAGGACAAAACCAATTTGTCCACCTTCGTGGTGACCACCGCCTTTTTCAAGAGGCTTTCAGCATGTAGAAAGCTCGCACCTGGGTAGCTATCAATTTGTAAATCCGGTATTTTGAAAGTAGGAATTCTAGATAAATTTGAATCCCCAATAAACACAAACCTCTTTTTCAGAGTCAAACTCCAGTCAGACAATTTTCTGCCCGTGGAGATGTGTCTAACCGGTCTGCTAGATGGTGTAGTGGTAGGAGTTTTGTCCTGTCTATCTGTCTGTGGCGTGCGTACGTTAACCAAAGGTTGCATAGGCGAAAGTTGTCCTTCGAGCGGAAATTGTCTCTTCTGTGGAGTATGCGTGTCCGATCCTGAGTCAATAATAACTAACTCATCAACAGGCACCTCAGAAGGGCTTTGTTGTTCGTCCATTGATTCCAAGAAAGGTCAAACTCAATGGGTGACAAAGATGTACTGCTGCCCGGTGCATGAATCTGGACCTCGTGTACATGCATGGCAGGAGAAGATTGTATGTTCTCAACACCAAGTTTTATCCTTGGTTTGTCAACGACTAAGCCAGAAGGGGAAGGGCACGGTTCAATGTCGTCTAAAGGCGTTAAACGCACACAAGGTGCCGAAGACTTTCTAGGTTTTTGAATTCTTTGCTCTTTTGGGAGCACGCTACCCTCTGGCATTACAGGCTTATTCCCTGGTGAGGGCAATGGAGGAAAATCCTCATCAAATGACCAGCTGTTTCCCAGAGCTGGAGACGTTTGTATTTCAGAGGATTTAGTTGTTCCTCTCATCCATACCGAAATCGGTGACGTCTGAGTTTCAGTTGTGATCATTCGGGGTCTATTGGAAGCCACCGATCGTGAGGTAGGTGTTTCCTCATTTTCTCTAAATGACTCAGTTGGAAATTCAGTAGCAATAAGTGCTTCTGTTTGTTCAAAGATGTCAGTTCTGAACTTTCTACCAAAATTACGTAAAGCCCATCTTTTGGCAATTTCGAAAGCTGCTTTCCATTCTCCATGAGTCACCACGTTTTTTAATTCTTCTAATGATTCATCAATCAAGGATTCATAGTGTTGTTCCAGAATCAATTGAGTCGTATATGCCCAATTTTTGGCATTACCTTCCAACAGTTGTCGTGTTTGATCTGTTGGTGCGACGGGTTTGACAGTATCTATCAAATAATCTGTCATTCTTTTAAAAGTGATCGGCTGATTACTTTTAATTTTGGTTGTCACGCTTTTGTAGATGATGCACCAATCGTATCATCTTGTAGACAATTTTGGTTGTGGATCTTAGTTGAGGGGAAGCTTGAATATACTCTCGCCCCTCACTATTTTCAGATCTGACCCTACGGTTTTCAAGTCTGATTTGTCCGGTCCGTCTCACGACCCTGATAACCAATGGATCTTTGTTTAGTATTCGTGTCTCTGGAAAAATATCTATCATTACGAGAAAACCTACGTATGCGGTCAGATGCATTAAATCTAACGCGGTTTCTATCTCCAGATAAATTCCTTTCATCATCGAATTCAGAGCGTTGCCATTGACTCCTTCTAGGAGCTCTGTTGAAATTTCGACCTCGACGGGAGAAATCTTGTAGATAATTATCTCGATAAGGTCTGGACATTGATCTTTTAGAAGCATACATGACTGAATAAAGGTTTCCAGATGTTGTTATTCTGGTGAACGGTTATAACTGTCTTAAAAACCAGGTTTTTCTAATTTTTTATGAATCCAGATAAAGGTTTCCAGATGTTATTATACTGGTGTTCGGTTAACAAATGTCTCCAAATGATGTTATACTGGAAATTAGTATCACCGTTATTGCACCGAGACTGAGAAGCTCAAGATGCCCACAGCGATTATTTCTTGTCCAAAATTGTTAAAACTGTCACTATCACACCGAGACTAAAGGTCTCAAGATGTTTATACTGATAATTATTTTCCCAAAAATTTATATCCAACCTATGTGAGTTTGAGATATAAAACTGGAAATTATAAACGCTTCAATCCAAATAGTTCAAGCCAAATCGCGACGTTTCGATACGTACAGTATCTTCATCAGGCTGGCTTGAACATGAAAAATCAAGATGAAAAAAGTCTAAGACAGTACCCAGAGACTGTTCTCATGTGCTGTCTAAACATAAATGCAAGCAAGAGTGAGCTTATGCAGCTGCTGCCTCTCCTTAAGTAAAAGAGAAAAAAATGCGCCTATTTAAAATAATGAATTAAATTTGTGAAAATAAATTTTGATTTTTAAATTTCAAACTCCAATGATATTATGAAAGTAAATCCTTTTGGAATAATGGGAAAAATAGACAAAAATATTTTTTAATTTTTTAACAATTTTTAAATGAACTTTTTATGCCTTCAAATGAACTTTGTATATGTTCCCATGCTTTTAAAATTGTGATTTAAGTATATATTGCCATCCAATCAATTTAAATTTCAGATTATAAACAAAAAACAATTTCCAACCAATCCCATACATGAAAATGAAATATTTCCTTGTTGTGTAATCCATATTCTAGGCCACAAATCCAAAACCAATACCCAAAACTAAAACTAGCAATATTTTGCTTCATCATATTTATCCAAGCATATATGTATTTTACATTTGAGAAAGAAAAGAAGACAAAGGACTGCTGCAGGCACCCAACGGCAGGGAGGCACTGGCTGGGTTAGGAGAAGGAAAAGCCCACGCCCCAGAGAAACTCCAGGGATGGTTTGTGCCCTGTCCATCACCCACCCATGGGCAACCCACACAGCCCAATTTGCTCCTATTTATTTTTTTATTGTGTTTTTGGTTCCAAGGGGGTTCCCGTTATAAGGGTTAAGTATAAATTAAGGGATATCTTTTGGGTTTACTTTAGTTTAGGTTTTGTCTTTGATTTTTTTATATGTGGACGAGGGTTTTTTTTGTTTTTAAGGGGTTTAAAGTATAAGGGTTACCAATATTAGGGTTAGGCATAGGTTTTGGTTTGGGACATAATTAACTTTTATATCAAATTTAGGTTTATCACTGTTGGGGTTAGGAGCATAGTGGTTACTAACCTTAGGGTTAGGCCTGAGTGTTGGTTTGGGGTTATATTTAAATTTAATTACTTTAGGTTTACCAATAGTTGGGTTTAGGTTCAGATTTTGGGTTGGGGGTTCCAAATTCGGGGTTTTGTTTTGGTTTCGGTCCCGGTTACTCCCAAATATCATCTTTCATTTAAACCTTTCGGAAAACGAGTGTCCAATCTGTTAATCCATTGTCTCTCCACAAACAATCTGTCTTTTAGTGTCCAGAGCATGTTCGATTCCAAACCTGTAACTCTAACTGATGAAATATCATGCAAAATAAAGTGTTTAACAATGTGTTTTTGTCGGTCCAGTTTGTTTCTAATATTATAAAAATGTTGGTACAATCTCTCTCGAATCGAGTTCTTGGTCTGTCCCACGTATTGTATGGCACATTTCTTACATGTGACCAAATATATACAATTGGAGGTTAAGGGAGTAAGGGGTCTGTTAATTTTAAAGATCTCTTTAGTAGAGTGACTGGTGACCCACATTTTGGGTTCGGAATACTGCGGCACGGTACCCCTTTTAGTTACATTAATTGGTGCCAATTTACTCCTGACCAATAAGTCTTTTAAATTTTTATTCCTCCTGAAAGCTGAAATGATTTTATGTTTTTTTAGATAGGGTGTGTTAGACAAAAAATACTGAAAATTTGCTTTAGCTTCTAGATTAAGTTGTACACTCATTTCAGAGAATGTGCTGACCAATGGGATAATCTTCTCTCCTCTTTGGTGTTTTGGTTCTTATGTAGGAATCTCTTAAGAACTCCTCTTAAAAAGGATCTAGAGTATCCTCTCCCTCTTAAGGCTGAAAAGAGTGTTCTAGTAGCTTCTAGAAAATCCTTTTTGTCTGAACAAATTCTGTGAAACCTGAGTAACTGAGATTTGACGATGCCCCTATAGGTGTGTTTGGGGTGATAACTGGTTTTATGTAAGAGCGAATGCGTGTCTGTGTCCTTAAAATAAACCTTGAAATCCAATCGTCCCGTTTCATGAAATCGTGGTCCTTTAAATGAAATCACGTCCAGAAAATTAACTTCCGTTTTATGAATTGTATATTTTATTTTGATTGATCTTTGCTGTGTGTCTAGATGGTGAACGAATTCTAAAAACTGTTCTTTGGTGTATGTCCAAACTCCCCAGATATCATCAAGAAATCTGTAATAATACAGGGGCTTCAAAGAAGCGGAATCCAAAGCCGATTCCTCCCAATCGGCCATAAATATATTGGCGTATGAGGGGGCGAATTTCTTTCCCATGGCCGTGCCTTTTAATTTGTAAGTAATATTGGGAATCGAACTCAAAATCGTTTTTAGTTAAACTAATTTTCAGAAGCTCCAATAATTGTTGAGTAGGCCTTTTAGGGTTAGGATACTTATTAAACCATCTTTGGACAGCCTGCATCCCAGCTTCGGTTTCAATATTTGTGTATAAACTATCGATATCTATCGTAAACAGAAATGCATCGGGAGGAATTTGTATTTTGCCAATTTTTTCAATAAAGTCGCATTTAATCCTTCAAGTAACTGGGATGTTTCTGTGAAATGGGATTAAGAAAATATTCAATGTACTCGCAGTGTAATATGTTTCACTGTTACAATCGGAAACAATGGGTCTACCGGGTGGAATTTCCCAAGGTTTACTCCACGCCCCCGGATCCTTATGAATTTTGGGAAGTAGGTAAAACCGTCTGGGTCTCGGGGTACTATTGCCCAATAAGTATTCCTTTTGTTTACGATTAATGTATTTATGGTTGAACAGATCCTGTATAATGTCCTTAACTTCCTCCATTGTGTCCAGGTAAATGGGTCTAGATAATTTGACATAGTGGTCTTTATTATTCAACTGTCTTTCGCCTTCCCAGATGTATTGTTCCCGATCCAAGATCACAATAGCATTACCCTTATCTGCGGGTTTAATCACAACATGTTTGTTCCCCTGTAATTGCCCTAGAGCTTGGATTTCTGATTGGGTCAAATTTGGTGTAACACTAAGCCCCCAATTTAATTTTCTAAACGCATAATTGTCTGCTTTAATGATGTTTCTAATATGAATTGGTAAACGGCTCAACGAAGGTGTCCAACCTGAATTGTGGGTAAACGGTAATTTTTGTGCATCCCTATGTTTTCCTTCAAAAAGACCTCTAATTTTAATCTTCTATGATATGTCTGTAGATCAAATTTTAATTGTTTTTTACGATCCTTCGCCAGGCCTAATGTGGGGATAAAAGTAAGACCTTTTTGTAACAATGTATCCTGAGCCGGAGTTAAATTGAAATTTTTGGATAGGTTAACAATCATCCTATGCTCAAACTCATTTATGTGACTGCGATTAATTATAAGTTTAAATGGTGTTGCCAATGTTGCAAGATGGCTGAGGCCGCTTTGGTTTCCAATGTATACCATCCGACTCCACCCTAAATTCTTCCTTAGGTAATGCCGGGATATGTATCACTTTCTTCCTGATATAGCTATTTAATTCCTCCAGAATGAATTGTTCTTCCATGGATAACGCCCTAGAGAAGTTAATCACAGGAATGAAAATCTCTGTGTTTGGGAATTTGATTTTAGCCGTATTGTAGGCTCTCTGCAATTGTTTAATTGCTGTTTGCTTCAGGCGTTGTTGCCTGTTATTAATGCCAAAGGACAAAACCAATTTGTCCACCTTCGTGGTGACCACCGCCTTTTTCAAGAGGCTTTCAGCATGTAGAAAGCTCGCACCTGGGTAGCTATCAATTTGTAAATCCGGTATTTTGAAAGTAGGAATTCTAGATAAATTTGAATCCCCAATAAACACAAACCTCTTTTTTCAGAGTCAAACTCCAGTCAGACAATTTTCTGCCCGTGGAGATGTGTCTAACCGGTCTGCTAGATGGTGTAGTGGTAGGAGTTTTGTCCTGTCTATCTGTCTGTGGCGTGCGTCGTTAACCAAAGGTTGCATAGGCGAAAGTTGTCCTTCGAGCGGAAATTGTCTCTTCTGTGGAGTATGCGTGTCCGATCCTGAGTCAATAATAACTAACTCATCAACAGGCACCTCAGAAGGGCTTTGTTGTTCGTCCATTGATTCCAAGTAAGTGGAAAGGTCAAACTCAATGGGTGACAAAGATGTACTGCTGCCCGGTGCATGAATCTGGACCTCGTGTACATGCATGGCAGGAGAAGATTGTATGTTCTCAACACCAAGTTTTATCCTTGGTTTGTCAACGACTAAGCCAGAAGGGGAAGGGCACGGTTCAATGTCGTCTAAAGGCGTTAAACGCACACAAGGTGCCGAAGACTTTCTAGGTTTTTGAATTCTTTGCTCTTTTGGGAGCACGCTACCCTCTGGCATTACAGGCTTATTCCCTGGTGAGGGCAATGGAGGAAAATCCTCATCAAATGACCAGCTGTTTCCCAGAGCTGGAGACGTTTGTATTTCAGAGGATTTAGTTGTTCCTCTCATCCATACCGAAATCGGTGACGCTCTGAGTTTCAGTTGTGATCATTCGGGGTCTATTGGAAGCCACCGATCGTGAGGTAGGTGTTTCCTCATTTTCTCTAAATGACTCAGTTGGAAATTCAGTAGCAATAAGTGCTTCTGTTTGTTCAAAGATGTCAGTTCTGAACTTTCTACCAAAATTACGTAAAGCCCATCTTTTGGCAATTTCGAAAGCTGCTTTCCATTCTCCATGAGTCACCACGTTTTTTAATTCTTCTAATGATTCATCAATCAAGGATTCATAGTGTTGTTCCAGAATCAATTGAGTCGTATATGCCCAATTTTTGGCATTACCTTCCAACAGTTGTCGTGTTTGGATCTGTTGGTGCGACGGGTTTGACAGTATCTATCAAATAATCTGTCATTCTTTTAAAAGTGATCGGCTGATTACTTTTAATTTTGGTTGTCACGTTTTTGTAGATGATGCACCAATCGTATCATCTTGTAGACAATTTTGGTTGTGGATCTTAGTTGAGGGGAAGCTTGAATATACTCTCGCCCTCACTATTTTCAGATCTGACCCTACGGTTTTCAAGTCTGATTTGTCCGGTCCGGTCTCACGACCCTGATAACCAATGGATCTTTGTTTAGTATTCGTGTCTCTGGAAAAATATCTATCATTACGAGAAAACCTACGTATGCGGTCAGATGCATTAAATCTAACGCGGTTTCTATCTCCAGATAAATTCCTTTCATCATCGAATTCAGAGCGTTGCCATTGACTCCTTCTAGGAGCTCTGTTGAAATTTCGACCTCGACGGGAGAAATCTTGTAGATAATTATCTCGATAAGGTCTGGACATTGATCTTTTAGAAGCATACATGACTGAATAAAGGTTTCCAGATGTTGTTATTCTGGTGAACGGTTATAACTGTCTTAAAAACCAGGTTTTTCTAATTTTTTATGAATCCAGATAAAGGTTTCCAGATGTTATTATACTGGTGTTCGGTTAACAAATGTCTCCAAATGATGTTATACTGGAAATTAGTATCACCGTTATTGCACCGAGACTGAGAAGCTCAAGATGCCCACAGCGATTATTTCTTGTCCAAAATTGTTAAAACTGTCACTATCACACCGAGACTAAAGGTCTCAAGATGTTTATACTGATAATTATTTTCCCAAAAAATTTATATCCAACCTATGTGAGTTTGAGATATAAAACTGGAAATTATAAACGCTTCAATCCAAATAGTTCAAGCCAAATCGCGACGTTTCGATACGCACAGTATCTTCATCAGGCTGGCTTGAACATGAAAAATCAAGATGAAAAAGTCTAAGACAGTACCCAGAGACTGTTCTCATGTGCTGTCTAAACATAAATGCAAGCAAGAGTGAGCTTACATGCAGCTGCTGCCTCTCCTTAAGTAAAAGAGAAAAAAATGCGCCTATTTAAAATAATGAATTAAATTTGTGAAAATAAATTTTGATTTTTAAATTTCAAACTCCAATGATATTATGAAAGTAAATCCTTTTGGAATAATGGGAAAAATAGACAAAAAATATTTTTTAATTTTTTAACAATTTTTAAATGAACTTTTTATGCCTTCAAATGAACTTTGTATATGTTCCCATGCTTTTAAAATTGTGATTTAAGTATATATTGCCATCCAATCAATTTAAATTTCAGATTATAAACAAAAAACAATTTCCAACCAATCCCATACATGAAAATGAAATATTTCCTTGTTGTGTAATCCATATTCTAGGCCACAAATCCAAAACCAATACCCAAAAACTAAAACTAGCAATATTTTGCTTCATCATATTTATCCAAGCATATATGTATTTTACATTTGAGAAAGAAAAGAAGACAAAGGACTGCTGCAGGCACCCAACGGCAGGGGAGGCACTGGCTGGGTTAGGAGAAGGAAAAGCCCACGCCCCAGAGAAACTCCAGGGATGGTTTGTGCCCTGTCCATCACCCACCCATGGGCAACCCACACAGCCCAATTTGCTCCTATTTATTTTTTTTATTGTGTTTTTGGTTCCAAGGGGGTTCCCGCTATAAGGGTTAAGTATAAATTAAGGGATATCTTTTGGGTTTACTTTGCGTTTAGGTTTTGTCTTTGATTTTTTTATATGTGGACGAGGGTTTTTTTTGTTTTAAGGGGTTTAAAGTATAAGGGTTACCAATATTAGGGTTAGGCATAGGTTTTGGTTTGGGACATAATTAACTTTTATATCAAATTTAGGTTTATCACTGTTGGGGTTAGGAGCATAGTGGTTACTAACCTTAGGGTTAGGCCTGAGTGTTGGTTTGGGGTTATATTTAAATTTAATTACTTTAGGTTTACCAATAGTTGGGTTTAGGTTCAGATTTTGGGTTGGGGGTTCCAAATTCGGGGTTTTGTTTTGGTTTCGGTCCCGGTTACTCCCAAATATCATCTTTCATTTAAACCTTTCGGAAAACGAGTGTCCAATCTGTTAATCCATTGTCTCTCCACAAACAATCTGTCTTTTAGTGTCCAGAGCATGTTCGATTCCAAACCTGTAACTCTAACTGATGAAATATCATGCAAAATAAAGTGTTTAACAATGTGTTTTTGTCGGTCCAGTTTGTTTCTAATATTATAAAAATGTTGGTACAATCTCTCTCGAATCGAGTTCTTGGTCTGTCCCACGTATTGTATGGCACATTTCTTACATGTGACCAAATATATACAATTGGAGGTTAAGGGAGTAAGGGGTCTGTTAATTTTAAAGATCTCTTTAGTAGAGTGACTGGTGACCCACATTTTGGGTTCGAAATACTGCGGTACGGTACCCTTTTAGTTACATTAATTGGTGCCAATTTACTCCTGACCAATAAGTCTTTTAAATTTTTATTCCTCCTGAAAGCTGAAATGATTTTATGTTTTTTTTAGATAGGGTGTGTTAGACAAAAATACTGAAAATTTGCTTTAGCTTCTAGATTAAGTTGTACACTCATTTCAGAGAATGTGCTGACCAATGGGATAATCTTCTCTTCCTCTTTGGTGTTTTGGTTCTTATGTAGGAATCTCTTAAGAACTCCTCTTAAAAAAGGATCTAGAGTATCCTCTCCCTCTTAAGGCTGAAAAGAGTGTTCTAGTAGCTTCTAGAAAATCCTTTTTGTCTGAACAAATTCTGTGAAACCTGAGTAACTGAGATTTGACGATGCCCTATATAGGTGTGTTTGGGGTGATAACTGGTTTTATGTAAGAGCGAATGCGTGTCTGTGTCCTTAAAATAAACCTTGAAATCCAATCGTCCCGCTTCATGAAATCGGTCCTTTAAATGAAATCACGCCCAGAAAATTAACTCCGTTTTATGAATTGTATATTTTATTTTGATTGATCTTTGCTGTGTGTCTAGATGGTGAACGAATTCTAAAACTGTTCTTTGGTGTATGTCCAAACTCCCCAGATATCATCAAGAAATCTGTAATAATACAGGGGCTTCAAAGAAGCGGAATCCAAAGCCGATTCCTCCCAATCGGCCATAAATATATTGGCGTATGAGGGGGCGAATTTTTCCCATGGCCGTGCCTTTAATTTGTAAGTAATATTGGGAATCGAACTCAAAATCGTTTTTAGTTAAACTAATTTTCAGAAGCTCCAATAATTGTTGAGTAGGCCTTTTAGGGTTAGGATACTTATTAAACCATCTTTGGACAGCCTGCATCCCAGCTTCGGTTTCAATATTTGTGTATAAACTATCGATATCTATCGGAAACAGAAATGCATCGGGAGGAATTTGTATTTTGCCAATTTTTTTCAATAAAGTCGCATTTAATCCTTCAAGTAACTGGGATGTTTCTGTGAAATGGGATTAAGAAAATATTCAATGTACTGCAGTGTAATATGTTTCACTGTTACAATCGGAAACAATGGGTCTACCGGGTGGAATTTCCCAAGGTTTACTCCACGTCCCCGGATCCTTATGAATTTTGGGAAGTAGGTAAAACCGTCTGGGTCTCGGGGTACTATTGCCCAATAAGTATTCCTTTTGTTTACGATTAATGTATTTATGGTTGAACAGATCCTGTATAATGTCCTTAACTTCCTCCATTGTGTCCAGGTAAATGGGTCTAGATAATTTGACATAGTGGTCTTTATTATTCAACTGTCTTTCGCCTTCCCAGATGTATTGTTCCCGATCCAAGATCACAATAGCATTACCCTTATCTGCGGGTTTAATCACAACATGTTTGTTCCCCTGTAATTGCCCTAGAGCTTGGATTTCTGATTGGGTCAAATTTGGTGTAACACTAAGCCCCCAATTTAATTTTCTAAACGCATAATTGTCTGCTTTAATGATGTTTCTAATATGAATTGGTAAACGGCTCAACGAAGGTGTCCAACCTGAATTGTGGGTAAACGGTAATTTTTGTGCATCCCTATGTTTTCCTTCAAAAAAGACCTCTAATTTTAATCTTCTATGATATGTCTGTAGATCAAATTTTTAATTGTTTTTACGATCCTTCGCCAGGCCTAATGTGGGGATAAAAGTAAGACCTTTTTGTAACAATGTATCCTGAGCCGGAGTTAAATTGAAATTTTTGGATAGGTTAACAATCATCCTATGCTCAAACTCATTTATGTGACTGCGATTAATTATAAGTTTAAATGGTGTTGCCAATGTTGCAAGATGGCTGAGGCCGTTTCGGGTTTCCAATGTATACCATCCGACTCCACCCTAAATTCTTCCTTAGGTAATGCCGGGATATGTATCACTTTCTTCCTGATATAGCTATTTAATTCCTCCAGAATGAATTGTTCTTCCATGGATAACGCCCTAGAGAAGTTAATCACAGGAATGAAAATCTCTGTGTTTGGGAATTTGATTTTAGCCGTATTGTAGGCTCTCTGCAATTGTTTAATTGCTGTTTGCTTCAGGCGTTGTTGCCTGTTATTAATGCCAAAGGACAAAACCAATTTGTCCACCTTCGTGGTGACCACCGCCTTTTTTCAAGAGGCTTTCAGCATGTAGAAAGCTCGCACCTGGGTAGCTATCAATTTGTAAACCGGCATTTTGAAAGTAGGAATTCTAGATAAATTTGAATCCCCAATAAACACAAACCTCTTTTTCAGAGTCAAACTCCAGTCAGACAATTTTCTGCCCGCGGAGATGTGTCTAACCGGTCTGCTAGATGGTGTAGTGGTAGGAGTTTTGTCCTGTCTACCTGTCTGTGGCGTGCGACGTTAACCAAAGGTTGCATAGGCGAAAGTTGTCCTTCGAGCGGAAATTGTCTCTTCTGTGAATATGCGTGTCCGATCCTGAGTCAATAATAACTAACTCATCAACAGGCACCTCAGAAGGGCTTTGTTGTTCGTCCATTGATTCATGTTGGGAAAGGTCAACTCAATGGGTGACAAAGATGTACTGCTGCCCGGCATGAATCTGGACTCGTGATACATGCATAGCAGGAGAAGATTGTATGTTCTCAACACCAAGTTTTATCCCTGGTTTGTCAACCACTAAGCTAGAAGGGAAAGGCACGTTCAATGTCGCCTAAGCATGCGGAACGCACACAAGGTGCCTAAGACTTTCTAGGTTTTGAATTCTTTGCTCTTTGGGAGCACGCTACTCCTCTGGCATTACAGGCTTATTCCCTGGTGAGGGCAATGGAGGAAAATCCTCATCAAATGACCAGCAGTTTCCAGAGCTGGAGACGTTTGTATTTTAGAGGATTTATTATTCCTTCCCATCCATACCAAATCGGTGACGCCTGAGTTTCAGCGTTGTGATCATTCGGGGTCTATTGAAGCCACCGATCGTGAGGTAGGTGTTTCCTTCATTTTCTAAATGACTAGTTGAAATTCAGTAGCAACAGTGCTTCTGTTTGTTCAAAAGATGTCAGTTCTGAACTTTTCACCAAAATTACAAGAAAAGCCCATCTTTGGCAATTTCTGAAGCTGCTTTCCATTCTCCATGAGTCACCACGCTTTTAATTCTTCAATGATTCATCAATCAAGGATTCATAGTGTTGTTCCAGAATCAATTGAGTCGTATATGCCCAATTTTGGCATACCTTCCAACAGTTATCGTGTTTGGATCTGTTGGTGCGACGGGTTTGACAGTATCTATCAAATAATCTGTCATTCTTTTAAAAGTGATCGGCTGATTACTTTTAATTTTGGTTGTCACGCTTGTAGATGATGCACCAATCGGATCATCTTGTAGACAATTTTGTTGTGGATCTTAGGTTGAGGGGAAGCTTGAATATACCGCCCCTCACTATTTTCAGATCTGACCCTACGGTTTTCAAAAGTCTGATTTGTCCGGTCCGGTCTCACTAATCCTGATAACCAATGGATCTTTGTTTAGTATTCGTGGTTCTGGAAAAATATCTATCATTACGAAAACCTACGATGCGGTCAGATGCATTAAATTAACGCGTTTCTATCTCCAGATAAATTCCTTTCATCATCGACTTCAGAGCGCTAAGCATGACTCCTTCTAGGAGCTCTGTTGAAATTTCGAATTTCGACGGGAGAAATCTTGTAGACAATTATCTCGATAAGGTCTGGACATTGATCTTTAGAAGCATACATGACTGAATAAAGGTTTCCAGATGTTGCTATTCTGGTGAACGGTTATAACTGTCTTAAAAACCAGGTTTTTCTAATTTTTTTAAATCCAGATAAAGGTTTCCAGATGTTATTATACTGGTGTTCGGTTAACAAATGTCTCCAAATGATGTTATACTGAAATTAGTATCACCGTTATTGCACCGAGACTGAGAAGCTCAAGATGCCCACAGCGATTATTTCTTGTCCAAAATTGTTAAACTGTCACTATCACACCGAGACTAAAGGTCTCAAGATGCTTATACTGATAATTATTTTCCTCTAAAAAATTTATATCCAACCTATGTGAGTTTGAGATATAAAACTGGAAATTATAAACGCTCATCTAAATAGTTCAAGCCAATCGCGACGCTTCGATACGTCACAGTATCTTCATCAGGCTGGCTTGAACATGAAAAATCAAGATGAAAAAGTCTAAGAGTACCCAGAGACTGTTCTCATGTGCTGTCTAAACATAAATGCAAGCAAGAGTGAGCCATGCAGCTGCTGCCTCCTTAAGTAAAAGAGAAAAAATGCGCCTATTTAAAATAATGAATTAAATTCTAGAAAATAAATTTTGATTTTTTTAAATTTCAAACTCCAATGATATTATGAAAGTAAATCCTTTTGGAATAATGGGAAAAATAGACAAAAATATTTTTTAATTTTTAACAATTTTTAAATGAACTTTTTATGCCTTCAAATGAACTTTGTATATGTTCCCATGCTTTAAAAATTGTGATTTAAGCATATATTGCCATCCAATCAATTTAAATTTCAGATTATAAAACAAAAAACAATTTCCAACTAATCCCATACATGGTATGAAATATTTCCTTGTTGTGTAATCCATATTCTAGGCCACAAATCCAAAACCAATACCCAAAAACTAAAACTAGCAATATTTAAGCCATCACATTTATCCAAGCATATATGTATTTACATTTGAGAAAGAAAAGAAGACAAAGGATGCTGCAGGCACTCAACGGCAGGGAGGCACTGGCTGGGTTAGGAGAAGGAAAAGCCCACGCCCCAGAGAAACTCCAGGGATGGTTTAGGCTCTGTCCATCACCTGACCTCATGGGCAACCCACACAGCCCAATTTGCTCCTATTTATTTTTTTATTGTGTTTTTGGTTCCAAGGGGGTTCTTCAAGGGTTAAGTATAAATTAAGGGATATCTTTGGGTTTACTTTTATGCTTAGGTTTTGTCTTTGATTTTTTTATATGGGACCAGGCTTTTTTTGTTTTGCTGGCTTCAGCTTTTTAAGGGGTATAATAATATTAGTTAGGCATAGGTTTTGGTTTGGGACATAATTAACTTTTACATCAAATTTAGGTTTATCACTGTTGGGGTTAGGAGCATAGTGGTTACTAACCTTAGGGTTAGGCCTGGAGTGTTGGTTTGGGGTTATATTTAAATTTAATTACTTCTTTAGGCTTACCAACAGTTGCCTTTAGGTTCAGATTTTGGGTTGGGGTCTCCAAATCTGGGTTTTGTTTATGTTTTGTCCCGGTTACTCCCAAATATCATCTTTTCATTTAAACCTTTCGGGAAAACGAAAGTGTCTCAATCTGTTAATCCATTGTCTCTCCCACAAACAAACTTGTCTTTAGTGTCCAGAGCATGTTCGATTCCAAACCTGTAACTCTTAACTGATGAAATATCATGCAAAATAAAGTGTTTAACAATGTGTTTTGTCGGTCCAGTTTAGTTTCTACTATTATAAAAATGTTGTATACACCCTCTTCCTAATCGAAGCTCTGGTCTGTCCCACGTATTGTATGGCACATTTCTTACATGTGACCAAATATATACAATTGGAGGTTAAGGGAGTAAGGGGTCTGTTAATTTTAAAGATCTCTCTTTTATTAAAGTGACTGGTGACCTAACATTTTTTCTTCAAAATACTATATAATGGTACTCCTTTAGTTACATTAATTGGTGCCAATTTACTCCGACTCAATAAGTCTAAAAAATTTTTATTCCTCCGGAAAGCTGAAATGATTTTATGATTTTTAGATAGGTGTGTTAGACAAAAAATACGAAAATTTGGCTTTAGTCAGATTGCTGTACACCATTTCAGAGAACAAAGACCAATGGATAATTCCTTTCCTCTTGGTGTTTTGGTTCTTGTGAAAATCTCCCCTAAGAACTCCTCTTCAAAAGGACTAATATCCTCTCCTGCGCTGAAAAGAGGTTCTAGTAGCTTCTAGAAAATCCTTTGTCTGAACAATTCCCGCAAACCTGGAGTAACTGAGATTTGACGATGCCCCCATAGGTGTGTTTGGGGTGATAACTGGTTTTATGTAAGAGCGAATGCGTCTCAGGCCCTTAAATAAACTCTTGAAATCAATCGCCTCCGTTTATGAAATCGCGGTCCTTTAAATGAAATCACGCTCCAGAAAATTAACTTCCGTTTTATGAATTGCCATTTTATTTTGATTGATCTTTGCTGTGTGTCTAGATGGTGAACGAATTTAAAACTGTCTTTGGTGTATGTCCAAACTCCCAGATATCATCAAGAAATCTGCATATTGTGGGTCAAAGAAGCGGAATCTGTGTCGATTCCTCCCAATCGGCCATAAATATATTACGTATGAGGGGTGTGACTTTTCCCATGGCCGTGCCTTTAATTTGTAAGTAATATTGGGAATCTAACTCAAAAATCGTTGCTTTTTAGTTAAACTAATTTTCAGAAGCTCCAATAATTGTTGAGTAGGCCTTTAGGTTAGGATACTTATTAAACTATTTTGGACAGCCTGCATCCCAGCTTCGGTTTCAATATTTGTGTATAAACTATCGATATCTATCGGGAAACAGAAAATGGACCGGGAGGAATTTGTATTTTTGCCAATTTTTTTCAATAAAGTCGCATTTTAATCCTTCAAGTAACTGGGATGTTTCAGGAAAATGTAATTAAGAAAAATATTCAATGTACTGCAGTGTAATGGTGTTTCACTGCGCCACAATCGGAAAATGGGTCTACCGGGTGGAATTTCCTGTTTACTCTACGCCCTCGGATCCTTATGAATTTTGGAAGTAGGTAAAACCGCTTGGTCTCGGGTACTATTGCCCAATAAGTATTCCTTTTGTTTCTTACGATTAATGTATTTATGGTTGAACAGATCCCGTATAATGTCCTTAACTTCCTCCATTGTGTCCAGGTAAATGGGTTCAGATAATTCATGGACATAGTGGTTCTATTATTCAACTGTCTTTCGCCTTCCCAGATGTATTGTTCCCATCTAAGATCACAATAGCATTACCCTTATCTGCGGGTTTAATCACAAACATGTTTGTTCCCCTGCAATTGCCTCAGAGCTTGGATTTCTGATTGGGTCAAATTTTGGTGTAACACTAAGCCCCTAATTTAATTTTCTAAACGCATACTGTCTGGGTTTTAATGATGTTTCTAATATGAATTGGTAAACGAAGCCCAACGAAGGTGTCCAACCTGAATTGTGTGGTAAACGTACTTTTGTGCATCCCTATGTTTTCCTTCAAAAAAGACCTCTAATTTTAATCTTCTATGATATGTCTGTAGATCAAATTTTTAATTGTTTTTTACTTATCCTTCGCCAGGCCTAATGTGGGGATAAAAGGGGGACCCTTTGTAACAATGTATCCTGAGCCGGAGCAATTGAAATTTTTGGATAGGTTAACAATCATCCTATGCTCAAACTCATTTATGTGACTGCGATTAATTATGTTTAAATGGTGTTGCCACGCTGCAAGATGGCTGAGGCCAAGCTGGTTTCCAATGTATACCATCCGACTCCACCCTAAATTCTTCCTTAGGTAATGCGCCGGATATGTATCACTTTCTTCCTGATATAGCTATTTAATTCCTCCAGAATGAATTGTTCTTCCATGGATAACGTCCTAGAGTAGTTAATCAAAAGAATGAAAATCTCTGTGTTTGGGAATTTGATTTAGCCAGACAGTAGGCTCTCTGCAATTGTTTAATTGTTGTTTGCTTCAGGCGTTGTTGCCTGTTATTAATGCCAAAGGACAAAAACCAATTTGTCCACCTTCGTAGGACCAATTACTTTTTCAAGAGGCTTTCAGCATGTAGAAAGCTCGCACCTGGTGAAGCACAATTTGTAATCCGTATTTTGAAAGTAGGAATTCTAGATAAATTTGAATCCCCAACAAACACAAACCTCTTTTTTCAGAGATCAAACTCCAGTCACAATTTTCTGCCCGTGGAGATGTGTCTAACCGGCCTCAAGGATGGTTAGTGGTAGGAGTTTTGTCCTGTCTATCTGTCTGTAGCATGGTGATGTTAACCAAAGGCTGCATAGGCGAAAGCTGTCCTTCGAGCGGAAATTGTCTCTTCTGTGGAGTATGCTGTCCGATCCTGAGTCAATAATAACTAACTAAACAACAGGCACCTCAGAAGGGCTTTTGTTGTTCGTCCATTGATTCCAAGTATGGAAAGGTCAAACTCAATGGGTGACAAAGATGTACCGCTGCCCGTGCATGAATCTGACCTCCGTACATGCATGGCAGTGAGAAGATTGTGTATGTTCTCAACACCAAGTTTTATCCTTGGTTTGTCAACGACTAAGCCAGAAGGGGGAAGGGCACGGTTCAATGTCATTTAAAAGGCTGCTAGAACGCACACAAGGTGCCGAAGACTTTCTAGGTTTTTGGAATTCTTGCTCTTTTGGAAGACGCTACCCTCTGGCATTACAGGCTTATTCCTGGTGAGGGGCATGGAGGAAAATCCTCATCAAAATGACCAGCTGCTTCCCAGAGCTGGGAGACGTTTGTATTTGTGAGGATTTAGTTGTTCTCCTCATCCATAACAAATCGGTGACGCCTGAGTTTGAGTTGTGATCATTCGGGTCTATTGGAAGCCACCGATCGTGTGAGGTAGGTGTTTCCTCATTTTCTAAATGACTCAGTTGGAAATTCAGTAGCAATAAGTGCTTCTGTTTGTTCAAAGATGTCAGTTCTGAACTTTCTACCAAAATTCACGAAAGCCCATCTTTTGGCAATTTCCGAAAGCCGTTTTCCATTCTCCATGAGTCACCAGCCGCTTTTTTAATTCTAATGATTCATCAATCAAGGATTCAAGTGTTGTTCCAGAATCAATTGAGTCGATATGCTCAATTTTTGGTTAATACCTTCCCAACAGTTGTCGTATTTGATCTGTTGAAAGGACGCATTTGATAGCATCGACAAAAATCTGTCATTCTTTAAAAGTGACTGGCTGATTACTTTTAATTTGGTTGTCAATGCTTTTGTAGATGATGCACCAATCGTATCATCTTGTAGACAATTTTGGTTGTGGGATCTTAGTTGAGGGGAAGCTGAATATACCGCCTCACTATTTTCAGATCTGAC